>OW052078.1:10399622-15399622 GCA_932526445.1 Phragmatobia fuliginosa | reverse complement strand
TAAAATGTATTGTAGTTTTTTGGAATAGAATATCAAAATTGCAGTTGAATAAGAAATAAAACTGAGTATGATCCTGAATAAGTTTATTACATATCCTATAGTGCAATTAACAACAACGACATTTAACACTAGATCACTCAAGTCTATCCGTTATCGTTTACTCTTAATGAAGCACTTCAATAATTTTTCACAAATCAGGGGTCCGCAAGCTATACAGCCAGCTGCCACCAGGGCCGTCGCACAGCTCATGCAAATCATCTTCTCTGTTAGCAGCAACAGCCCTTCACGGCACTAGGACTTCAGTCAGCCACAACTGAGGCGTCTGGTCAATGCCGCACAACCCGCAGACTTGTTATCGGTGGGGACCTGAAACAAAAAAACAGATCTGTTACAAGATTAATATACAAAAATATATACACATTTGAAGCTTGTTAAAGACAATTTAAAGTATTTAATAAGCTTGATGGGACTTAACGTTAGGATGCACCTCTCAAGAATTTCTGAGCACATGTTTTATAAAATGATTTATCAAGATAACACTAAAGTAAAGAAAGGGAATATAAACTATTAAAATGAAACTAATACTTAGTATTCAGGCTTTATTGTGAGTACCATTAAATATCATTAACAGTCATTTCTTGTTGAAGATGAACAACTTCCTCTTTCTTTGAATGCACTTTTTTCCACGCATGAAATTATTTTTTCACAAATCAAAGGCGCTATAATTATTGCAGCAATCAAAGAAATCAGAGTACTGAAACTAGCACAAAACATATTCAACCTTAAATTGAAATATTGAACAGAATGATGCAGAGTTGTTGTTTCTGGTCACAGGACCTGCATCTGCTTAGGTATCGGATGTGCTAACAACAGTTTTCCGGCAGCGTACACTTTTTTCTAAAGTGATCTGAAACAAAAATCGAAGTAATTTTGGAATTCGAAATGATATTACAAAATTAATAAAATAAACGTGCTTATCTTGAGTGCTTGCTTTTTGTCCACACTTTAACACTTTTAAGCATAAACCAAACTAAACTCATTCCCAACGAGGCCAAAGTTTCAAGATTGATTCACTAAGGTATCGCTTGTATTATATCTGGATGTATGGTAAGTAAATTCAAGTAAAAAAGCTGACCATCTCCGAAGTAAAAGGCAAGACAGTATTTTTCTGAATGAATAAATAATAATATGTTGAAAAAGAACTATGCATTGCAGAAACTATCCAAAGTACAGCAACAGCATGTTAGGCTAGTTTCTAGATATTGGTTTACTTAATTAATGAAAGGAAAATAGTGCCTAAGAAAAGAAAAGCTTTTAGACGGCAAATTACATCATTAAAGGTATACCCAGATACACATACTTGATTAATATCACTGAGATTATTATTAAAGTCAGTTCGAGATAATCCAATTAATTTAAAAGTAGCTTTAAATCCACAATGATTTAAGGTAGAACTACAAGTAATACACTACACAACGCACAAGCACCAACCGTTTCAAGACTATCTTGTCATCTCCTTCCCACTTATTCTATTAAGTCTATTTTTATGTAGTGTGCATGAAATGACACGACTGTCATAGTATCTAATGGATTCTGATCCGACTACTTCTTCAATATTGAGAAGAGATCGATTTTGTAGTATGTAACTGTCTTTGGATAACAAAAGCCCAACTGATAATTAGCCACTACAATTCTTGTTATCATGCAACTAAACTACTTTTACATCAAGTACAATGTTAGCAACTTACATATAAGGGCCAGCTCCACTGGTCCTGACACGTCGATTAACAGAGCATTTGTTACAATTAAACGCCAAAAGATAATCCTGATATCAAAATTATCTTAGCGACGTTCCACAGAAATTTGTCAAGCATATTGTTTTCACAGAAATTTTATTCACATGATATTTTTCTTACAACATCTGACACAATATGGACTATCATTAAATTCTGAATTTAAAAATTTATTCATAAATCTCTATCACTGTCATTGGGTAAATAGACAGGAGTAACTGACCTTTGTGAGGTTCTAAACGAATTAAAAAAAGTTTGACAGCGTTCTATTTAGACTTTTTATTCAATTAGGGAAACGTCTTAGATATTATGACTTCTGATCATGAATAATTGAGGGGCTTTAAGTACCCTCTGAATTTTACCAGAGCCAACAGAGCTAAGGAAAAGGAAGAGTCCAGACAGAGTTGGTAATACTGAGATTACTCACTCAATGAAAAATTTAACAATTTCTATGAATTCATCGACCACTTTGATTATGTTAGGTTATGCTTTAAAAAAAATTCCAGTTAATTTAAAATAAAATATAGGATTAAAGTACTCGTGAAAACAAATCAAACTAGCCCAATCTCGTTGGGTTTGTGACTTTTTATTACGGAATTCCTATGGCCTACCTTTCAGTTCCAGCATTAGATCAGCACTATGCCATCATTTTATATAACTAGCTGACATACAAAGCTCTGTGTCTTTAATTGCCCGTAATGTACCCAATTTTATAACGCAGGAACATTGCAGGAATAAATATGTTTCTCATAAAAAAGGTTATATTGAGCCAACCTTAAAAGATAGATATATGCTGTTGTGGACTTTTTTAAAACTTTTAAAGGGGAACAATTCTGTTTTACATGATTTTTGCGAATCTATAATCGTTTACGCAGCGCAAGCAGCGGAAGCTCTCAAGAGGCAAATAAAAATCGCCCAAGTGCATGACATGCACAGGAAAAGCTTCCTCAGTCACCCATAATGGTACGTAGATCGTTTCCAATCGTTTCCAATCGTTTCGCATAGATAATTGTTATGTTTACGTATTAATGCGTTAATTTTGTTCGACGTTTTCCAAGCAAGCGCATTTTACAAGTTAAGCCGCCATAACTCCTGAACTAACAAAGTCATCTAATCAGTTATAGTTTTCGTTTAAAGTTCATTCTAAGGACCACCATCAAAATTTTTTTGAGCCGGCCGTTTGACTTTTAGAGGGGCGCGGGGGGGGACGCCCTGTTTTTACAAAAAGTGCCCTTCAAAATGGAATTACTCGCAAACAGATACCTACATCAGAAAATCGTCTTAGAAACTCTTTAATGTTTTTAAAAGACCTATCCAATGATTTTTATTGTAGCACTTTGTCGACGTAATTACAACACATATTCATGCAAAGTTTCATCTTTCTAGCACTTACCGTTTGGACGGTAAGTCGAGGACGGCCAGACGGAAGGAAATAACGAATCTATAAGGGTTCCGAGTCATAATCTTCGGAACCCTAAAAAAACTTGATTTTGTAATACTCTTAATTGGTGTTCCGCTCCTATTGATATATAGCCTATAACCTTCCTCAATAAACAGGCTATCTAACACTGAAATAACTTTTCAAATAGTTTTTAAGTGAAGAAAGTTTCAAAATTGTTTTTTTTTTAGAGCTTCCGCTGCGTGCGCTACGTCAATTGTTAAAGTTTCGCAAAAATCACGTATGACGGATTATTCCTCTTTATAAGTTCTAAAAAAAAAGACCCTGATAGCATATATCCGTATCATCTTTTAAGGTTGGCTCACTAAAACCTTATTTTTGGGAAAAACATATTTTTTTTATATTGGCTGCCAAAATTATTCAGCCCTGCGTGGTGGAAAGCATGAACAGAATCCAGAAGTGGCGGCCACCGTCTTCACTGCCACAGCGGACAGTGCAGCACGGCAATGGAAGACGCAGTCCATTTTATGGTTCCGTAGTTCATGATTCTACCTTTATAGATTCGTCATGTCCGTTCGTCCCTCCGTCCACGTGGTAGAACATGTGTTGAACTTTAAAGGAAAACTATAACGGCTTAGATAGCTTTGTAAGTTTAGGAGTTATAGAAGTTACGAAATAATAAGTAAACATAAAAATTTTATTACCAAACGGACACGATTTTAATTCCACGAGCCACGTATATGACTACAGAGCCCTATTTATGGCTAAGAAAATCTCGTGGTTGGATGTTTTTAAGCCGCCCGAGGGCCTCTAACTAAGCTTTACGACTGTTAGCTTATGACAACAATCGGTAACGACTGCTCAACGTGACCTCTGAATGACGGAAATACCCATAACATTTCATGCCACAAACGGTCACCCATCTAGGTACTGACCGCGTCGCTTACCCTTGGTGACTGTTTTCAAACACCTAAGGCCATCCGACTATGAGCGCTTCAATTATTAAACTTAAAGTGAAAATAACAATAATACTGTTAGTACCTACTAGTATTTTTAAAAATTATAAAACTTATTGAGTACCGACCTGAGTTTAAAGCATGCACCGTCAACATGAGATCTCAAATTAATTTTGATATCAACCCACAACCGCAGGTACATAAATTTACAAACTAATTGTAGATTTGAGTTACAGGTAAAGCATATGTGTAACACTGTCCCGTTTTGAAAAAAAATTTCAGTGCTAGGTAGCCCATTTATCGAAGATGGCTATAGGTTATCATCACGCTAAGATAAATAGGAAAGGAGTACCAATCAAGAAAATTTCAAAATCGTTTTTTTCCTCTTGAGAGCTTCCATTGCGTGCACTGCGAAAGTGGTTAAAGTTTCGCATACATCATGTTTTTTTTTTATATTTAAGCCTGCCAAAGTGACTCTACTCTGCCTGATAGAAAGCATGAGTAGAATCCAGGAGTAGGGGTCACCATGCTTATTGTGAGGGTAGGCAATGTAGCATGGTGAAAGAAATGTATGAAAATATAAATTCTAAGAAAAAGATCGTGGCATCATATGTCTATATTTTAAGGTTGGCTCACTAAAACCTTATTAATGGGAAATAAATTGGCTTCCGCAGAATACCATTACGCTACGTGCAATAGAAGACGCAAACGGGGCTGTGTGCGTCAACTAGTGAATGTATATCTGCGTTTGTTATGGTTTTTGTCACTAATGCCTTGTTTTGTCACTAAACTGTAATAATGCACATATACCTACTCACCGCATAACTTATGCCTTGATCACACGTACCGAGCAAACGGGCGAGACAGTGCTCTCGGCCGAGTACTCGGTACGTATAAACATAGCGCCGAGCGCTCGCTCCTTGTTTACACGCACGCTCGGTACGTGTGATCAAGGCATAAGTTATGCGGTGAGTTTATGTGCATTATTACAGTTTTATTGCAATTTAAAATGTTCTCATTACTATTTTGGCCTACTTTTTTGATTTATCGAAGTTTGCCTGCATGGCATATCTGGTTTCATTTATATTTTTAGAAGAATAAATTAAACATGTCGACAGCATACATGTACCTACGAGTATACCCAACAGCTGCAACATTACTTACACTATTTACATGCACAGAACCATGGACCAAACCAGTAGACACATCTAAATTCACCGTGACTTCATGCTCTAAAATCTCTGCAAAAGAAGTCTGCATGGTTGTACTAGTCCAGCAGATAATTTCTAAACCACTTATTCCTTAGCCCCCTAATGGCACACTCTGACATGGCTTGAATCAGCATTTTATAGTCTAATCTAAGGTGTCAAATGCCTATTTGTAGTCAATAAATATACATATCATGATTGATAAAACTTTGCTGTCTTTTCTCTGTGAAAAATGTGATTTATTCGGTTATTCGTTCTATTATTAGTGGAACAATTAGTGGAAAATTTGTTGTTACCTTTATCACTAATTCTCATTTTCACCTTCAACACTTCCCTTTCACTTTATTATTACTAGCTGATGCCCGCGGCTCCACTCAAGTTCGTTATAGATATATTTTCAGACTACTGAATAAATAGGTACACAAAATTTCTTAAGAATCGATCAAGGAGTTTGGGAGGAATACTGAATATTATATGTGGCGACTTCCACATACAGCGTGACGAAAACATACAACAGCGCCATCTAGCGAAGAAACATTGAACTAGGATGAAACACGGAATGATCTATACGGAATAACTACTAATCCTGAATCGCGAAAGAGACATTATCGCGCCGATTAGCACAAGTGATACAACATCCCAAAATCAACTGTTGGGCAGTGGCCCAACAGGCATGATCACCTCGCCTGGTCGGAGGATCCTTCCTTTGTAATGGAGGAACACAAAAAAACCCGTTCCTCCTTATTATATGTTTCGGAGAAATATTATATCTGTGGCGACTACCACATACAGTGCAAGCGAATAACATACAACAGCGTCATCTACCAAAGAAACATTGAACTACGACGAAAAACAAGTAACGATCTATACGTAGTAACTACTAATCCTGAATCGCGAAAGAGACATTCTCGCGCCGATTAGCATATATACAACATCTCAACATCAACTGTTGGACAGTGGCCCGCCATGCATGATCACCTCACCTGGTCAGAAGATCCTCCCTTTGTGTTGGGAGAACACGATACCCGTTTCTCCACATATCAGCTAAGGCCCTTCGTACTATGTATTTTAGACACAGACAAACAAACTTACATTTAGATGATCTACGAAATAAATTGCTTAAAATGACCGTAATATATGACGTATGTTTGTACTGAACTAGTAGCAGCCGATAATTTTCTTGGATAGATATCATTTCAAATCCTTGTTAATGCATCTTTTGTATTATGCGTATTTTGTATATAATAGGAACACGGAATCTGCATTGGTGTGGTACGCGAATAAGTATCCACTGCGACAAGTATCGAGTTGGTGGAATTTTATGAAAGTACTCTTAATTCTGCCGTGTATAACGACGTCATTTTAGAGAATCTCCAAAACCAGTTGGATGAATGACTCGTGTCAGTATTGCGAAAAGTTTATTTTCATCAATATGGCGCTCCGCCACACCAGTTTGAATAGGCAGTTCGGGTCTCAGTGGATGTCACATGTGGTACACAATGGTAAACAAGGATTTTAAGTGTAATCTGTCCAAGAAAATTATCGGCTGCTTCTAGCGCAGTACAAAAATGAGTGAACTTATCTATTCGTTAAAACGGTGGTCAGTTTAAGCAATTTATTTCGTAGATCATCTAAATGTAAGTAATGTTTGTCTCTGTCTAAAATACATATTAAAATGATTTATTTCCGTACAAATGTACGGGAAAAGTTTTTTGCGATTTCTGACATTTCTAGTACTCAAACCTCAGTCGGTCCAATAGAGACTTTTGATCCTTATAAGAAACAGGATCGATGGCATCAACAAAGTTTTTGTTTAAAATGACCATTTTCTTGCTGGCTGTACATTTTTTCCAAAATCTATAAATGCAGTTCAGAATATCTTAAAAAATTATGGATAGTCTTCTTAAAGCGTTTTCCTGTAACTATAACGGTTGAGGTACCTGCCCTTACTGTCCAGTCTCAAAAATTCACCCTGTATAATAGTGAGTGGCAACTCACGTCTTGCGATTCAAAGTTGTGTCTACGGACCGATACTCGCGACTTGATGCTCATGTCGTATCCAACATTAGTATCGACGATTTGAGTAGCCTTGTGTACGAAGGCCTAACACTGACACGATAATTGTATAAAAATTAAAAACTGTTCATAGCAGTTTTCTAAGGCCGTTTGTGCACCGCCATCGTCACCTGGACGTCACCCAGAACGAGATTGTTTCTGGCCGAGATTACGTTGACGTGATGGCAATCGTTTGTCCACCAGATCAGTTTAGATGGTTTAGTTCAGTCAAATCAGCGCCGTCATCTCGTTGTCAGTGATGTCCTGGCAACAGTGACGGTGAACACGTATAAACATGTTTTGTATTGGGACTACTTTGGCCCGTCACAATCTCGAACCGATCTAGCAGTAGTGACGAACTAAGCGATACCTACATCGGTGAACGGGATCACGGCGCTCAATGATGGCCTTGCGGTGGACAAGCGGCCATAGTAAATGGATTCGTATGTAGGTATCGCTAAATTGGCGCCGTCATCTCGTTAACAGCGCCGATAGTTCTTTTATCAGAATCAAGAAAACGTGGAAGAGCCGATAAATCGAGAAATAGTGCTGTAAATATAAAAGTAAAGCTCAACCCTAACAAACAACTCTGTCACTTGTTACGATAAAATGTAGTAAAATTTAAAGGACAAAGATTTGATAAAACAAAAACATATGATATACAACTTTAATTCATAAGCTAATACAAACAATTTCACAAAACATTTGTTTACAACTGTTTGCTATTTCATCAAGTACAGAGACAAAGTATATGTAGTGCGGTTAATAGAAAATCAACATCATCGAGATCAGAATATATGATTAAAAAGGGAAAAATAAATTTGGCATACAAATATTATGATTGTAGTGCTCCCTCCTATGGCTTAACAAAGCATTTGAGAAACTTCTTGAACTCAAACTCTCTGTAGCACATTGGAACACAAGATAGAACAGTGGCTGACGCGATTAGGGCATACAAGGAGAAGCAAATCATTTTTAACAAATCTTATCTGAAATCACCGTACTCTCGATTTTGAAGAAGGCACCGTGGAGTTGTCGACTCCTGAAACAAAGTAGTATCATTCTTTAGCTGAAGCGTAATTTTGGATTTAAACCATTGATCAAGATAAGTGTAGAACAAGACAAAGAATATATTACAATCTGTAACATGTCACAGTAAGTTTCTAAAGATTGACAGTTTTTAATGCACAATCATTTTCATGTAGGTACACAGACAAGTTTTACAATAATGAGTACATGATGTATACTAAACGATGTGATTATAACAGGGACTTATTAGAATATACATATAACAAAGCCACAGAAGACAGCTTCTAATTCCTGAATTGTATTGCGTCAAGACTTTCTTTTTGAAACAAACATTTATTGAACAATTGACGAAACGTTCATGTAAAATGTGTCTGTTTTTTTTATGATGAGCAAAAGAAGTTTAAAATTGTCTTGTCAGGTAATTGTGAAGATAAAAGTGACGCTAAGTGGAACATTACATAAATTGCACAAATGACAACAAAAACTAAAACAAGAAACGTGACAAAAGGATCAGGAAAATTGTTTCATTTTCAACGAAAAAAAATCACTCGCAGGGAATACTTGTATTAACCGAGTTTTATCTACTATATTGACGGAATAACTTTGTACGATCAAGAGAAATAAATGTTTGGTATTTTAATCTATAATACTAAAATCAAATCTCAAAAGCATTTACCAGACGCACAGACGATTCAAAAGAAACGTTCTATTTCTTAAGGCACTTGTATATCTTGCTTTTTTCTATACGTTTTGAGTACATTGGAGCGCATATTATTAGAGCAGCAATTAAGACGGCAGCACATAAGTTAATGCAAAGCATTTTTTACAAATCTTGGTTTGGAGGGAGACCTGATTTTCGGTTATGGACTTGGAGACAGCACCGTAAAACAGTTGACTCCTGGAACAAATTTGGAGTAAACTGTTACAAGTGCGGTGAAGTAATTATATGTCTAGAAGGGCATTGGTTGAGGAGAAGGATGCAAAAAACAAAAAATATATAAAAGAAATAGTTACCTATTCTCACAATACAAAAAATCTATTGGACTCGATAATGAGAAAGTTAAGCTCAAAGGCATCTCAAATCAATACAAAAATATGGAAAACGAAAATACACAAATAAACTCTGCACAATCAAGAACACGATTGAACTCATATGCAAAGAGAACCACAAAAAAAGACGTTGGGTTAGATAAACAAAATTATAAAAGACGGCTATAATAACCTCAGACATGCGAAACATCTGCATTGTGATAAAACCAACTTGTGAAATTAATTAATTGAAAGTTAACTCGAGAGCTAGGTGTCAACATACCAAACAAAACACTAAGTAGTAAATGGACAAAAATGTTTAATAAAATAAAACTTAAACAGTACAGAACAACTGTGTATTAGCTAGTTTTTGATTGGTTAGGGCAGCATGGGCTCAAGCATATGACTTCAGGTGAATTCTTCTTTTTTATTTTCAAACATATCTTTTGCCAATACACATCTACAAGCAAAGGGATACATGCGATGCAGCTAACAGCCAGGATTGCGGTCAGACAACTTGTGCAGATAATCATGTCTATTTCCGAAGGCACTTGACAAACTTATGCATTTCAAATTGTCTGTAGCAAACTGGAATGCACGCTAGAACCGTGGCAGATGCGATTAAGGCATACAGGGAGAGGCAAATCATTTTTATAAGTCCTGGCTTGGAGCCAACTTTTTCCAGTTATCAATTTGGAGACTGCACCGTGGAATGGTTGACTCCTGGAACAAAGTAGGAGCAATCTGTAGCTGGAGTGTTTCAAACCTATACCTCGGCAATCTAGCGTATTTGTTGAAGACATAACGTATTATAAATGTACTAATACCGCAAGGAAACTACGGTTGAAAGAATGGATATTAGCTGCTACATATGACAAGAAAGTACTAATAAAGTAATAATGTCATACGAACCTATAAATTAGAGAATATCCCAGGAAATTCGATGTAATGTGTGCTTACGACACAAAATCAGCAGTAGCGAAGTAGTAAGCCTCTATCACAATCCGAATTGCAGGAAAAAATGGGAGCACACATAATTTCCTGGATTTCTCTAAATCCCAAAAGTTTTCACTTAAAAATTTAAGCCATGACACAAGGATTGCTTTGGTGACAGTTTCTACACACGTCAATATTTAAATGTGCTATTCTGTGAAAAAAATATATCATCGGATTTGCTGCCAGTTATAGACCATCCATAGAGTATTCTGTACGACTGTTGTGTGTTGTGAAAATCTTTTCCTTCTTGATACTCTTTTTATCAATATGTCAAAACGTTAAATATCGTATTAATGTGTTAAAAGAGGGCGATAATAAAAATTGAATAAAAACAATTTTTTATTCAATTTTTTATACGTATAGATAGTATAGATATTAACTCAGAATGTGTGTCTTAAAATATAGTTTTACAAACCCGTAATATTCTTAAAATATTTATCCAAAGACATTCCACATCATGGATAGGACAAATGTAAAAAATACATCCCCACTCTAAGGCTATAACAGGCCTTTAAAATTTAACTAACGAATAAGTAAACTACTGCTTTTTAGCATGATTGGTATTTAGCTCATGTAAACTTAGAGGTTTCTCATCATCATCATCAACAGCCTTTAACAGTCCACTGCTGGGGACATAGGCCTCTCCTTTGAAAGGAGGTTTTGGCCTACTATACCACGCTGGCCAGACGGGTTGGTAAAGAGTTTGTTTCAAGTTTTCCTTCTCTTGGCAGTGATGTTAGCTGCTTATTTTGTTCCTTTAGTCGCCTCTTACGACACCCATGGAATGAATAGGGGTGGTGACACTTTGTATTCTTAATCCGTCACCACACGGACTTCTCATTGGTCAGTATATATTGTGGACAGATGGACGAACGGACATGATAAAATTATAGGGATTCTATTTCTATCATTTGGGTACGGAACCTTAAAAACAACTACTTGTATAACTAAAGCGTTATTTTGCAAAACCATCCTATATAATGTCTTTACGAAACATAGTCTTTTCTGAATTTTTTACACACAGTACTCTTCTAAAGACTTTTTCTTAATAATAACTCTGAATCATTTACGACTAATAGACAGATAAATAAATAAATATGTTTGCACTCCTTAAATAGTTAAAAAGGTAATAAGCGATACTGACCACATTTATTTAATGCAAATCTATGTTAGAAATACTCTTTGGCAAATGAAAGAATGAAAATAATTCAAAAATTTAGAATTTCCTCTTTCACTTCTGTCAAATTGTCAAAATAAACTGACCGTGAATTGTTTGTGTCAAATAATTTGAAAAAAATACGTATCCGCCATTCTTTAGGGAAAAAGTTAAAAAACTTATGCTAGGTCACAAAGTATTCGGGCAATACTCCAATATTGCCGGTATATGCAAATAGGATAATTAATTACTTATAAATGAGACTATTAGTGGTCCTGCTGCTGACTGCGTCAGTGTGGGCCTTCCCCGAAAGAAGGTCGGCAAGAAACGCAGGACCTCTATCGCAGACTTCACAACAACGAGAGGCACAGAAGCTAGAGAAACCACGAGAAGCGCAAAGAGATTGTAAAGGAAAGTGTGCGTCAAGTATAGCCCAGAAAGCCGCGGCAGAAGCAAAGGCTGCTCAAGCAGCTCAGAATGCTGCAGGAGCTCAAGCCGCTCACATGGTATGTATTATTTGAAAAGTCAACAGTTTACTTGAAAAATGCTCAACATACAATTAAGACATACTGTATTCCCGTGCCATAAAGAGAATAGAAATCATAATTGTATGGAAAGATAAAGTACTCTTCATCACAACAAAGTCGTTGACCGAGAGTAATACAAGATGGTGCAAGGATGTAAAAATAGATCATTTTAGAATTGTGTTCACATTAGATTAGGATTTCACTTTTACATTTTAATTTGGTCTGTTTCAGGATACTTTCCTTGTGAATCTTATCACTTCAGTTCATATTCTCAGCTGTTGTTTCGTTACCCTTTCTATATCTATAATATTTCCAATGTTTTGTTAATTAAACTGTAATCACCAAGAGTTATTTTTAGGTGAAAACCCAACTAGCTGAAAAAGCATTGCAAGCTGCCAAGGCAGCTGAGGCAGCTCTCGCTGGCAAGCAGGCTGTAGTGGAACAGCTGCAACAAGAAGTGAAAGAAGCAGAAGCTGTAGTCGCTGAGAATACTGCCGCTGTTCACCAGCAGCAATCAACAGTGAACGCTGCAGTTCAAGCAGCACAGCAGGCCACTGCTCAGGTGAGAAAAAATATTGAGATATTGATTGTAGCAATTGCAATTGTTGAGTTTTTCATACGATACTGCTTTAGTAATACAACAATAGGTGAAATTAGACACAAGTTTTGGTACAATTATAATCGATGCCATCTCAAATAAAATCTACCTATGACAAAGCTCCCATAAATATTTTGTAATTCAATTCTTATTCATTGAATCTTCAACAATTCCTACCGGAGCTTAAAAAGTGAAATCAAAGTTTTACGAAGTTTATTATTTTGGCTATGGGTTAAATTTTGCGGTTACTACCATTTCATTTTGAATTAAAAAATAATAATTTGGTAGTAATTGTTGAAGGGTCTTTACGATTTGATGAATACTTCGTAGAACTTTGTTTTCTCTTTTCCGTAGATCATCAACATCTGGAAGTATTTTCTGTTGTCAAAAACCAAGAACTATATTGATTTAATTCAAGCAATTTTACCAAAATGATTTGTCTACCACTGTACACATATGTTGTATTAGCAGTATTACTATCATGTGTCCCTCTATGTGTACAAAAAATTGCACGTAAATCATGCTGCTGTAGGCGCAAGGACGAATGCAAAGAAAAGAATGGCGGACCTACGTGTTCATAAATTCTTGTTGTTCATTTAATCATAAAATTTTCAATGTGAAGTAAAATTATGACTTGCAGTTATACAGTCTTTGATTTCATTATACATGTTTTGCACTGTAAGATTTGTTTTGTCCACTATGTTGATCAAAATAAAGGTTTACTGGACAATGGCATTGGTTAAAAGTTAATAATTTCATTACAAAACAAAGGTGATTCGTAGTAGTTGAACTAAATTATTACATCACTTGGAGGACAATCCAATATATGGCTACGTAAACCGGTTTACCTGATTTGACCATCATAGCGAATTTCCTTGATTTATTGTTTAGCTCTATAAACACCTACATCGGTGCAGTGTCAGGGTTTGGATTGTACTGAAACGATGTACGTGCAAGCCATCACCCATTACTAATCCACCAGTATATCAGGCCAGACGGTTATCTCACCTATGTACTGGTTGCCGTCCCCGTAGACTTCACATAACCTTTTATAACGTGGTGATCGAAACCGCAGTGAAACTTAAGTATAGTGGGGAAACTCTGAGTTGTACATTTAATCACGCGCAAATACATAATTATCTTATAATACAGATCTCTATTGTAGAACTAGGTAGCGTATTATTAGCATCATTGATTCTGCACTTATACGACATTGATCATAATAAATGACAGCACGACGAGTCCGTCGTTCCTAGAGCACGTCGAGTTTCAACACTGTTCTTAGGGTCCACTGTTGTTGGAAGCTAAGATGGACTGAGAAATTTAGGCGGCAACCGTGTGCTTGTGAAAAGATTTCCTTGGAACACCTTCCCCTGCCATGGCCGATACACTGCACCCATGTGTGTGCTTAACAGATTTCACATGTATCTCAAATTCCGTAGCCGCAGTGACAGTAGAATATAACAAAAGTTCATGATCTCAGTGCATCCAACAACATAATTTCTTCCACTGCAGCATAAGCTATTGTGTCAAGCGACTCAATTGGCGAGCCAGCTGGAAAAATCCGCCCACTGCGTTCTGGACAAGACTAAATTTGGCCTACAAGAAAAATGTCACAATCTTTCTGAGGCGAGAGCAAGATTGGCTCATTTGCAGCATAAATTGCAATGCGCTTGCACTGAATGTTCCTTAACGAAGCAGGCTGCTCATAGCGCTTGCGAAGCTGCGCGAGCAGCTTGTGGTAATGCTCGAAAGAAAAAGCAAGTGGTGAATCAGATCGCTGTTGTCTCGACGTAGAAGTCCAAAAGCCATGATTATAAGGATACTTTTAATTGTGTTTTGTCCAAAGTAAGTGTTTGCCATGATACCGAATTGGAAACAGGACTCATATATCTAATTACAGTATGTTTATCGCGGTATCTGTAAATACTTAAACTGTCCATATTTATTCAAAAATCTCACCTTTCACTGTTTGAGTTTTATTGAATGTTGTGTATACTTGTTAATATACATAATATATACGTAGATTTACTTCAGTTTTTGTTTCAAATACGCTTTGTAATAGATTTTTAAGATATTTTGGTTCGTTCAAAGTGCACAAACGAAGTACGGGTAGTTTTTATGGTACAATATTTCACCAAGGCATACTTAAAAGTTTATGTTTCTGAATTTAATCTTTAAATAAAAAATATTGTTTTAAAGAAACGTTGGGATCTTTATGGTTTCTTTGAATTCGATTCCTTCATCAATGTCATAGGAATTATTATATTATATACCTTTGTGTTACCCATTGACAATAAGTTTAGAAATTGGCCAATTTATTATTTTATTACAAAATTTACATATGTATGTACATTGCGACGGAGTTTCCCCATATTCTATATACACTGACGGCAATCAGTAAATTTTTAGAAAAGAAATTGGTAGCCCTAAATCTGAATATGGGATGTAGTGATGATAGTAGATGATAGTTTATAAAAATCCAAAAAACGTCAATTCCTAAACATTACAGCATAAGCTGCTGGCCCAAGCAACTCAATTAGCATGTCAACTTGAGAAAACTGCACACTGCGTCCTGGACAAGACTAAATACGGGTTGCAAGAGAAATGTCACCATCTATCGGATGCTAGAGCGAGACTTGCCCACCTACAGCACATGTTGCAATGCGCGTGTGCAGAATGTTCTGCGACGAAACACGCTGCACATAGCGCTTGCGAATCTGCGAGAGCAGCATGCGGCAATGCTCGGAAGAAAAAACACGTTTTGGAGCAGCTTGCAATAGGATCGAAAGATGACAGTAAGCGAGGTCGATGATCATTAGGATAGTGTAAATACTTGTGCCAAGGTTATTCAATTTGTGAATTAGAGAAAAGGTCTCACTGAACCTAATGCACAGATAAATAATATCCTGTCCGTGTGTGAGTGAGTTTTGTTAAGTTTTTACTGATGTAAAATGCGATTATGAATAATAGATGCCTTCTCCTGTATTTATGTAATGATTTGATGAAATTACTGTTGGTCATCATACAGACCAACAGTAATTTTCAGTTTAGTTTGTACCACAAGAGCTTATCGTTTTCGATGTAAAAAAATTTGCATGTATCTTGGAAAAACTTCCTGGTACATATAACATATCCTATTTATTATATGTATGTTTTATATGTATGAATCATTGAGCGCTCTCGAAGTTTCGCAGTGCAGTTGTAATTCAACAATAGTTCATGATGAAATTTAACTTTTGGTATGTAAATATACAGTATTTGTTAGATGCCCCGTGTATTGTAATGCATTTTTAATGTTTTATTTAGCTTTACCTAGTTTTATCATGCTGTGTAAGACGTGTTACTTGTTATAAGCTTTTGATATGGTTATGGTCGACTCGCTAAGGTTTCTTTACTATAAATATGATTACTATAACCGTGTTTTAATTTCACCGATACCATACTGAATTTTCTGTCAAAAAATTAATTAGCGATAATCATCAATTACAGTTTTCTTCTAGTAGTACGATAGTTCACGGCTAGTTTTCTAAATAATTATTCAGTTCATATCCGACTCCAAGATTCTTCTCTTGAGATGCTTTTATTGCGTCATGACTTATGGGGCTAATCTGAGTAAACCAAAGTATAGATACTGTTCTTCTTCTGTCCTTGAGATTTTGGCTTAAGCTGGCCGCACGAGTTGTTACAGGGTTTGTTTTAAGTTTACCTTCTCTTTACAGTTATATTGTCTTGCATAGTTTGCTCCTTAGTCGCTTCTTACGATAGTCATGGGATTATAATCCCAATTTTAAACAAATTTGTGGAATATTCAAAATGACTAATTTTAGGGAAGCCCTTACTTTATATTAGGTAAAAACTAATACTGACACCAGGATAATTCATCTTAAACAGTCATTTTTTTATGTATAGAAACACATTTTTGGATTTAATATAAACAATTTATTATAAATTACATAATTATGGGTAATACTACACTCTTACTAAAACTTCTAGACGCAGAGAGAGCCCTATTATAAGTACCTATCAATTACTTGTTACGTAGGCCTTATTCTTGATACCTACATAATTCACTAGCACTAAGGCTACTCTAAGGCCTCTGCCTCGAATTTTGCGGGTAGCGGGGCGGCAGCGGCGGCGGCGCGGTCGCGACGGGATCTTATGCGTAAAATCATATGGACCGGTTTTTGAAAACAGCGGCGCGGCAGCGGCGCGGTGGGCGGGCAACGAGCGGTGCACTTCAGTCAAGTGGTGACCGCTCGCGCTGCGCGTCTGCATTGTGGTATAGTGTAGTACAATTTTCTTTTGTGACATATCAAAATGTCATCGGACGTGCAAGAACAAATTATTTCGGCAATCTTTGAGAGGAGACCCATATGGAACAGCAGAGATATCAACCATAAAAATAGAAGAATAATTAACCAATTATGGGAAGAAATAAAAAACGAACTGAATATTGAAGGTAAATATAGTCGTAGAATTTGTCGGGGTTTTGTCTCTATTCTTCATAGTTTCGATAAAATTCACCATTTATTTTCCTTGCCCTATAGTAAGGATCCACTTCTTCTTTTGCCCACAATAAATCAACCATTAGGAATAAATTTGAATCAAAAAGTTGTTGTCGCCGTCTTTGAGACATTCTGTTCGCGAATAAAAATAAATATCTCGACAACACAACTACGAACACAACATTATGCCGCTATAGTACCGCGCGATCTGCCCGCTGGTTTGGAGAACAGGTTTGTGTTGACCGCCCCGCGACCGCGCCGCCGCCGCTGCCGCCCCGCTACCCGCAAAATTCGAGGCAGAGGCCTTATAAGTAAGTACGGTGGATAAATAATTATCTAGTATATTGTACACAAATGGACATTCAACGTGAGACCGGCGAAAAAGAAGAGTGGACAAAGTTCTACACATAGACAAAATTAAACTAATATTTGTCTTAGCAATGCCATAAATAATACAAGAGAGAACTTGTAACATAAAACGTGCACATTTTTTTTTTTCAAATTAGGAACAAAAACAGAAATACATAACAATGAAGAATTTGTAATTGAAAGAATTTGAACTTGCAATTTGGAGTGGAGGTGTGTGGAAAACAATCCCCTGTGATTGTTTTCGTGCATGTGTAAAGATTCCCCTCACTCACGAATAATTTATTTTTCAATTACTGTCAGTCGCTTTTAACCAAGAATTTATTGCTTTTTGTTTCCATGCCATTTCATGATAAGTACGATACCCAAATGAGGACATTTTGCTCTGAGGACCCATCGACTCTGAATTGGTGCTTGGTCTTCTTTAATACTATGATTACTACTTCAAGTATAGTTATATATAAATTGCTTTTGAGTTTTCAATTTAAATTAATTTAATATAACCAGAACAAATAATTTACAATTTATCACCATACTTGTTGGATAAAACTGTTCACACTTTAGAAGAAGCAGGGAACACATGTCCAGCTTTGGACTGTGATAGGCTGATGATGATAATGATAACTTATTGGATTTTGGATTAAAAAGTATACCGTTTAAATAAAATGCGAGACCTAGGCAAATCCAGCTAATAATGCTAAAATAAATCTTAATTTAGAATATCGTGTATGTAGGACATCTAAATGAGTTTCCCTCTATTGGAAATGAGATTTGCATAATCCAATAGTAGCTTTGGAACTTAAGAGACAGACATATTTTTCAATACTAAGCAGGTCAGGCAGCAAGCAGGCAAGAAGTCGATAATAATAAATAATTATAACATTTGTCCATTCTTCTTAGTCATCTACTAATATGAAAGAGCCGGCAATAGTCCTAGTACTATTTACTCACTATACTGAACGCATCATTTAAATTTTGAGGACTAAAAGCCATATTACTATGCTTGTAATTAACATAAGGTGAGTTGGTTGCCGATGAACCGATTTCTCCGTTCACAAACTCACTGTAAGGTACAAATGCATGTTCGTTATCTTCAAACATTGGTGCACTTGGATCCAATTTAGCAACGAATCTTGCTGGAGGTTCAGCGTACTGTCCTCCGACAACTATTTCTGAATCCTCTTCAGGCTTTTTTCCTCTCCAGGGCTTATTCACTCTAAAACTATTGTCGTAGAAGTAAGGTTTCTTTTTTTGATATCTCTTGTTCTTTAATCTTAGTTGGAATGAATCAAATTCATCAAAATCGTCGTTGAAACTTTGAGGTGTTGTTGTGATATATGTTTCATCTGAATCTGGTTTTGTATAAGATGGATGTTTCTTTGAATATGAAATAAAACTATCTTTGTTGTTAGTTAATGTCGGGTA
The DNA here is from genome assembly GCA_932526445.1 of Phragmatobia fuliginosa. Taxonomy (NCBI): domain Eukaryota; kingdom Metazoa; phylum Arthropoda; class Insecta; order Lepidoptera; family Erebidae; genus Phragmatobia; species Phragmatobia fuliginosa. Next base: position 15,380,577 of record OW052078.1, on the reverse strand, counting down.
CGATGATGGATGACGGTTCTGATAGTCATACTGTTGTGTACTTTCCAGAAAGCTTTGCGGACCTGAATGGTGTATCGGTAGTTCGTTATTCGATTTCAGGGGTACACCGTAAGAATCTACAGGAGGCTCACCATAACTCTGTTTCGGAGGGAGATAGTCATTTGCATAATTTGTAGGAGGCTCTCCAAAACCTGCGTTTTCAGGAGCACTGTGAGAGTAAGGCAAATGGTTGATTGACTGTACGTATTCGGGTCTGTATTTGGGAGGTCCATATTTTGGTTTTGAGTTTCGTTTCCTGTGCTTATTACTCGGAGGGAGATATTTGGACGCTATATGTTTCGGTCTGTGGTTTTTTCTAAATTTTTTGCCAGGTTTTCTTGGATATTTAGCTTGCTTGTGGCTCTTATACCTAGGCCTGGGAACTCCATAATTGGTCTTTTGTGGTACAAATCTTTGTGATTGCGAAATCCTTCGGTATATGACTTTAGGTTTCTGTAATGCTCCATGCACAGGATTTTCCATAATGACAATAGGGTCGCGTCTGCTGTATCTTTTTTCCAGTCTTACATCTTTTCTGTCGTCCATTATTTTGCCATTCGAGTCCACACATGACGCTGCTATGGTTATCTGAAATTAAAAAAGATAGGCATTTAAATTATGTTTTATAACGTTATCTTTTGCAACTGGATTCCAGTCTGATTGCTTATTGATTGTGGCATTAGTCAAACGCTTTAGGTCAAATAATTTTTTATTATGATTTTAGCTCTGAACTTAGGTTTGAGATCATGATTAATTATTGGATATCTATCGATCTCTATAAAATATATAAAAATGAATTACTGTTCGTTAGTCTCGCTAAAACTCGAGAACGGCTGGACCGATTTAGCTAATTTTGGTCTTGAATTATTTGTGAAAGTCCAGAGAAGGTTTAAAAGGTGAATATATAAAAATGAATTGATTTTTTTCATTAATTATGAATTCCTTTTTTTAGGGTTCCGAAGTTCATCACTCGGAACCCTTATAGATTCGTCATGTCCGTCCGTCCGTCCGTCCGTCTGTCCGTCCGTCCGTCCTCGACTTACCGTCCAAACGGTAAGTGCTAGAAAGATGAAACTTTGCATGAATATGTGTTGTAATTACGCCGACAAAGTGCTACAATAAAATTATGAAAAATATTTTTATTTAGGGTACCTCCCCTACACGTAAAGTGGGGATGTTTTTTTTTCTCGCGGCTACCCCATCGTGTGGGGTATCATTAGATAGGTCTTTTAAAAACAATAAAGGGTTTCTAAGATTTTTTTTTGATTTAGGTATCCGTTCGCGGGATATTCCACTTTAAAGGGCTCTTTATTGTAAAAACAGAGCGTCCCCCCCTCTAAAAGCTAAACGGCTGGCTCAAAAAATCTGGGAAAATTCGTGAAGGTGGTCCATATACTGAACTTTGAAGGAAAACTATAAGGGATTTAATGACTTAGTTATTTCGGGAGTTATAGAGGCTTAACTTGTAAAATGCGCTCACTTGGAAAACGTCACACTAAATTAACGCATTAAGGCCTCAATCACGAGAGTTTTTATAACGGACGTTAAAAAAGCGTTCAAGTATGAAGTTGCATAATATTATGGTCTATTTCCAACGCCCAAAGTTGAAAATGCAACACTGCTCGATAAAAAAGCGTCGTGTTTTAAAAACGCTGTCGTGTGAACATATACACTCATTAGCAAAAAAAACGGGTGGTTTCGATTTTCTTCCTGGCTGAAAAAAATAAAATACCGAAAAGGTTTTAATCATTTGAACATGTTACTGGACAGTTATAAAAGTGGCATAATGTTTATAAGAGTACCTTCCAAATTCAAATTTTTGACTGAGCCTGGTTTTCAAAGAAAACAACTTTTAACTACATTTTGTGGCGCGAATTCCCTATAGTTAAAATCGACTCTAATTAACTTTATGTCAATTTTTATTAAATTATCTGATGTCCTCGACATTTAAAAGTATTGTTATTGCTGTTTAGCAATCTCGAAAATGGTAGATAAAGTGATAAAAACTAGTAAAATTATTGCGCTGCTTGAAGAATGTCGCAGCCAATGCTTCGTGGCTCAGAGGCTAAATGTGAGTCGGTCGACAGTTCAAAGGACCTGGCAGCGCTAGCAAGAGACCGGTTCGGTCAAGAGAAAGCCTGGTTCTGGCAGAAAGACATGTACCGAACCACGGGATGATTATTTTCTAGTTAGTCAAGCGTTGAGAAATCGCAAATCTTCTAATGTGGACCTCAAGAACAGACTCGAAGAAGTAAAAAATGTGCAAATTAATCTATGGACGGTCAGGAGGAGGCTTCTCGCTGATAATATACACAGTCATCGCCCGGCACGCGGCCCTAAATTACTCCGTGGACATGGAGTTGCCAGGCTTAGCTTCGCTCGAAATTGTGTGTCATGGACTCATGAAGACTGGGATAGGGTATTGTTCTCCGATGAAGCCAGTATATCTCTGCATGGTGAAGTTCGACGTCGAAGAATGCTACGTATACGAGGAGAACGCTTTGCAGAGGCATGTTTTAAAGAAATCACACCTTATGGAGGAGGCTCTGTTATGTTTTGGGCAGGAACAAATTCTATGGATCGTACGGAGTTAGTCTTCATCGAAAACGGTACACTGACTGGACACCGATACATAGCGGCAGTTCTAATTCCTTGTGCACAACCCGCTTTAACCGCTCTTGGCGAAAACTCACTTTATGGACGACAACGCTCGCGCCCACCGGTCTGGCGATGTGGAAGCGTATATGCTAGAAGTTGGAATTCGTCGTTTGGACTGGCCAGCTAGAAGTCCGGACCTCAATCCCATAGAGCATGTCTGGGACGTTCTGAAGCGACGAGTAAGATTAGTGCAGCCGGCTCCGCAGACCATCAGAGAGCTAAAGAATGTGAATACCGCGGAGTGGGAACGTATTCCCCAAGAAACCATAAAAGATATACTTGCTAGCATACCCAGACGAATGCAAGTCGTGATTACAGCAAGAGGGGGTCACACTCAATACTAAACTTTTATCTGCTTTTAATGTATTCAATAAAAACAAAGAAATTAACGCGTTTCATTTTTTTCAACGAGCAGGTACAATAATAGTGTTTTGAGCTTAAACTTCTTTGCTTAAGTGCCCATTTTTTTTGCTAAAGAGTTTACTTGGGAATGTATTTGTTGAATATGAACGTTTTTTTAACGTCCGTTTAAAAAACTGTCGTGTGAATGAGGCCATAAACGTAAACATAACAATTATCTATTGGATACGATTTTAAATGCCTGAGGAACCCTTTTCTGTGCGTGGCCTGACACGCACTTGGCCGATTTTTTTAACTTTATTTTATACAAAAATTCAGGTCTTCTATTGTACAAGGTCTGCCGGGTCAGCTAGTTGTTCAAGAATAAATTTATTCATCGTATTGATTACTTCATTACTCTTGTTCACACTTTTATTGCTTTGTTTTCTGATGAATAAATGACCTATGTTCCTTTAAAACTTACATATATTATGTTAGTCTATGCATAGGCTATATAAATTATCAGGATTTAATATTAAAGGTATTCTTTACTTTTTTTTTACTCGAAGGTGTCATGACAAAACTATCAATTTCAATCATTATTTTTCACTAACATAGTATGTAGGTATATACGCGAAAGTGAGGTTTTCACGCTTTCAAGCATGGGGGCCAACCATAATTTGTTACTTAGTAAGGGGCACTCCTATTACTACGTAACGTAATTTACTAGAGGCAACGAGGTGTAACTTTATATAAATGATAAGAGATGGTTGGGATCATAAACTTGGAGACGTCACGATCCATGTATCAAGTAATAAATTGAAGTTTCTTCTTGTAATTTAAAAAAAACAGCTTTTCACTAAATGCAGATCAAAAAATCCTTTTTTATCTGTCTGACTGTCTGTTTGTTGCTGACAATGTCTGAAACTGCTGAATTGACGGACCTTTCGCTGGCAGACAGCTTGAGCTACATTTTCAAATAACCACTAGGTATCTCATCTTCCGAGCCTTTATTCCCAAGTTTATTTCAGGGTCGGCTACTAGTTCAACCGGTTTTACCTGAATTTCAGTTTTTCCACGGAGCGACTGGCTTCGGACCTCCGCAACCCTAAGGGAGAACTGAAATTCGAAGATTGAACTAGTTGTCAGTATATTTGACCGACGGCTTTACGTGCTCTCCGAGGCACGGGCGTGAATCACCGCCAAACTTCGAAACTTTCATTGCTTGAGTAATTTAAGTAACGACGCGGCGATGGCGCCGTCAGTACCTGGTTGGGTGCCCGTTAGTGGCATGTTGCCATGAGATCATGGAATACCTTTCATCAGAAAAAATAACAGCACAAAAACAGTTTAATTTGCCATGAAATCGTAGGCGAAAGCAATTCATTGTAATTGATACTTTTTAAAGGAAATGGTGCTCACAAGGGACAATGAGCCTTTTCCCCTCCGGGATTTACCAGCCAGGTGTCTATACAATCATGTAAGGCATACTAAACAAGCCAGCATTTAATTATAGATCCATTGTTAGTAGACTTTCATAATTTTACAATGAAAGTATCTATATAATAAAGCTAAAGGTAAAGGAAGGATAGAAGAAGGCTTGAAATAACAGTATGTATTATTACGAAAGATGGCATCCGTGTTCTTGTTTTGTGGGTAGGTGTTAGACCGGAGGCTCAACGATGCATCTCACTTAGTCGCCATAGTGTGGGTCACCATGCTGCATTGCTTGCAGTGACCCCTACTCTTGGATTCTAATTATGCTTTCCATCAGACAGAGTAGTTAGTTTAAATATTAAAAAAATAATTTAAAAAAGAAACTTTTTTCTAGCAATTAGTATTTCCAAGATTATTTCGGGTCGGCTACTAGTTTAAATGGTTCACCAGTTTTTTTTTTTACGGCGTGACAGACATTAAACCTCCGCAACCTTGAGAACGAACTGAATTAAAATTAAACTGTTGGCAGTGTATTTGTGGGCACGTAACATTGTCATAGATGTTCATCGAACCCGGTACCGACGGCTTAACATGCCCTTCCATATTCCGAGCTACACAAAATTTTAAATAAGAAAGCCCAACAATACTTTTTGAACAATTAAAGACATGTTAATACTAATGTTTGCGTTTTCGGAATTGCTTAAAAATATTCAAGTTGTGTGGTGGAATTTGTATGGAGACGGATTAAGAATAAATAAAATATAAATATTTCAAACATCTTACACACAACATAATCTAGTCCCAAACTAAGCAGGGCTTGTATTATGGGTACTAGACAAGTGATATAAATACATAAACATACAATTTTTTTGTAAATACACACATATTATACATAGAATTCACCCAGACTCCGAAACTAATATTTGTGGATCACACAAATATGTACTCCGAACCGGGAAACGAACCCGAGACCTCTTGATCAGCAGCCGCATACGCTAACCACTAGATCAAAAAGGCAGTCCAATAGAAATACAGAGTATAATAGCTACCCTTATTCATCCTATGAGTGGCGTAAGAAGTGTTAAAGGGAGCAACTACAAAGAGAAGGAAAACTTGATATAAACCTTCCACTAACCCGTCTGGCCAGCGTGGTATAATAGGCCAAAATCTCTTTTCTAAGCAGATGCCTATGTTTAGCACCTATGGATTACTATATGGACAATTTACTAAAGACTGTATTTGAACAATTTTGTATTCATTTACTTAAGCGTATATTCTGACAAGAAAGAGTACTTATCAGTTACAAGAAGATACCCCCTATTTTGTACATATTATTTATCATATTTATTTCATAATGAAACAATCAAAACTTAAGAATACTGTCGATCTTCGTGTTTTTACAAGATGTGTGTAATTGGAAAGTAAAAGATTGTCTGTAACGAATTGTGTTAGAATAGCTGGCAATTTTAAAGCTATTATTTATAGTTTTGTAGTTAACTGCTTATAATTTTAAAAACTCTTGTTTTATGAATTGTGGGATAAAATGTTGTATTATAGGAATGGGTTAGACTTATAAGCTTAGCTCAGAATGATACAAATTGCAACGCTAATATCATGACAATGTTTGCGCAAAATAAGGCCTATATTCTCTATAGGCCCGGCATCTTTATAGTTGCAAATTATATTATTCATGTTTACTGGCATACTTCATATTTTTAACTTTGTATATATTTGAACGTTATAACATTATATCGTCCCCGTAGTTGGAAAATTAAATAACTCTGATTTTGTGGTTCTGAGATAAATGCGATTTAGTGTTTTGTGAGAGAAATTTTAAGTTGAGATAAAATTCAACAACTCATGTTATTTACATTATTAGACATTTAACTTATAATTGACCACATTTATTGATTTATTTACTGAGTTATTTATTCCTACAAAAAATAGTGTTAGTGTTTATTATTTCATCTGTCCAACAAAAATGGCCATATTTTTGGAACGGAATACGATACGAAAATGCCTGTAAGGCTCAAATATGCGGCATGTTTTAGATGTTTTGAAAATAGGGAAAAGTCAATTTCGCCAAAACCGGACATATTTAGTTTTCCAACTACGGGGACGATATATAATTTTGAAGAAGCATCTAAGAGTCACGGCTAATTTTACAGCGACAAACATGAAAGCAACACAAAAACATGCCTATAATCATGATGTACACTTTCACTAGTGCGGCTTATTTTACGAGATTACACATGACACAGATTAAACGAGAGGATTATAATAACTACATCGTATTACGTGATTAAAGCTCCACGTGACGTGGGTTAAGGCTAAATAAGTAAGACCTTAGACTAGAGTTAGACTATGTGTTGCTTAATGCATAGTGTGCCACATGTGGAACCGAATAAAAAAACTAGAACTTAAATATCGAGTTTTTTTTTTACTATTTTTTACGATATCTAGGTCTAAAATAGCACATACTATCTTTTTTCCAAACAGATTTAAAAAATCATGCATTGTAGGGTTAAACACGTAGTTCTAACTAAAATACACAGCGTGTCTCTACTATCCTGAAGTATAAAAACGGTGTATATTTTAGCAAGATCGGGCTGGCTCGATCGGTGCGATACTACTCTCTATCAGAAGACCAAAAACTGAAATAACAGCGTGCTGTCGTATTTCATTAGTGAGTAAGAGACCGGAGGCCCAATAATGCAAAAGCATCTTAATAGGCCGCCATAGTGTTTTGATTTCCTTTCTCAATGAGGATGGTGGCCCCCTACTCCTGAATTCTACTCATGCTTTCCATCATATAGAGTTGAGTCACTTTAATAGGCCTAAATATAAATCTATACTTACTAAAATACAGTTATATGATTACACTAAATAAACACATGACAAATTGGTTTTCATTTCACCTAGCTAACTACAATATCGTATTATGATAACAATATTAGAGTTATGAGAATTTATTCGTAAAAATAAACAACACGGTAGGGCTGGGATGTTGAGAAAGTATAAACAACTGATTGTAGTTTAGATGTTTCTTCATTGTGTATAGGAAGTATATTGTAGAAAGAAATATATAAAACCTTGGTACAGTGGAGACCGTAAATATGTAATACATACTATTTATTTATGAAGGCAAAGTATAAAGGCGATATTATGAAGGCATAGTGTGTCAGAAAGACACTTCTGCTATCTATTTCTATCGCTCTGTTACTTTTCTCTCTTTCTTCACGATTTGACGGCTGAATAATCGTGTATTTTTCATATCAACTTACGCCAAATCTTTTAAAGGACCAAGGATCAAACCAAATTGACCTTATACAAACTTAGTGTACTTAAAGAAAACTAACAAATGTAATGGTTTAAGATGACGTCATGCTATGCTAATAATTCGTGTGATTAAAACAAAATTTTAGCCAAAAATACAAGAGAATTGATGCGTTATTGATTGTAAAATAAAAAGAGAATATTGCATCTCACTTAAGGAAGCAGATAGTTACCAAAGAATTTAGTAACTTTAGAATTTCATTAACATAATATAAATACAAGTACCCTATTAAGGCCAATGTGTTAATAAGGCCTTAACATTGGCCTTCTTAACTCTCATATGCAAGAAAGTTATTGCCACTAAAGTCGGTGAGTGTGACGTACCGGCAATAGAGTACAATCTAACAGAGTGATACCTCATAAGACAGGTGATTTAATAAACGTATAACACTTTCGGTAAGTGAAAACGTTGCTTTAACCGGTTCGCTAACTGCATGTGGTTGAGCAACCATAGCTTTCGGTTAATTGTTTAATAACCATAGACTAATGAACAATCTGATAATACTTGTGTGTTGTGGCATGTAGACGCAGATGTTAAATTGATTTTGGTGATGATATCTACAAAAAACTGGCAAAGTGTGCCTCTATTATTTACTTCGGAGGTTCTGTATAAGCTTTTATGTAGATAATTCGTCGGTTTCAAGATGTGATTTTAGAAATGTCTCAAAACAATCACAAATCACATTACAAAATGTAAAACTATAGCTTTATTTTAGAGTATCTTACGAATCGGTTTAGAAACTTTAATAAACATTGAAATATATTTAAAGTAACCAATATTCAAAGTTAATAATAATTCAAAGAAAATTTAACAAGAAAAGAATTTACATTTATTATGGCTGGCAGGAGCTGGATGCGAGTAGCCCAAAATTGATCAAAGTAGTGTGCAGTGAAAGAGGCCTATGTCCAGAAGTGGACTGCGATGGGCTAATGATGATGATGATCCATGAATGATGGCTATAAGACCTTTCTTTAAGCCAAATTTCCCAAGATTAGATTTGATTATCATCATCATTAACCCGATGCAGTCCACTGCTAGACTTATCTTGTCTTCTAAGGCACATCGGTCTGTCACTGTTAAAATATTACATATTATAATATAATAAATCCAGTTGCCACCGGTCTTTTTAAAAGAAAACTAAATTTGGTGAGATTCATATGAGAAAAGTTATCAAATAACATGAATGTTTTTATCTTGTCGACGAGATATTGTGTACTCCATAAAGGTTCGATGTTTACGTAAAAACCCGATCTCTTTAAATTATATCGAAAAAAAGAAAGAAAGTTACCGTTAGTAGGTATAATACCTAATATTCATTACTTATCTTATCTTATTGTTATCTTGGTAATGGACATGTTATGCGGAGGGATGAGGAAAATGTGGCAAAGAAAATGTTGGGTATGGAAATTGAAGGTTACATGGCAAGAGGTAGACCAAAGAAAAGGTGGATGGATTGTGTGAAAGAAGATATGAATAGGAAGGGAGTTAACAGTGAAATGACGAGTGATAGAGTAGAATGGAAGAATAAAACATACTGCGTCGACCCCAAATAAAATTGGGATAAGGGCAGGCAGATGATGATTCATTACTTCATTGAATTTTTCAACATTCTTAACTTTCGATTAAATTCTTCACCAGATGGTCTTAGATAAGACCTCAATGGGTCATATTTTCAGGTCTAGTAACCACACATATGCACAATTTCTAAGTAAGATGATAATCTAGATCACAAAGTAACTGATACTCATGGAAAGGCTGCCACTAGAACTACAAAAATTTTTATCTTGTAACTTTATACCAACACTAGCTCTGTTTCCTACAGTTTTACTCATTTTGAAGGCAAGATCTTTTCTTTCAGAAAGATCTTTTTCTTGGTAAAATAGTTCGGTACGATGGTCTAAAACCATGGTTTCACTAGTTGCTTTTGCTGAAGCTACACCTTAAAAATTACACTAATTGTTTAAACCAACATTTTTTTCAAATGTAGCTAATAATATGTCGTAATCTACAAAAAAGATTTTCTAAAACAATTATCTCAGATTTAAGAATGTATGTTAAAATTCTAAAGTTGTTAAAGTATATAACTTTCAAAAACAAGCAACCGGTTTGGATGCGCGCTTTTTGAGTTACATACTGATCGTGATACGAATGCCTGTGTATTATTATGACTATATTGTTCTACATTTAAAAATGGCAATAAATGCATTTCATTAAAACAATACTAAATTTTCTTTTCATTATTAAATTGAGTTGATTACTAATTGTACATTATATCTTAATATCGCAAGCACTGTATGTAACTTCTAAATAAAAAGTGTTTAATTTCCGTAAATACTCGTATGTATGAAATAACCTGTGATGACATAATAATTGAAACTTATTTAAAAAAGCAGTCCGTCAATTGATAAATATTAAAAAAATCGTTCAGTTGAATTAAATGAATCGTTTGGCGCTAAAAGGTTTTTTCTTACCTATTCACGCGTAATATATTATACCTCTTTGCCAGTCAAATTATGAATATTATCAAATTCTAAATTCAAATATTTTACAAATTCATTTTTTTTTGCTATGCAAACTGTCAAGAAAGACAACGATGAGAGCGGTCATTCACTTGTTTCATCGAATAACCGATATAAATAGTAATGTACAATCGAATTATACAGATTAACAATGCACGTACATAGTTACGTGTTGTTTTTTTTTTCTCATCGATGAACAGCGACGTGTCTTTATGATGACATCGAATGAATTATGAATCGCAATAAATCTTATAAAAAATCGATATCTTTTTCACGTTACATGAACAGCTTTTAACAGTCAACTGCTAGTTCTAATGTCTCTCCGAGGAAGGAGGTCTTGGCCTATCATACACCGATCTGCTTATGGGTTTGTTTGAGGTTTTTTTGACATTCGACTCTCCTTTTCTTTGAAATGATATTGTCCAGCATAGTTTGTTCCGTTAGTCGCCTCTTGAGATACCCATGGGATGAATTATAACTGCCTCGGTGGCGCAGAGTCAGCATATACGACTACCGTGCTTGTTGTATCGTGTTCGATTGAGTGTATCGACCAAATGTTTGTGTGATTCGCAAATATTTGTTTCGAAGCTTTGATATTTTCTATGCATTTATAATAAAAGTACTTTTGTATATCGGTTGACTAGTACCCATAATAAAATCTCTGTTTAGTTTGGGACTAGATGGCGTTGTGTGTAAGATGTCCGAAATATTTATTAATTAATTTGGGTGGTAACACTTCAAAATTTTTAATCTATCGCCACACTGATAATCTCTGTTTTAGTTTGGTCAAAATATTTGGCAAAATCGATGAAAATGCGACAAACCAAAGTTAATAGCAACTAGAATATGCTCGCGGTTGATTTATCATCTTTCCTTTCTGTGTACAGTATGGTCATATCGAAATACAAATCTCTAATAGGTACTCAACGAGATGTGAAAACCGTTACAAGCGACCACCTACGCGTTAAACTAACTGTATTAGACTCAATACTATGACAGTAGTAGAGTGATATTGTTTTTTTTTAGTAAATGACAAACATAGCATAAACTAAGAAGTCATTGTTAATAAAAAAAACCATTTAGTTTTTTAACATTTATAACAGTTTTGTTTTAACACAAAATGAAAGTCTAAATATGGAATTTATATTTTAGTAGTAGTTAGTAAAGTAACTTTAAAAAATCGGCCTAGTGCATGTCAGGTCACGCACAGGAAAGGGTCCTCAGTCACCCATAATGGTACGTGGATATAAAATCGGATCCAATAGATAATATAATTGTTTTGTTTACGTATTAATGCGTTAATTTTGTATGACGTTTTCCAAGGAATCGCATTTTACAAGTTAAGCCTCTATAACTCTTGAACTAACAAAGTCATCTAATCCGTTATAGTTTTCCTTTAAAGTTAATTATATGGACCACCATCACGAATTTCCCAGATTTTTTGAGCCAGCCGTTTAGATTTTAGAGGGAGGACGCCCTGTTTTTACAAAAACTGCCTTTATAGTAGATTTTCTCACAAACGGATAACTAAACCAAAAAATTGTCTTAAAAATCCATAATTGTTTTTAAAAGACCTATGTAATAAAAAATACTTTTATTTATGTACATCGGTTGTCTAGTACCCATAATAATTAAATTAATTAAATTAAATTATTATTTAAAATTAAAAATTATTAATTAAATTATTTGTTAACGTTGGGCTAGACGCGAGGAAAAAAAAACATCCCCACTTGACGTGTAGGGAAGGTACCCCAAATAAAATAATTTTCATAAATTTATTGCAGCACTTTGTCGACGTAATTACAACACATATTCATGCAAAGTTTCATCTTTCTAGCATCAACCGTTTGGACGATAAGTCGAGGACGGACAGACGGATTTGACGACGGGTTCCAAGTTATGAACTATGGAACCCTAAAAATATCTAGGTTAAAATAATTTGAACGTTATCACTACGCAGTAATAAAGTTAAATTTCTGTTGATTTATAAATGTAGTATTGTCACGAGAATTTTTGCTTACGTACAGTGAAGTGCAACTACATTACATTTTAAGTCGTAAATTCAGAATCTGGGGGAAAGCTGAAATGATGCAAACAATTTATTATTTAACGGCTACTGATTACGTGAAATGTTCTTATTAATTTAGTCGAACAAAAAAGTATATACCTTTCATTTTAGTCTAGACTAATTAAATTTACATTTACAACTTTTAATCGTCCATTACAAGATATAAGCCTCTTTTTAAACGGTAAAGTATTACTATAGAGGTTATGTCAAGCTGTAATTCCTTTCTCAGTGCCTTTTATGACACTCACGGGGTCACTTTTTAACAATAACGATTTCAAAAAAAAGGGCTATTGCAAAGATTTTATCGCGGGCTTTGAGCGCGGGGACCGAATCAAGAAATTTCAATCAAGAAAGTAACGAAAAAACCTGACACCATGAAAATGGATAGAGATATGATTGTCACTGCAGTACGACAAGGACGCCACATGCGTCTACGGAGACGCATGTGGCCAGTGGCGGCAGTACGCATGCGCACGGGCGCATGCGTACTGCCGCCACTGGCCGTTTCTGTTGCCTTGACAACGGTCATTCTAGTTTTCCGCCGTTTAAGAACCGATTTCAAAAATTATTTTTGCACTGGAATGGGCGTAGCTTACAGGTGGTCCCATCGTTACTATATCGGGATCTGATGATGGGATCCCAAGGAAATCGAGGGAACTCCTCAAATATCATAGGCACAATTGTAGCGATTTGGGTAGGTACTCGGAATAGTTTTTCTTTGAAGTCGGTTTCTTTTTGTTAAAATTATTATGCGCTGGTTCCCACTACGCCGGACCGGTAGATTTGCCGGGCCGGTAAAACTGCCGGAAGGGCTAGTGGCTGTACAAGTTATATGAAGCTGTTCACATTATCCCGGATCCGGTATTTTTGCCGGGTCCGGCATTTTTACCGTGCGTTTTGTCACTACGATCGTCCGGTAAAAATACCGGACCGGAGCAATGTGAACGAGTTTGATCCGGTATCTGTCCCCCAGTTCGCAGCACCTGTGCTCCCCTCGCCCCGCCCGCGCTCCCCTCACATCATTTTGCTCGCGTTTTCTTCAGTAAATCGTCAAAAGTGGTTGCTGTCATTCGAAAATAGAATGTACCCAATGTTTTCTTTTATTTTGTCTTCTATTAAAATACCACCACAACACAACAATTTCGTCGTCTATTGTGTGCACAGGTCCAAATTTAACTGAGCTGAGTACTCGACTGTCCGAGGCTCCGGTGTAATGTGAACACTCTGTCCGGTGTCCGGTTTCCGGTAGATTTACCGGTCCGGCGTAGTGGGAACCAGCGCTATGTCCACAACTATCTGCCATTGAAAGTCCCGTCAAAATCGATCCAGTCGTCCAGACTGAGACTTTCATTGGCAGATTGAAGAGATTAGCCGGAACAAACATACAGACAAACATTTTAAACATTTCTTTTTTCACACCTACGATACGGTTTACATAAACCTATATTATATTTTTTAATCAATTCGTGTAAAATGATTAAATTCGCTTCATATTTATTTAGACTGCCTTGTTGGTCTAGTGGTTAGTGTATGCGGCTGCTGATCAAGAGGTCTCAGGTTCGATTCCCGGGTCGGACTAATATTTGTGTAATCCACAATTATTTGTTTCGGAGTCTGGGTGTTTTCTATGTATATTATGTATTTACTTAAGTATGTTGATGTATTTATATCAGTTGTTTATTACCCATAATACAAGCTCTGCTTAGTTTGGGACTAGATGATGTTGTGTGTAAGTTGTCCGAAATCATTATTATTTATTTATATTATTCACTTTTACGGGCATTTTAGTTAGGCATTAGTTTTTAAGTACCTGTCTAGTAGAGCAGTCCTTTCTCAGAAATCAAAGTATCTTTAAGCAAATTCCATTAAAATCGGTCCAGCAGTTATGCTGTGAACGCGTAACAGCCGATTGACGAATTTATAAAATTAGTAAGTGTTGATTAGAAATAACTTTTTAATGTCATATCTAGGGTTTTAATAAATTTGTTTTAGGTTAGAATAACCGTAATTAAAATAATTCTGTTCCTTAGAGTACCACAACATTAAGTGCCTAAAGTAAAATTTTACAGGAGAGGCAAAAATTCGCGAAGTGAAATTTTGAATGTAATTTTGAAAAAGTTACATTAATGGTAGAGTAATTAACTTAGTTGTATTTTTTACGATAAATAGAGCAAAGTAATGATACTATTATTAACATCTATTATTAGTACATACTTAATTACTATAAATCTATCTATTATCCTAACATCATTTAAGATCCTATACCCTGTTAATATTTGTATATCTCTTCTGTAGTAATATTTATGCATTGTATATCTATTTTCATAGTCGCATTATTTAGAACTGGTTCTTGGGATAGTAATAGTTTATTAAACGTAATTTAAAAAAATGTGGAGTTACTATTGTATACTTCTGAGGTACAGAATTGAATTCAATTGAATATATTCTATATTTGAATATAGAATTCAATGAATTGAAGTAAATTAAACACAATTTACGTAACATGTACAATGCGTTTCAAATAAGAATAGGATGGTATAAGCTGATTTTCTATCAGCCATCTTGCCCTGCAATTGTCAACAACTACAAATATGTTTGTACGTTGTGCAAAAAAAAACGAGAATTTACAATTAAAATTAATTCAATTAACAGTGTTATCGATTTAAAAAAATGCTAACATAGAGTCTCTGCCGCGGTATTGAGAAAAATAATATACCTTAACAATTTTTTTTTTAATACTACACTACCTTATTATGAATACATTCCTGTGTCGTCGGGTAATTTACAAACATACAAGAAACGGACACAAAGAACACACGGATTCAGAATAACAATTTGTTGATCATACAAAGTGTTCTCCCGAGTAGGATTTAGACCAACAAAACCTGGCGTATGAGAACGCGGCGTGGCAACCACAAAACCACTTTTTTTTCACGTATGGAAACACCCTCGGGCTCACGGCTCGGGCTTTAGTCGGAATCGAACCGACTAAAACCAAACCGTGTGCCCTCTTGCGCCTGGAATAGGAGGGGTCCAGGGAACTGTTTTCTCCTTCTGGAACCCTCAACCACTTAAACCACTAGGCCAACCGTGCAGACAATATTAATTGGTGTTTAAGCCAACGCTACATTTCCAGTGTAGTTAGTCCCAAATCCAGTCCTATTCTTATTTGAAACGCATTTATAAACGAGAACTTCTGTTTTGCGGATATGGTTAAAAATTAAAGTACTGTTTGTAGTTCATGAATAATTTGAATACACAACTATTTTTTATTACTAGCTGGCACCCAAAAACCAAATAGTGAAATAATATCATAAACTTACCATAAAAAATATATAACACGTAATATCAGTGAACTGCATGATCACAACACTATTACAATCAGAATGATATTAAAAGAAAATTATTAATCTTAGTATGTCGTGCGCCGGAGTCGAAAGCTCGACACCTTGTGGTTTGTGGCAGCGGATTGCTTGCGAGTAACCACCTGTGACGGATTCTACAGAGTAAATAATACCACAAACCACAATTCATATTTCATAGTTTAATATTACAGGTATGAATTCGAAAATAGATCGTTCTGTCTGACTTTATGTCTGTTACACTTTCACGGCTAGACCACTGCACCATTTTCAATGAAATTGATCGTGTAGATACTTTGATTTTTAAAGGGCATATGCTACTTTTTATCACAATAACCAACATTCATGCCGGTAAATCGTTCATGCTTTGCTCATGCTCATGCTTCGTTCATAATTTGCAGTTGCGAACAGATGTCGCCTCTATGGCAGTCAAATTCAAATTAGTTTATTTGCATTAACAAATGTATAAATGCCTGTATTAGGAGGGGCAAAAGGGGTCCTCTATTGCGTTTACCATGGGGAGTGTTCTGAAGAGTTTTGAATTATGCTTTCATGCGAATTCTGTATTAAGAAATTTTCATCAGTAATAAACGTATAGGAAAATGGTGGATGTAATCGGGGACCATTTTATTGGTAATGTATCTTGTTTATCGTATAAAGGGGCAAATGAAAGGACAAAGTACCTTATGCTGCAATCAAAATACTTACAAAAAAAAACATCTTTTATCAGTTAAAGAACTGGTTAATATCGGTTTCTTGAGGAGCTGTTGTAACAGTCTGGGCCATTATGTGCGGATCAAGCACTTCTACGAAAATCCTCGAGAGTACATCTCGTCAAGTTTCTATGAAATTAAATAATAAAAAGATAATGATAAGTCTAGCAGAGTATAGTTTATAGTACAGGAATTTAGGAAAAGAAAATGTTAACAAAAATACTTATAGATTAATATAGAAACTCTTAGAACAGTGGGGGTTAAACAACTCTTTGTATGCTCCCACGATGATCGTCGCACGCGCAGCTCTCACCGACTTTGTTTATTTATTATCTCTTTACAAACAATCATACCAAATGTACTGCCTAATATATATACTTTTTGTTCCATTATTTAATGATGACATCTTTTATTGACTGTTTCAATTACAATTGCATTTTCCCTTTGTCAAGTACGAACAAGATTTTACAATTGCGTTCTTCATCAACAGCCTTTAACAGTCCACTGCTGGCCCTAGGCCTCTCCTTAAAAAGGAGGTTTTGGCCTACTATACCACGCTGGCCAGACGGGTTGGTCATAATCCGTCACCACACGGACAATTGCGTTCTTAGGTACATAATACTTTTTAGAACGAGTGTTGATAAGTCTAACATTCATCATCATTATCATCCTCAACAGCCTTTAATAGTCCATTGCTGGACATAGGCCTTTCACTAGAAAAGAGGTTGAGTATCGCGAGCTGGCCAAACGGCAGAGGCGTATCTAGCCTATGAAACATCGCAAGTTCAACAACCCATAACACCCTACTGATGGGTTCGGGTTTCCTTTCAGGGGAGGATTAAGGCCATAAGGTCCCCACGCTAGCCAAGTTCTAGTTTGGGACTGGGAAGACACGTTGTGACTAAGTAAATCTTACCGTTGAATGTTTTAAACCGTTTGAAGCCCTCCAACCGACTGCTTCACGTGAACTCCAAATCACGGAAACGCTCATAACATATTTTTTTTTTTTTTTTCGTGCGGACATCCCCACGGGTACCACCAAGGAAGTCCCTGGAATCCTGATATACCTCGGGCCACTTACGGCTTGTAGATGACCCTAGCGTCGCGGCGCCCCTAAACACCGCACATCTTTTTTTTTCGTGCGTAAATCCCCACGGATGCGACGGTGACTATGTCGGACTCGTAAAACCGCACGCCATCTCGGGTACTATGAGTCGAGGAACCAGGTGTACCCTCGAAAGGAAGTCCCTGGAACCCCGACGCACCTCGGGCCATCTGTGGCTTGCAGACGGCCCCCTACCGTGCGAGAACTCCGGTGCTCCCCTTCCTCCAAATACGAAGCGTGCGCGTTTTGTGCCACCCCGGCCTGCTTCGTCTAGGGTGACAGATGGCCTTACCTGTCACTCCCAGGCAGCAACGCACACCCTGCACCCCACTATAGGTAAAAACGCAATAGCGTTTTTTTCAAGTTGAAGTAGTAGCACTGGTTTGCTCTTACGACACACACGGGATGAATAGTGGTGGTGACACTCTGTATTCTTAATACCTTAATCCCAACAGATTTTTGGGTTCTGTAGTTCATAACTCGAACTCTTATAGATTCGTCATATCTGGTCATATCCTTCCCTTCCGTCCTTCCATCCGCCCGTTCTCGACTTATCGCCCAAAAGGTTGGTGCTTGAAAGATGAAACTGCATGAATATGTGTTAGTTGAGATCACGTCTACAAAGTGCTTCAATAAAATTACGGAAAATATTTTTATTTGGGGTACCGTCCCTACAAGTAAAGTGGGATGTTTTTTTTTCGCGGCTACCCCATCGTGTGGGGTACCATTAGATAAGTCTTTTAAAAACAATAAACCATTTGCGAGAAATTCCACTTTTTTGTAAAAACAGCCCCCCCCCCCCCCGCACATGTATATGACAAAATGCATATCAAAGTATTTACGGTACTGACATCCAAAATGCAATTTTTTAATTTTTGTCTGGCTGTCCGTCTGTTTGTTCCGGGTAATCTCTGGAAGAGTCGAACCGATTTTGACGGACTTTCACTGGCTGATGGCTGTAGGCACACGGAGTTGGGAAAAAGATGCAGAATAATTGGGCCTCTGATCTTACACTCACCAACGAAATACTACAGCAAGAAAGCTGTCATTATTAGGATGATCTTCTGTGTGAGGGTAGTACTGCCCAATCTGCCCATATACCTACAGTTGTTCGAGACTGAGCTAGTTACTTCATAAATGAACTTCACTTGAAATATCTTACACACCATCTGATCGTTAACTTAACTAGGCATAGCCTGTAGTGGAACTAACAGGGATTTCCATTCAACTGCATCTAAAACCAGCGTATTAAAAGCAATTCAATAATTGCTTTAACGCGCTGCCGCGCTGGTTTTAGATGCAGTGGGTGTGTGGGAATCAAACCCATGATTTTAGGCTTACCAATACTTGTGCGGACATGCATTGGTACCTGTGACAAATGAGAATAATTACCATTAAGGTTGTAAAGCCACGCTGATTTCAGCACGAACGGGGCGGCTCGACTGGATTTGTGACCATCTCACGGAAGACCAACCTTAATCGACAGCATTCGTGCTGGCGTGTTTCGTTGGCGTGGATCTAAATACTGAAAACTTTTACAGCAGTTAATTATGCAGATGCAGTGGTACTTCTCCAGTTAAATTCCAAAGATCGCGAATTATCTTTTTACATTTTAACGCCATCTATGTTTTAATAGTAGAACTAAGAAAACTGTCAGTAACTAATCTACTTCGTACATGTGACAGAAATGTAAATTCATTTTGTGTTTTCAGTTCAAGAATTCGATACTAGATGGGGCTTTAACAAGTTTTAAAATATAGAATGACAAAGTTTGTGTATTTCGGTTTCCATGGAAATGTGAATTTTCTGGATGTAACTTTGTCATTATCTTTCTACTTCATTCCACAGAAGATTATAGTTTTCAGTTTTATGAACTATGTAAATTTGTGCGACTGAAAGCACTTATAGCCGAATAGCCTTAGGTAATTGAAAACAATCACCGATAAGCAACGACGGCGCGGTCAGACATTGATGGGTGACCGTTTGTGGCCTAATATGTTATGAGTCACAACGTGTCTTGCCAAGTCCCCAACCCACACTTGGTCAGTGTGGAGAGGTATGAGGCCATAGCCTTAGATCTCTCCTGAGATCCGAGCTCAGCAGTGGGACGTTGAGGGTTGTTGATGAACTGGAATACTAAGTAAAATCTCAATAACTCATAATTTTCCGACGTAGTATTTTTCTACTACCTAGTAGTAACAACTAAAACCTAGTTTTAATGAGCACAGACATTATATACAGTAGAACAGTTGCTCTAGCCAAGTTGCAAATTAATGTTTTTCGTTTTCTATTATAATCTCTATTCTTTTGTTTTATTGGCTAATATTGTGTTTTGATCACGTGACTGTGCGACATCCAATGAAACAACGAGAATAGAGAAGTGGAATAGAGATTATAATAGAAAACAAAAACGTTTGCAACTTGACTAAGGGGGTGGCTAAGGGGGGGGGGGGGGGGGGTATTGTCAACAGGACAAACGTGTTGCAAAATAATAAATAAATCAGTGGCATGAAAAATTTATTTGATTTTCTTTTAATTACATTATGTATTACGATATGCTAAAATAAATACAGAAATTGTTCGGATAACTTTTATCTTATTTATAATTATGTCCATAAATAATTATCGATAATTAATTCAATAATACACGACTAAGCTTCTAACCCTAATTATTTATTTACAATTTAATTATGCAATAAATTAGAGTAAAATTACGGTGATTTCTAATTTAATGGAGAAATGTTGGCTGAACACACGTTTTTTTGGATTATCAATTATAATTTCGCTTATTTGTGAAGTTTAAATAATATATTGAAATAGGGTGATTTATGAATACGTATAAAATATATCTCTTTGAATCAGAGGCGTATTCAAGTTTAGACTTAACAGAAGGAGTCATTTTTGTGTAGCCAAAGTTTGTGACCTTAAGAGGACTAGTCATTTTTATGTAGCCAAAGTTCGTGACCTTAAAAGGATTAGTCATTTTTGAGTAGTCAAAGTGTGTGACCTTAAGAGGATTAGTCATTTTTGTGTAGCCAGAATTCGTGACAGGCTTTAATTGGATTGATTATTCAATTGGCTCTGCTCTTTCCTTGAAAAATAAGTACTCAGTGAAATATGCAATATTGTTCAAGTACCTGGTTGTATCAGGCTTGTTAACCAAATTAATTTACGACCAGCATTTAAGTAATATAAACTTGTGTTTAATTAGACAAAGTAAATAACTAAATTATATTTTTTTTTGGTTTATAAAAATATACAGACTTCGTATAAATTATAAAAAGTGAAGATTATTTTCTGGTAGGTTATTCAGACAAAAAGTTTAAAATCGTGTAAAAAAATTGCATTGTCATTTATAACGTTACAGGGTGTTGATTTTTTTACATTATAACTAATTATTATTAATTTGAAATGAAACTCACACAATGGAAGATTAGATTCAACAAGACTCGATACATTACAAAATCTAGCGTCGCATAATTCATTTCGACATTTATTTTATAATACAATAAGAAGACAAAGTATTTTTTAATAATTGTTACGTTGCGAGTAATACAAAATCTTTTGTCAGTACTAGACATCGTGTTACCAAGTGCATCTGTAAGTTGAAAGAAGCTTGTCAAAATCTATCTGGACCTACATTATAATTCACCTTAAAATATTATTTTCTATTCGTACAAATTTTAAACTCCCTTTTATAGCAACATCTAGAGCGATTTTTTTTTGTTAATGTTCTTCCAATTTCCATCTTAGTTAGCAAGAATTTCATGTATTTTTTAGATGATTGTTTTTATGAAAAAAGTTGATTTAACGATATATTTGCAAATACTATTTAGTAAAAATCTGTTTATTTGAAATTACAAACAGACACTTTTATTTATTTATATAGAGATAAATATTACATGTATTGTGTGACTAATATTGAAGCTTAGTAAACACTTAAAATGAAAAATAAAAATTTACTACCTATACAACAAAAACCACGGATAACAACACGAAGCTCAACTAAATATACATAAGATTATAATATACATTCTCCTAGATATTATTCCTAAGTTTATTTGGGGTCGGCTACTAGTTCAACCGGTTTTACCTGAATTTCAGTTTTTCAGTATAGATTCTAATATACATGTAGTAAATTAATTTCCAAATGTTTTGCAATAAAATCGCCTGTATATTGAGAATAACAGCTGATATACATATTTGTATTTCTCGCAACGTACTAATAAACTATCTTACAAACTAAGTCGACGGAGGAAGAATCATTTGAACGCAAGACTCCTGGTGCCGTACCAACGACGATCACTGTAGCATACAGAAATAATCAAATAAATATAGATTTAGTTCATATTAACATATGTACTGTGTGTGAAAGGCACAATGAGTGTATTTACATTGCTACGTGGCGCGTTGGTCCGGCAGTGCGAATAGTTAACCCCAAAAAAAATATAAAAAAATTGAAAGTTTTTACAACACACTGTATTTTTTTTAATAAATACTTTCTTCCTATAATTTAAAATTGGAATAGGTTTAATTGAAACTTTTTTTTTAATAATTGCGTTAAAAATTATTTTTTAGAAAGGGTCAACCGTTTCGTGTAGTGATATGACGTGTGTGCTTGCGTGCTTAATATAATGATATGTATTTTTTATCATTTTAAAATAACATGGGAAATATTGTTTACAAATAAATTAAATTACCAAATTCATAAAGGTTTAGTTTATAAAATGCTTGCCATTAATAAAATACTTTACACCGGTGATACTAAAGTGATACTGTGATTTTTTACGCAACTTTCTTTAGTTATAGGACAATAAATTACGCAAAAAATCTATAGTAGTACATAGTTCTATAAACTTGAATAGCCTGATTTGTTGAATTTATAAAATAGTCAGAAGCTCACACAAGCGATCGTTGATAAAAAGCAAGCATGGAATAATAATAATAATATTTACAAATTAATATTTATAACTATAGTGTGTAACATTGCGTTGCGTGATCCCTATTATTTATAATATAAAAGACTATCATTTAATATATTTGGAATAAATTCTCGAATTATAAATATACATAAAATTATATCAATATCAAGATACTGGAAGGACCCTGTTTAAGTCTAGAAGACCTAAAAGACCGCCACGGTCTCACCACTGAGCGAGGTATAAGAAACTTAAGTCTTGGTAACAAAGGTTTTAATCGTCCATATATAAGACAACTTTGATCAGAATCAATCGAAATTGAACCTTTAGATCTAGCTGTTGAGGTCTAAAATAAATTGGTGCTGTTTCATTGAGTCGCTTCAGCGGTATGATAGTGCGATGGGTGGTAGCGCCAAACCTGAGGAGGCGAGTATTCCACGGGGACCTCTTGAGCTGCTCCTCCAGCGCCCCACATGAGCACCGTCTGCCGAGGCATCTCTGAAGCTTGAGGCTGCTGCATTCTTTCCTGCTCCGAGTTACTAGACCCTGCAGGACTCGGTCCTGGTACTATGGAGGGTGATCTTCTTTCCTGTCCGGTTACTGGACTCATATATCTCCCGCTGCTGTCTACGTAAGTGTATTCTCTTGAAGGTGGTCTGTGATAAGTCGGTGCTACTTCGTATCCAGGAGGAGGTGCAGGCTCTAGGAAACCGTTTGGCGCGTATGGTGTGTAGTGGTAAGATAAAGGTTTATACTGGTGGAATAGGTTATCAGCTGTTAAGAATCTGTCGTCTAAGGGAGGCGGAGCGTAGTGCAACGCTGGGGCCGGAGGGTATTCTCCATAGGGAGCTGTGTAAGCTCCATTTAGATTGGTGTACGCTGCTGCTACGGCGTCTGCTGCTAAATAGTCTACTGGAGGCGGAGCTGGTGTTGTGGGGACTCTTCTCTTGTTTCTACACGTTGATAAGAAGTCCCGCAGTTGTGTTTTGTATCGTCTGGCTGCTCTCGGAGGTGTGGTGACGTTAGTCTCACATCCAGATAGCTGTTCAGTTTCGGAGAAGTAGAGACTTGTTAGTCCAGTATCTAGATAGCTTACTTTGAAGTCCATCGTTCTTTTTCCTAAGAGATCTCTGCCCTCTTCTTCCCTGAAATAAATAAAAGGGAATTGATTGTACCAACTGAAATAAAAAAATTGTAGGGTGCATATATTGTATGTATTTTTATTTGTTTGTGAAGAATTAAGATCCCGAATTCTGTTTTAAGGCCAGTCAATTAGTTTAGAGTTTTTCCTGACAGAAATGGGACTTTCAATAGTTGAATGTATTTTTTTCTCTTTTTGTTGTAAAGACAACGCATTAGAAACATTCAACCTGTGTCGTGGGGAACTTCACGTACGTATAGGAACGGACACAAGGAACACCCAGAGTCAGAACAACAACTTGGAGATCAAACAAAGTGTTGTTCCGTGTGGAATTAGAACCCATGACACCTTGCGCAGTAAAAAGTTGCGTGGCGACCACCTAAATCAATCGTAAAGTGTAATAAATGGAGATATACTTTCCCTAAAGTCATCATCATATTGTCATCATAACACTAAACATCTGTGAGAAAAAATATGATTCATCATCATCCTTCCTATTTGGGGTCGGTGCAATGAATTTGAGAAAAAATATGATTATAGTGTACTTACATCAGCGGCCGATGCGTACTAATAACGAAGTCCGGTTTGGAGTTCTTGTAGACCAGTCTTGAAGAGGTCTGCAGCCACTGCCACTGGCCATCCTTGGTTTGGAAGCGGTACGCAATCATACCGGAAGCACCTGTTTTTAATACTGCAACAAAATATGTCAATATTTAAGTGACTTCAAAAAAGGAGGATGTTCTCAATTCGACTGATTTTTTTTTGTGTTTGTTACCTCAAAACTTTCGATTGGGTGAACTGATTTTGATAATTCTTTTATTATTTAAAATCTGAAACCAGGATCTGATGATAGGATTCTGGAGAAATCAAGGGAACTCCTCAAATATCATGGGCATACCTGTAGTGATTTAGGTACTCGGAATAGTTTTTCTTTGAAGTCGGTATGTTTTTGTTAAAATTATGTAAAAAAAATTACCAAAATATTGATAACGTTCAATAAATTATTTTTATTAAACTAGTACCTAAGTCAAATTTCATTTCAATAGTATATAGTTCTAAATACATTGTATTGCTGTCAATTATATGGTAAAATTAACTTTTGCCCGCGGTTCCGACCGTGTGTATGACGAATACCGTGGAAATAAGTAACCTATGTCTTTCCTCAACAATTAAAGTATCTTCTAGCTTAATATCGAAATCTATGTAGCGGTTTAGCCAGATCATCATCATCATCAACAGCCTTTAACAGTCCACTGCTGGACATAGGCCGCTCCTTAGAAGGAGGTTTTGGCCTACTATGGCCAGATAGACAGAGTTAATTTCCAATTTGTGATATTGGTATCGAGTTCGATACTCCATACTCCACTGAAATATCATTTTGTTAGAAAACGACATGTGATCGAATCATTACATATAAAATAAAATCCTCCTCCGTGTCTGTGTGTCTGTCAATAACTACTACACCGATTTAATAGTCGAAGGCCTGAGAAAGGACATAGGCTACTTTTTACCGCGATAATCGTCATAGACGCAAGCGCAGCCGCGGCCAAAATCTCGTGATTGAATAAAATTATTTAGAATTGTTATGGCACGGTACACTAATACTGTATAATAATGAGGTATGTACACAAAGAAATACTCACATTCTTGATGAGCACTGGCGACATAAGCCAGATCATCGTAATGTACCAAGTCGTATCCACCCATGTTCGCTAGCTCAGCATCCGTGTAGCCAAGCAGCATTTTACCCCTGTAACAAAAAATGTATATCTTTTTAACCGACTTGGGTACTCGGAATAGTTTTTCCTTGAAGTCGGTTCCTTTTTGTTATTTTTTTTTTATAGAATTGGACTACTCAGATATTAAATAATTGCTGTATTTTTGTCTAGTGGTTAGCGTATGCGGCTGCTGATCAAGAGGTCTCGGGTTAGATTCCCGGGTCAGACCAAATATTTGTGTGATCCTCAAATATTTGTTTCGGGGACTGGGTGTTTTTCTATGTTTAATATAATTATGTATTTACAAAAAAAGTATGTTTATGTATGTATATCAGTTGTTTAGAACCCATAATACAAGCTCTGCTTAGTTTGGGACTAGATGGCGTTGTGTGTAAGATATCCGAAATATTTATTTATTTATTATTTAATTATTTATAATTACAATATTATCTATGTCATTGAACAGGGATATAAAGAAAGAAAGAAACACAGTGCTTAATATAATATACGAGTGGAAAAAAGCCAAAATAGTTCCTGTATATAAAAAAGGTGATAAATCTAATGTTAATAATTATAGACCGATTTCTATATTGTCTTGTTTCGCAAAGATTTTTGAATCTTTAATTTGCACTGTTTTAAGTAGTCACGTAGATCAGCATATTACAATAAAACAGCACGGATTTGTGAAGGGTAGGTCAGTTACTACTAATTTGGTATCATTTTTGGATTTTGTTTTTGACCGAGTAGATAAGGGATCTCAGGTAGACGTGATATATACCGATTTCTCAAGCGCGTTTGATAAAGTTGATCATTTCATTTTGCTTCAGAAATTGTTTCTATACGGTATAGAGGGTTTACTGCATAAGTGGTTTGATTCGTACATTACAGGTAGATCACAATATGTAGTTGTAAATGGATTTATGTCTGATGCCTATTGTTCTCTCTCTGGCGTGTCTCAGGGATCACTGTTAGGTCCCAAACTTTTTTTAATATTTATAAATGATATTGTCAATGTTGTACGTTCCGGTCATTGTTCTCTGTATGCCGATGATCTGAAATTATATGGAGAGGTTAACGATTCCATAAATGAAAATAACTTACAAGATGACCTTAACTCCGTATCAGTATGGTGTCGAAATAACAATATGTATCTGAATCCATCTAAATGTTTCCATATTAAATTTACCCGGAAAAAACAGTTCTATGGCTCGGCTTACAGAATTGATAGTAAGATATTGGAAGAAGTATCAACGATTCGTGATTTGGGAATAGTACTTGATGGTAACTTAAATTTTATTTCTCATACCGATAACATAACTGCCAAGGCCGCTAAAATGGTTGGGTTCATTAAAAGAAATTCTAGACAGTTTAAAAAAGTAACTACTAGTCTTCTATTGTATAAAAGTCTTGTAAGAAGTGTTTTAGAATTTTCTAGTGTCACTTGGAATCCTTTCTACTCGAATCATTCCCAACGTATAGAATCCATTCAGCGATCTTTTACTCGACATCTATCCTGGAAGCATGGGTTTGGGCGAAGAATTTCTTACGTAGATCGATTAAGAAAATTTAAGTTAGACTCACTTGGCAAGCGTCGAAAAATGGCTGACTTAAAGTTTTTGCATGGAGTACTAAACGGGAAAATATCTGACTCTGACTTGTTGGGGAAAATAAGGATAGGGGGGTACCATTTAGACCTCCACCACTTCGACAACCTATTACAAATTTGTTTGTTTTGCCCAGATGTCGTACTAATCTTGGAATGAATTCACCAATTGTAAGAATGTGCAAAACATATAATTATTTTAACGGGAAGCATTTTGGCAGTGTAGATGTCTTTTGTGGAAGGGTATGCCCTGAGTGGACTCCTGTATGAGTTGTATCTCATGTTGTAATAAGTACTTTGTTTTTTGTTTTTTCTTGTTTATTATTTTATGTTTTTTTTTTTTGTATAAGAATGTAACTTGGAGATTTATATATATGCGAGAAATAATCGCTAAGGAAGAAAAAGAAAAAAAGTAGGTATTAGTTGTAAGTTTTTAATGTTAATGTCTTTTTGAAACTCGCATGGGTAGTTTATATATTAATATAAAGTGGCAAAAGCTGTGGACACATATTAATTATGTGTGTACTGGATTCAAACGTTATAAAACTAGATATTAAGATATTTTGTACTATACATTGTTTGTGTTCCTTGAATTAAATAAATAAAAAAAAATAAAAAAAAAATATACGTCTTAAATACGATCAGGTAACTTTTAAACGCCTTTTATACTTTACTCTCTTAAAAAAGTCGAAAAACTAAAATCTGTCTTTGTAAAGTTTTGATAATATTCATATAGCCAAAGTGCTCATAGTCGAGTGGCCTTAGGTGACTGAAAACAATCACCGAGGGTAAGCAAGGACGGCGCGGTCAGACCTAGATGGGTGACCGTTTGTGGCATGATATGTTATGAGCGTTTGTGTGATTCGGAGGTCACGTTAAGCAGTCGGTCCCGATTGTTATCATAAGATAACAGTCGTGAAGCTTAGTTGGAGGCCTTCGGGCGGCTATAAAACATCCAACGGCAAGATTACGTAGCCACAACCTGTCTTGCCAGTCCCCAACCCGCACTCGGCCAGCGTGGGGACGTATGGCCTTAACCCGCTCTTGAGAGGAGACCCGACCCCAGCAGTGGGACGTTATGGGTTGTTAATGAATATAGCCTATGTTACCCGAACGTTTATTACGAATCTATTGACACCTTATCAAAATCGGTTACCAAATATAGACTGCTAAAACTTTTACCCTCCCTTTTAGGTTCGCGGTAAACGGGTAAATAGACTTATCGTATTATAATTCAATCTAGATTTAATAAAAGAGCAAAATGCCCCCTCTCAAGAAGCTTCTAGCGCTCAGCTTCTTTGAGCGTGCCAGTACACAATAAATAACTCAATACAAATATGTAAATGTACATCCGAAACGTATAATATGCACACAAATTTTACAGTAAAAAGTATCATTTCAAGTTTGAATTATTAAAGTAGAGAATAATTTCACTTAATTATCACTGGCCCACAATGTATTTCAAACATAACATAAATAAATAATTGAAAAATTCGACATATGTTTTACGAAAACGATAATATGGACATATTTTACACCGTAAAAGGTATATAAAGGTTGGTTGAAGAGAAATGTAAACGAAAAACATTTTTTTGGTGAATTCATACGAATTTCATTAATTAAAAGAATAAAGTGTGGTCTAGTGTAAGTGTTAATTATAATTATTAGTGTATAAAGTGTCAATCGACTTATTTATGTCACTGGCTTGATAATGAGTGACATACTGTTTTATGCAGGTGCTTATTTAATTTGGATAATAAAAAACATCTGTGCTTTATTTATTGTTATCACTCTTATAGGTTTTTAATTACTTGATTCAACATCTCGGTTTAGCCCGTTTCGGGAAGTGGTTGTCAACATAAAAATATCTTCAAGTTTTTTACATGTTTATTTATTGATTAAAGTAGTAACGTTTCTTTATGAGAAGCCAACACTCAATTTGAAGTAAAGGTATTTGAGCGGTGCCCACGGATTGAAGAACGTGTTACTATTCCAATAAAAAAATATTCATAAGCCAATTTTGAAACATGTTATGATCAAGCAATAGTGTTAAACAACCCCTTTCGTTGTAACTTTCAAAGCTGAAGTATTGGGCAGTATTTGGCCTGGCTGTTTTGGAGGGACAAAATAAATCGTCTCTCTTTGTACTATTAAACTTTAAGTTAGGTCGCTATTTAATAGAGGTTAAGTAGTTTTTCGCGGGATAGGGCCTGTTTAGGCGTGATATCAATTAGGGTACGGAAATCACATATTTCGGGCCGACATTAATAAAAGTCACCATTTGATCAATTAGTTTGTTTTAGAATTATACTCACCTTTGATCCATGGAGACTAGAGAGAGATCGAGCTTGTGTTTGCTCTTAAACATGACTTCCTTTTGAGGGATCTCAAGCAAGCTGGGTGGCCCGAATGGAGCACAAATCGCGAACAATGCCAAAGGAGGCTCCTCAGTTTTCTTGTTCTGACCATGGAGGACTTTGATGCGCCCTCGGATATCTAGCCTCTGTGAATAAAATAAAAAAGGATTTTTGTGTAATTCCTAGATTTTATAGTCCTACCTTTTCTAGTCTAAATCGAATTGACTGGTTTTAAGATCATAAGGGTTATTTTATAATTTACCAGTGAGTAAAAACCTATTTTATCTATGGTGTGTCTTGACTCCTGGTACTGTAAGCTGCTTTACAGTATCATCACTTGTCGTCGTGGAAGGTATACCTGTGTCTACTACACCTTCCATAGCAGATATGTTAATCTTAGAATTAGTTTTTTTTTGTTGTGTTAAGATGTTTTAAGATTTTTTTCGATAAAAATATTTACCCTTAACAGATATATTACGTTAGAATAAATACAAACTTGAAACAAATCCTAAACAACTATACAAATTATTTACAAATGATTACACGAGCAGGTACGCTGGGCATGTGTGTGCGAATGTTACAAACAACCAAAAACAAATTTACATTACAAATGATTGTAGAAAAAAAGTGAAATAGCAATCTCATTAAAAAAAACTTACCAAGAAACCTGAAGTATTATCAAGTAGACATCTAAATCTAACAGTAAAACTCCTCTCTAATAGATGTGCCCTGTCAGATCGGAGGACGTCTTGCAGCGTTAGATTGCTGACCTCCGGAGGGAGAAAAGAGTTCCAGAGAATTTGCCGCTGTAACTCTTCTCGGTCTTCGGAGTGGACGAGCTCGTAGACAGACTGGTGTACGATATCTGACTGAAAAATAAACAAAATATTATTAACGTTATGCCAATATTAACATTGAAAGCTAATATTAAAAAATGGGTAGTAAATGTCTTGCAATAAACGAAGTGCCTGGCTTATATCGTAACACAATATCACTAACACCCTAATGGAAATCAATAAACCCAAAGATAACAAGATAATTACTATACAAATAAAGGCTTTTGATAGAACAAAAAGAGCAAGTCATAATCAAACCGTAAATCAATAAACCAGTATGAAACTCTAGAAATCGATTCGCAGCTCAATCATTAAAGAATCATCTGTAACGAAGATGGACGTGTTAATTCCGTATCTGGCTCAAGCCAATGAATGCCTTGACTACCTCATAATAAGTTTGAATATAGTTTGAAAACAAATTTCCATTCATTATTACACACGTCACAGCACAAAGGACCATGTAAATAGTGTAGATAATGCAACAACATATGATGCGAGTACAAAACTAATAGATAATCAATGGGGTTACTCAAGGCACGAACTTGGGTCCCCTCTAAATATGTAATGAATTTGTAAAATATGTATGGGGCTGGTATGGGTAGAAACATATTGCGCTGGCATTAAACGTCAAAAGATGATTTGTTAGGTAATTGCTTTTGTTCTCTTTCGTAGGGGGGTTGCTACGCTACGGAATCATGTTTTGTTGATACACCTTTGTTTTGGCAATTCTTCATCGCAGTTTCGTATTGATTGATGATATCATTTTTATGCATAAATTACTGTTTCGTTTTTTTTATTGTTTAAAGGGGAGATAGTTGCTTGTGATTTAAAGTTGGGGTAATATTGTTTATCTTGATGAACTGGTCTGATTAAATTATGATATTGTACGATGACAAAATAAAGTAAGTTTAGTAAGTTGTTTATTGCTTTAACGAATCGAGTGACTCACCCAAATCCAAGAATTTAAATTTCTAATCAAAGTTTTGAATACTTAATTAATATTTTTATAAATTATAGAGTATTATATTTGTATGTAAGTACCAGGTAAGTTTGATATAAAATTACTGCTTTTTCTTACTAAAAATATTCCTATTGTAGATAATTGTTTTATACTGTACTTTAATATTTGTTATATTTGTAGACTTAGTTCATTTGCTTGAATGTGAACTTATAACCTTTAAGAGGAATACTTTCCATTGACTTCAAAAAGGCTTTGAAATTATTTTCAAGTGTGTCATTATTTAAACCGTACTATTAAAAGTAAACGTCTAAAAAAGCAAATTAAGACAAATTAATTTGACGTTTATTAACGAGAAAGTTATTCAATTTTATATTCAATAACCCTAATAAATGTATCA
Source organism: Phragmatobia fuliginosa (assembly GCA_932526445.1). Lineage (NCBI taxonomy): Eukaryota > Metazoa > Arthropoda > Insecta > Lepidoptera > Erebidae > Phragmatobia > Phragmatobia fuliginosa. The sequence continues at coordinate 15,349,068 of OW052078.1, read as the reverse complement.
CAAACACTCGTCTCATAAGTTTTTATATTATACTAGCGAATAAGACCGCCAATTGTTGTACATATTATTTGTAACTCATATGTTTTTTTTCTTTTGTACTTTTTTGTGTCAATAAATACAATAAATAAATAAATAAATAGTTGAGTCATACAGTGTTACTTGCAGTTATTATTGTAAATCGTGAGTAATGCCACGAAGCAAAGCCAGTCTCAAAAAACAGCCTTGGTTACTCATTATTTAATCAGCTTTCTCATGTCTTTACTCATGTCAAATTCGGTCCAGTCATTACAGAGATTAGCCGAAACAAAAAAACAGACAGACAAAGCGACAGACAAAATATTAGAAAATTGCTATTTAGATGTTACTATAATATTTACTTTCAAATGTATTTAATAAAAAAAACTGTTAATTTAATATAGGTAACAAACAGACACTCCTTATTTGTTTAGATAACTTTAGTGTAACTAAAGAATTCATATTTATGTAACATAAACCTTCAAGAAACGAATATTAGAAATAAGTAAATTACTTGTTGATTTAATCAAAAGCAGTGTCAAAATTAAAATGTGTAGCATTGTCCTTGCGTCCAAAGCCAGACTGTGGACGATCGATATTGGCCATGAGCCACCTGGCGTAGATTGCAGTTAATGGAACCATTCAACCACCCCTGGTACAACATTTGGATGCATTTGTTATATTCTTGAGCTTTGAACTTTCTATTGTGCCAGTGGTTTTGTCGAAATGATAAAGACTTTTTGATATGTTCATGCCAAGTAATGTTCTGTTTTATGTTGATAACTATCTTTTTTTATTTTTAAATTTTAAATGAGCAAGTATGGTTGTTTTAGTTGTGTGTTTGTTTTCTAAAATTTCAGTTTTTGTGTAAAAAGTATTTTAATATTTATGTTATTTGGCTTATCTAAATATAACTACTATGCCCGCGGCCCCGCCCGCGTGCACATTGGTTGTCGTGTCAAAAAGTAGCTCATGTAATTCTACAACATCATCAATCATCATCAACAGCCTTTAACAGTCCACTGCTGGACATAGACCTCTCCTTTGAAAGGAGGTTTTGGCCTACTATACCACGCTGGCCAGACGGGTTGGTAAAGGGTTTGTTTCAAGTTTTCCTTCTCTTGGCAGTGATGTTAGCTGCTTATTTTGTTCCTTTAGTCGCCTCTTACGACACCCATGGAATGAATAGGGGTGGTTACACTTTGTATTCTTAATCCGTCACCACCTTCTACTACGTCTAACATATATCGAAATTTATCAAGATTGGCTCAGTGGTTTAGCCGTGAAAGTGCAACGGATAGAAGTCAAACAAATACTCACAATACTAAATGCATCTCCAAAAGTGTAGATGGCTAAATGAAGATAGTATATCGTGATGATGAACAAGCCCCTCATCCAGTTATTTGTACTGGTGGTAATCGTAATTATCGGTAGTAGAGCCGCGCTGATTTCAGCACGAATGGGTCGGCACGACCGGGCTGATACTACCCTCTCACAGAAGTCCATCCTAATTATGACAGCGTTCTTGCTGTCGTGTTTCGTTGGTGAGTGTGAGACCGGAGGCCCAATCATTCTGCATCATTCTCGGTCTCCGGAGGTCGGGAGAATCACACAGAAAAATCTGATTAGGCTGCCAATGTATGGGTCACCATGCTGCATTGCCTACTCTCACAATGAAGATGGTGGCTCCTACTTCTGGATTTTACTTACGTTATCCATCAGGCAGAGTATATTAACAAGTTATTGGAGCAACATCGATAAATAAGGTAACTGGTACACCTAAGAATTATCTATAATGCCGACTGTGATCCACAAATATTCGTTTCGGACTCTGGGTATTTTTCTATGTATTATATGTATGTATTTACAAAAAAAAGTATGTTTATGTATTTATATCAGTTGTTTAGTACCCATAACACAAGCTCTGCCTACTTTGGTACTAGATGATGTTGTGTGTAAGATGTCCAAAATACCATAAAATATTTTTTTTATAATGTTTTGGAAGTTTTAGAGCTAGACTAACGTGATGCATTATTGTAATTAAAATCGCTTGTACTCTATTTAGTGAACTTAAAAATATTTACCTCACCTTTCACTTTATGACATTATCAAAGGTTACTAAAGATTAATATGAAAGTAAAAGTAAGTAAAATTGGAAGAATTTATTTTAACAAGTTCACCCAAATGCTGATCGTTGAGACTATAAATTTTAACAACATGACAAACTAAAGCCGCCTTATTCCTTTTTTGAATTTTCAGGAAAATGTCTAGCAATTCTGTGGAGTGGGACAGTTATTTCAAGATATAAGAAGTTTAGGCCTAGATATGGTTGATTGCTTTGTACATATATTGGCATACAATGAATTCATTATAGTTACGTCTCAATATGCAGATGTTGTGAATTTTAATACAAATTATGTGCTAATTAATAAGCACTTAGCTATTGAAATTGCATGGAAAGAAGAGTGTTTAATTATCACCTTATGTTTTTTACAACATATCATTGTAATAAGTCAATATTAAGTACGTTTAAAGTCGAATTTATAAATCAATAAGGTACGTAATAGCTATACGCAGGCGTTCCTCTCTGTCAAAACATAAGCGCAAATGGGCATATAAAGGCAAATAAAGTTCAAAATTTCACACACACATAAACAGATTCTGTGTGTAGTAACACAGTTTTTCGTTATATATATTTATGTGAATCTACTCTGCCTGATAGAAAGCATTAGTAGAATCCAGAAGTAGGGGTCACCATCCTCATTGTGAGAGTAGGCAATGCGGCATGGTGACCCATACCATGGCGGCCTGGTCAGATTTTTTTGCATTATTCTCCCGGCCTCCGGAGACCGGAAGAATGATGCAGAATGATTGGGCCTCCGGTCTCACACTCACCACCGAAATACGACAGCAAGACTGCTGTCATTATAAGGTTGAACTTCTGTGTGAGGGTAGTACTACCATGGTCGAGCCCATTCGTGCTGAAATCAGCGTGGCCTTACTATCAATTTTGTTTGTGTGTGTGTGAAATTTTGAACTTTCTATGTTAATTACAATTTTTAATTTGAGTTTTGCTTTATATTATAGTTAGGCTGAGCAGATGAATTACATTATAGAAAATTATCACCTTCGCATAAAAACATTCAACCTGAAAGTCCTTAACACGAACTGGCTTGAAACCTCTCTTTACAGTTAGGTCTGGAAAAACCTGGAAGTCGAAAACTTACATGGTGGTTGTAGGTTTTCTATGGGGAATTAGAGGACGGGGAGAGTTGAGTTAGTAGTTCCTAGGATGTCTTTGTAAAACTCTGAATAAGCAGACATGGGAAAAGTCATGCTTTATTTCCAATTAAATAGCACAGACATATCTGTAGCTGAAAACAGATTTTCTTAAAGATATAATACTGAACTATTACTATTTACTTATTCATTTTTACTTTAAAGAAGTAACAAATAGAAAATTAAATTTATAAACGGCTATTGTGCCGCACGCATTTCGCAGTATCTTAATCGGTTAACTTGTCGCCTTCTTCTAAGCTCCACATACTGTTGTTCTGGATCTATGTGTTTGTTAATGTCCCTTTCATATATATTTGAAAGAACCCCCGCGGCACAAGAATGCTATTTTGAGATTGGTTGTATCACCTCGGTCGAATTGCCCTATTCGTGCTCAAATCATCGTGGCTCTACTGCCTATGGAGAAAAACAGGCAAGCAACTCCATGATTACTACCATATACAATAAAATAAAATTTACGAAAAGAGGGGCTCAGCCGTACTTAAAATTCACGCGTACGAGTACTTTCTGCCTAAAATGACAAGCACGAAAAGGCATTAAGAAGTCAACTTGTTTTTTCTTTCACTCGAACAACCAGCTACTAATTTCACCTTAAATTTTTACAGCACCTTGCTTTTATCCAAATAGGCATGGCAATATAAACGGTTTTAATTTCAACAATAATATTTACCTAGAAAATCTTTACTGCGTATAATCGGCCTCATTTAGGCCAGGTTTGGCACGTGGCACGCACAATGTCAGGAAGTGGCAAGTACCCGTACCGATTTAATGATTTATAAATCGATTTGTTTTAATCGCTAGGGGTGGGCGTACCGTCGATTAACTTTCGTAGATATGGAAATAGGTATTTACTTATTGCTTGCTATTAACATTGTTTATTGGGTGGTAATTGAAAATATAGGTAAATATACACACAAGTATTTTTATGTATTGTTTTACATCGCAAGGCAGTGCCTATGTACCTAAGCATAGCTACGTTTTTAAGAACCACTATGAAACAGCTGTACCATATTTGTTCTGAAAATTATTCAGTATTTACTGCTTAGTTTTCTTTTATATATTATATAATACAAAACGGTATGTACATGACAGTAGGGTTTACGAAAGTGTATAATTCTTTCTAAAATGTAAAAAAAACAGCCAAGTGTGTGTCAGACCACGCATAGAAAGGGTTCCTCAGTCACCCATAATAGATTTAAAATCGTTTCCAATAGATAACTGTTATGTTTACGTATAAATTTTGTATGACGTTTTCCAAGTGAGCGCATTTTACAAGTTAAGCCTCTATAACGCCTAAACTAACAAAGACATCTAATCCGTTATAGTTTTTCTTCAAAGTTCATTATATGGACCACCATCACGAAAGTTTTCCAGATTTTTTGAGCCAGCCGTTTAGCTTTTAGAGGGGGGGGGGGGAACGCCCGTTTTTACAAAAAAGTGCCCTATAAAGTGGAATATCTCGCAAACGGATACCTTAATCAAAAAATCGTCCTAAAAACCCTGTATTGTTTTTAAAAGACCTATCGAATGATACCCCACACGATGGGGTAGCTGCGAGAAACAAATATCATCCCCACTTTACGTGTAGGGGAGGTACCCCAAATAAAAATATTTTTCATAATTTTATTGTAGCACTTTGTCGATGTACTTACAACACATATTCAAGCGAAGTTTCATCTTTCTAGCACTTACCGTTTGGACGGTAAGTGTTAGACGAGGACGGACGGACGGACGGACATGACGAATCTATAAAGGTTCCGAGTTATAAACTTCGGAGCCCTAAAAAGAACTATGCAAGTAAATTATCTTCTATTTATATATTGATGGAGTAACGCGTCTCTTTCGTGCTCTTTCTAATTTATATAATAAATATGGATATACCCTCTCCTTTTTCTAAGTCATCTAGGAACGTATTCCTTTTACTTAAAAATTACCATTCATGGTTCTGTATTCGCGGTAAATTTTATTGTGAAAAAAAGAGCTTTTATTGTATTTAATATAAAAATATAAAACTATTCTAATATATTACACATATTTACAATAACCAATGAAAAACCCACATAAGTACTACACGGAAATGTGAACCTTAAAACATTTACGGGTAGGTAGTAGGTACAATAATTATGCTAAACTATCAACCATCGCATCATATCTCCAATTTTAATAGTCTTTGCCAAACTAATGTTACTCAGGTAACCGAATTACCCAGTCGTTTTAAGCATAAACAAAACCGAAAGGGGAAGGGGGTTGGAAGTAAAATTTATACGCGTACGATCACAACCAACTGAAAGTTTTACGACCAAGGTGGGCACCAAACTGGGGTTTCTACCTTATAGTAATATTTCATCGGGGACTTTATTAGCTGTAATGCGGAGGGCATTTGTTAACGAGCAATTTTAATACGCGTCGGCTTTTTTTTGTTATGAGTATTAGAATATTTTTTCTGAATTCGGTGTATATGTTAATTTGGGAATGGTTTGTCAGTTTATTAAAATGATTTAGTGGTAAATAGAATATCATATACTGTGAAGAGATAATGTTGGTTATACGATTTGAATAAATGAAGTTCCTGTTTGTTCCGGGTAATGTTTGGAACAGCTGAACCGATTTTGATGGGACATTAACTGGCAAAAAGCAATGATATAAAGAGTAACTTAGGCTGATTGTTTTAGACTAGCTTCGCTCAGCGGCGTTACTCGCGATTAACAACAGTAACCGCGGGTAACACCACGGGACTCAGCTAGTAAAGTTTGTGTGAATAAAAATATGGTAGTATAACTCGTACGACCTAAGATGGCACCTGACTCAAATGTCAGTCGTTTAAAGTACTGAGTGCAAGAAAAATATAATTTATTCCAGTTTTTTTTAAATTTCAACATACTACTTTATCTTAAGTAGTACTTTACTACCTGAGTTAAGAAAATACATATGCATACCAATAGGAAGCAGGCCTCATTAATTATTTACCCGAATGCATTCTTCGTGCAGTGATTTAAATAATATTAGGTAATACCTAATATCATTTTAAATGAAATTAGGAACTGAAATGTGGTTATAAAATACAATTTTAAATCATCATGATAAGCCTTTTAGTCGTAGTCTCTAAATATCATATGTATATGGAAGTTCTTTATTCTAAACTATTGCGTCTCATAGTCGTCATGCTGGTTTTTTTCGTGTGACCTTTCTTAAAACAATAGGGTCATCCAGACCACAACCAACTGAAAGTTTTACGACCAAGGTGGGCACCAAACTGGGGTTTCTACCTTATAGTAATATTTCATCGGGGACTTTATTAGCTGTAATGCGGAGGGCATTTGTTAACGAGCAATTTTAATACGCGTCGGCTTTTTTTTGTTATGAGTATTAGAATATTTTTTCTGAATTCGGTGTATATGTTAATTTGGGAATGGTTTGTCAGTTTATTAAAATGATTTAGTGGTAAATAGAATATCATATACTGTGAAGAGATAATGTTGGTTATACGATTTGAATAAATGAAGTTCCTGTTTGTTCCGGGTAATGTTTGGAACAGCTGAACCGATTTTGATGGGACATTAACTGGCAAAAAGCAATGATATAAAGAGTAACTTAGGCTGATTGTTTTAGACTAGCTTCGCTCAGCGGCGTTACTCGCGATTAACAACAGTAACCGCGGGTAACACCACGGGACTCAGCTAGTAAAGTTTGTGTGAATAAAAATATGGTAGTATAACTCGTACGACCTAAGATGGCACCTGACTCAAATGTCAGTCGTTTAAAGTACTGAGTGCAAGAAAAATATAATTTATTCCAGTTTTTTTTAAATTTCAACATACTACTTTATCTTAAGTAGTACTTTACTACCTGAGTTAAGAAAATACATATGCATACCAATAGGAAGCAGGCCTCATTAATTATTTACCCGAATGCATTCTTCGTGCAGTGATTTAAATAATATTAGGTAATACCTAATATCATTTTAAATGAAATTAGGAACTGAAATGTGGTTATAAAATACAATTTTAAATCATCATGATAAGCCTTTTAGTCGTAGTCTCTAAATATCATATGTATATGGAAGTTCTTTATTCTAAACTATTGCGTCTCATAGTCGTCATGCTGGTTTTTTTCGTGTGACCTTTCTTAAAACAATAGGGTCATCCAGACCACAACCAACTGAAAGTTTTACGACCAAGGTGGGCACCAAACTGGGGTTTCTACCTTATAGTAATATTTCATCGGGGACTTTATTAGCTGTAATGCGGAGGGCATTTGTTAACGAGCAATTTTAATACGCGTCGGCTTTTTTTTGTTATGAGTATTAGAATATTTTTTCTGAATTCGGTGTATATGTTAATTTGGGAATGGTTTGTCAGTTTATTAAAATGATTTAGTGGTAAATAGAATATCATATACTGTGAAGAGATAATGTTGGTTATACGATTTGAATAAATGAAGTTCCTGTTTGTTCCGGGTAATGTTTGGAACAGCTGAACCGATTTTGATGGGACATTAACTGGCAAAAAGCAATGATATAAAGAGTAACTTAGGCTGATTGTTTTAGACTAGCTTCGCTCAGCGGCGTTACTCGCGATTAACAACAGTAACCGCGGGTAACACCACGGGACTCAGCTAGTAAAGTTTGTGTGAATAAAAATATGGTAGTATAACTCGTACGACCTAAGATGGCACCTGACTCAAATGTCAGTCGTTTAAAGTACTGAGTGCAAGAAAAATATAATTTATTCCAGTTTTTTTTAAATTTCAACATACTACTTTATCTTAAGTAGTACTTTACTACCTGAGTTAAGAAAATACATATGCATACCAATAGGAAGCAGGCCTCATTAATTATTTACCCGAATGCATTCTTCGTGCAGTGATTTAAATAATATTAGGTAATACCTAATATCATTTTAAATGAAATTAGGAACTGAAATGTGGTTATAAAATACAATTTTAAATCATCATGATAAGCCTTTTAGTCGTAGTCTCTAAATATCATATGTATATGGAAGTTCTTTATTCTAAACTATTGCGTCTCATAGTCGTCATGCTGGTTTTTTTCGTGTGACCTTTCTTAAAACAATAGGGTCATCCAGACGAATCTAATGATAAATTAATAAAAAAATGGAGTGATTTATATAACATTAGGTAATACCTAATAAACTTAAATTATTATGGAAAGATTCGTGCAACGGTAATAGTGATGCTGACGCTACTCGCAAGACGTCAGAGGGGTATCACGCGGGGGAACGGTATCATGTTTCGTTTTGAGCCAGGTGCCATCTTAGCTCGCACGAGTTATACGTAGTTTCAAGCGTTAGTAACAAATGATAGAATTCAAAAAGTGTATGTGTTAAATATTAATATTTGAGCTATTTAAAAACTGTACCCATTTTTTGAATGGTCAGTCACCAAATATTCCATTATCATCATTTGCCTGCCCTTATCCCAATTTTATTTGGGGTCAGCACAGTATGTTTTATCCTTCCATTCTACTCTATCACTCGTCATTTCACTGTTAACTTCCTTACTAGTCATATGTTTTTAACACAATCTATCCACCTATTCTGTGGTCTTCTTCTTGACCTTGACCCAATATTTTCCTCGCTATATTTTACAATCCATTGATTGAAATTCCTGAATTCCATAATTACGGCGGTGCGTTTGTTTTCCACACTTCAGACACTAATTAGCCCGAATATTTTTCAATTCCTTTTTAGTATTTCATAAATTTACGAGTAAAACAATACAGAAATAAAAGTAAACAGTCTTCAATTTCAAAACCGAACATAATTAACGTAATTTCTTAATCGGTTTACAGTACAAAAGTGACAACCCTAACACCAACACATATATGGCCCTAAAGTGTAAGTGTTAATAAAACTATTATTTTAGTGCTCCACACATTATACACCCATTATAAACATAACTGCGAGGCCACTTAGTCAGATCACGATGACGGACACTTATACCCTTTTTCTCCAGCTATACTTTAACAGTCTCTTAACTAGGAGTCCCCTAATGTAGGTAGCAACTAAATTTTAATATGCATCTAAGCACATAGGTATCCCCTAAAGGTTGTTGAAAATGAAAATATCACTAAGAGTTACCGAATTATCTCTAAGTGGCTCTTTTAATTTAGGGGACGTTATTGAAAACGGCTTTTAGTCTGCGAAAAAGTGGCAAAAGTTTTAGAATTTAAATGGTATAGGGTAAAAGGAGAGGAGAGTCGTAGGGCCTCCGGTATCCTACCTCAGTGAAGAAGCATCAAAAGAATCCCTTAGCATACTTTTTCTGTGAGGTCAAAGCTCTTATTTTAAATCTCTAAGGTTAATTGATTGAAAGTTGGTATTTTGTAAGAGAGAGGGTTGTCATAAATGAAACTATTCTTAATAAAACACAGAATTTTTCCAAACATAAAATCTAACAATACTATGAAATGTACAAAATATTTGCAAATACTTTTTTTTACGAGGATAATAAGAAGTGTTTCAAATTTTAATTTGGTCCCTAAATAGCCTGAAATATGACTATTTTGTGGTAAATTATAATTTGTATATAATTTAGCTGATTCCTGCGGCTCCGCTCGTGTCCTAGGGGTATGGAAGAAGAAATTAAGAAATAGATGATAGGCGGTTCTCGGACCTACCCAATATATACACAAAATTTCATACAAATTGGTTCAGCCGTTTCGGAGGAGTATGGTAACTAGCATTGTGACACGAGAAATTTATATATAAGACTAGCTGACCTGGCGAACTTAATACCGCCCAATTGTGAAATCCCAGAACTTGATCGGACACACAAAATCTGTCCAGTCTTTCAGATGGAACTCAATTACAAACACACGAATAGAAGATTTATATATTTAAAAATAAACTTTCCAAGCATTTATTTAATATCGATAACATAAAATACGTTGTTCTAGTTTTCGCACAATAATGAGATCACTTTGTTCAATCAAGTGCTGAAATTCTCATAGAAAACTGCGAATTGACAGTAGCTTTCACAAGCATATATTGGTTTGCAAATCACGAGATACATGAATAATGTTAAGATTATTGGACATTGGCTGGTTTGACAGTACTTGCCAGTAAGAAAATTACGTATTCTGTATTACGTTCTGTCTTTCGTCTAATATCATTTGAGTTCAGATTAACTTTACACATGCTTTTTGACAGTTTTGTTTTATTTATCACGTCTTTGGAATATATTTCGGACATCTTACACACAACATCATGTTGTCCCAAACTAAGCAGAGCTTGTAAGTATTATGGGTACTAAACAACTGATATAAATACATAAACATATTTTTTTTTTGTAAATACATACATATTAGCATTGAAAACAACCAGTCTCCGAAACAAATATTTGTGGATCACACAAATATTTGGTCCGACCCGGGAATCGAACCCGAGACCTCTTGATCAGCAGCCGCATACGCTAACCACTAGACCAACAAGACAGTCTTATGATCAGCGTCTTTGGAATATGGAATAGAGTTTGGCTAAGAAGTGGGATTGAGAGCTAGATGGTACAGGGTCAGCGTATTTCTGTTAAGTGACTAGAGTGGCCCTAACTAACTCTTAGTACATTAAAAAATGTAGTTGTTGTGAGAGGGAACAGCACCGTAATAGAACCATAAAAACCAAGGTACATTACACTAATATCAGATAAAGTCCAACCTCTAGTATGGCATTCGTAGAAACCGATAAAAGGACCCACTGATAAAAAATGGGGGGTGGCACCTTAATGCGTTTGCTGCTTAAAGCAACTTATCGTGGGCTAATTTAATATTTTTATAGCACACTTTTATATTTATGAATAATTAAAATTCGTCCATTTCTGCTTATCTTATTCTGTGTAAGTAATTAATAAACTTAATGTAGCCTTTTATAAGGGGAATAGGGTAGTTTTTTATGTTGAAATAATGTAATTAATTAAAGTGAATTTGGGTAAATGTGAGCTTATTAAATTTGTCGCATAAGTTGCTATGCAGAGTTTTGGAACGTGTATTATAATGCTAGCGAGAAATTTCTCAGCCTTGTAAGCCTACCTATAGAAGGGTTAGTTAAACGGTATAACCATTACAAGTTCTTAATAGCTGTTCCTTGCGTATTAGAAATTAATTACGCCTTAGTATAGAAAGAAAACAACGAAACGTAATTTGACTTGAATTATTTTTTACGTGATAGATGTAACCTTTGACTTATTGAAAGCATTTTATTTTCGATAGTGACTGACTGACTTACCTGATGGAAGCCTAAGTAACTCTCGATGCTGTGTGTCGCGAAGAACACCTCGCCCTCACACGTTAATATCATCAGGAAACCATTGAGTGCCTGAAACAATACATTTATAACTTTTAGAAACAATGTTCATTGGAAACAGTAATTTAGTTTTAAAACCCGACACAAAACTTGAGGTGTTTTATTAACAAACTGTGTCTATCTGTGGCATCTGTGGAGCTACTCCTAAAGGATTCGTGGGGACCAAAAACCGCATCGTAGGATTTTTGGTCAGAAAGTTGTTTCGATCAAAATGAGTCTTAGCCATAAAATGTGGAGATAAATCCACCTACTTCTTGTTGATTGAACTGAATTCCGATTCGTTATAATTTTGCAAAACCATTCGATACTTCATTTTTATACTAAAATATCTACTAATACTTCTTCTTGTTCTTCCTTCTAGACCTCATCCCATTTACTTGGAGTCGGCCTTTCTTGTACGCATTTTCCATTTAGCACGGTTTAGTGCAGTGTCTCTATTTAATTGAGCTTCTTTCAGGTCTTTTTCAACCGTTCGTCCACTAGACCGCCTCGTTATTTGCAAATCTAGGACAAGCTTCACCATATGACCGCCCGGGCGTCTTAGGACAATAGTTCATTCATACTAATATATCTATAGAAATAAATTAAATTGGAGTGTCTGTTTGTAATATTAAAATAACCGCTTTTAACTAAATGCATATGTATGTATACGCGGTACAATGTCATTTTTCTTTTTTTTTGTATTTCTGTTTGTTCCGGGTAATCTCTGGAACGGCTGAGCCGATTTAGACCGGACTTTTACTGGCTGATAGCTGATGAGATAAGTATTAACTAGGGTTATTTTTTTTAGACTAGCTTCGCCCCGCGGCCTTGCCTGCGGTTACAACAACCAACGCGGTAGCACTGCGGGGCTCAGCTAGTAATATATATTCGAAAGTAACTTTGGCTGTTTGTCTGTTACGCTTTCAAATGCAAAACTTAAACACCGATTTAATGAAAGCCGGCAGAGGTAGACTGCTCTTTACCGCGATAACCGACATAGATGTGGGTTCAGTCACGGGCAAAAGCTAGTGCTTTTTTTTCATTGCATTATCTTTAAAAACTGGCTAATGCCCGCGGCGCTACTCGTATGCATTCCATCCTGTACTACCTTTTTGTATTAAATTTATTGTCCAATACATTACCTACATACACAGATATATGTACATTCAAAACTCATACAAAGATTCTCTCGTTTAAACCAAGTAGGTTTCTAGGGGAGAGGGAGTTGGTTTATTATATCATATATAAATGTAAATATTCAATATTGTCCGTGTGGTGATAGATTTAGAATACAGAGTGTCACCACCCCTATTCATCCCGCGGGTGTCGTAAAAGGCGACTAAGGGATAAACTACGCAAGATAATATCAATGCAAAGAGAAGGAAAACTTGAAACCAACCCTATACCAATCCGTCTATCCAGTGTGGCCTGAATTACTGGCCAGAACCTCCTTTCTAAGGAGAGACCTATATCCAGCAGTGGACTGTTAAAGGCTGTTGATGATGTTGAATGTAAATAAATATAATGTAAAGAACTTGGCAAAAATACATAATAAACATACCAAAATGTCACAAGTAGATGTCAATCAGTCAAGTAATACTTTTCCGAAACGTCGGAGAAGTAAGGCAACTAGCAATGTATCACGAGAATTTTATATACAGATTGCATAACGCTAGACATTCTGTGCAACATCAAACATTTTTCTACAAAAGAAATATAAACTAGTTACTTAAATCGAGCAATTTGGTAGCAAAAGTTTGCTTCCAAATCACAGTTGACATCGTCTGAAATTATTCTGTCGGAGGCAATAAACTGTTCGTGAAGTTTGTCGTAGTTTTTCGTACTTTTCCTAGTTTCGTGGGCATTTCCTGAAGCGACGGGCGGTGAAATACGGTTCAAGTTAGGCAAGTAACTGTAGACGCGCACGTGTCCATTGCTGTATTTATTAAACGACTTCAAAAAATAAGGAGGTTCTCAATTCGACTGTTTTTTTTTATGTTTGTTACCTCAGAACTTTCGATTGGGTGAAACAATTTTGATAATTTGAAAGCTGGTGCCTTCCATGATAAGGATACCAGGATCTGATGATAGGATCCTGGAGTGATCGAGGGAATTTCTCAAATATCATTGGCACACCTGTCGCGATTTGGGTACTCGGAATAGTTTTTCTTTGAAGTCGGTTCCATTTTGTAAAAATATTGGGTTAGTGGTTGGTTTTTACGGTAAATAGTCGCTTATATTCTTGCTCAAGAATTAAAGTACCTCTATGGCAAATTTCACTGAAACAGGTGCAGCGGCTTAGAAGTGAAAGCTTAAGAGAATGTCAGTTATTTTCAAATTTATTATTGAATTTTCGCTTGTAAATTATTTTAACCATTACATTTCATATTGCATTTGAATATAGCGTCAGGAAAAATAATCAATAAATGTCTGCCTTGTTAGTCTAGTGGTTAGCGTATGCGGCTGCTGATCAAAAGGTCTCGGGTTCGATTCCCAGGTCAGACCAAATATTTGTGTGATCTACAAATATTTGTTTCGGAGTCTGGGTGTTTTTCTATGTATAATATGTATGTATTTACAAAAAAAAAGTATGTTTATGTATTATATATGTTTAGTACCCATACCACAAGCTCTGCTTACTTTGGGACTTGATGATGTTGTGTGTGAGATGTCCAAAATATTTATTTTGTTTTAAATGTTGCGAAATCTTTAGATGTAATCAATCTGATAGATAGAAGAAAAATATCGTGCCGTCCTACAATGCAACCGCACAAAACTTACTGGATGACATGAAATAAGAACACGGAAGCCCCATTATTTATAACATCGATACTTACCATCGATTTATTAATGTATTAAGTAACCATTTGTATTTTATTTATGATTAGTTTTAAATCTGTCAAAAACTGATTATAGTCGTGACTGTGAGTCATTCTTAAAATATAGTCTGATCTATTTGAAAACTGTCACTAGTGTCAATTTAGATCTTTTTTAGGGTTCCGAAGTTTATGACTCTGAACCCTTATAGATTCTTCATGTCCGTCCGTCCTCGAATTATCGTCCAAACAGTAAGTGCTAGAAAAGTGAAACTTTGCATGAATTTGTGTTGTAATTACGTCGACAAGGGGCAAAAATAAAATTATGGAAAATATTTTTATTTGGGGTACCTCCCCTACACGTAAAGTAGTTCATTTTTTCTCGAGGCTACCCCATCGTGTAGTATATCATTAGATAGGTCTTTTAAAAATAATATAGGGTTTCTAAGATGATTTATTGATTTAGGGATCCACTTGCGAGAAATTCCACTTTAAAGGGCACTTTTTTGTTAAAACAGCTCCCCCCCTCCTCTAAAAGCTAAACGGCTGGCTCAAAAATCTCGAAAAATTCGTGATGGTGGTCCATATAATGAACTTTAAAGGAAAACTATAACGGATTAGATGAACTTTGTTAGTTCCGGAGTTATAGAGGCTTAACTTGTAAAATGAGCTTCCTTGGAAAACATCATACAAAATTAACGCATTAATACGTAAACAACAATTATCTATTGGATACGATTTTAAATCCAAGTACCATTATGGGTGACTGAGGGACCCTTTCCTGTGCGTAGTCTGACATGCACTTAGCCGATTTTTATTAATGTGATCGTTTCATTAATGTCATTAAAAAAAAAATGAATACTAGCATTTCTGGGCTACTCCATGATTACTATATTTCGTTTTTTTCTGAGCCGGTTGCAGCAGTTGCGTAATGTCCCTTTTATATCTTTACTTTGGCTGATTGAACCTTGGAGAAGGACACAGGTTGCTTTTTGTCGTGATACCGAGCAGTGTGTAGACTATCTATAGATACTCAGTTCTGCAGATGTTAACCTTTTAATGATAAAAAAATAGTATTTTAAGTACTGATATCCAAATAAACATGTCTCTTATCACTTTTTAAAGGTAACGAGAAGTTTGTAATTCAGACAGTTTTCTTTATCTATATACCTTTTAAATGACTTGTAATTATACTCTACCCTTCAATATATATGTTTAACTTATCAATTTTACTACTTAGCTTGAGTAAAGCGTTTTCGTACCATTCGATAAAGGTTCTCACCTGCTCGCTCTAGCCAAGTCGCAAACGTTTTTCGATTTCTTTTCTATTTGTCTATTCTCTTCTTTAGTTGGCTTATAATTTGTTTTGAGCACTTACAACAACAACAACATCAACAGTCTTCAATAGTCCACTGCCGGACATAGGCCTCTCCTTAGAAAGCAGGTTTTGGCCTACTATACCACACTGGCCAGACGGGTTGGTTTCAAGTTTTCCATCTCTTTGCATTGATGTTGTCTTGCGTAGTTTATCCCTTAGTCGCCTTTTACGACACCCGCGGGATGAATAGGAGTGGTGATACTCTGTATTCTTAATCAGTTACCACACGATTGATTTGATCACTTGATCGAGTGAATGGAAGAAAGAATGGAATGGAGAATAGAAAAAAGAAAAATTACTTTCAACTGCGCTAGGGGGCTGTTCTGCATCGATACCTATCTATCTACTAATTATATATGTTCAAAAGTAACTCTATCTGTCTGTTACGCTTTTACATCTAAACCGTCATACCGATTAGGATGAATTTTTGTATAGAAATAGATTTGATGGTGGGAAAAGACATAGGCAACTTTTTATCGCAATTACCGACATGCTTTCTATGTGTAAAAGTCGTGAAAATCTATAAACGATTATCGGTAATGTGAATGTGTTTAGGAGACTATTGGCCATGTTTTACCAACGTCCACCAAATCTAAAAGGCCACTTAAAGAGAGTTAGAGAACCCTTAGTGATATTATCGTTCTCACCAATGGACACCTTTAAATGTATGGGCTATCTACGTTAGGACCTTTTTATCGAGACAATTAAAGTATGGCTAGTAAAAAAGGGCATTATTTTTATTTTTTTAAATTGAAGCCTACCAAAGTACTCTACTCAATGTATACTCTGCCTGATGGAAAGCATGAATAGAATCTAGAACCAGGGGAATCCATCCTAATTGTGAGGGTAGGCAATGGAGCATGGTGACCCATAACATGTCGACTTGGTCAGATAATTCAGCATCAATCTCCCGGCCTCCGGCAGCCATGAGAATAATGCAGAATGATTGGGCCTCCGATCGCACACTCACCAACGAAATACTATTACAAATAATAGTGCTGTCATTATTAGGATGGTATTCTGTGTGAGCGTACTACTACCTCGGTCGAGTCGCCTACCAACAGGCCGCCTCATTTCGTCGGGTCACTAAATCATTTTATTAGAGGCCTACCTATTCCTTTCATTGTTTTGTTTGGTACACAATTTCCATAAAATAAACAACAATCTTTGAATCAAATTGCTACTTACGATATCTATTTTCGTCCGTTTTCGAACTGAATATAACTCGCCATAACTTGGTAAGGTCTATAAAATTTAAAAGTATTCAATACGGTACGGAGGCGTTCTTGGGCCTTGGGTTACAAGGTCACCTGAAGGTTACACATTAAAAGTTATGGTGCACATGAAACTTCCTTATAGTTTGCAGTTATATTGCTTCGAATTGTTGAATCTAATTGTAAGTATTGTATAATAAAACATCAGAGTCATAATCGATTTGTTTGCTTTGGTTTTAGTTCGGAAATATTTTTTAAGGATGTCTTAGTATAATTATAACTAAACTTTTACAAGTACCAAAATCGCGACAGGTATGCCTATGACGTATGAGGAGTTCTCTCGATTCTTTCTTCAGATTCCTATTATCAGATCCTGGTTTTCTTATCATAGGACTACACGGGAGGCACCAGCTTTCAAATTAAAAAACAACTAGCTGACCCCGCGAATTTCGTACCGCCTAACAGTCGATTCAACGTCACTCAATTGTTTTGCCTTCTCGGAACCCCTCTAATAAAAGTTATCAGATATATATTTTTTTTCCTAAGAACCATCTTCGTACTTCAAGGAATATTATGAAAAAAGAATTAGCGAAATCGGTCCAGCCGTTCACGGGTGATGGCGTGACCAAGGGAAATAGGGATTCATTTTTATAAATATAGATTATCAAAATCGGTTGATCCAATTGAAAGTTCTGAGGCAAGAAAAAAAAATACAGTCGAATTGAGAAGCTTCTCGTTTTTTGAAGCTGGTTTAAAATAGAAAATACAGGATAGAGGCGTGAGTATTTATAATCATCTTTATCAATAGCCGTTATAGTTACAGCTGGAAATAGACCTCTGCTATTTATAACAGCCTCCCAAATTCACTCTACTCTGCCTTTTGGGAAGTATAAGTAGAATCTCAGAGTGGTGGTAATGCAGATTTTACAGTATGGTGACCCACACTATGGCCCTCTATTGAGATGCTCTTGCATTTTTGGTTTAGCCGACGACTACCTAATTGGTCTAGTGGTTAGCGTATGCGGCTACTGATCAGGGGTGCTGCTGGCTAGAAAACCTCCACGTGGTGCACCCTGGGCGCTGGCGATAGCACTGTTCCTCCTCATTTCCTCCGCGTTATCTGGAGGGGAGGATTATCGCCAGCGGCTAATATTCTAGCTGGAGAGGAGCCATCATCGGCTCCCGGGCAAGGCCTGGTCCAGCGGGGCGGGCGTTTCCGCCGTTTCCCCTGCTGGCTCTTCGCTCTTCGGAGCAAGGAGGAGGTTAACCTCGTTAAAAAACCGAAGGTGGGACCCTTCATGGGTCGGAGTTTCTCCCGCTGGTAGCGGTGGAGAAAGGAGGGCGGGCTCGGCGTGTACTTACACTACCACCGAGCAGGCAGGGGGACGTAGTCCTCCTGCCACCGTCGGCATAGCGTAATCCCGGCTCTGTCCGGGGACGTGGGTCTTGGCTTAACCGCCCGGACCGCGAGGAAGAAAACCTCTATAAAAAATTACCCCGAATCCCAAGTTCTGGTGCGTGGCCAGGGGATGCATGGCTGATGGGAAGTTCAGTCGCAAGCGCACCCCAAGCCGAGGTACCTGCGGCCCCCTCGGCTGGGTTAAAAATTTTCGCTTGCCCGGGTATTGGGGGATCTCTGCCCGGGTCGACCTTTATTTCTCCCCCAATCGTGGGTTCAAATATGGAAAATGAAAACAAAAAACAAACGAAACAAATAAACAACGGCACGGAAAACCAAAAACATAACGAAACGGCACTAACAACGGACACTGATGTGAAGAAAGGAAAGGGAAAGAAGAAGGGCATCCTGAAGGGGAGCTCTTCTGGAGTGGACGTCTCTACGTCGATGGAGGCTGTGGTGGCACTCGGGCCGCCCACCTCGGTTGGGCTCCCAGCAGTCAAAGGGACTACTGGGAGCCAAAGAAGAGGAAGAAACGGGCGTTTCGAGCGGGAACGCTCTAAGTCGGCAGTCGCGAGCAGGAGCGACAGCCGAAAGCGGGAGGCGAATAATCCGGACAGCGACTCGTCCATCGAGACGCCAGTCGCGAAGGGCGTCCGCACAGACTCCCTTCGCGACTCCGTGTTCTCGAATGCGGAGTCCTACAGGAGGAACAGGGCGGGCAATGAAGCCGAAGCGGAGGAGGAGATCGCCGATCTCCTACTAAAGATTCGGGAGCCGGTGGAGGGGGAACCCCCCAAAGCTCCCGTGTCCGTGCAGGAGAGGGCGAGCGCGGCGGTGGCCATAATCAACAAAGTGGCCATCAAGTCCACGAACCTGAAGGGCGTCTTCGTGAAGGCCCTGAAGGACTCCTCCTCCGCCTTGTCGGAGGTGGTGGGGAAGCTGTGCGGGGATATGGCGCGCCTCGACGAGGCCAACACCCGCCTGATTGCCCAGATGGCCGAGCTGAGTGCGCAGTTCGCCCAATTCCGGGCTCAGCGTGCTCAGCCGGTGGCCCCGGCCTTGCCTGGGTCATCTCAGCCGAAGGCCCCGGCCCTGCCCGGACCGTCTAGGGCAGAGGTACCGGCCCCGCCCAGCCCGTCTCGGGTAGAGGTCCCGGCCCCGCCTGCGCCGCCTCGGATGGAGACCCCGGCCCCGCCTGCGCCGTCTCGGCCGGAGGGCCCTGCTGGCGGCGAGTTCCCCGACGCCATGCTGCGTCAGGCGCTCGACGCCATGACGCGGATGTTGGACGGGCGACTGGCCGGCCTGGAAGCGAGGCTTCCCCCCGCGCCGGTTGTCCGCCCCCCGCTCGCGTCGCAGAGGCCACCGGTTGCCACCCTGGTGGGAAGCCGCGTAAGCTACGCGGCGGCGATGGCGGCACCGCCGCCCCCCCAAAACCAAAAGGGGCCGAAGAAGGGGGCCGCGAAACCGGCCCAGGCGCCGGCCAAGGCACCGGCCAAGGCGCCGGCCAAGGCTCCGGCCAAAGCGCCGGCCAAGAAGGCGGCGCCCTCAAGTGGAGCGGACTTCCCCCCGCTTCCCGCTCCGGCGCCTCCGACGGGTTCCTCGGGACCAGCCCCCTCGAACGAGGATTGGCAGGTTGTGGGGTCCTCCAAGAGGTGCCAGCAGCGGCAGCGAGCGCGGGCGAGGAAGGCCGCCCAAGGCGTAGCCCCAGCCCCGCAGTCTCCGCCGGTGGCGGCAGCGGCCTCTAAGAAGAGGCCGCGGAAGCTACAGCCGCCCAAAACCGCGGCGGTAGTCGTCACCGTGTCGCCGGAGGCGGCCAGTGGCGGGCTCACATACGCGGCCCTCTTTAAGGGGGCCCGTCCCGGGCTCGCCGCTGAGTTCGGGGCCGCGGGGATGAGGCTGCGCCGCGCCCAGACGGGAGCTCGAGTATTCGAGTATATCGGGTCTGGACGACTCCATCACGTCGGAGGATGTCCGCGATGCAGTCATGGAGAAGACTGGCTGCACCGCGGGCACCATCCGAGTCGGCATCGTCCGGCCGGGCCCGGGAGGCCTCGGCTCGGTGTGGGTGAGCTGTCCCGTGGCGTCGGCCAAAGTGTTGGCCGACGCCGGGAGCATGCTCGTCGGCTTCGTCAATGCCAGAATCACGGTTCTGGCTGCGAGGCCGATGAGGTGCTTGAAGTGCCTAGTCGCGGGACACACTCGCACCAAGTGCGAGAGCTGTTTCGACTGCAGCGAACTATGTTTCCGCTGCGGTCGACCCGGGCACAAGGCGGCGGAGTGCTCTGCCGCCCCTCACTGCCCGATGTGTGCGGCGGGCAATAAGCCCGCCAACCACCAGATGGGGCAGGGGGGCTGCAAGCCTCCCCGCGCCTCTCGGCAGACTTCGGAGGCTAGCCCGGCGACCCAGGCTGCCTCCGACGTCAATCAGGCGACGACGTCGTCGCCCATGGAGGGGGTTGTAGAGACGATCCAGTAATGGATCAAGTCTCCAACCTCCTGGTCCAGACGAACCTCAACCACTGTGCCGCGGCGCAGGATCTCCTCCTGCAAACGATGGCACAGTGGTCGATAGGTGTTGCCGTAGTCGCGGAGCCCTATTTTGTCCCTCCCCGTCCAAATTGGATGGGTGACTGGGACGGCTCCGTGGCAGTCGTCAGCTCCACGGCGGCTCATTCCCCGCCCTTGTCGCTAAGAGACAAGGGTACGGGATATGTTGCCGTCGAATGGGGGGGAACCACCATTTATGGTGTATATTTCTCCCCCAACCGGAGTCTGAGCGACTTCGAGGTCTTCCTCAACAACCTGGAGACCTCGATACGGCGATTGGGGTCTGGGCACGTCCTCGTGCTGGGGGACTTCAATGCAAAGTCCATTGCGTGGGGTTCCCCGGCGACGGACGCCAGGGGCGAAGCCGTCGAGGAGTGGGCGGCGTCGGTGGGCCTCTGTTTGCTGAACAGAGGCGCCACCAACACGTGCGTGCGACAGCAGGGGGGGTCGATAGTGGACCTTTCGTTCGCTACCCCTGCAGTCGCCGCACGAGTAAGGAACTGGAGTGTCCTGGATGAGGTCGAGACGCTCTCGGATCACCTATATATCCGATTCGAGCTCTCCCGGTCCCAGGACGCCAGTAGGGGTCACGCGGCGCGGCGTCCCTCCCGTTTTCCGCGGTGGGCTGTCGCCAAGCTGGACAGGGACCTACTAGAGGAGGCGGCCATTGTTTGCTCTTGGCTGTCTCCGCAGGCCCCGACCGAGGAGGTCGACGTGGGGGCTGGTCGCTTCGCCGATGCGTTAACGCTCATCTGCGATGCGGCCATGCCCCGCGTTCGTGGCCGTCGGCCTCCTCGGAAGGAGGTCTACTGGTGGTCCCAGGAGTTGGCGGACCTCCGTGCGGCTTGCGTACGTGCCCGGAGGTCCCACACCCGGAGTCGGCGACGTCACCGCGGAGGCGGTGAGGAGGTGGACCGGCTTCACGAGGAGTACCGAGCAGCTCGGGAAACTCTGAGGCTGGCCATCTGCCGCGCCAAAGACGCGTCTAGAGAGGAGATGCTGGAGAGTCTCGAGCGTGACCCCTGGGGTCGCCCTTACCGTGCGGTGCGTCAAAAGCTCCGCACACAGGGCCCCCCCCTTACGGAGACTCTCCAGCCCAGCTTCCTGCAGGAAGTGGTCGAGGGCCTATTCCCGCAGCAGGCGGAACACACACCCCCATCGATGGCCCGTCGTGGTCGTCGTCGGGGCAGCGTGGGTGATGTTCCGCCTGTCAGGGAATCGGAGGTAGGGGCGGCTGTTCTACGGATCCGGTCCAAGAACACCGCCCCCGGGCCGGACGGGGTTCCAGCCCGAGTGATGGCCCGAGCCCTCGACTACATGTCGGACCACCTCAGGGGAGTGTTGGACGCTAGCTTGGCGTCCGGACGCTTCCCTGAGCGCTGGAAGTGCGGGAAGCTGGTGCTCATCCAGAAGCATGGCCGGCCTGCCGATTCGGTCGCGGCCTACAGGCCCATCGTGTTGTTGGACGAGGCGGGCAAGTTGTTTGAGAGGGTTCTCTCTGTCCGCATCGTCCGGCACCTCAGCGAGGTGGGGCCCGACCTGTCGGACGCCCAATTCGGTTTCCGAGAAGGGCGTTCGACGGTCGACGCGATCCTGCGCCTGAGGGCCGTGACCGAAGAGGCAGTGAGAGGCGGTGGAGTGCTGTTGGCGGTGTCATTGGACATCGCCAACGCCTTCAATAGTCTGCCATTCGGCTGCATCAGGGCCGCACTCCAATACCACGGAGTGCCAGGGTACCTGAGGCGGCTGGTGGCAGACTACTTAGAGGAGCGTACCGTCGAGTACGAGGACCGAGGTGGCGCCTTGAGACGCAGGGCCATGTCGTGCGGTGTTCCACAGGGGTCTGTCCTAGGACCACTCCTGTGGAACATGGGATACGACTGGGCCCTACGAGGGCGTCTCCCCCCCGGGCTGGGTGTGATCTGTTACGCAGACGACACCCTGGTCACGGCCCGGGGGGCAAACTTTGAGGAGGCGGCGCGCCTGGCCACCACGGGAGTCTCCCGGGTGGTCGGGCGCATCGAGGCGCTGGGTCTGCGGGTGGCCCTGGACAAGACGGAGGCCCTATTATTTCATGGGCCCCGTCGTGGTCCGCCCGCCGGCGCCTCGATCGAGGTCAACTCGGTCCTCGTACCGGTCCGGGCCCAGATGAGGTACCTGGGTCTGGTCCTCGACGGTAGGTGGCTCTTCGACGAGCACTTCCGACAGCTTGGTCCTAAGCTGGTGGGCACTGCCTCCGCCCTAGGGCGACTTCTGCCCAATTTGGGCGGGGCCAGTGTCCCCACTAGGCAGCTGTACACGGGGGTTGTCCGGTCGATGGCACTTTACGGTGCACCGGTGTGGGCGGCGGCTCTGTCCGCCCAAAACAGGGCGCGCCTCTGGCGCCCCCAGCGGATACTGGCGGTCAGAGCCATACGTGGATACCGCACGGTGTCCACAGAGGCGGCGTGTGCCTTGGCCGGAACACCCCCGTGGGATTTGGAGGCGGAAGTGCTCGCCGAAGTTTATCGGCGAGTGGCTGACTTCCGGGCGGAGAATGGCTTTCGCCCTCCGCCCGAGGACGTGCGCGAGTGGCGCGAAGCCGCTCGCCGAGCCACCATGCAGAGATGGTCGTTCCGGCTGGAGACCCCACGTGCTGGCTTTGCCGCCGTGGAGGCTCTTCAGCCGGTCATCGCGGAGTGGGCAGGGCGGCAGCACGGGACCCTTTCCTTCCGGCTGACGCAGGTACTTTCCGGGCACGGTTGCTTCGGAAAGTACCTGCACTCGGTCGCTAGGAGGGAACCGAGTCCCGCCTGCCACCACTGCGACTGCAGTGAGGACACGGCCCAGCACACGCTGGCGGTCTGCCCCGCTTGGGCGGCGCAGCGCCGGGTCCTCACTGCAGTCATCGGAGGGGATCTCTCGCTGCCGGCCGTCATAAGATCGATGGCCGGCAGCGACAGTTGTTTTACCGCGGTCGCAACCTTCTGCGAGGACGTAATCTTGCAGAAGGAGGTGGCGGAGAAGGCCCGGGAGGATTCCATCCAATCGGACCCGATCCGCCGCCGGCGCCCCGGGCGGCGGAGGCGCGCATACCTGCGTCTCATGCCGCCCTGAGAGTGGCCGCGGATGGGCGGGACGGGTTTCCCGTCCGTCCGCAGTGGAGGCCAACCGCGAGGGGGCGACGTCCGCGTGTGACCGGACGTTGCCTAATTAGAGAGTAAAGTTTGAGATGGTGCCCGCAACAGTGCGGGCAGGCGCCGGTTGGAGTCCAGAAGGAAATCCCCTCCCTGGACTCCTTCCAATACAAAGGCGCAGAGAGGGTCACACCGTGTGGTTTTAGTCGGTTCGAGTCCGACACACCACCCCGCCGTAACCCCCGACGGGGTGACGGTCCGCGGGGATTTCCACACGTAAAAAAAAAAAAAAAAAAAATGCGGCTACTGATCAAGAATTCTCGGGTTCGATTCGCGAGCGAGACCAAATATTTATGTGATCCATAAATATTTGTTTCGGAGTCTGGGTGTATTTCTTAGATAATTTGTATGTATTTACAAAAAAAACAGTATGTTTATGTATTAATTGCAGTTGTCTAGTACTCATAATACACTCATAATACAATAATTCTGGGGTTCTTCCAGATGCGGACGATTCAACGCGCGTACGTGTGCGAGCTTACATGAGATTTCATGTAAAGAATTCTAAAATTCGTTTCGTTCGACTCGTTCGACGCGTTCGGCTCTGATAAGTGTGCGATTACCTTTAGGACACTCTCGAATAGGGGCCGTGTCTCTCCATATTCTTAATGCTTCATCACACGAAGATAATGTATGTAATATATTACAATGGTACATGTGTATGTACTGCGTAATTATGGTATATATTACCTGTAAGAACATCTCCCCATCAGGCATGGCGTGGTCGTATGGTGAGTGTTCTCTTCTGTGCCCGTGGATGTCTTCTTTCTCTTTGTGCATGACCACTGAAACCAATAAAAGTTATTGTTTATTTTTTTCCAATGAATACGCATTCATAAAAAGGTATCTTTAGAAACTAAAAAAAATAATAAAAAATAATTATGGTAGAATTTTGACCACTTAGCGACAAGTGACCACTAGTTTAACATAAATTGCTGCTTGTTATAAAGTCCGTATCGAAATGTAATTATGTATATATTTAATTTGAATGATAAAACTATTCATTTGATGGTGGAGGCAGGAGGTGAATAGTGGTACACTCGAGTTTTTAAAATTTTACTGTATCTTGTGTGAAATTTGTTTCTTTACAAAGCTGATTGTTTTATTAAAAAAGCGGCCAATTGCGAGTCGGACTCGCCCATGAAGGGTTCCGTATCAGCAAGTAACATCATATAAAAGTTCTTGTAGTTCGTTGTAACTTTCATCGATGTTTTTATACTAGTGTATTGATTAGATGAAAGGTAAATTGCGTGTTACGGTTTATGACGTATTAAAAAAAACTACTCACTAGATCTCGTTCAAACCAATTTTCGTTGGTAGTTTGCATGGTAATGTACAACATATAATTTTTTTTAGTTTTATCACTCTCTTATTTTAGAAGATAGAGGGGGGGGGGGACACATATTTTTCCACTTTGGAAGTGTCTCTCGCGCAAACTATTTAGTTTAGAAAAAAATGATCTTATAAACCTCAACATCATTTTTGAACACCTATCCATTGATACCCCACTCGTATAGGTTTGATGAAAAAAAAAATTTTAAGTTTCAGTTCCAAGTATGGGGACCCCGAAAATGTATTGTTCTTTTTCTATTTTTATGTAAAAATCTTAATGCGGTTCACAGAATACATCTACCGACCAAATTTCAACAGTATAGCTCTTATAGTTTCGGAAATAATTGGCTGTGACATACGGACGGACAGACAGACAGACAGACAGACAGACTTGACGAATCTATAAGGGTTCCGTTTTATGCCATTTGGCTAAGGAACCCTAAAAACGAGGAAAATCGTTAACTAGGATTAGTATTTCAATGCCTTACGTTCGTTGAATAAATAAAACTCGTTTAAAAAATAAAAATCGTTTAATAAATAACAAATTTAAAGTCATCAATCATCAGCAGGCCTTTATTAGTTCACTGTTGGACATAGGCCGCTCCTGAGAAAGGTTTTGTCCTACTATACCACGCTGGCTAGACGAATTGGTATAGGTTTTGTTACAAGTTTTCATTGTCTTTGCAGAGATGTTCTGCATTGTTTGTCCCTTTGTCGTTACGACACCCACGGGATGAATAGTCGTCCTTACGTTCCGTATTCTCAATCATGACGGGACATAATTCAAAGTAGAAGACCATCCTACTCACACAGAAGACCATCCTAATAATGACAGCATTTTTGCTGTCGTATTTCGTTGGTGAGATCGGAGACACAATCATTCTCTATCATTCTCCCGAACTCAACACGTCGAGAGACTCATGCAGAAATATCTGACTAGGCTTAAATATAAAAAAAATAATGTAATAATGAAATATGTACTATATCGCAATTAATAAAAAGTTAATTATAGAGAAGTGACATCCTTATTTTAACCTTTAATACGTTAATTGCGGTGTATTCTTGGGTTAATTTATCTTTATAATATAAATTATTATGTACATGTTATTAAAGGGTGATTTGCGAAGATAATGCTTAAATGTTGCACCTGTTCGATTGATAAAAATAAATATCAAGTTAAGTACTCAATCTAAATAATGTTAATCACTTTTAAGATAATTTAAACAAGATTATATATATTTCTGGTTTTGCTATTCGCACTTATTTATAAAATTTATTCAAATATGCACCTCTTATGGTTATAAGATATAATTGAAAATTTGATCTGATCTTGTTGGTTTGATGATCCCTCTGTAATTTTAAATTATATTGCTGTAATAGATCGGTAGGGATACCTGCAGTATTCATCAATAGGTATAATATGTAATCTCCTATCTCTTTAGCAGAGAGAAAGGGTCCTGAAAAAGGGTCTCCTTTTAGGAGAGGGTTAAGGCCATACGTGCCCACGATGGCAGAGTGCGGGTTCGGGACTGGCAAAACACGTTGTGGGTACGTAATCGTGCCGTTGGATGTTATTAACCGTCAGAAGGGCTCCAACTAAGCTTAACGACTGTTATCTTAGGATAACAACCGGGACCGACTGCTTAATGTGACCTCCGAATCACGGAATCGCTCATAACATATGAGGCCACAAACGGTCTCCAATCTAGATACTGACCGCGCCGTCGGTGTTTACCCTCAGTCATTGTTTGTAATCACATTAGGCCAGTTGGCTATGACCGCTTCAGCTTTATTACAATAAAGTTTCATCTAATTCGGTTCAGTACTTTTGGTTAAGAAAGAGTAACACACATTTAAAATATGTAACAGGATTCCTAAGATTGACTGCACGGTTGGCCTAGTGGTTTAAGCGGTCGCCACGCCGCTCTCTACTGCGCCAAGTGTCGTGGGTTCGAATCCCTCGTGGGATAACACTTTGTGTGATTCACAAATTGTTGTTCTGAGTCTGGGTGTTCTTTGTGTCCGTTTCTTGTATGTTTGTAAAGTCCCCCGCGACACAGGAATTCATATTCCTAATGCGGGAGTTGTCTTTTAAATGAAAAAAAAAAAAAAAAAAAAAGATATGTAGTAGATGATAGGATGCACGTCATTTAATAATGACAAACTACTATTAATATCCGAAAATCGCTCTGTCTATGTACTGTGTTTCCAAATCATTTTATTCCATTCTAAGGTTGCCTGGAAGAGATTGCTTTTAGCAATAAGGCCGCCCTTTGTACATTAAATGTAAGTAAGTCATTTCTGTTCTGTATTGTGAATCTGTAACACAGTGTACAAAAAAAGAGTTTTTTATCTATCTTTCTAACGCTCACCATGAAAATAGGAGAACCTATATATAATAGGTAAAGACCCACCCCGAAGGTATATGCTAGCTATCAAATATTATATCAACAAGTAGTGACTGCTTGCGACAGAGGGCATAAAGAGGGCGGAGTTTGCGCGACAAATCACATCATAAAAGGGGATGCTGTGTGAAGGGGTGATTTTATGTTTTTTGGCACAGAAATATACGCCTTATGATGTGTGAGATGATAGCGAACCCTATTCTGTTTTACTTATGTAACTTGGGGTAAAACAGTAGATAGAATTGCTGTACCTATTCTGAAATTAAAATGTAAGATAAAATAAATAAAACTGTTATAATAGGTAAGTTTGTGAGGATGGGTGTACGTTTGCTAATCTTTCATGCAAAAATTACTGAACGCATTTAAATTAAACTTTACATTAATGCAGCTTATTTCTATGAAAATAAATAAAATTATAGTGTCTGTATGTAACGTCATATTAACAGTTTATTACTAAATGCATAGCTAAGTATATACGGTACATATTTCAAATATATTTTTTTTTAATTTTTTGTCTATCTGTCTGTTTGTTCCTGCTAATCTCTGGAACAACAGCACCGATTTTAACCGGACTTTCACTGGTAGAAAGGTGATGACGTCCGTGTGGTGACGGATTAAGAATACAGAGTGTCACCGCCCCTATTCATCCCACGGGTAACGTAAAAGGCGACTAAGGGATAAACTATGCAAGACAACATCAATGCAAATAGAAGGAAAACTTGAAACCAACCATATACCAACCCGTCTGGCTAGCGTGGTATAGTAGGCCAAAACCTCCTTTCTAAGGAGAGGCCTATGTCTAGCAGTGGACTGTTAAAGGCTGTTGATGATGATGATGATGATGACCTAAGGAGTAACTTAAGCAATTTTTTTTAGACTTGCTTTGTTCCGCGGGGTTACTCGCAATTTACAGCAATAAGCACCGGTAACACCCCCGCGGTTCAATATTAGAATAACATAAAGGCTACTATTTATCATCATTACTGCCAACGTTTCTGCTTAAGATGAGATTCAAACCCGCAAATGTTGATTGCAAAGTTAGATATTACGCTTACGCCGATTAAAATGCAAAAACAAATACTCATAAAAAATGAAAAAATAGACAACAAAATTAAAAAAATATATAATTTCATAAATTAATTTGTGAAAAAACTAAGATATTAATAATAGGCAATGTTATCTAAAGAAGAATAGTGTACACACATAAACCATTGTTCAGGTGACATACAAACAGACGGTATGGCACACTTTATGGTCGAGATGGCCAATTACCTCGTACTATGAGAGACGCCATATGGACTCTAGTAATGTGATGTTATCGACATTTTCGATATCGATAAATTACAAGTTATAGAATGATTTATCAATATAAATCTTACCATTAAGATTTATTTTTTAGTTTTTAGTCTCATGATAAAATAAGAGATTATATGCATTTAAATTCAGCAGTACATAATTCTATAGTTATTATAACAAGACAACCAAGGGATACATTTACAAAAACAAATAGTTTTAGGTGTCCGAATACAATATCACTGGAAAGAGAAGGAAAACTTAACCCTATTTTACGTGTGAAAACCCCATGGGCCTTTACCCCACCGGGGTTAGCGACGGGGTGGTGTGTCGGAACCTAACCGACCACGGTGAAACCAAACGGTGCGCCACTCTGCGTCTTAGATGGAAGAGGTTCAGGTACTACTGTTATTAGGACGTCTGGACCCCACCTAGCGCCTACCCGCACTAATGCGGGCGCTGTCATTTGCTAAGCTTTCAAGCGACATACGGCACATGTCGAAATTGACGTAGGTGGACACTACTTCCCAAAGCAATGAGAAAAACTTAACAATATACCAACCTGTCTGGCAAGCGTGGTATAGTATACCAAAACCTCTCTTCTAATGTGAGTTCTACGTCCAGCAGTACACTGTTAAAGGCTGTTGATGTAATGATGAACTGATATCTTGAAAAAGATTTGCTAATGTCAGGTGAAGTAGGTTAAATACTTTGTATTTTAATGGATCTTTAATGATAAAATTATACTTCCATCATTCTTAAATAACTCTACACAATGCACAATAATGTTTAGTGAGATTTCTTTCAGTTTTAAACTTCTTAAGAAAATGTAATAATAAAAACAGCGCTCATGTTGAATTACTTAGCGAGAATTATTGATATTAGTTTAATGGTTGTCAATTTTTCAGACCTTTATATTACTTAGAAATTACATGAAATGTATAAGAGAAGACTAGAATACTTGTATTAACTATGTATATACAAAATTTTAGTTTGGTTTGTGTACGCTTCACAAGTTTGAGAGATCGCACGATAAGTAAGCCATCCAATAGAAAGTTTTTGTCTATTTTAGCATACTTTTATTAGTTTTACCTGTATTTGTTATTTTTGCCTTTTTTTTAAATTATATATTTTTATTTCGTAAGTCAGTTTCAATTAAAATTCTCAGTAATTTCACATGAATCGCACAATATGCCAAACCAAAGAATAGCGTGGAACTGCTAGTATTTCATTAAAATCATCAACGATATAACTATATTGTACCTACTTTTAAGTAATTTAAATAATATTGCGCGTATCGATATTATTGTTTGATAAATACCATAATATATTATACCCTATGACTGGTACGTACGTACGTTGTAATAGCTTCAATAAAAGTAGAAATTTCGTGGAATTACAATAATTACGCAATTATTACTCATGACGATAGCATCTAACACTCATAATATGAAGTAATATTTATTAATGTACTCTTTAGAAATCCATTTACTAAGTAAACAGCACAGGAGTAGCTACAAATTTGTACATATAATGTTTTATACGAATTTAAATGTTCTTTTGTGTGGATAAACAATGCTTATTTAAGGTTATTTATTTCAGTTCTCTAAGGTTCATATTTAAAAATGTATCTTCAACGTTGAGTTATTAATGTACAAGTTTTATTGTATTTTTTACTATGTTATATTTCACCTAAAGGAAGGTCAAAACTGATGGAAGTATTATTTGTAGTCTAGGGGCAATACCTGGTAGTATACTAGAAGTTTAAAAATTGAAAACAACAAATGTATTATAATGTTAACGAACATCCTTAGTTCATTATTTCTTCTAGCTATTCTTTTATTTACAAAGTTATTGTTTTGCGGCTTGATCAAGATAGCGAGCGCAGGCAATCGGATTTATCGATAATCTCCATTGGTACGTCACTAATCGAATGCGCGCGTTTTATCACCCTTTATAATCGTCAAAACACTATGGGCCGTTTTTTGCTATAAATTGAAAATGAATGCTGATGACAGAAACGCACTTTAGTAAAACTCGTTAATGTTAGTTTTTTTGTTCTTGTTGTATTTTGTTTTTAAATTAAGAGATTATTTACTTCATCATCATCAGCCTATCGTAGTCCACTGCTGGACATTGGCCTTTCCAATTGCATGCCACTTGGTTCGATCCTCGGTTTCCATTATTATTCGGATTATTTACTTACATAGTACAATATTATGTTATTCACTTTGTAGACACACAAAGTGAATAATATACTAAACACCTTACTTTACTTTAGTAACTAAAGCTACTGTTATTTAAAAAAAGGGGTTAGGAAAAAAAACAATGAAATAATGAACAATATAGGTATATGATCCGTTTCAAAAGTAGCAGTGCAGGGCGCAGTTGGTATGCAATATGCAGTTCTTTTTAGTTTTTTTTCAATTTAAGGAAACTAACAGCTAGAAATACAAATTAAATAAAGGAATCATATGGTGACGCCTAATCACAAGTTTGTACAAATATCCAAATGGCCTTATTGTAAAAGATTTTGAAACATAAATAAATAAATATTTCCACATGTTACACACAATGTCACCTAGTCCCAAACTAAGCAGAGCTTGTATTATGGGTACTAAACAACTGATATAAATACATAAACATACTTTATCTTTTGTAAATACATACGTATCATACATAGAAAACACCCAGACTGAGAAACAAATATTTGTGGATCACACAAATATTTGGTCCGACTAGGGAATCGAACTCGAGACTTCTTGATCAGCAGCCGCATACGCTAACCACTAGACCAAAAAGGTCATTGTCAAAATCATGACAAAATAATCGTGTCATTAATTCGTTGAAATTTGAAAATATCTTCATAGATAGATTTGCATAAAACATCAACGAATCGAAAAATCAGAACAAAATAACGAAAATTAAATCAACCTTATTATCGATTGCCGTACATGTCTTAATCTACCGATTGAATACCTAATTATACAAGCAATGTATATATGCTATTCAGGAAAAAACCGCATCGTGTCCTGTTATTTGTCACAGCATTTCATTGACGTAAAATAAGAGTTGCGCCTACGCATGCGATCTGAGGTGATTAATATTAATTTATTGGCTCATAATTTGTTTTTAATTGTCGATAATTGATGTGGAAATAGAATTTTCTTGAGAACCGATGAGGAGAATAATAAGTAACAGATTTTTTTGTTGTCCATTCTTATCTATACAAATAAATAAAATGAGAGTGTCTGTATGTAATATTAAACTAACAGTTTTGTACTAAATGCATATGAAAATATATACAGTACTTTCATCAAACAACAATTTTTATTTTTTTATCTGTCTATCTGGTTGCTCAGGTTCTGGAACGGCTGGACGGATTTGGCAGGGACTTTCACCAACAGAAAGCTTTTTTTTATATATATATGTAAGCCTACCAAAGTGACTCTACTCTGCCTGATGGAAAGCATGAGTAGAATCCAGGAGTAGGGGCCACCATCCTCACTGCGAGTGTAGGCAATGCAGCATAGTGACCCATACCCTGGCGGCCTGATCAGAAAATTCTGCATCATTCAACCGGCCTCCTAAGGCCAGTTGAATGATGCAGAATATTTGGGCCTCCGGTCTCACACTCACCAACGAAATACGACAGCAAGAATACTGTCATTATTAGGATGGTCTTCT
This sequence comes from Phragmatobia fuliginosa, assembly GCA_932526445.1. Classification (NCBI taxonomy): domain Eukaryota; kingdom Metazoa; phylum Arthropoda; class Insecta; order Lepidoptera; family Erebidae; genus Phragmatobia; species Phragmatobia fuliginosa. The sequence goes on along the minus strand of OW052078.1, from coordinate 15,316,206 downwards.
GTGTGAGGGTAGTACTGCCCCGGTCGATCTGGCCCAATCGTCCTGAAATCAGCGTAGCTCTACTACTGATGACATAAGGAGTAACTTATGCAATTTCTTTAACAACAATAAGCCGGGTATCGCCGCGGGACTCAGCTAGTTTTAAACTTAGATATCCATGGCACTCGTTGACAATATCTCGCGTAAAGAATGTCAATGGCACTCAAACTAATGCTGTTTCTTCAGTGTATTCTATAAATAATTTTTGTCCGTAACAGTTTTTATGTAAATAATAAATATGTCCGAAATTGTTATTCTATAGTTTTAGTATTGTTTGTATTTGTTAGAAAAATATATATGTATTATGCTAGTATTAACTGTGGCACCGCCCACATATGTGTCAGTTAGGGCCACCGCACACTAGCTACTTTTAGCATCGGCGATTTGGCGACTACATCGATGCAGCATCGCGTTTTAGCGACTTCCTGCGTTCGATCGCGGTTTCGGAAATGCGCGTTTTAGAATAAGAATAAGAAAAACTTTATTTGTCTTTTACATAGATTTACCGTTGATAGACTAATACTACTAATACTTAAAAAATAATACTTAAAACAGTACAAAGATAAAAGCAACTGCTCGGATGCCAAATCGTTGCTACCGGCATCCGAATGTGTGCGGAGAGTAGCGTTCACCTGCTGTGTCGCGCTTCTAAAAAGCGACTCAATCTCCGCGTTTGGCGTTTTTAAGTGTGCGATGTAGAGCGTTCAGTCGCCGTATTTAGCTTCTAAAAAGCGACTAGTTGCTAATCGCCGATGATAAAAGTAGCTAGTGTGCTGTGGCCCTTATAGCGGTAAAGATTAGCCTGAGTCTTCCTCAAGAACTATCCTAATGGGTGTCTTTAAGAAAAAAATCATAGTTAGCAGTTTAGCCGTGAAAGTATTACAGACAGATATGAGTTACTTTAGAATTCAATACATAGTATGGATTTTAAAACAAATATCTATAATAAACCCAATACATTTAGACAGTTCTTGTAGTAGAAACTACACACACACACACACACACAGATACTGATAACCGCTTAAAAGCTAACAAAGGATAAAAAAACGTATTAAAGTCCCTAATTAAAAAATATATAAAATTGATAATGACAGTTGCATGTTGCAATTATCAAACAGTCGCTAGTAATGTTGCCAGTCGCAATTATAATATCATGACGCTATCAAACTTATGGTAATGAGCAGGGCACATTACTTTCAACTTTGTTTCCATGAATATGTATTCATATGCTTTCAAGGTTTTTAATAAGACAAACTTTTTTAAATTATGTATCCACCCCTACTTATTGTACAAAATAATCAAGGGGCGACATATTTTGGTTTATGCTAAGAAGATAATTTTGAGTGCAGTACCCCGTTGTTTTCAACTTCAATTGACTTTCCGAAAACTAAATGTGTATTGAAGACTATGTACCATCAGAGATATTATAAATATATATTTTTAATAAATATATAATTCAGACATCTTAAAACAACGTCATCTAATCCCAAACTAAGCAGAGCTTGTGTTATGAGTACTACACAACTGATATAAATACATAAACATATTGATTTTTCAACAAACATAGAACCCGAGACCTCTTTGATCAGCGGTCTCCTACGCTAACTACTAGACCAACGTGCCAGTCAACTCTAACTCTAAATAGAAAAATAAAAACCTTACCAAATTTTGAACTTTATCACGATTTAACTAGCTCCTAATGCCAAGAAAGCGGCGACCACTTAACAATAATACTACTACAAACTTAACAATGCTTACACAAAATGTTTAAGTTTTACTTAAAATAAGTACGCAGCGATTAGTTCTGTGTATGTTCTTAGTGGTTTTATGGCGTTCCGTCACGACACCCAGGTTAAAACCACCGTAATCGAACCATTGTGGTGGATTAACATAAAATATTTACGAGCCAGATTAATAACAATATTTATTTAATATATTTTATTAAGTATTTTGTTGCTTTTTAGGGTTCCGAAGTTTATGACCCGGAACCCTTATAGATTCGTCATGTTCGTGTGTCCTTCCGTCCGTCCGTTCTCGACTTACCGTCCAAACGGTAAGTGCTAGAAAGATGACACTTTGCATGAATATGTGTTATAATTACGTCGACAAAGTGCTACAATAAAATTATAAAAAACTTTTTTATTTGGGGTACCTACCCTACACGTAAAGTGGGTGTGATTTTTTTTATCACGGCTACCCCATCGTGTGGGGTATTATACGATTTTTTGATTTAGTTATCTGTTTGTGAGATATTCTACTTTAAAGGGCACTTTTTGTAAAAACAGGACGTCCCACCCCCTCTAAGAGCTAAGCGGCTGGCTCAAAAAATCTGGAAAAATTCGTCATGGTGGTCCATATAATGAACTTTGAAGGAAAACTATAAATATTAGATAACTTTGTTAGTTCAAGAGTTATAGAGACTTAACTTGTAAAATTCGCTCACTTGGAAAACGTCATGCAAAATTAACGCATCTATACGTAAACATAACAATCATCTATTGGATACGATTTTAACCCTACAATGCATGATTTTTTTAAATCATTTGAAAAAAATATATATGGTTTTATATAGTGTCTAGACATAATAAATGATAATAATAATAATTAAAATTCATAGATTTTGGAGATATTTATTTTTTTAATTCTGTTCCATATGTGGTACAGTATGCAATTACACTAATATTTGGCTTTTATTTAGGAACAATGAACATATTCATATATTTAGTTTTACATTAATTTAATCCTCTATTTATGAATGAAATTTATAAAAACAATTGTTGTCTTTGTTCAAACACAACTCAACACGACACTTTACACAAGATATATGTTTTTCCTTTACGCTGTGGATACTTGCAGCGTTGTCTCTTCTCGTTCCATAAAGGAAGATGATCAAATTTATCAAGTCTTAGATCTCGAGGGGGAAGGATTGCTGCATTACTTTTTTTCTTCTTCTCAATCATGTCATCTCCTGCAGAAGACGGTCTTCCTCTTTTTCTTTGTAACGACGGACCACTCATACAAAGACTTTTAGCGATTTCGAGTTTAAAATCTTTTAATTTAATCGGAGTTGGCTCACTCTTCTGTTCTCCTACCCTCTTGTGCAGTAGCCAGCAATTTATGGCTACAATGTCTAGAAAATGGTAAAACAAACGCAGATACCATTTTTAGTACGCATTTTTATTTTGTACTTCCCAAGAAATGAGTCCAACAAATCCACTTCCCCCATATGCTGATTATATATTTGTACTATTTGAGGACAATCCACTTCAATGTACCTTCAATGTACCTAAAAACTTTTTTAATTCGTTTGTGGTGATATAGAACGGTTTAGATCTTTTTGGATGCTGAATTTGTGCATTTCTTCAACTTTGTGGTTTAGTAAATCATCATCAAAAAAATATAGAAAATATTGCAATGGAGTCTCTAAATTTGTGATTGGTGGCTCTAAATATGTATTTCCAGAAAATTGGGGATGATTGGCCTGTAAAGATTTCTTTTTCCAAATTAAATTCCTTTTATTTCTTTTATAAGCAGTTACTTTATTCGGATTTCTATTGCTTATAACTGGCATAGTGAAAGAACTTCTACTATGGCGTGATGACGTACTTGGCCCTGAAATGCTGGCTGGAGGATTTGTTGATTCTTCATCTTCTACATCTTCAGCGAGGGTAGTACCACAATTAGAAGGAGATAGTGGTGCATACCTGGTAGGCGCAATATCATTTTCAGAGTCGCTATCTTCATTCATTTGGAGCAAGTTTCCTCTGATTTTCGCCATGTCATCATCACTTTCCGCACCCGAAAAGTCTTGACCGTCTTCACTCTCTGATGGTATACCTAAATACTGCTCAATCAACTCGTTAGACAATACTTTCTTCGCCATAATCTGTAACAAAATCTAACCCAAACAAAATGTTAGAAGTGAAATAATGCATGGTGTACCATATCTGGAACATTCAAATAAGTTGATATGTTAGTACATAAAATAGTTATGTTTCAAAAAAAAAACTTACCTTCATTTAGAATACACTATTTCCAATGTAAATATATTTTTTTCCGCTTCCAAATATTCAAAAAACTATTTCTTTAAGAATTTTGTATTTACGTAAACCATGAGTTCGCGTCGATGTTTCAAATTATGTACTAATCACAATATCAATCGATAGCTAACACCATCTGGTGACATTTGCCATTACTAAGCCGTTGCCAGGTGTGTAAAGAATCAACTTTCGGCCGATAGATTGAGCTAGGTGTCTTTAAACGAACAGTATACTTGATTATTTCAATTGTACCAGATATGGCACAGTATGCAATGTAGGGTTAAATCCACGTGAAAGTCCACGTTTTATGGGTGACTGAGGAACCCTTTCCTGTGCGTTGCCTGACACGAACTTGGCCGATTATCTATTTAGTAATGGGATAGAAAAGGCGCAAAGCTTACATCTTGTCTCACAGAATTTTCTGTCACTGAAAGTGTTGAGATAAAGAAGTATGTTGTATGTTTATCACGCGAGTTCGAATGCTATTATTTTATGTTGATCTTTAAGTTTGAGTAGTACCGTACCGTCTCCGTTTAACCGTCCTTTTCGTGCTGAAATCAACATGGCTCTACTATCTTGGAAGTATTACTTGTGAAGTCCACGCTGAGGTATTTAAAGTAAGAACTTTCTAATACTTTTTTATTATCTAATAAGTGTCTGGAAAAACAGAAGAAAGTTCGATTAGGCTTTTGTATTCGAAAAGTAAGTTAATGAGAATAATAAGATATTTTCATTGGACTTCGAAAGGATGAGGTTGCCGAGAAGAAGAAATATTTTTTGTGTGTATTTTACTCTACATCTTCATAACTTGATTTCTTAAATTTTCAGAATTTGAATTGTGATTTTTCACTTTCGAAAGTGGAAAATTAAAACCCATTGCAATTTATAATTTCATACGCTTTGAGATATAATACGATTAATGTTAAAGCTAATCCCTAATTGATTTTATGAGGGACCAAAATTAAACTCAGAATTTGAACCCGTACAGTTAGGTTTCGGTGTAAAAGGAGGGTGTGAGGCAGCCGTCCATGCCCTACGCTCTTTCCTAACTTACGGACAGCCTGACGTGTTGCTCAAAATTGATGTCAAAAATGCTTTCAATTCGGTAAATAGGGATACCCTGCTGACGGAAATAAAACAACACATACCGGAAATTTACAATTATCTTCTTCTCAGTTACGCTGACCCAACAAAATTGCTATATCGTTCTAATGAACTGTCCTCGGAAGTAGGTTGTCAACAGGGTGATCCCCTTGGGCCTGCAATTTTTAGTTTGGCTATAAATCGGATAATTAAAAATTTAAAGTCTAAATTCAACGTTTGGTATTTGGACGACGGGACCCTAGGAGGTGATGTGGATATTGTGTTTTCAGACCTTTCTTTAATCAAAAATAAATTTGAAGGCATTGGTTTGGAGCTTAATTTTAGCAAATGCGAGCTTTTTATAAATAACCGCGACTTAAATTTAAGTGACATAAAACAAAAATTTAATATGTTGGCTCCAAATATTAAAATAGTTCACAGTAATTCACTTTACCTTTTAGGTTCTCCAATTTTTGATGAATCTATTTCTGAATATATTAATAATTCAATTACTAAATTTCAAAATTTTGCTGACCGTCTCCTTGAAATTAGTCCACATTATGCACTTTGTATCTTAAAATTCTGTCTTTTCGTCCCAAAATTTACGTATGTGCTCCGTTGCTGCTCCTTTTGGAACCACCCAGATCTTTTAACACAAATCGACGTCTTAATCAAAATTAGCTTAGAATCAATTCTAAATATGCAGCTAAACGAGCAATCTTGGACCCAAGCATCCCTACCCATCCGTTATGGCGGTTTAGGGATTCGCAAAATTTCCAGTGTTGCTTTACCAGCCTTCCTATCTTCTGTTCATAGTTCAGCAAATCTCATAAGTAAAATTTTAAGGATATCCCCTTCAAACTTTGAGATTGCTGGCTTGAAAGAAGCTAGAAACGCTTTCTTAATTGCATGCCCAGGTCAAAGTTTTCCAGTTTCTCCAAATTCACAGAGGAGCTGGGACGACATAAATTGTAAATTGACTTTTGATAATCTTTTGAGCTGTAGTACAGGTTCGGCGCGTGCTAGGCTTTTGGCCGTGGGTGCATATGAGGCCGGCTACTGGCTTCACGCGTACCCTTCGTCAAATACAGGAACATTCCTTGAGCCTGACACGCTCCGAATCGCAACCTGTCTACGGCTTGGGGTTCCGGTCTGCGCTCCTCATAAATGTCCCTGTGGCAGCGATGTCGACAAGCTAGGACATCACGGACTGTCATGCCAAAAAAGTGCAGGTCGCTTCTCGAGACATGCCGCACTTAACAATATCATACGCCGGTCCCTTGCCACCGTCAACGTGCCAAGTCTACTTGAGCCAACTGGTATTGCAAGAGACGATGGCAAGAGACCAGACGGTATGAGCTTGATTCCATGGAAGATGGGTCGGGTGCTGGTATGGGATGCCACCTGTTCAGACACGCTGGCCCCTTCCCATCTACATGGAACCAACAACAGAGCTGGTGCGGCTTGTGAAGCGGCTGAAAAAGCTAAAGCTTGCAAATACAAGGGTCTAGGCTCCGAATATGATTTTGTCCCATTCGGTGTCGAGACCCTTGGTCCGTGGGGTCCCAGCGCTATACGGCTTTTTAAAGAAATATCAAGAAGGTTAGTCGACGTCACAGGGGACCGAAGAGCTGGCAGCTACCTCGGACAAAGAATTAGTATAGCTATTCAAAGGGGGGACGCTGCCAGTATCTTCGGAACCTTGCCTAAAGGGACTCCTTATAATAATATATTCTAGTTTTATTATAATTTTTAAGGTTTTTAGTTTTTAGGTTCATTGTTCATGTATATTTATCTTTATTGTTTAATTGATTTTAGATCTCTCCAATATTGATGATAATACCTTATTTCCAAACACACAAAATAGACACTTAAATACAGCCAATACCTATTTCAATTCGATTAAAAACACGGTAAACCATATGCATGTACTTAAAGATCAACACGGCTGTCGGACAAAAATACCGTAAAAAAAAACAAAACAATCAACAAACCACAAAAAAAGGGAATTAGAAACAACGAAACACATCATAATTCACGGAAAACAATTAAAAACATATAATATCAGGCAGCTGTTTCTAACCGATTCACAATATGGCACGTGGGGCGCCCCTTGCACCACGCACCCCATCCCAGGGGTATAGCACCGTGACGTCATAATAGCTGGACATGTGGACTATGACCCGTGGGCAAGACGGTGTGACGGTACCCGTTTGATGGCACACCCTTAGTTTTTGCGCAAACAGCACCATACTACCTGAACAAATTACCTGAAACACCGCAAATTTTATCAAGGCAAGTTCGAAAAGTTATAACCAAAAATTCAAAACGTATTTAATACAAGAGGTGTATTAAGAAATCTCACTGTATTGTATATTATAAACATGTGCCTACTGTGCTCAAGTATTTTGTTTTGCACTGTGACTAAACATGTAAATAGCTCGCCTATTCGTAGATAAAACTTTTACCCAGATATGAGTTATTCGTGGTGTGGTGTAATATTGATAAATAAATAAAAACGTCAAAACAGCGCTAATTTACAGAAGTTTACTAAAATTCAAATACATACTCTGTTCCTAAGGTTTTTAGGTAGTATTCTGTAAAATGTATTTAACAACTCTCGCATATAAAATCTCGTGACGCAGGGAACTTTACAGTCATACTAGAAACGGACATAGGAATACGCAGACTAGACACAACAATGTGTAGATAACACAAAGTGTTGTCCCATGACAACACAGCGCAGTAGAAAGCGCGTGGTAATGTCTTAAACCACTACGCTGTCCTTGCAGACTGCTGATCCAGTGTGTTGACAGACAGCAGGTAGTAATAGATCATTTGATTAGATTGTTATGGTGCTTTTGATATTTCCCCATAGGGGGCAAAAGAGCAGAGGTCTTAAATAATGGTAACTGTATGAGCGCAGTGCTGGTTTATGGGAGGATGTTTGCGTAACTTTACCAAAGACAGTGCGTCTTTGGTAAAGTTACGCAAACTGTTTATTTGAGAATACAATATGGTGATTGGTGACCCCCCCACTATCTCAGTTTAGTGAGATGCTTCTACATCATTGGGCCGCCTCCGGTCTCGTACTCACCATTGCAAGACAGAAAAGAACAGACAGAAAATTACAGCACATTTTAGTTTTACTTTATGCGAGAGCGTAGTATCACTCCAATCGAGCCAACCCGGTCTTGCTAAAAATCAGCGTGCTATAGAATCTCGAAACATAATTAGAATGTTTGTAAGCGTGTTTTCGATGGATGGATGAATGTTACCAAGGAACAATACAGAGTGGTGCTAAAAAGCAACGGTCTGTTGTATATTGCATCCAGTTGCTACCTACCCTCTTACGCAAGTCCTCTCACCATCTGACTAGAAGGAGTAGAAATTATATTTTTCTTTAGTTTTAGATGTCTTCATTTCATTGTAGCTCATTGATATCTTTTCATTTACATATTACTAGATTTCTAGACACAAATAATTTTGTTATGGCATTTTACTATTTTAACGTGGAGCGTGAAAGCCGGACGCGACTCGCGTGTCACGCTCCTCGCTAACAAGCTGGTAAACATTGGCGCTAATATTGCATTACTTACGTGTTTGTTGTTTTGACTGTTGTTAAATTTATGGTAGTTTAGGTTCTAAATGTAGTTTTACTATTTTCTATACTTTGGTCACAAATAAGTGCGTGGCATGCAATTCTACAGCACTTATTTATTCACATTGCCGATCTGTTAAATCTCAATATTTAATTAATTATTACAACAGATGAAGAGATTTTTTGTTCCGCAGTATTTTAAATAAATCTGGATTCAAGCTATAGTGCTGTAATTGAAAGCTCACAATCAGTTCAGTTGACATTTCGAGACTAGGGAATTCGCCGAAGTAGCCAATAAGCTAAGTTTTAAAAGTAGAAGAAGAAGATCAAAAATGCCTAGTCTGCCATACTTTGGGTCACCATGCTGCATTTTCTTTAATCACAATGAGGATGGTGACCACCACTCTTTCATTCTGCTCATGCTTTCCATCAGGCAGAGCAGGGTCACTTTGGCAGGCTGGCAGGCTTAGTCATTAAAAGCTATCAGGGGAGGCTATCAAAGGGATAATTCTAATAGAGTCCTGGCAGTTGAGAGTATGTCATGCTCACTCAAATGTCACGCTGATGGTGGCGCGTGTGTCGGATCATTTAATTCCCTTCAAAATGGTTGAGTTGAATGGTGCTGATCCATGTGTCATGTTTGTGAACGGGCGCTGTCAGTTGTGACTGGTCATCTCTTAGTTGCCACGGCTTATTTGAATAATTTTTTTTTTTTTTTTTTTTTTTTTTACTGCCTCGTTGGTCTAGTGGTTAGCGTATGCGGCTGCTGATCAAGAGGTCTCGGGTTCGATTCCCGGGTCGGACCAAATATTATTTGTGTGATTCACAAATATTTGTTTCGGAGTCTGGGTGTTTTCTATGTATAATATGTATGTATTTACAAAAAAAAAGTATGTTTATGTATTTATATCAGTTGTCTAGTACCCATAACACAAGCTCTGCTTAGCTTGGGACTAGATGATGTTGTGTGTCAGATGTTAATAAATAAATACTTAAATTAAACAAAAATTATTTCATTTTTGAATTGTATTTTTGTTGTACTATGGACACTTTTAACGTGCACGTCTTGCTACATCGTTCTCACATAATGTACCATCTCAACATTAATGATGTAACCAAGATATTGATTTAAAAGAGTGTCCATGGAGTTTCTTGCCCGTTCTTCTCCATAGAGATCTACGCTAGGGAATGGGCAACTACAGTACTTTCACAGTTTTTATGTCTTGTGACTGAGACTGTAGCTACATTTAATTTTCATTTTTGTTTCGACAATTCAAAAGTGCCTGTAACTGGCCCTACTTGAAATAAATGCTTTGATTTTGATTTTGATTTTGAATATGATATTTAGTGACTTTTCTGAGGAGTGTTCCAGTGAGCACAAACACTAAGGAAAAATAGTATCTTATGATATAGAAATAAAGTTTATAGTTAGTTGTCGGTTATGGATTCCCTAACTCTTTATACATATATAGTAATTCCAGTAATATGAAGTACTGGTTTGCTTATTTTCCAACTCAATTGAAAAAAAAACTGTTTATTTTCATTTCTAATTTGATTTACATATCTCTTTTTAAAATATGTATAATTTACCAATTTAAAAAAAAATCACGTCTTTATGACGTAATATATTCGATATTTAAAATAACACTTTAGTCATAAATAAAGCCCTCTATACACGATCAACATGTCTTTCTATGAGTAATATTGATTACATATTAAATGTATTACACTCTTGTAAAGCATTAAAACACTTAAAATTAACATACAGCCCACAATAGACAGTACGCAGGGGTTCAAAACCTTTTAAAACTATAAACATAAAACTTGATATCATTTGAATTAACATAATGACATAAATCGCCAAACGTGACTTAGTTACCACTAATTCTTAAAGTAAACACGCTGATAAAATTTCTTACCGACTTCTAATAAATCACTACAAACTAAGATGTCTCAATACACTATGCAGTAATTTCACTGTACGAAAGAAAGAGAAGGAAACTACACATGCTGGATATGAGCACGGGTGAAAGAGATAAGTAGCCGTTCCAACTTTCATTTTAATTAAGAAGCAGAACGGTATTAAATCATTAGCCGTCAGCGCCCTGTGGGAATCCCGAAGAGTTATAATACCCTTTATTCTAAATTTAAAATTACAATTTTGTAAATGTTTCGAATATTTTAAACGTGGTGTATTGGTTATTGGCCTCCAGAGACAAATGAAACTGGCCTAAATACTTTAGCAACTTTTAAATTTGGAATTCATTTGTCAATTTTTAAATAAAAGGTGTCTTCTTTTGATCAAGTGCAATCAGAAATCAACAAGTCTTGTTTACTTAACTAAAATCTTTAGATTAGAACTGATGCCCGCGGCTTCGCTCGCGTCCTAGGGGTTTTAAAAATAGATAGTAGCCGATTCTCAGACTTACTGAATATGCATAAAAAAATTCATAAGAATCGGTCAAGCCGTTTCGGAGGAGTATGGGAACGAACATTGTGACACGAGAATTTTATTTATTAGATGTAGAAGAGAGCTCCCGTAAAGCTAGTTTACCTCTATCGAAGCTCGTTTTGAACAAAACTATGATACGAGCACGTTCAGCTTTTACCGATTTGTTTAATTTCTCAAAGCTTTTGTAAATACTGCTATAGCTTCATTAAAAATGGTTCTTAAATGAATCTAAAAATCTCTTTTTTTAACTTTTACATAATGTTAAATTAGTCATGTCTTATTATTGTTGCCGATTTTTTTCAATTATCGTCAAATAATGCTAATCAATAAATATTTTAGTATTGAAAAAGAGTTCTAAATATGTCACATATTTTGAGTTCCTTACGTAATTATGACCTCATAAACATTAAGACTTTCATTAGCAAATAATAATTCACAAAAGCTAACCCTATAGCAGCTCATTGAAACGTCCACACACCGTGACATACACGTATCAAACGAGCCAATCTTGCGATTACCGCGCCCGCGGCGTTCCGTTTCACACAACTGACGTGACAGCTGTCCGCATAGATAATTCCCGCCGTTTTAATTATCTGTGTTATGAATATTGATTCGAGTTTGAATTATTGTTTTAGAAGTGGTTAATTCATTACCGTAATGTCTGTTAGATTTTGCATATTTTATTTATTAATTATAGCTTTTGCAAACTTATATCCACACATTTATGTAAACTGTGTAAATTGTTTTATGATATAATTTTATGATAAAATGTGCAGTATTTGCTATTCTAATCTATAATTTCAAACAAGTTATTTTGAACTTAGATTTATACTTAAAAAATTGCAATTTAATTGTTTTTATGCTTTTAACTAGATGACTGCCTCGATGGCGCAGTGGTAGCGTATGCGACTGCTGTGTTTGAGGTCTCGGGTTCGATTCCCGGGTCGGGTCAAATGTTTGTGCAAATATTTGTTGCCGAGTTTGGGTGTTTTCTATGTATTCGTATAATATGTATGTATTTCCGAAAAAAGAGTAAGTTTATGTATTTATAACAGTTGTTTAGTAGTACGCATAATACAAGCTCTGCTTAGTTTGGGACTTCATGGCGTTGTGTGTAAGATGTCCGAAATGTTTATTTATATTTTATTTATATAAATATTGAGTCCAGTTAGTCCCACAATTGGATTAAATTTCTTATAATAATTGTGTGGAATGTGTTTGTACTGTTAAAATAAAAAGATAATATGACACCTCAGTGATTATTGTTATTGAAAAGACCAATAAAATGTTTACCAAACATTTGACCCGTATTGATCAAAGCTTAATTAATGACCCCCGAACACTCGCCGATCCAATTTCGCTCCGGTTTCAATTTAAAAGTGTTGAGATTGCGTCGTACATTTAATTGATAGGGCCAGCCAAGAATGCCGGCCCGTACTGTCGTTGCCTTATCAATATACAGATTTCACACTCATATACTGTAAGCTTACATGGCTGCAGTAATTTTTTGTCATATAAACCGATCAGAAAATTATTCTCTAAAATGTTCTCAAGTCCGACTCACTGACTAATCTCCATTAATTCGATTTGACTGAATGATAAAACTGAACTTCCATTTTGAACCTTAGTGGTCAGATAACAATACAATAAAAATAAAACATACGTATTTAAAATAATAATCTCATCAATTAACAGATTTTAAAGGCAAATTATATTTATGACATACTTACTTTTGCTAGCGTGTATCACGATTATTGCAAAAAAAACTGGCCTATGTGTTATTCTGATATAGAAGCTATATTACTGTCAAGTTTCATCCAAATCCGTTCAGTAGTTTTTGTGTGAAAGAGCAAAAAACGTACGTACATACTCACAAACTTTCGCGTTTATGGTATCAGTAAGGATAAGAATTAAGTCCTTAACTCTTGGATTCTACTCAAGCCTTACATCAGGCATAGTAGAGTCAACTTTTCAGGCTCGTAAATATACCAAATAAAAGGGGCTTAAAGTCAGCATGAACATATCTGTTGATGGTGATGATGTTGCCTGAATTTAAACATAGAATAGTGCCATCTCATTTTGTTTAAACTCTACCTTTCTTAATTTTCTACCATAATGGTATTAAAAATGATACTTTCATAGAATAAAAACTCTCTGACAAACTTTCCGAACGGACATGGTATTTGCATCATTTTTATATTAATATCCGCGTGTATGTCGATTGTCGCGATAAAGTAGCCATGTCCTTTAGGCAACTATCTGTTTACCAAATGTCATTATCCGTTCAGTAGTTTTGGCGTGCAAGCGCGATATATAAGCAGACAGTCAGTTACTTTCACATTAATAATATTAGTAAGGATAATATTAAACATCAGAGTCATGTAAGCCTTGCGTGCACAGAAGCCGGGTCACGATTGTCTTGAAAAAGAACGAGTGTTATCACCGCTCGGTATGTTCAGTCTTTGTACGTCCACCATTATAAAACAAGCCCGTTTTATTATTGATTTAATATGCTATTGATCCGGTCAACTTCATATTAATAAGGGAGTGTAGTGATCGACTTTGCTTTGTAATGTTTTAAAGGATCTGTTGGTTGTTTTAATGAACCTGCCTGTTGAGTGAGAGGTCGTGAATTCAATTGCACCCTGGAGCAAAATATTATGTGAATTGATTGTAATTTTTATGTTTGTCATGTTTGTATTAAAAGTGATTAGAAATAAATATGTGTCCGGTTGACAGTCCTTTTAATATTATGTCCAAAAATAGTTAATTTATGTCCATAAACAGTTTGTGTGTACATCACATCACCTTAGAGAATTTAAATATATTTTGGACATCTGACACACAACGACACATCTAGTCCCACACTAAGCAAATGTTGTACTGTGGGTATTAGACAAGTGATATAAATACATAAATACTTTTCTGAACATAATATACAGAGAAAACATCTAAACACCTACCTAAAAGATCGTACAAACATTTGGTGCGACACAGGATTTGAATCCGAGACCTCAAGCACGGCATCACAACAAACATTAACACTGCACCATCGAGACAGCCAAGACAATTAACAGAACAGCAATAGATGTACTACGAAAATGATGATTTTGGAGGTGACTAGTCTCAACGTTGGATTTTTAATATTCTGTTACAGAATAGATACCTTTTATGACATTTATGGTGTCGATAGTCGATCAGAACTGAATGTTTAACGAGTTACTTACAAGATTTGGCTTTCAGGCGTAACCATAGTTAGCATTCCTTTACTAACAAAAACGAAACATTGTATTACTCTTAAGCACTCATGTACTGGGGTGGTACTATCCTGTCACTGGAAACCAACCTAGAAAGACAACACTCGTATTGCCGTGTTTAGTTGGTCTGTACGAGACCGGGGACAATGATGTAGAAGAGTCTCCCTTAGTGAGGGTCACCATCATGCATTATCTGCATTCGCAATGAGTATGGTGACTCTTAGATTCTGCTCAAGCTTTCCATCAGACAGTGTAGAATCATTTTGGCAGGCTCACAATAAAAAAAAACGGTTGACATACAATTACAAGAAAAAGTTTCATGTTAAATTTTGGTAATTTTTTTATCACACGGGCCGTTATTACGAATCTATTGACACCTCATAAAAACGTTTTAGATAGGGGCTACGATGGTATATTGAAACAAATATAGAATGTAAAAACTATTGCTCTTCTATTCGGCTTTGCCACAGTCGGGTAAAAATAAGGGTTAAGTGCAAAAATCAAAATCAAATAACTTTTATTTCAAGTAAATATTTTCATGCTACTGTGGCGACTTAAACATACGGTGCAAGCGAAGACATACAACAAAACCATCTACCGAAGAAACACTGAACCACGAAGAAACAAAATGAACTATACGGAGCAATTACTAATCCTGAATCACGATAAATAAATTTTCGCTCTGATTAGTATATATACAACATCCCAACATCAACCGAGGAATGATCACCGCGCCTAGTCGGAGGAAACTCCCATTGTGTCGGAGGGACACTGTATCCATTCCTCTACAGCTAAGTCCCAAAATGTCATTCTTATCTATGCGTACTTAGACACACACACACATACATACACAGAAATACCGTAAAAACTAATTAATCAGAATAAACAGGACATTACAGCAGAATAACCAGACATAGCTTCCAGTTCTTAACCGCATACATCTTGCCAAATGATCTGTCAAAATGATGAAACACCATCACGCCTCTAGTTAAAATGATGAAAATTCAATCGAGATGGGGTAGTTTTTTATTTAAGGCGTTAAAATGAAGTATAAAACTGACTGCTGGAGGCTTGCCAGTACCAGGAGAGTATCAGATGTGAAGATCTTCGCGTGGGATTCATTGACTGCAAGGTTGGCGCACTGATTGATATTGATTTATATTAGCAATTTATGGAAGTTTTTTATTATTGTTTTAACTGTATCTTAACAAGAGATATCTACTTTGCATGTTGCTTTTGTAGTAATTGAATAAAGTTCATTACTGTTTGTTTTGAAGTAACATATATTTAGTTTACCGATCGATTGATAGATGGCGTACCTTACTATTTCTAAATCGCGATATAGTTTGGTACACATGGCGATTTATATAAACAGTTTTTGTGAAGAGAGTTTCATTATTAATACTAGTCGATTCTATCTTTCCATGTAGGGTTTTAGTCTTTAAGAGTATTTCTGGATGCGAGAAGTCCAAAATCTATCAAAGTGGTGTGCAATGGGAGGGGCCTATGTCCAGCAGTGGACTGAGATAGGCTGATGATGATAATGATGAGTATTTTCTCTTTATTACAGGCACCCAAACATGCTGTACAAACGTGAAAACCGTGTGTATCACAGTCAGGCGCAAAATGGGAATAAGTTTTGGCGTGGCGACCACATAAATCAGCAAGACCAGTGCAGCTCAATTAAAAGCTCCTATTATCAGATGTAGGCCTGTTACCACTGTCATTTATTATACACCTGATATATCTGGTTTTGCGTCACGGTGAGCATTTTAAACGTTTTGAACAGCGATCTTTTTGGAGCCAATGTTTGGACCATTATTGGCTTTTGTGTTTAGTATTGTGATGAACATTGTTTTAAAAAATCTTTTGTATTTTTCTTAAGGAATTATTGAAGTCGTTATGATAATAATTAGCGATCGTCATCTTTTTTTAATGGTTTTGTATAGACCTATCCTCATAAACATCCTTGTCAATATAATTATATTTATGAGTCTTGTAGCTTTGTAACCAAATGAATAGCCCAGCTATGAGTAAATCCTTGATCACCTACTACATAATTATCTAAGATATAACCTAATCAGTCATAC
Organism: Phragmatobia fuliginosa; assembly: GCA_932526445.1. NCBI lineage: Eukaryota > Metazoa > Arthropoda > Insecta > Lepidoptera > Erebidae > Phragmatobia > Phragmatobia fuliginosa. The sequence continues at coordinate 15,299,644 of OW052078.1, read as the reverse complement.
CTTAAAATGCCATTTTAGTTCTTACTTTACCTCTCTGGTTAAAAAAAGGCAGAATAACAGTTTATCGCATAAAAACATTTAACAGATATAGTTTCATTTTACGATCAACATTCGGCTATTAAGAACGATATTTTGATTGACTGTATGTAATATGCCTACAGGTGTTGCCATAGCTTGAATAAGTGACGTCACCAGAGTTCAAGTACCCCTCACTACCTAATTCTGGGGAAGGGGGAAGCAAACTGCAGCTAATGCACTTATATTCGACTGCTTCGGTAACGAGCTTTTTTTTTTTTTATTGTTGTAATGGAATAGGCGTTTGTCTTCCATCTCACCTGATGGAAAGTGCAGATGAAGACGAAGATGGTACACGCCCATCCAAAAGAAACCTGTTCACTCTACTCTTAAAGGCTCCAGAGTTCAACTCATCAGGAAAAATAGACCCAGGCAGGTCGTTCCAAATTTTGGCGACTCTCACCAAAAACGAGCTGTCAAACCGTTTAGTTCGTCTTTTGGGTATGCCAACAACGTATGGATGAAACTTTTGCCTGCGCCTAGTAGTTCGATAACCGCTGGTTAGCTGGTAGCGTTTGCGACTGCTGTGCTTAGTCTCGGGTTTGATTCCCGGGTCGGTCCAAGTATTTGTTTCGAAGTTTGTTTTTTTTTTTTTAAAAGGTTTGTTTATGTATTTATATAAGTTGTCTAGTTCCCATAATACAAGCTCTATAGTTTGAGATTAGATGGCGTTGTGTGTAAGATATCCGAAATATTTATTTATTTATATTTATTATATGACTAGTTGTAGGTGTCCGCGAATGGCGGTGGTTCCTTACTATCAAGTAAAAGGGTCTGTACAGTTGCTTCGTGTTTAAAAAAAAAAGAGTTTTCTCTCTGCTTCACAATGGTCGACTTTAACACATTTGCTGGAGTAGTGGAAACTGCTACTTTGAATAAAATATTGTTTTTGTTCATTAATCTACATGATTATGGGTTTGTAGTAGGTAGTAGCGCTACGCTGCTTTCAGCACGAATTGGCCGCCCCGACCGGGACATTACCATCCGCACACAGAAGAACATCCTAATAATGACAGCATTCTTGCTGTTGTATTTCGTTGGTGATTGTCATACCAGAGGCCCGATCATTCTGTATCATTATCCAGGAGGCCAAACATGTGTTAAATGAACAACTAATAAATGTTTATTAGTCACTCCTACATTTATATTTAATGCTAAATAATAATTGAATAAAATTCACAATTCGAAATAATCTGGCAACACTGAACATTGCTATAGTTACGGTATTTAGTGAATATCGTTTGCTCGTGCGCCGATCAATTATTATCGATATCGTTTTAATCGATTGTAATCGGTAATGACTCGAGACATTGCAGCTGTAAATTTTATTTGTATCATTTAAAATGAAAGAAAGAAAACATGATTTTTATGCATGAATATTTGACTTTTGATTTATCCTTTCGCCAATCAATACTTTTTTAAATGCTTATTGGGGTATGCTGCAATTGCTATGATAGAACATTCATGTATTGAAATAGTTTTTGTTTGTTACTGCCTCGTTGGTCTAATGGATAGCTAATGTGACTGCTAATCAAGAGGTCTCGGGTTCAAATCCTGGGTCTGGCCAAAAAGTGTTTTTGGGTTTTTCTTACGAAATTCCTAATAGCTGCCCGGAGTTTGGAAGTTTGGCGGTGATTCACGCTCGTGCCTCGGAGAGCATGTAAAGCCGTCGGTCGGACAACTAGTTCAACCTACGAATTTCATTTCTCCCTTAGGGTTGCGGAGGTCCGATGCCAGTCCCTCAGTGGAAAAACTGATATACAGGTAAAACCGGTTGAACTAGTAGCCGACCCTAAATAATATTGGGAATAAGGCTAGGAAGAAGAGTTTTTGTTCGTTACATTGAGACGTACTTAGGTTTATTTCAAAAAAAATAACCTGCGAAACCGTCTCTACTATGACTGATGAAGAGCATGAATAACATCCAAGAGTGTTGGGCACCATACTCAATGCATATAATGCAGCATAATTACCTACACTAGGTACCATGGTAGGAGGGAACCACGTCAGCTGGTAATGAGTTAGAGTAAAGAATGATTATTTAACAATATAGTTACGGTTGAAATAAGACGTTGTGTCAATATTTATGGAAATCTGTTGATTGGTAATCTCAGATTACATCCTCTTTTGATGTCAACTCTGATCTGTTTGGTTGTGATGTATTTATTATGTTTGAATTAGTTTAAATTTCGAATGTCAGTTTTATTTTGTCATGTCAGAAAATAGCTTCACAATGGTTGTTAAAATAAATTCAAAATGTTTCAGTTTAAATAAATTGTTTTCGAATCAGTCCTTTAGTGTCTTTTTGATTTGAAAGTGATCCCATTAGCCACATCTACCATTCAAGAACCTCAAGTTTTCTTGACAGTGACAGTTTAAAGTGATGTAGCAATGTATAGCTGTTGATTCAGGTGTACGGGATTCAGAGTTGTGATGTGTGGGTGGGATTATTTATATCCAAAATACTTAAGAATTGAATAATGTTCTAGTTAGGCTTATTGAAATAATGAGAAAGCATATATGGAGAATGATAAACCATTTAAGGCCCATACGTGCAAGTAAGCCTAGAAAAATATTTATATTAAATCACTGTTATTTTTTAATTTATTACAACTGCATTATGACTAGGGCATCGAGCCCGGGTTTACCCGGACCGAAAAAACTCGGGTTTTCCCGGTTCTGAGGATTACAAATAGGTTTTTCGTGTTTTTTTTTTGTACTTTTGTTTTTGGTATTAATTAAGTTTAAGCCACTTTGAATGCAATAATAAGTAAATGTAAATAAGTAAAAACAAAAATGAAGCTAAATGTAAAACATACCAAAAAGTATTAAAATCAGCCGGTGGTAGTACTAGCAGTCTACTAAGACATTTAAAGAATATTCACACGGTTGATATAAAGGATGCAAAGCATTGAACAATCAAAACATCAACAAACTCAAGGTAGTGCATCTTCTTCAAAAGAAATTCTCGAAGCGTCAAAAAAGAAAACTAAGTTGACACACTATTTTGAGACTGGTGCAAACCCAAGTTTGTAGGTTAAGGTATCCCGTATGGCTCAATTCCTCTTAGAACGTTCTCAAAATCTTAAGATTTAAAGTACCTTCCTGCAAAGACCGGCAACAAATTACCCACTACTGCTGATACCGTTCGCAACATAATTCTCAAAGACTTTATAAAAGGAAGCTAGAAATAATCAACGAGATAAAAATTATACTGTCAGATGAAAAGAAGTTTTCGATATCATTCGATGAATGAACATCCAATAAAAATAGAAGATATATACTATATATAGGCTCACCTTACATTCACCAAATTTGCAAGGGATAGCAGTTTTCGAAATCTAGGTCTCATACGCATTCACGGGTCCATGAATGCAGCCTCGTGCGTACAATTGATTGAGGCCAAGTTAGACGAATATGGGGTATCTCTAACAAAATAATGACATCGTCGCTCAAACCACAAACAGTTGGAGCCTAATGGTTGCATTAGGAAAGTCCCTTAAGTATACCATCAGCAATGCATCGCTCATGCCGTTCAGCTGGCAGTTGTGGACGTAATGTACAAACGCAATGCCGGCTTCGAGGAAAACGTCGCTCAGCTTGCCGAACTTGACGAGGATGAAAATTCGCCTTTATCGGTATTGGCTCACAGACTGCGAACTGTAGAATTTAATGACGACACAAATTCTACAGACAATGACGAGGATTTTTATCACTTTTTTAAACATTAAAACTGATTTTGTAATTTGTAAAGTACTGTTTTTTGTACTCATTGTAGGAAATCGATATATAAACGCAGATTAGTGTATTTAAAAAAAATACAATAAAATTATCGAAATGCTCAAAAAAAACCGGTTTACCCGGGTTTTGATTACTCTTAGACCCGAAACCCGGGTTTTTAAAATTGAACCGAGTTTCGATGCCCTAATTATGACGATACTTAAAAAAGTCATCGTCATATTTTTTTCTAACTGTACTTTGTTAACGAAAAAAGGCTTAAAATAAGTTTCAGTGATTTAAAATTAAAATCGTAAATCTCATAGTACGCAGTAAAACTAGACGTAAACTATAACATTTCATAGATGCTTAAAAATTAATCGTACATCTGTGAATTTATATCTCATTTTATTTAAAAAGTGTCAGTCTGAAATATACCTACACGTATAACAAACAGAGTTCAAAATCGCAAATATATATCACATAAAATTCTGATGCTGTGTAAAGAGCCTAAAGGTACAGTTGGGCGCATAAATAACTGCAGGCAAGATATGAAGATGTCGACTGTTTTAATGAAACGTCAAAGGATCTTCGCTCATTGATTGCTCGCGAATGTACATAAATCCCTTGCGCTCAGGGGTACCAGCGATGCTTAAATCATTTTGCGCCTGATTGTATGTGTTTGTTTATGTTCCTCATGCACAGTACACAACACGTGCTTTCGCTTACTCATTAACAATAAATTTACTATGTACGCCAAACACGGAGATTCGGAGATTTTGACTTCTGGTATAACTTTAATGGCACTTTGAGACGAAAATATTAGTAAGCAAACGTTTTCCATTTAAATATCTTAGAATTTTTTTCTTTTGTCATCTGACACACAATCTCATCTACTCCCAAACTAAGCAGAGCTTGTACTATGGGTACTAGACAACCCGCGGAAGCTGCAGCCGCCCAAGACCGCGGCTGTAGTGGTGACCGTGTTGCCGGAGGCGGCCAGTGGCGGGCTCACCTACGCGGCCCTGTTCAAAGGGGCCCGTCCCGGGCTCGCCGCTGAGTTCGGGGCTGCGGGGATGAGGCTGCGCCGCGCCCAGACGGGAGCTCGAGTATTCGAGTTCCCGGGGGCTGAGGGCGCCAAGACGGCAGACACTTTTGCCGAGAGGTTGCGGGAGGTGTTTGCCGCCCTTGCACGGGACCCTTACCTTCCGACTGACGCAGGTTCTTTCCGGGCATGGTTGCTTCGGAAAGTACCTGCACTCGGTTGCCAGGAGGGAATTGAGTCCCGCCTGCCACCACTGCGACTGCAGTGAGGATTCGGCTCATCACACGCTGGCGGTCTGCCCCGCATGGGAGACGCAGCGCCGGGTCCTCACTGCAGTCATCGGAGAGGATCTCTCGCTTCCGGCCGTCGTTCGTTCCATGGCCGGCAGCGAGAGCTCATTTACCGCGGTCGCAACCTTCTGCGAGGACGTAATCACGCAGAAGGAGGCGGCGGAGAAGGCCCGGGAGGACGACATCCAATCGGACCAGATTCGCCGCCGGCGACTCGGGCGGCGGAGGCGCGAACATCTGCGCCTCATGCCGCCTTGAGTGTGGCCGTGGGTGGACGGGATGGGTTTTCCCTCCACCCGCCCTATGTGGCCAGCCGCGAGGAGGCGGCGTCGGTGTGTGCCGGACGCCGCCTAAGAGAGGGTCGTCAAACCGAGACGGTGCCCGCATCAGGAGCGGGCAGGCGCTGGAGAAGTTCAGAAGGAGATCTCACCCTGGACTTCTCCTCCTCCTAAACGGAGAAGCGCGGAGAAGGCACACTGTGTGGTTTTTAGTCGGTTCAAGTCCGACACACCACCCCGCCGTAACCCCCGGTGGGGTGACGGTCCATGATGATTTTCCACACATAAAAAAAAAAAAAAAAAAAAAAAAAAAAAAAAGGTGTTTGCCGCCCGGGACGGTGTAAAGATCGCCAGGCCCACCAAGTGCGCTGAACTGCGCATTTCGGGTCTGGACGACTCTATCACGTCGGAGGATGTCCGCGATGCAGTCATGGAGAAGACTGGCTGCACCGCGGGCACCATCCGAGTCGGCACCGTCCGGCCGGGCCCGGGAGGCCTCGGCTCGGTGTGGGTCAGCTGTCCCGTGGCGGCGGCCAAAGTTTTGGCCGACGCCGGGAGCATGCTCGTCGGCTTCGTGAATGCCAGAATCACGGTTCTGGCCGCGAGGCCGATGAGGTGCTACAAGTGCCTCGTCGCGGGACACACTCGCACCAAGTGCGAGAGCTGTTTTGACTGCAGCGAACTTTGCTTCCGCTGCGGTCAAACCGGGCACAAGGCGGCAGAATGCTCTGCCGCCCCTCACTGCCCGATGTGTGCGGCGGGTAAAAAGCCCGCCAATCACCAGATGGGGCAGGGGGGCTGCAAGCCTCCCCGCGCTTCTCGGCAGACGCCGGAGGCTAGCCCGGCGACCCAGGCTGCCTCCGACGTCGATCAGGCGACGACGTCGTCGCCCATGGAGGGGGTTGTAGAGACGATCCAGTAATGGATCAAGTCTCCAACCTCCTGGTCCAGACGAACCTCAACCACTGTGCCGCGGCGCAGGATCTCCTCCTGCAAACGATGGCGCAGTGGTCGATAGGTGTTGCCGTAGTCGCGGAGCCCTATTTTGTCCCTCCCCGTCCAAATTGGATGGGTGACTGGGACGGCTCCGTGGCAGTCGTCAGCTCCACGGCGGCTCATTCCCCGCCCTTGTCACTAAGAGACAAGGGTACTGGATATGTTGCCGTCGAATGGGGGGGAATCACCATTTATGGTGTATATTTCTCCCCCAACCGGAGTCTGAGCGACTTCGAGGTCTTCCTCAACAACTTGGAGACCTCGATACGGCGATTGGGGTCTGGGCACGTCCTCGTGCTGGGGGACTTCAATGCAAAGTCCATTGCGTGGGGTTCCCCGGCGACGGACGCCAGGGGCGAAGCCGTGGAAGAATGGGCGGCATCGGTGGGCCTCTGTTTGCTGAACAGGGGCGCCACCAACACGTGCGTGCGACAGCAGGGGGGGTCGATAGTGGACCTTTCGTTCGCTACCCCTGCAGTCGCCGCACGAGTAAGGAACTGGAGTGTCCTGGATGAGGTTGAGACGCTCTCGGATCACCTTTATATCCGATTCGAGCTCTCCCGGTCCCAGGACGCCAGTAGGGGTCACGCGGCGCGGCGTCCCTCCCGTTTTCCGCGGTGGGCTGTCGCCAAGCTGGACAGGGACCTACTAGAGGAGGCGGCCATTGTTTGCTCTTGGCTGTCTCCGCAGGCCCCGACCGAGGAGGTCGACGTGGGGGCTGGTCGCTTCGCCGATGCGTTAACGCTCATCTGCGATGCGGCCATGCCCCGCGTTCGTGGCCGTCGGCCTCCTCGGAAGGAGGTCTACTGGTGGTCCCAGGAGCTGGCGGACCTCCGTGCGGCTTGTGTACGTGCCCGGAGGTCCCACACTCGAAGTCGGCGACGCCACCGCGGGGACGGTGAGGAGGTGGACCGGCTTCACGAGGAGTACCGAGCAGCTCGGGAAACTCTGAGGCTGGCCATTTGCCGCGCCAAAGACGCGAGCAGAAAAGAGATGCTGGAGAGTCTGGAGCGTGACCCCTGGGGTCGCCCTTATCGTGCGGTGCGTAACAAGCTCCGCACGTCGGCCCCCCCCCTTACGGAGACTCTCCAGCCCAGCTTCCTGCAGGAAGTGGTCGAGGGCCTATTCCCGCAGCGGGCGGAACACACACCCCCGTCGATGGCCCGTCGTGGTCGTCGTCGGGGCAGCGTGGGTGATGTTCCGCCTGTCAGGGAATCTGAGGTAGGGGCGGCTGTTCTGCGGATTCGATCCAAGAATACCGCCCCCGGGCCGGACGGGGTTCCAGCCCGAGTGATGGCCCGTGCCCTCGACTACATGTCGGACCACCTCAGGGGAGTGTTGGACGCTAGCCTGGCGTCCGGACGCTTCCCTGAGCGTTGGAAGTGCGGGAAGCTGGTTTTGATCCAAAAGCATGGACGGCCTGCCGATTCGGTCGCGGCCTACAGGCCCATCGTGTTGCTGGACGAGGCGGGCAAGTTGTTTGAGAGGGTTCTCTCTGCCCGCATCGTCCGGCACCTCAGCGAGGTGGGGCCCGACCTGTCGGACGCCCAATTCGGTTTCCGAGAAGGGCGTTCAACGGTCGACGCGATCCTGCGCCTGAGGGCCGTGACCGAAGAGGCGGTGAGAGGCGGTGGAGTGCTGTTGGCGGTGTCATTGGACATCGCCAACGCCTTCAATAGTCTGCCATTCGGCTGCATCAGGGCCGCACTCCAATACCACGGAGTGCCAGGGTACCTGAGGCGGCTGGTGGCAGACTACTTAGAGGAGCGTACCGTCGAGTACGAGGACCGAGGTGGCGCCTTGAGACGCAGGGCCATGTCGTGCGGTGTTCCGCAGGGGTCTGTCCTAGGACCACTACTGTGGAACATGGGATACGACTGGGCCCTACGAGGGCGTCTCCCCCCCGGGCTGGGTGTAATCTGTTACGCAGACGACACCCTGGTCACGGCCCGGGGGGCAAACTTTGAGGAGGCGGCGCGCCTGGCCACCACAGGAGTCTCCCGGGTGGTCGGGCGCATCGAGGCGCTGGGTCTGCGGGTGGCCCTGGACAAGACGGAGGCCCTATTATTTCATGGGCCCCGTCGTGGTCCGCCCGCCGGCGCCTCGATCGAGGTCAACTCGGTCCTCGTACCGGTCCGGGCCCAGATGAGGTACCTGGGTCTGGTCCTCGACGGTAGGTGGCTCTTCGACGAGCACTTCCGACAGCTTGGTCCTAAGCTGGTGGGCACTGCCTCCGCCCTAGGGCGACTTCTGCCCAATTTGGGCGGGGCCAGTGTCCCCACTAGGCAGCTGTACACGGGGGTTGTCCGGTCGATGGCACTTTACGGTGCACCGGTGTGGGCGGCGGCTCTGTCCGCCCAGAACAGGGCGCGCCTCTGGCGCCCCCAGCGGATACTGGTGGTCAGAGCCATACGCGGATACCGCACCGTGTCCACAGAGGCGGCGTGTGCCTTGGCCGGAACACCCCCGTGGGATTTGGAGGCGGAGGTGCTCGCCGAAGTTTATCGGCGAGTGGCTGACTTCCGGGCGGAGAGCGGATTTCGCCCTCCGCCCGAGGACGTGCGCGAGTGGCGCGAAGCCGCTCGCCGAGCCACCATGCTGAGATGGTCGCTCCGGCTGGAGACCCCACGCGCTGGCTTCGCCGCCGTGGAGGCTCTTCAGCCGGTCATCGAGGAGTGGGCAGGGCGGCAGCACGGGACCCTTTCCTTCCGGCTGACGCAGGTACTTTCCGGGCACGGTTGCTTCGGAAAGTACCTGCACTCGGTCGCTAGGAGGGAACCGAGTCCCGCCTGCCACCACTGCGACTGCAGTGAGGACACGGCCCAGCACACGCTGGCGGTCTGCCCCGCTTGGGCGGCGCAGCGCCGGGTCCTCACTGCAGTCATCGGAGGGGATCTCTCGCTGCCGGCCGTCATAAGATCGATGGTCGGCAGCGACAGTTGTTTTACCGCGGTCGCAACCTTCTGCGAGGACGTAATCTTGCAGAAGGAGGTGGCGGAGAAGGCCCGGGAGGATGCCATCCAATCGGACCCGATCCGCCGCCGGCGCCCCGGGCGGCGGAGGCGCGCATACCTGCGTCTCATGCCGCCCTGAGAGTGGCCGCGGATGGGCGGGACGGGTTTCCCGTCCGTCCGCAGTAGAGGCCAACCGCGAGGGGGCGACGTCCGCGTGTGACCGGACGTTGCCCAACTAGAGAGTCGAGCGAAGAGTTGGTGCCCGCAACAGTGCGGGCAGGCGCCGGTTGGAGTCCAGAAGGAAATCCCCTCCCTGGACTCCTTCCAATACAAAGGCGCAGAGAGGGTCACACCGTGTGGTTTTAGTCGGTTCGAGTCCGACACACCACCCCGCCGTAACCCCCGACGGGGTGACGGTCCGCGGGGATTTCCACACGTTAAAAAAAAAAAAAAAAAAAAAAAAAAATGGGTACTAGACAACAGATATAAATACATATATTCTTTTTTTTTTGTAAATATACAGATAAAAAACACCCAAACTCCGAAACAAATATTTACTGATCACACAAACATTTGGTGTGACCGGGGAATCAAACCCGAGACCTCTTGATCAGCAGCCACATACGCTAACCACTAGACCAACTAGGTAGTCAAATAAAGGGGAATAGTGTCTTTAAATAGAATGCATCATTTGACTGACACTATCCTCTACTAAGCACATACGTTTACGTTTATGGTGTTTGTTAAGAACTCAATACTTTTTAAATATTGAAATAACTCAAGATTCAAGGAACTTGAAGGTCATCTTGACATTGAACCTTCAAGTTCCATGTAATCATGTTTCGATGACCTATCAGCTTGCACATGTTCTTGTGACAAAATTTTGATTTTACCTTTTTCTAATTCCTAATGCGCTAATTTTTTACCTATTTGTCATATCTTATTTTATTTTTAAATGTGTCTAGTATTAATCAATCGTATCTGCTAATTTAAATGTTAAGTTTGCCGATGTTTTGGCAAGGAGTATAATGAGACTCAAGGTGGTGTGATAGTCTCTGATCGTATATTGTAGTATAGTATATTTAATTGAATTAACAATAGCGCTTATATACTAAAATCGTGCGTGCCTATAATTACTTTATTTAATCTTTGTCTGTATCTTATGATATGTGGCTTATCTAAGGACGTGTACTAAAGTAGGAAGTATTGTGGCTACACAGGTCCCCCCCTTTTGAAGGGATAATTATTATAACAAATCTTAGTAAATACATTCTTTCAAAAATTTACGGTAGTTAGTTCAGATAATCTTCATTTTAAATTAATAATATATACATACCCTATAATATATAATAATACACATAACCTATGTCCTAACAATATTAACATCACGGGGTAGTTCCTAGATAGTGAATATAAACTATGTCAATAACAATCATATTATTACAAATTAATACAAAACAAACATATGACCGAGAGTTGCGACCTTCACTTGTCAGCACTTTTTACGAAGTATACAATAATCACATTAATTATAATATTTCAAGGTTACGTAGTCAGCAAAATTATTATAGTATCGTTTAGTGAATTACATACCGATAAACTTACTTGATCAATACGTGTGGGTTTATGTAAACAGCATTTTAACAATCTGAACGTTCTCTCCTGGGTAACGACAGTATTCGAGTGATATCATGCTTTAGCTGCGATTTGAAATCATCGTAATACGTCTTTATTTTGCTCAAACACCTTTCCAGGCCTTGTTTAATTCTGAATAATTCTGCTGCGCACGACATTTCTGGTCGTAATCTAGCGTTGAATGCATAGAGATTACTCCTATTATTCGTGATAAGGCGTCAGAAATTCCTTTTGAGTACTGTGCAATTAAGGCACGATGCCGCAAGTTCCTGTGAGTCGGAACTGTTAGCCGCCAGTCCCCAGTGAGTCGGGGCTGAAGTCCGCTGCTTCCTGTGCGTCGGAATCGCAAGCGGTGTGCGGTGCTGCGGTGAAGTCCCCAGTGAGTCTGGGCACTGATGAGGCCGAAGGGGTAACCAGGTTGGAGCGGTCGCGTCCTGTGTGTGGTATCCCTGTTGAGGCCGAGGCTGCTGGTTGGCTGAGACTTGAATAACGATCATTGCTATTTTTGGAGAGCGACGATAGCCTCACTGCATGAACCATAAACGTGACTGGTCCTTTATGCAATAGTGCCATACTAGGTTACTATATATTCTTCTTCAGAAGGTGCGATTAGTTTCTTCATTGTAAAACTTTCGGTATCTTTATTGTTCAGTTGTCGGTTTCTTCATTTTTCAGGTGTCGGGTCCTTGTTCAATTTTTGGGTTCTTTCTTCTTTTTGTCGCCATGTCGGTTTCTTCACTCTTTGTTCTTTTGTCGGGGTCCTTTATGCATTTGCCATATCCTTGTTCATCTTCTTTATTCGTTTGTCGGGTTCCTTGTTCATTGTCGGGGTCACCAGTTTGCCGATGTTTTGGTGAGGGGTATAAATGAGACTCAAAGTTGATGTGATAGTCTCTGATCGTATATTGTAGTATAGTATATTTAATTGAATTAACAATAGCGCTTATATACTAAAATCGTGCGTGCCTATAATTACTTTATTTAATCTTTGTCTGTATCTTATGATATGTGGCTTATCTAAGGACGTGTACTAAAGTAGGAAGTATTGTGGCTACATTAAGCTCAAACCCGGAACAAAAACCTACCAGTAATCTGATAAAGAGCGATGTATATAAAATATATAATCCCTCAAAACTTTAGAAAATACTAAAACATAACCCATTAATAAATAAAAGTAACCCTTTTGTTCCGCCGAAAAATCAATTTCCCCACTCAGACAAACTTTGTACATCACCTGGTTCACACCGACACCATCAATTATCCTTAAATTATCAAACAGCCGGTGTTTGCAAATCCTTATTACTTATTATAAGTACTTATAATTACTACCAACCCCCTTTCATAATATTTCTTTTAAACTTTTGCACCTGTACATGTAATTGAGCCTTCCGCTACAGTTTTTCGCGTTTAATACGAGTTTGTGATGAATATCTGTTGTTTTTACTTCGGCCCTTATTAACGAATTTACAGCCATTAAATTCAGTCAGTATTTTTGCACGAAGTACAGTCATACCGGTAATAATTGAGTTTTTAATTTTTCTGTTTTAATTCGAAGGCGTCAAACAGCTTGCTTTTTACAACTGGTCTATAAAGACTTGTGACATTGTATTAAACAATTTAAAGGTAAGTGTCAGTAAACTATAGGTAAATAGAAACTTAGGCATATATTTTTGTCATTGATTATTAGCATCACTGCAGAGAGATGAAAAAATTGAAACAAACTCTGTGCCAACCCGTCTGGCCAGATTCTTTCGGACAAGAGCCCTTAGTCCAGCTGTGGACTATTAAGCGGTGTATAAAGTCTTACATTCCACGGTATAACCATTTTTATAAGTAACATAATAAAGGGTAAAGTTAGATTTTTAGATCATTTATCAAATACGTTAATCTTTCAGATTTGAATGCCTAATTTTTGTTTTGAAGCGGAGAATAATTAATTATTCTGATGAGCTCTTTCAACTGATCCCACCTTGTCCCTTCCTCCATAGGACAACACGTGCTGGCCTTGGAAGTCACCGCCTTAGAGTGGTAAAAATACGCTTGGCTCTTCTTTCCTGTGCCGAGCAGTTAAAACTGGAACTCACTTCCCAGCTCACGTGTTTCCTTCCAATTATGATCCTTGAGGTTAGAAAAGCATCTCACCAGGCTAGTGTGGGTACGCATCGCCACACTGCCTGCATTAGCAGACAGTAATAGAGCAGAGTAGAGTTTCTGGCAGGCATCAAATGAAAAAATGTGGATTTTAGAACATCAAGTTAAACCTTCACAAACGAGAACCGATCAATATTTTAATTTATTTATAATGGGATAAGATCTACTACGCTGATAGTGAGTAATGTTTATATAGAAATCATCTCCACCCACCTCATTAAATTGCAACCATTTTAGGCTAGAATACACTGAAAATAAACTATTTAACTGTTAATTAAAACGCATAATGAGCAACAATGAGCCCAATAATACGCTAGCGTAGTAACAAATTGCCATAATTAAAATTGTTTCAACGTTCCATAAACAAATCATTTTTTTTATCTTCATAAAGGTAATTAAACATCTTTGAATTCGCGAAAGGTGCTTCCCGTTTCATTTTTAAATTCCGAATGTGATAATCGAATAATTTACTATTTTATAGTTAATTTATTCGATGTTTTTTCAGTGTTGTTTCTCATTGCCGATGCTTTTACTCGTATAGTGATGTATTTGGATTATCGAGTGTTAATGTCATTTGTTATGTACAGAATTCGTCACAATTTCTTAGGTAGATAGCGTTGGAAACTAATCACGGCTATCAGTTACTACATTTTAATAATAATCTAATATAATACAAGCTCTGCTTAGTTTAGCACTAGATGATGTTGTGTGTAAGATGTCTGAAATATTTCTTTATTATATTTATGTCAATTGCAAACTAATAAGATTTTTTTCATATTAAATAAGTTACTATACCTGACACGAATTTTATTTGTATTATAAAAACTCTAAAAAACACTCTTTTATATTTCGTGATTCAGATATTCAAAGTGTACTTAGGGATCGTTATGAACTTAGCAATGTGTTCTAAACTTTCGAACTCTCTGACTAGCTATTTCGAGCAACACCATAGAAGTTCGAGCTAATAGAGGTATGAGAACCTGACCCCTCAAACCTTCCTCTCTTTTTTACACAACTGCGTCAGAAGCACTAACGGCGTTACTAACGTATTACAATAAAAAAAGTCGGAGTCGCCCATGAAGGGTTCCGTAGCAGCAAGTAACATCATTTATAAGTTCTTTTATTAGTGTATTGATGAATGAAAGGTAAATTGCGGTTTACGTTTTATGACGTATTAAAAAAAAACTACTTACTAGATCTCGTTCAAACCAATTTTCGGTGGTAGTTTACATGATAATGTATAACATATATTTTTTTTTAGTTTTGTCACTGTCTTATTTTAGAAGTTACAGGGGGGGGGGACACATTTTTTCACTTTGGAAGTGTCTCCCGCGCAAACTATTCAGTTTAGAAAAAAATGATATTAGAAATCTCAACATCATTTTTGAAGACCTATCCATAGATACCCACACGGATGGGTTTGATGAAAAACATATTTTTTAATTTCAGTTCCAAGTATGGGGACCCCTAAAACGTGTTGTTTTTTTTCAATTTTTATGTGAAAATCTTAATGCGGTTCACAGATTACATCTACTTACCAAGTTTCAACAGTATAGTTCTTATGGTTTCTGAAAAAAGTGGCTGTGACATACGGACGGAGAGACAGACAGACAGACTTGACGAATTTATAAGGGTTCCGTTTTTTGCCATTTGGCTACGGAACCCTAAAAACTGCAGTAACCGCGAGACTTAGCTGGTCTTTTAATAAATATGTAGTTCCACTAGTTGCTCACGCCTACGCTCGCCTGTCTAATTTACAACTAAAAAACCGCGTTTGAAAATAAAATCAACAGCAAGTCTGCCTCCTTCAATCTTTGCACAGTTACAAAAAGTTACAGCAGTGCAAAGATTGAAGGAGTCAATCTTTGCACTGCTGTAACTTTTTGCACTGAAAAGAACCAAGGCCTCCTATTTATTTTGCGATATTATTCTCAAAACTTATTTTTTTGATTAGAAAGATTTAGTTATTTTAGTTTAGTTATATTAAATTAAAATAACTAAATAAAATAACTAAAAAATAAAATAACTGATAAAACTGATATTCAGGTAAAACCGGTTGAACTAGTAGCCGACCCCTAATAAACTTGGGTATAAAGACTAGGAAGAAGAAGTTTAGTTATATTATACATTTATTTTTAAGTTAAAAGCCCCCTTCCATCAGATCTATCCAAAGCCTAATGACGCGACAATAAGGTACAGTATTATATAAATATTTTGGACATCTGACACACTGATTTGTGTGATTCACATATGTGAATCACACAAATATTATTTGGTCGTCGTATTATTTACCCGGGAATCGAACCCAAGACCTCTTGATCAGCAGCCGTATATGGTTAAACATGCTTCCAATCTTATGATAACAACCGGGATCGACTGCTTAACGTGACCTCCGAATCACTGAAACGCTCTTAACATATCATACCAAAAACGGTCACCCATCTAGGTCTGATCGCGCCGTTGTTGTAGTTTTTATTACCAAAAAAAAAGTTTTTATTACAACCAAAACATGAAAATTTAAGTACATCTGTTTATTTTTCACTTCATTTTCATTTCGTCATCACTACGTAATAACGAAAACAAAATTATTATATCGTTTGTCCGAACCTAGTTGGTTACCTCTGTTTAAATGAGTACAATAGAACTGCTCGGAAATTGAAACGAAACAAACTAAAAGCCTCCATAAAAATAAAACACATCGAAGACTTACAACAATACAAACAAACCATGAAAAGTATTTATATTCAAAGTAAAGGACAAAGATCAAAGTCAATCAGGCACAACCTAGTTTCACGGCTCGCGAAAACGAACCTCCATTTTATAAGTAAAACATTCGCCCTTAATGGATCATTAAAACGAACATCGATAAACGAAAATATCCGATGTTTCACACCTAACACAACAAAACCACTGCACGACTCACGATCTTGTATTAGTGACAAAATGTTTTTAACGCCTGTGTTTTTGTTTTAACCTTTTTGTTTTAACCAAAAATGTTTTTGTTTTAACCTTCTGTGTTTTGTTTTATTGAGTTTTAATTAAGTTTTAATTTTATCTTGCGGCTCCTGTTTTAATTGTGTATTTTGTTTTTTGTTTGATACGGTTAAGAATTATGGGGTTGTGTAATATTTTTAATTGTTTCGGTTTGAATGTCACGTCTTGAGTAATGTTTGGAGATGGTAATATGATAGTGTAGTGGGGATTCTTTAAAAGTACATCGTTATATTGTGTACAGTCAACTGTAGCTGTATATAAATATAATTGGTTTTTAAAGCTATATAAAAGTTTTTAATTCGATGCCGACATAATTCTAATGATAATAAAGTTTACAATACGATATTAAATACTAAAAATTGGATAAGAAATGGCGATGAAAATCAAATTTTAACGGCCATAGCAATGTCACATAAAACCACTCGCGTGTAGTGTTGCGCCTCAATTATATCGATATCAAATCGCTAATTATAACTGACTATTCGATAATTATTTTATGATTGGCTTAGTATCAATTACAGAAATTTACGACTGAAAATGTTTTCACGTTAAACGTAGATATTTAACGTGAATGTCCAATTACCATACGTTAATGACAAATTCTATTTAATTTTCTAGTGAGCTGATTAGTTAAAAGTGAGATTGGCTTGCGATTTTTCTTTTAGTATGTGTTTATATTTCTCTAGAAATAGAAATTATGAGTATTTTTACGGCCTACCTAAATGTCCTGCTGGCTGTAAAACGATGGCTGGGGTTAGTATGAAAGTTGTATTGACAGGTTGACTCAAAACTATAGTCTTTTCTTCTAAAGACCAACCCAGATTCTACGAGTATACTGTACTCGCATAGTTTATTATTTAATCATTGTTTACGGACTTTACAAAAGTAAGACACCTCTGTTGTCTCGCCATTTCTTCCCAGAGTGAGTCTTAAGATATGCCGACGTCTTCTAGCTGTAAGTACGACGTGTAAAAATATCTGCAAAAGATTTACTTGCAATCAATATCTTGCTTTTACTGTATAGATCTAATACCATTAGCAATGCCTCGGTTTAGTAACGCGGTTTAAACTATAATTTATGTGTCGAAATTTAGAGTTGCATGAATATAACAAGAAATTTATATAGTCTGTCACTCGGGACGATTATTGACACCTCATTCATAAACATCAGCTCAATACTTTATATGTTATGTTTGCTACATAGAAACCGATACATTGAAATTGCTGAAATGATTACCGTTCGAAAACGAACTGTAATCATTTCAGCAGGGAATGTTAATCCAGCTAAGGCGAAGTCTTTTGACTTCGCCTTAGCTTTTAGCAGTTTGAAAGAAGTGCTGAGTTACATAATGGTTCATTTTATTACATTACAGAAAGTAGTTTATTCTCAAGCTTCATATGTTGTAGATTTTATTAATAAGCCCCTATAAAAAAATAGGAAATAGATAAAACTGTACTACTGACGTAGCCAATACTTATTTAACTAATGGCAGTGAATTATGTTTTTATAGCTTTGTGATAGCAGTCGTGAAGCTTTGTTGGAGGCCTTCGGGCGGTTTAAAAACATCCTACTATACTTAGCCACAACGTGTCTTGCAAGTCCCTAACCCCCACTCGGAATGTATGGCTTTAGCCCTCTCTTGAAAAGACCCAATCCCAGCAGTGGGACATACGGGTTGTTGATTAGTATATTTCTTTCCCAACATGAACGCTAAACTTCTAAAATGTATGTCATAATTATAGTATTACTTATAAATATATTTGAAACGTGCCATTACCGTTTTATTGTCAATTATTCGCATATTAATGTAACTAACATTATAAGCAGTCATAAAACGAACATGCAAGTGATTAAACATAAAATTATAAGTTATTAGTTGTTTATTTTGTTAATTTACTTGATTTCTTCTCTCAAGGGACTGTTAGGAACGGACGCTAACAGAATTACACAGGCAGATTTGATTAGCATTTCTTTTAATATACTTTAATTTACTTAAATCTACCATTCCGTGTGGTGACAAATTGAGAATAGTTAAAGTGTCAAACCCCCTATTCATTATTTTATAGAAACTGTGCAGGATAATATTAGCACTGCAAAGGGAAGGAAAACTTGCAATTAATTATTTTTTACCTACCTATCTGGCCAGATTTAGTAGCTAAGAATATACTTTCTAAGAAGAGACTTATGTTCAGCTGTGGATTATTAAAGGCCCTTGAAACGTATCATATACAAAGGTGGGAGAGCTATTGAAAAGCACAAATGGAGTAACTCCAACAAAACCCGCTGTAATGCTTTTCCTTCACAACTTTTCACAAAACTCGTTTCCCTAGTTCCATCGGGGACTTAAAACGCGACAACACATCTGCGACGGTAAGAATCTTAGTTGATTTAACTAACCCAAGAACATACAATGGGGCTTTTTTATTGTTTTGAAACTATAAATCACTAAACATTTATTCTCCAAAAGTCAGACTGACAAAAATTTGATATGTCACACTAAAAATAGACGAATACAAACATACAGAATTATCATTTTGGAAATTGTTTCTGTAAAAAGACAATAGATTATAATTTTAACGGAATAATTTAGTGATGTAATTACATTAAACTTACTTTTACTGTCATGACATTCATAAAACCAATTATTACAGGGTAAATAAATATAATAAGTTTCGCATTCAATTTAAAACCCACAAATGAAGGCGATAATTTCCGACCACATGCGAATATTTTCAAAACGTGCAATTAAACCTGAGGTATCAATGACCTTTCAGAGCAGCTGTTCCTTATTCCCATCTTTGATAGGAAGAGAAGTACATTCGACAGAAGAAATACACTTAAACTTTAATATAAAGATGGATAAGATAATAAATGAAAATAATACTTTAAATGTGTTTAAGAACCCACGTTTTAAAGATTAATCCCACACTATCTTCACATAGTATTAAATGAAGTCGCTTCCGCAGTCTTTTCATTTAGATATTTTAAACTATTAAACGGATTCTAATGCAGTCACCAATAGCGGTCAGCGTGAATATAAGTCTACCCATATCTAGATCAAATAACAATCATCTCTCCCAATGTACGCGTGTTCCAGTTAGAAAAAACAAAGAATAATTTTAATACAATCAATTGTTTGTGTTGTTCTTATTTGGACACTGTGTGCACAGTGTGGCTGTGTTTAATTCCGGTTATCAGCTTCAATGTCCACGCGGCTACCTGTTAAATATGGGATTCAGTTCAACTTCGAGTGTGCACAGAATTATAAAGTAATAGACAAGAAATAAAGCAGAAAATAAATTTATAGTATTGATTAGGTTATTTGTATCTTGAAAAATAATCAGTTGAGATAAACAGATGCATTTTTAATGACAAATTGATTTTTCAGAAAATAGCTGAAGTTTTCAAACAGGGAAATTCATCTTTGTCTAATCGAGTAAACATAATCTTCACGAATAAAAACAAATTTTTTTTTAAAACTATGCTCTTTTGAATTTCATTGTCAAATGCATCTAGAACTCATAAGAGCTGTACTAGGTATATTTATGACACATTTAATACTAAAACCAAAAAACTACTACAATCACGAAATTTCCCAACAAACTACAAGATATAAATTATATCCATCAATTTATCTATGTAGGCATGCAACTGATACCTTAAACAAGGTAATTAATCTCGATCTGTACAAATGTTAATTAGCTTTAAATCAACGACCTATCTAACGATTCCTTGGTCTATACTTCAATGTCTTACTCATCGGACTGGCTCGGTCATAAATTCGGGCTCGGTTCATTTGAATACGACCGATTGTGATCGACGGCTGCGCGCGCGCTCCAATTTATGGCTCACGCCCCACAAAGCTGAGTGTTGAGAGGAAACTTTACTGCATGTTTATAGTTCAAACTGGTACTTCAGTAGCTTTGGATTAGCTTGGGTTTAGTTTGAATTCAATTATCACTCAAGTGAAAGTTGAAAATACTTCTTTCGATATACAACGTAGATTTATGAATAAGGTTTTCTTGTTAACATGTTTTAAGGTTAATATTTTTATTTAATAAGATGAAACTAAAAACAGTATAAAATTTTCAAAAATTGCTTCCCATTAATGACGTTGTATGTAAATATAAAATATATTAGCTTTTACCCGCGGCTCCGCCTGTGTTTATGTCGGTTATCACTGTAAAAAGTAGAAGTGTTCTTCCTCATTAATCCGCAAAAAATGTGATCCATAAATATTTGTTTCGGTGTGACTGGGTGTTTTTCTACGTATAATATGTATGTATTTACAAAAAAATAGTACATTCACGGAGGGAGGAAAGGGACCGATTACTAGCGAGAGAGCAGTTTGTGGCCCGAAGGCGTAGCCTAGGGCCACAATACTCCCGAGGTAGGAATGGGACTTTCACCCGAGTGCTACACAGTAAATTATACTACACCTGTGAGGAACATTTAAAGTATTTTTAAAATAAAATCAAACCGTAAGACACCCTGTAAGACACAATTTAGCTTAGAATTTGACCATTATTTCGCGCTTCTTTTGTTTTTTTTATTATTCACAAAAAGATGTCAGTGGCACGGAGATTCCATATTTAAATTATATGAAAACTCATTGGGCAGGCGCGCGCCATAGATAAGATAACACATGAGAAATGAAAATTCATACAACTTTCTCTCCCGCTAAAACACGTTAGAAATGGATTTTCATACATTTTTTCCTCCCGCTTATTCAAGGAAAAGACTGACGTTCTTTTTTCATTTTCAGGGAATATTGACTACTGTTCCGATCAGGTGCAGTATAAAGTATGTTTATGTATTTATATCAGTTGTCTAGTACCCATAGTACAAGCTCTGCTAATTTTGGGACTAGATAACGTTGTGTGTAAGAAGTCCAAAATATTTATTTATTTTACTTATTTATTTATCGTCTGAACGTTTCAACGCAGATTTCTTCTATTAAATTTAACATATTCTTATATTTTGAAAATAAACTTACATATATTTTTATTAAATAATTTCGTATGTCACGCGAAATCAAATCCCAAGCTTTCCACAGTCTTAAAAATATATAGACACGTTAATCTTTTACTAATATTTACTCTCATTTTCTCCAACTATATGTCGATAATTTAACGTACAATAATTAGGTTAGAAAGCATGACACTCTTAGAGAGAGAGCACTTCGTTTTGTGAGATCTTACTTCAATTATGCAATTAACTTGCAATTGTATATTTTTTTTCGTATTGCGAACGTAGATCGTGAGCAGGATTTATTGGTCATTAAAATAGCGTATGTATTAGAAATCTATTCCGAATGCCGATTCTAGACGATTAATTTTTAATCATGTATCCGTTTAAAATTTGCCAAGGCTTTTTGTTTCAACTTTTTATGTAACCAAACCTGGTTAAATGTACTATTAGTATATTATACTTTATATGAAAGCCTTAAAATGCATTATATTGTCTCTGAATCAACAAGCCCAATTATTCTACATCATTCTCCTGGCCTCCGAAAGGAGAATAATGCAGAATTATCTAACCAGGCCGCCATGGTTTGGGTCACCAATCTATATTGTCTACCCTCACAATGAGCATGGTGGCCCCTACTACTGGATTCTATTCATGCTTTCCATCAGGCAGAGTAGAGTCACTTTGGTAGGTTTAAATATTTATATAAAAAAAAAACATTATTTCTTGAAGTTCATATTTAGAAAAAAGCTGAAGAAAAATTAAAAACTTATTTACTAAATAATGTTTAATAAACCAATAAATTATATTTCCAACAGCTTACACACAAAGTCATTTAGTCCCAAACTAAGCAGAGCTTGTATTATGGGTACTAGACATCTGATAAAAATACATTAATAAACATGTTTTTTTTGTGTAAACACCGCTTAAAAACAACACTTGCCGCAAATTAATTTAAATTAAAAAGATTACCATTACAAACATAGAACACAACTATTTTATTCCTTTACTGTCACTCACAAGAGCGTGAAGATACAGTATCTAAAAGTGGCAGTAGGTTAGCGATTTACCGGGTTATTGTGGTGCTCGGTAACCGTAAAATTGTTATTATTAATGGTAATACTCGTCTCCTTGACACACAGATGGATGACAGATAATAATAGACATACCTACCTATGGTTTAGATGAGTAGTGCAGCGCCGGGGAGCAGGAACGTAGTCTGTGGAACTGCTAACTTAATTTTGATGAAAATATTTATTTATTTATTTATTTATTTATTTATTCATTTACACATGGAAAACTTACAGCTACAAATGTCTTAAAGTTAACGCAGATTAGTTATCAGAGAGCCAATTACAAGTTTTCACTTTTAGTAATAGACTAATTTAAGATATTGTAAACAAATAGGATAGAAACAAAATATTTATACAAAAGGAAAAAATAATAAAAAAATTCACACGATACATCCGTGCCAAAGTCCACTATGGCTGCATAAGCACAAATTCAGTGCCGCACCATGTTCATCTGAAAAAACTACTGCCCAGTAGCCTTCTAGCTGAGGATACACTAATTGAAAAGGGATCAATGTCATGCTGTTTACACAATTCGTTAAAATTATTGCTTGCACGCACCAAATAGCTATTCTGCCTATAGTTTGTTTTAGCTTGGGGAATGTGAAGAGGGGGGTTAAAACGTAGTGACTTAGACGGTACATTAAGATATATTTGCTCGAGTAAATCAGGACAGTCTATATCATGGTTTAATATTTTTATAAGAAAAGTAAAGTCCGCTATTTTACGTCGATCTATAAGTGGGAGAAGGTGAAACTTTTTGCATAGTCTGAGATAATCCTTTGAGTGATATGGAATCTTTTGATGGTAGCAAAGATATTTGATGAATCGTCTCTGTATATTTTCAATACGATTGCTGTACACTAAATAGCACGGGTTCCATATTTGAGACACATACTCCAAATGACTTCTTACGTAGGTACAGTATAGTATTTTAAGGGTTTTTGCTTCGCTAAAGATTTTGCCTACTCGGAATATAAAACCAAGAGATTTAGAAGCCTTTTTAATAATGTTGTCAATGTGAATGTCAAAAAGCAACTTGGAGTCATGGTAAACTCCTAGGTCTCGAATGGTGCTAACTCTTTGAAGGGAATGACCCCCCAACGTGTAAGAGGTATGCAAAACTTTACGCTTTCTAGTATATGTTACAAATGAACATTTAGAGGGGTTAAGGTCAAGTTTATTTAGACGACAGTACTCATGTAGCCGATTCATCATATTTCATTATCTGTTTTTATTTTATTTGAAGTATTTAAATGTTACTCTACTCTCCCTGATGAAAGCATGAGTAGGATTCAAGAGTGGGGGTCAACTTATTGACAGCAAATGGTGACCCACGCTATGGCGGCTTAGTGAGATGCTTTTTTTACGTCCCGCTTAAAGGACTCCGGTCATAGTATGTTTGAAACAAGTGAGCTGATAGTGAGTGCCAGTTTTTGACTGTTCGACACAGAAAGGGAGAACTGGGCCGTTCGAGAGTACCTCCGCGAGATTGTGGTAATTTTAGACTAGGTGACAACGGTAAAATATAATTTGGAAAGAAAATGAAAATAGGGTGCACACATGTTTCAGACTGTAGTAGACGGACAAAAAGACAGATACTCAGACAGAAATACTTTCGAATTTATTAATATGGATTACAAGTTTAAATTTATATGCAGGCTTGTGACGTGGATCTTGAATTATGCGCAAGAGCATCCGAAGTGTGTTAAATAAAGTGCGATACAATTAGAAATGTATTGATAGATTCGATATTTATATTGTAATAGCTGAGTCTGTTAGTCCTAAACCTCACTACGTATCACGAGGGGGGAGGCAGGGGTTAAAATAAGGTAAAAAAAACTCACGTGATCAATTGCCTTGATAAAAAAGTTTTTTATAGGTAAATATAGAGTTACCTATTTAAAATGGTTTTCTAAAGAAAAGTTAACTCCTCTTATTTAGTTTATTAGTTTTATAACAATCTTGAAGTGTCATGAGCACTAAAACTGTATAGAGTCACTTATATGTAGTTCTATAACGAATACCCTAGAAAAACTGACCTTTTTAAAATGTCAATTAATCTTTGTTCCAAACTTTTTTAACAATACGTCCTATTTTTGTTTTATATTAAAATAAATAACTTTGTAGCCTAAATTAATTAATAAAATTAATATCAACAAACAAAGTGTCAGCAGTGTCATGATTTACATAAACTCATTAGTGTCTGTATATCATAAATTACATAAATATATTACAATAATATCCCCGGCCCTGCCTTTGGGTGTGTTTTTATGGCAATAGTTTGTTGGGTTTCATGGGCAGTATGTCAGTTTTTATCATATTTAAGAAATTCGAAAACATACTATAATTATATTAAGCTAAGAATTAATTAAGAGTTGACTGCACGGTTGGCCTAGTGGTTTAAGTGGTCACCACGCCGCTTCTTACTAAGCCAAGTATTGTGGGTTGAAATTCTACACGGGATAACACTTTCTGTGATTTTCAAATTGTTATTCTGAGTTTGGGTGTTCTTTGTGTCCGTTTCTTGTATGTTTGTAAAGTCCCCCATGACATAGGATATATTCCTAATGCGGGAGTAGTCTTAAAAAAAAGTTAATAAAGCAGATAGCACAGGTCATTAGTAAATAGCAAGTAACAACGCACATTCAACCCGCTCTACAAATTCGTGTTCAACAATAAATCAGTGAATGTAAAAATAAATAAATGCCATAATTATGCAAACGAGTCAAATAAATTTGCCGACAGTACCACACGAATGATTCATAGTCATACAATTTATCATATTTGACTAAGATTTACATACCTCAGTATACTTCCGAGGTATTCGATAATGACGAGTGTACACTTGAATTGTGAATCGCCTGAGGAACGCACAATAGCTTGTCTTGTACAGTAGAAGGAGCGATATCAATTTTCATGTAAATTTCATACTAATATTTTTAATAATAATTCAAACATCTTACTCATAACGCCATCTAGGCCCATACTAAGCAGAGTTTATTATGGGTTCTAGGTAACTAATATAAATACATAAACATACTTTTTTTTGTAAATACATACATGATATTATATATAGTAAACACCCAAACTCAATATTTTTGAAATACAAAAGCATAATGGTCCGACCCGAGAATCAAATCCGAGACCTCAAGCACAGCAACCGCATAAGCTACCACTGCGCCACCTTTTCTAGAACAGTTATAGAGCCCGTTGAGGTGTAAAAAATGCATTAAGGTGCACACATAAATAATAATGTACACGAAAATTGTTCATTTAAAAATAGTTAATTTTTACATGTACTTACATGTACAAGAAACTCAATAAGTTTCTTGTCGGTTCTTCGCCAGAGGACATTTTGAAACCGAACAACTAAATTCATCAAGGTAATGATTCGAAACCGTCACGAAAGACCTACTTGATTTAAAGTTATTTAATTTTGATTTAGAAAAGCGATACGTGAACAAGTCGTGCAGGCTTCTGTTATGATGCCGTTGTATTGCTAAATAATTAAAGAAATGACAATAATAGACTTCCAATTTAGAATGTAACGATTTCACAACGTAATTACTTTAAACTGGACATTCGCTGCGAATGTCTCGACAGTGTAAATGCTTCTTTGGATGTAAACAGTCGAAGTGTTGACGTTTGTTGTTCGTATGTAGAAATGTTTCCTGTTTTTTTCAACTGGGTTTACCCCGCTTTAACAACTGATTAAAATCTTCATGGACAGAAATTTCTCTGTTACATAAAAAGTTTGATTTAATTACGTTCAGGTAATTCCTAGAAAATTTGTCTTTTAAGACATGGAAAAATGCGACTAGACTATTGGCGAAAACTGTACTTAATGTACTCCCTTGAAACTCGGTATACAAATAATGAATTTTAATCTATGTTTCTGAAGGAAGTTATACATTTTATTTTCATTTATTCAAAAGTATTACGTGGAACAAATACGCTAGCAGATATATAAAAAAAAAGTATTCTCGGAAAATTTAAAAAGATATTTGAATAATATGAACAGGGTATTGGTTTTGTAAGTACACAGCTTAGCCTGGATAGCCTTTAGTTAACCTACTAAAATAACTCTATTCTGCCTGATGGAAAGCATGAGTAGAAGATAGGTTTAGGGGCCACCATCCTCATTGTGTGAAAAAATAAAATAAAATATTGTTCATTGACTGCCTCGTTGGTCTAGTGGTAAGCGTATGTGGCTGCTGATCAAGAGGTCTCGGGTTCGATTCCCGGGTCGGACCAAATATTATTTGTGTGATTCACAAATATTTGTTTCGGAGTCTAGGTGTTTTCTATATATAATATGTATGTATTTAGTTGTGTGTCAGTATGGTGTTAGTATGGTGACCCACACCATGGCAGCTTAGTGACATGTTTTTACCCATTAATGTCTGGATGCGATAGAAGGACCAGATGTTATAACATACTTTGGATGAAGGCTATGTTCAGCTGTACATAGAAATTGATTGCTGTCCATTTATAAAACCAGGAGTCAGTAGGATTACTTGAATTGAAACTGCCTAACACAAAAAAGACTACAGATAAGCACTATTATCTAATTAACGATCAAACCATCAGAAGTCATTGAAAGGTCGGGCACGTTGTGAGGGTCGGGCTTTTGTACCTGTTGTGCGTAGTTATCCGGTTTTTACCTATTTTGTTAGTTCAGCATATAATCTAGTATTTTATAGTCTGTGAACGCCATAATCACTTCCATTTAAACCTTGAATTATCTACGTTAATTCTTAATACATCATAAATTAACCTTACAACTTATCTATACATAAATTTTGTATTTACGTCGGTTTGTACACCGTACACAAACGGGTCTCGTTCCAAAATATTTACGAAAATATTGCCTACAATTTGGTTATAATAAAATTTTGTATGGCGCGTTGAAATGTCGGTTAAATTTATCGAGCTGATGTTACCGTTTTAGATTAAGATATTAAATATATGATAATCTACTCATAACAATTACTTGTGTAGTGCATGAAAATATAGGACTGTAATGATATTTATTTATACAACAGATAATAAACGATGTCAAGCATCCAGTGACTATCTCAGTCTGTTAATAAACTAATAAGCAGTGCAATTAAATATCAATGCTTACATGTACCTGAAAAACTATTTATTTATTAATTAAATTAGAATTTTCAACAAAATCTAAATACAATTATAAACAATGATTGACAGAAGGGCTATCATGCTAGTGCTTTTCTTCCTACATTAAGACAAATTATTGATTAAAACAATAAGTTGAGCTAGTTACACGTTTAAATTTGCTTATTAAGTGACTAAAATAAATTTCATGTAAAGGATAAAACTTTCGAAGTAAATTAAAGTGATATATTTCCACGCACATATTTTAATATAAAGTTTAGAAAACATAAAATTTGAAGTACGAAGGTTGTAAGTATAAATTATAACATTGGAGACAGTGAAATCATTATCACCAAAAACGTATAGAAGCAAATAAAGTTATTATTTTGACTCAATCAGAATACAAACAAACGTTTTAATGACGGCGTATAAAACGTGTACCAATGCACCTACTTTAGTCATAGTAAAATTATTCTAACAAGCAGCAATTAAAAAATAAACCAATGTCGTAGTCTGGTATTATCAACTCTAGATAATTTTTTTCACTTTCACAGGCCAACTCGGGTCACTGTCGAAATTCTGTCACGCAATTCCGCCATTAAGGGTGGTTTCCCCCCGCGCCGTCTCCCTTCAGTCGGCGAATTTTACAAACTACCCTCAGTAATTTCGTTGCTATATAAGGGCTAGGGCCGTTTTTTATACCACCCTCATTGGTTGTTTTTGAAGGGATTTTTGGAGGGTATGCAGTTTTTACTGACGTGATTTTTTATATTATTTATAAGGTGATTTTTAAACGTCGCTGTGCTATGTTCCTCTTTATTATTGATGAGTTTGATGTGCACATGAATAGATGCACAATCAATGTGCACGACACAGATTTAATGACATAAGAAACATCTTATGTCATTAAATTTGGGTCAGGAATATTCAGATATTGATAACTGAAACTATCTGATGACATGTTTATAGGCCTTTTTAGTTTATTTTAATTATTTATTTTTTGTTTAAATTTAACCTTAATTTGAGATTGCTGCGATACTGGTTAATACATTATGTTTAATACATGAATATCTTTTACATATAACTGTCAATTAAGGTATCTCAAGGGACCATGATGAGGGGCTAGGAATTTATATCTATAGTGTCTCTGTATGCATGCGTTGCTTTCTTCCCAGCCCAGTAGTGGGAAATTATAAGTAATTGATGAAGCTTTTGAGAATATATTCCCAATCTTAATCATCAAATCTCTTCCAAATTGGGTAAGTTTCAAGGTCAAATACTTTTGTTATAGTTTTGAATAGTGTTCTCTTTCTTAAATTCTCAAAAATAATAATAGGTAAAAATGTCCCTGTAAATGGCAGTAATATGCTCTGTTAATTGAACCTAACAATAAAAGCTTGCATAATATTATGATTATATAACCTCGACCTATATTTCTGTACCTTAGAGGTATACAACATTAAGAGGCCAGAGTCGAATTTTACAGAAGAGGCAAAAGTAGTAGTGAAATATTGAATGTAATTTTGAGAAAGTTATAATACTACAAATACTAGACAACTGATATAAACACATAAATTTACTTTTTTTTTTGTAAATGTTTACATAATAGATATACATAGAAAACACCCAAACTCCGAAACAAATTTTTGTAGATCACACAAATATTTGGTCTGACACAGGAATCGAACCTGAGACCTCTTGATTAGCAGCCGCATACGCTAACCGCTAGACCAACATGGCAGTCATTTTATATCTCTTTTCATAGGAGGCGTAAGACATAATGCTTTCTATTATATATTATTTAGTACTGGTTCTTGCAATTTTAATGGTCTAAAAAACGTAATTTCGTCAAAATGTGGAGTTACTATTGTTTCCCTCTGAGGTACAGATTTGTAACTTGCCCTTTCTAAAGCAGCATAAAGGCTTGAAAATAAAAACGCTGTTACGTAAGAGCCCAACTGACAAGCCTAACCAATTATTAAGGGGCAATTGTGATCAATAAGCGATAAAATGCAACCAACCTCCTTTAAAAGCATCTCATCAAATTCATCTATCTCTTTCTTTCTTACACAAAAATGCTGAAACGGAGCTACAACGGGTAACAATTTCCTTTAGCCCACAAGCTTCGATGCATAGATTGTGTACAATGTTGCCTTATTTATATTTTATAAGTGCGAAGCGCAGGGCGGGCGGGCGCCGTCTCCGCCCTGTTATATACAGGCTGGTCTATTTTTCAACTTGATTATTTTTAGTATTTATGAAGTTACTGTAGTATTGTCAGATTTGCAGTTTATGCAGGATGACGAGTCTTTTAGAAAGGTACCAGTGTGTTTTAATTCACGAATGTATTTTACAACTTTCCGCTAAGTGTTGACAATCGAGAGTATTAAATATACTACTTAGGATCTTAGGTAGTGAAGTTCAGAGATAAATCTTAACTCGTAGCCTTTTTAGATAATTACTACAACTCTTGTAAAGGTTGTAGCAGAACATTCATTACTGACTAATGTTAAAAATGCGAAAGAAACTCTGTCTGTCTGTTGCGCTTTCACACCAAAACTACTGAAGTAATTTTAATGAAATTTTTTACACAGATAGTAGAGCCTGAGAAAGGATATTTAGGTTACTTTTTACCACGATAAGTGATATAGCCGTACGAAAGCTATATATAAAATGGTATTTTAAACACAAGATTTTTTTCATCTAATAGATTTATAATTATGTTGGTATATTTAATATAAGTATGTGCAGAAAAATAAAGGTTTATCAGTTACAAATAACGTGCTAATAGATCTAAATTGATTTAACATGTCGAAATATTATATCAACCTGTATATCAAGTTTGTGTTTACAATTCAAAGTTACGTTAGTGTGCGTGAGTTGAAGGCTTCACGGGTTAACAGTTATTCGTTAGCTCTACTTAGTTCCATACAATGTGACTTTTTATTTCATCATTAATTCTGGCTTATTACGTAGATTTTTTTTCTTAACTCTCTTTCTCTTCTTCTGAAAACATTTTTGAACATACAGCATGTTTCGAATAACAAAACAGACTTGTAAAGGAAAATGCTAGTGGTTTCTTTGCTGATGTATTTTTAATGATGTAAGAGCAATATACAGGAAACGGGCATTAATTAATACGGTTGAAAAAACTAAGATAATTTGTTCTGTTTGAGTACCGCAAATTTAGCATGGCGGCTGGTACAACAACGGTAAAACTTAAAACCTTCATCCTTGAAATTAAATATTTAACAAACACAAGTTTTTTTTTATATAAATATATATATGATATATATATATATGATATAGATAAATATATATATAATATATATATAAATATATATATATGAGCAGAATTTAAGAGTAGGGACTACCACACTTGCTGCGAATGCAGACAATAATGTATGGCGGCCCACGCTATGGCGGCTTAGTGAGATGCTTTTTCACGCCCCGTTTATAGGACCCGGGTTCATAGTGGGAAGGAAACACGTGAGCTGGTAGTGAGTATTCAATTACGAACTGTACTATTATACATAACGTACATATAAAATTAACTTTATTTTCGCACCATACCCTTCGTGGAGTAAACAAAGGGCAAGTGTGGGACTACCGGAGGAACCAGTTTATACCACTAAACCCCGCGTCGGCCTACCTCAGCAGTCGGGAGGAATACCAGGAACGCATCAGAGGCTTCTGGTGTCCCCCCTGCCGTACCCTACAACTGGGGTACATTCCGGGGTGACTGGACTTACCCCCGGGGACATTTATAATAATCTACTGTTATTTAACTTAAAACTGTCCTTGTTTAAACATCGTGTCTCGTTGGCTCGGCGCCTGTTGTAATAGAGTTTAAGTATTAGTTATTATTGTTTAAGATGCTGAAAATGTTATAATAAGTATCATTAGAAAAAAATATACAGGATGTCCGTTAATGTAGGAAACTACAGTTAAACACATAAATATTGCCTTTTAGTATCCTGAGTTTCTTAATATAAAATAACATTAAATATTTTAGGTATTTTTTTTTTTAATACAACTCTCGCATTAGGAATATGAATTCCTGTGTCGCGGGGGACTTTACAAACATACATGAAACGGACAGACAGAACCTCAGAACTACAAATTATGAATCACACGGATTGTTGTCCCACGTAGGATTTGAACCCATGACACTTGGCGCAGTATGAAGAGGCGTGGCGACCGCTTAAACCACTAGGCCAACCGTGCATCCTCTCCGATTACTAGTATACTCTCTATTGTCGACACTTGGTGGAATTTGATAAAATATATTTTTGAAATGAAACTAACTTGTACTTCTATTCCACTTTTTTAAATATAAATAGTGGAATAGATATACAAGTGAGTTTAATCAAGAATATAACTGTATGTATTATATGATTCATTAATATAACACGAGACCTTCGTTCAGTAGTGGATGGCGAAAGGTTCATTTGACCAGTTATTTCCAAAAGGCTAGTTTCTAGCTGTCAGACTTCTGTCATATACAATCTTAAAACTTCTAGACTGCCAAGTCATGTTTTCACTTTAAGTACTGAAACTTGAGATGGCTATCTCGCGATTAAGCTAAAGATTAAAAAAACGAAATAGTATTTATAATGTAGACTTTCAAAATGGCTACAAATATAAAAGGTTTTTTTTAATATTTTTTAGGACACATCAGATAAGTTGTTTCTGAAGTACTTATAACTGTAGATCTTAATCTATATTGTAACGTAAAATAACCTTTAAAAATATAGTTTATAAGTAATAAACTTATGATTTTATGTTGACTATAAAATGTCTGCCATTATGCGAATAAAATACAATTATAACTTATTATTTTTTTACATTATTTTCTTAATTTCAAATACGAAATGATATCGACCCTTTTTATCCCATGGGAGTCATTAGAGCCAACTAAGGGAGCTAAACCACGACGAATTCTTTACTGTCTGCATGTGCGGCAATGATGTGTGGTTTCTGCTCATGCTTTCCATCAGGCAGGGTAGAGTCACTTGGGTAGGCTAAATATAAAAAAAAAAGAATAAAAGCACTACAAATATAAATAAGCCCTGGAACAAGCCTTAGACCAAGTCTACAAACGTGGGATAATGGGACCTACTTATGCAGTAGGGAACGAAATCACACACATACCAAAATCGAGATAATTATCCTTGTCTCCTTATAGATAGGGTTCTTATCTCGATTTTGGTATGTAAGTGGATTGGTTCCCTATAGCATAATACGATCCAATTGGTCAAGACTTCCTTTCTAAGGAAATAATGATGATGAATTTCTCTCCAAAAAGTTTCTATAAATTATTCGTACTGTTCTTATAGTGCAGTCAATTCAGTAATCCTGAAAACTAAACCCAAGGTCGTGGGAAAGATTACCACCCATGAGAAATATTATTTCCTAATCTAGACATAACTTATCTATACTTTATATGTATATTTGTCAGTATTCCAGTTACCGTAGTAAAATCAGAGGCATGTGGAAGATTTGTGAAGTTATTATGGATTCATACGTCGCTGGTTTAGATCCCGCTTAAAGGGCTATTACTAAACTAAAAAAAACTATGGGCTTTATAAGCTGTAACCGAAAGTACTCTAAATAGTCTTATTCACAATAGCAATTGAGTCCAATCACCTCCGAGTTATATGTTGGTGTAGTAGTTGGTACGGGCAAAATCGGTGTCAGCATAATACCGAACGAGAAAAATCAGATTCCAAGCCGAACATCTATTTTAAACGTAGAACTCGTAGGAGACTTAAATAAAATCCGTATTGTTAATGATATAACTAATTTACCATATTTACCTAAAACTGCTTATGTTAATCCTACTTATTACGAATTTATTAACGACAAGAATTTAATTTTCTACCAAGATTTTTATTTTATTTTGAAATCAATTATGTTGCGATAACTATTGTGACAAATTAGCCTTTTTTACCTACGGAATAAAGTGTTTTTATGAAAAAACAATGATCTTTGATAAGAGGCTAATCAATCAACCGGCGTGAATGTAGGAAAATTGTTTTTGTTCGCCTAATATTATGTTGATGGTGCATTTTTTTGTGTTTTGTGGATTATGGTAGCTTTTATCATTGTGTTGGGTGGATTAAATTGAAATTACCTATATTTTGTAAGCTTTGGAATATTATTTTAAATGTTGAATTTAAACATGAACTCATTATACGAGATCGATATTTTGTCTCGCTCTGGCTTACACCTTTTTAATTTGATTAGGAACGAGAAGAACTAGAAAATGAGAGAGAATAAAAACTAAATAAGAAAAAAAGTTAGTTTAAATCCATTAAAAAATATATAATTAAGTTTTGTGTTTTTAGGGAAGAGTGATGATAAGGAGACGATCAGCCAGAAAAAGGAGACAAAACCTTCCACCACAAATATAATTGACATTGTTAAAATTAAAAGAAGAACCGTACAATACTGTGAAGAAGAAGAACACTGTGGACACGTCCTTAAACATTTTCTTTTGTTTTCTAACATTTTCTTTTCACAAAAGGAACCCAAAAAGGCGACAGTATAACAAAATGTAATGGCTCAAGAAAACTAAAGGTTCGTAGTCTTTATCAGATCAATTATGGCTCACGTCGTTAGGATCGCGTAACCTTCGGATCAACATGCACGACAAATTAGCTTTTAATTCGTTTTCATAAAGGTTAATATGCTTTATTAATGCTTTATGTGGTGACGGGAAAATGTTTACCGTGAATTTTTAGGTAGGGAAATTTTTTTTATTATATTTTCTTGAACGTGGGTTCAGTAATGTTTCATTAACACTTAATAAACGTACTTTACGTGTATTGAAGGGTTAAGAATGCGGAAGGAATGCTATCCCTATATGACGAATATTGGTTAGCCCGTAATTGGCAAGTGTGTAAGGCCTTTTAAAATTTGTCACTTACTATTATGTATTTTTTATACACGAGCTGTGGGAAAACCTTTAAATGAATAAATAAATCCCTGTTCCTCATGCAGGTGTCGTAAGAGGCTACTTAAGGTGCGCGTCCATTGGCCCGCACGGCATTATGGGTTGTTGGTGTAAATAAATAGATGTATTGGCTAAGTTCATTGGTTCATTCAAAATTTATCAAAATAAGATTCAAACACTTTATAATGAAGTAATAAAAAGCTAAAAAAAACCACTAGACAAAATTTTTCAACTATCTCAGATTGAAATTAATTTCTTTTTCAACACGATAAATAGTTGTCTAGATTTTTGCCAAAGCCTGTAAATCCCTAACCTACCGGCAACACATTAAGTTAACTAACGAACTAGCTAGAAAATACAAATCGTTCTTGGAACTGAATGGAATATAATTATTACACAAAATATTTAGTACTTTATTTTAGAATATGTAGTGTTGTCGGGTCAAGTTTGATTTACTTTTAATAATAAACTATAGAAATAACATTCCGGAAAGATGCATATCCGAATAATTTGAAAAATAAAAAATTAATAAATAAATAAATAAATATTTTGGACATCTTACACACAACATCATCTAGTCCCAAAGTAAGCAGAGCTTGTGTTATGGGTACTAAACAACTGATATAAATACATAAACATACTTTTTTTTTGTAAATACATACATATTATACATAGAAAAACACCCAGACTCCGAAACAAACATTTGTGGATCACACAAATATTTGGTCTGACCCGGGAATCGAACCCGAGAAGTATTGATCAGCAGCCGCATACGCTAACCACTAGACCAACAAGGCAGTCAATTAAATACTTTATAGACATAGGACAGCGTTGTCGTTGAGAAAACATTAATTAATAACATGAAAAATTATCACCAACACATAATTTTGTTACCCAAAACTAAACCCTTTACGTTAATTGCCCTCGTAAATCGTGACAAAAGTGAACTTGTATGCATATGCATGGATATACCCCGCATCAGAATTATGATCATGCTTATAATATTATTCAGTAACGCTGAGATATAAAAATCAGTGGGGGGCTGGGCGCTATGTTTTATTTTACAACGTCGTATCTTTAAGGGATCGATGACGCGTATACTATATTTCGATTGTGTAACATCGCTCACAAAAGTGTTATGTTTAATATTTTTATGTACGTAAAATATTATTTTCACTTCCATTCAGTCTTTGGAATATCTTTGGAATATAATAAATCCGAAAGTAACCGGGTCCGTTGTGCATTCACGACTCAATTGCTGGACTTATGGAAATACTTAGATTTTAATGGAAGGACATAGGCTAGATATGAATTTTATCCAGATAACTAAAATATGCGTAGTTAGAGCCACAGACAAAAGCTAGTATAGGAATATTTTTCAAACATCTTTCATCTTTCAAAGTGGTTTCTTGAAAAGCAAGTTTAAGTAAAACTTGTAAAAGACTGACCATTAGAAGTCTCTGTTCGTCTGTCCTCTATAATAAAGCTATTTTCATATGAACAATATACTCAGTAACTACATATTTAATACATATATATAAAATACTTACTATTTGTATTTTAAGTATGCCCATTTTATAAGTTAACTACTGTCTACACCGAAATAGGATACATTACAATACCTGTGTTTATAATGCTTTCGAACCACATAACTAAACTATTTCTGTCGAGATTCTATATTACTGAAATATAAGCAACACTTATGGTATTATAATATGAGCACTCATGTGAGATAGAGCTAGTATTATATTCGCATTCTATTATGATAAATGAGTACAAAGTTTAATTGAATCAATAAATAATAATAAAAAAATTCGGACATCTTACACACAACGGGATCTAGTCCCAAACTCAGCAGAGTTTGTATTATGGGTACTAGATAACTGATTTTTTTTTGTAAATACATACTCTTACATATTATAAATAGAAAACTTGGCTGAATGGATCTGGATGAAAGTTGAGATAGAGTTTAAAATCATAAAAAAACCTAATTGTATATTGTTAATCTACAATCTAAAGTTAATATAAAACTAACTTCAATACATTTACTTAGTACCAAATTGTTAACTAGATGGCGTGCGCCAGTAACGTAAATCGCGATATAATTTCGTCACAGGGATTTTAATTTAAGGTTTGAACTATTATATTAAATGGTCTGAGTTACTAAACTGGCGGTTTTATTCACTAATATTGAAACGTGAAGAAGCCATCCTTTCACACAACCGGAGTAGTACCACAGCATAACAGATACCTAACCACTGTTAATCAATTTTTCGTTAGTTTTACAAATTGAAAGGGTATCCGGTGCCTAAGCATCACCTTCCAATCATTCAGGTGCCCCTTCTGGTCGATGGTGCTGATATGGAAAAACCCCATTGAATACAAAACTGGACGTGGTTTAATAGTCCATTAGCCATATAAAAAATGCGGTCAATAATTTTTCATTTTATGTGCCGAGTGCTATATTAAGGTTTAGTTAGTGTGTAGAAGAAATTTGATCTCTAAAATTTTAATAATTTACATAAAGTCTTTGTTTTTCATTTCTAAAGCTTCAGAGGTGAAGTTGGAAAGATTTTTAATATATTACTACTAAAATGCAGCTTCATAAAACAAATTGCAAAAAAAAACTTATCTTATGAACTTTATTTAATCTTTTGCTTTGATTGTTTGTATGAAGAACCTTGCGCCTTGTTTTAGTTCGTCGTCCTAAATATAAAAACTTTCTTAAACAAACCATAAATAGCTTAAATTTGGATAAACCATTGTTGTCAAATTCAAATTCAAATTCAAAATTCTTTATTCACTTAGGATGCAATACATCTCTTGTGACAGGTCAAGATTCTACATGTACATTTATGCCATGTTCGCAAACAATAGGTAGAGCCGGAGAAAAGAACATGGCAATAAAAACTCGCGGCCACTCCTTTCAAATCGCCAATGTTTACATAGTTTTAATGTTTATAAACCTGATATGGGGGTAAGGTGCTGCCACTAATATACTATACACCATGTTAGAGGACTGATGCAAATTATAGTGATTAAAAATTAGAACTTATGCTAATTTAAAAAAAAAAAAAAAACAACAGCCTCAGTGGGTACAACATAGTAGGAGCATCTACTTACAACAAAGGTAAAAACTATATGTGCTCAAATATTGGCCAAATTACTGGTAACGAAAGAATAAATATAAAATATTAATTATAAGAATCAAAAGAAAGAGAAGAATGGCCTTTATTAGTCACGTAGAATCTTTACTTACAAAAGTAAAATCATGTTCTTAAACAATGTGATAACAACATTCACATGAGTAGAATAAAATGATAAGGAGCAAGTAGTCAAATCCATTTTTCTTTATCATTTAAAAATTCGTCAACTGTATAATAACCTTTACGTATAAGATAAGTTTTGACTACATTTTTAAACTTTTCCACTGACAGACTGTCATCGACAGTACATTAAAAAGTACCGATAATTCTAATTAAATCGATTGTTGAAACATCAATTACAGCGGTTATATCGATTCGAAAAGATTTCGGTCGTACTCCGCGGGGTACTACAGCTATAGGACAAAAAATGTCTTGAGTACCAGTAGCTTGTAAATTATGGGTACTTTCTTGGTACCAATCATAAAGTTTGATTAATGCTGCTGAGAGCTAATTTTTCATGTAATCTTATATCGGGGCATCCATCTTGATTTCTCTTGAAATGCAAAACGATGTTTGATTTACACAATGTCTTTTAGCTTCTGTGTTGAGATTTAATGATAATAATTATACAAGTAAATGATAAGGTACATGTGCAGAAGTTCCTTCATACCTTTAGTTCAAGCCATTGCTGTAAAGAGCAATATCGGCAATCAGCATCCTACTGCTAACCGCAACAGTTAATCTGCTACCAAAGATCCCCACTCTCTGGTAGCCTACGGTGCCCTCGAGGGCTGGTGTTGTCGCCGACGTCCTCTACGCTCAGGATCGGCCCTCTCCCGATCCCGTTCAGCGGTCTCTTTCTGAAGCATTACAGCTTCACAGAAAGAGACCACTGCGCCCCATCCCTCCTCGCTCGCCAGCATTGCAGCAATGATTGCTGGCGGGGACAGGCCTCGTCCGATTTGGCCAACTAGGACTTCGCGTTCAGACACCCAAGCGGGGCAGTCCTCCAGCGTGTGCTGGGCGGAGTCCCAGTCGGCTGCGCAGTGGTGGCATTGTGGCGTCTCCTCGCGTCCTATCCTATTCAGATACTCACCGAAGCAGCCATGCCCGGTGAGTATCTGAGTAAGTCGGTACGTGACATGACCTCCCTCCCTACCTACCCAAGCTTCGAGGTTAGGCAGAATGGCACCAACAGCGCGTTGACGCGCGATCTGCGGCTGTTCCAGCCGCGCACGCCATTGGGCCAGTGCCTGTCGGTGAGCATTCCGCCGCATTCCGAGCACGTCCTGGTCTTCCCCGCTCTCATCCCGGCGAATGACACGAATTTGGTCATAGACCTTTGCGTCCATATCCGCCAGGATATCAAAAGGCGGGAAACGTGCCAGGACAGTCGCCGCCTCAGACGAGATGGTGCGGTATCCTCGTACGATCCGTATGGCCGCTACCCGCTGCGCTTGATTGAGCTTAGCTCGGCAGCGGGAGGAGGCCGATAGGCGCCTGACCCAAATCGGCGCTCCATAGAGGGCCATGGACCGTATCACCGCACCGTAAAGGCGGCGAACTTCCTCCCGCGGACCCCCTAAATTAGGCAACAGCCTTTGTAGGGAGCCCGCCACCCCCCGGACTCGGGGGATCATCCGCTCGAAATGCTCCTCGAAGCTCCAGCGGCTGTCTAGGGTGAGGCCGAGGTACTTAATGTGGCGACCGACCTCGACCTCCGTTCCTCCCACTCTGATAAGAGAGCGAGTAGGAACGGCACCTCCGCGTTTCCTGTGAAACCACAGAGCTTCTGTCTTATGAGGTGCAACCCTTAGACCCAGGTCGTTGATCTTTTTGACGACACAGGCCACCCCCAGCTCGGCGAGCTCTAACACTGCTTGGAAGCCATGCCCCCTGGCCAGTACTAGAGTGTCGTCCGCGTAGCAGACGACACACACTCCAAGGGGTAAGCTGGTCCTCAAGACCGCATCATATGCGAGGTTCCATAGGAGAGGTCCTAAGACCGATCCCTGGGGTACCCCGCATGTGACCTCCCTTCGATGTTCTTCGCCGTCCCGACCCATATAGGATATGGACCTGTCACGGAGATAGGCCCCGATGATGTCTCGCAGGTAGACAGGTAACTGGTGATATACCAGTGCCTCTCTAATTACCCACCACGGGAGGGAGTTAAAGGCGTTGACTATGTCGAGACTGACGGCCAACGCCACTCCCCCCTGACAGACAACCTCTTCCGACAAGGAACGGACGCGATCGATCGCATCCAGCGTTGAACGTCCTTGTCGGAAGCCAAATTGGCTGTCTGTTAAGTCAGGGCCCACTTGCGACAGGTGCTGGCTGACACGGGCGGCGATAACTCTTTCAAAAAGTTTCGCCGCCTCGTCCAGCAGACATATGGGACGGAACGCCGAGGGAGAATCTGCAGTCCTGCCCGGTTTCTGAATGAGTACCAGCCTGGCTTCCTTCCAGTCGGAGGGGAATACGCTGCTGCGAAGGCAGCTGGTAAACAGCCGCCTCAGCCTATCCCCTAGGATCACCAAAGCGTGCACCCATACTCGGCCCGGGATCCCATCTGGGCCCGGGGCGGTGTTGCGGGCGGCGAGTCGCCTCACAGCTCGGTCCAGCTCATCCTCCGTCACGTTGAAGTCGTCGGACCACGGAATATGATCCAACGGCAGCGGAGAATAGGAGGGACTACCCTGGTCCCTGGGAAAGAGGGTATCTACCACTCTTCCCACGAACTCGGGGTCCAGGGTCTGCGTTAGTGGGGGGACCCACGGTCTGAGCTTGCCCAGTACCAATTTGTACGGGCGCCCCCATGGGTCCCTGTCCAGTCCCTCAATGAGCTCCTTCCATGACCGAGCCTTGGCTTCTGCGATAGCGAGGCTCACAGATTTTGCTGCGTCGCCATACTCCCGCCTCGCTTCGATGATCTCCTCGGCCGTGGCTCGCCGTCTTCTTCGGGTTCTCTGATACCGGCGACGGGCCCTCGAGCACGCTGTTCGAAGTTGCTCGAGTTCCGGTGTCCACCAGTACACAGAACCCCTCTTGCCTCCCGGCCTGATCCGCGGCATCGACGCGTCACAGACGTTAGTCATGACGCTACGAAACCAGGCCGCCTGCGCTTCCGGATCGGACGAGACCCGTTCTTCCTCTACCTCTGGCCAATCCGCGACGATGGCTGCGGCGGCAAGCATATCCCGGTTCATCCGCTTGAGGGACCATCGTCGCGGTGGGCAGCTACTGCGGCGGTCCAACCTTGCACTGGGGCGGTGGATGGCCACGTCGAACACGATGTGCCGGTGGTCCGACAAGGTGACCACCTCCTCCGCCACCCGCCATCCTGACACTTGGTTAATGACCGAGGGAGTCGCCCACGTTAGGTCGACGATTGACTCCCCCTGCCACCTCACGCAAGTACTGACCGAACCCCGGTTCACAATACCGAGGTTCAGTCCCGCCGCCCACTCAATGAGTGTATCTCCTCTTGCGTTGTCCAGGCGATCCCCCCACTGTGTGGAGCGGGCGTTGAAATCGCCCAAGACAAGTACCGGACGGGTCAGGAAAGTGCAAATGCATGTTCTGAGTCCGTCCAAGTACGCCTCGAATGCGGGGAGGCCGCAATTCGGAGATATGTAGCAGCCCACAATGACCATGGGACCCCACTCTACTGCGACAAACCCCGTACCTCTCTGAAGAAGGGTGCAGTGGAGGCCGTTCTCCACCCCCGCCCAGTATATGGCAGCAGTGCCGTCATCCGATCCAAACCACCTGGGGTGATCTGGGACGGAATACGGTTCCGCAACTACCGCGAGGGCAACCGCCTGCTCAGCGAGTGTCTGCATGAGCAGATCCTGCGCTGCACGGCAGTGGTTAAGGTTGCCCTGTAAAATTTTCTGAGGTCGTGCGAATGTTAGGCCTCCATTGCCTCCTCTGCCGGACGGGCTTCCGGCTGTGACATGCTAGCTGCCGACGGCCTCTGAGTGCTCGTCAAGGCTTCGGCGGGGGTGGATTGTAATCCCGATTTCTTTTTCCTCGGCGGGGAGCATTTCTTGCTCCCCAGTCGATGATCCGCGGGACGGCCAAGATCCGAGCAGACCGGACATTTCGGCACTTTTGCAGTGCATGTGCGCGCAACGTGGCCTATGCCACTGCACATGTAGCACCGTGTGCTACGATCCGTCTCATTGGGACACTTTGATCTGACGTGTCCCAATTCGAGGCACCGGTAGCACTGCAACGGACGTGCCACTAGTGCCTCTACTCTAGCTGAAATCCAGCCCACCTGCACCCGTTTGGCAGTCACAATTTTGCGAACTGCTGTAAGTGGGCAGCGGACCCAGGCCGTTCCTAGACTCGAAGGGGAAGTACGGATCTCGCCAACTTTGACGTCGGTAATGGGACATCCTCCTAGTGCTGCGATAGCCTGAGCAACCTCGGCTTGGGTGATCGAGTCATCTAGATCCATCACCCGTAAATCTCCTGTCTTACATGGACGTGCAATGATGGCATCCGTGTCCGACAATACTTCCGGCAGGTGCGTTGCTAGCTTATCCGCCAAAGCAGTGCTTCCTTCACCGGGGACCGTTAATATCAGTGCCCCTGTCATGGCTCGTTTAGTGCGGAGCCCACCTGCAATGCCGAGGTCTCCCAAGCTTATTTTAGACTTCGCAACCTCCATTAACTTTGCTATCGTCGTCTTCGAGCCAGGGGCCACGGATACAGTGACAGCAGCAGTAGAGGGAGGCCGGGGTACGACACTTTTCCTGTGTTTCGACGGTGGGGCAGCAGCATGTCCCGTCGGTTGAGCCATAGCTGCTGCCTTCTTCACAGCCTTTCGACCAAGAACCGTGGCCCAGGTCTCACCCGCTGAGGAGCTTGTTGGTTGCCGCTGCCCCATTGACATCTCAGTAAGAAACTCCGTTGACGCTTGTGATGCTTGGGTAGACCGCTTTCTCCTCCCCTTCTTCTTCTTCTTGGGCGCCGCCGCCGTCCCCGACTTAGGACTGGCGGTTGGCGGATGTAAGATACCCCGTCCTGGATCGTTTTCTAACATCCTCCCACGGACCTCAGCCAATACGCGGTCCACCATATCCGCGTATTGGCTATGATCCGGTACTGGGTTCGACTCGTGCTGATTCACCGACCCTGTATTTCTTTTCAGGGAGACAGTCCTGTCAACCTCCCTTCCAGATCCCGTCGGTGTTTTTGGGTGGTGTTTGGAGCCACCGCAGCGGAGCTTTTCCACCTCCTTACTTAAGGAGGAAATCTGGGAGCGGAGCAATTCATTCTCCCGCTGTAACTTCTCCACTGACTCAGTCAGGACAGATGTGTCAGCCCTCCTGAGGAGTTCAGACACCCCAGCCCTGACAGTGGTCATTGCCTCTTTCGCAGCAGTTCTTTTGCCACCTCTGGGGCCCTTCATCCCCTGAAAGACCTTTTCAACCGCCAACAGGGACTCCCGGATCTTGGAGTCCAGATCCGAGGTGGGTTGGTCTTTCAGTTCCGCGACAATATCATTTGTGCGGGACTCCACGCCTGGAGGACCTTGGGACATGGGCGGACCTGCGATGCCCTCGCGCTCAGTCTCTGTTCCCGTTCCACTCCCTCCAACGTTTCCGTCACTTTCTGCAGCCCTCCTGGATTTAGCAGCCTTCTTGGTGGGTCTGTTCTGCTCCGCCGGTTCTTTTGGCTTGCGCTTGCAGGCTCGAGTCGATCGCGAGGAGACGGAGACAAAGGACGAAGTGTCACTGTCTCCTGAATCTCCCTGTTGCCATTCCATGTTGTTGCCTTCCACAGGCACTGGGATTGGCACCCGTCTACCCGCTTCTTGTTCGACCGACTGGGTGCAAGAAGCCACCGTATTCGGTGTTTTGGGTCGCGCAAAACTGGGCGTGCGCGTCCCAATTGTTGTGCCCGGACTCGGACACCGCTGTGCACGCAACTGTGCCCCCCCAGAATACGATGGGCTGGACACTCCGATCTCAACCGGAGTGCCGAGGGATTCTCCGACCGCGGCGCAGTCGGTACCCTCCTGGGGTAATCTATTTTTTTTGGTTGCGTTCATGTTTTGGTTGCTCTTTGGCGTGAGCTAACGCTGTGTTGCCCTAGCGGCTGGGATACCCCCCCAGCCATTAACCTCCTCACCGGGCTTCCTTAGCTTGGGTTAGGGGTGATTTTTTAAAGAGGTTTTCTTCCTCGTGACCTTCTCTAAGAGAAAGCCCCCGCTCCCGATTGCTCGGCGTTTACGGGTTGGGCCGATCGGTTGCCGGAGTTCAGCAGTGACCGCCGCCAGTTGCTCCATTTGGAGCTTTAGACGGCAATCCCGTCGCCCCCATGACGTCGTCCTCGAACGTTATCCTCGCACATGCCCTCTGCTCAACAGAGGGACAGGTTGAGAGATTGCTCTTGGCATGTGGCCTAAGCCATTCTGCCCTTGTGATTTTTATAGAGGTTTTCTCCTCTTAGCCAGTCTCCTAAGATGGAGAAGGCCCCCGCTCCCGATAAATCTGCGTCTGCGGGTCGGGCATTCCGGTTGCCGGTGTTCGGCACTGACCGCATCCAGAGGTTTCGCATGAAGCGAATCCTCTGAAGACAGTCCCATCGCCCCTACAATGAAGTAGCCATTGTGCTACACTTCCCTTCCCTTGCCAGTGACCACGTTGGCCGCGCCAGTAACATAGGATCGCGTGTACCACCTTCCGCGTGCAACTG
The DNA here is from genome assembly GCA_932526445.1 of Phragmatobia fuliginosa. Classification (NCBI taxonomy): domain Eukaryota; kingdom Metazoa; phylum Arthropoda; class Insecta; order Lepidoptera; family Erebidae; genus Phragmatobia; species Phragmatobia fuliginosa. The sequence continues at coordinate 15,255,528 of OW052078.1, read as the reverse complement.
ATGGTCGTCGCATTGGACGCCGTGGTTATCTATTTATACCCCTAGGACGCGAGCGGAGCCGCGGGCATCAGCTAGTCTAATATATAAAATTCTCGTGTCACAGTTTTCGTTGCCATACTCCTCCGAAATGGCTTGACCTATCTTTATGAAACTTTATATGCATATTCAGTAGGTCTGAGAATCGGCCAACATCTATTTTTGATACCTCTAAAATTAGATAGTATTACTATAGCCACAAAAACTATACAACTGAACCGACCAAATGGCGAATCTAACTAGTGCTTTGCGTATTTTGTAAATATTTCGTCAAATGAATTTCCTATGGAAACCTTGAAATGATCTTCGTATTTTACCGTGTATAAGTTTGACGTATATGTGTTTCTTTTTGGCTCCATAGCTTCTAAATTGTTAGATTGATTACGATGGATTTTTTGTGAAAACTAACGTGATCGAAAAAATCTTAGCTCTAATTTGTGAAGTCATTTATTAGTTGAGAAAGAGATCTCAATGAATGATTTTTTTTTATCTACGTGTACGTTTTACATGATATGGTGACCTAGACCCAATGCTGCCGTCAAATCTTTTGACTATGTTGGTGTCAGGGGAAATTCAAATTTTTAGGTTGGGCTTTCTTTTTATTTTTTCATAAAGATAACTCCCACATAAGTAATATATTCCTGTGTCGCGGGGACTTAACAAACATACAAAAAACGGACACAAAGAACACCCATACTCAGAATAACAATTGCATTGGAAGCAATATGGATCACTGAAAGTATTTTAACGTGTAGGATTTGAACCCACAACACTTAGCGCAGACCACCTTAACTACTAGGCCAACCGTGTAGTATATCAATAGTAATAACCATCAATAATATTTATTATCATATTTACTATCACATAGATCTCTACTCAGAAAGAAGGTATTGTTGTACCTACCTATATTTTAAACTACAATCTGTTTGCATCTTACTTTTATACTGCAACAAATAATTTACATAATAACTAAAAAAATGAGTAGCGAAAAATGAAACGTTAACCTAGAAAAAACAACTTTCCTACACAAACAAACTATAAAGGTTCGAGCACATTATGCCGGGCCGCAGCGTGCCGGGGCGGAGCGCAAAAATCCGCTCAAATCGCTTCAATACAAATTGTATGAAGTATCGCACACTGTGTCGGGCCGCAGCGGCTCGCATTATTGCGACGCGGATTTGCGTCCGTGCGATGCGACCCGCCCCGCCCCGCTGCGCCCCGTCACAGTGTGCTATAGTAAGCGGATTGGTGTGCATGCGCGTACGTGTTTATTTTACGAAATTTGCGTTTTTTGATACTTTTTCTTCTAACTTCTTCTTCTTCTTCTAACAGCAGGCAAAAAAAAGAAAGTTCTTCGTCAGAGCTATCCATAAGGTACAGTTGCACTAAATACACAACAGTTGCGCATGCGGTACACTCTACTCAAAATCCGTCAATGCGCTGCGACCCGGCCCGTCACAATGTGCTAAGTAAGCATTTTGCGCTGCGCTGCGGCCCGCCCCGACACGCTGCGGCCCGGCATAATGTGCTCGAACCTTAAAAGTTATATAAACACACAAATATAGACACATAATACATAAATCTAAACTTCAAGACAAATATCACAACATAACATAATCTATAATACATACATATATATTGATATACATATATATAAAGTTGAGCAAACACTCAGCTTGTGCCTGGTCCTGCCTGGTACCGAGCGACCTGATGTTAATTTTACGCGGGAACTGTACTTTATTGATGGGAAATCGGTTCTATTGCCTTCATAAAAGCAGCCATTAAATAAAAAAGCGGTGTAATCTGTGGGGATTTTCGGTGGGGGTGGGATTTATAGTGTAACTATTTACGGTAGGTGTGTGGTAGAAAGTGAATTGGATTTTTTTTTTTTTTTAAAAGACCAATCCTTGTGTAAAGTATATTCGTAACTATTATTCATAATTAATCATAATAGTAGTAGTAAAGCCACGCTGATTTCGACACGAATGGGCAGAGCTCGACCTGGGGCAGTAGCATCCTCACACATAAGACCAACTTAATATGACAATATTCGTTTTTCGTTGGTGAGTGTCAGACCGAAGGTCATTCTGCATCATTTTCCCGGCATCCGGAGGCCGGTAAAATGACAGTATTCAATGTAATGACAGTAAATAAATAAATATTTCGGACATCTATGACACCACGCTATCTATTCCCAAACTATGCAGTTTTTTTGTAAATACATATATATTATACATAGAAAACAACCAAGCTCCGAAACAAATATTTGCGGATCACACAAACATTTGGTCCGACCCGGATCGAACCAGAGACCTCTTGATCAGCAGCCGCATACGCTAACCACTATACCAACAAGGCAGTCATGTCGTCTTTCGTTGGTGAGTGAGAGACCGAAGGCCTAATCATACTGCATAATTTTCCCGCCATCTGGAGGCCGGGAGAATGATGTAAAAACATCTCACGTAGATACTCTTACACGTAACTCACCTTACCGGCACATCGGGAAGTGGTGTGGTATGACGGAATCACAACGATTGAAACCACACGGTGATCTTTATCATGACATTTATGTGACCCTTGTGAGGGGCTTGCGTATACTCTAAGAAGTCCCCAGAAATCCCAACAGACCTGGGTCGTTAAAGAGTGCCGTTCAATTACGTCACAAACTCACATGTGAGTTTGTTATATATTTATATATCTTAACCAACTTGTCGTATACTCACTATGAAACTGTTAAGAAAATATATTTTCAATATAAGACAAAAATAGCAAGTAGTTACTAAATTCAAAGCGTCAGCCACTAACAGAATATTAGGTTACATCTGTACTAGATTACTTCAAAGTACATCTAAACAACATCGATTACATCAAAATCGAATGCGAGTATCGATTCCAGAGAATCGAGAACTCCGCGAGACGGCACATATATTAATACGTTGTAGAGTGCAATAAAATTGGCTGACAGCGTTAAATTAGTGTCGGGAAAGGCATTTATAAGTAATCGAATACATCGGTATGCAAGAATCGATTCTAAGATTCGATTTATTAAATTTTACAGCAACTGCTTGCTTACTGCGTCTTTATATGGATAGACTAGTTCTTCGTTTTGATTTTTCGTTTATTTTCAAACTTAATCTTAGCACTTTGTAGACTAATTTATTTTTACACGCTTTTTATTAGCTTCACCTGTATGTTTGTTTGTTTGTAACCGACTCCTTTGGGTGCGATTTTGTACCACTTTAAACGACCAGATTTCGTTCAAACTTTGTAGATTTATCGCGGACCGATGACAGTACACTAAATTGAAAAAAAAGCTAAAAAATGTTTAACAAATTAGTCTTTTTAAAAGGAAATAGTTTTAAAAAACTAAACAAACACGCTTTAAAGCAACAAATCGTGGGGTCTGAAAATATTTCAATAACGTCGCCCCACGCTTTTTACAACAAAATTATTTTCTACTTTTTAGTTTAAAAGCGTGTTTGTTGAGTTTTTTAATAGTATTTTTTTTTAAACAAAAATTGTTTTTGTCACAGATTCAAACATCAGCATAAGCATAAGTACATAGGTGTATATAGTAATAAGTTATACCTATACCCTATACATACCTACACGTATAGATTCTTAATTCGTAGTTCTTAAGCGTAGAAGAGTTCTTATGAAAGAAGACATGAATAATATTTGCAGTCATTCCACTAAACTTTGATAGACATATTTACTTACATTTATTTGAAGTAACATTAGCAACAGACTATTTACGGATATGTAAATAAAAAGCTTTAAGACAAACAATACCCTTAACAACAACGCAACAACTGAAATAAGAAGAACAATAGAAATCTACCTTCTCTTTATATCAGAAGACCTTTGGACCTTACAATCATTGCCCTACTAACATTATTAAACTCCATCATCAGATCACCTCTAATTGTTCTAGGTGATGAGAAACAATCACCGAGGGAAAGCAACGACAGCGCGGTTAGTATCTGGATGAGTCACCGTTAGTGTCATGACACCATAAGACAACAGTCGTGAAGTTTATTTGAAGGCCTTCGGGCTGCTTACATACATCCAACGGCAAGATTACGTAGCCACAACCTTGTCATTTTGGCCAGCGTGGCCAAACCCTCTATTGAGAGAAAGCCCGTGCCCATCATTGGGACTGTATGGGTAGTTCATGATCGGATCGCCACTACTATGCAGAATAATATTATTATCTTCCCTAATACACATAGAGTTTAATTTCAATGTAACAGCTATAAAAAAGCCTAATTTAACGTTTTGTTTACATAATCAATCTCAAATAAGGCTAAAAACGCGTTAAAAATAGATTTCGTCACATTGGTCTGACCTACAGTCCTAGACACTTTTGTAACTTATGACCGTCGTAGGGTATGTGGCATTAAAAGCGGTCATTGACAGCAATTAAATTATCAAGATCGAGAAAGACAAAAATAAACCGGTAGGAATACTATTTACTAAATGATTATCTTTTTATTATAAATAAAATATGGATTGCTGTCCGTTAGTCTTGCTTAAACTGACTGGACTGAGAAGGCTGAATAGGCCATGATCTGTTTGTGAGAGTCTAGGGAGAATTTAAATCGTGTTTTTTATATGTTGGCTACCTAAGTGACTCTGAAACCTGATGGAGAGAAAGCATGGATAGAATTCAAGAGTGGCTGCAATACACACAAACAGACACACCACACTTGCTAACGCAGACAAGAAAGTATGGCGACCCACACTATGGCGGCTTAGTGAGATGATTTTTTTTGTAAAGAACCGGGATCGTAAAAAAAAGTAAAATTTTATGTGTTCGAAATAGTTTACGTAAGAATAGTTCAGAAGTATATATTCTATTGTACATTAATTACAAGAAGGTGGATGGATATTATATACAGATTTGAAGAAATCAACAGTAGACGTATTAGAATGGTTGGTTCAACGCACTGATCTCAGGACCATATAATATAATAATGGAGCGACTGATTAGCGTCCAGCATCAATGACAAATATTGCGTAAAATAAGGAAGATTTATTTTAAAAGTCGTTTTATAAACACACGTGCGTATTTTACACGTACACATATTCTACATTTTCACAAAAGTTACGTTACCACTTACCTTGGAAGTAACTCTTGGTTCGCAGGTAGCTGACTGATAGCCTGAGGATCGAGAGCCTGTCCAGCTTGCTGAGGATGTTCTGTTCGAAGGGTAAGAGGGAAGCCAGGGTGTCCAGTTCAGCGTTGAGTCTCTCCCGGTGTCGCTTGCTAGGGTTGCTCTTCGTGACTCCGTCTTTTGAAGGTGGTTTGATGCTGGAACAATGTTTGAGAATTATTTACAGGATATATTAGAAATAATTTAATAATATTGACCACTTTTTAGTGCTTGCTAATGGTTCATGACCTTAACTAAATAAAATCATTGTCAAAAAGCAGATTTATTTGTACTATATTATTTCCTGACTCTACTCGTCTGAATGTCAGTTTTCGCGTTAAAAAGAGATTTAACCATAAAACCATAACATACTGAGTTCACATCAAATTTATAACATTATTACCTATAGATTTATATATTTAAAAACACATTAGTATTTTTGTACGCAGCTGGGTTCTTAGGCCTTCCAGTTGGACGACTGAACATTATTAAAATCAGTTCTCTCTGCTTCCATTTGAAATGACACATTACTGTAACGGTGACTACGAATAACTATTGCAGTTCAGTACGACGGTCACGCAACCAAGGCTTGTTAGCATAACTTATACGGACGGATGGAGGGTAAGCTTCTAACGATTCCGCTACCTCACTTTTTCAAGAACCGTGGCGTGGCGCGCTTTTTAGACCGCTTTTTATCAGCGTAGTCGGGCTTACTAAACGTTAACTTCGCTTAAATTGTATAAGGCATTGCTTAAATTGTGTGACATTTGCTACGTTTCGTGGCGTGGGTAACGAGCGTGTGTAGTTTAAACCGTAATATAATTGACTAAAATTGTTGAAGAAATGTAGTTGAAAAATCAAATGTTGGTAAGATATTATTTTTTAAATTTGGTTTTCCCCCTAACTAATAGAGATTGTAATTAAATAAAAGTTTTTATTTGTTATGCCATAAATATACAAAGTGTCACCACCCCAATTTATACCACGGATGTCGTAAGAGACGAATTAAGGCGCGAACTATGCAAGACAACATCACAGCATAAGAGAAGGAAAACTTGAAACAAACCTACCCTAAACCTAAACTATTAAAGGCCCTGGACTATGATGATAGGGTTAACATTCAGAGCGTAATGTTGCTAGGTAAAAAATAATCTCAGTTAACAGGTTTTCTTTATTAATTACACATTAATTTATTTAAATTAAAGTATTGTTAAACAACCAAAATAAATTACATAGTTACATTATTTGTTTTTCTATAATTTGTTTATAAAATTCGACTGCATTAGTTTAAGTTAAATTATTAATGGAACAGAGATGCAAGGAGTAGATGTACTTACTAAAAAATTTACGAAAGTTGAGTTATTTATGGTACCTTTTTTTTCTAAAGTTTGATTTTATTATTGTAATGTAAGTCCAGAGAAAGATCATTATTAATTATGCTATTTTTTTTCCCGTAGATTTACATAGCTATATACATTTTTACACATTTTATTTGTCTATTATTCTTCTCTTCTTCTCTCTCTTCTTTATAAGTGGTTCGCTATTTGGAAGTTACCTACATACAATTTTCTGAATTATTTTGTACCTACTTAAATCGTCTTTTACTTTTTATTCAATTTATATTTTCTGAAATTATACATATGTACAGAATAATTTTAACAAAAGTTTGATAGTTCAAGATACAGGCAGGACCAGTTACATTTTATATCATAAGTATTTGTAACTATCCGAGACTGTTTTAATGTCGACATGTAATTATTTAATACTTGCTCTGCACAGACTAGTTATTTTTTTATATTTGCACTTTTTTTAATTTTATCTATTCCACAGATTTCATAATTCAACACAAATTATAAATAGTACATTAGTCATCGCCGCCCGTCGTTTTTGTTGATTTATTTAAACGTTTGTATCAAACGGCGCGCGCGCAGCCCTTTTGATATAATTCCCATATAATTTGTATTCATACACCAATATCTCTGACAATTAAAATTGAACCGTACAACCGACAACTTACAGTGATCTTTTGTATAAAGTTTTCAAAGAGCAAGTGTCAAATAAATCATTGACCGATTATTTCTATAAATCGTAACTCGATTAAGTTATAATCGATCGTGGTTTGTGGCAAGTATTTGTGGTTAATACACATTATAAAGGGCTATTTATTTTACGTTTGTAGTTTTTTTTTAATAGCTGTGTTGACAAATTACCACGGTGTCGATTAAAGAGCCATGATTCGATTTATGGGTTCGTTATTGAGTAAGTAATCATAGGAATTTACAGGATTATTCTGGATATCATATTTAAAAAATACAAATATATAATAAATATGTTACACTAAAGCACTTAAAAGAGTGGCTGCTCGTAAGAAATTGACTCCAAGAAGAAGGCCAAGAAAGCGTTCGTTAGTCCTCCAAAGACAGGAATATCCTCATGATGTGGGTCGTGTCAAGAAGGACTACCTTCTGCATGAGAGCCTTAGTCCAGCTTTCTAATATGAGCCTTTTAAGGTTTTGGAAGAAGCTATTCACTTTCAACCTGTTAGCAAATACAAAAATCGTAGCAATGATCAATGAATCCACATTCCACATATCGACAATCTCGTGAGATAAATCCAGATATTTGTTATTATTATATTTTTCGAGAATCGAACCCACGACCAGCCTTGTCTGATACGCAGTAGCTCAGTCTCAACAGACAGGAATAACAACAAACAGCAAACAGCAGAACAATCAATCAAACCAAAAAAAACTCATTCACAAACGAGTTTATTTGATTTCAACTACATTACCGTTCTTTACGTGACAATTTTACTTTACAGTTACACTATAACATACCTCAATCGAATCTTCGAACCATCTTACCGTATACGTCACAAGTCGTGTCAAATGACGTCATCGGCAATTACGCAAGTCAACAGCCAAGAACAGTAGGGACATCCAGCTGAATGAGTGGCTAATGTTGCCGTGCCGACATGCGAGCCCTCTGTCACGCATATAACGAAAACGATACTAAACGGGTCACGTGAGCCACAACCCACTGTGTTTAGAGGTTGTCTTCGTGGCCTAGGCACGGAAGATATGTCGGTGATCTGGCGAACAGCTGTTTTTGTAAACAACAACAACAATTATTCATAATGTCCCACCCCACTGTTCGGGTCTCCGCTTAGGAGTTGGTTAAGGCTATACGTCTTCACACGGATTGGGGATTGGTAAGAAAACGTTGTGGCTACGTAATCTAGCCGTTGGATATTTTTAAGCCGCCCGAACCGGACCCGTCTGCTAAATGTGACATCCGAATCATGATACCACGAGTGTTCTCACTCGTAGTATCTTGTTAGTAATGATCACCCATTCAGATTCTGAATGTCATCTTTGCATACTCTCGCTGATTGTTTCTAGTCACCAACAACTTGTCTATATGCACCTTCTCTTTTTGTGTGGGCAAATGAAACACTACGAGTTAATCATAGTCAGTGTGATGATGGATTGTCAGTAGTCCTATTCAATGGAAAAGCTGGATCGATTTTGACGGGACTTTCACTTGCAGCAGCTGTTTTTTAGACAAGCCTATCATTTTTTACAAGAAAAACCACGGGACTCAGTTTGTATAAAATAATAATACGGTTTTGGTGCTATACAATGGTATATGTATTGCAGAATATTTTCAACAAATTTATTTATTTTAGTCATTTTTTTATATACCAATAGATCAACAACCTTAAGTAACCTTTATCTATATATAAATCGTTTAAGTTATAACAAAACAAAATGTATCCAGTTCACATATTTATGTGTAATTTTAACGAAACACTTTAACGAACATTTAATAGGAGCTGTTTAAACTCTTTCCGTGGGTAATTTGTTAGAGACTTGGTTTTATCTTTTGTCTAATCTTGTTTCTATTTTAGTCTTTACACTTATTACCGACACATCTTTCTTTCTATTGTAATTGTGTCATATGTTACTTTGTAGAGAAATAAATATTTTATTATTATAAAAAAATAATATAAAAAGTAATGAATAGATTATAAATGAAAATATTTATAAATATAAATATTTCGGACATCTTACACACAACGTCATCTAGTCCCAAACTTAGTAGAGCTTGTATTATGGGTACTAGACAACTGATATAAATACGTAAACATTTTTTGTTGTAAATACATAGGTACATATTAGTAGTATACATAGAAAACACCCAGACTTATTGGCACTAGCTGGGAATCAAACTCATGAGCTCAGGCATCTCAGGCGGGGTCACTAACCACTAAACAAATCGGCCCGCCACTATTTGAATAAACTTATTGATTCAGTCTTCAGTTAATTGTGATAAGAAAATTGATTGATTAATAACATGCAAATTTTTTTCTTACGGCTATCAACGAGAAATACAAAAATTTCACTAACACCTTCGCAAGTTAGAATCAAATTTATAATCATCGAAAAAAATCAGTAACCGTATAATGAATTTATATGAAAATATAACGACATTTCGTACACAGTGTCGTTTTTTATTATTCTTTTTTAGGGTTCCGTACCCAAAGAATAAAAACAGGGCTAATAGGGTCTAAGACTCCGCTGTCCGTCCGTCTGTATGTCACCAGGCTATATCTCACGAATTGTAATAGCTAGACAGTTGTAATTTTTACAGATTATATATTTTATTGGCGCTATGACAACAAATACTAAAAATAAAATAAAATGAATATTTAAGACGGGTCTCATACAATAACCGAGATTTTTGTACCGTTTTTTTCTTGTACCGTTTTTTACTTGATCATAGTAACAGTAATTGGAAGACGTTTGAAATGTTATAATGTATATTATGTACGGATCCCTTCCTGCGCAATTCCGACTCGTACTTAGTAGATTTTCCTTTTTTTATTTTTAATTGAAAGCGTAAATCCATTGTCTACGCTACGCTCTTGACTTCGCAATGAAATTTTTAATCACCTCAGAGATGTTTTAGATTTTGATATAAAGGTTTTATCAATTACATATTCGTCACGAGGTATCTAATAAGTGTTTTGAAGAGTTATTGTTGTAGATTGGTTCCCAGGTTTTGGCCGTGTGATTGATGTCTGAAATTAGGACTACAATTGATTCTCACACTGTTTTTTTTTTCTTTCACCTATCCTGGGAACAAATTCCCACGATGTGCTAGCTGGTTATCGTAGTTTATCGCTTTTAATGAGAATATGTCATGCTGATTTCATTAACAACGGCCCGGTTCAACCGGATTAATACTAACCTTTCACAGAAGATCAACTTTTAATATAACAGTATTCGTGCTGGTGATGGATTAAGAATACAAAGGGTCACCACCCCTATTCATTCCATGGATGTCGTAAGAGGCAACTAAAGGAACAAAATAAGCAGCTAACATCACTGCCAAGAGAAGGAAAACTTGAAACAACCCCGTCTGGCCAGCGTGGTATAGTAGGCCCAAACCTCCTTTGTAAGGAGAGGCCTATGTCCAACAGTGGACTGTTAAAGGCTGTTGATGATGATGATGATTTGTGCTATCGTGTTTTGTTGGTTAGAGTAACATCGGGGTCCCAATGATCACCATGTGAGTCACCATGCTCAGGGCCGCAAGAGTTTTGGGGCTCAAATTATTGTGTGTCTAATAAAATTATCAATCACTAGCTCCGCCCGCGTGTATGTCGGTTATCGCGGTAAAAAGTAACCTATGTCCTTTCCCAAGTTCAGTTCTATCTACATATCAAATTTCATCAAAATCGGTTCAGTGGTTTAAGCGTGAAAGCGTAACAGAGAGACAGAGTTACTTGCGCATTTTTAATATTAAGTAGGGATAAATAATACTACAAGCTAAGTGCTTATTTTGATTATTTCGCATTGTACTGTAACTTTTGTGATTAAAAAATTAATGTGCCTAACAATATTTATCGAGACTATATGTGTAAGAGAAACAAGGGGGGCTCCCTGGCCATGGTGGGCCCTGTTCACTGGCCCCGTGTGCCCATGGTAAAGACTACTGTCATTGATTACTGTCATGTCAATGATTACTGCCATGGTAAAGACGGTTATGACCATGCTGTATTGTTGAAATGACTGCATTCGCAATAAGTATTTGGCAAAATGGGATTTGTAGTGTGCCATGGGAGAGGTCAGAGTCCAGTGGTGGACTGTTTATGGGAAAAACGAATGACCTAACTATAACCTATAGTGTACGTCACCATGCTGCATTGTTTATATTTATAGTGAGTATGTTGTGTCTCATTTCAACCTCACAATCACATAAACAAGTAAATAAATAAATAAATATTTTTGGACATCTTACACACCGTCATCTAGTCCCAAACTAAGCAAAGCTTGTATTTTGGGTACTAAACATCTGATATACTAAACATATTTTTTTTTGTAAAAACATATTATAAAGAAAACACCCAAACTCCAAATATTTGGTCTGACCCGAGAATCGAACCCGAGACCTCTTGATTAGCAGCCGCATACGCTAACCACTAAACCAACAAGGGAGCAAGTAATTCGATTTTAATGATTTAATTCAATTAATACAGTTCACAATACCGAACCATTATTTTTTTCTTTTATTCGACATCCACGTTTTAATTAAGGGTGGTGAAACTCCATATAATTGACCCATCATCACACGGACACACGTATCTTTATATATATAATTCTTTTGTGAGTGTGTATGTCACTGAACTTCTCTCAAACGACTGGACCGATTTTGATGAATTTTTTTGTATGTGTACAAGGGGATCTGGGAATGGTTTAGATTCGCAATTGGACCCGGTAGGTGGCGCTGCGATCAAGTTCTGGAATTTTAAAGTTGGGCGGCACGAAGTTCGCTGGGTCAACTAGTATCTATATAAATCTATACATACGTATCTGTTTCTACACATAACTGTCTCTTTATAATTTTAAATTACGATACTTACATAAAAAACAATATTTAAAAACTTTGTACGCCTGCCTGTTTGTCTGTCTGTATGTTTATGTTTTTTAGACTATCCTCGCGATGCTTCAATACCTGCTACAAGATCCATCAACAAGCGCGAGTGACACCGCGGGGCTCAGCTCGTTGTTGAAATTAAGACTGGGCCTTATAATCTATGTTAGGCCGCCTCAAATGTTACTTAAGTATAAAAAAAAGAAATGTATTACGTCACAAGGTATGTTTACAAATGTGGTGTGTTCAGAACTATAATTATAAATATATTAGAAAGGTCGTTGGACGGGTTAAGGCCGTACTTCTTTTGTTTCTATAGCCTTTTTTGTTTTTTTTGATGATTTCAATGTAACTGTGGCTTATAAATTGATATTCTTAGTTTTGATTCCTTTTCCAGAACGATAGCACGTCTGCATAAAACAATATATTATGTGGTTCTCACTTCACCGATATTTTAGCTGGTACCTAGAGCTACGCTGATTTATGCACGGCTAGGCCGGGCCCGGTGCTACCCTTGCAAAGAAGATCAATTTAAAAATGATAGCATTCGTACTGTTTTAATATCATTGGTGAGTGCGAGCCTAAGATCCTAATGATAAAGAAACATCTCATTAGGCTAGTATGGGTCACCTTACTGCATTGTGTGCACTCACAATGAGGATGGTGACCAACACTCTTGGATACTGCTAATGCTTCCCATCAGGAAGAGGAACTTTGGCAGTCTCGTACAAAAGAAAAACATGACCCACCATATTATTAATCAAAATTGTATTCTTCTTTTGATGATATGGCGACAAAGTGACAAATATCTATTTCTTCCAATTCTATACTAGCTTTTGTGATGTAGTAGAGGTTATCGGAGTCCAAAACTCTCTCTCTTCTTTGTCGTGGTGATTTAAATGCCAGCAACGGAATTTGTTAGTCGTTTTTTTATATATATATTTAAGCGTACCAAAGTGACTCTACTCCAACTGATGGAAAGCATGAGTAGAATCCAGGTGTATGGGTCACCATCCTCATTGTGAGGGTAGGCAGCAGGTGTCCAGGAATGACGGTAATCACTTACTATTATGAAGTGTCCGACCGATGGATGATTTTTGGTATCGCCGAAATCGAAGCCAAAGATTGAAAAACGATAAAAGGTTTTGTTCAAGGTTGATTACAAGCTACAATTGTAAAAATAAATAACTACATCATTTTGAAAATTAAATATTGAAGGTTTGCACTACATAATATAGAAATGTAAATTGAATCATTGTTCAAGTCGATCATTTAATACGTTTGCTTAGTTGGCATGTAATGTTAGTTGGCAACAGTATCGGCCGGGGCCTGGCAGGTGACGCTGCTGTCTGTTTGTCACCATCAGTTAATAACTAAACACAATATTTACTAATTCTAAGGCGTTCGAAGTTCGCCGGGTCACCTAGTCAATAATAAAAGCGAACAGGCTATACTGCACCCTTTCAAGATTTAACATATTATTTTTATAAAATAATATGATAATAGGTATGATTGTAATTTCAGTGTGTATATATTTTATTTTATTGGGTGCTAACATTATATATGAGAACAAAAATATTCGCTATAAACCTTGACATAACTAGAAAAACTCACGTTAAGTATGTACTGCGAGAAAAATCGTAGGAAAACGCTCATTGTTCCGAAGGCTGTGCGCAATCAACCACGAATTATGGTATTGGCATACTTAATTTTACTTGGCACACATGTTCATCCAACTTCAACGTTGTTTTTACTCAATTAAAACTAAACTCTATCGTTGACAATTTTAAGGTTGAAATTCCAATTAAAATCCAACCTCGTTTACGACTTTTTGTTGAAAAAAATCATCATACCAAAAAGTTGTATACGTCGAATCTGATTGAATTGAATTAAGACTTTACCTAATAGATTTAAAGTTAAATTTTGATTGGTTTGTGATAAAGATGAGTTAGTATGTCCTGAATCCTGTGTCTATTATTCAATTAATGCTAATCTATTGTTTAAGTTTTTTTTTTCAAATTCAAGTAGGTGCCAAGGAAAATAAGGACGAGACAGGTTTTTTATGTATTTTGTTAATTGGCACCGATTGTTTTGTGTAAATCTCGTATTAATTGTGTACACGCACACTGAATAGGTAGATCGTAAATTAAGTAACTGTGTTTTTTTTTGTTTGGGAAATGTATAGAGCTGTTAATCAACTGAAGATTTTAAAAATTGGCGATTTGTTGGTTTTAGCTGTACTCAGATATATCTACGGTCAAATCTTCATCTACATCTTTTTAGCCTTTATACCAATGCTATTTGTGGTCGGCTACCAGTTCAACCGGTTTTACCTGATTTTATTAGTTTTTAAGCGGAACGTTCCTTCGCAACCCTGAGGGCAAACTGAATTTGAAGATTGAACTTGTTGTCAGTATGCACTGATTTCGCGATAATTATTGCCATTGCTGTTCATGACAACCGAGACCGACGTCGTAACGTGTTCTTAGAGACACCGGGGTGAAACACTGTAATTTTCCAGTGTCTGGTGCTAATAAGATTTTTTTGTAAGAAAATCGTAACAAGAACCCAACCCGGAAACCTAACCGAATACCTGTTAATCAGGAGTCGCGTACGCTTACCGCTAGACATACGGTCAAATTTTTCGTTTTAAAGATACAAAAATATCAGAGGGTAACACCACGGGATGCTACTAATGTTAGGATATAAGTATTTAACGTATGTTAGAAAAACGTACCATGTGTATTTATAGCACAGAAGTGACCCCTACAATAATTCAATTTGCCATCATTGCAACACGAATCAAAGAGCCCCCATTATAAGTTGACATACCAGCAATGATTGCCACAAATCGTAGCAATTTGCTAACAATTGACGGAGCCCTGCTCTGGGTTAAGTGCGTAAACAGATTTGTTATAACGAGCCATTGATGCTGAATGGATTATATTACTGTTATGGAAATTACAGCGTTTGTTATGTATCGGGATAAAAAGTAGTCTTCCTCAAGAATCAAAGTGGACTGCACGGTTGACCAAGGGGCTTAAACGTTGGGTCCAGAAGGAGATGTCACCATGGACTCCTCCTTAAATAGAAGCGCGAAGAGGACACACCGTGTGGTTTTTAGTTGGTTCGAGTCTGACCCACCGCCGCCGCATTGAAAACCCCGGCGGGTTGACGGTCCGAGGGGATTTCCACACGTAAAAAAGGGGTTTAACGTTGGCCACGCTTCTTTCTACAGCGCCAAGTGTTGTGAGTTCAACTACCTCTCAGAAGTTGTCGTCTTATTAACTTTAGTTATGGAATAATTTTAAGTGGATTTTAATTATACTTCCTCTCACCAGGTCAGTTCTTGGATACGTTTAAAGTAAAACACAGTGTAAATACATGTCTGTATGTAATATATAGTGATTAGTACATAACTGGTGTCGCTTGGCGTCATAACAACCCGCTTCCGTAGAAGATTCTAACAAGTAACGGAATTATATAACTAGCTTATAGTGTCAACCTATCGCCGTCCACTGCTGGACGAAGGTCGCCGTCCACTGCTGGACGAAGGTCTCCGCCAGCCATCCTGGTCTTGGGTATGCCAGCCACCTTCCTCAAATCATCGGTCCATCGTGACGCAGGGCGTCCTACACTACGTTTGCCTAATCGCAGTCTCCACTCTAGCACCTTTCGGCTGCAGCGTCCATCAGTCCATCTGGAGACATGTCCGGCCCACTTCCACTTCAGCGTGCTGATTTTCCATGCGATGTCGGTAACTCTAGTTCTCTGCCTAGCCATTAATATATTATTATTTTGTATGTTCAAGATAGTAGAGCCATGCTGATTTTAGCACGAATGACAGGGAAAAACCCCCAACCCACATTCGGCCAGCACATGATGCATGGCCTTAACCCTTTCCTGAGAGGAGAGTCAAAACCAGCAATGGGACATTATTGGTTGTTGTTGATGATGATGATGACTGTAACGATACTACCATACACAGAACATCAACCTCGAATGACAGCATTCCTGCTGTCGTGTTTCGTTGTTGACTGTGAGACTCTGAATAGGCCGCCATAGTGTGGGTCACCATATTCCATTGTCTTCATTCACAATGAGGATGATGACTCTTGAATTCTACTCATGCTTGCCATCAAGCAGACACTTTAACAAGCGTAAACACAGAAAAAAGAAAGCTTTCGAAATATTAATCCTAATTAAATCCTTTAATGTATTACAACAAAGCTGAAGATTACAACATACTGTAGCAAAATAATCACCTTCACATCCAAAATGTACCAATAAAATCCGCCACTCCAATTATAACAAGTGCACTTTATCTAACCCTGCAAATAACCAGACAATACCCCACTGGGCTTTTGTACCCATTCAGGTATAGACGTCGGCGAACATTAACTCCTGTCAAAATATACTCGGTCTCTTTGTCCCGGGACATCGATACGAGGGTTGGATACAATGGGCGATGGGAGGGTGGGGCGTGACAATCGGATTATTGTTGGCTATTTATTTATAATGGCGGTTAGGGATATTGCCAAATGGTATTAAGTTCAGGAATTTAATGGCAATAAAAATGTGTGTACTTATATGTAGATAATACGAAACAAAATTCAGAAAATTCAGATAAAGTTATTTGAGAGTTAACGATACCCGTAACAACGCGCGGTATAACACGTTCGAAATGTCGTGAGGTGTTGTAACTTTTTTGAAATTTTTCCTTTTATAGTTTAAGATATGTAGAGGAACAAGTATCGTGTTCCTCCAACACAAAGGTAGGATCCTCCGACCAGGCGAGGTGATCGTGCCTGGCGGGCCACTGCCCAACAGTTGACGTTGGGATGTGGTTATATATGTTATATAATCGGTGCGAGAATTTCTCTACCGCGATTCAGGATTAGTAGTTACTCCGTATAGTTCATTCCGTGTTTTCTTTTGTGGTTCAGTATTTCATCGGTAGATGGTGCAGTTGTACGTTTTTCGCCGTTGTACAACATGTGCAGTAAGTCTAAATAAATAAATAAATAACAAAAGCTCTGCTTAATTTGGG
The DNA here is from genome assembly GCA_932526445.1 of Phragmatobia fuliginosa. Lineage (NCBI taxonomy): Eukaryota > Metazoa > Arthropoda > Insecta > Lepidoptera > Erebidae > Phragmatobia > Phragmatobia fuliginosa. Next base: position 15,238,347 of record OW052078.1, on the reverse strand, counting down.
ACTAGATAATGTTGTACGTAAGATGTCCGAAATATTTATTTATTATTTATTTAGTATTTAACATAATTTTTTTTGTTACTGTTAGAATAACTTAAACTAGCTTGCTCTTTTAAAGGTATTAAAAAAAGTTCTATGAACACGATCTTCTGACTTATGTCAGAGATGTTAAACATTTTTGCACTTCAATCATGCAATATTTCTTACAATATCGAACTAAATTTGTCTCAAAATTATTTTAACTGTTCTAAATATAAATATTCCTCAAAGCAGATCCCTTCGGATATCTTGATATCCGTGATTTGGAGCATTGATGATGCGTCATTAGGGGTCGTAAGCCTCGAGGGGAGTTAATACAATTTTAATAGGCGCCGTTAGACCTTCAAGTTTAGTAGAATTGTCTTAATTTTTTTTTCTCAGATCAAATTTGAGGCGCTTGAAACGAAAAAAATGCTTTCGTTGGATAATAAGCTGTTGTTTATCTGTTGATTCGGGTTTTAATTAATTTTATACTTGTTAAGTTAATTATTATGATAAATAAGCGCTTATAAGCGTGACCTATTGTTTTATGAGAGGTTAGTTGAGTTTTTAGTGATGTGCACTGCGCTAGAGTTTTGGGTATAATTCCTACCCGCGAAAAAAATGCTTGTATTACAAGTCAATTTCTTTTGCGTTGGGATGTAGAAAATTGTGTAAAATAGCTTTCGTACGTGGCCCCGCCTGCGTGTATATCAGTTGTTACGATAAAATGTAAACTTTCTCAGGCTCTATACTGTCCGTGTACCAAATTTTATTTATATCGGTCCAGTAGTATTGTGATGTAAGCGCGACAGACAGACACACACAGTTACTTTCACATTTTTAATATTAGTAAGGATTTATTAGTAGTTTACCTTAGTACTAATTTAATTTGATTCAGGATTCAAGTGTGTATGTATGTAGGTATATATATACATATATATATATATATATATTTCATCATCATCATCAACAGCCTTTAACAGTCCACTGCTGGACATAGGCCTCTCCTTTGAAAGGAGGTTTTGGCCTACTATACCATGCTGGCCAGACGGGTTGGTAAAGGGTTTGTTTCAAGTTTTCCTTCTCTTGGCAGTGATGTTATCTGCTTATTTTGTTCCTTTAGTCGCCTCTTACGACACCCATGGTATGAATAGGGGTGGTGACACTTTTAATCCGTCACCACACGGACATAAATATATATTTATAATTATCAAATATAATAATTATGTTATGTAGGTATTATATAAATCTTTATTATATTATTTTATAAATATAATCTTGGCACCTCTTTTTGAGAGGACATCTGCCATGTCCTTACTGTACCACCCAAAGGTTGGCTGGTAGAGAATGCGATATGGCATTAAGTCCACTTCATGCAAATGTAATACAGAAAGTGGTAATAAATAAATTATAATAAATAAATTCAATGACCAGAGTGTGAGATGGCTCTAGAAACATTAAGTCTCTCTCTCTCTGTCTCTATTTTGGTAGCATTCAAACGGTTAGAGGAATTGAAAAAAAAAGGTTTTTACGTATTTTAATATGTATTAGCTTAAAGTAAAGCCATTTACAGACTAATGAAATATACTGCAATTCCTTCCCTATCAATTGCCACAATCCGAGCCCATTATCGTAACCAAAATCGCACGATTAACGGCCTAACCCTCAAACGCTTAGAAGGTATTAGTTCCGCGCATGTGGTCACAACGACCGTATTGTGTAGACGCTGTGGGGGTTAACTTACCTGTCAGCTGATAGCGGTTAATGGTTAAGCTTGCTTTTATTTTAAATAGAGACTTTGACTACTTTTATACGTTTAATGGTAAGTTAAATGACGGTGTTCCAGGCGTGAATTTTATTTTTATTTTAATGTAATTATAATAGGTTTTTTTGATCTTATTAGTACTGGGAGTTTATTGTCGATTCTTCTCTATATGAATGATATTTTGAAACCGCGCAGCTAAACTCATTTACGTCACGTTTTGGGAGTGCCTGAAAAGGCCTACTTTGAAATGAAAGCTTTATGATTTTGAAAAACTCTATTAAAAATATTTTTCAAATAAAAGCTTCGTACAGGTATTTCTTTAACGAAAGAAAACGAAAAAGAAATTCAATAAAAATTAAAAAAAAGTTAAGCGTTATAAAAAGTGAGTAGCTATTTATTTTTTATATTATGTAAGCTAACCTTAAAAAGTATGTCTCAACAAAATTTATACAATAGAAAGAAATTATATAAACCTAGCTTTTGTTCGCGTCTTCGCTTGCATGCCCTTTATCATGGTGTCGTGAAGCCTTCGTCGTTCCTCAAGAATCCAAGTATTGCCATGTGAAATTTCATTGAAATTGGTGCCTGATAGACTGATGATTATCCCCCACAGGAGGTATGGTGAAATAAAAAACAAGCTTATAATGGTGATGACCCACTCACAATAAAGACGAATTTACAAACGTCAAAATCCTTGAAACCGTTTAAGCTTTACAGCGTGACAAAGTGAAAATACGTAACCCTTCTTTTGGTCCAATCGGGTAAATGGAATGAAAATGAAAACAAAAATATGTTTATATTTTTTAATTAAGCTCGAAATATATGTACGCCAAGTTTCACAACATCATCTAGTCCGAAACCAAGCAGAGCTTGTAGTACTAGACAACTGATATAAATACATAATCATACTTTTTTTTTGTAAATACATACATAATATACATAGAAAACATCCAGACTCGCAAACAAATATTTTTGATTCACACAAATAATATTTGTTCCGACCCGGGAATCGAACCCGAGACCTCTTGATCAGCAGCCGCATACGCTAACCACTAGACCAACAAGGCAGTCAATATAATTGAAAAGTCATGATCACTTTTTTTAAGCTATAAACGATAAATACTGTTTGACAAGTAGTAATGAGACATTCGATAACTGTTTAACACCAACGTGGAACAAAAAAACTAATTGGGACTACATTTCTACGCCTGTCAGGATACAAGGCAAGATGTGGATCTAGTTTTTTATTTAATAACTAGCTCAGTCCTGCAGTGTTACACGCGTTTATTGTTGTTAGTTGCGAAAAGCGGAGCGAAGCTAATCAAACAAAATAACTTAGGTTTTAGTTGTAGTTTTCCGGGGCGGTTTCCGCACTAGTCCTAGCTATGGGACCATTGTAATAGGTTCTTCCTTGTCATCAGTTTTCCGCCTGTGAAACTTCTATTAAAATCTATTCAAACGTTACAGGGATTAGTGGGAACGTACAGACTGATAGACAGACAAAACTTCTCAAAAATGTCTTGTTGTTGCATGTATCGTTATATACTTTCACATGTATTTAGTAAAAAAACTTTGAAACAAAACCTGATCATAAATGTCAACCGCCACTTGTGACTTGCCGAACCGATGGCGATGCGACAGTTCGAGGGTATGAAATGTGTTGCAGAATCAAGCGAAGGGTTTGGGAGTTGGCTTTATTCTTGTATTGAGGGATTAAGAATGTGGTGTATGTATAGATATAAGTTAGAATAGTGTATGAAAGTATGTACTCAAAGTATTTAAAGAACCATGTAATCAAATATTAATTATTAAATCTTATAACTTTATACTGAACAGTCGTCTTTCCTTTGTTGATCTTACGCCGAACCCTACATGGCGACCCTGCCATGCGCGTGTTAAATTACAGTGCCGAGTGGTAATAAGATATGAATATGGGGACACATACTTTCGTCGTCTCGATCGTTCTACACGGTTCAAGTATTTTGATTGAAATTTCGCATAATGGGAGCCAGCAACAGTAAAACTAACGAAGGCGATAAGCACCAAGTGGTCTTAACTCAACTGGGTCAAGTTAATGAGGCGAATACCAGCATAGAGCAGCTCAGTTTCCATGCCTCTTCAATCACCATTATTTTGGCCGTGATTTTGCTGCTGATGGCCTTGGCGCTGCTATATGGGCTCTACAAACTGCACTATCGCTGCTATAAGCGCGTAGTTAGAAGGGAATTGGATGGCCACGTGATGCTTCGGCGATCTTGGCGTAATTTCGGGCGGAGTGTTGAAAGAGCACCCCAGGCACAAAAGAAGAAGAACTGTGAAATGTGTGAAGTGTGACGTTTCCTCCCCCGGAAAGTTAAGTGAAGTGATCCCCCTCCCTCCCTCAATATTTTTTTTTTCTAGCGAAAATTATGGTATAGGTATGTAATCTTATAATCATAGTTATATAAGGCAAAATTTAATAATCATTTAATCAATTATATTATGCTATTTTTTTTATATAATGTGTAATTGTAATGTTAAAGTGTAATGTTTGAGGAACTCGATTTAATTTACAGTGACTTAAACTTTGTAATAGTAATATTGAAAAACTAAGCACCATGTCGAATTTTGACTTGAAAACGGCGGTGGCCCTCTTGCCAGAAATGAATGACAAAGAGGAAGTCACCAAAAAACTTATTGATTCAATCGAACTATACAACTCAATGTTAAGTGCTGAAGGTAAATCCACTTTAATAAAATTCATTTTAAAGACACGCTTGTCTGAAAGTGCGAAACTTCGTTTGGCATCATGTTACACTTCTTGCGAGCTACTTTTGTCTGATATGAAAAAACATTTATTGACTCAAATGTCAAGTACAGCTATTCATACTCAGTTAATAAAAGAGAATCAAAATACTAGTACTATTGAGGACTATGGTAAACGATTAGAGAGTTTGTTTGTCAATCTAACTATTTCACAGGCCGACGGCAACAATGCGTCATACGAGGTTTTAAGGCCGATTAATGAAAAGTTAGCCATAAAAAGTTTCATAGATGGATTAAGGAACGCGAATTTAAGAGTAATATTAGCGGCGCGTAACTATTCTTCATTAAAAGACGTCATTCGAGCGGCCAAAGATGAAGAGTTGTCGTCATATGGTACCCGGTCACAATCGGAAGGTACTATATTTAGTGGGCAGTATCAACGTAAGTCAGGTAACTTTAACAGGTCATTTAGGGGTGGTCGCAGAGGCTTGTCGGAACGACAAGGATTCCGAGGCGGCCGAGGTGCAGGCAGCGGCCAATATCAGCCGCGCCAACAGCATAACTACCCTGGGACGTCCCGCCAGATGAATTTTGGCCAAGGGCGTACTACCTTCCATCGAGGCACTACTCAAGGTACGCGGTGGTCTCATAATAATATCTATCGCGGGAACCAAACAAGGCAAATTCATTTTATGAATACTACTAATGAGTGTCCGTCTAGCAATGTGCTGACCCCAACCTCGAATAATACATCGGAAAACGATTTTTTTCGAGCCTAACAACTGCATATTTTCTTTTAACACTAGCAATTATGTAGAATTCAATGTAGATTACATCATCAAAAAATGGCTCATAGATACAGGTGCATCCTTATCCGCAGTGAAATACGAGACCGTTGTTGCGCTGCGGCTTCCAATCATTAAACAAAACATATGCATAAAAGGAATAGGTGGACATTTGAACACTGAGGGTTATGTTTACATTAACCTGTCCACAAATGGAATGGTATTTAGACACAAGTTTTATGTTCTTAGAAATCTGACATGCTTGCATGATGGAATAATTGGACAAGATTTTTTACAACAACATAATTGTATAATTGATTATGAAAAGAATATTATGACTTTGTCATGTTTGGATACGAATACAAAGCTAACCTTGCCTTTAGGTTTAGGACAGCTTCACGGAAATAACTTTTTAACAGTCCCTCCCCGTTGTGAAAAAATATTTTATATCAATACATTTATGAACGAAGATTGTTTGATACGGTCTAAAGAGTTATGTAAAGGTGTTTATTTGGCAGGAGGAATTTGTAAGCCAGTGAATGGTAAAATACCTATACAAATCTTAAACTCACGCGAGGATGACGTTTGCTTGAGTTACTTTAGCCCTGATTATGAAAGTTTGCGTAACTACAACGTGTGTACTTATGAAAGAGATGATAATGTCAACAGCGAAAGAGTGCGTAAAATGTTTTCCTTGTTGGATTTTTCACATTTAAATTTAGAGGAACGGCGTTCGATTCAAAATATTTGTGCAAAATTTTGTGACATATTTTACCTCCCCGGAGATAAGTTAACGGTTAGCAATATTTATGAACAAGAAATTAAATTAAAGCCTAATGTTTCACCATCTTACATAAAACCTTATAGATTACCGCGCTCACAAAGAGAAGAAATTTCAAATCAAGTTAATAAGTTATTATCAGATAATATTGTCGAGCCATCCTGTAGCGCATGGTCCAGCCCTGTGTTATTGGTTCCGAAAAAATCAGATGATAATACTAAGAAATGGCGTTTAGTCATAGATTACCGCAAATTAAATGAAAGAATCGTTGATGACAAATTTCCATTGCCCAACATAGCAGATATACTAGATTCTCTATCAGGCTCTATGTACTTTACACACCTAGATTTAAACCAATCATTTTATCAATTAAATTTAAAGTCCGACAGTAGAGAGTTCACAGCTTTCACAACCCACGAAGGTCAATATCAGCTTACTAGATTGCCAATGGGATTAAAAACTAGTCCGAGTTGCTTCTCCAGAGCTATGACACTAGCAATGACAGGCTTAAACTACGAAAAATGCTTGGTTTATTTGGACGATTTACTCTGTTTTGGAAGGTCACTAAATATTCACAACAAAAACTTAATTGACATATTTACTAGACTCAGAAAAGTTAATCTTAAATTAAACCCTTCAAAATGTAAATTTTTAAAGAAAGATGTTCTATATTTAGGACATGTGGTGTCAGCTGAAGGAATTAAACCAGATCCGGAAAAAACAAAAGTGATTGACCAATATCCTGTACCACAAAATTCCGACGAAGTCCGAAGATTTGTAGCTTTCACCAATTATTATCGAAAATTCATTCCCTCGTTTGCAAAGATTACTTTACCATTAAATAAATTGTGTCGAAAGAACGTAAACTTTGAATGGACTGAGGAATGTCAAAAAGCGTTTTTAACCTTGAAACAATTACTTAGCTCACCTAAAGTACTGCAATATCCAAATTTCGATAAAGATAATACGTTTATATTACAAACTGATGCGTCAGGCTTTGCTATAGGAGCAGTTTTAAACAATAGCGATCGTAGACCTGTGGCATTTGCAAGTAGAAGTTTAAATAAAGCCGAAAAAAATTACCCCACAATTGAAAAAGAGTTATTAGCAATTACATGGGCGGTAAAATATTTCAGACCTTATCTTTACGGTAAAAAATTCATAGTAGAGACAGACCATAAGCCATTAATTTATTTATTCAATATGACAAATCCTTCAAGTAGATGTATGAAATTTAGACTGATACTAGACGAGTATGATTTTGATGTGATTTATGTGAAAGGGAAGGACAATGTGGCTGCAGATGCATTGTCCAGAATGCGTATAAGTAGTGAGGAGTTGAAAGGGATGCATGAAAATATTATATCTGTAATGACAAGAGCACAGTCGAAAAAGTTGAATGACGAGTACATGAAGTTGGACACTACTTTGGAAAGTAACAATCCCGACGACAATTGGACTGATCACCCGAGAGTTGTCGAGATGATAAAACTTCCAAAACAATATACCGAATTTCTATTTTTGAATGACATTGAATGGGAAGAAATAAAAAATGACGTAACATGCGAGTCTAAGTATTTCGCGTTTTTAAAATCAAAGGATTTAATTTGTGTTAAACCAATTTCCCAATCGCAATGTACACGAGGTGTCTTTGTGAGGGAATTGTGTTTATTTTGCAAATAATTAAATATTAAAAACGTATATTCTGTTCTAAATGAATATAATAAAGTGTTGATAAACAAAATAAGTAATTTAATAAAACAATCTCCTCAATGGACCGGTCCCCGCTTGCATATTGTACGAGGAGTTAAAAAAATAATTGATAAAGACACTATACGAGTTATATTAAATGATTATCACGTGCTGCCAACCAGTGGTCATGCTGGGATCAGGCGAATGTTAAGTAACATAAGGAGACATTATTTCTGGCCAGGTATGGAAAAAGACGTCACGGAATTTGTTACCAGATGCGATCAATGTCAAAGACAGAAGCATTTTAAGTATACAAAACAACCGATGGTTATTACCAATACAGGTAAATCAGCATTCGATAGAGTATTTTTAGATTTAGTGGGCCCTATAAGTAATGATAGTAATAATTATAAGTATATTTTAACGCTTCAGTGCGACTTGAGTAAGTACGTCGAGGCATATCCTATTACAACAAAGGATAGTGTGACCGTGGCAACAGCGTTTGTAAATAATTTCGTTTTACGCTACGGAATTCCACGCGAAATCATAACAGACAAAGGTACCGAATTTATTTCTACAGTTATGCAGGATGTATGTAAGTTATTAAATATTTCTCACTTACAGTCAACAGCTTATCATCATCAAACTATAGGTGCACTTGAAAATAGCCATAAAAACTTAATATCTTATTTACGAATAATGACTAATAACAATAGTGAAAATTGGTCATCATGGTTACCCTACTGGTGCTTTGCGTTCAATACTACTATACACACAGAAACTAAATATAGCCCGTACGAACTTGTATTTGGGAAAAGATGTAACATTCCAAGTAATTTAATTGATACATTAGATCCATTGTACAATTTTGATGACTATCCTAATGAACTCAAGTACAGGCTTCAAAAGTCGCAATTAGAGGCTAAGTGTAATTTAGAAAATAGTAAGCAGTTAAGGAAATTACGTTATGATTCATATACAAACATTGTCAATTATAATCCAGGTGAATTAATATTAGTTAAGAATGAAGCATGTAAAACTAAGTTAGATCCATTGTATTTAGGACCTTTTGAGGTAATCAAGGACGTAGATCCAAATGTACTAATAAAATACAACAATCTTGAAAAACTTGTTCATAAAAATAGGACAAAATTATATAAGAAAATAATCTAATGTTATGTATTGTTTACTTATAACAAAAATAATAATCATGCCTAATTATTATTTTTTTCATGTCCCCCGGACGTGTGGTGTATGTATAGATATAAGTTAGAATAGTGTATGAAAGTATGTACTCAAAGTATTTAAAGAACCATGTAATCAAATATTAATTATTAAATCTTATAACTTTATACTGAACAGTCGTCTTTCCTTTGTTGATCTTACGCCGAACCCTACAAGAATACAGAGTGTCATCACCCCTATTCATCAAGTGTGAGTGTCGTAAGAACTCACACTTCGCAGGATAATATCACTGTAGGTAAAGAGAAGGAGAAATTGATAGGAACCTAGCGAGATATAGTGGATGAAAACCCCCGTTCAAAGAAGAGGGCTATGTCTAGCAGTGAACTGCCTATTAGGTCTAGTGGTTGGCATATGCGGCTGCTGATCAAGAGGTCTCGGGTTTGATTTCCGAGTCGGGCCAAATGTTTGGTATGATCTGCAATTTTTCGGAGTTTGGGTGTTTTCTATGTATATCATGTATATTTTTATAAAAAAAGTATGTTTATGTATTTATATCAGTTGCTAAGTATCCATAATTTAATGGATATAGAGAAAATCATTAAAATGGATAGAGCCGTTTCTTAGAAGGCTCACTAAACTATGTTACAAGACATTTATAAATTAGATATACAAATATAACCACTGTAAACCTTAAAGCCTTCCCTAACTCCTGAATCGTGCATCGAAATCAATGACATCAGAAACAAAATAATTAGAAAACGGTTACCATTGATTCATGCAACTGATCATTAGCGCCCATCCATTCAGAACAACTCCCCAAAACATCTGCCGAACCCAAAAAATCAACACATCTTTTAACTTGTTCCAAATATTTTATTTCAAACTTCGAAAAAAAAAGATTAAACAAAACAAACACACATTAAAAGTCCACATAGCTTAATTAATTCTCAATTTCGCGCGAAGACGAAATACGAAATCGAAGAAAAAGGAATGAAACGAACTGACACAAAACGAATACATTCCGTAACGCTCGATTTGCGATACAGGGAAAAAAACCGCAACATCGAACCGGCTCCGAGCGGTGCCGGAGCAAAACAGTAGTCAAACAGAGCAACTTGATATGTAGATGTATTGTGGAGATTGCACACTGCACGTCCGGAACAAAATTGGTTTTAAAATTAAACGGTTGTGGGCGAGGGATTGTATTTGTAAGTCCGATTCGTTAACTTATTTCTTTTGAGTTATTTTTTGATTTTTTTAATGTGCACCCACTTATAAACAATTGTTTTTTGTTTCGATGTATTAATTCTACCTTTACAAATAAATGAAATTTAACCACTCTTTGTAATATGAAATGAATCGTTTGTACTAAATACGTATCAAAGTATATATTGATATCTATATAAAAAAAAAAACAATTTTTAAAGTTATTGTCTGTATGTCTGACTGTTTATTCCAGGTTATCTCTGGAACGGCGGTACCGATTTTCCACTTAGTTAGTTAATAGATTTAACTCCAACACAGAAACAATATAGCTACTTGAGAGAGTTAATGGTATCGTTAAACAATAAATATGATAACAGAGCAAAGTTCGGTCGCCCAGGTACTAAATATTTAAGTTGCAAAGAACGTATATACTAGAAAATTACCACTCAATAAGCCAATCGCAATTTCTCAATTGCTATTAATGACTGGGCTTGAGTTGAGAAACTATCAATACACAAATAACTGCAATTAAATCAATACACGATATAGTTAGAAACGTAATAATAAGTAAACAGTTTCAGTTCTTATTACTAACTAGCTTTTAACCGCGACTCCGCCTGCATGTTTGTAAAATATATGTTAAAAGTAGCCTATGTCCTTTCTAAAGCATCGAAGTAGGTATCTCGATACAAAATTTCATGAAAATCGGTGTAGCGTCTTAGCCGTGAAATCGTAACTAATGCACAGGCATACAACAGAACAGGTAATATTATTCGTTATCCTAAACTTGTAAAGATTTATTGGTATTTTATGGACAGAAATGATGTTTTAGAAAATACCTGACTTATAATTATAGGATTATGGATCTACTTCGATATCACCCATCTGCAAGCAGCCGCTCCACTTTGAAAGAAGTTCAAGGGGATGATGCTAATGATGACGAACTTAAAGCCAGAAGCATTTTCTGCCAGTCTACCTTCGGGTAGTTCGGTTCGGTAGCTAGTTCTTAATAAAACTATCTGGTCTATAGCGAGCCTATAATGAGTATAAATGTAGCACAGTATATGCAGCTTTAATACTGCCTTTCTCACTGATGCTGTAGCCATCTTGTAGCCTCTCGAATATGTTACATGTCGCGCGTTGGATGTGCTGTATAATTACATCTACTAGTCGTCAACTGATATCCTTATCTCTTAGGTACAATAGTTAAAGTAAAATAAACTCTAGCGTTGGGGCGTTTAGATACATATTAGATTCACGTCAGATATAAGCATCGTCGGTTAATTATCTATTGTCGATCTGAATATTTACATTATTTAAGATATTAATAAGTAGGCACATATGGACTGTATACCTATATTATCACTACAAAAAGGATTAATAAAGAAAGTATACGTTTAAAAGGAACACATTTTCACAAGCACCATAACAACGCTAATATAGTTGCAATTAACAACAGTTTTCATACACCAGTGTATACGGACCTTAAGAATAAAAATTGATCGCTTTCTAAGAATTTATTTTGGTCGAGTGAACACTTCGCCTTCAATCACAACGAAAGCCTGAACTTTTTTGATAGATGCAATACTGAAACATTATAGAGTTCTATTTAAGAATGGAAACGAACCTCACTGGCAAGTGACGAAAGCCAGCTAGACAGTTGGCATAATGGTTTAAGCGGTCGCCACGCCGCTTTCTATAACGCCAAATGTTGTGGTTTCAAATCCTTCAAAGGATCTACAAATTGTTATTCTAAGCCCGGGTGTTCTTTGTGTCCATTTCTTGTATGTTTGTTAAGTCCCTTGCGACATAGGAATATGTTCCTAATGCGGGATTTGTCTTTAAAAACCAAAAATTAAAAACAAGTAAGCTATGAACATCACTCAAGAGATACTTTTCAGTGCCAGAAGTTGATTGAGCCTTCGGAAGGGAACTTCATTTACTCAGTAAATATCAATGAAAGAGGTATTTAACATCGGCAGTCTGTATGGATGTAGTGCCACTACCTTTATGTTTCGGAGCATGACTCTCCTACGGCTTAAAGACTTTTAGGGGTATATAGTTGGTGAGCTAAATTGCATGTGAGCAATGTAACCAAAAATTGTAAAAACAATGTTGGAAAAGAGTGTCCATGGAGTTTCTTGTCTGTTCTTCTCCATAGGATCTACGAATTGGAACAGACAATTCGCTTCACGACCGACTGACTACTGACTGACTACTTGACGTTTCAAAAGTTGTATGGTTTATTTGAAATAAAAATGGTTTGATTTGAGTGAATTTAAAGCGAAATCGTTTTTTTTTTGTTTTTTTTTATGATCCAACCAAAGCGACTACACTGTTCCTGAAGGAAAACAGAAGTGGAATCCGTGAGTAATAGTCGTCATACTCATAACGAATGCAGAAAATACAGTTTGATGACCTACACTACAATTTATCTACCTATACTTATAAGTTCTTCTATTTATTCCCCTTGAATTAAAGAGTTTCGATCTGTACTGTGCAACATTTCACTTTAAACGTCAATTTAAAACATAAATTCATCCTAAAAATACATAATATCTTCTTAAAATTTATTTCAAGACATTTTAGGGTTGAATAGTGTACAGAATACATGCGGGGCGTTGTATTTTCAGCACTGGTACCATCTCTAACCCTCTCCTGCGGAGGTGTGGTCACTAACACGATTTTATACTAATCCTATTGTCACACGCAATTATTTGTCACACATGCAAAAGGCGTCACTTCTAACAATTACAACCTGCAGTTTTTTACATTATTCAGTGACCTATAAGCTCACAACCACGCCCTGTTCACTTCAGCTCTAGATGAATGGAGTAACTGTGATGAGAATGTGCAGGTAAAATGATCGTTAGTATTTTGGTGTAAGACCTATAATTCTGTGTACATTATTTCAGTTGTAGTCTTGTCATAATTACGTTAGGATTAGGAATTAGAAGTTCGAACCACCAATCAGAGAACGAGGAGTCAGGAATACTGCTTAGACGATGTTGCCATTTGTTTGTGATGATGGGTAAATACGATATGTGTATTTAATATATATATTTCTAGTTTTATCCATATAAAATGTGCTTGTGAATGCTGATTGGTTGATGTACTCTGTATCTGCTGAAAATACCTACAAGACAGCTTAATACTAACAAGAGATACAAGCTTACTTCCAAACCAAAGTTCTTTTAAACAAATATTTGTCGAATAAATATTTTTATTTAACTAATGAAGCAAAATCGTATATTTAAAATAGAATATGAAATACCCACCAATGAATGTTGATTATTTATATAAACGAGAACGTAATAAAATTAAATGTAAACGCCATTATCAGGGACAGTAATGCAAGTAAAGCTATTCTCATATAACGCTAAGCCAACAAACTGCAAAGCTGATAAATCCACAGTAAACCAATAAAAGGGTTTATTTAATGAAAACCTATTGGACTCGCCGCTAGCACCGCGTCGACTGTGCATTTTGTGTTAGCATACCGCGTACTGAGATTTTAAAACATTAACAATTAAATTAAAAGCAAAATTACTGTTTGATGATTAATAAATTATTAATATTTGCTATTTATGGATAATGATAATGACTGCAATAGGAAATAGAATAAAATGACAAATGAAAACGAACAATCTTGAAGTAAACGATGATTTGTTGATAATATAAATTGTCTTCTTAATTACATGTTCAGTAATACTAATCATTTGTATTGTTACGTAAATTAATAATCTATAATCTAATGCAGCCGTGTGGTGAGAATTAAGAATACAGAGTGTCACCACCCCTATTCATCCCGCGGGTGTCGTAAAAGGCGACTAAGGGATAAACTACGCAAGACAACATCAATGCAAAGAGAAGGAAAACTTGAAACCAGCCCTGTACCAACCCATCTGGCCAGCGTGGTATAGTAGGCCAAAACCTCCTATCTAAGGAGAGGCCCATGTCCAGCAGTGAACTGTTGAAGGCTTTTGATGATGATTGATGAATCTAATGCACAATACAGAAAACTATTAAAAGACAATAAATAACATAATTTACCATATTTGATCTATAGCTACAAAGTACAGTAGCGTACCTTTTTATAAATCCTTGCATCACCACAACCCTTGGTCTGAAGCCATTGAACGTAGACATATATAAGCTAACGGAATCACATTCAATTTCGTAATGAATCTGCAGAGTTTTCTGCGTCTTAGAGGCATAATTTATCCAGCAATGCTATTACTTCATGTACTGGGTTGTATGATATTCCAGCTTGAGCATCTTTTCTTAGAGTTTCTAATCTATTTCTATTTGCTTATTAAGCACAATATAGAATGCCCTCTTAATAGGTAATTCAACTATATAGTCCTTCATTTTATTGTTATAAAAAAAACATTTATCATTTCAGTTCATTTTAGCACACCCTCAATCTATTACCCATATTCAACTTACTCTGTGTCAAAACCACAATATGCACTTTAGAAATTTGACAAGCACTAAACATGCTCCATTTAAAGAAAATTAACCGTCGACATGCATTTTAATTCGTTTGTAGCAAGTTGGCATGAGTCAGCGTTTCTGTCGCTCATTGTGCGTTAACCCTAATGTTTTCACGGCGATGTGAAGCGACTTATTTGATTAGTATAAAGTCACTGATTGAATTAAGGTGAATGCACCGGATTAAAGCCTATGTGATTTAAGTTATATTTGTTTATTTTGATTAATGGGATTTATAAGGATTTAAGGGATGAAAATTGCCAGACATTTAACTTCCAGCATCAAATTGTTTGTTAGGTGTTAAGTAAGTAAAAAGATACCTAAGTATATAGATAGAAATATATTAATCTTTATCGACTAATCTATTCGTCTAGTGGTCGGCCATCCTGACGGGAATGCTGGAGCTCTTGGGATGTCTTGTGTGATGACCACAATAATTTTCTGTGTTAGTTAGGAACGGTAAAGTGTTACTATTCATCTAAAGGTGTAAAGGGCAAGACGATACATTCTTATCATTAAACGTTGATCCATATCTCAAAATAGCTATCAATTAAAGAATATCAGTGTAACGAAAAGCCAGAAACAGCATGGGGACGCATGGCCTTAACCCTCAACTTAGAGGGACCCGAGGCCAGCAGTGGGATATTATGGGTTGTTGATGATGAAATGCTTAACTCCTGAAAGTTGAACGTAATACTGTGATATAGCTATAGCGATTCCCTTATATAGTAATTTGGATTAAACAAAAAATTTTCGCTACAAGTTTTGCTTGCGTTGATCTTAAATGTACACTCAATGTCCGGACCTACGACCTCCGGTTTAGCGCTCTGGCTCAATAACCACTACACCAATATAATAATTGAACAGGAGATATAAGTAATGGATGTTCTTGGTAATATAGTTTTTAAGCTTTACGCCTATAAATATTTATAATATAAGTAGGTAAAGAAAGGGTGTCGTAAGAGGCGACTAAAGGAACAAAATAAGCAGCTAACATCACTGCCAAGAGAAGGAAAACTTGAAACAAACCCTTTACCAACCCGTCTGGCCAGCGTGGTATAGTAGGCCTAAACCTCCTTTCTAAGGAGAGGCCTATGTCCAGCAGTGGACTGTTAAAGGCTGTTGATGGTGGATGATGGAGGTAAAGAAAATTACAGATATAATTATAAGTAAAACATACTAATGAATATATTACATTACTTTCCTTACGAGTATTTAATATTTATTTAATTTTGCGAGAAATTTCTTCAAGTGGCATTATTTCTGTAGAAGGTTACAATAAGAACAGTGAAAAACAATTGTTTTATGGACACACATACAGTCGAACAAACAGAGAGTATGAGCAAAAAACAATTATTTTAATGAGTGGCAGGCGAAGCATGGATGGTGTATTTTTTCATTGCATCGCATCAACAATCTCTTGGATTGTTTAACATTTATAATTTACATAATTCATAATCATCCTACTGTTGGGTGTGGTCGCAGTGTCAGCGATATATCTGTAAATTGGCAAGAAATCCTAAGTATGCTATGCCGGTGCTAATATTCTATAACCGAATGTACGAGTGTATTTGTTACGCTTATAAATGTTTATCCGCCGTACCAACCCGCACTCGGCCAGCGTGGGGACGTATGGCCTTAACCCTCTCTTGAGAGGAGACCTGAGTCCAGCAGTGGGACGTTATGGGTTGTGGATGATAAATGTTTTGTCTGTTACACTTTTACGGTTAGATCACAATACCTGTTTTAATTTAATTTTCGACATAGGATTGATATGATTTTTTTTAAAAAGGGGCATTCGCTACTTTTTACCGCGATATCCGATATAGGTAGAAGGAGTCAAGAACAAAATACATATAAAAAACAATAATCTAAAAAATCACCAAATCCAACCTAACCTACTACTGTAATTGGAAGAAGTTATTTTTTTTTATATTTAAGCAATTCAAAATGACTACTCTGCCTGATGGAAAATAATGAATAGAATCCAGGAGTAGCGGCCACCATCCTCATTTTGTGTATACATGTGTGCGTTAGGTTTAAGGTGAGATTTTTCTGCATAATGACGCAGAATGATTGGGCCTCCGGGCTCACAGTCAACAACGAAAGACGTTCTGTGTGAGGGTAGTACTGGTCCGGTCGAGCCGGCCCATTCGTGCTGAAATCAGGTATCACTACCTTTATTAGGTACTACTACTACTTTATTCATATTTCTTAGTTATGAATATATCCTCCTAAGTTGCTTCTCCATTTATTACTAATTTATAATTGTATGACGTACATAGGCTCTCGTAAAGAGTTCTGGTGATTTAAATACGTCCATTAATTATATTTTAAGGTGTTCTATCATCATTACAATTTTTATCAGTAGGTAAGTGTTACATCGAGTAATTTTAAGTAATAAGTGTTAAAACTTTACTCCTCGTAGCAATATAGTTTGGTTTATTTATGAGTTATTATAATAATGGACCTCAAGTTTGATTATCGCGGGTCTACATAAATTGCAAATTAATGTTTTCCCTTTACTGCTTTATAATTTATGAATTCATTATCGCTCATAAATTGTGTTTAATGTATTATTACCACTTGTAACAAAAGGGCGACTTTTAAGGAGTTTAAATATTTTGATGAATAGGCCTTTAGGTAGAGTTAGCCAAATAGTTAATATATATAAAATATTATGTACCCTACTGAAATAATATATGGATGGACATTATATGACATTACATGAGCATATTTCATGACATAAAAAAGAAAAAATATTAAAATTATGCAAATATTTAAATTATTTTCATTTTGCAAGTATATCTGCTTCAGATTTTTTTACACGTCATATATTTTTGTACATGTGTCGATTTACAATTAATTTTATTTCTTGTCTTTCCCGCTCCGCTTCTCGCTCCACTCATCTACCCGTCAGTATCACTGTGACCCTACGCGAGTACCTAATCATTTTAATTGCTGACACAGTTGCTTCGAGTTGATGCACAGCAAAATGAATAATACCTTTGTTTGTTGGCTTTCAGAAAAAATGTTAGGCGACCTAGAAACTAAACAATGCAATTAGGAATCTATAATCGCTAACGTCGATGATTTTGTCCTGTGTATTGATGTGAAAATGTTGTTTTTGTATTTGACGAATGTTTGACGGTAATTTTTCTCTATAGTGAAGATGTTTAGGGAATTAAGCAGTTGCGGTGTCGAGTCATAAAATGCATTTGAAATGGGTTTATGGTTAGTGATTCTAGTTAATTTAAAAATTTATAATACAACCGATTCGGTTGTATTATAAATCCATAATTTTATAAATCAGAAAAAAGAACAATAACTATTGCCGATTTGCCGTAGTATGGATTTTTTAATGAAAACTTATGACATATTACAGTATAATTTTATAAAAGATATAAAGTACGCGTATAAATATTAAAAATAAAGAAATCTGAAGTGAGGCTCGACCCCAAAAATTCTTCTCTTTTAACTTTTTCTATCATTTTTTTTTCAGTAATGTAATTAGGATTTTTGATATCACGAGACACGATTAATCATTTTATAACAAACCTTAATATTTAGACATATAGTAAAGTAATATAGAAACAAACAGAGTTACTTTCGTGTTTATATTACATATAAGTATAAATTAACATGTTTCTCCAATAGAACACAGTATCCCATGAACTGTATTAACGAGTAAATCATTTTCTAATCCTAACAGCTATAATTAAGAGGGTTAAACAGCGCAAGACGGTTAATAAAGTGCTACACAGTTGACAGCCAATAGACAAGTATTTGTACAAAACATGTGCAAACAGTGTACACAGAAAGTAAATGCCCACAATAAAGTAATAACTAACGTTAGTTAAGACAAACACTCATTTGTCAGGTACAAATCATAAGAAGAAGCGAGAGCGGATCTTGGGCTATAGTAGACCTGCCTAACATGTGCACTTGTATCCGAGAAAACCAAATGCGTTCTTTACGTAAACCAAATACTTAATCCGTATCGTACGATAAACCAATTTTTAGTAAAGTAACTGTTTTATTTGCTATTAGCGTTTATTAACGTTCAGATTGCCTAATATTTATTACTATTACTAATGGACTATGCTAATGGTCACGCTGATTTCAGCACGAATGGCCCGACTTGACCGAGGTAGTACTACACTCACACAGAAGTTCATCCTAATAATGACAGCGTTTTGGCTGTCGTATTTCGTTGGTGAGAGTAAGACCGGAGGCCCAATCATCTTGCATCATGAGAATGATACAGAAACATCTGACCAGGCCGCCATGGTATGGGTCACCATGCTACATTGCGTAACCTCACAATGAGGATGCTGGTCTCTTTTCCTGGATCCTACTCAAGCTACTCAGAGTAGAGACATTTTGATAGGCTTAAGTATAACAAAACTAAACTTCTTAATCATATCAAATGCATGTTTAATCGTGTGGAATTATGAAGTTCTTCTCTCATTCATTCATCATCTCCTTGTATCATTTTTAGTTGAAAATTGTCCATTATGGATTTTGTTGCAAACGTTATATTTCAGTAATGTGTTTAGTTGGGTGTAATATTTCTTTTTCTGACATTACAAGCAACTATATAATTTATTGTATGTAAAATAAATTGTGTCATAATATACAGAATCGCTTTCTCTTGTGTTTCAACACCTCTATTATCGTTTGTAAAATCTCAAATATGGCTAATCGCATAAAGCATCGCGAATTCGCATACAAATTTGAATATTTAATAAACTAATTAGCGTTAATAATGGCTGTTTGTAATCATACGAATAGTGTGGGATTGGAAGAGTTTATGAGCAAATTTTAGGGTTCTTGATAGACGGTTATATTAATGGATATTGTCATTAACTCTGTCAGTCTGTCTATTATGCTTTTACGACTAAACCTCTGCACCAATATGAATGTTTCATTTATAGAAACTCGAAGAAGAACATAAACAAACGCGATAATTGACACAAATAATCGTCTGCTTGACGAAGTGAACTGCTCTACCTAATGGAAAACATGAGCAGATTCTGAATGCTGCTCATGACGCTTTTTGGAATAGTAATCACTATACTCACTGCGCATGCCGTCAATGCAGCATGGTGATCTACACTATGGCGGCTTAGTCAGATACTTCTGTATCAGTGGGCCTCCGGTTTCGAACTCAATAATTAGAGTATTTTACAAGATACATGTCATAGATTTGTATAGCCGACTGTACCATGTGATCATACGTGTTTTTAATTTTATAGAAGATCATTGTACACTTATTTTCATCTGCTAAAGATGTTAAGAAAATAATTAATTTGCTTTTCAATAATTGAGAGAAATTACCAGATTAATCTCTGCACCCCCTGCCAAACACTTATCTCCTGTGTTGATGTGTTATATTATTATACTAGCTTTCCGCCCGCGGCTTCGCCCGCGTGGAATTCGTTTATATCGCGCGACACGGTTTAAACAATCTTACATGATTTTATGTTTGATAATAAGGAACTTCGACACAAACTTTCGTCCCCTGTTTCAGACCCTTCTTCCTACCTTTATTTTCGCGATAAAAAGTATCCTATGTCCTTACCCAAGTTCAGTTCTATCTTCATACCAAATTTCATCAAAATCGGTTCAGTGGTTTAGGCGTGAAAGCGTAACAGACAGACAGACAGACAGAGTTACTTTCGCATTTATAATATTAGTAGGGATGTAGTTAGTTAATTATACCTAGCAACATTTAAATATGCTCTACAATTCAAAAGTAGATATTCTAATTCAAGATTTTCAATCAACCCACGTTCACAGGAAATTTGGTATGTACTAGAATTTATATTTAAACATTTATGTACAAACACTGTACAATGCAACTTAAGTTCAAATACGAGTACAGTTTAGTCGACATACAGAATCCGTAATGTACCGCATCGTTTTTTCTCTTGGACGTAGGGGAAAGTCGCATTCTTGGCGAGAATAATGTTATGATTTCATCATAATTATTGGGTCTCGGCTAATGAAATGGACGTTACGGTGGTTCGTCATGAGAGATGTGTTTTATTGATTGGTTTGTAATTGTTCTACTTATTATTGGTTTGGTTTGTTTTTCATTCATATGTAGCGTGTATTGGATATCTAATAGGGACTTAATGGCGGTAAAATTCGAAATTCGAATCGACTAATCAATAGTGTTGTATGGTTAAAGCGATCGAATTGAATAGTGATAATGTAAATAAATCTCGAAAGTTTAGAAACATATATTACGATTTTTGGTTATGTTTTAATAGTTTTATTAAATACTTTTCTTCGTCAATTTAAAAGGTACAAAATGATAAATGATATTTTTTTCTGTAAGTAATTTTTACACCTAGAAGTCGCCGGCATTTCCTAAAACTCACTCTCGGACTCTTTTTTTTAAGACCGTGAACATTGACTAAGCAAAAAACAAAAGCATCTTATATACCATTTCACTATAATCTCAAATAAGTCTCACTTTCAACAAAAAGGTGTATTCTAACCTAAGAAAGAATCGAAGCGCACTCCTGAAAAAATAAAGATACCAGCGTCAGAGCGAGATGCAAGATACCACCCTAGACGACCACGCCCCCTTTCTTCTAAGAGGGTAGCTACCCTTATTGTTATATTTTTAGGGGTGAACGCACTGGGGGATGGTAATTGGCTTCCACGTGGTACGAATTTGGGGTGTATTTTACTTATAGAGTAGTTACGTAGAACTTTTTTGGCGGTTTTTGGTTATTATTTTCTTGTAAGTAATATTGCAATAGTATTTAGGTACGAGTAAATACTATAATTTTAAGACGCTGGTATCAAATTGTATTATAAAATAGCTGAATTCCGCGGTGTTACCCGCGTATGTTTGTACAACTGCCTCGTTGGTCTAGTGGTTAGGGTATGCGACTGCTGATCAAGAGGTCTCGGGTTCGATTCCCGGGTCGGACCAAATGTTTGTGTGATCCACAAATATTTGTTTCGGAGTCTGGGTGTTTTCTATGTATAATATGTATGTATTTAGGTATGTTTATGTATTTATATTAGTTGTCTAGTACCCATAATACAAGCTCTGCTTAGTTTGGGACTAGATGGCGTTGTGTGTAAGATGTCCGAAATATTTTATGTATAAAACGCGGGTTAAAGCGGGGCTAGCCTAAACTACTGCTCATGACATCAGCTATCTGGTGGAGAAAATCTCATCAAAATCAGTGCAGCCGTTCTTGATGTAAGCAGGAACAAACAGAGAGCTGAACAAAAAATAATTGTAATAGAATTTTTGTTGCAGGTAACGTACTTACATATATACTTGCATATCATCATCATTCTATAAATGAAACATTGAAATCGGTGCAGAGGTTTAGTCGTAAAAGCATAATAGACAGACTGACAGAGCTAAGGACAATACCCATTAATATAACCGTCTATCAAGAACTCTAAAATTTGCTCATAAACGCTTCCAATCCCACACTATTCGTATGATTACAAACAGCCATTATTAACGTTAATTAGTTTATTAAATATTCAAATTTGTATGCGAATTCGCGATGCTTTATGCGATTAGCCATATTTGAGATTTTACAAACGATAATAGAGGTGTTGAAACACAAGAGAAAGCGATTCTGTATATTTTGACACAATTTATTTTACATACAATAAATTATATAATTGCTTGTAATGTCAGAAAAAGAAATATTACACCCAACTAAACACATTACTGAAATATAACGTTGGCAACAAAAAACATAATGGACAAGTTTTCAACTACAAGGAGATGATGCATGAATGCGAGAAGAACTTCATAATTCCACACGGTTAAACATGCATTTGATATGATATGAAAACTATACTTCTTAAGTTTAGTTTTTTATACTTAAGCCTATCAAAATGTCACTACTCTGCCTGATGGAAAGCTTGAGTAGGATCCAGGAAAAGAGACCAGCATCCTCATTGTGAGGTTACGCAATGCAGCATGGTGACCATACCATGGCGACCTGGTCAGATGTTTCTGAATCATTCTCATGATGCAAGATGCTTGGGCCTCGGGTCTTACTCTCACCAACGAAATACGACAGTAAGAATGCTGTCATTATTAGGATGAACTTCTGTGTGAGTGTAGTACTACCTCGGTCAAGTCGGGCCATTCGTGCTGAAATCAGCGTGACCATTAGCATAGTCCATTAGTAATAGTAATAAATATTAGGCAATCTGAACGTTAATAAACGCTAATAGCAGCTAAAACAGTTAATTTACCAAAAAAATGGTTTATAGTACGATACGTGTTAAGTATTTAGCTTACGTAAATAACGCATTGGTTTACTCGGATACAAGTGCACATGTTAGGCAGGTCTACTATAGTCTAAGATCCGCTCTCGCTTCTTCTTATGATTTGTACTTAACAAATGAGTGTTTGACTTAACTAACGTTAGTTATTACTTTATTGTGGGCATTTACTTTCTGTGTACACTGTTTGCACATGTTTTGTACAAATACTTGTCTATTGGCTGTCAACTGTGTAGCACTTTATTAACCGTCTTGCGCTGTTTAACCCTCTTAATTGGTTCTTGGCTGTTCTTCCATACTTATATCTTATGCCTACTTATATGTTATATAAATACGAAAGTAACTCTGTCTGTGTGTTTCTTTATATTACTTTAGTATTTGTCTAAATATTAAGGTTTGTTATAAAATGAATAATTGTTTCTCGTGATAATAAATACTATTTTAGGTCAAGACATTTCTGAAAAAAAAAATACTAGAAAAAGTTAAAAAAGAAAAATTTTAGGGTCGAGCCTCACTTCAGAAAATCTTTTATTCTTAATAGTTGTACGTGTACTTTTTACACCTTTTACCAAATTATCCTGTAACTAGCTGACCCCGCGAACTTCGTACCGCCTTACAATCGATTCAACGTCACTCAATTATTTTGTATTCTCGGAACCCCTCCGATAAAAATTATCAGATTTTTTTCCCTAAGAACCATCCTCGTACTTCAAGGTAAATTAAAAAAAAAGAATCAGCGAAATCGGTTCAGCCGTTTACGCGTGATGGCGTGACCAAGGGAAATAGGGTTTCATTTTTATATATATAGATATGTCATAAGTTTCCCTTAAAAAATCCATGCTACGGCAAGTCGGCCATAATTATTGTTTTTTTTTCTCTCCTCTTTTTCTTATTTATTAAATTATGGACGTATACAACCGATTATTAACTAGAATCACAAACCATAAACCATTTTATGATTTGACCCTGCCATTGCTTAAATTCCCCGAATATCTTTTTGTTCTTGGCTGTTCTTCCATACTTATATCTTATGCCTACTTATATGTTATATAAATACGAAAGTAACTCTGTCTGTGTGTTTCTTTATATTACTTTAGTATTTGTCTAAATATTAAGGTTTGTTATAAAATGAATAATTGTTTCTCGTGATAATAAATACTATTTTAGGTCAAGACATTTCTGAAAAAAAAAATACTAGAAAAAGTTAAAAAAGAAAAATTTTAGGGTCGAGCCTCACTTCAGAAAATCTTTCATCATCATCATCAACAGCCTTTAACAGTCCACTGCTGGACATAGGCCTCTCCTTAGAAGGAGGTTTTGGCCTACTATACCGCGCTGGCCAGACGGGTTGGTATAGGGTTGGTTTCAAGTTTTCCTTCTCTTTGCATTGATGTTGTCTTGCGTAGTTTATCCCTTAGTCGCCTTTTACGACACCCGCGGGATGAATAGGGGTGGTGACACTCTGTATTCTTAATCCGTCACCACACGGACATACTTGCATATGAATTAAGTAAAATGCTGTTAATTTAAAATTAGAAAAAGACACTTCCATTTGTTTTGCAGTATATTTTAAACTAGATGTTTTCAGTTGCTTTAACAAAATACCTATGAGGTTGTCTTCTGTATATTCTTATACCTAGTTCTTGTATGGCCTTGTCTGAAATATAATCAATCAAGCGTAGTGCTTTGCGTACATCTTTATATTTATAATTCTTCTGTGAGTGTGTATGTCACTGAACTTCTCTCAAAAGACTGGACCGATTTTGATGAAATTTTTTGTGTGTGTTCAAGGGGATCTGGGAATAGTTTAGATTCGCAATTGGACCCGGTAGGTGGCGCTGCGATCAAGTTCTGAAATTTTAAAGTTGGGCGGTACGAAGTTCGCTGGGTCAACTAGTACCTAATAATATTATTGGCATTACTATAATATAAACGTGGCATTTTAAGTATAAAATGTCATAATAGATGTATATCTCCGTCCCCGTTTTTGACTAAAATTTGATTACGTTCATGCTTATTAACGAACAATTCAACCCAATTTATTTTGACTGACACATAGGGGAGAAAATTGTTTTTGTTATACTACTTATAACATAATTCGAAGAACTGGGTATTAAATATTAATTAAACTAAGTAAATACTTTCTGTCATTTTTACACACAACGCCATCTAGTCCCAAACTAAGCACAGCTTGTAATATGGGTAACTAGGCAACTGATATGAATACATAAACATACTTGTTTTTGTAAATACATATATATGATACATAGAATAAACCCAAACTCCGAAAGAAATATTTGTGGATCACACAAACATTTGGTCCGACCCGGGCATCGAACCCGAGACCTCTTGATTAGCAGTCGCATGCGCTAACCACTAGGCAGCCTGATAACAGATGATCATATAATTAATTTTAGAGTTGTTTCTAAAGTATGAACAGCCAATTCTCAACTACTGTGTTGTTATTTGATAAGCAATGTTATCACTGTCATGGTGGCGCAGTGGTATTGTATGCAGTACTTGAGGTGTCGGGTTCAAATCTCAAGTCGGACTGGAACGTTTGTATGATCTACAGACATTTGATTCAGAGTTTGGGAGTTTCAATGTATAGGTATATTTTTTTTTAAAAGACAACTCCCGCTTTAGCAATATAAAATCCTGTGTCGCGGGGGACTTTACAAATGAAACGGACACAAAGAACACCCAGACTCAGAACAACAAATTGTGAATCACACAAAGTGTTATCCCACGTGGGATTTGAACCCACAACACTTAGGATGCGGCGTGGCGACCGCTTAAACCACTAGGCCAACCGTGCAGTTTAATGTAAATTAAGTATCTATTCAATCAGTCAATCTAGTTTTAATAGTACAGGCTTCGTTTGAAACCAGTTGGCATCGTGTGTTATGCATGAAAAATAAGAGGGGTCTGAAATATAAACAAGTAAAATAAACTTTCAAATAATCCTATAATTCACGAACAAAAACACAAAAGCAAA
This sequence comes from Phragmatobia fuliginosa, assembly GCA_932526445.1. Taxonomy (NCBI): domain Eukaryota; kingdom Metazoa; phylum Arthropoda; class Insecta; order Lepidoptera; family Erebidae; genus Phragmatobia; species Phragmatobia fuliginosa. Next base: position 15,212,395 of record OW052078.1, on the reverse strand, counting down.
ACTAACCCTTCACACACCGTGCACTTTTCAAATTTTATTCCTACCATCACTCAACCCCCTGCGTGCGGCGCGGTGGCCTTTAAGACCCCCGTGTAATGAAAGTTTCACCAATATACCAGATAATTACGGGTCACGCAAGCCCCTGTCCATTCATATTGTGATTCAGACGATTATTATATTAGATAGGTGAGTCAGGCCCAGACTTTAGATTAGCTCTATTTGTGTCAAATTACGTTGAATTTATTGTTATTGAAATGTTCGAAGGACCACTGGTTTATTGTATTATGTTTGAGAATTAAATGTTCGTGGTACCGTTGTTGTTATGAAGGTTTAAAATTAATATTTTATTGTTTATGTATTGGTTATTTTAGTTTGACATACATACCTACATAGTGATACCTGTCTAAAGATATTTTTGTTTTCTTCAAGCCTGTTACTGCAAACTAGACATTTAAAAAAAAATGGTAAGCAAAAAATTGTAGAAGCAATTCACCGAGTTAACCATACCAAAGCACTAAAAGCTTTATTCTCTTTTCTTTCTTAGTAGCTTATAATTATCTTTTTAAATTCAAATCAGTATTTTTGTGTTTATAAGATTGCCACAGCCACTTTGATGATGGAAAGTATGAATAAAATCAAGTATTCACCGTATTCATTAATGATACAGACAGTACAGCCTGATGAGCCATACTATGAGATGGAGATGCTTCTGCATCATGGAGCCTCCGGTCTCAAACTCATCAACGAAACACGAATGCTGCTATTTTAGGTAAGTCTTCTGAGAGAGAGTAGGACCTTGTGAATCTACTACCTGTGTTTTTGATCAGCTACATAACAATGTACAAGACACAACTTCTATTTGTTACCCCAGTAATTATTTTATATAAATATTTAATTATTTTATATAATTTATATAAAAAAAGTCAAAGTGACTCTACCTCTAAGAAATTCAAAAATGTTTTATACGACTAACCTAAACCTAAACCTGAAGAACCAACAAAGAAGTTAAAATAATGCAACAGTTAAAATAGACAATCGAAGTAGAGGTAACTCCGATTATTTATTTTAACTGTCCGATTCTATATTTAACTTGCACATTGACCGTCACAACCTTCATTGTTTATTTATTATTAATAATTATTACGAAGACAGTATAATTTTATCATTGACATATAATAATTTAAACAACTAACTCTTAAATAATTACGTGTTGATCCGTCTCCGTTGCCGAGACGTGATTAAAAAGCAATTGGTATTTTTAACAGGTAAAATTATCACTTTAATAATACCTTTGCTACTTTTGGGTAGCATTTGAAGGGTTAGATTGTACAATCAGAATTATAGTTTACAATTGAGATGGAGATCTTTTGTTGTGGATTTTTTAAAGTGTGGGTGACAAATGATGAATCGAGTCACCTGATGTTAATTGACGACCACCGCCTGGCCACCTGCTCTTAAAACACAAGACACAAAGACGTCTTGTAAGTCTCTTCCCCCCATCCCCGGATATAGAGTATTTATTTATTATTATAGAGAGGGGAGGTTTGATTCTCGGGATCTCACTCGGTGAAAAGAAATTAAAAACTTCCTAAAACCACTTTTATGATAATCAATACTTTCTGGTGGAAAGGATGAGAAAAGAATTCTGGAGTAGGGGCCACCATGCTCATTGTGAGGGTCATTCGGAGGCCAGGAGAATGATGCAGAATGATTGGGCCTTTGATACTTTAGACTTTCGTTTTAAAATTTATGCCTACGTAAATATTAGCCGACGGTATCATATTATATTTTAACTAAATAAGGCTTTCTTTGACAATAATTAACTTTTTATCTGTTTCTATTAGGGCAGAGCCTTAGCAGCACAACTTTATAATTCCTATTGATATCAGAATTTCGTTTTTCTAAAACAAAAAATGTATTTACAGAAATCTCCAATTAAAAACACAACACCCTCAACAAATTCAATATTCATTAATTAGATTGAACTTTCTAAAGCTTACTTTTAAATGCAAGTCCAGACGTCACGCTTGCTGACCATAGCTGAGCTGAGCTGCTACTGGGTTATTGCACTTTGCAACAGAGCAACCGAAGGTAACCATTAAATAGTGCACTACATGAATCAGTTCTAGTTAAATGTTAAGTTAGAAAAAACTAAAAAAAACTGCTACGAATAAGCTCATATTTTGACTTTGTACAAGTACCCAATTCACTTTAAATAATTTATAATCTTTTTTTTTCTAATATACACTCTCTACACTCTCTAAATAACTCAATTCTATATAACCCGATAGGCAAACTTCTAATAACATTTCCTCGTTACAAACATCGAAACCCAAACACCAAGTAGTAGTACACTTATTATCAAGCAATTCATATTATTTATGGCAACCTTGATTGCACAAAAAGAAAGAAAACTAAGAATAAAACTCATCCGAATATCGGCCTTATTGTCTTCCACATAAGACATACCTATACTACGTTTACAGACGCTATTATATAGGGTTGTGCAAACGATTTATTTGTACGTACACTGCTACCGAATACTTTTCATGCTGCTCAAGCTAATAGCCCTGATCACGGAAGATACGATACGTTGTGGTCAGCTGTTGGGAGTTTTATTCCCCGGATATTCATTAGGGTGTATACATATAACTTTATTTCAAAGCTTTTGCTATAGTTACTACTTAGTTTCGAAGTCTTGTAAAGAAATATTAACACAAAAAAGAATTTTAGTACGCCTTGTATGGTTCAGTCTTTATTTATTCGTTTGCGAACTAATTATAGCATATTTTATAGTGTTCAGCTGTAAATTTATGATAGAAAAACCATAGACTGGCTTAGTTAAAAAGTAAAGTGGAAATGATATACAATCTAACATATTTACATGATATCGTTGTCTAGATAAGCGAACATCACAAGTTTATTTTAAGATAAAATTTATTATGCTGGTGCCTGTATAGGTTAAGTTATTTTTCCCTAGATTATTGACCATTTAATTTATAGAGTATCGATGATGAAGGTATGTTTCGTACATATTTTTAAACCAGAATAATGTTACTTATTTTTAATATTTATTTATTCATTCAACGGGTTTTATATAAGCGTGCTTACATTGGATGCGTTCACAATTTCATTGGAGAATTCTACGTGCAACTTCCAGTGTCGTGGTATCAAGAGACAGAGTTGAATGGAAAACAAATGAAGGCATGCAGCAGGGGATAGAGTGTTAATATGTGTCACATCAATGCGGGTGTTGCAATTGGTGAAGATTTCGCTGCAGGCCAATAACAGGATCGCGTGGGTATTTTTTTTAGCCTTTGCTAACCAAAGTGACTCTAACTCCGCCTGATGGAAAACATGAGTAGAAAAATGAGGGTAAGCAATGCAACGTAGGCTGCGAGAATGATTCAGAATAATTTGGTCTCCGGTCTTACACTTACCAACGAAATACGACAGCAAGAATGCTGTCATTATTAGTCGTTTGGATTGTCATCTGTGTGAGGGTAGTACTGACCGTAGTGGTAGTAGAGCCAATTAACTAAACGCACAGTAGGGCCGCAGTTCAACAGGACAGTTCAACGTAACAATTCCGTGGTCACACAACAAATCGTCCGCTATCCAGAACACTAGAGTTAGTAAACATGATCTCAAGACCGCGACTATGCGTGCATGTATTGCGTGCTTTCTTCGCGTGTGACGTAACTCCACGTGGCCACCGCACGCAAACACAGGCGGCTTGATACCGCTGCTGTGTCAATGGATGGCGTGAGCTTCGCTGATTCTTAATCATGCCCCAGAACGGGATGTTTGCGTGACGAATTGTTGAGTAAGGTCGATGATAGCTGATGATTCTGCTTATGGCTGAGGTTAAAACGAAATGCGCGGCGTTAAGTGTAATGTTGGAGCTTAAAGCGTGAGGCATCAGACCTGAACGAGGGCTGGAAAAAGTGTTTTAAGACATTTGCTTTGGTTTTTGTGAGTATAATCCTTGGTACTAATAAATGCGAAAGTCTTTCAAAATGTCTGGATGTTTGTGTTGGAGTTATGGACCGTAGAGAAACACGTTACCTATCTTGTTTACTTCTTTAATTAATTATAAGCAATCAGTTTTACAATAGAACTATATGTATTTCCCGGAACACGAGGCGGCGACATTTTTCACATAGACAAAATGACAGGTAACATAGTGATGGGGTACTATTAGTCGCGAATAGTGATGTGCTATTTCAACAGTTTGTTACTTTTTCACTCAGAAACTACAGAATTTATTGACATTTAAGATACTTTATAGTTTTATACGTACCTTATAAAGCAGAACAAAACATAAGCTACTAGTTACCGCAATAACTGGCATACACGAGGTCGGAGCTGCGTGGAAGTATCTGTGTTTTGATTTTAGTAAATAAGTAATATCAATATGTAGTCATCGTGAGCTGATTTGAAACTGTTTTTCTCGGAAGTCGGTTCCTTTTTGTTAAAATTATATTTTCCTTGTTAGAGCTAATGGGCCCGGTAAACGATCAAATTTATTTGACAAATTTGTTGGTCAAACTTCACGTTTACATCAAATGAGCCCTGTAAACGACCAAACTTGTTTGACAAACGCGTCAAACACAGCAGCACACTATCAAATAATTTGACAAACGACAACAAAAAGGAGGAGGTTCTCAATTCGTCGGAATCTTTTTTTTTTATGTATGTTCAGCGATAATTTCGTTGTTTATGAACCGATTTCAAAAATTATTTTTGCATTGGAATGGGCGTAGCTTACAGGTGATCCCATCATCACCATATCGGGATCTGATGACGGGATCCCAAGGAAATCGAGGGAACTCCTCAAATACCATCAGCACAATTGTCGCGATTTGGGTACTCGGAATAGTTTTTCTTTCCTTTTTGTTGAAATTATCTTAAGCCATAAATAGATATGCTATTCACTGATGGGTACCTAACCGATGTTACAAATTATTTGATAAGCGGATTCCACAAAGAGTAGTGTAGGTAGTACTAAATAGTCTAAATACTATTTCCTTAGTGAACCCCAATTACTCAGAATTCGAGGGGAAAACGTAAATTGTACGTACCATGAATCATTACCGGCCGTTTACAAAGGGGCAATAGCCGTCAAGGATCTATAATGTGTGACATTTCGTCTTATAAAGGAGGAGTTGGTTATCAGTAGGTATTTCCAGATGCCTATAAACCTTGTCATACTAGTGATGGAAGTACATGGTATTCTATAGTGATTATTATAGAATAGTATGGCCCGTCCGCAACTTGGTACGCGTGGAGTTAGTAATTTGCACATAATTTTTCATTGGTCGACCCTAAAATACTTTTTATTAAGGGCTGAGATAGGCTGATGATGATGGTGATGAAAATCCTTTTTGTTGTTATAATAAAACATCCCTCCTCATAATATTAAGTAGTTGTTTTTAATAATTCTTATACTTATGTACCATTCAAAATCCTTCTACCTACTTTAACTTCAATAACATTGGACTTTCATATAAACTACCAACCCTCGTTTTAACCTCAAAAGGGGGTTGATTTCCAAAGATGCATTATTAGTACACATCCACATCATTTATAGAGAATACATTTTAAATTTATCAAGTCTCTTAATTCAAAACCATAGGACTTTCATACAAACTTTCAAGCCCCGTTTTACCACTTTAAGGGTTGAGTTTCATAAAATCCGTTCTTAGCAGATGTTTACACCTTCGAAAGAACCTACCTGCCATATTTTAAGTTTTTAGATGTCATAGATTCTGAGATTTCGTGATTAACCAGTGAGAGGTATTTCGCTTTCATAAATATAGAAGATTACCCAGCGAATATATATACAGAGTTAAATTATACATGATCACAAAATTATTTTGCCACCTTAGTGATTGAAACATATGTGTGGGCGATCGTCCACATCGTTCGTTCTTCAAATCAAAATTTCTACCACGAAAGCGTTTAAACCAAAATCAACGGGTGCAGCGTAAGTTCCGCGTCGGAACTCGTAGTTAAAAAATCACTCGAATTTTCTAAGTATTCATCTTCCTTGTCTAAGCTGAATAAAAAAAAACAACTGAAAGTCGATAATCGAATGTTGCACATTTTTTAAAAGAAGAACTTCATAGGTACGATTTGAAAAAAGTTTCACTCAAATATCTCAAACCATGAAGGTTCTATGTCAATTCGAAGTAACTATTACAATAAAACGGTAATTTCATACTTTAACCCCTAATATTCAATACTCGTATTAAGTATTGAGTCGTACGAGATATTTCACTTTTCATATTTACAACAGGCTTTTAACCACCCATCGAAATCTCACTGAATTAGGCATTAACCTTTCAAAACCCTCTAAACCATATAATAAGCGCAAATGCTCAGTGTCTTAGACGGCCGCTAATAGCAGCACCAGGTTCGGTTCCCGGCTAAATTTGCATACCTCATTGTTGGTTTCAAACCATAATTTTTGATTTAAAAAAAGTTTTTTATACGGAACCGTATAATAATGGTTCAACGTGGATATTAAAGATTTCTTGTGCTTTCTAATTTTGTTACAGTTTTAGGGGTCAGCAACGTCTGAGGATATTGTTAAATAATTTCTTAAAATGTTAAATATTTGCAGAAAGAAGAGGATATTGTTAAATAATTTCTTAAAATGTTAAATACTGCTTTCAATATTTAAACTAATTAGAATCCTACTAATATTATAAATTCGAAAGTTTGAGGATGTATAAATGTTTGTTACTCTTTCACGCAAAAAATACTGAACGGATTTCGATAAAACTTTACAGTAATGCAGCTTATATATCAGAATGACATATAGGCTTCTATTTACTGTGATAACGGACCTACGAGTATACAAGTGTGAAGCCGCGTAAAAAGATAGTTATTAAAAAAAACAATATGTCAAACATACAAGTGCCATCATTCACACATTGAATCGCAAGATAAATCTAAAGATAACGATAAGTATTCAAAGTACTACAGGGGCTAATTAATTATAAATATTTATGAACACAACATAAAAAATAATAATTTGCACTTGTACTGTATTGCCCCGCGGCTCTGCCAGCTAAACAGTTCGTTGATATATGTCTCAATTATTACTTGAGCAAGTATGCGCGTGCGCAACGGGGGCTTGTATTCAATATTGCGATGCATTTTCAGCGTGATTTGTTTGAAGATCAGGAGATATTGAGTAGATATTCCATAAAGTACCAATGGAAATATTATGATGACACGGTGTGGATACAATTCTGCAAAGCATTTGTAATTATTACAACTAGCTTTAGCCGGCAGGCCCGCCCGCGTGTATTTCGATTATCACGGTAAAAAGTAGCCTATGTTCTTTCCTAAGGTTCTATCTATCCCTATACAAAAGTTCATCAAAATTGGTTTAGCGGTTTAGGCGTGAAAACGTAAGAGACAGACAGACAGTGTTACTTTCGCATTTATAATATAAGTAGGGATCAATTTATGACTTGAATGTTATGAAACTTTGTATTAAATGGTATGTATTGTAAATGAGCATAATAACTGCTTCATTTGCTAGTGGTTAGCATATGCGACTGCTGATCGAGAGCTCTCGGGTTCAAATCCAGGGTTGGGCCAAAAGTGTTGTGGAATTTTTAATAACAGTCCAGAGTATGGAAGTTGAGGAGTGATTCACGCCCGTGCCTCGGAAAGCACGTTAAGCCGTCGGTCCCGGTCGTCATGAGCATCAATGGTAATCGTTATTGGGAAGTCAGTGCCCTCAAATATACTGATAACTAGTTTAACCTTCATATTTCAGTTCTCCCTTACGGTTGCGGAGGTCCGATGCCAGTCGCTCCGTAGAAAAAATGAATTTCAGGTAAAACTGGTTAAACTAGTAGCCTAAATAATCTTGGACCAAAACCAAACAATCTTGGACAAAAGAATCTGACCTACTTAAGCAATAAGCAACTAATCCATACAAATGCCAAAATCGAGGAAAGGACCCTATCTAAAAAGAGACAAGGATAATTATCTTGATTTCGGATTGGTTTCCTGTTGCATAAGCAGATCCAATTGTCTTAGGCTTGGTGGTAATCTTACCCACAACTCATGTTTAAAAATTCGAAATCACTAACCCTACAAAAAATATGTATAAATTTGCAACTTTTTCACTTTACTTCTAAGGTCAAAATATCTTCATTTTGTTGGGTACTTAAAGGGTGATTACCCGTTTTCATAAAAAGACAAAGAGACCATCACAGACACTTCAATCTACCCTTAAAATAGCTACACAAACAACCCTAAATGGCACGCATTAATCATAGTAAATAATGAAATTTAAAAATTCTGCTGTCCCCTTGGGGTTAGTAACATGGCCTGTAAGCGATGACCTCATTAACCGGTAATGAGTTATAACTCTAAATATTGCGGGGAAAACTGTTATATAAATATAAAACTAGCTGACTCCCGCGGTGCGACCTGAAGTTATTGTTGTAAATCGCGAGTAACTTGAGTACCCCATTCCCTCCTATATCTAGGGCCGAGTGGGACACTGTGCGGTTTTTATCGTTCTGGTTCTGAAAACTGGAACCGATCTATAAATTCATTACTAGCTAATACTCGTATTATCATGAGAGCTTCATGTGGTTCGGATTGAGTAGACCGGCCCGAGGCCAGTATCGTATTTTAGATATTCGTTTATTTGGTATTCGGGCTCGGATGGGACACGGATTTTGCACTGTGTTACTGCTTCATAAAATAGCTATGTAACTTTTTTAACCCATACCCTGCCTGGACCACGTCCACGTCACACTCCGAGCGTCAGCGTCAAACCCCGGTGATTCATTCTGTACGGGTACATTCTGTAAGTGAAGGATACATTAGTATCCTTCACTTGCAGAATGGTGATGGTATATTGTAATTTTTGACGGAGTCACTGAAACTAAACTGGGGCAATCTATATTTCTGCAGTGGTTGCCACTTAGTATCAAGTGTAACACGACGATGTGAGTTTTCAGTTTGTCTCAATGAGGATTTACGGTAGAAGTGATGGTGATAAAATTTGTTCCTGGATTCCTTTTACTTAAAAGGCAGTATTGGCGAGAATTATTCCCTGGACTCCTCAGCCTCAGTATTGGTGAGAATTCGTTCTCAGATTCCTTCTACTTATAACACAGTATTTGCAAGACTTTTTTCCGGAATTCCTCCTGCTTAAGACGCAGTATTAGTGAGAGTTAGTACTGCTAATGCGTCACCGTGCGGTGAAGTAGCACAAATAGTAGTAGTAATCAATAATTAAAAAAACATAGATTTAATTGCTGTAATAATGAGACGATCGAGTATATTGTCTTTGTTTCACAATCGCACCTTTGTTATGTATTGGAATTGTATTTTAATGATTTCATACCTATTAAATAACATTTGTTATTGGCTCTAATGCGTCATGGGTTTTAGCCTTTACTTCATGGATAGGTTTTAGGTACTAAATATGAGATGGGTCCCCTGATGTTAAGAGCTAGAGTCGTCTCCAATCGTTGCCAAGTGTCGCTGCAGCCACATCTTGGGGAGATGTGACCGCTGCAAACTACCCGAGACAGGTGACAATACAGTGCGGCCGGGGGTGTCGTCTTAGGCGGGCCGGTATTGCTCCTCTTACTGTGTAGAGCGGTGAGAGTCGCTACTGCGTTCTGTCCCGAAGGATGTGATCAGTCGTGAGGTAGACTCCAGAAGCCGCTGATGCTTTCCTGGTGTTCCTCCCGACTGTAGAGGTAGGTCGCCGTGGGGTTTAGTGGGTAGACTGCTTGCAAACTCCGGGAGTCCCACACACGCCCTTCGCTTACCCCACGAAGGATATGGTGCAAAAATCTTTCCCCGTGAAAAAAAAAAGATCCAAAGACATACTGAACCCATTCCAGCTTTAGAGAGCTTTAGCTTCACCTTTACTATTATTTTTAAAGATTACACCTTTATATACTCTTGTCACCAAGAAAAAATATATATTTAACAATCCCTACTTCCCTACTAATATTATAAATGCGAAAGTAACTCTGTCTGTCTGTCTGTCTGTCTGTTACGTTTTCACGCCTAAACCACTGAACCGATTTCTATGAAATTTGGTATGAAGATAGAACTGAACTTGGGAAAGGACATAGGCTACTTTTTACCGCGACAACCGAAATACACGCGGGCGGAGCCGCGGGCGAAAGCTAGTCTAAATATAATACACGTCTGTGCTCCATATGTTGTTAATAAATTACAACCATTTTATATCAAATAAGTTAACTCTCTATTATCAACGCTCTAGGAAATTTTGATAATTCAAATTTAATTTTATACCGTTTTAAATTTAAAAAAAAGATTCAACCTCATGACAGCTAAATTTAAAAAGATGTTTAATTAGCCAAGAATCCAATTTTGGACATCGAAACTTAACGTACAAGTAAACTGACACTAAAACAGTAGCTTATTTACACACTCTTGACCACGAACCTAAAGCTAAAAGAAAATCAACCTTATGCTATTTAAATAAGTCTTAAAATTGAGATAAATTTATTAAAGATTTGTGACAAAAGAAATTCGTGTGTATATCTCTGGGTATAAGGTTGTTATTTGAAGGTCTTATTTGTGATGATGGTGTAAAGATAAGGTTACAAAAACCAAAAAATTTTCCATCCCATTAATCAGTTAACATCTGTACGTCATATCATATTAGTGATTCGATCGAGACGAAAGGACTTGGCTCGAAGGACCAGTTTTGGACCGCAGTTTCAATACTTGGATTAATTCATTTTATTATTTTTAATAATCTTATACTAGGAATACTTGTGTTTAGTATATATTGTCTTTTTATTTATTTTGTTTTGTTTTATTTGGCGCTCCTTCAGGGAGACCTTTGATCAACAGTGGATGGTGATAGTGGATAGTTGTACTTGCATATAAGTTGTATTTTTTTTTCATAGGTTCAAATAAAATAACTTCCTAATATCAAAATAGTAGACAATCAAAATCAGTTAAACTGTCTGTATTGTTGACTAGATATTCACAAAGAACCCTTTGATATGTATTAATAAGTTTTTTAATTAATTTAATTTAAAAAATACAGTAACTGACTTTATACCGAAGGAAAAAAGTCTCTCTTTATAATTTTAACCAAAAGGAACCGACTTCAATGAAAAACTATTCCGAGTACTCAAATCGCGACAATTGTGCCAATGATATTTGAGGAATTCCCTCGATTTCCTTGGGATCCCATTATCAGATCTCGATATGGTGACGATGGGACCACCTGTAAGCTACGCCCATTCCAATGCAAAAATATTTTTTGAAATCGGTTCATAAACGACGAAGTTATCGCTGAACATACATAAAAAAATAAAAATAAAATAAAAATATTCCGACGAATTGAGAACCTACTCCTTTTTTTTTAAAGTCGGTTAAAAAGAAGTCTCTGGTCTATTTTTAATAATATATAAAGAGGTAAAGTTTGTGAGTTAGTTAAGGGGTAATCTCTGGATATACAGAACTGATTTTAAAATTATTTTGCTAATAGAAGGCTACGTTAGTTTTAAGTGACATAGGATATACATATATTAACCCGAAAAATCAATACTATACAATGTCCCCGTGCGGAGCCGGGGCTGGCGGCTAGTATTCGATAAAGTCACTTATGACTTCAGATAAGCCCAGAAAGTAATGCTCACAGCTACATCTAAACTCCAAAAATATATCTATTATAACCGTATCTACATCTGTTTAGAAGGGCTAAAAGCATCATCCACTACCTACAATAAATACTACTTAAAAGTGAAAAAAAAAACAACAGCTGATCATTTAAAGCCATTTTAACGAAGCCGTGGACAATCGGGGCCGAACAGCGAAGCACGTAGAGTGGTTACATTATCGCGAAATTCCTTCATCGTACGTCAAACTGTTCACCGTGTGTTCGTCGAGCTAGGGACCAGAGTAAGATGTGGAGCGCTATAACAGGTGATATGTTTTTTTAAATGTTTTTAATTACTTTAACATAGTGTACCACAAAATCATTGCTCTCAACAAAAAATATGTTTATTGATGACCAGTGTAACGTTAAACTTTGTCTCCGCTCTAAGCATTACAATTGTATGTATTTACAAAAAAAAAGTATGTTTATGTATTTATATCACTTGTTTAGTACCCATAACACAAGCTCTGCTTACTTTGGGACTAGATGATGTTGTGTGTAAGATGTCCGAAATATTTATTTATATTTATTATTGTTATATTATTACATATTATTTAAAAATACATACATTAAAAATAAGAATTTTATGTTTTTTTTAATATTTAAGCCTACTAAAGTGACTATACTCGCTGCATGATGGAATGCTTAAGTAGAATCTAAGAGTAAGGGTCACCATCCTCAATGTGAATACAGACAATGTAGAATACAGATATGAGGGTAGTACTGCACCAGTCAAGCCGGCCCATTCGTGCTGAAATCAGTATCGTTCCACTACATATCTATATATATAAAAATGAATCCCTATTTCCCTTGGTCACGCGTGAACGGCTGGACCGATTCTGCTAATCCTTTTTTATAATATACCTTGAAGTACGAGGATGGTTCTTCGAAAAAATAAAATAAAAAATAGTCTGATAAGTTTTATTGGAGGGGTTCCGAGAAGGCAAAACAATTGAGTGATGTTGAATCGACTGTTAGGCGGTACGAAGTTCGCGGGGTCAGATAAGTAAGTAATATATAAACTACAGTAGGTAATTAAAATGATTATTTAACTTGTAGAAATCTCAAAGTCTAATAACTTTCTATTTTACTGTGAAAAGTTATATTTTTGTAAATTTTAAATGCCATAAAGTAGGGACTCTGGTTAACTTAACTTAACTTTGACTGGTTACGTTTAAATGTATCAGAGTGATATTTCTAAAGATAATAAAAAATATTTAAAGGATGTTTCAGTTTTTGCCAATCATTTTATTTAGTACTCTACGTCCCTACCCCTTCTCTTGTTCTAAAACTCGGAGATAAGAGCGCGTCGAGAGATAGCGACGTACAATACTTATCCAATTAAATTAGCCAACTGCAGCGAAGAGTGTAATGAGTTCCAACTTATTTATAATCGTTTCTTCGCTATTTCTCTTCACTTACTATTGCTACTAGTCTGTGTTAGTTCAACACTTCAGACAGCCTTGTTGCTCAATACCGTCATTAAAAGTTTTAATTAAAAGCTTGAACTGATTGTAATTTATATTTTGCATGGAGTACATAAAGCCGACGGTTTTGGATTTGATCTCTCCGTGGATATGTCGGGTGGTCGTATCGTTGAGTTATGTGAATAAAGAAAAAGAGAGTGCACCTATGTTTGTGCACATCCTTGTGCTATATAATATTAGGTCTCTTTTGTGATATTACCTTTAGTTATACAAATATAAACTAACAAGTAACACTATATGAGACTACCGAGAAAGGGAAGTCTTAAAATAACGTTCCAATCATTTCAAGGCCTGTCAACGACCACTCAAAAGACTGTTCATAAATTGACGGCACATGAACAAAGCATTCAAACGCCTTTGATTAAACTATATTTGTTTTCCAAGAAGAACAAGCGCCCCTGATTCGGAGTAATATCAACTCCTCGATAATGTCTGCATTCTCCTCACTAACAATTATTTACTTAAAGCTATTATGAATGAAAGGGGACAGCAGAATTGTGGCCATCTGCATGTGGGTAAAGCAATGTGGTGGTCTAATGAACACGTATTATGAGTCTAGAAAATAATATAGTCTAAGATAAATATGTATCTATGTTATAGTTCAGAAGTCTTTCTCTTTGAACAAACAAACCTAATTGATATATCGAACATTACAAATTTCATAGAACGTGAATTTCTATGGCTTAGGACAGTTATATTTATAGAACATCCTATCGGTGTTTCATCAATAGGTGTTGTATTTTTTAAATCATATAGGCCCTACTGCACTGCCCTGAGGTACACCATTTGTTTGTACCATTATATAAACGTTCTCCATACCTTCGGCAAGTGTACGAAAGCCATGAACTTTAATTTTACTAGGAAACTACTTTATACTAAAACTATTACACAAAGAACCGACCCCATAGGGATTGCCGAAATAATTTTACACACACCAACATACATAATTTAAGTTCTACCAGCTTAAGTGAATAGTGGGCGTGTAAAATGAACACTAAAATATTTTTCTACGGGTCTGTCTGTGTGTGTGCGCATACAATGATAGTAATTACATAATGATAAGTCATTTAAACGCTGCCCGCGGTACGGGTGTAGTGGACTTAATTCCGACATACAGATAGCAGAAACAATTGAAATAAACATTGATATTTTATTTTCTCTTTAGTAGATAGATTTGTACACGGACATTGTTAATTATTATGTTATTTTATAAAGATCTGAGAAGCGCTCATAGCCGAGTGGCCTTAGGTGATTGGAAACAATCACCAAGGGTAAGCAACGACGGCGCGGTCGGACCTAGATGGGTGACCGTTTGTGGCATGATATATATGAGCGTTTCCGTGATTCGGAGGTCACGTTAAGCAGTCGGTCCCGGTTGTTATCATAAGATAGCAGTCGTGAAGCTTAGTTGGAGGCCTTCGGGCGGCTTAAAAACATCCAACAGCAAGATAATGTTGCCACAACGTGTCTTGCCTGTCCCCAACCTGCACTCGGCCAGCGTGGGGACGTATGGCCTTAACCCTCCCTTGAGAGGAGACCTGAGCCCAGCAGTGGGACGTTATGGGTTGTTGATGATGATGATGATATAGATCTGATGTACAATAAAGTTTATTCTATTCTACTTCTAATAGTGGAAGTCTTATAATTGAAAGTCCCCTGGGGACTGTCTTTACGTCAATAGGCGAGAAAATTTACCTTTAGTAGCTTCAATGAAGTAGAGGAAAGTTAATAACGATGACTAATAGTCTTTCTTTCAAGTTATCACTGACATATGTCAGTAATTAATCTCACCCATATCCTAATCAACTAACTACAGTTTAAAAACATTGTCCCTGCTTAAAGCATTTGAAAATAATATTATGATGCATGATCATATGGTAAAAAAATATTTGGATAAATCTAGGATACTGTACTGTAAGTGTACAATGTAACTGTAAGTATATTGTCTTAAATTTTAATGGTCAGTAACGTTAAAACAGAAATCTGCGGGATTGCTTTTGACCAACAAAAAGGTACATGGTAGCAATCCCGCAGATTTTTCGGCGCTGTTGCAAGCGCCATGTTAACGTAATAACTGTTGAAATATCGGATACTCATCAACAAAAAGGTTCATGGTAGCAATCCCGCAGATTTCAGTTTTAAAGGTAAGTACTTATAGGAATAGCACAGGTTAAAGTTTTGTATCATTTTTTTTTTTCTTATTTTTATTTCATAATCTTTCTACTAATTAGTTGAACAAAAAAGTAAGGAATGTTGACATTTGCCAAATTAAATTATAATTCACATTCTAAACATTCAATACAACATAATTTTAATTTTTAAGAAATCATCTGTAATCAGGCGTTAATAATTAATTAAATTATTAAATTAAAAACAGTTTATCTTTCATTAGTTAAAAAAAAATAAGCCAAACACAACAAAAGGCATTTCAAAATTTAACCTAATGCTGTATCTGTCTGATTATTAATAATTGACGTAATTATTAGTAATTTCGTTGCTAACTGTACAACAGTATTCGTGGAACGAATTCCAAAGCATTTGTTTGATGCGGCATAATAAGGCTCAATTATGAAAAAAATATGACTGTACTACATACATATTTTCATTTGTAAAGGATTTTCGTAAACCATAGATTATAGAATTAACGCTTCTGTTTGAAGTTACAATCTATACTTACTAATATTATAAAGAAGTAAAGTTTGTGTGTTTGTTAAATTGTAAGGGGTAATCTCGGGATCTACTGAACCGATTTTAAAAATTCTTTCATCAATAGAAAGCCACATTATTGCTGGGTGTCATAGGTTATATAAAAAACCGAAAAATGAAAAGGCTTTTACGTGGTAGTCCGTTTTGCAAAGTGAATCGGAGAAAAAACGGTCGAATGAAAGCGTTTCTTACGAACGCTGCCCTAACTATGAAAGATATATTTCTGAGTTCTAGAGAAAAGATGTGGAGCTTGAAAATGTCTACAAAAAAGTCAACGACAGCATATGTCTTACTTTTATTTTTAAGTTATGCCCAACGAAGTGGGCACGGGTCAGCTAGTTTATAATACAGCGACATCTATCGAACTCGTCTAGTGGTTAGCGTATGCGGTTGCTGATCGAGTGGTCTCGGGTTCGATTCCTGGGTCAGTCCAAATGTTTATGTGATCCGCAAATATTTGTTTCGGCGTCTGGGTGTTTTCTATGTATAATATATATGAATTTACATAAAAAATATGTTTATTTATTTATATCAGTTGTCTAGTACCCATAATACAAGTTCTGCTAACTTTGGGACATTGTGTGTAAGATGACCGAAATATTTACATATTTATATTTATTTATTTCTGTAGATTGCGTAGTTGGTGTGCTTGTACATTGCAAAGTAATCAATCCTAACCTTCTCTAACTCCTCCGAACAAATATTTGTGGATCACACAAACATTTGGTCAGACCCGGGAATCGAACCCGAGACCTCTTGATCAGCAGCCGCATACGCTGACCACTGACCAACAAGGCAGAATGAACTGATTTAAATGAATTTCGGTAGTATAGAGCCTAAGAAAGGTTATAGGCTACTTTTTATCACAATCACCGACATTCACACAAGCAGAGAAGCGGGCGAAAGCTAGTAACTAAATATGTATGTGTAAATATAAATAATTTGCAACAGTCACACCTGCCTAAGGTACTATAAAATGATAACAACATGTCTAGTGCATTTATAACATGTGTATTAGTACAGAATCGTAAATAACAGTCATACAGCGACCACACAGAGAGACGTTTTTAAAAAAATATTTTTACCACGCAGATGTTTCTAAATGGACAAAATATTAACTTGAATACAGTCAACTAATTTCAAGTGTAGCTTGTGTACATTCAATTAATGTTAAGTACTTAAACTTAACTTCACAATTATATTCAGATCTACAAGATAATGATAAATACAAGCCATAACTTATCTCACGATACATGCCTTTTAACAACTTTAGGTATAAATATTTCGGACATCTTACACACAACGCCATCTAGTCCCAAACTAAGCAGAGCTTGTATTATGGGTACTAGACAACTGATACAAACATTTTTTTTTAAATACTCATATATTATGCATAGAAAACACCTAAACTAAGATACAAATGTTTGTGGAGCACACAAACATATCGGAATCGAACCCAAGACCTCAAACACAGCAGTCGCATACGCTAACTAAATACCTAAATACATACTGACTGCCTCGTTGCTCTAGTGGTTTGCGTACGCGATTGCCGATCAAGAAGTCTGGTGTTCGAATCCCGGATTCGGCAAAAAAAACTATTTTTAGATTTTCTCATTTTAGAAATACTTTAATAAGGAAGCTTGGGGTTTTAATTCCCGTACCTCGGAGAAGCACGT
This sequence comes from Phragmatobia fuliginosa, assembly GCA_932526445.1. NCBI lineage: Eukaryota > Metazoa > Arthropoda > Insecta > Lepidoptera > Erebidae > Phragmatobia > Phragmatobia fuliginosa. The sequence goes on along the minus strand of OW052078.1, from coordinate 15,194,825 downwards.
TAAGCTGTCAGTCTTGAGCCTGATCACTCCCTGGTCGTAGCGAATAGCCGTCCTATCGGATTATGAGAGTGAGGGTAGAGAGAGTGAACCTGTGAGTGCACACACTTGTGCACTATATCTCCTGCGTAGCCGGGGCCGAAATCCGCAAAAAGAATATACTTCTCATGTTATTTCAGGCTTAAAACCCATCTTAAAGAACTCACGAAAATAGTGAGAGAAACACGTACGCTGGTAGTTAGTTCCAGGTTTTGATTCGTTTAGTTCGAAAGCGTATTTCTACTACATACATACATACTAAAACGTTAACTTCCATAGCCAGCATATGTTGTCCTGTAGAGGAGGGAGAAGGGACCAGTTGGAAGAGTTAGGCGTGTAAAAATCAAACTTGATAATCTTGCCGTTGGATGTATTGAAGCCGCCGGAAGGCCTCCAACTAAGCTTCACCACTGCTATCTTATGATAACAACCGGGACCGACTGCTTAACGTGACCTCCTAATCACGGAAACGGTCATAACATTTCATGACACACAGGTCCGACCGCGGCGTCGTTGATTTCCCCCGGTGATTGTTTCCAATCACCTAAGGTCACTCAGCTATGAGGCGATTTCTATTCCTATAAGGGCCACAGAACACTAGCTACTTTTAGCATCGACAATCGGCAACTAGTTGCTTTTTAGAAGCTAAATACGGCGACCGAACGCTCCACACCGCACACTTGAAAACGCCAAACGCGGAGATAGAATCGCTTTTTAGAAGCGCGACACAGCAGCTAAACGCTACTCTCCGCTCACATTCGAATGCCGATAGCAACGATTTGGCATCGGAAAATTATATACAACACTACAGCCGACGCGATTCAGGCATCTGAGCAGTCGCTAAAACACGGGTTTCCGATACCGCGTTCGAACGCAGAAAGTCGCGAATGATGCAACATGACGCGCGATTTTGATACCGCGATCGAACTCAGGAAGTCGCTAAAACGCGATGCAGCATCGATGCTGTCGCAATATCGCCGATTCTAAAAGTAGCTAGTGTGCTGTGGCCCTAAAATACGCGCAATCACCGAGGTAACAAACATATAATTGCACAGAATACAAGCAATGTAACTCTACCTAATAAAGTTGCACATTTTTTCACATTAATACCACAGCAGTCAGGGCCCATTAAATTTCATAGCGTTACACACCATTACAGCAAGACCTCTTTGCAAGATCAATTTCTATTGAAAATTAAAGAGTCGGTGGGGGTCTAATTAAGTTGGATATTCAGATAACTATATTTATAATTACTGTTATGTTTAATTATGTATAGAATGAAAGAAGAGTTGATTGATACGGTCGTATAGAGTTAAGGGTCGATAGGATACAGTAATGAGAAATTCCTCGAATAAAATAAACGGATGTGTAGTACATTTTGCATAGAAGTTATTAGAACAGCAATTGTACTGGTTGGTTTCTTACGATTATTGCAATTAACAAGTGTACTTACAATGGTCTGTTGGTATAGTGGTTAGTGATCCTGATTGCAAGGCCAGAGGTCATGGTTTCGATTCTCATGATTGAAAGATATTTATGAATAATATCATCATTTGCTTAGTGACAGAACGGTTGATGTAAATTTTGCTCATGTTAGGTATGTTTATACAAATAAATGGCCAGAAAAATGTGGGATAAAGATATATATCTGTATATATTAGTTATATATTAGTCAACTTTTAAGCCATACACAGGATATACTACAACCAGGCCGACACTAAAATGTGACCACTGAATTTGTAAAAACCTGTATACGCCCAAAAGTATATCAAAAGTGCATAACGTGGAGCCAATTTTTTCTTCGCTATATTCATTCGATTTCTAAGTCTATTAAAGTAAAGCCAGTCTTCCGCACAATGCAATGTTATCCGAGATGTAATCTGTAATAGTTAGATTTATTCCCAGAAATAGTCGCCTAAACCACCGGAAATAACCAGTTTAGTAGCGACCGGGCAACACTAAACGACTAAAAAACTAACCATTACATGAACCATCGCAACTACGTGGGAGACGCAATTATTTTCCAATTTTAATCAAAAATATCATTTTCTCAGCCTTTCACTTCCACTTAAGTATTTAAATGTCAATCTTTCGACGTTTCTTTATACGACGCCTTAAGTACACGATCTAACAAAAACAATATTCAACTCTATAACTTCACAGTTAAGATTTCTATTAAATAAACTGCATAGAAGTGATCTGAAACAATTTGGTTTCGAATGATTAATGTGTGTAACACTAGGTATTGTGTTGAAACTTTACTTGAACTTTACGGCACTGAATTTCCGACTTAATTTTTACGAATTACGGTGTAAATTAGGTTGTCGTAATACTGGCTGGGAGCTAGAAAGTATTAGAATTGATAAAAATAACATTAGATTGTAATAATAATGAATGTACTGCAGACGTTTGATAAAAAGTAAATTATTTATTTCAAGTAAATATCCGGTTCTATAATGTAAAATATAATTGCATTAATCCGTCACTGTCAATGTAAATTCGTCAAAAAAAATGATTTTACGATGATATATTGATGTTCTAAATAAATAATTATTAGCATTCGAAATAACGTTACTCCTTTGAAGTCATTGCGTACTGATGTAAGGTAAAAGTGTGCTTTTGTGACACAGAGCACCAAAAGCTTGTTTTACTGACGATGTCGTTAAAAAATAATTTGTCTGTGGTTTATAAAAAGGCGGGCTTATTACATGTTCTTGTTCTTTTAGTTTTATTTCTTTATATATTTAGACTTCCAAAGTGAATCTACCCTGCCTGATGGAAAGCATGAGCATAATTCCAAAAGTGGGGACTACCACACTTGGTTCGAATGCAGACAATATTGTATGCCGGCCCACACGATGGCGGCTAAGTGAGATACTTTTTCACGCCCCGTTTAAAGGTACCGGGATCATAGTGGGAAGTAAACACCTGAGCCGGTAGTGAGTTTCAGTCTTTGACTGCTCGGCAAAGGAAAGAAGAGCCGAACCGTTTCGTTTTGGTGCGTATTTGTTCCACTCTAAAGCAGTGACTTCTGAGTCCGACACGTGTTGTCCTGTAAAGGAAGGGTGAAGGAGGGATCAGTTGGAAGAGCTCTTCAGAAATCTCTCCATGGTGAGCTTTTTTTATTTGAATTTGTTTTAAATCAAATGAGTGATTAGATGAAAAATGATTCTAAATTTCATGTCAGAGGAGGAACTCACTAGAAATATTGAATGATATTTTTTTGGGGTAAACTTTTTTTAGTATCGAGTGGACTAGGTGGATAATTCCTTTGGATCTTTTGATCTTTAAGGAGTCAGGAGTCATGAGTAGGAGTCATATGTGGTGATGATATGATCAGTCGCGTGTTACGACGGGCAGTCTCTGGAGCCCTTCTCTGAGAGTCAATAAGGGTTTGTTAAATTAACATAAAAAATAAATCAACCATTTCAAAAAAGAAACATATATATATATATATCTGCCACACGCTCTTAATGTTCTCTCACACTATTCTGTAAGTCTGGATTATAAAGTCTACATATCGTCCGGTATCTTACGATAATGCAGTAACGAAACGCAATTCGCAGGTGCACCCCCGGGCATAAACCAGTAAACGATAAATTATACAAACAATATCGTTGTACAAGACAATCGGGCTTTAAGAAAACAACTTAGTTATTAATTGCAATCAATAATGTAAGTGTAATTTTTAATATTAGCTATCGAATGGTTACTACAAACCATTACGAATGCCATACATGGCCCCTTATTTACATAATGTACTGTGCATATATGTTGCGTGAATCACTATGAAAGCTAAGTTTTTTATTCTACCAAGAAATACTTAAAGGTAACATGTGTAGTAAAGAAAAAGAACTAATTAGTCTATGATAAACCATTAGAGATCACGAATACAATATTGAAATAATTTATATTTAAAAACTTTTAGGAAGTCGGAATGAAAACTATTTGGTAGTAAATCTGATCTTGACCAAATTATCTAGTTGCAAATTTTGTTATTCCAAAAACAAAGTGTTCTTGATTTAAAATTGAAAAAAACACGAAAGTTTTTTTTACTTAGCTTTTACTGTATTCATCATTCTGTTCGAAACACTTATTTAAAAATAAAAAGTTAAAGGTCTTGTGAGGGCATCAAAAACTCCTTTCCAAAAAGAATCCTATGTCGAGCTATAGACTGTTAAAGGTCGTTCATGTGATGTGAAAACTCAACCTAAACTTAGTAATATTTTCAAAATGTCGCTAAGTTCCAATACTTATGAATGAAAATTTTAATATTTCCGATCCCAAGAAACAGTACTAATAAGTAAATTCCAACTCTTCTTGTGTGACTTTAGATGTGAAACATGCTTCATTGATCTTCAATAAGAACTTTAGGAACTCATTCGTTCAACAAAATACGCAATGTATAACTACAGCCAAATACGTCAGACAATTGTTTACAGTAAAACACTTCTGATCGAACTCCAAATAAGAATCGCTACATTGTGTCTACCATACATAACACGCAATGTACAGCTCCCAAAATGACATTGTAGACTTCGAAATCCTCACCAGTATCAAGTCCAGTGCAGTGTGCAGTGATACTAACGGGGGCAACAGCGTAACGAGTCCAGTCTGTGTTCGGAGAAAATTGCAGAAAATTAATTCGTTTAAGTAAACAATTATTCATACAACTGTTATAGACGATACGGTTTGCGGGCGCAACATTTCTTGTAAATTTGTTGGAAAACACTAAATACAAACACTGAAGTCACACAGAAGATTAACATAAAATGATAGTCGTATTTCGTTGGTGAGTGCGAGACCGAAGGCATAACGGAAAAAAAGAAAAAAAGAACAATTTCAAGTAAACCGGCTACAACCGAGTAATGCAGATAATCGGTATTTTCCTTTTACGTTAACGAAATAATTTTCTTCGATTTCGGTGTAAGATGGGGGAGTGAGGGGGGAGATTTTGGATCAATTTACCGGATTCCATTCACACGTATCATCATTATTATTATTGCCTTTGACAGGCCACGGCTGGACAAAAACAAACAAAAAAAAACAGAAAACAGACACTCATTAATAAAAAAATAACAGTCCAGAAGATTAATATGCCTCTACTTACTCCTTCACGAGTCTATGATAAAGATGATATTGGAACACTAAAGGAAAAAAAAACTATAAAGGTATTTAATCACACCATCCCACTTCTGATACGGCAAATATGACATCAATTGATATATATACACCATTATGTGATCGGCAGTTCATCTCAGACATTAAGATCGTGCCAATACAAAAACTTATATATGGTGCCGTGAGATCAGCATACAATGGCGGTAATAATCTTCATTAATGGTTGATATACTGGAACTGTGCTTAGTTAGAGTTCCTTAAATAAATACGAAAGCCATTCATAAAGTGTTAAGACGATACTGTGCTGATGATATTGCTTTGTATTCGTGTGTGTAAAATTAAATTAATTTGTGTATTTCATGGATTTAAATTTTACGTTTGCGATTATTGTTATTTCTGAACAAAAAAATATTTATACTGGGTACCAAGTTTTTCAGATACTTGGTAATTCTAGCTGCATCTGCGTGCGAGAAGCCCAAAACAGATTGAAGTGGTGTGCAATGGGAGAAGCCTATGTCCGGCAGTGGACTGCGATGGGCTGATGATGATGATGATGGTAATACTTTCAAGTTCAAATTTTATAAGGCTTCTAAAAAAACTTTTTGATTTATAAAATTCGCCTTGCCAGAGATATTTTTTTATTTTATTCTTTTTCATAAAACCTATTTTTTACTTATGTTTAATTTATGTTGTTACATAGACGTAACTTAAATTCATTGGCAGTTATAAAGAATCAAAGATTTTTGGAGCATTCTTTCCAGAGTTTGAGAGGCATACGGAACCAACTGACTACTACCGATACGAACTTGCCATTTTTTATATTTTATACGCTTTTATTAACATACATGGATAGTTTGCCATTGTGTTCAGCAATAAACGTGTAAGTAAGATTATGCATGAAATAATTAACAGGTAATAGGCGTATGAGTCCGTTACACAGCAGATTTCAACTTGAAGCTTTAGACGCGCTTGTGTGAAACTTTTATTTCTTTTATTATATACTAGCTTTTGCCCGCGTGTTAGTCCGTCATGGCGGTAAATAATACCCTAGTTGGTATACTGATATATAAGCTATATTACTGTAAAGTTTCATCCAAATCCGTTCAGTAGTTTTTGCGTGAAAGAGCAACAAACTTACATACGAACTCACAAACTTTTGCGTTTATAATATTAGTAGGACAAAAATAAAAACTAAATAAATAGGGGTTTAGTGGGTAGACCGGTTCGCCGGGAGTCCCACACACACCCTTGGTCTCCCCCCCGGAGGATATCGTGCGGAAAGCATTCCCCGCGAAAACAAAAAAGAAAAAAAGGACAAAAATAATCGAATACATTAGTCGTGATAAAGTGGTTGCGGGTTTGAACTCTATCTTTTTACTAGCATTAACATTTAGCTTTTGAGCTTTTTTGGACTCCTCTCTAACATTTTTTATTTTCTTCAGAACAATTTTGTCATTTTTACATATTTTTTTATCAATTTTTACACTATGTTGAAATACAGTCAGTTTTCGAGCTAATCCGCAGTTAGACATGAATAACAATAATGGTTTATTAACAATACAATTCAATATTCACTAAAATTATTATAATCTCTATTTATTGTATTTTTCTGTATTTGTAGTAAATAAACTAGTTATTTGTAATATACTTTTGTAATAATATAATAATTACTGCTGATTTAATTATATTTAATTATATAATAACATAAAAATTAAATAATTCTATTTAATTTTTTATATTCGCAAATAGGTAAACACACAATGTTGCTACACAGTCATAACACTCAGTAGCCGTTGAAACTTTATGAACATGGCAACATTAATAGCTCAATATAATCATTTGACATTAAGTGTTGCCAACAAAAAGTTCTACACTATAACGCCAATGGCATAATTATGTAGTAATTGATATCCTATACTTTGTCACAACCAATTTTGACGATACCTTAATGTAAAGTTGCCATTTTCATTGTTTAATAGTGTGGCTTAATTGTAACTTAGAGGTGATAATTAGTGGCAGCGAATAAAGTGTAGGTACTTAAATATAGGGAGATGTTTCTAGGGGACGAATACTTATGCGATCCTTTTCTGCATTTATTACATAGTAGATTTTAAGTGTCTTTTAAGTATTTTATAGGAAAAGATAAAAGATGGAGCATCAAAAGTAGTTGAGTCACGGTGATTTTAGCACGAATAACTCGACCGGGGAAGTACTATAACACAGAAGAACATCCTAATAATGACAGCATTCTTGCTGTCGTATTTTGTTTGTTAGTGAGAGACCGCAGGCCCAATCATTTTACCGATATCCTCGCTTTTCTTTAGAAACATCTGACCAGAGCCGAAATGGCATGCTGATTTGCTTAACCTCACAGTGAGGCTGGTGACCCTACTTTTAGATTTTACTCATGCTTTCCATCAGGTAGAGTAGAGTCATTTAAGTAGGGTGAAATATTAAAAAAGAACTGATGGTTAGTGACTACGCCAGCCATGGATACCTACTGTCAAACCCCTCCTGGTTTGGTACCCAGTTTTAATCTGAATATGGCTCAATTAGTTAGTAATTCTAAAATATAAGTTGCCTAAATTAGTAACTTACTATTATACTATAATAAGTTAGTAACATTATCTGTCTCTTAGTGAAATTCAGTAAAATCAGTACAGCATTCCAGAAATTAGTCGGAAAACAGACGGACTAAGATTTCAGACTGAAATTTCAAAAAATTGTTTTTGATATTAGCTCCATATATATTTTCATATGAATTTCAGTTCTCCCTTAGGGTTGCGGAGGTCCGATGCCAGTCGCTCCGTGGAAAAACTGAAATTCAGGTAAAACCGGTTGAACTAGTAGCCGACCCAAATAAACTTGGGAATAAAGGTTCGGAAGATGATGATGATGCATGGAGTGAAAAGCTGCTTTTTTATTTATTTTCCATTATTTGAAATTACTAATAGACACTTTCAATTAATTCATTTGTAACGATGATGCTACAAAAAATTATTAAAGAAAGAAATAATTTCGGAATGCTATAACTTTTATATGATATACTGGAACTGTGCTTAGTTAGAGTTCCTTATATAAATACGAAAGCCATTCATAAAGTGTTAAGACGATACTGTGTTGATGGTATTATGGTATGGTTAACGATGATGCTACAAAAAATTATTAAAGAAAGAAATAATTTCGGAATGCTATAACTTTTTTATTCTATTATATGTCTTCAATGGAACAAGTCCAATAAATCACTACAAAGAATTTAGTTTGCATGTATAAATGTGATTCCATGATTGTTTAAGTCACAATTGTCGTGACAATCGTCAGCAGTTACAACTTTCTATAGGTAGTTCTAATGTCGTTCATTCTATACATAATAATACATATTTCGGACATCTTACACACAACGTCATCTAGTCCCAAACTAAGCAGAGCTTGTATTATGAGTACTAAACAACTGATATAAGTACATAAACATACTTTCTTTTTTGTAAATACATACATATTATACATAGAAAAATACCCAGACTCCTAAACAAATATTTATGGATCACACAAATATTTGGTCTGACCCGGGAATGATGAAAAGTAATGTGTCTATACTCCTTAAAATATACCTTCTGTGACATCTGCCATTTGGCTACAAATCGGAACAAGCTAAAAAATTTCGAAAATGTTTCTATATTTTTATTCTTTACGTGTAAGTTTAACATAAATAAAGTGTAATCCTTACTATCCCTCTTTACTAATATTATATATAAATGCGAAAGTGACTCTGTCTGTCTGTCTGTCACGCCAAAACTATTGAACCGATTCAAATGAAAATCGGTATACAGATAGTATAGAACCTGCAAATCTACTTTTTACCGCGATATACGACATGTACGCAGGCGGTGCCACGGGCTATAGCTAGTATGTTATACATATACAATATTCTGCATTTTCATGTCCGTGTGGTGACGGATTAAGAATACAAAGTGTCACCACCCCTATTCATTCCACGGGTGTCGTAAGAGGCGACTAAAGGAACAAAATAAGCAGCTAGCATCACTGCCAAGAGAAGGAAAACTTGAAACAAACCCTTTACCAACCCGTCTGGCCAGCGTGGTATAGTAGGCCAAAACCTCCTTACAAAGGAGAGGCCTATGTCCAGCAGTGGACTGTTAAAGGCAGTTGATGAAGATGATTATACAATATTCACACCTTTAAATGTACTTTCCTATGTAACAGATTTGCGCATTGCAGCAAACGTGAACTGTCCTGCTCAAACGAGGCGATACTACCCTCACGCAGAAGATCAACCTAAAAAGAAAGCATTCGTTCTGTCATGTTGTGAATGTAAGACCGAAGACTGAATGATACAGATTCAGTACCATACTGTATTGTCTGCATACATAACTATAGAATAGTGATAGTTATTGAAAAAGATTGTCTATAATAAAAAAAATAAGTACTTTTCCCAAGAGAGTTGACTGAATACGTGAGCAAATCTATTGAAAAAAGTTAAGACTTTATATGAAAATGGTTTATAAGTCTTTCACGGATATAACAGTTTGCGAGAAAATATTCTTTTAATACTTATGATGGGTGACAAGTCTGAGAGCATATCACATTCAAAGAATGCCATTGTATTTGTGATCATTTCTTTTGATATGCAGAAATATACGGTGAGATGTTGTGCGCGGGAACGCTTTGATTAGCAACTTTTATTTACTTAACAATACTTGTACATCACTTAATTAATGATTTTCTTTTTTAATTTTTCCCCGTTGCAATATTTTCGTAAAAAATATTTGCATTAATGAATACGTTTTTATAAAGATTTTATGGTTTCAAATCTAAAATTAACACTACACGGAATTTGAAGAACTATGTATCTTCATCAGTATCTTAACACGAACTTAATATACTCATGTTTTTTTTACTGTAAATGGGACTTATTCACGATAAAATTAAAAAGGTTACAATACCAGTCTACCCGTGACCACAAGCGGTATAACTCGTTCGAAACGTCGGAAAGTAGAAGGTATCGTAACCTTTTTAATTTTATCGCGAATAAGTCCCGTTTACAGTAAAAACATGATTATATAAAAGTGAACTAAATATCACAAAATCCTCATTAATTCTTGAGGTTTACACATATTTAATTACATAATACTCAAGTTATAATTTTGTTTGAGTGTAAGTAAACTTATGGTAAAGAATATAAACAATTTTACTGTCGAAGACGACCAGACAGAGAGTTTTGTCATGTCATCATTCAATGTTAATGATTAGAAACCACGATTAGCTTTGGTCTATTAAAGAACAAATTTTTAACATGTCATTGTTACACTTAACATTAAACTGGATAAATTACTTTGAAAGGTTATATTGCTACATACATACATACATACATACATTGCTAAACTACGCAAGATAACATCAATGCAAAGAGAAGGAAAACTGGAAACCAACCCTATACCAACCCGTCTGGCCAGCGTGGTATAGTAGGCCAAAACCTCCTTTCTAAGGAGAGGCCTTAGTCCAGCAGTGGACTGTTAAAGGCTGTTGATAATGATGATGTTATAATGCTACGACTATTCAAATTTTGTGGAGTTATTTACAGTTTCAATGAAATCTGTTTTGTTTACAAATAGATATATCAATGAGTGTTGTTGACAAAAACACACACATATGCACATCTTTCTGCAATGTACATACATGTCTTTCGCCAGATCATTTTTCCATTGGTCACTCACGTTTAATAGAAATCAAAACCACGTTAACAATTTCTTTGAATGTTGATTATCTAAGTTTTATATTTTGAATAATTCCTAAAGTAGACACTTGCACTGAAAATTACATTCCTGAAATTATCATTTGAATTGAGATAATATTTCATTAACTCATATTTCATCATCGTCATCATCATCGGCCTATCATAGGCTCCTCCAATTAACTTATAGTTTAGGGGACGTATAATATTGATTTTCGGGCTAATATATCCTATGTGACTCACAAATAACGTAGCCTTCTATTGGTAAATAGATTTTCAAAATCGGTTCAGTATATCCAGAGATTACCCCCTTACAATGCACAAACTTTCCTCTTTATATATTAGTATAAATACTGTTGGTCTAAATAAAAACTCTGCGTTCAATAGCTTAGTTTTACTGAGTTTTATAATTGTGGATTTAATCGCCATAAAAAATATCCAAACACAGTTCTCTGACGTGTACGCAGAAAATTAAGGCCCGTATGTTTCACAATACAATTGCTGATATTTTTATTGGATTGACACTCTATGAACGCTGTAATTACCACAGATCAACGCTTTTTGCTACATATAGGAAATGATAGTTTACACTATGCGCACATTTCTAGTTTTAATGAGGAGTGAATATGTGATTTTAAACTTTGCGATGAAAGGAATGTTTTATTGTATATAAATTTATGATTCTTTGTGATCTCTAGACAAAGAAAGGTAGCTTACTAGCTTTTATCAGTAACTCCGCCCGTGTCACGGTTACCGCAGTGTTTAAAAATTAATCAATTGAAATAAATAAAGACCGAATGTTAAGTGAGATTTACCACAAAACCGTATAGTGGCTGATGTGAACGTTTAGAACAGAGATTGACTCTAGTCTGAAATAGCACATAGTTTTCTTTTTATTCTGAAACATGTAGCAGTAGTAACAACCAGGCTTAATGATGCAGAAGCATTTTTACAGACCGCCATAGGGTGGGTTACCATGCTACAATGGGGAAGGTGACCACTCTTGAATTCTACTCATGCTTCCGTAGTTGTATAATAGTAGGTTTATAATAAGGTAATTGGAGGATATTGTGATATGTTGATTATGGTTATGTAACATGAGTTAGTGAAATTTCATCTTAATTTAAGCAATTTTTTCGGGAATGTAATTTTCAGTGAAGGCAATATAACTATATAAATATGCAGTAGTATCAAGTTCAATGTGAAAAACGATTAAATAGCCAAACCGATTACCTTATCAGAAAATAATAATGGCTTGTTTTTTACGAGTATATAGCAACTCCTTTTGACATTTTTTGTCCATATTTAATTGATACATCTTAAATAGATAATTTTGTATATTGGCAACCCAATTAGTACTTGATAATTGATTCTTAAGCTATTATTGTCTGTAGTCATTGGTTAGGTAAAAAAATGTCCCATTGTCTTTGGTGTTGGCCTACTGTTACTTGTCAAGGTTAATGATATGTGTTTTTTATTGACTGCCCTGTTGGTTTACTTGGGTGATTCGGAGGTCACGTTAAGCAGTCGGTCCCGGTTGTTATCAAAAGATAGCAGTCGTGAAGCTTAGTTGGAACTCTTCGGGCGACATCAAAAACATCCAACAGCAAGATTACTTAGCCACAACGTGTCTTGCCAGTCCCCAACCCGCACTCGGCCCGCGTGGGGATGTATGGCCTTAACCCTCTCCTGAGAGGAGATTCAATTCCAACAGTGGGACATTATGGGTTGTGGATAAAGTTCACACTATGTTCACTTTGGTATTGAACCGTTAATGATTGTCAGGTGTAAAACCTTTAGAACTATACCGCCGCTAACAGATAAAATCGCTAACTATATACCGCCGCTAATAAGTAAATATATCATTAATTACTATAACTTCTACAACTTTTATGGTAAAAATTAAAATTCTTATCATAACTGGTTAAGTTTACGGCGGTCACCTTTGATCTAATTACGACACTCTGCATGATAGTCACGTGCGTATGCGCAGCCATGTCAAAACTATGCCTCGTTTAGGATTAACCGGTTATATTTATAAGACATTCAGTTTAATTATTTAGCGAGAAAAAAAATATTATTTGCAAGTCTTTCTTAATTTATTGAGCTACATGCATAAATTATTTATAGTAAATAATTGTTTTACTTTCAACCTTTCTGAATACTGTGTGTGTGTGTGGTTTACAGAAATTCTAGTCTAGTAGTTTATTTGTGATCGGAATTTCAACTCAAAGTTATAATCAAATATTATATCATCATCATCATCAACCCATAGCCTCCCACTGCTGGGTTCGGGTCTCTTCTCAGGAGATATCATCACAAATGGTATACTTATTCACACTCTGCATCAGCTTTCCCTACTACGTAGAATCATTATGAGGTAGTTCCCTTTTGCTTCTAACATAAGTGTGCAAATTACAAAATAAATCTATCGTCGTCTACAAAATAAATTTAAATTTGAAACCTTTTTGAAAAGGGCTTACAAAAATTATAATATTGGACTTTTAAAGGCTGTTGATGATGATGATGATGAAAATAATGGAACAAAGTCTAATAGTTTTCTTTATGATCGGAATTTCAACTCAAAGTTATAATCAAATATAATATCATCATCATCATCAACCCATAGCCTCCCACTACTGGGTTAGGGTCTCTTCTCAGGAGAAATATTACATCACAAATGGTATAATTATGCACACTCTGCATCAGCTTTTCCTACTACTTAAATTCATTATGAAGTAGTTACCTATTGCTTCTAATATAAGTGTGCAAAGTCCAAAAGGTAAATGACAAAATAAATCTGTCGTCGGTTTTAATTTTTTATAATTTGCCTCATAAATAATTATTAAATAGGTGTAATTCATTATAATTTACATACAGGAGCATACGCCAGTGTCCATATAAGTATTAAGTGCATTAGTAGAAAAAATAGTATATTTTATATTTCCTAATAATAATAAATAATTATAAATTCTTAAAACAAATAGATACTTGTACTTAAATAATTAAGCGTAAAATATTAGTCATGTTGTCAGCTTTAAACAACGAAAATTAAATTTAAACATAAAAATTATCTTTATACTCATTTAGAAAATTTAACAGCTTATTTGGAAATTACATATTGTATTCGACTTGTTCTCTACCACATTAAAACTACCTACCCTGATCAGCGGAAGCAATTTCGATTAAAAACGAACAATAATATATTTTTAATACACAATATTCCTTGCAGTTGGTTATTAATAGCTCTATGAAACAAGCTACTTGTTCCACTACACTTGCATGTTCAAACGCAGCATAGAAATGCATCTGCCTCGAATTAAAACAAACTCATTACTGAACGTTTTGAAATCTTTAATACCAACACCACAGTATACTAACACGGTACGATTAATAGAAACGTCATTCATTTATAATGTTGCTAAAACCGGTATGATCATTATAAAAGATATTCAATATGATTGTATGACCGCCTCGGTGACGTAGTGGGACCGAATGCGACATCTGTGCTTGAGGTCTCAGGTTTGATTCACCGGGAAAAAATACAAACTGTTCTCTTTAAGAGAACAGTTTGTATTTTTTTCTGTATCATTCAGAACTTTGGCTATTCTAGTGTCTTTGTCAAATTAAATAAATCTTTTAATATCTTTCCCGGTGAATCAAACCTGAGAAGGTTTGATTCACCGGGAAAAAATACAAACTGTTCTCTTTAAGAGAACAGTTTGTATTTTTTTCTGTATCATTCAGAACTTTGGCTATTCTAGTGTCTTTGTCAAATTAAATAAATCTTTTAATATATAAAATTCTCGTGTCACAGTTTTCGTTGCCATACTCCTCCGAAACGGCTTGAACGATCTTTATGAAACTTTAAATGCATATTCAGTAGGTCTGAGAATCGGCCAACATCTATTTTTTATACTCCCAGGGCGCGAGCGGAGCCGCGGGCATCAGCTAGTATACATTTAAAAAAGTCTCGATTTCTACTTAAACCGTATTATCGCGATGTTATTCGCGCTTTTTGTTGTAAAGGTACCACGGGTAACACCGAAGGCATAGCTAGTAGAACGCTTAAAGGTCTAACGCTACTAAAAGGGCTCTACAAAGACATTTAATTCAATACATAATATGAACATTCTATCATTAAATTTCACAAGTAATAATTATTTTACAGCAATAATCAGAAGCTATCTCTAAAAAACCTATAAAAAATAAAAACCATTTAACCCTTTAATCACTTCCAATCAATTAAAAACATATCACTTGCTTATCACCTATGTATAAAAAGTCAATAAAACGGCACGCGTTCGAGAAAGGCGAAATTATAGGCCCATTTCGCTCGCAGCGATCTCAGTTCGATATCGAAACGGTAATCAAAGGTTTGAGGGTCATTAAAGCGCGATCCCTCATGATGTGATCCTCTCGGACGATTTCGTTTAAAAGAGGGCGAAATTGTAATGTTTCGGTTGCTTTTATTTTGATTGTTGACATTAGTGGAACCGGTGGCAAATGGTGGATATCAAAGTGTTTTAGTAAATTCAGAGATATTTGTTCTGAGTAACAAAAAAAATATATACCTATTGTTATGACTGCCTCGTTGGTCTAGTGATTAGCGTATGCGACTGCTGATCAAGATGTCTCGGGTCCGATTCTGAGTTGGACCAAATGTTTGTGCAAATATTTGTTTCGGAGTTTGGGTGTTTTCTATGTATAATATGTATGGATTTACAAAAAAAATAGTACATTGTTCACCGAGGGAGGAAAGGAACCGATTACTAGCGAGGGAGCAGTTTGTGGCCCGAAGGCGCAGCCTAGGGCCACAATACTCCCGAGGTAGGAATGGGACTTCCACCCGAGTGCTACACAGTGCTTTATACTACACCTGTGAGGAACATTTAAAGTATTTATAAAATAAAATCAAAACGTAAGACACCATGTAAGACACAATTTAACTTAGAATTTGACATAATATTTATAAATATTTCGTGTTTCTTTTTTTTTTTTTATTCTTCACAAAAGGATGTCAGTGGCACGGAGATTCCATATTTAAATTATATGAACACTCTTTGGGCAGGCGCGCGCCATAGATCAGATGAGAAATGATGAACACATGAGAAATGAAAATTCATACAACTTTCTCTCCCGCTAAAACACGTTAGAAATGGATTTTCATACATTTTATCCTCCCGTCTAGGAAAAGCCTAACTTTCTCTTTTCATTTTCAGGGAATAATGAATACTGTTCCGATCAGGTGTAGTATAAAAGTATATGTTTTTATATCAGTTGTCTAGTAACCGATAATACAGGCTCTGCTTAGTTTGAGGACTAGATGGCGTTGTGTGTAAAATGTCCGAAATATTCATTTATTTTCCCATGGGAATGTGTACGTCGGTTATCGTGACCTCATGTCCTTCTCCAAGGTTTAACGTATATCTATACATAGAAAATATAAATATACCTATATATAGCTAATCTAGTGTCATTAAACCAAAAATTCTTGGATATAAAAATATTTGTGATCTCGGAAACGGCTCTAAGGTTTTCACTGAATGGTGTTTGGGCGTTTTCGGGGGTTAAAAATCGATGTATATTAGTCTTATGTTTGTGGAAACGTACGGTTTTAACAAAGGTCAAATATCACTTATACAACCCATAATGTCCCAAAAGTGTTTTTAGGTTTCTTAGGAAATTCCTAATAGCAGCCCGGAGTTTGGAAGTTTGGCGGTGAATCACGCCCGCGCCTAGGAGCCGTCGGTCCCGGTTGTCATGAACATCTATGGCAATCGTTATTGGGAAGTCAGTGCCATCAAATTTACTGACAACTAGTTCAATCTTCGAATTTCAGTTCTCCCTAAGGGTTGCGGAGGTCCGATGCCAGTCGCTCCGTGGAAAAACTGAAATTCAGGTATAACCGGTTGAACTAGTAGCCGACTCCAAATAAAATTGGGAATAAGGGTAGGAAGGCGAACCCATAATGTCTCACTGCAGGGCTCGGGTCTCCTCTCAGGAAATTAAATGATTTTGTAGAGCCCTTTTATTAGCGTTAGACCTTTAAGAGTTCTACTAGCTATGCCCTCGGTGTAACCCGTAGTTTTTATTGTACCTTTAACGGTTTTAGTACAAATCATGTACTTATACATGTGATACAGAAAAAAATATACAAACTTTTTTTCTTTTCTGTTTTCTTTAAACGCCAATAACTTTCATCAGCAACCTAAAACATCCCATTGCTGAACTTGAGACTCCTCTCAAGAGAGGGTTAAGGCCATACGTCCCCACGCTGGCCGAGTGCGGGTTGGGGACTGGCAAGACACGTTGTGGCTACGTAATCTTGCCATTAGATGTTTTTAAGGTCAAATATAAGATGTCTAAATTTATATTCATTATATTCATTTTAATACACACAGATACTGAAATTATAAAACCCAAACTAGATTGCAATATTAAAGTAAAACTAGAAAAACAAAATGGCGCCTTAGGCGGGGCTATTACAATAGAAAATAGACAAATTTTTCTGGTATTATAAAAGCACCTATTAATTAATTGGCTATTTATTTACCTTATACAGCAAAACTTAACAGGTATATTAGAAAATTACATCACATAATTCTTTCTGCGGTATAATTTTTCTATAAATATCAATCCTTTGGGAATACAAAGTTATTACAAAATTAATACTTTACTAAATGAATAATTATTTGTAGGCTTAACACTTCCTTGTATTGTTAGAATGAGAAAGAGTATATAAAATTGGTGTAGGCAAAATGAGATGCAATATGTTTGTTTATAGGGGTATTGGCTAGGTATACTAAGATATAATTATACATATTAGTCCCTACTAATATTATAAATGCGAAAGTAAATCTGTCCTCTCGTCTGTTACGTTATCGCGTCTAAACCGCAGAACCGATTTTGATGAATTTTGGTACAAAGATAAATGGAACCTTAGGAAAGGACATATTTTTTAGCGACCATAAACATACAAGCAGGCGAAGCTAGTTTTTATTAAAGTTGACAGATTACATGTAAAGCTAGCGATAGTTGATGCTATAAAGGATAATTTAGGCTATTTTTAAGACTAACTTCTCTCCGCGGCGTTACTTGCGATAGACAATAATGACTGTGGGTAACATCGCGACAGTCAGCTAGTTTTCTATAGAAATGAATGTTTTTTTTTTTTTTTTTTAAAGACAACTCCCGCATTAGGAATATAAATTCCTGTGTCGCGGGGGACTTTACAAACATACATGTAACGGACACAAAGAACACCCAGACTCAGAACAACAAATTGTGAATCACAGAAAGTGTTATCCTACGTGGGATTTGAACCCACGACACTTGGCGCAGTAGGAAGCGGTGTGGCGGCTAGGCCAACCGTGCAGTCAACCAAATTGAAGTGAATAGGCTGTTCTTTAATAGCTAAAAACGTTAAACAGTATCAATAACAAAAATGCAAGTAAAATCGCGTAAGCAATTTAACATGCTTTAGGGTTCAAATGGCGAACTTATTATTTAACCCGCTGACAGAACATCTGCGCGCGCAGGTGGTTCCGTACGATGCGCATTTGCGCATTCGCATATTTTTGTATATTTGGACGGTTTTATTTGAATTTATTACTATAACAAGTTTTTTGTCATTAGGGGAGGACCGGGGTAGATTATTTCTTGCTTAGAAAATACAAAAGTATTTTTCAATGACCGAAATTATTATTAATAATAATATTTCAGGCATCTGACACATAACGCCATCTAATCCCAAACTAAGCAGATCTTGTATTATGGGTAGGTACTAGACAAATCATTTGTTGTGAACCAACACGGATTTGCTGTGAACCCTTAGATCGAAGAAACCATGTTTACTTTGAAGTGCGGCCTTTTGGATGTTTGTGGAAACTTGTCATTTAAATTCTACTTCTAGCTGAAAGTTTCCTTAAAATTAAAAAATTAAATAAAAAAATATTAATAAACATACTTTTTTTGTGTAAATGCATACATATCATTCATAGATAACACCCAGACTCCGATACAAATATTTGCGGATCACACAAACATTTGGTCCGACCCGGAAATTGATAGTAGTATTATCATAGTATTATAGTATTATCATTTTTGACTGCCTCGTTGGTCTAGGGGTTAGCGTATGCGGCTGCTGATCAAGAGGTCTCAGGTTCGATTCCCGCGTCGGACCAAATATTATTTGTGTGATGCACAAATATACGTTTCAGAGTCTGGGTGTTTTTCTAGGTATAATAATAGGCATGTATTTACAAAAAAAAAGTATGTTTATATATATATCAATTGTCTAGTACCCATAATACAAGCTCTGCTTAGTTTGGGACTAGATGATGTTGTGAGTAGATCTGACGCAGACGGTAGCTAATTAACTGTAACTCATAGAGAATAACAAAGGTAAGTGTTGGCCATTTTTCATAGACTGTATTATCCTTACTAATATCCCTATCCCTACTAATATTATAAATGCGAAAGTAACTCTGTCTGTCTCACTGTCTGTCTGTCTGTAACGTTGTCACGCCTAAACTGCTGATCTGATTTTGATGATACTTTTTACCGCGATAACCGATATAAACACCGGGAAGTCGCGGGCGAAAGCTAATTATAATATTTATATTATAATTATGTCTGTCTGTGTGGATTTCACGGTAAAACTACTGAAACGATTTAAATGAAATTTGGTACACAGATAGTTTAGTATCTGAGAAAGGATATAGGCTACTTTTTAAGCGATAACCGAGATACAAGCGGACGGAGACGCGCGATAAAGCTAGTCACGAATATTTTTCACTTCTGATTTATTGGCATCAAGATGTGTGTTATTTACCTACTTGTTTTCATGATGAAAATACTGTTGCCCCTAGTAGCTGTATATGTCCAGCTAAGCATGAAAGAGTTTGACTATGTATGAGGAGTCACCAGCGTTACCAACACAACGGAACTGAGGCGAGTGTCTAATAAATAAATAAATTTCTAGCAAAAACAATAGAAGTAGTAGATGAAATTCCATAACTTTATTTCAAAATTACTTTCTTATGGAATGAATAAAACATTGAGTGTCAAGTAAAAGCTATTGTTTATCTTTAAACGTATAACAAACGCCTGCCTTGTTAGTCTAGTCTTTAGCGTATGCGACTGCTGATCAAGAGGTCACGGGTTCGATTCCTGGGTCGGTCCAAATGTTTGTGTGATCCGCAAATATTTGTTTCGGAGTTTGGGTGTTTTCTATGTATAATATGTATGTATTTACAAAAAAAAAAAGTATGTTTTATGTATTTATATCAGTTGTCTAGTTACCCATAATACAAGCTCTGCTTAGTTTGGGGACTAGATGGCGTTGTATGTATAATATCTGAAATATTACAAAAAAAAACAGCATAGATATATTTTTAAGGAAATGGTTTGTAACCTTTCGACTTTATTACGTTGTTAGACGTAAAATATTGTGTAAGAGCTCTATAGGCGACTGATCACCTTTGAAAAAATACAATCGAATCAAAAACCTACCTCTTTTTGAAGTCAGCTAGAACTAGTAAATAAGGCCGGCATTGCACGGATATATATGAAATTCTCGGATTACCTTTACTCATAATTAAATATTAAAATTAGTCTAAAAATACTATTTTGAAAATATTTTTTACCTGCAAAGTGATCAAAAAATAGCGCGGTACAAAATGACGGTTACCCTCTAATCAGCCCTCACAGCCAAGTTGCAAATGTGTTTCGTTTTCTTTTCTATTCTCTATTCTATTTCTCTCATCAACAGCCTTTAACAGTCCACTGCTGGACATAGGCCTCTCCTTTGAAAGGAAGTTTTGGCCTTCTATACCACGCTGGCCAGACGGGTTGGTAAAGGGTTTGTTTCAAGTTTTCCTTCTCTTGGCAGTGATGTTAGCTGCTTATTTTGTTCCTTTAGTCGCCTCTTACGACACCCATGGAATGAATAGGGGTGGTGACACTTTGTATTCTTAATCCGTCACCACACGGACAATTTCTTTATTCTCTTGTTCCATTGGCTAATATTTTGTTTAGATCACGTGACTGAGTAACATTAGCCAATGAAACAACGAGAATAGAGAAATAGAATGGAGAATAGAATTGAAAACGAAAAACTTTTGAAACTAGAAAGGGGGGTCTGCATTTCCGTATTGATACTTTGGAATAAATAACTGACAAATTTTCAGAATGCCTCAAACAACTAGGTACTTTAAAATTTAAATAATACTATCCATTTTGTCATTTAAAAAAACTCTTGTTAAAAAGAAAATAAAAATTTCAAATTTTTACACATTGTAAAGCCGTTATTCGAATCGCCACGGTCATACCGACTAGAATCGATCCAACTGTATCGATACACGGCTATTATTCACCTCATAAATTAATAATCGAATTAACGTAATAGGCCGGCACTGATTTTTGAACGGATCATTCGTAACGCTCTGCGTTTATGGATGTTGAAATTTGCTAGATGTGATTGAGTTTCTAATACAGGTGAAAAGTAAAGTATATTGAATAATGTTATTTCGAATATATATTAAAATCATTCATACGACATAAACCTGCATAGTATGTAGTTTTTGAATGTTTAATGTTGAAAAACCGTAAAATTTAAACACAAACAAGTATTGCTAAAAAGATTTTTTTTTTATTTCCAAAAAATATATATTTTTATGATTTAGAATCTTTAATACAAAAAAATATGATGTTTGTGAGAATTTTGAATAATTAGATCTATTCTAAATAATAAGACACGCCTCATAGTTAGCGTAGGATATTGTCATACAAATTCTATTCTGTGTAGTAAAGTTTAATACACAAGTATTTTTTTTATGCAAGTTGCAAAATTATTGTATAATATGACTTTGGAAATGACGGATTTCCAAGGATGCACCTTGGAAATTCGTTACAGTACACAGAATTCTTAGCGACTTTTTTAGATACTTGCGTTCACCGTATAGTTTTTAAATTATATTTTTTTCGGACATCTTACACACAACGTCATCTAATTCCAAACTAAGCAGAGATATAATATGGGTACTAGACAACTGATATTAATAGATAAACACACTTTTTTTTGGAAATACATACATAATATACATAGAAAGAAAACACCCAGACTCCGAGACAAATATTTGCGGATCACACAAACATTTGGACC
Organism: Phragmatobia fuliginosa; assembly: GCA_932526445.1. Classification (NCBI taxonomy): domain Eukaryota; kingdom Metazoa; phylum Arthropoda; class Insecta; order Lepidoptera; family Erebidae; genus Phragmatobia; species Phragmatobia fuliginosa. The sequence goes on along the minus strand of OW052078.1, from coordinate 15,172,749 downwards.
GACCCAGGAATCGAACCCCAGACTTTTTGATCAGCATACGCATATTCTAACCACTACACCAACAAGGCAGTCAATATACTAAAATTCTTGACTTGCATAATTCTAAAAGATAATTAATTAAGATATAATTCATTTTTACTCTTTTTTTTTTATTAACTGTCTGTTGTATAGCACTTTTAGTAAATTTAATTCTCTAACAGTTAACACCGTCGAATTTAACCGTACATCAATAAATATAAATTGTGACCCTATTTCGAGGTGATAAAATACAAATTCGTGAAAAGCTATGATAGGCAAATCGCGTTGAGAATGTTTCCGAAATTATTAATTGTTTTAAATCGATTGGTTACGATAATCGGTTTTTTTTTTGTTACAATTCGTATATCCGGCAGTTTAACAGTTTGATGACGGGAAAAGTATTATATTGTAGCTTGTTGTTTTCTATTTTCTAATATAGTCATTATCATCATCATCAACAACCCATAACGTCCCACAGCTGGGCTTGGGTCCTCTCAGAATGGGAATATAGTCTTACAATAATTGTTTCATACAAATTTTGCGGTATAAAACCTAAGTTATTTTTTAATCTAGTAACATTTAGTACTAAAAGTATAAGAATATGAATTGTTAGATGAATTATCATCATATAAAATTTTGCAACCCCTAAATTGTAAATAATAAATTTATACAGCATTAGAATTAATAAATATTGTTTTTAGTTATTATGATGGTGACATATCGACAGGAGCACCACATATCGAGTTCAATTTTGTTATCAAACCACCCCGGAGCTCATTGAAATATTCACACAAATTTGATTCTAATAGGTCCAGCCATTTAGGAGGCGTTAAGTGATAAACACACGCACAGAAGAATTGTATAAGTATAATACCTACTAGCTGATGTCTGAGACTCTGCTCGCTTTATTACCTCCTAGTCCTATCCTCAAACCTCCTGAATAAACACACTAAACTTCATAAGAATCTATTAAGCCGTTTCGGAGGAGTACATTTGGCAAATAACATTGTGACACGAGAATTTAAATTTATACGTGCACAAGTGCTTTGTGCCTAATAAATTTTATTTTATGTATAATTTGTGTTTTTATACTCTAGTCGTTTTGTTTATTAAATTTAATATTCCTATCTTTTTTAAAGGGATTAAAGGAAGATTAAAGGGCAACCGAAAATCAGCTGAGTGAGTTTTTTTTTTCCTTTCAACAGCAAATATCTACTAAATTAAACAAATGTATATCTTATATATTTGTTCAATTTAGTAGATATATTGCATATTACGTAAATAAATAAATAAAAAAACATTTGTTCTAAACATAGGTAGATTTAATTTTACAGTCCGATCATTACATTACAGGTTCTACCTATAACTGCTTCGTTGGTCTAGTGGTTAGCGTATGCGAATGGTGACCAAGAGGTCTCGGGTTAGATTCCCGGGTCGGACCAAATGTTTGTGTAATCCACAAATATTTGTTTGAGTTTGGGTGTTTTCTATGTATAATATGTATGTAAATAGTATGTTTATTTTTTTATATCAGTTGTCTAGTTACCCATAATACAAGCTCTGCTTGGTTAGGGGACTAGATGGCGTTGTGTGTAAAATATCCAAAATATTTATTTATTTATTTATTATTAGTTTGTGAACAGACTACGGTGTGCGACGTACCTACGCCGAATTATATTATTTTGAATGTAAATCTGCCTCTGTAAGACTGTATTATTGCAGTAAAAAGTAGTATATGTGTTTTTATGGTGTATAAGTTGTATTACTGTAAAGTTTCATCCAAATCCGTTCAGTAGTTTTTGCGTGAAAGAGCAGCAAACATACATAAATACTCACAAACTTTCGCGCTTATAATATTAGCACGGATAAGGATTCCTTCAAATTTCTTCACCTTCCAAATCGTCATCATTTTGAATATGCTCATATTCATATATGTTATATCATTATATGTCATAATACCTATCATATCTAAATTCATATAAAAATAATTTAAGTGCCTGTTTATTAAACAAAAGAAGAGTTTTTACTAGGTAAATGCATATAAAAGAACATTTGGTAGGTACTTAAGGGTACATAAAAAAAAGCTGTCCCTTTGTTCCAGTCAATCTGTGGAACGGCTGAATCGAATTTGATAGGACTGGCAGATAGCTGACGACATGAGGAGTCGAAGTGACTTCGCTCTGACCGCGGGCAACACCGCGGGCCTCAGCTTGTATAAGTATATAAGCTTACTTTGCATGAGTCGATGAAAATTAAATCGGTTTGCATGTAATAATGCTCAAACAACTGAGTTACGGCAGTCCATTTTAATTGTAACTTTATGCAATTATTGCGAGAATGTCAAATTTGTGAACATTTGCAATAATAAATTCATACGCTTTGGACAATAAATCAGAGTTAAATTGTGCAAATTTCAATTCACAAATACTGCTTGAGTAGTTTAGAGTATTTAATTTGTATATTACTGCACGGTTGGCCTAGTGGCTTAAGTGATCGCCACGCCACTTCCTACTGCGCCAAGTGTCGTGGGTTCAAATCTCCCACCTAGGATGACACTTTGTGTGATTCACAATTTGTTGTTCTGAGTCTAGGTATTCTTTGTGTCCGTTTCATGTATGTTTGTAAAGTCTCCCGCGACACAGGAATTTATATTCCTAATGCGGGAGTTGTCTTTTTAAGAAAAAAAAAAGAAAAATAGTTTATAATTTGTAAAACTTGTATTTATAAATAAAACCGTTTGTATCTAAATAGCAATATGTGATCTGCTCCCCTAGCCAAGTTACAAACGTTTTTCATTTTCTATTCTATTCTTCCTTCAATTTCTCTATTCTATTGTTTCGTTGGCTAATGTTACTCAGTCACGTGATCAAAACAAAATATTAGCAATTCAAACAAGAGAATAGAGAAGTAGAATAGAGAATAGAAAACAAAAAACGTTTGCAACTTGGCTAGGGTGACAGGTCCTTCAAATAAAGCCTATATTATTTTTATATAAAAAATGTTATTCAATAACAATCTATTGATATGTAGAGATTGACTCTATATTGACATTATAGGTAAATAAAAAACACATTAAAAACTTTGTCATCATCTTCTTCATAGATTTCATTCATTAAGTATTTTTGCCGCCATTTTGTGTTTCGAGTAAAAAATAATAAACTTTAAAAAAGTATCACTACATATGTTATAAACTATAATTATACGGACATGTGACATTTTTCTTATAAACTCACAAAAAGCCTATTCAAAAATGACAGAAGTAATATCATTTATATTAACTAATACACAGAGTTTTGTTGGTAAAATTCTCAAAAGAAATAAACCTTTTTTATTTAATAAAAAAAAAAAAATTTATTGAATAAAAAAACCCTTTTTTGTTAAATAAGTAAAATTATTTGAAACCTTTATATTCCTTCCCATTACATAATTTTATCGATATCGTGATTCAATACCTATTCGATTTTAAAATCAACCTAAAACGTAAAGGAGACTATAATACTATACTACGTTTTAACTTAAAGCTTGTGTTAAAATTTAATAAAAATAAAAAGCACACCAACCTCTTTCCATTCCTTCTTCTTCTTTTAGTGGCATAAACAGTACCAAGCTGGCTCGAGTGCGGCTGCGGCGGTGGCCTGAGCAGACCTGGGTCCACGCATCCATCTAACGCGTAGCCAGCCTGCCCAGCCCAGCTGCCGCAGAGCTGCAGCTTTGATTCCGTGGCTATCTTGACGGCTTAAGCACACACCAAGATAAGATCCAACAGTTATTGGAGCATCAGGAAGTTTCTATTGTCCAAAATTTCCCTAGCACAAGTCTTTTAGATTTTGGTTAAGCGTTTGACACAGTTGATGTCAAGGATGGTCGAGAATTTAACGCAATATCATTTGTTGATTGTTTTTAAATTGTTCAAGGTTTCGATGGAAATCTTATAATTGGGATATATCCAATTATAGAGATGGTTATTTATCAGATGTTTGGTATTTTAATTTATGTTAATAACTGATCTGTTTCCGATTAATTTATCAAGGTAATCACTTAAATATTGATTGTATTGGAAACCAGTGACCTCGATTGGATGTTCCTTGCAAGAATTAGTAATTTGATAGCAATTAATTCATCCGGTTGTAGAGGTCAAATATGAATTATAATTGTTCCTTTGTTATCATTCGTTCAATTATTTTGATCTTCAATATCACTGTGATCGATAAACACTTAAGCAATAACTCCAAAACCACGAGTTTTTCTTATTTTTTTCTATCAATAACACTAATGAGCTGATTTATTTACACTTAAGTTTATATTAAATTTAATTTAAATGAGCTCTTATTTACACTCAAAATTTACTAAAACCTTTGTTTTAATATTGCACAAATAAAGACTAAATTTGAATTCCAGAAAAGATGAATTATTTACTAAGTTTTTTTTTAATTTGGAAGAAAAGTTGAGCTTTGACAAACTAGATTCTTATTGGAAGAAAAATAATATTGGTGTGAGCCCGAAAATGTCGAGTATCAACTGTACATCACCGCGAAATAGCTGAATTCTTACTGTTTTATGTAACTTGGCCGATTTCAACCGCCAGAGGTCACTTTTCAGCCGATCGATTCCACAACACAAAACACTAAACATTCGTTTCAACACTTTTCATAACAACAGTTGTTCTATTTTCAAAATCTGAAACCACATCACGTATTTATTGTTGTTGTTGAGTCACTGTTTTATTTAACACATTGTCACTATACACGGGGGTTTTACAGGGTCTTTTTTTTCTTTTAGCACGTGGATGTAGAGGTTAGGCTATGTTGTGTGAGCGCGTGGCGCAATCGGCAAGCGCCCGATGTGGTTTGGAGCCTCACACTCGTAGACCCTCACTGTGGGGGGAGGAGCTCAATAATACCACGCCCACAGTTAGTCACCCACCAATCGGAAACCCACGGCATCATCAAAGCGCAAGCTGGGACGTACTGAGCGTTCAATTTTTATTTTTCTTAACAATTGTGATCGAGTTTTTTTCTTTTGACTGTTTTTTTTTTAAATTGTATAGGTTTTGTTTGCAATGTCAGTTGCAATGTCGACGTTTAAGAGAAAGGATAGTTGGAATTACTAAAGTGTATTAGTTTTTAAGTTTCGTGGAAAATTATATTTTGTATAGGTAATGATATTTTATGAATGTTATGAACTAGGAAAAGTTTGATTTAGTCGCATAATAAGCTTATGTTTTTAATTTGTTCTATATACAAATTTTTTATTAAGTCAAAATTAGTTATTGGAAGTATCATTATCTTAAGCCTATTAAAGGATCGATCGTGCAAATGGAAAAACCTATTTCCATATCTAGTTATAAACTGAGATAAAAAGTAGCTATACCTATTTACCTTTAATTCAATAGTATTTTTTTAATTTACAAACTATATTTATTGTTTTCTTTTTATACATTTTAACTTAGGTATAATATTTTCAGTATATCCTTTCAGACATAGTTTCATTAAGTGATATCATATTTATAAAAATGTACCGTCTAAATCCGTTCCCTGTCGGTATGACGTCACAACATGGCTGCCGGGTGAGGGCGAGTTTTCGCATTTTCCCCTCGTCCGTGCACATAAACGGACGACTTTCACCCTTTGTTTAAATTTATATTATTTCGATATAGGATGAAATTGGATGAGCAAACAGGGTAATATTTACTCAGGCTTAATAGACACGTATAATCACATTCTTTGTTCAATTTGGATAGAATTAGTTATAAAAGTTAAAATTAACAAGGAACTTTAAAATTAAATAAAGCATTTATTTTCTCACCACAATACATTTTTACAAAAATTTATAGCTTAGGTACTTACACATAAAATCTAACAATGTTACAAAGTGTAGGAGACTGGTGCCTAAGCTAGACTAAAAGTCTGTATTTTAGGACACTAGGGGCCCTTTCTCTCATCTTCCTTGCTTTTATTCCCAAGCTTATTTGGGGTCGGCTACTAGTTCAACCGGTTTTACCTGAATATCAGTTTTCCCACGGAGCGACATGCATCGAACCTCCGCAACCCTAAGGGATGACTGAAATTCGAAGATTGAACTAGCTGTCAGTATATTTGAGGGCACTGAATTTCCAATTATGACTGCCTTAGATGTTCATGACAACCGGGACCGACGGCTTTAAGTACTCTCGGAGGCACGGGCGTGAATCACCACCAAACTTCCAAACTCCGGGCTGATATTAGGAGTTTCCTAAGAAAAACCCAAAAACACTTTTTTAGTCCGACCCTGGATTTGAACCCGAGACCTATGTAAGTATTCTGTTTTAGGAATATATAGTAGAAGTATCCAGTGCCTCTATAAATAGAACATTTATAGAGTCACTGGATCTCTGTCTCTCTCACTGGATCGAGGTCTCGGCTTCGATTCCCGGGTCAGACCAAATATTTGTGTAATCCACAAATATTTGTTTCGAAGTCTGGATGTTTTCTATGTATAATATGTATGTATTTACAAAAAAAATGTATGTTTATGTATTTATATCAGTTGTCTAGTACCCATAATACAAGCTCTGCTTAGTTTGGGACTAGATGACGTTGTGTATAAGATGTGAAAAGAAAAAAAAAGGTAAAGGTTTCGTCAATTTGTGTATCATTGATTGTATATGGAAAACAAGAAAGACTTATAAGATTTGCGTGTTTTTAAGCTTTTCTTTATAAAATAATTGCATTGCAGCATAAATCACATTAAAACCAGCAGTAAACCTAAAACAACTACATTCATGAAATATAAAACGTTATTGCTATAGAATAAAAATCTTTACAAACTTTCATTTTTATTGTGCATTGTAAAAACAATGTATTTTTATGAGAGTTCGTAAAATTATGTGAGTTATCCGCAGTAGTTGGGGAAATGTTTGGTGATTAGGCGGTTGAGCGGTGGTAATGTGGATGAGTTGTTAGTTTGAGAATTGGAATTGGTTATTAGATAGATTTATTTTCTTGATCATCATCTTATTTTTTTGTAAATACATACATATTATACATAGAAAACACCCACACTCCGAAACAAATATTTGCGGATCACACAAACATTTGGTCCGACCCGATAATCGAACCCGAAAACTCTCGATCACCAGTCGCATACGCTAACCACTAGACCAACGAGGCAGTCATGTATGTATGGTAGCCTGAATATTTCCAAAGCCCGCGTTGTAGTTTATAGAAATAAATGGGCGAATTGCGCCCAGAACAACATCGCTCCCAAGAAGACCAAGAAAACTTTACATGAACCTACCTACCTTATAATACATATATATCTACAAATTCCTTTGGCCAGGTTGGCTTAATAGGCCAAAGCTTATTTTCAATGCCTATATTCTAAGTAGGCTTCAGTGGGCTATCAAAGTTTGTTGATAGATATTTTTATAAAGACACGCCTAACTATAGTTCAGCGTGTCTTTATAATAATATCTAACTCTAGTATCTATACGATTATATCCAACTCCTCGACAACAACAGTGAGACCCAGGTCCAAACTTCCAGGCTAAACAGTTAGACCCAGGTCTACAATGCATGTTCACTTTACCTGGTTGAAAGATTTATCTCAGGTATGTCATAAGAGCACATAACGCCCGTAACCCCAAATATAGATTGAATAAGTAAAGGTAATATTAGTAGGGCTACCTATAGGAATATCCATTTAATATTTTGCCGTGGTCGTGTCGGATACCCATTCCAACGGATTGTGAGGGAACAACACACACCAAGTGACCAAGACCAACGGCATTACGTGCTCTTTGAGACACAGGGGTTAATACCCCAAACTTCCAAACTCCGGGTTATAACCCCTAGTTGAAAGACAAATGCTTATAAACGCTGGCGATTATGTATTTACTACGCGATGACCGAAATCGACTAGCTGAACAACATCATCACAGTTTATAGGAATGAATAGTGGTTCTAGAAGACTGAAGAGCTCCAGTCCAGCAGTCAAGTTCATTAACATTTAGATCTAAATGGCAGTCTTAAACTGCCAACCTATTTAAACCACAATTCATTTATTCCTTACAAGTTTATAAATTCGATAAATCTAGATTCTTGAATGGAAGCAAATATTGTCAAATAAAACACATAGATGTTGCAAACAAACATTTGTAGGAGAAACGCTGAAATCGTTAAATATGAGTCGCAATGATTTACATGGACAACCCCGCGCCCCTCTGAAAAGCAACTGTAAATCATTCTTGAATTGCCGAAACGCACGCATTATGATCTCTTCTGGGTATGGCTTATGTCATAGTCAGAAGCGGGAGCGGTGCAATAATCTCTCTGACTCTTCTCTGCCTGATGGGAAGTACGAGTAGGATCCTCCCCCGATCTCACACTTATCAATAAAGTAAGACAGCGCGAACATTATTATTTTAAGTTGGTCTTCTTTGTGAGGGTTATACTGCGGGGTCGAGCCTGTCATCTGCCATCGTTTCTACATCATCATCATCAGCCTATCGCAGTCCACTGCTGGACATAGGCCTCTCCTACTGCACACCACTCTGATCGATTTTGAGTGTCTTCATGTAATTTGCTAATATGCTGAACATTGTTTAAAGGATATAAAAACACCTTGAAGAAACAAACAAAAAGGTGAAACTCATAAAAGCGTATTAAAAATACAGACATTATTAACATCTCTGTATACCTACATTTCTACAAATAAAAAAAATAAAAGATTATTACACAGTACAAAAACATATTAGAAACTCTAGAATAATCGTGATTTTCTAATTCCAAAATTTTTATTTTGAGAGTCATCATCCTCCTAACCATTGGGAATGAATATTTACAAGTTTATTTGGGGTCGGCTACTAGTTCAACCAGTTTTACCTGAATTTTAGTTTTTCGTCGGAGCGACGGAATTTTCTAAGAAAATCCCAAAAACACTTTTTGGCCCGACCCGGGATTTGAAGCCGAGACATCTTGATTAGCAGTCGCATACGCTAACCACTAGACCAACGAGGCATTTTGAGAGTCATAACAGGTTTATAATTATAATTGAAAATTTATTGAGAAAAGTTATGTTTTTATTTACAAGACATGTTACGGACAGATGTCATGTAAAAAATAGATGAAGTTCTACGCAACATAACATAGCATAACTACCCACATACATACCAATATATATAAAAAATTTAAGCACGAGCCTGAATCACCGCCAAACTTTCAAACTGCTTTTAGGAATTTCCTAAGATCATCATCCTCCTAGCCATTATTCCGAAGTTTATTTGGGGTCGGCTACTAGTTCAACCGGCTTTACCTGAATTTCAGTTTTTCCACGGAGCGAAATTCGAAAATTGAACTAGTTGTCAGTATATTTGAGGGCACTAACTTCCCAATAACGATTGCATTAGATATTCATGACAACCGGGACCGACGGCTTAACGTGCTCTCCGAGGCTTGGGCGTGAATCAACGCCAAACTTCCAAACTCCGGGCAGCTATTAGGAATATCCTAAGAAAATCCCAAAAACACTTTTTGGCCCGACCCGGGATTTGAACCTGAGACCTCTTGAATAGCAGTCGCATACGCTAACCACTAGACCAACGAGGCAGGAATTTCCTAAGAAAAACCCAGTAATAAAAGTATATTAAACAATAACAATTCAAAATTAAAAGCGCTTTAATCGACCTATAAAATATACCTTTCATAATTGAAATCTATGTAAATAAAAATAAGACCTGTAGCTGCAGTTATTTCAAAATCAATTTCTTTCAATTGTGGCCTATCGATATTACCTACTGATTTCATCACCCAAAAATTTCTTTTTCAGCTGTAAAACAGATACATACGAGCTATGACCACCTGTTTTTTTTTAGCTCACGAAAATCGAAGCTGATAGTTGCTATTAACAATTTAAACATACAAAAACATTTTTTCTTACTTTTCTTGATACTTTGCACTTAGTAAGTTCAATAAATAGTCATATACAATTTAATACTACCATCACTAGGAATTTATAGCACCTCTTTTACGGATAAGAAGATTTAAAAATAGAGTCATAAATAATAATTTTAATGCAATACATTCACTTACTTCACTGGACTTGCAAATATTATTTGAAGACAAATGACCAAGATATATGTATTGATAATAACATGAAGAGTCTATAAAATGACATAACTTACAAAATGAATGGCTCATTTATCATAAATTGTAATGTAAGGGCAGTATAATGTACAATCGTTTTATTTTACAATTACAAATATGCAGTCCCATTGTTTTTAAGGCGCTACTAACATTACAAATTCAATTTGATAATCTTAGTAATATATAATATCGATAAAAATTACCCCTTTTGTTTGATATTGTATCAAAGTATTACATATTTATTAAGGCAATAAATAAGTAACATGTGTGTTCCGTTGCGAAACGGGCAACAAAAACTACTTGCCGTTTCTATTGTCTGTTAGTCTAATAAATATTGTGAAGATTTATTTATTTTTCAATAGATATTTTATTTTTATGTAATGCACTTCAATTACGATGAACTGTATAATTCTAGAGTGTTTCATAGTACTAATGTAAGCTTTGGTGATAATTGTACTTGTTTGATTTCTAATTTTTAGGGTTCCGAAGTTCATAACTCGGAACACTTATAGATTCGTCATGTCCGTCCGTCCGTCCGTCCGTCCGTCCTCGACTTACCGTCCAAACGGTAAGTGCTAGAAAGATGAAAGTTTGCATGAATACGTGTTGTAATTACGTCGACAAAGTGCTACAATAAAATTATGAAAAATAATTTTATTTGGGGTACCTCCCCTACACGTAAAGTGGGGATGATTTTTTTTTCTCGAGGCTACCCCATCGTGTGGGGTATCATTAGATAGGTCTTTTAAAAACAATAAAGGGTTTCCTAGACGATTTTTTGATTTAGGTATCCGTTTGCGAGATATTTCACTTTAAAGGGCACTTTTTTGTAAAAACAGGGCGTCCCCCCCCCTCTAAAAGCGAAACGGCTGGCTCAAAAAATCTGAAAAAAATCGTGATGGTGGTCCATCTAATGAACTTTGAAGGAAAACTATAACCGATTAGATGACTTTCTTAGTTCAGGAGTTTTAAAGGCTTATATGGTAAAATGCGCTCACTTGGAAAACGTCATACAAAATTAACGTATTAATACGTAAACATAACAATTATCTATTGGATACGATTTTAAATCCACATACCATTATAGGTGACTGAGGAACCCTTTCCTGTGCGTGGCCTGACACGCACTTGGCCGATTTTTAATAAATATTTAAGGAGTGTAAAGAACAGAGTAGATTTATATTTAGCGCAGAGGGAGCGCATGCTCCTGCTGATCATGAGGTATCGGTTGGACCAAATGTTTGCATGATCAACAAATATTTGTTTCAGTGTTTGGGTGTTTTTTATGCATATTATGTATGTATTTACAAAAAAGTATTTATGTATTTATATCAGTGTCTAGTACTCATGGTACAAGCTGCACTTAGTTTGTGACTAGATGATGTTTTGTGTTGAATGTCTCAAATATTTTGTATTATTAGCCAACAATAACAAACTTCAGTCGTGTCGTAACTTAAAGTAGAATCCTGCACAATATTTCAAGGCATATTACTAGACCATACCACTGTTTCATATAACTTGTACCACACCCCAAATAGTAAAATTTTAGGCTACAAGTGAGGCCGTAAAAACGGTATAATTTTTTATTATTTGAATGTCGTATAAAAGTATATCACAATGATGTCACCTACATATAAAACTTGACTTTTAATCAGGTTGTTTGACTTATTCAGTTTACTTTATTGTAGTGTAGGTGATAAACAAACAGATTAGTTTATTTTTATTTTTTAAATATTTCGGACATCTTACACACAACGTCATCTAGTCGCAAACTAAGCAGAGCTTGTATTATGGGTACTTCTTCTTCTTATCACGTCGATGGACTTTACACGATTTTGGCTCAGTGCTCGGCGACGCGGATTGCGTTTGGTCTTTCCTGGTGCAGGTCGTCAAGAGTACACGAATCTGGGCTCGTGGGGCATGTCATCAAATAGTCCATTTATTTGCGCTTGGGTGTATGGGTACTAGCCAATTGATATAAATACATAAACATACTTTTTACTTTCGTAAATATATACATACTAGCTGCGCCCCGCGGTGTTACTCGCGTATATCATTATAGTTACTATGCAAGTTTGTTATGCTTAGCAACCTGTGAAGTTTTGACAGGAGATAAACAGTGATACATTTTGACATCTACGATTTAATATATTTTTATAATAACCTAGCTTTCGCCCGTGTATCTCGAATATTGCAGTAAAAAGTAGCCTATGTGTTATTCTGATATTTAAGCTATATTACTGTAAAGTTTCATCCAAATCCGTTCAGTAGTTTTTGCGTGAAAGAGCAACAAACATACACACATACACACCTACACACATACTCACAAACTTTCCCGTTTATAATGTTAATAGGTTTATACATAGAAAACACGGCCCAAACTCCGTAACAAATACTTGACCGGACCCGGGAATCGAACTTGGGACCACGGCAGTCGCATACGCTACCACTGCGACACCGAAGCAGCATTGATTAACTGAATAAGAAGCGAATGAATGAAGAATGCTTTCCATCAGACAGTGTAGAGTCATTTTGACAGTCATATATATACACAAATATGTTGAAATGTCTGTTCGTGCCATTTTTATTGACAGTCTATCTATGTTATGTTCCACTATATCGTGTCCGTGTGGTGACGGATTAAGAATACAAAGTGTCACCACCCCTATTCATTCCATGGGTGTCGTAAGAGGCGACTAAAGGAACAAAATAAGCAGCTAACATCACTGCCAAGAGACGGAAAACTTTAAACAAATCCTTTACAAACCCGTCTGGCCAGAGTGGTATAGTAGGCCAAAACCTCCTTTCTAAGGAGAGGCCTATGTCCAGCAGTGGACTGTTAAAGGCTGTTGATGATGATGATGACTTCATCGTCTAAACTACTGAATTGTTTATAATTAGGCAGGTGTCAATAGCTTTACATAGGTGACATACTCGTAGGCTATAAAAATTGCATGAAGTCTTTTAGCGTAGAAGGGTTAAGTTTTTTCTTGTTCAAAGTCAGTTCAAAAGAATTCATAAAATCCATTTTACAAATAAGTATTTTTAAATTAAAGTGTACAGAAACTTTTCGATAATGTTACATGTAACGACATCTGTTAGTATAACTCTGTACTATTTAAAGTTGAAGGTAAGTAGCACTTAAGCTCGCGGTAAGTTCAGGGTAAGTTAGAATAATCAATACTTACTCTGTTGGGCCCTTTATGTGTTAACATTTACAAAACAATATTTGAATCCTACTAATATTATTAACGCGAAAGTTTGTGAGTATGTAAGTTTGTTGCTCTTTCACGCAAAAACTACTGAATTTCAATTAAACTTCACAATAATATAGCTTACATATCGGAATAAGTCGAGGACGCACGGACGGACGGACGGACAAACGGACATGACGAATCTATAAGTCTAAGTTGTGACGCGCCAGAGTAACAATATGTGTCCACATCGTTTCGTTGATAAATGGTTTAATATCATCTTAACTTTCAATTTCATTATAAAAATACATATATATTAAATTAACTAGTGATATATCTCAGTTTCAGTGCTAGTAATCATCTCATTAAAGTTGAATAAAGTGTAAATATTTAAAAAAGCGGAATCAGTGTTTATAGGTGCAAATCATAGTGTCTTGCTCGCGAGTTGCGTCCAACTTTCGCCGTTACGCGCACTGCATAAAAGCTATAGTAGGGTGCTCATGTTATTGCGCTCCACCCGTAACTACCCACATCAACAAAAGTGACGAGTGTAAACATTCTTTGTACATAATAAATATTGTATTTTAGGCATAATCAGCTGCGATCTGTAACTACTAATATGGAGTTCGTATGTTGTCGTTTACGTGCTAAAAATGTTAGCAAAGAGATGGTATGTTGTAAATGTAGTGATAACTACCACTTGAGATGTGTTTTCCCCGACAAACCTGAAAAGTGGACTCCTGAAAAACAACTCTTATCATCGTGGCTATGCCCTAAGTGTTCTAGAAGTGGTCAAAGAGATAATAGGGATGACACACCCGTACGAGCTAATACAAAAACTTGCGCCGCTAAGACACAATCGGAAACCTCACCATCCTCCCAAAATATTACCCTACGAAAAAATTCCGCTGCTCAAAAAAAAGAAGAATTGATCTGTACATCGCAGGACACGTTACGTCTGCCAAAGCAGACGCCCTGGCTGAACGTTTGCGTGTGGTAATGGGTGACAAGGACGTACGATTTATGCGTCCGTGCAAGACCGCTGAACTGCGAGTGATGGATTTAGATGAATCCATCACACCCGCCGAGGTCGTAGAGGCGATAGCCGCAGCGGGTGGCTGCCCCTCGACCGATATTAAAGTCGGAGAAATACGCAGAATTGCAGGCGGGTTAGGGACAGTTTGGGTCCGAGGCCCACTTACGGCTATACGCCAGGTTGTGGACGCCCAACGCTTAGAAGTAGGATGGGCTTCGGTCCGTGTCAAAGTACTGACACCACGGCCCTTGCAATGTTACCAGTGCCTCGAAATGGGACACGTCAGGGTGAAATGCTCGGGCCATGCAGACAGAAGTGGGCGCTGCTTCCGCTGTGGGGAACAGGGCCATAAGGCCTCAACTTGCACTGCAGACACACCAAAATGTCCGGTGTGTCTCGACTACGGTAGGCCTGCTAACCATCGGCTGGGTAGCAAGAGCTGCTGCCCACCAAAGAAAAAGAGGGGAGAGACCCAGTCTCAACCCTCCCTAGCTCAGTCGGGGTTGCCAGTGTCGAGTAGTAACTAGACGGGAGAGCCAATGGAGGCCTAAAATTCCCATCTCAAACAAAGGTTCTCCAGGGCAACCTCAACCACTGCCGCGCAGCACAAGATCTCTTGATCCAGACGCTGGCGGAGCAGTCAGTTGCCCTGGCAGTCATTGCAGAGCCATACTCCGTCCCAGACCATCCGCGTTGGTTCGGGGCGTCCGACGGTTCAGCGGCCATCTATTGGCCGGGTGGGGAAGGCCTTCATTGTTCTCTCTTGAAAAAAGGCGCGGGCTATGTGGCAGTCGAGTGGGGAGTAACAGTGGTGGTAGGCTGTTACTTCTCTCCCAATCGTGGCCTAGCCGAATATGAGGCATACCTGCACGGGTTGGCGATCTGCATTCGCAGTTACGCCTCCCGTCCGGTATTCGTCCTGGGAGACTTCAACGCCCACTCAAGGGAGTGGGGCGACACCCGGGACGACGCGAGGGGAGAGGCTATCCTGGAGTGGGCGGCTGAACTGAATCTTCAACTTTTAAATCGGGGTTCAGTCAGTACCTGTGTGCGGTGGCAGGGGGAGTCGATTGTCGACCTGTCGTGGGCGACTCCCTCTGCAGTGCGCCTGGTGTCAGGATGGCGAGTGGCGGAGGAAGTGGTAAGCCTGTCTGATCACCGGCACATCGTATTCGATGTGTCACTCCGCCGCTCTGGCCGCCCACACCACCAGAATAGAGAACCTCCGCGACGATGGTCCCTTAAACGGCTCAACAAAGAGATGGTTGTAGCCGCATCCCACGTCTCGGATTGGTCAGAGGAAAGGGTTTCATCCGATCCAGAGGAACTGGCGGCTTGGTTTGGGAGCGTCATGTCATCAATATGTGACGTCTCAATGCCCCGAGTCAGGCCAGCCAGAAAGGGCTCAGCATACTGGTGGAGCGCGGAGATCTCGCGGCTGAGATCGACCGTCGCGAGATTGCGCCGCCCGTACCTTCGAGCCCGGAGAAGACGGCGAGCCACAGTCGAGGAGATCGACGGAGCACGGCGGGAATATGGAGCTGCCGTTAAGGCTCTCAGCGATGCAATCGCTGTGGCCAAGGCTCGGTCATGGAAAGAGCTCATCGCGGGACTGGATAGGGACCCATGGGGGCGACCTTATAAAATGGTTCTGGGGAAACTCAGACCATGGGTCCCTCCGTTGACGGAAACCCTGGACCCGGAGTTCCTGGAAAGAGTGCTAGACACGCTGTTCCCAAGGGTCCAGGACAGCCCCCTGACTCCTCCGTCACAATTGTATCTACAAATGTGGTCAGACGAGTATGAATTGACGGAAGAAGAGTTGGACCGAGCCGTGCGGCGGCTGGCTTCCCGCAACACCGCGCCTGGACCTGATGGTGTTCCAGGTCGGGCGTTGGTGATAGCTCTGTCGGTGCTAGGGGACAAACTGAGGCAGATTTTCACGAAGTGTCTTAGCCTCGGTATGTTCCCTCTCGGGTGGAAAGTAGCAAGACTGGTGCTCCTAAAAAAGGAAGGAAGGGCTGCAGATTCGCCATCTTCGTTCCGACCGATATGTCTGCTGAACGAGTCGGGGAAACTCTTTGAGAGGGTGATCTCTGACCGTATCAGCGGGCACCTGTCGCGAGTAGGCCCCGATCTTTCGGATTGCCAGTTTGGATTCCGGCAGGGGCGTTCTACAGTGGACGCTATCAGGTGTGTTCGCTCCCTGTCGGAGTCGGCAGTCCGATCGGGGGGGGTTGCGTTGGCAGTTAGCCTTGATATCGTTAACGCTTTCGGCACCCTCCCCTGGCAGGCAATCAGGGCGGCTCTTGTATATCACGAGGTGCCGCCCTACCTGCGGGCTGTCATAGATGCCTATCTACGCGACAGGACTGTGAAATTTGTCGATCGGAACGGGATGGAAATGCGAAGGGAAGTGTGTTGCGGGGTTCCTCAGGGATCTGTATTAGGCCCATTATTATGGAACCTCGCATACGATGCGGTCCTTCGCATTGTTCTGCCCTCTGGCCTAAGTATTGTCTGCTACGCGGACGATACTCTAATACTGGCTAGAGGGTCACGTTTTGAGGAGGTGCTTCTGCTCGCCGAGCAGGGAGTGGCTTGCGTTGTAGAAAAGATTCGTGAAAGAGGTTCGGTGCCTCTACATGGGCGTCGTGCGGTCCATGGTCCTCTATGGGGCACCCGTCTGGTCTGAGGACCTGGCGGGTTCCTCCCGCTGCAAGGCTCAACTTAGGAGTCTGCAGCGGCTGATGGCCATACGGATCGTACGGGGCTACCGCACCATCTCGCATGAGGCAGCGACGGTCTTGGCGCGATCTCCACCCTTCGACATCCTGGCCGACATGTATACGATGGTCTACGACCAAATTCGTTCTGTCGGTCGGAATGGCGAGGGGACAGCGCCGGATCATGAGCCCGAAATGCTACGGCGGAACGGACATGCTCAAGTTCTGCGGGATTGGCAGGCACGGCTTGAAATCCAGGGCTGTGCTAGCCAGCGCGCTGTCGGAGCCGTTCTGCCTAACTTCGAAGCGTGGGTAGAGAGGACCGGCTGTGTCACCTACCGATTAACTCAGATACTCACCGGGCACGGTTGCTTCGGTGAGTATCTGAATCGAATAGGACGGGAGGCTACAGCACAATGCCATCATTGCGGGTCTGACCGGGACTCCGCCCAGCACACGCTGGAGGACTGCCCTGCTTGGGAATCCGAGCGTCGAGTCCTGGTCGGACAGATCGGACGAAACCTGTCACCGCCAGCATTGATCGCGGCAATGCTGGCGAGTGGCGAGGGATGGGAAGCCGCGGTCTCCTTCTGTGAGAATGTTATGCTCCAGAAGGAGTCCGCAGAGCGAGATCGGGAAAGGGCCGATCCCGCTCGAAGGAGGCGGCGAAGGGGACGCGGCAGAGGTCGCTAGTTCCCCAATCGTCGTCTAATGGTCGCTGCGGTCACACCCTGGGGAGGTGTGACCGCTGCAAACGACCCGAGACAGGTGACACCCCCGGTGCAGCCGGGGGGTGTCGTTTAAGGTGGGTCGATGTTCCGCCTCACCGCGGTGAGAGGCGCAACAGCGCCCTGCCCTGGAGGTGAGTCCAGTCATCCCGGGATGTACCCCATTTGTGGGGTATGGCAGGGGGGACACCAGATGCCGCTGTTGCGATCCTGGTGTTCCTCTGAGCTGCCGAGGTAGGCCGCCGCGGGGTTTAGTGGGTAGACCGGTTGCCCGGGAGTCCCACACACACCCTTCCTTGTCCCCCCCAAGAAGGGTATGGTGCGAAAAGCATTCCCCGCGTAAAAAAAAAAAAAAAAAAAAAAAAAAAAAAAAAAAAAAAAAAAAAAAAAAAGGACACGTTACGTAGCATTGTCAAGGAGGAAATAAGTGCGGCCCTCTTTGGTACCAACAACACTCTTATGGAACTAAAGAAAGAGGTTGCTGACCTACAGAATAATGTTAAGTTTATGAATGAAAAATACGATACTATCATAAAAAGATTATCGTGTGTTGAAGGAAAAACCAACACAGTAAATGCACTGGAATCTGAAATCAGAGATTTGAAAACTCAGTTGAAGATCACCAACAGCAATATTGAAAAGCAGGAGCAATGGGGTAGACGATCTAATATCGAGATCATAGGTTTGCCGGAGAAGAAGGGAGAGAATCTGATGAACACCCTGTCTGTACTTGCATCATACGCTAAGTGCCCCTTTAACCCACAAACTGATATCGATTTCGTGACTAGAGTGGCCCACATGAATAAGGATCTTAAGAAACCTAAGCCAGTTGTGGTACGATTTCTGGCCAGGCATAAGAAGGATGAATTTTTGTCACGCATGAGAGAAAGTAAGGACCTAAAAGCCTGTGACATTGGCTACACGGATGATGTATCTCGGATTTATTTCAATGAACACTTAACAAGTGAGAGGAAACTTTTATTGAGGAAGGTAAAAAAGGCAGCTGAAGAGAAGCGGTACAAATATGTGTGGGTGAAGAACTTTTCTATACTGGCTAGAAAGAGCGACACTAGTGCAGCGATCCATATTTCTATTGAGGATGATTTAAAAAAATTAGTTTAAGAAGTTTAATCTATATTAGGTACTTAGTTATTGTATTAATTTTACTAGTTTACATATTTTTGTTTTTTAAATTAGAATTCGGTTACGGGTCGACAATCGTGAAACAAATATCAAACATTTTTAATAAAAGAATGGTGAAACGCTTTTATTTTAGGGCATGTTCATTAATCAATCTTACTAGAACTATATTAAATATAGAATGGGACATTAGAGACATATTTGAATGTTGCGTTATTGTATTTTATAGTGTTTTCTAAAATTAATATTTATTATCAGAACGTGCGTGGATTGCGTACTAAAACTGGTATATTTTTTGGTAACGTATTGCTTGGTACATATGACATAATTTGCTTAACTGAGACGTGGTTGTTGCCGGGTATATATAATGCTGAATTGTTCGATGATAGGTATAATGTGTATAGGTGTGACAGGGACTACGAATCTAGATCTGACAAAATGGGTGGAGGGGTACTCATCGGAGTCAGAAAGGGCTTTGACATTGGTGACGTCTGTATTACCCCATCAAATAGTTTAATGACGGCGGATATTTTATCGTTATGTGTTTATTTCAAAGGACATCTTGAGAACTCGAAACTACGGTTATATTGTTGTTATTTCCCACAAAATAATATGCAGATCAACGATGAAGTGGCATTTTATGATAAGGTTTCCAAAACTGTTACTGAATTCCCAAATGATAAATTTTTGTTAGTTGGTGATTTTAATATTCGAAATGCAGTTTGGGAACAGATGAGACAACCTGGAGCGTCTGTTTCTAGAATGACTTATACCCATACAGATTCCTTGGTGGATGCAATGTCAAATTTTTTATCTTTCAATAATGTTACACAACATAATTTAGTTCTGAATTCAAATGGTAGACAGCTTGATTTAATAATAGGAAATGTGAACTGCGTTGTCTCAAGATCTAAATTTCCAATGGTAGGTGAAGATGCACATCACCCAGCCTTGGATGTGTCTGTCTTTAACATAAACTTTAAAATACTACGAACCCCACGGAGAGTAAAACGAATTTTTCATAATGCCGACTATGACCGTATTAATGCCACTCTTTTTGACATTGACTGGGATACTATTATAAATGAAAATAATATTGATAAATCTTTAGAAATTTTTTATGACATCTTAAATGAAATCATATGTGTTTACGTCCCAACTAAAACTCACACTGAAAATAATAAGTATCCCATGTGGTATTCCTCAGCTTTAGTAAAGATTATAAAAGAAAAGTTAAAGTTTCATAAGAAATGGAAACGTTATGGTCAATATAGTGATTATGCTGCTTTTGCTCTTTTAATTTTATTTAATTATTATCAAATAGTGCGGATGATCATCTGTCGGTAAATGTTAGCAAAATTGACATACCATGCGAAACAGTATCAAAATATTTAAAAAACTTAGATATTAAAAAGGGTTCTGGGCCGGATGGCATTCCTCCTTTCTTTCTTCGAATGTGTCATAAATCGTTATCAACCCCTTTATATAAGCTATTTAATGCGTCCTTGCACTCTGGCATTATGCCCGTTTTATGGAAACGGTCCTTTGTCGTCCCTATCTTTAAAGGTGGTGACAAACACGATATTAAAAACTACCGACCAATTTCGAAACTTAGTGTTATACCAAAATTATTTGAACGTATTGTCTGTGATATGATAACACCAATTATTAAGCCTATCCTAATACCTGAACAACACGGATTCATGAGCGGGAGATCGACTGAAACCAATCTATGTGAATTCGTGGACAGAGTAACAGCGGCTATGGATAAGGGCTTTCAGGTGGATGTCGTGTACACTGATTACTCAAAAGCTTTTGATAAAATTTCCCATAAAATACTTTTACGAAAACTAGAGTATATCGGTGTGCATGGTGACTTACTGCGGTGGCTCGAGTCCTATCTGCGAGATCGTAGCCAAGCGGTCACTATTAAGGGATTTTGTTCGACATTTACACCTATAACCTCGGGCGTGCCGCAGGGCTCTCATCTCGGACCTCTTTTATTTAATATATATTTAAACGACATACACTCAATCTTTAAAAAATCAAACTTTTTGTTATACGCAGATGACACAAAAATATTTAAAATAATAAAAAATGTTGAAGACTGTAAGGATCTTCAAAATGATATTAATAGTTTATGTATGTATTGTGAAAGTAATAAGTTACACCTTAACGTTCAGAAATGCAATGTCATCACATTTACTAGAAAGATCAAATGTATTGAATATCCTTACAAATTGAATGATGATGGTGTTACGAGAGTTACCGGGGTGCGTGACCTGGGTGTCCATTTAGACAGTAAATTAATTTTCGATAGCCAAATAACATCTATTGTGAATAAAGCTTTCCGTATGTTGGGTTTTATATTGAGATTGACCAAGGATTTTAAGCGCTTGTCCACTTTGTTCCTTTTATATAAAACTTTAGTTATACCCATACTTGAATACGGATCTGTGGTGTGGAATCCACAGTATAAAATTTATATTAATCAAATTGAAAGGATACAAAACAAGTTTAATGGACACGTAGCGTGGAGATATGCCAAGTGTGAGAGCTCTGATGATGTACCTAACTTACCATCCTTACAGACGAGACGAAATGAACGGGACCTCCTATTTTTATATAAAATAATTAGGAACCAGGTGGACTCCTCTTATCTTCTAAGCAATATAGGTTTTGGATGTCCTCGTATTAATGCGCGTAGGAAGTCCTTATTTTTCGTTCCCTGTGCTAGAACTAATTACAGAAAGACCTCATTTATTTTAAGATCCTGCCATGCGTTCAACACCATCATTGATGCTTGCAACTGCGATGGCTGCATCGATATGTTTCACCTTTCTCTAACTGAGTTTAAAAACAAAATTCACGATTGTCTGGCCCCTAAACTACAATTAGTAGTGAAGATATGTTTGTTTTTGTTTTCTTTTGTTTTTATAATTTTAGTAAAACGTTATTCCTTTTTTTACTTTTTGGCGCGAAATGTAAAATGAATATGTGGAAACTGCTTTGGATAATGTATAATTTACTTGTTTGTTATTATTCTATATTTTGTATCTGTTTGTTTCCCTAATAAATCAAAATAAAATAAAAAAAAATAAAAAAATAACACATAGGCTACTATTTACCGCCATGACGGACCTACACGCGGGCGGAGCCGCGGGCAAAAGCTAGTATAATATAAATTGTTACAACTCTCTAACTATTTGAGGAACTGAGTTTACATGTATGACATCTTTGGGTCACCACGCCACATTGTCTAAAACCTCTTTTTTTTTCTTTTTTTTTAAAACCATAAATATAAAAATAAATTCTGTGTCGCGGCAACAACTTTACAAACATACAAGAAACGGAAACAAAGAACACCCAGACTCATAAAAACAATTTGAGGATCACACAAAGTGATTTGAACCCATGACATTTGGCAGTAGAAAACAGCGTGGCGACCACTTAAACCACTAGCAGAGTATATAAAATCACTTTGGTAAGCCCATAAGTAAAAAGAAACGATAGTCACCAGTACAATATTTACAGATTTATAGTCAAACTTGAGAAGTTCTACATAAATAGATATCTGAATCACGCAAGTGAAATTTCCAGCCGTTATTTCTTGAGGATGTGATAGTACGTAGTGGCAGTCACCTCGGCGGTACTCCACATCACATCGTAACCGAATTGGTTGCGTGACGACGTCGGTCTATAGTCAATTTACTTATTTAAACTGATTAGTTTCACAGAACCAAATCCGGCCGGTGGCTGTGTTCTCGGACACAGTCGGCTATGGAGACGTCTTTTGAAACAAAAATTGCTAAGTCTACTAGAGGATATAATAACAAACAACCATTTTTTGGTATTGAAAGGCAAACTAATAGTTCGGTCACTTCGTGGTGAGTTTCTCCCGATAATTTTTATTCAAGAGTTTTTACATTATTATGTCTCCTTCAACCAATTTGGGGATGAAATAAGTACGTCTTGATTTAATATAATGTAAAATCAAATTTCTGATAAATCATTTTAAAAGTATTTCTTTTCATCATTTTCATGATTCATTTCATTCATTTTCATCATTTCTATGTTGAAAAATATTTAATGTGAACCGCGTCTCTACACCTCTCCGGCCTAATCCCGAACGTTACAATATTTTGGTCTCATTACGGTGTCAATATAAGATTAGGGATAAGCCCAATTTCTGAAAGAACCTCTGGCCATGGGCTCATTAAGTGACTTTTTTTACAACTCCCACAATTGTGGCCGCGAGACAATATGCAATTAGCTTTTTGTTATTGTATACATGTAGCGTGTTTTTTTATATTTTTTGGTGGTTCCGTAGTACGAAATGTTAACAATTAAATATTTATGACCACACTACTTTTTGACAGACATAGTTACTTTTAAATTCCAAATATTAGTTTGGAATTTTAATTATACTCGTACTAACTACCTAAATAAAAATAAAAACAAATATAGAACTATAAAATAATACATTGACATTATTGACTGAAAAATAAATAAAATTCAACTCAAAATCTAATTTTTTTTTACAACAACTTTTAAAGTGTACAAATCTAGGTTTTGGATTTTTGGATTTCAATTCACCTTTGGTTACCTACATGGTTAAAAGTTTAACTAGTCGCTTCAATTTTAGAATGTCTTTGATCATTCAAAACCAAACCGTTACTAATTATAGAACCCTAAAAAACCAACGTTCCAATATTCGAAATTCTAAATTTCTTTTATTTTCAAATTACAATACCTTAAATAATAATATGCAACGGTTTGATTGACAGTTTTCGGATCGCATCGGCCTCTAACCAATGTCGGGATGGAAAAAACTGAACAAATTCGGCAACAATTTAAAATTCGAATCGAATTAGCCGAACGATTATATCGATGAAATTTTCACGTTCCATAAGTTCGGTGAATTTTGTTTTGCGGTCTCAAATTAATAGTTATCGTAAATTTAAAATTCGAATTTATTACTTTTTAATGGCAATATTTTGCATTTAGTTATTGTAGTTCTATTTTCGAATAATCAGGTTATCCTAATTTTGAAGATAAAATTATTTTAGTAAGTTAAAATAGCTCGTACTCAAAGTTTATTTAAAACTAGCTAAGGTTCGCGATGTTACCCGCCGTTATTATTGTAAATGTGGAGTAATGCCGCGGAGCGAAGCTAGTGTAAAAAAAATATCATAAGTAACCCCTTAAGTCTTTCTTTATAAGTATATTTGACATAAATGTTATAATAATTCTTACCAGAAGCTCTTAAAGTATAAATAAAACAAGCTACTCAGCTTATAGGCAGGTGTGAATTTTATGTTCTTTAATCCTACTTTCCTACTTAATATGCAATTTACTACCAATTTATTAATTGACTTTAAACTGGCAACATTATTAAATTTATATTTTTTATTGTGATAGCTTTCTAAATGACTATAATCTGACAGATAGAATGCCTGAGTAGATTCCAAGAGTGGTGGTCGCCATTCTCATGGCGAATGTGTGTATATTGCAGCACGGCAGTCTACTGAGTGACTTTTTGTGGCTTTGCTTAAAGGACAGAAGAAGGAAGCATAGGAGGGTGCGTTCCATGTTTTGATAGCTCTACACAGGAAGGAACAGGAACATAAGCTGGGGTCGGCCTTTGCAAGGACTTATCTTTGGAAAGCGTTTAGTTCATTGCGATTTTAGTGTTAATTTCACATTTTACCACTTTTTTTTAGTTTAAGTTCCAAGTATGGCGAACCGCCAAAATTATTGTTTTTTTTTTGTTTTTTTGTGTCAAAATCTTAATGCGGTTCACAGAATACATCTACTTACCAAGTTTCAACAGTACAGTTCTTATAGCTTCGGATAAAAGTGGCTGTGACATACGGACGGACAGACAGACAGACATGACGAATCTATATAAAAGTTCCGTTTAACCCTAAAAATGAGTTCTGGACTATCACGTATGTAGGGTACTTTTTATCCCGAAGATACGCGGGTAACACCGAGGGGCGCAGCTAGTACATACATATACACATACTTTCGTGCTTATAATATTAGTAAGGATTAATATTTTATATTTATTGTTTATTTAAAAAAGACATCTCCCGCATTAAGAACGTAAATCCTTTGTCACAGGGGACCTTACAAACATACATGAAACGGACACAAAGAACACCAAGACTTAGAACAATTATTTGCTGATCACAGAAAGTGTTGTCCCACGTAGAATTTGAACCCACGACATGGGCGATCGCTTAAACCACTATGCCAAACGTGCAGTCGAATATTTATCATAACCTTCCTTTGGCTTTGCCGTAGTCGGTTCATCATCATCATCATCATAATCATCTTGTAAAAATTACGAATGTTTTCAAAAGTGAAAGCAATTTAAACTAGTATTTCATTTTGCAACAACAGTATTAAGAATTTATGTTCTCTCAAAACTGCGCGTGCGCATCATAAACAACAATTCTTCATGTAAATGTCATAATGGTTTGGAATAATTAATGGCTTATTTCTCCTAGTAGTTACCGTGTCGCAGTCAAGGTGAAAATTGTAACATACTTTAAATTATGACCATGATTATAATTACACGTTTGGCTTAATGGTTTAAGTGGTCGCCACGATGCTTTCTACTTCGCCAAGTGTCGTTTGTTCAAATCCTACGTGAACACACTGTGTGATCCAGAAATTGTTGTTCTGAGTCTGGGTGTTCTTTATATCCGTTCCATGTGTATTTGTAAAGTACCTCGAGACACAGGATGTATGTTCATTCAATCTAGCCAAGTTACAAATGTTTTCCGTTTTCTATTCTATTCTCCATTCGAAGTAGGAGCGAGAGGTATACCAGCAAAATCTCTCTATAGCCTTTTCAAAGACCTTGGCCTTTCGAGAACGGCAGTAAATTCTATATTAGAACGAGTATCTAAGGCTGCACTAACAGGTTCCTACCAAATTTGGCTAGGCAGGGCGGGCAACTCGAGCAGTGAAGGTAAGCGTTGATGCGCATCTCAAAGGGGGCCTCCTTAAACCTACGTCTGGGAACTGCTCTGGGTTTCTCCCTCTGCCAGACGATGGACCCGGCACCCGCACGGTGGATCCATGGAATGCTAAGAAATTCGTCTCTTGTTTCATTGTTTTTTTTTTTGATCACGTGACAGAGATATTAGCCAATGGAACAAGAGAATAGAGTAATAGAATAGAAAACGAAATACATTTGCAACTTGGCTTGGGGAGTCTGTTTAGATAATTACTGCAACGGAACTACCCGAGGCCGAATAAACAAAAGTAATGTTCTGTTAGTTATTTTAGTAGCAGTTGGTTATAACTGCATTAATTAAGAAGTGTATCTTAATTAATTAACTTATATATGGTTATATTATAAGTATTATTCGATTGTAAAGTTGGTATACAAATAATAATATAAGTGAGATGTCTGGCAAAATGATAATTAAAAATTAATTTAAGATATAACAAATTTTTACCAGTTTTGTTTTTGTTTTGAACAATGCAAAGTAACTTTGTTTGTACGTATGTCTATTATGCTTTCATGGCTAAAATGCTGGACTGAGTCCAAAGAAATTTAGCATTGTGTCGATTTCCACATACGGCGAAAGCAGAAACATATAACACTTATATCTACCAAAGAACCACGAAGAAAAACACCAAACGAACTATACAGAGTAACTACTAACCCTGAATCGCGATAGAGAAATTCTCGCACTGATTAGCATAGATATATACAACATCTAAACATCAACTGTTGGGCAGTGGCCCACCAGGCATGACAACCTCGCCTGGTCGGAGGATTCTGCCTTTATGATGAAGGAACAGTATATCCGTTTCTCTACAACATGAATGTACTTTGATTATTAGAGAGAGATAGGCTGTTACCGCATTATTTGACATACAAGCTGCCGCCGAATAAAGCTCGTTTTCGAGTAAGTACAGATTTAAGTTCCAAGACCATAAGTAAAAGTCATGGCCGTGTCACATTACATTAAATTTTTTTAACCCTAGAAAGATAATCATATTTTGTAGTACGGAAAAGATACTCATGCGTAAAATTGACGCATATGTTTTAATTAGCTGCTGGGCGAAGTATATTGATTATTTGAATAAATCAAATACTATTATATATTTACACATATATTAGAAAAGTAATATTGCAGATAATTTATTTGTACTCATTTGTTTATTGAAAAAAAACAAACGCTTTTAACTTTTCTATAAATCGACGAATTTTTGTAACACTTTCTGTTACATATCAAAACTAATTTTTACTACAATAATCAGTATTTTCTATAATACAAAATCAATAACCTAACATATTTACTATGAGGAAAATATACAAAAATCAGTCACAAACACCTTTGTCACAACTCAACGTTTTGCTCACGACACATAACTTTTTTACATTTTTCGCAGGACGCATTTGCCTTTCACCTTATTTTGGATTAGCAAAAAGTACGTTTTTTACTACTGGCTAATTAATATTGACTTTTGATGTGCTAGGTACTTCATTTGGTAACGTATTCGATATATTATCTCTTCAGGATAGGTGCTTCTAAACGTCTACGTATAATCGAAGAAGACAGACCCAAGCTAAGATTTTTCATTTTTCTTTGCGACTTAGAGGCTTTTTTTTGTTGTTAACGTTATGACAGTATATTTTATATGCGTTTATACGAGCAATGTTTGTCATTCCATACAAGAAAGCCATAGGCCGTCTATTTGTTTACCTACTACAGGCCATCAGAGAACACATTTGATCTAGTATGTCTACCCCGGCTTTTGTTTGTCTATACGAGCTTCTTCTGTGTCGCTCTGCACTTCATTTTCACTTTCGTGGTCCGCTACTTTACTGTCGGTAGCCTCACAGGGAAGCTCGTCGTCACTTTACATAAGAGCGACCTCCTCCTACAATGGGGAGAAGAAACTTGGAAAAAGACCATATCTATGGTCATTATCCAAGTATTTACTCCCTATTGTATTACATTGTTGCCTATGGATCTAGAAAAACAAAATGAAAATATAAGTTATGATATAAAGTTCTTATACACACGAAAAAAAACTATCGTATATGTAATTAAAAATCATAAAAGTCACGTAAAAGATAATCATGCGTCAATTTGACTCACGTGGTCGTTATATTTCAAAATCGGTGACACTTAACTTATTGACAAATACGCCACACGGCAGCTCCCAGCATAGAATGAGATGTCCCAAAAGCACAGTTATGGATTCGCGCTATTTAGAAAAAGAGAGAAAAATTTCGAAAACGTATGCGTCAATTTGACGCAGACTATCTTTCTAGGGTTAACATTCAAAGTTCAACGACACAGCTGGTACATCTTACTTATAGGTGGCGAAACGAATTTAAATTTCACAGATGAATTATTTATGACACTATTATTCTCAACAGGGTGCCTACTTTACACTTCATTAGCATATAGTCACTTATATTATGGCGAAGAAGCAGGTGAGGTTATTAATATAAATAATATAAATAAAATAAGATAGCTATATCTATTGAAATAATCGTTGGTCTAGTGGTTTGCGTATGCGACTGCTAATCAAAGTGGTCTCGGGTTCAAATCCGGAGTCGTGCCAAAAAGTGTTTTTGGGTTTTTCTTAGGAAATTCCTAATAGCAGCCCGGAGTTTGGCGGTGATTCGTGCCTCGGAGAGCACGTAAAGCCGTCGGTCCCGGTTGTCATGAACATCTATGGCAATCGTTATTGGGAAGTCAGTGCCCTCAAATTTACTGGAAACTAGTTCAATCTTCGAATTTCAGTTCGCGCTTAGGGTTGCGGAGGTCCGATGCCAGTCGCGCCGTGGAAAAACTGAAATTCAGGTAAAACCGATTGAACTAGTAGCCGACCCCAAATAAACTTGGGAATAAAGGCTCGAAAGATACATCCATTGAAATAGATTAAATTTAAGTGTCACGGTGTTATATAGCTTCTCACTAATGGTGATCGCACACTTATCCGCGCCGAACGCGCCGAACGAACCAAAGTCAAGGAGGCCTCGCACACTTATCCGCAGCGGAAGAATCGACCGAGCCGAAAGCATCGACCGCGTCGAAGAAATCATTTCAAGAAATAGTACTCGTGCGTTGCTCTGTCATACGCAACTGATAGAATGCGGGCGCATCGATCGAGGCGACCGCATCATCCGCGCCGAATTTTATGACGTCATCCGAATTCGTCTACGATTTCTGGGGTTCTTCCAGATGCGGACGATTCGACGCGGGTAAGTGTGCGAGGTTTCATGAGATTTAATATAAAGAATTCTAAAATTCGTTCGACGCGTTCGCCTTTGTTAAGTGTGCGATTACCTTTAATGCACATGAATGTAGGTACAGCAAAATGTGATACGACGGCACGGCCAATACCTAGATTTGTGAACGTGACCGATTGTGACATTTTTTTTATATTTAGCCTACTTAAGTGACTCTACCCTGCCTGATGGAAAGCATGGATGCTTTTACAGGCCCCGCTTAAAGGACCCGGGATCACAGTGAGAACGAAACTGGTGGCGAGTTCCAGCTTTTGACTGCTCGGCATAAGAAGGAAGAGCCGAACCTAAAAGTTCAAATTGTAATATAAGTGTAAAATTAATAAATAAATATTTCGGACATCTTACACACAACGTCATCTAGTCCCAAACTAAACAAAGTTTTTATTATGGGTACCAGACAACTGATATAAATACATAAACATACTTGTTTTTTGTAAGTACATATATATTATACATAGATAGAAAACACCCAGACTCCGAAAGCAGATCACACAAACATTGGGTCCGACCCGGGTATCGAACCCGAGACCTCTTGATCAGCAGCCGTATACACTAACCACTAGACCAACAAGGCAGTCAAATATGATATACTAACTTTTTCCCACGGCTCCGCCATCATGTAGGATCGTCATGTCGGTAAATAGTGGCCTATGTGTTATTACGATATGTAAGCTATATTGCCTATATTATTGTGAAGTTTAATCAAAATCTATTCAGTAGTTTCTGCGTGAAAGAGCAACATACATACATACACACATACAAACTTGTGCGTTTATAATATTAGTAGGATATTTTTGAAATGGACTTTTGTAAAACCTTTCATTTGATACCCATTTTGTTAAGGTGTGAAAACCATCAAAGTCCCCGCCACCTCTATTTTTCATTGCCATACATCATGCATTTAAATCATTTATATTACTACCACAATTCTAATGAATTCAACGACTCCTCACTTGTGAAAATCCGTCCAGCGTTTGGGCTGTAGGGCATACCAAATAAATGGCCATACGATCGAAAAACATTACACTTTTTGATACAGTCGGATAAGAATTTAGATCTTCTATTAGGATATTTTATAAACTGTAAGATGTTTCATTTGATCCACAACATAACTCTTAATGCGTTACTCGTTAATGCGACTTTCATTAAAGCAAATGTTTGCTACATAATTAAACGCATTACTGCACTTTAATTGTTTGAATGGCGGAGAGCAGACTCGCCGGGAATGACAATGAGAACTATATGAGATATATAAATCTAAATGAAAACAAATATAATATATTAATAGCTGAGTCTCGCGGCTCTGCCCGCGTCTATTTCAGTTCATCATCAACACCCTTTAACAGTCCACTGCTGGACATAGGCATCTCCTTAGAAAGGAGGTTTTGTTCTACTATACCACGCTGGCCAGACGGGTTGGTATACGGTTGGTTTCAAGTTTTCCTTCTCTTTGCATTGATGTTGTCTTGCGTAGTTTATCCCTTAGTCGCCTTTTACTACACCCGCGGGATGAATAGGGGTGGTGACACTCTGTATTCTTAATCCGTCACCAAACGGACGGTCTATTTCATTCACCCCGTTAAAAAAAATCGTATTTTTATTTTCATAAAAAGTGTCCTTAGTTACTTCTAATACCTGTACAAAGTTTCATGATGATCGGTTGAGTAGTTTTCGCGTGAAAGCGTAACAAACAAACTTACATTCACATTTATATTATTAAGTAGGATTACTAGCTGAGTCCCGCGGTTTCACCCACGGTTTTATTGTAAATCGCAAGCAACGCCATGGAGCAAAGCTAGTCTATAAAAAGTTAGCCTAAGTTACTCCTTAAGTCATCAGTTTTTTGTCAGTGAAAGTCCCATCAAAACCGGTTTAGGCGTTCCAGGGATTACACGGAACGAACAGACAGACATACAAACAAAAACTTTATGCTTTGAAAAAAAACTGTAATTTGATATTACATACAGAAAACTTTATTTACATGTAGGATAGATGTAAATATATATCTATACAATTAAATAAAATTGGTGTTCGGAACCAACAACATAGTGTGATCAAAGTCTGGTTTGGTATTTTTAGTTTAATTTTCGATCCCTAGATGGAGCTGTACCGAAACTTAGATCGCGCTATCATTCCATTACACTTGTTAGTATATAAGTCGGCTAAATATTTGTATGACAGAACAGACTGGTTTTGAGTTCAAGGCGTCTGCCAATTAAACCGTGGAGTCCTACGAACCCACAGAACAGTGCACAGTGTGGTTTTATTTAAAATCCCTAGTGTCACACACCCAGTCCAACGATACCATTAGTATCAAACAATTGGTATGTCTGTATGTAGTATCAAAGTATAAAGATGTTCCAGAAAAAATAATTAACATGATCTCTGTTAATTATTTTTTCTGGAATACCTTTTTTAATTCAATTCAAATTTAAAATTTCAACCTCTTAAGTTTAAGCCTACCAAAGTGACTCTACTCCGCCTGATGGAAAGCATGAGTAGAATCCAGGAGTAGGGGCACCTTCCTCATTGTGGGGGTAGGCAATGTAGCATGGTGATCCATACCACGGCGGCCTGGTTAGATAATTCTGCACCATTGTATTCACCGGGAGAATGGTGTAGAATGATTGAGCCTCCGGTCTCACACTCACCAACGAAATACGACAGCAAGAGTGCTGTCATTATTAGGTGGGTCTTCTGTGTGAGGGTAGTACTACCCCAGCCGAGCCGGCCCATTCGTGCTGAAAGCTATTCACGATATGCATATGTGGAAGTATATATGGACATAAGTACGGTACCTTTATCTAAAAATTTGTTAGTTTATTTAGTAACGTTTTCTTTAAAATAAGTTTGTCTGTATCTTAGTAGCTTATCCAAAATAATTTTGGGTAGGTACAATGAAGGCTAGGAAGACATAATGTCTGTGTTTGTCCCTGCTAATTTCTACAACGGCTGCGCCGATTTTTACGTGAATTGACAATATCCTTAGTAATCTAATATATAAAATTCTCGTGTCACAGTTTTCGTTGCCATACTCCTCCGAAACGGCTTGACCGATCTTTATGAAACTTTATATGCACATTCAGTAGGTCTGAGAATCGGCCAACATCTATTTTTGATACCTCTAAAACGCGAGCGGAGCTGCGGGCATCAGCTAGTCTAATATATAAAATTCTAGTGTGACAATGTTCGTTCCCATACTCCTCCGAAACGGATGGACCGATTTGTATGAAATTTTGTGAGCATATTCAGTAAGTCTGAGAATCGGCCAAGATCTATTTTTCATACCCCTAGGACGCGAGCGGAGCCGCGAGCATCAGCTAGTAAATTATAAATTTGAAAGTAACTCTGTTTGTCTATTACGTTTATACAACTAAACCGTTGCACCTATTTTAATGAAATTTGGCATGGAGATGCTTTGATTCTCGAATAAGAATATGAACTGCTGTATACCTACAGCTATTACCGGCAAACACGCGATCGAAGCCGCGGAAAAAGCTAATGCTACTAATATTATAAACGCGAAAGTTTGTTGCTCTTTCACACAAAAACGACTGAATGGATTTTGATGAAACTTCACAATAATATAGCTTACATATCGGAATAACACATGGCGGAGCCGCGGAAAAAGCTAATATAGTATAATATTATACTAATGACTATAGAAAATATAAATACCTACACCATACTACGAGTTAATGTTTCCAACGAGCTCTGTAAACCCCATAATAATAATTAAAGCGTGAACACACGAAGTTTCTTTACTACGATTACTTACAATAAGTACAGGAGCTTGCTTATTATAAGGGTGTACGTGGTCTTTTTAATTAAAAATTCGCTTTGCGTATTGATGCACCTGCATCAACACGCCTAAAGAATATTTTAATTATGATCATGTTATGTTAAATGTATGATAAGAATGTACTGGTCGGTCTTGTACTTTGAAATTACGATTTAAGACTATCCTATTAATATTATAAACGCGAAAGTTTGTGTGTGTATATGTATGTTTGTTGCTCTTTCACGCAAAAACTACTGAACGGATTTAGATGAAACTTTACAGTAATATAGCTTATATATCAGAATAACACATAGGCTACTTTTTACTGCAATAATACGGGTGAAAGCTAGGTGATTATAAAAATATATTAAAGCGTAGATGTCAAAATGTGTCACTGTTTATCTCCTGTCAAAACTTCACAGGTTGCTATGCATAACAAACTTGCATAGCAACCATTATGATACGCGGGTAACACCGCAGGGCGAAGCTAGTACGTGTACATTTTTCTTATATCTATATCATAACTGACTAACTAAGAAGTCTAAGGTTCGATTCAAAAGTTGTCAAAAGTGGTGTTATCATTAAAAAAAATCTTTTTGGTTGTGTTTTATGACCGGACCTTGGAAAGCAACTTAAGCCGTCGGTACCGGATCATGAATATCTATGGCCAACTTTATTGGAAATAAAGCCCTTGAATACACTGACAAATTAGTTTAACCTACGGAGGTCGGATGTAAGTCGTTCCGTGGAAAAACTGATATTCAGGTAAAACTAGTTGAACTAGTAGCCGACCCCAAATAATCTAGGCTAAGAAGATGATTTTCTTGGCATCTTTGAATTGTTTTTCATAAGGACCAAAAAACTGGTCTGAACAAGTCTAAGTTATTCCTTATATTATTAGCTGTCTGCAATTGAAAGTCCCGTGAAATCGGTTCAAGCGTTCCAGAGATAATCTTGAATTTTATTTATTAGTACCCATAGAATATGCTTTTAGAAAATACTGTTCAAAATACCCCGAATACCTACACACATTTTGTTTTTGTGTCGCAAACACATCATCATGGACAGAATGTCGAATCTGTGACTTCTCACACAACAGTCAAGATCGCTTGCCACTAGACCAAAAGGTAACACAATTTATATATAAATATATGTATATATTTAAGCTTACCAAAGTGACTCTACTCTACCTGATGGAAAGCATGATTAGTATCCAAAAGTAGGGGTCACCATCCTCATTATGAATGCAGCCAATGCAGCATGGTGACCCTTACCAAGGCGGGCTAGTATTTAAATTGCTATAATACGATACATTAAAATAAATTATTATGTTAATCTTCATTAATTAAAGAACGCTTTTTAATTATTTATGGAAAATCATGTTTTTTTAATACAAGCGTGTCTGAGAATTTATTATCGATAATAAACGACTATATTTTGCAATTAAGTGCATTAAATGTACTTGTGCATTATAAATTGTCTATCATTATCTCACATTTTATCATTAAAGTGCGTTTGTTTTACATGTCAAAGCGACACCGTTATTTAAAAATTATCTCTGAAAGGAAGGCAATTAAAATTTATATTGGATCATTTAGGTATGCTTACACTAGTTTAGGAAGTTAGTTATTAAGGTTAAGTAATAATAGTTTATTGTTTTTTGCTTTTCAGTTCTTTCGGGAAGAACTGAAAACTTTCAATTGATATCTAAGGTAGGTATCTATCAATTGAAAGTTAGGGAAACATCAAAATTGATTTTCAAACGTTTATTTACTACTATTTTTTGCCCGCGGCTCCACCCGTTGTAAAAGTAGTCTATATGTTATTCTAATTTATAAGCTATATTACTGTAAAGTTTCATCCAAATCCGTTCTCTGGTTTTTGCGTGAAAGACCAACAAACATACATATTCACAAACTTTCGCGTTTATTTGCCACCGTCGAGTTCGAGTGGTTTTTAATACCATACCAGTTTTTATACTGGTAGTTAAACGCTTTTATAGCTTATTACGATTACGGAACACGTGCTCTCTGTTTGGATATTGCAAAAAACGTTCGCCCACCCAGACATCTATTTACGTACATTGTATTAAATCTTTCGAAAATAATGAAATTTCTCTATTATCCTCTTGGCATTCATAATTTGTTCGCAAGTTGTATTTTTTACAAATTATGAAATAAATAAAAATATTTCGGACATATAACACACAACGCCATCTATCTTCAAACTGAGCAGAGCTTATATAATGAAAGCTAGATTGACTTATCGAATACTTATTTATACTTTTTTTTGTACATAAATACATATTATACATAGAAAACACCCAAACTCCGAAACAAATATCTGTAAACCATCCAAACAACATTTGGTCCAAACCAGGATTTGAACCCGAAACCCCAAGCACAGCACTTTCGCACTGCACCGAGGCAGAATTAATATTAATATTCCGAATTAAAATAAATTAAGACAACACATATAGATAAAACCAAATGTCACAAAATTCATGGTATGTATAAAATGGTGGCATTTAGCATAATATTTAATCTAAATAACCTTTATAAACAGCCGTCTGTGTATTTTATTATCTCTCGTTACCTAAATTGCAATTTATGTGAAGATTTCCGATCGAGATCGTGAACTTTTTAAATACCAAATGCTTAAAATACAGTTTATTTGCCATTTAGAACTTTCGACATTTGGTAATAAGTCACATTCTTGTATTTCATTAATGTAGGTATCACCTGTAGTGTATGTCACTCAGTCATTCATTCACTCGCTCACTGTACTATCTGTGAATGAATAAGAAGAAAGTTATATTTCATCTCCAGCTCACGAGCGGTCGTGAAATATTTTAGTCGACTGTTAACGACCATAGCGAGTGGGCGCGTGCGTCTGTTAGCTGACAATATAGAAGAATATTGGATGTGGCTTGGATGTGCACTTGGCTTTTTATTAAATAAGAAAAAAAATGTTACTATATTTGTATCGTTACTAGCTTTTGTTCGCGGCTTCGTTCCTCAAGAATAAAAGTATTTCTATACCAAATTTATTGAAATCACGGTTTAGCCGTGAAAGCGTTACAGACAGACAGAGCTACTTTCGAATTAAATAATATTTATAACACTGGTGACTTCGTAACGCCCAATTTTGAAATTCCAGAACTTGATCGCATCGCCACCTACCGGGTTCAATTGCGAACCTAAACCATTCTCGAATCTTCAACGTCATGTAGTTCCAAACTAAGCAGAGCTTGTATTATGGGTACTAAATTGTGAATCACACAAATATTTGGTCTGACCCGGGAATCGAATCCAAGACCTCTTGATCAGCAGCCGCACACGCTAACCACTAGACAACAAGGGAGTCAAAACATCAACATCTTAACAACTATAGTGTGGGTCACCATGCTGCATTGTATGCACTCACAATGAGGATGGCCCCTACTCCTTTATTCTACTCAAACTTTCCATCAGGCAGAGTAGAGTTGCTTTGGTAGACTTAATGATATATATTGTACTAGCTGATGCCCGCGGGTCCGCTAGCGCCCAAGGAGTATAAAAAATATATGTTGACCGATTTTCAGACCTACTGAATATGCATATAAAGTTTCATAAAGATCGGTCAAGCCGTTTCGGAGGAGTATGGGAACGAACATTGTGACACGAGAATTTTATATCTAAGACTAGCTGATGCCGCGGCTCCGCTCGCGTTTTTGAGGTGTGAAAAATAGATGTTGGCCGATTCTCAGACCTACTGAATATGCATATAAAGTTTCATAAAGATCGGTCAAGCCGTTTCTTAGGAGTATGCCAACGAAAACTGTGACACGAGAATTTTA
This sequence comes from Phragmatobia fuliginosa, assembly GCA_932526445.1. Taxonomy (NCBI): domain Eukaryota; kingdom Metazoa; phylum Arthropoda; class Insecta; order Lepidoptera; family Erebidae; genus Phragmatobia; species Phragmatobia fuliginosa. The sequence continues at coordinate 15,135,873 of OW052078.1, read as the reverse complement.
TATATTTGATTTAAAAACTCATCTAGCTATTAATATAATAGGTATATAATTTAGATCATACTTGTAAAACGTTTCTGGTTATAATATTAATTTACTGAATAAATTCAGCAATATATTTCGTAGCAACTTTTACGACGCGAGAATTATAACAATTTTAATTAATATGTTACATCTGTACATCAAAAGTGTCATTGAAAATATCAAGACGTGTTGTTAATTACTTGATATTTACGCAAAGGTGTTACCTATTTATAATATTACTTGTTTAATGTGACATTTTAATATATGAATACATAAAGCGCTAGAAACTTTGAATTTAAAAAATATTTGAACAAAAAAATTAAACCGACTTCAAAAAAATATCAAGCGTAATAAAGCTGGCTTTAATTAAGCTGTCATTAATTCTTGTCAATACCTTATAATCTATTAATTTCAGTAAAGTATTATTTGGGTACCTTAAATCTGTTTGAAGTCGGTGTCAAGCCAAAAAAATATGTATGTTATTATAATACGTAAGCGTAACTGATTGAGCGAGGGCTTATTATATTCCTGCATATCATTTATTCTGCATCATTCCCTCGGTCTCTGGAGGCGGGAGACTGATGCAGAAACATCTCACTAAGCTACCATGGTGTGGGTCACCATGCTCCCATCAAGCAGAGAAGAGTCACATTGGTAGACTTAAATGAAGAACAAGAAGAAGAAAAATTCTTAGAAACCCAAAATCGATGAAAGAGGTGTGCAATGAGAGAGAGGCCTATGTCCGGCAGTGGACTGCGTATGGCCGATGATAATATTATTTAATAAAACACTGTCCTTTAAAAAGCTTTAATTATTAGATTTGCCACCAAAATCTAAAATCTTCATGTCACTATAAGAAATACTGAGTTCAACGTCTATTGCAAATGAAAAGTTAATTCAAGGACTTAAAAAAATTGTTAAAACAGGTTATTGTCAATGTTTCCTTTTAAGGTAAGCGTAAACAATTGAATAATTAAAGTCAGTAGTATGTCTTAACAAAACATACTTGTTCTTTCCACATGAATGCTGATTGTATGAAAACTTAACGGCACGTCAACATTGACAGTAATGATGACAGTACTGTGATGGTTCTAGCACTTGGGAATTGTCACTGTTTTGAGTGTTGCTTGTAATTTTTTAAGGACTAGCTTTGCTCCTCGGCCTTTTATAATAACAACCGCAGGTAACACCGCAGGACTCAGCTAGTTATAACATAATTTTGGTAGGTCTCCAAAATACATGCGTTATAGATATGTGACACACATAAAACATTTATATTTTTATACATTATATATTTATACTTACGCTTCCGTGTGGTGACGGATTAAGAATACAAAGTGTCACCACCCCTATTCATTCCATGGGTGTCGTAAGAGGCGACTAAAGGAACAGAATAACCAGCTAACATCACTGACAAGAGAAGAAAACTTGAAACAAACCCTTTACCAACCCGTCTGGCCAGCGTGGTATAGTAGGCCAAAACCTCCTTTCTAAGGAGAGGCCTTTGTCCAGCAGTGGACTGTTAAAGGCTGTTGATGATGATGATTTCAATAACCAAAACATCGTATGTTTTCGAACCTTAGAACCGAAATATAAAATATGTTTTTAAATTTTCGAGACTTTTACACATACTATGGTTTTTGTTGTACATACAGCGTAACATTTGCGCGATAATTTTTCTTTTTTTTAAAGTCACCATACCTTTTCCTAGTGAGAGTAGACTTACAGTCTACCCGTGACCACAAGCGGTATAACCCGTTCGAAACGTAGGAAAGTAGACAGAATGGAAACCATTTTAAATAATTTATCGTAGTGAGTCTCGCTGTAAAATCAATAGTTATTACTAATATGACTAAACTTCTGAGAGCCACGCTGATTTCAGCACTAACGGGCCGGTTTAACCAGGGCTCTACTATACCCTGTCACAGAAGACCATCCTAAAAGTACCAATTCGTGCTGTTGTGTTTCATTGGTGAGTATGGGACTACATGCCCAATGATGAAGAAGTAATAGTGCCGCTAATAATGTGGTTCTCAGACTGCATTGTCAGAAATCAAAATCACAATAATAAATAATTGGGGCACACTACATCGTCTAGTGGGACTAGCAGAGCTTGTATTATGGGTACTAGACAACTGATATAAATACATAAACATACTTTTTTTTTGTAAATACGTTTATATTATACATAGAAAACACCCAGACTTCTAAATATATATTTGTGGATCACACAAACATTTGGTCCGACTCGGAATCGAACCCGAGACCTCTTGATCGGCAGTGGCATACGCCAATTACCAGACCAACGAGGCAGCCAAATGAGTATGGGGAACACCATCATTAGATTTTCGATTCTAATGATTTTCTATTAGGTAAAGTCACTTTGGCTAGCTCATTTTTTTTGGAAATAATTTCGTCAATTTGACTTTCTGTTCACAAGTCATTAAATTATTATCGGAACAAATATCTGTAGCAACTGTTGCACCAACCTTAAAATAAAGACAAGATATAAACAAATAAAACCTTCAAGCCGACAGAGGCAGAATGTAGGTAGTTTGTATTGAAGTGTCAAACTGACAAGTGCACGCGCAGATGCATTGGCTCATGACGATGCGTACGGAATTTAAAAATTAGCCGGTTGGTGCAGTTCACAAATTAATGCCTAAATAAACGCAACTTTGTATTAATTAATTATTATTATTTAAAATTGGAATATAAATATAATTGCAGTTAATTTAAGTGTTTCACGGTTTGAGATTAACCTGTTGACTTTGACAGCCAAGCCAGAAGTAGCAGGTTTGAGGTTGGAGATAATCCCCACCCTGAACAAATTATTATAACTAATCTTCACGACTGTTATCTTATGATAACAACTGCTGCTGCTGATAACGACTGCGTAACGTAACTGAATCAATGCAATGCTCACAATATATCATGCCACAAACGGTCACCCATCTAGGTACTGACCGCGCCGTCCTTGCTTACCCTCGGGCACCTAAACATCTAATGCCACTTGGCTCATCCTTTTTTCATTCCAAACGCGAATGAGTATGTATTACATGTTTGTTGCTCTTTCACGCAAAAACTACTAAACGGATTTCGATAAAACTTCACAATAATATAGCTTACATATCGGAATAACTATTTACCGCAATAATAGATCAACACGCGAGCGTAGCCACGGGCAAAACCTAGTTAAATGTAAAGATAATCCATAAATTTTAATTAAAAAACCTTTTATAAATATGAAAATTGAGACTATGTTTATGTAAAATTTATAGGAATGTAAATTATTTTTATAGGGTAACTTATATTACGGGCGATAACAAGAATTGTATGTTATGAAGAATTGTGTGTTTAAAATGTCTATTTAAATGTCAAACCGGTAGTATATTATATTTCGACGGTTTTGTTAGCATTTACAGTTTAAAGTACACATATATTTACTGCTGTCTATGAAATATACGGGTATGAAATACTTAAAGAGCATTGTGCAATTAATCATAGTTTAAACCTAAAATAATAGACGAGTGTGAGTCGGACTCGCGTAGGAATGGTTTCATACCATTATCTATACTCTTCTTCCTAGCTTTATTCCCAATATTATTTGGGGTCGGCTACTAGTTTAACCAGATTTTACCTGAATAACAGTTTTTCCACTGCTGGCGTCGAATCTTCGCAACCCTAACCTATACATTTCAAGAACTATTTGTTTGATGGCGATGATCAATATTGAGCAAAAATGAGCAAAAGATACGTTTGTTGTATACGCACAATTAAATATTTCTTTTATTCAGTTTTATTTCAGTTCCGGTTTGACATCGCCTCTACGGCGGTCCTCTATCGCCTTTACAATGGAGAGAATTCTGAAGAGCTTTTCCACTTAGTCCCACCTCCTTCCTTCCTTTACTGTACAACACGTGGTGGACTCGAAAGTCACCGCTTTAGAGTGGAAGAAATACGAACCAAAACTAAACGGTTCGGCTCTTCCTTCCTGTGCCGAGCGGTCAAAAGCTGGAACTCACTACTAGTTCACTACCACTAGGCCGCCATAATGTGGGTCGCCATACTTTATTATCTGCATTCGCAGCAAGTGTGGTGGCCCCACGACGATGACGGAAAGCATGGGTAGAATCCACGAGTGCTTGTGTTTTTTATTTTTAAATTTTATTTCATCATTAATGATAATATTATTATAAGTAAAGTAGTATATCAAATTGCATCTAATATTATCTTTATTACTCTCTCCTAGTGCTTTCTACCGCGCTATGTATTGTGAGTTCGAATCCCACACGAGACAATACTTTGTGCGATCCACAAATCGTTGTTCCGAATCTTAATCTTATTTGTATCCGTTTGTAAAGTATGTTAATGTAAGTGTAAGTTTGTAAAGTCCCTCGCGATACGGGATTAGTGATTAATATGGGAATTGTAAAAAAGTCTAGGGTTGAGACTGAAAGGATGGCAATACCTGTAGTTGTGATTTTAGGGATTGTAATTACCAAAGGGCAGCGGTAATCAGAATCCATCATGATTATTTACGTTGAGACCCTTAACATAGGACTTTCTATCATACTCTCTTTATTACATTTGATAGCAGTTATGGTTAAGTATGAATCGTTCATAGCCAAGCGGAGTTAGCTGATTGGAAATAATCTTCAAAAAAACACAACACAACAACAAGCTTAGAAACATTCAACGGCAAGATTGTCTTGCCAGTCCCCAACCCGCACTCGGCCAGCGTGGGGACGTATGGCCTTAACCCTCTCTTGAGAGAAGACCCGAACTCAGCAGTAGGATATTATGGATTGTTGAATCTGAAAAAAAAGTTAGTGTATTAGAAATACACTACAAATTGTAAATGCATATTTATGTAAATCCAATACTTCTTCTACTTAAAATAAGATTGCAAGCATACAAAATAAATTGCATTTTTTTTTTCTAGCAACTCCAGAATAAATATGAATTAGATTTAATTGTATAGTTTTTTACAGGTAATGGTAAAGACAAAAGTGGTAGACTAAACTTCAAGCATCAATAACTCAGTCAAGCTTGAACAACTCTCCTGACTTCCTGACGCCAGCGCAAGCATTAAAAAAAAACATCTTCATTAGACTAGGAAGTGGGACACGTAAATAATGATTACGAAAGTGGAACGGCTGGCTTTAAATCTAAGTGTAATTATGGCGAAACTCAACATAAGTAACTAAACGGCTTTAAAAAAAGAGAAGCGAGAAAGTAGTTGAAGTCCCAGGCTAAGCAGAGCTTGTGCATTGAGTTTTAGACAACTGATATAAAATACATATATACCTTTTTTGTAAATACAGACATATTATACATAGAAAGCACCAAAACTCTGAAATAAATATTTGCGGATTACACAAATATTTGGTCCAGCCCGGGAATCGAACCCAAGACCTCTTGATCAGCAGCCGCATACGCTGACCACTAGAACAACAATTCCCAAATCAGTTTCCTTTTTTCATACTTCTCTATCACTCGTTAGCTCACTGCCTTCTGCCTTCCCGCACAAATCTAAATCAAAACGTCCATCCATCTTTACTTTAATCGTCCTCTACTTTCGTATTTTTCAATCTCTAGACTGAAAAGTTTTACACTACATTGCTGTATTCTTTGAGTGTACGGTTGGCCTAGTAGTTTAAGTGGTTCCGCAAACCCTGGTGCGGTGATAGTCAGAGGGAGTTTCCACACGTAACAAAAAAAAGTGTTTTAAGCGGTCACATAGATCAACACCTTTTGTGGTCATAAATTGCTGTTCTAAGTCTGGGTGTTATTTGTGTCCGTTTCGTTTAAGCCTCCCGTGATGAGTCACACGACAGGAAGTATGTTCCTAACGCGGGAGTTGTCTTTTTTAAGCAGCAGCATCTGTACGCATCACATATTATCTATACCAGGCTAAATATTGCTGCAGACCATACAAAAATACTATCACTTACTTAATGAAAAAAATATAGTTTAGCAGTTCATCATTTACGTATGTTGTGCATTGAACCCCACAATATTTTAAAATAATATATTATTAGAGTTAAAAGTACACTTAGCATGTTACAGCCTCTATGAGCGTGGCGAATTATTCGCATTTTCATCACTATCCAATACATTTACTCTTTTTATATAATAGTGAACAGCCGAACTGACAGTCTACCAAACCTTACCATACCTTAGAAATTGTAACAACCGGTAATTGAATATAAAAACATGGCAATTATTCTTTTTATTGCCATATTATTTCACTTCGTTAATACTTAGTTGCGAATTTTTCTGTTAATAAACTGCAAAATTGTTACATTCCTAAGTTTAACTCTATTTGAAAAAAAATAGGAAGATAAGTTTTTATGTATTTGTAGTTAATTAGTGTGTAGTAAAGTTTATTATAGACAGTGGCTTACTCTATTAATCGGGGCATTGAAGACTATGAGCTGCGCCGTCTGGAAAGCCTTGACGCCAAACGGCATCATCGAAAAACTCGTCCCAAGCCCTCCTACAACTAGACCTACAACACGCGGGGCGACCTACACTGTGTTTCCTGTGACCTCACATTCAAAATAAAATTCGGTTTTGCTAGTCATGCACGGGCACATGAACGCAGAACTCAAAATTGACAGGGTGTCGCCGTCGACGGATACGTCTGGGAGGACATCATCATCATCATCATCTATTAATCTATGCAAATAAATAAAATTAGAGTGTTTGCATGCAATATCAAATGTACGGCTTTTTACTAAATGCATATCAAAGTATTTTATACGGTACTAATATCAAAAAAGCAATTTAGTAAAAAAAAAAATGTATTTTTATCCGTCTGTTTGTTCTTATCTTATCTCTGGAACAGCTGGACCGATTTTGTCGGGACTTTCACTGGTGGAAAGTTGATTACCCATACCCAATAAGTAAGTTAGGCAATTTTTCATCTATAGGCTAGCTTCGCTCCATGGCGATTTGCATCAAAAACCGCGGGTAACATCGCGGGACTTAGCTAGTAGTCTATAAACCTACCTACTCTATCACCATCATCATCATCAGCATCACCATCATCATCAGCCTAACACAGTCCACTATACTTCCTACCTAACCTTCTTTAAAACTGTTCATATTTAAACACGTCTATAAATAAGACGAAATTAGCTTTAATACCAATAGAAAAGATTATCTTATTGAACTGAACATAACTTAAAAAAGCATCTTCTCAGCTTAACACGTACTATGAAGTTTATTAATGGCAGATGCAACTACAATCGGTATCCGTTATTTTGTGCTAATAAAATAGGCATTAAATAAGTATGAGTCTTACTGACAGCGGGTAGCGAGTTTATGTTTTTGACTTTACTTCTTCCTAGCCTTATTCCCAATATTATTTATGGTCGGTTACTATTTCAACCGGTTATACCTGAATATCAGTTTTTCCATAGAGCGACTGGCATCGGACCTCCACAACCCTAAGGAAGTACTAAAACTCGAAGGTTGAACTAGTTGTCAGTAAATTTGAGGGCATTGACTTCCTAATAACGATTGCCATAGATGTTCATGACAACCGGGACCGACGGCTTAACATGCTCTCCGAGGCACGGGAGTGAATCACCCCCAAACTTCAAAATTCCGGGCTGCTTTTAGGAACTTCCTAAGAAAAACACTTTTTGACCCGACCCGGGATTTGAACCCGAGACCTCTTGGTCAGCAGTAGCATACACTATCCACTAGATCAACGAGGCAGTAAAAAAGCTTAGAGCCAAGTGACCTTAGGTGATTGGAAACAATCACCGAGAGTAAACAACGATAGCGCGGTCTGTACCTAGATTTGAGACCGTAACCGTTTGTTTAATGTAATATTTATGTATTTGTAAGAAAAACTAAATATCTATCAGTCAATTTAGTTTTCATAGTATAAGCTCTGTTTAGTTTGAAGCTAGATAGTGATGTGTGTACATGTCAGAATTATTCATATCATGCACGCAAAACTCTCAAGGTTTATATAGGTATTGACGTGAGTATTAAGTTCTTAAAGGCCTTAAAAGTACCTTAAATATAATTTAAAAAATCGATATCTTAAACGCTCACAGTGAGACAAAAGCCTGCAGTTCTTATGAACGAAAATATACATTACTGTCCAACTGTAATTGGTTTATTAAACCATGATAAAGTCAGGACAAATAACGTTAAAAAATAATAGTTCGATAATTATTGGATGAGTTTATGATTAAACAATTATCGTACGTAATTGTAACTTATTTCTTCACAATGTGTATGTAATTGAAGATGTGAGGTCTGCTAATCAGCTGTCTGAGGTTCGATTGTAGAATGCAAATAAGAAGGTAATAATGGCATAATTTTATTGGTGGTAATAAAATACTGTTTTACTGCCTTGTTGGTATAGTGGTTAGTGTATGCGGCTTCTGATCAAGAGTTTCAGGTTCGATTCCCGGGTCGGACCTAATGTTTATGTGATACGCAAATATGGGTGTTTTCTATGTATAAAATATACCTATATATTAATAAAAAAAAAGATTTTTTTATATTTTTATCAGTTGTCTAGTACCTATTATACAAACTCTGCTTAGCTGAGAGTAGATGCCGTTGTGTGTAAGTTGTCCGAAATATTTATGTATTTACTTATAGGGATTTTAAGAAATAAAGAGGCACTTATAGAGGTCAGGAGAATGATGCAGACACGTCTGACCATGCCGCCATGGTATGGGTCACCATGCTCTATTGTTAACCCTCACAATGAGAATAAGACCCTGGATTCTACTCATGCTTTCCATCAGGCAGAGTAGAGTCACTCAGGCTTTAACATATAAAAAAAAAACATATAATAAAAAGTAGACTGCTTCAAAGGACAGATCTTTTTTAATCTTTTTCCGCAGTTAATACGACTAACAGGTATGCGGATTCACAATAAATAATCTCTGGTGTAAAACCAGCTGTTCTTGACTGTACCTTGCCAACAGTAATTATGCAAACTGCCCGTCAAAGTTGTGGGCAACTCGTGAAAATATGTCGGACGTTAATGTATGCAATTAAGGGTTACAAAACATGCCTCAGTTATGTGAAAGCTGATTTTTATAGGAAAGTAACCATTGCTTATATTGGTTAATAGCTGAGTCCTGCAGGGTAAAGAATAGACTAAACTACGCCTTATGTAATTGACTATCTGCGAGTGAAAATGTCGTCAAAATTAGTTAAGCCGTTTGTAAGATTGGCAGGAATAAATGGAGAGAGATACAAAAACATTTTTTTTATGTAATTACAGTATTTATTATCATATTGTAGTAATCCGTGTCAATGTACTTAGCATGCGTTATAAATTATTGCATTGTATGTATAAAGTTCAATGACCAAATGCACACACGCACAGACACGTTACACGGAGTTGTTGATCACTTGTTTCCCCGTCCTACTAGGACATCCGTCGTACGTGTAGCCATGCCTACCGACGTCGGGTGTAGCCTAAGTAGTAACTTAGGCTACACCCACCCATTAACGAAGAACCCACAATATAAAAAGCTTGTTTATTTGAAATTACAAACCCGTCACTTAACTGCCTCGTTGGTCTAGCGGATAGCGTATGCGGCTAATAATCAGGAGGTCTCGGGTTCAAATCCCGGGTCAGGCCAAAAAGTGTTTTTGGGTTTTTCTAAGGATGTTCCTAATAGCAGGGCGGAATTCGGAAGTTTGGTGATTACCGCCCGTGTCTCGGAGACCACGTAAAGCCGTTAGCCCCGGTTATCATGTACATCAACGGCAATCGTTATTGGGAATTCAGTGCCCTCAAATTTACTGACAACTTGTTCAACCATTGAGTTCCAATTCTCCCTTGCGAAGGTCCGATGCCAGTTGCTCCGTGGAAAAACTGGTATTAAGGTAAAACTGGTTGAACTAGTAGCCGACCCCAAATAATATTGGGAGTAAGACTAGGAAGAAGAAGAAACATACACTCCAATATTATTTACTTGTATGAATAAAAGTTATCTTCTCCGAGTTGAGATTTTATATACAGTACTTGTTGTTTTGTTTTTTAATAATATTAGCTACTAGTGGTCGCCAAGTTGTCTAAATTCAACCATATTTAATTTTAATTATAAGTGACAACATTATTAAGGTTCTTTTGTCAAAGACTATGACTTCTATTATCACTAAATTCGGCAAAACGACGCTACAATGTTAATTTGACAAAACAATATCTATGCGTGTGTGTGTCAAATACATGGTAGTGTGTATGAGGTTTAATTTATTGCTTTAAAGTACGTACTTTATGCATTATTTAAAAAAAAGTAGCTTTCTGCACTCCTCCATGTAGCTCCACTTTTAGCAGTAAGGCCGCCCATTGTACATATCCTATAGAAACTTTCAACTGTAAAAACTGTATTTGGTGTACAATAAGGTATAATAAATTCAATTCTATTCTCCTCGTCATAAACTATAAGTGTGCGAAATTTTGTACTCGTCCGTCCTAGCAATTTTCGTGAAAAGGGGCATAACATTTTTGGTAAAACTAAACAAACACGCTTTTAAACTAAAAAGTATAAAATAATTTTAATGTAACAAAGCGTGGGGCGCTTTCTGAAAATATTTCACTAACATCTAGTTAGTATAGTCTTGTTTAGTTTTTTAAAACTATTATTTTTTTCTAGACTAAAAAAGACATTGGTTTAAACATTTTTGTATAGTTTTTTTTTTCAAATTAGTGTATTGTCATCGGTCCTCGATAAATCTACAAAGTTTGAACGAAATCTGTTTAAAGTTGGTCACAAATCACTATCCACAGTCCAAAGGAGTCCTTTACAAACAAACTAACATACAGGTGAAGCTAATATAAAGCGTGCAAAAATAACCTAAGACTAATTCTACGTCAAAGATATTATTCTGGTAAAGTCAACCTCCGCGATGCCGAAGCTAGTCCATACAAGTAAATAAAATTGGTGTGTGTGCTTGTAATATCAAATGAACACTTCTTTACTAATGCATATGAAAGTATTACATGCGGTACTTATTTAAAAAACTCAATTTTTCTAATTTTTGTCTGTCTGTCTGCTTGTTCCAGCTAACCTCTGGAACGGCTAGACCGATTCTAGATAGCTAAGCAAATATCTAATAACTTAGGCATTTTTATAGACAAGCTTTGTTACGTGGCGTTACTTGCGAATTGCTACAATAACCGCGGGCAACACCGCTGGACCCAGTTAGTCTCCAATATTAAAAAGCATCTTCATACTATTTTCGAATTATTTTTGCAATAAATGATCCATTTAAGTTTATTAAATACCTTCAATAAATCATTAATTAAGCCCAACACTATCAAATGCATCACCAACTAATCATGCCTGCAGTGGGTGGTTATGTACTCGTAGACTAGTGATGTGCAGTCGACATGCAAGCTTTAACGACACCCACAGGTGTATTCGAAGACCTTTGGCTGTCGGTTGAAACTTATTAAATAGCGATATCGTACTCACTGATAGATGGCGCTAGCTTCAAAGCTTAAGCTGGCAAATAATATTGTGGAACGTGTAGGGTCAGCAAAAAAATATTGATAATTTTTATTTTTTTTAATATTCTCAACGGCTTTGATGATAGCTATTTTCTTTACTTTACATCAAAAACCATAAAATTATAACGAAACTTTTGTTTTTTTTTTTTTAAACAGAATTTTCGCCTTAAGAATATATTCTGTGCCACGGGAGATTTCATATATGCTAATAATATAAATTCTATAGTACTGTCTGTTACACTTTCAAGGCTAAAAAGCTGCACTGATTTCAATGAAATATGGCACGGGGTTGAAAGAAGGACAAATGCTATTTTTCTTAGCTACTTATAAGTTAGTACCTACAGATATACATAAAACTGACAAAACACACCCAAAATTGATTTTTAGATCCGTTGGAGTGTTACACTACATGCAAATCCGACCTACGATGATTAGCACAGTAGTAATCGGTAAGTCTACCATTTGACCCATCTATGCAATCAATTATAATAATGTAGACTGTTCATATATTTCAGCCAGTTTGAATTGAACATGTGAGCACTTTGTAGTCACTAGTGGCATATGTTTGTTTGTTGACGGTTGTGAATATGTCATGCTCGCTCGCTCGCAATTGGAACAGACAATTAGCTTCACGACGTTTCAAAAGTGCCCTTGTATTGGTATATTTGAAATAAAAATAGTTTGATTTGATTTGATTTATCAAAATGACTCTACTCTGCCTGATAGAAAGCATGAATAAAATCTAAGAGTAGTGGTCACCATCGTCATTGTGAATGCAGACAATGTAGTATGGTGACCCACACTATAGCGGCCTTGTGAGATGCTTCTGCACCATTGGGCTTCCGATCTCGCATTCAGCAACGTAATACGACAGAGGGATTGCTGTCACTTTTGGTTGGTCTTCTATGCGAGGGTAGTCGAGTCTGGCCGTTTAGTTCTGTAACCAGTGTTGTCCTACTACCTTGAACTTCTTCTTCGTCCTCTTATCGCTCTGTAACAATCTCTTACACACAGCTACAAGATTTACAAATTTTGTACTTGGCACTCTGCGCTTTGTATAAAATTTATTTATTTATTATTTTTCATGACTGAGTCAAATAAACGGATAAAAGCCATAAATAGATTAAAGTCAAATCAATTAATTTAGAATCAAAATATACAAATTAAATGAGACACTTTTTTGCTATCTGTCCACGATATAAAACGCACAGGCATAACCGGACCGATTTCCTGTTCTCAAAACTGCACTAACAATAAAACTTAAATTTAAAATTAAAATGCCTAAATATATCCTTTTATTTTTATCCTTACATTTATATAAAGACTAGCTGCGACTCGCGGTGTTACTCGCAGTTGTTATTGTGGTTAGAGTCAGACTATACAACTACATAAAATTAAAGTGCCTGTTTGTAATATCAACAGTTTTTCACTAAATGAATATGAAAGTATATAATACTAGCTGATGCCCGCGGCTCCGATGTTGGCCGATTCTCAGACCTACTGAATATGCATATAAAGTTTCATAAAGATCGGTCAAGCCGTTTCGGAGGAGCATAGGAACGAACATTGTGACACCAGAATTTTTATATATAAGATGTTTTGTCTGTTAAAGTATTTTGTATGTCTGTCTTTTTATTCCGGCCAATCTCCGGTTACTGTTGTAAATCGCGAGTGAAGTCGGAACAAATGTACAGACAGAAAAACATTGTAGATTTTTTTTTGCCTGTCTATCTGTTTATTCTGGTCTAATCTCCGGTTACAGTTGTTGTAAATCGCGAGTGATGCCGGAACAAATTGACAGACAGAAAAATATTGTTTTTTTTGCTAACCGTATACACTTTTAAACGCATTCAGTGAAAAGTTGTTAATTTAAAATTACAAACAGATACCTCAAGTTTATTTATTTATATAGATGTCTATCTAATTGTAAGGATCATGAGAAATTGAAACTGGGACATTTTTGAGAAGTTATGTGGCTATTTCGTGGAGTTATGGAGACAATGGGCATTGTTATTAGGGTATTTACGATCGGATATATTTAATTATTACTTAAACGTTTATCCACTATTTGGTAAGTATGTGTGTTCTTATACAAAACAATTTACTTTAATTTATAAAATACTATATTTGGTCAACAAGCTGTTGAATATATTTCTGAAATTCTGACATTTTCTTTCAAAATGCGTCTCTGATGTATATTACCCTACTATGGTGCAGCTGTTTGGTGGTCCACTGTACTGAAAAAAAACTTATTTATTTAATTATTATCCTACTAATCCTACTACTATTATAAACGCGAAAGTTTGTGTATGTATGTATGTTTGTTCCTCTTTTACTCAAAAAATACTGAACGGATTTGGATGAAACTTTACAGTAATATAGCTTATATATCAGAATAACACATAGGCTACTTTTTACTGCAGTAATCGAGATACACGGCCGAAAACTAGGTTATTTTAAAATGACATAAATCGTAGATGTCAAAATGTATCACTGTTTATCTCCTGTCAAAACTTCACAGGTTGCTATGCATAACACACTTGCAAAGCAACCAAAATGATATACGTGGGTAACACTGCGGGGCGCAGCTAGTTTGACATAATGCACAGAAGTTACAGTGTTTATATTGTATTGTATTTATATGTTTACTAGTTGACCCAGCGAACTTCGTAAAGCCTAACTTTAAAATTCCAGAACTTGATCGCAGCGCCACCTACCGGGTCCAATTGCGAATCTAAACCATTCCCAGATCCCCTTGAACACACACAAAAAAATTCATCAAAATCGGTCCAGTCGTTTGAGAGAAGTTCAGTGACATACACACTCACACAAGAATTATATATATAAAGATGTATTTATATCAGTTGTTTAGTATCCATAACACAAGCTCTGCTTAGTTTGAGACTAGATGGCGTTGTGTGTTTATTTATAACTTTTATCACATGTTTTTACGTGCTTGGGTTATATATTTTTTCTTGTTGAAGTCTAGTTTCTACTACGCTTGTAGCTAAATTTTAACGGTGTTATCTTATCTTTCATCATCAACAGCCTCAACAGTCCATTGCTGGACATAGGCATCTCCTTAGAAAGGAGGTTTTGGCCTACTATACCACGCTGGCCAGACGGGTTGGTATAGGGTTGGTTTCAAGTTTTCCTTCTCTTTGCATTGATGTTGTATTGCGTAGTTTATACCTTAGTCGCCTTTTACGGCAACCGCGGGATAAATAATGGTGGTGAGACTCTGTATTCTCCGTTATCCGTTATCTTATCTTTACATAGTCCAAAATGAAGTCGCTTACGCTGTCTCTTCGGTTAGACCTTTTAAACTACTAAACGAATTTTAAAACAATTTTCAGCCATAGATAGAGTGACTCATGAAGAAGGTTTATATTTGTAATATAATCCATAATAATATATAAATTAGTTACCAAACCACACTCGGCCAACCTGGGGACGTATGGCCTTAACCCTCTGCTGGGAGGAGACCTGTGCCCAGCAGTGGGACATTACGGGTTGTTGATATTGATAGAGGTTGTCAAAGAACCGCTTCACTCCAGACCTACACTGCATTTCTGTATTAGGTTATGATTTATATAAGTCATAGGTACGAGTATATGTCGAAGTACCTGAATGCCTTCCATCTTGCCATAATGCTATTTTTATTATTATAAGATTTTGGCGTATCATTACGATAAAAGATGGCTTCAAAACAATCGAATTAAATAACGTTATATTAAAGACTTCTGCTTACGTTCAATAATAACGGTCGTGATGATACCCATCTTAACCGATGACGTTTCCAAGAATGTATGTGTACGCGGGCTGCGCACGCGATTCAAACCGTTCGTTTTTTTTGCATATTATATTTAGATCCAAGCAGTTTTTTTAATAAATACAACCTTCGTGAATGATTTTAATTTTTAATCAATGCATTATTATTCATATATTAATATAATTATGCAATATTTTCTGCAATACCTCATAATAATTAATGCTTTATAATGCATTAATGATGTATTAAAATCATTCATTATTGTAATAATGTGAACTTTGTTTTTTTTTCTCAGTTATTATAAGTTGCGTTGTATGTGTATCTAGAATCAAAGAAATGATATTGATTTGTCTGTTCGTAATACCAAATGATCAATTTTTTTACAAATGCATATTAAAGCATATGAGGTATATTCCTGCGTCATATTTTGGTTTAAGTAAAAGACGGAAATGATACACCTAGATTATGATGATGAGACCTAGATTATATTTATTAGCTAGGAACTACTCCGCGATACTGACTTAATACGTAATTAATTGTTAGTGAAATAGGTTATGTTTATAATTGTCAATTCTTGATTTAAGATGAAGATTTTCTGAATTTACTACCGTAAATTTTTTTGGTGGGAAGTTATATTCCTGCGTCATATTTTGTTTTAAGTAAAAGACGGAAATGATACACAGATATGCTCGACCAGCACATTTCAGATAGGTGCCGATTATCGAGCACGTAGGATTCCGGCTGTCATTTCCTTGTTGATATTATGACATGTTTATTGTGCAACGTAACGATATATTTAGAATATATAATGTAGCTATAAGATCATAACTAAGAGATTCCATGTACATACCTTAGTACGTAAGGTTAGAATAATAGTGCAGTAATTAATTAATAAACATGGCTCCAAAAGAATACACGATCATTGTTATTCGGTATCCACATATAACTCGCCATAATCGTGGACCCCTACGACGTAACAAGCAAGAAGAAATAAGTTCGCTATAAGGTACTTAGTTTACATCAAAAAAGTTATAATATTTTTTTTGTCTGTCTGTCAGTTTGTTCCGGGTAATCTCTGCAACAGCTGGGCCAATATTGGCGGGACTTCTACTGACAGATAGTTGATGACATACGGAGTAACGAAGACAATTTTTTTTAGACTGCCATCGCTCTAAAGCAGGCACCACACTTCGCTATGCGCTATTTGTCATGCGGGTTATTCGCGCGCATACGGCGAAGTGTGGAGAGTATATTCGTTTCGTTCACCATAAAAATGACAATGACACGTCTCTACAACACACATATTTGCCTTATTTGATGCTTACTTGGCATACCAGTTCGAAGTGTGGATGGCATGTTTGTTGTTTGCGCGCATAACTAATATTTGGGCGAATACGGCGTAGACACATAACGAAATTTAACGAATAGCGCATAACGAAGTGTGGTGCCTGCATAAGTCGAGATGCTCGCTATGTACAACAATTACCGCGGGTAACATGGACGGACTGATGGATGCTGGAGCCGAAAGGTGCCAGAGTGGAGACTGCGATTAGGCAAACGTAGCGCAGGACGCCCTGTGGAATGATGCGTGCGGCCAAAACTGTGTAAAGTGTTGCCCTTGACACGATAAGAAGAAGAAAATGAACAAGAATTGCTCCTTTCAAGATATTAATTAATTTACATCTCAGGTTATAAGTAAAACCAGTTTTGTTCAGAAATAAAGAACACATTGGCGATAAGTAATTACATAGGTAATAAAGACACCAATTGTGTAAACGAAACAATACGTAATAATAAAAGACATTAAGTACATAATTGAATAGCATTTTGTGAAAACAATCGCGCGCTTGTAAAATAAAAAGAATTTGCCGTTAAATTAAAAAAAAGATGGCCAGTTCCGTGTTCGAAATTTTAAATTCGCTAATCGTCGGTATAATTCGCTCGCGTTGTCAGCTTGCGAGCATGCATCAGATATGACATTGTTATAAAACGATGCACATGGTTTATTTAATGAGATATTGCGATTTATCAAGATTGTTAAACCATCTTTAAATGGTCGGGTGTTGAATTTGAAATTGACGCAAAATGATACAAAATTATATTTTCTTTGTAACAGCTATACCATTTTTGAATTGATGATTTTTTTTATATGTTTAAGACTAAAAAAGTGACTCCATCTGCCTGATGGAAAGCATGAGTAGAATCAAAAAGAAGGGGTCACCATCCTCATCGTGAGGGTAGGTAGTGCAGCATGGTGACCCATACCATGGCATCTTAGTCCAATCATTGAGGCCAATGATGATGCAGAATGATTGGGCCTTAGGTTTCACACTCAGCAATGAAATACAGAATGCTGTGATCATGATGATTATATTAGTTATAATCATAGTCATCAATAACCCCTAACGTAAAACTGCTAAGGTCGGGTCTCTTCTCAGGAATGGGTTAAGGCCATACGTCACAACGCTGGCCGAGTGAAGGTAAGGGACAAACAAGACAACGTTGAGGCACAAACTTTCGCGTTTATAGTATTAGTAAGGATACACATGTTTACATACAGAATTATAGAAACGGGTTACAAACAATTATAATGCCCTCACCGATACTAGAAAAGGCGCCTATTTCAGCACATTGCTGTAGCTTGAGTGGGAGAAACGCTGGTATCAGGGGCTTCTTTACCTGTAGGTAGTGCAGAGTGTGCAATTCAAAAGGCGCACTTCACCCTTCAACGAACATGAGCCCGTGTTACGATGCTGGGCGTTATAATTCCACCCCACGTAAAAAGAGGTTCATACGTGAGGTGAACTTTGAGGTCTAGGGCTCCGCTATACCTTAATTTAATACGCTAGTAAACGGGCTGTAAAAATTGCATCTTGTTGGCTATTTTTCTTGACCAATATAGCTCAGTATATTTGCAATATAGCCGGCTAGGCATTAAATACTTGCAACTATAATTAGATTTATTGACAATATAGCCGGGCTATACAATATTGCAGCAATTGTTGCACTGTGTTGAGATATATAATCAGCAACTTGGCGGCTATAACATTGCAGCAAGAAATTGTCAAAAAAATAGCCCGTTTACGAGCAACTTTAAAAAGAAAGATTGGAAAGGAATTAGGTTTTATATTTCAGTAGGTCAAAAATGTAACAAAGGGCGCTCAAACAAAATAAATAAAGGGCGCTAGAGTACTGATTGCACTCGGGCGTTAAAGTACAGATTCCGAGGCGCTATATAGGCTAGAGACACCTCTGGCTGGTAATGTATTAGGACCCACGCCCAGTGTCGTCTGTCTGACAGTACCTATCTAATCTTTTAAATTTTTATTTCATCATCATCATCATCAGCCTATTGCAGTCCACTGCTGGACATAGGCCTCTCCCATTGCACACCACTGTGATCGATTTTGGGCTTCTCGCATCCAGCTCCTGCCAGCCATCTTACGCAGGTCGTCACTCCACCTCGCCTTAATTTAATAAGAAAAAAAAATTGGATCATCCATGTGTACAAATAACATAATAGCTATCAGATTAGGATAGTTTCCTAGGATAATACCAAATAAACAATTAAACACAACCAGCCAACCGAACCAGCAATTTGCTAGCTAGCTGGTGTAATAAACACCAAGTTTGACCGCAAATTGTAACTTGCAAGATATTTTTACCACAATTACTTAGTTATAAACGTAGCAATATAGGATTAAATACGGAGTAGGTATGTACTACATATACTTACATGTGTAAATAATCTAAAATATCAATTTCTCGTGTCGTGGTGTTTGTAACCAAACTCCTCTGAAACGAATGGACCAATTTGTATGAAATTTCGTGTGGATATCAGGTTGGTCTAAGAATCGGCCAACATCTATGTTTGATACCCTTGGGACGCGAGCGGAGCCACGGTCATCAACTAGAGTCACTCTGATTTCAACACGAATGGGGCGGCTCGACCGGGGCAGTACTCACATAGATTTTATACAAAAAAGCCCTCTCTGCGCTTCTCTTTTTCGAGGAGGAGGAGTCCAGGGTGAGATCTCCTTCTGGACTCCTTCAGCGCCTGCCAGCTCCTGGTGCGGGCACCGTCTCTGTTCGACGAACCTCCTGAAGGGAATACCCGTCCCGTCCCGGATCTGGTCCGCGTGGAGATCGTCCTCCCGGGCCTTCTCCGCCGCCTCCGGACTCACATAGAAAACCAACCTAAAATAAAAGCGTTATTAATATTGCAAATAAGCAGCTTACATCACTGCCAAGAGAAGGAAAATTTGAAATAAACCCTTTACCAACCCGTCTGGCCAGCGTGGTATAGTAGGGTAAAACCTCCTTTCAAAGGAGAGGCCTATGTCCAGCAGTGGACTGTTAAAGGCTGTCGAGGATTAATGTTGTCTTTTGTTGGTGAGTGTGAGATCGGACGCCCGTCATGGTGTGGGTGACCATGCTGCATTGTATGCACTCACAATGAGGATGGTGGCCCCTACTCCTGGATTCATCATGCTTTCCATCTAAGGAGCTAGCTTTCAAGCTAAGGAACCATCTTATTTAACAACGGTACCCAAAACCCGTGGAACCAATTACACCATTCCTTTGTATCACCCGCTTTAGACATCAAAGGGGCCGCGGTGAACGATTCTTTATACTCATTAACTAAAATTAAACTACTAAGCCGCAGCCAGCATATCCTGACCTCTATTGACTTCGCAATCATACGACGGCATTGATAAAAGTTACTTGTCATTTCAACTATTGACGCTACATTTAAAACTAATTCATAAATTGATATTTTTTTTAGTAAATTTATACTAGTATATGCAAGGTATAGTGTTATTTTTTGATGCTATTTTAGTTATATTAATAGTATTATTTATCAAAATGTATTTATTTCACAAAGTTATCAAAACGAGTCTGGTGTAGTCACTTTAAGTTATAGATCGACATATAATAGCAACAATCTTCTTCCTAGCCTTATTTCCCAATATGAGCGACTGACATCGAACCTACGTAACCCTAATAGCAACAAATACTTTGTAAATATTACTAAATATAGACATACGAGTACAGAAACAATCGAACCGAAAACCTCTTCCTTTTTAAAGTCGGTTAAATAAATTGTCTGTTGATTTTAAAGCGTCTGTATCCAAACGGCTGTTTTATGAGAAGAGATAGCAGACAATATTACAGCCACTGCCTAGCATTTGGAGTTTGGAGCCGTCCATTAATTAAGAGTGTTGTCCGTGTGGTGACGGATTAAGAATACAGAGTGTCTCCACCCCTATTCATCCCGCGGGTGTCGTAAAAGGCGACTAAGGGATAAACTACGCAAGACAACATCAATGCAAAGAGAAGGAAAACTTGAAACCAACCCTATACCAACCCGTCTGGCCAGCGTGGTATAGTAGGCCATGATTAATTATGTGAGGCTCGAAAGGGGAGGGGGGTTTAGTAAAAATCACGAAATATCACAAGGGGGTGAAGTAATATAGGATAACACGGGTAAGTTTTTTTCGTCAAACGCGGGATTTCTAAACCGAAAAACAGTGTGTAGTCTAGTAGGTAGTAGAATCACGCTGATTTCAGCACGAATTGCTCGGCTCGATCGGGGCAGTACTCCCCTTACCTAATAATGACAGCATTCTTGCCGTCGTATTTCGTTGGTTAGTGTGAGACCGGAGGCCCAATCATTCTTCATCATTTTCTCGGGCTCCAGAGGCCGGGAGAACTATGCAGAAATAACTGACCAGGCTGGTATTGGTCACCATGCTGCATAGACTACCATCACAATGAGGATGGTGATCCCTTCTCCTGGATTCTACTCATGCTTTCCATCAAGTAGATTAGAGTCAATTTGGTAGGATTATATATTAAAAAAAAACCTTGACTCATCATTGCAAGGCCTAATTTTACGATTTTTTGTAAGTACTCCATTTACATGTGATTTTGCATGGAGGGGGGTTAGTCCTAAGCCTCGCCACGTTACACCAAGGGGTGAGAGGGGATAAAAAATGCTAAAAAAAACATCACGTGAATAATCGGCTAATAATCGTAATTAATCGGCCACTGTCACAAGCAGAGCTCCAGTAATTTTGGTTACAGGGTACCGACGCTCTAGATGTCAAATAGTCAAAGAATCACCGACTAATTATCTCATTAAATGTGTGTACAGTATTTTTTATAAGAATTAGAATGGAGAATTGTACTTGTAGGTTTATCACCCCGGGTGTTCTTCTAAGGGATCAGAGTTTTGAAAAAACTGTGTAAAATTTTTGTTGCGTCAAAAACTTAGCTGGATGAGAAAAGCCAAGAATGGATCAATGTGGTGTGCATATGGAGAGGCCTATGTCTAGCAGTGGACCGCGATGGGCTGCCGTTGATGTGTAAAAACTATCACTTATAAAATTTGTAGTATAAAAATGATATTTAAACTGATCGTAGTATTAAAATAAACATCCTTTTTATCCGAATACGGCAAAGTCAAAGGGAAGGGTATTCCTTACTTCCTGACTAATAGGGCCTTCTAATTCTTTAATCTAATTTAATAAATTCTTAATCTACGCAACTTTAATATCGAAAGGGCCGCAAAATCAACGCTTCTATGTTCAAAGGGCGTGCTTGAGATTGCTCTATCTTTTTTTTATTAATTTAATAATATAAATACAATAATAATATTTGTGCTCAAGGCCGAGTGGACTCAGGTGATTGGAAACAATCACCGAGGGTAAGCAACGACGGCGCGGTCGGACCTAGATGGGTGACCGTATGTGGCATGATATGTTTTTATGAGCGTGATTCGGAGGTCACGTTAAGCAGTCGGTCCCAGTTGTTATCATAAGATAGCAGTCGTGAAGCTTAGCTTAGCTTAGCCACAACGTTTCTTGCCAGTCCCCAGCCCGCACTCGGCCAGCGTGGGGACGTATGGCCTTACCCTCTCCTGGGAGGCCACCCGAGCCCAGCAGTGGAACGTTATGGGTTATTGATGACTAATAATATCTGCTGGTAATGATCCCATCAATTGTCTAGCGGCAATGCCTTAAGGCGAAAGCATTATACAAATGCGAAAGTGTTTCTATTTGTCTATTTCGCTTTCACGATAAATTACTGAATCGATTTAAATGAAATTTGGCACACAGATAGTCTAGAGCCTGAGAAAGGATATCCACGCGATATACACGCGAGCGGAGCCGCGGGCAAAAGCTATTAACTAATAATTTTGACAGTCTGTGTAATGTAATCCATCTAATCATATTTTATTTTAGATCCAATCTATTATAAATAAAGGTATTAGTAGTAGGTAGGTATTAGTTAGGTATTAGGTAGGTATTAGGTAGGTATTAAGTAGGTATTAGGTAGGTATTAGGTAGGTATTAGGTAGGTATTAGGTAGGTATTAGGTAGGTATTAGGTAGGTATTAGGTAGGTATTAGGTAGGTATTAGGTAGGTATTAGGTAGGTATGAGGTAGGTATTAGGTAGTATTAGATCGGATGACACAAGAATACAAGGGTAGATTGGATTTTCTATTGAAATAAATTAATTTTCTATGGCTGCACGTTAATATGATAAGAAAACAACATTCCATAACAACCCCTTGGAATTCCCATCATCTGTTCCCATAAATTATTTTAATGTGATACTGCTATTCAAACATTTCCTTTTTAAGCTTGTCGGGAAAAAACATCACAGCTGACAGAAGTCCTTTCCCAATTAATTATTATTAGCGAATTATTCGGATGTCACCAGTGGCTCAATCTGTCTATAAATGAATAAATAAATATTTCGGAAATTTAATCACGTGCTGTTGTGGATTCAAATCCCTGGGACAATAATTTGTGTAATTCACAAATTGTTGTTCTGAGTCTAGGTGTTCTTTGTGTCCGTTTCATGAATGTTTGTAAAGTACCCGCGAAACATGCGAATGCGAATGCGGGAGCATAATCCAGCTCCGGTTTAACAATCAGAATCTCGAACCACTCGACCATATGGCCAGCCATTAGACTTCTTGTCAATGTGTCTATTTAAATACCAAATTCCTGTTATTTTCATACATGATCGCATTTATGTTTGTACAAGATTTCGAGATAACAATTCAAATTAGCGTATGAAAACATATTAATTAAATTCGCAGTACTGAATATGGTATTGTAGCTAGTTTTTATGATGGAGAGAAAATCTTTGATGCGCACGTGTGGTCTAGTAGGGTTCCGCACAGTTCCGCAAGTTGTAGCACGGCAGAAAACGGTTTAGATATGATTATAATGATAATTTAATATATCTTAGTTTCAACTTATGTTTTCCATCAGGTAGAATGGTGTCACTTTCGCAGGCTAAAATTGAATAAAAATGTACCAACCTTTGATACCATACAGCAAAACCGGGCAGGTAAAAGTTTAAGTTTAATATGACTATATTTTTAACCGACTTCAAAAAAGGAGGTAGTTCTCAATTCGTCGGGATCTTTTTTTTAAGTCCGCTTTGTTGGTCTTGGTTCTGGTTGGTAGTAAACTTTTTTTTTTTTTTTTTATTAAATAGAATCGAATTTTATTTATTTATTAAATACTTTTAATTCAATAACAAGAGAATTAAATATAAAAAAAAATAGGTATTACAGTTTGCCCCTCTGTAAGTTGCAGATTCTTCTACTACTTCGAATAGCAATCTCACACCTTTGAAACTGAAAAATAAATTAACTATAAGCAATGATGCTAAACCAAAACGGTCACAAAAAAAACCTTTTCTTTTCATATTTTAAATACCTACGATAAGTTTTTTTTTCGAACATCTTACATACAACGCCATCTAGTTTTAAACTAAACAAAGTTTGCATTATGGGTAGGTACTAGACAACTGATATCCTACTAATATTATGTGTGTATTTATGTTTGTTGCTCTTTCCCACAAAAACTACTGAACGGATTTGGATCAAACTGTACAATAATATAGCTAATTTATCAGAATAACACATGGGCTTTTTACTGCAATAATCGAGATACAAGCGGACGGAGCCGCGGGCGAAAGACAGTAAATATTTATACATACTTTTTTTTGTAAATACAAAAAATAAAGTAAATATAAAAAAGTATTTTTGGGTTTTTCTTAGGAAATGCCTAATAGCAGCCCGGAGTTTGCAAGTTTGGCGGTGATTCACGCCCGTGCCTCGGAGAGCACATAAAGCCGTCGGTCCCGGTTTTCATGAACAACTATGGCAATCGTTAATGGGAAGTTAGTGCCCTCAAATACACTGACAACTAGTTCAATCTTCGAATTTTAGTTCTCCCTTAGGGTTGCGGAGGTCCGATGCCAGTCGCTTCGTGGAAAAACTGAAATTCAGGCAAAACCGGTTGAACTAGTAGCCGACTCAAATAAACTTGGGAATAAAGGCTCGGAAGATGATACATATAAAAAAAGAAAATACCGAGATACAGAACCCATCTCAGCCGAGTTATAGTCACAGAAAATTATATGAGTCAGTGTTCATGCATGCGATACATTCGTCTGGTTATTCTTCATCGCTTTATAAACTAACGTGCATTCATTATAATGCAATAAAGCTTGACCTGTTATTGTTTTCTAATCGCCATTTCTAATGTGCACTCATATTTACATAGGTACATTAGTACCTACTCTATAGTTTATGTAAATCATGTTTTAAATATATCGCTACTAATATTATGAACGCGAAAGTTTGTGAGTATACATGTATGTGTTTGCTGCTCTTTCACGCAAAAACTATTGAACGGATTTTGACGAAACTTAACAGTAATATAGTTTATATATCAGAATAACACATAGGCTACTTATTACGGCAATAATCGAGATACACGCGGGTGGAGCTACGGGCAAAAGTTAGTGTACAATTAAGAGATAAGTCATTGTTTAGAATCTATAGTAATATTTCTTTCTTTCTCTTTTTAAAAATAAACCTCCCGCATTGGGATATAGGTATTCCTGAGTCACAAGGACTTTACAAACTTACAAAAAACGGACAGAAAGAACACCCAGACTCAGAATAGCAATTCGAACATCACACAAAGTGTTATCCCGTTTAGGATTTGTACCCACAACACTTGGCGTAGTTGGAAGCGGTGTGGCGACCGCTTAAACCACTAGCACTTCCCACACTGGCTGAGTACGGGACTGGCAAGACACGTAATCTTACCGTTGGATGTTTTTAAGCCGCCTGAAGGCCTTCAATTAAGCTTCACGTCTGTTAACTTTTGAAAACCACCGGAAACGACTGTTTAACGTGTTGTGAACCACGGAAACGCTCATAACACATCATGCCGCAAATGGTCTTCCATCTAGGTACTGACCGCACCGTCGTTGCTTACCCTTGATGATTGTTACCAATCACCTAAGGCTATAAGCGCTACATGCTATTACGGTATTTTCCTAAATATCAGTCCGATGACAGCAACTAGCATCGGACCACCGCTCCATAACTCTGAGGGCACACTGAATCAAGGACTGAACCAGTTGTCCGTATATTTGATACCGACCTTTCCCATACTCCGGGTAGTATGGAAAATGTAGCATGGAAATTTCACAGTTGACAAGAGCTCTTTCTTACCAATTCTGCACTTTGGTGATAAAATGTAGATATTGTATGTGTGTAGGTATTTAAAAAGTAGTTTCAACAGGATTCAATTAACATGCCAAAACCTCCTTTCTAAGAAAAGGCCTATGTCCAGCAGTGGACTGTTAAAGGTTGTTGATGATGATGATGATGATGAAATTATCATGTCACATTGGATGAGGTCGTCATAGGACAGGTCGCTATGAAGATATTTTAGGGAGACCTATGTCTAGCAGTGGACGTACTTTGGCCGAGATAATAATGATGATGATGATATATACCCTGACCAAGTATTTCCAGGTCACAAATAGTAATAGCAGTATTAATAATTCTTCAGTCCGAAGTCAGGCACTCCGTTGGACTGAGTATTCAGGTAAAACCTCTTGAAGAGTAGCCGACCTGACCAAGTAGAGTAGCAAATAAGTATTCAGGTAAAACCTTTTGAAAAGTAGCCGACTTGGTCAAGTAAAGTAGGAAATGATAAAGTTTAGAAAGAGAATGAATGAATCGATATAAAATTACATCATCACCGAATTCCATACCTAGGTATATCACACAGTTAAAGACCTGAAATACTATCGTACGGGTCCTCCTCCTCGGGGTGTTTTTTTAGTGGAATCACCACATACTCCTGTTTCCTCAGTTCCCGAGGATCCGGAGATCCGAAGAGATTTTACACCCCGTTTACACACTCAGAGTGATAACAACAAACTGTCGAAACCTCCGTATTAGATACTTCACATCAAAAGTTAATAATATCAATGTTGTCCATATAAAATTGACATTTTATATGGTTAAAAGTGGTTTTGTTAAGTAGATTCTATTGCAATAAAATAAATTCCGTACATACATACACACATGTGATTTACATAGCATATTATTTCTATTATTAAACACTCCATGGGAACCTACACCTATTGAATACATAGTATTATAAGTCGAAAGTAACTCTGTCTGTCTGTTACGTTTTCACGGCTTAACCGCAGCATTAATTTTAATGAAATTTGGCATAAAAACACTTTAATCCTAGATCGGCTAGGTGCTACTATCATATGCATTTAGTAAAAAACCGTACATTTGAAATTACAAAAAGACTAAATGTATACAAATGTTTGTATTAAGACCGTTATGTCCAGAATTAATTAACCAAGAATTACTTTTCATAATTACAAATGGCCGCAATCCATATCTCATGTTTTTTTTTATAACTTTGTACAACGGAAGGACATCGGAGTAACAAAGTATGTAAAAAATATAAATGCTTTTATCTAAAATCTAGATAGGACGATAATTACCAACACCACACCAGTAGGAACTCTTTTTTTTTTCAAAATACCCGCCATGTATGACGTAAGTATAACCATTATAAGGCGTTTGGCAAAAAAAGGTTTTGTGTTAAAATTATACCCGTCATTTATTTTCAAAACGACCTAAACGACGATAAGATTTAAGCTAAATTATTATTTATGTGTAAAACTTTATGGTCGCGTTTAGTTTATTGACTTTACCAAATACAGTACCCTAAAATTTATTACACTGGACGCGTAGAAAAACATTATGCCATCTGTAATATGTATGGCGTGTTAGAATGAGAGGTTGGACACTTTGAATTGAGATTGTGATACATTAGAAAGAGATAGTTATGTGTTTGCGAATGGTTTTCTAACAGTATTGCTAGTAGCCAATCCGGGGGCGGTAATGGGCGGGCCGGCTCCTGTTCGGATATATTAATGAAAATTGGTGCCTTCTGTCTGGTTCCGTAGGATTAAAATGATAAAAATAGTGGAGCAATTTTTTTTGTTCGATTCCATGAATTCCGTCGGGCTGTTAGAATGATGATTGTATGTAGGTAAGTTTAGTCGAAGGATTTTGGAGGTATTATAATTATAATGTGTGTGGTATTTTTGGGCTTGGTTTTAGGTTTCAATCATTTAATTATATTATTTTTAGGTAGGTTACGCAGGTTGGTATTTAAAAAAATAAATCTTCTTAGATTTTATTATTTTCAAAACTATTTGAGGTCGACTACTAGTTCAACCGGTTTTTCCAAAAAATGTAACTTTGAACTGTTATAAAATAATTACTCGGACATATACGACAAGGCATTTTATACACTTTAAAACACTTTAAAAAAAATTTAAATAACAATAAAGATTATAATAAATAAATTGTACCCAGATAAAATTACTTATTGTAGAAGAGTAGAAAATTCATAACGAATCATGTTTTGATCTACCTGTTAGAACTTTTGTTACTCCTTACTCCTTACTCTCTCTCTTACAGGGCTTAAAGGACTCTTACGAAACCCGATGCATATGGGTGCTAACACTCTGTATTCTTATTCCGTCACTTAGTTCCTTACTTACAATTAAAAAACGAAGAAAAGCGCATCTTTTCAAACGTAGTAGGTATATGACGTCCGCAGGCCAGGTGGAGTGACGGTTTGCGCAAGACGTCTGGTAGGAGCTGAATGCGAGTAGCAAAGGATTGAATTAGGTGCCGTGTTTTAGATTGAGAAGCTTACGTCCAGCAGTGGACTGCGATAGGCTGATGATGATAATTAAAACTGTTTAAAATTTTGTTTAGGTATAGTGTTTTAAAAAATATACGGCGCATCGCGTCAGCAAAATTCGTAAATATTCATTATTATAATCCATTTACAAGTTTGTTCACTGCCGGTCATTGAACGCACCGTGTGTTCTCATTCCATTTAGTATTTAGTTTTGACTGCCTCGTTGGTCTAGTGGTTAGCGTATGCGGCTGCAGATCAAGAGGTGTCTCGGGTTCGATTCCCGGGTCGGATCAAATATTATTTGTGTGATTCACAAATATTTGTTTCGGAGTCTGGGTGTTTTCTGTGTCTATTATGTATCTATTTACAAAAAAAAAGTATGTTTATGTATTCATATCAGTTGTCTAGTACCCATAACACAAGCTCTGCTTATCTTGAGACTAGATGATGTTGTGTGTCAGATGTCCAAAATATTTATTGTTTATTATTTTATTATATTATATCATATCAAAACATCGTTGTAATAAACCATTTAGGCTCTAAAAGCCGTGTGGTTACATACCATACATATATTTTTCGAAACGAAGGACATTATAGAACTGGTTACCTAAGTATCTTCATCATCTTCCTAGCCTTTATTCCCAAGTTTATTTGGGGTCGGCTCGGCTACTAGTTCAACCGGTTTTACCTGAATTTCAGTTTTTCCACGGAGCGACTGGCATCGGACCTCCGCAACCCTAAGTGAGAACTGAAATTCGAAGATTGAACTAGTTGCCACTATATTTGAGGGCACTGACTTCCCAATAACGATTGCCATAGATGTTCATGACAACCGGGACCGACGGCTTTACGTGCTCTACGAGGCACGGGCGTGAATCGCTGCCAAACTTCCCAACTCCAGGGTGCGATTAGGAATTACCTACATAACTTCACATTTCAAAAAAATTCAATCATCAATCAACAACCCTTAATGTCCCGCTACTGGGCTGGGGTCTCCTCTCAGCAGAGGGTTAAGACTCCTCACGTTGACCGAGTGCTGGTTGGGAACTGGCAAGACACGTTTTGAATAGGTACGCAAGCTTGTCGTTGGATATTTTAAGCCGAACCCGAAGGTCTCAAACTAAGCTTCACAACTGATATCTTTAGATAACAATCGAGACCGTCTGACCAATTCATTCTATATCCAATTAAAAATTTTGTATTCCAATATTAATTTGGTAAGATGAAATATATAGCGATATAATTAAGAAGTGCTGTATCTTGATCTTAGATACACTTGACAACTACACCTGGAATCCCTCATTTTCGTAAGATAAAAGGTCTATTTTCGGCAGTTCCCTATAAAATTTAAGATAATTATAAAATTAAGATAAAATCGCTGTTATGTAGGTATATAATCTCGATCCTTGGTTAAAAATGAAAGATTTCCTTCAAAAATTTGTGTGATCCACAAATATTTGTTTAGAAGTCTGGGTGTTTTCTATGTATAATATGTATGTATTTACAAAAAAAAGTATGTTTATCTATTTATATCAGTTGTTTAGTACCCATAACACAAGCTCTTTGGCTTAGTTTGGGACTAGATGATATTGTGTATAAAGATGTCCGAAATGTCCGAAATATATATATTTGATGTATACTGTGCTAATAAAAAAAACCACTAGCAATCAATAACAACGTAACTAATTGCGGTTATTACGATAATAACTGAATTTCATAATGCTAACCTGTTATAAATCTGCCGATATAACTCAATATATACATATATGTATATAGGTAATGTCATTTTTGCATTGTTTGCGATACAATCGGTGACAAACACGTCTTTTTTAAGTTATTTATGTTGCAGTCGAAGTTTGAAACTGGAGAATGTGGAATATATCCGAGAAAATATTTTTTGAACTGGAAATAGAGCACCAGTTGAAATTTCTTCTATTTTTATTGAATTTAATTATGGTGAAAGATAAAACACTAGACAATGTATATGTTCATCTATATTGATACAAATAAATTAAATTAAAGTACTAGTTTTTATATCAAATCAACAGTTTTTTTTAATTATCAATCAAAGTATTTACGATAGGTTCTTATAGTACTTATTCAAGCCATTTTTGAATTTTTTGTCTGTCTTTTTGTGTATCCGTGTATTTCTTCGAATTAATCTTTGAACATCTACATCGATTTGATAAGACTTTCACTTACAGTTGCAACTGGCATAGTTGGACAGACTGGCACAGTAGTACAATTATGTACATTTAAAAAAAAGTTTTTGAGTAGTCAGATTATATTTTTTTTTACTTTTTATGCTTTTGTAGGCTCCTTCTTCCATCACCATAGAACGAAATCATTTTAGCATCCATATACATACTCTTTCTTCCTTCACCTCAATTCATTTCTATGAAAGTTGGAGCAAAATTTTTTAAATGAAGCCATCCAAAGTGACTCTACCCTGCCTGATGGAAAGCATGAGCAGAATCCAAGAGTGGGGGCTACCACACTTGCTGCGAATGCAGACAATAATGTATGGCGGCCCACACTATGGCGGCTTAGTGACATGCTTTTTCACGCCCCGAATGTGAGACTTTTGGTGTCAAGTAAAAAATGGAATTGAAACAAGAGACTCCTCTGCTCGCGATGTCTTGTGTATAATTATTGATTGTAATTAGTTCGTGTATATAGTTTAGGAATCTGTTCCTTTTCTCTTTTTCGCACCTTCTATTTTATATTGTTAATACATAAGTGCGCTGTGTAAATAATCTGTTCAAATATTAAATTTACTTGTACATAACCACAACCGAAGTTTCTATACCTGTACATAAACCTCGGACCATCTCCGCGCTCTTATACTTCAACAATATCTTTATATTGAGATGTCATTCTGCCTCGCATGCTTAAAACTTAATAGGCAAAATGCCAAATCACATTTTACCTGATTTCCCCAGCTACAGTAACATATTAATAAATAACGATTTAATATCCATCATAGTGGTACACCGACAATATGGCGCTCACATATCTATTCCAACACCGTTCCACAGACCACCACATAGAGCTGATGGTAGTTTAGATTACACATAATTGTCACGGCCCTGGTTAAAAATATATAACCCGTAGTATCTATAGGTATAACTATAGTTATGTACGCACATAATAGGCTTGTTTCCACTAAGAATGAATCGGATGGCTTAGAGTTTCTAATGATTAATCATGTTAAGTAGTAAACAAAAAAACAACTTTTTTACTAAAATAATATAAGATTACAAATATTTTTGGAAATTAAAATCGGCAAAATTACTTATTTAATCACGTGACATTAAACACCAATCAGAGAAGCATGACGTCACGCCTCGCAAAACACCGGTTGCAGCTGTACATCATCTGTGCTGTCAGTGAAGTGAACAGGTTATTGATACACTTCGTTTTCATAACATTAATACAGTTTGATTTAAGTTTAATCATAAAAGATACGGACATTTGCCATGGAATCGTGATTTACCAAAGCAAACAGCAGTAATTTTCCCAAAATTGACGCCGTTGTGCTTGGGAAATTTTTCGCAACTAACACAGATTTTTGCTCATCGGAATTCCGCAATGTTAAAACTTTTATGTAAGTATAATGTGAAAAACATACAATGTCTTTATTTAGTTAGCAGTTATCAGTCAGAGAGTCGCATTTACCTACTCTGTAATGTAAATAACTGTTTTTGAGGTTAGCGAATACTTAATAGCGAATATTTAATACTTAATTGAGAAATTTTTAAAGGCAATTACATTTTAAAGGCCAAAAATAAAAATAATATTTTAACTCCTAAAATAAAACACATAAACCTATTCATGTCAAGCATTGTACAGGTTATGTTTACTTTTTTAAGGAAGATTTTGCAAAATTCATAACTTTTACTATAGATTAACAAATAGACACATCAAGTTGTTTTTAATACTTAGGTACATCAAAATGATCTTCACAAAAATCCGTTTTTAAGTCGAATTAGTTGATAAACTATGAGCATCTTGCCACCTTGCCATTTCTAACCACTTTCTTCGTATTTGTTTATTGTTTGGAACGTATATAAATAATTTGTTTGGCGTTTTTATCGTTGTTCTTGTACATTGGGGCACTATACAGTATTTATAATAAGAGGGATTCATTATTTATTATAATGATCTCGTCGACTGACATCAACAAACTCGATTGTTTCGCGAGGAGTGACGTCATTCAAGACGCCATGACAGTCTTGGCCTTTCCAAAGTCAATTTTAAGTTTATTTCTAAAAAAGCAAAATACTTATGAAAAAGGCCTATTTTTCTAAAAATAATATATATTTGGGGTAAAATAGATACTAAACTATAGTTTTAAACGAATTTCCAAATTTTGTCAACTAGCCTATTATATATGTTTGTTATTTATAATATATACTGACCTTAGTTGAGTTAATCACGGTTATTGTTTTCTAGGACGAGGAAAACTGCGGAGCCAAAATAGTCCTAAAAATCGTTAGTCCTTAAGTCATCAGCAGTGAAAGTCCCGTCAAAATTGGTCCAACCGTTCCAGAGATTAAGAGGAACAAACAGACAGAGAACAATTTTAAAATAGCTATTTTAATGTGAGAACCTTATATGTATACTTTTATATATGTATATTCCACATCCTTTCATATTCAGAAATAGAGGGTATTCCTGTATGAGAACAGCCATGTTCCCCTGCTGTCTCCAAAAGAGGGTGCGCGCACTCCGTAGCGCACACGTTGCCACCCGGGCCTGCTTCTGTTATGGTACCAGATGACCTATCACCTTCAAGGTACGGTACGGTAAGGTCCCGAGTCTGGCGGACCGGGATAGTTCTAAACCTCGCCCGGTCCCCCTCCTCCATCTCATTTGCAAAAAATTTGAGCATCACACAAAGAGTTGTTCCATAAGGGGTTTGAAACTTTGAACCCACAACACACAGCGTAGTAGAAACCTGCTTTCCGACCGCTTAAACTCCAACGATATAGTTTATTATTTTAATCTTTGTTCTTCCTTAATTTGCTTTAATATCTTTAGTATGTAATTATTCTCAAACAGTTTAAAGTTCCGACAGTAGATTTTTTGTTCGACCTTTGAATGACTTTGGATCAAAAGACTACCATCATTTAAGCGTCAATGTAATTAAGTGAACATATACCTACTTATTATTTAATTATAATTACTAAGTTCGAGTTATACTACTGAACAGATTCTTTTAAAATAATTATTAGTTTTTAAAGGTTACTAGACAAAGGAAACATAAATCTAAACTAATTAAAAAGCTGACGAGTTTGTTTGTTTGGTTGAACGTGCTAATCTCAGCAACTGTTAGTCAGAATAGAAAAAATCTTTTATTCTTAGAGATCCCATTTATCCAGAAAGGCTATAGGCAATTTTTTTTTTTTTTTTTTTTTTTTTAAGCCTGCCAAAGTGACTCTACTCTGCCTGATGGAAAGCATGAGTAGAATCCAGGAGTAGGGGTCACCATGCTTATTGTGAGGGTAGACAATGTAGCATGGTGACCCCTACCATGGCAGCCTGGTTTGATTATTCTGCATCATTCTCCCGGCCTTCGAAGGGCGGGTGAATGATGCAGAATGATTGGGCCTCCGGTCTCACACTCACCAACGAAATACGACAGCAAGAATGCTGTCATTATTAGGATGGTCTTCTGTGTGAGGGTAGTACTGGCCGGGTCGAGCCGGCCCATTCGTACTGAAATCAGCGTGGCTCTACTACCTATATCATCACGCCAAGTCTAATAGGAACGGAGCACCAATGGATAATGTTTCAATATCAAGGTTTTTTCCTCTTGAGAGCTTCCGCTGAGTACGATGCGTAAACTGATAAAGTTTCGCAAAAATCATGTTCCCCTCTAAAAGATTTAAAAAAGAATCAAGAATAGGTACACATTGCAAAATGGGTCATTATTTCGATAATGCTACCCTTCAACGCAAGCCAATTTAAAGTTTAATTTGAATAAAACTCTTGTTTCTATCTATCAAAATTGATTGCGTGGCACGACTAAATGTCGGTATCGAACATATGAGCGACCGAACTTTTCATTTTCTTTAAACTGTTCTCCTGAATAAGCAAAATTTTTGACATGAGTCGTTATCAAATTAAAATAGCGATATCTCTATTATAAAGTTGGCTCTCTATAAACATTACAAATATTATTTATACGATACAAATTTGCTTCTACCGTATTACATCACTCCACGGAAGACGCAGCCGGCGCTGTTTGGGTCAGCTGGTATTTTAATATGTAAGTACGTAGCAATAGAGTAGATGATTGTCAAGTCAAATCAGTATAAACATTTGCCTTCATAAATCATCATCATCAACAGCCTTTAACAGTCCACTGCTGGACATAGGCTTCTTCTTGAAAAGGAGGTATTGGCCTACTGTACCACGCTGGTCAGACGGGTTGGTATAAGGTTGGTTTCAAGTTTTCCTTCTCTTTGCATTGATGTTGTCTTGCGTAGTTTATCCCTTAGTCGCCTTTTACGACACCCGCGGGATGAATAGGGGTGGTGACACTCTGTATTCTTAATCCGTCACCACACGGACGTGCATCATCTGCCTAGCCAATATTATTTCCAAGATAATTTGGTGACAGCTAGTTCAACTGGATTTACCTAAATATTAGTTTTTCCAACGTTTAGGATTGGACGTCCACGACCCTGAGTGAGGAACCGGGTATAGCCAAGAAAGTAAAGACCTCGACGTACCTAGGGCTATCTGCTACTTGGAAATGACCCCGTCCTGAATGGGAACTCTGAGCATTCCAGGCCCGCGTGCTACCATCTCCGCCTGCTACTGCTAGGGTGATGGATGGCCTCACCCGTCATCCCCGGGCTTGCGCTTATGGAGGACGGAGATGATTCTGCGACCTCCGGCGCCTGAGTCGTCTGTGGTACCGGTACTGTTCCCGGGCTTGACAGACCGAGAAAATTCTGTACCTATCTGTTTCAGTCCGAGTTCTGACAATGAAAACTCGAAACAAAGCCTACCAACCCATCTGGCCAGCATTTTATAGAAGACTAAAAAAATTTTTACAAAAGTTGTTAATGATTTAAGTGAATGAGTAAGTGTAAATGTAAAAAGTAAATGAGTCTTTCAAACTATATGACCATTACTACATTAATAAATTACACTATATTAATAGAAACAGAATCTATTATTTTCTTGAACGGCGCGGTGGTAACGCAATCGACCCATTAAAATGTTATGACATGAATCATTGTTATGGTTCCGAAGTTTATGACTTCGAACCCTTACATAGATTCGTCATGTCCGTCCGTCCGTCCGTCCGTCGTCGACTTACCGTCCAAACGGTAAGTGCTAGAAAGATGAAACTTTGCATGAATATGTATTGTCATTACGTCAACAAAGTGCTACAATAAAATTATGAAAAATATTTTTATTTGGGATTTGGGACCCTATCATGTGGGATATCATTAAATAGGTCTTTTAAAAACAATACAGGGTTTCTAAGACTATTTTTGCGAGAAATTCCACTTTAAAGGCTACTTTTTTGTAAAAACTGGGCGTCACCCCCACTCTAAAAGCTAAATGGCTGGCTCAAAAAATCTGGAAAAATTCGTGAAAATGGTCCATATAACGAACTATAAAGGAAAACTATATCGGATAAGATGACTTTGTTAGTTCAGGAATTATAGAGGCTTAACTTTTACAAAGCGCTTACTTGGAAAACGTCATACAAAATTAACGCATTAATACGTAAACATAATAATTATCCATTGGATACGATTTCTAATCAACGTACCATTATGGGTGACTGAGGAACCCTTTCCTGTGCGTGGCCTGACACGCACTTGGCCGATTTTTAGTTTGTGGGTTGACCTCAGTTTTAATTTTTTTCCAACTATAAAAATACTATACAGAATTTGAAATTGAAAACAGTTTCAGGTCCAACCCATATAAGTACAAGTTACAACCACATACAGTTTTATATTAAAATTCAAATGTTACAAAACAATAAAATAAAACTATTTGTAATAATATTTACATTTTTATTGCAAATCTTTATCGACACGAATTTCAATCGAAATGTGTATTAGTGACATCTATTTTCAGTGCTCTGAACTGTTAAGCAAAGCTAGTTCTTGAAATGTTTTACAGATGACTACTAGATGGCGCTTTATGAAACTCATTAATACAATCTCAGTTCAATGTTATAATAATAGATGGCGCAATTATATTACTACTTTAATAAATTATTGATACTGACGTATAATTTGTTTTGATCTTATTGTAACATTTAACAAAATTGTAAGCAATATCGACTGGTGGAAGAGCTTTTTTACTTAGGCATTTGTCTATTTGTTTCCCCACAAGCTCTGCATCTGGAATAGGAAAAGGACAATCATTGATAATTTAAATGTTTTTTTTATTACTAACTCTAAACTAAATTTTGTGGTTCACTGGGTCAACCAGTCTAGGTTCTATAAGAAGTACGTAACTGTCTTAGGGTGTTCGCAGGCTTATAACAGTGAATTCCTATTCAGGAGGATATTATCTACCGATCACTCCAGAAAGTCGTTTCCCGTACCTAATAAAAATCATTCAAAGTTCCCTGGATCTCATAAATATCATACAATATTACAGAATACCTACCTTTTATGATGTTTTTCTGAGATCAAGAGTACCTGGAAGCGAATTTTGGACAATTTTTTATTCCGAGAATTTCTTTTCAGTTTAATCCATACCAATTTAAATATTCGAAAGAAACTGTCTACTAAACCTGTTGCTTTCACGGCTAAACCGTTGACCTGATTTGGATGAATTTTGTTATAGAGATAGATTGAACTTTGGAGAAGGACATAGACTACTTTTTGTCGCGATAACCAAGACACACAAGTCGGGGTCGCGATCGCAAGCTAGTAAAGGTTAAAGAATTTATAAAAAATATATTTACCCCTTTTAGGCACTCTTGATAAAGCGTTATCAATTTTGTAGACACCTTGAGGAGTCATCAGCCCGGCCTTCATCAGTGTGCATAGCGTCCACATCTTCAAGAGCACATCAGGTTTGCTCTATTGAAAAAAAAAGACGAACTTTTAAAATATAATTTCGTACATACGTTTATTCATGCTGTTGTATTTCGTTGGTGGTTGCCATTATCTGCTTTCACACAAGGCTGCACGGTTGGTCTAGTGGTTTTAAGCGGTCGCCATGCAGCTTTCTACTGCGCTAAATGTCGTGGGTTCAAATCCCCCGTAGGATAACACTTTGTTCGATTCACAAATTATTGTTGTGAGTCTGGGTGTTCTTTGTGTCCGTTTCAGGTATGTTTGTAAAGTTCCCCGCGACACAGGAATTAAACTCCTAATGCGGGAGTTGTGTTTTCTCTAAAAAAAAAATATGTTGACCAAGACTCTTGAATTCGACTGATGCTTTCCATCAGAATAGAATCACTTTACTAGACTTCAATAAAATAAATATAACAATAACAATACAATGTGACATTACCTCAAATTTACCCTTTTTGAGCCTCATCACCATATCAGGGTCTACTCTGGTCTCTTCTATACACTCCAACTGATGTCTCTTAAGCTTGTAAATTTCCTCTTCCATTTGATTTTGGGCCTACAATTATTCAAAGCATATTATTCGATCTGCATCATTTATTTCGTATTGGATGACCCGGTGAACCTCATATCACCTATTAGCTTATGCGACTGCTAATCAAGAGGTCTTGGATTCAAATCCCGGGTCGGGACAAGTGTTGTTGGATTTTTCTTACAGGAAATTCTTAATAACAGCCCGGAGTAAGAAAGTTTGGCTTTGATGCTTCGAAGAGCACGTTAAGCCGCCGGTCCCGGTTGTCATGACCATCAATGGCAATCGTTATTGGGAAGTCAGTGCCCTCAAATATACTGCGAACTTGTTCAACCTTAGAATTTCAGTTCTCCCTTAGGTTTGCGGAGGTCTGATGCCAGTCGCTCCGTGGAAAAACTGATATTCAGGTAAAACTGTTTGAACTAGTAGCCGACCCGAAATAATCTTAGGAATAAAGGCTAGGAAAAGAAGAACTTCATAGACCACGGCCTATTCCCAGACCTACTGAAAAAACACAAAATGTCATAAGAATCGATCAAGCCGTGTCGGAGGAGTATCGTAACTAACATTGTGACAATTTTATATATAGATGTGAGTCCTTCAGATATCATTGTATTGTAAAATAAAAAAATAGTCACCACTAACACCATTCCGTAATGTCCAAGACAATCTGACTCCCAAACGCCGTTCACAGCAAAGATTCTGCAAGCATACTGATGGCAAAATCATTGCTTCTACTATGGGGTGCATACTTCATAAGACGAAGAAAAGCGAAAAGTCATCGATAAAATTTGATCAATCGACTTGTATAAGAAATGGTGCTCACGATGGTGATATAGACTTTGAAAACGAACATGCAGATCGTGTAGAAGATGATCGAAGAGGAGTGATAAACGGTGACAAATCGGTTGATATACAAATGAGTTGACAAGTAATAGAAGAAATGACACGAACATATAAAATTTAATACTAATAGGTATGGGAATGAATTATGTTCGTAATGTACATAAAATTACCGTAAAAGTAGAATTGCGAAAAAGAAACGGATGGAAAATGAACACGTGACATACAAAGCATGCTGAAAAGAACTAGAAACTAATCACTCTAACTCTAAAACTACCAACTTGATAG
Organism: Phragmatobia fuliginosa; assembly: GCA_932526445.1. Lineage (NCBI taxonomy): Eukaryota > Metazoa > Arthropoda > Insecta > Lepidoptera > Erebidae > Phragmatobia > Phragmatobia fuliginosa. The sequence continues at coordinate 15,096,775 of OW052078.1, read as the reverse complement.
CCTTGATTTTATTTTATTTTTATAAAAAAACAAGATAAAATGGCGGACTTCTAAGAAGATTAAAAAAGGACGTGCAAAAATGAGTTAATTAAATGAAATAATAATAGAATGATTTAACTTAGGTGATAACTTTGATAAAAAGACATAAGAAGACTATACTATGTTAAAATCACACAGGAGAGCATCAACACATTTAATATACATTTCAAATACTTAGGAATGAAATATAGAGCTTATTTGCAATGACAAATCATAATTATAAAAAGTAGAAACATTGCATTGCATTGCAGTGCACTTTGATAAATGCTACCAATCAACAGTGTGACTAAAGAACTATAAAAGAAAATATCTAACAATGCCAGAAACAATTTATCAGACGCAAAAGTAGTGAAATAGCAAATGTTTAGGAATGAGAATTATTTGTGCTATGACTAGTCGTAATAATCACGAAAGTAGACAGATCCTAGTGCAAATTATTGTAAACTTCGAAACAACAGCAGGATAATAGAATTGATTCAAAATATACAAGACCATTACACTAATATTTGTAGATATTGATACAGACACAAAAAGTGTTGACAAAATTCAAGATATACGAGTTAAAAATTATAATGATATTTTATTTAGGGCCGCAGCACACTAGCTACTTTTAGCATTGACGATCGGCGATTTTGCGACTGCTTCGATGCTGCATCGCGTTTTATCAACTTTCTGCGTTAGATCGCGGTATCAAAATCACGCGTCATGCTGCATCATTCGCTATTTTCTGCGTTCGAAAGCGGTATCAGAAACGCGCGTTTTAGCGACTGCTCAGATGTCTGGATCGCGTCGGCTGTAGTGTTGTCTATAATTTTCCGATCCGAATCGATGCTACCGGCATCCGAATGTTTGCGGAGAGTTGCGTTGAGCTGCTGTGTTGCGCTTCTAAAAGCGACTCAATCACCACGTTTGGCGTTTTTAAGTGTGCGGTGTGGAGCGTTCGGTCGCCGTATTTAGCTTCTAAAAAGCGACTAGTCGCCGATCGCCGATGCTGAAAGTAGCTAGTGTGCCGTGGCCCTTAAAGCAGTCAAGAGCGTTATTACACCTGTAGTTTATTGATTTAAATTATCATTAAATACATATTCCAATCTTCTTAACATAATTATATTCTTTTTATATTTACTTAAACTATGTTACTGCCTCGTTGTTCTAGTGGTTAGCGTATGCGACTGCTAATCAAGAGGTCTCGGGTTCAAATCCCGGGTCGGGCCAAAAAGTGTTTTTGGGATTCTCTTAGGAAATTCCTAATAGCTGCCCGGAGTTTGGAAGTTTGGCGGTGATTCACGCCCGTGCTTCAGAGAGCACGTAAAGCCGTCGGTCCCGGTGTTCATGAACATCTATGGCAATCGTTATTGGGAAGTCAGTGCCCTCAAATATACTGACAACTAGTTCAATCATCGAATTTCAGTTCTCTCCCTTAGGGTTGCGGAGGTCCGATGCCAGTCGCTCTGTGGAAAAACTGAAATTCAGGTAAAACCGGTTGAACTAGTAGCCGACCCCAAATAAACTTGGGAATAAAGGCTCGGAAGATGATTTACTTAAACTATGTATTTTTAATTTAATAATTTTATAGTACTTGCCAAATTCCTTTGCTTAAACTAACCATTAGGCGAGCAAGATCAAAAGATGTATAGTGGGGAATACTACAATATTGATTTGAATTACACTGAATTTATTATAGCTCAGGTTCAAAATTCAAAGGACAAACAAACGTAATGCTATTAAAATAAGACTAAATTTTGTTACTGACTAAATTACCTGTATTAACAACACACACGATATAACTAAAAATATTAGCGCACCACCGGTTACTTCCATTTTGATCGGTCTATTATGATTAACTGATTCTAGGTCTGAACGGGTTCAAGACCTTTTATACCCCGTGAAATCATTACAATAGAATTGATATAATATTTTGTATCAGTTTCTATTCATGTCTAACATACAGGATGTTAAAATTTAGTAGCAATAGATCTAATGTTATGAGTACCCAACGAGTCCGTGTGGTGACGGATTAAGAATACAGAGTGTCACCACCCCTATTCATCCCGCGGGTGTCGTAAAAGGTGACTAAGTGATAAACTACGCAAGACAACATCAATGCAAAGAGAAGGAAAACTTGAAACCAACCCTATACCAACCCGTCTGGCCAGCGTGGTATAGTAGGCCAAAACCTCCTTTCTAAGGCCTCTGTGGACTGTTAAAGGCTGATGATGATGAGTACCCAACGATAAATATTTTGCTCTTCGGTATTCGAACCTCGATGTAAGCCCTTCAGACTTTGCGGTAATAGCACGAGTATATTTTGAATTTCAGCACCCTAGCCAAGTTAAATTTCTACAAACGTAAATGTTAGTAGATATCTAGCGTCACGTGGTGAATCAAGCTGAAGAATCAAAGGTAATTGTAAATTACTTATTATTGTAAATTTTCTAATTCAAGTGGTTTAGGCGTGAAAATGTAACGGACAGAATTACTTTCGCATTTACGATATTAGTAGGGCTATGGAGAGAAATATTATGAAGAGGTGAAGTTTTTAAGGTCATCGCTGGATCTCCTGAACCGTTTAAAAAAAATCTTTTATGGCGATATCCAACATACACGCCGGCGGACCCGCAAACAAAATCTTTTTATAAAGGGTTCTGTAAACTTCTTAAGATATAGTAAGACATTCATGATTCCAACATGAAGTTTCTGAATCTTTGAACTTACTCGTAGTATTAATTCAAATCGATTTAACATCGATTATGAATAGAATTTTTTTTAGAATATTCTCGAATGCCGGAGTTTTATATTTTATATTAAAAATAATCAACCTGTATAAAAGTAGTTATAACTAGCCCTTCGCATGATTCATTTAAATTACAATAACTTGTTACATTTTAAATAGATACAGTGTGAATGTATACTTTCTCATTCATTGGTATGTTTTCAATACAATTTTCTTTTTAATCAAAATATTCAAACTAAAATGACAGCATTTGTGCTGTAGTAATTCGTTAGTGAGTTTCTACACAGTAAAAGTCGAAACACCGACCTAACACAATGACACCCCGGACCGCAGAGGGGTGTCACTTGTCTTGGGTCGTATGTAGCGGTCACATCTCCCCAAGATGTGGCCACAGCAAACCCTTGGGCGATGATTTGGGGAAGTAACGACCTCTCCGCGTACCCTTAGCTACCTCCTACGAGCGGAATCGTCCCTGTCAAGATTCCGCTCTGCGTACTTCTTCTGAAGCATAAGATTGTCAATTGTAGCAATAATTCAAGAATACCTTTTCTGACATGAGAACACTGTCAACCGACTTCATGTTAAGTATATTCTCAAATTTATTGAATATATTGTTATTATTTTTCTTGAAATATATTCGCCCCATTTGAAGAAAGTATTTCACCTCTATCGTTGAAAAATATTTACTTTTCACAATAAATTCGTGTTTACATGTGTTTAAGCCTGCCACAGTGACTCTGCTTCTCCTCCTGTTCTAAAGTCTGAATAAATCCAAGAGATACCGAGAGATGTCTCTGGTGACTCTGGGATGTATCTCAGTCATGGGGTGCAGTTCTCCGTGTAATAAAGGTTGCAATCGATCAAATCTTCTCACAAACTAAAGTAGTCATATTTTTCTTAAGATTACATTTTTTTTATGATTGTTTTTTTGCTGTTTTTCATCACTTTCTTCATTTAATACTTTGTATTGCCTCCACGTGATGAAGCCTCCAGTGATGAAAAACAGCAAAAAAACAATCATAAAAAAAATGTAATCTTAAGAAAAATATGACTACTTTAGTTTTTTTTTAATTTAAGATTAATATTGTGGGTGTAACTAAGTTTTATTTTATTTTTTATCTGTTTAATTAAATTCTCAATAGAACAGTCTTCGTTTCATTAGGATGGCATACGTAGTTCGGGAGATATTCGGGTTTATGTGACTGACCCGTTATTTTTGGAACCGGCTATAGTTGTATTTGTTTGTATCTAGACTATTCGTGCCACATATTATTTTGTAGAGAGAAATACATTATTATTATTATATTATTTTTATATAACTCTATCGTTTCGACAGCGGAATTATTTTTTTATTTTCCTTTCAAGATTTTAAGATCATGATCTTGAGCGTTCGAAAATTGATTATTTAGAATATGAATTTTACAATAAATAAATTGAAACCATTGGAAATATATTATAAGTTGTTATCATGTTTACAGGAAGATGGGGTGTGTTGGGTCTTTTTGGTGGTAGCACTTGACGTAGTTCCAAGCAGTCTGGTGGGGCGTGTTACCCTTGTTGACTGAGCAAGTGTCGATCACTTTTTCAACTGCTACTTTGTCAGCTGGAATAAAAAATAAAAGTAATTTTTTACAGTTTTTACGATATTTTCTTTATATTTAAATGTATGTGGCTATAGTATAACGTGGAGTTTGTTGTTCAGGTAATAACCTCACTATTCCACGGTAAGTAAAAATAGGGAAGAGATTTTGGGATAAGTTTTGGCAATATACGATAGAGACTAGATTGTCAGAGGTCTTAATTTAAAAGTCAGCACATTACTTTTAATAGTGTAGTACTGTATGTAGACCTTTCATAAGAAAGAAGGCTTAAGCTTATTGTATCATGCTGACCAGTCTGGTTGGCACACAGTTTTCCTTATTTTAAGTGATGTTGTACCAAGTTTTGTATCTTGTCAATGATTTTGGGACAAGCTTTTTATATTTTAAGTGATGTTGTACCAAATTTGTATCTTGTCAATGATTTTGTGCCAAGATTTTTATATTTTATGTGATGGTGTGCCAAGTTTTTTATATTTTAAGTGATGGTGTGCCAAGTTTTCTTTCTCTTTGCTGTGATGTTATCCTGCGTAATTTTCTGTCTTGGTCGGTTCTTTCAACACTTAAGGGATGAATAGAAGTAATACACATAAAACATACTTAACTCATTTATTATTAATTAGTTCAAACATTATATTCATCGTCATTCATTAACAACCATCAATAGTCCACTCGCATAACCGAGTGGGCTTAGGTGATTGGAAACAATCATCGAGGGTAAGCAATGACGGCGCGGTCAAACCTAGATGGGTGACCGTATGTGGCATGATATATTATGAGCGTTTCCGTGGTGCGGAGGTCACGTTAAGCAGTCGTTCCCGGCTGTTATCATAAGATAGTAGCCGTGAAGCTTAGTTGGAGGCCTTCCTACGGCTTAAAAACATCCAATCCAAGATTACGTAGCCACAACGTGTCTTGCCAGTCCCCAACCCGCACTCGGCCAGCGTGGGGACGTATGGCCTTAACCCTCTCCTGAGAGGAGACCCGGGCCAGCAGTGGGACGTTATGGGTTGTAGATGAAATAGTCTACTACTGGACATATTTAGGTCCCATCTAAGAGAGGACGTTTTGGCCGACTGTACCACGCTGGTCAGACCGGTTGGTGTATTGGTAAAAAAGGGTTTGTATCAAGATTTCCTTGCATTTACTGTCATATGAAAATCATTGCGCAGTTGTTACTAACCTGCGTTAGGAATCTTGGCCAAAGCGACATCCTTATTGAATTTGCCATCCTTGGTCATCAGCTCAGATTTTATCAACATGCAGAGAGTATATTTCTGAAATTGTTCGTTATCTTCCTGAAAGCACAAAAGAATAAAAATAATGATTACGTGATAGTGCCATGGAGATCAGTATATAAGATTCGATATGAGTGTCTTGTTGGTCTAGTGGTTAGAGTATGCGGCTGCTGATCAAGAGGTCTCGGGTTCGATTCCCGGGTCGGACCAAAAATTTGTATGATTTAAAAATGTTTGTTTCGAAGTTTAAGTGTTTTCTATGTATAATATGCATGTATTTACAAAAAAAGTATATAATATGTATTTCTATCAGTTGTCTAGTACCCATTAATTCTCCGATATGCCGACGACATAATTTTTCTGGCAATATCCATAGAAGACATGATCGAGCTGAGCTGGCTGAGCTTCGAGGTATAGAAAGTGGCAACATTGGTCTCACGGTGAACAGAACCAAAACCAAAAATAACGATAGTGGATCGAGCTGGAAAGCTGACTAGTGCCACCTGCAACATTCCTGGTATTGAGATCGTTGACCGCTATGTCTACCTAGGCTCCCAAATATGCAACGACGGCAACTGTGTCACTGGGATCAAAAGGCGAATCGGGATGGCAAAGTATGCCATGACCCGTTAGAGCAACATCTGGAAGAAAAGAGAAATTGGTAACAAAACCAAGATCCGATTGATACGAGCTCTGGTATTCCCTATCTTCCTGTATGGAGTGGAAACGTAGACAATACTCGCCCGAGAACGGCAAAGGATTGATGCATTCGAGATGTGGTGCTGGAGTATGTTAAGAATACCGTGGACTGAATATCCGGAACCAGCTCCAAATAAAAACGTTTGTCCGCCACGTGCCAAAAACAACGCGTTCTTTCCTATTTCGGACACACAATGCGCAGAGGCGACGGAAATCTGAAAAAACTGATCGTGCTGGGGAACACCGAAACACCGGCAAAAGATCGCTCAGTCGTTCGCCAACAAGATGGACCGATCAAGTAAAGGACTCGTCGACCTCTAATTCTACTCGGTTATGAGAGACGCGCTAGACAGGAACCGGTGAAGGAAGATCATCCGATCCAGATGCAACCCTGAAGCTGATTACGATCCTTAGACATAAGGGACCAATTTCAGAGATAGTCTAGTACAAGTACAAGCTCTGCTTAGTTTGGGACTAGAGGATGTTAAGTGTCAGATGTCCGAAATATTTATCTTCCAAGCCTTTAAACCGGTTTTGCTTGAATATGAGTTCTTTCAAGATGCGACTGGTATCGAACTTGCGCAACGGGTTTGATAGTTATTCACTTCATCATCATCATCATCAACAACCTTTAACAGTCCACTGCTGGACATAGGCCTCTCCTTAAGAGGTTATTCACTTATTATTCGAGAACTATGTGCCTATATTTATACAAACATACATAGATAATATTACGGCTGCTTTCCCGAAGGGGCTGACAGATGCATTTTAAACGACCACCATTAGCTAGTTTTTGATCCCGCATGGCCAGCCTATTGCTGTTTACCGGGATGCTTGGTTTGAATCTTATTCATTGAATTCGATTCAGTAGTTTAGACGTTACGGCGGAACATACAAACATAGGTATCTACATAGGTACATAGACTACGGGAACTATTTTGCTTCTTTGTAATGGGTGTAGTAAAAAAACCACATTATTTTTCCAATAGATAGCTTTACTTATCTGTACCTCACGTTATATCCACAGAATGGCGTTAGAGAGATGAGATTTCGTATAATAAAATTATCCCGAAACTCTTGTGATTCATTGACTCAGTTTCAGCCTTCAATTTCATGCAAAAATAATGGATTTCTATTACACCTGTTATAAACATGAACTTTGACACCGGCTCACTCAGTCGACAAAGTCAGGGAAAGATCACTGATCAAAATGTTGTCTTAAATAACATAAACTAAGGAACTTTAAAGAGACCATCTCTCTTATTCTTACCTTTAATTCTCCACTCCTAAGTTTGTTGACCAGCTGCTCATCAACTTTCGTCTCTACGGAGCATTCTAAGCGGTGTTTTTTCAACTTCTCATTCTGCTCATCAAAGGCCTGTACAAAACAATACGACGTTTTAACATAACATGATATTCTGTATAAGTTGCCTTACGTTTTAATAAACATTAAGAGGGCAGTTCCTAAAACGATAGTGTAGAATTTGTTGTTTATGGGTTTTGGAAACAGGAGTTCACTACCAGCTCACGTGCTACCTTCTCACTATTATCCCGGTCCGGGTATTATGACCGTTTGTGGCATAATTGTTATGAGTGTTATTGTATCATACGTAGGTCACGTTAAGTAGTCAGCGCCTCATGCCGTCTTGAGTGTGGCCGCGGGTGGACGGGACGGGTTTTCCCTCCACCCGCATTAGTTGGCCAGCCGCGAGGGGGCGGCGTCGGTGTGTGCCGGACGCCGCCTAAGAGAGGGTCGTCGTACAGAGACGGTGCCCGCATGAGGAGCGGGCAGGCGCTGGAGGAGTCCAGAAGGAGATCTCACCCTGGACTTTTTCTCCTCCCTAAAAGAGAAGCGCAGAGAGGGCACACTGTGTGGTTTTTAGTCGGTTCGAGTTCGACACACCGACCCGCCGTAACCCCCGGTGGGGTGACGGTCCATGATGATTTTCCACACTACAAAAAAAAACTAAGAAGTCAGTCCCGGTAGATAGAAGTTTAGTTGGAGCCATTCGAGCGGCTGAAAAACATTCAACTGCAAGTTTACGTAGCCTCAATGTGTCTTGCCAGTCCCCAACCCGCACTCGACCAGTTTGGGGACGTATGGCCTTAACCCTCTACTGAAATAAGACTCGAGCTCAGTAATAGGACATTACGGGTTGCTGTTGATTGATTTGGGAAACAAAAAACTAAATTTTCACTTACCTGCGTCAGTAAAATGCAAGTAGCGAACACAAACACAATCTTCATCTTGTTATGGTTGTTATAATGCGATTGTCACAGGGATTCTATAAGAATTTATGCGGGCTCCACACTTATATACGTAGAAGGATCAGGATTATTTACAACACTCAGTATAATCGACGGCGAGTTGAAGGAGACTATCAACATTTAAAGGTCACTCAAGAGCAAGTCAACCGGTAAAACTTGTTGGTGAACAGTTCTTAGGATTAGCAGAAATAAAATAAATAGGAAAATTGTTGTTTTAAAACCTGTATATATACATACTATATGATTTTAATACGCTGTCGACAGATGCACAAACTGTATGGCATTTAGCATAATTTATTAATATATATGTAGGATTGACTGCCTTGTTGGTCTAGTATTTAGCGTATACGGAAGGTGATCAAGGCGTCTCGGTTTCGATTCCAGGGTCAGACCAAATATATGTCTGATCCACAAATTTTTGTTTCGGAGTCTGGGTGTTTTTCTATGTTTTGTTGTTTGTTTTTCCCTTGCAATATGTATGTATTTACAAAAAAAGTAAGTTTATGCATTTCTATCAGTTGTCCAGTAATCATTACAAGTTCTGCCAGAACTTGTATTATGATTGGGACTAGATGACGTTGTGTGTAAGATGTCCGAAATATTTATTACTATTATTCTCTTTAGTAATAGAATATCATAGATATGTTGTGAACTGTGAGAATTATTGAACACATCATACTATGTAACCTCTGTGCATCTACCTCATAAGATTTATGCACCACCCGAAGGTTGACTGGAAGAGAATGCCTAGGCATTAAGTCCGCCGATGTACAAATTTAGTGCATAAAGTTAATAAATAAGTAAATATTAATTACATTTTTAAATATTTAAGTATAAGACTTCGAGCACAAGCACCAAAAAACCAGTAAATAGTTGGTTAGTAGAATAGTTATTCGTTATGATAACTTCGTCCATAACTCCACAAAAAATTTCCAAAGAGATCACCATACCATAGCCAGGAAGTCGCGCTACCTGAGAAACGGCCCCGCTTTCAAGCTAATGGGTACGCATACATCTTAACAAGACATTGTACTAATAATCCTGAAAATTTCAGCTTTGCAGAAATGATGTAGGTCTGGGGGCTCTAGGATCTTGGACTACTTTGCTTATAACTGGGTTATAAAAATAAAGATTATTATTATTCTTAAAATTTAATTTTTCTCCCTTATTAGAGGGGTAGTATGCGTGTCATGCGGGCCTAAACCTGAAGTTGTTGACTGAAGGTTATGGCTATTGGGGATTGCTATATCGATGATGTAAATAACGTTACCTATTTTATCGTGAATGGTTATGTCTGGACGGTTGTAGTGAATGGTTTTATCGGTTATGATCGTTCTTTCCCAATAGATTTTACAAGCACTGTTTTCGAGGATTGTGTCCGGTATTATTATTATTATTAAAGTTTCGAAAAGCATTTTTGGCGAGTGCCCCAAGTACTAGGGGCTACATCGTCTGCTGCCCATTGTCGGGGGATTACGGGAAGAGGTTCTACCTGAACTGAAGACTGACTCTGCATGGGCGTCGTGCCATCCAGGGTCCTCTATGGGGCAGCCATCTATCTCCCAATTGCCGAGGTAGGCCCCCGGGGTGTTTAGTAAATAGACCGGTTTCACTCTGGAGTCTCACACATGCCCTTCGTTTACCCCATGAAGTTAATGATGCAATAATAATTCACGGCTTAAAAAAGGTCCAGCTGAGTCCAGTTAACGTTGCGAAGTGACAGCTGGTGAAAATTAGCTCAGCCATTCTAATAATTAGTCGGACCAAACAGACAGACAAACGGAGTATTCTTTTAAGACTAGCTTTGGTCCGTCGCGATTTGCAACAATAATCGCATTTAGCACCGCACAATCTCTAACAGCTGATGGTCTTTCCAGAATAGATTTCCTTGAATTATTGCCCGGCTACAATCGCTCATATCATCCTACAAACAAAGTACTAAATTCAAATGATTTCATGTCCATTCTCCTCATGAACTACGACATTGTGAAACCATGGTAGAAATTATTAATTTTATCTTAAGCTTAAGAAATTACCAGACACATTTTAAGTTCATAATCCCTTATATTCGTTAAAAAAAGTAAAATAAAACAAAGTGTTATTCTGATTTTATTTATTGCTGAGCTAACAATTAAATTCGTTTGAGCAGTATAATTAAACAACAAGTTTTAATTTTATAAATCCCTGTAATCCGAAACAGTAATATTTTTCTAAAATAGTGGGTAGTTGAATCTAAACTACGTTATTTTTTGGCCATCGTGTATCATTTTTAGTCAGTTGTTTTTATGAAACGATAGAGTGCGGACGTTTACTCGTATACAGCGGAATTAAAGATAACAATAAGTTTCGTATTTGATCAAGTTTGTGCTCTTGAGCGTTAAGAATTTGAATAATTGAAATGTTAAAAGCAGTGAAAACATTAAAAGTTGTTGTCCTGTTTACAGGAAGATGGCGTGTTTTGGATCCTTTTCGTGGTAGCACTTGACGTAGTTCCAAGCAGTCTGGTGGGGCGTGTTACCCTTGTTGGCTAAGCACGTGTCGATCAGCTTCTCAACTGCTGGTTTATCAGCTGAAATTAAAATAAAATGTTATTGTTTTCTGACATTTTTTACGACACTTGGGGAATAAACGGAATGTTGTCGCATTAAGAATGGGTGGTGTACGGACCAATTACCGCACATGTTACTGCGTCAGCGATTTAGTTTGCACATTTGTACGATTTTGCAATTATTTAACAAGAAGTCAGACATGAGGCAAGTCGTGTCACAATCAAATACTTTTTTTATCACAGCGGTGTCTTATATCTTGCCAACACCTTTGTTGTTGTATTAGGCAGCCGATTCACCGAACAGTATAAAAAAGACATTGACTTACTCCAACATAATCAGAATCATGTCATGAATCTCTGGTAAAATCAAACGACTACATAGAAGGCGAAAATAGTGTACTAAAAAGTACTGAGAGCACAATGAATAAACACCATAAAATCATAAATCAACATATGATAGCATTAGACAAGGCTACGTATGAGTTACAAAACACCGCAAAAACAAGTAGCATCATGAACGACTTTACAATTATGTCTATTGTAGAGACGAATGTGCTGAACAACTTGACAGTCTTACAAGATTAAATAATGGATACAATCATGACCAATGTCGGTTCAACTTTCATTTAGTGACACCAAACACTATTTCTAGCAAGCTGTCAAAGGATGTTTCTTTACCCGTAGTTAACATCCGTTTAGAGATACGCAATTTGTACAATCTCTTAAAGGTCAAAGTAAGAATGCTGAAAGAGTATTTTTTTTTGAGATAAGAAATCCTCTTATCAGTAGAGAGTCAGACTAAATTTTGAAATTAATACCAGTGCCCAATCATCACCACAATAGGATTTACATGATATCTCCAGTGTCAGTCTATATGGCTCGGAACAATAGAAAGGGCTCCTTTTTAAATATAACAGAAGCGCACATCAAGAACTGCTTTGTACAAGAAGCTTATGTTTGCCATAGCAAAAGTTTGACTGCACGGTTGGCCTAGTGGCTTAAGCGGTCGCCACGCCGCTTCCTACTACGCCAAGTGTCGTGGGTTCAAATCCCACGTAGGACAACACTTTGTGTGATTCACAATTTGTTGTTCTGAGTCTGGGTGTCCTTTGTGTCCGTTTCATGTATCTTTGTAAAGTCCCCCGCGACACAGGAATTTATATTCCTAATGCGGGAGTTGTCTTTTTTAAAATAAAAAATAAATAAATAAATAAAAATAGCATAGCCCGAAGCCAGAATACCAAATGAAGACTACAAAGATTTGTGTGAGCAAGAAAATCACGAATGTTCCCCAAGAGAAATTGTATGCAAGAGTACGAGGCAAGAGAGATACATTATGAACACATATATAAATACAGATGTTGCGAACAATGCAATGTACAAACAATGTGCCTCGATCAAATTACCGTGCATCAGCTGACGGGTGTTGGACTATTGAGTGTAGGTCACGGTTGTTTAATCAAGACCGAAAAGTTTACGATATATACCCCCACCAACCTCATACAAGCGAGGTGCGAATTTCACCAGACATATACACACCTACCAAGGAGCCGATAAATCATATCATCAACATCAGTATACTCACATATAAAATCTCAAACCAATCAATTTAAAGCTTAGAGAAGCAACCGACGAAATTCAAAACAAAATACAAGATTTAAAAAACTCAGAAACCTTGCCAGAGACTGTAACGTTTCGTGATATATAACACTATACAATGATATACCTCATATATGGAATAATACTAGTGATTGGTACAGCGATTTTGATTCGACGCATTCCACATACATTGTACGAGGAGGCGTTAAGATACACCAAGTCCAGCGGCTATGGCGGCCGTGGCAGCGGTGGCAGCTGTGGCGGTGGGAGCAGCAGTGGCAGCCGTGGCGACGGAGGCAGCGCGTCTTGAGCGGAGAACAAGCGACGGCGTCACACCAAAACCAAGCGCACACACGGCAAGGTTACAAAACAAGTCAACAACCCTTTTTGCGAGAATGTAATGATTTGTTTGACAGCAAAGTATATTTTTTCTTAAGACTATATTTTTGTGTTAAACTGCTCTCATCTCTTCATCTCTTTCTGGCCCGGGAATATGTACGGTCCAACTACCGCACATGTTACCGCGTCAGCGATTTAGTTCATTTTACACGTTTGTACGATTATACTTGGTATTTATAGTCCATCACCATACGAACGTAACACTTTATTTTTATAAATATAATGTTATAGTAATACTGCAGATAAAATTTGAATGTTTTCATCATCAGATAGGTTGCGATAGGAAAGGATAGCTAATAGGACGTCGTCGTGACAAACGGTATTAAAAGCATTCGAGAAGTCAATCAAAGCCAGTACTGTGACTTTGGTGTCCTCCATGCCCTGCTGTATATCGCCAGTCACCTTGAGGAGTGCGGTGGATCTCAAGTGTGCAACGCACACCCTGCACTATAGGTAAAGACGCCTCTGGCTTTGTCTCTAGTTCCCTTCTATTACTATTCCATAAAAAATAATATACCTAGTATTAATCCGCAGTGTTACTAACCTGCGTTGGGGACCTTAGCCAAAGCGACATCCTTCTTGAATTTGCCATCCTTGGTCATCAATTCGGATTTGATCATCATGCAGAGAGCATATTTCTTAAGTTGTTCGTTATCAGCCTGAAAGCATAATATAAATGAAATGCATATTATTGGATAGTTGCGCGGAGGTAAATCAGTAGACAACAAATCCAGATGTTTGGTGATCCTCCTAGCCTTTTTTATTCCTAATGTTATTTGGGGTCGGCTAGTAGTGAAATAATCGCTATGACCCCGACGTAACTCGGGTCATCTACAGTTTGTAAATAGCCCTCTCCTGTGTGGGAAACCTACTGTTCCTTTCCTGATCAATAGAAAGGGCACGCGCTTCTTGTCAAAACTATGGGTAATAGTTTTGACAAGAAGCGCGTGCCCTTTCCGTGTTACGTCCCCCCGCGCGTGTTCCTTTGACTGAGCCGTAGTCGGGTAAAAACAGGAGGTTTGATATCGGTAACTTTACTTACTATTAAGTAAATATTAAAGTACTTAACATCTTGCCTTAATTCAATGAAACTAAGTTACTTTAATGAGATGTTCCTTCCTTCGTATTCTCACCTTGTAATCCCCACCCTTGAGCTTGTTGACCAGCTGTTCTTCCACCTGCGTCTCTCCCAAGCACTCTGATCGGTGTTTCTTCAACTTCTCCTTCTGCTCATCCGTCAAGGCCTGCACAAAACAATACAATATTTTAACTAAAACAAGAAATAACTACAAAGTTTACATAACAAGATATTGTGTATTACATTTTAATAAACGTCAAAAGGGTAGTTCCTAAAGCGATAGTGTTGGATTTGCTGCTTAAGAGTTTTGTAAACTAGAACTCACTACCAGCTCACGTGTTTCTTTTCCACATAGTTACAAAGCATATCACTAGGTCCCCATTTTGAATTCGACTCATGCTTTCCATCAGGTAGAGTAGAGTTACTTTGTCAGGGTTCGAAATAAAAATAAATATGTGTAGCTAAATGAGTGTCGTGTCCCTCCAACACAACGGGAGGATCCTCCGACTAGGCGAGGTGATTAGGCGAAGTTGGATGTTGCATATATGCTAATCGGCGTGAGAATTTCTATATCGCGATGCATGATTAGTAGTTATCGATTACGATGATTTATTATAAATATAGTACATCCACATATAGGTACAAGATAAGATTAATATATGGAATCAGTATCTAACCACTGCCAGTGCATCCTTATTTATTACCAGACTAATCCTTAATTATAAAAAAAATTGTATTTTTATACACTTTAAAGTATTGAGTCCTGGTTCTTCTCTGGTAGTATACTAATTTCTATAAAACTAGGCGGTAATATGGTCTAGTTCTTTAATTTGAGGACTCAGTCAATCGAAATAAATTATAATACAATTAGCATTAATGGTTGTGCAACTATGATGTAGCTTAGTAATAGCTAACACAAAAAAAAATATATGAATGATAATAATCAAAGCAAGAAAAAGTTTAAAAACTAAATCCCCTAAATAAAAAAAAATATTATTCAGATTAAATTCTTATCTCTGGAATTTACAAACATACAAAGATAGCTAAAACTTATGACCTTCTGTTTAGCTTAGCCTTAGTTGAACAAAACAAATCAATTAGTAAATTTCCACTCACCTGAGCCAATAGAACGCAAGCGGCGAACACTAACAGAGTCTTCATCTTGGTATAGTTGTAATGCAAATGTCACAGTAATTGTGTAAGGAGTCCCGCGGGCTCCTCACTTATATACCGAGAAGGACCAGGATTATTGACAATAATCACAATAAACGACTGCGGGTTGGAAGGGATCGTCAACATTTATAGGACTTGTAACAAAATCAAGTCACTCAGAATTGCAATTTGTTGATGACTGAGTTCTTAGTTTGTACTGGAATAAAATAAGCATAAATAGTTTTCTATAGACACATACTATTTGATTTGACTGCTTTGTTGGTCTAACGGTTAGCGTATGCGGCTGCTGATCAAGAGGTCTCGGGTTCGATTTCCGGGTCGGACTAAATATTTGTGTGATCTACAAATATTTGTTTCGGAGTCTGGGTTGGTTTTACAAAAAAAAAAGTATGTTTAAGTAAAGCCGGTTCCAAAAATAACGGGTCAGTCACATAAACCAATAACGGGTCAGTCACATAAACCCGAATATCTCCCGAACTACGTATGCCATCCTAATGAAACGAAGACTGTTCAATTGAGAATTTAATTATACAGATAAAAAATAAAATAAAACTTAGTTACACCCACAATATTAATCTTAAATTAAAAAAAAACTAAAGTAGTCATATTTTTCTTAAGATTACATTTTTTTTATGATTGTTTTTTTGCTGTTTTTCATCACTTTCTTCATTTAATACTTTGTATTGCCTCCACGTGATGAAGCCTCCAGTGATGAAAAACAGCAAAAAAACAATCATAAAAAAAATGTAATCTTAAGAAAAATATGAATACTTTAGTTTTTTTTTAATTTAAGATTAATATTGTGGGTGTAACTAAGTTTTATTTTATTTTTTATCTGTATAATTAAATTCTCAATTGAACAGTCTTCGTTTCATTAGGATGGCATACGTAGTTCGGGAGATATTCGGGTTTATGTGACTGACCCGTTATTTTTGGAACCGAGTGTATTTATATCAGTTGTTTAGTACCCATATTACAAGCTCTGCTTAGTTTGGGACTGAGATGGTCATTTGAGTCTAATTTGTATGTCTACTATATATACATTTGACTGCCTTGGTGGCGCAGTGGTTGCGTATGCGACGGCTATGCTTGAGGTCTCGTGTTCGATTCCCGGGTCGGACCAAAATGTTTGTGTGATCCAATATTTGTTTCGGAGTCTGGGTATTTTCTATGTATAATATGTACGTATTTACAAAAAAAAGTATGTATTTATATCAGTTTTAATAGTACCCGTAATACTAGCTCTGCTTAGTTTGGGACGATATGATGGTGTGTGTAAGATGCCTGAAATATTTATTTATATTTTATATTATATGTGCTCACTTTTAACCGTAAGTTTTTACATGGAAAGTTATTAACTGTATTGTATATTAAATGGTTTATCATGCCTTTTGAGCTTACTAACTACTTTTTTGGTTATAAGAAAATGTGTGAAAATTCTTTCATCATCATCATCAACAGCCTTTAACTGACCACTGCTGGACATAGGCCTCTCCTTAAAAAGGAGGTTTTGGTCTAAAATTCTTTATCTTTGCATGAAGAAAGTAGCATTCCCAGAATGAAAGAATGGCAATGCTAATAACCTGCACTCGAAACTGAAAAAGTTCCGAGATGTATCAATAAGTTGTTTAGTAGCTAGAGCAAGAATTCAGAATCCATGACCATGGAACTTTGACCCTAAAGGACAAGTTAATTACTTAACATTTAAATTAATTTCTGCGGATACATGCTGATGTTTCCGCAGAATGTTTACTAAACCAATAAAGAAAGGTTTTATGATTTCTTAAAAAGTTTCCAACAAAATCTATACAATTTTTTTCCATAACTAATTTTGTTTCCATAACCCAATTAAGTTTACAAATAGTTTCAAGCCACTGTCTAGTTTGAAACTATGAAATGTCACTTGCTCCTAGTTTTTGTACTTATTTTAATTCTTTTAGCAGCATTACAAAAGTGAAAAGGTTGTGTGCACCTGCCGCGGCGTGGGTAGGTCTGGAAAGATCCGCCGAGTTTTTGATCTGTTAATAAGAGTCGACCACACTGGAGGTTTCATAATTGTTGTTTTCTTAAAAAAGAACAAGTAGAAGTTCTTATTAAACTTTCGATAGTAGTTACATGCACCTAATACTCTGGGACACATATGAATTAAAATTAATGCATGGATAAAATGTGGTAAATTTAAATGAAAATGTATTGAATAAAATTTTTTTAGACAACTCCTGCATTAGGCATTTACATAATGAGTCGCGGGGGACTTTACAAACTTACATGAAACGATTAATGTAAGGATAATCATTATTATCCTTATGTATTAAGAGGTCTCGGGTTCGATTACCGGGTCTGACCAAATATTTGTGTGATCCACAAATATTTGTTTCGAAGTCTGGGTGTTTTCTATGTGTAATATGTATGTATTTACAAAAAAAGTATGTTTATGTATTTATATCAGTAGTTTAGTACCCATAACACAAGCTCTGCTTAGTTTGAGACTAGATGATGTTGTCTCTAAGATGTCCGAAAACATTTATTTATTTCATTTATTTACTATTATTATTAAAGATTGATGTCTATTTGTTATCTAAAAAACTAAAGCGTAATGCTGCAGTATGAGCAGCGCCTTAGTCCTAACTGATAAATTGCAAGTGAACAATCAAACTAACAACATAATGCAATAACCGACGTGACCGTTATAAATCAAATTGTACGTTGACCCTTATGCCCTTCGAGGCCTATGACGAAATGAAATGAAAAGAAATTAAACATAGATAATATTTATTTTTCTTTTAAACCAAAATTTATTTGCCTTGTTGGTCTAGTGTCTGACGTATGCTGCTGCTGATCAAGAGGTTTCGGGTTCGATTCCCGGGTCGGACCAAATCTTTGTGTGATTCACAAACATTTGTTTTGGAATTTGGGTGTTTTCTATGTATATATTTACAAAAAAAATATGTTTATGTATTTATATCAGTTGTCTAGTTCCCATAATACAAGCACTGTTTAGTTTGGGACTAGATGGCGTTGCGTGTAAAATGTCTGAAATTTACAATATTATCTTAAAGAATATTTAGATACAAGCGTCAAAAAATTCCCTCGCATAATTGCTTACTGGTAGCGTTGTCAAAAGACTGGCAGCATTGCCAGGTTGAATGGCAATGTTAATTCGCACGCAGTTTGTAGATTTTTTTCTTTTTTTATATGAGACAACCAAATTTTAATAAATAATAAATAAATAAATATTTTTCGAACATCTTACACAACGTTATCTAGCCCCAAACTAAGCAGAGCTTGTATTATGGGTACTAAATAACTGATATAAATATATAAACATACATTTTTTTGTAAATACATACATATTTATTTATTTCTTTTATTTTACAATATAAGGAAAACTTACAGCTAGGTTATTGCAGTATACTAACATAATAAAAAAAGAAGACCATTTAAAAATCACAGATAGAACAAATGATAAATGATGATAAATGATAAATGATAAATGATATTTATTTCTGTAAGTAAATCTTTTCAGACATTTTTACAAGTCGGACTTATAGCTAGAAGGCGCCGGCATTTCCTACGACTCACTCTGGGAAGAAACGCCGAAACAAACCACAGAGGTGTCTTTTTTTTTTTTTAAGTCCGTGTACAATATTAAAGAGAAGTAGAACAATACAAGTAGAACAATACAATTAGAGACAGTACATATACATTCAAACACATTTATTTATATTATTCATAGAAAACACCCAGATTCCGAAACAAAAATTTATGGATCACACAAATATTTGGTCCAACCCGGGAATCGAACCCGAGACCTCTTGATCTGCAGCGGCATAGGCTAGCCACTAGACCAACAAGGCAGTCAAATTGACTCTGCTCTGCCTGATGGAAAGCATGAGCGGTAGCCACCATCCTCATTGAGAGTGTACACAACCCAGCATGGTGATCCACACTATGGCGGTCTTATACGATGCATCTGCATCATTGGTTGCACTTGAAGATAATTTATTAATTTATAGGCGTCCGTGTGGTCCGTGTGAATTAAGAATAAAGAGTGTCACCACCCTTATTCATCCCACGTGGGTGTCGTAAAAGGCGATTAAGGTGTTAACTACTCAAGACAACATCAATGCTAAGAGAAGAAAAACTTGAAACCAACCCTTTACCAACCCGTCTGGCCAGCGTGGTATAGTAGGCCAATACCTCCTTTCAAGGAGAGGCCTATTTCCAGCAGTGGACTGTTAAAGGCTGTTGATGATGATGATGATGATAGGCGTAGCTAGTCTCTACTCTGGTGAAACTGGAGAACAGCTACACCGATTTTGATGGAATATACACTGATCACTTATGATACAAGGAGTAACATTCTGAAGGTATAAAGTTTCTAAGTATAGTATGTTTCTAAAATGTGACTGCCTTGTTGGCCTAGTGGTTGGCGTATGCGGCTGCTGATCAAGAGGTCTCGGGTTTGATTCCCAGGTCGGACTAAATATTAGTGTGAGTTCCAAACTAGATGGCGTTGTGTATAAAATGTCCGAAATATATCTCTTCTTCTTTGATGAGATGGCTACCAACCGAATAATATCAGCTATTTCTGCCAATGTCAAGTATTTACTTAAGGTTTTCAATTCTAAAGTCGTCGTCTTAATGAAAATAATCATAAATAAATGTGGATGAGAAGAAATGGGGTCCCCATCACAGTCTTCTGATAAAACAAAATACGATCTCTTTTCTATATTTCGTTTTGACAGTGGAGGTTGAGTGTCAATTTGATGTCATTTAGTAGGGAACGTTAGGTCAAGAATAACTTCCCCAGAACAGAGTCTGGGTGGGCGTAGCGTCGATCCTGGGGGACTTGGTAACATGGTATGGGTCCTCCTTAGAGCAGAGTGCCTAAGACTGGCACTCGGGGTGGTTTTTAAAAGGAACACCACATATTTCTGGCTACCACACATTTCCATACAACATATTTCGGGGTAGTCAAAGAAAATTTGATAAATGACTTAAAAAAATCGGCCAAGTGCGTGTCAGGACGCACAGAAATGGTTCCTCAGTCACCCATAATGGATTTAAAATCGTATCAAATAGATACTTGTTATGTTTACATATTAATGCTATAATTTTATGTGACGATTTCCAAGTGAGCGCCTTTTAAAAGTTAAGCCTCTATAACTCCTGAACCAACAAAGTCATCTAATCCGTTATAGTTTTTCTTCAAAGTTCATTATATGGACCACCATCACGAAATTTCCCAGATTTTTCGAGCCAGCCGTTTAGCTTTTAGAGGGGGGGGGCGCCCTGTTTTTACAAAAAAGTGCCCTTTAAAGTAAAATATCTCGCAAACGGATACTTAAATCAAAAAATCGTCTTTGAAACCTTTTATTGTTTTCAAAAGACCTATCTAATGATACCGAACACGATGGGGTGGCCGCGAGAAAAAATCCCCATCTTACCCCATCCCCACTTTACGTGTAGGGGAGGTACCCCAAATAAAAATATTTTACATAAGTTTATTGTAGCACTTTGTCGACTTACTTACAACACATATTCATGAAAATTTCCTCTTTCTAGCACTTATCGTTTGGACGGTAAGTCGAGGACGGACGGACGGCCAGACGGACATGACGAATCTAAAGGGGTTCCGAGTCATAAACTTCGGAACTCTAAAAAGCATCTCACTCTACACACGCCATGACTATCCGGTCCGCGGCTTTGTGTTGCTTTATCTATAGCGTCCATGTTTTCACAATTGTAAATAAATAAATGAATATCCCGGACATTTCACACACAACGAATCTTGTCCCCAAACTAAGCAAAGCTTGTATTATGAATGAGTAAACAGACAAGTGATATAAATACATAAACACACTTATTTTTGTAAATACATACATACATATTATACATAGAAAACACATAAAACTCAGAAACAAATGTTTGTGGATTACACAAATATTTGAACCGATCCGGGAATCGAACCTCTTGATCAGCAGTTGCATACGCTAACTACTAGATCAACGAAGCAGTCAAACTGTGTGTGTTTTGTTTTAATTGTTTTGTGTGAGTTCATAGTTGTTTTTGTATATGAGTCCCCGCAAAAAATTACGAAAAATACGCTATGTCTTCTCCCCTTTGGTCTGTGCGCTTGTGTTGACCTGTGTAATCTGCATGGAACATATGCCAGCTGCAATGTTTTGAAGAAAGTCGATGAAAACGTTGCAGACCACGTAAATATTACCGTACGAAGTATTGGCATAGAACCGCGCATGCGTATTGCACGCGAAACTTAACCTAAAAAGAAAGTTTGACTTGACGCGCTCAAACAGTTTGCCGAATAACCACCGCTGATGAAAATGTAAACAAATGAATTTGGAAAATATTGTAAATGTGTCGAAAAAAAATGGAAATTTTTCAAACTTTTTTCTAATTACAAATGGCTCCTAACCGTGTGTACCGAAAAACGGTGAGTTATTTTTTATTAAATAATAAAATATAATGATTTATTTGATAGAATTTAAGTGTTATAATTTTACAATAATTTAAATATTTCTGTAATCTGTTGTGGATATGTTTTTTTGCCCTGAATGTGTCTGTGAATTTGTGAGTGAAAAGAAAAACTATGTGAATGAAAAAATAAGTGAAATAAAAACACGTGTTAAAAATCGAAAGTTATTTTTAAACTTTTGTAAATTTTATGTTAAATTTATTTAAGTTGCAATTTTTGTTTCATTGCGATTTGTTAGTAACATAAGTATTAATGTAAAGTAGATTTTATTTAATTATCACGTGGTATTTTTTTTTTGATTTTATTTGTTTTGTATGAAATAACATTAAAAAAACTTAGGGCTGATTTCAAGAAAGTCACAGTGCATTAATTAATCTTAATGTTTAATTAATTTATAATTAAAACATTTATTGTTTATAAAGGTATTAAACAGTCATTATTAAAAATCACTACAATAATTCTCTCGAATACTGCTTTTAGGAATATTACTTTTAAAATCAAACAATAGAAGTACAAAGTTTAAAAAAAACTTTTATCAAAGCTTGTATGCAGTATACAGATAAGAGTCAACTTCAAGCTGATACAAAAACACCGCATTGCGCAGTTTACACGCATCTTACTTCAGTACACTGAAAAATAACACACTTCACGTGAAAATTGTGTATTAAAATAAATAAAAAAACATTCAATATTATCCAAATCTGTGATATAAGTATCGATAAGTAGCAATAAGACTCTAATTTTATAGAACTAGACGGATAATTGTGTTCGTGCTATACATTTCTGACTGTTGTTTTGACATAGAGGCGTGAATACTGGTATGTTGTGTTTTCCAATAAATAATTATACTTTATTATTATTTTCCTAAGTATTTTCTTGGTTATACAATTATATTATAAATATTCTGTCAATAGAAAAAAAAACAATGTTTAAATTAAGAATGCGGCGAGACAATGTTCTAATTTTTAATTTACGCAGTGATTTTTGTAAAATAATGACAATCGCATTTGAACTCAATTATATTATTTATGTAATATTTTATACTGTAAATATATTATATGTTTTTTATATTGAAAATAAAACTAGTTATTATGATAACCTGTTGATTTAGAGTACGTTGTATATCTTATATTTGCTTCAATTTAAACGTTTGGTCAAACTATTTGTTTATATTTATTTCATTTCCAATTAATCGAATTTATAAATAGAAGATATAAAGATAAATATTATAATTATAAGTGTAGTGTGTAATATCAGTATAATAATCGTTTCATTCAAGTAGGTAGTTCTAAATATAAAGTTTAATCAGCAGCACATGCCATTGTAAATATCAATTGTAATTCCCCAAACACATAAGCATCGCGTGTGAATTGTATATGATGGTACTTTTAGGACGTTGACATATTAAAAAGTATCACATTGCCACTAGCGAAGTTGCCCGCAGTGCAGCGTCGTATCGATCCCGTCACTACGCATGCGCAAAACATACACATTTACGTCAGTGGTAGCGGTGAACGGGTAGGAAGTCGACGACATGCCGAAACCGACACCCGTCGAAGATCTCGTAGTCCCTCCTCAGGATACTAAAATATGCGGGACCATCTGCATATGTCAGATGACAGCAGTCTTGAGTGCTGTTGCCATAGTGTATCTTACAGTCGCCATATACATGCCGTATAATAGAGCTAATGCGTCCGGGATTGACCCGACACCTATTATGTGCACTACAACACGTGCTGTCAACAAAGATAACTGTGATTGGGGATCTTGTGGTGAATGGTGTTTAAGCAAGACCTCTGGAGCCTGCATTCAAATCTACGTTAACGTTAGAAAGAATGGTACCTCTTTACTGTTATCGGAATGTGGAAGTGCTGCAAACAAAACCTGTTTTGGAATAGATCAAGAGAATGCAAAGAAATATCACTGCATCAGAGATGAGTGTCGAAACTTGACTGGAACATTCAATTGTACTGAAGGAAAGTGCATCAATATTACGGATGCTTTTGAATGTGCGTTCAGAGAAACAGATCCACCGTTAAAGTGTTCTGGAAGAAGAGGAAAGATTACCTGCATAGATGTTCAAGGACTATTTTACTGTAGCCGAGGCACTTGTAGAAAAATTAGAACACCTTATAACTGCGATCGTAGATGTGTTGACATTCCCACCCGTAATAAGAATGTGATAGTACTAAGTGGAGACAGAGTGTTCTTAGCTAGATGCACTAAACTAATCCAAGAAGATAAAGGGGACGTGGTTTGGACAGATTCAGGAGAAGAGGTCTTAATGTTATCATGCCATACGGTTCATAATGGAAGTTCAGGAGTGGTTGCTACCGATTGTATCAATGCTGCCTTATTACCGCGTACAGATATAGCAGACCTAACGAATTTTACTTATCTACAATATTTATATCAATCAAGAGCAGTTCCAAACCATGTCATAGCACCATCAGAAGTAGAACTGACATTGGCCAACGATAGTAAACTAATGATAAATTTAGAAGGATGTGTGAATACTTTGGCTGATGAATGCAAGGAATTTTTGAAGAATTATGGTAGAGATGGAGCTGACCATAACGCGAAAGCAAGATTCCCCTGCTTTTACACTGAAAATAACCCTGACACGGTTGTGTCAAGGTTTGACCTAGATTCAACATACCGTCAATTTGTAGTAGCTCTCGTATTTCCGACAGTGTTGGTAGTCGTTTCATGTATAACGTTATTGTTGTGTCAAAAGACCGTTGAAGTTGGTGATGATGCTAAAATGAGATTTAAGGGATGCAGCGCTGGCCAAGCTGATATGCAATTGCATCCAAACGATCCTGTTTCTCCACTCTGAGATCAGTCACGTGAGATTTTGTTTTATTTTTATGTATTCAATTGTAAGCTCTTATAATTTTATCTGACGAGACTATTAATTTAGATGAAGATCTTTTGTCATTGTAGTTGATGTCGTTATGGTGTATCAAAATGACCTTCAATTTACTTACACCTAAAAGCAAAATTACCAGTGATTAAGCGCCTGTTTGGCTTGGTATAATAAGAGAAAAACCTTCTTTCTAACGAGAGACGTACGTCAAATAGCAGACGTGATGTGAATGTTTCAAACCATCAAAGTTTTGGAAACTTCTCAAAAGTTGAGCTACGCCTTTCCTGTAACATCTTGATCGATAAATTCAGTGACAAGCAAGTCAACCTTGAAGACGTTGCGTGTCAAAAACTGTTTCACACCACTGAATATTTTAGCAACTTGATTTATAAGCTACATAAGTTATTTTAGACTTTCCAATTACTTATAACATAAGTTAGGTAAAGTTACATAGTGGTAGCTTGCGAATGACTCAAATCCAGATTACAAGCGACGTTAATAGCCTTTCATTATGAAGTCAAGGTGGCTTTAATTTGTGTAATTTATGTAAATATACCTTTGCAAGTCATGAACTGATGTTTTATGTTTTTGGTAGCCAGTGTTCATTTAGGTTTCGATCGGACCACTAAGGGTCTTGTTGAAAACGAGTAGTTAAGTCACAATTCATTAATTTTTTGCTAGTTCTATTTTGATTATTTTGTTATTTAATATAGTGTCATTGCTTTTGGAAACATAAATTAATATTAACAAGCAACTATAAATACATATTTTGTATCAAATACATTATTATCAATTATACATTGAATCGGACGAATGTAAGCGAATAGTACAATTATTACAGAGTAGCTTCAGTAAAAGAGTCTAATCTAAAATATACCTATTTTTAAACTATTTACTAATAGATCTTTTGTTTCTATTTCAGGCGTTCCCCTCCTTTGTGAGGGTCCGGCTAGTTCATTAAGAGACGACTAAACTTGCTTGCAATGCTTTCTACTGGCTGACACTCCCTCCAGATGTCTACTATGAGCAGATCCAGGACCAGCCTCTCCCCAGCACCTTCAGAAAGATCGACACTACCTATGGGCGCCTCTGCAGAACCGGGCAGCCCTGACTTCAAGTCTTTGGATCAACCGACGAGGGAGCAGCTTTTAAACCACTTTTTTGAAAGATTCAAATTCTATACATCATTATGCCTTGGCACGTCAGCTATCCTCGCAGTCTTCGCTTTTCTATTCTTAATACCTTTCGTCGTGGAGCCAGCTATACAGACAATCCTCGCGGAGTTTGTGCCTGAAGCTGGTATATGCACAGTATCTGAACACGTGCACGCTGAAACTTTAACTAATTGCACTTGGGCATCTTGTAGGGAAGGATGTACAACTGCTCACACTAAATGCCACAAAATACGTGTAAATTTGTCTAGACAACCGTTCGTTGAAGGTGCAATTGTCCCTACAGAATGGGACGAAACAGATTTGAAGTTTCTTATAAATCCAGAAGGCTGTGGATATCCGCCTAGAGTTAATTGCTCTGTTTTTGCAAGTGAATATGCCGGTCCGAGAGCACCTAAAATATTTCCTTGTTACTATAGTTTAACGAGACCTGATTTAGTGGTGGCGAGGTATTCTTGGGAGTCAACGGTACGAGGTCTGATTCTGGCGCTGGTTTTGCCTACGACGGTGTTCGTGTTCAGTTTGAGTGTGCTCGCTTACTGGCACTGTCGTTGCTGCGACAGGGCTTGTAACAGGCGAGTCCACGCCGAATCCTTCGCGAGTAAAGAGGAGTAAGTATCACAGTCAAATTTCCTTACTTATTGTCTAGATTTAGAATTCGTAGTAACAAGAAACGTAGTAGTTGATTTTGATAATAGTATTACTAATGGACTTTCAGGTCCTTTCTCAAGTATGGTGTTGGAACTTCGTAAATAATTATTTTACAAGTACGTTAATATCTTGAATTTAGCACAACGTAGAGTAACATACATTATACATTCTGTTTTGTAACTAATATTACTGCAGGCGTTGAATAGGCAATAACAGTTCCTTTTATCTTTTGAGTCCGATTTACAGTTGAACAAAGAGAGTCTTTTTGTTTTATTATTTTTTCAAACATGTTTCTTATTTATCAGGTACAACAAGAAATTTAATTGAAACATCGCCATATTGAAGAGTTTAATACCAACAGGTATATCTCTTGAAATTTTATTTTATTTTCTTGACTAAAAGATAAATTGAACTGTTAATAGTCATACTATTAGTAACTAAAA
Source organism: Phragmatobia fuliginosa (assembly GCA_932526445.1). Classification (NCBI taxonomy): domain Eukaryota; kingdom Metazoa; phylum Arthropoda; class Insecta; order Lepidoptera; family Erebidae; genus Phragmatobia; species Phragmatobia fuliginosa. The sequence goes on along the minus strand of OW052078.1, from coordinate 15,069,771 downwards.
TAGGCAGAAATTTCATCATCATCATCAGCCCGTTGACGTCCACTGCAGGGCAAAGGCCCCTCCTAAGTCAGCTAATATGCTTTATATTAATAAATGTCCGAGTATATTATATTCAACGATTACAATGCAGTAACTGCACTTATAAAGTCTCGCATTTAGTGATGTTAGTAAGTAATTAGTCCACTTACATAATCATCATCAACAGCTTTTAGTAGTCCACTGCTGGACATAGACCTCTTCTTAAAAATTGCCTGCCTTGTTGGTCCAGTGGTTAGCTTATGCGGCTGCTGATCAAGGGTTCTCGGGCCCGATTCCTGGGTCGGACCAAATATTTGTGTGATCCACAGATGTATGTATAGTTTATGATAATTAATATTAAAATTCGAGATTTCGTAAACCGAAAACGGTGTGCAGTGTCCCATTGACTCGCCGTTCCAGGCTCAGTTTTATTTTTTGAAAGTACTTTAAAATTACATGTGGTTTTGGTAGGGTGGGGGAGGGGTTGTTCTGAACCTCACCACGTATCACCAGGAGGGAGGGAGGGCTTAAAAAAGGGCTAAAAAAACATCACGTAATTAACGGACGCCCCCCAAGTCAACGCAACATGACGTCACGAATCTTGTTATTTTAGATCGGTCTTCTGTGAGAGGGTAGTACCGTCCCTGTCATTCATGCTGTAATCAGCGTTGATATGAGACTTTATACGATCACGTAAATTATTAACTGCTGCCTGTAACCACTGCCAGTGCAATCTGGTTGTAACGTCGGGAAATTGAAATGTACGAGGCGTTAGCACTAATTTCGGATTAAAAAGTAATAAAAGTTCAGCTCTATATAAACTATGATAGTCATCTTTTGGATAGCAAGTGATGCTTGATTAGTGACTTAGTTTTGAAACTGTGTAACCCTTCACAAGGGATTTTGTATCCCATAATCAAACGACACTGCTTTTCTAAAAACTCTAATTGACAAAAAAAACTGACCATAAAACGTATTATTGTATCGAAATATACCGTTTTAGGAGTAATTACTATGTTAAAATAATACAGTGTTAATTTTATCTTCCACAGCAGCAAACTGCTTTGCGAGTTGGATGACGACCCGAGCGATGATGTGTTCTGACGCCGAGCTTCAGCCGCCCGCCGCCGCACCTCTCCTCGTAACCCTGAAGGCTATGCACGACTCTAAACGCTGCATGACGGCCCCATGATCAGTCCATGCTTCAAGACGGCCGCATAATAACTCCATGCAACATGATACCTATGCGAGTTACATGGAGCATTCCTACACAATCATATAATAAACTTTAAATCATTTATTCCATTTTCAAATTCCTACTATTGATTGAGAAGTCTACACAAAATTGTATGGTTGTGAAATTAAAATTTATACCTATTCTAATTTGTACTGGCCTTTTTTAAATTATAATTCGGAATTCAAAAAACATTGTCATTAAAAATATTTAAAAAATAAATTCGATTGTATTAACAATACCGGTTTAAACTTTTCAATCAATGGAACCTCTCTTTAAAAATATTAAAATTTATAATAACTTTAAAAATATAGTCAGTGCATGTGCTGTAAAATACAACTTTTATAAAGGAATTCGTAAAAATGTGTGTTCAGGCCTTTAAGGGACTCTTTTGAAATCGGAACAGTATTAATATAACCTAATCATTATTGGCGGGAATCAAGGCTTACGCTTAAAGATGTATAAGATTTCGGAAAATAAAAATAAATAAAAACAGCGTCTCTATATTCTAAATTTGAGCTACGCCGGATAGTAAATTAAGTACTTTTTAAATATTTTTTTTTTGCTTCAGGAAACGCGTGATTCTTATTCTAATTTGTACTCGTATTATTAATAATACTTAGTTATTAAATATCATTCAAAAATCATGTTCAAATTATGTACCTTATTAAATAATATGTAAGGATTAATAAAATTTTAAATGTTGAAAATGACAATACCATCAATACTTTTCACACGCATAGATTAACAAGTTTATTGTATCTTTACAAACAAAATTGAAATTTCTGTTTGGTTTATCAAATTAACAGTTTTTATTATATTCATGTGAAAGCATATACGTTACGTTACTTTTATATTTTTTCTCTGTCTGTCTGTTTGTTCCGGGTAATCTCAGGAACGACTGAACCGAATTTGACGTGACTTTCACTGACAAAAAGTTAATGACCTAAGGAGTAACTTAGGGTAATTATTTTTAGACTAGCTTCACTCCGCAGCGATACTCGCGGGTAACACCGCGGCCCTCAGCTAGTTGTGAATACAAACAACGCTTTTGTCTTATTATTGTTAATTTTACTATATTTTTTTTTTTAATTATATCTTTTAGATCTAATGTTATTTAATTTTTGACTGATCGTATCATAGTCATTGGTGTTTTTGTCGATGTCTTGTATATTGTAAAATTGTACTTATTGTATAAATTTTCTCTGACTGTCCTTTAAAATAATATTCAAAATTAATGTTATTATTCAATTGTGCTTTTAGTCTAATACAAATTTGGATTTAAAAAAAAATCATTTATAAAGTGGCAGTACCCAAATGTTTTTTTTTTTACTTTTTATTGGTTACCAATGTGGATTAATATTTCAATCATTTTATAAGTAGTAGCGTTATATGTTTAGCTTAAAGTAAAAACACAAAAAATTAAAGTTACGTTATTTTAAATAAATGTTATTGTACATAATCGGCCACTTTTTGTGATATTATATTAAATATATTGTTCGAAGCTTTAAATTTAAAGAGTCTCATCTATATTGTGCATTTGTGTTAATGTTGCCAATAGAAATAACATTTTATTATTATTTTACACGTTACATTTTGTTTGTTCTAAATTTAAATATTTTAAACTAAAAATGTGTTGAAATTGGAATGTAAATATTTAATTGTTGTTATTATTCGTGGAGATACTGTTTATGTTTCAGAGTATTAGTGTTTAGGTAAAAATAATTATGCAAATGGTTCTTGAAAAATGCAACAAACACAAAGTGTAATGACAAATAAAGCTTGTTTTGTAAATAGCGATCTATTTTATTTGTGTATATGTCGCCGACTAAATAAACGTCTGAGTAGTGATAGTAATTGATGAGGCTAGGCTGTTGCCTAGCCTCATCAATTACTATCACTACTCAGACTAAACTGGTTCTTAGGTTAGGTTGGAGGCGGCGTGCGCCCTGGCCGGAACACCCCCGTGGGATTTGGAGGCGGAAGTGCTCGCCGACGTTTATCGGCGAGTGGCTAACTACCGGGCGGAGAGTGGTGGAGTTGGACCTCCGCCCGAGGACGTGCGCGAGTGGCGCATAGCCGCTCACCGAGCCACGATGGATCGCTGGTCGGACCGGCTGGATACTCCACGTGCTGGCTTCGCCACCGTAGAGGCGCTTCAGCCGGTCATGGGCGAATGGGCCGTAACGGGACCCTTACCTTCCGACTGACGCAAGTTCTTTCCGGGCATGGCTTCGGAAAGTACCTGCACTCGGTCGCCAGGAGGGAATTGAGTCCCGCCTGCCACCACTGCGACTGCAGTGATAATTCGGCTCATCACACGCTGGCGGTCTGCCCCGCATGGGAGACGCAGCGCCGGGTCCTCACTGCAGTCATCGGAGGGGATCTCTCACTGCCGGCCGTCGTTCGTTTCATGGTCGGCAGCGAGAGCTCATTTACCGCGGTCGCAACCTTCTGCGAGGTCGTAATCACGCAGAAGGAGGCGGCGGAGAAGGCCCGGGAGGACGACATCCAATCGGACCTGATTCGCCGCCGGCGAACCGGGCGGCGGAGGCGCGAACATCTGCGCCTCATGCCGCCTTGAGTGTGGGCGCGGGTGGACGGGACGGGTTTTCCCTCCACCCGCATTATGTGGCCAGCCGCGAGGGGGCGGCGTCGGTGTGTGCCAGACGCCGCCTAAGAGAGGGTCATCGAGAGTCATCACCCTGGACTTCTCCTCCTCCTAAACGGAGAAGCGCGGAAAGGGCACACTGTGTGTTTTTTAGTCGGTTCAAGTCCGACACACCACCCCGCCGTAACCCCCGGTGGGGTGACGGTCCATGATGATTTTCCACACAAGTCCAGAAGGAGATATCACGCTGGACTCCTAAAATAGAAGCGCAAAGAGGGCATACCGTGTGGTTTTTAGTCAGTTTGGTCACACCGCCCCGCCGCATAGAAAACCCCGGCGGGGTGACGTGAACATCACACCAATTTCTTTACAATACCATCGAGTGTATAATCGTATGTCGGAATACAATATAATTTAAATTAGGTGACATCTAGAAACGGGATCGCCCTGGGTATAGATGCCGATTAAGACTCATCTTTTAACGTCAGGTAAAAGAATATGATACCTCCTTAATAGCAAGGTATATCATCATCAATCAACAACCCATGACGTCCCACTGTTGGCCTCGGGTCTACTGTACACTGTCCAAGTGCGGGTTGGGAACCAAGGTATATGGTATGTCGGAAAAATACCGAATCAGGGTGGACTAAATCAATGCACAAAGAAGAAGAATCCAGCAGATACGAGTATAGTTGCCAGTTCGACATCAATCAACCCTACTGTTCAGATTAGGGACCAATAAAGCGTAATACTTGTCATACTGACGTCTTAGTTCTGCTTCTGCTGCAGCAAGGACTAAAAATGAGTTTATAAGATATTTTTGGAATTGAAATTGGAACGTATCAGGGACATGAAATAATATCGGGCCTTCCTAAGTGAGCTGTATTTTATTTCTATAATTGGCAGATTCATCTTAACGCATGGAAATTTACCCTCGTTGACACAATATTACCATAGTATACGACTCCAGATGTCCTTTGTAAGTTATTAAAGTTCTCATAAACTTAGTTGCTTACGTATAGGCAGAAAACCTGCCCCCCTAGTTAAGCTGTAAACGTATTTCGTTTTTCTTTAACCAATCAACTCTTGTTTGATTGGATAATATTTTGTTTTGATCACGTGACTGAGTGACATTCGCCAATCAAACAAGAGAATAGAGGGGTCAACAATTAAAGAAAGAAAAACGTTTTCAACTTGACTAGGGTAACCGATTTTAGAGTACCTTTTTTTCTGTGCGGAAATCCCCACGCATGCCACCATTTGGTGGCTATGTCGGAATCATGGCTTGCAGACGGCCTCCTGCCGTGCGAGAACTCCGATGTTCCCCTTCCGCCAAATATCGAAGCGTGCGCGTTTTGTAGCGCTCGCGTTGCCACCCCGGGATTTTAGAGTACCTTTAATATTCGTTTCACAACAACTTGAACACCTATTACAAAGATATTGCCATCTATATATCTACTCTATAAACAGGTTTAGTATTACTAACTCCTAGATGGCGTTATAGCCAAATTTATAGCAACATTGCGCTATCGGATAGGTATGAAGTTTTTATATTGGTTGGTACTTTGGGGAGGTTATATTGGTACTTTGGGGAGGTTATATTGGTACTTTGGGGAGGTTATATTGGTGCTTTGGGGAGGTTATATTGGTACTTTGGGGAGGTTATATTGGTACTTTGGGGAGGTTATATTGGTGCTTTGGGGAGACCTCCATGCAGTAGAAGATAGCTATAGGCGGAAATATGGGCGCATTGAAGTGCTCATAGCCAAGTGCTTTATGTGATTGGAACCAATCACCGGGGGTAAGCAACGACGGCGCGGTCAGTAACTAGATGGGTGACCGTTTGTGGCATGATATGTTATGAGCGTTTCCGTGATTCGTAGGTCATGTTAAGCAGTCGGTCCTGGTTGTTCATCAACAGCCTTCAACAGTCCACTTCTGGACATAGACCTCTCCTTACAAAGAAGGTTTGGCCTACTATACCACGCTGGCCAGACGGGTTGGTATAGGGTTGGTTTCAAGTTTTCCTTCTCCTTGCATTGATGTTGTCTAGCGTAGTTTATCCCTTAGTCGCCTTTTACGACACCCGCGGGATGAATAGGGGTGGTGACACTCTGTATTCTTAATCCGTCACCACACGGACGGTTGTTATCATAAGATAACAGTCGTGAAGCTTAGTTGGAGGCCTTCGGGCCGCTTCAAAACATCCAAAGACAAGTCACCAACTCGCACTCGGCTAGCGTGGGGACGTATGGCCTTAACCCTCTCCAGAGAGGAGACCCGAGCCCAGCAGTGGGACGTTTTAATAAAATTTGTATACATTATGTCCTCTGAGTCATTATTACGAATCTCATTCATTAAAATGAATTCAGTAAGTGCAGTGGAGCATACAAGCATACTTACTGACTTCGCCGTAGTCGGATAAAAATTAAGTTGAACACATTAAACATTTACACGATTAAATTTGTAACGTGCATCACACGATTAAACATGTAGGTATATTATATAACCTAGGAACTACTAGGCATAATAAAAATACTTGCCACGGATCGATAAAAAGTAATAATTTAGCACCTCACTGACTCATTATATGGTAATAAGCGGAGCGGGTAGCGATTTCATAATGTCTGACTGGAGATTTAAAGCTAAAATAATTTACTTCAATACTCCTATAAGTATGGATTCAACACGATCTCTATAGGCTGATGTCATCATCTCCTGAGAATGGAGGGGTTGGCCTGCTGTTACTGTTACCCGCAAATACTTGTACAAATGGAGGGCCAGGTATTTAAATTATATAGCAAGGTTCGCCAAATAGTTATTTATAAAATGGAAAGTACGCACTCAAAACGAATAAATATGAATAGGTTCAGAGTAGTCGTAGTACAGAGAGTGGTCTCTCAGAAACGGCTCTAAGGATTTCGCTGAAATTTGATATTTGGGGGTTTTTCGGGGCTGAACATTCTAGGTCAGTGTTGTGTTTAGGAAAATAGGGAGTTTTCCAGTTTGCTTGAGTTTTTAGGGTTCCGCTGCCAAATGGCAAAAAACGGAACCCTTATAGATTCGTCATGTCTGTCTGTCTGTCTGTCCGTCCGTATGTCACAGCCACTTTTCTCCGAAACTATAAGAGCTATACTTTTGAAACTTAGTCAGTAGATGTATTCTGTGAACCGCTTTAATATTTTTACATAAAAATAGAACAAAAGCAATAAATTTTGGGGGTCCCCATACTTAGAACTGAAACTCAAAAAATTTTTTTTCATCAAAACCATACGTGTTACTACTACGTTCTATGGATAGGTCTTTAAAAATGATATTGAGGTTTCTAAACTATCATTTTTTTTTAAACTGAATAGTTTGCGCGAGAGACACTTCCAAAGTGGTAAAATGTTGGCCCCCCCCCCTGTAACTTCTAAAATAAGAGAGTGATAAAACTAAAAAAAAAATATGATGTATATTACCATGCAAACTTCCAACGAAAATTGGTTTGAACGAGATCTAGTTAGTAGTTTTTTTTAATACGTCACAAATCATAAACCGCAATTTACATTTCTTTCAATCAAAACACTATTATTAAAACATTGATGAAAGTTACAACGAACTACAAAAACTTTTATATGATGCTACGGAACCCCTCATGGGCGAGTCCGACTCGCACTTGGCCAATTTTTATATAATAATCTTAGCATAGCTCGCGACATCTATACTCCTCTTTCAATAATACTTGGTTGGTTGGTGGTTAGTAATACAACACAGCAACACTACAGCTACGTGAGAGAATAGATATCGTCGTTAAACACTAAATAAACGGAGTAAAACTCGGTCGCCCAGGTACTTTGATTATTTATGAATTTATTTCACTAAAAAAATGCAAAGTACTTGTCACTTCATTACATATTATTAGATTTAGCTGATTTATAAGCAATCAGTTCAGAACATTTTTTGATCGCATATTTAAAGTTTTGCAATACTTATTTATGCCGCTTATCGTGTGTTTTAAAACCTAACCCTTAAATGGAATAGGTAGTATTTTAAAAGGGTTCATTGACCGCAGGCTGGCACGGAACCTTGCGTTTGACTGCATTACGGGGTGCCATTATGGTAATTCATTAGAACTTGCTTTAAAATACTAACATGTAACCTCACTTTTAAATACACGCTATTTTGGAACTTTTCATTAAAACAGTTCTACGTACCCCTCGCCAACTGGCCGGGTGTTGGTGGTCAGCTCGGTCAGGGGTCCTAGGATCGAACCTAAATACAACTTCAGAGAAACCTTTATCTAGAAATAACGTAAGTGACTGCGCAAATACTTGCCAACTACACATTTATAGAGTCAAGAGTAAGCGTCATCATCATCACTGTGAGATAACCCACACACTGGCGGTCTGGTCAGTTGTTTCTTTATCATTCTCGCGACTTCTGGAAGACGGAAGAATGATGCAGAATGTTTGGGCCTCCGGTCTCACACTCACCAACGAAATACGACAGCAACAATGCTGTCATTATTAGGATGGTCTTCTGTGTGAGGGTAGTACTGCCCTGGTCGAGCCGGCCCATTCGTGCTGAAATCAGATCTCTTCTACCTAAAAGTTATATTACAAAATATATTTTGTAGTTGGCAATGCGCAAACCAAAAGTTGAATATAGTGTATGTTGACTTAGAAAAAGCATAATTATGACAGGGTGCCGCGAGAGGTTTTGATAAAGGCTTTGAAAGAAGAAAGAGTGTCATAAAGAAATGTAGCTCTCATGATCGGCTGCAGGAAACACTGACTAATTCAATGTCTCTATTGGCTTGTTCCAGAGAACGACTCTTAGCGCATACCTCTTCCTGTTGATGATGGATGCTCTGAAATCGGAAATATAGGAGAAGGCACCATGGTGCGAGCTATTTAAAGTGTATGTGTGTGTATGTAATGTTTGATGCATTTGCAAAAAAGTACGTTTTTTTTTTATTATTTATTAATAAATATGTATATCAGTTGTCTAGTACTCATAAAATCCCTGCTTAGTTTGGGACTAGATGACGTTGTGTGTCAGAAAGATGTCCGAAATATTTATTTATTTTTATTATTTATTATTTGCTTACATGAGTAAAGTCACTTTTTGCCCATGATTTTTATAAAGATTTCACTAATAGACAGAATGATAGAAGAATATAATAGTATAATGGCAATTCAAGAACTTTCATACTTCTTACATATTTTATTCCAATAGAACTAAAATCAGTTGTACATGAATAGTAAATTTGATGCCCCGCCTTTCTAAATGCCCTGTAATTACAGCGGTATGACCTACTTCAGCGAGTGCAGGAGCTCGAGAAACTTGTAAGTTTTCTAGTAATTTGCAAGCTTGGGCCATTGCCTACAATGCATAGAGGTTGTTTATACTATACTTACTAGCTGATTCTCAGGGTATTTCCCACGATTATTGTTGTAAACCGCAAGTAAAGCGGCGAAGCACTGCAAGCTACTAAAAAAGTGGCCAAGTGCGAGTCGGACTCGCCCATGAAGGGTTCCGTAGCAGCAAATAACATCATATAAAAGTTTTTGTAGTTCGTTGTAACTTTCATCGATGTTTTAATAATAGTGTTTTGATTGAAAGAAATTTAAATTGCGGTTTATGATTTATGACGTATATGGGGACCCCCAAAATTTATTGCTTTTTTTCTATTTTTGTGGAAAAATATTAATGCGGTTCACAAAATACATCTACTGACCAGGTTTCAACAGTACAGCTCTTGTAGTTTCGGAAAAAAGTGGCTGTGACATACGGACGGACAGACAGACAGACATGACGAATCTATAAGGGTTCCATTTTTTGCCATTTGGCAACGGAACCCTAAAAAGGTTACTCTTTATGTCATCAGCTATCTGACAGTGAAAGGCCGATCAAAATCGATTCAGCCGTTCCAGAGATTACTTGGATTAAATAGATGGACAGACAGACATACAAAACATTAAAAAAATATTTTTCGATGTTTTAATGATCTAGTGGTTACCGTATGCGGTTCTGATCAAGAGGTGTCGGGTTTGATTCCCGGGTCGGACTAAATGGTTGTATGACCTACAAACAATTGTTTTGGAGTTTCGTTACACATATGTGTTACCATATGTGGCACACATATGGTAACATAATATGTTCATGACAACTGTGACCGACGGCTTAACGTGATCTCCGAGGCAAGGGCGTTAATCACCACCAAACTTCCACACTCCGAGCTGTTATTAAGAATTTCCTGCAAGAAAAATCCAACAAAACTTTAGGCGCATCCGCGTCGCGCCTAAAGTTTTGTTGGCTTCCAATGTTCTCTAAAACTGCGTAAGTAGATAAAGTATTTTATTATTATTTGAAACACTATATAAGCCTGCCAAAGTGACTCTACTATGCCTGATGGAAAGCATAAGCAGAATTTATGAGTAAATGGTCACCATAATTAAATAGTGATGACTGCCTTGTTAGTCTAGTGGTTAGCGTATGCGGCTGCTGATCAAGTGGTATCGGGTTCAATTGACGGGTCGGAACAAATATTTGTGTGATTCACAAATGTTTGTTTCAGAGTCTGGGTGTTTTTTTTTTTTTATTGTTGTAATGGAATAGGCGTTTGTCTTCCATCTCACCTGTTGGAAAGTGTAGATGAAGACGAAGATGGTACACGCCCATCCAAAAGAAACCTGTTCATTCTACTCTTAAAGGCTCCAGGGTTCAACTCATCAGGAAAAATAGACCCAGGCAGGTCGTTCCAAACTCTGGCGACTCTCACCAAAAACGAGCTATTTTCTATGTGTAATATGCATGTGTTTACAAAAAAAGGTATGTTTATGTATTTATATCAGTTGTCTAGTACCCATAACATAAGCTCTGCTTAGTTTGGGACTAGATGATGTTGTGTGTAAGTTGGCCGAAATATTTATTTATTTATAACAAGTCAGCACGAATGCTGTCGTTTCAGATTGGTCTTCTAAGAGTCTTCACTTCTTGGATGGCTACTCACCTTGAGTAGCCATCTAAAGTGACCAGATTCATTAAATCTATTGTGCTCATGAGCGAAACATAACTATAATTAATCCATGCGCTTTACGGGCTATATAAAATATGATATAAAAGCTTTATGGAGCCACTCTTGGGAGGGAATGATGCTTATAGCGCTTATTTACAGTCCTCCGCGGTCCCTCCAACTTGACTGAGAGGCTGGATGAGATATTTTTAACTCTCGATGCTAAATAACGAGTATTATAAGTTCGGCGTTTGAATATTTAAATCTGTATGTATACGGCATTGTAAATTCTAAATGGATGGACCGTTGGCGATTTAGTTTAGAATTTTCGCAGTCAAAAATATGTTTGAGCAAAACGTTAAAAGATTTGCGCTGTGTTTTGAATTTTTAGTTTTACTTATATAAGTTTAATTGTTGTGATCAAATTTAATAAAGATTAACAGGTTTCCTTTGATATCACGTTTCTCAGAACCACACAACGCGAAACTTTAAAAAGTGCGTTACCAAACATATAGCTATGTTAAATAATTTGATTATTATATATCTTACATGACACTGCAAAGTCAACCTACCCCAAACATAAGTCATTAACCCATAAAATGTAAAAGCGCCATTCATTGCACCGTAATCACAAACAACAGAACAAAGTAACCAAACATTGCCAACTCTGTTAAAATACTCCCACATTTGAAAACAGGCGCCATTTAGACCATTTTTCAATGCATCTCAAATGTACCTCGCCTTTAAATTTGTATAGAAACAACCATAGGACGTGCAAAGAAAAATAATCCGAAGAACATTCAGCATCGGGACCTCAGAATTGTAAAACAAGACTGTCTGTCGCCGTACACTGTTAGAACACATGATACCGCTGTATCGACCCAAAGAGAGCGACGCGCGCACTCGAATAACCATGTCTGTATACCAAAATACATTAAACAAACTCAATATAAAATAAAAAAGATATCTATTTCAAGATAAAATTAAAAAAAATGAGTTCCAATTTTAAAAATCTTTTTTTTATTTTATACACATTAATTTTATATTTTTAATTTTTTACTACTAATTCCAATTTTAAAATTTAACACAATATTTTTCTTATTTTGTTTTCTTGTTTTTAATTAATATGGGCAAGGCTTTTATGGGATTTTTTATGTGTTATACAAGGTTCTGGGTTGCTTTTGAAGGCGATGAAAACGGTCTGCGCCCAGTAGTAGCCTAGTCGCGGGAACGCGTCGACGTCTGACGAAAAACAGACGTCATTGAAATAGAGAATTAAAAAAAGTACGCTTTGAACACAGAACATAATGAAATAGTGCTAAAATAACTAAGTGTTTTACCATTCATTGTTTTTTCGTCGTGTTTTGTTCTATATGACAACGGTGGTAACGGAGCTTTGATGAGGCTGGTTTTATTATATTGTAATTTATTTTCAGCATTCATCTATTCATCAACATGCTATAATGAAATACATCAACTAGATTATAATGCAAAACATACCTGTTTTGTTTCATAATCTGTAGAAAAATAACGCCAAGTCATTACTGCATTATGTCAATATGCGTAACGTATATTCTACGCGTAATCGTAGTTCGATTCTATATTTAAATAACTTAAAAAAAAACAAAATACAAAAAGTTTAAGCACAAATTTTTAAATTATGTAACGAACATTGTTTATTTCTTTGTATTTAAAATGAAATAAAGTGTTTTGTTGTTGAATTACAGCTATTGCATGATTGTAATATAATTTTATGTTACAAATCGTAGCGTGAGGGGCCTATATTAGTATTGTGTGACGTCAATTCCATAGTTTGAGGTTAGGTTATGTAACAGTGTTTTAAACAGTACAAAAACTGTCGAAGTTTTTCAGAGATCATTTTATCGCGGCTCTTGTATGTAAGAATTTGGGATTTCCATTTTATTGAGACCCATATTGACTTTGGATGGCGTGAAGTGTATGGATGGAACGGCTTATAACTTTAAGTACCAGTTTTATTGGGTACATAACCAAGTTTATAGGGTTCGTATGGTAAAAGTTTTTCTACATAATTATAATAAGTAGTACTTACTTTGTTAAGTAATATTTCTTATATTACATATCGTTGAAGTTTTGCCCTGCTATACACAATCTATTTTCATATTATTTTGGTTACTTTATTACTGTCTGATCCGAAAAAAAATTTTTTGTTTTTTTTTTAATTCATATTTCAAAAAATATTTATAAAACTAACAAATATTAAACTAGTTGGTAAAACAGATTTAGCTGTACCGTTGTGAGTCGCAGGTTCGATTCCCACTAACTGTCAAATATTTATAATTTCTGAAGAAAAAACCATTTCATAATGTACAAATCACATAATTACATTAGTACTAAACACTATCAATCGACAACACTTTTAAAATAATATTTACTGATCTTTTCCTAACTAAGTTACTAATTTCCCATACAATTTATAAAATGAAAATGAAAAAAAAAATCAGACATTACAGACATGTTACACACAACGTCAACGGAATAGAACCCGAGACCTCTTGATCAGCAATCGCATACGCTAACCACTAGACCAACGAGGCAGTGAAATTAAATCGAAACCATAAATTATTTACATAATATATCCTTCCTTGCTTAATATTTTGACTATGGACTAACTAAATCGATAGTTCCAATATCTAAGACAAAACTTTGAATAGCTTTATATAATGTTGATTATCTTCCTAGCCTTTATTCCCAAGTTTAGCTAGGTTGGCTACTAGTTCAACCGATTTTACCTGAATATCAGTTTTTCCACGGAGCGCCTGGCATCGGACCTCCGCAACCCTAAGGGAGAACTGAAATTCAAAAGTACAACTAGTTGTCAGTAAATTTGAGGGCACTGACTTTCCAATAACAATTGCCATATATGTTCATGACGACCGGGACCGACGGCTTAACGTTTGTCTCTATATGACTTTCTTATAAACTTAATGTAATGATTGGATACACAATATGTGTATCGATAAGTCATTTTACATTTATCATTATTATCATCATATCAAATTATATTACATATAATTTATATGTAATATAATTTGATATGATGATAATATCTGATGTGATCTGATGTGATAATATCTGATCTGATGATAATCATTTATCATTTTGGTATCATTTTGGTAAAATAATTTCGGAAATGTTTTTTAAAATAAATATATAATTAAAATTATAATATTAGGGTTTAAAATATGAAATTGCCGATTAGTGCTGAAAAATTCTTAATTTTTTTCATTTAACATAAATTATTTATTCAATCAAAACATCTACCATTATTATCTATACATAGCTGCCATCTAATAGGAAGGTCATTTTTGCCTTTGCGATAGAATTCATTTTCAATTTCATTTGAATAATATTTCAAAATAAACAAACGTATTATTTACTTCATCAATCATCATCAACAGCCTTTAACAGTCCACTGCTTGACATAGGCTTCTCCTTAGAAAGGAGGTTTTGGCCTACTATACCACGCTGGCCAGACGGGTTGGTAAAGGGTTTGTTTCAAGTTTTCCTTCTCTTGGCAGTGATGTTAGCTGCTTATTTTGTTCCTTTAGTGGCCCCTTACGACACCCATGGAGTGAATAGGGGTGGCGACACTTTGTATTCTTAATCCGTCACCAAACTGTCTTTTTTTATTTACTATTATTTATTAAAATAAAAAGAAACTAAGTTATATATTTGCCCCCCAAAACCTGTTTGATGGTTTAACTGGGGGAACGAGTCTCCGTACAATTATCAACTTATAAAATTACTAGCTTTCGCCTGCGGCTCTGCCCGGTCTATTTCAGTGATCGCGGTAAAAAAACTTGTAAATTTTTTTGTTGACAAAAGTATCCTATGTTACTTCTAATACCTCCTAAAATATGTGTACAACGTTTCATGATGATCGGTTGAGTAGTTTTCGCGTGAAAGCGTAACATACAAACTTATATTCACATTTATAATATTACTAGCTTTCGCCCGCGGCCCGCGCGTTATCGCTGTAAAAAGTAGCCTATGTCCTTTCCCAAGTTCAGTTCTATCTTTATACCAGATTTCATCAAAATCGGTTCTGTGGTTGAAGCGTGAAAGCGTAACAGACAGACAGACGGACAGAGTTACTTTCGCATTTATAACATTAGTAGGGAAGTAGGGATTGGGGATAATACTTAACAACAAAGAAAGCCAACAGTTTAGATAACAAAACGTAGAGATGTGTTCTCTAAGACATGTGTAGTGTGTAGTGTGAATGTTCGAGACAGAGTCAGGGATACAGTGATAAGAGAACGTTGCAGATTGAAAGAAGATGTAGTGACAAGGATTGAAATGGGCATCATTCGTTGGTTTGGCCACTTAGAGAGGATGGATGATAGAAGACTCAAGAAAGGAATTTATAGGGGCGAGTGTATGTGGAAGTATCAGAAAAAGTCGTCCACAGTTAACATTTACAAACCAAATTGGGCCAAATAGGGCCACCTCTACAAAGGGCCATGTCAATAGCACCAGGAACTGACGTGCATGCATGCATGCAGCGATTGATGAATGTGGAAGTTGCAAAAGCGATGTGTCAGGGATGTAGCTGCTTAGTAAGTGACGCTATGTATGTTTAAAACTTTGTGTCCGGGTGTGCTTTGTGTCCGTTTCATGTATGTTTGTAAAGTCCCCCGCGACACAGGAATTTATATTCCTAATGCGGGAGTTGTCTTTTTAAAAAAAAAAAAAAAAAAAAAAAAAAAAAAAAAAAAAAAAAAAAAAAAAAAAAATGAGCCAAGTGCGTGTCAGGCCACGCACAGGAAAGGGTTCCTCAGTCGCCCATAGCGGTACGTGGATTTAAAATCGTATCCAAATTAAGTATAAATGCGTTAATTTTGTCTGACGTTTTCCAAGTAAGCGCACTTTACAAGTTAAGCCTCTATAACACCTGAACTAACAAAGTCATCTCATCCGTTATAGTTTTCCTTTAAAGTTAATTAAATGGACCACCATCAAGATTTTTTCTAGATTTTTTGGGGCAGCCGTTTAGCTTTTAGAGGGGGGGGACGCCCTGTTTTTATAAAAAAGTGCCCTTTAAAGTAGAATTTCTAAACCTAAAAAATAAGAACAGATACCTAAATTTCCTTTATTGTATTAAAAAGACCTAACCTATCTATTAGCACCTATCTAGCACTTACCGTTTGGACAATAAGTAGAGAACAGACGGACGGTCGGACGGACATGACGAATCTATAAGGGTTCCGAGTCATGAACGACGGAACCCTAAAAACGGATAAAACCTTTAAAAACGATGTTCCGCAACAAAGTGACATAAAGACAGACCTTTGACCTGCGACCTTTTCAACAGCTGCAGTTACTATTTACGAACGTATGGACATAGGTTACACTGTAGTATTACTAAGTTGAAAACCAATGCATTTGAAAAACTTCAGCATTATATCTTTACGTCAGTAGAGTAAATTATCAGCTTACCTGCCTCAGTGGCGCAACGGTTGCGTATGCGACTACTGTGTTTGAGTCCTCGGGTTCGATTCCCAGGTCGGACCAAATGTTTCTGTATCTGCTAATATTTGTTTCGAAGTTTGGGTGTTTTCTATGTATAATATGTGTGTGTATTTACAAAAAAACTGTATGTTTATGTGTTTATATCAGTTCTCTAGTACACATAGTACAAGATCTGCTAAATTTGGGACTAGATGATGTGTGTAAGATGTCTGACATATTTATTAATATGTACATGTATTTATATTATGACTTTTACATATAGGTACTTATGTTTTTTGTTGTGAACGGGACTTTTACGCGATGAAGTTAAAAAGGTTACGATACCTTCTACTTTCCGACTTTTCGAACGGGTTACACCACGTTACACCACGAGTGATGTAACCCGAAAATCTAAATGTCGGAAAATAGTATAGTAACCTTTTTTATTTTGCAAAATAGTTAGAGAGAAAGAAACCTTGACACAAGCCAACCGGTTTACACAGCGTGGTGTAATAGACATCCTCCTTTTTAAGGAGAGGCCTATGCCCAACAGTGGACTACTGTAGTTGATAAAGGGTAGCCTATATCCTTTCTCAAAAACCAAAAAATCATCATGTCAAAATTGGAATCATTGCAGCGGATTAAATGTGAAAGCTAAACCTAGCCTGTATAAGCTCTGTCTGAGAGCTATTTTCAAATTTATAGTATTAATACGGACTAGTATGGATTGCTTTAATATTAATGCTAAAAAGAGACAAAAACATCTGAAGCAGCCATTATAAAACTGCGAACAACGACACAGTTGCCAAGCCTTGTACTCATGGCAATGCGCCAAGTTCTTTCAATAAGACTGTTTTTGTATAATAAGTGTCAGACTATTACGTTTCGTTACTTTTGGTGGAATAAATTTAATTAATTATTAACCTGAATACGGTTTATCTGGGATTGTGAGGTTTTATTGATTAATTTGTAATTAATTTATTTAATGAAGGGTTGTTATGACACGTGGGGTTTTAAGGTAAATAAGTAAATTTGAAAGTTATTTTAGTTATAATATACTTACACTAACACTAGCTGACCCAGCGAACTTCGCCCAACTTTGAAATCCCAGAACTTGATCGCAGTGCCACCTACCGGGTCCAATTTCGAATCTAAACTATTCTCGAACCTACTTGAACACACATAAATAATTTCATCAAAATCGGTTCAGCCGTTTAGAAGGAGTTTAATTACAACGAAAAATGGCATTGAGTTTTATCTTATACTAGTTGACCCGGCAGACTTCGTACTGCCTCAATCGATAGATAGAAGACCTAAACTTTTATTTAAAATAAACTTAAAACAAACAAAAAAATGCAATATATATATATTCACCTTATAAACCTTCTCTGGACTTCCACAAATAATTTAAGACCAAAATTAGCCAAATCGGTAAAGCCGTTCTCGAGTTTTAGCGAGACTTACGAACAGCAATTCATTTTTATATATATAGACGAAAAGTGGCATTGATTTATATATATATATATATAAAAGCCAAAGAGTTTCTTTGTCTGTTTGGAAGAACGCGCTAATCTCGATTTAAAAAAATCGGTCCGATTTGAAAAATTCTTTCAGTCTTATATAGCCCATTTATCTAGGAAAACTATAGGCCATAATCACGTTAAGACCAATAGGAGACCAATGGAGAATATTTTGAAATTGGGTTGTTTTTCCTCTTGAGAGCTTCCGCTGCGTGCGCTGCGAAAACGAATAATATTTCGCAAAAATAATGTATGATAGAAACTTACCCCTTTAAAAGTTCTAAAAAAAAGTCTGCGACAGCATGTCTATATTTTAAGGTTCGCTCACCATTACCTTTTTATGGAAAACAAATTTGCTTCCACGGTATAACATCACGCTACGGGTAATAGAAGACGCAGACGGGGCAGCGTGAGTCAGCTAGTCTTGCGGTGTTACTTGCGGTTATTGTTGTAAATCGCGAGTAATGACGCGGAGCGAAGCTAGTCTAAAATTAGCCGAAGTCTCCTTATCATCAGCTTTCTGTCAGTAAAAGTCTCGTCAAAATCGTTCCAGCTGTTCCAGAGATTACCCGTAACAAACAGACGGACAGACTGATAAAAATTTGAAAAATTGCAGTTTTCATGTTATTGCATTATATACTTTCATAAGCCTGCCTGCCATGTTGGTCTAGTGGTTAGCGTATGCGGCTGCTGCTCAACAAGTCTCGGGTTCGATTCCCGATTCCGCAAATATTGTCCGAAAAATATATAAAAATATATATATAATGTATATCAGTTGTTTAGTACCCATAATACAAGCTTTGCTTAATTTGGGAATAGATGGCGGTGTGTGTAAGATGTTCGAAAAAAATATTTATATTAGGTTATTTCGTAAAATCTGAATGTTATATACAGAAACTTCAATTTTATTTATTTGTGTATATGTGTGTATAGATTACTTATTCCAATCTAAACCAAGTTATTCCATAGAATAACTTGGTTTAGACGGAACGCAACGGAACCCTAAAAAGTAGCCCAAGTTACTCCTTATATCATCGGCTATCTGCCAGTGGAAATCTCGTCGAAATCGGTCCAGCCGTTCCAGAGATTACCCGGAACGATAGACCGACAGACAGACAAAAATATTTTAGCATATGTACCGTGTATACATACATATACATTTAGTTAAAAGCGGTTATTTTATGATTACAAACAGACACTCCAATTTTATTTATTTGTATACAATAATACTTTTTTTACCAAAATTCATAAGTATTAACGGGACTAAATTTTAAAATGTATTTTAATGAAAATCTTCTTTTCTTCAATTAAAATTGGATACCTTTCTGTCCCCAACAATGCACACGCAATAGGAAATAAGAAAAGAATTCTACCAACGTCACCAAATGATAACGATCCTACAGGAACAAAAGAAGGAATACAAGTGAACAAAAAGAACAAAACCCAAACAAGGCTGCACAGAACGTCAAGTTTATCAGAGGGTGTTCTTAAACCAGGTATACTTAGTTTTATAACCAACAAAAACCCTGGAAGTTCACCGAACGAGCAATTAGATAAAAACATGAAACAATAGCAACTAGCGCCCCCCTCTAACATGGAAAACACACAAAATACAAAAACAAAGAACAAAAAACATCTTCCAAGCCGGCTGGTCACCGAGGAAGATCACGACCAAAACCCTCCAGAGAAACTGTCAACAATTTGTACAAAAAACTGTAACCAGAATATTATAAACATTACAACATACAATGTCAGAACTTTGTCAACATATTCACGACTATTAGAATTAACGGAATGCTTGAAAAATATAAATTTTGATATTATTGGTCTCTCTGAAATAAGAAAACTTGGAAACACGATTGAAGAACACGACGATTTTATTTTCTATTACGTTGGAGAAACGCCTGGATTAAATGGGGTGGGATTTGTAGTCAAAAAATATTTAAAAAGACACATTATAAGCTTCACAGGTCTGTCAGAAAGAGTGGCGCTGTTGAGGCTGAATATCAATAACCTACAACTAAGCATTATTCAAGTCTACGCACCAACAGAGGCGTCGAACGATGAGGAATTAGAAGTTTTCTACAGTACAGTCGACAAAGCTATACAACTATCAGACAAAAATATAATAGTCATGGGTGACTTCAACGCCAAAATAGGACAAACCAATCCCAATGAAATCGCTACTGGTAACCATGGGTACGGAGATAGAAACTGCAGAGGTAAAAGACTTATCGACTTCGCGCACGAGAACAATTTCGCTATCATGAACACCTTTTTCAAAAAAAATAATAAACAAAGATGGACTTGGAGATCTCCTAACGGCAAAATAAAGAATGAAATAGACTACATGTTAACAAATTTACACAAAAACATAAACAATATTCAAGTTTTAAATGTCACTTACCCTTCGGATCATAGACCAGTGAGAGCAACATTAAACTTTCTTCCCAAAACAAAAAGTCGGTGCAAGTTCAATCAATACCCCAGATCCCAATTAAAAAACGAAGAGGAAGTACAAACCTATAAACAAATGCTGAATACTAACATAGCAAACCTACAAGAGAAAAGGAGAGACGAGGGCACCGTTCAGAATCTCTACGACGATATCACAAATGCAATAGACACCAGTTTGAAAAAAGCTCATGAGGTTTCACACGAGAAAAAACAAGGGGAAAACCAAGTTCTATCAGCCCGCACTCGCGCATTAATCTACAGAAGACAAGAATTACAAAAGACAAAACCAAAATTAAGAGCCATGAAAAATGAGCTAAAAGCACTCTACAAACTCATAAGTAAACGTATCAATTTGGACTATAAGGCACACCGCACAAGAATCATCGCGGAACATCTTAATACGGCAAATAGTGTTAAGAAAGCATACAAAAAATTGAGAACACACAAGGAATGGATCGAAGAGTTGAGGGACAACACAAACAATACCCAAAATAGAGCAGATATATTGAAAATAGCAACAAAGTTCTATAAGAATCTTTACAGCGCACCGGATCATTGCGAAAATGAATTACCGAACACACATAGAGTGGAGGAGAGAGCTATCATAGATGAATCCGAAGTAACTCAAGGGATTAAATTACTAAAAACGGAGAAAAGTCCAGGTCCCGACGGGTTCACGAACGAAGTCATAAAAATTGGATGTGAGTACCTGACAAAGCCACTTACTCAACTGTTCAATCAAATACTATGCACCTCGTACACCCCTCGTCAATGGTCAGAGTCCGATATTATCTTGCTTTACAAAAAAGGAGATCCTAAAAACATCAACAATTACAGACCTATAAGCCTACTACCATCAATATACAAACTGTTCTCTTCAATAATAGAGAAAAAAATTAAAGAAAAAACAGAGAAATATCAACCTATTGAACAGGCGGGATTCAGAAGAGGTTTTTCAACTATAGATCACATACACTCACTAGAAATGCTAATAGAAAAATACCAAGAGTTTAAACGACCACTATACATTGTCTTTATCGATTACCAAAAAGCATTTGACTCTCTGTTCCACTCAGCAATATGGGAAACTCTACTCTCACAAGAAGTGCCACTAGACTATATAAAAGCCCTAAAAAATATCTACGACAATAGTACTAGTAGGGTGAAATTAGAGACCACAGGACCACCCATACAGATAGGAAGAGGCGTACGGCAGGGAGACCCGCTCTCGCCGACTATCTTCATTGCGGTGCTGGAGGCCATCATTGGAAAACTAAATTGGAAAGAATATGGCATATATATAAATGGTCGTCGTTTGAGCCACTTGAGATTTGCCGACGACATAGTCCTGCTTTCAGAAAATACAAATCAACTGCAAGTAATGATAAACACTCTACATGAAGAGAGCCGAAAGGTGGGCTTAGAAATCAACCGAACCAAAACTAACATCATGACGAACCATAATGAAAGACCAATATATCTGGAAAATTCACCCTTAACATATGTTAATTCTTATATTTATCTGGGAAAACAAGTTTCGTTCAACCAACAAAATAATGATATAGAAATAGAGAGAAGGGTCAATATTACTTGGAAAAAATTCTGGAGTCTCAAAGAAATACTTAAAGGCGATATGGCTATACAAATGAAAACGAAAGTCATGAACACTTGCTTACTCCCCACGTTAACATACGCCTGTCAAACATGGAAATTCACCACAAAAGTGAAAAACAAAATTACATCCTGCCAAAGAAGTATGGAGAGAAGTATTCTGAAAATCAAGAAAATTCAAAAGATTCGCCATACCCGAATAACACAGAAAACCAAAGCCACAGACGCTCTCAGCCACTCACAAAAGCTTAAATGGCGATGGGCTGGACACGTAGCGAGGCTGAAAGATAAGCGATGGACTAGAGAAACAACACAATGGACAGGCCCACTAGGTCAGAGAAGAAGAGGAAGACCACACGCACGCTGGGTGGACGATATCATAAAAATAGCAGGTACTCAATGGTCACGAGTGGCAGAGAATAGAGAGCACTGGTCATCTCTGGAGGAGGCCTTTACCTTTCATGGAGAGGGTTCTTGCTAATAAAACCTTCTAATAATCCTATATCTAATAGATAGAATCAACAACTAATACAACTCAATTCAGATTATGAGTATGGATTTGTTCAATCATGTTCTTGATTTTATTATTTATTGGGTTGTTAATTATTTTACAATTAATTATCTTTTTTATTTTTTATATTTGTATTGATTTTTTTAAGATGAATTAGAATCAAATGCAGTATGTAAAAAAAAAAAAAAAAAACTAAGAATCTGTACAAGTATCATTTGTTTCTAAATTCAAATTAAATTAAATCGGATAGGTGATGGTAAATGCTTAGGATTAAAATTGCCATTGTACTGCATGCAACTGATTAAGGAAAGCGAGAAATAAAAGGCTTTTTATTTATTTATTTATTTTACCTTTCTGTTAACAAAATGATCTGCTATTGTGATACCATTTTGAAATTGGTATTTAGTAGGCATATTTATAAATGAATGGGCACTGACAGCTTAGTGCATTTTTTTTACGAAAATCGCTCTTGAATTAGCAAGATAGGTTAAAAATTTGGGTTAAAAATAGACTAAAACCAATTTTTTTCTTCGAAAGCTTTAAATTTACATTTAGAACATGTTATTTAACGATAGCTCTAGTATTCAGCCGTAATTACCAGATATCAAAATGAAAAAAATATGTTTTTTGTTAAAACTACAACAAACTTTGTAACAAGAGGTACAAATATCGTAAAAAATAACCAAAAAAAAATATTACCTTAAGTATTATAATATATTATATAACCTTTGGATAAAAATGGATAAAATTGTTATATGTTATAGTAAATTATTTTGTTTACCGAATCCTTAACGGTGGGCCACTATTTACGCCACAACCTGTAGAATATAAATATATTTTACTTTTTTTTATTTTTAATATATTTAAACGAAAAATCTGTAACTTTAAATTTACACTATTAGTACAATCACTGTCTACCTTTAAAGAATAAATGAGTAGAGAAAGGTACAAGAATAACATAACAATATATCTGGGCCGCCATTTGACAGACACCATAGACACACATTGGCACATAAACGTTGGAGAAGTCATTCCGGAACTGCGCTAGCCTTTGTTTATTGTTGTGCTTTAAATAGTAAAGAAAATATAGGGTATTCAAACACAGTAGTCCTTGTCTGAAGATCGATTATTGACGGTTATTTTTAACCGACTTCAATTAGGTTATGGTTCTCAATATGATTGTTTTTTTTTTGTAACAACCCTAATTTATAGATAACTATAAATCAGTAAAATGGAAGTGAAATAAGCAGTGTTTTACTTTATGCATATTAAAGTAAAAACGTAAATACACGGTACTTATTTCAAAAAGGTTTTTTTTTATTTTGTCTTACTGTCTGTTCCGGCCAATCTCTGGAACGACTTTACCAATTTTGACGGGACTTTCACTGGCAGTTGGCTGATAATATAAGAAGTAACTTGGTCTAAGTTTTTTTAGACTAGCTTTTCTCAGCGGCGCTACTCGCGATTTAGTAATTCAATAACTGCGAGTAACAAAACAATGCTTGACTCATGTACTTAGTATTGTTTGAAAGACAAATTATTGCCTTAATTCCCCTAATTCCAACATGGTACAGTCATTTGGCGCTAAATAATGAGGGTACTTGGAGTTTTGAAAATTGGTAGTTTTATAGATTTCAACTTCTAATCTAAAACTATTGATTTTACAAAAAGTCATCACATAAATAATAGGAAATTTTCTCTAGTTTAATATAATAATAGCTGTTTTTATCGTAAAATGAGCCGGAAAGGAATTGTCAAAAAACTATTTTTAGACGCCATTTCCAATATGGCGGCGCGAGCGGTGCAAACTTTGATTATAATAAACATGTTTAAAATCAAAGGTTGCAAAGATACATTGTGGCAAAATTGAAATTCAGGTGAGAATTTTTTTTACTAATTTACAAAACTCCCGGAAAACTTTCCAGCTAATACTACCATATGATACGAATACACAATTTTATTAATTTTATAAAACGTAACAATTTGATAGGTACATAATTTACAAAAAACTCTAAAAAGACAATAAGTTACCATAAAATGATATTGTTGAACCTAAACTCTTATTGAAGAACTCTTCGTCTGAAGCGCCCCTTTACTGCAGATAAGTCAAGTATACACAATCAATGGCCAGCTTGAGCAGGCCTTCGTAACATCTCAAGAGCATCTATTGAATGAGACTTCGATACTTTTATAAAGTTTCGTTAATTTAATTACTCATTAGAAATATTGGAGAGATTCTTAATTAAGAAATTATTTTGAGAAAACAAAATGAAATATTTTTTTCTTCTTTGTCACTCTCCTCTCTCTCTAAATTTATTTCCAATTCTTTCTCTTTCTTTTTTCATTATAATTTTATCGGACTGGGTCAGAAGAAGGGTAATGTTTTTCGAGTGCATGCATATATGTATGAATGGCCATTTCTTTGAAACGCCCGACAACACAAACGGCTAGACGAATTTTGATGACATATGCGGTGTTGTTGAATTCGTTGGAGTTGTGATAGTGACATTAGCAATGAAAGTTTGTTTTGGCGCCCCCAAATGTTATTAATGTTAGCAAAATTAGTATCACATGAAAGATTTTAAAAAGACCATTTCAAATACAATTTAACGGATTAACGGACGGATTAAGAGGGTCACCACCCCTATTCATCTCGCGGGTGTCGTATAAGGCGACTAAGGGATAAACTACGCAAAACAACATCAATGCAAAGAGAAGGAAAACTTGAAATCAACCATATACCAACCCGTCTGGCCAGCGTGGTATAGTAGGCCAAAACCTCCTTTCTAAGGAGAGGCCTATGTCCAGCAGTGGACTGTTGGAGGCTGTTGA
Source organism: Phragmatobia fuliginosa (assembly GCA_932526445.1). Lineage (NCBI taxonomy): Eukaryota > Metazoa > Arthropoda > Insecta > Lepidoptera > Erebidae > Phragmatobia > Phragmatobia fuliginosa. The sequence continues at coordinate 15,044,484 of OW052078.1, read as the reverse complement.
TGATTGATGATGATGATTTCAATATAGTACAGTACCTCTATGTAGTTATTGGGTTAGATGTCATTCAAAACTTCATTTAAATCGGTTGAAGAGTTTTGGCGTGAAATATCGACAGATAGACAAATAGAGTTAATTTCGCATTAATAATAATAGTTAAGACAGTAAGGATTACTTTTATATTACTGTTTTAACATAAGTGGACAAAAAGCTTAAGAAGAGACACTACGAAATTTGAACAGTACAAATTGATAAGTATTTATAGAACTTGTCGGTTTACGAAACTAAAAAGTCTGAAATAAAAGAATTATTATGGAAACAAAAAACTCACTGCTTGAAAAGAGAAAAACAAGTATCACAAAATCTACATTAAATTCGACTGACTAATGCATTCTTTTGACTACCTTGATGGCAGGTCTTGGGTTCAACCCCGGGTCTCACCAAATGTTTTTGTGATCCGCAGATATTTGTTTCGGAGTTCGGTTGTTATCTATGTATAATATGTATGTATTTATAAAATTATGTTAATGTATGTATATCAGTTGTCTACTTCAATACAAGCTTTTTTTAGTTTGGGACTAGATGGCGTTGTGTGTAACATGTTCGAAAATCTTTATTATTATTTATTCTAAGCACGTTATGGTGTTGCAGGTCCCCGCCTGCACTATGTACTGTGTCCCCGCGACAAAATATAGGTATAATGTTCCTGATGCCTATTCCTAGTTTTAAAGTAGGCCTAAGTATATTTCTTAAGTTCTTTCTATACGAAGTCACGGCTCAAGACAAATTCCAATTCCTAGAAAAGCTTTTCATCTTCCTCTCTTAATTTTCGAAAAACGGTTTGGGCCGGAGCCAACGCCATTATCCAACGACCTATCGAATCGGTGACCCCTTTTTTTCACAGGTAGTATTTTCTTAAGAATTTTTATACAAATGGTAGATCAGACTCCCCTTCGCTGTACAAATGTTTTATTAATCTAGAAAAAAAAAACGTATTCACACAATTACAACTGCAAAACAAATTATAAATCATCACCGTTTTGAAGAGAAGTTAAGATCCCTGATAAGGGCACCAATATGCCGACTAGGGCAGTACTACCCTCGAATAGAAACGAACCTAAAATGACAGCATTGATGCTGTTGTATTTCGTTGGTGAGTGAGAGAATAGACGCTGAATGTTGCTGAATGCATACTGCTGCATTGTTAGCACACACCATGAGGATGGTGATCCCTACTCATATATTCTACTTATACTTTCCATCAGACACAGTAGAGTCACTTTGGTAGGCTCAAATATAAAATACGAGAAACACATTATCGGACGCGGCTGATAGGTGTGCACAGTCTCGTCAGTCAGTCTTGTGTAAGATTTCTGTCCGACTTCCGAACGCTATAGGTCAGTCAAAGGTCACGTTCACGACTTACGTCCGATAGTTTGCACAGCTCAGTGTATATTCATATTCTTGATATTCCGTCAGCCGCGTCCGATAATGTGTTTCCAGCTTCAGAAACTCCTTTATAAGTCATCAACAATCCATAACGTCCCGTCGTCTTCTCAGCCCCCCTCGTCAAGTTGCAAACGTTTATCGTTTTCTAATCTACATTCCATTCTATTTCTCTATTTTCTTGTTTGATTGGCTAATATTTTGTTTTGATCACTTGGCTGAGTGACTTTAGACAATGAAACAACAGAATAGAGATATAGGAGAGAGTTAAAGCCATACGTCACCACGATGGCCGAGTGCGGGTTGGGGACTGTTTAAGTATTTGGTTAATATCACAATTGTAAAAAAAAATTAATTTCCGCACACGGAATATTGTGTTGATACTCCTGACATGGTCGAAGAGTATTAATTTCAGTAATCATTCGAATGTGTTCACAAATATTGAGTCATAATTACATAACTGTTTTTAGACTTTCGCCACTTTTACACATACTCATGTTTTTACTGTAAACGGGACTTATTCGCGATAATATTGTAAAGGTTACGATACCTTCTATTTTCCGACATTTTCATAATTACATACTTATGCATACATTCACAATAGTACACAACAACAAACAATGATAACTTTGGCTTTAACTGTTAGTCAAAATAAAATCATAAATTTCACGACGCATGTATTCAAAAAGAAAATATTCTGTATCATTTTCCTCACGTTTCTCAAACATTTCCTTACAAACGTCAGAAAATTTGTTTTTCGGGTGTATGGATCTGTATGGATCATCTGAGGTTAAAGTGTCGTAACGAGATTTTTTACTACAACGCCATCTAGCGAAGAAACACTGAACCATAAAGAAAAACACGGAATGAACTATACGAAGTAACTGCTAATCCTGAATCGCGATAGAGAAATTGAGTAGCATATAAACAACACCAGAACATCAACTGTTAGTCCGTAGCCCACCAGGCATGATCACCTCGCCTGGTTGGAGGATCCTCCCTTTGTGTTGGAGGGTCACGTTACCCGTTCCTCCACACTTATAATCCTGGATTTCGTAAACGAGCTAAAGCTCAAAATTGATTCCGAGATTTATAGTACCCTATAGCCAAATTCAAACACGTAAATTTGTACCCAATTTCAAAACGGTGCTGGTGTAATGGATAGCAAACATCGATCCACATATTCTTCCAACTATCCAAACTTTCACAATTACATTACTGATATATGTTTATCAATTCATAGACTATCATAAAACTAATCCAACGATTTGTTGAACGGCTAGTCGACTACTGGGAAGGTAATCTCAACATAAAGTCACTTATAGATTACTGCGATGGCTTAAACCCTCTGTCAGTCGAAAGTCCACCTTTAACTTCAAATGTTTTAATTATTCATGTCGACTGAGTTAATTTTGACATGCCCTCAATAGCGATACAAAATTCATAAGTTAATGAACGACAGCCTATCGTGGAAAGTTACGTTCGACTGTGTGAATAAATAATGGAGGTGTAAGAATTGGAACAAAATGCTATGACGGTAATAGAGATCAATCGATATTCAGTGTGTTCTTCAGGGAAGTGTAATCGAAGTTTATCAGTTATAGTACAAGTATTCCTTGTTTCATTTAGTTCACAAGTGAGGCGACATTTTTTCGACCTCAAATATGTTGTATGAAAATAGCAAAAAGTTAGGTAAAATTTAAAAAACTGACAATTTTTTTTTTTTTGGACATCTTATACACAACATTGTCTAGTCCCAAAGTAAGCAGAGCTTGTCTTATGGGTACTAAACAACTGATATAAATACATAAACATATTTTTTTTGTGAATACATTCATATTTATACATAGAAAAACATCCAGACACCGAAACAAATATTTGTGGATCACACAAATATTTGGTCTGACCCGGGAATCGGACCCGAGACCTCTTGATCAGCAGCCGCATACACTAACCACTAGACCAACTATTGAATGACATTTACAGTAAGGACAATCGTTTACTTCCCTAGTGGTTCTCCTCTTAATGATAACTGACCTAGTGCAAAAGTTCCTAAGCTATGAATTGGTTTAGTGACTTAAGATCCTTACAAATGGTTTAGTCTTCCTATATTCGTTTTTTCCTCTGAAAATCATGTGCTCTGACTTCCTATTTATTAGAACAAGTAAACCTGTTTTATTGATTATTGCATCACTAAAGGTATGTGGACTTAGGCTACCCTTTATTGCCAGTGGTATACCTGCGTAGATTACCTAGATAGACCATGGACAATTATTATTATTATTTTCTATGGAGTATCAAAATGTATACATTTTGACCACATGTATTATAAATACTAAAGCAAAGCAATAATTAGAAAGTGCAGTACATAAAGATTTTATAAAAAATATTTACTTTTAAAAGTACATAACTTTTTTGCAGTTCATATTATGTCTGGGTGAACCAAGAGAACTTTTCTTCTATAGTTCATCTGCATGGAGCCGTGGACGACGAGTAAAAAAGAGAGAGATAAAATGCGTATGAATGTATAGAAAACGCTTACATGAAAAGATTTTTTTAAATTTTGGTCTGTTTGTCTGTCGGTCGGTCTGTCTGTCTGGTTAGTCGGGTCTTTAGACTATCTGGGTACAAAATTTTATATAAATCAGTGCAGTGGTTGTTTAATTTATCACGAACAGAAAGACTGTGGATTTGACTTTATAATATGTAATGATTCGGCCCACGGCTTTGTTGTAAATGGTAAAGCACAAAACCAAAACGGTGGAGCTGGAGAATAATAAAGTTAAACCAAAGAAATTGATCAGAGTGATATGCATTGAGAGGCATATGTCCAGAAGTGGGCTGCGATAGGCTGACGATGATGATGATGAAAGAAATAAACAAAAAATTAAACTTTAATAAACGAATATCAACCTTTAAAACAATAATAGTCAACGTGAATTTAATTTATAAAAAAAATAACATTAATCACGATTTTGAAGTTATTTTAATTTTGAGGAAATTTCACAAGATCTATGGTTACTAAAACATAACACAAATGTTCTTTTTAAGGATGGTTCTATTTTATTAACAATATTATTTTCTAAAGAAGAACATTTTCTTTATTGTTTTCAATTTTAATCCATGGAGATTTAGGTTTATTAAAGTCGGCGGATTTCGTATAAAGTTAATTAAAAATGTTTTTGATGAATACTTTTTAAACAGTACTAGCGTTTGACTGTAGGGTTGGCCTACTCCCCTCCCGTTGGAGTCCAGAAGGAAATCCCCTCCCTGGACTCCTTCCAATACAAAGGCGCAGAGAGGGTCACACCGTGTGGTTTTAGTCGGTTCGAGTCCGACACACCACCCCGCCGTAACCCCCGACGGGGTGACGGTCCGCGGGGATTTCCTCACGTTAAAAAAAAAAAAAAAAAAAAAAAAAACTCCCCTCCCAAAATAGAAGCGCAGAGGGTTACACCGTGTGGTTTTAGTTGGTTCGAGTCCGACACACCACCCCGCCGAATAGAAAACCTTGGCGGGGTGACGGTCCAAGGGGGTTTCCACACGTAAAAAAAAACTGCGCCAAGTATTGTGGGTTCAAATCTCACATGAGACGACACTTTTGTGCGGTCCACAAATTGTTGTTCTGACTCTGTATTTTCTTTGTTTCTCTTTTACGTACGTTTTTAAAGTCCGACACAGGATAGTTCATCATCATCAGCCTATCGCAGTCCACTGCTGGACATAGGCCTCTCCAATTGCACACCAGTTAGTTCGATCCTCGGCTACTCGCATCCAGCTCCTGCCAGCCGTCTTGCGCAAATCGTCACTCCACCTGGGCTGTGGACGTCCTATACTACGTTTGCCAAGACGCGGTCTCCACTCAAGAACACGTTTACCCCAACGGTTTTCGGTCCTGCGGCTAATATGACCACCCCATGGTTACTTTAGCTTGCTAATCCTGTTGGCTTTGTCGATAACTTTAGTTCTCTGCCGGATTACCTCGTTTCTAACAGGATATTTAATTCTAATGCCAGAGCTGTCTTTTCAAAAAAGAAGAATTAATATGCACTGTTCAAAAGTTTTCCTATCTGTTTTATGTCAATAAAGTCTTTAAATACGAGTACTTTGTATGTCTGCTTATGTTCACATTGCCTTGACCGAATAAAGAATCCCCGATGCTAATTCTAGGTAGAATCGATATTTAGATACTAGATTGTTGGCTAGACAGTCTGGCGTCCATAACCGGCATTAATGGGTGGGGTGTCAGTGCTAGCGATCGATGTACCAGCGATTATGTGTGTTACTTAAAAATATCTTATATTAAATTTCAGTTATATTGATATTAAATTAAATCAGTGTTGGTTATTATTAGTTTTCGTTAGATGATTTTGTTGTTATGTTCTGGGCTCGGGTCTCCTCTCAGGAGAGGGGTAAGGTCATACGTCAACACGCTGGCCGAGTGCGGGTTGGAGACTGGTAAGACACGTTGTGGCTACGTAATATTGGCGTTGTTTCTTTTAAGCGAAGGTCTCCAACTAAGCTGACCGACTGACATCCGGAATGCAATTGCCTAACGTGAATCACGGAAACGCTCATATCATATCATGCCATAAACGCCGGTATTAGAGGTATATATTAGGTATCAGGTATCTATTTAGGTACTGACCGTGCGGGCCTTACTTATCCTCTACAATTGTTACAAATCACTTAAGACTAGGTTATGAGTGCTTCACATTAAAACACTGAATGCTTAATTTTAAAAAAAGTTCACTTAATTTGCTCTTAATCAACATCCTACCAACGCTACCAAGATCTATTCACACATTGTAATTCCTCGTTACGGATATTAATTTATGAATTTGTAAATTATTTTAATATTAAATCGCTCTCACTCACACCACACCTCATCGAAGTTATTGCTGTCTGTCAGTTGGTAATGAATTTCAGTTATTCTCCAAGGTATTCTGAGTATTTTGCTAAACGCGGCAAAATGCCAATCACAAGACTCCAGATTTACGTTCTAGCATTAGAACGTGTGGAGTAAATATTCTTTGTGTTAGTTGATGACATTTATGAAATTATATTTTAGTCACTTAGCTTTTCCTTAGTTCAAGTTCCATATAATATGCTAATATACAATGAAGCTGATCTCAGATTCTTTGTCATTTAGCCTGTTGTGAATATTACTAGAAAATTAAATCACTTAAAACTGATTAGTTGCAATATTAATCGTTGTGAATTTTAGGACAGAATTTAGAAAGTCTTACCTTTATTAAACAATAATAATCACACAACCAACAATTTCATACCCATATGTTTCTTTCGACAGCCCATTGAGTAACCAGCCTCATCAAACCTTCCAGTTAAACAATCAAGTATGTAAATAAAACCAAGCCACGGAACAATTAGCAAAGACTGACATAAAATGATATGACATTGGCGAGCTGAGACAGCGCTATGCTTGTCCCTAGCGCGCCCACACCATGACAGACGAAGAAAAAATACCGCCAACCTTTGCCGAAAAACTTCTATTCTACACAACAGCTACTTTCGTCTTGCTGGCCATCTTCAGTCTATTCGCATTCCTCTTCCTGGTGCCTTTCGTCATAGAACCAGCATTCACAACAATATTCATGCAATTCGATCCAATAGCAGCATTATGTTTCACGGCTTCTGTACAACACCTCGTCGGAGCCAGCAATTGCTCTTGGACCTCTTGCAGGGAGGGCTGCACCAAGGACCTCTTTGAATGTACTCAAATCCGTGTCAACTACAAACTTGGCATCTACCCCAATATTACTCCAACCGATGATGAAAACCTGATCAGAGTTGAAAGAGCTCTAAGGAAAGATTATGAATACGAAAATTACGAAGTGACGGCTGACAAATCGTATCCAGAAATGATTGAAGAAGATCTGCCCGAAGCAATACCTACTGGATTACAAGGAAACGATTCTGAATGGTATTTTACTGGAGCCAGACTCTTTCCTAACGTCAAAGGTTGTGGGTACCCACCTATTTTAAATTGCACTGTATTTTACGGGAAGCACCTGCCGCTTGGTTCAAACTATACGTGCTATTACAGCCGAGTAGACCCCGGCTTGGTGATAACTGAACTAGACATGTGGCAGAACACCTTGAACCTGGTTTATGCAATGGCAATACCAATACCATCGTTCATAATTTCAGTGATATATTTGACATTTGCGTACTTTAAGATATACAATACTGAAGAAGAATCTGAGCAAGCGCCATTGAAGAGTGACGCTGAGGCGATGGCAACGGGTGATGATGAGAAGCCGACTACACCAGGTTCAGATACTTTTAGAGAGGATCTAGCATGCTTTGGACATCAATTGAAGATGCAGTTGGCTAATGAAAAGCCGAAAGATGGCTTCGAGTCTAATAGTCCACCAATTTCCAATTCTGCATCTTTGTCTGGGTAAGTTACCTCTTTGATTTTAACTGTTATAATTAGACATTTTGTGTTTGAATTAAGTTGTATTTTTATTTATTTATCAGGATCTCAACAAGATTGAATATGTTTCGTTCCTTACCTGATTTTAATCCTAAAAACATTTTCATTGATTGAATAAATACTAAACCAGCTTTAAATATTTATCCATATATAAGAAAACTTCCATTAAAAAAATTACTATCGAACAAGTAAAATATAAAAAAGAATATTCGGTCACCATTTCTTCAATTTCTCACAAAATATTCTTTTCACCCAGGACGAAGTCATCGTTCGTGAACGCCTAACATGACTACTAATACCAACTAATGCAGAGGTATGTCTCTGACGGCTTAAGCTTTATTGCTTCACGCTTAAGATACAAAATCCAATATGCTAGCACACTTTTAAAAAGTAACGCACTTTTATTGATGCAGAAATAAAATAAAAAGACACGCTTAAAGCTTTTGAAAATGAAATGAAAAGAATATTAACTAAACTTTATTTTTGAAAAGTCTGAAGTGTTTTTCAATAATATTTTGAAACATAGTTTAAATTATTATCATCTGCTTTTTATATTGCAATGACAATTCACCGTTGTTTATGAAATAAAATTTTTAATAGTTAGTAAATGAGATGTGCTAGAGATACGAAATGTTTGATAAAACTGGCAAAAATATAGGCCTTTTGCATAATAAATTTATGGAATTTATATTTACACTGTCAGAGTTTATTGATAAAATATTTTTTGACATAATTTTATACACATAAAAATTATGTAAAAAAATATTTTATCAATAAACTTTGTCAGTGTAAATATAAATTCCGTATATTACTATGTAAAAGAGTTATTGTGTAATTTCCGAGAACTTAGGTACGTTATTAGTACATATATAAATGAGTGCATTGTATACAATTTATTTGTAACAAAAAAATAAACAAATTATTATGAAATGTTTGCAAACAAGAAATCATTAAATCCAATTATAAATTTCTGAAAATACATTTTAAGAATTTAATCTTTCCAATAGATGTACTCATTGATTGAATTTAAATGTAATCATTCTAAATGGTTATGTGTGTATCAAATGAGTAAATAATCATACAGATTGTCAAATATATATTTTAATGCGTTTAATGTTTTTTGTATATTTTAATTGAGTATTCGTATAATATATTTCACTAAGATCCCATTAAATATAGACATTAAATATAGACCTAAATAGAAAACACTGCGAATAAAATCTTACCCGTTTTGAAATGCTTCCCAATCACATCCTGTCAAAATATGATTGTAAAGCAGGCACCACACTTCGCTATTCGTTATTCGTTATGCGGGTTATTCGCGCGCAAACGGCGAAGTGTGGAGAGTATATTCGCCAATATTCGCTTTATTCGTAAGCATCGAATAGCGAATCGCATATACGTCGACTTGTCGGTTTTTTGACACACTTCAAAGGACACGAATAAGGCGAATACACGCATCGACTGCCCACACTTCGGACGGGTAGTGAAGTGCCCTGTGCATAACTAACAACCATAGACTATAAAACAGTTTTTGAAATAGATAAATCAATTAAACGATTAAAATAACCTATCATATGATCAAAATAATTTGACTTCATTTAAGTATTGTTTCTGTCAATTTAATAAAATAAAAAGGAAATTAAAATAATATGTTTCGTTCGTTCATTGACCATTAAAAATGACAATGCCCTGTGCATAACTAACAACCATAGACTATAAATCAGTTTTTGAAATAGAATAAATCGATTAAACGATTAAATTAGTTTATTATATGATCAAAATAATTAGACTTCATTTAAGTATTGTTTCTGTGAATTTAATAAAATAAAAAGGAAATTAAAAGAATATGTTTCGTTCGTTCGTATGGTTTCGTTTTGTTCACCATAAAAATGACAATGACACATCTCTACAACACACATATTTGGTTTATTTGATATACCAGTACGAAGTGTGGTGGCGTGTTTGTTGTTTGCGCGCATAACAAATATTCGGGCGAATACGGCGTAGACACATAACGAATAGCGAATAACGAAGTGTGGTGCCTGCTTTACACCATTTGCTTCGATTAATTTGGTCACTGTTGGCACATTATAACAGCAACTGTAAAGGCTAAAACCTCTTTTTTAAATCTCTCAAATTTAGTTATGCTTGTTTTTTTTTCAGTAGATTACTTAATTATTATATTTTTTTCCCAAATGAAATGTAACAATTTATTCTGCCCCTCCTTAAAAGATGTTAAGGTAAGTTTTAAAAGACATTTTTGACATAATTTTGAGTCTGAGCTGCTCTGCGAAGTTATAACAGAATGTAGTCAAAAATAAACTCAATGTAATAATTCTAACAATTAGAGTTGAAAGTCGTTGAGGTTAATTGATTTTAACTAGTGGTTTTTATTCATTTCTATTCCAACAAACACACCTTTATTTTAACGAGCGTTTAGTCGTAAAAAACTTATTGTTCTGTAGTAATTATAGAGTTTTTGACAATATGACAAGTACTTACGTAATTTCACTGTGTACAATTTTTGCCAATATTATTTAGGTACACGAAACAATACAGACAACGTAATAGAGCAACGGTTCAAGGTAGTAAAGTTACGCTGGTCAAGGTAGTACAGTATCGCTGATTTCAGCACCAACGGGCTGGCTCTACCGCGGCGCTATTACCCTCACGCAGAAGACCAACCCAAATAGACAACACTCATGCTGTCGTATTCTATTGATGAATTCGCGATCGGAGGATTCTGCATCCTTTCCCAGAAATAAACTTCTCACTAAGCCCCCATTATGTGGGTCACCATGCTGCATTGTATGCACTCTCAATGAGGACGGTCGCCCCTACTCCTGCTTTCAATCATTTGTAGGCTTAAAAATATAGAAAAAAACATTATTAACACAAAACTAACTTAAAACTCCAACAATACATATCTTAAAGATATTCTTATAAGAAGCTTAACGCAAGTATAACTTTGTTTACAGATGACAGGATTCCTGAAGAGGTGGCATCGGTTACAAAGTGCATCACGAGCTGAGGTGAACAATATGAAAAAACAATTAATGATGAATATTGTGCTCGACATGTGAATTAACACGCTTGAATGTTGCTGTTCCTCTCATTCTATTCTCTAAGAGTGCATGAGAAAACAGGATAAACAGAGTATGAAAGCACGACTTTCAAAAGGTCGAAAACGGGCGAAAGAATTTTTTATAACGCGTTGTGAAATAAAACAAAAGATACTGAATAATTATCGCGGTAATAACTTTTATTTATACAGCTAATATTAATTGTAACTTTAAAAAAAAACAATTATAAATTAAAATAAATAACAACTATAATTAAATATATTGAATTTATTTTCATCACAATTCATTTAGGTATGTACCCAATTGATTTTTTTTAAACAAAATGACCCTTTTCACGCAGAACTATTGCTCAATACAGAAGGGTTTACATAAAATAGAAGGTATTACCACGGTTAAACAATTAATATTAGTAATAAAAGAATTTTATCTCCTATAGTAATTAAAAAAATAAGGTTTTAATGCTCGTACGCTAATGTGTCAAATGCACGCGTGCTGTTGAAATATAATGAACATATAAAAAAGTATTGTATAATATAAAAAAAAGTTATGTATAAAAGCAAGATGTTCAGAAATAGTTAAATACATTTATGAACTTGTTGATTTTGAGATGCATTAGTTACGATTCAGTCGAAAAATATAATATTTAGTAAGAAAAAGTATATTGAAAGAAAATATTGAAATACATCGACAAAAAATTATAAATAACATATTAATATCCCATCAGTACAATATTCACAATATCATTTTAGTTAGTAAGCTATATTAGTTTGTTTATTGAAGTACCTTATTGAACACAGTTTAGTTAGAAGAATCCGCAGCTGGACTGAATGTAGAATCTGATCAAATCTCAAATATTTTTTTGTGATGCGTGTATGTACAAAATAAATGACGTGTACTCATACATTAGTAGGTATGTGTGTTTGTACGTACAATGAGATTATTGAATTCCTTGCCACGCGCTCTACGCGGTATCGATTCTCCGTCCCGTGCCTCGACTATTCAAAAATTCATTAACACTGTCCATGCCGATCCGAACCGATGTTATAACAATATACTCACAAATATACAATAAATTTATACCAAAATTAATTTGGACTTCTAATTCCCTTTTCTTTATACCTATACAGTTTCAAACAACAAAACTCTTTATTAGATTCTTTTTTTAAATTTATATTTTCTTTTTTATATTATGAGTATGCTTAGGATATAATTTATTCATAATTATATAAAAAAGGCTTGTGAATATTGCATACATTTTAGAACAATGCCGCCATTAGAAATGAATATAAAGACATTAGATTTTTTTCATTAACTGTTTATTTTATTACTAAGCTTTAGTTTTAGCTGTTAAAAATATTGGTTTTCAATAATTATGTCCTGATAACTTGTTTTAGGTATAGAGTTCATTTTTAGTATTTTAAATTTGAAACATTCACGTAGACTGGAGAAAATATATTAGATTTATTGCTTAAATCTACGCACATTGTCTAGAATATTAAAAATTTGATGAATGTGTCAATAGGAGTTCGTATAAATTTGAGATTCGATTGTTAGGACTTGCCTTTTATTACCATATATATGGTGTATGTTAATAAAGACCCGATAGAAGTCTGTGAATGAAAAATATACCAATGAATTTTACGAAATATGTTATAACATTTTATGATCTGTTTTATTTAAAACAAACATTAGTTTGTTTTAAATAAAACAATTATATATTTTATGTATTAACATTTTGCTGTTATAATATATTTTGAATGTATCCGTGTTGTAATAAAGTAAACAAAAATATAATAATAAATTAAAAAAAGCAATTCGTAATTAATATCAAAAATGTGAACAAAAGTCAAATTAATTTTTAGCTATACTTCTGTTGTCTCCGTGGACGTCTGAATTTAGGTTGTGTTTTGATAGTTTTAGTGATTTTAGTGTTAATATTGTAATTTTAATAATTCCAAATGATATTGTTGTATTACAAAATTGTATGTAAAATGCTTTAATGTGATGATTATTGACTAAGGCACCTTCGTATAGGTCCTCACCTCGCCCTTCTTCCAGATCTTCTATGATGAGGTTATATTTATTTATATCACAGATGAATATAAAATAAATTAATTTTATAATTAATATAAAATAAATAATTTTAAATTATATTTATAATTATAATTATTTATCTTGTTAATTAATAATACTAAAGAAATAACATTTCCGATTAACTATCAAATTTATTACATATAAGTAAATTGCAAATATTTATCCTTCTATTAATTAATATATAAAACATTAATATAACCTCATCTAATTTACATTTCTCATATATAAACACGTTTATAACACTATTTTACACCCTTATTATATGTATTTGAAATAATATTTTCCGTGTTATTACCTGTGTAAATTAATATAATTGAATAATATTATTTTCCTTTCGAAAATAATATATTTCGATTTTTGGTGTATTTTGTTATACTGTTTAATGAAAGCGCTATTTCAATGCTTTTTGGCTTGAAAAAATCACTTATATGTATATAAGAATTATAATATATATAATTATTGTAACAAAGTAATTATTAAAAACTAAATCGACACAAGTGAAGTTGTCAGCTGATTAGATAAAAGTCCACTTAGAAAATATTTTGTAAAGAAAAGTTGAAGTAATGCGATTGGTTTCAAAAATTAGATATTTATGACATGTTTAGATATTAAGCGCATACTTGTATTTTGTAGTTATGCCTCCTACCCAGCTGGTTGCACACATACAAAATCTAATTCTCTTTTCATATATAAACATTTAAAAAATCGACCGTGAACAAAATTAAATTACTATGCTGTGAAACAACATAGTTTTTTTAGAGGTTATTGCAAAAAGGATTACAATAGGCTGATGATGATGCGAAATGATGATGGTAAAAAGTGCGAAAGGTATCAAGGTATCCCCATGCTAAATTTGTTTGATATCGGTGTAGTAGCTTAGCTGCGAAAGACAGACAGATTTACTTTCAATTTTATAACATTACGAGTATGTATTAAAGTGTGGATAGAAGTAAAGAACAATTTACTTAACAGAAGCGGCAATTTATTAAAAGAATATTTTTTCATATGCAACATCCATAATCTGCAGAGGTCAGTTGTTTCTGGAAAAGTTCCAGGCAAATTTGGATTTAGTCCAATTTTCAAGAATTATACATACAATTAATAACTTAAGTTATTTATAACTTCCATTTAAGTGGAGTTCAATTCACGATGACATCATTCGGAAAGAGACCATTCGAATTTGGGAAATGAGGTTCTTGGTTCCTTTTTATTAAATCCGCCCCCTATTTTATCTTATCCATATTTTTTATCATTAACTAGCTTTCGTCCGCGGCGTCGTCCGCGTGTATGTCGGTTAACACAGTAAATCGCAAATCGCAAAAAAGTAGATTAAGTTCTTGTCCGTGTGGTGACGGATTAAGAATACAAAGTGTCACTTGCTGATGAAGTTCTTTTTTAGGCTCTAGACTATCACCTAACATTTAAATGGGTTCAGTACTTTTTGCGTGAAAGCGCTGCAGACAGACAGACAGGGTTACTTTCGCATTTATAATATTAGTAAGGATTTCATTACGACGACGACTTGGAGACTAGAAGCCTTTTGAATTGAAGACGTTGAATACTTATCATTGGAAGGAAGAGTTTATTCGGCTGTTTGTAATCTTATCAAAAGAGGAGATTGAGATTTAATTCAAGCGACGACTGTTGCATAATAGAAGAGACATGTCGCATTTAAATGGTAGCCCCTAAATCTTAAGAGACATCCATGCAGATAGGTGTCTCCTAAACGTTAATGAAAATGAATATTTCACTTAGGGTTACCTAACTCTTGCTAAGTGGTCCTTTAAATTTAGGAGACGCTGTTGAAAACAGTCACATGAGTTACCTATTGCTACAAAACCTATTACCCTTTTCTTGTTTATTTAAACAATGAACGATCAAAATTTCTTTTTGTTTCATGTGTGTTCTTCTCTAGAGGATTTACGCTGTCAGAGAATAGGGATGACTGTTGAAGAATTTGGGTGATTTAAATCATTTGGAGAAAAGCTGTGAAAGAATAAGAATTACTTAAAATCATTGTACTGAACTGCTTAGAACAGGCCGCTGTGTGTTGAAATATGACTCTCTAAACATATAAGACAGTATTCTCACAGCAGACATCACAATAGAATATTATTATACGCTTAAAATTTTCCTATCACAGAAGAAAGTTGTTCAAGGGTTCACAAAATGCCTTAAAACAATAATTGTTTATATACTCTTCTTTCTATAATTACAGTTATTTAAAAAGAAGATTTGAAGTACCTGTGTTTAATGTGTGCAACCGGCTCGCGAATGTGATATGTGACGCAAAATTTTCTTGCTAATAAAAAAAAAACAAATGCGAAATTATTATATTGTCATCGTACATGCGTTTTCATTCATTTGGAAATGTTGCCTTATAACCGTTTTGTACATAAAGAAATAAATAAAAAAACGTTAGTAGGAAATAAAGTACACTCATTGGCTTCGACTACTCGTTTTATTTCTTGAACTCCCGATGTTGTTGTGTTTCCTGTTTTAAAAAAAATCGAAAGAAAATTAAAAAAAAATGAAGCAACATGGATATGAGTTTTTATCACGTGGACAAAGTGTTAAAATAAAATCACAAAAAATATTAATGTAATGTTAAGTGGGGATGTTTTTTTTATCCCTTTTGTGTGGGGGTTGGATAAGTCTTTTTTGATTAAAGTATCCGTTTGCGAAATATTCCACTTTAAAGGACATTTTTTTGTAAAAAACGGGCGTCCCCCCCTCTAAAAGCTAAACGGCTGGTTCAAAAACTCTGGAAAAAGTCATGATGGTAGTGCATATTATGAACTTTAAAGGAAAACTATAACGGCTTAGATGACTTTGTTAGTTCAGGAGCTATAAAGGCCTAACTTGTAAAATGCGCTTATTTGGGAAATTTCATACAAAATTAACGCATTATTATGTAAAGATAATAATAATCTTGATTGGATACGATTTTAAGTCTTCATACCATTATGGGTGACTGAGGAACCCTATTTTTTTTATTCTATTTCTATCCCGCATATACCTAATAAAAGGCATAGAGCACAAAACAGAGGTAGAGCTACACGGGCCCGCGGAAAGGAGGAGGGTAGTAGCAGTAGCCATAGTGTAGTTTACCGATACAAAAAAGTATCACTTTTTTGCTAATGCGGGAGGGGAATCTTCACACATAGACATTTTAGACTAACATAAAAAAAATCGCCTTTTACTACGAACACACGCATAACAATTAAAACAAATCAATATAAATTTCACCTACACATAAACTCATTCTATGTAATGCATATTATGTCTATTAGGGCTAACCAAACCATGCCATGCTGCTCTAAAATTAATTATTATTATTATTATTAACTTTATTGTACACCAGTTTACAGTACAAAATAATATACAGAATATACACATAATATACAAAATAATATATATAAAAATATCATATACAGAGATCAATTTCTGGTCTTACAAAAGGCGGTCTTATCGCTCACGGCGATCTCTTCCAGACAACCTTTAAGTAAGGACACTTTTATAATAAAATTTTGGGTTGTCAGTGACGTACTTTGAACAAATTTGTTATACGATAATACTTAAGGTCACTAACATATTTCATCACAGTTTATATCCCACTGATATACATAAGTACTAAAACAGAAAAATAAACAAAAAAAATAGAAATAAATAAATAACAATAACATTAAAAGAGTAATAAATCAATCATATCACTACTACAATTACACACCATCATTAGACTCATAAACCTTCACAAACATTTACACACAATAAATAAATAGATTACCTACACACAATCTTTAAAACAGTGACACATTCACTACAGTAATCAGTTCCCTGACAGTCCCTACACAGCCAAGTAATAATTGGTGAGATTTTTTTTAAATATTTGCAGAGACTTGGCTTTTCTTATTGTCTCAGGCAGATTATTCCAAAGTCTAACGGCTTGTACCGAAAAAGACTTGTCAGTAAATTTTGTTTTGTGCATGGGCATTTTTAATTTTAAATTTTCCGATGATCTCAGGTGCCTACAATGTGAATTGTCAAGGAACTCAAAACGTTTTTTGAGATAGGATGGCGTATGTGGAAGGAACAGAATACTGTATAGAGTGGAGAGAATATGAACATTCCGGCGAAGGCGTATAGGTAACCATTTGAGCTTAACACGATATTCAGAGATGTGATCATATTTACGTAAACCGAATATGAATCTTATGCAGACATTTTGGAGACGCTCAAGTTTATTTAATTGTTCTTCGGTAAGATCTAGATAGCTAACATCACCATAGTCAAGGATAGGAAGGAGAAGGGATTGTGCTAGGGCGATTTTCGTGTTTATTGGAAGAAAGTTACGAAGTCTTCGCAGTGACCCCGCTGCAGCAAATAATTTTTGACTAACCGCACCCATCTGGGGAGCCCAGGACATGTACTTGTCCATACAGATTCCAAGGTTTTTAACTTTGTCACTATATGGAATATTGGTCCCATCACAAGAGATAGCAATCAGCTGTTCCAAATTAATTAAGGAGTTCATCTTAGGACTACCTATAATTATCACCTGTGTTTTTGCTGGATTTACATTCAAGCGATACTCCCTACTCCAATTACAAATGTGCACTAAATCATTATTTATATCGGTGATAGCTGCACTCAATTTAGCCGGAGAAGCTTTGGTGTAGATCTGGAGGTCGTCTGCATAAAGGTGGTAGGAAGAAGATAACCGATCTGTGATGGAGTTGATAAAAACTGCGAAGAGTAATGGAGAGAGCACGCCGCCCTGAGGTACGCCCGCAGCTATAGTGCACCAAGAGGAATAGTTGTTTAAATGAGCATCCAAGAATAATTAACAAAAGAAAGCTATACAAATATATATTTTTACTAAATACTCAAGTTAGTACACAATATTTTCGTAGACACAACTTTGATTGTACACAATATAAATTCGATAGAAAGGTATTTATTTCATTTGGATAAATTATATTACAAAAATACATGGGTCTATAATAGGGATAAAGAATTACGGATCTCGAGTAACTAGTCCGGCAGGGCCTTGACCTATAACTGGTGCTAACCCGGCCACAGCAACTGCTTTCAGGGGCCTGTAATAGAAACAAATTTAGTTACAGTGCCATCTATCAATAAGCTTAAAAACACCGTAAGACAGACAAAACACTGCCATCTATGATTTTTTGTAGAAACTATTTTGTTAGAAGGCATTAGAGTTACAACTCTTGATTTTAGTTCCGTATAATATCGCTAGATGGTATTAAATACAATTACCGATATGTTTAACCAACCAAAAATGTCTACAGTATATTCGTACAGCAAAAATTTCTACCTGAGAATTTAAAAGAAATTTGACAATATAATAATATAACGTTTTGCACTGTAACTTGAAAATTCAAAGTTTGATACATACTTGAAACCAAGTTCCTCGGACGGTACACCCAACTTGGCAAGCTTGGCTTCATAAGTTGCCAGTAGATCGTCGTGAGCTTTTCGTAGACGAGCTGCTTCATATCGCAAATCTTCTATTTGAGTGTCTTTTAGTTTCAAGAGTTCCTGCACATAATAATGTAATAAATAAGCATAAATATAATATTATTAAACTAGCTTTTGCCCGCGGCTCCGCCCGCGTGTAGGTCCGTCACGGCGATAAATAGTAGCCTTTGTGCTATTCCGTTATGTAAGCTACATTATTGTGAAGTTTCATCTAAATCCATTGAGTATTTATTGCGTGAAAGAGCAACAAACATACATACATACTCACAAACTTTTTCGTTTATAATTTTAGTAGGATGATTTAGGATGATGATTTAGTACCGGGAGGGGCGTTCGACGGTCGACGCAATTCTGCGTCTGAAGGCCGCGACCGAACAGGCGGTGGGCTGCGGCGACGTGCTGTTGGCGGTGTCGTTGGACATCGCCAACGCATTCAATAGTCTGCCATTCAGCTGCATCAGGGCCGCACTCCAGTACCACGGAGTGCCGCAATACCTGGGGCGGCTAGTGGCAGACTATCTGACGGAGCGTACTGTCATGTACGAGGACCGAGAAGGAGTCTTGAGACGTCGGGCCATGTCGTGCGGTGTTCCACAGGGGTCTGTCCTCGGACCACTCCTGTGGAACATGGGATACGACTGGGTCCTGCGAGGGCGTCTCCCCCCCGGGGTCGGTGTAATCTGCTACGCCGACGACACTTTAGTGACAGCCCGGGGGGCGACCTTCGAAGAGGCGGCACGCCTGGCCACCACAGGAGTCTCCCTGGTGGTCGGGCGCATTGAGGCGCTGGGTTTGCGGGTGGCCCTAGAAAAGACGGAAGCCCTACTTTTCCATGGGCCCCGTCGTGGTCCACCCGCCGGCGCCTCCATCGAGGTCAACTCGGTCCTCGTACCGGTCCGGGCCCACTTAAAGTATCTGGGTCTGGTCCTAGACGGTAGGTGGCTCTTCGACGAGCACTTCCAACAGCTTGCTCCGAAGCTGATCGGCACTGCCTCCTTCCTTGGGCGTCTTTTGCCCAATCTGGGAGGAGCCAGTGTCGCCACGAGGCAGCTGTACACGGGGGTTGTCCGGTCTATGGCACTCTATGGTGCACCGGTGTGGGCGGCGGCTCTGACCGAGCAGAATAGGGCGCGCCTCAGGCGGCCTCAGAGAACTCTGGCGGTCAGAGCCATACGGGGCTACCGCACCGTATCGACGGAGGCGGCGTGCGCCCTGGCCGGAACACCCCCGTGGGATTTGGAGGCGGAAGTGCTCGCCGACGTTTATCGGCGAGTGGCTAACTACCGGGCGGAGAGTGGTGGAGTTGGACCTCCGCCCGAGGACGTGCGCGAGTGGCGCGAAGCCGCTCAACGAGCCACGATGGATCGCTGGTCGGTCCGGCTGGAGACTCCACGTGCTGGCTTCGCCACCGTAGAGGCGCTTCAGCCGGTCATCGGCGAATGGGCAGTGCGGCAGCACGGGACCCTTACCTTCCGACTGACGCAGGTTCTTTCCGGGCATGGTTGCTTCGGAAAGTACCTGCACTCGGTCGCCAGGAGGGAATTGAGTCCCGCCTGCCACCACTGCGACTGCAGTGAGGATTCGGCTCATCACACGCTGGCGGTCTGCCCCGCGTGGGAGACGCAGCGCCGGGTCCTCACTGCAGTCATCGGAGGGGATCTCTCGCTGCCGGCCGTCGTTCGTTCCATGGTCGGCAGCGAGACCTCATTTACCGCGGTCGCAACCTTCTGCGAGGACGTAATCACGCAGAAGGAGGCGGCGGAGAAGGCCCGGGAGGACGACATCCAATCGGACCAGATTCGCCGCCGGCGACTCGGGCGGCGGAGGCGCGAACATCTGCGCCTCATGCCGCCTTGAGTGTGGCCGCGGGTGGACGGGACGGGTTATCCCTCCATCCGCATTATGTGGCCAGCCGTGAGGGGTCGGCGTCGGTGTGTGCCGGACGCCGCCTAAGAGAGGGTCGTCAACAGAGACGGTGCCCGCATCAGGAGCGGGCAGGCGCTGGAGAAGTTCAGAAGGAGATCCCACCCTGGACTTCTCCTACTCCTAAACGGAGAAGCGCGGAGAGGGCACACTGTGTGTTTTTTAGTCGGTTCAAGTCCGACACACCACCCCGCCGTAACCCCCGGTGGGGTGACGGTCCATGATGATTTTTCACACAATAAAAAAAAAAAAAAAAAAAAGGATGATGATTTAGTAGGATGGAGGATGATAAAATGAATATTGTATAAAGAACGTCGTTAATGCTACGTGCTATTTCTTCCAAGAAATCTTTTGATGGATAGGAATGATTAGATACGGGAAGGCAAGTCGGTAGGTGTTTTTTTTTTAAAATTTTAGACAAAACGGCGTTCTAGGGAAAGTTTTCAGTGGACCCTTGACTCTCACAGTTATTTTTTTTCATATTTAGCCTTTTATATACATGCCTGATGGAAAGCATGAGCAGAATTCAAGAGCGGGGACCACCACACCCGCTATGCATGCGGCGCAATAAAGTATGGCGGCCCACACTATGGCGGCCTAGTGAGATACTTTTTCATGCCCTGTTTAAAGGACCCGGGATCATAGAGGGAAGGAAAAGGGGGTTTATTTATTTATTTTTATTTTAAAGTCTGAGAAACGGACTGAAAAGGGAAGGGGAACCCACCACCACCACCCGCCGTGCTGCGAATAGATACAATGTACAAAACGGCGAAATTGAAACTTAAAACATTGTTTTGTTCAGGCTGTGCCAGTTTTAACAAAATAATATAAACGAATTGGCTGCACGGTTCAAGCGTTCGCCTCCTCGTTTTCTTCTGCGCCAAATATGTCAAATCCCACATAGGACAAAACCAAAAACTATTTTTCTGAATCTGCGTATTTCTTAAAGTAGGTCGCCAGGTACGCCAAGTAGGTCCGTAATATGTATGTTTGTAAAGTCTCACAAGTCAAAAGTATCCAACGAAATCCAAATAAATTTATCCTTACATGAATCTCTGAAGGTGCAGTGGCTCTGCCCTCAACATTCTTCAGCTTGGTTTCAAGCAGAGCTGATTTCAACGATGCTCTCTGTTGGACCTCGAGAACAGCTCTGGAGAACCTAGCCTTCAGTTCGTTTCGCTCCTTCTGGATGCGGTCGAACCGTACTTGTAGCACCTCATACTCCCATTTAAGAACCTCAAATTGTTTTTCCAGTACTGCTAGCTGTTTCGTTTTTGCCTGGAAAAGAAAAGCAATATTTATACAATTTTCTACTAAGTTTTGTTCATAACTTAGCTTGTTTGTAAGTCGGTTATTGCAGTAATGAAGTTATGTCCTACTTACAGAATCAAAGCATTTCCATACCAAATTTTTTTGAAAACGAAACGACAGACAGAGTTATCTTGCAAGTTATATTTAATTAGTTTCTAAAGACAAGTACACTATTCATGAAGAACATCGGTTATTAAATCAACTGATATACAGTTGATTCAACAACCGATGTTCTTTTAAAACCTTAATGACGTTTTTTGGTTGAGACGGTGATGATCATGAGTAAACATGAATGTCATGAACTCTTCTATTTGCCTCATTTTTAAAATATTTCTTCTATACATGCATACATACATGCAAATATAAATGTAATAATTGGATTGTCTGTTTGTAAAATCAAATTAAAAACTTTTCACTTAAGGCATATGCAATTATATACAGTATTTACATGTCCGTCTGTTTGTCTATTTATTCCAGTTTGTCTTTGGAACGGCTGGACCTATTTTGACGTGAGTTGCCTCTAAAGAACGTGAGAGTATTGAATAGCATATAATAATATAGTACTTACAGCCAACGCCGCCTTATCTCTGTCATAATTAGCCATTTGTCTCTTGAGTTCTTTGTTGTCTACAATTGCAGCTTCAAGCGGTTCCCTGAGACCTTTGGCATCAGCTACAGCATCTCTAGCAATCTTCTCCGCCCTTTCTTTTACTTTTTGCATGCTCTCCATCTGTGTTCTTAAACTGCTAATAAGGCCTAAAAATATATAAAATGTTAATCAGCCAAAGATACCTCACACATCTAATTGGTAAATTAAATATTAGTAAATACATTTATACTTAATTTGGGGCCATCCATAAATTACGTCACACCTTAAGGGGGAGGGAGGGGGTCGACGAAGTGTGACATTGTGTGACAAGGGGGTGGGAGGGGTCCTAAATAATGTGATGTCACATTTCAACATCTATTGTAGTCTAGTCTTAAAACACGAACTTTAAACTATTACTTTACGAAAACCTCAAAAACATTTAAAACTATATCTGTGTAAATATAAGATACCAATTGTTTTGGTGACCACTCGCTCTACTAGTACTACGCGCCGACCGCCTAGGCGCCTTGATTGCGCCTAGCGGACCTAGCGGTGATTTGTTTCTTTGTTTCTATTTCATTTGACCACTGTCTTTCGCGGATGAAACAACGTCGATCTTAGTTCTACTATTTTGTGATTAAATCACCTTTTTGTTCTGTCGAATAGTTCATCCAAAGGTTGCCTGGAAGAGGTTGCTTTTAGCAAAAAGGCCGCCCATCTTACAGAAAGTTTTAATTCCAAAAACTGTATTTGGTGTACAATAAAGTATATTCTAATCTAATATAGTCGAACAAATCATTAAATATTTGTGACAAATTTGAAATTGATTTGAAGAAGATAGGGCCAATTCATTTACTTTTCTAGAGTATATTATATACATTTACACTTTTTTTACGCGGGGAATGCTTTTCGCACCATACGATTCTTGAGGCCAACGTAGGGTGTGTGTGGGACTCCCGGGCAACCTATACCGACTAATCTCTGAGTCACGTTGAGAACTGGATATTAATAACAATAAAACTTGGATTAGTTTTTTTATTTTGTTAATTTCTTTAATTAATATAATCGTTTCCAGGGTTCCGTAGTTCTTGACTCGGAACCCTTATACATTCGTCAAATCGTTCCGTCCGTCCTAGACCTACCGCCCAAACGGTTGGTGCTAGAAAGACGAAACTTTGCTTGAATAGGTATGTGTTGTAATTACGTCGATAAAGTGCTACAATAAACATATGAAAATTATTTTTATTTGGAGTACGTCCCCTATTCGTAAAGTGGTGATGTTTTCTTTTTCTCGAGGCTACCAATCGTGTGGGGTATCATTGGATAGGTCTTTTCAAAACATTGCGAGGTTGTTATTACGATTTTTCGATTTACTTATCCGTTTGCGAGTTATTCAACTTTCAAACGCATTTTTTTGTAAAAATAGGGCATCCCCACCTCTAAAAATTAAACAGATGGCTCGAAAAATCTGAAAAAAATCGTGATAGTAGTCCATATATTAAAACTTAAAAGAAAACTATTGCGGTTTTGATATATATTTTGAAAACTTCGTACAAAAATTAAGAAATATTAAGTAAACATAACAATTATCTATTGGACACGATTTTAAATATACCTATCATTATTGGTGACCACAAAACCCAATTCTATGCGCAACCTGGCACGCACTTTGAAAATTTTTTGATTTATTATTTTCTCTAATTTATATAATTAATCAATTTTTGTTTTATTAAGTGTTTGATTTGATGTTAATTTTATTAAAAAATAATTTAAATGGAAATAAAACTAATTTCGGAACCTGTTTTCATTCAATGATTTCTAAATGTAAATTTGCAAATTATGTGACGTCACACTAGGGAGGGGGGGAGTCTCACAAATGTGACCAGCTGTGACAAGGAGGGGGGGAGGGGCAAAAAAATCATGAAATTCGTGTGACGTAATTTATGGATGACCCCTTTTATATATTAATAAGATTATAATTTAAAGTTAACACAATCTAATAAGCTTAATGTATGTATGCTGTTGGAATGTTGTTCGCTCTTGGTATAGAATATCATTAAAGCCGAGTGCCCGGCCGATGAAATGGTCATTTCATGGAATGTGATTACCCTCGTTTATGGGTATTTACAACTCAATAGACATACATATGTGCTTGCTCAGACTTTGTTTGCGACTGCCTCGGTGTGGGTGCCAGTGCTGTGCTTGACCGGTTCGATTCCCGGATGCGACCAAAGGTTTGTGTGATTCACATATATTTGTTTAGGAGTTTGGGTGTTTCCTATGTATAATATGTATGTATTTATGTCAGTTGTCTAGTACCAATAATACATGCTCTGCTTAGTTTGGGACTAGATGGCATTATGTGCAAAAGTCCGAAATATTTATTTATTTTTGATTGATGTGAATTGAATAATAATTCATGAGAATAATCACATCTCTAGAATTAGAGCCTACCCAAATCCCACTCTCACTGGCTTTAAATTTAGAACCAGTGAGAGTGGGACTAAACTTAAAACTGTTGGGGTAGAAGAGTTCTGTGATGGAGACTACGTCTTGGCAAACATTGTGTAGGAAGCTAACAGGCCAGGTGGAGTAACGACTTATATCAGACGGCTAGCAAAAGCTGGATGCGAGAAGCAAAAAAACGATCAGAGTTGCATATAACAGGAGAGGATTATGTCCAGTAATGGATTGTATGTATCTGACTGATGATGATTAGAGTGTGAGTCTCGATGGTCTCACTACGTCACTAAAAAAGCTTAAAGGTTACATGACTGTATATAGCAAAAAAAATAAAATCTAATTGAAGAAATAACTCACCTAAATTGTTTAACGTGATATCATTATAATAATTTTTCAAATCTGCGAAAGCCCTCTCGTGATGAGAAATTAACTCCGACAATTGTTTGTTTTTCCTTTCTTCTACTTCTGCCATTTCTGTCCTATGTTTAACAGTTAACTCAATTTTAGTTTCATTGAGTTTCTTTTCAGCTTTATCTTCTATTTGTCGGGCTTTTTCTTCGAACGTTGATCTTGCTTTGGATAATTCTTCTGCATGTACTAGTTTAGCTCTTCTCAATTCATCTTGTGCTGCTAACATTTGCTCTTTTATTTGTTGTCGCAATGCTCTTTTATCGTTTAATAATTCTAACTCTTGTTCAGTGTGTTCTTCTTTTGCTGCTTTTAGAGCTACTAAATTTTCAGCTCTCAAAGCAGCTGCAGCAGCTTGTTGCTCATATTTCAAGTGTTTTATTTTCTGCTTCTCAGTTTCCAATAAAGCTTCATTCTCTTCTTGTGTTTCTTCTGTTGCTCTTTCTCTATTTCGTAATTCTGCTTTCGCCTCTTCCAATTGTTGTCTAGTAATTTCCCAAAATGTGCGTATTTTATCTCTTTCTAGTTGGAAATAGTTTCGTTCTTCTCTTTCTTTGTCTAATTCTTCTTTAACTTTAAGTGTGAACTGTTCGAGTTTTTCTCGCGTCATTTCCGATGTATCGACGCCATCGATAATGATGACTGGAATTTTAAACATATATATTAATTGTGATAAATTATAATTTTGATTGATTCTGTTTAATTTATATATAAATTGTTTAATTCTAGCCTGCGGTTCGGATTGCATGTATGTTGGTTATCGCAGTAAAAAAATAGCCTATATATCTTTTCTCAGGCTCTAGACTATCTGTGTCCCAAATTTCATTTAAATCAGTTTAGTAGTTTTGTCAGACAGACAGACAGAACTACTTTCGCATTTATAATATTAAGTAAGGGAATGATAGGGATTATCAATGAGGGATTTAAAATGAGAGGGATGAAAATGAAAGTAATGATATTTAAAAGAGAAAATAACATGACTGATTATAATGTAACTATTGAAAATGAGAAAGTAGTACAAGGGAACGAATTTGTATATTCGGGTTCTACGTTTACAAGGAATGGAGAACGTGGAGATGATATAGAAAGGAGAGTGAAATCGGGAAACATTGGTGGTTTCCTGCACTCTTTTCTTACCAACAAAATATTGAAAAGGAAACGTTTAGATATGCACAATGGTGATTTTGGTTCCAACGCTTTATTTGTATTTACAACCTATATTCCACACTTTTTCGCAGGAGCTGAATGCGAGAAGCCGAGGTTCGAACCAAGTGGCGTGCAACTGGAGAGGCCTATGTACAGCTGTGGACTGCGATAGGCTGATGATGATGATGATTTCACACTTGTACTTCTTATGGCAAAACCGATCAGGTATCAGGTCAGGTAAAAGTTTTTTTATTAAATAGTGGAATAAAAGTAGAAGAGGTTTTTTTAAAGAATGTATTTTAAAAAGTTTCACCATGTGCCGACAATCGAAAGAAAAAATTATGCAATGGAAAATATCTGTGAAAAGCATCTTAAAATATATTTATTTTTAAAATTATATTTTCCATTTCATGAAATTGTTTACTGAAAGCAGGTAATAACAGGGGGTAGTAACGAGTAGTACCTAGTCACTGTGTATTAGTGAAGAGTAGTTATACATTCTGTTATTTAATGTTAATCTAATATAATACATTGTTTTCGTACCTGGCGGTTTTTTAGCTCCTTTTCCTTTCGGCGGCTAAAAAAATATAAATACATTATAAACAGACATTAGAATCAGAGAACAACACACACACAAATTTAAATGAGAATTTTGTACAACTTACCATGTTTATATTATTTTTGATAGGAAAGTAGTTTTATGAAGGTTTTGTCAACAAAATATCTTTAGAAAGTGACATGAAAGCCGACAACGTTGTCACGATAAACAAAAGTTGTTGACATAGCAACTATCACGCTTCAGGTTATGAAAATAGTTAAATCAATAGCATTGCTGGAGCCTTTTAGAGGTTTTCTTATCAAAACTTCAATAGTAATATTATGAATGTAAAATAGAATTAATGAATAAAATGGAATAGTAATATAGTGAAATTCAGCATGGAGAGGCTGCGTCTTGAGAGGAGGTCCCGTCGTAGGCTAGTCTTTGCAACGATAGCCGATATACACACGAACGGAGCACCGGGATAAGGATAGTTTACGATAAGGTACATAATTTTAATGTGTGCAAACATACAATACTGAGCCATTGACTCGTCAGAGCAGCAATGTGGCTAGTTTTGAATTGCACAGTAATTCAAAAACTGTATATGCAAAGGTATTTTGAAAGAGTTGACAGGCAAACTTGTCGCAAATGCTAAAAGTTGTTGAATGAGCTTGCTGGTACGGTGTCTGTTCTTTATGAAAGTAACAAGAAAGTTTTAGGGGTTTTTCGAATGAGTTTTGTGATATTTTTTTTTACTGATTTAGATTTTTCTGGACTCTGTTGCGCTTTGACTTGCGCCACGTATGCGCAGTTACTATTGTGCTTGAGGTCTCTGGTTTGAACTAAATTTTTGTATAATCAGCAAATATTTGTTTCCGAGTTTGATTGTTTTCCATGTATGATGAGTAGGTATGTGTTCACAAAAAAGTAGATAATGTATTTATATCAGTTGTATAAAATATATTACAATTCTGTTCAGGTAGAGACTATATGACGTTGTGTATCAGATGCTCAAAAAATTGTTTATTTGTATTTATTTACAGCTTTGTTCAACACCTTTTCACGTAAAACCTTGGGTAGTATTTATCGACCCTTCGATTGCTTACTACCTATTTTGTTTATGTAAATATAGTTGTTATGTTAATTATTTGACATTCAAGTTAGCGTCTTAGGTTAAATGAAGTAGAGCAGAAGATCCTTATCTTATCTTAACAAAAGGATCAAAGCCGGCGTCTAATTTGACTAAATGTGACTTGAAATTTTGTAACACATTACACTGAACTAATTATTTAGTAAAAAATAAAACACCAAAGAAAATAAAGTTTAATAATATATTAATAAATCGTCATAAATATGCACACCTAATAATAATATAAACAATTGTTTGTGTCCATTGTTTAACGAAGGCCTCCCTCAAAAAGCACCAACGAGGTGTCTTGGGCAGTCCGCATCCATCCACTGCAACCATATTCTTAAAGACTTCGGTCTTAGACTTGTCGACTTCAGTAACAGTCCAGCATGGAGACATGACTGGTCCACTTCCACTTCAGCGTGCTGGTTCTCTGTGAGCTATAGGTTTCTCCAGTTCTTTGTTATGAAATTTAGCTATCAAAGAAACACTCAGTTGTAGACCAGTCCAATGGTGAGTATCCACGTCTCGACTCTGTCATCATAATCCTCGGTGAATTACTTCTTCTTTTTCTTCTTTTGATGTGATGGCAACCAGCCGAAGAACAACATCTATTTTTTTTAATGACTGCCTTGTTGGTCTAGAGATTAGAGCGCATGCAGCTGCTGATTTGTGTGATCCACATATTTTTGTTTAGGAGTCTGGGTGTTTTCTATAATATATATATTATGTATTTACAAAAAAAAGTATGTTTATGTATTTATATCAGTTGTATAACACCCATAATACAAGCTCTGCTTAGTTTGGTTAGTACCAAACTAAGCAGAGCTCGTATTATTGTGTTATGTCGTTGTGTGTAAGAGGTCTGAAATATTAATTAATATTATATTTAGCATCTTCAAATCTAAAGTCTTCTAGTCTTCTAGTCGTCGTTCGTAATGAATTTAATGAAAAAAAAATGGATGAGATGAAAATATCTATGAACTACTAAACCTCGTTACATAAAAGGGGAAAAATATGAAGTAAGTGTCACCTGTCAAGATATATATTATCAAAATCAATCTAAATTATTGTGGAAATAATGAAAATTCTGTGAAAAAAAGGAATATTTGATCCAACATGTTGGTGTACTCCAACAGTATTGCGTACGGGAGTGCCATCCTTAGCCTGTTTGTAATAGACTATATGCTGGGCCATGGCTTCGTCGATGCAGTTCGGAGAACCCTCTGCAGGATGATATGTTTCGTGAAAAAGATCATAAAAGAGGAATCGAAGATTGTACAGACGGCACCAGACGTGCCTATCAACCTGCCGGTTCTCCTTGTCGAAATTCTGTTGCTGTCTTTAATCATAGCTGTATGTATTGTTTATTACTGAATCTTTATGGATTAACATATAGCGCGAGCGTAAAACTTTTTTTAAAGACAACTCCCGTATTAGGAATATACATCCTTTGTCGCGGGGACTTTACTCAGAACAACAATTTCTGGATGACACAGTGTTGTCCCACGTGGAATTTGAACGACACTTGGCGCAGTAGAGAGCGGCATGGCAACCACTGATAAACCACTAGGCCAAACGTGCAGTCAAACTTATCATCATCAATCATCATCAACAGCCTTTAATAGTTCACTGCTGGATATAGGCCTCTCCTTGAAAAGGAGGTATTGGCCTACTATACCACGCTATCCAGACGGGTTTATATAGGGTTGGTTTCAAGTTTTCCTTCTCTTTGCATTGTCTTGCCTTTTTTTTTTTTTATGTGTGAAAAATCATCATGGACCGTCACCCCACCGGGGTTACGGCGGGGTGGTGTGTCGGACTTGAACCGACTAAAAAACACACAGTGTGCCCTCTCCGCGCTTCTCCGTTTAGGAGTAGGAGAAGTCCAGGGTGGGATCTCCTTCTGAACTTCTTAGGCGGCGTCCGGCACACACCGACGCCGCCCCCTCGCGGCTGGCCACATAGTGCGGGTGGAGGGAAAACCCGTTCCGTCCACCCGCGGCCACACTCAAGGCGGCATGAGGCGCAGATGTTCGCGCCTCCGCCGCCCGAGTCGCCGGCGGCGAATCTGGTCCGATTGGATGTCGTCCTCCCGGGCCTTCTCCGCCGCCTCCTTCTGATGTTGTCTTGCCTAGTTTATCACCTAGGGGTGGTGACACTCTGTATTCTTAATCCGTCACCACACGGACAACTTACATATGTTTTATTATCAGGAATAGAAGATGAAAGACTGCGATTAGTTATGAGCTTCGATTAGGTGTTTCAAAATCTGGATGCATATTATCTTTAGGTGATATGATGTAATTATTCCACCATGGTATGGCTGACCAGGCCGCCATGGTATGGCGACCCATACCATGGTCAGTTTCTGCATCATTCTCGAGAATTCTTCTTAGTTTGGGACGGAACAGCTCTATAGGATTTCATCAACAGCCTTTAACAGTCCACTGCTAGACATAGGCCTCTCCTTAGAAAGGAGGGTTTGGCCTACTATACCACGCTGGCCAGACGGATTGGTATAGGGTTGGTTTCAAGTTTTCCTTCTCTTTGCATCGATGTTGTCTTGCGTAGTTTATCCCTTAGTCGCCTCTTACGAAATCCGCGTGGGATGAATAGGGGTGGTGACACTGTATTCTTAATCCGTCACCACACGGACAACTTACATAATATATGTTTTATTATCAGGAATAGAAGATGAAAGATTGCGATTAGCTTTGAGCTTCGATTATATGTTTCAAATTCTGGATGCATATTATCTTTAGGTGATATGATGATGTTATTCCACCATGGTATGGCTGACCAAGCCGCCGTGGTATGGCAACCCATACCATGGCAGCCTGGTCAGTTTCTGCATCAATCTCGAGAATTCTTCCTAGTTTGGGATGGAACAGCTCTGTAGGATTTGTATGAGGTTTTTATCATTTGTTTTGTTTTAGTTTTTAAATAAATACAAGCAGTCGCGTAACAAAGATCCGATTGACGATCTTCTCAAGAAGAGTAGAGACGCTTTGAGACAGACTAACGAGTTTCTAGACAAATGGCGACTAAAACGGGTAAGTGACAATGTTTTTTGAATGGAACATTAGGTACTAGTTTAATTTTTATTTTTACCATACAGTCTGGATAACCAACAAATATGAAGCTATCAATTAAAATCAAATCAACAACCCATAAAATCCCATTACTGAGCACAGGTCTTCTCTCAAGAGAGGGTTAAGGTCATACGTCCCCACCCTGTCCGAGTACGGGTTGGGGACTGGTAAAACACGTTGTGGCTACGTAATCTTGCCGTTGGATTTTTTAAGCCACCTGAAGGCGACGGCGAAAGCCAACTAAGCTTCGCGACTGCTATTTAATGATAACAACCGGGACCAACTGCTTAACGTAACCTCCAAAATTCCGAATCACGGCTCGTACCATATCATGTAACAAACGGTCACCCATCTAGTTCTGACCGCGGTGTTGTTGCTTAACCTCAGTGATCCTATCACCTATAGCCACTCGGCTATGAGCCTACCATTAATTTAGCCCTACTCCATGCTACTGCTGCAACTAAATATTTCAAAAGAAACAAAGTATTTCCACGCAAAATAACATATAAGTCGGAAAGTTTAATAGAGGGACATACAGTTTAATTTAATTTTCTTTCATATTAATAATGATTGACAGGGCCCATTAGACTACTCTTACATGGAAGACGAACCAGTAGACCTAAAACCATTGAAGCTGGAAGTACCTGTGCTACATATGGCTGTATTAGACGTGAGTACCGTTCGAGTTTGTAATACAACTAAACAACACACTACACTTTTCCAATTCACTATACTACCTTTTCCACAGCAGAGATATCTTGGCGTTACAGTCCAGTTCCACAGTCCCCGTGTTATTTGCTTATGGCGTATGATAAGGGTATTTTGGGACACTTATTGTCAGATAAATCGATATCTGCACGTATTAAATAAAATGAGAAGGAGGGTGAAACCAACCCAATATGGTCTAAAACTTCATAATTCTTTATTTTTCTACTTTGAAAGGTAATAGAGTCCTGCTGATTTAAGCACGAATGGGGCGGGTCGATAGCATTCGCGCAGTCATGTTTCGTTGGTGAATGTAAGACGGGAGGCGCAATTATGCAAAAGCATCTGAAGAAGTCGCCAAAATGTAGTGCGTGATGCTGATTTTGTAAATTCACAATGACGGTAGTGACCATTAGATTCTAGTCATGCATTATAGCGAATTTATGGGTCGTATCGAATAACCACCACTGTATACTCTTTGGCACTAGTTTCTACTTTATGATTACTTAGTATAGTATGCTTATTTATACCGACATATTATTATCCTAAAACATATCGCTACAATGCGCTACAATTTCGACGAGATAATAACTGTCCGAATTCTACGTGATCGATAACACACTCATATCTGAAATATGCCCGGCCAAGATTATCTCTGTATAAATTCTATCAATTACTTCAAACAATATATGACGTAGGAATACTTTCCATCAGACAGAGTAGACTTACTTTGGTAGGCTTGAATTTAAAAAAATAATTATGTCTAAAACGTTCATGATTGTATTTTCCAGAATATCAGTATAGGAAGAAGTCAGCCAGAACGGCGAGATGCTGGTGACAGTGTTGAAATGTCAGACACTGCATTGCTGTCAGTGACGTCACTTGTTAGTGATGACTTTGATTTTAGGTCAGTAAGTGAACCGATGCTGGAGGAAAAATCATCTGAAGAGACGAAGAACATTGAATTCAGGAATAGATACCTTTGGGATGTGATGGAAGAGGACGCGAATAGTTTGGATGAGTGAGGCAATATTTCTGTCTGTTGTTTCTTCCTTTTATTCTTTTTATGTCTTTTTGTAACTGATTATGTTCATTTTTATTTGGTTGTGTGTTTTATTTCATTTGTTGTATACAATTTTGCGCGCTGTCTGCAATTGCCCACTGTTGAACAAAGGTTTTCTTTAATTAGACTTCTGTACCAGCTGACCAGACGGATTGGTATAGGGTTTAGTTTAAAGTTTTCCTTCTCTTTCCAGGAATGTAGTCTTCTAGTCCTGTAGTATTTTATTCTGTTACTCACCTCTTATGACACCTATGGGATGATTACGTCAATAAACAAAGACAGCATCACACGTATAAATTGAAGGTGTCTGCGTGTGATGGTAGACACATTAGAAGACCCATCATGTTGTGTCGTTTTATTTTTATCACTGACTACCCTAGTGGCGCAGTGGTATTTTTTTTTTTAATTTAAAAGAACTCCCGCGTTAGGAATATGAACTCCTGTGTCGCGGGGGACTTTACAAACATACAAGAAACGGACACAAAGAACACCCAGATTCAGAACAACAATTTGTGAATCACACAGTGTTATCCCACGAGGGATTCAAACCCACGACGCTTGGCGCAGTAGAGAGCGGCCTGGCGACCGCTTAAACCACTAGGCCAACCGTGCAGTCAAGGTATGCGACTGCTATGCTTGAGTTACATACAAACTTTCGCGTTTATAATTAGTAGGATGTATGTATTTACAAAAAAGTGAACATGGACTCTGTCAGTCAAGTTCTGCCTAGTTTGAGGCTAGATGGCGCTGTGTCTCAGATGTCCGAAATGTTTACTATTATTATCCTTCCAAAACCATCCAGCATTCTTAGGCAACAAAACTACGTTATATAATAAGTATATTCTCCCCGTCTCACTTTGTCCCTTAATCCCTTCAAAGGTCCTTCTTCATATCGCACACTTATAGTGTCAAATGCTCATAATACTGTACAAAGAGCCCAAAAGCTGACAGATATTAATTCCAAACCTCAATATCAAAATCTATTTGCAGTGTACAAAAACAGGTAGCTAATTTCGAACTTAATACAACAGGATTTAAGGTTCACTATGGATTGAAAAGACTTTTTCAGTTATGGTATAAAGGTGGTAGTAGGGCGACTATGCATTTGCTTTGATGTCATATTATCAGCGGGGTGTCGCCAATAGGATGTAATTAAAAATTGCAAATATACAGTGGTTTGTTTTATTTACGAAAAAAGAGTATATTCAGAGCACATTGCGTTGGGTGTTTATTCTCAAGACTATTAGGGTCAGCATTAGTTCAACCGGTTTTACCTTAATCTGATATTCAGGTTTATCCACGGAGCGACGAGCATCGGTCCTACGCAACCTTGACGGAGAGCTCAAATTCGGAGGGTTAATAAGTTCTCAGTATTTTTGAGGGCTCTGAATTTTCGATAACGATTGCCATAGATGTTCATGACAACCGGGATCGACGGCTTAACGAACTCTCTGAAGCACGTAATTTAAAAATTTCTTGTCAGAAACCCAACAACAATTTTGGCCCGACCCGGGATTTGAACCCGAGACCTCTTGATCAGGAGTCGCATTAGCCTTTTAATAATGACTGCCTCGTTTGTTTAGTGGTTAGCCTTATGCGACTCCTGATCAAGAGATTACCTTTGAGTTTAAGCAACTAATACTAATTAAGGACCAATGTCCAATAACTTCAGACTATGTGATCTGTACTACATACTCTTTATTAACATTATGAAACTGAAGAGTTAATTTATTCCTTCGGTTGGAGCTAATCTGATGAAGTATTGGTACAAATTGTAAATATCTAAAGTTTTGGTTATCAGGATAGTCAGTTGGGCAAACAAAATGGAGAATTTTCACATAGCCATACCACTAAATGCATATCACAATATATTTTATTATATCAGAATATCAACATTTTGTCTGTTTGCGTCCGCGTAATAGGAAGGCAAAACGTGAGCTGTTGGTTCGTAAGCTGAACGGACTAAGCGCTTCCTAAACAGGGATCAACTGAATGTCTGTGTCTGTCTCGGACCAAATGTTTGTGTAGTTCACAAATATTTGTTTTGGAGTTTGGGTGTTTTCTATGTATAATATGTATGTATTAACAAAAAAAAGTATGTTTAGATATGTATTTATATCAGTTGTCTAGTACCCATAATACTGGCTCTCTGTTTCGGACTAGATGGTGTTGTGTGTAAGATGTCCAAAATATTTATTTATTTCTATAAAAAATCGGTCACGTGAACGTAAAACTTTAATTTTGTAATACCAAACAATGGTCACGTGTTTGTGAATTTCAACCCTTGTACTGTGCGGTAATTATGGTGTAATCATGGTATGCTATGATGGATGGGGCACGCCTTACGATTTGTGGGTTTTTTAAGGGTTATATAGCTTGTTATGGGAAAATATTTAGGTAATTTACTCGGTGTACATTATATTCTGAATTTTACTAAGGTCCTCTCGTCGTCCTCTCGCCGTTTTGTACTGAGTGTTGTAGGTTCAAACCCACACGAGATAATACTTTGTGTGCTCCACAAATTGTTGGTTTGATGTAGTGGGTTGATGAATATTGGTGTTCGTTTTATGTATGTTTGTAAAGTTCCTCGTAGCACAGAAATATTCATAGTGCTAAAAGTCTGTTTAAAAAAAAAAAACTATTATTATGTAATTTATCACTACGTATAATTCTGTAATGTTTTTATAACACACACAAATAACATTTTTAAGTTTAGCGGTAGAAGATATGAATTATACCAGGACACCTTTTTAAAGTGATTTTTTTACAATTAAAAATTGCCATAAAAAAATAACATTGATCTTGTATGTCAATAAAATAATTAAATCAAAAATATTGAAAAAAATATATATACAATCTCTAGTTGTAGCTAGGGATACAGGTCAGATAGGTCGGACAGAATGTTGCATGATCTGCAAATATTTGTTTAGAGGTTTAGATGTGTTCCATATTTAATAAGTGTGTATGTATTTATAAAAAAATATCTTTACATAAATGCATTTATATCAGTTTCCCTATAGCCATAGTACAAACTGCTTAGTATGGGACTACATGGCGTCGTGTGTCAAATATCCGAAATATTTATATTCTTATTATTCCTAATTCAGCATTTTTAGACAATGTTCAGAATATCGAATAACACCTTTCTACATGCCAATTCTAAAATATGAGTACACCTCCATGTAACACATATTCCCTTCGCTATCAGTTTTCCAGTCCAGAAAGTATTTCCAACGAAACCCAGACACCATTGACAGTTGAACCATTCATCATTGAAGTAGATAGCCTAGCTTTGACGTGCCAACAAAGCCTTGCTTTTCGTTCATGTATTACTTTTTTCTTTTGGCTATTTCCAGTAATTACATATTTTGTTACTTTATGACTTGTCAATTATTTCACTAATCGCCTTAAAAACCCAGATTTTTAATTCGCTTGTTCTTTTTATATCTGTTGTATCAAGATGTCGCCATTTCTGAATTACTTAGGTTTTTTTAAATTATATTATAGTTAAAGCCTTGTTATTCTCTTGCTTCTCATATTCCAAATTCACCAATTTACTGTACAGCATTCTTATTCTTAACAAGGAAATTGATTAGAAAACCAAAGAAACATAAACTAAAAAAGGAAGACGAAGCGATCATCATTCATTTATCACTTCAAGCTTTTTATCCCTTTCTATTCAATACTTTTTGCGCTAAGATTAAATTTCACGTCGCACCCAAAGTCCAAAACCATTAATACTGAAGCTCCAATTTCGTTAGACCTCCCTTTCCTCTTTGAATCTTTACTACGCAGATCAATGTAAACTGGTTATGTTCGTCCCTGTCTTGTCATTGAATTTTTTTTAATTTTTTTTTTCGACACGTCTGGTCTGTGTTACACTCTGATTATGATTTTTGCGGGTACCTAAACAACTGAAGGGATCGACTGATATTTGATGATACGCGAGAAAGTACTTTGTTTTTTTTGTTTAATGTTTGGGGGTTTGCAATTAATTCTTGTCTGGTTTTTGAGCAATTTTTAATGCACTGACACACGGTTGGTAGATTGCACGTATATAAATTTTTGAACTTTAAATATTTGGCCTTGTAGAAAGAGCCCTTATTTGGTGAGCGATTATTTCCTTTTCTCTTCTGAACTAAAGAACAGTTAATTATGTCTGAACCAATGAACACTCTGTATTATTGGTTAACTAAAGATTCAGAGTAACTTCATCAATATATATAAAACTGTTGTGACTGACAGACAACGCACAGCTGAAACTACTGGGCGCAGAAGCTGAAATTTGGCATGTGAGTTCTTAGAGGAGCTTAGGCGAGCACCAAGGAGGAGGATTTTGGAAAATGTTACCCCTAAGGGGGTGAAAAAATTACATAAAGGTGACAGAGTTATTCATCAGAATAAAACGTACACAAAGCTGCAAGCAAAATCTAGTTTCTAGTTAGACAAAAGATTGAGCTTCAATTAGAAAAATAAAAGCAAAACTAAGGTGGATAAAACTCATAGATTTTGGTGGCGTAGTGGTATGCGTCCAAAAACTATATTAACCATATAACAAACATATAACGTGGTTATATTCTCTATGTATGCGTCTGATGGACTTCAGGTTTGTCTACATGTTACCGGCAATCTGTATAATTCAGGTACAATACAATGCCTAGTTAATATATACAATGCCTGGGGCGATCAAACAATGTATGAAATATAAAAAATATTATTGTCCATTACATTCTTTACCTGAGTATTTTATACAACTCCTAGGGATTGTATATTTCTTCCAGAAATGCTTGTAACATTTAAATAAATAAATATTACAGAGATCTTACACACAAAACTTAACAGAGCTTGTATTATAGGTACTAGACAACTGATATAAATACATAAACATACTTTTTTTGTAAATACATACATTATATAACTCCGAAAACACCCAAACTCCAAAAAAAATATTTGGTCCGATCCGGGAATCGAACCCGAGACCTCAAACACAGCAGTGGCATATGCTCCCATTGCGCCACCGAGGCAGTCATTTAGAACCACCCACTTAAATAACATTGGTAGCTATTTGTTCAAAGCTTATTATCTATGCTCAATTACAACGTATAATATGAGCCTAAACACAAAATTGTGCACTATTAACACCTAAACAAGAAACGCCACGTGTCGATAGAACAATACACATCTAAAATTACTAGAATCATCGTTCTGCACCGCCTCAACATTTTACAACTACCGCACATATTTTTACAAGCAGTCATACGATCAAATCCTTCAAAAAATAACAAAGAAAGATTTAATTTGAAAGAAAATTTATCTCTAACACATCAAGGTTCAAAATTGAGTTCCAGTAAATATTTTCAAATTTCGAAATCATTCGATTTGAATGTCCCATTCAAACGATTGAAATAATGACCGTTAATTTAACCATAATAGTTTGAGCTTTTCTTTAGAAATACTTTGAAGTAATTAGGGGTCGAGAGATATTGGTGTACTATTTCAATATGGCGGTGGTTGATACAGACACGTGTAAGACACGTGACTCGTTCCTTACGAGCAACGCGTTGGTTTGGAATAACAGAATAAAGATAAAGCCGATCATTAGCGATTTGATTACGTTTTTTGTGGGTATTGTTAGAAAATATGGGATTTGTAATAGATAGGGGTTGTGGTTATAAGTGTTTATATACCAGGATTGTTTATATTTTGTATAAGTTGAGTCTCTCGGTTTTACTCGGAGTTATTGTTGTTACGAGCGCAGATAATCTAAGTTATTCCTTATGACACTATATGCCAGTGAAACTCCCGTTGAAACTGCTCCAGCCGTAGCACTGGAACAGACAAATAGACAAAATTAAAAACAAAATGCCTTTATGCTTATAAACTCTTTTGCAAAAAAAAACGGGCACTTGAGCAAAGAACTATTTTATAGTTACTATTGGTTTGTTTGACAATTTTAGGTATTGTTATCCTCAGAACTTTATAAACTAATTAGGAAGGAATAGTTTTCATCAGTTTTATCATAATATTTTGGTTAAATTATTGAGAAATAATGTTTAGTATCAAAACACTATTATTGTACCTGCTCGCTAAATAAAAATGAAACGCGTTAATTTCTTTGTTTTTATTGAATACATTAAAAGCAGATAAAACTTTAGTATTGAGTGTGACCCCCTCTTGCTGAAATCACGGCCTGCATTCGTCTGGGCATGCTAGCGAGTATATCTTTTATGGTTTCTTGGGGAATACGTTCCCACTCCGCGGTAATCACATTCTTTAGCTCTCTGATGATCTGCGGAGCCAGCTGCACTGATCTCACTCGTCGCTTCAGAACGTCCCAGACATGCTCTATGGGATTGAGGTCCGAACTTCTAGCTGGCCAGTCCAAACGACGAATTCCGACTTCTGGCATATACGCATCCACATCGCCAGACCGGTGGGCGCGAGCGTTGTCGTCCATAAAAATTGAGTTTTTGCCAAGAGCGGTTAAAGCGAGTTGTGCATAAGGAATTAGAACTTCCGTTATGTATCGGTGTGCAGTCAGTGTACCGTTTTCGATGAAGACTAACTCCGTACGATCCATAGAATTTATTCCTGCCCAAAACATAACAGAGCCCCCTCCATAAGGTGTAATTTCTTCAAAACATGCCTCTGCAAAGCGTTCTCCTCGTCTACGTAGCACTCGCCGACGTCGGTCTTGACCATGCAGAGATATACTGGCTTCATCGGAGAACAATACCCTATCAAAGTCTTCATGAGTTCATGACACACAATTTCGAGCGAAGCTAAGCCTGGCAACTCGATGTCCACGGAGTAATTTAGGGCCGCGTGCCGGGTGATGACTGTGTATATTAGCAGCGAGAAGCCTCCTCCTGACCGTCCATAGACTAATTCGCACATTTCTTACTTCTTCGAGTCTGTTCTTGAGGTCCACATAAGAAGATTTGCGATTTCTCAACGCTTGACTTACTAGAAAACGATCATCCCGTGGTTCGGTACATGTCTTTCTGCCAGAACCAGGCCTTCTCTTGACGGAACCGGTCTCTTGATAGCGCTTCCACCTCCTTTGAACTGTCGACCGACTCACATTTAGCCTCTGAGCCACGAAGCATTGGCTGCAAACTTCTTCAAGCAGCGCAATAATTTTGCTCGCTTTTATCACTTTATCTACCATTTTCGAGATTGCTAAAAGCAATAACAATACTTTTAAATGTCAAGGACATCAGATAATTTAATAAAAATTGACAGAAAGTTAATTAAAGTCGATATTAACTATAAGAAATTCGCACCACAAAATGTAGTTAAAAGTTGTTTTCTTTGAAAACCAGGCTCAGTCAAAAATTTGAATTAGGAAGGTACTCTTATAAACATTAGGGCACTTTTATGACTGTCCAGTAACATGTTCAAATGATTAAACCTTTTTGGTATTTTATTTTTTTCAACCAGGAAGAAAATTGAAACCGC
Source organism: Phragmatobia fuliginosa (assembly GCA_932526445.1). NCBI lineage: Eukaryota > Metazoa > Arthropoda > Insecta > Lepidoptera > Erebidae > Phragmatobia > Phragmatobia fuliginosa. The sequence continues at coordinate 15,004,065 of OW052078.1, read as the reverse complement.
CCGTTTTTTTTGCAAATGAGTGTAGATTCGCCATGTCCGTCTGTCCGTCCGCTTGAAAAAGCTGATAAAATTCATGATGGTAGTCCATGTGATGAACTTTAAAGGAAAGCTATGACGGTTTTTTTAGTTAAGGAGTTATAGAGGCCTAACTTGTAAAATACGCTTACTTGGAAATCTTCATACAAAAATAACGAAATAATAATCAAACATAACAATTATTTGACACGACGAAAGCCAATATGGATAACTACGGAACCCCATACTATGCGTGGCCTGACACGCACTTAGCCCATTTTAAAAAACTGTTCATTTGAAATTACAAAGAACTTAAAAGATTATACTTCATTTACAAATATTGATCAATTAACATTAATTAAATTTACTCGTGATTAAAATTATTATTTTAATTGATTGAAATTATAATTACAATTAAAAAAAAAGGACATTAAATAAATAAAATTATTATTAAATTATAAGTATTCAACTCCCTGAGTGCTCTTTTCAGGGACCTTTTGAAAATTGTACTTATTGCATCGACAGTTAATAAAAGTGTTACCACACCATCAGACGGACAGCTTTCGTCTTTGCGAAGTCACTCATAAAAAATCCATCCAGCCCTACTGCTTCACTCCTAATGACCACCCATCGAGACAGTTAATCTCTACCTTAATCCCCCTTATTCATCCGAAAATTCCCACAATCAGTGACTAAGTAGAATTTATTAAATACCTTTGACACGTGTCAATGAATTAGCCCTTTTTATGGTTTTTACAAAGTAATGGTGTATGTAGACCGCACCTTTATAGGTCGCAATTTTACGCTGTGCGCAGGAGTTGAATGGATTTTAATTTTCATTACCGTTTTGTTTAGTGATGCGAGTAATAGGCTAATGGTTGATCTTATTGATTAATTATGATATTGCATTTAGGGAGTAATTTTTATTAGAAATTTGGCGCTGTATGTTTAGATTAGGGTATATTTATTGGACAGGGTGACTCTACCCTGCCTGATAGAAAGCACAAGCAGAATCTAAGAGTGGGGGAAACCACACACCATTGCCGCGAATGGAGGCAATAAGGCATGGCGGCCCACACTATGGCGGCTTAGTGAGATGCTTTTTCACGCCCGCGCCCCGGTTTAAGGACCCGGTTGGTGACCGGTGTTGCAATTCTTTATTGGTGTTATTTTTTTTTTACACAACAACAACAGCTGAACCAAACCGAATGACATCATTTTAAACGGATTTTAATGGTAGACTGACATTTCATACTCTTTGCAGATCTCTATTGTCATGCGTAGTTATCTCCTTTCGTCGACTACAAAAACATCTATTTGAATTTTTTTTACTCGTTTAATCGTCTCGTTGACTTTTTTATTCGTTATATTATAGTACGGAATATATCTGGTACCAATTATATTCACAATATCTATACAAAATGTGTCTGTATGTGCCCCATAGGAAGCGAGGCATTTGCATTGATATTGAATGTCCAGCCGCTGTAGACAATCGAGGGATGATTTTACATTTCATAGATCAATGAGCTACAGATAGGGCACGGCGTCATAGGTTTATTTTAACCTTTTTTTTTCGAAAGTACTGGGGTAACAACCATAAAAAAAATAGTTTTAAAAAACTAAACAACACGCCTTTAAACTGAAAAGTAGAAAATATTTTTTATGTAACAAAACGTGGCGACGTTAATGAAATATTTTCAGAAAGCACGCCACGCTTTGTGACATTAAAATTATTTTCTACTTTTTAGTTTAAAAGCGTGTTTGTTTAGTGTTTTAAAACTATTTTTGAGAAAGACTAAAAAAGACTTATTTGTTTAAAAAATCTTTTTAAAGTTTTTTATTCAAATTAGTGTATTGTCATTAGTCCTCGATAAATCTACAAAGATTGAACGAAATCTGGCCGTATAAAGTGGGTCAAAACCGCGCCCAAAGGAATCGGTTACAAACATACAAACAAACATACAGGTGTAGCTAATAAAAAGCGTGTAAAAAGGTTTAATTTACCCTATTACTGATATAAATCCATGGTCCAGGTCCATTTTATTAACGGACCTCAAAAAAAAGCAGGCGCTTCATTCAACTGCATTGTGTTTTTTTTATGTTTGTTACCTCAGTACTTTCGATTATGTAAAAGCTGGTGCCTCTCATGTGATCCCATGATAGGAAACCAGAATCTGATGATAGGATCGATGAAGAAATCGAGGGAACTTCTCAAATATTATAGGCAAAGCTGTCGTAATTTGGGTACTCGGAATAGTGTTTCTTCGAAGTCGGTTTTTATTTGTTAAAATTATAAGAATAAATTAATTTGGGTTTTTTTAAAACATATTCTTATTAACAGTTTGGAGTGCAAGTTGTGATGAACATCTATGGTAATCGAAACTAGGGAGTCAGTGCCTTTGAATATACTGACAACAAGTTCAACCTTGGAATTCAGTTCGTGCTCAGGGTTTCGAAAGTCCTTCGGAAGACCATTGGAAGTTTCTTTCGTAGAGATACTGATATTCTGATATAACCGGATAACATAGTATCCGATCTGAAATAATCTTAAAAAAAATTTAAGGCTATAAAGAAGAAGAAGATGTAAGATGTATAAAATCTTTGAAGTAGGATTCGTATTCATTAATAATCGGGAATATTTATGACGTCAATGACGCAACCATTTATACTGCGCTGCTAAACATAGGTTTCTCGTTAAAAATGCTTATAGGTATAATATAAATTAAAATGGACTGTCTGCATCACAATATATTTTATTACATACTCTATGTTCCTAAATGAACATTATTAAGGCTTCCCATTTGTACCGAGTAGCGTGTTTAAGTGATATTAGACGTGAATGTCTGCACGTCATGATTGATTCTACCAATTGCACGACACGGCACTGCATCGATTTGACAGCGTCGTGTTATCGGTGCGGTAGCGGTATGTCATATGTATGTACGATGCTAATGCTATTTAGGCTATGATTACACTAGACAGACGTTTGATGTGATTGGTTTTGTAATGCTTTAGGACTTTCGAGTCGTATTACAGATAGAATTTGGGATAGACTCTAACTAGGTACTGAATATGCTAACTACTTTGCATGTTATGTGGGTTTTTGATTACACTCAAGCGAAGTCGAGTGGCCTTAGGTGATTGGAAACAATCACCGAGGGTAAGCAATGACGGCGTGGTGATTCGGAGGTCACGTTAGCAGTCAGTTCCGGTCATCCAACGGCAAGATTACGTAGCCACAACGTGTCTTGCCAGTCCCCAACCCATAATCGGTCAGCGCAGGGACGTATTAACCTTAACTCTCTCCTGAGAGACCCGAACCCAACAGTGAGACGTTATGGGTTGTTGATGATTACACTCAATGGATAGTACTTGCATGTATGTGCACAGGTTTTATGTAATTCCAAAAAACTGTTGGTTAAATTATCCAGACGCGGTTGTAATGGTTTTTTTTGAAAGGAAATTAATAAAGAGGTAAAAGTGTGATAATGTCGTCAATATTTGCAAATGGCACACTCATTGGTGTGAATAAATCTTTCCAGATCATGACAAGTGTTAGTGATACTCTCTGTTTATTAAAAGGATTTTTACTCTCATCATGTGTAATGTACTTTTCGACACGGGGTGTAAATTTCCTAAAGCGGGAGCTGTTTCTTTAAAAGAAAAAAATACTTCGTAGTAGCTGCTTGTACGTTACTGCTATCATTCTCAATTAGCTGTCAACAATTAGTCAGGAATTTGAAAAGAGCCAATGTGCTATTCTCGTAAGGGAAGTTTGGAGCAGTGGCCCAAACTACCCAAAACGTTCTCTCTTTTCAGCTCATCTGCTTATAGTTGCTTGGCCTGATCGCAGATTTTTAAAAAAAATTGTCAGGGAAAGTAGACAATCAACGTAAATAGGGCAACAGCCCTTATAAGAAAACCGCTCCAGGAGGTCTGGAATGATACTTTTCCGCAGACGACATACGCATTAGGAATGTACATCCTGTGTCGCGGGGGACTTTACAAACATACATGAAACGGACATAAAGAATACCCAGATTCATAATAACAATTTGTGGACTGCATAAAGTGTTGTCCCATGTGGGATTTGAACTCACAACACTTGGCGCAGTATAAAGCGGCGCAGTCAATATCCATCATCACCTATATATGTATATACCTAAATATATAATATGGCTCATGTATAAATGAATATTTCGGACATCTGACACACAACATCATAATAGTCCCAAACTAAGCAGAGCTAGTACTATGGGCACTACACACAAATATTCATAAAAACATTTGGTCCGAAACGGGAATCGAACCCGAGACCACTTGATCAGCAGTCGCGTACGCTAACCACTAAACCAATAAGGCAGTTATGACAGTAGGCCTGTAAATCCCAACGGATTAAAAGTATTCAGAATGAAAACAATGTATTTATATGCGGACCATACTTGCGTCGCTCGATGTTCTTCCGTATCAATAAATATACGTAATTCTACATATATCGGCCTGAATAAAATTTGTCTGCTTCTAAGCTGATTACATGAAACATAAAGATTTCTAATATCTCGTTGGTCACAATACCGTTGGGGTACAATCACAAAAAATAAAACATGCTGTTCTGCATATAATGCGGTATAATGATGTAATTCGAAACGCGGTGGACACAACCCCTTTCATTCAAATAGGTGCCTATTCTGGTTGATGTTTTTAATTATTGTTCTTATGAAAAATATATTCTGATAATCCCAATTTTATTTTTTTATTCTAATTTTCTAATAAGTTTGAATTCCACGAGGCTCATCGACTTATGGTTTATCCATGGCTATCTTAAATGATTAAAAAGTATTTGAAATTAAAAATACTCGTTAGTAGGAGAGTTATGAACATGTTATGTTCATGAACATAAACGTTCATAGCCAAATGGCCTTGGGTGATTGGAAAAAAACACCAAGGGTAAGCAACGACGGCGCTGTCGGACCTTGATGGGTGACCGTTTGTGGCATTATATGTAATGGGCATTTCCGTGATTCGGAGGTCACTTTAAACGGTAGGTCCCGGTTGTTATTATAAGATATATAGCAGTCGCGAAGCTTAGTTGGAGGCCTTCGGCTTCGGCTTAAAAACATCCAACAGCAAGATTACGTGGAAACAACGTCTCTCGCCAGTTCTCAACCCGCACTCGGCCAGCGTGGGGACGTATGGTTTTAACCCTCTCTTGAGAGGAGATCTGTGCCCAGCAGTGGGACGTTATGGGTTGTTGATGATGGATGATATTCATGAACATCTATGGCAATCATTATTGAAAAGTCAGTGCTCTCAAATATACTGACAACTAGTTCAATTTTCGAATTTAGTTCACTCTCAGGATTGTTGAAGTCAAATGTCAGTCGCTTCATATAAATACTGATATGCAGGTATAATAAGAAAAAATTGTCTTCTTCTTCTTCCTAGCCTTCACAATGAAGGCTTTTTTCAAAGACTAAAGAAGACTAAAAATATGCATTGACAATTTCAAAATGCATCTGGTATAGCAAGTTGAGAATGAATGTAAATAATACGTGTTATTATAATAACAAATAAGTTATTTTTACGCACACATACTCGTGTGTGTAAAAATAACTTAGTTTTGTATTCTAAAATTCCTATTCAATATAAAATGAAAAATACAAACAACATTTTTAGAATAGGCCTCCGCTGCAGTCGTCGAGTTAAAAAAGCAATATGTAACAGAATTTGTTTTTCAATTTCGTACCAATTTTGCATACGGGACCCCGTGTGGGGCAAATAAAACTCGTATTGTGGTTTTTACGATGCGTAAATATATATTTTTTGTTCTTTATTGTCGAAGGTATGGAATGAGGATTTTGTCATAGCTGTGTAGGTATTGTCATCAACATTTTTGTAATACCACGTCTGGGTGTTTTGTTATTTTTTGTTGGTTTTGTCGCTTTGGTTAACTTGACACCCTTCGATGGAGGTTTTATACTCGATTAAGTAAAATATTTTGTTGTGGAGTTTATTAAATCATAATATTGATGGTTTATGATATAATCTAAAAGAGATACAAGGATTCTTGACTCTTGACTTCTATTTATGCTTCCCATCAGGCAGAGAAGGTAGTCACTTTGGCGAGCTTGAGGGTACATATATATTTATAAGAACGTGTATAGGTATGATCTAATTGACTGCCTTGTTGGTCTAGTGGTTAGTGTATACGGCTGCCGATCAAGAGGTCTTGGGTTCGATTCCCGGGTCAGACTAAATATTTGTGTGATCCACAAATATTTGTTTCGGAGTATGGGTGTTTTTCTATGTATGTTACCAAAAAAAATATGTTTATGTATTTATATTAGTTATTTAGTACCCATAATACAAGCTCTGCTTAGTTTGGGACTAGATGACGTTGTGTGTAGGATGTCCCAAATATTTATACATTTAATTTATTTATCTAATTCTAATTTCTATCGGGCGTTTGTAGATATAATTTTTACCTTACATAGATCCTGTAAAATATTCGAATTTTATAAATTTTCGACAAACTTGCCATCCGTAATATTAACTCTTTCCGTAATGTCGACTGCACGTTTGGCCTAGTTTAAGTGGCCGGCACGTACTTATCTTTCTACTGTGTTAAGTGTTGTGTGTTTAAATCCCGCACGGGACAACACTTTGTGCTATCCACAAATTGTCGTTCTGAGTCTGGGTGTTGCTTGTGTCCGATTCATATGTATATTTGAAAAGTACCCTGCGATACAGGATGTACGAGTATATTATATTTATATTAAAAGAGAAAGCCTGCCACGTTGGTCTAGTGGTTAGCGTATGCGGCTGCTGATCAATAGGTCTCGGGTTCGATTCCCGGGTCGGAACAAATATTATTTGTGTGATTCACAAATATTTGTTTCGGAGTCTGGGTGTTTTCTATGTATAACATGTATGTATTTACAAAAAAAAAGTATGTTTATGTATTTATATCAGTTGTCTAGTACCCATAACACAAGCTCTGCTTAGCTTGGGACTAGTTAATGTTGTGTGTCAGATGTCCAAAATATTTATATATATATTTATATATGTTTATGATGGAACCCAGAAGCTTGCACTAGACGCACTTCCGTCTTCCCGTATACCCGTGTGGCTATCATGGTATAGTGGGCCAAAACCAGGCAGTGGACTGTAAAGTTGATGTTATGTGTACTAGATGCATAAAACGCTTGTCACAATACCTACCATTCTAAAACACCCTATTTGTATTCTCTACCAATACCATCATTACACTGTACTTAGTAATTCACAAAACGTTGTAAACTCGATCAAATTGCTACGTTTGACACATATTGAATGCCATAACGCATCTGCTCCTGATAATTGAGCATCGATTAACGCAATGTATGCTGTTATTGGAGAGCATGCCATTAGTTCGTAGAGTGATTAGACTTGATAATGTATGAGAATGAAAATGGTTAATTTATGCAGTGGATTGTGTCGTGTAATAAGATTTTAAGTAAGTAGGTAGGTAGGCAGGTAGGTAGTTAGGTAGGAAGATAGGTAGATAAGTAGGTAGGTAGTTAGATTAGTAGGTAGGTAAGTAGATTTTAGGAGTGTTTTGTAAGTGAAAGATATTGGCTATTGGTAAAATACAAAAACAAAGGGATATTCGTTTATTTGGAAAATTTATTAGGTAACTTGGTCTCATGCTATTTTTTTATTCTAATACTATCATTATACTGTACTTAGTAATTCACAAAACGTTGTAAACTCGATCAAATTGCTACGTTTGACACATATTGAATGCCATAACGCATCTGCTCCTGATAATTGAGCATCGATTAACGCAATGTATGCTGTTATTGGAGAGCATGCCATTAGTTCGTAGAGTGATTAGACTTGTTAATGTATGGGAATGAAAATGGTTAATTTATGCAGTGGATTGTGTCGTGTAATAAGATTTTAAGTAGGTTGGTAGTTAGGTAGGTAGGTAGGAAGATAGGTAAGTAAGTAGGTAGGTAGTTAGATTACTAGGTGGGTAAGTAGATTTTAGGAGTGTTTTGTAAGTGGAAGATATTGGATATTGGTAAAATACAAATAACAAAGGGATGTTCGTTATTTTTTCATTCTATATTTTATGGAATATAAAATTTTTGACATATGATACTTGTTATGTCGCAAGAACCCAGCTAGAAAAGTTAATCGAATCTTGATAAAAACTTCCATAGAAGACCCTTTTTCAATAAGCTTAGAAATTAGAATCCTACGTCATAGCTCCCGATATGTACACGCGGGTAACAATATTTTATGTCTTATACGCATACAAAATTAAATTAAATCAATTCGAGAAATAAATACATACGTAATACAAAATCACTTTTAATTTATTTAAATAGTGATTGATTGATTGTATACAAATAAGTTGTCTACAATACGCAAATTTAACCATTCCGTGAAAGAAAAAAAAAGATTTATTACCTCACTATTAATGAAAACCGTCACTAAGTGACAAGCGTTAAACACGATTGAACAACAGTACACAATATGGCCAACCCGCAAAACAGCGCAACTGCAAAATTTAAAATAAAAAATCTCAGTAGCGCACACTATTAGCTGACGTATGTGAAAAATAAATATTATTTGAAATTCAAATTTCTGTTTCATTATTTGCATATAGACACGATCGGCGATCACCGATAATATTAATATAGGGGTTCTCGATCATCATTAAATCCTTAGGGGTTGTTAGTTTCACACATTTTTAACAATGAAAAAGTTTTTGATAGTCAATTTGTATTGAAATAGATGATTTGCATGCAGCTACAATTTTGTGCAATGTTCGATATTGCTGGGCTAAAACTATTAGTGTATGACTATGTGTTTTTGTGATAATAAATACACACACTTCTTTCGATGATAAACAGACTAGTGACAAACATTATACATATATATAGACTAACCGCCCGCCCCGACTCCCCACAGGGACTTATACTATTGATATTTCGGGATAATAATAGTTCCCGTAGTTGGAAAATTAAATAATAATAATAATAAATGTTTGGACATCTGACACACAACATCATCTAGTCCCAAGCTAAGCAGAGCTTGTGTTATGGGTACTAAACAACTGATATAAATACATAAACATACTTTTTTTTTGTAAATACATACATATTATACATAGAAAACACCCAGACTACGAAAAAAATATTTGTGAATCACACAAATAATATTTGGTCCGACCCGGGAATCGAACTCTTGAGCTGCATACGCTATCCACTAGACCAACGAGGCAGTCGAAAAAAAAATAAGTCCGGTTTTGGCGAAATTGACTTTTCCATTTTCAAAACACCTAAAACATGCCGCATATTTGAGCCCACAGGTATTTTCGTATCGTATTCCGTTCCAAAAATATATCCATGGAATAATAAATATCTTCAGACTAACACTATTTTTTTGAATGATAAATAAATAACTCAGTAAATAAATCAATAACTGTGGTCAATGATAAGTTAAATGTCTAATAATGTAAATAACATGAGTTGTTGAATTTTGCCTCAACTTAAAAAATCTCACACAAAACACTAAATCGCGTTTATCTCAGAACTACAAAATCAGAGTTAATTAATTTTCAAATCAAAATCGGTTTAGTAGATCCATAGATTACCCCTTACAATGTCACAAACTTACATAATTTACCTATATAAATATCAGTATAGATAATTTGTTTGCCTCAGTGGCGCAGTGAGTGGCGCTGCGTTCGATTCCCGGGTAGGACCAAATGTTTATGTGATCCGCAAATATTTGTTGCAGAGTTTGGGTGTTTTCTATGTATAATATGTATGTATTTACAAAAAAAAGTATGTTTATGTATTTATAGATGTCTAGTACCCATAATACAAGCTCTGCTTAGTTTAGTAGTAGATGACGTTGTGTGTGAGATGTCCGAAATATTTATTTGTATTTATTTAATTACACCCAGATACATAACAAATGGTCGTGCATTACCCGAATAATGGTTTAAGCGGTCGCTATGCCGCTGTCTACTGTACTAAGTGTCGCGGGTTCAAATCCCATGTGGGACTGTGGTCCCACGTGGGATTTGAACCCAGAACACAGTGTGTTGTGTGATCCATAAATTGTTGTTCTGAGTCTGGGTGTTCTTTGTATCCGTTTCATGTATGTTTGTAAATTCCCCCGCGAAACAGGATGTATATTCCAAATGCGGGAGTTGTCTTTTAAGAAATATAAAATATATTACAGAATTATAAATTCAAATATATAATATATACTAACTTATGCCAGCGACTCTGTATGTCTGTATGTTGGGTATGGCAGTAAAAATGTAATGTAGTTTATTGCATAACTGTAAAAAAAATCCATATACATACATTCTTACAAACTTTCACATGTGAAAAATTATTAGTTTAAAATGAAAATTTTCATCAAACCTAAAGGTAAGCCCACGAGCTTTCATCACCTTAAAAATATGATTTTTAAATGTAAATTTATATAATATACAAAATAAATACTTATAATTGTAATGTATAAACACGTGGGTTGCTAGTCGCTAAAAATTCCTACAAAAACCCTTTATTACAGATTCACGAATACGTTTAAAATGTTCATCTTATACACACTGGTTGTTTTAGCCTTATTATCAAAATAATACAAACAAATCTCTATAATGACCTCAAGATTATGCGCTTGCGCATACCTTGTCCACAAGCATCCAACCCTTGCATTGCTCACCGTCAATAAAGTGTAGTGTTAATCCATCGATTGATTTTAATCAACACGTTTTAGATACTACCTGTTTATATTTAAATAATCGAATTTAAATAAAATTCTCTTTCCCACGGCGAGAATCAGTTTAACTGATTAAAAAAAAGATTTTTTCTATTTTGTTGTGTCAGTTTTGTTTCTTTATATAATAATCCCTACTTCCCTACTATATAATATTATAAATGCGAAATTAACTCTGTCTGTCTGACTGTTACGCTTTCACGCCTTAACCACTGAACCGATTTTGATGAAATTAGGTTTGAAGATAGAACTGAACTTTGGAAAGGACATAGGCTTCTTTTTACCGCGATAACCGACATACACGCGGGCGGAGCGGATAAATATTTCGGACATCTTACACATAACGTCATCTAGTCCCAAACTAAGCAGAGCTTGTATTATGTGTACTAGACAACTGATATAATACATAAATATATTTTTTTTTATACATACATATTATTATACATAGAAAACACCCAAACTCTGAAAAAAAATTTTGCGGATCACACAAAAATTTGGTCCAACCGGTTTGAACTCAAAATTTAAAGTAGTTTCATGACATTCATTGTAGTTGGTAAAGCGGTTAAGCCTTTAGAGCATAACGGAGGGACAGACAGTGTTACCTTTATATTAAAAAAAAAATATAAAATAAAGTCCTCCACCGCATCTGTTTGTCTGTATGTTCGCGATAAACTCAAAAATCACTTCACCGACTTAAATTAAATCTTGTACCCAGATAGTCTAAGGTCTGGGAAAAGATACAGTCTACTTTTTACCACGATAACCACCATAGACGTGGGCGTAGCCGCGGGCGAAAGGTAGTTTTTAATATAAGTATAGATTTTCCACTTCAGAACTAAACAATTTGTAAACCTATTTGGATTAGGACTGCTCATCAATGATTTGGAGGTAAAGAGTGGTAACTAATAAATGGGTCATACTTTTAAAACCTTTTCATTTTATTTCGACAAATTCCAAAAAAACACAAAACTTTAGGGTGATATAATTATATAAAAAACTTTTTTCTCATTCTCTAGTTCGGTTCGGTTCTATTCTCTTTATAATAACTTCGGACATCTCACGCACTACGCCTTCTAGTCCCAAAGTTCTTATAAACAACTTATATTATAAATACATAAACATACTTTATTTTTGTAAATACATACATATTTATACATATAAATAATAACAAGAGTCTACGATATTATGATTTCAGAGTTTGTTCAGCTTTATTGAAGTTTTTACTGTAAGTAAAATATTTTAACCTAAACCTAATTCATGTAAAAATCACTGATCTAATTATAAATATCATTCAAACCCTTTCGGGATTATACAAATGCAATTTTACACATTAAATACTATTTGAATGTAAATGTTCCTATTATAGTTGTTTCAGTTTTCACTAGATGGCGCTAAGCGAATGATATTTGACACTTTGGCTACAATAACATGTTCTTTCAATATTGACTTCATAATTATTCTGACATAATTATGAACCGATACATAGTTTTTGATGTTGCAAATGTTTGTTGACAGTGAGTGATTTATTTTAAAGAATGAAGTATTCACACTGACGGGGATCGATATTATTAAGAACATTTTGGTAAGCTATGACCGATCATTCGTAGAATGGCATGGTAATGTAACTGCACTGCAGCTTCATACACATCACAAGTGAAGTAGACTCTATTTATCAACTGTCTGGTTACATATTTCACTATGTAACCAGACATCTTCGTAGCCTTTATTCCCAAGTTTATTTGGGGTCGGCTACTAGTTCAACCGGTTTTACCCGAATTTCAGTTTTTCCACGGAGCGACTGGCATCGGACCTCCGCAACCCTAAGGGAGAACTGAAATTCGAAGATTGAACTAGTTGTCAGTATATTTGAGGGCACTGACTTCCCAATAACGATTGCCATAGATGTTCATGACAACCGGGACCGACGGGCTTTACGTGCTCTCCGAGGCACGGGCGTGAATTACCGCCAAACTTCCAACTCCGGGCTGCAATTAGGAATTTTCTAAGAAACTCCCGGCCTTTTTGGCCCGACCCGGGATTTGAACCCGGGACCTCTTGATTACCAGTCGCATACGCTAACCACTAGACCAATGAGACAGTACACAATGTATCGTCAAATAATATCACGCTCATTACATATCATGATATGAGCATTACCGTGATTCGGAGGTTACGAGGTGAAGCTCAGTTGGAGGCCTTTAGGATGGCCATGGGCCGTTTTAGTTATGTAATCTTGCCGTTGGATGTTTATAATCCGCCCGAAGGCCTCCTGAACTGAGCTTCAATACTGTTATCTTATGATAACAACTGGAACCGACTGCTTAACGTGACCTCCGAATCACGGAAATGCTAATAACATATCATGCCACAAACGGTCACCCATCCAGGCACTGACCGCACCGTCATTGCTTACCCTTGATGATTGTTTCCAGTCACCTAAGGCCACTTGGCTATGAGCGCTTCAAAACTATTTATCCGGGTGGGAATCGAACCCAGGCCTCTTCTCAAGGCTGCAGAACATTAGAGTATAGTAGTTAGTAACATAGTGATTAAGTAGTAAGTCATTATTTAGTATGAGCTGTTACTAAAAACACCAGCATTGATCGCGGCAATGCTGGCAAATGGCAAGGGATGAGAAGCCGCGGTCTCCTTCTGTGAGGACGTTATGTTTCAGAAAGAGTCCGCTGCGAGCGGGAGCCCTTTCCCGATTCCGCGCTAAGAAGACGCGGCAGAGGTCGCTAGCCCCCCAATCGTCGCTGAAAGGGTCGCTGCGGTCACATCTTGGAGAGATGAGACCGCTGACCCGACCCGAGACAGGTGACACCTAGATGCGGCTAGGCCAGTCTAAGGCAGGCCGGTGTTCTGCCTCTTACTCCATATGCCACTGATGCGTTCCTCTTGTTCCTCCCGACTGCCGAGGTAGGCTGCAGCGTGGTTTAGTGGGTAGACCTGTTACAAACTCCGAGAGTCCCACACACGCTCTTCGTTTACCCCACGAAGGGCAAGCCCCGCGAAGAAAAAAAATAAAAAGAATCTACTAAACATATATCTCAAGTTAAGTTATTAGTCACCTAAACAATAATAGGCACTAATTATTTTCTCAAAACGACCCCCAATACAAGCATTCAAGACATTCCACACCGACACAGTAAATTCCAATAATAGTTCTAACATCAATTAGTGGAATGTTCTCCAAATTAGTTCCAAATTCAAACAATGGTTCTTATTTTAAGAGTATAATAGTTTAGTGCCATTCTTATAAGATTTAATTGTTTGTTTTGAATAAAAAAATATGTACTAAAGCAGCACTTGTGCTGTGTTTAAACAGAAAAAATGATCGTGTTCCTTTGCGTTTATGACTATGGTTTTTATTCCGAATCTATATTCATACTTACAACCAACATTAATATTATATGTAAATTGGAAATTGACGAAATAACTCTGTCCGTCTGTTACGCTTTGACAGCTGAACAACTGAACTGATTTGGATACATTTCGGCATGACGATAGATTACACCTTGGAGATTGAAGAACTTTAATCTCATCATCCTCCTGGCCATTATTCCCAAGTTTATTTGGGGTCGGCTACTAGTTCAACCGGTTTTACCGGAATTTCAGTTTTCCACGGAGCGACTGGCATCGGACCTCCGCAACCCTAAGGGAGAACTGAAATTCGAAGATTGAACTAGTTGTCAGTATATTTGAAGGCACAGACTTCCCAATAACGATTGCCATAGATGTTCATGACAACCGGGACCGACGGCTTAACGTGCTCTCCGAGGCACGGGCGTGAATCAACGCCAAACTTCAAACTCCGGGCTGCTATTAGGAATTTCCTATAAGAAAATCCCAAAAACATTTTTAGGCCCGACCCGGGATGTGAACCCGAGACCTCTTGATTAGCAGTCGCATACGCTAATCCCTATTCCAACGATATTTAATAATTAATAATAACAAACTGTTCATTTCACATTACACATAGACACTTTTATTTTATTTACTTATTTAGGTTTTAGATGTATTCTCATCCTTCTCCACTGCGACACCATGTATCAAGCAGGCACCACACTTCGCTATGCGCTATTCGTTATGTGAGTTTTTCGCGCGCATACGGCGATGTGTGGAGAGTATATTCGTTTCGTTCACCATAAAAATAAATATTTGGACAACTTACACACAACATCATCTAGTCCAAAAGTAAGCAGAGCTTGTGTTATGGGTACTAAACAACTGATATAAATACATAAACATACTTTTTTTTTGTAAATACATACATATTATACATAGAAAAACACCCAGACTCCGAAACAAATATTTGTGGATCACACAAATATTTGGTCTCACCCGGGAATCGATCCCGAGACCTCTTGATCAGCAGCCGCACACGCTAACCACTAGACCAACGAGGCAGTCAAAATGACAATGACACATCTCTACAACACACATATTTGCCTTATTTGATGCTTATTTGGCATACCAGTTCGAAGTGTGGATGGCATGTTTGTTGTTTGCGCGCATAACTATTATTTTGGCAAATACGGCGTAGACACATAACGAATAGCGCATAACGAAGTGTGGTGCCTGCATCAGGAGTATCTTGCGGCGGCTGCGGGTTTCCATGTTGTCCACCTCATTCGCAAGCACCTTCATCTGGTTTTGGAAGCACTTCGAGGTCTCTAAGATGAGAGTCTTAAAAGTAAACTCCTCTGCAAGACCAGCCAGACTAGCAGCATTTGAGGCCTTCTTCAGGAGTTCTGCTTCAAAGGTTGCCATCCTCTTCATAAAACAATCCTGTATTTCTTGTAGAGTGCTCATAGTGATGTTGTGTTTAGTTTTTATTTTTGAAAATTAAATATTTTAGTTTTTACTATGAATATAACAATGACTAGCAGGTATTTATTGTTGAGGATTTATAATATTCATCAACTTTATATTAAAATATGTTGAGCTTTCAACTACCCATTTTGCCAAAAAGAGCCGAAATGCTAAGTTAAATATCATTATAAAAATCAGCCATTTACAAACAATTAATGGCTCAAAAGCCATCAATTTATCCAATACCACATACATTAAAGAATAATAAACAAGCCAACTTTAAAAATCTAACTTTTATCGAAGCCATAAAGCTCTCTAAGTTGGATCTAAGTGAAATACATCAAGTTTAACTGACCGCATTAAGTTAACCGCAACTCTACCGGATAATGTTTTTCTAAGTTTATGCTTTAACTAAGCATAAACTTAGATGGATGGTGCTTAGACATACAAGTTTTATAAGTGCAACTTTAAATTGTGTTATGTAGTTTTTGAAATGGGCTTGTTTAGTATCCACAGAAGTTAAAGCTAGGAAATAGATTTTTTTTTAAACCCACATCAGTAATATAAATCCTATGTTTCAGGGACTTTACAAACAAACATGAAACGGATACAAAGAACACCTAGACTCAGAACAACAATTTGTGAATCACACAAAGTGTTGTCCCACGTGGAATTGACGACATTTGACGCTGTAGAAAGCGGATTAGCAACCGAATATTTTTGGACATCTGACACACAACATCATCAAGTCCCAAGCCAAGCAGAGCTTGTGTAATGGGTACTAGACAACTGATATAAATACATAAACATACATTATTATTTTTTTGTAAATACATACTTATTATACATAGAAAACACCCAGACTCCGAAACAAATATTTGTGAATCACACAAATAATATTTGGTCCGACCTGGGAATCGAACCCGAGACCTCTTGATCAGCAGCCGCATACGCTAACCACTAGACCAACGAGGCAGTTTTATAACGGTATAAATTAGTCATAAAACGGCTTTAACCATTAGGTCATTATAATTTAGATTTTAGAGTCACGTTCACGTTTTTTGTGATCCAAAATTTGTTGTTCTGAGTTTGAGTGTTTTTTGTGTCCCGTTTCAAGTATGTTTGTATATATACATCTTATGACGCCTCAGGATGTATATTCCTATATTTGAATGCTTACTGAATACAATTTGTTTTTTTAGGCTATTTAAAAAAAACCTCTTAAAGCGAAATCAATTTCCTTCTAAAGGCTGCGAAAAATATGTTCCATTAAAAATTAATTTGAAAACGTTGACTGTCTGTTTGTTCAAGCTAATGTCTAGAACAACTGGACCAATTCTGACGGGACTTTTATTTGCAGATAACTGATGATATAAAGAGTAACTTTTTTCCTTTTTTGGTATTGCTTTGGCCCGCAGCGTTACCCGTTGTTTTTGTAAAGGCACTATCATAACCGCGGGTAGCAACGCGACACGCTACTAGCTTAAAATAAGTTATATAATGATTAAAAACACAAATATTTTATAAAAAGTATATTTTCAAATAAAGAAATATCAAAACACGGATATAATATTGGCAGTTGATCTGAAAAACATACAAACTAAATTACATAAGTCAAATGGTAAAACCGAATGACTGTTACACATTATGATGCTAAATAAAAGTGCCTTAAACTAAAAAAAAGATCTAAAATAAGTCTTAAACTAGCTAAAATATACAGGCCATTTTATACATAGTGTAAATCACACATTTCACTAAAATAACCTATAAATAAAACAAAAATGAAATTTCCACGGAAATTTTTTATGCTCATTTTTGCCTGTAATTGATTATGAAAGACTCGGTAGTGAGATTATTCTTAAACGACTATGAGTAATTACAATACAATTTATATTGCTTAAAATTTCATCATTATTATTAATTTAATTACTGTTACAATTACAATGTGATAAGCGGTAAGCAGATTATTTAAAGTTTGTATAAAACTTGCAAAAATATAATTATTTATATTTGATTAATGAAATTAGCACTTTGTGAAAAATTTGATAATTATTTTAAAATTTTTTAATAATAAATTTTAATTATTAAATATTTTTGCATATTTTATACACACTTTTTTCATGTCAAGCATTATTGCTATTGTAATTTAGAAAATTTTGCACTACAGATTATATTCTTATAAAAAGAGCATTAAGCATACCAATTTTAATTTATGTACAGAACTCTTAAATGCGTTTTTTTGCCTGATTTTATATTTTTGCTGAAAAATAAAATGTTTTTTATAGAATTTAATATAAATCACTACGTAAAATTTCTGTAATATTTGTTTTCATAAGTAGTTTAAGTTACAATTGTCAAGAATGACTTACTAAAATATAATAGATTATATTTGCAATTAAGAGCAAAGAAATACTTTTTATTTTTCAGCAAAACATAAAATATGTAATAGCAAATAAGAGTTTCCAAGAGATCATTAGGAAAACTTCTTTTTATTTACTCGTTTTCTTAAATAAATACATATCACATTTGAACACATTCTTCCGTATATTTTATTACTTAAAAATAAATTTATGTAATAAATCAAAAACCATGCTCTCGAAAAAAGCCAACCCAAGAGATTTGCTCCCAAAGTAATATTTTGTTCCCATACATTATGACACAAAAATAACATGTCGCGTTTTATGATTTGATGTTGTTATTTTATGTTAGTTTCATACTGTTTTTCGGAATCGTAAATGACCTTCAAAGCCTCGGGTACAACTTAACATTACAAGTTATCTTCTAGCAAACTAACAGAGTATTTCTATATACAATACAATTTCATAAAAGCTAAAATTCTATTTAAAATAAAGCCATGCCATTCTTGAATTATTAATTAATTTAATAATAATTAATCAATAAACTTTTTTGAAAAAAATGAATTCGATTTCTTGATTGAATTTTCTAATTAATTAGATTATGAAAAGTAGATTCTGAATACTGTGCATAGTAAATAAATTTGATCAGTTTAATATGTATTGTTGCACGGTTAGACATGGCAGCTTTTCAATCACTTAAATTAAGTTTTATAAGATTAATTAAAGATACTAATTATCAAAATATACCATCTCATAAAATCTCCAGTGAAACAACTTGGCACTCACCATACAATGATATAATACTACAATAGTTAAAATAAACATTTTCAATACACAAAAAAATAAAAAAAATGAGATCAATCGATAATAATTTTTAGGCTGCTCTCTTTGGAACAAATTATGTGAAAACGGACTTTGTCATGTTTTAAATAAAATCTATTTTTTTATAACATCGCTGGTCCATTCTTCTAAAGTCAATATTATATAAATGTATAATTATACATATTAACTATAATTACGGCTATAATATCAACATTGAAAGCGGAATGTAAATTGACATTTATTCAATTTAAAAGCATTTTTTTTTACTTAAGGTTAATTTTCATATATCGCTACCGTCATTTATGTTTATTAGGACGCGTAATATTTTTATTTAAATTTTGTGCTAAATATTTCAATTCATCGCATGATTATTTATGTATTTTTTTTCAACGGTGCTTACACTACTTGTTTTAACATCTAATTTAAAAAAAGTATTCATTATCAGTTTACAAAAATAGTTTTTATCTAATAATAGTAATAAAAACTCGAATCGTATATTTTCTCAGAAAATAAAAATCAGTCGAAAAAAAATCGATCACAAGTTTTTTAAACAATTTTGTAGCAGCGTATTTATTTTTACCATGGACCAAACATTCTTTTAGAAAACACTACGTTATAATATTAAATATACATGTGCGCATACACAGACGATATACAAATGCACAATTTTTTGAAAAAAACCGTGTATTATTACGTCTAATTACAAAAATGTGGATTATTAATAATCCTTAATAAATGTACAATTGAACAGCGTAGTGAAGTGAATAAAACTGGATTTATTTATTCTACGCTTATTATTGAAATATAGAAATGAGTTATTAAAATAAATTATTTGATAATTATTAAAACACCAAAAATATGAATGTTAAATATTAGCCTTTGAGTTTTGAAAATAACCATATTTTTTAGCTAAAGAAGGAACTTCAATCCCCTGGTCAAAAATGAGAGTTTACTTCTAGAAGTACACTACAGCATAATTACATTTTACAATCATTTTTATTATTGTAATAAATGTAATAGATTTTCTAAGAAAAAGAAAATATACAGTTTTGAAATGTAACGAAATGAAAAACGTTTATTTATTATAATAACACATTTCTATACTATATCCTATCCACAGCACTCTTTACTTCAGCTTGGTCATTCACCGTTTGGTCGAGAACAGCTTCCAACCCAGCATGAACAGCACCGCAGTACAAATGGAACCGGACAGCTTGGCAGGAATGCTTGACGAAAATATGGAGCCTTCTGATCCCTTCTCCGACTTCTCTGAAGGTGCATCCGTCTGTGAATAATAGAAAAAATACATTCAAAAATAACTGTGGACTACTTTGTTTTAATTTGTGGTAGTGGTGTGGTAAAGCAGAAAAAGACTGTAATTTAACTCGCGTTAACATATGTGTAATTTCGGATTCATTCGAAACGATAGTTTCTCGAGATCTGATTGGTCAGAGAGCGTGCCTTGATCGATACATGACAATTTTTTTAATGTGACTGGATTATACAATTTGAATTGGAACTGTTGAATTTCATGAGTTTGTTACAGAAGGAGTGTAGGCTAAAACTAGTAAAATAAAATAATAAAAAATAAAATCTATCTAAAAAATTAGCATGTTTATAAATCTTACAAAACACATAAAGATATAAACTTCGCAAAATAAAGTGGGTATCAATTTTTATAGATAAATTTTAATAAAACAATACAACTATAAAATTGAATACACAGTACATTTATATTGTCAGATACGATTTATTGTACTCGATACGATCATGTAATATTATTTTATCTGTTTATTGAAGTAAGAATTATTTACAGTACCTGATATAGCTTCCTATAATTAGCATCTTTAATGGTTTCGTGAACTATCAGATTTATTTCTGTTTATGGTTATTGGGTCATAGGAATTATATTGACTAGTAAATAATTATGTAACGTTAATATAACGGTTTATGGGCTTAATTACTGTAGTTATTACTGAATAGTTATTAGTTTAGTGTTACTGTAGACGCGTCCCATCTCTAATTCGAAGAACGCGGAATCAAATATCAATCTGGTGAAGGAACAGTTAAATGTGATTGTAAATTGAACTGAAATTGTATTACTGAGGTAACTAAGGTTAGGGGCCAAAATTGTTAAGTTATATAACGACTATTGTTCTTATATTTTTAATGAGTTGTGTTCTATAATAGTTTTACAGTCAGTGAGAGAGGAATCTGAACATTTGTAAGTTTTGAGGCTTAGTAAATATTTTGCTATTAATTTTTAACGATTCAATTTCGTTTTTGATTTGAACCACTTTTTAAATTATATAGAAAATTTTAATAACCGTCTTCTAATCCTAATTAATTTAATTTTTTCTAAACACATTAACTACATTTTAATAATTCTAAATTTATTGAAAAATAACCTTTACGGATAGTAATGTGGAGATTCTGATGCGAGTGTTAGGTTGAGAAGTCTTTTATAAATTCGCTAACCGCCAAGAGAAGATTGATTGTGCGGTAGAAGATGAGTTGGTTCTAAGTTCTACTTGAGATCGCTAGATCAAAATGATGTATACTAAAAATACTAAATCTGTATATCAAATTTGCAAATCAATGCTTAGTTAGTCGAATAAATTTAACCAGATTTGTAATTGAAAATGCAGTTGAGGAGAAATTTTAGGAATTGTACCATTGTATCCACGTATAAATTTGTATCTTTGTATGAATAGTTACATATTTCGATATATGTATATACAACACGTATCGTGGAATGTATTCAAGACTTGGATGATCCATATTAGTAGTATTATTTAGTTTCAGAGGGACTTAATTCACCCAAGCAAAGTCCACGAGTAAACTCCTACAGAGGAACGTATCGCGAAGTCTAAAACAGCTTCATGTTAATTCAAGTGAGTGATACACTCGGCTATTTTACTGTGAGGATAATTCGAATGGCATTTTTATTGTAGGGTAGGAGTGCATGTTATGGTACTATTAAAGTGTGCCGATATCTACTCTTCTTTTTAAGGCCTTTGTTTGCTTTGGTGTATGCAGTGATTTATTAATACCGAGTTTTAAAGGTTTCTTTTTGTAATTAGTAGTTAATTTTATATTTGTATGCTTATTTTTATATTATTTATATAGATTTTTTTATAGATTGACTGGATAATAATTAAGGAAACATAGTTTTACAATTTACTTGACAGTTAAATTTAGATATAATCTTTAAAATAATGTGACAGGTTTATCTTTAAAACTGTCGTATAGGTACGTTTTTGTAATCAACTGAGTTTCGGTGTTTCTATATATTCTATAATCTGTATTTATAAAAAAAAGTATGTTTATGTATTTATACTATATCGGTTGTCCTAGTAATATAAGCTCTGATAGATTTGGGACTAGATGGCGTTGTACGTAAGATTTCTGAGACATTTATTTAATTTATTATTTTTAATAGCATTAAAGAGTTAGGCTACATAACCACGTTTCAACTTAACACTCTAGCGATTCAAATAAACCTAACATTGTTTACAGCTTAACAAAAGCTTCCCCAAAGAAACATTAAACGTGAAAACAAAAAAAAAAAACAATCACACAAAATAAACCATTTACAGAATAGGTAAGGCCGCATTTATAATGTAATCAGTTTTATACAGAATTTATACCCGATAAGTACGAGTGCTTAATACGATCAAACCTCGAACAATAGCTTACTTTTCTCCCTAATTTAAAGAGATTACAAACCGCAGGTAAGGACACCCTATTGCATGTAAAATTAGAAGAAAAAAATCCTCTTACGTTGACTTACAACGTTAGCACAAATCTGTATAATTTTATTATACCTAATTTTGCTTTCTCAAATTGAATACGGGTAGACCAAATTGCTTTCATTATTACGAAACTGTGCGAGCAGTATACCATATAGAAAAAACTGCGGTTTAAAACGAGACGCATATATAGCCACCTGATAATCTAGCGACAAAGCATCAATCGGGAAGAATCATTCGAATTTGCATACATTTTAAGAAGTAAATAAAAAAATAAATTGGTATGCCGAGGAATGGAGAGTTCACCCTCTTGTTTGAAGTGCAATTGATTCTGATACTTATCTCTGTCAAAATAAATGTACAAATGTAAATGAAATTTGTTATTACATATTCCACCTTATTAGGCTTAACGTAGATTACAATTTAAAGTATCTCTTTGAAGTTTTGGTAGGTGAATTTTAATATTTGTAGAACTATTTCGTTTTTGTTACAATTCTTATTGATATCCTATTTTTAAGGTCCATCATCATCATCATCGTCATCATCATCAGTTTATCGTAGTTGCGCCTTTCGCGTCCAGCTCCTGCTAGCCATCCTGCACGAGTCGTCGAAAACTCCAAAACGTCCAAAACTCGAAATTATATGGTTAATATTTAAAATTCAGGTGTTTTGTTATTAATTTTTGAGATCTAAATTTCTGTCAAGTTTGTTTTAATTGAATTCAGTAAAAACTAACGTAAACACGTATTAGAAAATTCTCGGTTGTATACTTTTTTAAGACGTGTATTCGTTCTTATTAGCTTAAAAATTACCTATGAATATTACAGGTAGTAATAAGAATTATTAATAAAGGAAAGTCAAATAAAAACACCCTTTCCAATTTCCAGACATCAATGAACCGCCATACCTTTCACTAAACAAAAAAAGAATTTCGAAAATTAAATAAAAATTCATTCCGAACTCCTTTCTCGGAAGCTTTCTTATGCGACATTGTAAATAACCAGATGGATTACCAAAAACGAACGATTGAAATTCAACCTTGAGCATGCATTGCATTTTGAAGTCTGAATTACCTTTCTCCTTGGAACGTAATACCAGTAGTCTCATTGATAACACTCTCGAATGTCTCACAAGCGAAAGTGAACTTAATCTTTGATAAAATAAGTTTACTTTTTGATTGAATTTTAAAATGGATTTGCAAGTAGCGGGTACGGTATCGAGTGAAAATTATATGCTTCGTTCCCTTTGAACCGATTTGTCGTGTCGAACCATTGTATTGTTCGTTTTCAAAGAGATTTTTTTTTCGGTTTATTATTACGCTCGCGTGACTCTTGCTTGTAATACGATTGTTGCCGTGTTTGGATGGGTTTTAGTAAGTGTCTTTTTAATATAAGATGTATTTGTATGAATTTAAATAAGCCTTTTTGAGAGTGGTCTTTTTTCAAATAATACATACAAATAAATATAGCCAACTTCAGTGAAATAAGTCATTTAATCACGACATCACGACGTATCATCGTATGGGCTCACGCTTGCATCCGTTGGTCAAATTTAATTGCGTACCTCGTTCTGTTTCTTGTAACACTTTTCCGTCTCTTTTCACTATTGCTAAGTTATACTTATGCAAAAGTGGGAAGTAACTCGACCGGAGTGATTTAAAGGAAAATCTACATTGAGTAATTCTTTTGTTGCTTTTCACCAGAGAGCCAGTCTCTACTCTCCGTGATTCAGCAGGGTATGATTATAATGTAACAAAGCTCAGCATGCTAGGGAAAGGGCTATGCTCGGCGTTTCTCTGAGGGATCGCATCAGGAATGAAGTTATCCGTCAGCGAACTAAAGTCATCGACATAGCCCACCGGATTAGCAAGCTGAAGTGGCAGTGGGCTGGCCATATTAGCCGCAGAACTGATGACGGTTGTGGTAGAATAGTTCTCGAGTGGAGACCGCGTCTCGGCAAACGTAGTGTAGGATGGATGGCAGGAGCTGGATGCGAGAAGCCCAAAATCGATCAAGTAGTGTGCAATGGGAGAGGCCTATGTCCAGCAGTAGACTGAGAAAGGCTGATGATGATGATGAAGCACTTGTGACTATTCAGTTGCATCTGTAACTCGAGTCTTACTTCTTCTTCTTACATCTCAACTATCAAGCCTTACCTTTATCTATAAGAGGTGCTAGTTACTGGTAGTGAGTGATTTGTCTACTTGTTTCGGCTTATTTACCACATACAAAAAAGATTTAAAAAATTTAACCTGACCATGCAAATTCTTTTTGATATAACTAAAGTAGTCTTTGTCACTACTAATCTAATGAATGCGTCATTAAATTCGGTTCAGTAGTTAAGCATTCATTGTGTAATATAGTTTTAGCAATCAATGTATACAACCATATACATTGCCTGCTAAAACTGTTGTCATTCCATTTCGCTTAGGCTAGTCGGGTATTAAATATTAACTAGTTGTTGCCGAATATGGTCATAATTGATTTTAATTAAAAGTGGCAATAGAGTATTTGTGTTTGTGTGTGTCAAATACATTTTGTACATTAAAATTATTTTCTACTTTTTAGTTGAAAAGCGTTTGTTTAGTTTTTATTTATTTTTTATATTTATGTTATCTCTGACCGTTTTTTAATAAATACTGGTAGTTCCCATGTTTCTTTATTATATTTTATTTATTTATTTCGATTAGCTGAATCAACTGGATGCGAGAGGCCCACAATCTCCAGCTCGAATATACGAGTATATGCGTTTAAAGTTTACTATAAAATAACATATTTCTACTACACTATTGTCTTTATTCATACTTTATATGAGTTTAAAATTCACTCATATCTTCATATATCACACTATAAAACGGTATAGGAATAAAAGCAACATTGTAACGGATGTTTGAAATAACTTTTCATATGAAATATTTCATATCGATAAATGAGATGACAATATCGATACGAATACTTTAACTCAGATGTTTGCGTTTAAGTTTTGACGACGTCATTTTAGTTTTAAATAAAATTCGCTTCGATTGCTTTGATGTCCATCAGTTCGGGATCAATGTTTTTGTTTTTAAAGATTGCTCCCGCATTAGAGATTATACACCTTGCGTCGTAGAGGACTTTACAACACGTTCATAAAATGGACACAATATACACACAGACTCAGAGAAACAACTTAATGTAAGTATCGTGTGTAAGTAGATCTTTTTTTTCGAAAAACTTTCACATGCGTTAATTAAGATACTGATCATTTGACATTACAAACAAACACTACAATTATATTTATTTGTGAAGATTCTTTTATTTTGCACAATTTTGTTTATATACAGGTTGTTTCAATTGTAACCAAAGTGCTAGGGTTGCCACAAACATAAAGTATGTATTAAAGCAACAATGTCATTCGGACGTAATACATCGACTTGGAATCGACACTAAATTGTAATGTCAAACGTCTACTACCTCATTTCTATGGCGTCATTGAAAAATTTTATTGTCCAGTCGTGAAATCTTTAATAGTATTGAATTAAGCTGATACGGTTGTAACATAACATTTTAAGAGGTTTGTTCTTACTCTGATTAGATATTTTTTACTAAAGAACTTATGGAAACTTAGGAAAATGAATCGTTCGTGACTGTGAGATCGGAGACCCAATCATTCTGCATCGGTTCGATTCCTGGATCAGACCAAATATTTGTGTGAATATTTGTTTCGGAGTCTGGGTGTTTTTCTATGTATAATATGTATGTAAGAAAAAAAAAATTGTTTATGTATTTATATCAGTTGTTTAGTACCCATAATGCAAGCTCTGCTTAGTTTGGGACTAGATGGCGTTGTGTGTAAAATGTCCGAAATATTTATTTATTATTATTTATTTATTTATCGGAATTAGAGAGAGAATGATGCAGAAACATCTCACTAAGCGCCATGGTATTGGTCACCATGCTGCATTGTATGCTCTCACAATGAGAATGGTGGCGCCTACTTCTGGATTCTACTCATGCTTTCCATCAGGATGAGTAGAGTTACTTTGGTAGGCTTACAGGTAAAAAAAAAAAATTTAGATATTTTTTGTCGAGACATTAGCAGGTCGTTGAGATGAGAGGTTTTTGGTTAAATGATAAGCGGGTAAACACATTGCATAGTAATGTAATTCTAGCCAGGTCAGTCTACGGTTGGGTGACCGTTCTTAACACATCATGATTCCTCCGTACCTTGGAGAGTAGTTGAAGCCGTCGTTATCATACAAATACATTCGGCAATCGTTCTTTGAAACTTTGATCGGTCTTTGAAACTTTGTGATTCTATGAAAGTCAAAAATAAGTACAATGTCTAACATCGAAAATTGAGAACGAATTATAGCTTGAAAGATAAGCACAATTAGATACGGAAATACAGTAAGCTAATTCGAATTAAGACCATGATTGTGTTTTTTTTTATTTATTGTTGTAATGGAATAGGCGTTTGTCTTCCATCTCACCTGATGGAAAGTGTAGATGAAGACGAAGATGGTACACGCCCATCCAAAAGAAACCTGTTCACTCTACTCTTAAAGGCTCCAGAGTTCAACTCATCAGGAAAAATAGACCCAGGCAGGTCGTTCCAAACTCTGGCGACTCTCACCAAAAACGAGCTGTCAAACCGTTTAGTTCGACTTTTGGGTATGCCAACAACGTATGAATGAAACTTTTGTCTGCGCTTAGTAGAGGAATGGAGATGGCTCGATCAGTTCGAAAAAAACGATTTGATCAAATCGAAAAAAAATTAACAAGTCAATTGATATTTCTTACTATAAGTAGCTATTTTTCTTCTTTTAAGCTAGTAAAAAATAGACGTATGCAGAATAACTATGATAGTAATATAGTAAGAAATATCAATTGATTTGTTAATTTTTGTTCGATTTAAAAGTTATTTATTTCTGTTCGCACTAAGTAGAATGTAAAGAAATAAAAAACAACACTGAATTCTATGTTAAATTATAATTTAATTAAAAAGTAATATTATATAGAAAAAAGAAATTTCAACGATATTTATGTTTCAAAAATGGAACATCTTTTTGAGTTTTCGATAGTGAAGTGACACGACACTGTACGAATAACTTCGATGTATTTTTATGATCGGCATTAATTTATTTGCTTCATCGTAAACGTCAAGCGGGCACACTCGGCCTCGAAATTATTGTAACACACGCGTTTTTTAACGACGTACTTACTTGATTGAGCGTTCGCCAAACTTTTTTTTTGGAACATTATGTCAAATAAAAAATGTGAAAGATGTGACGCGCGGTATTTTTTTTTGGCGGAGCATGGGGATGTCAAGAGATCGGTCATTTCAATGATATTAATTTTACGGACTTAATCGTGGTTTATAGGTTTTAGTTCGTTCGCAATTTCATCTTGGAATAAATAAATTTTTACTCACGTCAAGACCCTTTTTGGTTTCAAAAGATAATTTAAAAGCTTTTATGATATACAGTTTGATTTTCCAGCTTTTGTAAGATTAATATTTTATGTATATGAATTTTAAGCATATTTTGTCATACTAAAAACTTAACTTTGTCTAAGTTAATACATATGAAATATTTATGAAAAGTAATCCATTAAGATATAATATGTTCTAATATATGTGGTACTAAACTGCAAATTATAAAATACTAGTTTTTGGCCGTGGATCCACTCGAGTAAAAAGTATATCCATGCCAAATAAAATTCAAAAAGCCTCAAAAGCATAACACATAGACAGACAGACATTAGTATCCAATATATTTTAGTAAATATGCAAACTTCATTATCTTCGTAGTGTACACGTATGTAGTCGATATCATGTACTATTCACATATGTATTTAGTATCGACTATAAATATCCACCAAACGGTGTACTTGACGAGCTATGCCGCCACCTCCCCTAAACAAATCAGTGAAGTACCTATAAAACTTAAATCTCATTCACTATAAACTATCTTTGTGTACCATAAACGGTTTATAGATTGGAATATATTATCTGTTATGATCTTATTTATGTCGCTCGCTTTGATATTGCTGTAAAATTAATATGTGTCAGGAAATTTATTTTATCGATTATATTTTATTCGCAACACTATGATGCATATTACGATATAATTTTTTGGTACAATAGTATTTAAGTATATCGCATTGTTCATAACTAAAGGGTATAAAAGGAAAAGTAATCAACTCAGTTTTCGGGTTCGATTCCTATAGCGGACCAAATGTTTGTGTGTTCCGCACATATTTTTTTCGGAGTTTGGGTGTTTTCTGTGTATACTGTGTATGTATTTACAATAAAAAAGTATGTTTATATTTTTATATTAGTTTTTAGTACCCATAATACAAGCTCTGCTATGTTTGGGACTAGATGACGTTGTGTGTAAGATCTTCTTAATATTAATGTTGGAAAAAAACAAATTCTGAGAACGGATGTGGTCAAAACATACTTTGTCTTCAACCAAACTCCGTCGGTGACACAGTGGTCTCGGGTTCCAATCCTGCGTTGCACCAAATGTTTGTATGATCTACAGATATTTGTTTCGGAGTAGTTGTTAGGTTGTTTTCTATGTATAATATGTGTATTAAAAAAAACTATAAGCGTTTTATCAGTCAATCTAGGTTTTATAGTACAAGCTCTGCTTAGTTTGAAACTAGGTAACGATGTGAAAAAAATATACATTAATTTGTATTAAAAAAAGAGAATATTCAACCTAAAAAAATATATTAAAAGTCATTTATAATCCTTCAACTGAAAGAGTTTAAAATAGGTACTTAAAATTATTATTAAGTAAGTTACAATTACTTTATATCTCAAGTTTAAGATGAAATGTAAAACTTAATCCTTGTAGGACATAAAAATGTGTACTTACAATAACTTGTGCGCACGCGCCGTCACCCGTTAACGTCATACACGATTGTTACCCAATGACTTTATGACGTCATCTACTAATTCTCTTTTTAAAATTTAAATCGTTAAAACACGTTTATTGACAGTTAAAATGGTGTGATGAGTTTAAATCCAAAAAAGGTTTTAAGCTTTCTTATTTGACGTTTTTTTTATTGTTGGCGTTAATGGTTTCAATTGGTCATGGCTGTAAAATTAAGTGTTTATGTAATGAGGGTAGTTAAAATGGTTTAATGCTTAAGAACGCACATAAATCCGGGAGGAATGTATTTATTTGAAATTGTTGATGGCTAAGTATTCCACGATGGATGATGTCTTGAAGAAATGGTTGACAGCGGATGGATGCGGACTGCCCAATACTGGAATGTTTTGGGGGAGGCTTTCGTTCAGCACTAGACGGTAGTAGGCTGAAGAAACATTTTCAACATGATAACCAACATGAGTTATAATTATCCACATGGCGTGTTCAAATACCTTTATCAGATATCATAATTTATTTTTATTTTATTATTACTACAGCAGTAACTACGGTTGTACAGTTGGTCGTTTCATTCTAGATATTTTGGCAATAAAAGTAAGAAAAAAAAAGATTTACAAATATTAATTCCTCCTGGATTCTTCTCATGCTTTCCATCAGGCAGAGTAGAGTCACTTTGGTAGGCTTCAATGTAAAAAAAAAATGATGACAGTACGACTCTTGACTTCTCCTACTTTAAGTTAATTATAAATGCCAATTTTCTAAGTTATCTGTATGTAGTCAGAAACACAATAAAATAAATATAGATACTTTAAAAATATAGCAACCTTTAAAAGAAAAGAATAATTTTATAAAACATTATTCGTGTGCTCCTCCCTAATAAAAGAGATACCATTAAAATATTTTTTATAACCGTTTCACGAAACTTTTTTAAATTTCGAATCTAAAAACAAAATGGTTTACAAGATGGCGGATGGAACAATAACAGAATTATATCGCAGTATAACAACCGACCGATAAGGGGGAGGTCGTGTATTTCTTAAGAGTTTAATTTTTATAACAAATCTTTTATACCCTGGTTTATGTTAACAGTAAACTTTGTATTGCGAATGTTAAAGGTACAATAAAATAGGTTACATTCGTAAGGAAATAATAATAAATAAAGTGCTTAAGTCAGATCTGCTGAATATAGGGGATTTAATTTTGTTTCCTATTGTTTGTGTTCTGAAGTAAATTACTTTTTTTACGGAATGGATTGAGATCAGTGAAGAGATTAATGCGAAGGTTTGTAGCCCACGGAACCATCTCAAGTAACAATCTAAAACTTTGCCTGTTTTATGAAATATTTGACAATCAACTACCCATAACGTCCCACTGCTGGGCACAGGTCTCCTCTCAAGAGAGGGTTAAGGCCATACGTCGCTACGCTGGCCGAGTGCGGGATGGGGACTGGCAAGACACGTTGTGGCTATCTTGCTGTTGGATGTTTCTAAGCCGCCCCAAGGCCTCCAACTAAGCTTCACGACTGCTATCTTATGATAAAAACCGGGACCGACTGCTTAACGTGACCTCCGAATCACGGAAACGCTCATTACATAAAATGCCACAAACGGTCACCCATCTAGGTCCGACCGCGCCGTCGTTGCTTACCCTTGGTGATTGTTTCCAATCACTTAGGCACCTCGGCTATGAGCACTTCAACTTTAGCAAAATTAGTTGTATATATATGAAAAAACGGATATCAAAATTGATTACTTTGCAATTGCAATTCTTGTCCGTTTCTATAGAACAATAGTGTAGTGGTAATAATGCCTATGACAATGTAGGTATTTAAGGGTAATTATTATCCGTGTGGTGACGGATTAAGAATACAGAGTGTCACCACCCCTATTCATCCCACGCGGGTGTCGTAAAAGGCGACTAAGGGATAAACTACGCAAGACAACATCAATGCAAAGAGAAGGAAAACCTGAAACCAACCCTATACCAACCCGTCTGGCCGGCGTGGTATAGTAGGCCAATACCCCCTTTCTAAGGAGAGGCCTATGTCCAGCAGTGGACTGTTAAAGGTTGTTGATGATGATGATAGGATAAATATTCACGTACATACTCTCACAGGAGACCAGCCTAAAATGACAGGATTCGTGCTGTCGTGAATAAGTCGAACTAAACGGTTTGACAGCTCGTTTTGGTGAGAGTCGCCAAAATTTGGATCGACCTGCCTGGGTCTATTTTTCCTGATAAGTTGAACTCTGGAGCCTTTAAGAGTAGAGTGAACAGGTTTCTTTTGGATGGGCGTGTACCATCTTCGTCTTCATCTACACTTTCTATCAGGTGAGATGGAAGACAAACGCCTATTCCATTACAACAATAAAAAAAAATACCTGAGGGCCTAATTATGCGGAAATATAGGCCTCCACAGTGTGGGTCACCATTCTGCATTTTCTGCACTTACAATGGTATTTGACCACCACTCTAGGATTTTAGTCATGCTTTTCATCAGGCCGAGTTTGGCAAACTCATATTCAAGAAACAAAACGTAAGAAATCAACACTTCATTCCACATGTTAATATTTTATAGTTTTTCTTTGATGAAAGCAGTTTAGTCAAGAACCATTATTACCTTTTAGTCATCATCATCAGCTTATCGCAGTGCAGTACTGAACATAGTCTTTGATTACTAATTATTAACCTTAAACATCGGCATTAAGTAACAAAGTAAAGTAAAAAAATTGCAGGTTTTCAAAAAATCCGTTTCTTTTTTTGCGTCCGTCATACTGACAGTAAAAATAATTTACAATACATCGTATAAGTTGTCCGAATTGTATAAATATATTTAATAGCGTTATACCTAATATACTGCGATATATTTTATATCACACACGTGCCGTAGAGTCGTCTAAATCCATCGTTTTATTTTAACAACTGATATGAAATTCGCGTTTTCCATCTTCTGTTATAAAAAAGTGAGTCTTTAATATCGTTTTTATTGCACAGATTATAATAATGTTCCAATGGGGTTGAGCTGTTTTTATTTTTTTTGAGTTCGTTACTTTTTTGTTACGGTATAAACTATTAAAGAGGTAGTTTATGAAAGAATATTAACTTTAGTATGTCCAAGCTGTAGAATATATCGAATTAAATAAGCTGTTTTAAAGGACCTATGTTTAGAATTTCGCGACTTTCACACATTTTACTCGTGTTTTTTTGCTGTAAACGGTTCTTATTAAGTCGCAGACAGTATTAGAGCCTACCACGATCGACCCGTTCGAAATGTTGGAAGTAGATGGTAAAGGTTCAGCAAAATCTGTTCAGTACTTCTTGCGTGAAAGAACGACAAACATACATACATAAATACTCATAAACTTTCGCGTTTATAATTTTAATAAAGATTTATTATTGTTTGATTTTAATAACTATTGTAGTTATTAAAATCAAACAATAAGTTGCCGGAATAAAATGCCAATTGAACAAGCATATTTCGTAAATGGAAATTTTCATCCAAAATTGAAATTTACCAACACACTGAAGTATCACCCCTAATAAAACATTTAACGCGACCAAGTGTGTAAAATATTTTCATAACAAATGCCTTTCGCATCTTATTATTAACAATAAATCGTATACGGAACCATTTGCCGTATCAACACGTTATGTCCCACCTTTTATGTTGTGTTTTGATGCGTGTAGGGATGTAGATATGTGTGATATTTATCCATAAATGGTGTTCACCCCTGAGTTCAACTGTTACAAATAAGTGTCAAGATTTTAATGGATATTAAAAACTCGTGCTGTTTAAGATGCCTACAGAAAACATATTAAAGCAGATAGCCTTCATTTTTTTCAATATTTTGACTGCCTCAGTGGCGCAGTGGGAGCTGCTGTGCTTAAGGTCTCGGGTTCGATTGCCGGGTCGGACCAAATATCGATTTTACCTCAATAATATCAGTTATTTTGTATTTTCTATATACTCTTTTAATCCTTAGTATGCTTTCGTCTTTGCATTTGGTCAACATGTGGACATGCTAGTGTTCCACGAGATAAAAATATTGCCTATGGTCTGCCCAGGTGCACTACACAGGTGGACCACGGGTAGTAAATGATTCTACGGAGCGACTGGCTTTGGGCCTCCACCACAAGTCTAAGCACGAATTGAATTCAAAGGTTTAACTAATCAGTATATTTAAGGGCTATAATTTCCCAAAAAAATATATAAAGATGTATACATGACAACCGGGAACGACGCGGACGGCATCTTCATGAAGCACTGTCGTGAAACGATCTCCACAACCCTAAAGACTGTTTGAATTAGCTGTCATTGTATTTGAGGGACCTAAATTTTGCAATAAAAATTTCCGTAGATGTTCATGACAACCGGAATTTAAGAAAAAAAGACTCTCATTTCTTTAAAAAAAAACAAATAACAGTTTTGGCTCGAGACCCCGAAGAAATGCAGTCGTTTACACTAACCGCTAATCCAACGAGACAGAGATCAACAAAAAATAGTATGCGTATTACCTGTAATAATATTTTCTTGTATTATAATTAAGGTTTATTATAGAAAATCATATATTGCGATACCCATCCCTCATATCTGATGGTACGTAAGTAATAAAAGCATGGTGTACACGGGGGAAATCTCAATGGCGATGTCTTTTTATCTTTATTCCTTTTGCGACTCGAATTATGACGTTTCACCCGTATTTTTGAGACATTTTTGTCGCTTTAAAATCTTTCTTTTTATTCTCAAGGTGGGATTCTTTAAGGGGTATGTTGTCGTGATTTATAACTTTTAGTTGAACAGTTTGTAAAGTATGAAGCCTTAAGTTTTTAGTTAGGTTATTTTTTAAGTTCCATATTTGAATGTGTTATTTTAGAAATAAACAATAGAATAGATGGGAAGATAGCTTTTATTATATCACATCTATTTTCTAAGAAGAGGAATATGTCCAGCAATGGACTATTAAATGCTGTTGATTACACTAGAAATGTCCTGTAATACTAGTAATATGTATTTAAACTTATATTTTTTTGGCCCGCTCTCTACTCGCGTGGATTTGTTTCGGAGTCTGGGTTGTATTCTATTTATAATATGTATGTATTTACAAAAAAAGTGTGTTTATGTATTTATATCAGTTACCTAGTCCCATAGTACAAGCTCTGCTTAGTTTGGGACTAGATGATGTTGTGTGTAAGATGGCCGAAATATTTATTTATTCAAAATTAACATTTTTTGTCTTTCTGTTAATGTATAAATAGTTGTACCATGAAATGTGTAAATACAGGCTGTACAATGCTATTATGTAGATGTTATTTATAAAACTCTAAACATTTACAGCACATTTTATAAAAAAATAAGCAAAAAGCGCAACCATTTTTTGCGAAGAGCTTCACCTTAACCGTCCCTCGCTCGTGCGATTTCATTACGATATCGCAAACATCTTATGATTTATATTTGTTGGATCATTTCGCTTTTGTGTTCAGATGCATCCGATATCCTATTACGAATTTTGATTATATCTCCTTATTTACATTAGTATAATAAGAACTGACGTAAATATATTGCACTGTTGTCTACACAAGTAGATATTTTGAAACCTGTAAGTGATAATCTATGAAACTAATGCTGTCACATTTTCTTTTGTGATTTTATTTTAGCGCGATGTGATAAATATAAATAGGCATGTAAAGTTTTATCTTTCTAGCATGGAAGGTAGGGCTGTTTGGAAGGTAAATCGATGTCGGCCGGACTGACGGGTGGGCGGATGAACTTTAAAAACTTTTTCCGGGACGTATGCTGCGGAACTTTAAAAACCTTATTGATGAAAGGATTTTTTATGAAGTTTTTAATAAGACCATATAAGGCTATCTCTCAGGAGTGATTTACATAAGTACTGATTTAATACGCAGTTGAATTAACGGGCAATGGCTTATGTGTATACCGTAATGATAAAAGAAAGATTTTGGTAATAGAACTAGAACAATCAATAGACTGTCAAAGCTTTATCTTTATTAGTTTGTGAGGTTGCGAGTATTAGATGTTATAGGAGGTAATCTCTGAACCTACTGCACCGATTTCGAAAATTCTGTTACCATTAGAAAGCCACACCATTTGCGAGCGTTATAGGATCCATACTGTCTCACAGGCACCGCAAGACGGAAACAGATGATAATCTTTTACGGACATTAAAATCCAGAATATAGCTCATGATCCTCAGGACTAGGAGAAGGAAAAGAAGAAAGGGACTTAATTTTTAAATAAAATATGTATATATTTACATTTCTAAAAGAGTGTCCGTTAATTCTTAAAAAAATAAACTATTTCCTATGAAACAGAAGACGGAGACCCTATGAGTCCTTTATGTTCATTCCCATGAACAACAGGTGTTGAATGGGTTAATTTTTTTTTTAAATATCACTTTTAGTTATTAATGAATAAGAATGTCAGTACGATGATTTTGTATGTCCAATCGATTGTAATGAATTCATTTCGTCACAATAGAAATGCTTTGTCCATTAAAGGAGGGTGTGTAAAAATAAACAATTGTTTACCTACCATTCAACTGAAGAAAAGTACCTAGAGAAAAACTAGTGGTGCTATCACTATTAGAAAAAATAGAAAAAATCATAAAAGAGCACACGTTTCTTTCTTATTAAGATTCCGGGTTTTTCTTTAAGCAGGGTGAAAAAGCATCTTGCTAAGTCGCCATATTTTCAAAATCCCCAGTGAGTGTGGTGGTCACGACATGGTTTATACTCATGCAGACAGAGTTGAGTTACTTTGGCAAGCGTTCAATAAAAAGAATAAAACATATATATGAAAATTATCAGTTGTAATATATACGAGTATATGTATCTATAATAACGTTTTAAGATAAGTATACAAGATTATGACCTAATAGATTCATTGTCAGTATGAGAGAGGAACTTCAGTCTCGATTGTCAGAAAGGCCTTTCTATCAATCAAAAACCCATAATGTCCCACGGCTGGGTTCTGGTCTTCTCTGAGGAGAGGGTTAAGGCCATACGTCCCCACCCTGGCCAAGTGCGGGTTGGGGACTGGCAAGACACGTTTTGGTTACGTAATTTTGTCGTTGGATGTTTTGAAGCAGCCCGAAGGCCTCCAACTAAGCTTCACGACTGCTATCTTAAGATAACAACCGGGCCCGACTGCATAACGCGTCCTCCGACTCACTGAAACATTTATAACATTACATGCTACAAACGGTCACCCATCTAGCTCTGACCGCAGTATCGTTGCTTACTCTAGTTGATTGCTTCCAATCACCTAAGGCCACTGGGCTATGAGATAAAAGGGTTTTATAAAAGCATTATTCTTAAGAAATAGCAAACATCATCAGCCATACTAAAATATGAACGCTATATACTACGAATGAGTTTTTTTCTTCAATCCTAAGTGTATATAATACTTCTGAGGAACATCGTAATACAATTTCAACGAAAAAGCTTCCCAATTAATTCACCATAGGCAAATATTAAGCGCGTCGAGCGTCACCACTCGACACCCGGTGACACCACTCACTTTCTTATAAATAAAAAGAGAAGATTAACAATAAAAAGACCAAAAAATCCGTCATCCACTTCGAGTTAATGATACGGCACGCTGAGTGGAGAGAAACAAAGGTTTGGTTGCATGTCACACCGTTGTGTAACTCGGCTAACGGGAAGTAAATGTGATAGTGTTCGTGATATTTATATATTTTAAATTACTGTGTTTTTCTTCGAAGATAGAGGTAATTTTCCTTCTACTTTGTTACACTTATTGTAGTCTTGTTGCTGTAGAACTGTTAGATATTTAGTGTTTTTGTTCAGTTTCAATTTATTTCACGTTTGGGTACTATAAATACGCAACGTGAAACTGTTTTTTTTTTTTGAATTCTACATATATAATAACCATTTGTGATCACACGGCTGACTACTGTGTTATGCTGAATGATGCTCTAATGAACATCTATACTAATATTATAAAGTTGAAGAGTTTGATTATTTGTTTGCTTGAACGTTATAATCTCAGGAACCATTACGGTTCGATTTGTAAACTTCTTTCAATGTTATATAGCCCAGTTATCGAGAAAGCTATAGGCTGTAATTATATCATCATCATCAATAAATGTTACGAAAACGGTGGAAAATATTCCTTGAATTGCACGCTCAACACGCTATGTGTTCCAACAAATCTCCTTGCGTTGCGTAAATGGTTTAAGTGTCACAAAAATAATCTGTAAAATAATTGTTCTCCTATAAAAGTTCTAAATAAAAATCCTCTTTTGTGCTCACGCTGTCTTTACAATAAATTTATAACACTTTTCAAAATTCACTTTAAAAAAAAAGTCCCTTAAAAATTGTGATTTAGGTATTTAATGATACTTTAATTAGTCTTCGAATTCACAATTCGGTGTAACAAGAGGTTTAGTCCCAAAGTTCAGCGCTTGAGACTCCGCTAGACATGTCTCGATTTTTTTCTGGTCTATTTTCGATCCGTTTCCCGAAGGTTTTCGAAAGCGTCTGGCTTCTGCCACTTCAAGTGTGACTTCAAGGCTGAACTGCTTTTGTGTAGACCCTTTTCCTAAGTCTGAAGATGAATATTTATGGCTAACTTTTTCTTTTCTTGTCTTAAAGATTTAGCCTCGAGATGTTGGAATAAATATTGGTCTGTAATTAAAATGTTGTTGACATCTAAATCCTGAGTCGAATTTGCTTTATATTCTACTTTGAAAAAATACATAATAGTTTAAAAAAAATAAAAAAAATGCTTTGAAAAGTCAGTAATGCCCGGTACACACCACAACGATAAATCGTAGCGATATAACTGCACAGTTCGTTTGCACAGTTTTATCGTACGTGTGGACGGAAATTGTCACAGTTTTTTTGGTTGGTGGACGTACGATAAAACTGCGCAAACGAACTGTGCAGTTATATCGCTACGATTTATCGTTGTAGTGAGTACCGGGCACTATGAACAAACCTATTGGTTAAACTAATCATGAGACCATCTCATCATTCGTTCTCATCATTAGATCATTCCGATGATACATAGCAATGTATGTATATAGTATACATTTTACTGCACGTTTGGCCTAGTGGTTTAATCGGTTACCACGTCGCTCTTACTGCGCAACTGCGTTAAGTGTCGTGGGTTCAAATCATACGTGGGACAACACAATGTGTGACCCAGAAATTCTTGTTCTGAGTCTGGGTGTTCTTTGTGTCCGTTTCAGGTATGTTTGTAAAGTCCCTGCGATACAGGATTTAAAGGAAAAAAGAAAGAAATTTACCATGCCAGTTTCATTACAATAAAACATCAAACACGAGTAATCATATATTTTTAAATTTCAAAACCCTGTAACCACATTTTAGTCATACAACATTATGGACTAGATGCTGCTTCTCAAGAATATTCTTTTACAAGTACTTTCGTCATCTACCCTCAAATAAGCATGTAAAAAGAAAATGTCATCCCATTGTGAGTTCCACTTAAACACAGAGCAATCAGCCGAGACGCCGGTGGAACATGGTTGAAAGATATAAAAGGAAAAGATATGAAAATAAAAGGTAAAAGAAAAGGTACAGTGAGAGGGACTTTTGAGGAGTGAGATGGAGATCGCAAGAAATGAGAGGTTGTTTGAATGTATAAGTATTTGAATGCGTTTAAGGTGTTTCAAATTTTATGCAGGTCTTGGGCCGGGTCAAATTTATGTGTAAACTGCAAATATTTGTTTCGGAGTTTGAGTGTTTTCTATTTACAATTTACAAAAAGAAAAAAGTATGTTTATGTATTTATATCAGCTGTTTAGTACCCATAATACAAGAACTGCTTAGTTTGAAACTAGACGATGTTGTGAGTAAGTTATTATTTCATATTTTAATTCTAATACTTTCACTAGTATTTATATTGTAATATCAAATCTAAACAAGTACGTAAAATCGCTTTTCAAATCCCTTTCTTATATATTTGAAGTATTTTTTTTAATGCAAAATTATAATTTCAATTCTTTATCAAATTTTAGTGTAATCTAATAAATAATAGCTATCTTAAATAACTAAGTTCTCCCAAACTTTTAATTTAAACCTTCTATTTACTGTCATAAAACTCAATTTCTTTTGTTATGGGACCCTTCTAAGACATCCTTGATTTTTCAATAATAGATATTACTTTCCGCAGCCCAACCCAGCTTGTACAAATAATTTTCCCTGAATCCCGAATATGAATGAACCCTTACAGAAAAAAGAGTAATTTACTTATGAATATTAATACAGATGATGCGAAAAGACTGAACGCGATTGACAAAGCGATAGGACCCTCGGATGCTTGAAATATGAAAATACATTTGACGGATGACGAAACACAAAAGGTAAAAATCGTCTCAGTAATTTTCTGCGTATTTTAATACTTCTGAGAGGGTTTTGAGGACAGCTCGAATAATACTTATACTTGCTCGAGTTTTTCTTAGATGAAGCCTTTGTGTTTAGTATAAATTATGTCCCTTTTTGGTAACGTATAATTCTTGTTTGAATAAGCTAGCTATGGATAAACCTTCAGTGATATATTTATAAGATCTCGGTAACATTATTAAAGTATGGATTTCACGATGAATTTACAAAATTAATATAAGTTTTTACGTCCTAATTTTGTAACCTAATATTAGACAAATCTCAAATGACAGCATAAATACTGTCGGGTAAAAACTTATTGTTATTCCTAAACGAAAAACTTATGTTGAATGTATTACCTACTATTGAATCTTTTGATTTTATATTATAACTAGCTGATGTCCGCGGCTCCGCTCGCACTCTATGAGTATGACAAATAAATGTTAGCGGATTCTCAGACCTACTGAACATGCATATAATGTTTCATAAAGATCGGTCAAGCCGTTTAGGAGGAGTATGGGAACAAACACGACACGAGAATTTTATATTTAAGATTATTCTCTCATTGTATATATTTTTTTAAAACTTTAATACAGACCAGGAGTATGGCTTTCCAAAGAACTTTTCAAATCAGCGATAAATTTGGGGTAGCAAAACTTGAAAAAAATACAACTGAATTCAGATTTTCATTTAGAAAATCTTTTTCTAAGTTGTTTAAAAGCTATTTAAGCTTTGCTTACTCCGTTACGAGAAAAAGGCCAACAAGCATGCACAAGCAAAGCAAGACATTATGCATTTATAGGTACATTTGTATTTTCACAAGTCTCCCACAGCGATTCATACACCAAGAATAGTGCAGCGTAATTCAATAACATTTATTTATTTTGTTCTGTCAGTGCGAAGTGGAGTGGCCTAAATTGTGGTGTTACACATTGTGCCATATCTACTGTGTTATATTTGAAACTAGAGTACATCAGACATTTATTTTGTGGTCCAAACATTGACGAAAGTACATTACATTTGAAGTAGGGCGGATTTACATACGATTTGTTTATGTTGCGATTTATGATTTAATGAGCAAATAAATGGAGTGTTCACTTATATAAATGGATAGATGCACAAATGCATTGCTTTCTTCCTTCCAGAGTCTAGGAAGGGAAGAAGGAGGTTGAGCTTTCGGTAATTTTACTCACTCAGTAATGAATAACGAAAACATTGTTAGCACCGCCTTTCTGCGAGATCGTGAAATAGTACCTAGTAATATCTATCAGAAAATACCTTTCTATGAAAGAAACAGCTCTGTTCTACCATCCGGGCAGAAACATAATGTCGCAATGTATTTTCCTGTTTATATTTTAACATACATTACTGTTTTTTGACATACTCTCTATATGTCTCTCTATCTTTCTCTCCCAAACAACAATTCATAACGTCCCACTGCTGGGCTCGGGTCTCCTCTCAGGAGTTAATGCCATGTGTGAATGTATATGTACTGTCTATATTTATATTAATCTGCTTGTTCTATCTGTGAAAACTTTTAACGGGCCCTCTTTTTCCCTACTAAGTTTGCATACTGCAAAAATCTAGCTGTATAAAATAAAATAAAATAAAATAAAATAAAATAAAATAAAATAAAATAAAATAAAATAAAATAAAATAAAATAAAATAAAATAAAATAAAATAAAATAAAATAAAATAAAATAAAATAAAATAAAATAAAATAAAGTACGTCCCCATTCCCTACGCTTGCCTAGTGAGTGTTGGGATCTGTGGCCACGTTATTTTGTGTTGGATGTTTTTGAGGCGCCCGACTAAGCTTCACGACTGTTATCTATGATAACAACCGGGACCAACTGCGTAACGTGAATCACGGAAACGTTCAAAACATATGATGCCACATACCTACGGTCGCCCAGTACCCATCTAGTTCTGACCGCGCCGTCGTTGCTTACTGATATCAATCCCTTAAAGCCACCTATGAGTGCTTCAGTTCTTCTCTCATCTTTTTAATATATTTACGTGTCTATCAAAACATTTCGTAACTTTACACAAAGTATCCGAGCGTTTTTTTTCTAATATTTCGGACATTTTACACACACGTCATCTAGTCCCAAACTAAGCAGCGCTTGTATTATGGGTACGAGACAACTGATATAAATACATAAACATACTTTTTTTTGTAAATACATACATATTATACATAGAAAACACCTCCTAATAGCAGCCCGGAGTTTGGAAGTTTGGCGATGATTCACGCCCGTGCCTCGGAGAGTACGTAAAGCCGTCGGTCCCGGTTGTCATGAACATCTATGGTAATCGTTATTGGGAAGTCAGTTTAAACCGGTTAACGGAAGTTAAAACCGGTTAAACTAGTAGCCGACCCCAAATAAACCTTAAAATAAAGGCTCGGAAGATGATATACATAGAAAACACCTAGACTCTGAAACAAATATTTGCGAATCACACAAACATTTGGTTCGACCCGGGAATCGAACATTAAACCTCTTGATCAGCAGCCGTATACATTAACCACTCTTTCATCACATTTGAACCAAACCCCTACCAACTCTAAGTTAAGCACGCATTAAACTTAAAGTTAATATGTTATTACAGTTGGAGTGCACTCACATTGCACCGGTTCATTACTGAACAAACTGACGGCTTGTATTCGATATGTGTTTACAAGGTCTTAAGCTGTTAATGAAATAAGTCACATGTATGTTGAGATATCTGCTCTGATGATTATTTAATTTTTAATCCAATAATATTTGGGTGTTAGTATACGTCAAAAAAACAAGTGTAGGACGCCCACAGGCTAGGGGGAGTGACGACTTGCGGCGACGGCCTCTCCTTTGAAAGGAGGTTTTGGCCTACCATACCACGCTGGCCTGACGGGTTGGTAAAGGTTTTGTTTCAAGTTTTCCTTCCCTTGGCAGTGATGTTAGCTGCTTATTTTGTTTCTTGAGTCGCCTCTTACGACACCCATTGAATGAATAGGGGTGATAACACTTTGTATTCTTAATCCTATTTAATTTAAATAATTTAATATAGCAAATTAGTTACCTAGATAACTAATACCTTAATTTATTATTGAAGGTTGTGTGTGTATGTAAAGTCCTCCGTATGTAAGTATGTAAAGTCCTTTCAGTATGAGCATGAGTAGAGGCACACTGAAACCTTTTTTCTTTTTTTCTAAGGATCAGATCTGCTGATGAGCTCCTATAGCTGAAAGAACTATAGAATACTGTCTCCCCTACTATAAATAATGCACTCATCAATATCCTCGATACTTCACGCCACTAAAATAAGATTTATTCATCAATTGTAAAGACATCGTTAATTTTATTGGAGAATAACATTGGATGACTAACGCTCTCTTGCTCAGCTTATAAAATGTACTTCGGCAGTCTTCGGCAATGTTCGGAATAGTTCGTAATGTTAGGTTTTAC
Source organism: Phragmatobia fuliginosa (assembly GCA_932526445.1). Classification (NCBI taxonomy): domain Eukaryota; kingdom Metazoa; phylum Arthropoda; class Insecta; order Lepidoptera; family Erebidae; genus Phragmatobia; species Phragmatobia fuliginosa. Next base: position 14,960,800 of record OW052078.1, on the reverse strand, counting down.
GAGACTGAAATGAGGAGTCCATGAAATTAGTTTTGATTGGTTAGCAGATTAGGTATATAACAATCATTTCAATAATCAAACGAAAAAATAATATTAGTTTATTAATACTTATTTATTATGCAATTGAAACTCTTATTGCTCTGAGGTCACACTTAACACTTGCTAACTAAGACGGGTTCCTTTTGCTTCAGAAATTAAAGGACATCCTACTGATATATAAACGCGAAATGTGTTATGTATGTATGTTTGTTGCTCTTACACGCAAAAACTACTGAACGGATTTGGATGAAACTTTACAGTTTTATAGGTTATAACACGTAGGCTACTTTTTACTGCAATAAACGAGATACACGCGGGCGGATCCGCGGGCGAAAGGTAGTCATAATATAAATAATTACTCCAATAGAGGGGCTGTAAGGGCAAGCCCTATGCAAGACACATAGGGCTATGATTATTCTTAGAAAACAGAACAATTTCAAAGATGGTTACTTGCCAAGTAATATCTATCTACAAATGAAAATAATAAGGTCGATAATTTTTGAAAACAAAAAAAAATTATAATAGGATGAAAACCCGTTGGCAAAGGAGGAGAATATTATAACAATTAAAGGATAAATAATTTATGTGCGATTTGAGGTCCGGAAGGGAAAAGGGGGGAGGTTTTAAGGTTTACACTTTAATCACTCAAAAAACGTAAGATTACATGTTACATTGATAAAGAAAAATATTGCACATCGAAATATATTACCGTTTTTTACCCTTAAAACCTCCCCCGGTTTTAAGGGTAAAAAACGGTTTATCTCGATTACCGGCAAAACTACAAGTCCTATGGAAAAAAATGACAAAGTTGTAGGTAATAAAAAGATCTACAACTTTTGTGTTCACACTTTTTTCACATAACCTTAAATTTTTTGTGAAAAATTCGAAAAATCTAGTTTTTGATTTTTTATTTTTATCTTTTACAAATAAAATTATTTTTTCACGAAATTTAGTGAAAACTTACCTTTTTATGTCCAAAAAGGTAAGTTGTCTAAAAAAGCTGGTCTAAAGTCACTGCTTTTGTTTTGGAAACCATTACAAAACAAAATTTCTATAAAGAACTAACTTGGTCTGAGTTATCCACACTGATACATAATATAAACTCGACAGTATCTCTGTCTGTCTGTTTGTCTATTAGGCTATCACGGCTAAATCACTGCATCGATTTCAATGAGATACTAAATGCAGGCGGAGTCGCGGTACCATAAATGAGAATTTTATTTCATTATTTTCACTCGAATTTGATATGTTTTGATTTTAAGGTTACGTAGCCAAATGGCAAAAAACGGAACCCTTATAGATTCGTCAAGTCTATCTGTCCGTCCGTATGTCACAGCCACTTTTTCCGAAACTATAAGAGCTATACTGTTGAAATTTGGTCAGTAGATGTATTATGTGAACCGCGTTAATATTTTTAAACAGAAATACAAAAAAAAAAAAACAATTTATTTTGGGGGTCCCCATACTTAGAACTGAAACTCAAAAAAATTTTTTCATCAAAATACGTGTGGGTATCTATGGATAGGTCTTCAAAAATGATATTGAGGTTTCTGATATCATTTTTTTTCTAAACTGAATAGTTTGCGCGAGAGGCACTTCCAAAGTGGTAAAATGTCTCTCCCCCCTCCTCCCTGTAACTTCTAAAATAAAGGATGATAAAACTAAAAAAATATTAATAATGTACATTACCATGCAAACTTCCACCGAAAATTGGTTTGAACGAGATTCAGTAAGTATTTTTTTTTAATACGTCATAAATCGTAAACCGCAATTTTCCTTTCATTCAATCAATACACTATTATTATAACATCGATCTAAGTTACAATGAACTACAAGAACTTTTATAATGACGTTACTCGCTGCTTCAGAACCCTTCATGGGCGAGTCCGGATCGCACTTGGCCGCTTTTCAAAGAACGATTTTAAAATTAAGTTTATTGATGATTATTATTCTGCAATTAATGTTTTTATAATGTAGCATGTTACGAAAACGTAGTAATTAGAATCATTTTTGCAATTAAGTTACTTGATGGTTCCCGTTATTTTTGATAGATGGCGGTAGTTGTATTTTAGCAAGGGTAAAAGTGAAATGAATTACTGTACTGAACTTGATCTTAGAGCTGTGTAATATAAGATTAATGAAAAAGGTTTAATGTGTAATAAATTAATAAATCACGTGCAAAAACGTTGTAACTTAAAATGGCAATATTAGTTTACTAGCAACCCGATTCGGCTTCGATATATTAGTTTACTTCTTCTTTGAAATTATCGATTTTCCTATACACTAGACTACACTACTACGGCTAATGATGTTTTATACATTGAAGCCTTTCTATTGTATCACCCGATATATTACCGAAAACTGCATTATAATAAACGAACAGATAGCAGAAGCGAATTCATTTCATTTAATTATTACCTACTAGTGGCCCGTCTCGGCTTAGCACGGGTTGAAAAATTATATACTAGTACCTTCGTCAAGAATCAATCTACGGATTGCTGAAAACAGCATGAAATTCGGTGCAATAGTTTCTAAGTTCAACGCAGTTTAGTTAAGTAGACAGACGTGGCAATTTGTTGAATAATGATAATATATGAAGAAGTGATTTATAGATGTGATGATAAAATTGATGTTTATGTAATATTTTCAATAGGTAATATGTATCGAATATTTTAAATTTTTTTATTCAATACGATGTCTCTATTTTTGATTACCTCGGCGGCAGAGTGGTAGTGTATGCCACTGCTGTGCTTGAAGTATCGGGTTCGATCCTCCGGTCGAACCAAATGTTTGTGTGATGAGTGTGATCCTATGAATAATATGCATTTACAAAAAAAGTACGTTTATATATTTAATTTTATATCATCAGTACCCATAATACAAGTTTTGCTTAGTTTGGGACTAGATAGCGTTATATTTTTATTTCTTTGAGGTGTGCTTAAATTCAGTTACATTATGAGTTTGATTGCATTGCAAGCATTGGCTTTTATAAAATTAAGTCTCACTAAATTAATTAAAATGTATTTAAAAAGAATAAAAACACTAACAATAATGTTATCAATCTTACTTCATTAATGGTGCCTGCCTATTTAATAGAGGCAATGTGTATTAGTGCTACAACTTATTGCTATATCAAAAATAGCAGGCGCTAACTTCTCATAACTAAGTCATTCTATGATAAGTTTTATGGTTAATATTAAAACTCAAATATTTTTTATAAATGATAAAGTAGGAATCTTGATCTCCTTTTATATATAATGATAAACATTGGAATTATTGGAAATGAATATTAATTTTCATTGTTAGGTAATCTTAGATTGTCCTCCGCTCAAGAATCAATATACCAAAATTGTTTGTTAAGATTAATTTCACTATTTCCCACGTAGTATAAATTATCAGAATACTATAAATACCTACTAACGTTCACACACTAAGTTATAATCACACGTATTATAAGTAGGTATTATAAATGGACAATACTGCAACAACGTCACACTATGAATCACTTTTAGACAAAGAGATGCGCATTCACGTGATGTATTTAAAAATATATATGTGTGTTTAAATTGCGCAATTGATATACCAATTATAGCTAATTAGGGCAGGAAGTTTGTGGTTTGTTTTGGTAGATAAAAATTTACGAGGCATTTGTTTTACATAGTACGTAATACCTATATTTATTGTAAACATTGTCACACTCACAATGTTTTTAAACTTTCAAGTTGAAATGATTTATTGTTGACATCAAATGCAGATTAAAATACATTATGGTAGCAGCTATTTTGTCTACAAAAATATATTTACTTTACACTGTATCTTGTATACTATTATTATAAATTCAGATGTAACTCTGTCTGTCAGTTACGTTTCCACGGCTAAACCGATCTGTATTCGATGAAATACGACATGCCGATATTTTTATTCTTGAGAAAGCACTAAGGGTGGCCAGTCATTCTAGTCTTAACTGCGAAAAGTGACTTCTACAAAGGCGGAACGGCGAGAAAAATATAGTAGAATATAAAATGGTAAGTTTGACCCACAGAAACATAGATCATAGACACATATTTCTATGATCTGAGGTTTGTTCTGTTATGTTGTGTGCTTGGGTGTTCCTAGCTCCCAACAAGACAATGTGCATTCTGAGTCACGTTACACTGCCCAGTGATAAATACCTACTCAAAGTGATGATAACTTAAAAAAACAGTTACAAATAAGAAAATGAATCGTAATGTTTTACCTATTAAAAACCAAGAAGAATTCTGCATACCCAGCGATACTCAAAAGAGTCATAAAGATCTTAACGGACCCTAAACAACATACAACTGAACAGAATCAAAATAATAGTGGAATAAAAAAAACTTACCTCATCAATGCTTTCCCCATCAGCATCATCAATGCCATCAGCAACGTCTGTCCCTCCCTTGTCCCTCCAATGCTTCTCACTCGTCAACGAGAAAGTAAAAGTCCTCTCCCTTCGAGGACTCAGGAGAGCTCCCGCAGGAGTTCTTGGCGAACCATAGCTGAAGATATCCAGGTTCCTTGTAGAGAATAAGTCGTTGGTTCGATCAGATCTGGGTGTGAAGACGTCATCTTCTAAGTCGGAGTCGAAGGTCAGAGTGAGAGGGGGAGACGATGCTGATCGACGGCAGTGTTGTTGGGTTTGAGGGGCTGGTTGTGGGATGTCAGATTCGGAGTAAGCACCACGCTCTGTGAAAAAGAAAAATGTATGGTTAATATTTTTTGGAAATAAATAAAATTGAAGTGCCTGCTTTTCAATGGTCGGCTACTAGTTCAACCGGTTTTACCTGAATATCATTTTTTCCACGGAGCGACTGGCATCGGACCACCGCAACTGTAAGGGAGAACTGAAATTCGAAGGTTGAACTAGTTGTCAGTAAATTTGAGGGTACTGACTTCCCAATAACGATTGCCATAGATATTCATGACAACCGGGACCGAAGGCTTTACGCATTTATTCCCATGAAATATATACGGTAGTTACACAAAAAAAAACAATTTTACTAAGTTTTGTCTGTCCTGTAATACCGGTTAATCTCTGGAAGTGTTCACCAATTTCGACGGGACTGTCATTGGCTGATGATAAAAAGCTTAACTTGGACTACTTTTATTTTAGACTAGCTCCGACCCGCGATTTTTATCGTAAAACAACTACCGAGGGTAACAACGCGGGACGTAGCTAGTAAAATATAAATGAGAACTAATTAGGTAACTATTAATAAACTAAGGCTAATGCTTTGGATCGTTTCTTATCTATATTAATATATATCAACACATATAATAGTAACAATCTATGACAACAGTCTAAGTCATCATCATCATTTTATCGCAGTCCACTGCTGGACATAAGCCTCTGCAATTGCACGCCACTAAGTTCGATCCTCGGCTACTCGCATCCAACTACTTTATGAAATAAAGATACATATTATGACTTTAAACGCGAGAGATGTTAGATAAAATTACACATTACTGTATTACAAACTTATTTTTGCTCCTTATTTCGTTACACAGCGACCATGTGACAGATTAAAAATATTATGTGTTACCGACGGTCCAGTAAGAGCCGCCAAAGTAAGCAACTACGCCTTCTTACAAAAATAAGGAAAACTTGAGACCAATCCTATACCATCGAGTCAACCTGTTATAGTATACGGAATCTCCTTTAGAGGAAGAGGCTTATACTGAACACTGAAGAATCAAAGAATGTTTATGATGAATAACATGCCATATGTTATTTGACTCTTATACGATTTCTTTGTTTCTCTAACAAAGTCTTCGTGACAAGCTGAAAACGAGTGTAATAATAATAATAAATATTTCGGACATCTTAAACACAACGTCATCTAGTCCCAAACTAAGCAGAGCTTGTATTATTAGTACTAAACAACTGATATAAATACATAAACATATTTTTTTGTTGTAAATACATACATATTTATTTATTTATTTATTGTCTTCATTGTTAATACAAAATAGTACAAAAGAAAAGAATCATATAAGTTACAAATTTTATGTACAACAATTGGCAGTCTTATCGCTCATGGCGATTTCTGCCAGACAACCATATTAGATATTATAAATAGAAAACACTCAGACTCTGAAACAAATATTTGTGAATCACACAAATATTTAGTCGGACCCGGGAATCGAACCCGAGACCTTTTGATCAGCAGCCACATACGCTAACCACTAGACCAACAAGGCAATCAATCTACTTTCTATTAGTAAACATCACAAGGTATCATTCCTTACTTCAGATCCATAAAAGGAGTTTTATAATATTATCTGTTTTAAAAACGCCATCAAGTTAAAATATCAGTGGTGATAAATCAATTGTTTTATTATTTGCGCCTACGTTTTGCTATCGTATAAAGTCTACGTGGGTGAATTTTTACATTCTGAATGCATATTTTTAGCGAAATGTAGTTCTGATTTCGCCATTCTTTTCCTTTTATAAACTTACCACAAAACATTGCTCTGAGTCAGCTGAACCCGTATGTAACTCCACTCTGCTTGATGGAAAGTCTGAGTAGAATCAAAGAGAAGTGGTCACCATACTCTACCGTACCGTATTTTACGTGTTTCCTATATTCCATCCTGTAGCTAATTTGTAGTGTTATGTGGATTTGATTTTCATCTAAAACAAATGATTGCGTTATGAGCACGATTACTAATTCTTCGTCTAAACAACATAGTACAGTCTCTACCTAGTTTAGTATTAGATGACCGTCTATAAGTTTATTATCATCATCATCATCATTAACAGCCACAACAGTCCACTGCTGGACATAGGCCTCTCCTTAGAAAGGAGGTTTTGGCCTACTATACCACGCTGGCCAGACGGGTTGGTTATAGGGTTGGTTTCAAGTTTTCCTTCCCTTTGCATTTAAGTCATCTTGCGTAGTTTATCCCTTAGTCGCCTTTTACGACACCCGCGGGATGAATAGGGGAGGTGATACTCTGTATTCTTAATCCGTCACCTTTACAGTTGACACAATTTACTAGGTAGGTCATTAAAATATTCATTCATAAAAATTGACATTAATTCTTAACTATGCCTCGTTTCTCCAGTAGTCAGCGTATCTGACTGCCCATCCAAAGGTCTCGGGTTCCATTCCCGGGTGGGTACAAAAGTGTTGTGGGTATTTCTAACAAGGAATTCTTCAAACAGCTCGGGGCATGGAAATTCGGCAGTGTTTTACGTGCGTGACTCGAAAGCACGTTAAACTGTCGGTTCCGATTGTTATGAACATCTTTGACAATCATTATTGAGTAGTCAGTACCCTCAAATATACTGGTATCTAGATCAATCTTCGATTTCAGTTCGCCCTCAGGGTTGCAAATGTCCAATGCCAGTTGCTCCGTGGAATACCTGATATTAACAGAAGTATTAGCCTACCCCAAATAATCTTGAGAATACAATAAAGGCTAGGAAGATGAACTATGAGAATACATAGATAAATAGAAGGCAATGTCAAAACTCTTAGGAATCATCCACCAAATACAATTAATATTTGCAGTAATCACAACCGAAACCTTCGCTCGGCTAACAATCTCCTCCTGCTTTGCCCATCACACACTACTGGTTTGATTTCAGTTCGCCCTCAGGGTTGCAAATGTCCAATGCCAGTTGCTCCGTGGAATACCTGATATTAACAGAAGTATTAGCCTACCCCAAATAATCTTTAAGGAATCTAACAGCAAGGATCAGTGGAATCGAATGAACAACATAGAAATAAAAGGGGTTCCACAAGCTACTAATGAGAATCTCTTTAACATAGTAATGCAAATCGGCGCAAAAATAAACTATCCCATTGCAAAAAATCAGATTGGCTTTATAACGAGAGTGCCAACGCGTAATAAAGAAAACATAAAACCAATCATAGTGGGTTTTTGTAACCGATATGTCAAGGAAGATTTTATTGCTGCATCTAGACACGAACTTAAGAACATACCCCTTACCGCTAATCTAATTAGCTTATCAGGAAATCATAGAATTTATATTAATGATCACCTTACGACTAAAAACAAAGTCCTGCTTTCGAAAACTAAAAAAGCGGCAACGGAATTAAATTTTCGTTACGTATGGGTCAAATATGCGAAGATTCACGTAAGGAAGGCAGACACTACCCCTATCATATTTGTGAAATCAGAAAAAGACTTGAAGAAGTTACTTTGAAACACTGTTACAAAATCATTAATTATAATTTAATTTACTATTTAAAAATTAGAACTAAAAATCTGTTAATTGTAAAAATGTTTGAGAACCGTAGACGGCAGCGTGCATACTGCGTTTTCCAAAACATAAAGTCTCACTGTGTCGTGCATCTATGTAAGTTATACTATTTTATTACTCATTCTCATATATTATGCAAAGATAATAACAATCGTAAACTGTATAACTTAGAGTTCATTATAGGATATTGTAATTTGTACGCTACGACATATAGATCTCGACAAACCTTATCGTGTTATCGGTCCGCGCCTATTCAATCTATTCACAAATTGTGCTTTTCTAATTTAAAACCTGTACGACACTGTGCATCGCTGTGCTTGTTAATGTGTTGTGAGCTAGGAACTTCTACCTTCATAAATAAAATAAATTTTGTTCAAAACCTACCGTATAGTTTGGTGATTCAGTTAATTGTTTTAAAAGTATTATTCAAATTCGATATTGTTAGAGTAAAATATGGCTACTATTAGTATGTATTACCAGAACGTGCGGGGATTGCGAACTAAGACTTTAAACTTTTGTCGAAGTGTATGTATTAATGATTATGATGTTGTTGTGATAACGGAGACTTGGTTGGTGGATCACATTCATAGTAGTGAATTATTTGATAATCGATATCTCGTGTGGAGGCGCGATCGTGATTATTCTCGTACTCAACAACAACTTGGCGGTGGTGTATTGATTGCGATTAAAAGTGAATATACTGTGGTCGAAAGACCGGACTGGCGTAGTTCAGCTGAGGATATTTGGGTCACACTTATACTAAAGAAGTCAAGACCACAGGTAACGTACAATATACATATCTGTGCTATTTATCTTTGTGATGAAAACCGAGGTAATTCCTATAAAACACAACTGCAAAATTTTCATAATAACATTAGTAAACTAATTCTTGCTCACCCTCTCGATAAATTTATAATTCTAGGTGATTTTAATTTTGCTGACAAGGTACAGTGGTCTCACGCGTGTAGTGGTAGTGCTGAATTACTCCCCAGTAGCATTTCATGCCCTCATATCGTAGAATTTTGGGATACCATGCAGACATGTAACTTGTCGCAATTTAATTGGATTCACAATTTCAATGATAGACTGCTGGACTTAGTGTTTTGTAACGATTCGGTAACTGTGACTGAGTGTAAAACTGATCCTCTGATAGTGCCAATTGACTTAAATCATAAACCATTTATTATAGAGGCCAGATTTGTAGAAATTCACGCGCTTCCAGAAAAAAATTACAAAAAGTATATTTTTTCGCAAGGGGACTACACGGCTTTAAAAAGTGAACTAGATAGCATTAATTGGCGGGAGATGCTGACGTCTGGTTCGTTGGATGATGCCGTGGCCTCTTTTTATAATAAGTTGTATGAGCTTAGAGATAAATACATACCTTTAAAATCAAATAAGCTCTCCTCGCACCCTCTGTGGTATAACTCTGCTTTAATAAATATTTTGAAAGAAAAACACAAATATCACCGTAAGTTTAAAACTTATGGAAATAGATCGGACTACCATTCGTACTCGATGCTTCGCAGTAGGGCAATAACTATGGAAAAATCATGTTTTGAAAGTTATATGGAAAAGATTGAAACCTCCATTATAAGAAATCCAAAATCATTCTGGACCTATGTAAAGAGTGGGAGGGTTACGGGTGTAATACCTAATGTAATGCAATTCGGTGAGGTTACAGCGAGTACAGGTGAGGAAATTAGCAATCTGTTTGCTACTTATTTCTACACGACCTATCAGAAACCTATTCCGACTACAAATGACCGCAATATCTCTTGTAACCCTTACCACATTAATAATGGGGCTTCTATAGGTACTGTTGAGGTATGCCCCTCGCAAATACTCAAACTGCTCAAAACCTTGGATCTGTCAAAGTCTGGAGGTCCTGACTTAATACCTCCAATTTATATAGTCAGATGTGCTGATAGTCTTGTTGTTCCCGTTTGTATTTTATTTAAAAGGTCTTTATCTGAAGGCATAGTTCCGACTATCTGGAAATCTGCTTTTGTTACCCCTATCTTCAAGAAGGGAAATAAATCCGATGTCGAAAACTACCGCCCAATTTCTAAAATGTGTTTATTTTCAAAAATACTTGAACGTTTAGTCCATACAAATGTCTACAGGGTGGTTAGAAGTATTATCGATGAGGAGCAACACGGTTTCCTTAAAAACCGTTCCACTACCTCAAACTTGATCCTTTCACATGAATTTGTCTCTAGTGGAATGGAAGAGGGTGCACAGGTGGATGTCATATACACTGACTATAGTAAATGTTTCGACAGAATAGATCATCAGCTACTTCTGCAGAAATTATTAGCTTCTGGGATTCATGGTGATTTGTTTAGATGGTTTACTTCTTATATAGAAAATCGGACACAAGCTGTTGTGCTTAGGGGTTACACTTCTGACTGGCAAGCTATCCCTTCCGGGGTTCCACAGGGATCAATTTTAGGACCTCTGTTGTTTACATTATTCGTGGCTGACATCAAGAGATGCTTCGAGCACTCTTACATCCTTCTATATGCTGATGATATGAAAATTCACAAAAAAGTAAAAAACATGTCTGACATTCAGAAACTTCAGGCTGATCTTGACAGATTTGGGGTGTACTGTGAAGCTAACAAACTTCATCTTAATGTTTCCAAATGTTATCAGATAACATTCTCTAGGAAAGCCTCGAAAATTGGTCCTGGCTACGTGTTAAACCAGCAACTGATCAACAGGGTTGATAATGTCCGAGATTTAGGAGTTATACAGGACAGCAAGCTAATATATGACCAACATATTAATGGCATTGTCAATAAAGCGTCAAAAGCCTTGGGTTTCATTATGAGGACCGCGACCTGCTTTCACAATATTAAACCCATAAAGGTTTTGTACTGTTCCTTTGTGCGCAGTATCTTGGAATACGCATCACAAGTCTGGAACCCACAATACGAAGTTTATAAGTCTCGTATTGAGGGTATCCAAAAGAAATTTCTCCGATATTTAGACTTTAAAGCACAGCAATGCTCGCTTGATTACTTTCATCGTTGTAGACGATATCACTTCCTTCCACTGGAATATAGGCGCCTTATAAGCGACATTTGCTATTTGACCAGCATCGCAAATGGAACGATAGACTGCCCAGAGCTGTTGGCTAAGATAAGTTTGCGTACCAACCAAATCGGTCTAAGACAACGACCTTTGCTGCATGTGCCTTTTGTGACCACCAACTACAGGAGCAATTCCTTCCTTCTCAGAGGTGCACGAAGCTTCAATGAACTCTGTGGCTCTCTACAGTATGATTTGTTCTGTACTAGTCCGATCACGGTGAGGCAGCTTTTATCGAGGCCATTTTTTGATGCAGGTGTCGTGTGCGGTGCTCAAACAATTAGTTAGTTAATATATATGTTGTACGTAGGTACTGTTAACTAAAAAAAAAAAAAAACGGTTTTAAATAAGTATTATATATGTTGTGTCTATATATATAATTTTAAATTGTGTTTCAGATTGCTCTCTTAAATAATCTTAATATTTTCTTGTGTAATATTGTAGTTTTTCTGTAGGTTTACCATTAGTTTCACTGTAATTAATTTTTGATTTTTCTTATTTGTCTGTCTGCTTTTGTATCTGTTTATGCATGTATATAACCTAATTTATATTTTATATATATATAACCTAATTATATAAGTAGCACTGAGACCAGTGTAATATGTACAACATACATACGGAGGCTTGTTGTTAGCAACTTAAAAACTTAATTGTATTAACCATAAGTATATTAGTCTGTAAGCCTTCTTCAAAAATAAATAAATAAATAAATACAATAAAGGCTAGGAAGATGAACTATGAGAATACATAGATAAATAGAAGGCAATGTCAAAACTCTTAGGAATCATCCACCAAATACAATTAATATTTGCAGTAATCACAACCGAAACCTTCGCTCGGCTAACAATCTCCTCCTGCTTTGCCCATCACACACTACTGGTTTCGTTGGATCCTCATTCTTTGTCCAGTCTGTCCACTTGTGGAATGCGCTTCCTCTCGAGGTCAGAATGGCGAAGAATCGAGACATCTTTAAGATGAAGGTAAAGAAGCTTTTATGGGGCGAATTGGCGGATTCAACAGGGTCTTAGTTTATCAAAAATTCTTATTGGATTCTACGTTAATAAATATATGTACGTGTATGTATGTGTATAAATATAGACGTATATATGTATGTTTATGTAGGTATATTACTTATCATATTATATGTATGTATATTACCTATGACTTTTTGTACTATAATCAATCAATTCACCCTATATGCACCTACCTCATTTTTTCTCTGCATCGCCCAATCGGTCGACTGGCAGAAAATGCCTAAGGCATTAAGTCCGCCGATGCATGTATTTGTGCATAAAGTATATAAATAAATAAAATAAATATTTGAGTATTTATGCCTTAAAACATCCCTACTAATATTATAAATGCGAAAGTAACTCAGTCTGTCTGTCTGTTACGCTTTCACGCCTAAACCACTGAACCGACTTTTATGAAATTTGGTATGAAGATAGAACTGAACTTGGGAAAGGACATAGGCTACTTTTTACTGCGATAACCGACGTACACGCGGGCGGAGCCGCAGGCGAAAGCACTAGCTTACCTATATATAATATTAGATTTTGCCCGCCTGCGTGTAGGTCTGTTAGGGCGGTAAATAGTAGCCTATGTGTTATTCCGATATGCAACCTATATTATTGTAAAGTTTCATCAAATTTCATTCAGTGGTTTTTGCGTGAAAGAGCAACAAACATACATACTCACAACCTTTCGCGTTTAAAATATTAGTAGGATTCCTAACATACATACATCTTCTTTTTGAGTTTTTGTAACAAATCATCATCATCATCATCATTAACAGCTTTTAACAGTCCACTGCTGAACATAGGCCTCTATTTTGAAAGGAGGTTTTGGCCTACTATCCCACGCTGGCCAGACGGGTTGGTAAAGGGTTTGTTTCAAGTTTTCCTTCTCTTGGCAGTGATGTTAGCTACTTATTTTGTTCCTTTAGTCGCCTCTTGTAGCAAATATTGTAAAGAATATAGAATATTCATCTTAACTTTTTTACTTCTCTGGCTTTGGGTGATTTAAAAGATAAAATGAGGCAATACCTCTGCCAGATGTAATGCTTACAAGAAATATACTTTTACAGACCTGTTATTTTCACCAAAAACAATTGTGGTAATAACATTTCTTTGTTCGTACGTGTGGTCAGAACAATAGGATCACCCAACGAATGTACAGTAGCTAATGGTTTGGCTTTCAAATAGCTTTTTTATGAGTTGTAAAGTAAATTGTATGGATATAGCTATGTTTGTAGACCTTGAGATGGCAGGCGATTTCGAAAATCTTATATTTTTGCTTTGGTTTTAGCAGACAATCACACCACATCATATCGAAAGCTTTAAATAAAGCCGCTGGCCATAAATATATCCTTCAAAAGGACGCTTTAGACTAATATACCACTCTGGCCAGACGGTTTGGTATAGTGCTTCGAATGTTCCTCCTCTTTTTGCAGTGATGTTGTCGTTTCCTCAGACAACATCATGTTTTTTATTTCCTCAGACAGACATCGGTCAAACTTTTATAACAATTATATGTATTGATACTGATATTATATCGGGTTCGATTCCCGGGTCGGACCAAATTTTTGTGCGATCCGTAAATATTTGGTTCAGAGTTTGGGTGTTTTCTATGTATATTAAGTATGTATTTACAAAAAAAAGGATGTTTCTGTATTTATATCAGTTGTCTAGTACGAATAATATAAGCTCTGCTTAGTTTGGGACTAGATGGCGTTGTGTGTAAGATGTCCGAAATATTTACCTATTTAAATAATTATAGTTTCTGAAACTTCTTAGTTTAGTTTGTTGAGATACGAATAAATTTTGGTGAACTCGTGCTAGACACAAATAAAAGTGGTCAGGCTTTTAGCAAAGAAACGAAACACAAAGAAAAAAGTCACAGAAACATATTGAAAAAAAACATAACGATTCGCCAGATCGGGATGTAGCCGAATGCCGAACGCCGAATGACCTTGAATAAGGCGATCCCTTTCAATCAGCATAATCAACTTCTGTGCGATTCTGAACCCATTTTTAAAATAGCCACTTACTATCAAGTGACCTGGTAACCCTCTGTACCAAAAAAATCTTTTTTCTTAGCAAAACCTCTTTCTAGCAGAATAAACTTATTGAAGGAGTTTCAGTTCAAATCAGAGTTATATGTATAAAAGTAAGGTTGCGAACATTGAGGGTTACTTTCTTGAGATTGGAAAACAATATTGACATCATACTACACACAAGAAACAAGACATTAGATATATTAACTAAAGATACTTTAAAATAAACTAATATTTTGTATGAATAAGTCTTAATGTAACACCGCAACTTAGTTTCAAAGTTTATTTTTATATGCAAAAACAGACCAATCATTCACAGACCCATACAAATATTTCAAATCGGACAGGTAGTTTTTGAGCTTATTATTTAAAAAACAAAGGTCGCCATGACAGAACAAAGAAAAGCAATTTGTTATCAACAATATCGACGGAGCGACCAGGCGAACAGAAGCGTCGAAGAGGTAACGTACAAAATGTATAAGAAACACAAATTAATAAAATCTTGGGTCCGTCGGCGAGCGAAACCCGTTTCTACAGCACACGTGCAGCGACCGACCCGGCGAGAGGAAGAGAGGGAATATAGCGCTGTTTCGTTTGTATGCAACCGTAAGAATAGTATGGATGTGAATATGGATAATTATTCGCTCCTTTTTTTATTATTATTAAGTTAAACATTAAGTAGAACTTTCAGAATTAACGAAAAAGCCAAAAAAATAGTCAAATAAATCTATTTGACTATTTTTTTTCTTTTCATTCATTCAATCATGCTCAAGAGTATTATGGACATAATACCTGAATATTGATAAAAAAAGCGTTCCAATATACTAGGATTAAACAGTTAGCAGTCCAATGAACAATCCCATCGTAATAATAATACCTCTTGACTTTACAAATACAAATGCAACATGTGACATATCCACTCTATTCTTTATAATGCATTGACAGCCGAGTGCTTTTTTCTTTATTTTTTGTCTTATCCACACTGGATGCGTAACACAGGTGTCCCCGGCTTATGCCTATTTACAATATCACTGCTATCATGTTATTATTCCCTGGTACTTTTAACAACATCGATATTTTGATGTCTTTGTGGAGTTGATGGTGTATTATTCGCTCGCATTGCACCATAACTAATGCTTTCTGGTTTTTATTGAAGTGAAAGAACCAATCCGTTGATTCTGATTTTATGTAAAAACACCTATGACAGGTGATAAAGCCGTAGGATGCGGGCAGTATAGGATTGTTGTTGAGGCGAACTTTGGGGGTAAGCTGTGGAAGTTCCAAGTAGTGGAAGTCCTTTGGGTGAGGTGATGATGATATTTAGAAAGGCTATATATTTGGCTGCACGGTTGGCCTAGTTGTTTAAGCGGTCGCTACGCCAGCTTCTACTTCTGCAAGTGTCGTGAGTTCAAATCCCACGTGGTAAAAACACAAATTGTTGTTGTTGTGTTCTTTGTGTCCGTTTCATATATGTTTGTAAAGTGCCCCGCGACACAGGATTTATATTCCTAGCGCGTGAGTTGTCTTTTTAAATGAAATGAAAAGGAATATTATCAGCTTAAATTCTGAAATTTTTTTGTTTGTTCAATAAATTAAATGGACAGAGTTGAGAAGATAATTAGACTGCATGGTAAACCTGGTTTTAGGATGCCAAGGCATTGACTTGACCTTTTATCTTTAAACAGTAGTACGAAGAGAAAATCGCAAGCTAGGCAAAATTAAGAAAATAATTAGAATGCAGCGTAAACCTGACTATAGGATGCTGAACCAACAAAAAGTAAAGGGCAAATATAAATAGTATCTCATCTATCCTTTCCCGTTGACGGTATCTAGATATCAAAAGAAAAAAAAAGGATTTACAAAGTAATAAGTAAAAGACCGTGTAAGAAAACGGTTCCAGTTTCATCATTTGGTATTGCGGTAAATAAATTAGCTAATTCACGTATAATTCTAACTAATGACAGATAACTGAGATAAACCGCGTTCGTTAGAAACGTGTAATGTAAGGTCTGTGCAAGTCTTCGCCCAACAAATTGTGATGGGTCTCATTACTGCGTTTTGTTCGAGCGACAACTATGTCACATTTCTATTTACGAGTTATTTCGTTTAGATTTTTCTTTGAAAGTATCTAAATACAGAATTATAAGCAGTGTACTATAAATTTGGCGAATATTAACTAAAACCTTTCTTGATTAGGTAACAGTTTTATTAGGGAGCGGAGAAATGTAACCAGTGAACTATAAATTTTGTGAAAATCAACTAAAACTTTTCTAGAATAAGTAACAGTTTTTGCGTCCTCGTCCTCATCCCCGTCGTGTTGAAACTACGTTCTTATTTAATAGACAAAACAAAGATGCAAAAAAAATCACTTGGCAGTAATCATACATGTAAGTTCACTCACATGAAAGTAACCTTACAATTTGTTGTATATTTACTAACGCATAGGAAAAAGACTCGAGAATTTTTTTATTGTTCTCTGGTTACTTACATTACATATTACTTCCAAAACTTACATTCTCTATTCAAAAGGCAAAACAGATTTATTTATAAACAAGTTTATCTCTTTTTACTTTGCAAAATATAATACTGTAAAAAACCATTTGAAGTACTTAACATATTTTCGTTTTAAATGATTTTTATGGCATCAACCGCACACAAAACTATACACAATCTTGTGGTGAAGTTAAAACCAAGCTCTATAATACTTAGTAAATACAGAGAAGTAGCCCATCAAACGTTAAAGGGAATAAAACGGTCAATTTTACGACAAACATAAATCAAGTATCGATGTACTATCGCTCATCAAAGTCGTGCCAGTAAAATCACACCTTAACTAGAGGAACATGTTTTTCTTGTTTTACTACAAACAGTAATTATTGTATTTAAGTGAAAATAAGTAGATAAGTTTAAGTAAAAAATTTTAATAAGATTTTACGTATTATAAGTTGCATTTTTTAGGTATTGAAGTATTATTCTGAAATGTTTTAATTCAAAGAAATATTAATTCTTTAGTATTAGTTTTACCATTTAGAAATTTAATGAAATGTAGTTACTAGAGGAAGAAAAGATAAAAAGAAAGAAAATAAAGAAATACAGAAGCAAATTAAAAATGATATAACTAACTTAATTTAAAATCTTACTAATATTATAAACGTGAGTATGTATGTCTGTTGCTCTTTCACGCAAAAACTACTGAATGGATTTTGATGAAATTTTAATAAGCTTATATATACTTTTTACTGCATATATAAAGTCGGAATGGAACAACGGACCTTAAAGTTTTAGATTCGTTACTTAAGAATGGCTTAGACTTTCCAGAAACAGCCAGTCCTGCAAACCGAACACATGGCTTCAAGCAGTCTTCACCCTAACTACTAAACCAAGATCCCAGTCGATTTGATTTTCAATCTTATCCAAATTATAACAAAGTCGTTATTCCGTTAAAGTATTATCTTTCTCTCACGCTTTATTCATAACAATCAAAAACTGGTACTTTCCTAATCTTATCACATGACTGGTCAGCTTCTAGTTTACTATACAGATATTCTCACAAAACTAAATCTCTTTTCACAGCCCGTTGACCATCATTGTCAAAAATCATTACATTTGTCTCCACGATTAATTCTTCAATGATTTATAGGATTATGTCAAAGAATGATGATTCGACACAAATAGTCGTCATCGGACCAATGATTAATCGTTTCTTGATTCCAAATCACGTCTCAGAGCTAAAGGGTTCGTGTAAAGAGATAAATTGAAACGTACAATTTTAAAAGTTGTAAAAAGCGTGTTTAAGAGAGATATGGTTCACACTGTGGTAACGTGTTTGTAACGTTTGTTACGCTATTCTTTCTCTTATATCTTTTTATATTTAAGCCTGCCAAAGTGACTCTACTCTGCCTGATGGAAAGCACGAGTAGAATCCAGGAGCTATCATCCTTATTGTGAGGGTAAGCAATGCAGCATAGTGACTCCTACTATGGTGGCTTGGTCAGATGTTACTGCATCATTCTCCTGGCCTGTGAAAGCCGGGAGAATAATGCAGAATAATATGGTCTCCGTTCTCACACTCACCAACGAAATACGACAGCAGGAATGCTGTCATTATTAAGATGATCTTCTGTATGAGGTTAGCACGGCTTGGTCGAGCTGATCCATTCGTGATGAAATATCCAAGTGATTAGTCCACGCCGTCACGTCTAGTTTCTGACTGAGTATTGCCTGTTTCATTTTCAAGCGCGAGATTCTACCATTCCCTGCAATTCCTCATTTCATCTCTTTAATACTCATTTATATTATCGAGCATGTCATAGTACCTCTACTCTTCCTGATGGAAAGCATGAGCAGAATTCAAGAATAGTGGTCGAGGTAAGTATGGCGGCTTACTGAGGATGCTTCATAATCATTGAGCCTATAGTCTTGCACTCAGCAACGTAACACAACCAAAGGAATAAACGAGGGTATTACCGAGCCGGTTGAACCGGCCAATCCGTGCTGAAATCAGCGTGAATGCCTTGGAAACTTCTTAAATATTATTGCTATCTTTTATACCTTTAGATTTTTATTTCTAATTCTTTCGTTTAAACCCTGAATGTATATATGCCTTATCCTAATTTGCAGTTGATAAACTGTGGACGAATATTTATCTATCTACCCCGTGGTCTATCCTGTAGGGGATATCAGCGAGTACTTAGGGTATCAGTAAAACTTTTCTATATTTTTAATTGCAAACAAATTTGCAAGTTTATTAGCATGTTGTAAATTATTTGTTTCTTTCTAAAAGATTAATGCCTACATAACAATATTCATATCTGATATAAGATTAATATAATTGGATATTCTTGTACCTACATGTAAGGGCTTTATCTTAAAAGTTAATTTAAAGAGGATAGTACAGTCAAGAGTATATGACTTGTTTTCTATGTCTTGAAATAGTACTTGGGCAAAAAAACTTGTACTCATGGTACGAATTTATTGTAAAACTAATTTGTATTTGGACTAAAGTAAATATTTTTTTCTTTATTAAGCCCCTTCCTAAGAGAACATGCAGTATTTTACAGTATAGTATCGATTATAGGTAATACTAGACCATACTCTAATTTCGACTCTTACCACATTAATGGCAAACGAAGAGGTATCTATTTTAGTAGTAAAAATAGATAGATAGGTTATTCAAATTAACAAATATGTTCAAATTTGAAATATAGGTAAAAATGCCTTCAATAAGATTTCATAGAAATAGTAAATGGTATTTGACGTGTCTGGTTAACTGCATGCACTAGTATGGATCACTGTCATTATTAGAACTGGTTCCCCGAACAGTTAAGTACTTAACAATATTTATCATACGCATTCAATAATACCAGTAGTAACACTATAACAAATTCTATGTTGTTGGAAATATGTTTTATTGGTTTAGTGTGCAGTATCTGGGCGACGGAGCTTTGTTCGGTTAATACTATGTATTGTTTATCAACGCCATCTATTATCTAAATATATGAACCACAAATAAGAAAGAGTTACTGAAAGAGCACTATAGATGTCGCAAGCAAAACTAAGATTTAATAAAAATGCGAAAGAAAATAGCATAGAAATTCGAATACCAAATATTAAATTTCAGCGAAAACGTTAGAGCCGATTCCTAGATTTATATATAATACATATACAATAATTACTCTTTTAAAGAAATGATTAAGTGTATATTTTATGTAACTTATCATTCTATTTTGAATAGTTTATTTAAAGGTAGACAATAAAATATCAATAACTAACACTAAAATCAAAACACAAAACCTCTCACACCTCTCCGCAAGCATCCTCACCTAACTCACAGGTCAGGTAGTACAAAAAATTAAAAAAAAAAAAGAACTAAAGGCTTTAACTTTAACGGACTTGGATCCCAAGGGATTGCAAGTTAAAGCAACTCATCATAACTTTTAAGTTTATAAAATAAATATTTCGGCCATCTTACATAGAACGACACTTATTCCCAAACTAAGCAGAGTTTGTATTATGGTTACTAGACAACTTATATAAATTCATAAACATCCTTTTTATTGTATATTCATACATATTATACATAGAAAACACCCAAACTCCGCAACTAGTATTTGCGGATTAAGCTGGAAACACATCGGACGCGGATGTCAGCCGCGACTGATAAGTGTGCACAGTCTCGTCAGTCGGTCTTGTGCCATATTTCTGTCGGACGTCCGAACGCTCAAGGTCAGTCAAAGGTCACGTCCACGACTTACGTCCGTACGTATAGTTTGCACAGCTCAGTGTATGTTCATACTCTAGATCATTGCTGTCAGCCGCGTCCGTCAGCCGTGTCCGAAAATGTGTTTCCACCTTTACACAGCACAGCAGTCACAGGTGCTGCCAATGCGCCTACTACAAGTACATAGGTACATGCTTAAGAGTAACTTAATCAAAACCAGAGCGAGCATTATAACTTAAGTGCTAACGATTACTGCGTCTGCTATCCGAGGCTACCTCTACAAAGTCTTCAATGATATATTACCTCGCAAAGCCACAAATCTTACGATGTAATACCATAACATAATCCAAAGCACTTCCTCACAATTAAATGCAATTAAATAATTGATTTACAACAACAGAAATAATTTTCGAAATGACTCCAAATAAGAAATAAAGCTGGACAGTAAACGGTTGTACGATTACCTATTATTAAAGTTAATTGTTGATCCCATCATAGCGATACACCAAATGATACTGAACGCACCATTAGACCCATAGAAATCACCACTTTGCCCATAACATTCGTCATTAATATTTCCTTTAATAAAATTTCAGTCATTTGGGACCATTCATTTAGTACGCAAGATGATTTTTACTAGTTTTTTACACCTTCCCTCTCCTAAATAAGAAAAAAAAAGGATTAACGGACCCCTCCCCGCTGTTTAATTTATAAGAATAAAAAGGAAAACTGAAAATATATTTTGCTGGTTTAGTTTTAGTCACAATTTTTACGCAAAGTTCACAGTCATATTGAATGGAATCATTTTAATAACTTGGATATTACATTTTTGTGGTCTAACGTAACAAATATCAAGACTCTCTTCCTTGTAAGAAAAGATAAGACACAATCGACCGCCCTTCCCCAGTAGTCTCGCGTAATTAATGAATGGCCCTTTTCTACTCTTGAATTCTAAGTTTTGTTTCTACTTCATACGTTAACTGCTTTAAACTTTTTCTGATTTTGTTCTCTAGCAATTATTTTGATTCTAAAATTTTAAGTCCAATTATTGTTTTAATAACAATAATTTATTCGATATGATTCACTAAGTTATTCGAGTTATTATTGTTCATGTTGTTTACAGCAAAGATTCTCACTCGAAAATAATAATTGGATACCTTTACAATTATTTTATTTTGAAATAAATTGTTGTTTAAATACCAGCTTCTAGTTTACTTACTACTGCACGGTTGGCCTAGCGGTTTTAGTGATCGCCACGACGCTTTTTACTGCGCCAAATGTTGTGGGTTCAAATCCCACGTGTGACAACACTTTGTGTGATTTACAAATTGTTGTTCTGAGTTTAGGTGTTTTTTGTATTCGTTTCATGTATCTTGCCCCCGCGTCACGGGTTTTATATTCCTGATGAGGGAGTTTTCTTATGACAAAAAAAACCTTAAAGGACTTTTTTTTAATTTTGATCAGTTCGTAGTCGATCTTTTTAATATTGACCTTTTCAAAATTGTTTCTGTTGCCTATAAGAGATCGCAGACTGCGATAGGACTATCCATTACATCTCTTTATTTATTTGTTCTTCATGGTAAATTTCTTAATCTCCACTATCTTATAATTCTGTATCTAAACGAATCTACAAATTTAATCTCATTCTAGCTATGTGTCAAAACTTTAAATTTACTCAGGTTAATTAATGGCACCGGTGCATTGATGTCTTTTGTAGCACCCATTTGCAATATAATCTTGAATATGTTACGGTTACTAGTTAGGTAATAAACAATATACCGACTATGATTGTTGGTCTAGTGGTTTAAGCGGAGGCTACTCCGTATTCTACTGTTCCAAGTGCTGTGGGTACAAATCCCACATGGGACAACACTTTGTGTGATCCACAAATTATTGTTCTGGGTCTGGGCGTGATTTATGTCCGTTTCATGTATGTTTGTAAAGTCCCCCGCGACACAGGATTTATATTTCTAATAAAGGCGATATCTAAGTAATAAGTATATATTTGAACATTATTGTGCCTAAAAGATAGTACTAACCTTACACAGAAAACCAATCTATAAATGAAAGTATTCATTCTGTCGTATTTCGTTGATGGGTGTGAAACTAGAGACCGGAAGAATGATACAGAAACATCTGACTAAGCTGTCCTCCTGAATTCTACTCATGATTTGCAACAGGTAGAGTAGAAACACTTTGTGCTTCCCAGCCTTATTCCTAATATTATTTGGGGTCGGCTACTAGTTCAACCGGTTTTATCTGAATATCAGTTTTTCCACGGAGCGACTGGCATCGGACCTCCGCAACCCTAAGGGATAACTGAAATTTGAAGGTTGAACTAGTTGTCAGTAAATTTGAGGGCACTGACTTCCCCATAACGATTGCTACAGATATTCATGATAACTGGGACCGACGGCTTTACGTGCTCTCCGAGGCACGGGCGTGAATCACGGCTAAACTTCCAAACTCCGGGCTGCTGTTAGAAGTTTCCAAGAAAAACCCAAAACCACT
The DNA here is from genome assembly GCA_932526445.1 of Phragmatobia fuliginosa. Classification (NCBI taxonomy): domain Eukaryota; kingdom Metazoa; phylum Arthropoda; class Insecta; order Lepidoptera; family Erebidae; genus Phragmatobia; species Phragmatobia fuliginosa. The sequence goes on along the minus strand of OW052078.1, from coordinate 14,937,625 downwards.
TTTTGGCCCGACCCGGGATTTGAACCCGAGACCTCTATATTCAGCAGTCGCATACGCTATCCACTAGACACATAGCATAGTGGAGTAGAAACACTTTGCAAACCAAAAAGCAAACAAAACCTAAACATCAAAGTTTGACAAAAACAAAATGAAAACACAAACTGTCCCACACATTGACGCCACCGTTTAACATATTTGCAACAACATAGAAAAACATTATAGTAACAGTATAACAAAATGATATTTGAGAACGCACTCGCGTACCAGACTGCATTGTATGCAAATATGGTTCAAACCTCAAACTTATTAATTATCATGGGTAGGCACAGCCATGAATAGCAATAAGTTTTCTACGAGATGTAGTTGCAAACGAGCGGCCGATTGACACTGGGCGAATATATTAACTTGTAATATTCTAGTGTGGCAACACACTTAATCGTTGTGAAAAGTTAGATATACATATATTATTGTTCGTTGATGACGGATTTGAAGTCTGGTTGATAAAGATTGACTGATAATGAGGAATTATGAGATGACGATATTAGTTGAAAAGAGAAATATTGATAAGAATTGCGAAAGATAGGTATGTTATCATGATTTCCTGAGCATTGTATTGTAAAATGGAGAAGAAGAAGGAATTAAATAAAGGAATTAAAAATGCTGCTTAAAAAATCAGTATGCTAACAAGTCTATGTGTTTGTATTCTAAGAGAATTTTTTTTTTATATAAATATTTTTTCTATGTAATATTCTTTTTGTGTGTGGTGTGATCCAGAGGTCTCGGGTTCGATTCCCGGGTCAGACCAAATATTTGTGTGATCCACAAATATTTGTTTCGGAATCTGGGTGTTTTTCTATGTATAATATGTATGTATTTATAAAAAAAAGTATGTTCATGTATTTAGTTTGTTCAGTTGTTGAGTACCCATAAAACAAGCTCTACTTAGTTTGGGAGTAGTTGACGTTGTGTATAATATGTCCGAAATATTTATTTATAATAAATATTTATTATTTTAAATCTCTTACTTCCTTGTATTACCCAATTTGCTGGTTTAAATATTTCACTATCGTAGTTATCCCTTTTGACTGATGGTATTTTGTAAAAAAGCACCTTATGTACTTTGTCGTATATCTAACAACTTAAATTCATATATCCAGAAGATAGATTTAGCAAAGGTCCAACAAAGACAAAAACATTCTCATTTGTTACGATTGATACTAGGTAGTTGTCATCGCTTACCAACTGAAAAACAGTATTCAATTACTAATTTCTAACTTCAAAATAATGACCCCATTTCTAATTTACATACAAGCAATAAATAAAATAACTCAAAACTTCAACTTTCTCTTAAAACACACAAGATTAACTACAGAAATTTAAAGGCAGTTCATACTAACAAAAATCACCCGACTGTATTCCTATTTTACTAAAAAGAGTAAAAACGGCTGGCTACCGTACTACGCTGTCTTTCATATTTAAATATATTGCTATTGTTAGTTTGATGTATGCCACAGATGAAACTTAAAGCATTGTTTGTCTTATACTTTACTGTTTTGGAGTCCGTTTGTCTGTTGTCACGTGTAGGCGATTTATTTAGTCACTTCTATATTTCTCACATAATATTTGAAAGTTTAAGATGCTTGTTACATAAAACTGTAGAAACTTGCCTTAAGAACAAAAAAAAAACATATCAGATAACTAATATTGACTGGCTTGTTGGTCTAGTGGTTAGCATATGCGGCTGCTGATCAAGAGGTCTCGGGTTCGATTCCCGGGTCAGACCAAATATTTGTGTGATCCACAAATATTTGTTTCGGAGTCTGGGTTTGAAAAGTATGTTTATGTATTTATATCAGTTGCTTAGTACCCATAACACAAGCTCTGCTTACTTTGGGACTAGATGATGTTGTGTGTAAGATAAAAAAAATAAAAAAATCATTGACCAAATAAAGATAAAATTGGTATTTGAATTGTGATTTTGTGACATCACTAATATACCTAATTACCTTAAGATACTAATTGAGAATATTGAAATCAGATTAAGTAACTGTTTTTTCTATATGTTGATTCGTTTAGGTATTTAAATTGGTATAGTATGTATATATGTATGTATATTTATTATAAGTATTGTATTGTAATGAGTATGTATTTGATATGTAAGTAGAAAATAGTTAAGTTTGTATTAATATCCATGAGCAAATACTAGGTTCAAAAAAATATGCGTATTCAACTACTACCGTCTCTCTATAACATTTTGATCCATCCTCAGGTTGCCTGGAAGAGATTGCTTTTGGCAATAAGGCCGCCCTTTGTACACTAGATTTTTGATTAGTTTGTTCATTCATGTAACTCTGTTATATGATATGCAAATAAAGAGTAATCATTCCATCTATCTATTAAGCTAATACGAAAATAATACAGAAAAATTGTCAACGGATTTTATTCAGAAGCTATTGAGGAGTAGTATTTAATATGATAAATATGACACAACAACTCTATTGAACATATTAGCAGTGACGCAGATAAGAGAACGCACTGCTTTAAGTTTATCGTTACCTGTGTTGCTAATGTGTTGCCATGATCATAACAATTTTGCTGCAAACCGATAAAACTCATTGTATTCAATGTTTCTAAGATTCATTTCATTTTTCGTCTTGCTTCTGCTGAATATGTAGACATATGGTCAAGGGCCTTTTATGCTATATTTGGGGTTGAAATGAACGGCTGCCATATGACGTTGTCCGTGGGAATGAAAGGCAGGTGATGTTTAGGCTCCATTTAGATTGTAATTTAAGGTTAAGTTGTTAGTAATTCAAGTTAATGTAATAGAGCCTCACTGATTTCAGCACGAACGGGTTGGCTCGACCAGCGTGGAACTAGTGAGAGGGTCTAACCAACCAAAAATGACAGGATTAAAGCCGTCGTGTTTCATTCGCGAAAGTGAGACCGAAGACCTTTTGATGCAGAAGTGACATACTGCATTGTCTCATCAATCATCAACAGTCCAATGCTGCATATAGGCCTCTCCTTGAAAAGGAGTTATTGGCCTACTATACCACGCTAGCCAGACGGGTTGGTATAGCGTTGGTTTCAAGTTTTCCTTCTCTTTGCATTGATGTTGTCTTGCGTAGTTTATCCCTTAGTCGCCTTTTACTACACCCGCGGGATGAATAGGGGTGGTGACACTCTGTATTGTTAATCCGTCACCACACGGATTAAGAATACAGATGAATTGTCCGCAATAAGCATAGTGACCGCTAGTCTTGGATTCTTCTCATCACTTTCTAGCTGGAAAAGTGGAGTTACTTTGGCAGGTTCATAAAAAATACCAAATAATAATCTTCGTGTGATGACATATTAAGAAAACGGAGTGTTCATCTCGTGGGTGTCATAAGAGGTGACTAAGAGATCTAACTTTACAGGACAGCGTCACTGCAAAGAAAGAGAACATTGAATACCAACTACAGAGAGACCTATGCCCCGCAGTGGACTGTCAGGGGCTGATGATATTAATAAAAAAATTAACTGCCTCAGTGGCGCAGTGGTAGCGTATGCGACGGCTGTGCTTGAGGTCTCGGGTTCGATCCTCAGGTCGGACCAAATGTTTGCGTGATCGCCAATATGTTTTTCGGAGTTTGGGTGATTACCATGTATTTATACCAGTATGTTTATGTATTTCTACCAGTTGTCTAGTACCCATAATACAAGCTGTGCTTAGTTTGGGACTAGATGATAGTGTTGTGTATAAGATGTCTAAATTATTTATTATATTATATTTAAATACTTTTCTAGTTTCTTATGTGTGGTTTCTCAATAGGCTTGTAGTATAGTATGATTATTAAGGGATTACAACGTCGCGATTATTGCAAAAGTTTTAACTAAACATTGAACATGACCCATTTCAATACACCCTCATACAAAAGTGGGTGCCCACATTTATTCAAAATGGATTTTCAATTCAGGTAGCTAACCGCAATGATTTATTCATTCGTCATGCATATTTATCCAAAAAAGCCCGTATATTTTACAGCGATTTTTTTTTCTGTCCCGTTTGGTTTTAGGCCCGTATTCAAAATATAAGACCAGTAGCTGTAGTTCTTGGGTAAGGTAAAAACTGTTGTTAAAGATTTATCGCATTTTAAAGCATTCACCTAAAATATGGTGCTTATACATATTTGCGGGAACCTATTCACAAGTACTTGTTTACCTTCAACAAAGAAGGTTGTACGGTCAGCAAATATTTATTTTCAAAGTTGAAAATTTTAAATACAGTTTTTGTTATTTTTTTACTACAAGTATTTTGTAGCTCCTTTTTACGTATCTCTTTCTATTTTCTTCTCCTGTTCTATAATTCTGATACCAAAAATAAGTAGCTACCATCCCTCATCTGGTCATGAAAAAACTAATTATTTAGATAATAATTTAACTAGAAATGTAGATTGTGTTTTTAATTAATTATGGTTTGTTTTTAATTGTACATCTAATTATATGTCAAAGTTTTTTCGCAATAAACATATTTGCCTTTAGTATACTTTTCTGTACAACAATGTTCAACACTAAGTCAAAGTCTTACGATAAAGCTTCGATTGGCACAAAGTTGAAGCTTAGATGCTGAATGTCTTAAAATATACATCTTTTCGCTGCACCTTTTAGGGGATTGCCATATTCCTTTTTTTCAGATACTTTTTATGTCCGAATACGTACATTTTTTAGTACTAAAGTTGAGATTTGCGGCGTCCGTTGCGGTTTCATTTTACGAGTGTTATAAACTTGAAAAGGGAGAGTCTATGTCGTGATTTGTGATGACGGTGATCGCGTAGGCGTTGAGCTGGCTACCGTGCTGAGGTGTATGTAGTGTTGTAACTAAGACTGATATCGAACAATCGATAATATCTGCTGATAAGATTGTATATGAGACTGTTTTATGACGGTGTTAAATTTATCATTACACATATTTTTAAGTTCTTTTTTATAGTGTAATTTTGAATATCGCAGCTTTCAGTATTATAGGTATGTTTAAATTTAAATCGATTTTATAAACGTCAAATGACAACAAATTGAAGTCAATTTTCAAAGACTAAACATATACTTTTTTTCATATGTGATGAAAACTTTTCCTTTACTCTTTTTAGATTTTGGAGTAACTATTTTAGTGCTATTTAATATTGATCGATACGTATATGACAATTCATTTTTGTAATCTCAGCCGAAGAACGTCCACTGATCGACATATGCCTCTCTAAGTCTCCCTACAACCACCGGCCAATTACTATCCTATAAAGCATCATAAGTGCAATCTTGTAAACAACACACTGAGATAATATAAAATTTGATTATTTAATCGATTTCATCTAACTCCAAATCTTAATCATAGTAGCACTAGCATAGATAAACATTACAATCTTTAAAATATAAAAGAAAACTCTAAAGAAAATAAAAATTAAACATATCAGATACGTCATCGGCTTGACAGAAAAGCAAAAGAAGTATCGATATCAGCACAGCACATCTCTAAAGGCCAGTGACCCAAAAAGGGTACAGAGTGAAAAAAAAACGATTATATTTTATTTTCAAGATACAAGTACTATCAAGGAATAAATTAAAGGTTTTATTATTTTCTCTTTTTCTTGTACCACGTGTGAGGCTTGGCGAGTAGTACGGTCAGCAAAACTGTTTTTTTAAGTTTATGTTTTGATGATTTCTTTTTAATAGGAAATGGTTAACGAAATAGAGCCTTAAGATTTTATGTGTCATGATTAGAATGAGCGAAGTGAGGAATGATTACATCAGAAGAATGCTCAAAATAGTGACAAAGGATGTTGAGGATGAAAATTGAGATCAACAGGTTAAGCTACCATTCTCCATTTTTCGACATGTGAAGCGTAGAAAAAAGTTAAATGAAGTGAAAGATGTTGTAAGTGTTGAAGTTTAAGGATAAAGGAGAAGAGTATGGCCACAGAAAAGATGTCAGTAAGATGATAGGCCTCTAAAAAGATAATTGTTATATTCAGTTTTACGTAGCTAATACTTAGAAGTATACCAATTGTTCTACTTATTTAGATTACATGAGCAGCGATCATAGAATATAATAATTTCGTTTTCTTCGTACTTGGTAATACACATGGAGAACGTATTAAACCTACCCATTTATTTTACATCAAGTTTATTTGATTAGTAGTATATTCATAACAAATACCTTCTGTTAAATATATTTGAGGAAGCGTACGTGCAGTAGTCAGTAGTAGGCAGGGTATGACTCGTTGATTATAATGTAAATATTTACGTAATGGACTAATGTGGTGATGAAATTTTGTCTTGAATGCCTTTACTTATTTTTATTAGTTTTTTTTGTGGTACGATATGGGGATCAGGCTAAAAGTACTTTAATACTCAGATCAAGTAAAAAGTAAGTCACACATATGTAGGCTAAATACAATTAGTTTTGTATATGTGTGATGTATGTTTAGACAAATGTTTTTTTTTTTAAAATGACGTTAAACTTATATCTAACAAAATAATATTCACTATGCTATCTCTACACAACAATACCATGATTATTACCGTTCGGTTACGTATAAACTGGCTCACTACTGGCCTTACGCATTGTGAATGTGAGCGTGAATACTTATTTACACCTGCTTTTGTATGAGTGCGGGTTTGCTTTTAAACACAGTTGTGTGTACTTGTGTGAGTGGCACAAGAAACTCGTTGTGCTTGCGCAGGAGTGTGTTGTTTTTAATTTTCTATTAGATTTATTCGATGTCAATAGTTTAATGTTTTTGTGTTAATTTATGATTCGAGTGTAAATTAATAATTTATTTTATCTTGATACTAGATGAGTTTACTGGATAACAGAAGTATTAATACTGCGATGTTTAAGGAAAATATGGTTCTTATTTTTAAAGTAAAGCACATAAATCTCTGAGCACTTTTTAATTAGAAACACAATTCAGGGCAATAATATTTTATTTGACGCTACCACTCTGCTCAACTAAACAGGACCCGAAAAAAAAGGGAAAAAATGGTTTAAATACTGGCATGTAGATCTTTGTAAAAATAATGAAGTGTAAAATTTCTACTTTGTTTTTAGAATAGAATAGAAAATTCTTTATTTGCACACGTTATTACAGAGTTAAAGTAGAGTACATTAAATGACATGTGTATGTAGTGTACAAGGGGCGGCCTTATTGCCAAAGGCAATCTCTTCCAGGCAACCTAAGGATGGATCAACATGTATCGGAGAGACGGTGGTAGTACGGTTGCAGAACGGACGGATTTATTATATGTTTGAAGTTTCTTTTTGGTTTGAAATCTTTTCCACTGTAAAAGATAAAGGTATTAAAACATAAAACGTTCTTATTGCATGAAAAAAAAACTTATTTATAAACCTTTAAAAACCCAGACCAGATCAAGCTCATAAACTACTATTACCAAACAAGACCACAGAACAAAAACATTAAAAAATAAACTCATAAACAAATGCACGTAAATATATCACTGTAGTCCACTATTTACCGTTAGCAAAAAACAAAAGCTTACAGCACCACATTAAAAAGAACTTGAATTTGGTATTATTGTTCGAACTTGAACTTTATATGTGTAGAAATATGGGTTTTGAATTTTTTGTTAGTTGATTATGTTTTGAACCATAATCTCAAGAGTGTGGTAATACAAAAATAATTTAATGACAGTGATATCGTCTTTAGATCGTCGTGATTATGTCTGTATTGTTGTGCTCTAACTCGTGTATGATTGTGGGACATTAGTGTTTCGAATTATATATAGGAGTAAAAAGTGTTTTATTAGTTTTTATAGGGACAACGGAAGCTAAGAGTGCTTAGATGGCTGATTTTGATGTTTTTTTGTCACTTGTATATTTTGGTGGAAGTTGATTTTTACAGGGTACGTTTAATTGAAAGCTGGCAGTATAGGTGTGTACAATGAACAATCATGACAGGCGAGTAATAAGATAAATTAAAGTCATGCTGTAAAGTTTATTTCAAATCGTATGTTATTTGCGGCAAGGTTGCTGTTGTGGAGTATGGTACTGCAAAGTTTTTCATTTCTGGTTCAGTAACAGTCAGGCTGTGTGTTTGTAGGTTAACACAATCTTAAAGAGCAGTACATTTAAGAGTATTATACCATAACAGAAGCCTTTGAAGAAATTTTTAGTCTTTCTTGGAAATATGTCTTGAATATTATTCATGTAAGTTTCAAATAAAAACAAAGGTTGGCACTAAAAGCAAATCTAAACATAACTCTAATAAGAACATGTTTTGTGTTCTTGATAGATGCCTCTTTTAAATGTTAGTGAATTATGGCATCAAAACTGTGTTTATTTTTACCAAAAGTTACTGCGTTGAATTACTCTCAATCATCAACCCAATCATTACGCCAGCTGAAAGAAGTCCGCTTCTGAACGCAAATCTTCCACAAAGCTCAAATTCACAATGACTAAATAAATAAAGCTACATGCAAATAGATTCGAACAGAAAATGATTACCAGGAAAAGCTTAATAAAAGTAATAATGAATAATACGATTTAACGCCAGAGTATCGTTAGGGTGACATAATTCTGTTGTATCCCGAAATAATAAGCGTTAATACTTTGTTGATTATTTTTACACTGGAACGAACAAAGCCATACCTTGGTAGGTAGGTACAATGTGTAAGTTTATGACTGTTTCATACAATATGGAGAATAAAGTCTTGGTACAGGAGCGGGAACGTATTTCATTATGAACTATGTTATATTTGTGGTAAAAGAGAAAATAAATGTAAAAAATTGTATAGATTTTTTATTTACTGTTTCTCTGAACAGCCTATGTTTTAGTATATTATGTTTATTATTTTAGTTCAATAAAATATTTCTTATTTTGGTAAACATAATCTTCTTATTGACCTTTTCGATTTTATTTTTGAAATGCTTTTAACATCAAAATACTTAATAATTGCAATTTAAACGGAGTTCATAATTACAGTTATTGAATGTATACGAACTTCTTGAATCGTGATAAATTATCATGCCGATGAACACAAATTATTAAATTCAACGTCAGAAGGTGACCTCAATCCACTACGGTAACAAATCATCCAAGAAAACTGCAACATGCGCAGGCGCAGACAATTTATAACCTACAAAAAACAGCAAAAAACCGCTAACCTAATAACTTTAACTGGTTAGTTAATCTAAAATATAGCTAAAAGCAACGAAATAAGTCAAAAAGGTTGTACAAGAGAAACAAAATGAAATAAAAAAAGGTCCGTCACGAACATAGGCGAGGGAGAGCAAAAAGACAAAAAAACACAACACAAGTTCAACGTTTATTTTGGTTGCGTCCTTTTCGCGCATGCACAGTTAGGGTATCTCCGTTTCGTTCTATCGGGCCGAGCGTTGGACACCTGTGCTTTAGTTTCCCCTGAGTACCAACGACCTCTGGCGACAGCGAGACGAAACGTCATATGTAGACGTTCTGTCGTATAGAATATTGCGCCGTAACTTTTTATCTGACGGTACATTATATGGATATGTTGTCGTAATTACAGATGCATCGTATTTCGTAGTAAGGCAATCATTGTCGTATACCGATTTGATTCGTAGCAAGATGGAGTATTTTTTTTAGTTTAATGCGTATACTAATGTATTGTAATAATAATAAAAGGAGAACACCTGTTTACTAATCCTATTGTTGGAGGTTTAGAGGAAGTAAATTGCTGAGATTTTGGTGCAAAATTACTGTTTTGTTAGAGTTTTTTTTCCTAATAATTTAGGAAAGCATTGAATTGGGCAAAATAGGGTCGGTAAATGTTCTTTAGTTAGTGGAGCGTTATGTAAGAGGAACATTTAAAAAAATGTAAAGGCTTATTGGATGAGATCAGGTATCATTGATTTACTTTTCAGATAAAGTGGCAAATGAATGTATAACGGTTAGAAGCTGTAGGTATAATTCTATCAAATTGAATTAAAACTATCTTAAGTACAAACATAATAAAATAATGATACGATGCAAATAACAACTTATTAATTATATTAAACTATAATAAAAAAAGGAGTAATGTAAAATCACTGCAGTGAAATCAAGATTTTCAGAAAATTTAGAAAATTGTAATGAGAAAAGTGATTTTTTTGGCAAATGTCAAGGGTCTAGAATGCATTTCTCCAGCTAGTTTTAACATTGTAAGTGATGTCTAAGAACAATGATCTAGGTTTATACACTTTCTAAGTTATGATTCGGTCTCACAGATTTCCAGAACAACTGAAACTCTAAATCTGAGAACTATATTTGACTATGTATTTTTATTCTAATCTTGAACGCGTTTCACCAACCAACTGCCAAGATTGGTGACCAATACACTACGCCCCCCAATGTCCAGTGGTCCACTAAGTGTATTTCTGGTCACTGGTTGCCAGAGAATGTAGACACTCAAGACCTGGATGGTTTGAGCGTTTTGATGGAGGCCTTCCTTCTGCAATGGACGATAATAGGGAACAAGTAAGTAGATGTTTAGATAGCTATTCAGTTTTACACATTTACTGCCGACCATTATTGATAGATGGATGAACTATTAATTTATTTAATGACACTGAAGCTGTCAACTTGCTGATTTATTTTAACAAGTCTAGTTATAGCTACGAGTTATATCATTAGCATACGTTATGTTTCTTCTGAAAGGAAAATGATTTTGTGTGACACATTTCGGCTTCGGCTTACTTTTAGTAAGTACATAATTCTTTGGATTTTGTTTTGTCTTAAACCTCACCACGTATCACCAAGGGGGAGGGACATAGCTACCAACTGTTGATACCCGAGCGGATTTCCGCACAGACAAAAAATGGGGGAGGGAGGGTTATGTAATGTTAAAAGATATATACCGTGATTAACAGACGGTACCTTTATACTTTATTAAATAGGCATTTCTTTGTTGTTTTATAATTTCGCCACAGCTGTTTCTTTAAGTAGCACTGATTGCGTTTAATTAAGGTTAATTTAATGAAATTGCCTAGTATCTGGTGTGATGACATCATTTAAGCGAGCCCATAACTAACTTCAGCTTTTGCTAACTTAGTTTTTATGTTCATTGAAAATATAACGTTGTACTTAAATGATGATGATGAGTTAAAGCGTCTTTTGAGAATACTAGTCTTCATTATCATCATCAGTAACCTATAGCAGTTAGACAGACTAGTCAGTAGCTAGACAGACATAAACATATCTAATAGCACGCCACTCAGTTCGATCCTCGGCTTCTCGCATCAAGCATCGCTAGCCGTCTTGCGGAAATCATCACTCCATCTGGCTTGTGAACGTCTTACAATACGTTTGCAAAGACGCGTTTTCAGCTCACAAGATACCAGACTAGTTTCTACCAGACTATGTCTTTCCCCGCTGCTTTTTAGTTTGCACCAAAACATTGTTGTCAATACTAAACAATTACTACCTTCAACTTTACCACTTTCCTCACATTCGACATAACGTAAGCTAATTATGTTCTAAGTGTTGAGTGACGGTCGACTGCTAATGTCGCCATTTTGACACAAGTCTAACGTTGATTTATGTTAGCTAACATTGTACTTTTATGTGCAGTTTTGTAAGTGTTGGCAGCTTAGGGACGAGAATTATTTTATTTTATTTTATTTTATTTGGACAACTTACACACAACATCATCTAGTCCCAAAGTAAGCAGAGCTTGTGTTATGGGTACTAAACAACTGATATAAATACATAAACATACTTTTTTTTTTGTAAATACATACATATTATACATAGAAAAACACCCAGACTCCGAAACAAATATTTGTGGATCACACAAATATTTGGTCTGGACCCGGGAATCGAACCCGAGACCTCTTGATCAGCAGCCGCATACGCTAACCACTAGACCAACAAGGCAGTCGTTTATAAGTTACAATTGTGGAACTAAAATATTCGTTTCGAATAAGTTTTATTTTTGTGTTTGCTTATCTGCGAGCGATGAGTAGGTAATTTTGTCTAAGTTAGTCTAAGGTTTGAAAAGGTGAGAGAATTGTTTAAGTATGTATCTAATTTCTTTATAGAATAATAAACTATATAAAGACTCAAATAGCATTATGGTGGGTATTTCTAGAGCTATATATTATACTAGCTTTTGCCTACAGCTCCGCCTGCGTTGGTTGGCAAATATGTTGTATTTTTAAGTGGTGGGTGTCCATGCATGACGCTAGCCACTTAAGATATGGTGACCCGACTACTTGTTTCTTCCTTATACCATGAAAAAGATTACAAGAAACTTAAGACTTGTTTCTAACAGCGAGTTTTACACTAAATAGTCAATTAATATACCAAAAATGTATCTTTAAAACGTAAATAACGACTCCTAAGGAATCCTTCCAAAGTTACATAAATTGAAAAAAAAAACAATAAAAGATATTCAAAATTCATAGTCAAATGCTTCTGAATAATAAATTTGAACGTTTTTATTACAAAAAGTCCATCATCCGACACTTATGGGAATATTATTCCTACAAAAAATCAACTCCTGCGCAGGGCTCCCGAATATGGAATGAGTTTTTTATTCGAAATATAAATTTGAATGCATTACGATTATATTTTGATTAATGATAGTTCACCGAGGTATCGTTGACATACAAGTGTTTAATTCAAATTGATTGTAATTTTTTTTTAATTTGCATTTCAATGGCAAAGGAGAACCTGCCAGAGTATTAAGTTACTGTTGGTACTCTATAATGAATTTGTAAAGATTGTCATGGAAGTCATGGACGATAGTATGTATTACTTTCGATAATGCTTTCGTATCAAATTCAGTCCCTCGTCTGAGGTTAGCCCTTATAGTTAAATTGATTTGATATGTAGGTATGGTGAATATAGTGAGTTATTTTACACCTTTACTTATATCTATACAAATAAATTAAAATGGAGTGTCTGTATGTGATTTTAAATGAACAGTTTCTTACTAAATGCATATCAAAGTATACACAGTACTAACTGTACTGTCTGACGGTCTGTCTGTCTGTCTGTCTCCTCCTAGCCATTATTCCCAAGTTTATTTGGGGTCGGCTACTAGTTCAACCGGTTTTACCTGAATTTCAGTTTTTCTACGGAGCGACTGGCATCGGACCTCCGCAACCCTAAGGGAGAACTGAAATTCGAAGATTGAACTAGTTTTCAGTATATTTGAGGGCACTGACTTCCCAATAACGATTGCCATAGATGTTCATGACAACCGGGACCGACTGCTTTACGTGCTCTCCGAGGCACGGGCGTGAATCACCGCCAAACTTCCAAACTCCGGGCAGTTATTAGGAATTTCCTAAGAAAATCCCAAAAACACTTTTTGGCCCGACCCGGGATGTCTGTCCGTCTGTTTGTTCCGGCTAATCACTGAAAGGGCTGGGCCAATTTTAACGGATTGGATGGAATCTTCACTAGGCTAGTTCCAATTGTGACTGATAGATGGCATTACACACCTTAAGATTTCTGAACTTACCACTTATTACAACATCATCAATCATCAACAGCCTTTAACAGTCCACTGTTGGACATAGGCCTCTCCTTAGAAAGTAGGTTTTGGCCTACTATGCCACGCTGGCCAGTCGGGTTGGTATAGGGTTCGTTTTAAGTTTTCCTTCTCTTTGCATTGATGTTGTCTTGCGTAGTTTATCCCTTAGTCGCCTTATACAACACCTGAGGGATGAGTAGGGGTGGTGACACTCTGTATTTTTAATCCGTCACCACACGGACACTATTATTTTATTACATATTGATAATTCGGAATAACTTTTACTATAAAATTTCTTTCTAAACTCAAACTGATCTAAAATTCCTATAGAATTTGAGTCACACGAGAAAATATATTAACATTCAAATTATAAACTCTTTTTTTTATTGCCGGAAATCCATATGTACTTTCGTAACCCGATTAATTCAATACCAAACCAATAAGTACAAAAGAAACCACACCCAATTTGGGAAATTACTGTCCAAACAAACCGTATTGCTCTCAACAACTAATGTGAAACAAATTATAGATTGGGATAGATAAGTGTACAGTATATATTACTTTTTTCATGCTGGTTAATAGTATTAACTCGGTTTTGTCTCCTGAGAAATGAAATGTTCTAAAAACTTCTTATCATTAAGCGCTTGAGCTATTTTTGAACGATTAGCTAAGCAATTGCACGGTTGGCCTAGTGGTTTAAGCGATCGCCACGCCGCTTCCTACTTCACCAAGTGTCGTGGGTTCAAATCCTACGTGGGATAACACTTTGTGTGATTGGCAAATTGTTGTTCTGAGTCTGGATGTTCTTTGTGTCCATTTCATGTATGTTTGTAAAGTCCCCCGCGACACAGGATTTTATATTCCTCATGCGGGAGTTGTCTTTTAAAAAAACCTGAAACTTTTAGCATCCAAATTCCAGATGTAAAGTAATTAGTAAAACTGAAGTTATATTAGCCAAAGTTTAAGGTCATTGTGGGATAAAGGGGGTGTCTTTTTCTGAAAATAATGGCGTGTTTAACAAAAGAAATCAGTTTTACTTTAGAAAAAACAGTTTGACTTTAAGTGGGATAAACTTAGTCGGCTTAATGCGGGCCCAGAATACACTTTTGTGTAGTGCGAAAAGAGAGAAAACTTGACAGAAACTCGTCTCACTAGTGACGTATATTAGATCGAAACCTTCTTAAGGAGAGGCCTATATACAGCCGACGACTATTCAAGGCTTCTGATTGATTAATTGACTAAATCACTTAGCCTATCATGAATACAGGAGAGAGCGTATGTTTCTTGCAAAAAGTGCTTGAGGAATAGATGAGATGTAAGTAGCACAGTATTAAGACAAACACTATTTTCAAGTAAATTCTGACATTCATGTACTTCTCTGTATATCTCCTCAAGGAGAAATGCCGTGAAGAAATACGACCTAAAAAATGTATCGTATCGTTTTAAACAAATGGAAGCTCTCGTATAGCAAATGTTTTAACACTAAAGTTTCAATCGCGTTTTCCTAAATTTTACATACGTACATATACATTCATATAAAAGATTAAAAAGATAAGTGCAGCGAGTATTGAATAGGTTAAGTATATCATTATTTATATTGTATTAAATATTGTATCGCTACCGGGCAAAGTTGATTGACCCGAGACGGTCACTCCGAGCTCCGACTCATCTTAGTTTTTTTATCTACCATACTAACGATAAATGCAGAAGGTTAGGTTTGATACGTTTTTTTTCTTGCGTTCTGTAATATAACAGACAGTGTCTGTTATACTTTTGCAACTAAACTGCTGAACCTTTTCATGAAGTTTCACGTGAAAAACACATTGTTACCAAAAAATCATTGTTTAATCACATTTATTTTAATTCGAAAACAATATACAGTACACTATATTTTTGATACTTAACCTACCAAAATGACTCTACCCTGCCTGATGGAAAGCATGAGCAGAATCCAAAACTGGGGGCCACCACACTTGCCACGAATACAGACAATAATGTATGGCGGCCCACACTACGGCGTCTTAGTGAGATGCTTTTTCACGCCCCGTTTAAAAGTCCCGGTATCATAGTGGGGAGGAAACACGTGAGCTAGTAGTGAGTTCCAGTCTTTGACTGCTAGGCATAGGAAAGAAGAGCCGAACCGTTTCGTCTTTTCCCAAAACTTTGCACTAAATGCATATGAAAGAATAAACGGTACTTCTATAATAAATAAAAAAAACTCTGTCTGTAAGTGTCTTCTAATTTCTTGGACGTCTGTATTAGCTAGTATTAAGTATGAAATAAGACTAAGCAATTACATTTTATTTTTATCATTCCCTACTAAAATTTAATTTTGAGTTCTGTGTATTATTTTATACAGTGGCGTTACACTCGATATAGTTTTTGTACGTAACACTCGAGTCATTGTGTCATACAGTTTTAGAGGAGATAGCTTTTATGATGACAATATATGCCATGTGTTACGCTTCCCATCTATAGCCAGTACAATTTTTTTTTCTGTTGTTGCATTAAATTTTATTCAAAAATTAACTAGTTGAGTCCCGTGGTGTTACCTGCGTTTATTTTCGTGAATCGCGTGTAACTAAGGAGAGCTAAGATAGCTTAAAAAATTGCGTAAATTACTTCATAAGTCAGCAGTTATTTGAAAGTGAAAGTCCCGTCAAAATCGGAGATTATCCGAAATAAATAGACACACAGACAGACAGACTTTTTAATGTAAGTACCGCATTTACTTTCAGATCCTATTATATATAAGCACGAAAGTTGGTTAGTATGTATGTATGTTTGTTGCTCTTTCACGCAAAAACTACTGATTGGATTTTGATGAAACTTCATGGCTAGTGCATTTATATAACACTATTTATTCGATATTACAAACAGATACATCACTATTATTTATTTGTAAAGATTAAATTAAAGATTTTAACAATAAACCTGTAATGTTAAATGAAAAACTCTTTATTACAAACTACATAGTTAAATCAATAGGAAATTTAATGATAACATACGGCCTGATGTACGTGTCCTGGTTTTATGAAGTTTAAAAAAAAAATTATAAACATGGCGCCTGATAATACTGTTCAGAATAAGTGTTTGTAGGTCGTGTGGACTAAGTTATGAGATGATAGAGATTAGTATTTTAACTAAACTATAAAGATCAGGCACAGGACCAACGACTTTATTCGCTCTCCGAGGCACAGGGTTAGCGCCAATCTTCAAACTCTGGGCTGATATAACCGCTAACCGCCAACGAGGCAAACACGTAGATATATCACGTTAAGCAGTTGGTCCCGGTTGTTATCATAAAATAGCAACCGTGATTCTTAGTTGGAGGCGTTTGAGCGTCTTAAAAACATCCGACTGGTGTCTTTCTTGCCAGTTCCCAATCCGCACTGACCAGGGTGGGGACGAGCGGCCTTAATCCTCTCCCTAGAGGAGAGCCGAGTCCAGCAGTGGAACATTTAGTTGATTTGATTTAAAGCCAAAAAATGGTGTAAAAATAAAAAGTGGATGAAATTAATTGATATTCTTTCCAAATACTGTTAATATAGTCACTTAACAATTATAAATAAATAAATAAATATTTCAAACATCCTACACACACCTTTATCTAGTCCCAAACTAAGCAGAGCTCGTATTATGGGTACTAAACAACTGATATAAATACATAAACATACTTTTTTTTTGTAAATACATACATATTATACATAGAAAACACCCAAACTCCGAAACAAATATTTGTGGATCACACAAATATTTAGTCCGACCCGGGAATCGAACCCGAGACCTCTCGGTCAGCAGCTGCATACGCTAACCACTAGACCAACAAGGCAGACAATTATAGAAAATTATAGAACATAACGATGATAGACAAAAAGTAACATACTAAACACAACATCAAACATGAAAAACAAAACAATATATCCGCTGTCACTTATAAATTGCCCCATCTACCAATTAACTTAACGAAATAAACCGGTAGCAATACAATTTGCGATCATTTCGCTTGAGATATTAGTAATTTTAAATTTCACTGCGCGTCAATTTACCTTAGTACGATAACGGTTGTAAAAGTCAAATTAAATTGAGTGAGTATTATTTTTAACCTGGTTATATTAATCATAAAAATGATAAAAAAAAATGTGTGCTAACTTCACGTGAAATGAAACGGAGAGATCAGCTATTTAAGCGTATTCTTTAATTTTTACACGCTTTTTATTAGCTTCACATGTATGTTTGTAACCGACGGTTGGGTGCCATTTTGACCCACTTCAAACGACTAGGACCGATGACAATACACTAATTTGAAAAAAAAACTAAAAAAAATCTAATTGTCTAAACGCTTTTCGTAAACTTTGTAACAGTACCAATGGAAAAAACTCATATGTTATAACTTATAACAGTTATTATGCTAAGATTCTTTGCTCTGTTCTTGGTATTACGATACGGTTAAAAACCTGTAATTAAGTATTTTTTTTTGGACATCTGACACACAACATCATCTAGTCCCAAGCTAAGCAGAGCTTGTGTTATGGGGTACTAGACAACTGATATAAATACATAAACATACTTTTTTTTTTGTAAATACATACATATTATACATAGAAAACACCCAAACTCCAAAAACAAATATTTGTGAATCACACAAATAATATTTGGTCCGACCCGGGAATCGAACCCGAGACCTCTTGATCAGCAGCCGCATACGCTAACCACTAGACCAACGAGGCAGTCAAGTTATAAGTGGTATTACGCTGCGTAACTGCCTCGTTGGTCTAGTGCTAATCAAGAGGTCTCGGGTTCAAATCCCGGGTCGGGCCAAAAAGTGTTTTTAGGTTTTTCTTAGGAAATTCCTAATAGCAGCCCGGAGTTTGGAAGTTTCGCGGTGATTCAAGCTCGTGCCTAGGAAAGCACGTAAAGCCGTCGGTCCCGGTTGTCATGAACATCTATGGAAATCGTTATTGGGAAGTCAGTGCCCTCAAATATACTGACAACTAGTTCAATCTTCAAATTTCAGTTCTCCCTTAGGGTTGCGGAGGTCCAATGCCAGTCGCTCCATGGAAAAACTGAAATTCAGGTAAAACCGGTCGAACTAGTAGCCGATCCCAAATAAACTTGGGAATAAAGGCTCGGAAGATGATGACGCTGCGTAAAATATTTTTTTTTAATGAGTCGTTCTGCTGTTTACAAAGTCAGTTTAATTTATGTCATAATTCATATAAATTTATATAAATATTGTACGTAAATGACACTAAATTAGTTTTACATTGTATGTTCATATCAAATTAACGCAAACGTTATCTTTCTGAGCATCTAAAAGCCGTATTATTTTATATTAGAAATTTGTAGGTACCAATTAACTTCCTCAACTATTTGCTTTTGGTCTAAAGTGTTCAATATTGTATGTACATGCTTTAGGATTAAATATTTAAAGGTTGTTTAATATTTAAGAAGATTGCAGCCATATACAGACACAATTTAGCCGTATATGCTACAACGACATAAAATGCTTCATTTTTATCTTTCTTTTTTAGAATTACCCAAGTTTGTATAACCTATTGAAATTGTGGGTAATTTTCATGAGAAAAGGATAGCAAAAACTTCACATTTGGTGCTTTTTCTCGCGAATATGTCTTCGTGTTTGTTGGTTATCGAGGTAAAAATAAACCAATGTGGTTCTTCAATAATCCAGGTATTTCCATGCCAAATTTCATTGAAATCGGTGAAGCGGTTTAGCCGGGAAAGCGTGACAAACAGACAGAGTTACTTGTTACTGTAGAATTATTAAAATGTATTAGAATAGGTGCCGTTTACAAATACACCATCTAGTAACTACAGTGTGATAACTACTACCCCTAATCTGAATCCTCAGCTACCTCTTTCGACACCCCGTATAACCCCCTGTTTAACTGTTCTCAAAATAGCACTACCAATTTTACGACAATATGCACAGACACTACGCAGGCGGTACTAATCGGTACTGTTGGTGCCACGTGGTACAAAAAGTGCACCGCACCAGATGTTCATGACCTGCGTCAACGTAGACCGAACATTTCTCATAACAATTATAGGGTGACCACGATTTTGAAGAAAAATTAGGACAGGAAAGTTGAACATAAATTTTCTTATCAAGACAAGTTACAACACACTTGGCTCTTTAGTTGATAATAAAATAATCGTAGTTAAATTGGTATATCCGTTCAGCTATGATACCACAGACACACAGACAGACAAATCGAATAACGTTCATGAGCTTAGACAAAATAAATAATTATTTCAGACATCTCGCGCCATCTAGTCCTAAACTAAGCAGAGCTTGTATTATCGATGATTAAGTGATGCTATAAGCTAGATTATTTTTCTGTGCATAACTCGATGTTCATCTCATTAAATAAGTTCGTGACTATTTAAAACTACCTGATTATTAAATATGCATATTTAAAGGTAGGTAGGGTAAATAGGTACTTTAAAGAAATTGTCATGGCCTCACCCACTGAAGTGTAAATCCAGCCAAGACTTATCCCGTACAATGAAATCTTATACAGCCCCTACATAAACAACGAACCGAAGAAATACTCTCTTTATTTATCAATCTGGAAATAACTTGTGTATTGTAAACAGAAAAATATGTTTACTACGTCAACGTCTTTGAGACGCCGCGTAAATGAAACGGCACCTTTATGTTAGTTGATGCAAATTGAATCTTGAACTAATATTGGCTTTGAAGTTTGCAAATGAATTTGTTTATTTATGTTTCAATTCATGCAAAATAGTTATTGTTTCTGTTTTATATCCTTATTGTTCAAAGAAATATTAATTTTTGTAGTTGTTTATGCTTTTTTAAGTTAGGAGTGAATATGGTTTAATGAAATGGGATACCCGTGGAGATTTGTATCTCCAGAGTTTCAGAGAGAATCTCCGAATTTCGAGTGATACCTCAAGAGCTATGTTCCTTCAGGTGAAAAGTAACAGAAGAGGGAACTATTAAATAGGCTGCAAAAAACTAACTAACTGTAAAACTCACTTTCTTGATGAAAAATCAAGAAAGTGAGTTTTACGGTTTTCATCAATGGAGTGACTCATGTTGCGCCGACTCACTTGCGACGTAACTTGGTCCTTCTATTGCAAATAAAATATAGTTGAAATAGTGTAAGCGTAATATTTCAAGTAATTAATAGTTCCTTATAAGAATAAAACACTCTTCTGAAAGGAGATCCTAGCCCAGCAGTGGCACATTATGGATTGTTGATGAAGAAGAGATTCTGATATTACAGTTATAAGATGAAACACATATTCCGTGTGGTGACGGTTTAAGAATACAAAATGTCACCACCCCTATTCATTCCATGGATGTCGTAAGAGGCGACTAAGGGAACAAAATAAGCAGCTAACATCACTGCCAAGAGAAGGAAAACTTGAAACAAACCCTTACCAACCCGTCTGGCCAGCGTGGTATAGTAGGGCAAAACCTCCTTTCAAAGGAGAGGCCTATGTCCAGCAGTGGACTGTTAAAGACTGTTGATGATGATGATGATGACATATTCTGTGTTTACTTATAACTATACTGATCGTGACAAACCAGATAGTGTTAGTTCTATGTTAACACTAAAATGCAAGCATTTACAACTTAATAAGACTCATTATTCAATATCACTTATCCAACATTTAAATGGTTCGAATACAACCAACGAAATCCACCTACGCTATGTTCACAACTACTTAATTAAATTAACATAGTAAATGTATTAATATTGCTACAAAATAAGGTTCTATAAACTACTACAACTTCAGTATATAAGGTCAAACAAAGCAAAATATTGGCTTTCTTATATCATTCGTCTAATAAACATGCGTACGCACGTCCGCCAACGTACATGGTCCTAAGGCGAATGACCGATTGTGTTAAAACGTGTATAAAATACACTAACACCGCCAATCTAAGTAGACCTATGATCACCAACTGTGTATTCAAAACAACGGTTCTTAGTAAATTGGTGATACTGAATAATGTGTCCAAGTTAACTTGATCTTCAGGTTCGAAATTAAGGTTCCCAATGATGGGTATAATGATATTGGTTTTTATGACAATGTTGTGAGCAATTTGTTTTAAAATTAACTTTGCTTGTATCTTTCGTATTGGGCTGATTGCTTTGTTTAGTAAAATGATGTTTTATTTTGTTTTTATACCTTGTTAGGGTTATAAGGTGTAGTTTATTATGATAATATATACGAAATATGATGTGACCGGGCTACTGTAGACGACAACATGGAGGATAAAGTAAGTTTTGTTTTCTTAATTTTCTATGACTGCATATATTGTGTATCCTTGCTCAAGAATTAAAGTATCTTTATGTCAGTTTTTGAAATTGGTGCAGCGATTTAGACGTGAAAGCGTAACAGACAAACAGAGTCACTTTCGAATTATTATAATATTCGTATGGATCGTAAGGATGTGAAGTAACCCATAGACTAAGAAAATAACTTTAAAGGAGTTTTGTACTTGGAAGATGATAGAGGGAGATTTTGTGCTTTGTAGTGTGTCTCACACTAGCGTTATGACAGTACGTTTGGCCTAGCGGTTCAAGTGGTTGTCACGCCACTTTTCGTCCGCGGGTTCAAATCCCACGTCGGACAACATTTTGCGTGATCCCCAAATTGTGGTCCTGAGTCTGAGTGTTCTTTGTGTCCGTTTCATGTATGTTTATAAAGTCTCCTGTGTATATTATATTCCATTAGTATATCCCTAATACGGGAGTTGTCTTTCAAACAATAAAATATTGAAATTTATTAAGGCCCTTAAAATGTTTTCCCAAATAGTTTCGAATTATTTATAACCAATATATATATTAGCATTCTCAACGAATAATAATAATGTAATATTCATTCCATCAACATCAAGAATTCTAATAGCATAGTTTCATACGAATGCAGGGATAGTGTAGTGGTTTAAGCAATCACCTTGCCACTTTTACTGCACTGAGTATTATGGGTCACACCCCACAGGGTCTCACATTTCTGTCAGTTGTTTTTCTGAGTCTGAGTCCTCTAAGACACAGAAAATGCTCCTAATGCCTATTTAAATTAAAAAAAAAATGTTTAAATACAAAAGTCTGTTAGTAATCTAGCGAGTATTGATTCCAAAAGCCATAGGCGTTCTTAGCGGTAGTTATCTTAAATACACTTCCATTGGTCAAGTTACACTTGAAGACTATTTAATAACCACTTGAGAGCAATCATCAGTTGCTACTATAAGCGATATTTCCGCGTTTGAATGTCCACGACGACACTTTTAATATCAGGCCCCCAAGGCTTTGGGTTGAAGAAGCCGCTCTTCACCTTTTTTCTTGATAGTCACTGCTCTATAATCCATAGTGATATTATAAATTCGAAAGTAATTCTGAGTGTTAAATATGCTTTCGGATAAACCGTTTTACAGATTTTAATAAAATTTAGATTCGAGATGCTTTGTTTCTTGAGGATTTAGATTACCGTGAGGTTATCACGGACATACAAGCGGGCGTAGCAGCGGGCAAAAGCTAGTATCACATAAAGAATCTTATATATGTTCTTACTAATAATCTCCATTAAAAAAAATCCACAAAAAAATTCTTACATGACTTAGTTCAATTAAAATAAAATACTAATATTGGTCTGTATTGGTTCAGTGCTTAGTGCTCCTGCTTGTAAGCCAGAGGTCGTATGTTAGATTCTCACTCCGGGCAATTAAAAAAACAAAGATTTTTTTGGCGAATTAACTTTGCTAAAAATAAAACTTAAATTACCAATCAAACCTTCATTAAAAATTAAAACAACATTAATTTTAAGTCTTTAAATTTAACGAGACACTAACGTCACATCACATAAAACTGTTGTTAATTGTTAATTTGAACTTAAAAGTCATATATTTACCTTAAAATTGATGTCGTTTTGAGTAAATTACGTTTATTTTTAGATTTTAATTCTGAAGATTGCTTTTAAAAACAAACAGTAAATACACTAAAGGTTACAAACGCTGGTAACCAGTTTGAATAACGGGTTTTGGTGTAATTTTTGAGATAATAGCGACCTGGAAATATAGTATTATGTTAAATTTTACTAAGTGATGCCCGTGGTTTCGCCCACAAACAAATTCCAAAATATAAAATTCTATGCGAACTTTAATTACCTTTTTCACCCCCTTGGGGGTGGAAATATCAAAATCCATTTGTAAAATATATTCTTCCCACATCCAGTAGTTTCAGCTGTGTGTTGTCTGTCAGTAAAGGAATTGTTTTATATAATACTAGTTGACCCAGCGAACTTCGTACCGCCCAACTTTAAAATTCCAGAACTTGATCGCAGCGCCACCTACCGGGTCCAATTGCAAATCTAAACTATTCCCAGATCCCCTTGAACACACACAAAAAATTTCATCAAAATCTGTCCAGTCGTTTGAGAGAAGTTCAGTGACATACACACTCACAGAAGAATTATATATATAAAGATATAGATTTACAAAAAGAGCGTACTTCTGTAAAGTTGTCGACCTATGTGGGGCTTAAACCCACAACACTGAGCGTCAGGCAGTGAGGTTAAGCAGTAATATATACAACTACTAGTTTGTGCCCGCGGCTCCGCTCGCGTCCTAGGGGTCTGAAAAATAGATAGTAGCCGATTCTCAGACTTACTGAATATGCATAAAAAGCAATGCAAGCCGTTTCGGAGGAGTATGGGAACGAACATTGTGACACGAGAATTTTATATATTAGATATGCATATTCTTCTGATAAAAAAATGTTCATAAACTTAAAATGTACGTACTTATTATGATTTTTACTTCGAGAACTTTTCAATTGTAAATATTCGAATATGACTTATGATGACTGACAAAAAAATGACTTTTTGGAGGCATTTTCTAAGTAATTTCGGTATTTAACATCTAAATAGCATGGGCGCATATTGTTTGTTTACAAAACACTAGATGGTTACCAGTAGAGTTGTACCAACGCACTAATCTTCCTACAAATATGTACCATCATCATCGTCAGCCCGTTGCAGTCTATTGCTGGACATAGGCCTCTTCCAGGGCACAAAGACCTGTCTGATGCTTTTGTAAATATGCATTTTGATCAAAATATATGACGTATAAATGAATTAACAGTTTTGAAGCTTTCAATCTCTTGCACCACACAAACAAGTCGGGCAGAGGTTCCGTTAAATTTACAGTCCCTACACAAATAACACATTAAGATTCGGTTTGGGTCGTCGAATTTGATTTTCGATAATCCATAAATGGTAAACAAAAACAGTTAGGTAGTGTCAACGTATTTAAAACATGAGATGCTAAGACTTAGCTTAAATGTTTGTGATATTAAACTTTATAGAGCAGTGCCAAACTGCTTCGTTGGTCTAGCGGTAAGCGTACGCCGTATGACCGCTGATTAAGAGGTTTCTTCCCGGTTTGGTTAGTTGTTGGGTTATGTTCACTCTTGGAATTCAATTCGCTCTCAGTGTTGCAGGGATCTGATGTTAGACGCTTGGTGGAAAAACTGATATTTAGGTAAAACCAGTTGAATTAGTTGCCGACGCCAAATAATATTGGGAATAATATGGGCTAGGAACATGATGAATAACATCTGGTTATGGTATAACATGGTATAGAAGTCCAAAACTTCCATTCTAAGGAGAGGCCCTTGTCCAGCAGTGGATTTTTAAAAGCTGATGATGATGGAAAAACTTCTTTTGATTATCACACGTTAACAATTTTCTTTTTTCTTCTGGAAGCATAATTTCAATTATAAAATAAATTCAATTAGAAATTAAATACCTTGTTCTGTTGTGGTCAGTTAAAATGAAAACACGACGTTGAATGTTGAAAGAAAGAACAAGGAACCCTAATTAAAATTAAAAAGTTACATAAAATTGTAAAATTTGGGAACATTAATGTAGCTGATAACACATTGTTAAATTGTAATGTCATCAATTTAAAAAATATACTGTGAGAAATTTAGTTAATTAAAGAATCTAATTACTGACAAGATTATGATTTTAAAATATAAAACTATGTTAAAATACGCTATCAACTACCAGCTAAAGCTGATAACAAAATTAAGTAAAGCAAACGACAAATGCACATAAAAATGTAAACAAATTGTTGACATTCAACTTGCGCAGTAGCAGGCCTTGATTACTATGAGCCTACAGACATCCAATAATAAAAACAATAAAAACACCAACTTACACAGTAAATTAAATCGTAAGATATTAATGATTGAGCCTATTTTAACAAAATTAAATAAGCAGTTAAGACCTACAGGGTTAAAGTAGATCATCGATGTGTGACTAGAATGTTTCGAGACATGTTTTTACTGAAAATGAAAAATGGAAAATTGCTCGTCGATATAAATGCCCTTGACATTACTTGACTCCGTTTATCGTATACGCAACATATGGAAACTTGATTATATTTTATATAGATATGTTGGTAGTAGTGATCCGGCCCGGTTTTTCTTTTTTTTCTTTTTTCTTTGCCTTCTTGTCAGTAATTTTTATTACGAAAGACTACATTTTAGACTAAACAAACATCACAAAATAATTACAACAAGTAATTGCATTGTGCCAAAATGGTAAGTCATTCTAGTTCACACTTCAAAGTATAGCCTAAAATTTAGGCACTAATATGGTTCTTGTCATTTTCAGTCGAATAGTTATTAGGCTCGAGTTTGACAATTAATACTCTCCATTATCTACTACACCTCGTTTACTTTACTTATATATTTTGTATAAAACCATATTTCTAATATCAATATACTCTGTTAGTCATGTACACGTGCGGCCAGACAGCTCGGCGGCTGAACTCTTTGTTTGCCATAAACTCACGTCTCGGTTATGAATAACAGCTTTTGTACCTCAAGGCCCGAACACGGCCTTTGCTAATGAAAACATTGAAATATGGATATAAACATCTTTAAAACGGAGAAAAATCGAGACTGGATTTTGAAACAAAACCATATTTACTGAGTTCTGATTTTGAAAAATGATTGTTGAAAAAGATTAGGTTCTCGACATGCTCTGTTTTTAATTATACAAGCTTAGCTTTATGGTTGGTGTCCACAGTTAAAGTCAGGTTTGGAAATTTAAGACATAAATAATGATTCTTGTTTTCTTTATTGGTCCACTTATCTTCTGTTATTTTTTAAGCAAAGCTAAACAGCTAAAAAGTTATATTGAGTTTCACCAAAATCTGTACCTGCCTTATTTCAAAAGGGCTGGCTTGTCATCAATCATTTTCTTACTTACAAATTTCGACCCTTATACGACAACAAGCTATAGTGTCAATAATGATTGTGTTATACTCGTCTGATTTTAAGAGATTTTGAGAGAAAGAGCAGAAAATATATATTATGTGGTTATTAGAAAGAGCACAATTCACAAAAATCCGTTCCTACCTGAAACTTGATCAAGAGCTAGAAAAACTGGTACTTATTATTGCACAATTTGAATGTTTCGAAAAGATGATTGAATGGATGGATATTCCTCAACAGGTCAAAACAGTTGAATGGAATTGCATGAAATTTCGTGTAGACGTAAATGATAATCTGGGATTGGACTGCAAAAAACTATGGACGAAATAGATATTAACGCATTCAGAGATCTGAGCATAAGTTAGTATTTAAATTCAAAAATGCATATTTTGTTTGTATTTTTTATTTTTCATGCCTTCGTTACTCAATTGATTATCAGAAGATTTTGATCTTAACTGAAAAAAATTGTGGTTGTCAGAGATAGTTGAATTGTTTGAAAAATCAACAATGATGGCAGCAAAGTCCTTTACGAAAACTGGACAACAAAAACAAATAGACAAAAAAAACACAGGTACTGCTGCTTTTTTGCAGTATTTATGTTACATTTAATTTACCAACTCTATTTTAAAAGTTTTTGCAGAAGATGTTTCTTTACAATAACAGAATATATTTTATAAAACGAAACAAGTATCATAAATCTCTATTTCTGAAACCAAGTCACCATTAGTGGCGAATTCCATTACGACAGATCACGACCACCAGCTGCGTGTGCGCATGTGTCACTGTACTACAGAAATAACTGGACTAATCTTGCTAGACTTTACGGCGGCGACGACCGAAATGGTCAACGAGCGTAACATTAAAGATGTACACCATATTCTTACTTACGACCCTTTTAAATAAGGGCCCAAATCCCTTGATAGTTCTTATCTAGATAAGTTATTGAAAAAGAAATTGTAACGTTTAAAGTATAAGGTGGAGATTTGTTGAAATGTGAAGCAATATGGTCTGCATTGTCATTGATGCTGTTAACAATCCAGCAAAAGGAGTAATGCATATAGTTACTTGAAATGTTTACGTGTATCCTTTTGTGGAAGACTTTGAAGGAAATCTATGACGTTTGCCAAGTGATATTTCTATGTTGGTAGTGAAATTTTAATTTAACATATAGTCGAGTAGACAAAACGTATGACCAAGAGGTAACATTACCTCTTTTGAATTAATGATCATGATACCAAGAATTTCTCGTTATCATTTTATTCATTCCGAGATTTTTAGCTTAGAAATATGCTATGCAATGTATACAATTTAAATATAAATTTTTCTTTTACGATGATTTCTTCCTTCAGTTTTTGAACTTCAGATACCTTTTATTGTCATATATTTCTTTTGTTTTATTTAAATATTTAGGGGCTTATGCATGCAAAATGTCAGCTAGTAAATGATTAATGAAAATGTTATAAAAATCACCGTATAATTGACAGTTGTATGTGCACAGACGCAAGAGAAATGCACATTTAAGTTGTTAAAACATATTCCTAATGGCATCCTATTTCTCGGCCTTGTTTCGAAACAAATGTTGGATGACCAAATTAATAGCTTACTATTGCAGAGTTAGCTGTATATCTCTTTATGGAGAAACAAGATTTACAAGTAATGCGGTACTGTCATAGTATATCTGCATTCAGTCAGATTAATTTTGTACGGTTTTCATAGCAATTGTATGTCTGTGGGATTTATAGACGTCATTGTTTATAGAGTAGGTTTCATTATTACCGATTTCGTTACCTAATAATAATAATTGTTTTATAAGGAATATGATTTGCATTTTAGTTAACAAATTGATACTTTTTTTAAGACACATTGTTGTTCTTTATATTCATTTTAATTTATGTATAGCTCGCGGTACAGGATATAAATCTTATTGTAGGAGCAGTCTTGAAAAGTATTAAGATATTTAAAACCTCCTTTCTAAAAAGACGTCTATGTCCAGCAGTGGAGTGTTAAAGACTGTTGATGACGATTGATGCCGATGAAGACATTTAATTAATATCAAGCATTATCTGTACTGTAAATGCGCTCATCTGGATTGCGGAGGTCCAGATGATGAATGAATTGAGAACAAGTCGCTTCGTGGATCAACTGATATTCAGGTAAAGCAGGTGGAACTAGCTGACCCCAAATAATACTGGGAATAGTTTAAGTAGATGATTATGTCAGAAATTTGTAAAGTATTTTACGTATTTTACATCTTCAGTGTCTTTCTCATTGGTTTCTAAATAATTTTCATGACAAAATACAAAGTATCTCCGAGTTTAAGTGCCACTCTTTACTATTTAAAAGGACATGTCATGTCAGGATCTTGACAAATTCCTCGCATTCTGTAAATTCAAAAGAGATCTGGAATTCGGAACCAAAATACTTCCTTGGGGGACTCCTGTCATTTGACCTGAAATTAAAATGTCCAAAATGGATGTCTCTGTCAAACTGACAGAATAAGGAAGGTAAATCATGTAACGATATCTCTTAGTCTTCGAAATACTTTAGTGTTTCTTGAAATAGAAAGGTGATGACTATTGACAGGTTAATTTGGTTCTAATTCTGTGTTAAAGTAAATTTTACAATGGGGTGTTTTTAAGTTTATTTTGATGTTTCTATTTAATTCTCTCTACTTTTTCTGTATGTTACGAATACATCTATTTAACACGAATCGATTTTTTTCAAGACACATGTATTTATTCTTGAATAGTTGTTGGGCCTTAGGGGAGGCCGATGTCCAACAGTGGACTTCTTTCGGCCCAGATGATATTAATGATTTGTTTCTATTACTGAGGGCACAATATTAATAATAGTAAAAGGTTGTTTCTGGTAAGTAGATTAAACTAAATAACTCAAGTTCATTTCCAAAAATAAACTATGATTATTTATAACATTCTAATAGATTTCTTTGTTTAAATTTTAAAACTGTTTTGATTGTGTTGTCCAAAAAATGAGTGCTACTTAAATCTAACAATCAAAACACCCCAATTAAAATATTCAAAGTCACAACAAACTATGAATAAATGGGCCCCATTATTCAAAAGTAATAAGAATAATTAATCATAAGTTAACTATAGACTCCGGTGACAAAGATCTTTTTATTAGCTCCCGAAAATATCACAAAAGAATTAATCTTGAAAATCTTAACATTTTAAATGAATATTAATTAGATGGGGACGATGCACCCCTGAGATGTTGATGTATAAGTTTGGTGAAAGATTCGCTAAACTTATTATTTCGAATTTGTTATATTTGTATATAGTTTTAAAGTGAAGGAAAAAAAATGGAACTGAATAAATAAAGATAAATGAATCTCTATTTTTAATTGTGTGTTGTAGGTACGAGTAAATATATTTTCATAAACACTAAATAGTAGGTATTCAAAACCTAAATATTAAAATAGTATTAAGAGTTTGAGACAGAAAGCTTAAGGTCACAGATTTAAATTGGTAATATTATAGCCAAGTGATTAATCATAAGATTGTGATGCCTATAAGTTATACACCACTGTGTAATATTGTTTGATAGTAAATTGTTTCTTGATTTTGAAATCGGTTCTATATTAATAAAGAAAAGAAAACTACCAAAAATATTAAGCTTTATAAATAAATATAAGCCTAAACACCCTCCGAATAAAATAGAACCCTAAAGGACAAAACACTACTTAAGCCCGACACCAGACGTTTAAATTAATGTTTCTTTTTTTGTCCTGTTTTTTCTGTTTCCCTGATTTTGACAAAAGACTTACTGAAGCTAGTAGACAGTTAATAAATTTGTGCGTAATTATACACTGTAGTATTTTGTTGAAAGGTTTTTGGGGATCTGATGTCGATTTATGTCGTGAGAGTGAGTCGTACAGTGATTAATTAGTTTTAAATTTTTGGTGTTTACGGCGAAGTAATTAGGAAAAGCGGATAAGTAATTGGATATTTTGAGAACGTAAATTATTAGAAGATTATCTACCACGTACTAAGATTTGTTATTTAAACTTTCGTTAAATACTTTTCTGTTATTGAAAAGTTACCTGGTTACAGTCAGTTCAGGTCTCATTTATAGTAGGTACTATATCTATGTACATGCTAAACCGATGCTACTGATTAGTCTGTCCCCAGGTACATAAATGATTGAATAGGTGCCAAATAAATCACCGATATTTAATGAACAAAAAGAAGTAAATAATATAATTATCGCTGATGCGTTAATCTGGATGTAACTTTTATCCAATAATAAATTGAAGCTGTAAACAATTAGTATTTCAAATCTCATGTCTGTTGTTAAACCCAAATTATATATTAGACTAAATATAAATTTCCACAAACTTAAGTAAAGTTATCAGAAACTTAAGTACCGAAACCAACTCTACGTATAACTCCATAATATTTGATGGGTCATTACAAGCTCTAACACCACTTAATAAATATATTAATGAGCACTTAAAAGAAGCCACCACACCTAGCAAGCTTAGATACTTACCAATTCTCCGAGTTAACTTCAATAGATATGTCAATTTACAATCTTCGAGTCGTAACATAAAATGTTATGATAGAACTTGGACTAAGTAGATAGGAAGTGCCAAGGTGGATTTGGTAAAAGGATATTTTTATGGGTAATTTTGTAAGACGTGAGTCTGTGGCTTTAGTAAATGTGGTCATATTTTTGGTAAGTTTGATCCTCTTTGGTTATGCAGGGTTTAAACGTTCCCTTCTGATCACTTTTGATAACGTATGCTAGTTACATTATTTGGTTGATTAAAATTATTGTCGCATCCAATTGACCAATTTTCTGTTACGTCAAAAAGGAGGTTACGTCTTACAAGGATTTAAAAAAAAAACGAAGATAAAATTTAATAAAAAAAAACTATAATTTTTGTGAAATTTCCTCAATTAAAACTCTCATTTATTGGCGAAACCAACTTTAAACTTTATATTATTTATTTATTATTTAAAAAGGTGTGTCAAAAGTAAGTGGAAATCAATTGTCTCTGTTTACTATTCTGGGACAAAGGCGTAACTCTATGTTATGTAATTTTTTAGTAAATAAATGAAAGACAGTGGCTGTGTGTAAAATGTGTAAATATCAAACAATCATTGAACAACCCATAATGTCCCACTGTGGGCCTGGGAGGCCTCTCAGGAGAGGCTATTGCTTGGATGTTTCAAGCCGCCCGAAGGCCTCCAACTAAATTTCACGATTATGATAACAACCGGGACCAACTGCTTATCGTGACCTCCAAATCATCGAACCGCTCATAACATATCTTGCCAAAAACGATCACCGATCTAGGTACTGACCCCGTCGTCGTTACTCACCCTTCTCAAGTGTAGTGCTTCGCTTCTATGTATAAATATCATAGTTTCACAAAATATAAAATTTTACTTCCTAACATAATACGTGAAACTTATTCAAGAAAGTACCATACTTATTTTTAATCTTGTTTGTGTAGATATAAATTTAAAATGCTTTCTTTATATTCCTTTGTTATATAACTCGGAAACACAAAAGCGCAGGTTTCTTTGTCTCTAGCCCAGATTTTCTCTTTACATGTAATTTCTATTATTTAACATTCTAAATATACATTTCATTAAAATGTATATTTAGAATCGTAGTAATATTATAAATGCTACAGTTTGTATTAATGTTTGTTACCACTACTGTGCCTGATAGAAAGCATGAGTAGAATCTAATAGTAGTGGTGACCATACTTCTTGTGAATATAGATAATGCAGCATGGTGACCAAGGCGGCCTAAGAAGATGCTTCTGTATTATTAAGTCTACGGTCTCCGGAATAATATATAATCTACTATTTACCGCCGTTATATATACAAATAGATATATATCGATGGATGGATAGCGGATAGCGTTTCGGTTACAAAGTGTTGTTGAGTTTTTCTTCTAGTAAATGGCTGTGATTCACGCTCATGCCTCGGAGAGCACGTTAAGCCATCGGTCCCGGTTGTCCTGAATCTATGGTAATCGTTATTGGGAAGTCAGTTCCCTCAATTATATTGTCAACTACTTTGAATTTCAGTTCTCCCTCAGGGTTGCGGAGGTCCGATGTCAGTCGGTCCTTCTGGTAAATCCGGTTAAACTAGTAGCCGACTCTAAAAAATCTTTGGAATTAAGGCTAGGAAGAAGAAGAAGATATATATTATACAAAGCGATAGAGAACCGCACTGAAAATAGAATCAAAGATTGAACGTAACTCATTGGATCCATAGAGGAGATTAAAACATCCATTATTGGGTATTACTAAGTCTGTGTGGATTGTATTTTAATACCTCATTGTTGCAATAAATCTTAGCTATTGGCTTATTTTAGAATAAAGAAAATATTTTTTATTTTATTTTTTATATTCATCACTTACTTTCGGACGCGGCTCCGTCCGCGTGTTTTTCGATTATGGCGCCAAAAATTGGCCTAAGTTCATTCTTCATGGTCATAATAATATCCCTATACCGAAATTCATCCAAGTTGGTTTGGTGAATTAATTTATAGGTTTTCTGTGTTTATAACTCGTACCACTTTACTAGTATTAATAGTAATTTAATTTATTGGTAATAGTACTATACTAGAAGACTTGATTCATGAAATTTTTAGATATATTTTTTTTCTGTGTCTTCAGTGTTGCAGTATTTTTAGTTACCCTAACATTCGCTCAATTGTAGGTAACGTTATAAAATCTATATACGCCCCGTCGAACTGTAGACCCATATTAATCACATCTATCAAAGCCCATTGCGTCTATTTTTGGCAACATGGGAACTTTTCTAGCCACTCGACCTAAAGTGGACGTCTTGAGTTCTCCTGCTCCCCTGGTACCTATATTAATAGTAATAGAGCATTATATTTGTAATTCAAGTTTAATTTTATTTTTGAAACGTGGGAATGTTTTGGTAGTCAAATTTTAAGTGTCTCTTCTAACGGTTGTTTTGTGTTTAGTGTTTTGTAACACTGTTATTGTTCCGATTTGGGAGTTAAGGGTTATTGCGAATTAACTATTTTGTTTATTAATTTTTCTAATATCGTTATTTTTAAAATCATTAACCCATTACGAAATAATTATATTTATTATCGATTAACTTTGAGATCGTGGACCTATCGTCGAGTCGAGTTGGACAATTGGGATCGAGGCACAATTACCTCTTTAATGACTAACAATATTATTATATCAGGGAGAGTAAAGGCACTTTGACAAGCTCATAGGTATATAAAAAAACTTGAGAAAAAAAACGAAGTAGAAGCACGAGAACTTCAATTTTTTAGCACTAATCATAATGATTTTGAGGATCAGCATAAAATTTACGTATAAGCAAATAAAAATATGACTTCCAAGAAATACGTGAATTTAACAGAACTGATTGTAACGATGTTAAAAAAACACAATGACACATATAAAATAATTACTTATTAATTCCATGGTTCCTTTAGTATAAGTTTAACTTTAGTTCTAAACCCTAAAGTCAAGTTTACCGACCAAGTCTAGAAACTGCGCAGTAATAACAATAAATCTTACAAATAACGAAAAGCTTTATATTATAAAATAACGTACAGCTTATAATAAAAGCAGCCGCGCCGGTGCAAGGTTAGTGCGACTTATCTAGCGATTAGCGAATCAGCCCGAGGTTCTCAAAGTTGTATAAAGTTATTTTAGCTCTAATTATGTCTGTTATAACTATTTTTAGACACAACTGTCATGTTAACCAAATATAGATCAAATAATACTTTCTTAAGAATATTATTTTTAAGAGAGGCCTATGTCCAGCAGTGGACTATTAAAGGCTGTTGATGATGATGATGAATATTATTTTCGTTTTATCCTCCTCTTCTAGATACTAGATAATGCTGCCATGCTGATTTCAGCACGAACGGACTGACTCTGGGGCGGTACACGATTATCTTCCTAGCCTTATTCCCAATATTATTTGGGGTCGGCTACTAGTTCAGCCGGTTATACTTGAATATTAGTTTTTCCACAGAGCGACTGGCATCGGACCTCCGCAACCCTTAGGGAGAACTGAAATTCGAAGGTTGGCCTAGTTGTCAGTAAATTTGAGGGCACTGACTTCCCTATAACTATTGCCATAGATGTTCATGACAACCTGGACCGACGGCTTTACATGCTCTCCGAGGCACGGGCGTGAATCACCGCCAAATTTCCAAACTCCGGGCTGCTATGAGGAATTTCCTAAGGAAAATTCAAAAACACTTTTTGGCCCGACCCGGGATTTGAACCCGAGACCTCTTGATTAGCAGTCGCATACGCTATCCACTAGACCAACGAGGCAGTCTGGGGCGGTACAGGATGCTAACCTAAAATGGCAGCATGAGTGCTGTCCATTTTTCGTTGGTGAGTGCGAGACAGGAGGCCCTATGATATGGAAGCATCTCAGCAAGACGGCATAGTATGGATAACCATGTTGTATTAATGCATTGTCTAAAGGGTTGATGTTATTAATTTTCAAAAGCAAAATTTTAAATTTTCGCATAATTTATATAATAAGTTATCTATAAACTACAATTTGTCAACTATGATATCTAGTCCGGTCTATTTAAGCCTAAAATCAGGAGGAAGGTTACATAAATTCCCATAAAGCTGAATATTGGCATAGTTGTTCAAAACATCATTATAAAGAAAATCTCAAAAGTCCTCATCGTTCCGAGGTGTGCTAAAAATTTGGCACGGGGTCAAAGGTCAAAAAAATGAGTTTTTTGCGATTTTTAGCGAAACGGTGAGTTTTTTTGCAAAATTACTCCAGTACAAAATTGTAGATCACGAAATTCTCTACAAAAAATATATCCATAATTTTTTTCCTAAAAGCCACCATTTTGGAGATATAACGTTCCGAAAAGTTGGATCAGTCGTAATCCCTCTATTTTGCACACGTACGCCACATATGAAAGTCACTAAAGGTGTAATAGAACTAAAATAAGTTCGCTATTATTTATTGTAACTTGCTTATGTAAAATATAAGTTAAACTACGAGAATCTCAGGTATAATGAAACCCCGTTCCTAAATTTGTACGTCAGTATAACCTTGGGATAACATCTGTCTTTTATTCTATTGTCCGCGTGGCTAGGGTCGTATACCTGCTTTATGTTGGCATGCCCAATATATGAAATACATACCGTTAGTCTTGAGCGCCACTGCGTAGGGAAAACATGTGCTTATCTTAACCTATCTTTTAACCTATTTTGTGCGTTTTAGATTTTTATAAGAAAAATGTCAGAATATTGTTTTATTTGTACTCATCTTTTAACTGAAAGTGAAACTGTAACTGTTGATCGTGGTATGAAGACACTGATTAATGCAAGTGCTGAAAGAGATGATGGATACTCGGAATTTCTTAAAAAACAAAAATCTGTGACAATACATAGCAACTGTCGTAAAATTTATACGCGGAAGTGTTCTATTGCTGCTGCCATCAAAAGAAAACGCGAAGAACAAGAAGCTAACACATCTACAGGATCTACAGTAAGTAGTCCTCCTCGTACTAGATCCCGTTCAAGTGATTCAGCTTTTTGTTTTAAAAAACTATGTTTATTTTGTGGCAATAAATTGAATGAAGAGTTGCAGAGAAAAAAATCCTTAGATCGTCGCAGTAAAATTTGTCAAGTAAGTACACTCCAATTCAAACATTCAATTTTGGAAGTAGCACGAACTCGTTCCGATGCTATATCGAAAGCTGTTGTTGCTCGAATCGAATTTGACTATGATTTAGTTGCTGCTGAAGCAAAGTATCACCAAGAATGTTATACTTCTTTTTTGAAACCGACTACTGGCGGTACAGTTGGTCGTCCTAAAGATGAAGCAACAGATCTGGCAATGCAGGAAATATTTACATACATTGAGAGTAGCAATGACTGTCAGTTTACTTTGGCTGAGTTAAAAGATGTTAGCAAAATTTTAACTTTAGATAACAGGACTATTAAGCTGCGACTTAAACTTAAATATGGCGATAAAATTATTATCACTGAAAAACCGGGAGCGTTAACATTTGTATGTTTGATAAACAGTCACCATGAAATTTTAAATCAATCTTGGTCCGAAAATAAAAAAATTAATAAACAAGAAGAACGATTAAAAACTCTAGAAGCAGCAGCATCTATTATTCGAGAAGATATTCAATCCTTGGTATTTGAAAATTCCTACTACCCTCCACCAGGTCGAATGTTTGAAGATTTAAATAATGACATCCCACAGTCACTGACATTTTTTTTGGAGCAAATGATCTTAAAAAATAAACGATCAAATTTCGATCATTTAAAACTAGTATGCACCAATATTTGTCATAGTATCATGACTGCTATTCGACCAAGATCGTTCAAGTCCAAATTACAGTTAGGTCTTTCAGTTTTTTTTCATCGGAGGTTCGGGTCTAAGCGTCTTATACAAATTTTGTCGTCTTTTGGTTTGTGTGCTTCTTATAATGATACATTGATGTACGAGTCAGCAGCAGTTTTTCATCCTCTTCCTCATGTCCTACCACCTGAAAGTGGCACACTTATTCAATACGTTGCAGATAATGCTGATATAAATGTTAATACGCTAGATGGTAACAATTCACTCCACATAATGGGTATAATTCAAATTGTAACTCCAAAGCACTCTGTTTTACTAGAAGAACCTATGCAACGAATAAAAGAAGTTCTTTCAGCAAAACACTTCAAAGCAAAAGCTCATGTGCCAATACAGATCTATCAGAATAGTGAAGTAGTTGGTTACAGTAAAATATATGTCCAAGATTTTGGATATGGAACTGAAACAGTATCTTTTCATAAAAATTCTGATGTAGTATGGTTTTATGGAAAGTGGAAAAATACATCATTACCTGGTTGGAACGGTTTTATTGAGCGCTTAACAAATTACCATACAAATTATTCAAAATCTCAGATTACATTTTTACCATTCATCCATCAACCAGCTAGTAACTATAATACTGTCTATACGACTTTACTTTGTGCATTAGAGAACGCGAAACGTTACGGCCACACTGTATGCATCGTGACTTTCGACCAACCCTTGTATGCGAAAGCTCGAGAAATTGTATCAGCCGCACCTGACGGCTCTGAAGTATCGAAGATTATTGTCAGACTTGGAGGATTTCATCTACTCATGTCTTATCTCGGAGCAATTGGTTATATTATGCAAGGTAGCGGGATAAAAGAAGTACTCTCAGAAATCTATGCACCAAAGTCATTAGAAAAAATGCTCAATGGTCATGCTTACGCAAGAGCTGTTCGAGCACAT
This sequence comes from Phragmatobia fuliginosa, assembly GCA_932526445.1. Lineage (NCBI taxonomy): Eukaryota > Metazoa > Arthropoda > Insecta > Lepidoptera > Erebidae > Phragmatobia > Phragmatobia fuliginosa. The sequence goes on along the minus strand of OW052078.1, from coordinate 14,899,556 downwards.
ACACTACTCCAGCTGGCTTTAGCAATTACAATATTAAAAACAATAGATATTAATGATATCATGGGAGCAGATTTAATCATAAATATTGACCATATATTAGATAGCACTCTTTCATATTCCGATATTGAAAATGATAATGAAGTATCAGGTGCTTTACTTCATAAATTTAATATGAAATTGAAAGATTTTGAGGAACGAGGACCAACAGCGCAACTTTGGATACAATATTTTAATATGGTTTCACTTGCAAAAGAATTTTTGAGAGCTGAGCGTATGGGGGACTGGAAAGCTCATTTAAGTTGTGTAAAAGAAATGTTACCTTATTTCCACTCGTCAGGACATTTTCCATATGCTAAATCTGCACACTTGTATTTACAAGACATGATGCAATTACAGGACTCGATGGATCCTGAAGTTTACGAAAAATTTACCGAAGGATTTTTCACCGTGAGACGCTCAGATAAATTGAGTTGTGGAACTTCTACAGACATGGTTATCGAACAGTCTATGATGAAAGCCATGAAGACAGATGGAGGTATTGCTCGAGGAAGAAGTACAAAACAAAGTGTAATCAGTAAATGGGTTTACAGCATGCATGCAATGAACACAGTTTGTGAGAAATTAGAAGATCTTGCTAATGTTAGGATGGATACGACTGAACAGCATGTTGATGCCAGTGATTCACGTGTAAAAAAAGACGCTAAAGACATACGAATGCTTCTTGAGTGGTTCTCGATTCATGATCCTTTCCCAGAGGTTAACAAAGTCATCTCGATTGCAAGTGGTGTCGTTGGTGATAATACAATTAATTGCTATAAAGCACGTGAACTTGGGCTTATCTCTATTGCTAAAATAACTGGACTGACATTTAAAGATATTAAACTTAAACGCGCTGACAAAGTTGTTCCTCTTTTAGCTATGAGTAGCACCGTAAAAGTTCACGAAGAAAAAGTACCTGTTGACCCAGTGTTATTATTCCAACGTATGAGTGTTACTGCGGCTTTTCAAGATGAAATTGAGAAATATTTCGAGTATGAATTAGCTCCTTATCCGTTAACATTATTTGATGACATTGGAATGCGCAAGACCCAGAAGTCGGCTATTTACGATTGTTTTCAGACTATAAATGTTGATATTAATAACACTAATTCAACGTACATAATTGACGGAGGATTCTTATTACATCGAGTGGTGTGGGATAGCGAGGAAACATTTAACGTTATCTTAGATAAATACGTTCAATATGTACGTCGACATTTTGGTTCCAGAGTTACTGTCGTATTTGACGGATATGATGATTATACGAGAAATATTAAAGCAGCAGAGCAACGCCGTCGAAATGCTGCTTCATCAACTTCTTCTGATATTATATTCGATGAATCAATGACAGTTCCTACCAGTCAACAGAAATTCTTTGCAAATAATCACAATAAATCTAGGTTTATTTCTATGTTGAAAGCAAAATTTACTGCTGAGAATATATCCGTTGAACAAGCTAATGATGATGCAGATGTATTGATTATTGAAACAGCGATAAAGAAATTCAGTGTGACAAATACAACTGTTGTTGTTGGTGAGGATGTTGATTTACTCGTCTTGCTTACTGCTCGAACTCCAACTGAAAAAATTATTTATTTTTTTAAACCCGGAAAAGCCCAAAATCAATCGGAAATATATTCATCAAACAGTTTATCCAATTTTCCTAAATGTCAAAATCATGTATTGTTTCTACACGCAATAACTGGCTGCGATACGACATCTGCTTTTTACAGGAGAGGAAAAACAACAGTTTTCAAAATGTTTGAAAAAAAAGATTTACTACAATGTGCTGAAGTTTTTAAAAATAGTAATTCAACTCAACAACATGTTATCACCAACGGAGTTCAATTTCTTCTTGCTATGTACGGAGCCCCCAAAAAAACCACTTGCTTAGATAAGTTGCGATACACATCTTTCGTGAAAAATACGCGTAATAAAAAACAAGTCAACTTAGCTTCTCTTCCTCCAACCTCAGTAGCTGCTCATCAACATCTGTTTCGGGTATATTACCAAGTTCAAGTGTGGCTTGGTAATCAGCTGGACCCTAAAGACTGGGGTTGGAAGTTGATCGACAATACACTAGAGCCAGTTCAAACTTTACTTCCACCAGCACCTGAGAAACTTCTCAACACAATATTTTGCAACTGCAAGAAAGGGTGTAGTGCAAAATGTGGTTGCAGAAAAGTTGGACTGTTTTGTTCCCTGGCATGCACACACTGTCAAGGCCGATCATGCTCGAATGTTGAGTCACCAACTCTTGAAGATTCGTTTGATACCGATCAGGAATCGCTATTGGGGCAGTTTACGTGTGAAATAGAACAAGAAGAAGAAGAACAACAAGAGGATGAACAGGAAGAAGAAGGAGAAGAAGATCAAGAAGAAGAAGAAACAGAAATCTTGGACAGTTATGAATCAGACGACTAACTTTTTATTTTAAGTACTTTATTTAATTACACCGCCGTTGTTTTTGCCCACTATAATATATAATATTATTTTGCAATAGTTTTAAAACATATAAAATCTCAGCAGACCCGTGGAATAGGCCTACTGGGGAAACCACGTTAAAAAAAACGCGCTTTGTACACTACCTCATAGGTGGCGTGGAAACGTGTGCAAAATAGAGGGATTACGACTGATCCAACTTTTCGGAACGTTATATCTCCAAAATGGTGGCTTTTAGGAAAAAAATTATTGATATATTTTTTGTAGAAAATTTTGTGATCTACAATTTTGTACTGGGGTAATTTTGCGAAAAAACTCACCGTTTCGCTAAAAATCGCAAAAAACTCATTTTTTTGACCATTGACCCCGTGCCAAATTTTTAGCGCACCTCGGAACGATGAGGACTTTTGAGATTTTCTTTATAATGATGTTTTGAACAACTATGCCAATATTCAGCTTTATGGGAATTTATGTAAACTTGAATGTGTAAATAGACCGGACTATATCACACTATTCATATTATATTTAATACACTTCGTTTTTAAAGAGATCTTAATTCAAGTAATATATTAGAAACTTGGAGAACCTTTGTCACAAACAAACCATAAACAGATCTAGTATCTATCTACACAGCAATCTATCGTAACACGAGAAACGTTCGTTTTTCAAACAGTGCAACTGTGTGCGTATAATTAACATTAGTGCGAGCGGCGCAAGCGCATATTATGCGAGAATTGTTTTGAATAGTTACTTATGTATAATATTCAGGTAAATTATAGGTCTTTTAATATTTGTCAATAGTAATTTGTTTGTCATGATACCTCTCAATTCTAAGGAAAAAAAGTTCCATAACAGAGAATATTTTCTGACCCGGGAAAGTTGTCATAATCAAAATAAACCAGTTAAAATAAAGAAAATTATGAGTATTTTATTATTAAATCACCCAAGTGTATTTGAAATATAAATGGTGTCTATGCAGGTTGCCAGTTAACTTTGTATGCTCGGCTTTGCCTTTGGCCAAATAGAGGGTCCCTTCGTGTTCTAGGAATGACAATTAGGAAATATATTATATAATAAGGAATACTTACCTTTTCTCTTCAGAAAGAAACTTTGGATTTGAGTTTGATATTAGCTTACCTGAAACAAAATACACAAACTGTTATTAATATTTAGTCAAGAATTACAGAGGAAAATAGGGTGAATCGGCAACGATTTGAACACGACAGTTTTTGTGTTTAGTACTACTAGCCATTGTTGAGCATGATATCATGGATTTCATATTTACTAATTTAGTAGTAGTCAATAAAAGCAAGTAATAATAATAGTCATTCCTATCTATCCATAGAATCCTCGGATATTTCAGTCATATTGCCAGGTAGACCAATGATAACCTAGAAAGGTTGATAGTGAGTGGCAAGATCGAGGGAAAAAGACCCAGAAGGCATAGCCCATTGAGCTGGCTAGGCCATATCTGCTCCACTCTCAGCAGTACGATCCATGCTGCCCTGTGTTCAAGTCAAAATAGGAACAAATAGCGAGTTGCCACTCGCAGAATACTCGTAAATAGGGATTGCGACTCTCAGAATTCAAGATGGCGACTCAAGGAGAAATAATAATAGTAATTTAATTCATATACAGATGCAAACATTCTATCCTAGCATGCATTTGCATGTTTTACTTATAGTAAACGTTAAACCTTTGTTTGTAATAAAATCTATATCGAAAGTTTATATTTACATCAGTAAAACACTAAATATGTTCAACTTTCAACGTTTACGCCATATTTATTACACATTAAACCATCTGAGTCATAAATCACTATCTCCTATAAAATCTGTGACAAATAGACATTTTATAACCATATTCTATTTTTGGGCGATTTCGTACGCACTGTTTACCTAATAAATATATAAATATTTGTACAGTTTATGTGCAGCATAATAGTAATATAATGGCTTTAATTAAAAATGTTCAATTTTGAAAACATTTTCAAAGAAGTTATGTTTATTCATATTAGAGAATGGTCCACCATTGCCCCCTATCCCCGGCCAAACTTTTTTCTCCAGGGTCATGAAGATTAATAATTAAAATATGAGTATTTTTTTAAATATTATATGACGTAATACGAATAATAATTGGTTTATAGATAGGTATGTTAAAACACGGTGCTGCTCGCCAGTTCAGTTGGCTAGAATTTGGCTTGGTACCGCGTATCTATATCCCTGTACGATTGCTATAATTTTTGGCTCATTTCACTTTCTTACTACCCTCAATACCCATCAAACCATTTTGGAGTCAGTCGTTTTTTTCTTTTAATGTATAACTTAAAGACTGGTGTACACCAACCACACCAGATGCATAGTTCCAGTAATTTTTATGACACTGTAACACGTGCCGTCTATGTATATTATTGTTTATAAATTTAGTCGCAAATGTAAACACACCCTTACTTAGTAACGGGGTATTTTAGAGTTACGATTTGGAATTTGAAAAAAGAAATTGATCTAACGACTAAAATACACATTTAATTTTAACCATACGTTTGTTTTGATTGCTTTTGAATCGAATTTGTTCACTATTGATTTTATATCTGTTACGTATTTAAAATATCTGAAGTTATTAATTACAACATCAGCCAACCAGTGAAAAAGCCGTCAAAATCCGTGCAGCCGATCAAAAGATTAGCCGGAACAGACAGATAGAGACATTTTTTTATGTGAGTATATCTATAGCTCCACATGCCTATATTAAGTGAAAAACTGGTCAATTACAATCACAAATATATACTTTAATTTCATTTGTTTCTGAAATAACTTTTAAATCTCTCTTGTAATATTAATAAAATCTATCTTGTAATATTCATAAAATTTAAGTTTCAAAATAAAAATAAAGTAGTTTCTATGTATGTTTAGTACCCTATTATGACAGAATGGCCCAACCAAATCGAATAAATGTCGAAACAAAGAATATGTAACAGTAGAGACTCTAAGTAACTTTAACCGATGAAAAATAGGAATAGAGGATGGCTAAATTTTACAAAGAATACATTTTTCATCCATATTGTAAATAAATCTTCTGTTCGTGTGTTTGTTATTGAACTCCTTCTAAACGGTGGGACCGATGTAAATGAAATACTTTGTGTGGGTTTGAAAATGGTGTAGATACGCAATTGGACTCGTTGGTGGCGCTGCGATTAAGTTTTGAGATTTATATTTTTGCATATCAGTACATAACCTAAAAATTGGAAGGTACGAAGTTCGCCGGATCAGCTAGTCTACTTATAAAAATACATTTTAATCTTACTTATTTATTCGTTTTAAACTTTCATGTTCAGCAACGTTAAAACAGTAATCTGCGGGATTGCTATCATGTACCTTTTTGTTGGTGAGTATTGGTGAGTTACTCCAGCGCCGAAATATCGGATAATATTTTGGCGCTGTTGCAAGCGCCATGATCACGGAGTAACTAAAGGTACATGGTAGCAATCCCGCAGATTTATGTTTTAATTTATTTGTATTTATTTTTATTCTTCAACATTATTATCTTCATTTTGAACTTTCTTGATAACAAAGATGAACTCCAATCACATGAAACGCTACACACACGAAATAACTCCTTAATTGACAGCTTACTTACTTTTATTCAGTAATAATAGGCTCATTTACTGTAAATACCGTATAAGTCATTATACAGTAAGAACTATGTAATTTTATTCCGATATTATACTAAGTTTTAAACACTGTGTGAGGTATACTTTGATGTTTCATTTGTTTATATTTTTTTAAAGAAAAAAATGACGAGGTAAGAATACAGAACACACATGAAAGGCCCTCAGCAAGTTAAGGGATAAATATTTAAGTTGGTTGGGGTGAAACAGATGGGAGAAATAGTATTGTTTGGAAATAGAAAAGCTTTTGTTAAGAAAAGTTTTTTTTTTTGTAAATTGTAGGGCTATATAGTTTGAACTATTAGTTTAAAATATGACTTGGCTGAGCTTGGCTTTTTCTATTTTCTTACAGTTCAATATTTTTATGTATATCCGTGTACTAACGTATTGAGAATATAGTGTTTAATCATTGATGTTATTTATCAAATTTTTCTACCTGGTAAAACTTTTAACTGGCCCTCTTTCTTCATACTAAGTTTGTATACTGCAATAATCTAGATGTAAGTTTTCCAAAAATTGTAAAATAAAATAAAGTAAAATAAAAAATAACATAGTTCTTGAAGAAACGAAACGGCACATGTTTTCACTAAAGTTAAAGTTTAAAGACTTAGCGCATGTAGAATTCAGAATGCATGTAGAATTAAAGCAACTCGGCCATACGTGTGATTTGATAACTTTTTGACAGTGCGAGCCATAATTGGTCTCGTCTAGGTAACATTTTTCATAAAAAATATTTTGCTTAAACAGAACACTGTTATTACCTAATAACCTATTTCATTATTACATATACGAAGCTTTAAAAGAAAAATGCTGAATAATATAAACAAAAGGAGTACAATTAAAGCTTTAAATCAATAGTTAATCTTCAGTTGCCTTAGCTATTGCCGCAAATGTCAGTGCGCTCGTGACACTCCTGCTGGGGCCTTATACGTTATCGTGAAATGCCAACACTTTCACAATAGCTTGTATTGAAGATGGGTTTTACAGGTACTATATGTTTTAACTTCTAGCGTAGCTTTTTCAAACATTCACAGTCATTATAGGAAGAATTTTGTTACGATTTCAGATGTGACTATTTAGGGGGCATTCATTTATTACGCAAGGTAATTTAGGGTGAGGTCATCTGTGTCTTATTTTTTCTTTTAAGATAATTAAAATCACAAAAATACGCAAGGTTGAGAGTAGTGTAGACTAGTAGTTATATCCAAATGATTTTAATCAATAAAAATGTAAACTTTTACTGTTGGTTTAAGCCATCGTAGGTTCAAATCCTACACGGAATAACACTTTGTGTGATCCACAACTTGTTATTCTGAGTCTGGGTATTCGTTGTGTCCGTTTCTTGTATGGCTGTAAAGTCCCGCGTGACACAGGGACACACACACAATAACACATCATTAATAAAAAAAAAATATAAATACACGATACATTTATATTAATATGTGTGTTCGTAATCAATCGTATTTGTCCATCCTATGAAACTCTGCGTTACAAAAAATAACTTTGAAAGTTTTCTGGTAAACATATCGTACTATAGTCAATAGATACATACTGTATCTATAACTACTCAATAATCAATCTCAGTCGCCGTAACGTCTACCTGCAAATAATAGTCCCTCAACAAAAACATCCAATAACTATGTATTACATAGACACAGGTGTGCGTTATTATCTGCTGGCTTTTAAATTTGTGTCAAGGGCTCGTAAGGACAAACAAAGTGGAAGTCGGTTAGATTCGCAATCGTTCGGTTTATGCGAAATATGGATACTGTGTTTGTTTGTGTATGACTATGTGTATATATGTGTGTGTGTGTTTGTGTGGGTGTAATTATATATTGTTGTCAATTGGCATTAGTATTACTAGATTGGAAAGATACTAATGCGAGTGTGATTTCTAATTCGATGTAGGTAAAGTATTGTCTTTGATTTAAAGGTTCCTTTCGTCGATAGGAAATGTTGAGATTGCAAAGTTGCGGAATTTATATTTTCTAGCTTTTGCTCGCTACTCTATCGGCAATCCAGTCCTTTTTTGTACCCTTTATAATATAATAAATACGCATAATATCAATGATTCATCTCAATAGGAATCATTATTGCGGGTCACCTTGCTACATTGTTTGTATTTGCAAGGAGAGGCCTATGTCCAGCAGTGGACTGTTAAAGGCTGTTGATGATGATTCGCAAGGAGTAAGATAACTGCTATTCTTAGATTCTGCTTATGATTTCTATCAGGCAGAGTAAAGTCTAGTAAAAAAATATTAAGAAGAACTGACGTTTTACTCCATCTTCTTCATCTTCCTAGCTTTATTCCCAAGTTTATTTGGGGTCGGCTATTAGTTCAACCGGTTTTACCAGAATTTCAGTTTCTCCACGGAGCGACTGGCATCGGACCTCCGCAACTCTAAGGGAGAACTGAAATTCGAAGGTTGAACTAGTCAGTATATTTGAGGGCACTGACTTCCTAATAACGATTGCCATAGATGTTGATGACAACCGGGACCGATGGCTTTACGTGCTCTCCGAGGCACGGACGTGAATCACCGCCAAACTTCCAAACTCCGGGCTGCTATTAGGAATTTCCTAAGAAAAACCCCAAAAACACATTTTGGCCCGACCCGGGATTTGAACCCGAGACATCTTGATTAGCAGTCGCATACGCTATACACTAGACTAAGGAGGCAGTTTTACTCCATCATTACTATTGTAAAATTCTAAAATAAGTCATAATCAAGTTAGCTTTAAGTAATCCAAGTTACATATTTATATGTGTTAGTCATTTCTCCGACCAGTAGCTTAAACAACTCACTCATAACACACAACAACAGCTCAGTAAGTATTTTCAGATCACATTAAACGTTATCTCAGGTTCTAATTACGTCTCGTATTGAAGCCGGCGGTTCGTGGTGTCGAGTTGCTTCTCAAAGAGACCGTCTGTTTAACCAACAACACTTAGGTGCCTCAAGTGATAGGTAATAGCGACAATTTTCAAGTGTTCCGCAATACTTAGTGGCACATGTTTTCGATGGGCTATTTAGAAATAGGAAGAGAAATAGGTAGTAAAGAAAAAGGATATCTGAATATTTATAGAGTATTATGCTAAAAAAGCCAATCAGAAATATGATTTGATTTGACTGCCTTGTTGGCCTAGCGGCTAGCGTATGCGGTTGTTGTTGAAGAGGTCTCGGGTTCTATTCCCGGGTTGGAAATAAAAATTGGTGTGATCCACAAATATTTGTTTTGGAGTCTGGGTGTTTTCTATGTATAATATGTATGTATTTACAAAAGAAGAAGTATGTTTATATATTTATATCATTAATTTAGTACCCTTAATACAAACTCTGCTTAGTTTGGGACTAGATGACGTTGTGTAAGATGTCAGAAAAATATTTATTTATTTATATATATAGTTCAATCATTTCACCGATTCCTATAGCGTTTAGTGTTGTGGGTTTAATACTATGTGTATTTATAAAGTCCCCTGTGAGACGGCAATATTTATAATCAAAGAATTTTATGTTTTTAAAAAATAACCCTAGACTCTTTTTACTAGCAAAAGACGTACATACGTATAGACGTACAGTAATGAAACATAATAGAGTTCCTAAATTTTTAACTTGTACCAAACCAAGGGTGAACCACGGACTGCAACGTTCAATTTGACTGTAATTAACCGTAAAGAACTACAGGTCACTCAGTGTTTTAGTAACCAGATATTATCACTGTAACTCGATATGACAAAGCATATTAAAATTCAAATCCTTGGAATATTTCAACAATAAAGCAATACACAGTCAAAAAAAAAACCTTGCATCTGGTAAATATTCACTTTGCCTATAATTTCTGATGTAACCTTCTTTTTTTAAAAAAAAGACAACTCCCGCATTAGGAATATAAATCCTGTGTCGCGGGGAGCTTTACAAACATACTTGAAATGGACACAAAGAACATTCAGACTCAGAACAAGAATTTGTAAATCACACGAAGTGTTTTCCCACGTAGGATTTGAACCACGCCTCTTTGAAAAACGCCATGCCTCTTTCTACTTCGCCAAGAGTCGAGACTCTTGGCGAAGTAGAAAGAGGCATGGCGTCAACTTAAACCACTAGGCCAACCGTGCAGTCAGTTCTTCTGTGAAACAATAGTACCGACCCGGTCGAGTCTATCCATTCCTGTTGAAATCAGCCCACGCTGATATTTAAAGTCAATTTTTAAGGTACTACCCACTTCTACTACCTTAAAAATTGACTTTAAATATTTACCAGAATATATAGTATATATATAGTATTGTCCGTGTGGTGACGGATTAAGAATACAGAGTATCACCACCCCTATTCATCCCACGCGGGTCTCGTAAAAGGCGACTAAGGGATAAACTATGCAAGACAACATCAATGCAAAGAGAAGGAAAACTTGAAACCAACCCTATACCAACCCGTCTGGCCAGCGTGGTATAGTAGGCCAATACCTCCTTTTCAAGGAGAGGCAGTGGACTGTTAAAGGCTGTTGATGATTTACCAGAAATCGGCTCACATCCTACATACATGATATATGTGTACACTCACTAGAACAATGAATAAAAGGTTCAAATGAGTAGCAAATTACGCTACCACATCAGGTTGAACTGAAACTTGATTCTAACATAAAGAGGCATCGTTTATCAAACTACAAACATCCAACACGCGTTTGAAACTTAAAACTATGTTTATAAAATAATGTATCATGATACTGATTATGTTATAATGCCAAATGGCATTGACATGGATCTAGCTACCACGCAATGATATCTTAGAAGGTTTTAATTGAAGTTACATTCGAAATTAATATCTGGTAACCTGTAACTACATGTTGACGTATTGGTAATATTTGGAAATAAAAGTACATATTATAATTTTAACAAAAAAAAACCGACTTCAAAGATAATATTCCTTCAACTTCTAAAAGTTAAAGAGTTGTACCTTCCATCATCAGCTCATCATCATAATATATTGACTACCAGACACAAATACTTGATTAGCTTTAGAAAATACGTAAAACACATAGTATTTCCCTATAAAATGTAAGAGCTGCCCTCGATTTCCTGAAGATCCCACCACCAGATCCCGACATAGTACAGGGACCACCTGTACGCTATGCTGAATCGAATGCAGAAAGAATTTTTGAAATCGGTTCGTAAACAACGAAATTATCGCTGAACATACATAAAAAAAAAAAAAAAAGATTCCGACGAATTGAGAACCTCCTCCTTTTTTTGAAGTCGATTAATTACTTGCTGACCGATTATACGTTCTGTAGCAAAAAAATCGCTTATGAAAATGTGTAGTGAAGGGACAACTGGTACATCATCAGCTTTTGCAGAACACCGCTGGACATAGATATCTACAATAAATATTAATCATCAATTGCAAATTGATTAAACCAAGAGCATGAAAATTAGCGAATTGAAAACAAAATTATACTGTCAATAAACCTAGGCAGATCACACATGGCAGTGACAGAATTGGAAATCTATTTTTTCTATATACATCATCATCATCATCATCAACAGCCTTTAACAGTCCACTGCTGGACATAGGCCTCTCCTTGAAAAGCAGGTATATACAAAGGTACCTAATATATCTATACAAATAAATAAATTTGAAGATCTGTATGTTATATTAAAATAACAGTTTTTCACTAAATGCATATAAAAGTTTACACGGTACTTACATACAAAAATAGGGGCCAAGTGCAAGTCGGACTCGCCCATAAAGGGTTCCGTAGAAGCAAGTAACATCATATAAAAGTTCTTGTAGTTCGTTATAACTTTGATCGACGTTTTATAAAAGTGTATTGATTGAATGAAAGGTTAATTGCAGTTTACGATTTAAGACGTATTACAAAAAAACTACTTACTAGATCTCGTTTAAACCAATTTTCGTTGTTAGTTTATATGGTAATGTACAACATATACTTTTTTAGTTTTATTATTCTCTTATTTTAAAAGTTACGGGGGGGGACACATTTTTCCAATTTGGAAGTGTCTCTCGCGCAAACTATTCAGCTTAGAAAAAAAATTATAATAGAAACCTCGATACCATTTTTGAACACCTATCCATAGATACCCCGTACACCGTACCCCATACACGTATGGGTTTGATGAAAAAAAAAATTTTGATTTTCAGTTCCAAGTATGGGGACCCCTAAACTGTATTGTTTTTTTTCTATTTTTATGTGAAAATCATAATGCGGTTCACAGAATACATCTACTGACCAAATTTCAGCACTATAGCTCTCATAGTTTCGGAAAAAAGTGGCTGTGACATACGGACGGACAGACAGACAGATAGACTTGACGAATCTATAACGGTTCCGTTTTTTGCCATTTGGCCACGGAACCCTAAAAAAAATTTTTTTTAATTTTTGTCTGTCTTTCTGTTTGTTTCGGGTAATCTCTGGAACGGCTGGACGGATTTTGATGGGACTTTCACTGGCAGAAAGCTGATAATATAAGGAGTAACTTAGGTTAATTGATTTTAGACTAGTTTCGCTCCGCGGCGTTATTCGCGGTTTACAACAATAAACGCAAGTAACAGCGCGAATCTCAGCCAGTTATATGTCACAAGTAAAAAAATAAATGTTTTTTTTTTTTTAAAGACAACTCCCGCATTAGGAATATAAATTCCTGTGGCGCGGGGGACTTTACAAACATACAATAAACGGACACAAAGAACACCCTGACTCAGAACAACAAATTGGGAATCACACAAAGTGTTGTCCTACGTGGGATTTGAACCCACCACACTTGTCGTAGTAGGAAGCGGCGTGGCGACCGCTTAAACTACTAGGCGAACCGTGCAGCTAAAACGGCCTCGTAATATTATTGGGTCTAGTAGATATTCGTAATCAACGTTTCATAGTCCGAGATAGGCATCCGCGGCACAGAGCAATGGGCTAAAATCATTTAACTGTTTCCATCGACACAATACGAGGAAAACATAGTCAAACAGTCATTCTGGTCAAAGACAACTAAAATGTTCGAAATACAAACATCAAGTGATCCCTAGATTACTTTAACAGCTAGGTAGTTCTTAAATTAGCAGAAAATTGAAAAAGAAGACCTAGTTCTCAGCCATTACGTATAGGTATTTTGCAAGGCTTAATATGGTAAACGGTATTGTTAGTACTAATCATAAATGATAGACAAGTAATTTAATAGCATTTGTGGAGTATTGCACAATACGAAGTATGAGATTAGCATTCGTTTGTAAATAATATTATTTAGACCCATCTACAGCAATCATCAACAGCCTTTAACGGTTCACTGCTGGACTTAGCCGAGTGGCCTTAGGTGATTGGAAACAATCACGGGTAAGTAACAACGGCGCGGTCAGACCTAGATGGGTGACCGTATGTGGCATGACGTATTGTGAGCGTTTCCGTGGTTCGGAGGTCACGTTAAGAAGTCGGTCTCGGTTGTTATCATAAGATAGCAGTCGTGAAGCTTAGTTGGAGGCCTTCGGGCGGCTTAAAAACATCCAACTGCAAGATTACGTAGCCACAACACTCTTGCCAGTCCCTAACCCGCACTCGGCCAGCCTATGACCTTAACCTTCTCCTGAGAGACATGAGACATTATGGATTGTTGATGATGCTGGACATAGGCCTCTGCTTAGATACGAGGTTTTGGCCTACTACACCATACTTACCAGATGGATTAGTATAGATTTAATTTCAAATTCTATTTATAGTAATATTGTCCTGCATAGCTTGCTCATCATCTACTCATTCCATGGCTGTAGTCTTCTATGACACCCCTGGGATGAATAGGGATAGTGACATATGACGTATTCTGTATCAGTCGCTACACAGACTTGGACCCATAAATGGGTAATTGTAACAGATAGATCTAGGTTTCTATGAAGATACTATGTCATGCTGCATATTCAGTATTTGACAAGTCAATGTATTGTTTTTAGGTATTTTAGTTAAATTACTACATTTTAAAATTTAATTTGCATTAAATGCGAGTAATGAATTTTATGTAGTTTTTTGTTTCTTCATATTTTTACTCGATTTAATAAGGCAAGTGCTAATAAGCTCACTCTCAGAATTGAGACTAAGCTCAGCCTTGCTTATCAGCCTGGGTTGTTTATTGCATAACCAGTACATCAACAAGCCCGTCCGTGTATAATAATATGACGTGTGCAGTTTGCTAAGAATTGAGGCTACGAATAAGTTTCCAGAATTCTCTTAAGCACCAATTTATTTCTAATACTGGAATAAAGAAACTAACTTTTTATCAAACGTTGGTGTTAATTACTGATACTAATTTACAACATCACGTATCTTTAAAAAAATGTACCCGTATCAGAAGTCGAGAGCTTTCGGCACGCTTAGAAAAAACAAAAACAAAAATTCTTACTGTAGTGGTTATAGGTAAGTATTAGTTCACGTTCGCTATCGACAATCGTGGCTCGTGATCGGCTTTTGAACTGTACAGTAGCTCTGTTCTGTGACTTAGGGTTGACACTCTGAAATATTCTATAATTTTTAATTAATTAGAAAAATACATTAAATTTTATTATTAACCACTTAAGCAGTTATTATTTTATTAGCAGTTATAGCTAATAAAATAATAACTGCAGTTATATATTATTACTAACCACAATTTTGGTAATCTTTAAATATATAATTCTTCTGTGAGTGTGTATGTCACTGAACTTCTCTCAAACGACTGGACCGATTTTGATGAAATGTTTTGTGTGTATTCAAGGGGATCTGGGAATGGTTTAGATTCGCAATTGGACCCGGTAGGTGGCGCTGCGATCAAGTTCTGGAATTTTAAAGTTGGGCGGTACGAAGTTCGCTGGGTCAACTAGTGTTGTATAAAATATTGTGTTGGTGTGAATGTGATATGCGCCTGATGGATGGCAGTAGCTGGATGCAAGAACCCGAGGATCGAACTATCACTTAGTTCGTGCAATTGGAGAGGCCTATATGCAACAGTGGACTGCGATAGGCTTATGATGATGGGAATTCAATGGTTGCATTTATTTCTCACTAGCTTTTGCCCGTGGCTCTGCCCGCCCGCGTGTAGGTCCGTCATGGCGGTATATAGTAGCCAATGTGTTATTTCGATATGTAAGCTATACTATTGTGAAGTTTCATCAAAATCCATTCAGTAGTTTTTACGTGAAAGAGCAACAAACATACATATATACATACTCAACTCAAAACTAAAAAAAAAAAGAACTAGTCTTCGGTCACATAATTTTAAAATCCCTTTGGAACATTTTATTTTTTGAATGAAAGGTAATTAAAATTTTTACCTCATTCTTCATAGTTTACTTATTACTTGCCTCAATTGTTTTTCTTAGAAGCGATAATTTTAAACATAATTTAGATTTCACTTTGTACACTTTCTTTTTTTGAACTAAAATTTTTGACAACCCTAAATCAAGTTTCAAGTCTCGACACTTTTTGCCTTCTCTATCTAATGACAAAGGCATCATTATCTAATCAGTCGTTGTTTTTTACCTACAACCAACCGCTACTCATGGTACTTGAAGTGATCAATCTTTGGCTATTTTAAAGTAGTTTATGTGTTATGTTGCGTGATAGTTGTATATTATGCGGTAAGCGACGGAGTTTATGGGTTTGAACATTACGGGTAGCCTTAGGATCATTTGGAGAAATGGTTGTTAACAGATACATTTTACTATTTTTGAAGATGAGTGAATAACTAAAAGTGGAGTAATCAGTTAAATTATTGTGCCGTTAGTTGGAGTTGCACATGCCTGGAGGAACGATTTTTTATATTTGTAAGCCTATACTCTGTCTGAAGGAAAGTATAAGTAAAATCAAGGAGTAGAAGTTACCATCCTGATTGTGAGGG
Organism: Phragmatobia fuliginosa; assembly: GCA_932526445.1. NCBI lineage: Eukaryota > Metazoa > Arthropoda > Insecta > Lepidoptera > Erebidae > Phragmatobia > Phragmatobia fuliginosa. The sequence goes on along the minus strand of OW052078.1, from coordinate 14,883,534 downwards.
TATTGATTTTTGGAATAATATATAGCCTGTGTCACTCACAAATAACGTAGCCTTCTATTGGTAAAATAACTTTTAAAATCGGTTCAGTAGATCCAGAGACATACAACGTCACAAGCTCAAAAACTTTACCTCTTTATATATTAATATCATATATCAACAATACTTTATATGAAGTAGGTAGTTCAGTAAATATTAAATATAAGCTCGTATTACACACAATATTAGTTTACTAAAATACGTAATATTATGATCATTTTACATTGCTTATTAAGCATATTAACAATTAGTATTGGCATTAAACGATTAGTCACTAAAGCTTTGCTTGCACGACTCAACCATAGATAATAATTTTATAAGTACCGTTAACATAAAAAAAATGTTATGTTCTAAAAATAGTTGCAGCTTTAAATTTTTTGATACATTTAGAAATTAGAAATTGCTATATCACGTCATCATTACAACAATAGAATGCAGTTGGAGAGGGACTTAGAAAAGTGTTAAGTATGGAGGCAGTAAAAATATCTACATAGAAATACGAACTTTACCCACGTAAAAGGGGTATACTTGAAGCAATTTCTAGTGGGATTGGGATTTGAATCTATGACACTTGGCGCAGTAGAAAGCGATAAACCACTGGCCAACCACATTTCACTACTGTTTCGAAATATAAATCTTCTCTCATTCTCAGTACATCACACTTCACAAGCCATTTGTATATGAAAATGCATCACAATTATTTATCAATTTGACATAATGATAGGAACATACACCTTCATTATGAACAGACATATGAACGGTACACACTGATAAATACACATATTAGACGTCATTTACACTACAGTAGAAAATTGTTCTTGATAATTTAACATTAATATTGTACCGCAATAAATCGCAATAGATTCCAAAATAGAAAAAAATATAAGACTGAAACTAAAACACTAGAAAGAGTGAATAAAAGGCTAAAACTATTGCCTAGTCGTAGAGTCTGAGAAATCACATAGGCTACCTTTTACCATTATAACCGACATAGACTTAGCCACGGGCAGAAAATAGTAGACTATAACACAAAACGTTACCAGATTTGCATGAACATTAACTCTTCGCAACATTGATGGATTTAGAGGAAATCTGTAAACATTGTGTCGAGTGATCTCCAGAGTACAGAGACCAATGGACAAGAACGTTTTCAGTGAAATTATCACATATTTCGAATTCTCATGTCTCCGAAGGGCCAGAGAACCAATTCGTGTAAGTGAGCTCACAATAATTTTACTAAGAGCATACGTTTCGAATTCCAAACATTATAAAGTAAAAGATGATATTTTGAATTCAATCGATGTTTCCATCGTCCTTTCTAAGGTAGTACGTCACGCTGATTGCATCACAAACGGACGGACTCGACCAGGGCAGTACTACCCTCTCACAGAAGACCAACCCGAAATGTCAGCATTCGTGAAGTCGTGTTTCGATGGTGAATGCGAGACCGGGGCGGCACAATGATGCAGTAGCATGGTCGCCATGTTGGGTCACCATGCTGCAATGTTGCATGGCCTACATTCGCAATATCTGTGATGACGTAGTTGTCATCACTTGGATTATGTTCATACTTTCTATCAGACACTGGCAGTTATATAAGAAAATAATAATTATGGTTTGCAAAAACAGATTTCCTCAGCAATTTACTCGTATGTCGCTGACCTTACAAGTTAATTTGAAATACTGAGTACGAATATAATTAGCATTTCTCGGGAGTGTGATACCATTTATTTTGTTTGTAATATAATATCATAACAACTGCTCGACATGATGAGAGGACTACGTACCTACCATATATGGTTTAAAACCAAATATTTTTCTTTCAAAATTAAATTGTCTATTGTAGGTCGAAGGCGGCTCGTCTGCGGCAGTACTACTCTCACACAGAAGACCATCCTAATAATGACAGCATTCTTGTTAACGTATTTCGTTGGTGAGTGTGAAACTGGAGGCCCAATCATTGGCCAGTCATTGGTCAAGCAGTATACTTTTTTTTATAAATATTCCCGACATCTGACACACAGCGTTTTCAAGTCCCAAACTAAGAAGAGCTTGTACTATGGGTACTAGATAACTATAAAAACGTATATTATTATTTTTTGTAAATACATACATATTGAACATAGAAAACTCCGAAACAAATATTTACAGATCATACAAACACTTGGTTCGGGAATCAAACCTGAGAAATCTTGATCGGCAGCTGCATACGCTAACCACTAGACCAATAAGGCAGACATCTTTCTGTTGTGAAGAAAGAGAAGAACTTCTTATAATTGGGACTGATGACTCTGTGAGGTGTGGTCATGACCTTTTTATAACCTGTCACTACCCTGTCACTCATCAAGGTACGAAACCGCAGCATATGTACTAACAGTACCTAAATGCCTTCGTGACCTAATCAATTATTCATTGCCTAGGACTTGTCTAAATGTAGGTTGTGTAGAATAGTAATGTCCCCGTTATAAGTCGTGAGGATGTGCCTTGTTTTTGTTGCTGATAGGAATATCATTGTGAAGGGAGCTGTGATAAAATATGTAGTAAGCTTTGGCCTGGTAATGATAAGTAAATGGACTGTAAACAATATGGGCAACGGGCATACTAATAAGTCATGGGATTGTTGTTGAAAGTCTATTCAGAATTTACAGAACATTTATGAAGGTAAGAAGACTTCTTAATAAGGAGTGACCAGACAATTTTATCGTGTTACATCCGTGAAGTAGCGAAACTTTTTCTTATTAAAAGACTGTAGTGTCCCAAAAGAAATGCAAATGACTGTCCAAGTCAAATGGCAATAGTTTTTTATTGCACACAGTTGAAAAGCTTTCAGGTGCTCTGTTCATCGGTAAAACAAGTAAAATAAAATGAAATTATAGTTAATCTTCGTTAGTCCGATTTTTGACAAAGGCATTTAGTCAAGAAAATATAATTTAGGCAAGAAAATATAAATAATAATTATAATAAATGGATGCGAGAAGCCCAAAATCGTTCAAAGTGGTTTGCAATGTGAGAGGCATTGATGATGAATAATAAAAATAACTCTTTATTGCATAAAATCAAATTTTACAAATTGGATGTAAGCCCTGATTCCCGAACTAGGATTAGCTGTATGTTGGGAACCAGAATCTAACCAGTATAATATAAATAACGGCACAAAATAAAACTGCTATCCAGAAAACTAATATTGTATTTGAATTATCGGATATAGAATTGAAAAAAGGATTCATTTTTTTAATTGGAAATAATAAAGTGGTTTCAAATATAACCAGGTACTTGATGCTTATTACATTGCTAGATATTGATGCAGCAAGTATAAAAGAGCTCAGAGAAATTATTTCGAGCATTTAATTTAAATAGTTTTAAATAGTTAATCTTAGATAGGTTTCTCACTTACATGACACTAACGATACAGTATACAATTATGACAATAGTGCTTGCGTGGAGAAAATTTATCGATGACTAGTGTATTCTCCCAATCATCCTAATTTGATTAATTATGATTGAATAATTTGATTGATTGATTGATAGGTAAAAGGCTATTGATTCTTTAAATAACGATTCTAATAATTGTAGAACTATCTTTGTCCATTGTCGTAAAAGTAGTTCTCACAGTCCACTAATATCGCCATTGCTTAAGCACCTCCAACTTTTAAACTGTTGATTAATAATGAACGTACATTACTCTTACAGTATGAAATAATTATAGCCTGTAATTATAGTACTGCAATGTATGTTAAATTTTAATTTTAGTTGAGTATTAACTGAATGATATCAAGTAACTAAGTAAAGGTAACGATAGCGCAGTGGTAGCGTTTGCGACCTCTGTGCTTGAGGTCTCGAGTGCAATTCCCGGGTTGGACCAAATGTTTGTGTGATCCGCAAATATTTGTTTCCGGGTCTGGATGTTTTCTATGTATAATTTGTAATATATGTTTTTACAAAAAAATATATGTTTCTCTATTTATATCAGTTGTCTTGTACACATCATACAAGCTCTGTTTAGTTTGGGAGTAAATGACGTTGTGTGTAAGATGTCCGAAGTATTTATTTATATCAGTTGTGTAGTACCAATAATACAAGCTCTGCCTAGATTGAGACTGGATGACGTTGTGTGTATGTTATCCGAAAACATTAATGGTTATAGATCTCACGTTCAAGTGTTTGTGGGTTTTAATACTTTTATGGACTTCTAATTTTTGCCCAAGGCTACACCCGTATGTACATCTGTTATCGCGGTAAAAAATAACCTACATCGTTCATCTAGAATCAGAGTAACTTCATGAATAGTTTCATAGAAATCGGTACAGGAGGTTAGCTGTGAAACCGTATCAGATAGAGACACAGTTACCTTCAAATTTGTAATTTTAGAATGCATTGTTTGTGTGTATACTTATTTTTGTATTCGGGCAGTTTAGAGCTTCTTAAATGCGGCAACATTAGACTTTTTTTATGTAAAAGTCGACCAAAATGACTCTACTCTGCCTGATGAAAAACAGGAGTAGAATCCAAGACTAGGGGTCACCACCCTCATTGTAAGAAAAGACAAAGCATCATGGTGACCCACACTATGGCGGAGTACTGTCTTTTACATTTGGCCTCCGGTCTCACACGCACCAACGAAATACGACAACACTAATGCTATCGTATTTTGAGACGGTCTTCTGTGTGAGGTTAATACTGCCGTGCTGACATCAGCGTGTCTCTACTGCCAAGTAAGACTTTGCATAAAATGTAATTTATGTAACAAAGATGTACATAACGAGTTATTAAGATTCTATATCTCGACTTATAACTGTAGAAAAACTGATGCATATCATGTACTTGACCTAGTTGCATTCTCGCGGTGGCGCACGCGTATCTCATTAGGAAATCGTTGATTTTGCACGTTTACATATGTTCCAGTAATATTAGAAGTGATATATAGAAGATGTTTTATAATACATATTGATTTTTTTCGTTATTGTCCATCCTGAAGTAACTGCCTCGTTGGTCTAGTGGTTAGCGAATGCGACTGTTAATCAAAGAGGTCTCGGGTTCAAATCCCGGGTCGGGCCAAAAAAGGTTTTTGGGTTTTTCTTAAGAAATTCCTAATAGCTGCCGGAGTTTGGAAGCTTGGCGGTGATTCACGCCCGTGCCTCGGAGAGCACGTAAAGCCGTCGGTCGGTTGTCATGAACATCAATGGGAATCGTTATTGGGAAGTCAGTGCCCTCAAATATACTGACAACTAGTTCAATCTTCGAATTTCAGTTCGCCCTTAGAGTTGCGGAGGTCCGATCCCAGTCGCTCCGTGGAAAAACTGAAAATCAGGTAAAACCGGTTGAACTAGTAGCCGACTCCAAATAAACTTGGGAATAAAGGCTCGGAAGATTGTCCATCCTGAAGTTTGGTTTAAAAAGAGTCAGCGTGTCTCTTTAAATTGATCATTTTTATGGAACTTTGATGAGTAGCTATATAAATATTAAAGGGACAAAAATAATATAGAAAACTCCTGTAAACGACCCCGAAACCCTTAAAATTATTGTCTGAGTTGGAATCACTAAAATGTTAGTATTTTATAACTTTTTACCATTATAGTTCAATATACACTTTTCTTAAAGATTTGGTTTTTTAAATAAACAACTGGTGTATTTTAGTTTTCGCGGTTATAATTTATCGTTAGTAAAATAATTTTAAAATCGGTTTAGTAGATCTAGAAACTACCCCCTACTTCCTAACAAACGTTCTCTATTTATAATATAAATATCTGATGTCCGCTTGCTTGTGATATGCACTCAAAATTTCAAACAAATCGGTCGAGATGTTTCGGAAAAGTATAGTAATAAACGCCGCTATATGAAAACTTTACATATTAAATAGATATTTGCAAAATGTCCTCAGATTCAAATGAAATACACTTGGAGTTAGACAAGGGACTATCCGACGATTCTCAGCCATTAATACACGAACAGAATGTATGATTATAGTTTTCCCATCACATTTTCTTTTAGTGTTTCCATAGGATTATAACTTTACATTTGAATTGTAAATATGTGTGTTAAATACATGTCTGGACTGCTTGATATAGTTATCACCATTCTATTCAGTCTCTGATGTAGATTGTTGCGTTTGAATTATTTTACATGTCAATACACCCAAGGTCAAATAGAGAATTGTATACTGGAGACTTCTAAAATACATAAACAAAGAAATATGATTGCATGGATAGTACGTTGCATTGAGAGTTCTGGGTTTGTTTTCCACATGGGACTGTCTAAATCGCAAAACCTGGATGTTGTTTGAGTACGTGAATTGAAGATAATAGACAGTTTTTTAAGACACAGGATAATTATGTGCGGAAGTTCTTACTAATAAAATAAATGTGCAGGTATACTGATTGTTATACTTTATTAAATAATATGTATATAATAAAACCCTACTCATTCCATGGGTGTCGCAAGAGGCGACTAAAGGAACAAAATAAGCAACTAATATCACTGCCAAGAGAAGGAAAACTTGAAACAAATCCTTTACCAACCCGTCTGGTTGGTCAGCGTGGTATAGTAGGCCAATACCTCCTTTCTAAGGTGAGGCCTATGTCCAGCAGTGGACTGTTAAAGGCTGTTGATGATGATGATGATGAATAATATAATAATAAGATGTATATGTCATGTACAGAAATTAACAAAGGCACGTACTAGATTAAAATTTACAATAGCAAATTTTATAAAAGTGAATTTCATTCAGATTATCATAATGGAACATTATTTTAAGGAAGATTGATTAGTACTTGTCATAGATTCTACATATACAGTTGATGTACAAAAGTTCTGCATACAGGATACATTTTTTTTAAATATATTGCATTTTAATGGTTTTTTTTTTATTTAAATACACTATTTTTTTTTAAAGTGAAAATCGTTTGCAATGGAGATAAGATATAATTAACTTGCTCATCAATTCAATTTTAATTTAGTTTTTTTAAGGCAAAAGTTGAAGGGCTCATAGCCATGTGGTCTTAGGTGATTGAAATAATAACCGAGGGTAAGCAACAACGGTGCGGTCAGGAACTAAATATGTGACCGTCTGTGGCATGATATGTTATGAGTCGTGAAGCTTAGTTGGAGACCTTGGCGGCTTAAAACATCCAACGGCAAGATTACGTAGCCACAACGTGTCAACGTGCCAGTCCCCAATCGAAAACTCAGCTAGTGTGGGGACGTATGGCCTTAACCCTCTCTTGACAGAGACCCAGCACTCAGACGTTATGACTTGTTGATGAAGATATAAGTTGTTTTTCAAACAGATGTATTCCTTCCTTTAAGTAGGTATCTTTTCTTCCTTATTTTCCTGATATTGAAACCAAATACAACCGAAGCTTAAATTCACTTTAGCTCCTTGTTTAACTTTTTTTTGTCTTTCATGATCAACAGCCTTTATCAGTTCACTGCTGGACATAGGCCTCTCCTTAGAAAGGTTTTGGCCTGATACCACGCTGGCCAAACGGGTTGGTCCGTTTCAAGTTTTCTTTCTCTTTGCAATGATGTTGTCATGCGTAGTTTATCCCTTGGTCGCCTTTTACGACACCCGCGGGATGAATAGGGGTGGTGACACTCTGTATTGTTAATCCGTCACCACTTCTTAAAGCCAAGCTCAAAGATTAAAAAAATAAGTCGATACCCTTTAGAGCATAGATATTTTCAAATAAACGTCAAACTACATGTTAACGTATTTTCACGGTGCGAGCCTGGTTGTTTACGAACATGTTTACGCCTACAGATGCGTGGGCAGGACTGGTCGCAGGTTGCAAATTCGACGCCCGGTTTGTTAATATTGTAATGGCAGTGGAGGTCACATAGAACTTAGAAAGCTGCCACATTAAATTATAATTGAAACGTAATTTTGAAAAATATATAGCTGTTATTTACGTTAAACAAATACCCTATTTATAAAAAAAAAATGGTCACCAAACTTAGTTTATAAAGACAACTCTTCAAATGTCCTAACTCCTAATGCAAGTAGGTTACCCTTGATAGATGACCGGTCTTGTACAACTTTATTATGGAGCTAACACAGCTATTTCAGCATTTGGATAAATAATCTAAATTCTAGGTTGTTCATTAAAGTCCATTATAAGCGAGAACTAGTATTGCAAAAGAAGTCAGCCAAATAAAGGCATTCAAAAGGTAAATTCAGAGTTTAGGGTAACGTTTTCGAAATATTTATCATTAATTACAAGTCTGGCTATATTCAAACTATACAACAAATATATGTAATAAATACATCATCTTCCTAGCCTTATTCCTACTTTTATTTGGGGTCGGCTACTAGTTCAACCGGTTTTACCTGAATATTCGTTTTTCCATGGAGCGACTGGCATCGGACCTCCGCAACCCTTAGGGAGAATTGAAATTCGAAGGTTGAACTAGTTGTCAGTAAATTTGAGGGCACTGACTTCCCAATAACGAATATCTAATAAATACGATACAAATAAAATAAATATATGAGCCAGAAGCAAAGCCTAAGGTTATGTAAACTAATTGTCAGGTAGTAGAAAAGAAAACAAGGTACAAACTATACATTTTGGGTATAGTCATGATCTTACAATGATCGATCTTAAGCCTCTGAATTAATCTTGTAGAACTTAAATATGATATTCAACAGCCCTATTTCAATCTTGGACAGCATTTAAATTTGGGTTATCGCTTTCGGCATAATGCAAAATCGTTCGTCAACTTTGATATGACGCAAGTTGAAGAGCTTTTAAAATGCTGTTCCTGAAAAAAAATCTAGACCTTATTGCGGTGACTTAAGTTCTAAAACTAATAAACTTAATAGCAAATTTAAAGTTGCAAACTTGGAATAGCTTTATATCGATGCAATTGCTTTAAGACTGAACTTAACGATGGTGTTATAATTTATGATTTGTATATTAAAATAATGTTAGAGCGTTATTGAAAACAGTGCTCTTAGACATAGTATCATGAAATTAAAATATGATATTCCTTTTTTTGGAATTCGAATATGAAAGAATGCGATCGAATAGATAAAATTTAAATTGAACTTAAAAAACTATTTTGTATAAAATGTTAACATGAAAGAAAACTCGCAAACATAAAAGAAGTTTTGCAAGTATATGTCTATACCTCTACACAAATATATAAAATCGAAGTGTATGTTTCTTGTTTCAAATCAATAGTTTTTAGCTAAATGTTTATGAAAGTATATAATACGTTATTAAAAAAAAAAGTAACTGGCACTGTCCCTTAGTCTTTAGCTCAAGACACTCAGAATACGAAGAGATAAAAATAAAAATTGACTTTACAACTTTTCACTTAAATCCTTCAGAACAGAATACTAGATAAACAATGTATAGAAGTGTGTTTTATACAAAATAGGAAAGGAAACGAACACAATATAGTTATAGTAAGTGATTGTACGGCGCACGATTGTATCTTAGTACAAGAAGTAATAAAGACGGCTCACATTTAAATCTAGCTTTAGCTTTAGAACAGGAAAAACTAAAGAGCATGTTTCGTTTAGAAAATAAAAAAGTTTTATAAAATTTTGTAGTTTACCAAACTTTATTTGGTACTTTCAGAGTCATATCCACTCTTATTTAAAAAAGATATCCAACTAATCAATCAACAGCTTTTAACAGACTCATAGGCCTCCCCTTAGAAAGAAGTCGACTTACTATATCTAGGCTGATCAGACGGATTGATATAAAATTTGTTTTCATTTTGTTTGCAGTGTTCTTGTCCTGTGTAATTTACTTCACGCTGATACCCATGAGACGAATAAGGGTGGTGACACACTGTGTTCCTAATCCATCCGTTAGCACAGTCTGGCTAGCGTGGTATAGTAGGTCAAAATCTCAAGCTAAGGAGGGGCCTATCCAACAGTACACTGTTAAAGGTTGTTGCTGTAATTTAAAACGAAAAAAATACCCTTTAAATAAAATATCAGTTTTCTATTGTTTATAAAAAAATAACCAAACTGAGAAATATGTAAACAAATACATCATACATATATTACAGAAATATAGCCGTCCTAGCTGCGCCCCTCGGTGTTACCCGCGTATTTTCGGGATAAAAAGTAGCTTACTTAATATGTGATTATCAAGAACTCATTTTTAAATTAACCATTTTCAAACTACCATGATGGTTGCTATGCAAGTGTGTTATGCATAGCAACCTGTGAAGTTTTTACAGGAGATAAACATTGATACATTTTGACATCTACGATTTAATGTATTTTTATAATCACCTAGCTTTCACCCGTGTTACTCGATTATTGCTGTATAAAGTAGCCTATGTGTTATTCTGATATATAAGCTATATTACTGTAAAGTTTCATCCAAATCCATCCAAAGTAGTTTTTGCGTGAAAGAGCTACAAACATACATACACACATACATACATACAAACTTTCACGTTTATAATATTAGCATGATGAAGCACAAGAACTCTGTTTACGTCCTAGACTATAATCAATGTAACACATCGCCTAGAGTACCTATAGTAAATAATAATATAATTGTATATATAACAGAGTCTCAACAGCTCTGTCCTCGCGTCGAAGTACATTGCAACGCCGAACCGGTTACAGAACCGCTTCTGCCGTTGCCCACTGCAAAAGTTCATACGTGTATACTGTGTATACCTTACCCTATAATGTTGTACGTAAAACTTTAGTTTTTGTAACGGCTTAAGTTATAAGCTTAGCGTACAGTTGTTGAGCAGAAAAATAGAAAAACAACATTGGACAACTTTTTTATTTATCTCTAAAATATGTACCCAACCCATGAAAAGTAGGTGAATTGTCATAATTAGTTCGTTCTGATCGAGAAATTGCGGTTTTTACGGATGTAAAATAAATAAAAAATCTCTAAACTCTAAACTAATATTCTAAATACAAAAATAATTCTATTTGTCTATTTATTGGCCTATGACACTTTCATAGCTAAAACTCGAAATCGATTTGTGATTCTACTCCGCCTGATGGAAAGCATGGGTAGTATCCAAGAGTGGGGGCCACCTTAATCGCTGCCAATGCAGACAATTCAGTATAGCGGTCCACATTATGGCGACTTGGTGAGATGCTTTTTCAAGCCCCGCTTAAAGTACCGGCGATCATAGTGGGAAGGAATAGAAAGGACAACTACTAAAACAATAGTAAATATAATTGTGATCGCTGTGTCTGTTAACTTAAGCTACGTCAGACGGTAGCTAAACTTAAAGCTAGATATTGCTTAGTGAATTATGTTCAATCCTACCTCACTCGGACAAGAGTTGGGTTTATGGGTTACAACACTAAACCACGGAAGTTATGTTTGAAACGGTTTTCATCTTATTTCTATAAAAACGATAATAATCATTCCTAAGTATAATAAACTTAGCTTAGTAATAAGTATTCCTTATGTAGATATTTATCGTTTTCTTAACATTTCAACATAAATATTTTATAATAATTTGGTATTTTTATGAATAAACTATTTGAGTTAGTTTTAATATCGGTACCAGATCGATTTTTAAGATACCTTCAAATACCTTCATTAAATTTTAAAATAAAATTATAAATAAATAGCTATACCACACAGAGGATCAACTTATAATCGCAGCATTCCTGCTGCCGTGTTTTGAGACCGGTAGGCCAGTGGTGCTCAAGCATCTTACGACGCCGCCATAGTGTGGGTCACTATGCTGCTTGTTTACCCCCATACCAAAATTTTTTTAACTATTATTAGATCCAAGTGAGATATTTTACAAACGTAAACGTCACTATATAAATAATTTTCACATTTAGCATGATGGCCTAAGTGATCGTCGCGCCTCCTTCTATATTCAAACAAGGTTGTGAGGTGTGTGGGACACCTCACAAAATGTTGTTCTGAGTCTGGGTGTCTTTTTAGTGTCTTTAAAAAAAAAAGAATTGAGTGGATGGAAATGGATGGGTGAACTCAACGATAAGTCTCATGGTCAGTGGGCCTAGTCATGTTACAAATGATTTGATTGTTTGATTGACTTATATTTTGTTTTGATCACAGAACTGAGTGACATTAGTCAATCAATCAAAAGAATAGAGGAGTGATACACTTCTATCTTGGCTAGTCTGCCCCTCAAGCTTAGTTGCAAACTTTTTTGTTTTCTATTCTTTGTTCCATGCCTCGTTGGTCTAGTGGTTAGCGTATGCGACTGCTAATCAAGAGGTCTCGGGTTCAAATCCCGGGTCGGGCCAAAAAGTGTTTTTGGGTTTTTCTTAGGAAGTTCCTAATAACAGCCCGGAGTTTGGAAGTTTGGCGGTGATTCACACCCATGCCTCGGAGAGCACGTAAAGCCGTCGGTCCCGGTTGTCATGAGCATCTATGGCGATCGTTATTGGGAAGTCAGTGCCAGGGAAATCAAATATACTGACAACTAGTTCAATCTTCGAATTTCAGTTCTCCCTTAGGGTTGCGGAGATCCGATGCCAGTCGCTCCGTGGAAAAACTGAAATTAGGTAAAACCGGTTGAACTCTAGTAGTCGACCCCAAATAAACTTGGGAATAAAGGCAAGGAAGATGATTCTCTGTTCCATTTCTATAATATCTTGTTTCATTGGCTAACTTTTCGTTTTAATCACATGACTGTGGCGCTATTTTGTATGAGTCTATTTTTACGAATAATAACGGCCTCTCAGCAATCCTCCCTACTAGTAGTCACTGTCCTTGTTAGCTAGTAGTAGAAGTACATTTATATAGGTCATGGAAATAACCACATCGTAATATAACAATTATCTAAAGCAAACACATCCATGATTCCCACACTATGATTGCTCAGGTAAATGCACTGGTTGTTGACTCAGATAATATTTATTTCATATTGCAAAATGTTTAAGTGGATTATCAATATACTTGAAATACTTTATCAGTTTAACTGACTCAGGTCTTGAGTGGTAATTTATTAATGAAAAGGTTTCTTTATTATTTTTATCAAATAAGTACATCCTCATACATTTTTTTAATTAAATTTTTTTTAATGGGGCTAGATAACAACCGTTATATCTCAAAAAAAAAATACTTAATAACACATTGTTAATAATTTTTAGGAGTCTACTCCTAGGTTTAAACTTTTAAATTCATGAAAATATAGTAATTCATAACTAAATAAATAATGAATAATATTTCAGACAGCTTACACACAACGCCATCTAGTCCCAAACTAAGCAGAGCTTTTAATATGGGTACTAGACAACTGATATATATAATTAAATATTATACATAGAAAACTAAACAAATAGCAAAGCAATTCCCATACTACGAAACAAATAGCAAAGCAGTCGCATTGGATAGATATTTTGAGAAATCAATCTGAATGTCTGTTGGCATAACAGTTGATCATGACTAAATCGCTACAGTTATTTAAATCATATTTGGTCAGGAAATACTGTGATTCCCGAGGCAGGACATAGACAACTTTATACCACGATGGCCAAAATACACGAGTGGAACAGCTTCTTATATGTACCTATACATTGCAACATCTGTAGTAACACTTTATTTTTGACGTGAGCTCGATCAGTTCACATCTGAAAAACATTCTCCAATACAAACAAAAAACTATCCTAAGAATTAAATATGGTTGTAGCGTATATATTTAGTCCCTTTGATAAAAATCTAATAAATTCTGCTAATATTTACTTAACTCTCTTTTATTTACTAAAACCAAACAAACTCAGAACTAAAATAATTAAGTAAACCAAACAAACTCAACGATATGGGAATCTAACCCACTACAGGTGTGCAAATAAACACTACATTCGCACTTTGTTGGTTATTATTAATTAAACTTTCACTTATTAAGTTATTAAATTTAACTCACTTAAAGAGATAATTTCATATATAATATGAGCAAAAGCTAGTAAATGCATAAAACAAAATAGACATCTCTCTTCTTCCTAGCTTTTATTATTCTCAAGTTGATTTGGTGTCGGCTACTAGTTCAACCGGTTTTTACCTGAATATCAGTTTTTCTACGCAGCGACTGGCAACGTACCTTCGCAACACTCGAACTCGAACTGAATTCGAAGTTTGATCTAGTTATCAATATATTTGATGGTACTGACTTTCCGATAACGATAGCCATAGATGTTTATGACAACCGAGACCGACGTGAGACGGCTAAACCTGCTTTCAAAGGCACGGGCATGAAACACCACCTTTTCCAAACTCTGGGCTACTATTATGAATTTCGTGTTAGAAAAAACCAACAACATACTAACTTGGGACATTAGATAAAATATATATGTATGGTATTTTAGCAAACCGTTTAATGTTGATTAATTAAAACGACTTTATGATAATAAATTAACTAGTTAAGATTATTCGAGCTATTATCACTGCAATTAAGTAACATAAATAAAATTAATTAGACATATTTTACAGCGTAGTATAAATCCATACTAATATTATAAATGCGAAAGTAACTCTGTCTGTCTGTCTGTCTGTTACGCTTTCACGCCTAAACCACTGAACCGATTTTGATAAAATTTGGTTTGAAGATAGAACTGAACTTGGGAAAGGACATAGGATACTTTTTACTGCATTAATCGAGATACAAAGGCCAAAGCTAGGTGATTATAAAAATACATAAATCGTAGGTTTCAAAATCTATCACTATTTATCTCCTGTCAAAACTTCACAGGTTGCTAGGCATAACACAATTGCATGGCAACCATAATGTTAGTTTGACAATGACATGTAGACCAGTAGTCCAGGGTTGTCCAAACCTATTGGAAAAGGAGGAGAATATTATAAAAATGAAAGGAAAATAATTTACGGGCGATCTGAGGTCAGGAAGAGGTAGGGGGGGAGGTTTTCGGGTCCTTTAAGCGGGGCGTGAAAAAGCATCTGACTAAGCCGCCATAGTGTGGGCCGCCATACATTATTGTCTGCATTCGCAGCAAGTGTGGTAGCCCCGATTCTTGGATTCTGCTAATACTTTCCATCAGGCAGAGTAGAGTCACTTTGGATGGCTAAATATATAAAACAAAGGGTAAAGAACGGTTTATCTCGATTTCCGGCAAAACTACAAGTCCTATGGAAAAAAGTTAAATGGCACAGTTGTAGGTAATCAAAAGATCTACAATTTTTAGGGTTCGAAGTTTATAACTTCCAACCCTTATCGATTCCTCATGTCCGTCTGTCCGTCCGTCCTCCTTACCGTCCAAACGGTAAGTGCTAGAAAAATGAAACTTTGCATGAATATGTATTGTAATTACGTCGACAAAGCGTTACAATAAAATTATGAAAAATATTTTTATATAGGGTACCTCCCCTACACGTAAAGTGGGGATGTTTTTTTTCTTACCCCATCATATGGGGTATCATTATATAGGTCTTTTTAAAACATTAAAAGGTTGTTAAGACGAACTTTAAACCCATTTTTTTGATTTAGGTATCAGTTTGCGAGAAATTCCACTTTTTTTGTAAAAACAGGGCGTCCCCTCCCTCTAAAAGCTAAACGGCCGGCTCAAAAAATCTGGAAAAATTTGTGATAGTGGTCCATAATATAATAACTTTAAATGAAAACTATAACGAATTAGATGACTTTGTTAGTTCAGGAGTTATAGAGGCTTAACTTCTACAATGTGCTTACTTGGAAAAGTCATACAAAATTAACACATTAATACGTAAACATAACAATTATCCTATTATTATTATCATATTTTTGGATACAATTTCTAATCCACGTAACATTATGGGTGACTGAGGAACCCTTTCCTGTGCGTGGCCTGACGCACTTGGCCGATTTTTTATTTACACTTTTTTTCACATAACCTCAAATTATATGTGAAAAATTCAAAAAACTAAGTTTTTGGTTTTTTATTTTTATCTTTTACAAATAAAATTATTTTTTAACGAAGTTTAGTGAAAACTTACCTTTTATGTCTCGAATACACTGTAATTTATTTGATTTGAAATATTATTTTTTTAACCCGATTTTGACTTAATACCGAAAATTCACCCGTCGAAATATCTACTTTTTTCAAAAAATTAGGGTGTTTTCTGTTTGATGAAATCTCTACTTTCCGATGGTGTAATCCCTACTAATATTATAAATGCGAAAGTAACTCTGCCTGTCTGTCTGTCTGTTACGCTTTCACGCCTAAACCACTGAACCGATTGAAAATAAAGGTAGAAAGAAGGGTTTGACATAGGGGACGAAAGTTTGTGTCTAAGTTCCTTATTATCAAACATAAAATCATGTAAGATTGTTTAATCTACCTTTACCGTGTCGCGCGATATATACGATTTCCACGCGGGCGAAGCCGCGGGTGGAAAGCTAGTGAATAATAAATAATAACACATACTATAACAATGCATTTGAGTCGATATTAAATTCAACCAGTTTAATTAAGTCAACATATTTATGTATTTGTATCAGTTTTCCTGTACGTAGAAAAAAATGTAGAAAAATCGATGGAAATGGAATACGTCTCATATATAGTTCTTGTCATATTTATAGAGATAACTGTATTGTATGCAAACCGCTGTAAAGATTCTTTCAAAGACAGTTTTGGTACCCATTCTACCAGGCATGTATTGCTTTGATGACAATGCATCAACAGACTTTAATAGTCCACTGCTGGACAAAGGCCTCTCCTTAGAAAGGAGGTTTTGACCTACTATATCACGCTGGCCTAATGGGTTGGTATAGGGTTGGTTTCAAGTTTTCCTTCTCTTTGCATTGATGTTGTCTTGCGTGGTTTATACCTTAGTAGCCTTTTACGACACCCGCGGAATAAATGGGATGGTGACACTCTGTTTTGAGCAGTATGCAGGGCAGCATGGATCGTGCTGCTGACAGTGGAGCTAATTTCGTCTGGTCAGCGCAATGGGCTGCGGCCTCTGGGTACGCCTCTGGTTATTAATTACATTTCATTTTGAGCAATTTTTGTTTTTCGTTAAGCTAGTTACAATGCGAATTCTAAGGCCGTGGTCTCGAAGTCAATAGGCGCGGATCACCAATGTCCGCGGCGCGGAGAGCATCGTCGTAGCGTTCGAAGTCATTTGAACTGCCTAGCCCATGCCGCATCGTTCCCGCTGGCTTCGTCTCCGCGGCCTAAAGGGACCACTGAATTGCAGCCGTAGTGATACCACCACCTGATAGAAAACTAATGTCAATCAATTCTTTCATTGCTTTGAACCGAATGAGTGAGGTTCCCATAGTTTAAGCCCTCAGACATTCGCGGAGGGAGGCCTTTGTGACTCTTCAGTTGCATGTGTTGTTTATGTAAATTCATGATTATAGTCGGAGAGAAACACGTGTTCTGGTAGTGAGCTCCAAGTATTAACCGAACTGCAGGTGATAATGGTCCGATATAGTTAAATCAATCAGTACAAAGAATCCTTATTGTGCAAAAACTGCAGCTAAACTGTCATAGTAATAAAAATAAAAGGCACTTGCGATTTCATTAAAAACAATATTATTGTTTACACTTTAATACGCATTTAAGAGGAAAAAATAAAAATATTATGATTATATTATAAATATTATGATACAGATATATTCATTGAACTACAATTGTTATTCATTACAACTATCATCTTGTGGTTATTTATGTGGTCAACCTCCTTCTGAAAACATTTCAGTCGCAATATATTTTGATAGGTTTATTATAAAAATAATGTTCTAGATTTTCCGATGGAATAATCATTGCAAGATCCTTAAATATCATATCATGGAAATAAAGGCTAGGAAGATGATAGAGTATATAATAAAAATAACACATAGTAAAAGGAGTATCTATTATTCTTGTAAAACAATGAAACACACCCACCAATAGATAGTGCAAACAATAATATTATTGTTGTCGACGTAATTTGTTATGCCTACTTATAACTATCTACCTAAAACATTCAGTAGTCACTATTGCTTTTAGTTCAATATTCAGTAGAATACCGCAATAAATATTTTATTTATTTACCTTATAGGAGCAATAGTATGTATATGATGCAAGTATTACTGAAGTATTGCAACACATGTGCAATATTTGTTGAGCCTTGAATTCTTTTTCGTGTTTTTAAGAACCTTTCTAAAGACCCTCTCTTCATCTGAGTCTCTGAACCAGTAAAAAGATCATGGGCTATCTTCTTACCCGGTGATATGTTTTTAAATGCTTATATCCTAGGTATGGAAGCGTAAAAGTAGTTCAATCTCCGAATTTCAGTTCTCTTTAGGATTGCGGAGGTCCGATGCCAATAGCTCCGTGGGAAAACTGAAATTCAGGTAAAACCGGTTGAACTAGTAGCCGACCCCAAATAAACTTGGGAATAAAGGCTAGTAGGAAGAAGAAGTCTAAAAGTCTTCAGTTCAAATCGGGAAGATAATTACGATAGTAGTTATTGAACAAGTTTTTGGATAAAACTTTGAGGAGTGTAAAAATCATTTTTTTTGTTTTTTCTCTTAAAAGAAACTCTCGTATTATGACGAGAGTTTTTTTTTTACTTATGACAAATGGCCTGCCAAAGTGACTCTACTCGACCTAATGGAAAGTGTGAGTAGAATCTAAGAGTTGTGGTCACCATACTGATTGCGAATGCAGACAATGCAAAGCCACACTATGGCGGACTAGGACGGTGCTTCTGCATCATGATCGTATAACGTACACAAGGTTATAATTGCAAGACAATGGTAATAGAACCAATTTTCTTTGGATTGTAAACATGTTGATATTAAATCAGTAATTTATAACTATTTTGGACATTTTACACACAACGCCATCTAGTCCCAACTTAAGCAGGGCTTGTATTATGGGTACCAGACAACTGATATTAATACATAAACATATTTTTTTTTGTAAAAAGATACATATTATACATAGAAAATCACCCAAACTCCGAAACAAATATTTGCGGATTACACAAACATTTAGTCCGACCCGGGAATCGAACCCAACACCTCTTGATCAGCAGCCGCATACGCTGACCACTAGACCAACAAGTCAGTGATGCAAATGAATGAGATTTAGTGCATTTACTCAAATTACATAAGTCGATTTACGTAACACATCACTTTTGACTACAAAGTTCTGTTTTTAACGTGCGCGTAAGATACGAGTCGGTGCTTTGCTTTATTGCTTCTGTGAATTTACCAACAGCTCTTAGTGCTTTATCACCGCGTAGTAATTTATTTACAGTACGTGATATGTTTGTTATTATAATATTGTTATTGTCAATAGAAATTGATATACTTACAGTAATCAGAACATAGCAATTAAAGATTTTAAATGTCAACTTGATGATGAAGACACCATTGGAATATAATCAACCTCTAAAATAACACATTTCTTGTCTCGATGTCTGACAAATTGGCATGGTGACCCACACTATTAAAATGATGTTGCATCTTTAGACACTTACTATTATAAATATAATTTAATATAAACAGACATTATAGATATCTGTAAATTGTTTATCAAAGTACAATATTACACTATCGAGTAGTACACATAATAATTATATAAATAAATTGACAATGAGATAATTTTACAACTGGCTACTACGCACGCGCGTTACTGATAACAGAGCATTGTGTTACGCTTGTTAAGGTGACGATTTATTTTGTAATATTCATATTACTATATACTTTCTATATGTATTTTTTGTATTGTGACGAATGAATAATAATAAAAATACAAAATAACAAATATTTCGGACGTCTTACACACAACGTCATCTAGTCCCAAACTAAGCAGAGCTTGTATTTTTACTAAACAACTGATATAAATACATAAACATACTTTTTTTTGTAAATACATACATAATATACATAGAAAATACCCAGACTCCGAAACAAATATTTGTGGATCACATAAATATTTAGTCCGACGTGGGAATCGAACCCGAGACCTCTTGATCAGCAGCCGCATATGCTAACCACTAGACCAACAAAGCAGTCAAATAGGCCTAATAGGAAGTGCGATCACTCTGGCGGACAATGCTGGAAAGCCGTACGGAAGGAAAACATGAAAAATGACACTACCATTCCGTCTGGCCAATGTTCAGTGTTATACAGTAGGCCCAGATTTCTTTACCAAGATCCATGTTCTGCAGGGAACTGCAATGGCTGTGATATAAGTTTTATAAATAAAGATTCTTCCACAAATAACAACGGTTAGAAATGACCAAACTTTATAGGAAATTATGCCAGATTTCTGAGGCATAAGATGGAATATTATTATATAGTGTCAACCTATCGCCGTCCACTGCTGGACGAAGGTCTCCCCCAAGGAACGCCAACCATCCCGGTCTTGGGCAGTCGGCATCCATCCGCCGCCAGCCACCTTCCTCAAATCATCGGTCCATCGTGCCGCACATTATTAAACGGAGTAAATATTTTTGTGGTGTTTTATATAATGTTTATTATAATTAGCAATTAATTATCTATATTAAACACAAATAAGAAATGCATCGTAAATGCCTTTGTGTTGAGTAACATGATTCATATTTTATAGTAAATACAATTATTACTATTAAAATTCCTTATTGAGGAATGTAAATACAACATTCTCCACACATGTTATGACCTCTTGTTTTAATGACCCGTCTGGCCAGCGTGGTATAGTAGGTCAATACCTCCTTTTCAAGGAGAGGCCTATGTCCAGCAGTGGACTGTTAAAGGCTGTTGATGGTTGATGGATATCAATGTATTTACGGTACTGACATCCATTTGATTTTTTTCAATTTTTGTTTTGTTGGTCTGTTTGTTTCAGGTAATCTTTGAAACGGCTGGGCCGATTTTAACGGGACTTTCACTCACAGATGGCTGATGACATAAGGAGTTACTTATGCTATCTTTTTAGACTAGTTTCACTCCACAGCGTTACTCAAGATTGACCACAATAACTGCGGGTAACACCGCGTGATTCAGCTAGTTCGTAATAAGATTCTACTAGTACATTAGAGCGAGCCTGAAATTTTCACCAATGGATGAAAATTCCTCATCGAAAGGCTATCCTGGTATGGACATGTGATGTGGAAAGAATAGCAAAATGTCGTGAAGAAAGTTTTAAGTTCCTACTGAAAAGTTTTTTTTTAATAATAATATTAATATTAATTTCTCGAAATTATTTGTAACTTTATTGTAATATAACTTTCTTCACTACAGGCAGTTATAAAAGTAGAGGATGATCAAATTAAAATGGATAGACTGCGTGAAAGAAGATATGGCCTGAAAAGGAGTTAGCAGTGAACTGACGAGTGATAGAGAAGAATAGAAGAAAAAATTCATTGCACCGACCCCAAATTAATATGGGAGGAGAGCCTTTGTTCATCAATGACTAGTAATATACTATTGTTATTGATGAGCCGACTGGTAAATTATGTTTAATAGTTTATTTCTACAACTAGAGCTAAAGTATTAGAGAATAACGCGAGAAGAAGAAAGAAGGAACGTGGAAAGTCTTCAGAAAATCATAAATGACAATGCTTTTAATCTTCTCTTTTTTAGAGAATGTCTGTGTGAGAAGACACTTATTCTTACTCCAATTTACATTGTTCCTTTGTCGCGTCTAAAAACAATATATTTTAGAGGAGAAGTGGCATCAGACAGGAGTAGGCATCCGGCCATAAAATCTTTGCAAATTGATTAGGGGCAGTTTCTGTTTTGGTTTGTAGTTTTTTTTAATTGTTAATAGAGAATCTAAGAGCGTATCTTAATTTATTTTTTACCATTTTGTTTGTTGCTCTATTCCAATGTTGATTGTTGTTGATTTGACTGCCTTGTTGGTCTAGTGATTGGCGTATGCGGCTACTGATCAAGAGGTCTCGGGTTCGATTCTCGGATCAGACCAAATATTTGTGTGATCCACAAATATTTGTTTCGGAGTCTGGGTGTTTTTCTATGTATAATATGTGTGTATTTACAAAAAAAAGTATGTTTATGTATTTATATCAGTTGTTTAGTACCCATTATACAAGCTCTGCTTAGTTTGGGATTGTGTGTAAGATGTCCGAAATATTAAAAGAAAAAATGTTGAGTAAGGTTACCAGACGAGAGCTTACTATGAGTAAGTTTTATAATCATTTTAGTATTCTTTTATCGTTAAGATTTCGGAATAAACCGACCCGTGAATCGATGTTCGACCCGTGAATCGAAACCCTAGTTTTCGACTCACGGGTCGATTTTATTTACAAGGAAAAAGAACATCTATATGCATTTATATCACTTGCCTAGTACACATAGTATAAGGTCTGCTATGTTTGGGACAAGATGGCATCGTGTATCAGATGTCTCAAAGATTTATTCATTTATTGAAAACATGTGCATACGAAATTTATTTCTGGAATATTGTTAGTGTTATTTTTAATATTAGCTAAAATAACTCGGATAAAAATTTTGTGTTAAATAATTATTGGAAACTGATTTCTGAGAATTTATTTTTTTCAAGATCAAACCTCGCATATAGTTCCAAAACAAAGTTCCATTAAATTTTAAATACCTAACAGAAAGTATTTAAAGTTGTAACTATGCCTTAACTGAAAATAAATATAAACAAAACATAAATTGATACACAGCTATCAGAGGAAGCCGAACCATTGCACTCGCGATAGTACGACAATATTACAACAATATACATGCATTTATTCGATAACACTAATTTTATTCAACCAAAATGACCGCGTTAAAAATTATGCAACGATATAGACTTTCTTATCTGTAACGATGAATAAGTATAAAGTCAAAATTATTATGTTAATATCTAGATCTACTTAAATTTACACAAACACTGATACCTGAATGGCCCCATCATTGGTGGTGGTTCGAGGACAATATGCAGGTGTTGCACACTTCTGAATTATATCTATAAATACTTCAATTTAATTAAAATATTTTTCTATGTAGAATTGTTAAAATTATTATACCTACATATTCTTCAAAATGAAATGCAATATATATATATATATTACCTCTGATTTCCATATCTTTAAACAAACTTACACAGAGCACACATTTGTAGTATTAGAGAGACAATGAACTGTCATTGTCTCTCTAATACGTAACAACGAAACAAAAAAAAAGAATAATATTTTTTTTTACTTTAGGATATTTAAGGTAAATTACATTCAAGGTCAAGCTTGCTTGCTTTTATTTTACATAAACGGCATTTTTTTTTAATATTTATTTTTTTAAAGTGCATGTGATGCTATTTATTTTCGACCCTACTTGGGTCAATTTGCTGACTTTCGGATTTCCCTCCTCATTTTCACCCCACCACATATATTTGCAGATATGGGGTATTTTCCCCACTTTTATCCCAAGAGTTTTTTCAGGGCTCAACCGATTTTCATTAAACAAATTATTTTGTAATTTTTACGTGATGCGCTTTTATATATACTCGATTATATTTATAGACATTCGATTATTCTTCCCCAATTTCACCCCCACAACTTTTAAACGACTCAACCGATTTTCAAATCAAAAAAAACTCGCCCGTAACTCACCTCTCATACAAGAAACAACTAAATTGAAATCGCTTCATCCGTTCGCGAGCTACAGAGCCACAGACAGACAGACAGACAAGTCAAACTTATAACGCCCTTCTTTTTGCGTCGGGGGTTAAAAAGTTGCCAGTTATGAGTACAAGTATTGTTCAGTTTGTTCTGAACACGTATGTTATGTATAAGAATACTTTATTTAAAAGGGTTATCGCGGTAAAAAGCAGCCTAATACATCACAAGAATCAAAGTATATCCTTTCCAAATTTCATTGAAATCAAATTAGTTCTGAAAGTGTAACACACAGATATACAGAGCTACTTTCGAGTTTATAATATTATTTATGTATGGATTGGTAATTCATACTACAAGTTTAAAAACAAATTATTTACTTTCGTTTTAATTATAAATTTTATTGAGTATCGTAAGAAAATGAAAAAGACTTTGCTTTACGTTTATGATGAATATAACATCAACTTCATGGCTTTACATAAGGCCAGTCCCAAAATTTTTCATCCCACGTGGGTGTCGTAAAAGGCGACTAAGGGATGAACTACGCAAGACAACATCAATGCAAAGAGAAGGAAAACTTGAATCCACCCCTATATCAACCTGTCTGGCCAGCGTGGTATAGTAGGCCAATACCTCCTTTTCAAGGAGAGGCCTATGTCCAGCAGTGGACTGTTAAAGGCTGTTGATGATCCATGAGCATTAGAAAAAAACAACCATTCCCTTAAGATATAAACCTACATTTTATCTACAAACAACCCACACCAAATTGACTTCCAATTATAATGAAACATTGGGCTCCGTTCTTTAAGCCCGCCTACACTATTCCAAAACAACCTACAATAAAGATTACAACCAAGATTACGCGGGCTACTGTAAAATTACAATTTTCGTATATTACAAATAGATTGAATAGAAAAAAGACTGATGTTATTTCAATATTAGATTAGCCCGACGCGGTTGGGTTACATTCACGATGTTCAACCGCACAATATTATATTTTAACCATAGGTACACCACAACACCGTTTGTTCGATACGACAAACTGGTAAGTTGTAGTGATGTAATCAATGCAAAACTATCGATGTTTTTATACCTATGATGTGAATTTACAATGATTTTGACTGTTCAAGTTGAAACTGTTTTTGGTTTTTAAAATATGTTCATAAAGAATCTGTCTTTACCTTCATTTTATGCTTAAATATAGTTGTATATAGTTGTAATTTTTTTCTTTTTAGAACCAAAAAAAACTATGAAACACATGAATGTTGTATATTGCGAATTATTGGTTTGATATTTGATTTGATGTGGTATTTTCTTGCTTAACTTTTCCTCTTCTTTATAAGGTTACTATAATTTAACGACTGTTAAAATATATTGATGATGATAAAAATTTATTTACCTTTTTACACATTTTCATCAAAGTTCATTTTCGTATTTTTTTTATTTTTCCATACATTTTATAACCGCTTTAATTAAATATGATCCACTTTTATTTGTTTAAAAGTGAACTTCATCGTACGTTTATTAGCTGATTCATTACTTTAAACGATATTAATTATCGTAGTAGGTAGTAATAGTAACCATACTAATTAATTTATCGACATCTACACATCACTAAACGTTGAGAGGATGCATTAAAACCGATGGTAGATTCTGTGCGCACGCGCCGAGTCGAAATTCAAGTTGTAACATAATATCGACGTATTTATTGCGTTTGTGTTGCAGTTGACCACATCGTGTAGAGAATTTATTTTCTTATTGTTAAATGAATTACAATATTATTAATCATGTTCTTAGAATAAGATAAAAGTGTAAGTTATATAGATTTTATGTAATTCACGCAATTTAGGTACGGTATACCAAAAATGTTTTAACTTCGTATTTTTCTTGTTCAGTAATAAATTTTTGGATCGTTTCGTTCTTTTAGCTTTTATATGATATTCTTTTTAGGAATTAGGAAAAGGTTGAGCAGAAAGATGATAAAGAAGATTTTTTTATCTACTTTTATTAATTGTAAGAATATATTGTGTGTGAGTACACATGAAATAATTGATTGTTTAAAGAGATTACTCGCTAAGTTCTGTCTTGAACAACTTTAATAAAACGTAAAGAAGCGAGGTAATAGTTCTTTAACGTTAGGTACAGTAGGCTGAGTATTATTTAGGTTTTCAGACGTCACAAAAAATAGGAATTCTTTCCCAATTACATGGACAGAATGCCTAAAGCTTGAATAAAGTAAAATTGATTAAATTTAAAAATAGTAACAATAAACATTATGTATGTATATATATTGAGAAGCCCAAAATCGATCAGAGTGGTGTGCAATGGGAGAGGCCTATGTCCAGCGGTGGACTGCGATAGGCTGATGATGATGATGATGATGTATGTACTTACATATATAGTTTTAAAAGTGATAAAAAAATGATTGTTATGATGATTTACGCGCCTAACACAATATTAAACCTTAGTGATGTCCCGTTAGACTATGGTTTAATAAATCAAAAGTTAAACGCCGTCCGACTTGTTGTTACGTGCGTTAGGCAGCCACTAAATGGAGCGTATGTCACACCGTCTTGACACGTATACATGCGTATACCTTATGTGTAATAAATACATGAGAATCATTTTATCTGTTGTTAATATGTAGTTACTAAAGATTACACCAAGCCTGGGAGAAATGTGAAACTTTTTGAGATACATTTTTAGACCGAATTTTCTACATATTACTGTAATACAATACATTTATCCATTCCTACCTTGTTTACCTAAAACTTCTTAGAACATTTTTGTCAGATTTTATAAATAAATAATAAATAGATATTTCGGACTTTTGACATAACGCCATCCCAAACTAAGCAGAGCTTGTATCATGGGTACTAGATAAATGATAAATATACATGTATACTTTTTTTTTGTAAATACATATATATTATACACAGAAAAGAGCATGACGTTTGGTTACACACTTAAGGGTGAAGAGTTTATAACCTTAAATTGTGTGGCTAAAACCAAAAAAAAATAGATCCGTTAAAGATAACTAATACATCACTACAATAATATTAAATTGTATGCATTTTCCCCTTTCTGTTACATTTACTTCATGGTACAAACCACAAGTCTGCCTTAAATAATGTATATTATTATACAATAACTACTCTTCAATAACTAATATTTTGTTTTGATCACGTGACTGAGTGACATTAGCTAATGAAACAAGAGAATAGAGAAAATTGAATAAAAAACTAAACGCGTTTGCAACTTAGAGGTACTGTAAACAATATTACATTTTGGTGTGATACGCAGCTTCAACACGAGCAAATGCGCTATTCGCTACTGTCTTTATGTGTACAGTTTAAAGCAGTTAATCTGACTGTACTTTGTGTGATATTCTCGACGGTTTAGCTGCCCTTAACATGGACTTTATTATGATTTGTTGGTATGGCCTTTTACGCGCAATTTGAGATAAATCCTAGCTAACTGAGCTTGAACATCAAGAAACTATAAATTTTCTTATAATTTAGTAAAATTCTATTATTATTATATGTAGCCTACCAAAGTGACGCTACCCTACCTGATGGAAAGCATGAGCAGAATCTTAGAGTGGAGGCCACCACACTTATACTATACCAGATAATAAAGTATGGCAACCCACACTATGGTGGCTTAGTGAGATGCTTTTTTCACGCCACGTCACTTATCGAAATTTTCCAGGCACATGGAATTTGGAGCACTCAAAGTTTTCTAATAAAAGGTCCTTTCTGACTCTTTTCTGGTAAATCTTTTTCAGATCCCACCTTATTCTAAACAGACAACTATGAGGTGATGTGATTTTGCGGCATCAAAAATATAAGAATAAAACTAACACAATTCTCAAACAAAGGAACCTCAAACGCTTCTCACCTTCGTCGGGTGTCACAAATTAACACTCAATTTTCCTTATAACTAAAGTAA
Source organism: Phragmatobia fuliginosa (assembly GCA_932526445.1). NCBI lineage: Eukaryota > Metazoa > Arthropoda > Insecta > Lepidoptera > Erebidae > Phragmatobia > Phragmatobia fuliginosa. The sequence continues at coordinate 14,856,076 of OW052078.1, read as the reverse complement.
GTCAGAGTAATTTATTACAAGACAAAAACAACATTAAAGTGTAAGAAAAGGCTTTGTTAATTAACTATGTAGACGTCGCGTCGCTCAACTCGTCATCATATGTTGCGTAGAACTTGCTAGTTATTATCAGAAAATACGGTATTAAAGAACGACGAGCTTATTCACTAACATGTTGTGAATAACAATTTCACCATTTTAAGTGGAGCCTGAGTCTGGTGGACTGTTGTAGTTTGATAATTATCTGACAATGTATTGAATAGTTGTTTATTTGATTTTTAATCACAATTGCATTTTAGATTGATTTGTATTCCTATCGGTCACTAAAATTCGAATGTGTTTTTGTATCTCTGCATAGAAATGCAAAATTGATCTTGAAGTAACTGATCTAGAATATACGTATATGTATATCATAATATCATTGTTAAGTTTTAAAGCATTATTGAATGTTGTATAGATAAAGTGTCACACTCTAAGTGCGGATTGACACACTCCAGAACGCTATTAGATATTGGGAATTTCTAAGAGGTTTTGTTATAAGAATTTTAAGGAATACTAATTAGTTAGAAACTTGAAAAACTTATGAATTTTTTAATAATTTTAAGGTGATAGTTTTCGTCATTTGAGATACTAAAATTACCAAAGTCAAAATCTCCAAATTCACTAATTAAAACTACCTTGTTGTTCATTCGACTGCCTTGTTGGTCTAGCGGTTAGCGTGTGCGGCTGCTGATCAAGAGGTCTCGGGTTTGATTCCCAGGTTGGACTAAACATTTGTGTGATCCACAAATATTTATTTCGGAGTCTGGGGGTTGTCCATGTATAATATGCATGTATTTACAAAAAAAGTATATATATATTTATATCAGTTATAGTATATATTTATAATATAAGTTATAATATATAATACAATACAAGTTCTGCTTAGTTTGGGATTAGATGACGTTGTGTGTTAAATATTTTCATTTATTTATTTACACCACAAATTTGACCTACTTATTAAGTATTAATAATTTTATCACAAAATTTCTAACACTGGTAGTGTTTAATATTCTTGTTGTCTAAACCTTTTATCCGTATGTCACAAAACCATCCATTAAGTGGATATAAAAATTATTTCTCATTTTACAATCAAGCGCACTTATTGCGCCTGTCACGATGACGATGCCCAGACGTCGCGTGTGGCGTGTCTTCTATACGATTGTCGTTTGTCAGTGATTATGGTTTTTCAGCTAGAGATAAAACGGGATTTCAATCTATACTATATTAAGTCATGTTTAACATCAGATATTTCTCTCGTTGTCTTCTCTTTTTAAAACTGTTATAATGATGTATTATAAATTGTAAAGTCATCTCTCCTCATTTGCGATTTTTTTGAGTAGAAATTGTCATGTAGCTAAATAACTTTTATACTGAGTATGGATTCTATTACTATTTGGGACTAAAAGTTATTTTAGGGGCTACTTAGATATTTATTTCAGGGTCTTAGTACTAGGTACTTATTAGGTTTCTGCAAAGTTGTTCCCAAATAATATATTGATTCACAACTGATAATCGTATCGTAATTAAATAAATCTATTTCTAAGTTTTCAAGGAACTTACCTAAGGTTTCAGTGACCTGTTACATAAAAAGTCCTTCTTTTAATTGTAAAGGAATATAATCTTTAATATATTATACAAAGTCGTCTAAAAATAATTACAAAATCAGGGTCTGTATCATTCAACGAAAGATAAGTGTAGCCACGTGCTACTTCATCGTTTCGATCGATAAGTATATAGACAAGCACATGAACCAATGATTTAAAACCATAAGTGCCACGATGTCGTAGTAGATAAGGTTATTTAATTACTTCGTCAGCCATTGGCAGCATAAAAGCGCTTGAAGGTTAAACTTGCTTTATGTAAATGTTATTATGTATCGACTGTATTGGTTAGTATATAGACAAACTCTAATACAACAACTCATCATTAACCAAATGACCAAATCTTATAACGGACTTTCTCGTTTGTTGGCTTTGGACATTTTGGCAGATAATTTGTCTAATTTTAAAGGAAAAATGGAATATCTAAAATCGTGGAATATCTTGAGTCTAGATTTCGGTTGGTTTGATTTTTATTTCTGAAGCTACTTTAAGTATTTAATTAATAATCATACTAACTTTAAAACTCAAATAACTATACACTAATTGAAGTAAATCATTAAAGCAAAGACCTATATTTACGAGTCGTAAAAGCATCTTCAAATGCAATATATCACTAATCTACGCGTTACTTGAAATAAGCACTTTACTGCCACTAAAAGCTCAACAAAGATAATGAAAAATTGCTAATTGCCTATGAAATATGAGGCTTCTAGCATTCGCCATCAGTAACCACAAAAAGGCATGTCATATTTTAAATCGGAATGCTAAAAGCCCCATAAGTAGCTGGTCATCAACGTCATAATATCATGTCGATAATGTGTCACTAAAACATAATACCGAGTCGTGACTATTTGTAAATGTCCCGTCCATTACTGTTCGTATAATGAGCACAGAGAAAGATAAGGGTTCAGACAAAGCAATAGATGGTACTTATTAATGTTGCAGTTGTAAATATGAATAGCGGAGAGTGCCTACATGAAAGTGCTTTACGTGACGCAATGCAAAGAGTATGTTTCAATGTCTCAAAGAAATATATATTACAAAGTAGTAGTAATCCCATGCATGATAATGTCAAAACAAAATACACAAGCAACCTGCATTGAAGATTTAGGCAGTAGGTAATATATTTAAAGATATATCAACCTTTAAAGAAAAATAAATGTAATCTAAACCAAACCTAATCAGAATATGAGACCAACGGACCAAAGATAATCATGATATAATTCCCTTATTTCCTTTAAGGTGCTTTGCGACGTAATAACTTAGTACCCAAGGCATGGAAGCATATGCCATCAATATGAAACGACGTCGCCTGTACATTACAATATACAATTTTTAATAAAAACATACAACAAAGACGTTACACATGATGAATTCGATATACTTTTGCTAAATGAAGCGAAACGCCCATAAGCCTTTGCTACTAGACAATTTCTTACTCCCATTTCTTCTTATTTTGTTTGTGCATTACCAACATATTCTCTTTCATCTACAAACTTTACTTTCACGGTTTTGTACTCTATTTCTTTGTCAAGAAGGTATATATTTTAAAGATTTTAATTTTATGAACAGAAAGTCCAATTTGGTCCAATGCACCATCAGATATTGTCTACCGAAGTTCAGTTATGGTGTTACTTGTAATGATTTATGATTCTGTTCCGGTAGAAGTGAAGTTTTCAGTTTCTAAATTTGTTTTCTGATAAATAATATTAAAATTTAGATTTAATTTATTTTTTTCTTTCTGTTTTAGTATTGATCAATAAACTACATATTTATAATGTTGGTATTCAAATGATAAACTCATTTTAATAACAAAACTTTACCTTTACTTTAAAAATAAAAAATAATTTTACATTGAAATCATCTATTATCAAGTTTTCCTCCAACAAGAAGTCCTTTTTATGCTTTTTTAGCATCTTTCTTTATAGAATTAATGTTTTTTCTTTCAATAATAATTTCTGAATAAAAAAGTAACGAATTTTCACTCATTTGCAAAATAACTTCACTTATTAATGCAAATATCTTTGCAATTTGTAAAAAAACTGAATAAATCTTCTTTACAATTTTACTAACTTTATCACCTATATATTAAAAAAATGGCAAATTAGTCAAATTAATGACTTATTTTATTGGTTACGAAAATTGAAATTGTACTATTACCTATATTGTGATCAGTAGAGCTAAAGGTTTTCATTCCTACCTTACCTTCTTATGACCAAAATAATTACACCGGTTAATCCAAGCTCCTCATTACGTCTAAGCCAAAGCGTATACAGTTATACCTTCAAATATGGTGTTGTACTAAATCCTTGATACACAATACATGTGGGATCTTAATTTTTTTTCTTTAATGACACTTTCTACCTTTCTCTGTATTATCTCATCATCTAATAAGGGTCGTGTCACATTACTCACTCCAAATCGAAAGTTAATCTGACGGTAATAAACTTTGTATGATCGATTGAATTTTGTGTATACCAACTTAACTACAATCCAAAATTTACAGTATTCTATTCCATTACTTATTCAGATAGATGTAAGGTTTATTTTTGTAGTTGATTTCTTAAATGGGTTTCAATTTATTTTGGCTTCAGTCACGGTCGGTGTCACAGTTTCTATAAGGTTACGTTACAGTAAGTTTAGGTGCAACAAAAGTAGTTGAACTTTCTGGATGGCTTGATTTAGAAGTGTCCGTGTCCGATCTTAGAAAGTTAATGTGTATATTGGTTTCGTAGTTATTATAATATTTGTAACTTACCTTTATTTTGTTGATGAACCATAAAATAGAAGAATAAAATGAAAATAAGTTTTACCTGAAACAAAATTCAGAATTTAAGTATTTATCTTCATTAATTATGGAAATTAATGTAAATAAATATAGAATACCATTAATTTAGAGTCAAAAATCTATTTTTGCATGCGATTGCTTTAGGTGTCAGGTTCGATTCCCGGGTCCGACCAAATGATTGAGGGATTCGCAAATAATTGTTTCGGAGTCTGGGTTTTTTCTATGTATCATCACATTCAGCCCATCTCAGTCCACTGCTGGACATAGGCCTCTCCCATATGTTTTCTATGTATAATAAGTATGTATGAACAAAAAAAAGTTTATTTATGTATTTAAATTAGTTGTCTAGTACCCATATTACTTACTACTATTAGATGGCTCTGTATTATTAAATAATAATAAGACAGGGCCTAAAATGATTTTTGGGAAAAATATTTTAAAAAAAGAATAATTTTGAATGTTAAAACTTCTATTTAAAAGTCTAAGTCTGTATCCAGTTGTGAACATTTTTTGGCTGCGATGATGAAGATCATTAGAAGAATAACTTTGGTATCAAAAAATACTTAATTTCTGGAAGCTATAAGAAAAGGTCCTGGAAGCCCGATTATCGCGGACACCTCGCCACAAAAGAATAGTCCATCTAACAAATTCCGAGAAAAATATCAAAACAATGGATTCGTTTTCCTTATGAGTCGCGGGAAGTTAATGCTTGCGGTTTTATTAGTAACGTGATGTATCATGACTCTTGATGAACCTCGTTTTATTGTTTTGAAATTACTTTCTAGAATATAGTTTGGACATACGTGGCTTGGTGCGGAAGTAGATTGACTTGTATATCAAAAATCTTATTTTCTTTGATTCTGCATTATGCCAATTACAGTAATAAGCTATTGCTCTGATCGATAGAAATACATCATTCACTAGATACATTGCATTAGATACTTCTTTTTCGGTCTTAGAATAATGGAACATATGTTGAAATCTCTAGACTACGTTATAATCTTTTTAATGAACTCTTTCTCCTACATACTAAAGTAAGGTATCAATGTATTCAATATTTTGTAAACACAGTATATATATATTTTACTATACTCCTTGCACTTCTTATATATTTAGTAGTTTAACTCGCAGTACTAAGGAATTCAATCACTTCGGTATGTTGTAGATAAGTATTTGAGTTCAAACTAATTGGAACCTTACTGAGCACTGAACGATTTCTATAGTGTTCCAGTATTTCATTATGTATGAGAAGCACTCACATAAGTTTAATTTTTAATACTTCATCTATATTGTATTATTATATCTATTCTATAGTATACCGATTCAAATTTACTTAATAGTCTCAGATTATCGATCTGTGTATCATTAAAAATGAACAATAATGCGACTACCTAATATTTATAAATACACATTTACATGTTGATTTAAAATAGATGTGATTTATTTATACGCAGGATTAATAAGGACATTGTGTAATATAAAAATAATAATATTTATACTCGTATATGATTTATACTCGTATTATTAATAAATAAATATGTAATACAAAGGTAATGATTTCATAAGTCTTTTTCAATAGGATAGCTTTATATTACAAACCGACTTTTCTCGTAGAATTGATCAAATGTTAAAAAATTAACAAAGCTTATACTCTAAATTTATATTATTATGATCGTAAAACAGGTTCTTGGCCCGGACTCAAACCCACTGATTGTGGGTTTACATATCATAACTGTGTTTACAATAATTTCTCAACAGGGATCTTGTCACGACTCTCTTAATACCATGAAATGATGGGAACTGAGTTTGTTTGGCTGTGTTAAGCTCGGAAATTATCGAACCAATTTTTTTATGGTGTAGGATTTATACTGAAGTCTTCAATTGAGGGATTTTATTTAATTGCAGGGGCTTAAGTGGAAGTCAGTTATATAAAAAAATATGGAACATGAAAGGATTACTATCTTAAAATAATGATGGGATCCATTGCTCTTGAATTTTTCACTTCCTATACCAGTGATAGGATGTAGAAAATGGTTATAATCAATACATTAAACAGACACCCAATTTAGTTGTTACAATAGGAGTGCCCTGAGAACCCTAAAGGTTCAATATTAGGACCACTTCTAATTCTAATATACATACATCAGTGATCTTTCTTACCTTACAAGACGTTGTTTTGAGTACAAAACTAGCAAATACATTTTGAGATGAGTTAGAGAGATGATATCAGTCCCCACTAACTATTATGAAGCATTTTCTTTGTTTTAATTGCTCTATACTAAAATAATAAAACTAGTACCGTACAGTCACAAAAATATTTCCATGAAATTACGACTAAAACTGGTTACACAATTTATTAACACAATGTAGTAGGAAAACATTACTATAAATTTAATTACGTTACATACAATAAACAAAGGTTCATGTGCAATGAACTGCAGATTCCCACGTATTATCATCATAATAAACGTTTAATGTAATATGAAAACTGTATTATGCGTAGTTTGTAATGGTTACTTACACAAAAATTAAACTACACAGAGTAGCTTGCATGTAAATAGAAAACAGAGGCGACCGTCCATATGAGCTTAAAACGCTGCTAGAGTAATAACGAAAATTTTGTTTTATTTTGTTGTATGTATGTATTGTTGTTGTATATATGTATGTTTTTACATATGTATGTATTGTTATGTATAATGCAAAATTCTGATATTTGTGCTTAAAAATTAATGTTATAAAATTATATTTTCTAATAAGACGATTTAATATTTGATTAGTTTATGGGTATACATATGATTAGTTTCAGTTCCAAGGGAGGAGTTTTATTGAATAATTAAAGATTCAACATCAGTTGAGGCGACTTCCACATACAGCGCTAATGAAATACATACAACAGCGCCATCTACCGAAGGAACACTGAACCACGAAGAAAATACGGTATGAACTTTACGGAGTAACTACTAACACTGAATCGCGATAGAGAAATCCTCTCGCCGATTAGCATTTATACAACATCCGAACATCAACATGGGCAGTGGCCCGCCAGGCATGAGCACCTCGCCTAGTCGGAGATCCTCCCTTTGATGAGGAACACGATACCCGTTCTTTCACAAAGTAATCTGACTTGGAACAACAAAAGTTCTTTTTTTGATCTAAAGTAGAGAATTTCAATATTACAAATTCATGTGGTTCAATTTACGACAGTACAAACATATAACCCGATGAGAATTTTCCCAATTTAAGCCAAATTCCAACCACTGTGGCTTTAAGTAAAGCTAATCATATTTAAAATTAAGTTAAATTGTTAACGATTTGCTATTTGAAAGACTTATCCAAGTGCCGTCACCAATTTTCAGATCTATGGAGTTGAGATGTTACATCATACTTCTTTTTCATCATCAAAGTTTCCTATTTTTCTAAATTGTATTTGATTATACTGAAAATGAATACGCCTCCTGTCTGCATATTAACTGTATTCAGTACCTTAAAAATAAATTCGTTTGCCATTATTTCGCGTCTTTTAAAATCTTGCTAAACAAATTGTGTCATAACTATTTCCATAACAAGTAATTTGATCACACATAAGCTCAGGTTAACATCACTACTCTGTATCAATTACGTTTAAAACAATGGCTTCAATATGCCCTTTGTCTCAATATAACTACTGCCACGTGGTCTCTGTTATCTACTTGTAATGCACATATTTTGTTGTAGGAAATGTCTTTAGAAATGTATTCAAATGAGTAAGCGTTAGAATGAATAGAATCTTCTTTATGGAATTTTTATTTGTTCTTCATCATCTTCAATAGCCTTTAACAGTCCACTGCTGGTCATAGGCCTCTCCTTGAAAAGGAGGTATTGGCCTACTATACCACGCTAGCCAGACGGGTTGGTATAGGGTTGGTTTCAAGTTTTCCTTCTCTTTTTGCATTGAAGTTGTCTTGCGTAGTTTATCCCTTAGTCGCCTTTTACGACACCCACGTGGGATGAATAGGGGTGGTGACACTCTGTATTCTTAATCCGTCACCACACGGAAATTTATTTGTTCTTAATGCTTTCATTCATTTTTTGCCTTTATTTTGTGACTTCAGCTTCTATTACAATTTTACGTGTAGTGATAGATTAAGAATATAATTGTGTTCCATACCTGGTGGTACCGGGTGTTATAAAATCTGACTAAGGAATTAAACTACGCAACACATCAGTACAGCCGCTCTTGGCCATGTTGCAAACGTTTCTCCTTTTCTATTTCTCTATTCTCTTCTTTGATTGGTTAATGTCACTCTGTCACGCGATTAAACAAAATTTTAACCAATGAGGGAAGCTGTCTGTTCAGCGTGTTGGACTTAGACTAAGCCCTAAGCTTTATTTTCTCAGGAAAGGACGGGTAAAAATTGTTGATGATATTCCTATTAGTTCTTGGAGTACTTTTTAAGTAGATAAAACATATGTGTTAATTTGCTTGAGCATTTGAACATTGTAAAATATTTGTTCATACCATGTCGTCAATAGGAAATAATACGGAGTAATTGTCATTTATATACCTGCTTAAAAAAAAAACTACTCCTGCATTAGGAATTTAATCTTGTGTCGCGAGGGACTTTGCAAACATACATGAAACAGACACAAAGAATACCCGAACTTAGACCAACAATTTATCAATCACACAAAGTGTTGTCCTACGTGGGATTTGAACTTACGACATTTTGCGCAGTAGAATGCAGCGTGGTGACTCCTAAAACTACTAAGGCCAACCGTGCAATAAAATTGTTCTAGTTTTCTTACAAAGTGGTGTGTCAGATTTTCAGGAAAAATTCGTCATTCTTTAAGTTTCGATGCAGTTTACCTTTTTAGGTTAGGGTTTATCAGTAAGCAAGTAACCATAGTACGGATTCTCATTTGGATGAGACGGCCTTATGTGAAATGTGTGCCGTTATAAATATTTTTTATGATTTGAATTACGAAATAAATCTTTTTTTATTATTTATACGAAACACATAAATACATAAAAAAAATCTGAAACGTATTTTAGACATACAATTAAAGTATGTCGTAAAATTTGATACGGATATTTAAAGTTGCCCAAAAATATAATCAAAAGGCTGTAAAATGGGCTTTAAGCTCGTAACACGAAGGTAGCAACGTCTTTAAGGTCAGAAAGGTTACCAGTGTAATTTGAACTCCGTGTTAGTGTTACTTTACATTGTGCATTATGATACCAAGAGTTCAAAATAAAGTGGTTTTATGTTAGTGTTGTCGTATAGGCAAATTATGTATTTTATGATTAAAACAATATCAGTTTTCAATGTAAGATTCTGTAAAATATCAGGCGATTAATTAGTCAGATTAATAAACATGTAACCGTTAAGTTTTCTTTTTTAGGAACAGTATGGCTTTCATCATCATCAGCCTTTACCAGGCAGGTTTACATAGGCCTTTCCTTAGAAATAATGTCAACCTCCTATAAAATGTTCTACGACAGACCAATTCAACAAAAACCTAGATAGTGTCCTAGGGGGCCTGAAGGAAGCCACATTTATTATAAAAACATGTATTGTTTAAATTTCCTTTTCATTTGAGATAGGTCTCTGAGATATACCATGTAAAATTTGACCTTAAAACTTAACGTTACTGACACCTATATCCATATTAATGGTCTGTAGTCAATTCTGGAATCCTCGTCACATTTTTACTGTTGCGAGTACACTTTATTTCTAAAAATAGCTTCGTATAACCTTCGAACACAATCAACCTGATCAGAGTTTAGATCAGCTTAAGGAACATGTTACGACAAGTTTACCATCACAGACAAGTTCATAACAAAATAATGACGTGTGAAGAATACGAAAGCCTTTTAATCGATGTAGGTTAAATTGGGGACAAACTTTGAAAAAGAGCAGTTTTTTATCTGTTTATTCATTAATAATTGGTCTAGGTGTTAGCGTAAGTGACTGTCAATCAAAAGAGCTCGTTCTCGGGTCGGGCAAAAAGCATTGTTGGGGTTTTCTTACAAGATATTTTTAATAACACCCGTGCCTTGGAGATTACGTTCAGCCATTTGGTGATGTAGACTACAGGCCCATGTCAAAAATGGATGGGTCATATGAACCACCAAGTGACGTATATAGGACGATATAAGAGCATAAAATAATAAGATTAAGCACTATGCCGTCACTTGTAAGCTGTCCAACTGAGTGCTGGTGAGAATTCAAAATTGCAGGTAGAGTGAGTCCATTTTGGTCATATATTTTTATACGGCATTTTTACCATCGATAGATCCATGAAAAATAATAAGAAAGCGCGCAGTGCCGTAAAAAAATAATGCGCCACAAAGTCGGTATTTTTTGTTGATTTTCTTACAATTTTCAGGGTAAATTTGGTCATTTCATTCTGTACGGCATCAGTTTCATACTGTTTCAATACAGCTTCTAATCCATTATTCCGCAACGCCGTACAAAAATCATGCGACAAGGGGAAAAAAATCGAGGGTTGCAACCCCCACTCTTTCCGTGGTCCGGGGGGTGATTTGAAAAAGTACGGCTTTGGTTTCAAAACATTACCTAGCACTCAAAAGTGCTATTAAAAATAATGCCGTCAAAAAATTATTGTTCATTTGAATGTATATTTATAATTATTTTAATTTCATGGTATAATTGATTTATAAAGCTGTAAAATCATTTGACTCTGTACGGCAACTTTTTTTTTAACATGATATTGTAAAATACAATTGTTATATAGCATTGCCGTCCAAAAGAAACTGTTCTAAAAAAATATATTGAGAAAAACAAAAACTGAATTTTATTAAATTATTGCAAAACTTTACATATTCATAGATTAATAAAATATAGCAATTTTCTACATGTTTCCCTTGTTTTTAATAGTATAAAGATAAATTAATTAGAAAAAAATGATGCCGTACATTTTAATGCAGACCATATCTTTTAAGCTGATGAAAATGACGCTACCATTTTAAGGGTGTAGTACTTTATGGCCATCTGATACTGTACGGTATTACCATATTTTTGAAGAGAACAATTGCTAATATGATAAAATCATTATGACGTCTAACCGAAGTGAAAGGGTGTGTATATAATATCTAAGAATTGAAACTGTATAACCCAGTATCAGTAGTTTTGGATACTTTTTGGTTTAATATATACTCCAAACATTATTGATACATGTATATAATTGATTTGTTTCATTGTAATGTGAATAAATAAAACAATTTAAAAAAAATATCGATATATTTTAAAAAGATAATACAAAATAATATTTTATATTATATATTTTAATTAAGTCATAATATTTTCGCTTTTAACTTGAGACTTTGACTACAGTGAGCTCACATCTCAAGATACGACGTTGGTCAATATTATTTTTTTGTAAATACCCACCTGTATCGGGTTACTAATTATTTCAATGAATGTTTTATTCTCATGTAAGGGACATTTGTCTTTTTGAGAAATAAATATCTTTAAACCGAAATTATTCGGTATCAGAATCAGCTGCTGAGGTGTTTTCGGTATCAACGTCTTCATCGACATCCGAATACATACCGGCCGAAATGGTGCACCGCGTCATCGAAAATTGGCGTGAGCGGGCGACCGTCTGCAAAAAGAGCCTCGACGGTCATTTGGCCGATATATTATTTAAAACATAAATGCCATAAAATGATCTATCAAATAAGTCAATCGGATGCATTTTTCATAAAAAATGTGTGTTTTCTTCAATTTTTAAACCAGGACGTTCTTATTGGTAGACCCCATAAGTACATCCGAATAAACTACATTATGACTACTTAGCACACAGTACAGTAAAGGCAGGTGTAGATATATGCCTACAAATGCTAAACGTCGTAACAAAACGTCGCTTCGTAAGCGATATAAATTTATGTAAATTATATTTATATAATATTTTTATACCTTTTTTATGAATATGAACTTTCAGATTTTTGCATTGAATTAAATAGCATTAGGTAAAAATAAACTATTTAAATGCCGTATAAAAAAATATCGTCCTGAATTTCACCTTACATTTTATTATATGGATTTTTCTTACATTTCGTTCTATGGATTTTTCCTTATTTCACCTACAAACCTTTGGACCAACTAAAATGTACGGCATGTAAAAAAATATTATCTATGCATAAAATACTTTCAAAATAAATTAATTTTATGTTGTATCAAATCACCCCCCGGACCACGGAAAGAGTGGGGGTTGCAACCCTCGATTTTTTCCCCTTGTCGCATGATTTTTGTACGGAGTTGCGGAATAATGGATTAGAAGCTGTATTGAAACAGTATGAAACTGATGCCGTACAGAATGAAATGACCAAATTTACCCTGAAAATTGTAAGAAAATCAACAAAAAATACCGACTTTGTGGCGCATTATTTTTTTACGGCACTGCGCGCTTTCTTATTATTTTTCATGGATCTATCGATGGTAAAAATGCCGTACAAAAATATATGACCAAAATGAACTCACTATACCTGCACTTTTGAATTCTCACCGGCACTCAGTTGGACAGCTTACAAGTGACGGCATAGTGCTGAATCTTATTATTTTATGCTCTTATATCGTCCTATATACGTCACCTGGTGGTTCATATGACCCATCCATTTTTGACATGGGCCTGTAGTCTAATGGTCATGGGTCTCGGTTATCATTAATATGAAACTATGCAAAGCGGTCATATATATACTAATAACTACTAAGTATACAAGATTCGAGTTCAGTTCTCACCTCAAGGATTCTGAGGTCTAATGCCAGTTGCTTCATGGAAAAAGTGATATTAAGGTAAAACCAGTTGAACTATTAGCCGAATAATCCAAATAATCTTCGGGATAGTAAAGTCTACAAAAATTATGAGTCGTTATTAAACGTATCAAAATTTTATGTAGAAATGGAGTATCACAAGGAACAATTATCGGTCCCTGATGTTTCGAACATTTATTTTAATATAATAGCAAGTCTATGTAAATTCCTATTGCTGACTAATTAAGAAACTTCACACATAATATTATTATAAAATTTACAACAAACGCTTAGTATAATAACTCGTTTTCTGTGAATTAGCATATTAATACCGGAGTAACCATTTGGTATAAACAAGTCACACAAACCATTAAATGTTCTGAAAGAGCAAATACACTTGCATCTTGTTATTAGTTTTCATTTATAGGGTACACTGTCGTTTTGCGGTTCAAGTGGTTTGACCCTTTACAGGTGCTCTGCATACAGATTATAAATATTACTCACTCAACACTTTACATTTTATCATGTTAAACTGTTCCTTTGCAAAGAGGTAACATATTTTAACTACGAGTAATTGATCCTTGGTACTTCACAAAAGGAGTAAGTTTCCGAAACATTTTTCGTTGTTTCCCTAACCCTATTAGTACTAGTGTGATGTTATTGTTGATATTACCTACATCTTCTTGCGATAAATGAACTATTTGTACCAAAAACTTTTTTTTCTTCTCTAACAGTAGCTCCTCAAATTTGAGTGTTTAGCCTAAAATACTCTTTAGTATAAAAATCATTAGTATAATTTTTAAAAGGTTTTTAAGGGTTTGTCTTAAATTAACCATTTTTAATTTACCTGTGTCCATAATCACTAAATGCACAATTATGAAGGTAAATCAGGTAACTGTTCTATAATGACTAATAAATTGAAAAGTCGATACCTATGAACAACATTTACCTGTATTGCGTGTAAGAATAGAGTAGTTAGTCATCGTGGTGTACAGCGAAATTTTCCTTTTCACAAATAGCGTGATATGGCCTTATTGTTAAAACCTAGGCCATTTATAATGTTTATTAGCTTTTTACGTGATTTTACTAGCTTTATCCGTAAATGATTAACCATTTAAAAATCTTGGAAGTTGATTTGACATATGTTAAGCATAGCATTAAGCATCGAGTAAAACTTTCTGTGTATAAAATGTAGCTTCGATGATAATGTCAGATTTTGAGATATTTGACTTGATCTAACATAGAGGAACTATTAGAAATCCATCTGATAATGGGCTCAAGTTTTGATAAGTGTTTCATTTTGATAAATGCTGCGGCTCAAGAACTATCCTCTGATAAAGAAAGTGTAACTATGTATTTTACTAATAAAAGGTAAGCTATTTTTAATTTGCTGTAATAAAGTTTTTAATTAACAGATAATAATGAAAATTTATTTGCTATCTTAACATTGATAGTGCAATACTATATTATTCTTGAATTCTTAATCGGTGAAATAATATTGAATTCTTATAATATAATTCTTCAAACATACCCATAATAATACAACCAAAACTTGCAATAAAACAACCCTTTTATAGCTACCGGTATCTAACTCCCAAAAAACCAATCAACAGAAAACCTTTTAAGATTTAAAATCAGTTGCAATAAATTATCATTCGTTCCACATTTTCGATATAAAAAACAAGATGAGAAAAAAAAGGAAATCGGGGATAGAGGAGCAAATCCAGACAAAGCTCTATTGAACTTGTCTGAACTTGTCCCTAAAAGGAAAAAAAACAGACACCTGTTTCGGACACACCTGTAGAATATATTAAGGGTCTGTATAGAGGGACTTTGGAAAAAAAGAGTCCCAAGTATGGTTTTGTACGGGACACGCGTTATTTCTTTTTTTTTGAACTTTGTTTTGGAAAAAGTATTGATTTACTTTCGTTTAGCTGTATTGTTATTGCCCATTTTTATGTTAAAAAATAAAAGGGAACTTTTTTGTTTTGATTCCGTAGGAGGAGTTTATGGAACCAAGTCAAATAGTAATTTAGAATTGTTTAAGGTAAATATTTTGACTTATTTATTGTAGTAATGCAATAAACTGAAATGTACGAACTACATACATAATATATTAGTCAATAGAGAAAAGAGGCTAAATAATAGGAATCAGGGAATCAAACCCGATGTCTCTCAATTAGCACACGGCAACCGCTAAACTAACGAAATAGTCAACAAAACTTTCAATATAAGTTTAATTAAATAAATGGTGGTGCTATGACTTAGTATTATTTATCCTGTTATTTTCTTTGAGGAGTTCATGACCATTCTTATAAGATTACTGAAATAAATTTGAAAGTTGAAGAACTATAACTGTATCCATAATAGTTTCGGATGGTAATTTACTGCTAGACCTAGGTTTCCCATCAAATGCTGTAGATTTAACACATGAATGTATGTATGTATGTATGTTAGTTAACATATAATACTATTAACATCTAGACTGCCTTGTTGGTCTAGTGGTTAGTGTATGCGGCTGCTTATCAAGAGGTATCGCGTTCGTATCCCAGGTCGGACCAAATGTTTTTATAATCTGCAAATACTTGTTTCGGAGTTTGATTGTTTTCTATGTATAATATGTTTGTATTTACAAAAATTCTCTAGGCTTAGTTTGGGACTAGATATCGTTGTGTGTCAGATGTCCGAAATATTTATTTATTAATTATAATATTAATTGGTTTTAGGTTTTCTTTATAAGACTACAGGATGAATAACTGGCATATTTGATATATTGGTAGGTACAATTAATCACAATTTTTAGGGCTCTCGTTATTTTAATCATTTAATAATTGAACAGATGTATAGCAGGTAAAAAAGATGTGTTAAATACTTTTCTAATTACGTGCAGCGCTGCACGTAGTATGAACACAAAACTGAATAAGATTTATTTCTTATTAAAGTTTCTAATTAGCTTACTCAGGCTGCAGTAGTTTTTTCCATCTTCAATTAAGGACCCTTCAATGAGACATCAAAACCAGTATTACTTGATTACTTATCCACAATTGCACTAAAGAAAAAAACAGTTGAATCGAAGGTTGATCACAATGGACACCGACGATATTCTTCATGAATAAATGAAAAAAGAGTTTTAAAAATCATTGAACCATCTCTTTCCACTTCGATTGTAATCGAAAATACGTTTTTTTTATGAAACCGTGACTTACTTCTTTACAAAGTTTTACTTATGGTTTTGTTAATGTATTATTAGAAAAAGATTAAGCATCAATAAGTTTTTATGATAGATGAGTTAACTTTATCATACTGTATTAAAGACCACACAATCAGTTGTAAAAATAGTAGTTGATGTCTTCTTCTACTGAAAATTAAGGGTTAGATTTGATAATATTGTTACTTACTAAAATGAATTTTGCTTTTAATTCGTTTGTTAATAGCGTTTGAAGTTCAAGAACGACAGTCATAAACTCTCCTACATGTGATTTCGATTTCTCCGTCCACGATACTGGCAGTTCCTTCGATTTTCGCTTTCAATTGTCGAGCTGTTTGCATCGAGTCCATTGCCAACATCTTGTAGTGGTGCAATGAATAAATGCATAGCGACTTTAAGTTTTGTTGCTAATTCCTTTTGTAATGTGTGTTAAAATAGCCTATTATTATTTGGGCAGTCAATTACTTTTGTAACGAAATGTTTCTTAGAAAGTGGTTAAAATTTTATAACCATAGAATCACTATCTAAATTAAAACTCCTTGGTTAATTATTTCTTTAAGTTAATTAATTAAAAAGTTATATTTGTTTTTACTGGAAAAAATAAATAAGAATAATTAAGACTACTTTTCATAAAAAAGTTTGTCATGAAATTCTTATTAGAATTTAGTTTAATGGTTTTCTCTACTGTCGGAATTGTAATCAATTATGAATCGAATACTTCACGATCTTATTGCTTACTTTTGATGTCTTTGCCAATTGATTTTTTCAAAATTCGCTCGGAGTCCTAGCCTTGCACCAATTCGATTCGTGACTACAACCACGATTTAGAGCGTGCCAAGTTTACGTCCCAGGCAAGTTTAAACTAGTTCATATTTCCCGTCTTGATTTTAACTTACAGAGCACTATTAGTTGATGTTTTGTTGTACTTTACTGATAAGTTTTTTATTTGGTATTAAGATTTATAAAGTCTACCACTAAAAGGTCAATTTTATCAATTTCCTTCAGGTTTTAATGGTAATTCAGGTAATTAATTACTGTTCTAGAAAATAATGCACGAATAAAAACATAAAAGCTTGTACCAGTAAGTCAATATTACTTATTCTTGTCATTACAATTCAGGACTAGTTGGAACATGTCCAGATGCTGACAGCGGTGTACTTGCAGGCAGTGTAAACAAGTGATATTTTTGACTCAATTGACGAGGAGCGATGCACCAGCTAAGTTTTGAGATTGTGCATGAGTTGCAATATTAGTGTTTGATTCGATGTGTTTGTATCTGCATTTGGATTTAGTTCTGTTGTCTTTATAAGTTTGTCTTTTTCTCGTTATTTAATTACTAAAGATGATTTTCTGGTAATATTATTTTCAGATATTAGATTATTTTTTTGAATTAAAAAATGTTCGCCCAATATTGGCTAATGTTGTTATTATTAAATTAAGATTTTTATAAATTTAAAGATGGACACATATTTTTTAATTTTATGTTTTTGGGTAAAGGAAGTTATAAAAAAATAATTTATGAAGTAGTTTTTACAAAATAATATTTATTTCACAATTATAACCCCATAAAATGTTTGGGTGATAAAATTAACACAATCCAGGTTATATAAGATTCGATTACATGCGGCACTTAACTAGGATAGGTACTTGTTAATAATCATGATTGCTTATTTAAAAAAAAATCACAAACATTTAAATGCAATATTTACATGACAAATAACTAATTCTATATCATTTACAAAACTTGAAGAAACAATTTTTTTATTGCTTTTTTTAATTTTTTTTTTAAACAGAACATATTTTTCTGTGAAACAAAATTGAATCATTTAACAAAATTAAATTTACCTGATGATTTTTTATAAAATATATTTACAGTAGTACTAAATACAAATACGTCATGTCTTTAATTCCCAGAGGGTAGACAGAGCCCTCAAACGCCCCCATAAAGTTATAATTTCATTATAGTTAAAAAATAGGCGACTATTATTTCATAATGGAATAAAAGTCATCCCTAGTAATTTTTCATAAATTTTAAAAGGCTTTCATAATCATTTAAGATTTAATAATATTTAACTAATATTTGGTGTCTAATCCATCCAATGAAAATTAATTAAATGAAAAAGAAATCATTTATGACTATCGATATTATTTGGAACTAAAATATTATTTGAGATCTACAGTGTCTTATAAAAGTAAGATTAATTAAAATCTTGACTTCGTTCAAAGTAGTTTAAATTAAACTAAAAAATATGAATCTAACATTGATAAACGAGAGATCAAATGGAAAATATTACTCAACTAAAAACTTAACAACACTAAAATATGTGTAAAAGATATTATCAATTACATTACTGATTTAAGTGAATATTTAGATCACTGGCAAAATTACGTTTTAGAAATGCAGCAGAAAAACTATCTAAGGCATATGAAGCTCTTACAAACATATTTATCGAAAACTATTTTTCTTTTCAAGTATCATTTATTTATTTATGTAAATCCATGTCACTTAAGTATCACAATTAAGTGTACAAATATCACGAGGCGTTTTGTCGAACTTCACTCAAATTCATCGAAAAGCAAAATTCATTTTAATAAGCAGAATAAATGTTAGATTGCAAAGACGAATTATATTGAGTTGATAGTACACCTCAATTTAATTCTGACGAAACCACCATTTACAATTTAAGTGCAGTTGGACACAACAACTCTTCCAGATCAAATACAAAATAAAAAAACCCGAAGGGACTTAAAAATAAGTAACAACAGTCCAGACCTGCTTTGCAGTATCACTGTCAACAATACTTATCTAGCACAATCTTCTTTTTATCTGATGGTATTGAAGAGAGACGATGCGAGGGACACTTTTATGATGGCCACAACCATTACAAGGTTGACAATGTAGGTCGAATTGCATCTTAAGTGGTAAGGTGGTGTGTTATGCTCACGAGGACACTCACCTCGCCTATTCTCCTGGGCTTCTTGGCCAGGTTGGCGTGATACCAAGATGTGGCACAGAACTTCGTACAGTTCGGCTAGAAGCCGGTTCAGCCGCGAGAAGTTCTCCTCTGATGCCTCTCTCTCACTCGGCAAGTTGAATGCTATAGCCATTTTTGTTTCTCGCAGCGTCTTTTTCTACGAAAAAATCTTGGGCAGATTGTCGTTTGTTTCTTATGCATAAATGCAGTATGCCTCTTTGTGTTTCTCTCTCTTCCTCTTTAGAAATTATTTCTCCAACTACATATAAAAAGTTATAAGTTTTTATTTTTTTTATTTTAGACTTAGTCTTTTTCAGTCGGGAAAGTCTTCTTCTAAGAGTACAAAATTTTCTGGCAAAAAAGTTTTCAAAAGTCTATTTTGCGAAAAATCACTTAGAAAAGTTCACTTTGACACACAAATGGCACGAGGTCCAAAATTAAAATATACACAGTTCAATTTGGCGACAATGAGATCACTAGTAAAGTTCCGACCTCAAAAGTTCACAAGTTCACAAAAAGTTTTTGAGCGCAAAAACTCATGCGGTACATTGTTCGTAAATCACTCGCAATTTAGGTGTAACCAGCGCACGGTCGATGACACAATCGCGCTAACGCACTATGCATCGCTGCGGCTAACCGATGTAAACAAACTGACTTCGCACGCCGCTCTACAAAAGAGGTCGACTGACGACTATTGCACGTGCGGCCGTCGCGGAAGCAAATCGTGTAATAAGGGATAATACTTCGTGCACATCATTGCCTCGCTCGACGCGTCCCCGTGTCCCCCGCGTCCCTTGTGTTTGTGCGGTGCATAACGTGTGCACACACACGCACACAAACAAACCCTATTTGATTATAAATAGTGGAACGCACGGTAGCATGCTCCCTTCGAGCTCCACGACTACAATCAACGTCGCTACAACTCGTCCCTTCTCTTTTCCACTTTCGAAATGGACATAAGTATTTCTCTTTCCAATCAAGTTACATCATGTTGCAACAGATATCGATAAAGTATCGTTCTCTCGCTTTGATTATGTTGATTTGTCCCTCAGTGGAAGAGAAAGAAATGATATTGTGAGTTTCAGATTTGGAATATAGAAAGCGCGCCAAACTGAACTAACCAATGTGCAAGCTGAATTCGTATGGGGTGAGGTGACGTAAGAATGGAGAATCGAGACAACGGGGTTGTTAAACGGAAAGCGTTCACTCGACCACTGGCTCTTGGTGCGAATCTACTGTATCATGCTTCGCGATATTTAACTGCTCTTTGTTTAGTAGATGGACGTAAACTTGATTTTGATAGCCTCGAGTTTCAGTAGTGACAGGACTTAGCGCGTGTGTTTTATTATTAGTAATTCGGTAGTACGTTCGTAAAAGCGGTATAAAATGTTTTAATGGTCGTGGTTTTGCCATACGCGATGGTTTGTGAAATCGACGGTGTTTTTTTAGGTTTATTAGCGATTAGGGTCGAGTGGAAACCTTTGTTTAGATCGAATACGGCAATAAAATTGATAACCAATGTTAAATAAAAGCGTCTGCGTGTATTTTGTAATTCTTTTATTGTTTTATCTGTGGTTACTTCGAAATTACGTAGTGTGATTGTTAAAGTTTTATAACAAGTTTAATTATATTTTTTGTTTCACTTTTAATAGTTGTTACAAATTTGAGATAGAGGTTTTTTTTTATAATTTATCTTTTAATCCGTCTTAGTAATATTTATATTTTAAGATCACGCCCACAGTCTCAAATCATGGGTTACTTGACAAATTGAAGTACTTAATTGACAAATTCTGGAAAATTTTATAATGCTTTTCAGGTATTAGGAACTGCTGTGGTTATTATGTATGACAATATAAGGCTAAGTATAATTTTATATTTAACATCATAAATCACATTTACATGATCAAAACATTCGTACATTAAGCGTAATCTGTAAAGCCTATACAAACATTTAATTACAGTCTACACATCGACTTGGGTACGAAAATACAAGTTTAATAAATTTTACTATGGCCGAAAAATTTACTTTAAATGACAGTCTTAAAAATTACAATAAGTTATATCTAATTTAAGTAACATTATTTTCAAAAATTACATACCCAAATAACAAAACCTGATGAATCTTTGGCACCTCTATCTTCGTCAATAACTAAATACGAACTAAAACGACATATCTCAGCATTTAGATTGAGCCTCCAAATTAGTCATACACAGCCAACAAAGTCAAGCCAAGGACTGCCCGGATGATTCCTGACTCACTCGATTACATAAAGGTATCAGAACAAAAAACGTTTGTAAACTTACATAATTACAATAATCATGGTATAGCAGAAGTCCCTCAATTAAATGAAAATAAAAGGACAATGAAATCAACTGAAGATAAAATACTCTTCAATTAAGTTTTAAGAGACATAATGACAATGTTACATTCAACATCGAACAAAGTAGTGAGCAATGAGAGAGACCTATGTGCAGCAATGGACTGCGATGGGCTGATGATGATGATGATGATTATGATAAATATATTTTCATGGGAGAGGCCTATGTCCAGCTGTAAACTGCATCGGGCTGATGATGAGGACGATAAGGACGATGATGATTATATTTTTTAATATTCGAAATACACACATACAAAGACATGCTATGAGCTATCTCAGAACCGACAATTTGAAGGACTTAAACAATATTAGACTACAGATTCTGATAACAAACTTGGAAGTAATAAATACTATCTCATTTCAAAACACACTACAAAACGAATAAAACACTAATGTATTACCTACCATAAAATAATTAGTTCTGGATATAAATCGGAATCCTAACAACCTTTAGCTTCTCGGAATCAGCAACAATTAGATCGCCAAGAATAAAAAAGCATTTACGTTAACTACAATCTAAATAGCTTTTAGAAAAGTACCTATCTAATCTAATGTACTATAACTTAAACATTAAATAACAAATTTATCTAATCTAGAATTAACAACACGCAAGTACCCAATGACAGTTAATTATATTGCGTTAGCAGACCTAGACTTGCATCATCTGAAGGGACGACCTAGATTCGAATGCATGCTAAACGATTTAACAGCAAAATAATGCTTGTTTAGCAAAGATTCTCTGATTAACAAGCTCTGAGTAGCTTGCCTAGATAGCGATGTGTTATATGTCCCAGGATTTTATATTATTTGCGTACTTAAATTTATACTTATTAATTGAGTATTAATAAGAGGCTTATAGAACAGTACTCCTTCTGTTCCTCTGTCTCAATTTGATTTCACAGAAAATTTGCCGTAAATTCGACTAAAAGATCACGATATAATAATAAACCGACAGTAAGGCCATCGGATTTGCGGGGAATTAGTTGCAGGTTCATACTATACTACAAACAGCTTAGTTGAAGAAATATACTACTAGCCTGTACTACTACTACAGAACAGATGCAGTGTACTACTAGTACAGATTACTTGACTATAGAGATTGCCTTTTGGCTTATTATCAGGGTGCATACAGAGTTAATAGTACCTTGATGATAACGACTTCACAACAATTGGCTTGTAGCTTTATCTCTACGTAATTAGTAGTAAATGCAAGTGCCAAACAATTGCAGATGATAAAAGATCACGATAGTGTAAACAGGTAGCAGTTTGACAAGTCATTAGTTGATAATGATAACGAGCTTTTTAAAAATCATTTGTAATGGCAACTTCCTAAGGCTTCAATCAACATACGAAAGGTAAATATTCCTATTTTTCTTTATATTTAAAAATATATTTTGTAAGTAAATTTGTCTATTCAGTTTTTCTATATGTCGCAATATAAAATAGTTTAACAATAGTCTATAAGCTTTTAAACAATGTTGAAAGAATACAAGATGTTAACTAAAAATTCGTCCTATGCAAAGATACAAGATTTTGCATTGTGTTTTTTTTTTCATTTTAGAAATATATTCTAAATGTCAGATACATCTATGTATATCAAAATTCCAAGGGTATACGTTAATTATTATTTTTGTGATCCCAAAAGCAGTTATAATTTTATGAGGGAAAAATTAATTCTCGTCTTTCCTGTAAGAAAAATTTCATATAAATTCGTTGTCATGTTTATGGAATTAAAGAATTGATGATGTAAGATCAGATAAAAAAAAATACATAAAGTTATTTCAAGAATTAACAAAGTGATACATACTAAATAACATTAAAAAAACAATTTCTGAACTTTTGTTTTACGATTGATTCGAAAATCTAAATGTAAGTTCAATTTAAAAAATAAAAGTTAAAGAAATGCAATCACACCCAAAGATTCTTGTTTTTTAAATACGGTTAAGCCGAACCTTTCTAACTACTTATTTAACGTGGCTCCGCCCGCATTTTTAACGTTTATCACGGTAAAGAGTAGCCCATATAGGTCCTTCCTCAACAATCATATAAATAAGTTTGGAATGGAGATAAGTACCTACGTACTTATCTCCATTCCAAACTTATTGTAATCTGAAAGTTGTTTCTCCTATATATATTATTATTATTATTATTATTATTATTTAATACACAAGCAGCTTAAAGCTGATGCGTGTATATCATTACACTTGTGTTTTTAAATGTTTATCAAGTCTGTTTTTGAAGATGTTCACATTTGGGGCACTAATCACGGGTTCTGGTAAAGAGTTCCACATTTGCACCACACGGTTTGGTAAGAAATGGTTTCGGGGATTGCTAGCACACCGAAGTTTGTTAAGCTTCATGGAGTGACCTCTCAATTGGGTGTTCGTGTTCATTGTGAACATGGATTCAATATCTCTCACGTTATAATGATGGTTGAGGATTTTGTAGGTTTCTATAAGGTCTCCTCTGATTCTTCTCTGTTCTAGTGTTGGTAGATTGAGTTCTAGCAGACGTTCTTCATAGGACATGTTTTTCAAAGAGAAGACTATTTTAGTTGCCCTTTTTTGTACCCTTTCTAACATCACAATATCTTTTTTTAAATATGGATTCCATATTTGAAAGGCGAATTCCAGCAAAGGTCTAATATACGTTAAATAGATGCTGAGAAATAATTCTTTATTGATAACATAGAATGCCTTTCTAATTATATACAACAATGAGTTTGCCTTCTTTGTTATCATTGTAATATGCTCATCCCACTTCAGGTTATGTGTTATGATAACTCCGAGGTCTCTTTGGGAGTCCACTGGTTGTAATGGCACAGAATTAATTGTGTACTTGTGTTTAGGATTATTTTTGCCTATATGCAGCACACTGCACTTAGACGCGTTGAGTGAAATTAACCAATCTTTTGTCCATTGCACAATTCGGTCTAGGTCTTGCTGAATTATGTTGTGGGAAACCAGTGGATTTCCCATAATTTTGGTATCATCTGCGAATATTGACAGGTTTGAGTGAATTACACTCTTCAAATCCGTTGTAAACAATATAAACAAGAGCGGTCCGAGCACTGAGCCCTGAGGTACCCCACTGTGTACGTTGCGGGTATCTGAAAGTGTTTCACCCACTCTTACTTTGAACTTTCTGTTGGTTAGGAAGTCCTCAATCCATTGAAGGAGTTGCCCACGTATTCCAAGGTTTTCTAGTTTGGCTACAAGTCTTTTAATTGGGACCCGATCAAAGGCTTTTTCGTAATCAAAATAAATGACGTCAGTGGGCTGATGTTTGTCAAAGTTGTCTGTCCAGTTGTCCAGGCACATGAGAAGATTCGAGACGATAGATCTTTTAGACACAAAACCATGCTGTTCATCTATAATGATGTTTTCTATATTCATAAAAGCTCTCAGTTCAGCTGCTATAATCTTTTCCATTGTTCGACAGACAATACTTGTAAGACTGATGGGCCGGTAATTAGCAGCTAGGTGTTTATCACCCTTTTTATATATTGGGGTAACATGGGCTACTTTCCACTCTTGAGGTAATCTTCCATTTTCTAGTGATAGGTTCATAATTTGAGCCAACTGGGAACTAAGGACATGGCTGCACTGTTTTAGTAAAAGTGATGGCAAAGCATCTGGCCCCATCGACGTGGAATCACTAAAAGTATTTAAGGCCTTTCTCACTTTATCTTTATCGAATTAGAAATGGTAAAAATTTAAAAAAAACGACTCCGTGTTTTATAAAAAAAAAAGTACACAGCAAAGGAAATCATAAAAAAAACATGACATTGTTCACACCAGACAATGTAATAATTTCTCTTAAACATGGATCAATAATTAAAAACCAAACAAGTTAGAACGTGTTCACTCGATGCGTATCATTGAACTTGAAAGTGGGTCACACGAGAGATGACTAAGTGACTTGTAACACTCCTTTCAATACAAAAAATACTATGAATATCTTAATTACTTAGGCATATAAAAAATATAAGTTAAAATTCATATTTTTGTAATTCATAAACATAAGCGAAATAAAAACGTGATTCAGTATTGCTATTTAGTTTACATTTTTAATCGATAGATGGCGTTACGAGTTCTCTACGACTTTGTAAAGGGTTGTTACTATTGACCGAGACGATTAGAGTATGAATGTGTGTTGTGTAGATATTACGAAGTATGATACAATATTGTATAATACTAGTTATTGCAACTTTTTCTGACTGCCTCGTTGGTCAAGCAAGAGGTCTCGGATTCAATTCCCGTGCCGGGCCGAAAGTATTAAAGAAGTTCTTATTAACAACGCGGAATGTGGATTTTTGGCGGAGATTCACGCCTGTGCTACAGAGAGTACGTTAAGCAGTTGGTCCCGGTTGTCATGTCCATCGCGAAATTTACGCTGAAATATACTGATAACTAGGTCAATTTTCAAACTCAGTTCTCTTTTAGGGTTGCGGAGGTCCGATGACAGTCGCACCGTGGAAAAACTGATTTTAAGGTAAAACCTGTTGAACAGTGGTCGACCCCAAATAATCTTTGAAAAAATAAATACGAGTTCAAAATTAAATTAAGTTAAGTCAAAATATATGGAATTAGTTTTATTTATAATACTGCAAATACTGTTATAGGTAAATTAAGCGTAACAGACAGACTAAAACAGCAAAACAAGATATTTGATTTGATTTCATTTAAAACCTTACTGTATAAGTATTAATTTGTGTCCGAGGCTCCATCTGCGTATATAATTTTCTTAAATCTGTAGACTTGAGAAAAACCGTACTTGTTTTATCTAAGCCATCTACTGACACGTAAAAGAATGTGCATCATCAATAGCTTCTTTTCTTTTTTCAAAATTCAAATAAATGTATTGTTGGTCTAGCTGTTAGTTTCTACGACTAAGTTTAGAGTTCAAGTCCCAGGTGGGGTCAAAATTATAGTAAATTTATAGTATTGTGTTTTTCAGATTTAAGAAATACTTAATAACAGCTCGGAGTTTGGAAGTCTTTTGGGGTTTAGCCCCTGTGCCTCGGAGAGCACGTAAAGCCTGATCTCTTCCTGGTCGTGACTGATAGCCGTCCCATCGGATTGTGAGAGTGAGGCAATAGATTGTGCATCAGTGTTTTGCGTGCACTAAAATATCAAAGACTGACCGCTGTAGCCAAATTCAGCTAGAAGAACTTCTTTCTATATTATCTATATATCAATAATCTATATTACAATAAAATGACCTTTGAAAGAATTTACACTGGATAGTTTTAGAGAGTCTATCTAATGCTAACACCCTCTCACCTCTAAAATGTTCTGTGCTCGAAAGACCATACAATCGTTTTTTTTTACTTTTCTAATTTTTATTTTATAATTCACATCCCATATATCCCATATATCACTTACAGAATAGAAAACTGTTCTCGTATTATTATTTCTATTTCCAAATGATCATAATGATGGGTTAAAAAGTACAATAGCTTTTTTAAAGCAGCAAAAAGTGTTACCTCGGTTCATACTTTGACCAAGGTGTCCCGATCAGGGCTTAAATCGTAATCTACCGTGGCAGCTACTGTCCGATTTCATGGCTTTGGGCGAGTTCTGATTGCCCTTTGTGACCATAAGGAGATGTGACAAGGCAAAGAATATAGCGAGATGCTGTCCTGACCGGTCATGACCTTGTTCTTATTTATTAATATTAACGTGTGCAATATTCCGTATTCATTAGATGGAAAATCAGTACGCTGAAGTGGAAGTGGGCCGGTCATGTCTCTAGACGAACTGGTGGACGCTGGAACCGAAAGGTGCTAGAGTAGAGACCGCGATTAGGCAAACGTAGTGTAGGGCGCCCTGCGGCACTATAGACCGACGATTTGAGGAATGTGACTGGCGGTGGATAGATGCAGATTGCCCAAGACCGCAATGGTTGGCGCTCCTTAAGGGAGACTTTGTTCAGCAGCAGATGATACTACTATTAGAAAGAGATCATCGGAAGTACACATTATGAGTACACATACGGATTGCCTTCTTTACTGGCTGTTATAATGTGTATTTTAAATGCAATGTACCTATACTATACTGCGGTATGTTTTAATTTAAATAGAAAGTAATTTTCTATTGTTAGATTACTGCCTGATTTATGATTTAGTACCTACCTAGAAGCGAAATGTAATATGTGTGTGTGTGTGTGTGTGTGTGTGTAATAAGCGAAATGTGTGAAAGCGAATATGTCTTGTAGACTGATCCTTGACATAAATTTGGTACTAGTAACACATGCGGGTTTTATATAATATAATTGACTATTCTAGTTTCAACTGCTACCTGTTATAAATTGTACCATAGCTAATATAACGTTGCATTTGGTCCAAGCACTACAGTAGCGGTTGTCAATCGCATTAAAACGAATTTATACCTCTTATCCATTATCGTATTATGCATTCATATCAATTTTTTATATTTATCATGCTTTATATGAAAGGCTTGATGTGTTTGAATTTTTTTTGTACAAGTTTATTTACGATGGGTTTGGGTTTTAAAATTATGAATTTATAATAAAATTAATCTATTGAGAATAAAGATACAACATCAGTTCTAAACGAGTTATAAATGAATATTAACACTTTCGATCTTCGATTTCGATCGAACAAAATTTTCGATCAAAATTCTAATTTTGGCTGTAATTATTTTATGCCTAGACATAGACTTCGTTCAAAGAGATTTTTTTATTCTTTTAATTCGTTTCTTCTTTTAATTTATTTATATACTTTATTGATCGCAACCCAGGAATCCTATTCCTATTTATTTACCTCCAGTTAAGAAAATCATTTTACACTTGAAGTCACAAAAAAATCTAAATGTTTTTAAATATATTCCATGTCTGCTCAAAGGTATTTATTTCCATCATTATTACATTACCGAGTCAGTTAATAACATCATTATGATACTGCAAATGTTGGCACTCAATGAAAACGTTATAATCATAAATTCCTCTACATCAGCATTTCGGATAATAGATTAAGTGCATATTGGCATCATGGTGAGGTCGCAGCAGCATGTAATAGCTACATTATTTACTGAGCGAGAGAGTTTACTTTTTAGTTTAAATAGTTTTCTAGTGTTAATCCAATTCTTCGACAATAATTCGAAATCGTTCAAGTATCTTAGTAGAGGCTACAATATTCGTAGTAGGTACATTGTTTCTAAGGTATATTTAAGGACATCAACACATTTGTGAATCTCCAAGAGTTGCAGGAATCTATAGGTTGCAGTATTCATATTACATTAGGGGCCTGACCTTTAATCTTTTAGAAAAAGTATGCTTTTACCTCAAAAGTTACCTTGGAATGTCTGTGAGGGGATGAATTCAGAATATGGAGTGTCATAACTCCTCCTCCATGGTGAAATGAAAAGGGATGATGACACTGAATTCTTTTTATCTCAATACCCAGTGGTGTTGACATAAAGAGAATTCAGATAGTGATGCAGGCATAGTAAAGTCATCTTGGCAGGCGTTATATTACAAAATCTCCACTCTATTGTTAGGGCTGATTATGATTCTGTAGTCACTAATAATTATATAATCCGTCTGCATTTTTTTCTCTAATATCGTAAACTAAATCATCATAAAAAATATTAAATCAGGTGTTATTTATTGAAAGGCAGTTTGTAAATTCGCTAATTAACCATTCACAGGCATTGTATACCTCTCTTAACAGGAGTATATATTAAAGACCGACATCAGGTGTCCTGTTGAGTGAGTTACTGCCCAAATTTATTGCCATTAAAATTAATCGTGTCGAAATGTACTGGCGGTGACAGCGTTGAGTTATTGTAAATTAATTGTTAATCAGTTAATGGAGATAAAACGAGACTGTTTAATATTTATAAGGTGTCTTTTGTTTTTTTCTTTTGCTTGTCACGGGTTAAGGTCATTTTTGGTGTATTAAGTTACAACGGTTAAATGTAATAATTATAGTATACTAGTTGACCCAGCGAACTTTGTACCGCCCAACTTTAAAATTCCAGAACTTGATCGCAGCGCCACCTACCGGGTCCAATTGCGAATCTAAACCATTCCCAGATCCCCTTGAACATACACAAAAAATTTCATCAAAATCGGTCCAGTCGTTTGAGAGAAGTTCAGTGACATACACACTCACAGAAGAATTATATATATAAAGATAATTGTACTGCTGTATGTAATTGTACCAATTCCTCTTGGGACTGCAAGAGGAATTAGTACAATTGTTGCTATGGCTATAATACGTAAAATTTATTCAGATGATTAATACATGTGTTGGCTGAAAGAGGAATTTTAAATAGTGTATTGATTGAATGAAAGGTAAATTGCGATTCACGATGTATGACGTATTAAAAAAACTGCTTACTAGATCCCGTTCAAACCAATTTTCAGTGGAAGTTTGCCTAATAATGTACATCAAATATTTTTTTGGAGTTATAATTCTCTTATTTTAGAAGTTACAGGGAGGTGGAACATACATTTTACTACTTCGGAAGAGCTTCTCGCACAAACTATTCAGTTTAGAAATAACTTGATGATAATAATGATGATGATAATGAAAATAAATGACATATGACTTTTACGAAAAAAACATTTTAGAGTTTTGGTTCTACTAAGCATGGGTAAGCCCCAAAATTTGTTGTTTTTTTTTCTATTTTTTTGTGAAAATATTAATGCTGTTCACAGAATATATCTAATTACCAAGTTTCAACAGTATAGTGCTTATAGTTTCGGAAAAAGTGGCTGTGACATACAGCCGGACAGACAGACACGAATCTATAAGGGTTCCGTTTTTGGTAATTTTGCTACGGTACACTAAAAAACGGTTTTAATGAGAACGTGATATAATCCCGGTCGAGTCGACGCACGTGAACATAAGGTTGGTAATGTCATGGCGATTAAATTTTTCGGACACAATATATTTGAATACAAAGTTCACTCTATCCTGCATCATGTAATAGTGAAAACACGTTGTTCATATTGATATGGCGTTTTCCAATCTCGAATCATAGGGGTGACTTAAAAACTATTTAATATCAGCCCTGGATTAAACTATGCATGTAAAACTGAAGCACCCCTTTTCAATCATGGCAGGTTTTGATGGATGTGGAATAGTTTAACACAGACATTGTGCAAACAGAATATTGTGGTACATTTTAGTAAAAATATGCCTGGTCTTGCGTGAATGGTTTGTAAAATACTATGGGTTACCATTTAACATCAAGAACGTCAAAAAGAATTTAATGGTGTAAAAATAAAATGGTTTATACAACACAGGCACTGAAACTTATTTTACAAGAGAATGATGTATTATATTATTTGTTAATTAAAAAGAAGAAAAGTTTATACGACGACAGAAGATTTGTGTCCTATTTGTTTCAATTTAATAATAATATTAACGTCAAATCTGTTTTTTTACTTGACCCTTGTTTTTTGTTTTAATCGTTCAACCGATCATCAAATGTTGTTTTTTATACAGGTTATCAGGACATATAAAAAGTCAAAACGGTACTACTCTCAATGGGTACACAAATTAACATAAATTAGAACGAACCGCAGACGAAAGTTAGTTTTAAACCTTTTTTTAAGATTTCCATTTGTTTTGCCTAGGTTACAGAACAGTTGAAATAGTCCTGTTGAATCGTCGAAATGTACCACGTTTCTGGAGTTCCTCCCGACTGCCAAAGTAGGTCGCCACGGGGTTTAGTGGGTAGACCGGGTCTCCCCAGCGAATATTATGATGCGAAAGTATTCCCCGCTTAAGAAATGGTTACAGAACAGTAAATATTTATTTTCACAGAGTAGTTTATATTCAATACAATGAAGACATAAATTGGAAACAAAACAAAAGTTGTATCGATTTCGATTTCGAGAATACTATCTAACAAACAAAAGTCACGGTTATTTTAGCAAATTACTTTTAAAAACTTAATTACGAGTAATATATCGAGATCTGATCATTTTCTATAACCGGTACTTGTATGGTGTAATCACATACCAAACCCTTTTACATATCGTGAAGTAGATATTGATTATCAGTTCATTTATAATCCTTAAGAGGACTACTATGGACTTACTTCTCGTTGCTACCAGAGTATCCCAGCTACTTTCTACCTGTCTTCGGTGTGTCCTTAGAAGGAAAGACGACGATAGTATCTGAAGTGATCTTGATTAAATTTAATCCGTCTCAATTATAGTTGGGTGTTGTAGGTTGTGACAGCCACGTCAGCTGATGGACAGTAGTTCGTGAATGACCTTTTAATCACCTGTCAGTCATAGATCATGGTCAATGACACTGATTGGCTATTGACGTGTGTTTATGATTTTTTTTATGTAGGCGTTATTCTAGAAAGATTTTAGAATAAAAATTTAGGTAGTTACATTTATCGTAAAGAATTCAACAACAACCCATAACGTCCCACAGCTAGCCTCGAATCTCCTCTCAGGAGAGGGTTAAGGCCCCACGATGGTCAGGTTGGGGACTAGCAAGAGACGTGGCTACGTAATCTTGCCGTTGGATGTTTTAAAGCCGCCCGAAGGCCTCCAACTAACCTCCACGCTTGACTCTAATGACTACAACCGGGATTAACTGCTTGACATGACCTTCGGAATCACAGAAACACTAATAACATATCATGCCACAAACGCTCACCCATCTAGGTACTGACCGCGTTGTCGTTGCTTACCCTCGGTGATTGTTTCCATTCACCTTAATCCACTTGGCTATGAGCGCTTTGAATAAAGAATTGGTTTTATGCAATAGTTACATAGTTTTTTTTAATATATTTTCGGACACACGTCATCTAGTCCCGAACTAATTAAGCTTCTATTATGGGTACTAAAAAACTGATATAAATACCTAAACATACTGTTTTTCTTTTGTAAATACATACATATTATACATAGAAAAACACCCAGACTCCGAAACAAATATATCACACAAATATTTGGTCTGACCCGGGAATCGAACCCGAGACCTCTTGATCAGCAGCCGCATACACGCTAACCACTAGACCAACAAGGCAGTCAGTAGATGTTACAACGAACTATATTTGCACTTCTGCTTATCCAATATTGACTACTAGACATTGCATTTATGCATTCACGTGCACTTTATGAAGGTTTTTTTGTTTTGTTTTCATCAGATCCATTATTAACTTGACCTTATAGAATTAAGACTTCTGATGTTACGTGATGGGACTCTGGTGAGACCATGAAATCATTATTATTCGCTATTACTGAGTCCCGCGTTACCAGAGCGGTTCTAATTGTAAAGGACGAGTAAAGCCGCAGAGCAATCTAGTCTAAAAGAAATTTGCTTAATTTACTCCTTTTGTCATAAGTTATCTGACAATGAAAGAAACGTCGAAATTGACCGTTTTATAGAGACATTACTTATTTTTTTTTATAAGTTGCTTTTTTGATATTAGTACCTACTGTAAATACTTTCGAATACATTCAGTAAAAAACTGTTTACTTTATTAATATTAAAAAGACACTTCAATTTAATTTATTTAAATAGATTCACAAACTATTATTCTTATTCTATTCCAGAAAATGTTATGGCAGTCATGCGATGGATGTAGATACCCTATGTAGTTGAATTGTAATATACCACAAAGGTATAGGATATTGTCGCGGCACCTGTTATTAGAAATTCATATTATTTATCATAGTAATGCTATGATACATGGTGTTTGATAATCCACTCTTAGTTACGGTATGCTGAGTTTGAGTTAGAAAGCCATGGGAATAGAAAACGAAAGTTTATTTGGTCCTCAGTCTAACTACACGCGTACGTATGTATTTAAAATGAGGATCTAGGTAAGTATGGAGTACATTAAAAGCCTTTTTATTATGAGTGGAAACCGTCAGGTTGGCATTTCACCCGGGTATGCGTCGCGACCAAACAACTTAAACTACATGGTGTGCCACTCTGCGCTTGACATGTAAGGAATCCAGGAACAGCTGTTATTACGACATCAAGACCCCTCCCAGTCTCCGGGTATACTCTCTATTTAGGTGACACGCGGCACACTCGGATGTTGCCTCGCGGCTGGCCAGAACACTGAAAGCCTGTGTAAGGAATATCTTAAAGCACAGATATTTGATACTTAACCTTACTTTTCTTATGGAATGGATGGATGGATTTGACTGCACGGTTGGCCTAGTGGCTTAAGCGGTCGCCACACCACTTTCTACTGCGCCGAGTGTCGTGGGTTCAAATCCCACGTAGGATAACACTTTGTGTGATTCACAATTTGCTGTTCTAAGTCTGGGTGTTCTTTGTGTCCGTTTCGTGTATGTTTGTAAAGTCCCCCGCGACACAGGAATTTATATTCCTAATGCGGGAGTTGTCTTTTTAAAAGAAAGAAAGGAAAGAAAGGATGAATATTCTAAACTGTTATTACTCTAGGGAAAGAAGAAGAAAAACGAAGAAGTAGCAAAAAACTTTTGTATGTTAAAGCTTCATCAACAACCCATAACGTCCCACTGCTGAGCTCAGGTCTCCTCTCAAGAGAGGGTTAAGGCCATGAGGACTGGCAAGACATGTTGTGGCTACGTAATCTTGTTGTTTGATGTTTTTAAACCGCCCGAAGGTCTCCAACTAAGCTTCACGACTGCTCTTATGATAACAACCGGGACCGACTGCGTAACGTAACCTTCGAATCACAGAAACGCTCACAACATATAATGCCACAAACGGTCACCCATCTAGGTTCGACCGTGCCGACGTTGCTTACCCTCGGTGATTATTTCCAAACACCTAAGGCCACTCTGCTATCTAAACGATTTGACATCTTGTTTTTGGTGAGAGTCGCCAAAATTTGGAACGACCTGTCTGGGTCTATTTTTCCTGATAAGTTGAACTCTGGTACTGGAACTCTTTAAGAGTAGAGTGAACAGGTTTCTTTTGGATGGGCGTGTACCATCTTCGTCTTCATCTACACTTTCCATCAGGTGAGATGGAAGACAAACGCCTATCCTATTACAACAATGAAAAAAACAGGGTTGAATCGTAGATTAAATGCCAGTAACTGAGAAACGAATCTAAAACCACCAACCTATATTTAGCACCTATCAGTCATCGTCAACATCCTTTACTGGTTCACAGCTGGACATAAATATTTAATATAATTGTTTTTATTTTATTAAAAAACAAAATCTCTTTCAATTTTTAATATTTGTATTATTTTATTAAAAAACAAAATCTCTTTCAATTTTTAATATTTGTTAATAGAAATGATATTTCTTTTAACAACAACACTGAACCGTTTCATCACCAAGAGCAATCAATAAACATTAACTGCGTTAGAAATAGACAAATATATACATCGTTCTCCCTATACAATTTTTTTACATTCGTACCCAAAATATAACCTGTTCAAACCAATCCGAATCCACAAAACTAAACAACAAGAGATAACTTGTCTAATGTTCAGATGTAAAAAATAGAGAGTAGCCCCTTAACGATTTCGCCTACCTACTTTTGCAGCAAAAAATCATCCACAGCTGAACAGGACAAAAAATGTAAACAAAACTTTTTTTTTCACCCGCTCGGACATGTTCTGGACGAGCTGATAAGTTAGTAGGGGGAATGTTACCAGTTATCGGTCATTACGCTCATGATTTTTTTATCAAAAATAATAATATAGGTAATTAAAATTCCCGATTTAGGCTTGGTCATGAAAATAAGATTGTAAAAAATATTACATAAATACCATTAAATTCGAATGAGACAATTATTTACATTCAATTTCTATTATAATTGTAAGTAAAAATAGACAAAAATAATTTATCAACTATAAATTTAAAATTTAATGGGAAAATAAATACATTACATAATAATCATTATCAAAATTATAATGAACAAAAAAAGCAAACAAATAAAAAATATGTTAAGCGTTTGTGAACAGTACTATTTTTTATTGCCACAGCGATAAAACTAGACATATTTGTGACTTTATTAATATGATTCTTTATACTTTCCAAGAGTACACTTAGCATTAAGTGGTATGTGCTTATTAAATATTGTTATTTTATTCTCCCAAAGGATGTCTGAAAGATCGTTTCAAGTGATAAGATCAAAGATTGTACTGAGTTAATTAAATTAAGTAAACAGATATTATTATTATACAAAATGAAGCTTCTAGACCATAGGTGTCACTTTGAATGACGCATTTAATGCTTTTGTCATAAAGCCGTCACAGTAGTTTTTTTTTTTAATTTATAGCCAACACTGGTAAATTATGCATAGGGGTTCACCGACTGTAATACAATATGTAGATAATACCTAGTTTTTAATAGATTTAATGATATCTCTTTATATGTGTATCTAGACTACCCTTTTTTTAATAATTAACATTTTACAAAAAAGACTTTTTATTGTAATTTTATACTAAATATATTCCAAACTATTGTGACATGTTAGGGTTCGGCGATTTGGAATACCTACTACCGACTTTAGAGATTTTATGATTTTATTACTAATTCACTTGAATAATTTGAATTGTTCCTAAAATAAAATACCTTTTTCTATTTACTTTAATCACTTGGAAATTTATTGGATTATATAATATTAAAAAGAAAAAATACTGAACTAGGACAATAACTGGTACCCTTACCACACACCCACAAAATACAACGCAAAACCCTCATCGTAAACCCGACCTCTTCGCGGTTACGTAAAAAAAATATTAAAAAAACATAAACCATTAACTGATAACATAGCCATTAGACAAGTAAGATAAAGTGAGTTATTGTTATTGAAATAAACTATGAAATGTGAGATAACAGTAATGAAATTATTGCATTGACTGTGATTACGTAATTATAAGGGCCGGACTTTGTAGGTAAATTGTTGCTGACAACTCTGTCTGAGAACCAACTGACTGTGATAGCAAGTATTGCTGAGTTGCTGACTGTTCTATAGCGTATTTATAACCTGATTCTGGCTACTGGCTCAGTACTGAAATGGCACAAAAATATTATGTTTGTGTATATGTATAAATATTCTCCATACATAATTGGTATTTGTTTGAGTTCTGTACTAATTAATTTTCTCACACTCTTCACTTGTCAAGGTAGAGCTTCGCTGTTTTCAACACAGGCAGGCCGGCCCGACCTGCTACAGTGTCAATGTCGGTGCTACCCTCTCATAGAAGATCAATTTTTTTGTCACTTGTCAAGGTAAAGCTTCGCTGATTTTAACACAAGCAGGCCGGCCCGACCTGCTACAGTGTCACTGTCGGTACTACCTTCTCATAGAAGATCAATTATTTTGTCACTTGTCAAGGTAAAGCTTCGCTGATTTTAACACAAGCAGGCCGGCCCGACCTGCTACAGTGTCACTGTCGGTACTACCTTCTCATAGAAGATCAATTTTTTTGTCACTTGTCAAGGTAAAGCTTCGCTGATTTTAACACAAGCAGGCCGGCCCGACCTGCTACAGTGTCACTGTCGGTACTACCTTCTCATAGAAGATCAATTTTTTTGTCACTTGTCAAGGTAAAGCTTCGCTGATTTTAACACAAGCAGGCCGGCCCGACCTGCTACAGTGTCACTGTCGGTACTACCTTCTCATAGAAGATCAATTATTTTGTCACTTGTCAAGGTAAAGCTTCGCTGATTTTAACACAAGCAGGCCGGCCCGACCTGCTACTGTGTCACTGTCGGTACTACCTTCTCACAGAAGATCAATTATTTTGTCACTTGTCAAGGTAAAGCTTCGCTGATTTTAACACAAGCAGGTCAGCTCGATCAGGTCAGTACTACCCCCCCACAGAAGACCAACCTAAAGAGTGACAGCATTCGTGCCGTCGGGTTTCGTTGGTGAGTGCGAAACTTAAGGTACCTATACTGTGGGGTCACCATGCTGCATTCATAATGAGTAGGTATATACATAGGTATGTACGGTGACCAATGCTGTAATTTTAAGGTTGGTCTTGGATTCTACTCATGCTTTCCATCAGGCAGAGTAAAGTCACTTCAGGAGGCTATTTTCGTTACGTTGTCTACTATTCTCTGTTTATTCTATAAGCATGGTATAAAACTGATTACGCCTTTATATGCCTTTATATATACAACTAGCTTAGTCCCGCGGTGTTACATTGGTTATGTCTTCATTTTTCTGCCAGTGAAAATCCCATCAAAATCGGTCTCGCAGTTTCAGAGATTAACTGGAAAAACAAGACAGACAGAAATTAAAAACAAAAACCGTAGGTACCGTATATGCTTTGATAAGCATCGAGTTAAAAAATGATCATTTTCAATTATTACAAACAGATACTCCAAATACTAGTAATATACACAAATATAAAAGAGCAATATTCTTATCTGTGTACTGGCTGTTTACAAATAAATTAAAAAACAAACAAAGAAAATCTGAAAAGAAATCAAAATTCAAACTAGCACCGTTGAATTTCGAGCTCACTCCCACGCCGATCTTTTGCGCTAATCCGACCCACAATATAGAACGCAGCTGTGTAAACATCGGATCAGAGGTCAGAGGAACATGCATAGAAGTGAGACGCTTCATTTAAGACCTTAAGGGACTATGGGCATTACAACACTTTAATAATAGAAGTACATTGCAGGTTATTTAAAAAAAAATAACACATTTTTATACAAGAATCTACAAGAAGATGACTTTCCAGTATTTATTACTTTACATTGGCAACCCGTATTGTAATAAAAATCTGGCAAACTTATTCAATATGAATATTTAGAGCAAGAGCCCAGAGCCGCCAGACCTACGTCATTAGTGCAAAGCTGAAATTTTCAGGATTATTAGTACAATGTCTTGTTAAGATGTATGTGTACCCATTAGCTTGAAAGCGGGAAAGGGTCTTAAAATAGTACCTTAGATAATGGTATAAAATTTAGGTTTGCTACTATAACGTAGTTTACCTAATTTTTTCACAACTTTCAAGACGTCTGGCAGAAGTAATGGCCCACGGAAAGTGTCTGGCAGTAATGAATTTTAATTTTAAATAATATTCTTGAAAAAATATGTAAATACTAGCTTTGTACCTTTAACGTAGGTAAGTAAGATTTTTATCCATCTGTACTTCGCGCTATCTCAGAAACGGCCCCGCTTTCAAGTTAATGGGTACACATACATCTTAATAAGACATTGTACTAATAATCCTGAAAATTTCAGCTTTGCACTAATGACGTAGGTCTGGCGGCTCTGGGCTCTTGGTCCAATTGTTTTTCGTATTTTTTTCAAAAATAAAGCCGGTTCCAAAAATAACGGGTCAGTCACATAAACCCGAATATCTCCCGAACTACGTATGCCATCCTAATGAAACGAAGACTGTTCAATTGAGAATTTAATTATACAGATAAAAAATAAAATAAAACTTAGTTACACCCACAATATTAATCTTAAATTAAAAAAAAACTAAAGTAGTCATATTTTTCTTAAGATTACATTTTTTTTATGATTGTTTTTTTGCTGTTTTTCATCACTTTCTTCATTTAATACTTTGTATTGCCTCCACGAGCTCTTCTGACAGCTTCCAGGCGATTAGGCATGCTGTACACCAAATTTCGGAGCCGGTGCTGAGGAATACCTTCCCATTCCTCCACCAGTGCTTGTATGAGCTCGGGAAGCGTGATTGGTGGGGGGTTTCGACCTTTCACGCATCTCTGAAGCTCGTCCCAGGCGTGCTCGATGGGGTTTAAGTCCGAGCTTCGCGCTGGCCACTGCATGAGTTCGATACCGACCTCTTCAAGGTAGTCATGTACAATTCTGACGGTATGGGGACGCGCATTATCATGCATTAATATGCCATGCCGGTCCATCCTGGCCATGAAAGGACCTACATGTTCATTGAGGATCTCTTCCACGTACCTCTCTGCATTTAGAGTTCCATTTTGAATGAGCACCAGCTCGGTGCGGGCCTCAGCAGAAATCCCAGCCCAAACTTGTACGGAGCCTCCACCGTACGCCACTTTTTCCTCCACACACGCTTGATGGAAGCGCTCCCCTGGTCTTCTGTACACCAACTGCCTACCATCATGCTTATAAAGCATGAATTTAGACTCGTCCGTGAACATTACCCTAGACCAATCGTCTAGTGTCCAGTTTAGGTGTTCGCGCACGTATCTCTGTCTTGCAATTCGATGTCCCCGTTCCAGTTTGGGGCCATTTGCGGGCCTCAATGGTTTCAAATTTGCTTCAGCAAGACGTCTTCTTACTGTTTGAGCGCTTAAATTTCCACCTCCAAAGCGAATAAAGTGAGTTTTTAGACCAACAGCAGTTTGAAAACGATTTCGGAGCATTGTAGCCACCAGTTGTCTGTCTTCCCTGGCCGTTGTGCATCTTGGTCTGCCATTTCCTGGTCTTCTAAGGTGTGATCCGGTCTCTTGGTACCGCTGGACTACCCGCTGAACAGTCGACAAAGATACACCAATGTTTCTGGCTGTTTCACGCTGGCTCCGCCCAAGTTCCAAAAAAGTTAGGATTCTGGTACATTCCTCTAGCCTGACTGCCATGCTTCACCTCACAGAATAATAATTATGCACGTGGAAGACGTTCACGATAATTTTTTTTGTGACAGAATAGAAATGGAAAGCATCCATAATGACATGAAACAAAAATTTTGTTTTTAAAAATAGTCATTTTTTTAAATTTTGTTTTTCTAATGAAGTTTTTTTCATCAACCAGTTTAAATAATATGCTATTAGAAGCGCAACTAAAAAGTCTTTATTCTGTTTTTTATTTCATTGATCTAGCTTTTACAGTTCTGGAGGTATTTCAATTTTTGTGACAGACCCGTAATTTTTGGAACCGAGTGTATAATGTTATTTTTGGGTGACTTGCAATAAAAGCTATGAGCAGTTTCCAATGGTACAAAATTATCAAACACAACGTATATTTTTTATCCCTGGAGATTAAAAAGCATTGATATTCATATCGTCATCAACGGTTTTTAATAGTCCATTGCCTTACATAAGCCTCTTCCTAGTAAGGAAGCTTTGGCTTACTATGTTTGCCAGACGAGTATAGAAAGAAAAGTTGCCAATCGATATGCCAGCTTTCAAATATTGACACCATCACTAAAGTGCCTCGGAGACAGTCATTCGCAATTGTCAATTTTTACAACATTGAAGTTCCAAATGATCGTTTAAAGAAGCAATTGAAGCCATTGTTAATGTAACTACGTGATTGAAGGTAAATGATGAAAGTTTTGATTGAAGCGCATTGACAATCGCGAATGAAGTAAAATTTGAACATCTTGTAGTGCGATTAACCGATTTCGGTCATTCGCTAGTCGAGAAACATAGCGGACATGTCGCGTCACGCTTCTGACCTGATTCCCGAGCAATTGACGATTCGTATGAAGGTCCATCATTCGTACCTTCAATGACGAAAAAATTGACAAAAATCTCCTCGGCACTTAAGTCCCATCACCTATAGTGTGTACACCGCACTCACGAAATGATTAAAGTTTTCAATCGATGTTGTGGAGATAAACTGAATCGATTATTTTTTTCCCAATTAATCCTCAAAAATAACCCATAACAGCCTACTGCTCGGCACGTTTCTCCTCTTAGGTTAAGGCCATACGTCCCCACGCTAGCCGAGTGCGAGTTGGAGACTGGCACGTTGTGGCTAATCTTACCGTTGGATGTTTATAAGCCGCCCGAAGGCCTCTAACTAAGCTTCACGACTGTTATACCCGATTGCTATCATAGGATAGCAATCGGGTCGATTGCTTATCGAGACCTTCGATTGGATTGTATATTGTGAAAACGTTAGTTTTTAGGGTTCCGTGGCCAAATGGCTAAAAACGGAACTCTTATAGATTCGTCATGTCTGTTTGTCTGTCTGTCCGTCCGTATGTCACAGCCACTTTTTTCTGAAACTATAAGACTATATACTGTTGAAACTTGGTAAGTAGATGTATTCTATGAACCGCATTAAGATTTTCACACAAAAAGAGAAAAAATTTAATTAGATTCTTATTTAACAACATAGTTACACCACAAAAATTGTAACTTGAATTTTCTTGAATATAAAATGATAGTCTCATTTTATATTCGGACAATATAATATTCGGACATCTTATACAACGCAACGTGATCTAGTCTCAAACTAAGCAGAGCTTGTATTATGGGTACTAGACAACTGATATAAATACATAAACATACTTTTGTTTGTAAATACATACATATATTATTTAATACATAGAAAACACCCAAACTCCGAAACAAATATTTGCGAAACACACAAATATTTGGTCCGATCCGGGAATCGAACCCGAGACCTCTTGATCAGCAGTCGCATACGCTAACCACTAGACCAATGAGGCAGTCAATCTGACTATCATTGAATCACAAAATAATGTGATGTGAATTATTACTTTGGCGTAGTAAACCCAGTTGAGCCGTCGTAAAAGCGCCACGATAAAGCACAGCTGTGAAACGTAAACAATTCTAAACCTAGATCGCAGGATAAAACCTAAATTGTCTTTCAATCAGCCTAGATATATAGGGTCAGATTCCTTTGTTCCATAACCAGTTGGAACTGGTATTTGGGTACTTTTAACACTGAGATCTGATGTTTAAGATTCAGATAGATGTTATCCAAGAATTGATATTGCGAAACTTGTTTTACATACACAAGTAAATTTTACGCATGTTTATAAATTGTTAAGTGTGTAAATAGTACTCTCTGCATTATGGCTGTAATATAATATATGCAGATACCTACTAATACTGAACAACGTACCCTATTGAAGTTTACTGATTGATTGTCCATGTCATGTATAGGTTATAATGCTGTAAGCGATAAGACCGCCAATTGTTACGTCTACAACTAGGTATACAGTTATACATGACATTACTAAAGAAATCTAAATAAATAAATATAAACATTTGTCTACCTGCTCTACAGCTATTCAGAAGTCAGTAGCTAGCCACCTTCATGGGTCCTCCGTCTGGTAAATTGATGTGTAGGAGATCTGTATTTTTTTTAAGGTAATAGACT
The DNA here is from genome assembly GCA_932526445.1 of Phragmatobia fuliginosa. NCBI lineage: Eukaryota > Metazoa > Arthropoda > Insecta > Lepidoptera > Erebidae > Phragmatobia > Phragmatobia fuliginosa. Next base: position 14,813,330 of record OW052078.1, on the reverse strand, counting down.
CGATCTATGTTTTATTACCCTGGCATAGAAGATTAGAAGTTCGTGTTGACGTATTTCATGAGTGTTAGACCGGAGGTCCAATAATGCAGGGGCATCTTGCAAGGCCGCCTGCCTGCATGAGTAGAATAGAAACCAACGAAATACGACAGTACGAATGCTGTCGTTATTAGGATCTTCTGTGTGAGGGCAGTACTGCCTCGGTTGAGTCAGCTCATTCGTGCTGAAATCAGCTTGGCTCCACTACCTCTTGATCCCTACCTAGCTTAGAAAAATGGTAAAGATGGAGAAGTGCTAAATTTTGATTGCAAATAGACTATTGAAACATGAGTAGAATCCAAATATGGTTCCAACACTCACAGTTAATACAGGCCGTATGGCGATTCATACTATGGCGGCCTAGTGAGAGATGCTAATCACGTCAAGCTTAAAGGACCCGGTTTCGTAGTAGTACTACTCGGCACAGGAAGGAAGAGCTGAACCGGTTAGTTCTGGTGAAATTTTATTGTTATACAGTTTTCACTACTTAACCTCATAGGTTGTTTCTATTCTTAAAATAGTGACTAATGTGAATTGACTAATGATTTTTACTTTAAGTAAGTAAAAGAAAAAAATAATTTCACTTCACAAAATAAACAAAAGTACAGTGAACTTACATTTAAATGTTCTACCCTTGACTGTATAAATGTAAGGTGGCTTAAACCCTTCGATGTACTATATAATACCAACAATAGCTCTGCAACAATAACTTTCAATCCCGAACACGTGCACTTTACACAAAAAGCTTTTTTTATTGCAAAACTCTGCTAGTAGGTCAAAATAGAGCAAAAAATGGAACAAAACTTAGTTGCAGTTATTGAACTCCTTAACATAACCAAGTAGAGCTTATTTTTCTTTAAATAAATATTGACACAACTTTGGCAGAAACAGTCAGTAGATTAGCAGAAAGTATAGTTTTAAAATTGACTCATGTAGTTGATTTGAACCTTCAGGTGAGGCTCTTAAAATTTAATTTTGCTTATCTTCTTCATTATTAGGGTTGTCGAATATTTTTACCTGTTACGCAAAATGAGGGTGGTGCAGAGATTAGTTATGGTACGTAGTACAATGTTTTGTTAAATAAAATTGCCTTTGTTGAGGCTCAGAATATATTCAACAATTGACTAGACAGCAAGACACTGGGTCATGTTAACCTGCTTGTACTTTTTCTAATGCTCCCCCCTTACTTTTACTTTTATTATTCCCCTTAAAATCATATTGCTTGATCGTTTTTCTGTTTAGGCATATATGTATATAATTCTTCCTCTCCCTATTTTTCAGAACACTCAACCGCTTCTGCAGGATAAGCTCGGTATACTGGGTACGGATATCTGTCGTAATCTCAACCTGCGTGAGTTTATTGAGAGCGTCACCAAGGCAGCCTCGCGAAAGTAAGGTGTACTGAACAAAATGAGACGATTCTTCTCGCCTGAGCATTTGTGTCTTCTTTACAAGGCACAGGTTCGCTCATGATTGGATCATTGCTCTCATCTTTGCGATAGATCCGTGTAGCATTTGCTTGATACTCTCGATTGGTTTTAGCGGCGAGCAGCCTGCGTTATCGACAGTAGACAGACCCGAAGTCACCGAGACATTTGAGCCTCTTCAGTAGCGAAGAAATATCGCCTCCGTGGCAGTCCACTATTACATTTATAGTATTCTGAAGCGCTTTTACAATTTTTACCCTCTTTCCCTTCTTCTATAATATTACACGTACTGGCCTTGGAAGTCAGCGCTTTAGAGAAGTTGACATTTGCTCTCGGACTAAGTGATTCGGCTCTGCCTTTCTGTGACGAACAGTTAAAACCTGGAACTATCTATCAGAGCAGGTGTATCTCTCCCTTTATAATCCCGGGTCCTTCAAGCGGGGCGTGAAGAAGAATCTCACTGTGCTCCATAGTGGGGGTCACCGTGCTGCATTGTTAACATTAACAGAGAGGACAGTGACCCCGACTCCTGAATCTGCTCTGTTCATGTCCTTCTTCTGCTCTGCCAACAGGCTAAGTAGAGAAGTTTGGCAGCTCACTAATAAGTTGTAGTCACAACCCTCATTGTCAATGCATACAATGCAGTATGGTGACCCACACTATAGCGGCATAGTGTGATGTATCAATTTAGATCAAGTGCAGATGCTTCTGCACTCTTCTCTTTCTGAGGAGTGTAACAACTAACATTGTGACACGAGAATTTAATAAATATAGTTATAGATTATGTATTAGAAAAAAATGTACGTAATTTTTTTGTATGCTTACGTCACTTGGTGGAAAAAAAAAATTATTTGAATACGCACATACTTGAACTTTGGAGAAAGTTGAGATTCAGAACCAGTTTATTGTTCAAAGTAATTTTACTTTGTGCCAATAATATTAGTTTTTGACAATAAAAATTCAATTGCAAAAACACTAATGATACATTTGCCCAAACTACTTATACAAATTGAACCATATCTGAAAACCGTTATTACAATTTGCGTTGATCTTCCTTAATTATTTACAATTTCCTATTCTATTCTATTCACTTATACCCAAAAAATACTTGTCGAATATGTTTGGAACTTCATTATTTGCTGCAGCAAGTACAGATTAAGATACTCAAAATCTACTATTTACAGTGATTTAAAATAAATATAAAAAAATCTAATATTTGATATACAAAACCTCACACAACTTCATTTGCTAAAACATATTTTCTAAGTTTTTATACTGATTGTAAAGATTTTAATACAAATTTCACGATTTCAAATGGTCGTCATAAAGTATTTAAACTTGTCAAGTTCTTCTCTTATTTTATAAAAGTATTTGTGGATAATCGGATTATTTTCTGTTACCTTAAAATGAAAACTCAAAAAAGATATTTGTACTGCTGAAGGATTTTTGGTCACATCAAGTAATAACAATATTCCTATAATCTGTACATTCACTAATGTTCGAATTGCGTGTTTTATCGAAACTCGACAGAAAGCGCTCAAATAACAGATCTTTATTTAACTCAATTTATTGATTCGACTTAATTTGGTTACGCCTTGGTAGGTAATTGAACCAATCATAATATTCAAAGATGTGTTACAACGCGATACTATAATAATCTTTGTAATGACCTATTAGGAACTCGAAAATTGGTTTTTTGATTATTTTAGTTCACAGTTCGAAGTACAAAACAATAAAAAAAACTACTCATCACTTTAAAATGTATCTTACTGAAATCAATATAAATAAATAATAAATATTTTGGACATCTTACACACATCATCTAGTCCCAAACTAAGCAGAGCTTGTGTTATGGGTACTAAATAACTGATATAAATACATAAACATACTTTTTTTTGTAAATACATACCTACATATTATACATAGAAAACACCCAGACTCCGAAACAAATATTTGTGGATTACACAATATCTACATATATTGGTTAAATTTGGTCGAGCAGAAAGTCCTGGCCTCCAGTGTGACCTCCGATCTCATACTCACCAACGAAAGACGACAGCACAAATGCTTTTAGGTTGGTCTTCTGACAGAATGACAGAAGTGTAAGGGTAGTACTGCCCCGGTCGAAACGGCCCATTCGTACTGAAATCAGCGTAGATCTACTACATCTTAAAAATGTTTCCATTTATAAGTTAGGAAGGCGTTTCTGGACAAATAATAATATCTTCCTCTTCCTAGCCTTATTCCCAATATTATTTGGGGTCGGCTACTAGTTCAAGCGATTTTACATGAATATCAATTTTTACACGGAGCGACTGGTATCGGACCTCCGCAACCCTAAAGGAGAACTGAAATTCGTAGGTTGAACTAGTCGTCAGTAAATATGAGGGCACTGACTTATCAATAACGATTATCATAGATGTTCATGACAACAGGGACCGACGGCTTTACGTGCTCTCCGAGGCATGGGAGTGAATCACCGCCAACTTGCCAAACTCCGGGCTGCTATTAGGAATTTCGTAAGAAAAACCTAAAAACACGTTTTGTTATGTCCGGAACAAATAATAATATATAAACAAAAATAATAATAGAACCAAATCACGAATCAGTTAAATAAAACCCGTTGAGTTATGTAACAATACATACCGGAAACATCGATAGTTAGTCATTTAATGTAATACCTTTTATGTTCTAATGGGTCATTTAGTTACATTACGCTAATGTCTCTTCATATCCTGTGTTTGTTCAATATCATGTGACTAACTAGTATTAGTTCTATATATTAAAAACTTATGTTAATGTAAATATTAACATGTATATTTTGGTTCATACAAATATCACTTCTTCCTACTAATATTACGCAAAAGTTTGTATGTATGTATGTTTGTTGCTCTTTCACGCAAAAACTACTGAACGGATTTAAATGAAACTTTACAATAATATAGCTTATATATCAGAATAACACATAGGTTACTTTTTACTGCAATAACCGAGATACACGGCGAAAACTATGTGATTATAAAAATACATAAATCGTAGATGTCAAAATGTATCACTGTTTATTTCTTGTCAAAACTTCACAGGTTGCTATGCATAACATATCCAGAACACATTTCTTTTTTTTTAATGTTTAAGCCTGCCAAAGTGACTCTACTCTGCCTGATGGAAAGCATGAGTAGAATCCAGGAGTAGGGGTCACCATGCTTATTAAAAATGAGTTTTGGATAATCACCTATGTAAGCTACTTCCTATCCCGAAAATACGCGGGTAACACCGAGGGGCGTAGCTAGCATTAATTAAAGTCCTCTGCAGCGTCTCTCTGTTCGCGATAAACTCAAAAAAATCAATGCATTGATTTAAATTAAACTTTGAACCCTGATAGTATAAGACCTGAGAAAGGACATAGGCTACTTTTTACCGCGATAACCGACATAGACGCGGGTGGAGTCGCGGGCGTAAGCTAGTTATACATAATACTGAAGTTTTATTTTCTTTTATAAGACAACTGTTGTTTAAACCATCTCCAAAAGTGTAGTATCTATCGTCGATTGTTAAACGTACTTATCCTAGAAAAGATTTGGTTTGCATTGTTTATTATAGTATCATTTTGCATTATTGAGGAAAGTTATAGGTTATATTTACCCGCAGGAGTCTATCAAACAATAAGTTGATGCGAGAGACAGAAGATCTGTAATGTTAACTTTTTGATGGCTCGATTTAGTTTGATGTTTGCATAATTTGCCATAGTTTTCATAATTTATAATTTTCAAAGTTTAGATTCACGGGAAACGGAATAAGTGCTACTTACTATACTACTATATGTTTAAAGTATAATTTTAAGTTATTGAACTATAGTTCGAGATTATCTGTGTGGTTTTTAGAAATCAATTTTAATTGATAATTAGAGAACCTGCGTATGGAGAAAAATTAGGAATACAGATTGTCGTTACTCCTCTTTATCTCATGGCGATCGTAAGAGGCAGCAAACTACGCGGAATAACATCACTGCAAAGAAGAGAAATACTTAACAAACAACAACAAACAAAACAACACAAATAATGAGGATTTTTTTTATGTAAAATACAAAAGTTTTAGAGAATTTCATTCTCGTACAATATTGATAATAATAAATACAAATAGCGTAAAACCCATAGAAAACAAGATTTTTGCAAAAAAAAAACTAAAAAAAAACGATTTTTGTGACCAGTTTTTGTTCCTATTTTTGTGACCAAAACTGGTCACAAAAATCGGAATATCTCGGAAAATCGACATACTCAGTATATTACACTGAGTATGTCGATTTCCCAGATATTCACTTAATTCGGCCTAAGATGGCTGGACTATCAGATGCCGAAATCTATGCGAATTACAGAAAGTCCAACGACAGTAACACTGCTGGTTCGTTGACAGTTCTAAAAGAAATAGGTTAATTAGTAACATAGACATAAACTATAGTCGTTTAACACCCTAAAAGTAAGAAAAAAAACAACTAACTAAATGTGAGAAAGCAAGGGTCTCCAAGGGTAAAAAAATATAAAAATAATCCTAATAATAGTATCGCATGGGACATTCGATTATGTGGACATCATTAATCTAATGATCCATGGTGATTGAATCCTATTTATATTTTCCCATGCAGGTATCATTACTAACGTTAAATTTAGTTAAAAAAAATATTGAGGAATTTCACGTAAACTACTATTGTTTACCATTCGTTTTAGTATGATGTTTATAATTTTAAGATTTATTATTGAGGTTTTTTTAAAGACTACTCTTGCATTAAGAATATATATTCTGTGGCGTGAAAGACTTTAGAAGCATACATGAAACGTACACAAAGAACACTCAGATTCAGAACAACAATTTGTGAATATCTCAAAGTGTTGTCCAATGTGGGATTTGAACCCACAACACAGACCACACAAGCAGTAGTCTACAGCGTAGCGAGCGCATAAACCTCTAGGCCAACCGTAGTAGTGGTGATGAATTAATAATACGTAGTGTCATCACCTGTATTCATTTAATAGGAGTCGTGAGGGTTGACTAAGGGAACAAACTATGAAAGACAAACGCAATGCAAAGAGAAGGAATTTGACTTATCCTATCTCTATCTGCCCCCTTGTTTTCGTTCGTTTTCTATTCTATTTCTCATTTCTCTTCTTTCATTTGCTAATGTCACTTAGTCACGTGATCAAAACATGATAGTAGAATAATGCAGAGATACATGATACATGTAGTAAGCCTTTAGGATTTGTTGCCTTTGCTTCATTAAAATTTAAGACAGTTATTAATCGTTGTATATCTTGCAAAAGCCTTGTAGAAAATAATTTGCTTTTGAATACATTGAATCATCCAAACAAAATATTTTCATCCACAACGTAATGTATCTCCTCAAATTTTATTACTAACTAATAAAACACTCACATACAACCATTAGGAGGTTTAACACTGACAATTATACATGGTGCATCTTTAAGCATTCTTTATTGCTTGCTCTTGACATATTACGCATAGGGTGTTTTATTTTAAGCATTTTATGTGTTTTCACAGGAGTTCGACTCTTGTTACGGTGTCTGCTGTTTAGGCTAAGATATTTAGTGAAGGGATTTTAGCAAATTCTTATGAGCATGCAGAAGAAAGAATTGATTTTGACTATTGATTTGTTAATTACATAATTATTTAGTGCCAGTTGTTTTGGATATTTTTATCTTTCATTGCTATGTCTAGTTTATCATCAATTTTTATGAATAAATTATATTTGTGTGTAAATATTATGGAGGCATAATACGGTTTACTCTTTTTATATTTTTATTTTTGTGCTTCACATTAGGGACACAATTAAACTTATTGTTCTACCAGTAAAAATGTTAGTTAAGTTGCTAATAAGCTGTAAAATTATTAGTTAAATATTCTTGCATTTTCAACAACAAAAGTCTCTAAACCATCTCTATAATATTTTATAGTAAGTACGCTGCTATTGAATTAGCTCATATGCTACTGAAAATATATGGATTATATACATAAAGTACACGCCAATGTCCATACTCATTAGATGATTTTAGCTGGATCTTGATACATCTCACAAACGATCCCAATTTAGCTTCTTCTTATATTACCAGACTATTCATAAACATAGTTATAGATATCCAAATACATACATGTATATCATAGATAAGTAGCATTCAGAACTAGAACAAATTTTCGCGATCATCACAAAATGATTTTATGTGGAAATTCAATTCAAGACCTCTGACTCAACAGTCAGAATCACTAACCAACAGAACCTTTAAATACTGCCCTCTTCCAGCTTTTTAGATACCCGGATTCTTCTTTTACTGGCATAAAACCAAAAATAACAACGCAACAAACACCTGATGACGTCATAAAGCAAAATATTTACAACCTCACGCTTTCGCCGTTTGAATAATATCAGAAAATCCCAAAAGGTCATTAAACAACGTTTTACTAACAGTAGTTATACCGTACATAATTAAAACCATTGTCTTCCACCAAAAAATTACAGTCACCATAAATTGTAAGGCCGGCTTTTAAGATGCCATATTTAAAATAGTACCATAAAAGATCTTGTGTTATTACACCACTTAAGAAGAACCCTCGACCCTCATACAATAGACAGAAATCAAAACAACAATTCTTCAATATAGGAGTTGAAGGGGATCAATTTATACTGGTTGTTGTGTCTCAAAAAACGTGGTCTTCCCATCGATCTAAAAAGTCCGGGTGAAAGAAGCTTCTAAATATTTTATTGGTAGTTAAAGTCTGTTTATTATTCGACTTCGAGATTAAGATAATAGGTATAATGATTACGGTGACAAAGACTAACGACTTCTCATTTTAGCAGGGTGTTAGTTTTACGGTTGGTGGTACAATGTTGCGAAATAACAATCAAATTAATCTGGTAGGAATCTTCTGGGATCTGGATTAAACCTATGTTCTATATAACTTTCAGATAATCTCGGAAACAGTCAGTTGTCTAAAACTTTCTACTAAATTGTGTGTTTTATTAGTAACGCGCTCCTTACTGAATCTTTGCTACACAAAATCGAGTGACTGATTCATCAGCGCCGATCTTAAGCCTCTTGAGCTAACATGTTGATAATGACAATGTTTTTTTATGTTGTAAGCCCTAAAAAGTACTTTTGAAAATATCACCCAAAGCGAGTAAAATATTAGATCAATGGTTGTGTGGAAGTGCATTAGTTTTAAATTTAGAAATACGAAATAAGTTACGAATAAATGATAAATTGTAACTTAATATCACCGTGAGAATGTTTTAGGAAGACAAAAAAGACTAATTTCTAAAAAAAAAAATTGATTTATTTTACAAATTAGCGTATTGTCATCAGTCCTAGATAAATCTATAAAGTTTGAACGAAATCTGGCCGTTTAAAGTGGGTCAAAATTGCACCCAAAGTAGTCGGTTATAAACATAGAAACAAACATACCGGAGAAGCTAATAAAAAGCTTCATCATCATCATCATCATCAGCCTATCGCAGTCCACTGCTGGACATAGGCCTCTCCCATTGCACACCACTGTGATCGATTTTGGGCTTCTCGCATCCAGCTCCTGCCAGCCATCTTACGCAGGTCGTCACTCCACCTCGCCTGTTGGCGTCCTACACTACGTTTACCGAGACGCGGTCTCCACTCCAGAACTCTTCTGCCCCAACGGCCATCAGTTCTGCGGCTAATATGGCCAGCTCACTGCCACTTCAGCTTGCTAATCCGGTGGGCTATGTCGATGACCTTAGTTCTCTGACGGATCACCTCATTTCTGATACGATCTCTCAGAGAAACGCCGAGCATAGCCCTTTCCACAGCACGCTGAGCAACTTTAAATAAAAAGCTTGTAAAAACAATTTTTTTTCATTTTATAATAAACAGCTAAAGAGGAACTCACAGTCATTCTTATCACAGTAAACTGCAAACAACCAGATCCAATTACGTCATTAACTGATGACGGACTGAGCTGTCAGAATGATATCATGAAAAAACTAATTTAGGTAAATACTTACACTACGAACAGGTTGAAATCATTTGGTAGACTGAGATTTGGAGCTGGAAATTTAGAACAAGATTACTTTCTAGTTTTTTGTGTAACTCTTTTCGTCTCGCTTTCCTGGACTCTATAGTCTGCCTTGTTCGTCTAGTCAAGTCAAGTCAAGTTGTTATCGTATGCGGTTGCTGATCACTAGGGTTCGATCTCGGGTTCGATTCACGGGTCGGACCAATTATTTGTGTGATCCGCTAATATTTGTTTCGGAGTTTGGGTTTTTTCTTATGTATGTATTAAAAAAATGTTTATGTATTTATATCAGTTGTCTAGTACCCATAATACAAGCTCTGCTTCGTTTGGGACTAGATGGCGTTGTGTGTAAGATGTTGAATATATTTATTTATTTAATTCAATGGGACAAAAGTTTGCAACAAGAAAACGGCTTGCACTTTATTTGATGTTATCATTGAAGTGTAAGGTAATAGAGTAAGTGAAGTGGCCGTTCGAAGTAAGTGAGATGTGAGTAATGGTACACATCACGACTGTTATCAGGTTCGTTTATTAATTTTTACAATTTTGTAACTCTTTGTAGACGTTAGTCCAATTAATATCTTTTACTTCCACGGTCAATGAATACGGCAGTACAACTTGATACAAGTTCTTGTGTAAATTGGTAAATATTCGACTTCCCAATATCAAACTGCTAATAAAATATTGTAAATATTTAAAATACCTACATATGCGCTACCTTCTGGTGCGTCTTCTATAAGTTCGCTTCAAGTTTACATTAGTTTATACCTAATTTAGTGAAGGCAATCAAATACACATCATAAATAAGTTTACTAGAACGAATGCACAGATAAACTGTCAAGAGACTTCACACTTAACTCCACAATAAATGTCTGTGTAGCCGTATTTATGTCAATACCCGTACTGATCGATTTTATTACTCAAACATACGAACTACTGAACCCCTTGAGATTTGACAAAAGGCATCTAATATTTACGACAGCATTAATTTTAATTGAACTCCCAACAAAATTATTTATTGTTCGTCTAGTTTAAAGGCTATGGGAGGAATATTTATTACTAAATAAAGAAATTGTTGTAGCATCTTTATTTGGAAACGGTATTAACAGATAGAAAGCTCTAAATGAAGACCGGGTCTTTTCTCAACACATGTCAGTAACAGATTCTCGCAGTTAAAGCATGTAATATAAAACATCAGAAAGTTTTAACTATGCGCATTCATAAGTTTAGAATATGAGCTGAGAAAATTAAGAAAAAACTACTTTAAAAGTTAGTCTTCCTAGCCTTTATTCCCAAGTTTATTTGGGGTCGGCTACTAGTACAACCGGTTTTACATGGATTTCAGTTTTCCCACGGAGCGACTGGCATCGGACCTCCGCAACCCTAAAGGAGAACTGAAATTCGAAGATTGAACTAGTTGTCAGTATATTTGAGGGCACTGACTTCCCAATAACGATTGCCATAGATGTTCATGACAACCGGGACCGACGGCTTTACGTGCTCTCCGAGGCACGGGCGTGAATCACCTCCAAACTTGCGAACGCCTTGTTATTAGGAATTTCCTAAGAAAAACCCAAAAACACTTTTTACGCCGACCCGGGGTTTGAACCCGAGACTCTTGATTAGCAGTCGCATACGTTAACCACTAGGCCAACGAGGCAGTAAAAGACTTTAAAAGTGAGTAATAGAGTAGAAATAGGTATGACCTTAACCTACAATTGATTACAAATATAAATATACATATCCTAGCTGAGTCCCACTATGTTACCCACGGTAGGCTTAAAAAATTCGCCTAAGTTACTTTTTATGTTATCAGTTATATGTTAGTGAAAATCCTCAACCCGCACTCTACCTCCGTGGTGACGTATGGTCTTAACCCTCTCCAGGGAGGAGATTGACCACCCATAATATCCCATAGCTGGGCTCAGGTGGGTAGGAGTGGCTCATTACGGGTTATCGATATATGTCAATGAAAGCCCAGTCGTTCCAGAGCTTAGCTTGAAAAAACAGAGAGACTGACAGACGGACAGACCGAAAGCTAATAATATTAAAATTTGCTTTTTTGATTTAAGTATCGTATATAATTAGCATATATTTTAATAATACCATAAACCCACTGGTATGGTTGAAATGTATTTCACCTTATTTGAGATATGTAGTACTACATCAATCGTCTCTCAAATGTTATGTATGTAGTTTACATGACAGTGTAATCTTAACGCTTTCTTTAGAAGACGAAATCTAATATAGTACATTATGTATACAACAATATTCAACTAATTATAGTACAAAATGATTACAAATTGCATGAACTAGTCCTCAACAATTACTACAACTCGTGAATGACAAATAAATTGATTTATCAAAATTGAAACAGCGTTTTGTATTGAAACAAAGACAATAGGCAGTAAACAGGTCTCGAACCTTGACAATGTAATTATAAGTGCCATTTGCGTTATAATCACGAACCGAAGGGACTGCTTTTAAAGGCTTTAAAGATTGAGGTTGTTTTACGCGTACCAAGTCATTTTTTGTTAATGTTTTGTTTTTCTTCACTTTATGATATTTTCTTTTACGAATAGTAGGACAAGGTACCAGATTTTAGAATGCCTCAAATAGGGTAAGTAATGACGGCGCTGTCAGTATCTAGGAAAGCTTATGTAGAATCTAAGAGAGGTGGACACCATCCTCATTATGAGTGCATACAGTAAAGCATGATGCATCGCGGCCTAGTGAGTTGCATCATTGGTTGATCTTCTATGCGATCGTCCCGACGAGCCAGCATATTCGTGCAGAAAACAGTTCTACTACCTTGTAAGCTTTATGCACTTTAAAAAATCATTACAGTGGATAAGGTCAACGTTTTTATGTTTAACGTATAAAATAATGAAAACCCTTATTTATTTGTCGTTTAAGGAGTGGCGCTTTAGATTCAGTTTTTAGACAATTTATTGCCATGGCCTAAACAGCTGCTTGCGTGTGCGCAGTTGCATAAGGACAATGGCTCCCATCTACTGAAATAATAGCTCATAGATTGCCTACAGCTTTCAATGATTTACCTACTTTACTTTTAATGCTTTGATTGTTTTGAATATCTGTATTGTGTAAGATTCGTTTGTGAGATATAGTTAGGAATGGATAAACCTATGAAACAAAATGTAGGTAGGATTTTTTTAGTATTTCTTTATTTAAAGGTCTCACAACAAGGAATACACACAAACAAAACAAAATAAAAGAACTTACATACTCAAAAGCCATGTGCTTCCTTACTTACAGGAGACGATATCATGCACAAGAAAGTGAACATAAAAAAAGAAAACAAAAATCTGAAAAAAACGGAAAAATCGAATAATCTCTCTGATAACTTTGTAGAAAGTTATTAGAGAATGTAATTACATTGTAAGCCTACTTGTTTTTTCTTTTGTTACAATAATTGCTAAACATAAATATGACTCTGTCAACTAGAACCCCCTGCTTAGATTTCCTACCTACTTATCTGGATTTTGGTCTCTTAGGAGAATTTATTTTTTCATATTCATATCATATTCTTCAAAACATCGTAAACGCAATATAATTTGAACGCTTTTAAATGATAATAACTGAAATAAATAAACCGGTAACTGTAAACTGCTGGTATAGACAAATAAATAACTATGATGTTTTACATACATATATTATATATACATGGCAACATATTAGGCATCTATGATGCACATTGATTTTGAAACCACTTAATAAATTGCCTTAATATCCTCTGTCGGCATAATATCAATCAATCACGCCGTCTATAAAACCTCAAACAACGAATGAAACCATGTATTAATATAACCTATTGCAACAAAAACTTTATACTGTAAATTATGTACAGTTAAAATCATTAATGACCTAGGATATCACGGTTGAATTGTCTGCCTGTCTGAACTTGACCTAACAACTGTATTTAAAAAAACACAGTCTAGAACAACACCTATTGTTTCATGAATACTACAAATGATTTTCAACTTTAAGGAGTAAGAAATATGAATGGTTATTGTTAAAAGAGACGATAATATATGTTTGTTACAGATAGTGCGCACGCGACTGTTTCTTTGCGCTTTAATGGCATGATGGGTATAAGTTTTAGAATTATTTTTCAGTCATTGATGAATACTTTCTTATGACGCGACCATTTGAGGATAATTGTTGATAAAGGAGGAATGCGGGCCCCCCAAAACGGAGATGATTGGCGCTCATTGGAGAAAGTCTACATCAGCAGTGGATGTCTAGAGGTTAAGGGAGAGAGGCATATTAAATGTCCAAAGCCCCATTTACGCAGTCATAATACGGGGCAAGTTCCATTAAATTATGCCAAGCTCATATATTTCTATATAATTATGGTTATATATTTATACGTCTCGCCTTAATTCTCTCTTAAGAAGAGACCCAAGCCAGGTAGTGGGACATTATGGTTTATTGACATCATATGTTTGTAAATTGATACAAATTTTAGATAACCTACATCACAATATTTGTCCTAGGAGAGAATCAGTACCACGACTTCTGCCGTAGCCATCAAAATCACCAGATCAAGAGATCGGTATTAAAATTAAAAAAATGTTTATTTTGCACTTATAGTGTTTCGTTTTTCACTGTTACTCAGCATACAATCGATGAGTTTTTGCTTCGTCAGTACAGTTAACCAGAATTTTCCCACGATTAAAACTTTCAATAAAAACAGAAAATCTTCACAACTATATTGTTCACATTTTGCACTAAAATGACCTTTATTTCCTAAGCAGTAAGAATGAATAAGTTTTTTAGTGAATTAAATAGAGTTGAAATAATTACTGGATTATTTAGTTCTTATAATCACGTATTGTATCCGCATTCTTAAAACTTCTCAGTCCAATAACTCGTTTAACCAAATTTTATTTGATTTGATTTTATGTGAATGTATTGCTATTTTTCGTCTTTTGCGAATTTGTTAAACATCAGGTACGTTTATCCCATTAAAATTTAAAAAACTACAGCTAAATATATAAAAATCGGCCAAGTCCGTGTCAGGCCACGCACAGGAAAGGGTTCCTCAGTCACCTATAATGGTATGTGGATTTAAAATCGTATCCAATAGATAATTGTTATGTTTACGTATTAATACGTTAATTTTGTATGACGTTTTCCAAGTGAGCGCATTTTACCATATAAGCCTTTATAACTCCTGAACTAAGAAAGTCATCTAATCGGTTATAGTTTTCCTTCAAAGTTCATTACATGGACCACCATCACGATTTTTTTCAGATTTTTTGAGCCAGCCGTTTAGCTTTTAGAGGCGGGGGGACGCCCTGTTTTTACAAAAAAGTGCCCTTTAAAGTGAAATATCTCGCAAACGGATACCTAAATCAAAAAATCGTCTAGGAAACCCTTTATTGTTTTTAAAAGACCTATCTAATGATACCCCACACGATGGGGTAGCCTCGAGAAAAAATAATCATCCCCACTTTACGTGTAGGGGAGGTACCCCAAATAAAATTATTTTTCATAATTTTATTGTAGCACTTTGTCGACGTAATTACAACACGTATTCATGCAAACTTTCATCTTTCTAGCACTTACCGTTTGGACGGTAAGTCGAGGACGGACGGACGGACGGACCGACGGACGGACGGACGGACAGACGGACATGACGAATCTATAAGGGTTCCGAGTTATGAACTTCGGAACCCTAAAAATAGGAATAAAGCATAGTAAAAAATGTATTTTTTTCTTATTGTGAGAGAATTTCAAGCCGTTACACCTATTATACAATCAGGAGATATTACTAATTCTGTGGTTCCTTCCTAGATACATAATATTATTACATTCCAACTTACTCACTACTTACTTACAAGTCAAATATATCAGCCTATAGTAAAATAAATTTGCAACCTCAAATATATCTACTTCTCATACGAAAACCATCTGAGACATTCAAAATTACCAACAACTTCTTACCAAATCATTGCCGAAAACCAATTTAAACGTCAGATTACAAGAAAAATTACATTTTTGTCCGAAAGAATTACAATTACTGTGCCTTTTATTGCGGCAAAGCAAAATTCTTCGTACTTTTTACGAGCACCATATTTGAATAGATGAAATAGGCCTTTTTAAAGTCCCCCTTGTACAAGTGTAAAAATACTCGGTTTTATCATTAAAATTAATGTTATGATACAGGGTGTACGCAAATGAAATTGATGCAAATATTGCTGATAACCATTGTGCGTTCACGGCATTAAAGTGGCGTATTAAGTAATATCCGGAATGGAAATGTACATTTCTGTTTTCATACCGAAGTTATTGATATAGGAGGCCAACTGTACTTATACATTCTCATCTCTTTGCTATATGATTGAATTTATGAATGTGTGGAATATGAGGCAGCCATTATTTATGTTACAATTTATTTATAATAAATAATTGAGTTTAAGAGGTAAATAATAAGATTCTATCATAAAATTACGTACTAAAAGTAACAGAGCGGTATAAAAATGTTGTGACGTTACACACCAAACTGAGTATTAAAATAGGAAAATAGAACTTAGGAGTAACAGTTTTGAGGTTGCTTAGGTGTTGCTTTTTGAAATTTATTATTTAAATTGCCCAATTTGTTGCCCAATAAATAATGAGATATGAAATCCGTCGCACTTCCATTTCACACCAAAACTTCATTTACAATGTTGAAATTCTGAAGATTTCGAAAAATATTCTTTCATAGATGTAAAATGTATACTTTTGTCAAATAATGTTTCATTACTCTAACGAGTCTTATTGGTAAAACAGCGTTCGATGTGCACATGCGACATACTAAATACACACATAGATAGATTTTCGAAAATATAATGATAAAAATATAATCCATTGGTTATTTTGTGTAGGAATGAATATTTTTTTCCCAGCAATGGCTTAACAACAGGAATAGGGGATAAATAAGGTGTTTTGTATTTATACCGTTTGCACCAATATCACTTGTATATGTTTTCACAATCTTGATTTTTAAGTAACTGAATAATTTATGATAAACCACCAAAGTCTAGTCACTAAGACTGAAACTGAGTTATGAATCGGGCTTAATTCTAAAAACTTAATATCGGTATTATTACACTAATTACTGTCCCTCCTTCAAGATATAACCATTTTAATCAAAATTATGAAAACCACTCACCATCACAATTATATAATAAAAAATCTCGACGTTTCACTCAACCCTCAAACGCTTACAGGTTATTTATACCCCCTCACTCTTCCCCCTAAATCGAAACCGTAGCTCGTCCAAATGACCGAAAATAATGACCTAACTATTGTCCTCGCCCCAGTGTTTGCGAAGCCTCATTTATTTTTATAACTCCACGGGATTTTTAACAGAAAAAGTAGATAAAAAAATGGTGGACATCGTCGATGACGGGCGGAATTGATGTGTCGTGACGGTATTCTAAATTTAAATGGCTCGGACATTTTTTTTTCAGTTAGGATATTACCATCCGGCGGTTCGAGGGTTATGTTTCGGTATGATATTCTGCTTTGATTTATATTTTTAATGACGGACAGTTTTGACACGGCCTTAAGGCAATTTCTTTTCAACACTCAAGGAAACGTAAAATTTTGACCATGGATTTTTTTTGTGATTGTCTCACTTTGAAAATATTGATAAATCGTTGAAAGAAAACCTAATTTATTTTTCTTTTGACAGGAATAACATAAAAAAGTACAGGATTTGTTCTTGTATAACAGGATAACCTGTATATATAAAATTTTAATACGAAGCACAAGGACCGGTCAAACAAAGCCCAAATTACCCGCCACACTAAGCACACTTATGATTCGCAGCCCAATTATTTTCTGCAGTCAGTGTTTGCTGAGATCTTCACAGCGTGCGGCAGACTTGGATAGCCACTTCAATTTTGCATAACCAATTAGTTTTACACAAACTAAAACAGACATCTTTCAGATGATGGTTAAATAGACCGAGCCGTGGAAGAGGATGGGTTAATATTTTGCTATTCTCGTTTAGACAAAGTCTTTACAAGTGGCCTGTTTAATGAGTAATGTATTTTGTTTTATTAAAAGATTATTTTTTGCCTTTTTCATTATAGATTTAAATACACTAAAGGTTTATAATCGGTTTATAATCATAATATAAATTATGAGAATGGTTCATAATCATCATCATCATCAACAGCCTTTAACAGTCCACTGCTGGACATAGGCCTCTTCTGTGAAAGGAGGTTTTGGCCTACTTTGCCACGCTGGCCAGACGGGTTGGTAAAGGGTTTGTTTCAAGTTTTCCTTCTCTTGGCAGTGATGTTAGCTGCTTATTTTGTTTATTTAGTCGCCTCTTACGACACCCATGGAATGAATAGGGGTGGTGACACTTGTATTCTTAGTCCGTCACCACACGAGTGGTATAATATTATGAAATAATGTTTGAGTTCTTTATTTTTTGAAACTAGCTGAGTCTCGCGTAAATGTCTGTTGATTTGATATTACATACAGACACTGCAATATTATTTATTTGTAAATATATAGATTTACCTATGATAACTGTTTTTTACAGAATTAATATAATTACGAAATGCAAAATTAAGTTGATTGTTCGTGCTATGCTAATTATAATGTCGTGTCTGTTAACTCCCACATGAACATAATTTACATAGTACTAAATTAATTCCATAAACCTACTCCATGGTTTCTTAGAACCTTACCTCTAAATAATGGAGCAGCAAAAAATCACGTATATATAAAATAGATACTGTTTCATTAAACTTTGCTTTTAACTTTATATTATTACTAGCTTTTGCCAGAGGCTCCGCCCGCGTGGAGGTTATCGCGGTAATTAGAAGTCTGATATGTAAGTTCATCAACAACCCATAACGTCCCACTGCTGGGCTCAGGGTCTCCTCTCAAGAGAGGGTTAGGGCCATACGTCCCCACGCTGGCCGAGTGCGGGTTGGGGACAGGCAAGACACGTTGTGGCTACGTAATCTTGCTGTTGGATGTTTTTAAGCCGCCCGAAGGCCTCCAACTAAGCTTCACGACTGCTATCTTATGATAACAACCGGGACCGACTGCTTAACGTGACCTCCGAATCACGGAAACGCTCATTACATATAATGCCACAAACGGTCACCCATCTAGGTCCGACCGTAGTTGCTTACCCTCGGTGATTGTTTCCAATCAACTAAGGCCACTCGGCTATGAGCGCTTCAAGTATGTAAGTTATATTCTTGTAAAGTTTAATCAAATCCATTCAGTTGTTTTTGAGTGAAAGAGCAACAAACACAAATACAAAATTTCGCGTTTATAATATTAGTAGGAAGTAGGATTTTCATAACAATCTGAAATTCAATTGACTGCACTATTGGCCTAGTGGTTTAAGTGTTCGCCAACCGCTTACTACTTCGCCAAGTGTTGTGGGTTGAAATCCTAATACAGGATAACAAATTGTTATTCTGAGACTGAGTATGCATTATGTCCATTTCTTGTGTGTTTATAAAGTCCCCCGCAAAACAAGAATATATTCCTCACTCCAGCATTGAGAATATATTCCTGTTTTTTTTTTAAAATATTGGAAAATTTGGTAAGTCACATCACTATGTCCTTTTTAATAAAAAAATAAGTCTCACAATCTACATAACAAAGGATGTAGAACATGTTTTGATGGAATGTGTGCGGAACCAACAACTTAGAAATCGCCTATTTAGTGATAAGTTGATGGACACTGGAAGATGTAATAGCATCCTGGCTACTCCTTTTACAGATACAGCTAAAGCTATGTATGATTTATGTAGTATTTGAAACGACTGTAATTTAAAAACAAAAAGAACGGCTATGATTGAGCGAAACAGTCATAATTGTGGCTAAGCTCCGTAAATAAAGATAAAAAAAAAACTACATTACAAATTTTCCACTGTGGTATTTTTATATGTGTAATTATGATAGGTAATATTAATTTTACACGTGAATTTTAAATGTGCATCATAAGCTATATGTATATTATTATTATAAAGTAGGTATTATTATAAAACCACAGTTTGTGGGTTAGGTACAGACAGAGTTTCACGCACAATGGTCCAATAGCTAGGACTAAGTGCGGAAACCGCCCAGGGACACTAACTCACTAACTAGGAGTCAAGCGCGGATCCAGGGGGGTGGTCATGGGGGTCATGACCCCCCCCTGGGCGAGGTCCGGGATTTAGGTGTAAAACTAATTAAAATTGTTAAACATAATTTTAGATTTTTTATCATAATATAATTTAAACATTGACACTGTGAAACAACAAGCAACCTTAAACATTGTTACTTTGTAGATACTACTCCAGTTTCTATCATTGTAAATGAATATCAGCTGTGGATGGTGAAGTGGCAGCGGTGCTAGTCCATGCCACAGTCGATTTCTAATATAATTTTAAATTGCGATATTGAGCTGTATCTTTTTTGCTTTTTTACGCGCGGAAAGCTTTTTGCACCATACCCTTCGTGGGGTAAAAGAAGGGCGTGTGAAGGACTCCCGGGGGAACCGGTCTACCCACTACACCCCACGGAGGCCTACCTCAGCAGCTCGAAGGAACTCTAAGAACGCATCAGCGGCTTTTGGAGTCCTTCTGCCGGACATTTCGACTGAGGTACTGAGGTACATCCCGGAGTGACTAGTCTCACCCCCAGGGCAAGATGCTGTCGCGCCTCTCACCGCTCTACGCAGTAAGAGCCGCAACACCGACCTACCTTAGACGACACCCTCCGGCCGCACCAGGGGTGTCACTTGTCTCGGGTCGTTTGCAGCGGTCACATCTCCCCAATATGTGGCTGCAGCGACCCTTAAGAGACGATTGAGGGACTAGCGACCTCTACCGCGTCCCCTTCACCGCCTCCTTCGAGCAGGATCGGCCCTTTTCCGATCCCTCTCAGCGGACTCATTCTAGAGCATAACGTCCTCACACTTCCCATTCCTCGTCACTCGCCAGCGTTGCGGCGATCAATGCTGACGGTGATATATTTCGTCCGATCTGTCTCCTACTCGACGCTCTGCAGAACGGCAGAACAACTCCAACAGCGCGTTAGCAAGCACAGCTCTGAGTTACGAGCCGTGCCTGCCAAGCCCGCAGAGCTTGCCTATACGCGTTCCGCAGTAGCATTCCGGGCTAGTGGTCCAACACTGACTTTTCGCCTTTCCGATCGACAAAACAAATTTGGTCGTAAAATATCGTGTCCATGTCGGCCAGAATGTCGAAGGGTGGAGATCGTGCCAGGACCATCGCTGCCTCGTACAAAATCGTGCGGTAGCCTCGTACGACCCGTATAGTATTATGGCTCTAATACAGCAAAAAAATCCTATATTAGGCCTTAACATCCTGTCAGATGATTCAAACAGCATCTTTGTGGCAATGTTTAGCATGACTGTGGAGTCCAATACGATAGCGACAGTGGCGTGTATTATGGCCACATTATCTGTTACTGCTGATCATGAGGTCAAGTCCTGGGATTTCTAAAGACGGGCCAAAAGTGTTATTGGGTTTTCTCACAGCAATTTCTTAATAACAGCCCGAGTATGGAAGTTTGGCGATGATCCACGCCCATAGGGCGGAGTGTACGTTAAGCCATCGGTCCCGGTTGTCATGAACACTTCCCAATAAGATAACCATAGAGGTTATCTTATTGGGAAGTCAGTGCCCTAAAATGTAATGTAACCTTCGAATTTCTGTTCTCCCTCGGGGTTGCGGAGGTCCGATGCCAGTCGCTCCGTGGAAAAACTGGATTCAGGTAAACTGGTTGAACTAGTAGACCCCAAATGATGACTGGCTACTTGTTAGTATTAGTTAGTAGCGACAGCGGAAAGATCTTTCTCTACGTAACGCTAAGAGCTTCAATGGTTGAAGAATGTCTAACAAAACCGAACCGAATTTGTATATATTTGTTACCTGTTTATAAGAACTATATATTTTAGCAATCCTTGCAATTTTAACAATGTTTAATCTAAAGTCCGCAGCCAGAGACAAAGCAGTAATCGTTCGTAGATTTGTTTGTTAGGTTTTCGTGAAAATATAGTACTTTTGCGTACTATATTATATTTTTTCAATAAAATATAGTACGCCGACCTGAAATATAGTACAATACTATCTATTTAGTAAGGTTGGCAACCCTTGTTTTTTTTTACGTGTTGGACTCGTACCGACTAGAACCACACGATGTGACCTCTTTGCGCCTCAATTTTAGGAGGAGTCCAGGGAGAGATCACGTCCTCGCAGAAGGTTGCGACCGCGTTAAAACAACTGTCGCTACCGGCCATCGAGCTTATGACGGCCGGTAGCGAGAGATCCTCTCCGATGACTACAGTGAGGGCCCGACGCTGCACTGCCTATGCGGGGCAAACCGCCAACGTGTGCAGGCCCGATGTCTCACTGCAGTCGCAGCGGTGGCAAGCGGGACTCGATCCCCTCCTAGCGAACGAGTGCAGGTACTTTCCGAAGCTACTGTGCCCGGAAAGCTCCTGCGTTAGTCGGAAGGAAAGGGTCTCATGCTGCCGCCCTGCCCACTCGGCGATGACCGGCGAGCACTTCCGCCTCCAAATCCTACGGGGGTGTTCCGGCCAAGTCGCATGCCATCTCTGTGGACACCGTGCGGTATCCACTTAAGGCTCTGAAGGCCAATATCCTATGGGGGCTCCAGAGGCGCGCCCTATTCTGGGCGGTCAGAGCCGCCACCCACACCGGTGCACCGTACTGTGCCATTGAGCAGACAACCCCCGAGTACAGCTTCTTCGTGGGAACACTGGCCCCGCCCAAATGGGCAATAGTAACCCTAGGGCGAAGTGCTTGTCGAAGAGCCACCTACCGTCTAGGACTGCACGGTTGGCCTAGTGGCTTAAGCGGTCGCCACGCCGCTTCCTACTACGCCAAGTGTCGTGGGTTCAAATCCCACGTAGGACAACACTTTGTGTGATTCACAATTTGTTGTTCTGAGTCTGGGTGTTCTTTGTGTCCGTTTCATGTATGTTTGTAAAGTCCCCCGCGACACAGGAATTTATATTCCTAATGCGGGAGTTGTCTTTTTAAAGAAAAAAAAAATAAAAAAATAAAAAAGGACCAGCCCAGAAACCTCATCTGGGCCCGGACCGGTACGAGGATCGAGTTGACCTCGATGGAGGCGCCGACGGGTGAACCACGACGGAGCCCATGAAACGAAATGGGCCTAGTCTTATCCAGGGCCACCCGTAAACCCAGCGCCTCAATGCACCCGACCACCAGAGAGTCCCCTGTGGTGGCCAGGCCCCCAGGCCGTGACCAAAGTGTCATCGGCTTAACAAATTACGCCCAGCCCGGGGGGAGACGCCCTCGTAGGGCCCAGTCGTATCCCATGTTCCAGGAGTGGTCCTAGGACAGACCCCTGCCGAACACCGCACGACATGGCCCTGTGTCTCAAGGCATCATCTCGGTCCTCGAACATGACGGTACGCTCCTTAAATAGTCTGCCACAAGCCGCCTCAGGTACTCTGGCACTACGTGATAGCGGAACGCTTCCCTGATGCAGGTGAATGGCAGACTATTAAAGACGTTGGCGATGTCCAAAGACACCGCCAACACCACTTCGCTGCAGGTCACTGCCTCTTCGGTCACGGCCCTAAGGCGCAACACGGCATTGACCGTCGAACGCCTCGCTCGGAAACCGAATTGGGCTTCCAACAGGCCGGGGCCCACCTCGCAGAGGTGCCGAACGATGCGGGCAGAGAGAACCGTCTCAAACAACTTACCCGCCTCGTCCAGCAACACGATGGGCCTATAGGCCGCAAGGTTGGCAACCCTAACTTGATCACAGCTATGTGACCCCCCCCTGGCGCCAAAGCTGGATCCGCCCTTGCTAGGAGTTAGGTAGGTATAATTATAAAGGGGCGGGCTAGCACCCCGGCTTTGGGTAGATATACGGATTTAAAAACATTTTAAACTAAACAAATTAAATTAATTGCTGAAAACAGCATGAAAATCGGTACAGTACTTTTTAAGTTTATCGCGAACAGACAGATGGACGCGGCAGAGAACTTTGTTTTATAATATGTAGTGATAGTCCATCTATAGGTTGCCTGGAGAAGACCGCAGAGTGCGATACGGCTGCTCCTTGTATAACTATTTTTATTTGTTTAGTATCAACCTATCGCCGTCCACTGCTGGACGAAGGTCTCCCTCAAGGAACGCCAACCATCCCGGTCCTGGGCAGTCCGCATCCATCCGCCGCCAGCCACCTTCCTCAAATCGTCGTACCATCGTGCCGCAGGGCGTCCTACACTACGTTTGCCTAATCGCAGTCTCCACTCTAGCACCTTTCGGCTCCAGCGTCCATCAGTCCGTCTGGAGACATTTGTTTGTCCTTTACATATTCATATTATGGTGTGCATTAAAGAATACCTACCAATCTATTCTCCGTCCAATCCGAAGCTCAAACTACCAATTAAAGAGAGTACTCCAAGACCGTCACTTTTAATTCTTAAGTTAGGAGTTTATTGTATGTAATGAGCAAACAAACATAAATAATGTTGTGTAGATATAAATTAGAACCAGCTTTCGCTCGCAGCTCTGCCCGCGTGTATGTCGATTATCGCGGTAAAAAGTAACCAATGTCCTTTCTCAGGCTTTAGACTATATGGTTACAAAATTGGTGGTTTTAGAGTTTATCGCAAACAGAATGACCCGGCGGATATGTAGTGTTGGATAGACTAATACCCACTTCTTAGCAAAAAACAGTGGATTTTCCGTTGGAAGGACACCAGTGTTCGAACGTGTTACAAAATTTTAGGATTTTATCAAATCGTGAAATTAATTAAAAGTACAAGAGTTAACCCTAAAATGCAAGTGGCAATAAAGTCACTATTTTCAAAACAGCATTAGTTAAGGTAGGGGTTATTTTTTACAAGACTGTAATGTAAACGATAGAAAAACACACATTTATAAGAACCTTTTATCTTTTACTAAATATCTCAATCAAATACACATTTACTTGTTTAAACATCAGTGCATAATATCACGTAGTGCTGCAAACAAATACTATCCTTATATACAACATATTTCTGTACATGCTAAGGATTAGTTTCGCATATCGGTCTGTTTTCAAAGATAATGCCAGGAGCAGTGTTTGCATTTTCAAAAGGGTGCTTTGAGTTGTTTTTCCTACTGATTAACTGGTGAAGTGATGGGACAGTCGAGAACATAAGTTTTTTGAAAATATAGTTAAAAATAGAGTTTTATTTTCCTTTATAGTCCACACATAGAATGACAAAATTTATTAGTAAAACTAGGAAGGCTTTAGGTATCAAGGTGCAAGTACGTGAAGTTTTATGTGGTCAGTGATTAGTTCATCGTTCAATGTTCTATGAGCTGTCAGAAAGTAGCTAAAATATAAGTTTAAATGTAAATTTCAATACTCACAGTGACTCCATACATAACAACACGGAAAATGTCTCAAAAGATTTATTTACAGAAATAAATATCATTTATCATCACATCATCATTTATCATCATATCATTTAAAAGATCTTACACTTTTTATATTTTTAATAACGATTTACTTAAATACATTTCTGAAGACATATAGTATTTAGAAATCATTGCAACTTCTATCTAGAATAATTAGTATTTCGTTATACTTCGTTGCTATACAAACAAGAGTTGCAATCTATTAAAGTGATTTTAATTCTAGCATTGTGTATATTTTACTATATTTCATGTAATATATATATAATTCATCTATTCCCTTTCCCTTCCCTTCATATAATTCATCTGTTTAGAATCAGACTACAATCAAAATTGATTTACGTACCATGTAAGTAGCATAACAGTGTATACGTGTAATTAATTTCTAGAAAATATATAAAAATATCCTGTTATATATAAATATATAGTGATATCTGTCACAGAGAGAGATATATATAAAAGCTAATATTTTAACAATTTTCTACTGAACAGTACTTGACTACAATTCCAAATATTTACTTAACCGTTCCTATTTATTCAAATCGCCAAAACTATTGGACAAGCTTTGGGTTGTCAATTAGTTCTAAGTTCCAGGCTCCGGGTTTGAATACTGTCCTCTGCATATATTGGATGTTTGTCCACGGTTGTAAGATGTTATTTTAATGAACGAGTGTTTGATATTTTGATAGGCTTCAAAGTGATAATATTGTGATACGGCCTTAGGTGATAGGTCGTAGCTAAATGACACTCGTCTTATGTAAATAACATAAAGGCTACTATTGTATTAGACACTAGATATGCTTTGTTCATAGAATAAATTATTTAGCGGCGTCGCATATCATTCAAGTGTAAAGTCAAGGAAATTATGTTTCCTGATCTATATTTTTGCGGTATAAGTGGCAAAGTGGTGATCCGTGTGGTGACGGATTAAGAATACAAAGTGTCACCTCCCCTATTCATTCCATGGGTGTCGTAAGAGGCGACTAAAGGAACAAAATAAGCAGCTAACATCACTGCCAAGAGAAGGAAAACTTGAAACAAACCCTTTACCATCCCGTCTAGCCAGCGTGGTATAGTAGGACAAAACCACCTTTCAAAGGAGAGGCCTATGTCCAGCAGTGGACTGTTAAAGGCTGATGATGATGATGATGATGATGTGGCAACCTACTAGAGGAGTCACAGAAAGCGGTTCATAGACACAATACAAGTTAAGTCATAGCCTTCCTGAATAGGATGGAGGATCAGGTATCATATTATCATCATCAACAGCTTTTACAGTTCAACAGTGCACTATACACTACTGGACATAGGAATCAAAGCTTCTTGAAATAAATCAAAACATTCTAAAAAGCTTTTTAACCTATAACGATATCAATTGAAACACTTGGTCCTACTTTTCTCCATTAGAAGAAATAAAAAAGCATTACGCAATTAAGTATTCTCTTCAAAATTTCAACTCCAAAGTGATAAAAACAGTTAATCTTTTGTCAGCCAC
Source organism: Phragmatobia fuliginosa (assembly GCA_932526445.1). Lineage (NCBI taxonomy): Eukaryota > Metazoa > Arthropoda > Insecta > Lepidoptera > Erebidae > Phragmatobia > Phragmatobia fuliginosa. Next base: position 14,786,853 of record OW052078.1, on the reverse strand, counting down.
TTACATCAAGAAGCGAGATGATCAATCATAAACGAACATACAGTCAAGGCAAACAAACTATTAATGTTTCTTGCATCTCACGTGTGTTTACGACTCATTATGAACATAATGCACTATCAACATACATCACCATAATGCAAGAAAACTCATAAAACTGACTCACGAACAATATTTTCAATCGTAGCCAATAAATTCTGTGTGTAATCCTATGGTTTGGTACAAGACATAATAGATTGGAAGCACAACTAACTACATCTGTTGTCTGTTGGTCTGTTGGTTGGCGTATGCTGATCAAAAAGTCTCGAGTTCGATTCCCGGGCGGTCGATGTGATCCGCAAATATTTGTTTCAGAGTTTTGGTGTTTTCTACGTATAATATGTTTGTATCAACAAAAATAGTATGTTTATGTATTTCAGTTGTCTTGTACCCATAATACAAGCTCTGTTTAGTGTGGGGCCGAAATGGCGTTGTGTGTAAGATGACGGTTTTACATAAAAGCACCTTTAAGTATTCTGTTACAGTTACAGTAAACTATGATTTTTTGGGTTTTTTTTCTTATGCAAAGGGTTTAAAGTATGAATTAATTTGTCAGCTCTATCGTATTTTTAATAAACGTAAACATTTATTCGGTTTATTAATCGGAGTATCTCTTACTAAAGTTTTCATTTCATGCTGCCAATCCACTTTATTAGGTTGTATGCCCACAGTAATGATAACCATCTTTATCATCAGCTTATCGCAGTCTATTGCGTGAATATAGGCCTCTCCAATCGCACGCTACTTGGTTCGATCATTGGCTTCCCGCATCCAGCTTCTGCCTGCCTTCTTGCGCAAATCAGCACTCCACCTGGCCTGTGACCTGTACTTTGTTATTAAAATTATCGTTAAAATAATCTAACCTAACATATATACAATGCGTTGCCTTGAAACTTTACTCGCTTCATCGTCTACCTTAACCCATACAGTCGTTAACTTTGAACCAACTGACGCATATGTAAATGAGTGTCCATGTTTATTATTCCTAGTTTTAATTGATGCCCAAACAGAGTCCAGGACAACACCGACACCTGTGCTTTACTTGCCATCGTTTGTACTGGATTGGGTTTCAAAAACAGCTTTGTTTTGTGGAGTGAAATTGAAATTGTTGTTTTTAAACCTCCAACCATACTAACAGTAATGAATACTGATGTATTGACGGATGAATAAAACTGATGTTTTGCTTTTTAGGAAAGTGAAAAAACTATTTAACTAAATTAAAATTAGTAACTGAGGATCGAACTAAGTGGCCTGCAATTGGAGAGGCCTATTTCAGGTAGTGGACTACTATAGGCTGATGATGATGAGGAAATTTAAATTCGTTTTGATCCTAGGTGATAGCAATATTTGTTGCGATAAATATAAGAATATATATGATCTAAACATTTATTACCTACATTACATTACTGTTCTCAAAAACTCTGATAACTGTCATGTGATTTAATAATTTCCATCTAATTCTGTTTTATATTTTTACAGAACTGCTCTTTTTTATAACTGGCTAAAGTTGTTAAAGGAAGATAAAGAATATATATTTTAAATTAAAAAGTTTACACAGTTTTTCACAGTAGATATTTCTTAAAAAGTGATAATTTCGATACTCATAAAAGTATGCCACTGAATTGTTGACAGCATACTTAAAAGTTTTTTATTAAATTACACACACTTAGGGCAACTTTTCAATTTTCAACTTTCTCCAATAGACTATCGCTCATAGTCGTTTAAATTGGAAAATTAATACTCCCAGGATGTCGAATCATCAATTTCAATTTATGTTTGCAAAGAAACGTTATTAACTTAATAAAGTTTGGAAGAATTTAAAATGGAGGGTGTGATATTAAGTATTTAGTACGTGACTAAATATGGGTTGGTAACATTTAAAGCCGGTTTCAGCAGTTCTTAATAAAGTTAAAGAAAGTTATTTATACTACACCTGATCGGAACAGTAGTCAATATTCCCTGAAAATGAAAAGAGAACGTTAGTCTTTTCCTTGACCTGAATAAGCGGGAGAAAAAAATGTATGAAAATCCATTTCTAACGTGTTTTAGCGGGAGAGAAAGTTGTATGAATTTTCATTTCTCATGTGTTATCTTATCTATGGCGCGCGCCTGCCCAAGGAGTTTTCATATAATTTAAATATGGAATCTCTGTGCCACTGGCATCCTTTTGTGAAGAATAAAAAAAAACAAAAGAAGCGCGAAATATTGGTCAAATTCTAAGCTAAATTGTGTCTTACGTTTTGATTTTATTTTAAAAATACTTAAAATGTTGCTCACAGGTGTACTATAAAGCACTGTGTAGCACTCGGGTGAAAGTCCCATTCCTACCTCGGGAGTATTGTGGCCCTAGGCTGCGCCTTCGGGCCACAAACTGCTCCCTCGCTAGTAATCGGTCCCTTTCCTCCCTCGGTGAACAATGTACTATTGTCACTAGCTTGTGACATATAATGAGACTGTCTATTGATAAAATAATTTCCAAAACTACGAATAAACCAACTTTACCTATAGATATAATAACAGGTCTTTACATCTTTACAGATGATTTATGCAACGTTACTGTGGCGATGCTTGGCATGACTGTATAGTCCAATACGAGAGCGGCATTGGCGTACGCAAGAAGCAAATGATCCTGGGTTATTAGACTAGGTGAAGTGTCCATTGTGTACTTGTTTTTATAAAGATATGACACTACCTATTTCAAAAGTAAAAGTTTTCTAAAAGTTGTGAAAATGAAATCTGTAGTTATTTGGGAGATAGGTTCAGTACCTATAGCACAGTCTATCATTGCCTTTATTAGCAGGTTGTGAAATCGACCCTCAGGTTGTAATAAATTGTAAATGTAAATTTGAAATGTTTAACAACATGTCTGTCATTGAAATAAGTCGTTATATCGTGGGTTTATCAATAAACGATACGTGTAGTATCGATTGTGTACTTTAGTCATCAAAGTAAATGTATCGAAATGTTCGTTTTGCATTCGTAAAGTAAATAATGAGTAACGAAGTAAACCCTTACATATGATTTATATTTCAAATTGGATTAACTGATTTCAGGGGATTATTCAAATTTCAAAATAACTTTCATATGTCGCAACTATTTTTCAGCCTATCGCAGTTCACTGCTGAACATAGGCCTCTCCCATTGCACACCACTCTGATCATTATAATCTAATTAATATCCATTCATAACAAAACGGCGTTCTATTTAAAAAAATAAAATAACTAAACTTATGAATACTTTACTGAATCTTAAAAAATAAAAGTAACTTATAAGATAACAGTCGTGAAGTTTAGTTAGAGGCCTTCGGCCAGCTAAAAAAATATTCAACGCCAAGATTTACGTAGACCCAACATGTTTTGTCAGTTCTCAATCCGCACGACCGACGTGGGGACGTATGGCCTTAACCCTCTCCTGAGAGGAAACCCGAGCAGTTGGAACTTATGGGTTGTTGATGATGATGAAAGTTTAGGAGATAAATTGATTTCAGGTGTAAATCTACGTAACTGTTTTATTGATCACATGTTAGTAAAACTTTCAGTCAGTCCCAGAAATCTTCAACAATCCTAATGAATTACTCTCATTGGTGTAAACGGTATTAGACATAGGGATTGAAAGATGGTCAATGTTAAATTACATAATAAACTTCTACTAATAACTTCATTACCCCAGACGAAGACTCAAACGAGTTTGTAAAGTTATAATCATGTCTGTATATAAGACGGCTAAACGCTGAGTACCGCTAGGCGCACGTGCGACTCTAAATGTTCCCGCACGCTTCAGTACCCTGCTGCATCTCTTTGATCTATGAGCGTAATTATATCTTCTACAAACCATATTTATGTATAGGTGTTCAAACTTACGGTTAATTTAGTATTGTAGACCATTGCAGAGTCAAAATCTATTTTCAGGGATTTTCATCTAGTTCTTCGACTTATAGAATCCAAGACGGCATGTGATTTTAGTCGGTTCGAGACAAAACAATGAAATAAAAAGTTCAAAACCTATGTTAGTTTTGTTCTATTGACTCGAAATACTTATGGGTATATAGATAAGTCTATTAAGACTAGACAACGATTATGCAAGCGCAGTGTAGGGTGCCCTGCGAGATGATGAACCGGAGATTTGAAGAAAGTGGCTGGATGTCAATTTGTGCTCTTTTAGGACCTTGGTCCAGCTGTTGATAGAAATAGATTGATTGAATATTCTAACCATTTTTAGGGTTCCGTAGCCAAATGGCAAAAAACGGAACCCTTATAGATTCGTCAAGTCTGTCTGTCTGTCTGTCTGTCCGTCCGTATGTCACAGCCAATTATTTCCGAAACTATAAGAGCTATACTGTTGAAAGGAGAAACCCGAAATCCATACAAACTTGGGCCTGGCGTTACAGAGCTAGAATTTGGGCATAAATTACAATATCTATGACGATTTCTCGAGCCTAATTTTCAGGTCTCCCAGCAATGGCCAAATTGGTAAAATCAGACTATGTTTACATTTTAGGTTATGTTTATTGTTTGAGTTATTTTAATAAAAATTGGCCAAGTGCGTGTCAGGCCACGCATAAAATAGGGTTATGTACTCACCCATAATTAAATCGTGCCCAATAGATAATTAATAATAATAATAAATAATAAATATTTCGGACATTTTACACACAACGCCATCTAGTCCCCAAACAAGACAACTGATTAAAATACATAAACATACTTTTTTTTTTGTAAATACATACATATTATACATTGTTGTATTTGCTTATTATTTCTTTATTTTTGTACGAAGTTTTCTAAGTCAGCTTATTTCACAAGTTAGGCATTTATAACTTCTGAAATAAAAAAGTTATCGAAACCGCTACAGTTTTCTATAACATGAAAAACACGATTTGATACATTTGTGTTTTTCTATGGCATAGTCACATTAATAGAAAAATACAAAACTACCCTTTCATGCTATATTTAATGCTGCCAGTTGTAGATATTTTGAATTGCCGCCATTGTAAGTAGTTGTGTCACGATTCGCTGGCCAGACTCTATTTACATTGAAGAAAATACCTAATAAAACAATCATTTATACTAAAACAAAGAAGTATTATTTATTTATAACAGTATCGATTTCCACTAAATCGATCCTATTTTAGGAATGCTACGTTTGTGGAGCTAGTTACGAATATTGAAATAAGTGTTGCAGATGTTTACAAAGATTGTTTAAAACAATAGAATTCTTCTTATTTTCTACACTTGGCCATTGCAAATTAAGCTAAGATTTCGATAGGTTAATCAAGCAAAATAGACGAATTTTTTGGTACATATCCCATTCGTGTAACGCTTAGGCCCAGAATCGGGTTTCTCCTTTGGTCAGTCGATGTATTCTGTGAACCGCATTAAGATTATTACATAAAAATAGAAAAAAAACAATACATTTTGGGGGTCCCCATACCTGGAACTGAAACTCAAAAATTTTTTTTTCATCTAACCTATACGTGTGGGGTATCTATGGATAGGTGTTCAAAAATGATGTCGAGGTTCCTAATAACATTTTTTTCTAAACTGAATAGTTTGCGCGAGAGACATTTCCAAAGTGGAAAAATGTGTGTCCCCCCCCCTCTAACTTCTAAAATAAGAGAGTGATAAAACTAAAAAAAAAATATGTTGTACATTACCATGCAAACTACCAACGAAAATTAGTTTGAACGAGATCTAGTGAGTAGTTTATTTTTAATACGACATAAATCGTAACACGCAATTTACCTTTCATCCAATCAATAAACTAGTGTAAAAACATCGATGAAAGTTACAACGAACTACAAGAACTTTTATATGATGTTACTTGCTGATACGGAACCCTTCATGGGCGAGTCCGACTCGCACTTGGCCGATTTTTTTTTTTCCATTTTTATGTAAAAATCTTAATGCGGTTCACAGAATACATCGACTGACCAAATTTCAACAGTATAGCTCTTCTTAAAAATGATGTTGAGGTTTCTAATATCATTTTTTTCTAAACTGAGAGGTCCTATGTCCAGCAGTGGACTGTTAAAGGCTGATGATGATGATTGCTGAAAATGGCATTAAAATCTGTTAAGTAATTTAAAAGATCTATGCTAACTGACAGCTGAAGCCACGTTCTATTGTATTTACTATGTAGAAATACTTATTTAATTAGTAATTTATAAATGTATATATGTCTATCAACGGTTGAAATTAGGCTTTGTGTAAGATCGTGGAAATGGCTTCCTCTGGAATAGGGCCTGATAATTGACCTGTCACCGATTCGGGGAGGACCTGAAAAACCATGGTCCGGGTCCTCCCGAAGCAGAGTGCCAGAGGTCGATCATCGGGGTGTTTTTAGTGGAAACAACACATAGTCCTGGCTCCTCTTTCCCCGAGGAGCCGAAGATCCGAAGGGATTTCACCTCCCCGTCAACAAAAAAAGGCTTTGTCTGAGATGAAAACTTCGAGCAACTATAATTAATCTCATGCTTGCCCCATAAAAACTGAGGTAGCAGCGACTTCAATACGTTTCATCGACAACCTATAAATAATATCGTTTAAATCATTTTAATGGGATGTTATAAATTTAACCAGTATATCTGTGTATCTAATAACATCATAACTGCTAAATAGAGGGATCGATTTTAATTAAGTTTGTTTTATTTGCAATTTGATTGGATCGAGAGATCTTGTTTTTAACTTAATGTACATGAATATATATGTAACCTGTTCAGCCGTTTAGATAGTTCTCCCCCCCTCCCCCTCTCTCCGTCTGCAGCACCCTCAAGTGTTTAGTAAGCTTACAAAACAATGCATTATAGTAGTCACAAAATAAGAAGCCTGGTTTGACATTTGTCATCGCGGCGTAACTAATACGATTAATTCGTGTTTTTGAGTGCAAATTTTCAATATCAAGTTAAACTTGATGCTTATTAATGATACGCGTTGTGATAGTGTATGGGTAACATAGTAATTAAATAGGATTATGAATTTGATTTTTTAATTTCTTACATGCGGCATGTCAAATGACAAATGTCAAAACGGGTTTCTTATTTTGTGACGACTATAGTCAGTCCAATTTTGTAAAGATATTTTGATACTTGTTTTTCTCTTTTCAGTTCATTACTTTTAAGCAGTCGGGTTTTTGTTAACTGCCTCGTGGGTCTATTGGATAGCGTGTAAACTGATAATCAAGAGGTCTCGGTTTCAAATCCCGGGTCGGGCCAAAAATTTTCTTAGGAAATTCCTAATAGCAGCCCGGAGTTTGGAAGTTTGGCGGTGATTCACGCCCGTGCCTCGGAGAGCACGTAAAGCCGTCGGTCCCGGTTGTCATGAACATCTATGGCAATCGTTATTGGGAAGTCAGTGCCCTCAAATTTACTAACAACTAGTTCAACCTTCGAATTTCAGTTCTCCCTTAGGGTTGCGGAGGTCCGATGCCAGTCGCTCCGTAAAAAAACTGATATTCAGGTAAAACCGGTTGAACTAGTAGCCGACCACAAATATTGGGAATAAGGCTAGGAAGAAGAGTTGGGTTTTTGTTTCTACTATAATTATTTTATTAAAATTTTGTCTGTCCGTTTCATTGTCAGATAGCTGATAATATAAGGAGTAACTTTTTTTGAAATAACTTCGCTTCACTGCGATACTCGCGATTTACAACAAAAACGATTCATCGAGTCTTCTTTTATTATTACAGCATATTTTATCATGAAATTAAAGTATAAATTACTATAATCTAATATGCACCTTAAAACCTAGTCGTAAAATCTATTTTTCAATTGCTTCATTTCATAACTAGAGGTGTGTATAATTTTTAGCTACTGGTTACACAAGATATGATCAGTTGGTTTTATTTTATTTTGACTCAAATGTGTTATGGATGTAATTAAAGAAGATATTTTATCTTTATTCTATAAATTAATTGATCACAGGTGTTAAGCGAGTTCTATCTTTATTTTTACTTTTATGAAAATAGCATTAAAGTAAGATATAAAGATATGAACTAAAAATAAACTAGTAGTAACAATAGTAAGGTAGTAGAGCCACGCTGATTTCAGCACTAATGGGACGGCTCGACCGACTACCCATACACATAAGACCATCCTAAAGCAGGCACTACACTTGGCTATGCGCTATTCGTTGTGCGGGTTATTCGCGCGCATACGGCGAAGTGTGGAGAGTATATTCGTTTCGTTCACCATAAAAATGACAATGACACATATCTACAACACACATATTTTCCTTATTTGATGCTTATTTGGCATACCAGTTCGAAGTGTGGATGGCATGTTTGTTGTTTGCGCGCATAACTAATATTTGGGCGAATACGGCGTAGACACATAACGAATAGCGCATAACGAGACCGGAGGCCCAATCATTCTGCATCATTCTGATGAGATGATGAGAATGATGCAGAATTATCTAATAAGGCCGCCATGGTATGGGTCACCATGCTACATTGCCTACCTTCGCAATGAGCATGGTGACTCCCACTCCTTGATTCTACTCATGCTTTCCATCAGACGGAGTAGTCACTTTGGTGGACTTAGATATAAAAAGAAAGAAAATTATCATCAGTAACAGCGTTTTATAGTCCACTGTTGTACGTAGGCCCCTCGTTAGAAAGGTGGTTTTGTCCTACTGGCGAAAATGGTTGGTATAAAAAATCAAGTTTTCCTTCTTTTTGCAGAGATGTTGTAAAGTAAAGGAGAAAATAGCAGGCTAGTTTTCTCCCTTATTTGCCTCTTAAAATACACATGTGATGAACGAGTACATTCAATATTCATACTACGTCACCACGCGGACAAGAAAAAATAATAATAAATATTTTTGTATGTACTAGGAGTAAAAAACAACAAAACTTTAACATAAAAAAACCTTCTTCAAAGAAAAACTATTCCTAGTACCCAAATCGCGATAGGTTAGGTATACCCATGATTTTGGATTCCCTCAGTTTCTCCAGGATCCTATCATCAGATCCTGATTTTCATTATATAACTACATGGGAGGCTCCAGCTTTCAAATAAAAAAAGAATTATCAAAATTGGTTCTCTCAATCGAAAGTTCTGAAGTAACAAACTTAAAACAAATTGAGAAACTACTTCTTCTTTGAAGTCGGTTAAAAATAAGGACATACTTCGAATTATAGGGCCGGCGGTGCCTGGATGCAAAAAGCAGAAAAACAAGTATCTTAATAAATCACATGAAAATTGGTTCATAAAGTAATGACAGGTAGGTACTTTGACGGTAAATGACAAGCATATTACTATAAACAGGAAAAAAATTCATCGCGTCGTCCTCTCATATACCTAATGGATATTTTAAAAAGGTTTAAAATACTGTATATGACTGCTTCTTTTTCAAACATCGCCTCTCATCACAAACCTTGACAGCAACGTATCTATAGTACTGAACTGTCGTAGTTGCATCACAATTATTATTACCTTCCGTATAAACATCAGAACTAGTCCACAACCACACATAAACACTGTCCCGGCGCCAACCTATGGATACAAAAATACACACACATATATACATGTATAATATACAAGCTTGTCACTACACCCAGTAAAGTAGCTGTGCGTATAGTTCAAGTACAATATACATATATGTATATAATAATTATGGTTGTGTTGTTGCTAGTGTAACTTGCACGTACGCCTCGCGTACGCCTCTATAATACTTGTATAAGCGAGATGATTGGTAAGGCTGCGTTCACAAGATGGTAAAAATATTGGTAAAGACATCGGGCAGGACTAGATGATGATGGACAAGCAGGTTGCAAATGAGGGCTACTGCGAGTGAATTCGCCGCCAGAGGCGCTAGTTTAGAATAAGGTCTGAAATATCAAATTAGATTTTTTCTGTTGGCGAGAGTTTATTTTTGAATGAAATTTAACTCTCTATTTATGTTTGTGAATATTTTGCCATTAATTATGAAATATAAAAATTACGTCTCAATGAATTTCTGTGCATTAAAAGTGGACCTGAGAAAAAGAGTTGCATAATTAAGCGGTCAAACTTTGACAGACCTCATTCTACAGTGGCGCCCATTGGCGAACACAAATACGGTGGCTCTCTTAGAAGTACGTAACGTTACTTAGATGATTACTAATACTGTTAAAAACAAAAGTTGCTCAAAAAAGCTTCGAAGCTTCAAATTAGCTGGAACAAACACACAGAGAGATAGTCTTTCTTCAATTTTTTTCCAAAATAATTTAGTCACTTTCATATTCATTAAATAATTTGGAAAACTAAACTAAATGTAAGAGAAATTCTTATAGCTAGAGTATTGAAAAGTTATATGCAGAATGTTATCAGGCAAGAAAATTGATTTTTTTTTAAATGTTAAGTTCTGTGACAAACATTTCTATGAAATAACGTCCATTCGTTGCCTCCAGTATCGATTTACTTACTTAAGTACTAAAAGCTGACCTAGACCATGTCTCACATTAAATATTAATTTCAATTGGTCCCTGCGACATATTGGATTAGTGCTTACATGGAAATGCATTGTGAATCATTTACCTAGAAAATACCCATGCATTAGTAATTTGAAACATAAGTGGACTCATTGTGTACGTCTGGTTTGTCGGAATTAGGAGAACTTTATTGTAATTTATTTTATTTTTCATTTATAGTGTGTGAAACAGCAGACGGGTGACCCCAGGTAAAGTTACTACAGCACGTTTGGACATCTACAATTAAACAGACACGAATCTGTAATTACAACCATTTAAGTTCGTGCCTTTGCTGACGTTCTCTGTGAACGATCATGGTAGTTGATGATTGGCGATTTTTTTTCTTTTGAGAGCTTCCGCTGCATGCGCTGCGTAGATGGTTACTGCGTAGACCGAATTGTTTTCCTTTAAAAGTTCTAAAAGAAGTCCGTGACAGTATATCTCTATCTTTTAAGGTTGGCTCACTGTAATTTTTTTATTGGCAACAAATTCCGCGATATAACATCACGCTACGAGTAAAAGAAGAGACAGACGGGGCTGCGTGTGGCAGCTAGTCATACATGAAATATAAATCAATTATATAATTTGACGAATTGGTACAATTTTATTGAAATATCAACTGGTTTTTTCTCATTATAAGAAATAGTAGTGTGAAGATTGCAGATAAGAAATAAAGTCAAATGTTATTACAAGTTTCTAGATAACCAATAAGAAAGTGTGTACAGCAAGCGCTGGATAAAGTTACAGTATCGGCAGTGGTGAAACTTAGTAGAGCGGATCGTAAGGACCAATAAGAATAGAGAACTTGTATTTCCCGGTATTTTCCCAAGATTTTATTGGACAAAATAGTAAGATAATGGGCTACAGCTGTTTAGTTTTAAATACTTAAGTAATTTATAGATCAATACTATTTCTATTCCTGTTTCGATTTTACAACGCAAAACAAAACGTAACGTACAAAAAAAATATCATATAAATATGAGTATCGTACAATAATAAATTCATTATGAACGTGCCTTTATCGGTCGCAAGCGCAGCTGCACGATGCGCACTCGCTACCGGTTCTGTGGGCTAACGACCTCCCCCCGCGCCGCCGTACTATCGATCGAGCCAAACGGAAAATTTTATAACCTTTTTTAATAGATCCTCAAAGTAGAATTTATAATAACAGAGCAGATTTATGTAATTGTTTTGTCTTTCAACTATTATTTATAATGGATTTTTTTATTTTGTTTCATCTGATTGAAATCTATATATATTAAATAAAAAATCAAGTAATATAAAAAAAAATAGGTTTTCAATCAACTATTTACATTACTTATATCTGAAACCATTTTTTTTAATTCTGTTTGTACTGCCTAATCTCTGGAACGGCTCGACCAATTTTGACGGGACTTTCACTGGCAAATGGCTAATGAGATAAAGAGTAACTTAGGCATGTTTAGACTAGTTTAGCTCCACGGCTTTACTCGCGGTTTTCAAGAACAACCGCACGTAACACCGAGGAACTGAGCTAGTTAGTGATACAATCCAGTAAAATTTAACACTATTCAAGGAATATTAATGGCGCTTCTCCTTAATATCCAGATAATATTCAATTTGTATCTTTCAGTAAGTGTATTGGAATATAATTTACTGTCTAACCCCGTACCTTTAGTAAGCGATTCTACAAATGGAGTCGTAAATCATATCATGTTTAGTTACTTCAATAACTTATTGTTAACATGTTTTACTTGCTGAAATGAATAATTCAAACATTGTAAAAGTTGATCTTCAGTACAATTTTTATGTTTCTGCATTTAGGTACCTATGTAGCGGTAACACAATTATATGAATCTAATTGAACATAAGTTACATCCATTCACCTCCACAATATGCAACCTTGCACTAAATATATATCATACTGATTACTTCTTCTTCTTTTGGTGTAATGGCAACGAGCCGATTATCAGCTAATTCTGCCAATGTCAAGTAATTAACGTCTTCAATTGTAAAGTCTTCAAGTCTTCGTCGTAAAGAATTTAATGATAAAAATTATGCGGATGAAATGAAATGGGGACCGTCTTCCGAAAAAACAAGAAACGCTCTTCCATATTGATTACAGTTTTAATGTAAATAAACTATACTATAATTACATAAGTACTTACTGTCATAAATTCATTTGTAGAGCATCTATTTTATGTTGGAAAACAAACAGTTTCTTATGACTACAAATTAAATTTCTATTAACCATTTGCACGTTTTCACATTCATATCCTGTGATATACAGTGCTTGACTTCTAGAGAAAAAAAAATGATTGCCGATCTAATGCCAAATGATGAATTTCTATAACACGTTAGCTATGTTAGACGTTAAACAAATTTATTTATAAGAAACTTACAATAAAATGTAGGGTTTGTGTAAATACCATATTTATTTCTGTGACAAAAGTAGGGAAGAAATTAATACAAATACAAGAGTTCTCTCAACATTTAAGTATGTCAAAACAGAAAAAAAAAAACATAAATTTATATAATCCTGACTGCATAACTCCACACAGACTACACTCGTCAGGCAGAGGTTGATCAACACAGTTGTTTACGACCTAAGTCTGCCATTAAATGAGGCATAGGTTCGTTTACTGTCTTAGTGAAAAATACAGTACCCATACAAAAAGCACTTACAATGTTAGCTTAAAAGATAAAAATAAACTCACCACAGGTGCAAAACGTTATTTTCACCTCATGCTACACAATGCCGTGGTAACGATCCGAAGAAAGCTCTTTTATGAGCGATCAGTCTTGACTTGCCTTTATGCCTTGATTATATTACGTTGACTGTGCTGTCACTGGATAGCCTGTTCTATCTAGTTCAGTGCGTTCATCTGCAGTACCTATAACCAAAAATAAACAACCTTACGATACGTTAAGCTAATGTTTTTTGGTCATTCTGTTTAGAATATAATTACTTAGATCCAAATACAATACTATAATATAATATATGTATTCTACAACACATATTATTTTAAACATACTTATATCCAATATTGTTTTAAATACAAATATAAAAACGCTCTGGTTTCAAAGTCAACTTTTTGTTTCATATGAAAGCCTGCCAAAGTGTCTCTCTGTCTCTCTCTCTCTCTCTCTCTGCCTGATGGGAATCATGAATAGAATCTAGCCACTATCTTCATTGTGAGTACATAAAATGCAGCATGGACACCCACACCATGGTGGCTTAGTGGGGTATTTCTGCATCTTTTCTTTTATATTAGCTGCCAAAACGACTCTGCCCTGCCTGATGGAAAGCAGGATACTGAGCTTATCCTGCAGTGGCAGTTGAGTGCTCTGAAAAGTGGGGATGGGAAGAAAGGGAGACTTCTTTGTAGAGATCGCGCATACCTGTGTTTTCTCCCGGCCCGACCCTGGGAACATAAGAAATACTTGACACTAAGTGTATAACAAGTCATAGGCTTTCGTGACTTTAGATATATTTATTTATTAGATAGTTTACCGTCAGTTTACAGAAGCTATCGTAGCCTTTTCAATAATTTCTCGCTATACAACAAAAACTAATATACTAATTGTATTATCTGCTACTAGTTATATTTTTATTGATATACAACTTAATATATAATTACAAAGAAAACAAAAAAAATAAGGATTACATGAATATAATACCTCAAATCCCTAGGCCTTTGAGTGCTGATACGTAATCAGCCTCTCAACGTATGAAAATTTCCATGCACTCGTAATAGGGAAGCTGATTAAACGATTCTCAATAATCAAAGCAACATAGAAGCTAGTATTCTGTAATATCTAAGACTTAGATTCAACTAGGTGGTCTGGCCAATATCAGATTGAATGATCTTAAGCAGTCAGTCTCCTAAGCTATCAATTAATTGTTCTATGTTGATTTTATCTCTTTCTCGAACAAGTTTCATATAAATTACTATCATTAGAACTTGATCCTTTCAACAGCGCACGTGTCCTGGCTTAGCATCTGATGTTTGCTAAAAATAGACCTAACTGGGCGTATGTCTCGAGAAAACTAGAAGCTTGAATTGATTTTTATCGACATCTCGCAGCTGGTGTTCTGACTGAATAATATTTTTCATAGGTTATCTGCCAAAAATACTACTCTGCCTAACGGAAAGTTACGAGTTAGAATTACTAGGTCATCACACTCATCAGTTCATCACAGTGTGGGTCTGCGAACTGCGGGTTAAAAGTAGTGAAGGACAAACAAACACGCAAACCTAAATTTAACATTATATTAATAGTAATAGGAATATTATAGGCATAGGTATTTTATCTAATCATAATGTGCAATGTAACTAATAAACGGTATCAAATTGCAAATTGGCTCGAATTACAAAAAGCATATTATTGCATTCACACTTGTCTAGCGTATAATTGTTCATTTATATTTTAATATTATTTTACATTGAATCATAAACTTGTACAGTCTACACGACAACAAGAACCGCATCGAAACTACTGTGTATATTGCGAATCGTATAACGTACAAACGCTATTCTAAATTTAAATATCGTCGAACGAGCGAGACAGAACGTGCTCGTGCGCAGCACAAGGATTCGTTTAATTTGGATAGCGTCAGAAAAAAAAGTATATTAACAAATACGCATATGTATATTGATTTTTTTTTAATATATTATCAAATACACAATTATTTTTTAATGACTAATTCATAGACGCAGAGCCTATAGCGTTGAGGCTACAAACTAGAAATTTTCGTGGCTGAAATAGTATAGCAAGCACCCATTGAGACTATTTGAGCCTGAATAGAAAAAGGAATAATCAGCTATATGGAAATTGGATATTTTTACAAATCAGAAATTAATAATTAATTACTAATTATATTGAAACTCCATGCATCACCTAGTGTTTAAAACAATTACTGATTCTAATAGTTACCTTGACAACTATTATGGCAACAATAGTACATTGATATTGGTATGATTCACACAGTACATTATTAATTCTTTGACTTACTCACTTTCTATGTCTATAACCACATGGTTATTATTTGATGACCAGGGTCCTATACAGTTTACCTTAATTTTAAAGGACCAAGTTAAATTCACCTCTCTGAATTTGACTTGATCGTTAATTTGTGTATCAAAAAACCCACATAAACCTGTTCAAGTCTATAATGTTAATTCAGGCTTACTCTCCTTAGGCATTAAACATGGTGGCTAGAATTCTTTCAAGTCTTACGTCTAAAATATCTGTTTTTTGTAAAACTTGTGCTTTTTGTAAAAGTCCCTGTCTACCTGTAGTATAACAGAAAAATATTTCTAAAATCTTTTTTTTGTTTGATTTAGTAATATAATGTATGAGATAACAGAATAATTTAAATAAATTTAAAAACTTTATAGAGCTGCTCTAAAAGTTAATAGTTACCTAATTCTAAAGATTTAATATTTAATAATCCGTGTGTGTGGTGACGAATTAATAATACAAAGTGTCACCACCTCTATTCATTCCATGGGTGTCGTGAGAGGCGACTAAAGAAACAAATTAAGCAGCTAACATCACTGCCAAGAGAAGGAAAACTTGAAACAAACCCTTTACTAACCCGTCTGGCGAACGTGGTAGAGTAGGCCAAAACCTCCTTTCAAAGGAGAGGCCAATATCCAGCAGTGGACTGTTAAAGGCTGTTGATGATGATTGATGATGATGATAGATTTAATGCCCTATCCAGTCTTAAGTTAATCCACGACAAACAGACTTGTCTTGCGCTTGCACACGCTGCACCTCCCCGCACCCCCTACGCTACCCCGCGTGCGTAAACGTGACCTCGAGCCGTGAACTCTAACTACGCTCTGTTTTTTGTCTCCGTTCTCGTGCTAAGGATCGTTTTATTATTAAGATTTGAGATTGTATTCTTGAAAAGTATTAACACTAGTACAACGTATTAATTTCATCACAGATGTTGAAGACATTTTATTATATAGGGAGTAAACAAATATTGATAATGGATCACCTAAGGCATCAACTTCTACAAAGAAATCAACATTATTGAAACATTAGTTTTTTTGCTATCAATAGTATCAGTAGTCATATCAATTTACCTACTTGTTGGTTCATTTCAGTTATTTTATTTGACTTATGTTATGCTATTGTATAGCTTTTATCGCGGGCTTTGAGCGCGGCGACCGAATCAAGAAATTCCGTAACTAAAATCCTAACACCTTAAAAAAGCATAGAGAATGTGATTGTAACTGCAGTGCGACAAGGATGTGGCGGCTCCGTGCTCTATAGGCAGATTGGCGCATGCGTGCTGCCGTCACCGGCCGTTGTCCGTTGCCTTGACAACACAGTCATTCTAGATCTTCTTTTTTTATTTAGTTTTTTTATTCCATAGATACGATCATATTACTATTATTTTCTCTGTTTAGTTGTCATTGTCTTTCGGTTGAGAGGATAGCTAAATTGTTTGGCAATAATATTGTTAGAATGAATGTTGTTAAAAAGACAGTGTATATTGTTTATTGTTTTGTAAACTTGAATTAATATTTTAATTAATATTTATAACTGCTTAGGATGATAAAAATGCTATGCAATAGCTTTACCGCGGCAGTCCTCGAGTGCCACATGACTTTTTTTCTCCAAATAAATAAAGATTTAATACAGAAAACTTTTTTGATATACGTTTTAGGTGAATAAAAAAGGACGTTCAAAATTTATGAATATTCAAACTCCTTGTAGAAACGATACATAACCATAAAATAAAAATGACTTTTGATGTGTCATCCTTAAAATCAATATGGCCTAAACTGCAAACTTATCAGTACACAAAATTACTGTTTTTATATATTCGAATACAACATGAGTAATACAATAATTTAAAATCATAATAAATATGTATCAATTAAATTAATATCAGATATGAGTACGCCAGTTGAATGAATACAAATCCGAAGGGTCAACAATTTAGTTTGTTGTTATTTACGATCCCAAGTATGTTTTGAAAAAAATTACTATTTCTTTCAACTATAGTGCATCTTGTAATCGAGTTAAAATGTTACAATTACCTACGTGAAATAGTAACCATTTTTTTTTGTAAACAAATATACTAAGATGTAAAATCAATTAAAACATTGTATTAAATTCATTTCATAAACTTATCATTTCCTTTTCAACAGAACAAAAATGGAGCAGATCTTTATGATTGAAGTGTTTGTAAAAAAAATTATACTAAAAATAGAACCACCTGAGAAAGATGAATATGAACTGAAATTAGAGGCAGAAGCAAAAAAGAGAGAAGCGGAAGAACTTGCAGCACTTGAAGCAGCAGCTGCGGCGAAAGCTAAAGGGAAAAAAGGTGGTGCTAAAAAAGGTGGTGCGAAAAAAGGAAAAAAAGGGAAGGAACCTCCTCCTCCGTCTGAAGAAGAAATGAAATTTTTACAGTCATGCACATTGCAAATGAGCTGTCTGCCACTTTTTGATTTCTATATAGCACACGATAATTTCATTCCACCTCCCCCACCTGAACCTCCTCAAAAAGGGAAGAAAAAGGCTAAACCTAAGAAAGGCAAGAAAGGTAAAAACCAACCACAAAAAATAATTCTCCCTTCAGAACCCCTACCACAGGTACCCTTTTTTGGCGTTGGTAACGCTGCCATATTTCTATCAAGACCTTCAAAGCTAGAAGAAATATTAGGGAAGACTCCAATTTACATAACTGTGTGGAATAGAGACCAGGAAATGAACTGCATAGGTTTTGTCATTGTTAATTGGCATGAAACTTTCTTTGAGTGCCTTAAGCAGGCAAGTGAACTAAACCCAGTAGATATGGATAAAGGAGAATATAGAAGCACAAAGCAAACAGAAATGGTGACTAATACTATAGAAATGACAAGACCATTGCAGTGCGAAGAAGATTTAAAAACTTCTGGTGAAATTGAATTCTATGTTAGACTTACTTGTATGGGTAATAGCATTGTTAGCTATTTCGTCTCTTTACCAGAAGCAGAACGGTTACCTGGAAGAAAATACTTAAGTGATAATTTGAAATTAAAAGATGTCGAAGTTGTTAGGCATTGGGAGGGGACGTTAATCGATGATGTTTTGCCAGTTGCATACTTTTTTGGAGCACCTGATATAACAAGAGAACCTGTTCGGCCACCGCAGGAAATTGTGCTGACTGAAGATTATACCGCACCATATACTAACGAGGAGTTGGCTATTCTTGCTATGGGTTTCCCTAAAGGTCCTTGCGGCGGTACAAATTGTCCTAAGAGAATGGAGTATAGAGGCAGTCAACACCAATTTATTGCAGGAGAGATGATGAAAGGTAAATACCAACATGGCCAATTTGTAAATAAAAGGGATGTTCATGGTCCTTGTGGTAGACTGGATTGTGCTTTAGCAAAGAAAGTTCGACAATATCTCGCCAATGAAGGCAAATATAAGGTTTGTAAGAAGCCTTGTTCCAAAGATTACTACTAGTCATGGTAAAATATTGGAATGATTTTTTTTTCTGCCGTTTGTTAGTTAAGAATTTTGTCAACTGTGCTGAGCAATAAAAAAATGTAACAGTTCTAAGAACAGGTAACGTTTGTTACTATAATAAAATATATATATAAAATAGTTCATCATAGATCAGGATTACTCTATAAGAAAAATCGGTGTTTATAAAAATATAGTTACATAGTATCATTTCTTTACGTGTGGATATCACCACGTGACTAAAACCACACAGTGCAGCGCGCCTACAACGGGAGGAATTCGAGAACTGCTGTTATTAAGACAACCGGATCGTCACGTAGTATCCCTACAATATCCTTTAAGTTTAACTTTACAGTACTGTCTATTAAAAAATAATATAGCTGCTTATTTTTGGAGCCAGTAACTGCTAAGTTATAGATCAACAAAAGTTATGGAAAAGACATCTACATCATTTAACAATGTTTTCTACAATTCAAGGGATAGACACAATATCACTTTTAAATTATCGATAGATAAATAGCATAATATGGCAAATTGAAGATAAAAAACCAATTTAAAATAGCGTTGTCGATTGGTAATAGTAGCTAGTGATTTTGATTGCTGTACCAAAGATCGTGGGTTCGATGCTCACTCAGAACAAATATAAATGATTAAATAATGCATACGATTTGTTGTATTTTGATTCATCATCAGACTGGTTATCATACCACCACCAACTGTAAAAGTGAAGAAAAAAAAAAGTGATAATTAGTTACTTCCAAACAACAAAATATTTCTCTGCAATAAGAATTTAATAAACAATTTCTAAATATAGTTTTTTAGAAGAACTTATTCAAAAAATGAGCTTATATCCAGCAGAGTTCAAAAAAAGACCTGTTTATTAGATGTATCTCCAAAATTGCTGTATTCAGCCTGATGGAAAGCATGAGTGGAATCTAGGAGTAGTTGACACCATACTTATTGTGGATGTAGACAATGCAGTATGGTGACCCACACTATGACAGCCTATTGCGATGCTTCTGCATCATCATCCGGTGCTCCCGGTCTCGCACTTACCAACATGACAGCACTTTGTCATTTTGGGTTTGGCTTTAGTCAGGGTCGAATCATCTCGGTCGAGGCTTTCGCGCGCTACTGTTGATGATGAGACGATTCATTGAACTTCCAATCCAGCAAAAGATTTAATGTATTCTTGAATTTGATTATATTAAGCAAATAGCACTAAGTAGTTTTTTACAAGTTCCTTGATTTAATCAGGTGGTCTTATTCCAACTTAAGAATTATAGAATCAACAGCAAATTATTTGTTTTATACTAATTCCATTTCCTTTATTGGCAAGCTGAGCATAAATTATAACTTGATTTTCTCAACACACGTGCCTTGGCTTAGCATCTGGTGTGATAAAATAAAGTGAACTGAATTAATAAATTCAAAAGCCAGGTAATATTGACTATATTAGCAACTGGTTAGTAGCTAGGTATACATAATTATGCTTGAAGCTGCCATTAGGCTTGATAATTCAAGAATTTATTTATAACAAGAATGTAACTGTACCGTGCCTTGTTCGATATGTCCCCCCCCCACCTCCATCACCCCCAGTGATCCTTGTCTATGACTTATCACCTGAAAGTGACATTAATTGATATCATTACTTTATTATTTATGTTACAGTTATTATCGTCCACCTTCTGACACTTATAAAATTAACAGTGTTGACAACTAAAAAATCAATGCACCGTCACGAATTTATACCGTTATCCCTATTTATTTTTGAATGATTTTGAACATCTGGATGGAGATCGTTTTTCTACATTACATTTTTAATCAGTAAATTCATTACGACGAAGACAAGAAGACTTTATAATTGAAGACTTTAAATACTTGACATTGGCAGAAATAGCTAATATTCGGCTGGTTGCCATTTCACTAAAAGAAGAAGAAGAACATCTGGATATGAAAGTATTTCCGTTATCATACGTGTTCCAATTACTAAGGTATATATAAATGAGATAATACTCGTAGATACAGGAACACTACTACCACCTTTTTACACAAGTATTTAAAAAAAACCTATTGAGACCGCATTCTTATATAATTTCATTGCAAATCTGACATCGGTCACAAAAATGTCATCATTATAACCTTTGAATTGTCATTTCATTAACACTATGATAAAATAATAATATTTTACAATGTATCAATTAAAAACCTCGCTACGGAAAAAGGCAATAGATAAAACTTTCAAATTTTTTTCTGCTAAATCGCAATAAAATGATGCAGTTACTATGCTGAAATTCTACATACAGCACACTTAATCAATTATGCATACAGAGTAACTATTTTCAGTACACAATCAGAAAATAAGATAAACATACCAAAGATAACATGGAGCAGATTTTTATGATAGAAGTATTTGTTGAAAAAATAATTTTGAAAATAGAACCACCCGAAAAAGATGAATATGAACTACGGATGGAAGAAGAAGAAAGGAGAAGAGAAGCGGAAGCTCTAGCTGCTCTTGAAGCTGCCAAGAAAGGTAAAAAAGGGGGCAAAAAAGGAGGTGGTGGTGGTGGTAAAAAAGGGAAAAAAGGTAAACAGCCACCTCCACCATCGGAAGAAGAAATAAAGTTTTTAGAAACATGCACATTACAAGTGACCTGTTTACCACTTTTTGATTTTTACATAGCTCATGACAATTTCATCGCACCTCCCCCACCGGCACCTCCTCCAAAAAAAGGTAAAGGTAAACCAAAAAAACCCAAGAAAGGGAAAGCCGCTCCACAGAAAATTGTTCTTCCTTCAGAACCCCTTCCGGAACCACCGTATTTTGGCGTCGGTAATGCTGTTATATTTTTATCAAGAGTTTCAAAATTAGCAGAAACGTTAGCAACTACTCCTATGTATATTTCAGTATGGAACAGGAACCAGGATATGAACTGTATAGGGTACGTTGTCGTGGATTGGCACAAATCATTTTTTGATTGCCTTGAGCAGGCAAGTGATCTAAACCCGCAAGACATGGATAATGGAGAATACAGAAATACTAGGAGATCAAAAATAGTCACAAATACTATAGTATTTAATCGATCATTGCAGTGTGAGGAAGACCTGAAAGCTTCCGGTGAAATTGAATTCTATATTAAATTAAGTTGTTTAGGTAATAACATAATGAGCTATTTCGTATCTTTACCAGAGGCAGAACGTTTACCTGCACGAAGATATTTGAACGATGATTTATATTTAAAAGATCTAGAAATTGTGAGGCATTGGGAAGGGACATTAATTGAGGATAATTTACCTGTGGCTTATTTATTTGGAGCACCTGATATAACTAGAGATCCTAAGCGTCCAGAAGAAAAATTTGTAGAATACAAAAAATTTGTTGCTCCTTATACTAGGAGTGAAATAGACATTGTCAAAATGGGTTATCCTAAAATGCCATGCTCTCTTAGAGAATGTATCAGGAAAAGGGGTTATGGCCCCAGCAAGCTCGAGAAGAAAGAAAAACAGGATAATAAAAAAGATACGACCGGGCCTTGTGGAAGAGAGGATTGTCCTTTAGGGTTGCTTGGTTTTCATCCATATATCTGTGATAAGGGTATATACAAGACTTGTAATAAGCCGTGTGTCACAGACCCTGGCATATTCGAATTTTAACAATAGTATTTTTGAAATATTGTGACAATTGTCTTCCCGAAAAATGTAAATAAATAACTAGAAGCCGGTTTTCAAGTTACTTTACCTTTTTATTATCTCCTGTAGTATCCTGGTGGAAGATGACTTTGTTGTACTTTTCTGCTTTGATATATTTTTTGTGAGAATATTTTTTAACAGATGGTCAAAAAAAGAGGTGGCATAAAGTCCATAAGCACTTCTAAATCTGCGTCATACGTTCATCATCTTCTGAGGTTTTAAGTACAAGATTATTTGGGTTCAGATATTAGTTCAACCGGTTTTACCTGAATGTCGGTTTTTAAGCGTAACGACACATCGGACCTCCATAACACTGAGGGTGAACTGAAATGCGAAGCTTGAACTAGTTGTCAGTATATTTGATGTCACTGACTGAAACTGACCAATAAAAATTGTCATAGATGTTCTTGACAACTGGGACCGACGGCTTAACGTGCTCTGCGAGACTTGGGCGTGAAAGACTGTCAAATTTCCATGCTACGGAATTTTATTAAGAATTTGTTGTAAGATAAACCCAACAACATGACCCGGGATTTAAGCCAGAGACCTCTTCAGTCTCTTACGCTAAACTAACGAGGCAGGTCCAGGTTAATGTACTTATAACACTTATTTCAGAATCAAACTGTCCTGGTTGGAAATCAAACTCACATAGGTTACAATATCGTGACTTTCAAATAACTATAAAAACAGGATATAAATATGTTATATAGATTTATATCATATGTAGTATATATTTCTGTGTGAATTTATGTAATTGTGTATCTTTATATGATATACTATGTATAAATATTGCATGTTTATGTTAGTATGTAAAATATATTTAAATTGTATATTTATTTAATGAATACCTTTCTCTATAGTTTCGCAAGTGCGCATAACTGTGCCCTAACATTTCTCTACTATCCCTTTATTCACTCAGGATTTGCTGGAAGAAAACTCAGTTTTGGGTTAAGCTCGCCTTTGTAGGTAATATTTCTAGTAATTTATATATTTATGTATTTCGTGTTTACAATAATGATTAAATGAAATGAAACTATTTTAGGTAAAAAATATTTCTGAAGATAAAAGAGGACTTTATGAAATACAGAGTGTCATCCACCTCAGTATCAAATTTTATAAAAATTTGTTGAGCATGTGCAGCATTTTACCTTTATAATTGTTGTGTGAAAAAAATACAACTGTGAATTATTTTTATAATTATATTGGATCAACTTTCTCCATTGTGCTTCAATTATCTGCCCTTCAAACTAAACGACGACATTGCAATGAATCATTTAGCAAACTTTCTCTTTTAAATTTATATCTCCTAACCAGGACGAAACAATTATGTTATGAGTTCATCATTCAGTTAGTATTCTCAACATATTATATTCAGTAAGATGCATCGTTTATAGATCAAGATCCTAATGTGTAAATTGATCTTCATAGGGTAATATTTATGCAAGGTACTATTATATTTAATAGAATGAAAGTGTGTGGAAGTTTCGGAAGCAATCGTCCACGGCGAACATTTACCCATCAAAATTAATGAAATTCTGAAAAAGGGCCATGTGGAAAGCAACGGGAACCGACAAGCATGCATGCAGCGACTGATGAATTTGGATGAAGCAAGAGTGGTGTATCAGCACCGCAGTAAGTGGAGATCAATTGTCACTACCCACCCTTTTGGAAAACAGACTCTTTTTATGCATATTGAGCAACGTGCTTGTACAGTATCTCCTGAATAGCTGGCTGGTCTCCGTTGAGATTGGACGTGGGAGCCTAAATCTTCTAGGAATATATACTCCTAGAAGATTTAGGCTCCCGCGTCCAATCTCAACGGAGACCAGCCAAACTGAGCAAGATATCTTGCTCAGTTTGGTTACGCTAACATCCCATGTTAAAAAAATACATTGTTATTACCTTCTTTTTCGTTTTGATTTGATCCTTGTTTCTGACGAATGCAACCATACTTGTACATTCTACAAGGTGAAACAGCAAAGCGTGACAGGCTTTAACAAGGCGCGGGTTCAATTCCCGTTCAGGTCAGCAACTTTAAAAACTTATCGATGCTCTCTAGTAAATCTCCGACTGTGATAATGTAAGTCATCCGTAATAATACGTTTATTCTAACAATGGCCATTTAAAAAACCATAAAAGTCCTGCGATATCCTAATTGCGTTTTTATCTTCACCACCGAGCCGTGACTGTCAAAATCACGCTAATGATTGCAATGATTTCTCAAACAACTTTATGATTGTGATTCGTGATCTGTATTTCTGAACGCATAAGGTTTATTTTGATCTGCGTTTATTCTGTATGGCATTATATCACTCCAGGAAATCAAGTCTGTTAATCTTGCAAGACCTTTGCTTTCTCGGTAACCTATTTTTTAATTTTAAACATTTTATTTCCTTTGTGATGTATTTTTTTAGCCGCTAACATATGTAGGTCCGATTTAATTTAGGACAGTAATGTTCAGTGAAACACGTTGGACTGAATAAGAAAAACTGCGGAATTAATATAACGAACGGTTCAAAGAATAAACCAGGAATGAAAAGTATGATTGATGAATATGAATAATGAATAATAAGATCTTAAGCTACAGACAACTAAGTTCACCAAAAAGTAAGGTAGTTTTTTTTTAAGTGGCTCCATGATTCTGATGGAAAGCGTGAGCAGAATCCAAGATTGTGGACCCCACATACAACAGTAGACAATAAAGTATGGCGGCCAACACCATGGCGGCTTAGTGATATAATTTTTCCATTTTTTTTTATATTATCAAAAGCATTATGCAGTAATATGCAGCATTGTTTGCACTAATTTGAATACATTACACAAATATATGCGTGTACTGTATACATTGTTGTATTGTGGTTATGGAAAAACAAATTCAAATATGTTTTTATATAACGTAGCAAACGAATACTCGAAATGCAATAAGAGCGAGTCTGATTTTCATCATCCCACAATCATCCTGGATACATAATTGTCCTGCATAAGAATCGAATTAAAGACTTGAGCGCTAAGGGAAGACCTAAGGCCTCAAGATTAAAGAGTCAAATAAATACCTTAACGTTTATTTAATCGCTTTTGCTACTTTCTCGACATATAATCTGAAAACCGAACCTTCTATTAAATATATTTTAGACGCCTGCTAATATATAATAGCAATGTTACTTTGTGAAGCCTTCGGAACATTTGGTGGAATATAGCCTCGGTTTGGATTAGTTTCGGGACCTACTATGAAAAATCTGTATTTTGGAAGCTAGCTAAGTCCTGGCATTGCTAGGTCTCAAAAACCGGACAAGCGTGAGCCGGATTCGCCCCCCGATGGTTCCGTACATCAGATTATTTTAAGTAGTTCAGGGATCGAATAGCATATTTTCCGAGCGTTTTTTTAATGTAAGCCTACTAAAGTGACTCTACTTTGCCTGATGCAAAGCACGAAATTTTCCTGAAATTCAGCTTCAAACAATTATAGTCTCTTCTACGAGTATAATTTTGTACGGATGGATGTTTGATACTTCTCGAGTCTCAAATGGTTTAACAAATGTGTGTAAAAAAATTATGCGTATTGTATTGTATTTTAAAAGACATATTGTGATATTGTAGTTATTGTATGTACCTAAAATAGGACATAAAAGACCAACGCCATTCCACATCTATAAAACAAACTGCCTTGTTTTGACTGCTTTGTGGTCTAGTGGTTGGCGTATGCGGCTGTTGATCAAGACGTCTCAGGTTCGATTCCTGAGTCGGTCTAAACGTTTGTGTGATCCTCAAATATCGGTTTCGGACTGGGTATTTTCTATGTACAATATGTATGTATTTATCAAAAAAAGTATGCTTATGTTTCATATTAGTTGTGTAGTTCCCCTACGACAGGCTCTGCTTAGTTTAGAACTGAATGGCGTTGTGTGTAAGACGTCCGAAATATTCATTTATTTTATTTATTTAAATGTATAATTTTCAGATATTAATGTATTTGTGGTGTATGATGATCTTGCCAAATTTCATAGTTCTAGGTCAACGAGACGTTGACTAGGCTGAATAAACTGCGGTCTATTTTTTGACGTAGTTTTAGGTTATTTAATTAAAATTAGAGGTTTGTTTTTTCAACGATTTCTGGAGACCGTATTCCTGACTATACTGAAATTTATATTTTAACTCGATACCTTTACGCATTCCCATTCCCGAAATAAAGACTTGACAGACAGATAAACGGACAGCAAACTTCCCGTTGACCTAGAACTATGAAATTTGGAAGTAGATCGTCACCACAAATACAGGGAATATCTCAAAAATATACATATTTTTTTGAGGAACAGATCCCAAAATAAAAAAAAATACTTCAAACTAATCATAAATACAATACGAGTGCAAAATAAGATTCTTCCTTATATATCTACCGAGAAAACCGTCAGCACCGAAAATATTTGTTTTTTTATTGAAAGACAATATGATACATATTGACACACCATGATTATTGAAACATACTCCTATAGATATAATTTGAAAAATGTTGTTTCAAAAGAGAGAATATTGAACAACCAATATGACTCACAGTATCGCAAGCCTATCCATTCCTCAGCTGATGAAATGAAAACCATCATTACATGTGACTCATCACCAGTGGGTGTGGCTTTGACACGTTCAATGTTAAGATTACGCACTACTTACACTTAAGTTTGTGTAAGGTTTTGCTCAATTTTGATTTAACGAATAGACATGATGTAATTTTTAGATGATCAATATTTTTGAACTTTATCTATGACAATGTTCATGCCTGTGTGTATGTTAAACAAAATGTAGACTATGTCTTATATATGTGTGAAGAATCAAAATATATCCATGCAAAATTTCATTGAAATCTATGCAACGGTTTAGACATAAACTCGTAACAAATATGCAGACAGAATTACTTGAATTTATTACAATAGTAAAGTAAATATAAACACACATATGTATTAAATTTACCGTCGGTAGATTATAAACTTAATTTATTAATAAATGAAATCGCAGTATTGTACAATGAAGTCTGTCTAGAGAAGAAGCCAATAGCGAGGTTGGTAGGTATTATGTTGATAATATACGTCATACAAATAAATTATTAACAAAAGTTTGCATATTTTAAGTAAATGTATTAATGATAGCCGACGATTATGCAAACGTTGATTAAAACTAGACCACGTACAAGCAGGTTTTATAAACATGTGTTTTGCTGGCGTGCCTAAGATAGGACAGTTAACATAAGGTTTAGACCAATAGAAACCGAAGGTAATTGAGCGAGTATTTTATACTATTAATGTCACAAACAGCTTCGCAAGACCCAAAGGTTTGTCTGAAAGATAATGCCTGTGGCATTAAGTAAACCTTGTGCAATATGTCCTGTCCGTGTGGTGACGGATTAAGAATACAGAGTGTCACCACCCCTATTCATCCCGCGGGTGTCGTAAAAGGCGACTAAGGGATAAACTACGCAAGACAACATCAATGCAAAGAGAAGGAAAACTTGAAACCAACCCTTTTTTTTTTTTTTTTAGTGTGTGAAAAATCATCATGGACCGTCACCCCACCGGGGGTTACGGCGGGGTGGTGTGTCGGACTTGAACCGACTAAAAAACACACAGTGTGCCCTCTCCGCGCTTCTCCGTTTAGGAGTAGGAGAAGTCCAGGGTGGGATCTCCTTCTGAACTTCTCCAGCGCCTGCCCGCTCCTGATGCGGGCACCGTCTCTGTACGACGACCCTCTCTTAGGCGGCGTCCGGCACACACCGACGCCGCCCCCTCGCGGCTGGCCACATAGTGCGGGTGGAGGGAAAACCCGTCCCGTCCACCCACGGCCACACTCAAGGCGGCATGAGGCGCAGATGTTCGCGCCTCCGCCGCCCGAGTCGCCGGCGGCGAATCTGGTCCGATTGGATGTCATCCTCCCGGGCCTTCTCCGCCGCCTCCTTCTGCGTGATTACGTCCTCGCAGAAGGTTGCGACCGCGGTAAATGAGCTCTCGCTGCCGGCCATGGAACGAACGACGGCCGGAAGCGAGAGATCCTCTCCGATGACTGCAGTGAGGACCCGGCGCTGCGTCTCCCATGCGGGGCAGACCGCCAGCGTGTGATGAGCCGAATCCTCACTGCAGTCGCAGTGGTGGCAGGCGGGACTCAATTCCCTCCTGGCAACCGAGTGCAGGTACTTTCCGAAGCAACCATGCCCGGAAAGAACCTGCGTCAGTCGGAAGGTAAGGGTCCCGTGCTGCCGCACTGCCCATTCGCCGATGACCGGCTGAAGCGCCTCTACGGTGGCGAGGCCAGCACGTGGAGTCTCCAGCCGGACCGACCAGCGATCCATCGTGGCTCGGTGAGCGGCTTCGCGCCACTCGCGCACGTCCTCGGGCGGAGGTCCAACTCCACCACTCTCCGCCCGGTAGTTAGCCACTCGCCGATAAACGTCGGCGAGCACTTCCGCCTCCAAATCCCACGGGGGTGTTCCGGCCAGGGCGCACGCCGCCTCCGTCGATACGGTGCGGTAACCCCGTATGGCTCTGACCGCCAGAGTTCTCTGCGGCCGCCTGAGGCGCGCCCTATTCTGCTCGGTCAGAGCCGCCGCCCACACCGGTGCACCATAGAGTGCCATAGACCGGACAACCCCCGTGTACAGCTGCCTCGTGGCGACACTGGCTCCTCCCAGATTAGGCAAAAGACGCCCAAGGAAGGAGGCAGTGCCGATCAGCTTCGGAGCAAGCTGTTGGAAGTGCTCGTCGAAGAGCCACCTACCGTCTAGGACCAGACCCAGATACTTCAAATGGGCCCGGACCGGTACGAGGACCGAGTTGACCTCGATGGAGGCGCCGGCGGGTGGACCACGACGGGGCCCATGGAAAAGTAGGGCTTCCGTCTTTTCTAGGGCCACCCGCAAACCCAGCGCCTCAATGCGCCCGACCACCAGGGAGACTCCTGTGGTGGCCAGGCGTGCCGCCTCTTCGAAGGTCGCCCCCCGGGCTGTCACAAGAGTGTCGTCGGCGTAGCAAATTACACCGACCCCGGGGGGGAGACGCCCTCGCAGGACCCAGTCGTATCCCATGTTCCACAGGAGTGGTCCGAGGACAGACCCCTGTGGAACACCGCACGACATGGCCCGAAACTTGAAACCAACCCTATACCAACCCGTCTGGCCAGGTATAGTATAGTAGGCCAAAACCTCCTTTTCAAGGAGAGGCCTATGTCCAGCAGTGGACTGTTAAAGGCTGTTGATGATGTACAATATGTTTTGCAGAAAGTTTAAATAAATAAATAAAATAAATAAATAAGGTAAAAAACATTGGCTAATCTAAAACGAGAGGATCATTCATGTTTTTTGGGAAGACGGTCCCCATTTCATCTTATCCACATTTTTTATCATTAAATTCATTCCGACGACGTCTTGAAGACTTTAGAATCGAAGTTTAGAATTTAGAAACTGGCTAGACAACGTTGTGGCTACGTAAATCTTGCCGTTGGATGTTTATAAGCCACCCTAAGGTCTCAAACTAATCTACACGGCTGCTATCTTATGATAACAACTGGGACCGACTGCATAACGTGACCGCCGAATCCTGGAAACCCTCATAACATATCATAACACAAACGGTCACCCATTAAGTATTGACAGCGCCGTCGTTGCTTACTATGAGCGCTTTCATCTCATCAAACGAAGAAAAATGATTTAAAACGATAAAAAATATGTCTATGGACCAAATGATAATGTCAGACTCTAAACGGTTGACATTGGTGTGAAGAAATTAACACCTTCTAGATTTGGACAAGTTGATGAATCATCGAATGGTATTGAGGTTTCTCTACGTGACCTGTTTTATTAATACTGTGATATAACGACCCAAAAAACGTCTTGCAAAAAATATAAACAATGACTCATTCGCTGTGGACGGCATGGCAACAGTAACTGACAGATTTTGTAGTCTAAACTCGTTAAGTCATAAATTAGTGACAAAGTTCAATGCATAATAAACTTTATCTTAATGTTTATAAAAGCGTAATTTGAGAGCTAATAAAATTATTTAAAGCCATTTACTTTCGGGTGACCTGCCTTTTTGCAGTATTATGTAAATATGAGCATACATTTTATTTTACCTGGTGTGACATACTATCTCTCACGTGTAAATCTAATGGAACAAAGTTACATGAGACATTACTACTACTACAGCAACTTACTACAGCTGAATTACATTTTAATCATAGAATTGTAATTCAGTTGTAGTAAACTTTAAGTCGGTGGTTTTAGAAAAGAATGCTAAGAGAAAGTGGAATAGAATGTTTTGGCGCTTTTGAGCCAGCTTAACGTGAACAGTCTTACAAACTTCTACTAAGTAATTTCATCAACAACCGATAACGTCCCACTGCTGGACTCGGGCTAAGATCATACGTCCACACACTGGCCGAGTGCGGGTTGAGTTCCAGCAAGATACATTTTGGCAACGTAAATCTTACCGTTGGATGTTTTAAGCTTCACGGTTGTTATCTTATAGAACATCAGGACCGACTGCCTAACGTGACCTTCGTATAACAGAAACGCTCATTACTTATATATATATACATGTATGTATATATATATATATATATATATATATATATATATATATATATATATATATATATATATATATACATACTAGTTGACCCAGCGAACTTCGTACCGCCCAACTTTAAAATTCCAGAACTTGATCGCAGCGCCACCTACCGGATCCAATTGCGAATCTAAACCATTCCCAGATCCCCTTGAACACACACAAAAAATTTCATCAAAATCGGTCCAGTCGTTTGAGAGAAGTTCAGTGACATACACACTCACAGAAGAATTATATATATAAAGATATTACTAACTGCCTTGTTGGTATAGTGGTTAGCGTATGCGGCTGCTGATCAAGAAGTCTCGGGTTCGATTCCCGGGTCGGACCAAATATTTGTGTGATCCTTAAATATTTGTTTCTTAGTCTTTGTGTTTTCTATGTATATTATGTATGTATTTACAAAAGAAAAAGTATGTTTATGTATTTATATCAGTTGTTTAGTGCCTATAGTTTAAGCTCTGCTTAATTTGGGAGTAGGTGACGTTGTGTATAAGATGTCCGAAATACTTATTTATTTATCATGTCAGAGACTGTCACCCATCTAGTTACAACAGCAACTCCAGATTAATACCACTTACTTTTAATAAAATGCTAGATGTATCAGTTGAATATCTTACATTTCATTTAGTTACATAATTTAGAGCTCTCTATTATGTAACTGCCTCGATGGTCTAGTGGTTAGCGTATGCGACTGCTAATCAAGAGGTCTCGGGTTTAAATCCCGGATCGGGCCAAAAAGTGTTCTTGGGTTGTTCTTAGGAAATTCCTAATAGCAACCCGGAGTTTAGAAGTTTTGCGGTGATTCAAACCGTCAGTCCCGGTTGTCATGAACATCTATAGCAATCGTTAGTGGATAGTCAGTGCCCTCAATTATACAGTCAATTAGTTCAATCTTCGAATTTCAGTTCTCCCTTAGGGTTGCGGGGGTCCGATACCAGTCGCTCCGTGGAAAAACTGAAATTCAGGTAAAACCGGTTGAACTAGTAGCCGACCCCAAATAAACTTGGGAATAAAGGCTAGGAAGAAGAATATAGAGCTCTATAGTTTCACGTGAGTTAGTTCAATCTCACATCTAGCTCCTGCCAGCCATCTTACACAAATCATCATTCTACCTGGTCTGTGAATATTCTATACTACGTCACTTGCGTTATTCGCTCATGTAAGCTTTATTACTTCTAAGAAGTTCTTTCTTGTTGATGTTTTCCTTCTAAAAATTCCTTCGACACGATTCCAGTGAAACCTGAGCGATTACTTTCATCATTATTACTTTTCCTCCTACCATTACCACTTTTGTATGCATATGTTCAACAGTTTGTTTAAACACTATCAATGGAATGAATACATATTCTAATGTATTTGTTTTGTATCTATTCTCTTTGATGGAACTAAATTGTTTAATTACTAACCATTGGGTACACCTGTCACTAAAAGTTTTGGATTCAATGGCATGACGATCAATATGGTAGACTATATGATGTAAACGTGTATTCAGATTGATTGTTTATACCAGCTTAGTATTGCTTTATTAAATAATAATAAATACCAAATAAATAAATATTTCGGACATCTGACACACAACATCATCTATTGCTAAACTAAGCAGAGCTTGTATGATACAGACAATTGATATAAATACGTAAATACATAGAAACCACCAAAACTCCGAATCAATTTTTTGCAGATCATACAAACATTTGGTCCGACCTGGGAAACGAACCCGAGACCTCTTAGTCTAGTATTGCTTGTTTCATTATATTTACCTATAAAACTAGAACTATCACAATATACACTCTTCTATAGTTTTAAGGAGAGCCTTAACATTATGTAGAACTTTGCATTTACTGTTTATAAACTATGACTTCCCGAAACTATTGTATATTTTACATACTAAACATTTAAACAATATTATTGTTTCAAAACAATGCATTAACAGGTAGGTGTAAGTTTCTACACGGCGTAGTTACGAAAATAATGAACGAACCATTTTCATGAAACTCGAATTTAATAAAACCATATCTAGTTGAAATTCAGAGCATCACAAAGGCTCATTAATTGTATATTACATAATATTGTGTAAAATTAACTGGCCCTGTTACCACAATATTGTGAGCAAAAAGGTACGTACGGTGAAGTTGTAATTATTTTCATGTGAGGTTTCATTCGGACTTAATTGGGGTAAATATTTTCTCGTTTGTTACGATCCTCATTTTAGTCCCGTTAGATTTGTTTTGATGAATGTTTTGATCGTAATATATTGTTAAAAGTTAGAATGTTAGAAATTGACTCGACAGTTTTATTAGATTGTTTTTTTGTTTGTATCATTTTTTAATAGGGAAAATAATATTATCATAGTGATGGTATTTTTTTTTATATTAGCTGCCAAAATGACTCTGCCCTGCCTGATGGAAAGCATGAACAAAATCCAGAAGTGGAGACCACCATCCTCACTGCCACAACGGACAGTGCAGCACGGTGACCCACACTATGGCTGCCTAGTAAGATACTTTTTCACGCCCCGCTTGAAGGACCCGGGGTCATAGAAGGGAGGAAACACATGCGCTGATAAAGAGTTCCAGGTTTTAACTGCTCGGCATAGAAAGGAAGAGCCAAACCGTTTAGTTCGAGAGCATATGTCAACCACTCTGAAGCGGTATTCTTTTTTAGGGTTCCGTATCCAAATGGCAAAAAACGGAACCCTTATAGATTCGTCAAGTCTGTCTGTCTGTCTGTCTGTCTGTCTGTCTGTCTGTCTGTCTGTCCGTCCGTATGTCACAGCCAATTGTTTTCGAAACTATAGGAGCTATACTGTTGAAATTTGGTCAGTCGATGTATTCTGTTAACCGCATTAAGATTTTTTCATAAAAATAGAAAAAAAACAATACATTTTGGGGGTCCCCATACTTAAAACTGAAACTCAAAAATTTTTTTTCATCAAACCTATACGTGTGGGGTATCTATGGATAGGTGTTCAAAAATAATGTTGAGGTTTCTAATATCATTTTTTTCTAAACTGAATAGTTTGCGCGGGAGACACTTCCAAAGTGGAAAAATGTGTGTCCCCCCCCCCCCCCTCTAACTTCTAAAATAAGAGAGTGATAAAACTAAAAAAAATATATGTTGTACATTACCATGCAAACTACCAACGAAAATTGGTTTGAGCGAGATCTAGTGAGTAGTTTTTTTTTAATACGTCATAAATCGTAACACGCAATTTACCTTTCATCCAATCAATACACTAGTATAAAAACATCGATGAAAGTTACAACGAACTACAAGAACTTATATATGATGTTACTTGCTGATACGGAACCCTTCATGGGCGAGTCCGACTCGCACGTGGCCGCTTTTTTACATTAAGAGATAAACTACCGGTATTATAAGGACTGTAAATTAACACTTTTATTGAGTTTGTAGATAATAAAACTTAGGTAATTTGACGTTACACTCAATGTAGGTACATATTGTCGAAATACAGCAGAATGTGCAACGTCTGTTAATTCACTGCTGAGTGTTCTCACATAATTTTCCTATTTACTAGCTGCGCCCAGCGGTTTTACCCGCGTATCATTATGGTTGCTATGCATAGTAACCTGTGAAGTTTTGACAGGAGATAAACAGTGATACAATTTGACATCTACAACTTAATGTATTTTTATAATCATCTAGCTTTCGCCCGTTAATCTCGATTATTGCAGTAGTAAGTAAGTGTTATTCAGATATATAAGCTATATGACTGTAAAGTTTCATCCAAATCCGTTTAGTAGTTTTTGCGTGAGAGAGCAACAAGCATACATACACACATACACACTCACAAACTTTCGCGTTTATAATATTAGTAGGATTGGAAGAACATGGAAGAAAAATTGTTATGTTTTTAACAAAGGCTTATTGATTATGCAAATTAGTTTCTAATTTAATATTTTTTTACTAAATAACGATGTAAAACAAAATCGTTCAACTAAGACTACTGTTTTCCTCAATATTTTCGAAATATAGGTATCTAAACGTGAAAGTTTCATCACATACATATACAATATGCAATTACAGTTTTAGAAACTACTAAATTTAACCAATAGATGAGGGAACTCGATAACTGTAGTTAGACTAACCAGATGCAATCAACTGTATGCATGCATTGCACAAGTTTCGGTCCAGTGCTGATTAAATTTGCCGTTTCCACTACACCGTGAACTGTCGTAGTAATTAGAGGAGTGCCATTATTGGTTAAGACGAGTGCAATGTATTGTAGAATATTTCATACAAAGAAATATTTGAAAGAAATTCTAATATTTTTAGCTTTTCCTGATAGAGAAAACTATTTTCCTATTCTTTTCTCTGCGTCAATTTTTCTTCTTTTTCTTCGTGTTTAATCCATGGATGTTCTTATAAAATAGATTTTGTCGCATTTGTAAAAAGGGACAATAACTTTTTCAAATCACACAATGCCATACAGCTATATCCATCAACATATCTCTATTGGCCTAGAGAATTATAGGGCTGTTGATGTAGACGTGGAATTCTGCCCTCATAAGAACGTATTTTTTGGTGATACTATCGAAGAATGTAAGGTGCGAGAGAAAACGCTTCTGTACCCATCAATACGTGACGTATACAGCGTAATGTGGCCTCTAGACTACGCTACTGAATCCCAAGATACTCCTGACCAAACTATTATAAAAATGAACTTTTGTGTTGTTGTTGAACGTTCGTATTTTCAATAATGTCTTGTTGTAGAAGCTATAGCGTAAGCTCTGGAAAATTTCCGTTCAGAGTTACCTACCTAAAATATTAGAAAATCTCATTGTGTTTTTTTATGCGATTACTTGCAGCCAAAGTGTCACCACCCATATTCATTCCATGGGTGTCGTAAGAGGCGACTAAAGGAACAAAATAAGTAGCTAACATCACTGCCAAGAGAAGGAAAACTTGAAACAAACCCTTTTTTTTTTTTTTTTTTTTTTAGTGTGTGAAAAATCATCATGGACCGTCACCCCACCGGGGGTTACGGCGGGGTGGTGTGTCGGACTTGAACCGACTAAAAAACACACAGTGTGCCCTCTCCGCGCTTCTCCGTTTAGGAGTAGGAGAAGTCCAGGGTGGGATCTCCTTCTGAACTTCTCCAGCGCCTGCCCGCTCCTGATGCGGGCACCGTCTCTGTTTAACGACCCTCTCTTAGGCGGCGTCCGGCACACACCGACGCCGCCCCCTCGCGGCTGGCCACATAGTGCGGGTGGAGGGAAAACCCGTCCCGTCCACCCGCGGCCACACTCAAGGCGGCATGAGGCGCAGATGTTCGCGCCTCCGCCGCCCGAGTCGCCGGCGGCGAATTTGGTCCGATTGGATGTCGTCTTCCCGGGCCTTCTCCGCCGCCTCAACTTGAAACAAACCCTTTAGCAACCCGTCTGGCCAGCGTGGTATAGTAGGCCAAAACCTCCTTTCAAAGGAGAGGCTTATGTGCAGCAGTGGACTGTTAAAGGCTGTTGATGATGATGATGAATAGTATAGATAATAGTATAAGTGGTTCCTGAAACATCGCGGCAGTCACTTGTGTCTTGAGATATTTCTGCTGTTAAACATTGAATGTTGTTTTTCACTCAGGCGTGGAATTGAAGATCTTCGTCCTCCACAAGCGCAAGCCTTTGGGTGACAGGTGAGGCCACCTGTTACCCTAGTAGAAGCAGGCCCGGGTGCTGGGTGCACCCACGCCTCCTTTCTACAGTTTGAACTTGGGGTTTCCACATAGGAGAGGGTCATCTGCAAGCCGTAGATGGCCGTATCGCGGGGGAAATCTATATGAAACGGACACAAAGAACTCCCAGACTCAGAACAACAATTTTTGAATCAAACAAAGTGTTGTCCCTCGTAGGTTCTGAACCTACGACACTTGGTGCAGCAGAAAGTCTAGGCCAACAGTACAGTCATAGTCACAGTGACTCCACATTTGAATTCTGTTTCTACCTAAATTGCCTACTAAAATGTGCTATCACTTATTATGGTTTTTTGGTGTTAGTGCGGAACTCCAATTTGACAAGTCTCAATACGCTTAATAAAAGAAATCATAGATTATACCATAAAGCAATCACTTTTACAATAGACGACAGTTCAAGATTAATATTGGTCATTTTAACCATATTAACTCAACTAGTCAACCATAGAATCAAAAACCAAGTTATATTATACAACTTCATAAACGTATTTCTATAACAAAATCTTCGAAGAGAGTTACTTTTTGACTGCAAATATAAAGTTGTTGTTCCCACAATCCAAAGGTCCTAATTATAATTTGAATCGTTTAGGAGTTAAATATTTTCGGCGTCAAATAGAAAAAAAAATGTTTGAAGACATCGTCTCGTGTTTGGTCAACAGAGCGGAAGGATAAAAAAACTGTGGAGTTGCTATTACCTAATAAATATTTTTTAGTGGAAGTAATGTTAGTTTTAAAAAAGTCAAAAATAGAATTTAACTTAACTGCAACATGATCCCTATTCTTCCTTATATTCATAGGAATTTCAGAGTGTTACACTTGAACAAAACTGGTTGCCAATAATTTCAGATTTAATTTTGACTGTTAGATCCTTTGATAGAAATATCTTCGCATCTAAAATTAACTTGATCAAATAATTAACATGCGAGTAGCATCCATTGCTTCCGGTGGTCCGTTCCCGCGGGTGACTCACTCGCAGAAGTAGGACGGTGGTGGCCACCGCTTTAGAAAAAAAAACGCCGAGCACCTTATCTGTTGCATCAGATTGTATACAGGTTGTTCTGTCTGGGAGATACAGTCGGTTCTTAAAATCTAACTTTCAAATTTTCTAAAGCGGGATAACTTCACAACAAAAACTTGAAATAATACCAACCAACCCCTCTGTCCATCATGGTATATAGTAAACCAGAACTTACTTTCTATAGAGAGCTCTAGATCCAGGTGATGACTATTTAAGGCTATATGAACGTCACCCTTATATAGTAAAATATCATTAGAATAGTAGCAACATATCGTCTTAAAGCAAAATGGTAAAAAAATAGTTTAAAAAAGTAAAGAAACACGCTTTTAAACTAAAAAGTAGAAAATAATTTTTATGTAAAAAACGTGGGGCGACGTTAATAAAATATTTTTAGAAAGCACCCCATGCTTTGTTACATTAAAATTATTTTCTGTTTGTTAAGTTTTTAAAAACTATTTTTTTTTGACTAAAAAGTTTTTTTAATGACTAATTTGTTTAAACTTTTTTTTTTTGAACGGTTGTTTTGAAGTTTGAACGAAATCTGGCCGTTTAAAGTGGATCAAAATCGCTCCCAAAGTAGTCGGTTAAAAACATACAGGTGAAGGTAATAAAAAGCGTGTAAAAGGAGCGAAGAAATTCAACGAACTCCCAAACTGTATCTAACATTTAATATTTGAAAGGTATACAAAATGAACTTAATTAAATTAAAGCACTACAGCTATAGGATCTAAGTAAACTTATTCCACAATGTCAGTTAATCTAGTGTATCCACACATTGTCTAGACGTGACAATGTCTCTGTTGGTTGTGTTTGACAATGTCGTAAAGTTCCATGCATCCTTTGTACGACAACACTAGACCTCACGTATGTTGATCACACAGGCACAAGCTTACAACGCCGTAAACAATTTTAATTTTTTATATATTTAAGCTTATCAAAATGACTCTACTCCGTCTGGCGAAAAACACCAGTAAAATCCAAGACGAGTCACCATCCTCATTGTGAGTGCATACAATGCAGCAAAGCTATACTATGGTCTACACTGATTTTAGGATGGTCTTCTGTGTGAGTGTAGTACCATCCCGGATGGAACTGTAATCAGCGTAGCTCGATTTCGTTCTTTAAGACTGTAACTAAACCAAGATATAAAAATGTTTCTCCTAATTCAAATTTAAAATATATCTTGATTTCAATTTGTAATATTTTTTACCTGAAAATTATTACTTTTTCCATTATTTCTAATGAAGTTTTTTTAATTCAGTTCGCCCTCAGGGTGGCGAGCTAGATGTCCAATGATAGTCACTCTGTGAAAAATTTGATATTGTCGGGTAGAACAGATGGGCCTAGTAGTAAAACCTAAATAATCTTGGGTATTATAAAAACTAAGAAGATATAGATGTGTAAAAAAAATATCAGCCTGTATACACGGTGCGCCTGCGCCGATGACTCATATCCCGATCGTCAAACACTCTCACGACAAAGGCATAGTTGGAAAATAAATACCGACGAATTTAACCGACAATCTATGTTTGAGTACCAACATTAATATATTGTGTTGAACAGATAAATATTATCTCCATGATTACTTAACTGTGTATTTAGTTATGAGGTTGTACGTTGTTATAAAACAATGTATATGAATAATCTGATGTTTATCTTGTGGTTTAGGGGTAACTAAGTATGTTAAAAGTAACGTTCATACGTAAATTTAAAATGTTGAGGAAAGAATACGTACTTTATGCGATAGCTTCCAAAATGACTCTGTTTTGCCTAATTGAAAGCACCTTTCCAATCTTATAGAGTAAGTGATCACCATCCTTATTGCGAATGTACATTATTGCAGTATGGTGCAGCTTTTACACGCAACTATGAAAGGACCGAACGTCATAGTGAGAAAGAAACGCCTGCGCTGATAGTGACTTCTAGATTTCACGATTTAGGTATTGAAATGAAATTTGTTTGCAATAATATAGTACTGAACAGGTGGCAATGATTTCTTAAGAAACGAAACACACATATATTAGGTATTTCAAATGACACCCCGGAATGTCCCCACTGGTATGGTATGGCTGGGGGGACACCAGAAGCCGCTGATGTGTTCCTGGTGGTGTTCCTCCCGACTGTAGAGACAGGCCATCGCGGGGTTTAGTGAGTAGACCGGTTGCCCGGAAGTCCCACACACGCCCTTCATTAACCCAACGAAGGGTATGGTAATACCGCTATACTACTGCGGAAATAAAAAATACGGTACTAAAAAATAAAAAAGGTATTTCAACTGAACTAAGAACCTCAACGGTTCTACTATAACTGCTGTGATAAACAAAGTTATGTGGAAAAATCAACCGCAAGTGCAAATTCACATTATTTAATACAATTTGAGCATAAGATGTCTTTAAAATTTTGGGAATAAGAAACACAGATATTTTTAGTATGTGATAAACATGACTTAACCTATACATCGATACATACCTACATATACATACAAATATATGAAATTAAAGTGTCTGTGACTTCAAGTTAATTAAAAAGTAGTTCACCAAATGCATATTATGAAATTACATATTTAATATACGACACATAGAAACATGAAATTTTTGTTTGTTGAATCGAATCTCTGGAACAGCTGAAGTGAATTTGATGGAACTTTCATTATTAGACAGCTGGTGATATTACGAGTAACTTAGGCCTTTCAGACTTGATTCGCCCCGCCGCGTTACCTGCATTTGTTACAGTAAAGATAGAACAACAACCGCTGGTAAAACCACGGGGTTCAGCTAGTTATATCATAAGAGTTATATCATATATAGATCATCAATGGCCTTTAACAGTCCACTGCTGAACATAGGCCGCTCCTTTGAAAGAAGGTTTTGGCCTAGTATACAACGCTGGCCAGACGGGTTGGTAAAGGGTTTGTTTCAAGTTTCCCTTCTCTTGGCAGTGATGTTAGCTGCTTATTTTGTGCCTTTAGTCGCCTCTTACGACACCCATGGAATGAATAGAACTTATTCTGGAACATACTCATGTTTTTTGTTGTAAACGGAACTTATTCTAGATAAAATTAAAAAAAGCGGCCAAGTGCGAGTCGGACTCGCCCATGAAGGGTTCCGTATCAGCAAGTAACATCATATAAAAGATCTTGTAGTTAGTTGTAACTTTTATCGATGTTTTTAGACTAGTGTATTGATTGGATGAAAGGTAAATTGCGTGTTACGACTTATGACGTATTAAAAAAAACTACTTACTAGATCTCATTCAAACCAATTTTCGTTGGTAGTTTGCATGGTAATGTACAACATATATTTTTTTTAGTTTTATCGCTCTCTTATTTTAGAAGTTAGAGGGGGGGGGGACACACATTTTTCCACTTTGGAAGTGTCTCTCGCGCAAACTATTCAGTTTAGAAAAAAATGATATTAAAAACCTCAATATAATTTTTGAACACCTATCCATAGATACCCCACACGGATAGGTTTGATGAAAAAAATTTTTTGAGTTTCATTTCCATGTATGGGGACAACCAAAATGTTTTCTTTTTTTTCTATTTTTATGTAAAAATCTTAATGCGGTTTACAGAATACATCGACTGACCAAATTTCAACAGTATAGCTCTTATAGTTTCGGAAATAATTGGTTGTGACATACGGACGGACAGACAGACAGACAGACAGACTTGACGAATCTATAAGGGTTCCGTTTTTTGCCATTTGGCTACGGAACCCTAAAAAGGTTACGATACCTTCTAATTTTCACCGTTTCGAACGGGTTCTACTACTAATGATTACGGGTAGGCTCCGTAGAAGGTACTGTAACCGTTTTAAATAATATCGCGTATATATATAATATAAGACCTGTTTACAAGAAAAACATGAGTTTGCGAAAGTTTAAGAATTGTTATTCTGGGACACCCTAACAAGAAAGCCATCGGGAACTACAGATTTAGCCCGCCTGATAGACTGGACGAGAGCATACGTCTGACATACATACAAGAACCCTAACCATCTAAACCATGACAGCTGCAAGAATTCTTTCATTTGGTTTTTTATATGTCCTAAAAATCTTATTGCAACTATTATAACATGACATAACTTTTTTATCTTCAATTTCACAGCAAATCCATTCATACCAACATTGTATTTTTATATCTAGCATTTTAAAAAATTACGATGTAATACATCATTATGAAATTTATTTGAAATAACGGTTTAGAACGTGACGTTTAGAATGTTGCCCTATTTAACGATTCTTAACGTCAACGGACAATAGTGTTGCCAGTTTTATGTATCGTAAATCAAAAATAACATAAATTTAGTTTCGACTTCTTATTTATTAGTGTTTTATGATGAGAAAACGTTTAAGATTGATGATTTTTATGTTTTATTGGAAGTTAAAGGACGTAAGTGATTGTAACAGTGATGCATTATTTGTGGCGTGTTCGTTATATTAGTGACTAGCGTAGGAGTTATAACATGGACACTGAAGAGATTATGAGAGAAGAAAAGAACTCATTAATTTATGTGCATGTTAAATTTTATAGGGGCCGATTAGACTGATCCAAAGATAAAGGAAAATAAATGTAAAAGTGATTTTAAAGCTAAAATGGCAGCCGACGCTCTTCACGCTTGATATTGGCCATTGATTTTTCAATTGAGTTCAGAAATCTCTTTCTGGAGAATTACGAGTATATCTTCAAGGTTAGAGACCAAATAGCTCTCATAACCCGCCAGCATGGGAACAATGATTGATGTCGGAGACAGGTCTCGTCCGATTTCGACCATGCCTGTGCTTTCAGATGCTTATGCTCTGCAGATCTTTATACTCATCCTACATTCTAGGCTATAAAGCGTTTTAACTGCCTAGAATACCGGGCTGTATTCTAAACACATAAAACGCTTTAACGGTATGCATTCTGTTCAGCTAAAAACTCTGTAACTTAAAAGAACTTAAAGAAAAATGTACATCTCCTAGTACCTCGATATAATTTAATTGAAGACTCTTTCGCTGAGTCAAGTTTTTATTAGTCATTGGAAGCATATAGCCTCACTGTGGTTCACATAAATTTTACTTAAGTAATAAAACATTGTACACAAAAACAATCGATAAGAACACATCAACCCCTTATCGCTGTTTAAATATTTACAATAAAACTTGCTCATTAGCTCAGTTCATTGGCCTAACTTGAAACAAAGATCACTATAGATATTCCTATTACAAAATATTTCAAAAACAACCTATTTGCTTAAGATAACGTTGGGCTAATGGTTTAAGATATAGGCTGAAGCGAGGTTAATTAAATGCTTAAATACATCAGTTTCATGAACAGTTTTGTGTGTTATAAGTAATATAACAAAAAAAAGAAGAAAAAATACATTAAAATTAAGACTTTAATCCACAATAATCGTTTCTACAAACATCAGCTAGCAATCTAAATTCACCGATATGCAGAAACTTTTCGATAAAACCTAAATATTTATATTAGTTGGAGAGGTGTTATTTTTTTTGACAAACTGTAAACATCTTATTTCTATTTTCTTTTCCTACTTTAATTTAAATAATGATTCGCTTTTAGTTTACTTTAATCGAAATCATTTTAAACTCGACGAATTCTGTTTAAACTGTCAGAATCACTAACTACTAGACCAACAGCAAAAATAGTGACAAAAGTCATCATAATCATCATCATTTCAGTCGAAAGACGAAATTTTGTAAGGAGAGTTGGGGTGGGGGCTCAAATCTCCCCACAAAAATCAGTCCTGTTGCAAAACGTTTTTCGTTTTCTATTCTTTTCTCTATTCACTCTCTCTATTAATATCACTCAGTCACATGATCAATACAAAATATTAGCTAATGAAACAAGAGAATAGAGAAATAAAATAGAGAATAGATTCATCATCTGCCTGCCCTTATCCCAATTTCATTTGGGGTCAGCGCAGTATGTTTTATCCTTCTATTCTACTCTATCACTCGTCATTCCACTGTTAACTCCCTTCCTATTCATATCTTCTTTCACACAATCCATTCAACTTTTCTTTACTCATCCCTCCGTATAACATGTCCATACCAAGATAACCTATTACTTCTTAACTTTTCATCCAGTGGCGCTACTTTCACACTTCATTTCTGACCTTGTCCATCCGAGTTACACCACACATCCATCTTAGCATTCGCATTTCAGCAACGTTCAGGCGTCATTCGTTTTCATAATGAGCCAACTTTCAGAACCATACAGGGCGGCAGGTCTGATGATAGTTTTATAGACCTATCCTTTCATTTTCAAGGGGAAACTAGGGTCACAGATTGTCCCCGTTATTTGCCGCTACTTCACCCATCCCGAATTGATTCGATGCTATACATAGAGAATAGAATATGAAACGAAAAACGTTTGCTTCTTAGCCAGACGGCCTGTGCTGCCCGAAGGTCTCGCGCGATCTTTACCAGGCTTTCAAACCATCTAGGCATATCTAATATTCCTCGAGGCGAGTGATTGCGAGGAATATAGGTTTCGAACCATATTGTTTTATACCAAACAACATTCTGTAAAGAAGCCAACCTATATTTTTATTAATAACTTCTTTGTACGTTAACAGCTTTCAAGCTTTTATGGCGACATTTATCTGTTAATCGTGTTGTAAAATATGATTAGAAACCAGCTGAG
Source organism: Phragmatobia fuliginosa (assembly GCA_932526445.1). Lineage (NCBI taxonomy): Eukaryota > Metazoa > Arthropoda > Insecta > Lepidoptera > Erebidae > Phragmatobia > Phragmatobia fuliginosa. Next base: position 14,742,238 of record OW052078.1, on the reverse strand, counting down.
GCTTTGTTCTAAGGTTTGTTGACTTATCGATATTCCGGTGATTCATTACAGTTTCAATGAACTAACACTGCTATGGTAATTGAATGCACTGCAAAGCTTTATTATAATGAAATAAGAAAATGATTGAAAAGATATCAAGAGTATGTTGGAGATATGAAATTAATATCTGATTGTGTTTGTATTAAAAACAGTTTGCATAGTTATAACAGCCATGCAATATTATTCATTTTTAATTTTATTTCGTTTCCTTTTGTAATACATTTTAATTTGGCGATAAGGCCTTAGTAGAGTGTTTACTATGTGTAATATGAGTAAAATTTACAAGAATTCTAGTAACTGTTTTCAAGCTTTCGCGACTTTATACATAGTATTTATTATATAGCTATAATATAGCTGTGAGTCTAATCGTAACCACGAGCGGTATAGCCCGTTCGAAACGTCAGATTATAGAAGGTATCATAACTTTTAAATAATTTTATCGCGAATAATTCCCACTATACAGCAAAAAGAAATGATAGTATTACACATCACCAATCCAAAATATGAACAAACCTCTATGTTAAAACGCACAATACACACGCAGTTTGAAGCCTTATCATTTTTGCGCTTCGTACATTCGTGCTAACAGCTCATTATAATTTTTGAACTGAAATTATTGTTCCAATAAAGATGTCCTTATTAGGAGATCTGAGCTCATAACCTTAGAATATATAATTTGTACTAATAGCCTGAGGCGATTGACCTTTTGTTCATTGCTTTCGCATAGATGTTCGTTTAGTCATTCTCTCTAGAGATATTTGTCTCTGAATCATAGCTTGCATCTTAGCTACCTGTTTTGGAATGTATCATTCGTTTTGTATATATATTTTTTTAAATATTAGGCAAATTAACATATATTTATTTATTTTTATTTCGGCCAATTACACACAACGTCTTCTAATCCCAAACTTAGCAGAGCTTGTAATAAGGGTAATAAACAACTGATATAAATACATAATCATATTTTTTTTTTGTAAATACATACTTATTATACACAGAAAATACCCAAACTCCAAAACAAATAGTTGTGGATCACACAAATATAATTATATTATATAATTTAAATATTTGTGTGATCATCAAATATTTGTTTTGAGAATCGAACCCAAGACCTCTCCTCTTGATCAGCAGTCGCATACGCTAACCACTAGACCAACAAGGCAGTCGACCTACATTTACTGTTACAAGCATTACCTAAATCTTCTTCTTTAATTAATTAAATAAGAAGATTTAGGTAATTATATAGGTAAGTATATATATAATAAGATTTAAGTAAGTATATATATAATAAAAAAAGAAAACCACCGATTAAAATACGGAATTTACTTTTTGAATTTAAAGACTGCGAAAGTGAGTCTTCTCTGTATAATGAAAAGCATGAGTAGAATCCATGAGTGGGGTTACATTGAAGTACGGTGACCCAAACTATGGCGGACTATGAATTTTCACACCCCACTTAAAGGAACTGGAATTATAGTCAGGCGTGAAAGTCGAATAGACAAACAAACGGAGTTAGTTTCGCATTTAAAATATTAACTAGCAGCCTGCCCCGGCATTGCACGGATAGATATAGGTATTTAAAAAAAACATGACATATCATATACTAAAACCTTCCTCGAAAATCAATCTATTCTTTGCTGCAAACAGCATGTAAATCCTGGTTAGTTCCTGCGTGGAGTACTGCTCTCACCTCTGCGATGGATCCGCGCAATATTTACTCGACGCTCTCGACCGGTTGCAGCGGCGAGCAATCCGCATTATTAACAATCCCGAAACTACCGAATTCCTGGAGCCTCTGCAGTTGCGAAGAGACATCGCTTCTATGGCGGTCCTCTATCGCCTTTACCATGGTAAGTGTTCTGAAGAACTCTTCCAACTGGTCCCACCTTCTCCCTTCCTTTACAGGACAACACGTGCTGGACTTGGAAGTCACCGCTTCAGGGTAGAGGAAATACGCACCAGAACAAAGCGCTTCGGCTCTTCCTTCTTATGCCGAGCAGTCAAAAGCTGGAACTCACTGCCAGCCCACGTGTTTCCTTCCCACTATGATCCCGGGTCCTTTAAGCGGGGCGTGAAAAAGCATCTTACAAGCCGCCATAGTGAGGGCCGCCATACTTTACTGTCTGCATGTGCGGCAATGATGTATGGTTTCCCCCACTCTTGGATTCTGCTCATGCTTTCCATCAGGCAGGGTAGAGTCACTTTGGTAGGCTAAATATAAAAAAAAAAAAAAAAATCGGTGCAGTACTTTTTAAGTTTATCGCGAACCGACAGACAAAGCGGCAGAGGACTTTCTTTTATATATTCTAAAGCTTAATATTTCATTTTTTTTAAGTTTTTCTGTAGAAATAAATCAATTTTCTATATAGTCCTAACACCAACAGTGTTTGCAAAGTATCTCTCTCTTTAACTTTCGATATTGTGCCTTTATAAAAGTCCAGATCATGAATTGATGATTGTGAAATTTTTTACTTATCATAGTTCTAAAATATAATAACAACTATGTAGGTAATTACAGCAACAACAAAAGAAGAACATTAAAAACAATAATTTAAAAAGTACTAAAAACTAATTATGCTCTTACAAATTACTTTAAACTATAATTTATGTTTCATAATAAGTAGTAACAATTTATTGTTTACTGCTCAGCTATACTAGTAATTAGCATATATTATTGAACCATTAGCAGAGTGAGCAGTCGCCCACTGCTTGTAAGAGGAGGGAGAGGACATAAATTTATTTAAATTAAGCATTTTAGGAAACACAATAATTTTGGTTGTTTACTTAGAAGTAATATTAATTTTTATTACATTGGTGGTTTAAAGTACATCCATACACTACTATATGGTCTGTCGAACTTCAAACCACCTTAGAATTAATAAATGTTGTGTTTAGTTAATTCCTGATGGTGACATAGCGACAGCAGCACAACTACAACGTTTTTTAGGGTTCCGTAGCCAAATGGCAAAAAACGGAACCTTTATAGATAGATTCGTCATGTCTGTCTGTCTGTCTGTCCGCCCGTATGTCACAGTCACTTTTTTCCGAAACTATAAGAACCATACTGTTGAAACTTGGTAAGTAGATGTATTCTGTGAACCGCATTAAGATTTTCTCATAAAAATAGAAAAATACTTTAAATTTTGGGGGCTTCCCATACTTGGAACTGAAACAATTTTTTTTTTCATCAAAGCTATTGATGGATAGGTCTTGAAAAAATATATTGAGGTTTCTAATAAAATTTTTTTCTAAACTGCAAAAAATGTTTTTTTTTAATACGTCATAAATCGTAAACCGCAATTAAAACACCAATCAAAGTTACAACGAACTTCAAGAAATTTTATATAATGTTACTTGCTTCTACGGAACCCTTCATGGGCGGGTCCGACTCGCACTTGCCCCCTTTCTTTTATAATAATTTGGCATACCAATGTGGCTCTACTCTACCTGATGGAAAGCATGAGTAGAATCCAGGTGTATGGGCCACCATGCCTATTGTGAGGGTATGGTGTAGTATGTGACGTTCAGCTGTGTTTTAAATAAAACAAGAATAAATTTAAATATTAATAGAAAGCTTTATTCTAATCGGTCTAGCCATTTAGGAGGGGTTTGGGGACAAATACACCTATAGATGCATCATATAACAAATAACGTTACACGAATATTTTTGACGTATAATTTGTTATTTAGATATTTAGGTTCGCACTGTATTCTAATGAGTTGTAAACGAATAATTATGTTCACGTCGCACCCGACATACACCCATGCTTCATGTACCCCGTCATGCCAAAAACTGCGTATTTGCGCTTATTTCACATACTTATAATATTTTGTTATTTGAGGTGGATATCTTCTCATGTTTTAAACAACTGTTTAAGTCTAAAATTTCCAACGTTTTGAGTGGACAGTGTGAATGATTAAATGTATTATATGTTAGATTTTACTTTTGTAAGTAAAGATTCTACGTGACTAATAAAGGCCATTCTTCTCTTTCTTTTGATCTTATAATTAATATTTTATATTTAATCTTTCGTTACCAGTAATTTGGCCAATATTTGAGCACATATAGTTTTTACCTTTGTTGTAAGTAGATGCTCCTACTATGTTGTACCCACTGAGGCTGTTGTTTTTTTTTTTTTAAATTAGCATAAGTTCTAATTTTTAATCACTATAATTTGCATCAGTCCTCTAACATGGTGTATAGTATATTAGTGGCAGCACCTTACCCCCATATCAGGTTTATAAACATTAAAACTATGTAAACATTGGCGATTTGAAAGGAGTGGCCGCGAGTTTTTATTGCCATGTTCTTTTCTCCGGCTCTACCTATTGTTTGCGAACATGGCATAAATGTACATGTAGAATCTTGACCTGTCACAAGAGATGTATTGCATCCTAAGTGAATAAAGAATTTTGAATTTGAATTTGAATTTGATTTATCTGGACAGATGTATGTAATGTTACATATTCCTATTCGCATGCTGGAAACATAGTTTTTAGTTAACCAGGAAAACCTATTATTGGTCTTACTATATGTATACGTATTTATGTTACAAATAATTTTATCACTGTTGGTTTTCAATAAATAAATAAATGTGATTGGCTGACATACCATCCAAATCCCAGATTTGTATTTAGAACTGAATCATTAAAAGGGCACTCATGTTCTCCATGTAAAATCGAACTTGGAGTTTGAAGAATAAGTCTTGTGGTTCCGCCAGTTCTTGAATATTTCCTTGAATATTGTCCTGGAGATTTGTCACACAAGTTTCGAACCTACTACAAACTCCAGCTCTTACTAAGGTGTATTTTATGCTATTTATTTGTGTATCAAACCAATGATGTACCTGCCTTTTTGAGATAAATAAGTTATTAATATTTAAATATGATTTCCAATTTTTTGACTGTCTCTGATATGGTCTTGTTTTATTCCCTGTGCCTACTTTAAAATGATTTTTTTAACATTGTAACACTTTGCTATCGTAAACATTATCTGTTCACATAAATAACTACATTTTCCACAATTTCCATAACCCGCATCCGTGTTATGATTCATGTAGAACAAAAGCGACCTTCAAGTAATATGCACTGACATAAGTACTTATAAATGCATTTATTTCTACGTATGATGATGATGCCCTCGCTACACTGTGTTACATATATCACCGGGAAATTGTTTATAGTAAACAATATTGTGCATAGGGTTCCCACCATCATGTTCCCTTGCAAGTGGTGTATCTGTTGATCTATGGACGAGACTATGGCTAACTAAAAATTCTGTTATACGGCAATAGGCTAGCCACGTCCACATGGGATCAAAAAACTGCCGAAAAGTGGGCGTTTACGGGATTTCGTGCATGTAAACAATATTGTATTGTAATTGTAATATAATATATCAATGAAAAGAGAAGGAAAACTTGAAACAAACCCCATACGAACTCGTCCGGTCATTATGATATGTATGTGGCATGTGGTCAAAATCTCAAAAATCAGATATCAGATCAGAGAATAGACAAAAAAATAAAACCGTTAAAAATCGATCAAAAATGTATCGTAAAATTTACTCTGACTGTATGTGCTATGTACGTTTTCACGGCAAAACCGATGAAGCGTTTCAAAAGAATTTTACAATCGAGATTGCAGTACTTGACTAGTTTTTTTTTCAGACAGATAGGTATACCCTTGTGGCGACTTCCACATACCGCGCAAGCGAAAAACATACAACAGCGCCATCTACCGAAGGAACATTGAACTACGGAGAAAACACGTAACGATCTATACGGAGTAACTACTAATCCTGCATCGCGAAAGTTATATTCTCGCGCTGATTAGCATATATACAACATCCCAACATCAACTGTTGGGCAGTGGCCCACCAGGCATGATCACCTCGCCTGGTCGGAAGATCCTCCCTTTGTGTTGGAGGAACACGACACCCGTTCCTCCACAGTGGTGACCCCGACGTGACACCACACGCAGGACGCGACCGCTCCAGCCTGGTAGCCCCTACGGCCTCAACAGCGTCTAGGCACAGCACACTGCACCTACGGTCCACGTAAGAAGAGCATTTTCTCCCGTCTACGCAGCAGCCAGCCACTACGCAGCAACCACCCCGACTCACTGGGGACTTCACCGCAGCACCGCGCACCGCAAGCGATTCCGACTCACTGGGATCAGCGGACTTCAGCCCCGACTCACTGGGACTAGCGGCATACAGTTCCGATTCACTGGAACTAGCGGCACTCAGTTCCGACTCACTGGAACTGCTCACTCCTGGCACTGGCAAGCTCCACAACAGAGCACAGACAGCTGTCTCATTATATCGACCTCCGGTCTTGGAGGGGAGTGATGTGGCGACTTCCACATACCGCGCAAGCGAAAAACATACAACAGCGCCATCTACCGAAGGAACATTGAACTACGGAGAAAACACGTAACGATCTATACGGAGTAACTACTAATCCTGCATCGCGAAAGTTATATTCTCGCGCCGATTAGCATATATACAACATCCCAACATCAACTGTTGGGCAGTGGCCCACCAGGCATGATCACCTCGCCTGGTCGGAGGATCCTCCCTTTGTGTTGGAGGAACACGACACCCGTTCCTCCACACCCTTTTATTTCTAGCTGTACATATGTATATCCATATAGACACATATTCTATGCCCACGTGTATATTTCTAATCTCAGTAAAGACATATGTAGACATGTGTAAAAATATAGGTAGGACATAGCGAACTATTTTGCTCGAATTGGAGCAGCACAATCGGTGAAATACCTCCGCCTTACAGAAAACCGTACCCAAACAACAATCATTTTGGTGATGTTGTTAATAGTAGCTGGGGTCAGGTCTTTGAGGTGAGGTTAGATGACAAGCCCAGTAACAGCTAAACTACTGTACTTGTTGATCTCATATTTAGATCTCACTAGCGCTTATCATCAGATTGAGTGTAATTAAAACATGTTCATACCAACTTTCATTGAAATAGCGAAGTGGTTTAGCCGTAGAAACATAGCAGACACAAAACAGTTTTATTTTTGAGTTTAAATAATTCGTATGTGTGTATAGATATGTAATACTAATACGCTAAGTCATATTGTTCCTAACAAACCGATATCTGAATTTAAATCAACACTTGTAACAAATGTATTAATGTGACCAGTTTCAAACTCACTGAAAACTTATTTAAACATAAAAGCGCATAAACAAACAGGACAATAATATCGAGTCATCTTTGAAATTGATATCCAAACGTAGTCACGTCACCGTAAGAAACAACCCCTTAATTCTGGTGATATTTGATGAGGCATATTCCTCTTTATTTCCCAAGAAACAAGAGTTACAGTTGCACTGAACTTTCGATCTAAGATGGAACTAATCGATCAATGATGGATGTGTTGAAAATCGCAGGTGTGCGCGTGAGTTGACTTTTTTGCCGATGCGTTTGTGGCACTATTGTGTACCGCACAATAGTATTGTCATCCAAAATTTGAATACATGCTGTATAGCTTGTAAAGTTGCTATTGGACTTTAAACTTTAATGCAATTATTTGAAATGAGTATCATGTGCAACAAAAAGGACAGTAGGCATAGGTTGATGTTTAATTGTTGTGTATTTTACTAAGATTATCTAAGGAGCTGATATTTACTGTTACAACAATACAGTGTATTCATTAGCATTCGGCGCCAGCCGTAAACCTTAAAAATTATGATTGGCAAAATCCATATATCGGACACATACATTTATTATTCTTTATGTACTCTCACTGCTACTAGTCGCTAGTTCCATTTTTTGTTAACTTTTGGAACATTGAAATTGCATTAGGAGATGTAGTACTAGTCCTTGACTAATAAGTGTGACGCATAAATAACTATTGTCCGTGTGGTGACGGATTAAGAATACAAAGTCTCACCACCCCTATTCATTCCATGGGTGTCGTAAGAGGCAACTAAAGGAACAAAATAAGCAGCTAACATCACTGCCAAGAGAAGGAAAACTTGAAACAAACCCTTTACCAACCCGTCTGGCCAGAGTGGTATAGTAGGCCAAAACCTCCTTTCTAAGGAGAGGCCAGTGGACTGTTAAAGGCTGTTAATGATGATGATGATAAATAACCATTGCTATAAACATGTTTATCTTCCAAATATATTCTAAGTCAAGACTTTATAATCACTTTTACACATTAAGTGTTTAATGATGTTATTTTTGATGGTGTTTATTATTGATTAGTAGGATTGATTTTATCATTATAATGTTGTAAGAGATCCTTAGTCAAATAATGTACAATGTTATTTCTAACGAAAATCAACCGACATCTTTTAAGAAAATTTCATTTTATGCTTTGAACATCTCTTGTTTTACTTAAATATTAGTGTAATAAGAACCAAGAATATCCACTATACAACGAATAACGGCGTCAGTCTGTACATAATTTTATACTAAATACGTACAATGCATTACAGTGAGCTCCGCTGTTCTAATTAAATAGCCGGTAAGTGAGAATCATATTTCAGCAGTGTTGAGACGTTAGCGCTGACATGCAAATATTACGCTTACTGAACAATAGAGACTAGATAGGTACAGGCGAAGACAAAAGGAAGATGGTGAAAGAATAACGACATGTTTTAATTACGAGTATGCTGTTTAGACATTACATTACAGCGAAATGTGAGCATAAAACTATATTATCAAGCATAGAAAACTGGTTATTCAAATATCCATACTATTATATAAATTCGAAAGTAACTCTGTCAGTGTATTACACTTTTACGGTTAAACCGTTAAACCGATTGTGATGAATTTCGATAAAGAGATAAATGTGACTTGTGTAAAAAACTAGTTCAGAATAAAACATAATGAAGTTTAGCTGTCAGCATGACAAAAATTAGGTGATCCTGCTCTTGGTTACAGATAATTCATTAACTCCATCAGATAGTAAGGTTTTTGTATCCCGAAACTTTTTCCCTAATTCTGGGGAAAATGGGCTCAAGACCTCAAGCTTCTTCTATCTTCAAACGTGTTATTTTTATGGGTAGGTAGGGAGAGAGGTCGCGTCACCTACCGGCTGTCTCAGATACTCACCGGGCATGGATGCTTCCCTGTAGTATCTGAATATCTAGTCGACCAAATCGGCGATAAGAGGGTGGCCTGATCACAAATAGCGATCAGATCACAACACATCATGATTAGGCCGATAGGTAGAGGGAAGCACAGGTTTCCCTAGGAGAGTGCCTGAGTAGGTGCTTCCTCGATTCTGGGGAGGAAGGGATTCCTCCTCAGAACAAGGTGCCTGAGGCCGGTCGTCGGGGTGGTTTTTAGTGAACAAAAAACACATACTCCTGGCTCTCGAATCCCCGAAGAGTCAAAGATCCGAATGGAATTTCCACCATGTCAAGTTAACCAAAAACGGTGAACGTGGGTATAGCTTACTATGATGATTTATCTGCATGTTTGTTCTCAATTTAAGTTTACTCTAACGAGACATAGAGAGAATATAGAAAGAGACTAAAACTCAAACAATTTAAGAACAATGTATATTTTAATAATTGTTGTCACCTAATGTACAAACAGTGATAATCACTAACTGTACTGTCGGTCGTATCAGTCACCGCAGTTTAGCGCAATATTCATTAAGCGTGGCTTACCGTCACTATTAATTCGCCAACACTGATGCACGCCATTGTACATAGACGCAGTGTTGTTTGACTTTTTAGGGTTGCCTGTTTTCGTGAAAGTGGCCGAAATATTTGATACCAAAAATAAATATAATTGCAAACAGATTTATTTACCCAGAATTAATACGGATATTTTGCGCTTCGTATTTCTAATTACTTTACATGCTCTTAGCGATAGAAAGGTTCCAGCCTATTTCTTTATTTTCATTGTTTTTATTTTTTTAGGTATTTTATAATATTTTAATGGAGAAGCCTATTACCAGCAGTAGACTGCGATAGGTTTATGATGATGGTAAAAATATTTTGTTCAGTTTCACTTATAATTTAAAGAGTATGTTATAATACAGATGCTATGTAACAATTTCTTGGATCTTCATAATGAATCACAAGCTACCATCAACTGTCGTATGAATACATAGCTTGTGGTGATACAACCAGGAAGTAGTTAGAACTCCTAATTACTAATGCAAATATTTCGAGGTTGTACTCAAAAAGTAATTATAATTAATTATGTATGTCGACTCTCTCTACATCATTGTCAATAGTCTTTGGCGCTGCTTAGATATAGGCCTCTTATTTAAAAGGGCCTTTTAATATACTCTAGGACCCTAGCTAGACTGCTTGGTACAGAATTTATGGTTCGTAATAATTTTTTATCTTTTTCAATGATTGGCACAGCACTATTTATGAGAAACTCCACTAGTTTCTTTAGATTCTATAATTTTTGTTTTAGTGTTTGGTAGAATCTCTCATTAAAGCAACGTTTTTTATTTTCCAGTTTCTTTTATTTAAAATAAATTCAAAATATTTTGATTGAAATTTCTATCTCGCGTAGCTTCCCCCATGGCTAATCTCTGCAAGAAATAATAGCAAGTATGGCTCACGAATATATCTATTCTCAAATATAACATTTGCTGTTCCATATTCTTAATAATAAATATGTTTTATTATCTCAAAAGGTATAAATTAAGTACATTTATTAGTAAAAACATAAGCAATAAAAACATAAATACTCGAGATGGATAATGTTATGTTCCGTGCGCACGTGATTCATCTGACGTTATGATCTTGACCTAGATGCAATATAAGCAAACAATCTTACACACTACACCACTGAGTAACTATTGAAATATTCAAAAGTCAAAATACACGTTACTTTTCGATGTTATGGCACTGACTTTTTCTTAATTTAAATGTAGTTTAAATTTATTTTGAAATTTGTGCACCTGTTTCATTTTGAAAACGCAACAATCAGACAGACAGATTGACTTTTAAATTTAAAATATTTGTATGAATATTTGGTAAAACACTTTTCTATACTAGTTTTTGACTAGGGGTACTTTTTGACTTTACTGCCGGCTCGATTGAATGATACTAGAGCCTACAAATACGGGTAATAAAACAAACTTCTATGTGGCTTTCCACGAATTGAGTTTTAAAGACACTTGTGAACATTGAGTTGTAGATAAACTGGTGACGGTACTCACTTACTTTCAATAATGGCGTGACTTATTTACGTTTTTTCTCCATATAGTATAACAAAAACAGTAAACGATTATGACTAATAACTTTCGTTACAAATTTTACTTGGTTTTCTATTGTTCTTAACCCTATTTACGATGACTATTTAAGAGATTTATCTTTTGTAAATCGTATTTTCATAATAGAACTATGTGCCGCTCATCATATCAAATTTAAAAAAACCCTATATTTAATCCTTTTAAATCTCCTGAACAGATTAATATCATTCATTCCATTTCCAGGTCGGCGAACCCTAAAAGTGTATCAGCCGCTATTGTTGAACCCAACCAATGATTAATAGCATCTATGAAGCCACGGTAATTACCGCCAACAATTGTATCGGATGAAAAACTATCCGACTCGCCGCTGCAACTGAAAAGTTCCATTAAATTAACACGTCATGGGCATAAAATCGAAGAAGCCATTCTTATTGCATTTCCATTTTATTTGTGGACATAATCTTGTTTATATTCTACATAAGGGCCACCGCAGACTAGCTACTTTTAGCATCGGCGATCGGCAACTAGTCGCTTTTTAGAAGCTAAATACGGCGACCGAACGCTCTACACCGCACACTTAAAAACGCCAAACGCGGCGATCGAGTCGCTTTTTAGAAGCGCGACACAGCAGCTGAACGCTACTCTCCGCACTATTCCGGATGCCGGTAGCAGCGACTTGGCATCTGAGCAGTCGCTAAAACGCGCGTTTCCGATACCGCGATCGAACGCAGGAAGTCGCTAAAACGCGATGCAGCATCGATGCAGTCGCCAAATCGCCGATCGCCGATGCTAAAAGTAGCTAGTCTGCGGTGGCCCTAATAGTTAAATTTTCTTTTTAATGGTTTCATTGATATAAATGTCTCTTGCACCATGATGCATTGTAATAAAGTGTTTAATTATTTTGTGTCTTTAGGAATTCTAATTATATCTTCAAATTTGAATGGAATCAAAGTATAAAATTTCCGATACTAAAATAAAAATGACTTACAAAAGTTCTTTTTTACACCGTCGAAGTATTTGCAAGTCTTTAAAAGAATATATTTAAAATGTGAAAATGGAACTCGTATTTTTTGTTATCAACTTGAATTCAGATGTTTTTGTGTTTTACCTCTCGAATAGAAAATATTACAAACATGATCCTTCTTCTAGTAAAATTATATTGTATTGGAAATTACAGATATGATTGAGTCTGAGATCTATTCAGTGAGACTAATGATTTTATTTATTTAAATAAAAATCTCTGAGAAAGGACACACTTGCTGCTTCTCAAGTTACAATATTTTACAAACAAATCACTTTCGATAAATCCTACTCATTTGCATGTATCATTCAATCACTTGTAACTATCGTCACGTGTTTATTTCGTTAGAATATAGTTTTGTTTTGTTAGCTATCTCACGTTTGTATTTGTTTTGTTGTACCTTTTCACCCCTGGATGATTTGAATCAAATATCAATTTAGCAAAATCAATTGCATCACGATCATTCTCGTGGTTACTTATCAAATTGACCATAAAATGTATACAAATGGTTTCAATGTTGTTTGCGTATTTTTTTAATCTTGTAAATTTATTTCTTTTGGTGAAAATAGATAATTGATGTTGTTTTTTTAGATGTTTTTAAATTTATAGTCGTTTTAATTTTGTATTCCTATGGTTATCTTAAAATAAGACAGATTAACAAAAATAATAAGATATAATTTCACAATTATGATGTTTGGATGTTGCGTGGAGTGAATAATGAATGATAGAATTATTTAGAATGTTTGGTTTACATATTTATTAATACTTAGATAATTGTGTTAAACAATGTGTAAATAAGTAGTTTTTAGGATACAATCGGAATGCGATGAAATCGTAAACAAAAGATTAAAAGAATTTTTTTTGAATAAAAAACTACAATTAAAATACTCCAAAACAAAACATTTAGTTTTATAGTCGAGATATTTCTTCTATCTGTCTGTAGCACCGCATAAAATTCTCGCAACAGACACAAGAATCTCAAAACTTCTCCGACGTTAAAGTCTTTGAATTTTTGTATAAAATCCTCATTTGGTTCTTGATCAACCGAGATTGTAGCGTTCGCAAATTTGCATCCGTCCCTTACATTCCCTCATTTCGGGTGCAATTTAAATAATTCGTTTGTTGCAAATGCGGTACATTAGAATAAAGTAATTTTTTATCCATGAACGAATATCTAATTGACCGTGAGAGAGTCAATGTTTATTTGTTTGCATACTATTGCAAGTTGAAAGATTATGGTTTGCAAGCTGGTGTTGCAAATATTGGAGAAGGTGTGTATGCAAATTTTGAAGTATCGACGTATGCAGATGAGAACAAGTGTGTGAATTTCATCAGTTTTGGTTTCCCAAATAGGTAACAGGTTTCGTAATTTGTGAGTGATGAAGCGTTGGTTAGTTAGGACCCCTAACGGTTGTGCATGAATGAATGGATTAACTACGTGTAAATAAAAAAGTGCAACGGATAAAAATAATGACAAAAAAGTTTTTTTTTTAAAGAAAGGTGTAGACAAAAATGTAATTTACGTTTGTTTATATTTAGCATAAAATAATCGTTTGTGTTTACTAATTTTATTTCCGTTGAAACTTGGTTTCGAAGTATGGTTTGATGCGAAGTGGGAGATGATAATGATGATGATTAATTCTTATGAATTCTGAATGAATATGAAACACACCTTAATTGATCTTGTTTTATAGGTTAAAAAAAACACTAAAAATAAGCGTTAAGGCCAAGACGACAGTATATATTTTATGGAATGAATTCAAATATCACCCTTTGTTAATATATATCTGCCACTAGATTGTCCTACATACATCTTTAATGATAGTTCTTGAACGTGATAAACAAATTCAATGGTAATCTATCATTGACACTGATAACTGTAATCGGGCTTCTAGATCAAGGATCCTCATATCCATTACATGCTTTAGAAGGTTTTGTTTTTATTAAGTCACGTGTTGCTAATATTAATTAATTCAGCAGAGAAAGCAAAAACGTATGCTGCGTTATAGCTAGGTACTTACTAGACTGATTTTTAATAATATTTTTGGCACGTCACCAATAGCGAACGAGAGAGGCGCTCATGTCCAAGTTAACCTAAGTGATTAGAAACAACCACCGAAGGTAAGCAACCACGGTGCGGTCAGTACCTGGAATGGTGAGCGTATCCATGATTCAGATGTTACGTTAAGTAGTTGGTCCCGTTTGTTATCTTAGAGCGCCTTCACACTAGCGTTTGTCCAGCGTAGGCGTTCGATAAACGTATGAGCAGCGCAGACGCCGCGATAACGATAACGCGATAATCGTCGCGGCGTCTGCGCTGCGCATACGTTTATCGAACGCCTACGCTGGACAAACGCTAGTGTGAAGGCGCTCTTAGGATAACAGTCATGTTGGAGGCCTTCTGGCGGCTTAAGACATTACATTACATAACGGCAAGATTACTTGGACAAAACGTTGTCTTGCTAGTCCCCAGCCTGCCCTCGGCCATCTTGGGGACATATGGCCTTAACAGGAGAGGGCTCTTGACAGGAGACCTGAACCAACAGTGGGGAATTTTGTTATTGATGTTACACATTAATGTTATTGATGAACACAGAGTTATTTATTGTATTATTCACAACTTTATAAAAACACTTTATTCAACTTTACTTTACCCAACTTTATATATAACAAAGTTTTAAAACCTTACGAAACTTCTGTCCTAAAAGCAAACTTAACAATTTCATCGGATGAACAACGAATTTATGAAGGAGTCCTTACTTGCGAAATTTGGGTCTTTTCTTTTTGCGTCAAATCTTTACCCATAGACATCCTACAAAAATAATTAACCTAATTGACTGATTAATAGGTATTCAGAAAGTAAGAGAGTACCTTACGGTTTACACACGATAAGATTAAAACCATCAACAACAACGTACAATCTAGAACTTGCTGTACAACTTTTCAACTAAACCACTCTGTGCACAAACAACGGCAAAAAATGGACTTTTGAGACAAAAATAAAGTACATATATATTATGTGAGCAAGAAACAGTCTCACCGGAAGCTGTTCACATTCTTATGTTGAAGGTCTGTTCGCTTTGTGTCTGTAACGAATACTACAAATAATATTAGAATACTAATTTGTGTACACAACATCTTTCGCGTTGAATTTATTACCAAGCGATTGTAAAAGTAAGGATCTATAATTAACATTTTACATTTCTTTAAGAAGTAGATATGTTGATGATTTTATGTTTAATAAGATCTCAGATAATTGTGATTGTCCTAGAAGAGACGTTTTGGTTTCGTAAGGTATTGGAAAAAGGAGGACACAAATTGCACAGAGTTTTAAATTTTTTTATTTTAGCCTACCAAAGTGACTCTACTCTGACTGATGAAAATTATGAGTAGAATCCGGGAGTAGGGGTCACCATCCTTATTGTGAGGGTAGGCAATGCAGCATGGTGACCCCATACAACGGCGGCCTGATCAGATGTTTCTGCATCATTCTCCTCCGGAGGCCGGGAAGAATGATACAGAGTGATTGGGTCTCCGGTCTCACATTGACTAACGCAATACGACAGCAAGAATGCTGTCATTATTAGGATGGTCTTCTGTGTCCATTTGTGCTGAAATCAGCGTGTCTGTACTACCTACTAGGAAATGTGCTGCTTTTTATAGCGCGAAAGCTCCTTTTATCCTTAGAGATAAAGAAAGGTTAAAGGGCAATAAGAAAATTTGCAATTTTAAGGAGAGGCCTATGTCCAGCAGTGGATTGTTAAAGGCTGTTGATGATGATGAAAAAAAACAGCAATTATTTCACGCGACTGAACCACCATACCACGCTGCTATTTAAAAAATGCATTGCAGAATTAGCTTGTGAGTAAAATTCTAACCCGTAAATCAGACCCACAGAAGCTTCAATCTTTCAAGAAAAGATCATAACACCTTTAGAGATACTGAGATGCCACGTCCGAGCTTCTAATAACATAGGATTATTCTATAATTGATTTATTAAATCATGATAATCTTGTATTAGACGAAGCTTTGGTAGCTCAGCTTCCGAACGTGCGCACCTAATAAGATAATTCAATCAATGATTAGAGCGTAGTTAGAAGACATGAATTATGGAAATTACTTCAACCTAAAGTAATTTGATGTATTATTGTAGTACGTATTTTGCAATAACATTTTAATGTAAATTTTGAATGTCAATGTAATCTTCGTTTATGAGTGTGAGACCGGAGGCCCAATAATGCAGAAGCAGCTTTCTAAGCAGCGTTAGAATTTGGCATGTCTGTTCCTTGAGGAGTGTAGGCGAATACTAAAAGAGAATTTTGAAAAGCTACGTTGCCATGTATTTTAGCTTCCTTTTTTTCTAGGTATTTTTAGCCCGTATTTGGCGAATCCAAGTCATTGTAACACGCGCTTTTTTAGGTGTTCTAATAAATAATAATAATCACAAAATATTATAAAATGAAGCTGAGTCTGTCTGTCTGTTCCGACAAACTCAAAAACAACTGCACCGATTTAGCTAAAATGTTGTACCCAGTTCAAAGCCTGAGTAAAGACTACTTTTTACCACGATAACCGACATAGAAAACGCGATTACACTCGCGACTCCGCAGGCGAAATCGCGCCGAATCTAGTATGCCGAAATCTAGTAAACAATATGCCTACTATTATACTCATTTATTAACAAGATACAAGTTTTCAACTATTAAAAAAATTACCCTTTCTATATTATTGTAATATTTTTCTATCACAAAAGAAGCTTAGCTTAACTCAGACCAAAATTTTCGTTTTTCAAACTTAACCTATTTTAGATGGTACTTGGGATGAAAGCAGTTCAAACCCCTTAAAATAAAAAAGCATATTTTATAAAAACTAATAAATTAAACCGTCACATTACAAGGCTTCTTTACAACAAATTTATACAAATCTAAGCTCTGTAATAAAATCTTTTCCACTTAAGTGAGTCGTCATCACTAGCACAGAAACATCGATAAGAAACCTGTTAACCAATCAACAATCTGGCGCCACATTCGCAAGACCCAATGAGAAGAAACCTCCGAGTTTTTCCTGTTCCACCTCCATCGTCAGACCAGTTCGCTAAGCGTTTTTATTTCGTCCATTATATCATGCGGTTGCTCGGGGTCAGCTATGTTTTGGTTTTTTGCCCTCAATCGTATCGACCGGATGAACTCATCGTAAAACTGATAGGTTTTTTGGAGATCACAAGCTTTCATTGTTTTTAATAATAGCAAAATTTATGAAAATAATAATTTGTTATTTGCATTCTTCAGAAATTCTTAATGATTTGCAACGATTGACATGAAGCCTTGACCTTATATATAACCTGATTTAAAGATTATTTTATCTATGTTTCGCGTCAGTTTTGTTTTTCATTTTCATCAATACAATTGTAATATGCCATAGCGAAGCTTTCAGCTTGTATTGAATTAAAATATAACCCTTATTATTACTTTAATAAATAAATTAATATTTTGCACATTTGACATGCAACATCCACTCCACTCCACTCCACAACAGCCCCACACTAAGCAGAGCCTGTACTATGGGTAACAGACAACTACTATAAATACATCTATACTTTTTTTAGTAAATACATACATGTTATACATAGAAAACACCCAACATCTGAAGCAAATATTTGCAGATCATACAACCATTTGGTCCAACTGACCCAGGATGACCATGGTAATACGTTCAATAAAAACAAGTAGACGACCGGAATGGTTGATGCTCCTGGAAATCTTCGTGCAAATGTGGATAGAGACAAGTTAATTAAGAGGCTGGTATTTTCTTTTATGCGAGAAGTCCAAAATCATTCATCATCCATGTCTAGCAGTGGACTGCAATAGGCTGATGATGATGATAATGATGATATTGTTTTTTACTATTCTGTTAAGTTTTTAAGGAACTTAAATGTGTAAGGAGTACACTAAAGGCATGGCATGAAAAGAAAAAACAAAAGTGTAATGAGTTCATTCCAGCTAATAAACATTTACAGAAGGTTTGTACTTCTTAATAAGAATATGAATTACTATTTATGATAAGGTTCCTAGATTATTGATATAAACGTAAAACTAAAACCAACCGAACGGGTGCAAAAATATTGTACGGAACCCTCAGTTCAACTAGGCCTTTGTGTGAGTCATCTGTAATGCGACGTTCATCAGTGGGTAGGAGCAAAACAATAACTCCTCGACTTTGGTGGAGGTTATAGTTTTCTTTAGATCTATTAAAATGTTCGTGAAATAGTGATTTTTCAATTTCTTATTTTCTAAGTTTATTGAAATAACATCTTCTTAAATCAGAAATTACCTTTGGAACGCATTTCCGTCGACGTGTGTCTGTAATTGCGGTAAAGTCTTTTTATTTCTTTTTTAGTTTTCCTTCTTCTTCAAGTTATCCTTCTTTTTCCAGAGATGTTTTTCTATGTCGTTTGCTCCATTAGTCACTTCTTCCAACACCCATAATATGAATAGAGGTGGTGACTGGTGACACTCTCTATTCTCCTGTCACCACACAGAAATGTACTCTAAAGTAAAAACTTTTTAATATATTGTTATACCGTAAGCCGTAACTAAAGCACCTGTGCTATATTTATCAAGTTTAAAATTATTCTTCTAAACAAAAAGTGTAAAGTTAATTTTTTGGAGGGTATTGAGGGAGGCAAGTGAAGGGTGATGACTCAAAACAAGTCATTGTTACCTCTCAATTTAAACGCTAAAAATCGCGCAAGTTAACGATGATCCTTAGAAAAACTTCGCTTCTCATTTTCATTGTAAAATGTACTCAATTCGAGGTCAATAAAGTTTAAAATTATGTAACAGAATAATAAGGAATACGTCGTTTTATAGTCTGTGTGTTTGTAAAGAGCACCCATGGCTCAATAGCGCAGGTGTCCTTCAAACAAAAGAGTTTAGGTTCGACCCTTGTTCACCGATGTACAGCAATTTGTTAAAAAAAATAACATGAAACTTATTTTTCTTGATTTTCAAAGAGGGTTCTGTACTTCACAATATGTTGCAATGTTTTGTTTTAAATATCGTTTTGGTAACTTGTAACATTAAAAAATAATGAGTCGCAAAAATATTGGTTGTAGTTTTACAGCTGATGGTGAACTGATACAGTCACTTATTTACATTATCTATATAAATAAAAATCAATGCCACTTTTCGTTGTAATTAAACTCCTTCTAAACGGCTGAACCGATTTTGATAAAAAAAATTGTGTGTGTTTAAGTAGGTTCGAGAATGGTTTAGATTTGCAATCGGACCCAGTAGGTGGCACTGCGATCAAGTCAGCTAGTATATTATAAATATTATTACCAGATTTTTCCTGCAGTAAACTGTCGACTATCGCAGTAAAGAGTAGCTCCTGTCTTTCCTCAAGAATAAATATATCTCGATGTCAAATTTCATTGTAAAATATTCAGCGGCTTAACCACGAAAGCGTAACAGACAGACACACAGACAGACAGACAAATGAACAGATGCTCAGACCGACAGTTACTTACGAATTTATTATAGTATGGAGGTATGGAAAGATAAGCACACTATTTAACTTTGTAATCTTTTACTAGATAAAGCCAATAACCTGGAACTTATAAATCATCACATTTTCATGATAAATATATCACTAAAAGCTAACAACATTTTCTCGGGAACCCCCTAAAAAGGTGAAAAGGCTAAAGTTGGCGCGCAAATCTGTGTAGTCACTGTAATCAATCAGAGGGTAATGGTACAACTCTGTGGTGTATCGTTCTGTTTATAAATTTGTTTTATCGACAACTCTATACTAGTTTCTAGTAGGTAAATAGTATCTAGTGAATAATTGACCAGATCTTGGGGGTCGATTCCACCCAGGACAAACATTTGTGTAATGAGCATGATCTTTTGTTCTGTATGTTGGTTGTGATTTATTTGTATCGTGTTTTTTTTATTACCAAACTAACCGCCTACATGATTGGCGCCCTTATCGATCTAATGCTCTTTATCACACCAGTTCCATCTTATATACCTCTCGCACTTTTATGCCGCATACTAGGTCTTTCTTTCGTTCTTCCACTTTCTTTCTTTACGTTGTACCCTATTATGGATGGGTTGTGATTTACCATGAAACATACTGTGCCTAGTTTGGTATTAAATATTATAAATTTCGATTATAAAGTAAGTAGAGCCACGCAGGTTTTAGCACGAACGGGCCGCCTTAACCGGGGTGGTTGTACCTTCTCCCATAAGATCAACCTAAAAATACAGAATTCTTGCTGTCGTATTCCGTTAATGAGTACGAGATTGGATGCCCAATGATGCAGAAGAACCTCAATAAGCCGCCATGGTGTGTGTTGCATAGTCTCACTATCAATATGGTGTCCACCACTTTTGGATTCTAGTCATGCTTTCCATCAGGCAGAAGATAGAACTTTGGCAAGCTCATAAAGATACAAAAAGTTAAATATACGTATTTCAAGTAATTTGTGTGATATAAACTCTTGTTTATTAAAGTTAAAATGTAAAAAAAATATAGAATTGGCGGATGTTATCTGTAAGTAATTAATACTAAAAGTACCAGTAAAATGTCAGGATTTGTTATAAAATACATATTTAAAATGAAGGAAACCTAAATTATAATTCAAAATACACTTGTTTACATGTCCAAAATAATTTAACAATGTACCCTAATAAATTTAAAGTTGTCTTTTACTTTTAGCAGTTACTTATAATTCATGTCAAAGGGCCTATCCTTTTTTCACCTTTTTTATATATTTAAGTCTACCAACATGATTCTGTACTACCTTATGGAAGGCAGGACTAGAGTCTTATATTATTTGTCACCATTGTCATTGTGAAGGCAAATAATGCAGCATGGTGTCTCACACTTTATTTTTACGTGTGGGAATCTCCTCAGGCCGTCACCCCGCCGGGGTTCTCTATGCGGCGGGGCGGTGTGGCGGAATCGAACCGACCAAAACCACACGATGTGCCCTCTGTGCGCCTGAATTTTAGGAGAAATCTAGGGTGAAGTCTCCTTCTGGACCCCTCTTAGGCGACGATGCCAACCTAGTGATGTGCTCCTGCATTGGGCTTCCAGTCTCGTACTCACCAACGAAATACGACAGCAATACGCTGTTCTATGTAAAGGTAGTACCGCCCTAGTCGAGTTCATCGCCCGTTCATGCTGAAATCAGCATAACTCTACTTCCTGGAACCTCCTTTAGACATAACAAAACAACACTAGAAATGTTCAGAACAAGCTAAATACCAAAACAGTTCCTACTAAACTGTTTATCTATACATCTTGTGATAATAAAGCAACCGAGCTAATAAAGTGTAGTGCCCGAGGCACTGCCCTCGATGACAACAAAGCATATTGTCCCATCATATCGATACATCGTCTGTAAATCGATACAAAGTTTTTTATCACATTTTAATCGTCCAACGTATAGCAATTTACATACACACAAACAGGTCGGCCTTAATTTGAAAATAATAACGTCTGGCTACGGTAGGTATAGTAATGTTACCTTGATTCAGGTAATTGATTCAGGACTGTCCTGATTTTGTTTCAAGTATTTTTAAATGACTTAAATAATAAAGTACTAAATGAGAAATATTTGGTGCTCCTTAGGAAAGACATTCGTTCAGCAGCCGACGGCCATAGGTTGATTTGATTTTAAAGAAGAAATAAATATATTTGTTATTGATATGTATATAATTTTGATTATTGTTTCAGATACATTATCTGTGAATAAAAAGAATACGCTTAAAAAAAGCACTTATTTATTAAATGAGTTTCTATCTTTTGATAAGTATTTACATTTGTATTCGTAGTATTATTGATATTAAGTAGAAAATAAGAACCGAAGAAGTGTTAATAAATCAGAACATTACTAGTGTAACATAATAATACACAGGATTTTTTGTTATTTTTTTTTAATAAGTTTTATTTTTTTATTTCAACACAATTAAGTGCTTAGTGTTAGGCTATTTTTCAAGAAATTTATCTAAAAATTAAAAAAAAATATACACCTATGTCTCTAAAAATGGAAACTTGTGGCCACCTCACCGGCACATCACGATCGCTTTCCGATACGCCTTTATACGATGAAATACTCAGAATCGAATTGTGGTTTTAAAATGGCTGCCAAACGTTTGCAACTCTTTGTGCGATTATGGGAAATGATTTAGAATATTTACAAGTGAAGGAAAAATTGTATTCATGACAAAAAACATTAATTCATAGACTTTTTAAATTTACAATATAAAAAATGTTTTACTTTATGGAAGTGAAAATATTAGTTGTTAAGAAAAACTATAAGTATTTGCAACATGCAAGTTTTAAATACAAAAATATAGTAATTTTCAGAAAATTTTCCTAAGTTAGATTATTAAGTAACTTCTAAAAAAAGACGTCAACAACAACAATTAAAACAAAACATCAAAATGAAATATGATATTCGTGCTACTAATATATAACAGCCATTGTTTTTTTTTAAAGACGACTTAGGAATATACATTTTGTTCGCGAGGGATTTTATAAACATACTCGTACATGGAACGGACAAAAAGAACACTCAGATTCAGAACAACAATTTCTGGATTACTCAAAGTATTGTCCCACGTGGGGTAAACCCACGACAGTTGGCGCAGTAGAGAGATGGCGTGGCGACCCCTTGAAGCACTGGGTCAAATGTGCAGTCAAAGCAGTACTACTTATAAGAGAATAAATGAGGTGATTTAAATATACACTTGTCTTTATGCCCCAGTTTATTTCCACTAAATTAAGAGTAAATATCTTAAATATGAAATACCCAACGATTTATTTAATGTTACCTCTCCCATGCATAAAAGAAACCAACAAACCTTTCACCTAACAAGTTTCCTTTTCTGTGTTTTCCAATCAGAAAAATATATATTGACAAAGATAATAACTACTTATTACATTGTTTATGGTAAATTACAGTTCGCGAAGTGATGAAACCAACTTGTTTGCAGAACCAACAATGAGTGCCCAATAAACATAAACAATTGCTTTGTCTGCTTCTTGCTAAGTGCTGGAAGATGAGGCCCCTAAATAAGCGGAATCTAGTTGCTTTAGTCTATCAATACTCAAACGTTTACTAAATCCATGTTTTGATTATGTACAACTTTTGACTGACTGCAAATTTCCAAGAAATATATTATTATACAATGCAACAATGTCTAAATCATGTTTTTTACTGTATATGGGACTTATTCGCTATAAAATTAAAAAGGTACGATACCTTCTACTTTCCGACGTTTCGAACGGGTTATACCGCTCGTGGTCACGGGTAACTGATGTCAGCTTAGCGTCGACTTCGTGATGTACAGGTTGTATCTACCGGCGCTTGATCGCGATGATTTCTTTTAATGTCGGTACACCTACACATAAAGTAAATGATAAATGATATTTATTTCTGTAAGTAAATCTTTTTTGAGACATTTTTACAAGTCGGACTTATAGCTAGAAGGCGCCGGCATTTCCTACGACTCACTCTGGGAAGAAACGCCGAAACAAACCACAGAGGTGTCTTTTTTATTTTTTTTAAGTCCGTGTACAACATTAAAGAGAACTATGTGAGTGCAGTATAGGGTCTGGGTTGGCCTTTTGAAGAAAGGACCATAGTTTTGAGTCGACCTGTCCATACAGACGGCATACGGGCCCCAGCTATCGTGTAGCCTAACCGATGTAGTCAAGATCCACAACCCGGAACCCGACACTGCCGCCGGCAGGACACTTGAGTAGGCCGTGGAAACACTCAAAACCACCAGAAAATTACTAAAATATAAACTAACATTACAAGCCTACACTATACTCACATTTACAAACTTACACACAAAAAAAAGCAAAAAATAAAAATAAAAAATACTATACAATTCAATTTCAACGAAAAAATAAACAAATTAGAAATGTTCAACACCTTAAAATGTGGGAGCGAGCAGCATCAATCCCAAGCAAATTTGTCATTTAAATAATCAGCAACTGTGTAGTAAGCTTTATCACACAGTTTTTTTTTAAATTTATGTAAATTTGTTAATACTTAATTCTTGAAATTTGCTTGGAATCTTATTGTAGAATCTCACACCCTGACATCGAAAGGACTTGTTTACTTTTTGTAGTCTAGTCGTTGGCAACACGAGTTTATCTTTATTTCTAGTGTTTATATTATGTACATATGTCTCTATGTCTCTAAACTTTGTGAATAAATGTATATTTTTCTTAACGTACACTAGATTTTCATATACATATTGAGATGCAACTGTCATAATACCAATTTCTTTAAACTTATCCCTCAGTGACTGCCTATAACTGAGATTATAAATTGCGCGAATAGCTCTCTTTTGCAACACAAATATACTTTGAATGTCAGCAGCATTTCCCCACAACAAAATACCGTATGACATTACACTATGAAAATAGCTAAAATACACCAGTCTTGCGGTGTCCACATCAGTTAGTTGGCGAATTTTATAAACCGCGTATGCTACAGAACTGAGTCTATTCGACAAGCCATCAATGTGTGGGCCCCACTGCAATTTAGAATCTAGAGTTATACCCAAAAACTTAGTGGTGTCCACAAGATCCAACTCCTTTCCATTTATCAGAACATTAGTTTTTACCTGCTTAACATTAGGTGTAAAAAATCTAATACATTTAGTTTTTTTTTCGTTTAAAAGCAAGTTATTAACGTTGAACCAGTTCACGACCTTGGAGAGAGTATTATTCATATCGTCAGTAACTAATTGCTGTCGTTTTAGTCTAAATAAAAGTGATGTGTCATCCGCAAATAGCACTATCTCCTGATTATCTTTTATCAGATTAGGTAGGTCATTTATATAAACGGGAAACAAAAATAGGCCGAGAATTGAGCCCTGCGGAACCCCCATAGTGACCAGAGACCCGAGGGACCTCTGTCCATTAACTTCCACTCTTTGGGTCCTATTACCCAAATAAGAGATAAGAAGATCCAAAGCAGTATTCCTTATTCCATAGTGATGCAATTTCCTGATCAATGTTTCATAAAAAACGCAATCGAATGCCTTAGATAAGTCACAAAAAACACCCAGCGCATCCTGTTTATCCTTCCAGGCATTAAATATATTTTCCAATAGTTCAACACTAGCGTCACTTGTCGAGCGTCCTCTTCTGAAGCCAAACTGTTTCTTGTGTAGAATTTTGTTTGCGCTAAAGTGAGTTCGTAACTGATCCAGTATAATTTTTTCAAAAAATTTACTGAAAGTAGGTAACACCGAAATGGGTCTATAATTGGTAGGATCGGACGTGCTACCCGCCTTGAACAAATGAATGATCTTACTGTGTTTCATTAAGTCAGGAAATACAACACTCAATGCACTTATTGAAAATTTAGGCCAACTCTGATGCAACTACGCTAATAATTGATTTGGTTATTTGTACATAATTACCCCAAAGGTCAGAGGTTCTCATAACACTAAGAGCATTGAACGTTTTAACAATATCTCTATCGGTAATACAACTAAATCTAAACTCAGTATTACAAATGTTATTATTCTCTTTCAATAAAGATTCTGCAATAGTGGGGGACGAATTCAATGACTTAGTGGTCGAAACTGGAATGTCTGTGAAAATTTTTTCAAAGGCTGTGGCAACGTCTAAATCGGAATTTATTTCTTTATTATCAATTAAAAGACTGTAATTATTACCTTTGTTCTTTACTTTTCCAGTTTCGGCATTAATTATTTCCCATGTCATTCTAATTTTATTTGAACTATTACTAATTTTAGACTTTAAGTAATTAACCTTTGCGAGATGACATATTTTTTTAAATAAATTGGAATATTGTTTAGCATATTCTCGAAATTCTACACTAGTGTTATAATTTCGTTCTTCATAAAGCTCTTAAAGCCGTGTTCTACTTTTAAATATTCCAACCGTGGCCCATTCACTGAAGGTTGTGGTACCCCTAACTGATAACTTCTTAGGAGTAAGTAAAGTAAAGTATGTGTAAAAGTCGCGAAAGCCTAAAAACTAAACTAAACTAAATCGCTGATAGTTTGTGACAGATTATCATTATTGTGATGATGCAGATGTAAAGTTTAAACTAATTAAATTATAATCTATAACATGAATAACGTTTTATCATAAAAAACTAATTACTATAGGTAAGGATTACTAGGTCAATTGCATTTTCAATACATTCTGCTATTAGGATGAAAAAAAAGGATATCCAATCTAAAATGAGTTGAATCGACCTCTTTTGCGGTCACGACCCGTCGAGTGGAATACCCTTTTTGAATGTTACAATGAATCATTCTATTCGTTATAGAATCGAATCGTTATAGAATTCCATATTAGTAACTTGGCACATCTCACGTGGTGTAGTAACCGCAATTCAGGTAACACCTTAGAGTATACATAAGCAAGCTATGTATACTCTAAGGGTAAAACTCATATTTTGTTCACACAACGGCAGATAATTATGTTTTTTTTTAAATTCTACATAGTTTATTAGTAATCGAATCAACGGCCTTTATCTTGAAAGTAAATACCTAGTTACATTTACCAGAACATACTACGTATTAAAGTTACTAATATCTAATAATAAAAATGCATTTAAATAATGATTCACTCATTATCGCCATAGTTTTTTAGGTCCCCGCAGTTTTAGTGGCCTAACTTCCACAGTAGCACCATTTCTAATTGAAGTTTATTCACGTTTCCTCCTACTGAAATTAACACCTTCGTCTCTTTGTGTCGCCTTGGCTAATAAACCGTCTCCACTATAATAAGAGAAAAGTAGAGACACCAATTTGAAATGCTCAGTTCAAGAAATAAAAATAAATTGCCATTGTTTTGTATGATTTTAGGAATAGAAATTGAGTTGTCAATTTTTATCCGGGTTGCTTTTATAATTTGCCAGTATAATATAAGTATTGCCAAACACAATAGTGTTACGGCTATTTCTGGCAGTGAAATTTTTTATAATAGTCGTTAAAAATAACTACGCAATTTCAGACTTCCGTATTTGCTGATAGGGGTTAGCTTTTCCACACATTCTATTCACTAGGCAAGCACATTTGTATTCGATTTTTTGTAAACATACAATACATTCCAACTTACTTTTAAAACTAGTCGTTATGAGTTCGCACTCCAGAATTTGTTAATTTCCTAACATTGCCCTTATGACGTAACAAATTAATTTATAACAAACTGAGTCCCACGGTGTTTTCCGCGGTAATTATTGTAAATCGTATGTAAGGCCGTGGAGAGACGGTAGTTATAAAAAATTGCCGAAATTGCTCCTTAGGTCATCAGCTACCGGCCAGTGAAAGTCCAGTCAAAATCAGTCAAGCCGTTTCGCAACAGACAGACAGACAAAAAAAGTATATATACAGACAGAAATTTCCATTTTATTTATTTGTATAGATTTTAAACTGAAAATTTTCCTATTTGATTTCTATATAGTTTCATTAATAGCTTTTAACAGTACACTGCTATACATAGGCCTCTCCGTCGAAAGGCATGGGCCTGCCGTACCACCCTGTTCTGAAACGTTTGGTATAGGGTTTGTTTCAAGTGTTCCTTCTCTCTGCAGTGATGTTGTCCTTCGTAGTTTGATTCGTTAGTCATCTCATAAATTACCTATAGAGTCAATAGCAATGGTAAAAATTTGTAGTCACCACACGGAGAATATATTGTTGGGTTAACCGTAATAGGTTTGGTTACTATTATATGAATAGGATCGCAATCATAGTCGACATAATGAAGACGTTCAGTACATTTCTGCTGACCCCTTCTGTGAAGTGAACCCTTCGAGTGTATAAATATTAAATCCTTTAAAATTACATCCTACCTTCAGAGATTGGCCTAGTAGCTTAAGCGGTCGCCATCCATGTCTGATCCATAAATTGTTATTCTGAGTCTGGGTGTTCTTTGTGTCCGTTTATATATTCCTAATGCAGTTGTCTTAAATAAAAAAATATTGATAAAAAAAATCAGTCTCAGCCAAACTAATGACGAATGAGTACAAGGTATTGCTCTAATTTAAATTTAAATTTCAAACATGGACGCGTTCACCCAACTTGATCGAAGAACGTTCGCAAACTTAATATTCCAGTGAACTAATAAAAGTAAAGTTATTAAAGTAACACTTGCACTACATCTGCAAATTTGTTCAACACCTGCTCCGAGTCTACGATAATATTCAAGGTAGTCTGGAATAATAGTCTGACGTAATTTGTTATTTTTGAGAAGCTCTTAGCTCCGAGGAGAATTAAGAGTTATTTTCTAACTGTAAAGTTTCGGAGCGTTAGTTTACTGTATCTACAAAAGGTATAGATCTTAACTAAAGTAATTAAAAATAATATGTGTTTTGGATAGTTTATAATATCTGCACATTTTGATAGGGTTGGAACTAGGGTTCATGATTTCTCGAGCTTTTCAATTTCTCGGGTCTCGAGAATTCTCGAAGCTAATTTCTCGGGGCTTCTCGGGTTATCGAGAAATTTACATTTCCGTACGTTTTCTCATATTATTTGGTTGCAATATTTCAACAAATTCAGTGGTTTTCCTCACAAATAAAAGTATCAAATTAATTACAAAACTTTTATTGATTATATTCAAAAACATTAATCTTATAAATAAGCTAATTAAATTGAAGAAAAAAGTTGTGTGGCACTCGGGGACTGCCGCGGTAAAGCTATTGCATAGCATTTTTTATCAACATACGCAATTATAATTATTTATTTGTGCAGTTTTTTTTTCCTTGATCTTAATTCAAGTTTACAAAAAAATATACACTGTCTTTTTACCAACATAGATTCTAATAATATTATTGCCAAACAATATAATCATCCTATTAACCGAAAGACAATGACTACTAAACAGAGAACATAATAGTATTATGAGCATATCTATGAAATAAAAAAAAACGAAATAAAAAAAGAAGAAGAATCTAGAATGACTGTATTGTCAAGGCAACGGATACGGTGGCGGCAGCACGCATGCGCTAACCTATAGAGTACGGAGCCGCCACATCCTTGTCGCGCTGCAGTTACAATCATATTCTCTATCCTTTTTTACGGTGTTAGGTTTTTTCGTTACCGAATTTCTTGGTTCGGTCGCCGCGCTCAAAGCCCGCGATAAAAGCTATACAATAGCCTAAAAACAGAAATAATATTATTCGGACTCATATGGCAGGTTATTTAGAACTTTTAAACAAAATTAGCTTCTATTAAATTAAACAAAAATCAATATGAAAGAAAACGTTTATCTCTGAACTTATAATTAAAATTACAATCACAGCACCATGCCAACGGAAAGTGAGTCATGAATGAATTCACTATTTATGGTAAAGACTTCTTTTGCAGCCAGCCTCGCCAATATTTCACCCAATGATTGTATCGGTGGAGTTTAAAAGTTTAGTTTCTGTTGCTGCATACTTTCATTCCCAGGCCTGTTTTTTTTTCGGTGCACTCACACCTGAACTTGTAGATGCTTCAGATTCGGATTCTTCTTGGGTCCCGCATTTAGTAATATTGATTTATGGACATGTGTTAGATGTCTCACCAACCCGCTAGTATTTGAACCTTTGCAAGCAATGGTTTTTGGGCATCTTAGGCATTGCGCATTTGCAGTGCAGATTTCTTTTCTTTAATATTTCCATACTTTTGATGCTTCCATCTTTACTGTTATAGTGACGTTTCGGTAAAATCTATAAAAAACGCAAACAATAATAATTCTTCTTCTTCTTATCGTATCAATGGCAACACTTTACACGGTTTTGGCCTAGTGCTCGGCGACGCGGATTGCGTTTGGCCTTGTGTTGATCCATTGTGGTGAGAGGATTTGTCACCTAAACTCTGTGATATTGAGTGTTAGGTGTCCAGGGTGCGCCGGACGTCGAGACTCTTGTTCTCTTTTTTACGTCGCTCGGGGAGGCTCCTCTCGTGCACAATAATAAGCCCTTGGAATAATATGTGATACACACTCACATGTCTCGTAAATTTAAAATGTCACATTAATTAATTTTAAATTACTTACATAAGAAAAACATATAAGAATAATTAAAAGGAAATGTAATAAGACTAAGTAGTATAATAATTAATGTATCGTTAGTTATTTTATGTATTAAAGTTTGACTAAAAATAATAGAAAAGAACACATAGGTACCTACTCTATTTAGATTATATTATTGATAAAAATAATATGAATAATAAAGCCATGATGCATCAATCAAAGTGAAAAGTCTTGCCTGTTTGATTTCAATCTATCACGTAATCTCTGAAAAACTCACTACGTACATAAACTATCGTGTAGAAACGACGCCGCAGAGCGCTTGCAGCGAGATCAAGGGTGCCGCTCCAAGCAACATAACATACGGCGATTTAATTTCTATATAGGTATATGATTTCTCGAGTTCTCGACTTTTCTCGAGCGTGATTTCCCGGGAACAAAGCCCAACGATTTCCCGGGAATTCTCGGCTCGAGAATTCCCGGGAATAAACCCTAGCTGGAACCAATTAAAAGAAACACAGACTTAATATTATAAGTAATCTTAGTAAAATGAAAAGAAATTGGCAGGCAAAGTAAGGTAGTAGAGCCAAGTTGATTTCAGCTCGAATGGGCCGGCTCGACCGGGGCAGTACTACCCTCACACAGAACTCTTACCTAAAATGACAGCATTCGTTCTCTAGTCTTTCGTTGATGAGTGTGAGATCGGAGGCTCAGTAATTGGCTTTCAGAGGCCGGGAGAATGATGCAGAAATATCTTACTAAACCGCCATGGTGTGGGTTACCATGCTGCATTCTAAATTCGAAGTAATTCTTCTATTCTACTGTAAATTCTACGTAAAGGCTGTACAGATGAGGATGATTATGCTGATGATGATTGAAGCGGTCACCACATCTCAGCCTGCATCGCAAAGTGTTGTGGGTTCTAACAAAATATGGTGCAACACATTTTGGAATCCACAAATTGTTATTCTGAATCTGAGTGTACTTTGCTTACTTTTTAGGGTTTCGTTGCCAAATAGCAAAAAACGGAACCCTTATAGATTCTTCATGTCTGTCTGTCTGTCCGACCGTATAGCCCGGTTTCCACCGCGAAAGGGTAATGAGCGAGAAATGGTAAGCGGAACGGACTCCTTTTAAACAAAATAGGTTTGCATTTCCACCAACAAAGAGTTTTGCCACTGCGAGCGGATAATGACAGAGCGGACTCAGTGGAGCGAGACGAACGGAAAATGAGAAATGAATCAACTCTTTGTTGGTGGAAACACATGTATGCAGTTTTGTATTGCGAGGTAAAAGGAGTCATTAATGGGTCCGTTCCGCTCGCGGTGGAAATCGGGCTTATGTCACAGCCACTTTTTTCCGAAACTACAAGAGCTATACTGTTGAAACTTGGTCATTAGATGTATTCTATAAACCGCATTAATATTTTTACACAAAAATAGAAAAAAAGCAACAAATTTTGGGGATCCCCACACTTAGAACTGAAACTCAAAATTTTTTTTTTCATCAAAACCATACGTGTGGGGTAACCATCTATGGACAGGTCTTCAAAAATGATATTGAGGTTATATCATTTTTTTCTAAACTGAATAGTTTGCGTGAGAAACCCTTCCAAAGTAGTAAAATGTGTCCCCCCCCCCCTGTAACTTCTAAAATATGAGAATGATAAAACTAAAAAAAATATATGATATACATTACCATGCAAACTTCCAACGAAAAAAGGTTTGAACGAGATTTAGTAAGTAGTTTTCTTTTAATACGTCATAACTCATAAGCCGCAATTTACATTTCTTTCAATCAAAACACTATTATTAAAACATCGATGAAAGTTACAACGTACTACAAAAACTTTTATATGATGTTACTTGCTGCTACGAAACTCTTCAAGGACGAGTCCAACTCGCACTTGGCCGCTTTTTTTTCTAAGATCTTTTAAATAAAGCTTAGGACCATTTATCATCATTATCAGCCTATCACAGTTCAGTCATTGCACGCCGTTCTGACTGATTTTGTGCTTCTCACATCCAGCTTCTGCCAACCATACTGAGTAAGTCGTCACTCCACCTGGCCCGTAGGAGTCCTACACTACGTTGCCGAGACGTGGTCTCCATTCCAGAATACTTCTATCCCAATGGTTATTGGTTTTGCGGATAGTATAGCCGCCCACTGCCACTTCAGCTTACTAATACAGTAGACTATGTAGATGACCTTAGTTATCGTTTCATTACAATTACGATCCTTCAGAAATCGCCGAGTACCAGCGTTATTATGCTCATGGAAATGAATATGTATTTCGAACATCTGACACACAACATTTTCTAGTCCAAAACTAAGCAGAGCTCATACTACGGGTACTAGACAACTGATATAAATACAATTTATATATGGAATTTATTTTTTTGTTAATACTTAGAAAACACCCAAAATCCGAAGCAAATATTTACAGATCATACAAATGTTTGGTCCGATCCGAGAATCGAACCCGAGACCTCTTGATTAGCAGTCGCATATGCTAACCACTAGACCAACGAGGCAGAAAGAAATGTTTAAGTACCTATATTAAAGTCATAAAAATAAATTAATATTTATTATAAGTATAAATGTTTTAAGTAAAGCGCTACGTAGTACGCTACCAAGTGTACGATGACCGATGGTGCAAAACAAAATAACGGCTTTGTGACTCACGCCTTTCGCTGGCGAAGTTTTTATCGCCGTATATTTATCAAGATACGTAATTTTGTGTTCATGATGTTGTGCTAATAAAAATCACATGAAATGCTAACTTTACTCATGTTAGATAAAACTTAGCAAGAAACTACTATAGCCTTTAATGTGAACTGTAAATTAAATTTATTTCTGTTTAAACAATACTGTTTTTTAACCCTTGACGCATTAATGACGGGGTGTTGTTATAAGTTTGACATGTCTGCGTGTATATATATAGACAATATGTCTGGGGCATCGTAGCTCCCGAAGGTATGAACCGATTTTGATTATGTATTTTTGTTCAAAAGGTAGAACCTTAGAACCGATAACCATTGGGGTAAACAGGTCCTTGAGTGGAGACCGCGTCTCGGCTAACGTAGTGTAGGACGTCCACAGGCTACGTGGAGTGATGATTTGCGGAAGACGGCTGGCCGGAGTTCGATGCGAAAAGCCTAGGATCGAACCAAGTGGCGTGCAATTGGAGAGGCCTATGTCCAACAGTGAACTGCGATGATGTTCAAAAGGTGAATTAATCAGGAGTGTTTTTAGCTACGACTATGTCTGATGTAAACGGTTCAGCCGTTCAAAACATTTGTGGACTAGAAATGACAAAAAAAGTAAATATTCACGAATACCTTCTACAATGTAAAAATCACAAAAGTGAATAGATATGGAGCGTGAAAGTAGGAACGAATGGGAGGTGCTTTAGGATTTGTACGTTCATAGTTTTACATGGTCCCCGACATTTCAGTTGGTCAAGTACATGTATGACATATAGGATTTCTTAGGACTAGTATAATTAAGAAATTTATATACTCGATTGTCGGCACTAAAATAAAGTCACTAGTACTTCTTTTTCACTATTTAATGAACTTTTACATGAGCAGTTTCACCTTATAGCATAATCAAATAGCCTATAGCCTCTTTGACAATGCTATAAGTTTTAAGTTAATTAAATAGTGGAATAGAAGTACAATTGAGTTTAATTTCAAAAATGTAATAAAGAAATCCATTTGTTCTTGAAACTTAATATAGGTTTACTGTAGACTGTATTAATGAAGTTAGTTGTATTGAAAACAATACAATTTTTATTCCAAAAAATTTTTACAGCTTGATTTTATAGCATCATAAAAAATATTTACCCATCACCTTTAGCCTTAATATAAGCAAATTTATTTACAGTTCTACAGAAAAGGTATCCGAAGATAATGCAAGAAGGTTTTCTTTTCCGAAGTGTAGTGTTAAATTTGTAAAGAACATCACTTCCTATCCGTTTAGGAGTTCAATTTAATAGTCGTAAAATATCAAACTTGAAATTGAGAAATGGGGTGAAGTTTTAATTTACTTTCATTTTATTACTTCCGATATTATAAAGTATGAATTTATTGCTAACAATTTATCTCCGAACAGGCACTGTTCTATTTTAATGAGTTAAATTAAAATGAAAATTTGTTGCAATAAAAACTGTATCAAAAAAGAATCATAAGGATGATTTCTACTTTTCTAAATTCAGTGTATTATTGGGTTACGGTTTGGTTCAGACAAATCTTATTTTACAGCTTATTCTATAGCATTTTAAGACTGAAAGGAATTGCTTAGGTAAACCTAAAAAGAACATGCATAAATAGTAATGTTCAGTAAGTAATTTTGTCATGAGCCTAATACATATTTATCTGTTAATGAATCTTTCTAACCCTTTAATTGAAAAGTAGTAAGTTTGATTGAATTTCAGCCATTAGTTATAGATAGGCTGAGGCTTACTAAACTAAAACTTTGGTTTAGTAAGTAAAACGTAGACACTACTTTTTAATAGTGAAACAAGTTACATTAAATCTTCGATTGTGGAATACTAAAAGTTGTCTATAATTGTCTTAGTACTATGCATGAGACTATGTAATTTTTGTATTTTATTATATCGTTTCGGTTCAGAACGTATTGACTGACTTGATTGATTTCAATCAAAGAATCAGAATCTCTGTCCTGCATAGTTAGTAGCTGACGTGATTGCGAATTCAGTGCTAGTACCACAGAATACTTAATAGTACCAGTACAGAAGACTCACTCCGAAAAGTAAATTAAAGTTATAGATACCCTCGGTGTCAAAAGATTAAGTTCAATTCAGATCGCACTGCGCCGAATTACTACGATTATATTTACCTACAATTGCGTCTCTTTCTATCGTGTAACTCTTAACTGTTCTGACGATGTCTGTTCGACGGGCGTGTCTGATCCGGCAGGCAGCCGGCCGACTATACCTAAACTGCGGAGTGACACCCCCCTGCTAGTACTTAGAATCTAATTAAATAAAATAATCAAAAATACTCTGTATTTAGAATTTTCATCATGATATAAAAATAGATGCACACCATTATTCAATTCTATCGCGTCTGACTCACCAAAATCCTGAATAAATAATCCACAGCCAACACTGTAAGCTAATGTCCTGCGATATATTCACACATACAACTCTCTGGTGCTTTTCCTACTTCATTAATTTCCACACACATTAAAAGCGAAGGTTTAATAATGCAAAAGTGTTGTGGTTGTGGCTTCTAAAACAGCGGCTTCGATGAAAAGTGAGAATACACCTTTGAAGTTTCAGGGTAAAAAGAACATGGTGGATGCACCATGCGCTATTATTATCTACAGAGGGTCATCTACAAGCCGTAGGTAGGCCCGAGGTAAGTCAGGGTTCCAGGGATTTCCTTTCTAGGGTACACCTGGTTCCCCGGCCATTGGTGCCTGAGACGGTGTGCGGTTTTGGTCGGTTCGAGTCCGACATAACCAGTAACTGGTGGTATCCGAGGGGATTTCCGAACAGAGAAAAAAAAGGGGTAAAAAGAACATGAAAATTTTGGAAGTACATTTAACTGTTGAACCAAAATTGTCTTCACCTGTGTCCTGAGCGAGCTTTAAATAATATGTAAATAATATGTTAATCAATAAACTGCAACTCATTGAATAAATATATTTTAAAATAATGATTAATGATGCAATATTTGTGATTTTAAAAATAGTTGCGAAATTCTGATTAGCTAATAATTTTCATCGAAACAACGAGTATTAACTTAAGTATCTATTGGGTTTCACATTTCCAGAACGAATCCCAGGGCAATTTAAAGCTAACAGGTAAAACCGCTAACTTCGTGGCCACATTAACTTTGGTGCTAGGATTAAGATAAGCGGATTCGCGGCCATTTCCTTCAAATGTGGACGTTTGAAGGAGACACATAGACTTAACGAGATACTTATAAGATTATGTATTTTTATTTTCAGATGATTTTCTTTCAATTAACCACATGAAAAATTATATGATATGATTTCGATGCAAATATGGGACAAAACATTATGTAATTCACAAATTGTTGTTCTGAGTCTAGATGTTCTTTGCGTCCGTTTCATCGATATTAGCAAAAATCTCCGTTCTAAGGAGATAATCCTATGTCCAGTAGTGGACTTCTGCTTTAGCCAACTGCCGTCCATTGCTGATAGAAAACCTCTCCCGAGACAGTTTACAGTACATTACTGGCTATTATAATGATGTGTGATCTCCGTGCGCGATTCATTCAAGAGAAGTAAAACAAAATCTCAGTGGAAGCAAATTTGTTTCCTTTAAAAAAAGTTACAGTGAGTCAACCTTAAAATAAACGACAGAATATGTCTAATATTCTGTCGTTTCTATGTTTACGCAGCGGAAGGTCTCAAGTAAAAAAAATAACAGATTTTGAAACATTCTTCATTGGTGCTGCGCTCATATTGATCTTAGCATGATGATATATTATAGCCGATAACCTTCCTCGCTAAATGGGCTGTTTAACACTGATATAAATTTTCAAATCGGACTAGTAGTTCCTGAGATTAGCGCGTTCAACCAACCAAACAAACAAACTCTATAGCTTGATAATAATGGCATGGTAGAGATAATAGAAGGCAGAAGGTATATAAGAGCGAGGTAGTGTCATAAGCCATTAAATAGTTCTGTACCTCACAGGTATACAATAGTAACTCAACTTTTTTCGAAATAACGTTTATTTTACCATTAAAATCCCAAAAAACTAGTTCTACATAATGGTATGGCATTAAGCATTAAGTCCTACGTCGCCTATGAAAAGAGACATACAATGCACAAATATTTGCATGACTGCCTTGTTGGTCTAGTGGTTAGCGTATGCGGCTGCTGATCAAGAGGTCTCGGGTTCGATTCCCGGGTCAGACCAAATATTTGTGTGATCCACAAATATTTGTTTCGGAGTCTGGGTGTTTTTCTATGTATAATATGTATGTATTTACAAAAAAAAAATATGTTTATGTATTTATATCAGTTGTTTAGTAACCCATAACACAAGCTCTGCTTACTTTGGGACTAGATGATGTTGTGTGTAAGTTGTCCAAATATTTATTTTATTTATTTTATTTTATTTACATAAGAGATACGCAAATATTAACACTCATACATAGGATCTCAAATGACGTTAGATAATAGATTTATCATAATTATGTGTAATTCATCATACATTAGTCCTTCTATCCCTACTAATATTATAAATGCTACTTTCGCACTCTGTCTTTCTGTCTGTTACGCTTTCACGCCTAAACCACTGAAACCATTTTGATGAAATATGGTATGAAGATTGAACTGAACTTGGGAAAGGACATAGGGTACCCTTCATAGCGACAACCGACATACACGCGGGCGGAGCCGCGGGCGAAAGCTAGTTTATTATAAAAAATACAGCTAAGCTAACTTCCTCAAAATTTCACTACGCGTATTTTTGCCTCTCCTGTAAAATTTGACTTTAGCCACTTAATGTTGTATACCTCTAAGGTACGGAGTTAACTTTGATAGGTATACAATGTAACGTCATCCAAGCAACTTACAAGTATGAACGGTGCCGCACAAACTCGTAAAGTAATAATACATTTCCAGAAATCAACTCAGAGATATGCAAAAAGGAAGCTCATTTCATACAATAATAGTCATTACAACATGAGGTTTATGGCTTAATTTCCTGAAAGCACACATTTCATTTGTCTGCGAGACTGTGATACGTGATATTAGCTTTTTATGGTGTCAGCAGAACCATAAAAGTAATTCTATTATATGCAGCCAATGTGTTAAGTTTTGATTAAATTATGGGGATTTGAACATTCTTGTTACTTGTTAAACGGTTGTTTTTATATTAAATGTACGGATGACGCTGTGGATAAAGTGGTAACTGCTAGGTATTTCTTGTTCACGTTTTTACAACCCCGACTTGGTTTATGACTTTTTGTTTTGTGTTTTTAACCGACTTCAAAAAGGAAGATGTTCTCAATTCGACTTTAGTTTTATTTATGTTCGTTACCTCAGAACTTTTGACAAGAAGAACAGATTTTGGTAATGTTTATTTTTATTTGAAAACTGGTGCCTCGCATGATGATAGGATCCTGGAGAAATCGAGGGAACTCCTCAAATATCATAGGCATACCTGTAGCGATTTGGTTACTCGGAATAGTTTTTCTTTGAAGAAGGTTTTATTGTAAATTATATATTTATTAAGGCATACTTATGTATATTAAGAATAAACCATTTTTTACTAACATTTCTTACCGCCTCTTTGATTTAGCGGTTAGCGTATAAGACTATCTATCAAGAGGTCTCGGGTTCCAATCAGAGTTCGAGTTACAGGTGTCGTTGACTTTATTTTGCAAGAAATTGTTAACAGCCTGGAGTATGGAAGTTTTCCCTTACCCGTGCCTGGGAGAACATGTTAAACCGTCCGTCCCGATCGTCATTAACATCTTTAGCATTCATTATGTTCCCATAATGATTGCTAAAGATGTTAATGACGATCGGAAAGTCATAGCGCTCAATACTGTACTGACAACTATTGCAAAATTCGAATTTAGGCCACAGGGTTAAGGAGATCCGATGCCAGTCGGACGTCATGCCATGTTAAAACAGATTTTCAGGTAAAACCTATTGAAATCGTAGCCAAACCCAAGTAATCTTGGAAATAGTAAAGACTAGGAAGAAGTAAACTGCTTTTTTTTTCAAAATATACAATACATATTTTGTACACACTTTATACACAAGTACGTACATATGGATATTACTCAGCTGCCTCTAATATAAAGCAAACATCCTTATTCAATATAATATCTTATGATGAAAAGTAACCGAACCCTGATTGCTTGAACATTAATCGTCATTTTTATAGGCTTAGTAAATTTCATACTATCCTTTACTTGATGGCGTTTAAGTTTGATTTATAATAGGAATTAACATTTGTTTTTCTGAAGAAGAAGTTTGTCTAAAAAACAAAATTACATTATTTACAAATGTTTCTCGCATACGCATTAAGCATGCCTCTTATTCTAAGAATCGAGAATATCGCATATCCCCATTATTACGTCTGCTCTTTTTTCCATTCCCATAAGATAAACCTTGATTGGAATAGTTGGCTCACAAAAGATGCGGCTCAAACAATCTTCTGTCATTACACTATGCTTTACAAAAGATGGCAACGATGCTGCAATGAAAAGTATTGCGGGTTTGTTAAGGAGAATGTCTACACTAGCATAATGAAAATATTATTGAAAATATTATACTTAATTAAAATATTAATATGTTTATGTTTATTTCTAATAAAGTAAAACAAAATATTGAGAGATCTTTTCTAGAAACACATTATTGGTTTATAAGCCCAATTCTTAAATATAAGTGTCATAAAGAAGCAGATAGATCCAATAATGATAAGTGAAACCTGTGGCAGAGAAACCTAGAACTACTTTTTTACAAGACAAAAATATGAAATTTGAACCAGGAAGATAAGAACGTAATTTTGTAAAATATTGTAAAATTTTGTTAGTCTGTGTATGTTTGTATGTTCCACCATAGGCCTACACTACTGAACCAATTTCAATAAATGAGGTGTCAATAGATGGCACGGGTAATTTAGGCTTTATAAATGATATCAAACTTTTACGTAGCTGCGTAGTCGGGCTACAGTTTTTTAATCTTTTTCTTCTTTCATAACGGTCTATATAATAATTATCTTCCTTTTACTTGCTAATTAAGATTTGACTTTTTAAAATGATGTATGTGTGATACTTGCACTTAACATAAGAGTCGCAATTATCTGGCAGTACAAGCTAGTAACAACTACAATTAGACATGCGATAACATTTAATATTATACCATTCGAAAAGGATACAAATTAACTGTGCATTTCATCTAAGATTTTTATTTGTTGACTGAATTGTGTAAAATTGTACGGGAACCTTTTTTATTTATTCTTTAAGCTTAGAGGTTTTTTTTTCAACTGTATTACTATTTTACTCCTGTTTTATGTCAACTTATAAAGATGTCATTGACCCTGGATATTGTGATCTTTCGTATTTATTATCAACAAGAAAATATTTTCGTTTCTATTTGCCTTCAGTTTCATCACACTAGTACTTAAATGGCATGCTGTTTAGATACTTCATTCTCTTCCATCTCTAGCTTTTCCTAAATAGGATTTGGTTGACCAGTGTCATATGGTCGAGACGAATTATTAATATAAATATTTAATTTTAATTTTAGAATTAAAAAAAACTATACTAAGAGAACATTTATGTTTTTTAAGTGTATGTTTTTAATGTACCTATGTTAATTCACAAGCTCTGCTGTTTCGATGCCTAGATGCATTTCGTCGCTATAAATTAGTGTGTTCATTCTCATACAGCCTGATTTTTATTTTTGTTCTCAATAATTAACTTGCATTTCTAAAAAAATAACTTATTATGCCTACCGTTCAATGAAGATTGTTTTGTTGTTACCAGTGGTCGGAAGTGAAATGCATGTACATACATACAACTATAAACATTAATCATTGCATTAACTCCGAACGGAGAGAGGTCATTAATTAATTTACATGTAATACCCATAGTTAAAATCTCATTTTTTCCACCAGGATTTTTAAGTGACCCCTATCTTTAGTCACAGATGTCAATATTCTAGATGTGCTTATCCACAGATCTTACACTATGATGCCTTAGTGAGATGCTCTTTCACGCCCCGTATAAAGGACCCGGGATCATAATGGGAAGGAAACATGTAAGCTGGTAGTGAGTTCCTGGTTTTAACTTTCTTTTTTATCAGAATTATATAAAGCTTAGGCTTCTAATTATTGCTCATAGCCGAGGAAGTGCTTATAGGCGAGTGGCCTTAAGTGATTAGAAACAATCACTGAGGGTAAGCAACGACGGCGTGGTCAAACCTAGATGGGTGACCGTTTGTGGCATGATATGTTCTGGCGTCTCCGTAATTCAAGATTACGTTAAGCAGTCGGTCCCGGTTGTTATCATAAGATAGTAGTCGTGAGGCTAAGTTGGAGGCCTACGACCGGCTTAAAAACATCCAACGGCAAGATTACGTAGCCACAACAACAGCGTGGGGATGTATGGCCTTAACGCTCTCTTGAGATGAGACCCAAACCCAACAGTGGGACGTTATGGGTTGTTGATGGTGATGACTATTTACTGCAATAAGCGAAATACGTGACGGAGCCGCGACCAAAGGCAGTTATCAAAATTATACTCGTTTACTCGGTCGTGGGTTTAAAAAATGAATACTATTAAAGTTTCATTGACAGAGTATAAAAAAAGTAATTTTCAATGTATGTTCCATTTCAATATGAATAACGTGTTTATTCAAATCGTAATACAGTAAATATTGAGGATTTCCGCAAATTGCGGAACTTCTGACTGCTTTAGTGTTTTTTTTTTTTTATTTTGTATTGTTATCCGTGTTTGATATATTTAATTAAAGTCATGATTTTATTCTTATTTAAAGCATACCTTATTATTTGCAGAACTGGTTGAGAAAAAGAGTTTTGTCATATATAGTAAGTAAAGTCACCTTTCACCTTTAACCCTTTATCTCTTAGCCGTTTAAAGATCTTTAATTAAACTTCTAGAATCTTCAAAAATCTTTTCAAATCAAATTAATGTATTAGCTCTACATAACTTTTGTTTTAGCAATTTCTGATTTATTTCCAATGACACTTCCAGTAAACTATAAAAGATCTTTGATACACAAAACATGGGCGTTACTTCCGTGCTTAACCTCCATAAATTAGTTAAAAAACAACTCGTGCCATTGAATAAGTAGATAAACTCCTACTTGATGTGCAGTTATGTCAGTTTGTATGATCAAACTAGTTATTATAGCGTTAAATGTTGAGTTAAATTGTTTTTGATGGCTGCGGGTAGTTTTGGGCTTATTAAGGGACATTAGATTACAGCATATTATTATACTAAGCTAATATATGTGATTATTAGTAGGTGCAGTGGTTAATACTTAATGTGTAGTATATGTAAAAAGTAGCACTAATTAATTTGTGTTATATTCATTAGGTCCCACAATGCCTAAAAACGAAAGTTTTCAATCAGTGCGTCCTACCTGTCATGACATACGGAGCCGAGACCTGGACACTTACGGTACGGTTGGTCCATAAGCTTAAAGTTGCTCAGCGTGCTATGGAAAGGGCTATGCTCGGCGTTTCTCTGAGAGATCGTATCAGAAATGAGGTGATCCGTCAGAGAACTAAGGTCATCGACATAGCCCACCGGATTAGCAAGCTGAAGTGGCAGTGGGCTGGCCCTTCCCCCCGGACCGCGGTAGCGAGTTGACGTGTGCACTTTGTTAATTTTTATTAAATAAATATGTATTTTAAATGAATAAATAACAGCAAATAAAATCAGTGAAGTACCAGGCGCTCAGAACGTGGTAGCGGTTTGCAGTTAGTGTGCGATAAGGTCGGCTACAGGCGTGACAGATATACAGGTTACATTGCCTCTTTTTATTAATGTCAACTGTCACTTGTCAAACATCATCTGACAACGTCACTTGTCTATGGTCATCTGCCAAAGTCGGCTGTCATTGAGTCACTTCCGGATAGTGTTGCCATAACCCAAATCTACACCTTTACTTTGGCAGGTAATTTTTGAATTTTACCTAACTTCAAATTTTTCAAGATCTACTGGAACTAAACATTGGTGTTATATACTGGTGTAAAGAAATATTCAATGTATAAAACACCGCCTAAATCTCCTCCGACTGAAGCATCAACAAGAAATTTAATGAGGACACCGCCGAATCAATGTGTGCCGGCGCGTACAGAGTCTGACCACGACGGCCGTAGACTTAATGTGGATCAAACCTTGCAGTGTAATACTACACAGCGCAACAAACGTAAATGCCCATCAGGTGAAATCACCGCAGAGGATTTAGAGACCTTCAAAAATGAGATGAAAGAGATGTTAAGAGAAATGATATCCACTCATAACTCGCGGTTTGAAAGGCTGGAGGGACATATGAAGGAAATTAAGAAGTGTAACATAGATATAAAGTCTACAATTAATGAATTAGAAAAGTCATTAACCTTTCTTTCTGATAAACTAACCTCGCTTGAAAACAAAATAACTTCTTTGGAAAAGGAGCGAAATGATATGGCTCTCAAGTTAGCAGCAGTTGAGGAAAAACTTGAATTGTATGATCGAAATAGCATCAAAACCTCAATAGAAATCAGAAACGTGCCGAAGCAGGAAAAGGAAACGAAGGCAATGTTGTATGACTTGGTGAAGAGCTTGGCTAAGCAACTGGATACCTCGATAGATCTTACGTGCATCCGCGATACAATACGCCAACCGTCAAAGAGGGCTAACGGGACATCAGGTATCACGGTGGAATTCTCAAACACAATCATGAAGCAAAACTTTTTGGCAGCTGTGAAGGAACACAATAAGAAAAACCACAAATTAAATTCATCTCATCTAGGCATGAAAGATACACCCCAAGTTCCCATATATATTGCTGAACAATTAACGAATACCGCCAAAAGAT
The DNA here is from genome assembly GCA_932526445.1 of Phragmatobia fuliginosa. NCBI lineage: Eukaryota > Metazoa > Arthropoda > Insecta > Lepidoptera > Erebidae > Phragmatobia > Phragmatobia fuliginosa. The sequence goes on along the minus strand of OW052078.1, from coordinate 14,698,376 downwards.
TGTTTTATCATGCAAGAAACTATGCCAAGTCTCATCAATATAGCTTCTGCTGGACGTCAAATGGACGAGTTTTTCTAAAAAAGAACGCGGATGGCCAATCGATCCTGGTAAAGAATGAACAACAGCTTAAACAACTGGCTCAAACTATCTCTGCATGACTGCGCATGTATAACCTTTTAATTTTATATTCTTTTAGTTTTATTAGTATCCTTATTGTTTTTATCATTATGTTAGTTAGATATTTCTCAATTGAAGCACCTGCAACGAACATAAATACGACACGCATGCTCTTTTTCTATTACCACATAAAACAAGAATTTAATATCTACGTTATGAACTACTCAAGATTATCACACTTAAACTTTTCAACACAAATACAACTGATTCCAGAAATTTGCCTGGCAAACTATACACAAATTCTTACTCAACAATATAAACGCTATATGCGTCATTATCGCGTGACAGAGTATATTCATCTTACTAGTGGCAAACGATTATTAATTTTACAGATGCTAAACGTAAGCCTGTTTCTTAATTTTAAATTCTTTCTTCTACCGACCAAGATGCCCCTCCCTTGTCTGAATGCTCTGTTGGAACAATGACTACAAATATTGAATACCTTGTAGATAATATTGACCAGCTGTCCCTTTCAGTCACTCACACCTGCACCCCAGAACAGACACGGTATGTTATTAAACACCCTAACAACTACTTAAAACTTTTGTCACAAAATATCCGTTCAATTAGCTGTAACTTCTTAAACCTACAGGTTTTATTGCAACGTCTTTCGTTTGAATGTGATTTAGTAATCCTAACAGAGTGCTGGTTATCCTGTCTTAGTAATGCTACTATCCCACGGTTAAATAATTACAGCACTTTTAAAACCACAAAACATCTCAACCAAAGCGACGGTGTGGTGGTATATGTAAACTCGGAGCTGGCAGCTACTTGTGAGGAGCCCGACCTGCATCAATCAGCTTCTGGACTTATTATAAAAATAAAATCTGAGATCGCTGTGCTCTGTATTTACCGGTCTCCATCTATTGAGAATATTCAAACCTTTTTATCGGCTCTTAACATTCTGCTTCCATCTCTTCAGCATTTCAAAACGGTGATTCTGGCAGGGGATATTAACCTAGATATAAAATCTACTACTTTAGATATGCGTTCCCATGAATATCTTAATTGCCTAGCTTTTCATGGCTTTCTTGCAGCACATACTATTCCGACTAGAGGTACAAACTGTTTGGATCATCTTATTCTGAGAACAAACTCCCCTTCATATGCCTTTGTTTATGACTCCGTGGTCACAGACCACCACCCTTCATTACTATGTTTGGACAATAGACGTACACCAAATACCCCAATTTCTATTGTTTCCACTGTTGATTATGAGCAACTTGATGATACAATATATCACATAGACTTTAGCCCAATTTTAGCTATAACCGACGCTAACATTGCTACAAATAAATTTGTGGAATTGATAAGCACTGCCATTTCTAAACACACCTTAAGCAGGAGAGTATCTGCGAGAAGTAGGATACTAAAACCTTGGATCACGATTGGACTGTTGCGCTGCATCAGAAATAGGGACGCATTGCATAGAAAGTCGAGGCAAGATCCAGAAAACGACATACTAACATTGACCTACAAGCGTTACAGGAATTTTTGTACAAAGATACTAAATAAAGCGAAACGTGATTATGACACAAAAGAACTAAACAACGCTGGTCATAATCCCAAATTACTGTGGAAAACAATAAAGAGAGTTACCTATACACAAAAACCTAACAATACTTCTACACAATTGTTAACCACCTCATCCTCACCTACAGAATGCTGTGACAAAGTGAACTCCTTCTTCGTCAATGTTGGCAAAAATCTTGCTGATAAAATCAAAACTGCAGAATTACAACGACCAAACACCTCTCACGGTACGATAAGTCATATCAAGCCCAGTTCGTCTTTCGTTCTGGAGTATACCGATGATAATGAAATAATCTCAACCATAAACTCCTTACGGACCAGTGCTGCTACTGGTTGGGATGGTATCTCACCCTTTATTCTGAAAAAATACGCCCACATATTGGCTCCCATCCTAACTCATATCTTTAATGTCTGTTTTGACACTTCAGTCTTCCCTACTTCATTTAAAAGGGCCATTATTCATCCAATATTCAAGGGTGGGGACGGTACCATACCTAATAATTATCGACCCATAGCAGTTCTAAGTGCTTTGTCTAAGGTACTCGAAAAATTAATTGCTAAAAGATTGGTTGATTACTTGGAACATTACAAACTAATTTCATCTCATCAATTCGGCTTTCGCAGAAAATTATCAACATGTGATGCAGTCCACGAATTAACTAATCACGTAGTACAAAGCATAAATAATAATAAAAAGGTCTTAACTATATTTTTAGACCTCGCTAAAGCCTTCGACACGGTACCAATTTCTGCTTTATTGTTGAAACTTGAGGGAGTGGGTGTGCGAGGTGCCCAGTTGGAACTATTCAGGAGCTACCTAACTGATCGATCACAGTATGTAAGAATAAATAACTATAATAGTAATGAGCTTCCTATTCATTACGGTGTGCCCCAAGGAAGTATTTTGGGACCAACCCTTTTTCTCGTCTTTATAAACGAGCTATGTGACCTTAATATTCCTAATGCAAACATAACATCGTTCGCAGATGACACTGCGATAACTGTTGTGGCTGAAACTTGGTCCCAGCTAGAGAAAAGAGCACAAATTATTTTCAATACAGCACTAAACTGGCTCACTAATAACACACTTACACTCAATACATCTAAAACCAGCTTCATTACTTTCTCTATCAGTACAGTCTCGCAACCACCGGTCCCAATTATTCTTAAAGCACACTCCTGTCATATTGAACCCCAAACTCTTTGTGACTGTCCATCCTTAACCGCTGTAGACTATATAAAATATTTGGGTGTAACCTTGGATAAGACCTTAAACTTTAAGTCCCATATAAACAATCTAACAGCCAGAGTCCGAAAACTTATCTACATATTTAAGACGCTTCGAAGAGTTGCTAATTATTCTATAATACGTAATGCCTATTTTGCCCTATGCCAATCTGTTATTACATATTGCATTTCATGTTGGGGTGGTGCCGCTAAAACGATTATAATGCCGTTAGAGATAGCACATAGAGCGGTACTAAAAGTAGCTACCTTTCGCCCAATCATATTTCCTACTGCTAAATTGTACGGTGAATGGAATGTTCTAAATGTAAGACAACACTTTATCATGCAAGCAGTTCTTCTACAACACCAGAAAACGCCATTTGGAACTATTCATAAACGTAGAAAAGATAAAATCTGTGCTGTACCCCATACGCGCTCATCTTTCGCTAAAAAATTCTTTTATTATCTTGGCCCTTCTTTGTACAACAAAGTAAATAAACACTGTCACGTTTACGGCGTAACATACAGCAACTGTAAAAAAATGATATATATATTTCTTCTCCAATATTCGTACGAAGAAACAGAAAAAATGATTATTTGAATTTTGTTAGGCACGCGAAGGCTATCAATATACATATACTCACTACATTAACACACACACACACACACACACACACACACACACACAAATACATACGCACACACACACACACACATATATTCACACACCAATACGCACGCACGCACACATACATAAACACACACGTTCATAGTAGGTATGCTTTTGCTTCTTTCGATTTGTTTTTGTATATTTTTGTTATTATTATTTTTTTCTTTTATATATAGTATTTAAAATACCAGTAAAATACAAATATTATAATTGTAACCTATTTTAATTAATTGGGGGTTAGGAACTGACACTCCTTCACACAGGTTATGATGTAACCTAGTTAGGAGATCAGAACTGCATCCACAATAATTGTAGCTAATTATTATTCAATGTAGAATGTATTTTACCATGTATGTACTACAATATTTGTAAAGTGTCAATAAACTTTATATTAGCCGCAGAACTGATGGCCGTTGGGGCAGAAGAGTTCTTGAGTGGAGACCGCGTCTCGGTAAACGTAGTGTAGGACGCCCACAGGCGAGGTGGAGTGACGACCTGCGTAAGATAGCTGGCAGGAGCTGGATGCGAGAAGCCGAAAATCGATCACAGTGGTGTGCAATGGGAGAGGCCTATGTCCAGCAGTGGACTGCGATAGGCTGATGATGATGATGATGATGATGATATTCATTAGGATCCGCTAAGAAGTAACTCAATCTTAAGTCGCAAAATGTTTTGACTCTTTTAGATTACCATGACTCTATTGAGAGATTGATGAGACGGTCGTGTCGTATGTATTATCCGTGTGGTTACCGATTAAAAATACGGAGTTCCACCACCTCTATTTATCCCGTAGGTGTCGAGAGTCAGAATTGACTAAGGGAGTAAGCTACACAGGAAAGTATCACTGCACCCAGCAGGAAAACTTGAATCCCTTGACCTTTCTGGCAAGGTGGTGAAAACTTATTTTTTAAGGACATACTTATGTCTAGCCGTGGATGTGATGTTATGACGCATGTGTATTTATAGTTTCATTTCGTTCTAATATTTTGTTTCACTGATAGATATAAATTTATCTCTAACCGGATAAATAAATAAATAAATAAATATTTCGGACATCTTACAAACAACGCCATGTAGTCCCAAACTAAGCAGAGCTTGTATTATGGGTTCTAGACAACTGATATAAATACATAAACATATTTTTTTTTGTAAATACATACATATTATACATAGAAAAACACCCAAACTCCGAAACAAATATTTGTGTATCACATCACACAAACATTTGGTCCGACTCGGGAATTGAACCCGAGACCTCTTGATCAGCAGCCGCATACGCTGACCACTAGACCAATAAGGCAGTCGATAGTAAATTACAGAAAAAATACGTATGTAAAAATATCGAACTTAACTTCAAGTTATAAAAATATTATGGCTGTAAGTGAGAAAGTGTACACGTCACATTCCACATAAAGGCCTTGGCATTTTTATAATTTTTATCATTTCTTCATCTGTAGGAAATAAAACGATATATTTATAAGTACCCACATGGTAGTTAATTTATACTCAAAATATAAGAATATAATTTATGCAAACACCTGGATCCAACCGTTCTCACGCAATAACGCTAAAATGCGATCGTAAAACGTTCAAAAATCGATCGTAAAAAAATCGCAAAATCATCTTAAAAATTCATCGATCGATCACAATGGGACATTACCTTTTTATTACCACTAATGAATATCTTTTAGAAAGCACCCTTTAAAACCTCTACAGTGTATTAAATAATAAAGTTTTAAATTTAGAACATAAAAATTTGTAAACGGTGTTTTGTGTTTTTTTTTTACCTTTTATTGTATTATTATCTACAGTGCGAAGGGTATCAAAAATGTTTGTCATTCTGTTTGAACTTGCCCTTTTAGAGACAACCCCAGATTTTGACACGGTTAACCGGTAAACGCTGTATGTGCAAAAAATGACCCAGTATTTTTTTAATTTAAAAATAACGAAACGAAATTGTACCTTATTTTCTTTGAATTAAAGATGTAATTTTTATTAGGTTTATATGTGATATCATCGACAATTTAAGATGAAGTAGGTCATAATTGGGATCACAGTGTGAATTAAACCGTTGATAATGTGTAGAAAGTGTCACATTGTGTTAAGTATTTGACTTACATTGTCACTAAATGTCAAGGGTTGTATTTTTTTAGGCTGGTTTATTTATAAAGCCTAATCGTGGCGTGCAGAGATCACTTATGTTTTGACATGCGTGTCAAACGGATATAAGAATAACGCCTGCCTGAAGCGGTTAGTACCGTTTTCAAATCTATCACTGTATTATGCTCACGCAATGTTAGGGCTACTTATTAGAATACATATTCATACACCATATATGAAATACTTTAATAAGCAGCTACTTAGTTTTGTTTTGTTTCATTTGAAAGTAGATAACGACTTATTAAAACTCGCTATAGTATTTTTACGGGATGATTGATGCCTTAAAAATATGGCAATTATAAAATTATAAATAAAACAAATAACCTTTATTGTTTTATATATAACATATGAGTATATAGATATAGTAGATAATTTACAATATTTTCAAATTTTTTAGGAAAAAAATACAAGGATTCTTTATATAAACCTGAGGTATTATTTACAAAAACATCATCAACATGCAGGTACGTCTAAAATCAAGAAGCCCCCCGCTGTACTAACTATATATCGTAATACAAATTCACTTATTCTACATACAATATCAATTCATTTCAATACAAACACGTCAATTAGCTGTCATCACCAATCACCAAACAATCATTTAATCAATGTGCGCTACACAAAATCACAATATTCATAACCTCTGTATTCAGAAGGTAATTTGAATGCAAAACTGATAATTAACGCATTAACATCCAAATAACGGGGACAAAAGGTGTGCTTCGCGTTTGGATTCGGTTACCGTGAGTGTGCGTCGTTGGAGGGTTAACCGCCATACGATAAAAGATAGTGCGATACTTAGAAAGAGTCGAAATTAATAGTATTTTATTTTGTCTCTAAGGGCTGTTATAGTTTTGACTCAATATCTGGGCTCTGTGAAAGATCTTCTTTGTAATAAGTCAAAGATTTCTTAATTGTTTTTATTCCTGCGTCATATATTATATAGTTTTCTTAAGGTTTGTTGATTTATTTAATACAATTATTATTTTAGGTTTAATCATACATGAACCGAAGGAATGAAATATAGGAATTACTATCAATAAATACCTTAAACATCACTTACTCCCGTCATTCATCTTACCCACAAAAATATAACACAAAACAGAATAATATAGTTTTCTAGTTGAGTGACTCTAATTCAGTCATGAGCTATTCTTTTTATATTAAATGAGTATTTCAAAAACATTAAGATAACTAAAAACCCGTAAATTCACCTAAAAGGACACACTCTAATCGAGCGTAAAACCTTTACCAACCTACTCGCAGTCCACACAGAAGTGTCCTGATTACGCTATTTATTCTATTAAGTTGGTAATTGTTTACTGAATGAGTTGAGTTGAGTCTCGCCCGCACTCGACTATTAGCCCTATTGTACTGCTCCGAACTACCATTGTGTGAACTGAATATGTTCACGACCAATAAAGGGTTACAGTTTCCACGTAAGACAATGAGATGATTTGTTTGTGTAGTTCGAATGCTGTGATTAATTTTACTGTACATATGTGGAATTTTATTGTATTATGTGTGGAATAGATTAAGTTTCTGTGGTCATGTATTAGACTAACTTTAACTATATTTTTACTTTTTTCAATGACTTGATAACATAAGATTTAAGAAATCAAATTAACAGAAATCTGAAAAAAAACTATTTTAAATAATACGTTAAATACAACGATATTTTTCATATAAATCAATTAAAAAACTAACACTTTATTTTGTCAACTAATAAATACAAAAATACCAAAATGGATTTTTCGGTACATACATATAACGTATACTTAATATCGAAAAAACAAGGGTAAAGCAAGGTCTAATACTTTTTACAATTTTCTAAGACTGTCGCTTATTAATAAAAAAATCATCAAAGCAATAAAAAAAGTCAATGTCATCATTACGTTGCCGAAAACGAAATAAAAAGACGAATCGCATTCCCACGATCTTTTTAACAGTACCAATCAATAAAAACATAAAATACTTTGACATTAAATGACAAACTTACCCATAGTTCGGAAGAGGAAATAAAAACGCACCCAGTATTTACGGGTTCAAACCCCATTTTGGCAAAAAACAGTAAACAATACAGTTTGGGGGAAAAATGGTAACCGCAAAATCGAAAATTATTTGGATCTTTTTTATGTTTGGTCTTGGATTACATGGACCCATAAAATATACATGCGATCGGATTATGCTAAATGTATCATAATTTTTATTTTCACTTAATACTTCTTACATAATGTCAAATTATATGAAATAAATTAATTTTATAACTTAACGTAGTAATAAAAACTAAAATAAGTATTGAATTACGTTTAGAAAGCAATATTTATAAAAAAACTAAAAATCACAAATTGACCATGTCAATTTCCAAAATTGTTATTAAATTTAAATTCTTAGTTCGCGTCTAAATTCATTATAATTTACTAATACAGCAAAAAATATTAAGTTTTCATGGATATTACAGATATATTCGAATCTAACAATATTTGTATACGAGTGTTAAATAAAAAAAAATGTACTAAGTTTTGTTTCACAAATTTTGGTAATGTGTAAACCATTTCTATATTACAGATCAGGGTCTTTAACGACCCCAACATTTCGGAGACAAAAAAAAAGTTCGTTATCTGTTTGACCCCTCACGACTACAGTTGGGCGTCAAACCATACCCTTGTTACGACGGGGCGATAATTATTGGATTTATAAATTAAAATCATGATTAATTAATAATTATTTATAAAGTTTATGCTGTGTACATTGTGTACAATGCCTAAGGAATTTTCTTTCAGTCAACCCTCGGCTGGTGTAGAAATCTTATATGTGCACAAAGGGTTAATGTAGTATGATTGTCTTTGCAGTATACCAAGATTTCAATAGTTTGCGCTTCTTTAACAATAGGACGGATTTTTTGTTATTCGTGAAATTAATTATAATAAAGCAAACATTATTTAATAATTTAGTAGCTATAATTTAATCGTTTAATAGCCAATATATAGTATATATAATATTAGCTGCGCCCCGCGGTGTTACCCGCGTATATCATTATGGTTACTATGCAAGTTTGTTATGCCTAGCAACCTGTGAAGTTTTGACAGGAGATAAACAGTGATACATTTTGAAATTTACGATTTATGTATTTTTATAATCACTTAGCTTTCGCCCGTGTATCTCGATTATTGCAGTAAAAAGTAGCCTATGTGTTATTCTGATATATAAGCTATATTATTGTGAAGTTTCATCCAAATCCGTTCAGTAGTTTTTGCGTGAAAGTGGAACAAACATACACACATACATACTCACAAACTTTCACGTTTATAATATTAGTAGGATAGTTAATTTATTAAAGAAAATCTTTATTAATAGTAATCATTTAATAGTTAAATATCTAGTTCTACGAATATTACTTAAAAAAAACATTTTGCTACCATTACAAATTGCACTATCAATCTCCATTCAGAATCAAATACTCTTCAAAAAGGAAAGCTGCAAAGATAGTATTGCTCGAATATAGCTCAGTACTATTAAATAATAGTTAAGCGATTATAATTATTTCGCTGATGACATCACTTCAATAAACGTCTCCTTAGAAAAAAAACTTTTAAGGTTTGGTTCAGAAATGGGGATAACCTGTGATTATCATAAGTAGCAGAGCCAACTTGGTTTCAGCACGAATGTGCCGGCTCCACCGGGGCAGTACTACCCTCACATGGAAGACCATCCCAATAATGACAACACTCTTGTTGTCGTATTTTTCGTTGGTGAGTGTGAGACAGGTAGCCCAACCAACCTGGGTGACCAGGCCACTATACTGCTTTGCCTACCCTAACAATAAGGATGGTCCTACTCCTGGATTCTACTTATGTTGCCATCAGGCGAAGTGGAGTCACTTTGGTAGGCTTAAGTATAAAAAAAAAACTTCAATAATCGCCTGACCTCTCCTTAGAAATGGGGATAAACTGTGATTGTACTAGATTTCAAGTTTTCCTTCTACTGTTGTGTGAGTAGTTAGTTGCCTTAGTAGGTTCTTATGAGAGACACGTGATGAACAGGGGATTACAGTCCATCCTTATTCTTAATCCGTCACCACACTGAGAAAGTTTCGAGAGTTTCGTATGTTAATTATAAATTCAGATCTTCGATGTGACAAATTGTCCTGTATTAGTATGTTGTATGTTAGTATATGTATCCTGAATGCGTAGTAGTGGTCCATGTGGAAACAACAAAGAACCAGAAGTAGCCGTTAAGTGGGACAAGTGCGTTACAGTTAATCTGAACTATGATAAATGACAGGCCTACGCTCTTGATTTAACTTTACATATACAGGCTGATGCAAAGCACTTAACAATTTAAATCATGTAATAATATGTGTTATTTTGTTGTGTTCGCAATAATATATCATTTGTTTTTGCGAATGATTTTTGTAAAACATAATAATAGGCATTTTTGTACGTACTGTTTGGTTAGGTTAGGTTAGGTTAATAAGGGGTGCTGCTGGCTAGAAAACCTCCACGTGGTGCACCCTGGGCGCTGGCGATAGCACTGTTCCTCCTCATTTCCTCCGCGTTATCTGGAGGAGAGGATTATCGCCAGCGGCTAATATTCTAGCTGGAGAGGAAGCCATGTCATCGGCTCCTGGGCAAGGCCTGGTCCAGCGGGGCGGGCGTTTCCGCCGGTTCCCCTGCTGGCTCTTCGCTCTTCGGAGCATGGAGGAGGTTAACCTCGTTAAAAAACCGAAGGTGGGACCCTTCATGGGTCGGAGTTTCTCCCGCTGATAGCGGTGGAGAAAGGATGGCGGGCTCGGCGTGTACTTACACTACCACCGAGCAGGCAGGGGGATGTAGTCCTCTTGCCACCGTCGGCATAGCGTAATCCCGAGAGAAGTGCTGTGGTCAAGTCTCGCGGCTTTGATCGGGGACGTGGGTCTTGGCTTAACCGCCCGGACCGCGAGGAAGAAAACCTCTCTAAAAAATTACCCCGAATCCCAAGTTCTGGTGCGTGGCCAGGGGATGCATGGCTGATGGGAAGTTCAGTCGTAAGCGCACCCCAAGCCGAGGTACCTGCGGACCCCTCGGCTGGGTCAAAAATTTTCGCTTGCCCGGGTATTGGGGGATCTCTGCCCGGGTCGACTTTTATTTCTCCCCCACTCGTGGGACTATTATGGAAGATGTTAAATTGAATTTAAAAGTAAAAGGATCGATTAATCAAACGAAAACGGCAAGCACAATGGAAACTGATATGGAGAGAGGAAGGGCGAAGAAGGGCATCCTCAAGGGGAGCTCTACTTCGATAGTGGACCTAGTGTCCAAGGAGGCTGTGGTGGCACTCGGGCCGCCCACCTCGGTAGGGCTCCCAGTAGTCAAACGGACTGCTGGGAGCCGAAGAGGAAGAGGAGGAAGGTCTTCGGAGCGGATACGCTCCAAGTCGGCGGTGGCGGGCAGGAGCGATGATGCGCGCCCGGAGCCGATGGAGTTGGAGATGCGGGCGGGCGATAGCCTCAAGCGTCTGCACTCAGAGGTGGACAGCGACGCAGAGACGCCAGTCGCGAAGGGTGTCCGCATTGACGGGTCGGCAGCCCCTGTCTCGCTGCCAACGGACTCCGTGTTCTCGAATGCGGAGTCCCGCAGGAGGAGGCGACTAGACAACGAAGTCGCAGCGGAGGAGGAGATCGCCGATCTCCTGCTTAAGATTCGGGAGCCGGTGGAGGGAGAACCCCCCAAAGCCCCCGTGTCCGTGCAGGAGAGGGCGAGCGCGGCGGTGGCCATCATAAACAAGGTGGCCATCAAATCCGTGAACTTAAAGGGCGTTTTTGTAAAAGCCCTTAAGGACTCCTCCTCCGCCCTGTCAGAGGTGGTGGGGAAACTATGCGGGGATATGGCGCGCCTCGACGAGGCCAACACCAGCCTGATTGCCCAGATGGCCGAGCTGAGTGCGCAGTTCGCCCAATTCCGGGCCCAGCGTGCTCAGCCGGTGGCCTCGGCCTTGCCTGGGTCATCTCAGCCGGAGGCCCCGGCCCCGCCCGGGCCGTCTAGGGCAGAGGCACCGGCCCCGCCTGCGCCGCCTCGGATGGAGGCCCCAGCCCCGCCTGCGTCGTCTCGGCCGGAGGGCCCTGCTGGCGGCGAGCTCCCTGACGCCATGCTGCGTCAGGCGCTCGACGCAATGACGCGGATGCTGGACGGGCGACTGGCCGGCCTGGAGGCGAGGCTTCCCCCCGCGCCGGTTGTCCGCCCCCCGCTCGCGTCGCAGCGCCCCCAAGCTGCCGCTCCGTCTACGCTCCGGTAGGAACTCGCGTGACCTACGCGGCGGCGACGTCGGCCCCGGCCCCCTCCCAAAATCAAAAGGGACCGAAGAAGGGGGCCGCAAAACCGGCCCAGGCGTCGGCCAAGGCACCGGCCAAAGCGCCGGCCAAGAAGGGGCCTCAAACGGCGCCCACAAGTGGAGCGGACTTCCCCCCGCTTCCCGCTCCGGCGCCTCCGATGGGTTCCTCGGGACCAGCCACCTCTAACGAGGATTGGCAGGTTGTGGGGGCCTCGAAGAGGCGGGGGCAGCGGCAGCGGGCGCGGGCGAGGAAGGCCGCCCAAGGCGCAGCCCAAGCCCCGCAGTCGCCGCCTGTGGCGGCAGCGGCCTCTAAAAAGAGGCCGCGGAAGCTGCAGCCGCCCAAGACCGCGGCTGTAGTGGTGACCGTGTCGCCGGAGGCGGCCAGTGGCGGGCTCACCTACGCGGCCCTGTTCAAAGGGGCCCGTCCCGGGCTCGCCGCTGAGTTCGGGGCTGCGGGGATGAGGCTGCGCCGCGCCCAGACGGGAGCTCGAGTATTCGAGTTCCCGGGGGCAGAGGGCTCGAAGACGGCCGACACATTTGCCGAGAGGTTGCGGGAGGTGTTTGCCGCCCAGGACGGTGTTAAGATCGCCAGGCCCACCAAGTGCGCTGAACTGCGCATTTCGGGTCTGGACGACTCCATCACGTCGGAGGATGTCCGCGATGCAGTCATGGAGAAGACTGGCTGCACCGCGGGCACCATCCGAGTCGGCACCGTCCGGCCAGGCCCGGGAGGCCTCGGCTCGGTGTGGGTCAGCTGTCCCGTGGCGGCGGCCAAAGTCTTGGCCGACGCCGGGAGCATGCTCGTCGGCTTCGTGAATGCCAGAATCACGGTTCTGGCCGCGAGGCCGATGAGGTGCTACAAGTGCCTCGTCGCGGGACACACTCGCACCAAGTGCGAGAGCTGCTTCGACTGCAGCGAACTTTGCTTCCGCTGCGGTCGACCCGGGCACAAGGCGGCAGACTGTTCTGCCGCCCCTCACTGCCCGATGTGTGCGGCGGGCAATAAGCCCGCCAACCACCAGATGGGGCAGGGGGGCTGTAAGCCTCCCCACGCCTCTCGGCAGACGCCGGAGGCTAGCCTGGCGACCCGGGCTGCCTCCGACGTCAATCAGGCGACGACGTCGTCGCCCATGGAGGGGGTTGTAGAGACGATCCAGTAATGGATCAAGTCTCCAACCTCCTGGTCCAGACGAACCTCAACCACTGTGCCGCGGCGCAGGATCTCCTCCTGCAAACCATGGCGCAGTGGTCTGTAGGTGTTGCCGTAGTCGCGGAGCCCTATTTCGTCCCTCCCCGTCCAAATTGGATGGGTGACTGGGACGGCTCCGTGGCAGTCGTCAGCTCCACGGCGGCTCATTCCCCGCCCTTGTCGCTAAAAGACAAGGGTACTGGATATGTTGCCGTCGAATGGGGGGGAATCACCATTTATGGTGTATATTTCTCCCCCAACCGGAGTCTGAGCGACTTCGAGGTCTTCCTCAACAACCTGGAGACCTCGATACGGCGATTGGGGTCTGGGCACGTCCTCGTGCTGGGGGACTTCAATGCAAAGTCCATTGCGTGGGGTTCCCCGGCGACGGACGCCAGGGGCGAAGCCGTCGTGGAGTGGGCGGCGTCGGTGGGCCTCTGTTTGCTAAACAGAGGCGCCACCAACACGTGCGTGCGACAACAGGGGGGGTCGATAGTGGACCTTTCGTTCGCTACCCCTGCAGTCGCCGCACGAGTAAGGAACTGGAGTGTCCTGGATGAGGTCGAGACGCTCTCGGATCACCTTTATATCCGATTCGATCTCTCCCGGTCCCAGGACGCCAGTAGGGGTCACGCGGCGCGGCGTCCCTCCCGTTTTCCGCGGTGGGCTGTCGCCAAGCTGGATAGGGACCTACTAGAGGAGGCGGCCATTGTTTGCTCTTGGCTGTCTCCGCAGGCCCCGACCGAGGAGGTCGACGTGGGGGCTGGTCGCTTCGCCGATGCGTTAACGCTCATCTGCGATGCGGCCATGCCCCGCGTTCGTGGCCGTCGGCCTCCTCGGAAGGAGGTCTACTGGTGGTCCCAGGAGTTGGCGGACCTCCGTGCGGCTTGCGTACGTGCCCGGAGGTCCTACACCCGGAGTCGGCGACGTCACCGCGGGGACGGTGAGGAGGTGGACCGGCTTCACGAGGAGTACCGAGCAGCTCGGGAAACTCTGAGGCTGGCAATCTGCCGCGCCAAAGACGCGTCTAGAGAGGAGATGCTGGAGAGTCTCGAGCGTGACCCCTGGGGTCGCCCTTACCGTGCGGTGCGTCAAAAGCTCCGCACACAGGGCCCCCCCCTTACGGAGACTCTCCAGCCCAGCTTCCTGCAGGAAGTGGTCGAGGGCCTATTCCCGCAGCAGGCGGAACACACACCCCCATCGATGGCCCGTCGTGGTCGTCGTCGGGGCAGCGTGGGTGATGTTCCGCCTGTCAGGGAATCGGAGGTAGGGGCGGCCGTTCTACGGATCCGGTCCAAGAACACCGCCCCCGGGCCGGACGGGGTTCCAGCCCGAGTGATGGCCCGTGATCTCGACTACATGTCGGACCACCTCAGGGGAGTGTTGGACGCTAGTCTGGCGTCCGGACGCTTCCCTGAGCGTTGGAAGTGCGGGAAGCTGGTCCTGATACAGAAGCATGGACGGCCTGCCGATTCGGTCGCGGCCTACAGGCCCATCGTGTTGCTGGACGAGGCGGGCAAGTTGTTTGAGAGGGTTCTCTCTGTCCGCATCGTCCGGCACCTCTGCGAGGTGGGGCCCGACCTGTCGGACGCCCAATTCGGCTTCCGAGAAGGGCGTTCGACGGTCGACGCGATCCTGCGCCTGAGGGCCGTGACCGAAGAGGCGGTGAGAGACGGCGGAGTGCTGTTGGCGGTGTCATTGGACATCGCCAACGCCTTCAATAGTCTGCCATTCGGCTGCATCAGGGCCGCACTCCAGTACCATGGAGTGCCAGGGTACCTGAGGCGGCTGGTGGCAGACTACTTAGAGGAGCGTACCGTCGAGTACGAGGACCGAGGTGGCGCCTTGAGACGCAGGGCCATGTCGTGCGGTGTTCCACAGGGGTCTGTCCTAGGACCACTCCTGTGGAACATGGGATACGACTGGGCCCTACGAGGGCGTCTCCCCCCCGGGCTGGGTGTGATCTGTTACGCAGACGACACCCTGGTCACGGCCCGGGGGGCAAACTTTGAGGAGGCGGCGCGCCTGGCCACCACGGGAGTCTCCCGGGTGGTCGGGCGCATCGAGGCGCTGGGTCTGCGGGTGGCCCTGGACAAGACGGAGGCCCTATTATTTCATGGGCCCCGTCGCGGTCCGCCCGCCGGCGCCTCGATCGAGGTCAACTCGGTCCTCGTACCGGTCCGGGCCCAGATGAGGTACCTGGGTCTGGTCCTCGACGGTAGGTGGCTCTTCGACGAGCACTTCCGACAGCTTGGTCCTAAGCTGGTGGGCACTGCCTCCGCCCTAGGGCGACTTCTGCCCAATTTGGGCGGGGCCAGTGTCCCCACTAGGCAGCTGTACACGGGGGTTGTCCGGTCGATGGCACTTTATGGTGCACCGGTGTGGGCGGCGGCTCTGTCCGCCCAGAATAGGGCACGCCTCTGGCGCCCCCAGAGGGTATTGGCGGTCAGAGCCATACGCGGATACCGCACCGTATCTACCGAGGCGGCGTGCGCCTTGGCCGGAACACCCCCGTGGGATTTGGAGGCGGAAGTGCTCGCCGAAGTTTATCGGCGAGTGGCTGACTTCCGGGCGGAGAGCGGCTTTCGCCCTCCGCCCGAGGACGTACGCGAGTGGCGCGAAGCCGCTCGCCGAGCCACCATGCAGAGATGGTCGTTCCGGCTGGAGACCCCACGCGCTGGCTTCGCCGCCGTGGAGGCTCTTCAGCCGGTCATCGCGGAGTGGGCAGGGCGGCAGCACGGGACCCTTTCCTTCCGGCTGACGCAGGTACTTTCCGGGCACGGTTGCTTCGGAAAGTACCTGCACTCGGTCGCTAGGAGGGAACCGAGTCCCGCCTGCCACCACTGCGACTGCAGTGAGGACACGGCCCAGCACACGCTGGCGGTCTGCCCCGCTTGGGCGGCGCAGCCAGGTCCTCACTGCAGTCATCGGAGGGGATCTCTCGCTGCCGGCCGTCATAAGATCGATGGCCGGCAGCGACAGTTGTTTTACCGCGGTCGCAACCTTCTGCGAGGACGTAATCTTGCAGAAGGAGGTGGCGGAGAAGGCCCGGGAGGATTCCATCCAATCGGACCCGATCCGCCGCCGGCGCCCCGGGCGGCGGAGGCGCGCATACCTGCGTCTCATGCCGCCCTGAGAGTGGCCGCGGATGGGCGGGACGGGTTTCCCGTCCGTCCGCAGTAGAGGCCAACCGCGAGGGGGCGGCGTCCGCGTGTGACCGGACGTTGCCCAATTAGAGAGTCGAAAGTTCGAGATGGTGCCCGCAACAGTGCGGGCAGGCGCCGGTTGGAGTCCAGAAGGAAATCCCCTCCCTGGACTCCTTCCAATACAAAGGCGCAGAGAGGGTCACACCGTGTGGTTTTAGTCGGTTCGAGTCCGACACACCACCCCGCCGTAACCCCCGACGGGGTGACGGTCCGTGGGGATTTCCACACGTAAAAAAAAAAAAAAAAAAAAAAGGTTAGGTTAATAAAAAAATTAAGAAATATTAAAAAAATATCTGATTGACTTCATTACTAACGATTTTAATATTCTTCTGGAAAGTTTTATTTTGTTGATACTTCTTATATCCGCACTAGCACTCTGTAAATAATTAGATCATTCTTATTATCGTCTAATCTCTAACCTCTAGATGAAAGAAAGAGATAGGAGAAATTAAACTACTTTAGGCATGAAAAAAAACAAACTAGTACATAAAAGTTTTACTTTTGAACAGCCTGTATAAAAAGAGGCGTGACCACACAACTGCAACAGAGATTACGTACGTGGCAACACTGCACAGATTAAACAAAGGATTATATGTACTTTGTATAAAGTATTTATAATTTTATATCATTCATTGAATTTCTCACAATAGTAGGTAGTAAAACAAAATTAATGAGGTCGAACTTTATGAACAAACTCACACGAATAAAAAGCATGAAGTATTTAAAAATTAGAAGCTGTTCCATTGTGTGCGCTCACGATGAGGATTGTGACCATGACAATCGGATTCTACTCCTGTTTTCATCAGGCATAACGATAATTTTGGCAGTCTTACGTAGGTATTTTAAAAAATACACACACTTATTTTAGGAAAGTTTTTTTTTTTTTTATATATCTTCTCTTGATCTTAGGAGATTAAGTATACATCACTACTGGCGTCGGACATGCATAAAATCAATGTACAATGTCATTGAATTTTAATTTTTTAAGTGGAACGTATTTTATCAGACTTCCATACCCCAGTAGGCGAAACAGTAAAAATTGTTAAATGTTATGTGAACATGAACTAATTTGACGTACGAAGATTTTTTTCTCGACGTCCTCTTCCATCTATCACGTAAAATACTACTACAGGCTTCTGCAAGCCAAATCCATCATCATCTCAGTTAGAAGACATCCACTGCTGGACATATGCTTCCCTCAAATCTCTCCTCAAGAACCGGTCCTGGAGTGCCCGCATCCAATGTCTTCCAGTGACCTAGACCAAGTCATCGGACCATCGGTTAGTTTACTCTTAGTTAAATATTTAAATACAAAATTGCCTCAAGCTCAGCAGTAATGGTTCCATGTCAACCAGAGGGCACCACGCGATTAGTCCCATAATGATCTTTTGATGTGCAAAGTAATTACTGTGGGGAAATTGTGCCCTACAGTTGTTCCGGGTTCGATTTCCATTTCATGTTTTTATTGTAACGTATTCATATCCGCGTATACTCAAGTTTAATAAGTAATTTCCATATGAGTTAATATGGTTCTTATGATGTCGATACATTGGACATTGGCCTGTCTAGTAGTTAGATATTCTGATTACTGATTTAAAGGTCGGGATTCAATTTCCAGGTAAAATTGTTGAGTGATTATCACTATTTTAGGTCTCCGATTTTTAGGGTCCCGTAGCTAAATGGCAAAAAATGGAACCCTTATAGATTCGTCATGTCTGTCTGTCTGTATGTCCGTACGTATGTCACAGGTATCTATAGATAGGTCTTCAAAAATTATATTGAAGTTTCTAATATCATTTTTTTCTAAACTGAATAGTTTGCGCGAGAGACACTTCCAAAGTGATAAAATGTGTGCCTCCCCTGTAACTTCTAAAATAAGAGAATGATAAAACTAAAAAATATATGATGTACATTATCAGGCAAACTTCCAACGAAAATTGGTTTGAAAGAGATCTAGTTAGCAGTTTTTTTTAATACGTCATAAATCGTAAACCGCAATTTCCCTTTCATTTAATCAATACCCTATTATTTAAACATCGTTCAAAGTTACAACGAACTACAAGAACTTTTATATGACGTTACTTGCTGCTACGGAACCCTTCATGGGCGAGTCCGACTCGCACTTGGCCGCTTTTTAAAATTAACTTTCAATTTATTTGTGGATATTTCAGTATTTACAAGCAACTTTTGTTTATTGAAGCGGTGGGAAATCACTTCGGGTTAAGGCACCTTCTGAGGTGTTCTCCTGGCTTCTAAATGTCCGAATTCAGAAGCTAGAATTATACAAGCAGCCTAGTTGCTATCATACATACAAAGTTATATGGTTGGGTAGTTTTCTCAGATTATTTATTAGAAAGCAATTGTGCCATGGATACAAAATGTGGATTTTCTTTCATCCATTTTTTTTTTTTTTTATTGTTGTAATGGAATAGGCGTTTGTCTTCCATCTCACCTGATGGAAAGTGTAGATGAAGACGAAGATGGTACACGCCCATCCAAAAGAAATCTGTTCACTCTACTCTTAAAGGCTCCAGAGTTCAACTCATCAGGAAAAATAGACCCAGGCAGGTCGTTCCAAATTTTGGCGACTCTCACCAAAAACGAGCTGTCAAACCGTTTAGTTCGTCTTTTGGGTATGCCAACAACGCAAAAAATGTACAGAGGTATCCATACAAAAAAAAAGTGTTGTATGTACCTAAACCACCAAGAGTTGCTAAAACACTGTTCCACACAGTGTGCCCTACCCAATTACAATACATGTGTGGCTTACTACATAAACTTACATAATACACAACATATTCCAATCTTCAAATCAATCATGCACCAATTCAAGATATTCAATATAATAATTCAATATCCGGAAGATATATCAGATATGTATTCTCATCAATACATATCAAACAAACCACAAATTAAGCAACCTAATCAGCTTAGTTGCTGACCATTAATACCATCTCAAATCAACCCTTTGACTGTATAATACCTGGAGGCAAATGCCGATGCGTAACCTATGCTAAGCTTGAGCGCAAATATAGTAAGCAAACGGATACTAAGCTGGGTTTATGTACTAGCGGGGAGAAGCGGTGTACGCGAGGTAGAAAAATTCAGTAGACATTTTTAAGGCAGGCACACTGATAAGCTTAGTTGTTATACATTTTCCTAATCATTAAACTGTTAGTGTGTAAATGCGATTGATCATCGGTGTATTTATTTCATTACCAATATTTTTTCCAAGGAAATTAGCTGAAACGAACTATAATTATATAATTTAAACTGGCTTAAACTTCATTCAAGAAAAATAAAAATACATCTTAAGTATTAAGAGTTCAATTTCATTTTAAGATATGATTTCACAAAAATAACATAAAAGAGCAGAAAATTATCTTAGAAAACATAAACATTATGTACTTTAACTTGAACCATCAGAACCTAATCTAAGAAGAACTGGTTAATCTACAAAAAAGATAATACAATTTCCTTCTTCCAAGTTTTTTGTCTGACTGTACATTACACAGACATGCACTTATCTGCACAGTGTACGCTCGATTGAAGCCTGCACTATCCATAACTTTAGCCATGCTACCGTTTTCCAACAAGCACACTGCGTTTAATTCTAACCAGTAGAATTGTCTGGAGTGTTTTACAAGTTACGGCACACAGTGTCATCTGTGTTTACATTTTGAATTGAGACATGTTTGCCGAAATTGGCCAACATTTGACTTCAAACTCGCAAATCCTCTTTCTTCATCTATTAAGTACGATGTTTGCATACTGCCAGGATCCGTATCATGGAAATACTCATGAGTACGTTCCTTTGGAAACTTTGTACATTTCTTGCTGTAGCTATAGTTCAATTTCATATACATGACTACTTTAAAGTTTACAGTATAATTACCATAAAATATTTTTATTCAAACTGGTAGTAGTAGATATTTTTAAGTAAAATAAATATGCTCTGTGTTCTTTTTTTTCACAAAGTAACTGCTAAAGTTACTGCTATTTTTTTTTGAAGAATGAAGTATTCACACTGGCGGGGATCGATAGATATTATTATGAACATTATTTTGGTGAGCTATGACCAATCATTCCTAGAATGGCATGGTAATGTAACTGCACTGCAGCTTCATACATATCACAAGTGAAGTAGACTCTATTTATCAACTGTCTGGTTACATAGTTCACTATGTAACCAGACATCTTCCTAGCCTTTATTCCCAAGTTTATTTGGGGTCGGCTACTAGTTCAACCCGTTTTACCTGAATTTCAGTTTTTCCATTCAGCCACTGGCATCGGACCTCCCAACCCTAAGGGAGAACTGAAATTCGAAGATTGAACATGTTGTCAGTATAATATTTGAGGGCACTGACTTCCCAATAACGATTGCCATAGATGTTCATGACAACCAGAACCGACGGATTTACGTGCTCTCCGAGGCACGGCGTGCATCACCACCAAACTTCCATACGCTAACCACTAGACAGTTGATAAATATTCTTAAATATTTTGGAGAATAAAACGTACTTCAGATAAATTCCTATTACACACAAAAGAAGAATAAATGACCCTGCTCTTTACACAATTATTTGTTCCGGGTGGAAATCGAAAGTGAGAACTCCTTGGCTTAGTAATCATTATCACTAGGTATTCAGAGAAAATGTTCGATACTAATGCTACTAAAACGTTTTATTAAGCTTAGGTTAGTATAGTATATTTGCCAACCGCGAGGGGGCGACGTCCGCGTGTGACCGGACGTTGCCCAACTAGAGAGTCGAGCGAAGAGTTGGTGCCCGCGACAGTGCGGGCAGGCGCCGGTTGGAGTCCAGAAGGAAATCCCCTCCCTGGACTCCTTCCAATACAAAGGCGCAGAGAGGGTCACACCGTGTGGTTTTAGTCGGTTCGAGTCCGACACACCACCCCTTTTTTTTTTTTTTTTTTTTTTTACGTGTGGAAATCCCCGCGGACCGTCACCCCGTCGGGGGTTACGGCGGGGTGGTGTGTCGGACCCGAACCGACTAAAACCACACGGTGTGACCCTCTCTGCGCCTGTGTATTGGAAGGAGAGGGTCACACCGTAACCCCCGACGGGGTGACGGTCCGCGGGGATTTCCACAAGTTAAAAAAAAAAAAAAAAAAGTATAGTATATTTGAGTTATACTCGCGTATACTTATATATTTTGCAATTGTAATACGTCGATTTCTCTGCATTAAAATATGTATTGAAGAAAAAATTAACGAGCATTAAAACTTAAAACAACAGTTTTTAGGTTTGTCTGTTCATCGTTGTTAGTGAGCTCTAATCTCAGGGAAGGCTAAAAAGATTTGTTGCTTTCTTTTATGTATGGTGGTTAATTCTCTTAACATTTAACGTTTATAGCACGGTTGGCCTACTGGTTTAAGCGGTCACCACCCGCTTCCTACTTCGCCAAGTGTCGTTGGTTCAAATCCCACGTGGGACAACACTTTGTGATTCTCAAATTGTTGTTCTGAGTCTGGGTGTTCGTTGCGTCCATTTCATGTGTGTTAAAAAGTGTGATGTAAAGTTCCACGCGACACAGGGTTTGTATTCCTAATGTCATTAAAAAAAGTTTGTTTCATTTCAATCAGTTGTCATACAAAAAAAACAGTCTAAAAAAATCAAAGCAATACGTGGGCCGAACCGCAGACAAAAGTAAGTTTCAAATAAATGTCCATCGTTACATATAGTACCTTCCTTTGAACTCATAAAGGGCGCTAGCAGATTACACGCTGCACAGCACTTTGTTTACTTAACTAATGCAAGCCATCTAGCCGTAGGCTTTGTAAACAAACAGCGCAGTAGTGATATACTGTTTTGGTCTGCGAGATTATTAGGTTTTGCAATTAAAGAGCACTTATATTTTGCGCAGTGAGATGCGAGTATGATTATTTAAAAATAGATAAGGGCAACACCTAAGGTTAATTATGAAAGTGGATGAGGTTTTTTTAATTATTTCTTTAATTAAATGATTGGCCAAGTGGTTTAAGCTGTCGCCACCCTGCTTTCTACTGCGCCAAGTGTCGTGAGTTCAAATCCCATGTGGAACAACACTTAGTGTTAACCACAAATTGTTGTTATGAGTCTAGGTGTTCTTTGTGTCCGTTTCATGTATGTTTGTAAAGTGGGCGACACAGGGTATATATTTCCAATGTAGGAATTGTCATTAAAAAAAAGCGGCCAAGTGCGAGTAGGACTCGCCCGTGAAGGGTTCCGTATCAGCAAGTAACATCATATAAATGTTCTTGTAGTTCGTTGTAACTTTCATCGATGTTTTTATACTAGTGTATTGACTGGATGAAAGGTAAATTGCGTGTAACGATTTATGACGTATAAAAAAAACTACTCACTAGATCTTGTTCACACCAATTTTCGTTGGTAGTTTACATGGTAATGTATAACATATATTTTTTTTTAGTTTTATCACTCTCTTATTTTAGAAGTTAGAGGGGGGGGGGGACACACATTTTTCCACTTTGGAAGTGTCTCTCGCGCAAACTATTCAGTTTAGAAAAAACTGATATTACAAACCTCAACATCATTTTTGAACACCTATCCATAGATACCCCACACGTATAGGTTTGATGAAAAAAAAAATTTTGAGTTTCAGTTCCAAGTATGGGGACCCCCAAAATGTATTGTTTTTTTTCTATTTTTATGTAAAAATCTTAATGCGGTTCACAGAATACATCGACCGACCAAATTTCAACAGTATAGCTCTTATAGTTTCGGAAATAATTGGCTGTGACATACGGACGGACAGACAGACAGACAGACTTGACGAATCTATAAGGGTTCCGTTTTTTGCCATTTGGCTACGGAACCCTAAAAAAACATTTAAACCATTTGTCATCCAAAAAAAAATGTTCCTTCCATAAAGATATTATGACTAGACTAGGCAAAAATGTCTTTTTTATTCGAAACAAAAAATCATTTTATCAATAAAAGTCGTTCATACTCATATACTCATATTCACTCCCCGTTTCCTGTGTCTGAAATATGTTGAAGCAAATCATATTAGCAATGATTTATTCGTCAGGGGCACAGTTTTACAAGTCATGGCAAATAATGCTCGGACACTGTCTCATACTACATATACATACTTCTATATCTTAATGCACGTAGAACTTCTAATATAATAGTTGTCATATCATTGTCGAGTCGACGATATTTATTATTTTCTCGGCTTTCCTTGTTAGTTTTCACGGAAGTTCGTTTACCTTTGTAAGGTTTTGCTCGTTTCGCTACTTTGGTAATCTTAGGAATGACCCTCACTCTTTTTCATTTAACTCTGGGGGCAGACTTACAGAGGTGACCGTCTCGCTTGCAATGTCTTCTTCCTAGCTTTATTTTCAATATTATTGACGTGACAACGTCTTATAATTCGATGGAGCCCGCTGCACGCACGAAAAAACATGACTCATGCGGCGTTACCTCGCTCTGAGGTGTTCCATTTAAGGCTTGAAGTGCAAGCGAGAGCGCGGAACGAGCGACAAAGAGGCACAATCAGTATTTTCTTATGAAGTTGTCACGTTCAACTATCTTCAGTGAACTGACTTTACAGACAGACACTTTACAGACCGATTTTTGGGGTCGGCTACTAGTCTCGTTTGTAACCTACACAAAATATTTTAAGTCGTAAGTCAAGCATGTCAAAATGATTCTACTCTGCTTGATGGAAAGCAACCGAACGTAGTACCCATACTCATTGTGGATGCAGGCAATGCAGCATTCTGACCCTCACTATGGTCACGTATTGACATGCTTCTGCATGGCTGGGCATCAGGTCTCGCAATCACCAACGAAAGATAACAGCATGAATATTGGCATTTTGTTGATTTCCAGTAAGGTAGTACTACTCCTGCTGAGCCGGCCTGTACATGATGATAGTGTGGCTCTATTACCTTGGGAATTACTTTTATCTCTGCACATTATTAGCCATTATGAGTACTGTATTTGTAAACAGGCTGTAAACTGTTTCAGGTGGAGTTATGATTTGCACAAGATGGCTGGCAGCAGCTGGATTTAAAAAGCCGAGGATCGAACACCATGTCCAGCAGAGAACTGCGAATTCAATCGGCTGGTGATGATGATCATGATATGATTATAATAATACTAATCAATGTAGTATGATTAAAAGCTAACAATATTGTTTTAGGTGTAAATCCTCTTAAGAAATGGTTAGGCTTTTAAATAAATCAATAAATAAAAAATACTTCCATTTTAAATCAAAACCAATAGCTAAATGTAACTTGCTAACTATTTGTTCTACATCTGCGTACAAAATATTGTTTTTGTTTCTTTTTGTAAACTATAAATCAATCTGTTGAAATCTTTTATACAATGTGCAAAAAGCCAGATGTTGATCGCTGCCTACAGTAACATATAGAGTATACGTGACCATACAAAAACAAAACAAATTAAAGTTTAGTAATAAAAAAAAAACTTCGTTAGTTTCGTAAACTTCAAATGACTACACAATTAACACGTACCGATGATTTCAAAAGGGTGCTGGAGTTCAAAAGTGAAAAATTACAGACCTCAAAATATTTTTTTAAACATTGAACTACAAACTGAAATAGCACGTATTTCTTCCGAATCAGATTACGAAATCGTTTGCTGTAAACCGATACACTTGATACCAAAAACTGACACCTACAAAAATAAGGGACAAGTGCAAACGTGTTCGCTCAAAGACCGTAAAGACTTATAAAAAGGAAATCCTTAAACAAAACACTGGAGTGTGACGTCACAAAAACAATAATTCTTCATTACCATTGACGTTTGGGGTAAGTAAAAGCCATACGACATTTTTGTGCAATATTTTAATCGACCAAAGTCTTTGCACTATATTATTATATTTTTGCACTTTTGTGTTTATGTACTCCTAATATATTGATATCATCTGTATGTATTACATACAGATGATGTCTATTAAGACAACATAGTCTAAGTATTTTTAAATTTTTATGCTTCCCATTTTTATACCAATTAATAGTTTTCAAAATTAAGATAGATAAATCATCTCTATCAAGAATCATTTTACTGTTATTACTATGTATAATTAACAGCTCAATACGAAGAATGCAGACTTTTATTTTTTATGACCAATACACACATTCAAAATCAAAAAAGGTGCACCCTATTCTGTGGTATATACTACGACGCAAGTGGAATATCGGCATATTGTCCAAGTTCGAAGGGAACGTGCAGGTGTGCAGGGGTGGTGTTTTGTGGCCTGCAATGTAACCGTAAAATAGGAGCCGACTCTAATAAGTTGTTTAGTAGATAATACTTTGAAGTTGGGATTAATTTGCGTGGAGTATGGCGTCTTTTTACTAAGTAGCTTATGGTAATATCATGTTGAGTATCATTAAGGTTTATTTATTTTAGGACTTAAGTGAAATATTTTTAGTTGATCGGATTTTTGTTGTTAATAGTACTTATTTGAGTTAAATAGTACCACGATTCGTTTGGGTCTACTAAATACAATAAGTAAAAGTTATTCCGTGATTGAAAAAACAGTGTTCTATAAATGTTTCTTGCGTTAACTGCTAAAAGTGTCCGCCTAATATCAATTTAATAAAACCTACTCTATCTAGTCGTTGTGCATAGTAGGCCAGAATCAGTCTAATGAAGGGCCTATGCCCTAAAGGCAGTGACGCTTTTCATCCATTGTTTGTCAATAACGAATTTTACACTCACGGTTTGACTAGTAGTCGTCCGAAATAACTACCAGTATTTTTTTTATATTTAAGCTTACCACTTTGTACTTTGTACTTTGTGAGTCACTTTGACTCTACTCTGCCTGATGGAAAGCATGAGTAGAATCCAGGAGTAGGGGTAACTATCCTCATAGTGAGGTTAGGCCATTTCCTTCGCTTTTGCTTGCTACATTTAGCATGGTGACCATAACCATGGCGGCCTGATAAGTTGTTTCTGCATCATTCTCCCGGCTTCCAGAGCCCGAGAGAATGATGCAGAATGATTGGGCCTCCGATCTCACACTCACCAACGAAATATGACAGCAAGAATGATGTCACTATCGACGTGGCTCTATTACCTATTATATGTTATGTTAACTGCTAATTTGCGGGGAGATTTCCTCACAAAAAAAAAGTAGGAACGGTTGTACTCTGTACTCTTAATTTCCAATTTAAAACACAAAAAAATAATAGTTTTAAAAAACTAAACAAACACGCTTTTAAATTAAAAAGTTGAAAATAATTTTAATGTAACAAAGCGTGGGGGTGCTTTTTGAAAATATTTCAATAACGTCGCCCCACGCTTTGTTACATTAAAATTATTTTCTACTTTTTAGTTTAAAAGCGAGTTTGTTTAGTTTTTTAAAGTTTTTTTCTAGACAAGACTAACTTGTTTTTTTTCAGTTTTTTTTTCACATTTGTTGTTATCGGTCTTCGATGAATCTACAAAGTTTGAATGAAATCTGCCCGTTTAAAGTGGGTCAAAATCGCATCCAAAGGAGTCGGCTACAAACAAACAAACATACATCTAATATAAAGCGTGTAAAAAACTATTGTGCTTAAAAAATCTCAGATACAGATCTAGTCGTAAAAAGAAAATCTGGTTCACGAAGGAATTAAAACTAAAACTACCTTTAATTATTCAGTTCCAGAAGCACAAAAGTTGCCATAAGGTTTTTGAATAAAATTACCACATATAATTACACAGTGCAAATAATTAGGTGTTCCATATTGACCGCTTTCACCCCCGCAATCAAGTTTATCTCTATTCAATCTCTGGATTTTAGCAGTTGTGTTTTATTTGTTACGTTTTGAACAAAGCTTTTAGTCAGAAAAGCAATTTCAGCGTATGTTTACGTCGATTACAGTCTAACTTGATTACTTCCAAGCTTTTGATTAGAGCTTTGAACTGAAATAAAGAACCTATAAATATGTTTGTTTTGTTTATTTTGCAAGAAACTATCGGTTTTTATTTTGAAACTTAGTTATATTTTAAATTAAAAGAAATTTTAGAGTTTTAAAGAGCGATTAATATATTTAGTACAATGATCAATGCTACAGATTAGCTGGACTCATCGAATCACGAATGAGCGTGAGCTACTTCTGACCATCAAACAGCGTAAGATTAGCTACCTGGGTCATATTTTCCATCACTCACAGTAAAGCCTTATAGCGAATAATGCGGTACTGCGCCTTTTTCGCTTATTAATGATCATCATCATCATCAACAGCCTTACACAGTCCACTACTGGACATAGGCCTCTCCTTAGAAGGAGGTTTTGGCCTACTATACCACGCTGGCCAGACGGGTTGGTATAGGGTTGGTTTCAAGTTGAGGACGTAATCACGCAGAAGGAGGCGGCGGAGAAGGCCCGGGAGGACGACATCCAATCGGACCAGATTCGCCGCCGGCGACTCGGGCGGCGGAGGCGCGAACATCTGCGCCTCATGCCGCCTTGAGTGTGGCCGTGGGTGGACGGGATGGGTTTTCCCTCCACCCGCCCTATGTGGCCAGCCGCGAGGAGGCGGCGTCGGTGTGTGCCGGACGCCGCCTAAGAGAGGGTCGTCAAACCGAGACGGTGCCCGCATCAGGAGCGGGCAGGCGCTGGAGAAGTTCAGAAGGAGATCTCACCCTGGACTTCTCCTCCTCCTAAACGGAGAAGCGCGGAGAGGGCACACTGTGTGGTTTTTAGTCGGTTCAAGTCCGACACAC
Source organism: Phragmatobia fuliginosa (assembly GCA_932526445.1). Lineage (NCBI taxonomy): Eukaryota > Metazoa > Arthropoda > Insecta > Lepidoptera > Erebidae > Phragmatobia > Phragmatobia fuliginosa. The sequence continues at coordinate 14,670,195 of OW052078.1, read as the reverse complement.
CACCCCGCCGTAACCCCCGGTGGGGTGACGGTCCATGATGATTTTCCACACATAAAAAAAAAAAAAAAAAAAAAAAAAAAAAAGGGTTGGTTTCAAGTTTTCCTTCTCTTTGCATTTATGTTGTCTTGCGTAGTTTATCCCTTAGTCGCCTTTTATGACACCCGCGGGATGAATAGGGGTGGTGACACTCTGTATTCTTAATCCGTCACCACACGGTATTAATAAGATTATATTAATGATGGGATATAAAAATGTCCGGTAAGCGCCACGTCGGAAGGCGATAAAAATTGTGGCTCAGAAATATTAGAGAATCAACTGGGATCGCTAGTGTAGGAGAACTGTTTCGTCTGGCAAAAAACAGAAAGAAGTATGCAGAGCTGACGGCCAACCTCCATTAGAGGAGAGGCACCATAAGGAAGGAAGTAAGGAAGGAAGGAAGGAAAGAAACATCTAGTTTAAGGATTTTCATAAGAATGAGAATAACTTTAAAACCTGTCTACCTTGTAATATTATTATGTTTTTAAACAATTTGAAAGACTGTATTAGTAAACAATTAAAAAACCTTTAGAATAAAAAAATGATCGTTGTAAATACTGTTTATCTAGACAAAGCTAGATAAATTAATCAAATACATTTTCACAATCAAAACAATATATGTATATCTAACACAAAATTTGACGCAATAAGAGTACATTAAGCATCTATTAAACCGTCTGTCTCTCCCTACTTTACAGCCATTCATCACGAACGAAGCATAACTTCCTACACACGAAAGCACTCAGAAATGTAACAATCATCGCGTAGAAACATCGACATATGCGCAAGACAACTGAGCACGCCCACCGGTCAAATTTGATTTACGCTTGAATTACATGTCATAACCTGTATGCACATATTTGCCTCACCTCCCCTTTTCATCACGACATAGCGTAAAAAATATCAAACGTATTTTTAACGAACTTCTATCTTTACGAATGTTTTCTATTATTGTTTTATAGGCTGTGACTGTGAAAGGGAAGGTTAGGGCAAAGTGTGTACAGCACGTAGGTGTCATAAAAACTCCCTTTTTTCCAGTCAAGTGCACCTTTGTTCATATCGATAATGCATTAATTTGAATATTCGCGGTGTCATATGTCAAATGGTTTGTAATTTTCTGTTTGTTCTTTTTTTGTTGTTGTTTAATTTTATTTTGTACGGAAGTGTAATAAATGACAGGGTTTTTGAAGGTTAGGAGACATGATTGCTGATGGTAAATTATGGAAATATGCTAACTCCGTTTGTAGTACAAGTGTGATGTTAGACATATTATTTTAATGGTGAAGCATTATCATAATGAGTGGTGCCCTGTCTTGTAATTTGAGTTTATTATGTACAATGATTACTACGGATGCCTTTTGTGATGCATGATCAGCGATTATCACTATTACAAGACAGAAGATGCGTTAAATAATCTGTGTACAGAAATGTTCTCTTATACAGAAATACTCAATGCAGAAGAAAAACGAGAAAAATACTATAGAAGATATTTTTTTGGAAAATTGAATTCTATTCAGCAAACACATGCTAGCTACATTAAGCCATTGTAAAAAAAATACACTTACTGATATCAAATTTCGAAAATAAAAAAATACATGATAAATGATATTTATTTCTGTAAGTAAATCTTTTCAGACATTTTTACAAGTCGGACTCATAGCTAGAAGGCGCCGGCATTTCCTACGTCTCTATATATTAAAAAGAATGAATTAGTAATACAAAAATACAAGTCAGTTCAATTGTGTAAAACCCTAATATAAATATAATATTCTTTAAAATTATATGAAATTTATTACACAATCCGTCGGCAAATGGGTACAGTTTGTGGTGCTGAGCAACTATGTCCTTGTATTGTATATTACGCAATACACGGCTGGAGGGACGGTTACACCCGTACGTTATTACGGACTCCAAAAGGCCGAGATAGTTGATGCTCCTTCAGAGTCCTTTCTTCAGCAGTTGATGGCGATAGCTTGTGATGTAAATGTTATTAAATAATACGAAATTATTTCCTCCTATATATTTCACTTGATGATGTAATATTAGATGGTAGTATATTATACAGTAAAATAATTTTAATGTAACAAAGCGCGGGGCGACGTTATTCAAATATTTTCAGAAACCACCCCACGCTTTGTTACATCAAAATTATTTTCTACTTTTTAGTTTAAAAGCGTTTTTGTTTAGTTTTTTATAACTATTTTTTTTTCTAGACTAAAAACACTAATTTGTTTAAACATTTTTTGTTTAGTTATAATTTTTTTTTTTCAAATTAGTGTTGTTATCATGGGTCCTCGATAAATCTACAAAGTTTGAACGAAATCTGCCCGTAAGTGGGTCAAAATCGCACCCAAAGGAGTCGATTACAAACAAACATACAGGTGAAGCTAATATAAAGCGTGTAATAACTTACAGTATTTTAAAATTTAGAAACGTAGTGTATGTTAAACCTCAGTGTGCTCAACAGACCTCTTATTTTTCAGGTATTTTGTACTTATTTTTTAGGGTTTTGTGTCAATATTGATGTAGATAGTTAAAAGTATTTTTTTTGGTGCTGGGTTTATCGTTAAAGACGAATCTTTTGATGTCTAATAACTAGCACATCCTATGGACACCAGAGACAAACAATGTTGTCGTAATTTGAGTAATATCCCTCCAGAATTCTAGAAATTGGAATGTCAATTAGTTCACATACTCAATAAAAAGCAACGAACAATATTTTTTTTATATATTTAAGCCTTCCAAAGTAACTCTATTCTGCCCAATGGAAAGCATGCTTTCATGAGTAGAAGCTCAAATATAAAAAAAGGCTAGTGGAACTTAACTCTTTAAAGCTGAGCAGTAACACTAAGCACTTTGAAAGTGTGGTGTTCTCCTGCCTAATTTTTGTAACCAATAGTTTCGTGGGAATATAAACTATAATTTTAAATTAAAGTTTTTTCGTTTTGACTTAGGATGATAGTATTAATCATATTATTATATATGTCGGAGCGTCAGGGGAGGCCTCACAGCGGTATTAGTTGAGGCTATACATCGTGGTCGTTGCAACGGCAGGAATTTTAAAATAAGTGTACACTTGTGTTGTTCAATGTCCTATTATTTAAACATCTTACATATTAACACAAAATCATAAACGATTAACAAGATTGTAACGAGTTAAGAGCCAACAGGTTAGCGCATGTGCACCGTGCGGTAGCCGTCAGTAGAATGACCGACCGCTATTACTAGTGGCGCGACATGAGACTACTCCCATTCGGATCCGATCATTCGAATCCGCTCTTATCATTAATTAAATACATTCAACATCATTCAATATCGATTACAGAATCGACTAAAACAAATAAAACTAATACATTGAGCTATGATTACAATAAATCATTTTTAACAGTAATGTAATGTATGGTACATATTCACGCGCCGTCATATATTATGCTTATCAAATAGTATCAGAAACCAAACTGAGACCAAGTATGAATCTTAAATCCATAATTCACCCTTTGTATTTATGAATTAAAACAACCCTTACACTGCCATATATTTCAACGTCATAATAACAGGTGAGCTCATTACAGATTACTTACGGTAATTTGACGGACAACGCCATCTGTTGGCCGAGCCTCGTCGATTACAATCAATTTTGTTGTGCAGATTGAACAAGTGATGTTCATTGTTATTAACGTATTAAGATTTTGAGAGGGTTATACGTGAAAAGGTTTTATCATATAAAGCAGTAAGCGGTAACCGATACTTATTGGGGGTTATGTAATTTTTTTTTTAAGTCCGTGTCGTGACGGATTGAGAATACAGAGTGTCACCACTTCTATTCATCCCGCGGGTGTCGTAAAAGGGGTCTAAGGGATAAACTACGCAAGACAACATCGATGCAAAGAGAAGGAAAACTTGAAACCAACCCTATACCAACCCTTCTGGCCAGCGTGGTATAGTAGGCCAAACCCTCCTTTCTAAGGAGAGGCCTATGTAAAGCAGTGAACTGTTAGAGACCGTTGATGATGATGATGATGTAATTTTTTAACACCTTACAAAATGTTAGCGGAGTCAGGTCAAATTATACACAGATATCCATTTTCCTGAAATACTTTAATCAATCTCTATGATTTTACAAATAATCCAATTGACTATGCGTAGTGTTGTACTCTTTGCAATTAACTGCCGTCTCTCGATCTGACATTTCTTTTTATAATGGCCGCTTGCACAGTGTTGCCAACTATATCGTAAAAATCAACAACTCGATAATTTATTTTAAATCGATATTGTTTGAGATAATTATAAAATTAGATTCACTTCATTTTATTCTTTTCTTTTTTTTTTTAATTAACAGTATGGAACGCTAACAGACGGCCATTCTGCAACAGGAATGTCCCCATTCCTAAATTTAGCTCGGCCATTCTATTGTACAGGGTATGACCTCATACCCATAGTAATTATTACATCATGTAAAATTAATAATGCAGACAATAATATTAACCTTCTTTTTCTGCGAGCTAACATAAATAGGTACATTTTTTTTTATACTATAAATAGCTAACTACATCTTTTATCCAAATGATTTTCTACAATACACATTTTCTTATAATATACAATTAACGATAAAATATCTTCTTGTAAGCTCCATCCGACGACCAGTTGACTCTTCATAACATTGCACTCTCATTTTCACAATTTGGACAAAGCTCCCGTTTAGCCATCCGAAAGCCACGGTCTGCTTGTCTCCTGGATCATCACACTGTATAGTAGGCCACCCGAGAGCCATTACATTTCAATCATTGCCGTTTAGCCACCCGAGAGCCACGGTCAAACAGCAGCCTGTCCTCTTCGACGCTGCCTCTCAGAAGGTCCGGACATTGCCGACTCTCCGGTGTCGACACCAATCTAAACTGTATTAATACAAAACATATTAATGATATGGGAATTGGATATGAGTAACCGGCCATTTCCATGAAAATTCCACATGTTACACTTAGAAATCTAACTGTGATATACATATTATCAAACAATGTATACTTATATAACACCATAATAGCTTCAGTTGAATAATAATGTTGCGCTTTTCATATTTCAAATATGGATCACTACATTCACTTTTGTTGCTTATTATTGGCGATAAACTGAAAACTAATCCATGGTTCATAGCGGCTAGTGAGCTCAGAATCGTCGGATTATAGTGTTGAATTTACCCGTTTGCTCGAGGCATGGCCACTTCATTAAGAACGTGCTTGGCACCAGTTGAGGTAACGAAGTTCTTAAACTCACCAGACGTAAAACTATTGCCCTGGTCTGATATGATTATTTTCGGGCATCGAAGTGTTGCAAAAATATCTTCGAGTGCTTTAACCGTCTTAGACCTAGTATTCCCAACAGCTCTGACAAATATAGATTTATTAAACCCGTCGATTACACTAAGGAGGTACGCATTCCCTCTTTTACTTTTTAGAAATGGACCTAGATGATCGATGTGGATGGTATGAAATTAAGAACCCCGATTTCTTTTCTGACATTTTTGTTGTATGTACAGTTAATGCATGCAATTTACTTACTTCTTGAGGAAGCGGTTCATATTGATATGTCTCTTCATCAATTTTTGGGGACCAATAGTCGGATCCAATCTTCTCAACCATTTTTTTTTTTGGTTGGGAAATGATTCGCTTCGCCGTGATTAAGCTAACATATCCTACATCTAGCCAGTTGGGCACCACCCATTGTAATTAAAATCTTACACGCCCATATATTTTACCATCACGTAATACGTAGTTATTGATATGTCTCTTTTTTTAATAAGCTTTATCCATGGATCCGTCATTTGTACCTGTGACGACTTTAACATATAGCGCAACGGAAACAACAGTGCCATTCACCGAAGAAAAACTGGCGCCGATTAATATATATAAAACATCTCAACACTAACCGACACATACTTCTATATTCATGGCATTAAGTTCGCCTTTGAACAACATGTGCAATAAGTTTAAATAAATAAATAAAAATCCGTTGGGCAGTGGTCCCGCTAGGCACTATCACCTCGCCTGGCCGGAGGATCATCTCTTTGGCTTGGGGGGGACACGAAACCCGTTCCTCTACATAATCTACACTCGGTTCCAAAAAATCACAAGTCACAAAAATTGAAATACCTCCAGAACTGTAAAAGCTAGATCAATGAAATAAAAAACAGAATAAAGACTTTTTAGTTGCGCTTCTAATAGCATATTATTTAAACTGGTTGATGAAAAAAACTTCATTAGAAAAACAAAATTTAAAAAAATGACTATTTTTAAAAACAAAATTTTTGTTTCATGTCATTATGGATGCTTTCCATTTCTATTCTGTCACAAAAAAATTTATCGTGAACGTCTTCCACGTGCATAATTATTATTCTGTGAGGTGAAGCATGGCAGTCACGCTAGAGGAATGTACCAGAATCCTAACTTTTTTGGAACTTGGGCGGAGCCAGCGTGAAACAGCCAGAAACATTGGTGTATCTTTGTCGACTGTTCAGCGGGTAGTCCAGCGGTACCAAGAGACCGGATCACACCTTAGAAGACCAGGAAATGGCAGACCAAGATGCACAACGGCCAGGGAAGACAGACAACTGGTGGCTACAATGCTCCGAAATCGTTTTCAAACTGCTGTTGGTCTAAAAACTCACTTTATTCGCTTTGGAGGTGGCAATTTAAGCGCTCAAACAGTAAGAAGACGTCTTGCTGAAGCAAATTTGAAACCATTGAGGCCCGCAAATGGCCCCAAACTGGAACGGGGACATCGAATTGCAAGACAGAGATACGTGCGCGAACACCTAAACTGGACACTAGACGATTGGTCTAGGGTAATGTTCACGGACGAGTCTAAATTCATGCTTTATAAGCATGATGGTAGGCAGTTGGTGTACAGAAGACCAGGGGAGCGCTTCCATCAAGCGTGTGTGGAGGAAAAAGTGGCGTACGGTGGAGGCTCCGTACAAGTTTGGGCTGGGATTTCTGCTGAGGCCCGCACCGAGCTGGTGCTCATTCAAAATGGAACTCTAAATGCAGAGAGGTACGTGGAAGAGATCCTCAATGAACATGTAGGTCCTTTCATGGCCAGGATGGACCGGCATGGCATATTAATGCATGATAATGCGCGTCCCCATACCGCCAGAATTGTACATGACTACCTTGAAGAGGTCGGTATCGAACTCATGCAGTGGCCAGCGCGAAGCCCGGACTTAAACCCCATCGAGCACGCCTGGGACGAGCTTCAGAGATGCGTGAAAGGTCGAAACCCCCCACCAATCACGCTTCCCGAGCTCATACAAGCACTGGTGGAGGAATGGGAAGGTATTCCTCAGCACCGGCTCCGAAATTTGGTGTACAGCATGCCTAATCGCCTGGAAGCTGTCAGAAGAGCTCGTGGAGGCAATACAAAGTATTAAATGAAGAAAGTGATGAAAAACAGCAAAAAAACAATCATAAAAAAAATTTAATCTTAAGAAAAATATGACTACTTTAGTTTTTTTTTAATTTAAGATTAATATTGTGGGTGTAACTAAGTTTTATTTTATTTTTTATCTGTATAATTAAATTCTCAATTGAACAGTCTTCGTTTCATTAGGATGGCATACGTAGTTCGGGAGATATTCGGGTTTATGTGACTGACCCGTTATTTTTGGAACCGGCTTTATGTTACTAATTATGACTTGTGATGTTTCAAATATCTACTTCTTCTGCAATACTTGTTGATGAGACAGGATTTCTGCTCAAAGCATGTTATGCCCTGGCCAGTACTAGATGCTGAATTTATGTTCCTGTAGCATCAGCCACCACTTTGCAAATTTAGGAATTAAATCTTACTTAAGGGGGTGCGTAATGCGCTACCGTCTGTTATAATTTTGAGTATCAGACCAATAAACGAACCCTAAATTTCTTCAAGTGCCAAAACGCTTCTTCAGGCGTTGTTCGGCGGCTAAAATAAGCGACTGGTCTGAACGGATATTTTTCATTAGGTCTCTGAAGTAAGATGTTTCCCGTTCCTAACTAGCTTTACGTTTAAGACCTAAAATAGCTTCCAGCTTGTTTAATGCCTCCTCAAAAGAACTGTCCGTAAACAATAAATAATCTAAAAAAAGGAATGATCAGTTCAAATCGTTCAGCTTCAAGAGCCTTATCCCTACTAATATTATAGATGCGAAAGTAACTCTGTCTGTCTGTTACGCTTTCACGCCTAAACCGCTGAACCGATTTTGATGAAATTTGGTATGAAGATAGAACTGAACTTGGGAAAGGACATAGGCTACTTTTTGCCGCGATAACCGACATACACGCGGGCGGAGCCGCGGGAAAAAGCTAGTTATTCATACTTTAGAAAACTGCCGGGGTATTTACCGAAACCGAATGGCATCCTAGTGGACTCGGCTCTAACGTGACGTGATTCCTCAACCACAGGAATTTGATGATAGCCGGATGACAAATCTAGACTTGTGATTTACCATCAAGACGATCGAGATGGTCATCTATAGTAGACATCGGATGGCTGTCCTTTACCGTATTTTTGTTTATTGACCCATAATCAACGCAAAAGCCTGTATTCATTATTCTTTTTTTCGAACTAAACTATTGGGCTAGCGTAAGCCGACTGTGATTTCTTTATAATATTGTTACTAAGTAGTTCGCCTACAATATCTGGAATCTTTACGCACTCTAAAATAAAGTCTACACGGCCTATAAGTGATAGGCGTCTTATCACTTAGACGCACTGTCATTTCCATTTGGTTAGTCAAGCCAGGTTTTGCATATTGAATGCAAAGCAGTCCTTGTATTTGTTTAAGAGGTGTAGCAGGCTGTTTTTTTTTTCGTATCATTTACTTTGAGGCCGATATTTAAGATATAATATTTAACAGACTAATAGGTTCCTTTTTGTGTCGGTTCTATGGCGTGCATTACAAGACTGATTGCTAAGATTAATAAAATTCCAATTCAAAGCTTTAATTGTGTTTTAAATAATTCTCGTTTATTCAGTTATACAGCCCGCGATAACAATTTTAAATTGGTCAGTAAAATAGGGTTTTGTGACAAATTACCGACTATACATCCTCCCTCATAGTTGAGTGCCTCTTACATCTTCGAGGTATCGTCGCTGAAGAAACCCCCTAAAAACTTGTCTTGACTCTAATCTATGTCTCTCGTATTTTGTTGTGATTTGTTTTCGAAATAGCAAACAACCTGTAAATCCTCTCCTTCTCCTTTCTCTCACTTTGTTTCACTACATGACCACTAAAGCCTTGTAAGCGTGACAACCTTGTAATAAAATGTCTCGGTGATTGGTAGCGTATGCGATTGCTGTGCTCGAGGTCTCGGGTTTGACTACCGAGTTGGACCAAATGTTCATGTGAAACACTAATATTTGTTTCGGAGTTTGAGTGCCCCCATGTGCAATATGTATTTACAAAAAATGTATATTTATTCATATATCAGCTGTCTAGTATCCTTCATAGAAGTTTTGCTTAGTTTGGGACTAGAAGGTTTTGTGTGCAAGATGTCCCAAATATTTATTTATTCCCAGATTCCCTACATATGAACATATACTTGGGATGAATAAATGTCCAGGAAGAGGTCACGAAGGACATTAATTCTCTCACTAAGTGGAAATCATCGTGCTAAAGGACCAGATCGGTGCTAGTCTTTTGAACAGTAACAGAAGGTGGTTATTTCAACGACTGTCCAATAAGGACGTCTGTTTTGAATAAATGCTCTGGCATAACAAATGCTTATATGTCAGCCTGGACAGCGTCTACAACGACGGTTACAAATATTCTAGAAATCGTTTCTACAGTACAAGTAGCGAAACCTTCAACAACAGGAAGTCTTGTTTTTACCGGAACGACACTAAGATTTTTAAAGACAACAACTAACCATAGCGACCCACTGGTCTCCTCTCAGGAGAGGCCTAAAGTCACACGCCCCCACGCCGGCAGAGTTCGGTCTGGGGACCGGCAAGACAAGCTGCGGCTACGCAATCTTGGCGTTGGATGTTTTTAAGCCTCCCGAAGGCCTCCAACTAAGCTTCACAACCGCTATCCCAGGACGACCACCAGGACCGACCGCCTAACGTGACCTCCGAATCACGGATACGCTCACAACACCTCCAATCTAGGACCGACCAGTCTGTCGCTGCCTACCCTCGGCGACCGTCTCCAATTACCCAAGGCCACTTGGCAATTAGCGCTTCTTTTTAACAACAGATTTTCGGATTAGTGTGCATTGACTCCCAAACTATATACGCATTAGATCGATGTTTAAACTGGAAACTACAGACAGTTGTAACCCGTTCTTTATATAATACTAGCTGAATCCCGCGGTGTTACCCGCGATTATTAAAATTGCGACTATAATTTGAGATTTAAACTATCCTATCTCTCAAGTTAGATCGAACTGCACATGGTGTGCGAATTTTATTATAATCGGTTAAGTGGTTTAGAAGTCCATTGAGGACAAACATTGTGACACGAGATTTATATATATTAAGATAAAATATTGACATTACCTTCTTTTGTTTGATGTGAACGTGATCAGCGTTTGTTTGATGCGGTTCCAAGGAACAGACGTGACAATTCTAAACTCTGCCTTCACGGTGCTGAAACAACTTTTATGCGCAAAAGTATTTTCTGTATGGCTTCGACCATCTACAAAAAACTACCAAGATCGTGAAAATTGCTAAGTACTTCTATTTTTAAAAAATAAAGTCAAGAACTTTTTATTTGAAAGCACTTTTTATGACATTTTTGGATTTAAGAAAGAGGACGGTCTTCCCTGCCTTTGAATGGTTGATGTGATCATAGATATTTTGTTGATTGATAAGTTGCTAGAATAATACTAATAACTGATAGGACATAATATGAATATGACAGATTGACATTGTCTATCTGTATTTTTGCATAAAATTAAATTATTATTCCAATTTTCATTTTACAATACAATTTACATTGACATTTACTTCTTTTTGACGAATTAGAATATTATTGTTTTGTCTTGATTTAAAATATTTTGCGAGGCTATATTGTGATAAACATTAGGCTGGCCTATGGCGTGTTACCAATTCGTATGCCGTTAAATGCGGACAAACATGACCGAGACTATTTAAATTACTGGTGTCTTGCATGCAATACACGTACACCATGTTTATACAAATAAAGACTATCTATCTATCTACGCTGATACCGGTATATCCACAGAAATAGTTTTAAAATATTTACTGCTTGATTGTTCATTAACTGTGATTTGTAAGAAGTTTTGTGTAGAGTTGTTATTTTTAGTATATTATTATCTTGTGATAACTCTTTGGTTAAGAACCTATCGGCTCACATTTTTGTGTCATATGTCCCAACCGTGAACATTTATCGCATCTATTTAATGGTTTAGTACAGTTACGGTTCGTTTCACCACAATTCTAGCATTGGAAGTTGAATCAAGTTCCTTATCTGTCATTCGAGGGTGCAGATTTATTTGTGGTGTATAATTCGACCTATCACCTGACGACATTTTGTAGTTTCTTTTTAAGGTGAGGACTATATTTGCAACACTATCATATTGGGTACATGGTGAATGCCGTAGGTATTAGTATGGGGTGAAACAAAGACAGAAAACTGTTTGTAGACTTTTGCCACTTATACACATACTCATGTTTTTAATATTATCGCGAATTCCCGTTTACAGTAAAGACAGAAAAGTAAACATTTTTTTTTTTTTTGGTTACATTACCCATGCTGCACTTTTGATGGGTAGTCAGGTCATATAGGTCACATATGTTTACACAGTTTATGATGAAATATGCTACTTATTCGTCTTCAAATACAGAGTAGGTAGGTGACTAAACACTGTATTGATCTGAGCTTAAAAAATAACTATAAACAATAGGCGAACAGGAAATTTTATTTGAGCTCAGTCTTAAAACTACTCTAAGTTTCATGATTGAAGAAACAGTGTTTGAGGACAAAGCTTAACTATCCTTATTTCGTTTAATCTCGTAAGAAATGTCTACGTAATATGTACCTTTTAGGTATTCGTACCGCATGCTTATGTAGTAATCACATTTACAAATTCATTTTACGATATCCCGGTACTTATTATTACTATATTATGATATTACTATTACGCAATTACATAATATACTTATTTATAATTAAACTAACTTAATGCTTTTAAATTGGCAAATATAACCATTCATACTCATAACTTTATTCATATAGTTTGTCTTCGAAAAAATAGCAGTCTTACCCACATTATGTTACAAATCTTAGCACACCCGTGACCTACTTTTGATTTTGCCTATAAAATTACCCACGCGCTTTATAAGGCGTTTTCCTAGTCATATTCCGTTAATCGAAATCCTTCTACATCGCAAACATGTCGTTCGTTTATTGAAACTCAATATTTAACTTCCAATTCCAAACGCACTTTTGCTACAGCAGTTCAATTTAAAAACACCTACAACAATATCGTGTTATGCTGATTATCGGTCAACTCATGTTGTTTTCAACAAAATAAGTTAAGAAACATACCTGAAGTTTTTCCCAACACTTTTAGTTCTTACCACTTCTGACTGTTAGCGGAGTCAGGTCAAATTATACACAGATATCCATTTTCCTGAAATACTTTAATCAATCTCTATGATTTTACAAATAATCCAATTGACTATGCGTAGTGTTGTACTCTTTGCAATTAACTGCCGTCTCTCGATCTGACATTTCTTTTTATAATGGCCGCTTGCACAGTGTTGCCAACTATATCGTAAAAATCAACAACTCGATAATTTATTTTAAATCGATATTGTTTGAGATAATTATAAAATTAGATACACTTCATTTTATTCTTTTCCTTTTTTTTTAATTAACAGTAGGTATGGAACGCTAACAAAATATAATTTTATTTGACGCCACTACCGATATATCTCCAGCTATTCGTTTTTAATACACCCCTTCCTTTTCTAAATTACTTTCAAATAAGTAAGTATATAAACCAATTTACTAATTTTACATTTAAAAACACTGGTATTATTTCATCAACCGAGATACTTTAAAAAGCAGATCAGAAATAAGGATCTAAATATGAAAGGAAAAACAGTTCAAAAAGACTTTGGTGAAGACCTGATGATCCCTATCTACTCTACTCATACTACTCTCATAAAACATCAGTTCATGTATGTACATTATTGTTTTCATAATATACTAATATTTTGGAAGTTTGTTTTCAAGGAATTAAATGTAAGAAAGTACCAAGTTAATATGCAAAGCTCTAAGAACAAAATCTAATTATACACTATCGATCACTTGTAAAGAATTCAAATAAAATAAAATTGTTTGCCGATGAAGGTACTACGAGTATTACTAATATTTCGACGAAGTCGGGCCACGCCAATTACTTGAATATTTCTACGAATTCTTGATACTTTAAACAGCTTAATATCTGCTGCATAAGTAACTGTCGTAACCACTAGCAGCATTTCATTTTTTCCTTAACATAAATATTCTGATTAAGAACAAAAGTAATATCGACTTTAACAGTTCGTAATTTACGGTTTTTAAGACCATAGTACCCACAAAAGGTCACTGCGTTTGTAGACTCTTGAATAACTAAGAATTTACTTAAACATACGTGTATGATAACATTAAATCAAACACTAATATCATAAGCCGCTAAAAAAATAAAGATCACACATGTGCTCTATTTAACGGATCACTTAACCCCCCACTCACCGAGTCAGAAATTTAAAAACCGAAACTTAAATCCGGATTTTACATTACTATTTAAATCCGCAAATAGTGTTTGTATACCATCACCCCATATTTCACCCTCGGCTGGTTGTTGAGTTGAATGTTTCAACTTTAAAAGTAAATCTATTGTAAATGGCGACTAGTGCAAGTAGGTGACACACTCAGATATATTTTAAAACTTCTTTGATGTCGTAAATGATTATTTATTTTTCGTTTCTCTCAAACCTTCGGTTAGGTTCACATAGCCTAATGTCTGCTTTTTATATATTTTGGAACACTAAAACATAGCATACCTGATGATAAATTATGAATTTATTATATTTGGATATCAAAAAAATAAGCGCATAGTTTATATATTATGTATAAAACCATTTATATAACACCAACCTATTATCACAATTCAGTAAATTTTGTGTTGTTTTATTCGAAAGTAGCTCTAAAAATTAAAACGTTATACCAAAACTTTAACTTCATCGTAGGTATATTTATTTTTCTCAATATACATATATTTTAAATTATAAAAACACTATTTCACTCAGTGCGTCTTCAACACATTGCAGCTTAATACCGATGGATAGATACCAAATGTTATATTCCTAGTCATCATGATAACTCAGTTCTACCATCAGAGGGGGTGAACAGTGAAATATTGAGATTCATCATACCGTTATATCGGGATTATGTGTGATAGAAAGTCATATAATAAAATCGCTGAACTAGTGGGTAAAAAGCTTCTATGCGTATACGTTTTCTTGACTCATTTACATTTCGATCGTTTCTATCAATCACGGAGAAAGTTATCATAGAAAGTATTATTTTAGTTTTTATACATATACTTTTAATGTAGTTACGGGTTCATTTTGTACATTCTGAGTGACAAACGGGTTAATGTAGGAAATATGTATACCTACAGCATTTACTATTTTTTTAAAATAACAAAAAATGAAATTAGTGTACAGTGTAAAACTACGATGTTGTCTAGTGCAATTATTTTTAGGATGAAAATTGAAAAAAAAATCATGTCTGCTTGGTCTTACAAATTAACAAATGCTAATTATAAAATTGTTATTAATTTTGAATGATGCATACAATTTAGTAAAATTAAAAAAAGTGATTACGTAATTTTAACACTCAATCACGTCATACCGATTGAAATCACCTGGATCTTTAGACTGATCTCGAGCACATATCTGAATAAAATAATAAATAAATATTTTGGATATCTTACACAACGCCATCTAGTCCTAAACTAAGCAGTGCTTGTATATGGGTACTAGACAACTGATACAAAGACATAACTTTTTCTTTTTGTAAATACACACATATTATACATAGAAAACATCCAAACTCCGAAACAAATATTTGCGGATCACACAAACATTTGGTCCAACTCGGGAAAAGAACCCGAGACATCAAGCATACGCTATCACTGCGCCACCGAGGCAGTAATATCTATTTATATATCAGAAAAAAATATTGGTTTTGGAGTAAGCGAAGCAGAAGGAAAAGGTTACATGTCAGAACCATCCGAAAATAAATCGTAACATTTTTCTCAACCAATAACTTCGCGTCTCATTCGATTATATCATTTACATTAACGTATTGCAAAGTCAGCGGTTGGATCATTTTTCTTCCGCATACTTACGGAACCCCAAAAATTCACTTTGGCAGAATTAGTCTTCATAATCCTGGGGCTAATTCATCACAGTTACTTGAATGAGTGGGGAGTGATGATGCGAAATAAATATTATATTGTGTTAAATTTATATCTGAGTTAAGAAATAACTATGGATTTTGAAGAGAGGGTTTGTTTAACATGTATTTAAAAAGGTTACGTATTAAAAATACTGCAAATTCTCCGGTTTTACGGTGTGTGCAGTTGTATCGTAACTTTTCTACTTATTATTATGATGAAGAGATTGAGAACTAAAAACCGTAAAATACATTAATACATGTTGGTTTTTTACCAGGAAGGTTCCGTACCATAATAAAAGACTTAACGGGTATTATTTAATCTAATAACAACTACATGCTTGTATACGCAGGAAACTTTTCAAACTCGTTATCATAGATTTAAAGTATATTTTTTAAATTATACTTTTACTAAAAGCCATACGATGTCAGCTCAAATTATGTGCGCCTACCTTACAAGATTTCTACACAACCCTTAGGTTGATTGGCAGAGAATGCCCTGGACAAAAGTGCATAAAGTTATAAATAAATAAATAAAGCAATAAATAATTCAGAGTTTCAATTATAGTGTAAACGAAAAAAAAACGGATTTCTGATTTTACATAGACATTTTCACACCTACACACAAAAAAGTATGTCTTCTTTAGTCGGCTACCGACAAAGATATTGAAATATTCAAAATGAATGGCGAATTCAATAGAGAAGACATCTCTTTTTATAACAGTATACACAAACTTTATCTTCCATTACTGATCACTGTACAAAATTGACATGTTTCGAACACAAATTGAAATGGGCGGATACGTTCCAAAATCAGCAACAAATATTGCCTTTATAATAACCGTGTCTTAGAAAAAAATGCCACCCAAATATCAAAAGAAAAAGTCGAGTTAACCCTCAATTAGCTACGGCCATTTAGACCACACACAACAATAATTGGTCCTTTAGACCTGACAAAGAAATTTACGCAAAAATCGGTGCGTGTCACTTGGACCAATATAGTCATAAAATATAAAGCTTGGCTAACAATAGAGGGTTATAAATTTCAATATTAGTGTGACTGGACGCGAGGTGCCACAATGTTGCGAAAGGCAATCGATAATGGTGTCACAGGATATGCTTATTAAAATTTATAAATAATAATTGAATCATGCTTCTCTATCTTTATAATTAATAATAATTATCTAACTCTAAAAATTATAAAAGTTGTATTTTTTTTAATTTAAGCCTACAAAAGTACTTTACTACTCTTTCTGATAGAAAGCATGAGTAGAATCTAGGAGTAGGGGTCACCCATCATTGTAAGGGTGAGTAATGCAGCATGGTGACCCATAACATGGTGGCCTGGTCAGACGTTTCTGCATCATTCTCATTTGGAGGCCGGGAGTATGGTGCAGAATGATTGGGCCTCCGGTCTCTAGAATGCCGTCTTTACTAGGATGGTCCTCTTTGTGAGCCGGCCCACACGTTCTGAAGCGCGATTCTCATACATCTCACACGTATCTGATCCCAAACTAGATAAAGCCCCTACTATGATAGCCAGACTGCTCATAAACATACTCATATATTTCTAAATACACAGAAATAGAATAAATGGTAATATTCATCACAGAAAGGTTTTTCCTGGGTCGAAATCGAATGAAGTATTTTAGCATAAATCTTACGCTCATGATATGAATACCACACTCTATAGCGGTACATTAATATTTTTATAAAGTACTAGTTGACCCAGCGAACTTCGTACCGCCCAACTTTAACATTCCAGAACTTGATTGCAGCGCCACCTACCGGGTCCAATTGCAAATCTAAACCATTCCCAGATCCCCTTGAACACACACAAAAAATTTCATCAAAATCGGTCCAGTCGTTTGAGAGAAGTTCAGTGACATACACACTCACAGAAGAATTATATATATAAAGATTAGTTGTACCCTACCACACTTGAGCATTGGCATTGAAGTTGCAAGGACAGATAAAAACGACCGTTGTAGCGTATTGCATTTCATGTCTTAATTTGAGGATAATTGGTGCAGAACTTTGTGAGTTCTTATACAACGCAATTCAACTTAATAGTTTTAAAATATAGATAAGAAATGTAGGGTATATGTATATAGCGCATCCGAGCGATAAACAAAGAATAAAACAATAATCTGTTTTATTCTTTGTTTTTGAAATGGTAATGCACATTTAGCAGTTATCATGTTTTTACGTTTTTGATCTTTCGAGCAGAGTAATGAAATTTACGCTTTATTAAAAATGTAACATTCTCAATTCATTGAAATAAAAATAAATGCAATTTTAGAAGAAAGATCATTACTTTAAAAAATATTACTGACTCAAGTGTCGAACTCATAATAGTATTTCCTGTAGTTAAGA
The DNA here is from genome assembly GCA_932526445.1 of Phragmatobia fuliginosa. Classification (NCBI taxonomy): domain Eukaryota; kingdom Metazoa; phylum Arthropoda; class Insecta; order Lepidoptera; family Erebidae; genus Phragmatobia; species Phragmatobia fuliginosa. The sequence goes on along the minus strand of OW052078.1, from coordinate 14,652,335 downwards.
ATAGTGCTTTACGTTTCACTCAATCGATAATCACGAAGTATAAAGCATGACATGTTCCTTAATTTGGAGTACATAAACAACTTAGGTTTCCTTTTATCTAGAAAAAAAAGAAATGGAAAAAATAAATATAGTATTAAAAACTAAAAAAAAATCACGCTTAAAAAAGTCGATTACAAACAAATAAACACATAGGTAATGCTAAAAAAGCGTGTTAAAAAATAACTGTTCCTGAACGAAAGAGCTACCAAAATCTAATTAATATAAGATACCTTATTTTCATATTTTTCATGAAAATTTTCAAGTGGAACTATTTTTTCAAATTATATAATAATATTGTGGCCATTGTAGAGAGGCCTTATATCCACGTGCGTTCAGTCGCTTTCAAATTAACGCTATAAAATTAAAGTCTAACATACGACACTGTAAATTGTGTCCGTACAGTATTGTCGCAGTGTCGATAATGAAAAACATAATAATATATAATTATATTATTTAATACATTTGGTTAGTTTCTCTCTCTCTGCCTATTTTGTGTTAACTTTTACAGTCTGGTGTAAAATTTGTCAATCAGACAAATTTTATCTAGGTACTTGGAATGATTACATTTTGACAGTGTAATCATTCCAAGTACAAATTGGTTACTTAGTTGATAGAAATGCCTATCTATAAAGACTAGCTGTTAATGCGGTCGAAACGAAGGGCAATTAAGATATGTTAAAACTATTTGTAATCAATTAATGTACATTCGTATACACAGTTTTGATAAAAAAAAGTTTGATTGGAAGAAAATATCTGTTTTATTAAGTCCTCCTTGTACATGTTTGCAGAAAGTATAAATTAATAATTATAAATTGCCGATTTTTACTAGCAATGGCCACAATTTGTGGATCACACAAAAGTTTGTCCCATGTGAAATTTGAACTCCCATCATTTGGCACAGTAGGAAACGGCGCTCAAACCACTAGGACATTCAGTCCCGATATGTAAATAAATAATAAAATATCCTGGAATGCCAAAGTTAATAAATTGGGATTAAATTGCGATAAAATAAGCTTTATAAAACCTTTTATACAATAACCGAATTGCATGCTTTACGTAAATAAAACTGTGGAAATCGCCACGTGCGTTTAGTGTTGGCATTAGCATAACGTTGCGTTTAGTGATACAAAAATCTCTAACATATGGACACTCGCACGACAATTGGAATCCAATTTGAATAATTTTGTGTTCAAACTTGATTACCACAATGTTTACTATGATTATTAGTTAAATTCATTAAGATAAATTATATCCTAATGAATTTAACTAAATTGTTTACATTTATTTTTATCTACATTTCAAACTAAACAAAATTAAACAAAAAAATAAACAATGAATTATTTCAATTTTTTTGCAATTTCACCTCTTATAAGTATACTCGTATATCACCTTTAAAAAATTTACAACTGCTATTAAATTGAAACTTATTCGTTTCATTAAAACTGAAGATGTATGCTGATTTTGGCTCTTGACCATCTTAAGGTATGTAATATGCATAATTATTTTTAATTATTATGTATATACTTTAATTATTTATACGAATATCTATGCTCACAAATCACTTAAACAACATTTCTTATTTGTACACAATAAGAGATATTACTGGCATGCAGTCATTGAAAATCTACAATTTTTTTATACTAATTTAAAAAAAAACTCAACTTTTTTTATTCCGTAAAATAAATTACGGCCAGTAACTACACACTTTTAGAAGGAGTTCTTAATAACAAGCTCCCTAATTCGAACACCGACTAATTCACTTCAAAATTATTCAAATTACATTCAATGTATCAGTTACATCGATCTTCACAAATGCTCCACTTGACACGCCCATATGTTCGTATTGGCCGTGTACCTTAAACAGCCCTTTTTACGCCTAATTTATTTTATTACGAACATAAAATCAGGTGTTACAATTTACACCGTTTAATAACCTCTTCAATTTCTCTCAATTATGGAAAAAGAAAACCGACTAAAATATAAAAGTTTTATTGTTTTAGGATGATATTAAAGTACTTTTAATTTATGATACTGGCAATTTGGAACAGCTGTAAGTTAATTAGGTAGTTAAAATATCGCTTATTTTAAAAATAATGATATAACATACCCTGTTAAAAATTATTGGATTTGCCAAAAAATGCAAGTTGGTAACATTTTCAAACTTTCAAAATAATACATAATAAACAACAAAACATAACACTATTAAAATTCAAAATTTTATAACATATTATTCAAAGAAACGAAAGAAAACTTAAACTGAAACCTAAAAACTACACATGTAAAGGTTTAATGAGACTTTTTAACCGACTTCAAAAAAAAGGAGGAGGTTCTCAATTCGGCGGAATCTTTTTTTTTGTTTTTTTATGTATGTTCAGTGATAACTCCGTCGTCTAAGAACCGATTTCAAAAATTATTTTTGCATTGGAATGGACGTAGCTTACAGGTAGTCCCATCGTCACCATATCGGGATCTGATGATGGGATCCTAAGGAAATCGAGGGAACTCCTCAAATATCATAGGCACGATTGTCGCGATTTGGGTACTTGGGATAGTTTTTCTCTGAAGTCAGTTTCTTTTTGTCAAAATGATTATAGACACACGTATGAATTATGCTTCTGCAAATAATATTAATAAATCCTTTTACGTCTGTAACCCCTGAGGAGCAACCTAAATACTGTAATTAAATTTTTAAAAACCACAATTGTACAGTTTTGGAATTAAAAGGTGAGAACATTGGGACCATATTGAAAGAGAAAAGTTAAGATGAAGTAAGACCAACAGAATAAGGGGAATATTGTTAATACCATTAGATTGTGGAGTGTAAGCAGTAACTTATCCAGGTTACGTAACTGTGCCGAAAGACGGAATTGCGGTATGTATCCCCAGGTCATTAGGAATTAGAGTAGCATCAGAGAGCCTTAAGAGTCCTACGGACCCCGTGTCCTTCATAGGCGAAGGATATACATACATAAGAATCTTTAATCCATTGACAAAAACTGAAATGCCGTCATATTTTAGCATGAAAATCATTTCTTTCTAATATATTTCAGATATCTAACGCAAATTAGTTAGTAATCAGTCTAATACACTCGGTTCCAAAAATAACGGGTCAGTCACATAAACCCGAATATCTCCCGAACTACGTATGCCATCCTAATGAAACGAAGACTGTTCAATTGAGAATTTAATTATACAGATAAAAAATAAAATAAAACTTAGTTACACCCACAATATTAATCTTAAATTAAAAAAAAACTAAAGTAGTCATATTTTTCTTAAGATTACATTTTTTTTATGATTGTTTTTTTGCTGTTTTTCATCACTGGAGGCTTCATCACGTGGAGGCAATACAAAGTATTAAATGAAGAAAGTGATGAAAAACAGCAAAAAAACAATCATAAAAAAAATGTAATCTTAAGAAAAATATGACTACTTTAGTTTTTTTTAATTTAAGATTAATATTGTGGGTGTAACTAAGTTTTATTTTATTTTTTATCTGTATAATTAAATTCTCAATTGAACAGTCTTCGTTTCATTAGGATGGCATACGTAGTTCGGGAGATATTCGGGTTTATGTGACTGACCCGTTATTGGTTTATGTGACTGACCCGTTATTTTTGGAACCGGCTATATATTCGAACTTATTACTAATCAAACTAAAATTTCTGCTGACCCGGAATTCTTAATTCTATCAACCTATAGCCATCCACTGCTCAACAAAGGAACAACACTTCTCCACCAAGGAGCTAACTATCCCGGTCTTGGGAAGTTCATATCCATTTGCAATCTTTTAATATCGCAGTCAAATATTTACCACCAAACCACATATATGTTCAGGAACGTATTTCCAACGTAGATTTATTACCAACACTTCTCATTCAACCCCCACAACTTTTAAACCATTTTTAAAGCTTATTACTATCCGCCAAGAAACATTTGAAACATTTATCCTAATACCGAACGTTGCCACATCAACACATGTTACAGAAGGACAATTAATCAAAAATTAACTTCTGTATGGCAGTGTGAACATTAGTTTCGGTGACAATGTTCATTTGTTTACTGGTTAAGGAATTTAGTGTGGTACGCAAATAGAAGCTTCTGAATCTGTTGATGGATGGGTTGATGGTTTGGGTGTGGCTTTTACAACTTTGATGAGCTAAGTATTGTATGAGAATGTATTATAATTTTATCATTATAAATACGTGTGTGCTGGATAAAACATTCATTGATAGAGTTCTGCATGACCATTATGAACTAGCTTCATGCTTTAAAAATGAGTAAGATATCAATATTTTAAATTTTAATGCATTTTAACTGTATCCCGTGCGATATGGATGGAATAACGTATTACTTATTTTCGCGCGCAGGAGGCTAATAGCTTGGAAAGACTGGATGGGAACAATAGGAGACAAAAGACCCAAAGTTCGAAGTCCGAAAAAATAATGATCTGAATAACCAAATCTTTAAACAGCTGGACATATCTGTCAGCGACGCTTTCGACAGACCATATCAGATGGAGAGGGACAACAGACTTGTAGGGGAATCACGATCCTCAGTAATTGATGGGGGAACGATTATGAAGAGAACTACAACCCGATACGTAAAAACTTTAGACAAAATGTATAAAGCTTAAGTTACCCGGTTATTTTTACAAATTCATTAAAAGCCGTTTGGTAGTTTAGACGCTATCGTAAAAACACCATACATAAACTGCCAAAAAATGTTACTTTTCCTATAATGCTGCTTTTGTTGAGGCTTCGTCTTGCCACAGCTGGGAACTGGTAAAAAACATAAGACTCCTAAACTAGTCACATAGAAACATGTAATTTGGACATCTTATCTACCATTTGACTGTCAAAACTGTAGTCACCCTATGGTTCGATGAAGTCTATCATCGCGCATGCTCTTTGGCCAAATAGAATAGCGCGCGCTTTCACTAATCCTGTTCCTCTTCCCTTTTTTCATGAAATCACTCCAATATATTACAAGAAAACGAAAGGAACGATATTTAATTAAAAAAATGTTTTTAAAAACTAAACAAACACGCTTTTAAACTAAAAAGTAGAAAATAATTTTAATGTAAAAATCGTGGGGCGACGTAATATTTTCAAAAAGCACCCTTGTTTTTTTGTTTTTGAAAACATTTTTTTTATTAAATATCGTTACTTTAGTTTTTTTTTTACAAAAAAATTTGTTTTTTTTTTTCAAATTAGTTTATTGTCATGGGTCCTCAATAAATCTAATCTAGTTTTAACGAAATCTGGCCGTTTAAAGTGGGTCAAAATCGCACGAAAAGGAGTCGGTTACAAACATACAAACAAACACAGGTGAAGGTAATAAAAGCGTGTAAAAAATAGCAATCAATTGATGAGCTGAAGTCTATATCGTAGTAAACGTTTAATCCATACTTTTTACTAACACTATAAATTCGAAAGTAAATTTGTGCACTAATTTCAATGAAATTTAGCATGTAGAACTTCAGTTCTTGAGGAAGAACATAAATATGCTTCTCCTTACCACGATAATCGATATAAAAGTTTGTTAGATTATTTAAATATATATTTCGAATATATTTAATAAGATTGTATGTTCACAATGTTCACAAACTTGTATGTTCACAATGTTCACAAACATGTATGTTCACAAAGTAACAACTAGCCAGTATTCTAGCCACATAAGTTTAATGGTCAATTAATTACATTAAAAGCATGAAATGTATATACGTTTATAAAAAATTACATTAATTACAATTAACCTGCCACACAGAAATAAATTGTTACCGTCTATTACTCACTAACAAAGGTTTTAATTCTGAGTAAAATCTCCCACACCAGCGCGCAAGGAGGTCAACATACAAAGGATGACACATTACTTTTTAATGACTAAGTTTAAATGAGTTCTGATATGGTTTTTTTTTTGTTGTTCCTTTTTTAAAGTGAAAGCTTTTTTAAGAAGTCAAGGACAATTTTCTTTTTTTTTTAATTAAAGGGAATTGAAGACGTACATCCAGGTTAGGATTAATACTTAGAATTAAATAAATTTAACCTTAATTTTTTCAAATTTTCACACCGTTTAAATCCTTTTTTCTTCCTTTGGCATTCCCCAAGTATTACAAAACCAACATTAGCCTAATCCGTTTTGTGATATAATTTTTTTATTGAAACTAACAAACATGTTGAATTCATTTTTATTGAATAGATGATTTGCGGAGGTCCGGTTTTAATAATAATGTAATCTTCTTCTTTTTCTTCTTCCTAGCCTTATTCCCAATATTTTTTGGGGTCGGCTTATTTCAACCGGTTTTGAATGAATATCAGTTTTTCCACGGAGAGACTGGCATCGGACCTCCGCAACCCTAAAGGAGTATTGAAATTCGAAGGTTGAACTAGTGGTCAGTAAATTTGAGGGCACTGTTACCAATAACGATTGCCGTAAATGTTCATGACAACCGGGACCCACGGCTTCACGTGTTCTCTGAGGCACGGGCCGTCAATCACCGCCAAACTTCCAAACTCCGGGCTGCTATTAGGAATTTCCTAAGAAAAACCCAAAAACACTTTTTGGCCCGACCCGGGATTTGTACCCGAAACCTCTTGATTAGCAGTCGCATACGCCATCCACTAGACCAACGAGATCTGTATTCATTTAAATTTTTAAAGTCTGTATAGTAATAACATAACATTTTATGTGTTCAAATTATTGTACAAACACAGGCCAATTACAAAGTTAAAATATTTCACTGACACCATTATTCTTGAACAAAGAATGTTCCAACGTGACATGGATTGATGCAAATGACACCTTCTTACAACACAAAACCAAGAATAACATCACTTAGTACTACATTCAACATTCTAAATAAAACCTTATTGCATTTGAAATAAGAGTGTTACATCATTTATAGAATATTTTAAATAATTTTTAGACTACAACTTTAATATTTCAATCAAGTTACAGTCATGACATTGAAATTTTTACTTTATAGTTGTAGCAATAAGAGTGATGAAAATATTTATCCGACTGTTTAAATTTCTTGTTATTCATCAGTGACATGTTGCTATTGATTTTAGGAAGTTTATTTTAGGGGTGTTTCAGATATTTCTTTGAAGGTATTATACAATTTACGGGGGTTGAATCAATAGGGTGAGAATTAAGAATGTCTCAAAAAAATAAACAGTATGTGTGATAATGCAGTATTTTGCTTGTTAATTCTGTAAGGGGTAGTCTTCAAGATTATATTTTAAGATGAAAAAATGGTCATATTTAAAGTTTTATGTCATAATTAGAAGATTAATCAACACATCCCTCTAACTATATCAATAAAGCTGAGAAATAGAAAAATTTATAGAAAAATATATAGAAAGATATTCTGAAAATGATTTTATAATGTTTTAGCATTATAAAATCATTTTCAGAATATCAATTTGACACGTATATTTAAAAAAAACTAGAAAGTACCTTCAAAAGAAGTTACAAACAAACATACACATTCAGTATGAAACTAATAAAACTAAATTAAATATCTATAACTTGCCTCCATTATTACAATCTTGTAACTCAATTGTTCAAACTAATGTTAGATAATTTTAGAGTGTTTTTTCTTCCCAGCTTTTTAACCCTATTTAGTCCTATTGGCGTTGGTTTTATGTATACTACGATACAGTTGGACTTTTTTTTCGTGAATCAACGTATTTTCTTAACTTACGACTTACTCAACGAACTAGGCGATTTTTATTTTTATTTATTTAAACCCGCCAAAATGACTCTACTCTGCCTCATGGAAAGCATGAGTAGAATCCTATAGTAGGGGTCATCACCTTCATTTTAAATACAAAAAATTCAGCATGGAACTCATAGGGCGGCATAGTAAGACTCTTCTGCATCATTTAGTCTCCAGTCTCGCACACACCAACCAAATACGACATAAGAAATAGGCACCGGCGAATGCAGCGTGGCATTCCTACCTCTGTATCCTAAGTACTATCATCATCATCATCAACAGCCTTTAACAGTTCACTGCTGGACATAGGCCTCTCCTTAGAAAGGAGGTTTTGGCCTACTATATTACGCTGGCCAGACGGGTTGGTTTCAAGTTTTGTTCTCTTTGCATTGATGTTGTCTTGCGTAGTTTATCCCTAAGTACTATCGAATTTCTGTAATTATATGTTAAAGAATACAAGCATCGTTAAGAAATAAAACGGCTTTTATACCAAATTCCTCCCCAACCACGTCATGGGAGCCAATTAGGGGTAGAAAAGTCTACACGCAGTCTGTCTTATACAAATATTGTAGGTGTCGTTCGTGCATTATATCCTTATAATGTTTTGTTTATATATCACTGTTGAACTCGGTAATGATAGTACCGTTTTGGGTAATTATATGTCATAGTATCATCAGCGGTGAGTATATAAATGTACATACTTGTGTCCTGTTTACAATGAGCGGCGGTGCATTTGACAACAAGTCTGCGATCTCGGGTTATATTCTTACTCAGAGTGTATTACAAGAATGTCTGTATGTATTAGTAATGGTCTAGATGGCTTTGAGTGTAAATATAAGTATCTAGGTACATTTAAAAAAAAAGTATATTGACTAACAAATATAGAGCTGGACCGTTATTCCTTGCGTGTAGTTTTGAACCAGATTATTACCTGCGGAATTAGTAGCTTTTAAATTGAATATTGTTCACTATTACAGTGGTCTAAAAAGTCTCATAACTAAGTAAAAATAATAGAAAATATACCAGAGTAAAAATTAAAACTTTTGAGAGCAAATTTTATAGATGTTAAGAAAAGCTTTTCTCGGGTTTGTAATTCCGGTATGCTCAATTGGTTTTGGACTCTTTGTGACCCGGCGTCTATTATCAAGTTGTGAGGTGTAATAAAAACATATTGTAGTCCTACTCTCAGTTATTTTGTCTCATTTCCTCCCTGCTGCTCTGACTTCTTCGTCTATCACTCTATCCCTAAAGCTAACTCTGTCTATTACTTTTTCAGGGCTAAACCACTGCATCAATTTCTAGCAGCATTAGACTTTAAAATACTTTGATACTTGAGGAAGGAAATGAGCTGTTATAAATTGCGGTAACCGCTATAAACGCGGACAACCCTCCTCTACCATATAGACCAAACATCAGATAAATACTTGTGGTATGTTTAGGAAACAGTGTCTTCCTTTCCCATAGACCGTTTCATATCATAATAGAAAGCTAATCAAAAATATTCCCGAACGAACCACGTGTTACTGTGATTAATATCTGTATATTTTGTAATACGGTATTCTGTATTGTCCAGTGTACCGTTATCGTGATCGACAGTTTTGAATCATGCGGGTTCCGTGCGGACGTACTACGACGAATCGTGCAGTCCTTCGCAGCTTACATGTGACTTGGTATCCTGACTTTAAAAGAACGAATCTGCAAAAAAAAATTTGGGTTAATTGATTATTGAGAAAAAAAAATATTATTATAATAATTGAGAAATAAAAGTGACTTAATATTAGCTTCTTTATGATCTTTTAAACTTGTTAGTTACTAAAATAAACTTCTTGAAAATTTGTGAATATGTTGATGAAGTCTATGCATTAGGAATTAATATCACACGATAAAATTTCTCTTTTTGGAATTAAAAAAAAATTGGAATTTTTTTATTTCAGAATGAAATTATGTTGTCTGTATTAATAATAGAGAAGAAATCCCTTAGATTATGAAGAAAAACTTAATAATGTGGATGAGGTATCTTGGAGTTTTTTTCTAAAATTTATAAAAGAGTTAAGCAAACACTATATTTAATAGGTGTTTACTATTTTTATAGATTTAATGTTATGAGTTTATAATTAATAATATTTTGTTTTCAATTTACTTTACTGATTCGTCGTATTGAAGCCGCCCTTGTCAAGGGGAAGTGTTTTATTATTGTTTTTATCTTTTTTAGATCTATTTTTTGTTCGTTTAGTTGCTCGTCATTAATATCGCACGGCCAACTATTAATTTAATTAGAACCATATCAATTTGGGGGTACTTTGGTGTTGTTTAGATGTAATCATTACTTTTAGAAACAGGTTGTGAGGTTGTAAGCTTAATGTTTTGGAAACTTAAATTAATTTGTGTAAGTTTTGAAATAGGTGTGAGTTTGTAGCATGTTGTTTATTTTGGGTCTAATTATAATTTAACTCATAGCTTGACAAGTAAGCTTAAATATCGAATTTACATCTATTATTTTTCTATTTTAACAGGTTTGAACCGACTTCAAAAGAAATGAGGAGGTTCTCAATTCGTCGGAATCTTTTTTTTAATTTTTTTTTATGTATGTTCAGCGATAATTTCGTGGTTTATGAACCGATTTCAAAAATTTTGCATTTGAATGGGCGTGGCTTACAGGTGGTCCCATCTTCACCATATCTGGATCTGATGATAGGAAATCAAGAAAATCAAGGGAACTCCTCAAATTTCATAGGCACAATTGTCGCGATTTTGGTTCTCGGAATAGTTTTTCTTTGAAGTCGGTTTCTTTTTGTTAAAATTATCATATCATCAACATAAACATTGCTCTGTACGCTATGATACAGCGTTGCAATTTTTATTAGCTCATTTCCTTCCTTAAAAATTATAGTATTTTAAAGTGTAATTTCATTGAAATTGTTGCAGTGGTTTCGCACTAAAAGCGTAACAGACAGACAGAGTTACGTTTAAGGAAAAAATGATAGATAAACAAAGAGTAGAAGGAAAGTAATCAAACTACATAAATAACGGAGAGTAGAACTAAGCAAGTTTTTATTATACCTCACATCTTGAAAATACCCTCTCGGGTCATACAGGGTCCAAAACAAGTTGAACATATCTAAATTACAAACCCGAAAAAAATATGTTCAAGTTAAAGCTTACTTAAAATTTGGCTACTAAAGATATATATAGATCGATGCTACTAAAGCTAAAAAAAATACTTTTTTCATATTCTCGGTCTCACTCTTCAACATTGAATACATGTAAAAAATTGCCAAAAGATTATTCTTGTTCGAAGATGTCTCTCGAGACTTGATCGACTAAATGAAATGCGAGTAGCTTAGAAATCTAAATTTTAATTTTGGTGACAGTAATTAAATGCATTTAGCTTGATTTCACTTAACATATAATCATTGATACATGTTTTTAATGAATTCAGTAACATAAACGCGTAGTCGTCAATGTCGTTTTCATGTGAATTTAGTTTTTATAAATTCAACTTTAAAGTTTGATATTCAGAAATGTAGTTTTCCCGAGAGAATTGAACTATTTCCAGAAGCGACGCTTCATTGGAATAAAAAAGCAATTCTTTTTATTTAAAAACGTGATGTATCTATCTTACCCTATCACGGTTCAATCATGAATCATCATTTTGTATTTTTTACTTTTTTTAATTCGTGGGAACACACGTCAACATGGGGCATAAAAAGTTTTGCGGTTTTTTTTAAAGGGGCGTGTTTTATTTTGTGTAATGCTAAGATTTTTTTTCTTTTTTGTGGAAGAATCAATTTGCTATCTAATTGTGGGGTAATCATTTTGTGGTTTTCGAAAGGTCACAAATATGAGTTAAGTTCTATTAATAATAACTTAATTGTATTAATAGTAAGTAGAATGGTCCTCTTTATTTGTGTTTTTCTTCTTATTTTATGTATGTATGACTTAGAATAGTTATATGCAGTGATATAGAATCTATATACTAATACGTGAAGTAAAAACTTTTTACAGTTTATGGATGGAGAAGTGGAGGAAGGTATTTTAAATATGTTTAATAAATAATTATGTGCATAAATAAATTTACGATTATAGAAATTATAGTCTTTGCCAATAGAACCTTATTAATATTGCCACTTATTATTATTCAAATAAATTATGGTCAAATGTATACCACTTGGCGACCACTAGTAATACTCGTAGTAATTGTTGCAAATTTTGACATAGGTGTTTTAAACACTATTGCTTTTCTTATTCTCATATATAGGCGTTAATAATAAACGCTGTATGCCGTCCGTTATTTTTATTTTTCATAATTAGGTAATTGGATAGCCAATTATCTAATTATGAAAAAAACTAACTTTATACCTACCTTAATTTTGCTCCTGTGCTCCTATGTCTAAACTTTTGAATTATACGGAACTGTTGAATCTAGTTATTTTGGATATGTGATAAGCGCCGCTTTCTGCTGCACCAATTGTTGTGTGCTCAAATTCCACATAGGACAATACTCTGTGTGATCGATAAATTGTTGTTCTGAGTCTGGGTGTTTGGATACAGAATGTTTATTCCTTACGCGTGAGTTGTATTTTTTTTTAAAAAAACTATTACTCTGTGGTCTCGATTCTTTTAAGTTTGATAATCGAATTTTTAAACAACGAAAATGTAAAGTGAATACATCACTACTGCATTATCAACAGTCTTTAAAAGTTTACTGCTGACCAGCGAGGTAAAATAGGCCAAAATCTCTTTTCTCATAAAGAGGGGCCTCTCTTTAGAAAAGAGATTTTGGCCTAATTTACCTCGCTGGTCAGACGAATTAGTTTAGGGTTTCTTTCAAGTTATGTTTTGCATTACAGTGATGCTGTTCTGCATACTTTGCCGTTTTATTAGCTTGTTACGACACCTTGGTGTTGAATGGAGGTAGTAACATTCTGTATTTTTAACTGTATTCGTAATCAGTATTAATTACTATTGAATAATTATAAAATATGAAATCAATACAAATTAAAGGCAACTGTGATTGTTAAAATTGTAATTACTATATATTAAAAATCATTGCTTGATCCGAGTCTTTAGATTTGCAACTGTTAAACAAAAAAAGGTTTCAGCGTTTTTTAAATTGTTTTTTATGTCTGATCTGATGACATTAGCTTTGCTGTACAATATAATGTGTCGTTTAAAATTTTTGCTATTCCTAGTACATTTGTTTGACTTCAATAAATGCTTTTTGCTTATTTTTCTCGCAAAAACATCAATCTTTTTTTGAGAATCTCTCTTATTTTACTTTATTCTTACTTTGTTTACAGTGCGACAGTTAAGATAGCTAGAAATGGTTGCAAAAGACACATTTTTATCACATCAGGTAGGTAGAAGAGCAACGCTGACTTCAGCACGAATGGACCGGCTCGACCGGGACAGTACTGCCCTCACACAGAAGACCATCCTAAATAATGACAGCATTCTCGATGCCGCATTTCGTTGGTGAGTGTGAGACCGGAGGTCCAATCATTCTGCATCATTCTCTCGACCGCCCGAGGATGCCCGTACCTTCCAACTTACATAACCCTGCCCAATGGGCAAAGGCGAGTAATTACCGGACACAATAATAAACGAGGCATCATAAAAGCGCGTTCTGACGTTGTGTGAAACGACGACACCTGTGCGAGGGTGGCATATAGACATAGTGTAGAATAGACGCGGCAAATAGTGGTTTTTTATTTCAAAATATTACAAAAGGCCGCTATAGAAGTCAAGACACTAACAAGCTAACTACTAACTAAGACACTAACTAACAAGTTTCTACGTAAGTTGTACTTCCTATATACATATTATTTCTATATACATATTTCTAGTAAATGTAATTACTAAACTAGCCTCCTGATTAAAAAATAATTGTATGTTCCTAGACTGGCTAGCTTGATTTCTACTTATCTTCTACAGTAAAAATTATTACATGTATTTATTTCATAAGTATTACTTTAAATGTACAGTAATAAATATATTATTTAAAAATAAATTAGGATCAGTTTATAATTTAATAAACATTCGAAACTATGTATGTTTTATATTGAACTTCAATTCAATTGCTATGTATGATTTTTTTTTAAACTTCTATAACCTTTAATCAAACAAAAAAGTATTTCAATTATAAACTTCACACTCTAAAACTAACTGACACTACATATAATAATGAGGCGTCACTAACAAAAAACAGGAAATATACACGAACGTGACGAATGAAATTTCTTAGCGATTTCTCATTTCACCCCACACAATACAACCATTTGATTTGTTTAATCAAATGCGGGCTTTACAATTAATTAGATCGTTGTACACCTGAGCGAGTACCTTTATTATGTGAAAACACATTTAAACCTTACACATAGTAGTTAATAATTTATTCAAGTATGCTCTTTGTGCTATAGGATTTAAAGTCGATAATATAATAAATGAACAGCTAATTTAGAATAGTTGTTATAAACGTATCATTATTTCGAATTAAATCTTCTAGTTAATTTCCAACTAAAATATATATTTGTACACTTAAGTATATTTTGGAATTATAAAGTAATTTAAATAGTTAACTGAACATTAACAATAGTCAATCACCTGTGGTCAATGAAGGGTATGAACGACCAATCTAATATGAATTTTTAATTTGATAATTTTAGGTTTAAGTTCGTTGTTTGATTTCACAATTGACGGTTTTAACAACAGTGACAGCTAATGATTATGTCCTGAGGGCTAATTTGGGACTTCTCGTAATATAACAATGACAATTGGCAAGATATGACGTGCTTATTGTATTTTTATATTGCTACCTATAATTATTTACTTTTGTGTACGAAGTGCTTTTGAAAAAAATGAAAAGAAAAATTAGTTTTTTTTTTGTGGAAATATAAAATTGAATTAGTTTTTTACAGGGTAATAATATACAAGCGACATGAAATAACAAGTGACTTAGTAAATCTTTTATACAATAGAGTCCCCCACTTCCTGTAATTATTTATAAATGGGTAAAACCTGACTCAGTTCTAATATTTTTTATTAGAACTGGAACCTAAGCTTTGTTTTTAAAGTAACTTTGCTTATAGGTATTTGTGTCAATCGCCATCTAATTAACTACTATGTAATCAAATTTAGTTATTTCGATATGCCAATATTTCAGATTAATTTTAGATAAAATTTATTGGATTCTTTAGTATAGAACTAAAGAAACATTAAGTACTCTCGTTACCATAAAAATGTTATTATGATTGGAATTCATACTTACCTACGCATATTATAAATTCGAAAGTAACTCTGTTTATCTCTCAATTACGCTTTCACGATTACACGGTGCACCGACTTTAATAAAAGTTAGTATGCAGATATTATGATTATTGAAGATGAACATAAGATACTGTTTTAGTCGTCGAGTCGTGGGCAAAGACTAGTATAAATTTAAATTATAACATTAATACTATATCATAATATTATCTAATATTAAATATTCATCTAAAATAAATAAATAATAATATAGTCAAGTTCAATATAAAATCACTATTAATGAATACACCAATATAATTTACCCTATAAAAGTTAGTCAAGTAAATATATACTAAAAATATATATATAAAAAAAGTTGTGTGTATGTATTAATAAACACATACTCATTACACAAAGATAAATATAAAGGTTTTCTAAGCTCTCTCTGTTAAATTGTGCCGGACAGGTTCCATAACTGTTACTTGACATAAGATTTTACCAACTGTAAAATTACATTATGGAAGCAATAAAGTGTTATATAACATTATATCATAATTAGTAATATTGTAATAAAATATATCAATGCTTATTACTAGCACTCACCACATAAACTACCCAACTTAGATTACACAAAATCCCGTAACAAAAGCGTCTTGTCGTAAACATTAAATAAATCCTACGTAACTACCGCATCCCTACTTCGACTTTTATGAGCAAATTTTTAATCCCGTCGACATGTACAAGTTTATCTTACATCTTCATTGGTTGGCACATTGTTGTTTTGAGTAGAGCTAAAAACTATTAAAGTGATAGTTATAGAAATTAACTGCCTTTTTAAAAAATGGACTGCTCTCATAGGCACAAATTCTATTATCTGATTACTACAGAATTTTTTCGTTGAAGTAAAACAATTTTAATTTAGTGTAAAATATTTTCTTTGATCTGGTTTAAAATGATTTTGATTTTTATTTCCTTCATGTTTTAGCTAGGATTTTTTTTACTTGTCTGAAAAGTAAAACACAAAATCTCTAAAAATTATTAATGAAATATTTTACACTCAAAATACTTCAGTAACATTGTAAATCAATTCAAAAAATAGTTCCAAATGACTTAATATCTTATATTTTTATTCCTAAGAAAGAGCTTGAAATATGCCATAATTTTTATACATTTTCATGCATCTCATCTTACACGTACCTTATTACTATAAAAGAAGACTAATAAATATCAAAAATTTTACGATCTTAAAAATGTTCTCCACGTTTAATATCCACGCCTGACATCAAGGCTTAGATTTTACTGTCCAATACGACATCACATTTGCATACTAGTAAAATTTACTGCCAATGCATTTTGTCTTCTAATCCGGACATTTTAGCACACAGGGCGCCCTTCAAATTACCACTGACTAAATTGTGACAGTAACATCGACTTAATTAGATTAAAATAAGGTTTATTTTTGTATGATTAAGAGTACCTTTAAGATTGTATCCTAATATAATTCGCCAATTTTATCGCCAATCTTACAGGTTAGGTTAAAGATAAGTTTTTATTGTGTTTGTTTTATTTTAATTTTGTGCTGAACTTGTTTGGAGACCGACGTAATGGTTGAGGAAACAAGTTTATGAATAATCTGTTTATCTATTTTCAAAGGTTCTTTATTGGTTCATGGATTATTTATAGCTTGTTAAATAGAGTAACATGCAGTTCTTAATATTAAATAGTTTTGTGAGCCCGTGAGATACATATAAGTTTCTTATCTACCCAAATTTCTTTGATTTTTTTATTCATTCATGAGCCTACCAAAGTAATACTTTTCTCCCTGATGTAAAGCATGAGTCGATACCAAGAGTATTGGGAATACAGAGATTGGAGTATGGTGACCCACACTACGGCGGCTTAAATTGATGAAATTTTCTTCATTTTAATCCAGTTGGCACAAATCATGGATTAGTTTTGCTTTTAGTTCATTAACTCAATTACAGAATCGAGCAATCTAATTTTGTAATATAGCTAAATAATGAAGTAAGCGATAATAGAGCCACTCTGATTTTAGGATTAATGGGTCGGCTCGACCGGAGTGGTACTACCTTCACACAGAAGACCAACCTAAAAATTATAGCTATATAGACTGCACGGTTGGCCTAGTGGTTTAAGCGGTCGCCACACCGCTTCCTACTGCGCCAAGTGTCGTGGGTTCAAATCCCACGTAGGATAACACTTTGTGTGATTCACAATTTGTTGTTCTGAGTCTGGGTGTTCTTTGTGTCCTTTTCATGTATGTTTGTAAAGTCCCCCGCGACACAGGATTTATATTCCTAATGCAGGAGTTGTCTTTAAAAACAGTAGTCCTATTGTCGTATTTCGTTGACGAGTGTGAGATTGGAGGCCCAAATTTACAGAAGCGTCTCACTATGCCGCCTCACTGTTACACTATGTAAGTCACCCCACTACATTGTCTGTACTCAAAATGCGAATGTTGATTTCCACTTCTGGATTCTAATAATGCTTTTCATATAGAGTAAAGTAATTTTGGTAGTAAATATTGGTATTAATGACTTCAAGTTATACAAGGCTAATAGGGTACAGGGTTAGCAGTTTTAATGACTCTAATTCCAGATAAATATAACTATGACGTGTACTGTGCGTATAAACATGTAATTAATACCTCCTTCCAAGATAAATATTTTCTTAATTCCTTCTACTTCAGTAAATATTTGTGTTGGGAATGTGTCATATAAACAATGTTTGATGTTGATGGGTGGTATTCACCTAAACGTCATTCTTGGATTACAGTGAGGACGGGAATCGCCATTCTTAGATTCTGCTCATGCTTTCCACAAGGCTCATTGGTGTATCATACGGTCAAATTATAAATGTGCTTGTGTAATGTGCAATATATTTGGTGACGAAAAAGTATTAATGTACACTATTATCATGTTCTGAACAGCTAGACGTTCGACATAACAAATTAGATATTTTAAATTAATGAGTTAATATTTTGAAATTGGTATAGAAGAAAGCTGACATAAATGATAGTTTTTTTTAATATATTCAAGCCTACCAAAATGACTCTACTCTGGCTGTTGTAAAATATGAGTAGAATTCAAGAATAGTTGTCACTATTATCATTGTGAATGAAATGCAGATAATGCGGTATGGTGACTCACACCATGGTAGCTTATTGAGATGTTTTCGGATCGTTAGGACTTCGGTCTCACACTCAACAATTTTGGTCTTTGGATTAGGATAGTGCCGGTGTCGGTCGAGACCGCCCAATTTACCTCAAATCAGCGTAGTTCTACTATTTGATTGGTTTTGGATACGATTGTAACTCCATCCATCTCCATCACCCATATTGTTATTTAAAATTTATTTTAACATTATCATCCTAGGGTACGAACTAAATTCGAAATTACTATTATTTGATATGGCGTGTGCTGTATATTAACCCCAAGCCTGCTCTTTAAAATGTGTATTCCTACATAAAACTACGTGTTAGCCATAAGCTCCATAGCATATTCACTCGCAATCACGCGATTCATCACGGAACAACAGCGCACTTCAGATTTTACAATCGTCAAAATTTGCATGAAATTCATCTAGGGTGCGTTTATGAGCAGGAACAATTACGTATGCACTTAGAGATGTGTATGGTATGGACCAATTAATTCCTTTTATGAATATTGTGAAGTTGTTCATGTTGGGATTATTGGCGCAGAGGATAATGAAACACGTCTTCGTCTATGCTGTTCAACAGTTCGGTTTATTGTGAGCACGACAAATTGAAGTTTGTTTTAAAGAAATCTTTATCAGTTTCTTTCACTCAACACTCAATGGTCTAATGTAAACCATTTAGTTATTTATGGAGGCTTGGGTTTTTTGTTACAACCAACAGTCCCCCTCAAAAAAAGCAAGTGTACAATTCGTAATTTAAAATTAAGTTGAGTGCTAGTGTTTTTGAAACTAATTATTCATATAAAACAATAAGACAGACCCCAGAAACGCCCCCCCATCACCACTTCCTAGTGTTTTAGTTGGGAAGAAGAAGCGGAGGAACAAACTCCCCAACAACACATCTGTCTGTATTTTAAATTAGTATAAACACATACTTTGCCTTAAATCTAATATAATTATAAGGATGTCGCTTTTGCCAATATCAATATCAGTTACATTATGTCATATGTCATGATATATGGAAATATATTGTAACTTTAACATTTTATAAGCGACTTATAAACTTATATTATAATAGATTATCCAATGGAGTATGATTTCAGATTGAGTCTTAAATATTATAACTTCTCGAAATTTTTCGGTTTTAAAGATTGACTTTAATCAGAATCAACTAATGAGTATTAGTTGATTTTCTATAGAAATATACTCTTATTTTTATAATCTATAATAATAATAATAATGAATTTATTGTAGTAACATCAGCTAATTACAAAAGAAATTAATGCTAGGTATGTATCAGTGGCGGCCTTAAAGCTCGAAGACAATCTCTCGCATACAATAATGGTGCCACTTTAACATTTTAGTTTTAACATTAATTATTACATAATATGGTACCTATAAATTCAGATTGTTACATCTGGGAACTCCTCTAAGGGTATCGCTTTTGTATACATAATATTAGTTAGTTACTAACTGTACAGTGTGATTAGCGATTTAATTCCTTTTCACATTTACTTTCAAATAATATCTACATTAAAATTCAATTAAAGTATTTATTTATTTATTTTTTAATACAAGCGTTACGAAAAATTCTTCGCATCATTGTCTAATACATTAATGAAGTATAAATTTGTGTCTTAAATCTTACAAATTTGGAAAGGTATCGCTTTTGTTAACATATCAGCTAGTTAATTTCCTGTAGAAGTTTGAACTAACTTTATGAGTTCAGTAGCGATTTACTTCCATTAAAGAGTGTATTTGCTATCGACATGTTTCGAGTTTTTATGGCTTTAGACAGTATTAGGAATAGTAATATATTTACTATTTCCCTTCATTTGAATTGAAATGCTACTTAATAGCAACTTCATACTGACTGTTTTTCTTACAGCCTTATATTATGCCATATTACACTCGTCTTTGAGGACACAACATTATTAGTACAATTATTAAATTCTTTGAATAAATAGTATTTGCGTTACCGATTACTAAATGTCTAATAAAAGTACACTTAGACGTTAAACTAAAATAATAACCGTAACCGGTTAAACTTAAATACTAATAAATCTTAAATATAGATTTAAGACTATAGAGTGAGAATGATGTTTTAAACCTTTCGATAACTATTCGTTATTTTCAGACTGATATATATGACGAAACGGTGATGCCCGGTATGGTGTTTTTAAGGACAGTGACGTCATTACTATTATTATTATTGGAGTATTTCATTTTCAGAAATAACTTAAAATAAACTTCACTTCAACCGGAATTCACTTTTAATTAGTATTGATTACAAAGCTTCGAATATTTCACAATAAGTTAGATGTTTGCTGTCCGAGCGCAGCCAAACGAATCTTTTCTCCGCTGTAGCGGGCGGCTTTTTATAGGCATTGTAGTGGGGCGGTCGATCGTTGCGAGTTGTTTACGTCACTAAGAACACGTGCAGCGATGACTTATTTCTTTGAATGTTGTGTTGCGCCGATACGACCATTCTGACCGGCAGTGCGCGCTCTGCACTAGCCGTGTTTTTGATGTTTTTCCGATGAGTTTATCTGTAAAACGTAAATATTTTTCTTTGAATTGGCATCTGTGTACCTTTAATTATATTGACGTCTACACTGTGGTAGGATATGAGCATAGCGTACTATGTGTTGTGACGTACTCTGTGGTACTATGTGTTGTGACGTACTCTGTGGTACTATGTGTTGTGACGTACTCTGTGGTACTATGTGTGGTGGCGTACACTGTGGTAATATGTGTTGGCGTACTCTGTGGTACTATGTGTTGGCGTACTCTGTGGTACTATGTCGTTGCGTACTCTGTGGTACTATGTCGTGGCGTACTCTGTGGTACTATGTCGTGGCGTACTCTGTGGTACTATGTCGTAGCGTACTCTGTGGTACTATGTCGTAGCGTACTCTGTGGTACTATGTCGTAGCGTACTCTGTGGTACTATGTCGTAGCGTACTCTGTGGTACTATGTCGTAGCGTACTCTGTGGTACTATGTCGTAGCGTACTCTGTGGTACTATGTCGTAGCGTACTCTGTGGTACTATGTCGTAGCGTACTCTGTGGTACTATGTCGTAGCGTACTCTGTGGTACTATGTCGTAGCGTACTCTGTGGTACTATGTCGTAGCGTACTCTGTGGTACTATGTCGTTGCGTACTCTGTGGTACTATGTCGTTGGTTGCGTACTCTGTGGTACTATGTCGTAGCGTACACTGTGGTACTTAGTCGTAGCGTACACTGTGGTACTTAGTCGTAGCGTACACTGTGGTACTTAGTCGTAGCGTACACTGTGGTACTTAGTCGTAGCGTACACTGTGGTACTTAGTCATGTCGTACACTGTGGTACTGTGTTGCGTAGAATAGGATTGTAAAACATAACCTGAGTTCCTGGGTTTTTTTTTTTTTCTTTCTTTCTTTGTTCTGTTGCATTGGCTTGTGAAGTGGATGGTGTAGGCTCAATAACCGATACTGGAGTGTAGTCTTCTAACGCCGATACGGTTCCTGTAGCTTTGCACTTCCTTTAAGCAAGCTGCCAACCGGTGCATTCAGGTAGAGATTCCCTTGTATAATCAGGTTGTTGAGCGGAAGTGGTAGGTCACACGCCTCTGTGTGCTACTCTGAAACAACATTCAACAAACAGCATCACATAGCTCTGTCTCTCGTGTCATCGCACCAGTAAATCAAGAGAACTTCAAAACAAAACTCTTAACATCAAGATTTTATTATCAAATTTAAAATGATAATAAAAGCAAAAAGAATAATAGCTTTAATAGATAGCTGTGATCACGACAACCCGCATCATCCGTGATGTGTGATCACCCTAGAGTGATACACCACCCAGGTAGAGGAGCACCCTAGTTAGCCCATCATTTTCACGCATTAATTGCGTAAACCCTAACGATTGCAAACTATGAATGTGTGACACTGATACACTTTCTCAGAACAGCAAAGCTGTTAAAACAGAAGCCCATACTCTCGTATGTGCTCTCAAAGGCCTAAACACATCTCTCGAAGTAGGCTGAGCACGCATCCAGCGTTCATTTGCTAGACGGCGAACAGAACAAAGGTTATACTTCCCTCAGATAGTGAGTAGCCAGCAGGTTGCGCCTCGCACATAAGGCGAACAGGCCGTAGGTCATATGTCGCGTAGACGGTGTGCAGACCACAGGTCCACACCTCACCAGGCGGCGAGTAGACCGCAGATCACAGCACACGCTCAACTTGCGTAGACAGCGAGAAGACTGAAGTTTGCCGCTGAGTTAAGCACTAGGCTGCTTACGATCACCGTCATTAGTTTAGAAGATATTGTAGTACGCAAGTATGTGTGCAAACACTCGAGCATTCAGTGTAGCTTCAATTACAACTCACAAGCCTTTCGGTAACTTCACTCATTACCGATTCGATACTGGTGAACTGGATTACACCTCCTTTACATTGAACTCTGTTGTTCCCCCGTACGAAGCACGGATGCAGCTTCTATCGCTTAGCACCATGTTTACTAGCTGTAAAGAAAGCGTTATACCCACGAACATACCGAAACATATTGAAGTACCCGCACTTTTTTTTTTTAATTTAAGTATCACACGTTTGATAACATTTCTGAAAACAAAAACGATTTATATTCGTTTGCAATTGTTACTCAAAACCCGATATAGGCTACATGTCACTTCATTTACGATTTTACGATTTCCGACGTTGTTAAATAACTTTCCATTTTATTTTTCTTGTTGTTGTCGGTAGTTATTTATTACCAAAGCTTTAACTATCGATTTGAATGAAGAAACACAACAAAAATTGAGTTTAGATAGCGAACAGTCTAGAACACATGGTAATCTCACTTCTGATGACGAAACGGTGATGCCCGGTATGGTGTTTTTAAGGACAGTGACGTCATTACTATTATTATTATTGGAGTATTTCATTTTCAGAAATAACTTAAAATAAACTTCACTTCAACCGGAATTCACTTTTAATTAGTATTGATTACAAAGCTTCGAATATTTCACAATAAGTTAGATGTTTGCTGTCCGAGCGCAGCCAAACGAATCTTTTCTCCGCTGTAGCGGGCGGCTTTTTATAGGCATTGTAGTGGGGCGGTCGATCGTTGCGAGTTGTTTACGTCACTAAGAACACGTGCAGCGATGACTTATTTCTTTGAATGTTGTGTTGCGCCGATATATAAGATGCATTTGAAATTCTTCGAAAAAAAACGGATTAAAGCATGTTATAAATAAATGGATTGATATTGATATAAATATAATGAAATTGCATTTTTGACTATTGAATGTAGATACCAAGGATATTTTTATTTATTTATTTCAAATCATAAAGATCTTGCATTCTCTAAATCGTATTCGGAAATATCAAACCATAAATATTTTTAGCTTAAATAAATACATCGTCACAATGCAATATCATTTACAATTATTCATGAAGTGTTTGTTTACATATGCAATTTCACACTTATACAATTTTGGTCTAATATTTATTTATAAGAATCCACTTCTCAATTTTCAAAGACCCATACTTTAACTTTTAACAACAACATTGAAGTACTCAAACTAACAATACAATGATTGTTTGAGACCACCTAACGTTTTATTTAATTTATTACACACTTGGTTTTGTTTATATAATTTATTTGAAATAGGATTATTACAAATACGGTTTTTTTTTACGTCCCTGTATTGTAAGTTTCCTGTATACTATGGCATTCTAGCTTTTCTTTTAAATATTGGAGCCTACCAAAATGACTTTACTCTGCTTGATGGAAAGCATAAGTAGAATCCAGGAGTAGGGGCCACTATCCTCATTGTGAGTGTATACAATACAGTATGGTGACCCACACCATGGCGACTTAGTAAAATGTTTGACGCAGAATGATTGGGTCTCCGGTTTCACACTTACCAACGAATATCAAAACTAATTCAAAAATAAATTCTTCCCGATAAGGGCTCAAGCAACCAAAACGTGTTTTGTATCGTATGATATGATCAAATTCATTGCCTTTTATATTGAACAATTATCCTTTACTACTAGGTATATGAAGATGTTAAATCTTAGATCTTTCTCCAAAATACCATCTTTGATTGCTTTGAAGTGATTGTATATCGCTTTGCCTATTTGCCTTAGCAATTAGTCTTTTAACTAGCAATTCAAACTTCTGGTATAATAAATATATATAATTATAGTGATAGTAGAGATTCTACATTTTTTAAGAAACATAAATTTCCTTACACCTTTTAAATAATTATTTCACTGAGTCATTTGCTCCTGTGCTTTTAGCAGGAAAACAAAATTGGTGACTATAATATATATTTGGCGTACAAACAATGCCTTGATCGATATCGATTAGATCGATTACTTTTGTCTATTTGTATTCAGACTAACATACAAATTTTCTTTTTATTTGCTCTAAATTTGATACATATAAACTTTGCCAGATTATTTTCAGGCTCATTGATTACTTTATTTTTCATAATTTAACATAAATCAGCCCTATTGCATTATTTTAAGGCTTTATTATTGTTTTGTTTTAATTACAAATAATTATATTAGTATTGCCAGATTATTATCATCAGGCTTAGTAATTATTTTATTTATCATAATTTGACATTTATTAGCTTTGCCGGATTATTTGCAGGCTCACTAATTTTGTGCCTAGTTGACATAGATATTTTTTTTTTTTTTATTAATACATATTATTTTAATATTTATTATTTTGGGCTTACTCATTTTTGTTGGTTTCTTTCTCAATTAATTCCATGAAATTAATGAAATAGGCGAAAAATATTTGGCTTAATACTGAAGGTAATTTAAATAAAAGTTAATTTTGCTTAATTTTAAGTAAATATTTCTATGCGTTGAATGATAATTAAATGCGTGATTAAAAACTCTAATGGGGAACATATTGGATATACAAGTGGCTGTGAATACAGCTTTCTCTCGCACTTTTAACTTTTGTACCTAATTGAAACTAATTTATAAGGTACTTCAGTTTGTGTACGATTTATGCGTTTTATGATACTGTTATAAATGAATTCCTTTATCAACACAAAATATTTGGAAATACGTACTTTTAAGTTATACAAGTAATATTATTGTACGATAATTTTGGTTAAACTTTAATTAGAATTGTAACGTTTGAAACACGTATACACTTCTGATATTTGAACAGTGATCCTTTTAAAGGATATAATCGTTATTAGGCATAACATCATCGATAATATGACTTTTTAACTTTTAAGGTAAATTAAAATTCATTTATGCGTTGATGCCAGAACTTATAGGTGTACATGTTGAATTATAAGCGTAATTTAGTCATAATTAAATTAAATATAATTAGAACAACTTACTTAAAGATATTACAACATATTGTTAGTGCTGGTACCAGACTTATAATATTTGTTGTTTTTGTAAACTTGCAAGTTTATTACAGAAAATTGACATACCTGTTCCTTGAATGTTTTTTTTTTTATTGATATATTAAAATAGTAACCTTGAAATCTTAGATTAATAGTGATATTAAATTTTCCTTTTTTCAAATGCGATATGCTTGTTCTTCACAACTCCGATTTTTATTGGGTTTTGTAGCGTATTATGTATGATGAAATACGTCCTGTTTATTTGAGTATGATTCGTTGCATTCGAAACTAAAAGAAAATAATTTGTATTATTATTTGCATTAATTAATTAATTATGTAACTCACATTTTGAATTTGAATAAATGAAACTCTCCTTGTTACTGTTGGAAATCTGCACATCATTTACGAGGGAATTCTTGCTGCTGCTTTTACAACCATTTCGGCAGTTTTTCTCGAAAGAATGACAATCTTTCTTGATATGATTTCGTCGACCACATTGCTTTTTATTCAACTTTAAAATCTTATGAACTGAAGTGTTAGAATCAATGATAACATATCATTGATTGGAATATGGTTTATATTACATTATATTCTTCAATCATCTTTTCTTGAATGCAGTAGTATTTCACGGTTAAATGTTCCACTCTTTTTCTAAAGTTGTTATAACGCCATCGTAGGAAGTAGGTAGCGTTAACAATAATTGTGCCACCTTATCCATCTCGTTTAATTTTGATTTGATACGAAAATTCAAATACAATATCGCTCCACCATGACTTCATGTAAATATTTCTCTTCTTTCATGAATTAAATTTGAATATAATTTAAACTTATATTTAAAAATATTCTTGTTAACTTTAATCACTTTGAATACTGTACTACTTTTTAATAACGTAGCCTGGGCCCATAACCTGTTGGGATTATTGGCGCAGAGGATAATGAAACACGTCTTCGTCTATGCTGTTCAACAGTTCGGTTTATTGTGAGCACGACAAATTGAAGTTTGTTTTAAAGAAATCTTTATCAGTTTCTTTCACTCAACACTCAATGGTCTAATGTAAACCATTTAGTTATTTATGGAGGCTTGGGTTTTTTGTTACAACCAACAGTTCATAATGAAGAAATTGAGGCGTGTATTACAATAAATCATATGTCCCTGAGACATAGGTAGCAGAGAAGTCTCTCTAGATTTTTCAAATCACCAAAAGTCACACATGACGTTTTATTTTCTCCCAACTTTCATAAAGATGAAATGAGGCGAAGGAAGAAAAGAGTATGTATGTGGATGCGTAAATGATGTTGAATGATGCGTTGAAGAAGGATCCTACAATACTTACTTAGACGTTACTACCCTCTCACAGCAGACTAACCTAAAATGATAACATTAGTGGTGACTATTTTCATTGGTGAGTGATAGACTGGAGGTCCAAATATGTTGATGTAGAATCTCAAAAGACCACCATAGTATGGGTCACCAAACTGCAGGGTGTGCATTCGCAATGAGCATGGTGACCATTCTACTCATTCTTTCAATCAGGCCGAACGGAGTCACTTTGACAAGTTCACTAAACTATAAATTTACATTGTATATAAATAAATAAATACTTTGGACATCTGACACACAACATCATCTAGTCCCAAGCTAAGCAGAGCTTGTGTTATGGGTACTAGACAACTGATATAAATACATAAACATACTTTTTTTTTTGTAAATACATACTTAATATACATAGAAAACACCCAGACTCCGAAACAAATATTTGTGAATCACACAAATAATATTTGGTCCGACCCGGGAATCGAACCCGAGACCTCTTGATCAACAGCCGCATACGCTAACCATTAGACCAACGAGGCAGTCGATATAGATCTACTATTTGATATATGTATTATATTCCACGACTTCACAGGACTTTAAAAACAACATTCTATTTCCAAAATGTTGTATCAGGTGATCTGTTTTTCATCATCATCAACAGCCTTTAACAGTCCACTGCTGGACATAGGCCTCTCCTTTGAAAGGAAGTTTTGGCCTATTATGCCACGCTGGCCAGACGGGATGGTAAAGGGTTTGTTTCAAGTTTTCCTTCTCTTGGCAGGATGTTAGCTGCTTATTTTGTTCCTTTAGTCGCCTCTTACGACACCCATGGAATGAATAGGGGTGGTGACACTTTGTATTCTTAATCCGTCACCACACGGACAGATCTGTTTTTACAAATAAGAAAAACACGTAAACTGAGTCGATATTCAATGTTTGAAATCGAACTACTCTGTAACTATTGAATTGAGTAGGACCTTTACGACCCTACAATTAGTAATGCCAAATTAATAAACTTCGAAGTTAAGGACCATATGTCGCCAGAAAATCGACACCCATTCGTTAACAAAGATGTCGAAACAAACGCTAATTTTAACACGTAACAACAGAATCGTCACGTGTTTACAATCAACTGGTACATTTAGTTTCACGGTAGTGGGATTCGTACCAAAGAAATCTAAATTAAGATTGTCTCAACAAACAAAATGAATGTGCATGATTGATTGCTGTCAAAAGATTCTGTTGTGGGTGGTTAAATGAGTCGATGTAAGCTGCTTATGGTAAAATAATTTACAACGGATGACTTTTAGGAGAAAAAATATAAAAAGTGTTTTTTTTTTTAAATTACGACTAACTATCAGTCAGTGAAAATCCTGTCAAAATCAGTCCAATTATTATATTTATATAGATTACTAGCTGATGCCCGTGGCTCCGCTCGCGTTCTAGGGTATGAAAAATAGATAGTAGCCGATTCTCAGACTTACTGAATATGCATAAAAAAATTCATAAGAATCGGTTGAGCCGTTTCGGAGGAGTATGGGAACGAACATTGTGACACGAGAATTTTATATATAAGACTAGCTGATGCCCGCGGCTCCGCTCGCGCCCTAGGAGTATAAAAAATAGATGTTAGCCAATTCTCAGACCTACTGAATATGCATATAAAGTTTCATAAAGATCGGTCAAGCCGTTTCGGAAGAGTATGGCAACGAAAACTGTGACACGAGAATTTTATATATTAGATAGTAAATCCATGGTAAAGCGTTTCAATAAGTGGTATTTTTAATGAGTGAAATAGAATTTAGAAATTCGAATTTGTTTAAAACTTTGTTTTATTCTAACGTAACTTATAGACTTATTATATTCAAGGGAAAATAAATAAGATTGTTCCGAAATTCCAGACATTTTATGAATACTTTAAAATAATGCTTCTTAGCATAATATATGAACAGTTTTTTACTGATCCCATTTCCTTGTAGGGAAATAACTCAATTAAGCCAACCTCGATGAAACTAATCAGAAACCATAAAATTAAGGCAACTATAAAACGCGGCTGTGCCGGGTATCGAACCTCGTAAACCAAATGAGGACATTCGTAAGCATCTAGTGACGAGATAAATCTTGCAATTTTGCTTGTCGTAATTTTGTGCGAATGAATAAGATTTATTTAAGGTTTTTTGTAACGAAATTGAGGTGTTCTCGAGAATGTTTAGAGCTTGTTTTATACTGAATAAATCTTTCATCACAATCAAATTAATCTTCTCTTCATTCAATCATCATCATCATCAATATTTCTATCGTCATTATCAAAAATGATATATACTGTTATTTCTTTCGATTTTCTGTTTTGTGTATAAATGTTTAGTGTTGTCGAATTTGAAAACACAAAACTGTTTTTTCTTCACATGTATCACAGTATTTCAGTAATACCATTAAAGTTAAAAATATCAAGCATTAAGGGGCTTAGCTATCCTAATTTATTCATAAAGAGCTTAAAAGCACAGAATTAATTATATCATCATCCCTTCTAAATATACTTTGATGACAATTTGCCTTCAAGGCTAAAACCTTTTCTGTAACAGTCACAAGTAGCTATTTGAATATTTGACAAATAGCTTCAGGCAAATTTGTCAATTAGACAAATTATACTGTCAAAGCGACATTAGCATAATAAAATACGATAATATTTTGTCTTAACTGAAGTGCATTCAAATTTAGCTACAGAGCTAATTGTTAGAAATATACAACGGTTAATTTTCTAAGAAAATGCCAATGTCAATTTTTTTGTATTGTAACTAAGAGAGTTATAGTTTTTCTAGCATAAGAGATACTGTTGTCTTATTAGTACTGAATGTTTGTGTTTTATAACTAGTATATATAACTAGAGGCCCGCCCCGGCTTTGTACGGGTAGATTTAGGTATTTCCAAACATTTTAAACTTGACAAATTACAACCTTGAGAATCAATCTATCCATTGTAAAAAACAGAATGAAATTCAGTGCAGTAGTTTTTGAATTTATCGCGAACAAATAGAGGACTTTGTTTTATAATACCTATGTTGTGACAATAACATGTCTAGCCCTAGAGAGAGATGGACAAAAGTACATTTATATTCATAAAACTATCTTTGTGTAACTACGTTAATTAACATTACTGAACGTTCTCTTTTCAGTGTTAAATCCCGTTTAAAGACAAGACATTTCACACGTAGATAATAATATATAAAGCGATTAAAAAATAGACCAAAACTAACTAGTACTATTATCTACTAACTAACTACATATTGATAATGGTTCCTAAATCAACACATCACATGACATCTTCAATGATAAGTGATAACCATTCCCTATTCAATCAAGGTTGTCAATTTTGCTTCGTTACGTGGAAGCCGCTTTGATAAGACATGCAGATAGGATTATAGACGGTGGCACCCCTGTCCGGGCAATCATTAGGCTTGCAGCTTGTTTAGCACTAAATCCTTTGTCTATTACTGCTAGGGATGGGAAAGTGCCGATATTCGAATACACTAATATACGGGTTACTGTGATGTTACTGACTCATGCCTAGACTAAATTACATGTAACTATATTTATTAATTGTACTTTTTGTTTCTTATTTTATTACAAAAATCGTGGCATTATGAAATACAATTTTGAATAGAATATAATATTTCAGACATATTATACACAACGCCATCTTATCCGCAACTAAGCAGAGCTTAAATTATGGGACTAGACAACTGATATAAATACATAAATATACTTTTTTGCAAATACATTCATATAATAAATAGAAGACACCCAAACTCCGAAAATTTTTTTGCGAATCACTCTAATATCTGGTCCGACCCAGGAATCTAACATCATCATCATCATCAACAGCCTTTAACAGTCCACTGCTGGACATAGGCCTCTCCTTTGAAAGGAGGTTTTGGCCTACTATACCACGCTGGCCAGACGGGTTGGTAAAGGGTTTGTTTCAAGTTTTCCTTCTCTTGGCAGTGATGTTAGCTGCTTATTTTGTTCCTTTAGTCGCCTCTTACGACACCCATGGAATGAATAGGGGTGGTGACACTTTGTATTCTTAATCCGTCACCACACGGACTAATCCGTCACCACACGGACTCAGGCGGGCCCTACCTTGTCGTGGTGAGCTGGCAAGTTCTTATATTAAGAGCGCTGGAGAAAATTGGACCAGATCAGGAATCTAACCCGAGACCTTAAACACAGCAGTCGCATATGCTCCCAAAGCGCCACCGAGGCAGCCAATGAATGTTAAATTCATATCATAAAACCAACCTTCTGGTTTTTTCTAGGAATTACTGAACGAAAGAGTAAAATATACTTGTATGCAATTTTTTGTTAATAAAGTTATTGACGAGGATTTTATATCAACTTTTAAAACATAGTAATAATTAAATAGTTGAGACTGTTTAAAAACATATTCCACCTTACATAAACTCATTCTAGTCTGATAAGTCTCATAAGAATTTGAATGTTTTGGTGCTTGTCAAAATACTTTTATCCATTAGGCTTTGGTCTTTTATCCATTTAGTCTCCAAAATGGGTACCTACATTTAACAAACTAGAATCTTTCTTAATAATGCATATATATTAAATCGTATGTAAGACAAAAATACATATTTTCAAAATGTATTTCCGTAATTTTTAAGATTTGTCACGGGATGTTTTTTAAATATTTAATTTTTATTCATACTTGATTTTATTTATCAATTTTAAATAACATCACTATTACTGGTTTGAATCAAATAAGTGTGATTTGGTTTAAATTGAACGTGCACTGTGTTTAGATTGAATGCCTGTTTAGTGAACATGCTGTATATAGATACAATCAGTTTCAACATTAACAGAATTGTGTGTTGTTCTGTTTTGGTTGTGAGCTATTTAGGAGTTTGCAGTTAGTTAATATAAGCAAACGTTCTGGTAGAAAGTTTGGATCTGTTGTGAGATAGCTGAGATCCAGTTTTAGGCTGTACTACTCTTTCAAATAGTGTCATAATAAATAAATATTTTGCTAAGAATATTGCTAATTCATATTATGTTTTCCTTAGTATCTCTTCTACGTTTGTAAATGCTTAATTTGCACTAAATCATGTTGTATGCATTGTTTTTTTTTTAGTTGCATTACGTGATGCATAAATATTAGTTTCAATTTGATTAACTTCATGCTGAAGGACAGACCGAGTTTAAGAGTGAGTTTCTTTCATATCTAAATATGGTCACGGTGGCCGTCTTCGGCGTTGCCATTGTTGAAGTATTGAAGTATTTACGACTATAAGTAGTGCAAACCGGTCCCATCACCAAACACAGTCACCGTATGTAGCTTTGTGATTGTGACCCATTCCATGGCGGTCTGGTCAGACGTTTCTGCATCATTATCCCGGCTTCTGGAGTCCGAGAGCATGATGCAAATTGATTGGGCTTCCGGTCTCACATTCCCCAAAGAGATCCCCAAAGACATCCCACAAGAGATATCCTAAATTAAATACAACCAATAAAAATATTTTTTATATCTACCTTGTTTAATAGACATAATAAATTGTTGAGTAATTTTCATGCTATACCAATTATGTATTCAAAATTTACTTTATAGTTTGAAATGAAGTATTCAAAATTTACTTTAGTGAGTGATAAGTATTAGTAAGGGCCTTTTTACCCCCCGACGGTTGACTCAGGGACCCTACTCTGAGGATGACCTGGATCATGCTATTTCAGGTCCTCCCCAGGATCGACGACACACCTATCTAGACTTTACTCCTGGGAAAAGTCTCCGCTTCCCCCTGCCTGAATCACTACAAATGCGGCTTTATCGCAATTTGTTACGAAGTCGTCTTTTCACCGCCGACTGCAGCAATTAATTAATTAATCTGCCAATGTGTGTGTCAAGCTGCCAGAGAGTGACCTCCCACTCTCTGGCAGCTTTCAGCCCGGTTGACTACTGGGTTAATAAAGGGGTGAGGCTAAGTTCCATTTTTATAAAGTTTTATTAAAACAAAGTATTTGGACTCCACTTTGGATTAGCTAGAATTTAAATTACACCAAATCTTAATCTACTACTGTCGTTGAACTTAGAGCTTCATTCATGTGTATAATATATCTCTTTTAATCATTGTATTTGTCATCATATGCATCGACTTATAATGAAGAGATCTACAGCTTTACATGCGCCTTTCGAAACGTACATTGCAAGTGACACGCTCAATCTATATTTACGATTAAAGTATTGATGCAGGCGTCTACCTTACGTCTTACAATACACTTTTACTGCATCTCTTGACAAACAACTCCAATGAATGTATTTAAGAGATTGAAGATACCGAAGTCATAGGTGCTTCACTGGCAGAAAACCGACCTTCAGTTATGATGTACTCCAAACCGATTTCGGCTACAATGGCCGGTTGGCCAGGCCGTCAGATATTATAATGCACAAATGTGTGTCATTTTCTGTTCCCTTGCTCTTTCAATCCGATCGGACGGCTATCCAACACGATCTGGGACAGTAGAGGAACAGGATTTCTTTACATACTCTCCGAGGCACAAAATTACTTGATACCAGTTTTTTAAGCGATTGTGGTATTACTTCTAACAAGTCTACGTGTACGTAACGATATATGGCTTTACTACAGTACTATAATGTTAATGGTTATATGCAGTACATGCATAAGTTTTGTGTAACTTAAATGCAAAAGAAGAGTACTTTATCTACACTTGTTTCAGACTAGCTGTACTCCACATTGTTTTAAAGGCACCACTAAACACGCAAGAAACACCGCGCGATACAGCTTGAATCTAAATAAATATCAAAGATATTATTTATCAGCACAAGGGTGCCCTAAAGGTTGGTACAAACGAAAATATCACTAACAGTTACCTAGCTAACTCTTTCTATCTTAACTTTTTTGGGGACGTTGGTGATTAGTCATTCTAAATTGTCTCCTACTAACTCTAGCGCAATGGTTTACATAATATGTCCTAACATGTTATCTCTCATTATAATTTCACAGGAAGCTAATTACAAGAATCAGAGCTTAGGTAATTAATTTGATTATGTAATCAGGGTAATCAAATCAACATTTGATTTGTGATTGAAAGCTTAATAACCTCATTAATTGTGTTTGGGGCTTAGCAATAATCCCTCTGATTCACCTAGGTGGTTGGCAGAATTTGTAATTGGTTACCTGATCACGTGAAATGTATTGGAAAATGAAATTCATTAATGTAAAACAAAAACTTAGATTATTAGTATTAATCATATCGGAATTTTCAAAATTATTGTAGATAAGAAAAATACTGAGGTCTAGTACAGCACTTATTTTCTATTTAAATAGGTTGATTTTCTACATAAATTGCGTACTATAAATATGAAATAGACTTTATTTCCACTTTGGTCACTTTGGTAGGCCTAAATATTACACAAAACGAAGATATAGGGGGGTCAAAATAGCCTGGATTGCTTTGAGAAAAGTATGCCACTTTTTGCTCGACTTGGCGTGAAATTAAAAATCAAGGTTTTTGAAATACATCGAAAAATAATAATTCTCACGTGCAAATTCAAACTACATTATGGTTTACTTTATGATTGTAATAAATTTTAATTAAAAATTGTAGTGGCGAATGAAGAACCTTTTTTCTAAAGCCCGATAAAAAATACACAACAAAACAATAAAACTATTTCGTTAAAATCTCAAAAAACTGGCATAAAAATTATCATAGACAAATTAATCAGTGTCAATATAACATGCCAGCGTTCAAAATTTGTTTTGTGGTGTTTTGTGATAAATAATTCTTAAAAGACATTAAAATAAGTATTTAATTTGTCTTAATTACAACAGCAATGTCTTTTCATAGAATCTTGGTGTTGTTTGCGACTTAGTGCGAGTGATGAATGCAGCAGATAAACGACCCTTTGAAGAAAGATATTCGGCATGCTTCATTGACTTCGGTGTTAAAACTGGTAAAGCTCAACAACTCAAATTATTCTCCATTTAAAAGACATGTTTTTAAATGACCATATTTTTAAAATTCTTATCTTAGCTAGTCACATGAAATAAAAAAAAAGATAGTGTAATTCAATTGAAAAAGGTCATAATCATAATTGCATTAATAATTGGATATTGCTCATGAAAAGGAAAATGGTTGCTTAGTATATTTACCTAATACTCTTCTATTCAAACCATATTTATAGCTGACTGTAGCCAGTAATTGGTTAGCAGGCAATTTGCAATGCAAATTAAAGCCCCACAAAAAATTGATAATGTCAAGGGCTATTTACTAACTAATTTTAATAACAGGTAAGACTTTCGTTAAGACATTGATGGGTCATTTATTTTCAATGGTCCACAATACAATTTAAAAGATAACTAATCCCTCCTACATCGGTTTATTAAGATGGACATGAATGATTCGCAAACACCGAGAAATGGAACTCCCGAGAATCTGACAGAAACTTATTTGACAATAGAAATAATTGAACGATTTTGGAAATGTATTTTCCTTAATTTGAGCCATCAAAGTGCCTGTACTATTCCTGATGGAAATCATGAGCAGAATCCAAGAGTGTTGGTCACCATGCTCACTGTGAGAGCACACAATGCAGCATGGTGACCCACACTATGGCGGTAAAGTGAGATGCTTCGGTATCATGGGGCCCCCGGTCACGCACTCACTCACTAACGAAATAAAACATTAAGAATACTACTTTTGAAAGAAGGGTAGTACCACCTTAGCCAAGCAGGTCCTATTCTATAGAATTATATAGAATTCGTGCTGTATATCACCGTTACATAAAGGTCAAATAAAATAGACATTTTCAGAACTAAATTGTAAGGCCTAATCTATATCCAATAATACCTTTTACTTTTTTTTTATCTTTAGTTACAGGCCTGTTGATCGGCAGTATGATGGGTAGTTTCTTCTTCCGCGGTTACAAAAAGTGGCCTATGTTTATCGGAGGAGGACTTGGATTCGGTATGGCCTACATGAACTGTGAAAATAGTCTCAACAGTTTCCTGTTGTCTATGGATCCGAAAGTTTGTGTTATAAAGTAAGTGTTTAAAAGGTATCAAGCTACTTTACTATTCATTTTTAACTGACTTCCAAAAGGAGGAGGTTCTCAATTTGATTGGTTTATATTTTTTATGGATGTACATGTACACCGATTATGCTGAGACATATGATCCGATTTACGTGATTATTCTTTGGTTTGATGCGGGATACTTGCCATTTGGCCCCATAAAAATTTAACATATTTTTTTTGTTAACCTTTGTTAAAACAAAAAAAAGTGGTTTTGCTTCGCTTTGCATCCAGTCATCAATTATAATTTTTACTAAATTACTGCAAATCAAACAGGAAGGTTGGCAGTATGTATGTAGCGTCTAACCTCTGCGTCTAATATCGTCTAATATCTATGGTCTAAACTAACGAACCGATTTTTTAGAATGGCCTGGGTGTCAAAGGCTATTCACATTTATTTAAAATATTTATATAGTCGGGTTATAGTATGTTCAACTTATACTTAACTATTTGATTATTATTTACATAATGACTGGTAATTGTTTTCAAAGTTCTTAATTATAAACTTGTTATTAATATTTCGTAGAGCTACAAACGTGTTCAAACTTCAAATACTGACAAAATTCACGGACAAAATTTAGTCAATACTATTTCAAGTTACCAATTTTAGTGTAACAATACTTGAGTAATAATTAAACTGTCATTGAATGTGTGAATTGTCATTCCAATATAAGGAACGTGTGCCGCCTGCTGTCAACTTAATTAACAGTTTTCACTATAGCATTAATATGTCAGAAATCATGACTAACATCTATTGGAGCTAACACTTCTGTCCGAAATATATTCAGGTTTATTTGCTTTACTTTTCCAATAAGTAATGTGATTTTAAATAATGACCCATTCTTCTTAACTTTCCTTGGATAATATGCTTCATGAAATCTATAATTATGAGTATATTATATTACTTGTGGCTGTGTATATTGGAAATCGTACCATGTTTATTTCAAAGCCTTTGATACTCACAATTCTATTAATCCAGAAATTACCCCCTATAACGTCACAATCTCACAATATCACAAATTTACAAACTCACAAAGCTTACCTATTTACACACCTAATTAATATTTATTTTATTTACCTAATTGCATAGATGTACAAATAGATGCATAAATGTAAAAAAAGCCACATCGTAACTTAAAAATACCAAAGATTATTATCGCTTAATATACTATAGAGTAAAACTCAACAATGCGACAATTAGTAGCGGATACCCAACCAATATACAAAATCAAGAAGACCAACCAAGAAGATCATAAATAAAAAAAGGAAACAAAAGAAAAGAAAAAAAGAAACTAAGTACAGAATTTCAGATAACAAAACATACAATATTATGCAAACTTTCTGCCATTATTGCCACAAACATAA
The DNA here is from genome assembly GCA_932526445.1 of Phragmatobia fuliginosa. NCBI lineage: Eukaryota > Metazoa > Arthropoda > Insecta > Lepidoptera > Erebidae > Phragmatobia > Phragmatobia fuliginosa. The sequence goes on along the minus strand of OW052078.1, from coordinate 14,615,009 downwards.
TTGTTTCATAAAGATTTACAAAAAAAGTCTATTCCTTTTAAAATCTTACCAAATTAGCTACAGTAGACAGTGAACAGCTTTGAAAGTGGAGACGGGAACTAATTACGTCTATAAAATATTGAAATGGACGAATAAAAGAATAGTGTTCGTAAAACGGTTGCTTACATTGTACTACTGATAATGAAGAAGTTAGGAGACATTGCGCTATAAATATTGGTTGCTGCAAACTGTAGGGTTGGCAAAAATAGTAGCTTTGGCCCAACCAACGAATCAGTCGATTTAAATATGTTGTACATACAGCAAAATAAATTTAAAGTTACACAGGATTTCATTTTTATATATAATATTTGTATTTTGCTTATTTTGCGAAGATTCGCGGTAGACATATAATTTTTACATAGCACGATTTTGACCATGGAGTTTTAAAGGGTTTCTAATAAAAACCGGTCATAGCCGCAATTAAAAAAGTTATTTGATATCATTCATAGAAAAATAAATTAATTGGTGTTATATTTCGTTAAAATCTAAAAGTGACAACCCTGCAAAAAGTCCTATCAAAATACCCAAACGGTCAACAGTGAAGACGTTATACCTTTCTTTCCTCGCAGCGGGACATTTCCCTTCGCCATTTGGCTCTTTGTCTCCACATAAAGGTCACTTACTACCGCTTCTTCTATTCAACTTTTAGTTACTACCATATTTGTATAGAATTCGGCACCGCCTTCCTTTATGCCATCCATGTTTGCAAACCTGCCGCCTATTCACCACCCACAGAGATTTAAACCAATTTAAAATTTAGCAAGTTAAAAAAAAAATCTTTAAGTGTATGCCATTGAGGTTTATTTTTGAAATGTACGGCTGCATCTTCAGCTTGGGTTTTTAGTAAATCATCACTTGTTTTTCCGTTTTAAACATTTTTATTTGTTACGTTCCGATCGTTTGTGAGTCATGTTGGTTTCGAGCTTTGAGGTGCACCGATTGGGCGTTTCTATGGCTTTTTGTACCTCAACGGCCGTCAGTTACATTTCAAATTGCTTTTCGTTTTAGAACAATGGTTTCGAAGCTGTTGTTAAATGAGGTTCTGTGACTTTTTGCTATTATACTGATTTATCTAAGTTTAAGATTTCTTACTATACACTTACTCATTGAAACCTAATTTATATAAAAAAAAATCCCATTAAATATTTAACATGTATGTCTAGCAGTTAACATAATTATGCTAATCAAGAGGTCTTAGATTCGATTGCCGGTTTGAGCCAAATGTTGATAATATAATCTGCAAATGTTTTGTTTCGGAGTTTATGCGTTTCTATGTATAAAATGTGTATTGTATTTATAAAAACGTAAATATGAATTTATATCAGTTGTCTAGTAGCAGAGTACAAGCTATGCTTAGTTTGGGTGGGACTAGATGACGTGGTATGTCAGATGTCCAAAATGTCCGATTTTCGTTCCGATCCGAAATTCAATAGACCCGATAGCGTAAGATTTGTAATAGTCGCTTTTTCCCTATTTCTATTACAAACCAACAAAATTTTATTATAACCATCAATTTACACTTTTTAAATAGGCTCGTAAAAGCTTTTCAACTCCACTATAGTTTATTAGGTATCTTGGCTATTTGCCGATAATGGATCGATTATGAACCGATTTGAACCTAAGATTCGTATAAAATATTTCAACCCTAAAAGTAGATTGTTATAGGGTGAGGAATACTTATTCTTACCATTTACCAGAATTTAGGCGCATTGAACTCGATGTATTTTTTCATAAAAATATTATTCAATTTTAAATAAAGCTTCGCAAGCTTTATGTTCCGGGGTTCTGTATAAATCGAGGCAAGGCAGTATAGCTAGAGGCAATTTTAATTGAATGTACAGACAATTCAAATGTCAATGTTTACATCGAACAGCTTGTAAACGTTGAAATGTTGAAGGAAAAAGGCAGGTGAAAGGGTGATGAAAGTACAATATGATTTTTATTGTAGACTAGCCGTGCCCCGCGGTTTCACTCGCGTTTTTCTCGTTTCCGTGGAATTCGTTAGGTTTTCGATTTTACACCTTGTATTACAAAATTTTACAAAATAGCAATTTTATTAAGGATCCCTAATTTTGAAAAAAAATAGCCTATAGCCTTCCTCGATAAATGGACTACCCAACTCTGAAAGAATCATTCAAATCGGACCAGTAGTTCCAGAGATTAGCGCGTTCAAACAAACAAACAAACTCTGCAGCTTTATAATATTTTAAGTATAGATTTTGTGATATATATTGCCAAGGTGGCTTAAGTATTAAGAAGTAACAACATATTTTAAAATTTCATTATCACTGTGTTATATATTAACATACAGGTAGAAATCTATTTTTTGAAAGGTAGTGTTTAACCTTTATCTAATGTGGACTTTTTTTCCATTTTCAGGAAGCAGCCATAAGCGGCAATGATTGTGCACCGCTAAACTTAGCCTTGTAGAATTTAGTCGTACTTAAAATTACTTTAAAAATATGCATTATTCAATAAAGAAACATTTCTGTACAATAAATATTTTTTTTACATAACAAATATTGTTGTTTTCTTTTATTGTATTAAGTGTGTATTGCCTTAGCTTTCCACACTGTTCTAGCGATTATGGTTTGAAGAATTTCTAATTGGAAGCTCGGAGTATGGAAGTAAGCGGTGTTTCAAGGCCGTGCCTAAGAGATCACGTTAAACTGACGGTCCTGGTTGTCTTGAATACATATATGTTCATTTTTGGGGAGTCAGTGCCCACAAATAAAGTAAACTAAACAAAACGAATAATTTTCACTTCGTGTATTTCAAAAATCGGTCAACACAGGACCCCTACGGCAACACAGGTGACTTTCTACTCTATCCATATCATCGATTGGCTTAAGGGCCTGGTAAACGATCAAATTTTTTTGACAAATTTGTTGGTCAAACATCACGTTTACGTCAAAAGAGCCCTCTATACGATCAAATTTGTTTGACAAACGCGTCAAACAGCAGCACACGATCAAATAATTTGACAAACACGTAAATTTGTCAAACAAATTTGATCGTTTACCGGGCCCATTAGTGATTTAGGCTGTCGACACGCCGCTTTCTGCTGCGCCAATTATTATGGATTCAAACCACATTGAACAATACTTGGTCCCCAAATATTTGTCCTGAGTCTGGATATTCTGTGTCCATTTCATGTAGGTTTGGAAAGTCGTCCACGACAAAGAATGTACATTCCTTATGGGATAAAATTTAAAAAATATTAATTAAAAAACAAAATAAATAGAGTAGATTTCAAGCAGTAATCCTTGAAATGTATACATATTTAATTAGAATGACGTTACAGTCAATCCCCTTACATTCTCAGACTCGTATGAGTCTCCGTCATACCTGTAAGCCAACAGAGCATGGCCTATGCACTAGGTCAATGGCCTTAGCACATGATTTCATCAGGTGCTTCCGTAGCTGACTCATAAGGTGAATCATCACTGAAGTGGACCGCGGGATCTGGTATGGAGTAGTTGTTACACCAATAAAAATTGTAGTTGATATCTATCTTATTCAGCCCCCCTAGTCAAGTTGCAAGCGTTTTTCGTTTCCTATTCTTTTCTCTATTTCTCTATCCTCTTGTTTCATTGACTAATGTCACTCAGTCACTTGATCAAAACAAAATATTAGCCAATTGAAACAAGACAATAGAATAGACGATAGAATAGAAAATGAAATTATTTATTTTTGTTTCTGACGTTCTAAAACAGATTTGTTCTGAAGTAGACTGCTACTCAAAACGTTTCAGTCATCTGTAGTGGTATAAGCATACATAATAATTATAAAAAAATGTGTGATTATTTACTTAAACTCCAGTTCCATTTTTATATCTTAGATCTTAGCTATTACTGTGTTTAGTTCAGTACAAAATAAAAGTTCATCGGAGAATCGTAATAAACTATTACATTTTAAAACAACGTAAACGTAAAAAAAACTTAGCTTTCATGCGAATATTTTTTTATACTGATTCGTAAATGGATGAACTCGCATACACTCATAAAAATTATATTAGTCTAATGCTGCTCCATTGCTTTATGGAAAGTTGTGGAGCATGTCGTCCGAGTTGCTGTTCGTGACATAAAATAGGCCGCACTCACTTCAGTGTTTCAAATAAAACTATTGGAGGTTTATGTACACTTTACTGCCTATTGTTGTTTTAATGAAGTTTTTTATATACCTTTGTTATAATTATAAATTATAGAGTTAAACATCTCGCCTTGGTTTATTGCTGTCAATGATTTTTATCTGATATTTTACAAAGACATACAGATTCATCATCATCTCCTCAGATGGATCCTCCTCAAAAAATATTATATTTCAAGGTTGCTAAATTCATTTTTCGTTTTAACTATCCGTTTGCGAATTATTCAACTTTAAAACGCATTTTTTTGTGAAAACAGAGCGTCCCTCCTTTCAAAATCTAAAAGGCTGGCTATTAATGTTATAATAACTTCATGATAGCAGTCCATATATTGAATTTTATAGGAAAGCTATAGTGGTTTTGATAATTGTTTTTTTTGGAGTTATGCCTAACTTGTAAAATGCACTCACTTGGAAAACTTCGAACAAAAATATAGAAATCCTATTCTATGCGTGGCCTGACACGTACTTGGCCAATTTTTAATGCTGTTTATTTTGCTCATCATCATGAACAAAAGTATGTAGCAGTTACGAATAATAATTGCTGACTATAAGCACATGAATTCTTTTCCTTCCCATCTTGATTACAAACTTACTGCGATGACAGCAGTTTTTATAGATGAGAATTATTCTTAACTTTGAAGATCGAAGTTTATTATAATATATAATTTCTTTTTATTTTACAATTTCTCCGTGATTAGCTTACAAACCTACCAACTCACATTTGCATTAAAATATTAAATTTCTACAATACTTTTCACTTATACAGTTTGGCTCGCTAGGGACGAGGGACCGCCAGCTCACATGGGAACGCTTAATACAAAACTTCGATATAATGACAGAAAACACATGATAACTTTAATAGAAACAATTTACTTAATGTCTAACAATCATTTTGCGATAAAAGGGGTATTGACCGCTTTTTCTTTAACATAATGTGCAAACATGACTCGTCTATTAGTGGGAGATATAGATATATGTACGTCGTATTTTGTAATATTACGTACATATAATCTGGCTGAGTTTGATCTCTAATTGCATTCTACATAATGATGTCGACTCTTTGCTAAGCTTCATCATCATCAGCCTATCGCAGTCCACAGAATCGATAACCTTTTTTTTTGGGTTTTTGAAAGGAGACCGCGTCCACAGGTTAGGTGGAGTGATGATATGCGCAAGACGGCAGTCAGGAACTGGATGCGAGAAGCCGAGGATTGAACCAAATGGCGTGCAGTTGGAGAGGCCTATTATATAACTAGTAGTGGACTGCAATAGGCTGCTAAGCTTAATCATAGTCACATATTAAGGGCAATACGCCTGCCTAAAGAGTGCTGCCCAAGACTTATGGCTTATACTAAGCCGGCATATTGTGGGCCGCCAAACACTATTGTTTGCATTTGAAGCAAGTGTAGTGGCCCCTACTCTTGAATTCTGCTCATGCATTCCATCAGGCAGTGTAGAGTCACTGTAGTAGGCTCAATATAAAAAAAAGAAAAAAGTACTTACTTCCTTTTCATACTGACATGAAAAAGACATTCGATGAATTTTAACGCATGGTTTTCATTATGTTTACAAAAGAAAAACAAGCATTTAATGAATATAAAGAGGAATTAAAATAGCTTAAGATAGCTTTTCTATATTATTTTGAGAAAATCGGATTAAGTCAAAAAGTATTAATAATGGGACTCACTGTATAAAATGTTGAGCACACCAATATTATTTTGTTCCATTAAACTTCAATACAAGTCTGTACCACCAACAAGCCAACATTGGCCGACTGATGAGCCTTTTACATGGTTTAACTTTATAAGGCGTGGCCAGTCAAAGTGAACAGACAACCACGCCATTCTGATATTAGCGTGGTGATGTCAGTAGCTGTTTGATTTACATCAATTATGGAAAAAATAGAAATTGCAAGGTATCAAATGAGAAACGATAATGGTACCTTTGTTTCACATTTTATCCGTGAAGCTATAAATATTTTTTTGTGAATTGCTTTATACAGCTTAAAGTAAATAGTATGTATATTAAAATGGACTTTTATCAGTAATTTAAGTTGATCACTATATTTTTTCAGACCTCTAGAACTGTTAAGCTTGATATATAGCGTTTCTGGTAAGATACACTGGTCTTTCACAATATTCGTTGTGAAAATCATATTTTCTTTAAAACTAAATTAGTTAGTTCATTATATAAGTATAACTTTTTCCAGAAATATAAAATACTAGCTTTCACCCGCGGCTCCGCCCTCGTGTATCTCGATTATTGCAGTAAAAAGAAGCTTAAGTGTTATTCTGATATATAAGCCATATTACTATAAAGTTTCATCCAAATCCGTTCAGTAGTTTTTGCGTGAAAGAGCAACAAACATACATACATACTCACAAACTTTCGCGTTTATAATATTAGTAGATTTTTTTGTAAAATTTAAATACTGGTGCAAAAAATTGGAATAACAAAAAAAGGTTTTTGATATTTTTTATTTTTGTCATCTATTCCCGGATATCTATACACATCATCTCTCGTTATAAGAATTTATTATTTGTTATATTTGCACACATATCACAGTTTTATTTAAATTCTCATTAATTACTTCTAATCAAACTTTAATCCATTCAAAATATTATTAAAAAATATGAAAAGAAAAAAACTTAACAAAACCCAGTTTCTCCGCTACAAAGTGTGGCGAAAGAATATTAAAAACTTCCAAACGACAGTGTTTAGTCCCAGGACTAAGTTATTATAACTGATACTGTCATGTCCCCTGTCCTGTGCGGGTAATGAAAATATTTTCCATCTCTCCTTTATTACCTCGGATATTAAATCAAGGTTCAGTAAACATATGACCCATACTGATGGTTCTCGATTTTAAAACATAAAATGAAAGTTAATCGAGTACTTTTACTTATTGAGGTTACACTCGCGAGTTAAGTAAGTAGTATTTGTATCAAATTAAAAAACGAGGTAAATTCTCAATACCTTCAATAGTATTTTAAGCCTTCCTCGCAGATGTTTACATACCACCTATATCACATATATCTTCAAACTATGTTATAATTTTTCAGGTAAAGACTGTCCTTATCATTAGGTTTTCGACTTTAATAATGTTGCAACAAGGGTGTATAAGATTGACGGGTATAATTTGCATGTGGTTAACTATATAGATTTGTGCACCTCATACACAATAAGAAAATCTCTGTTAAATTCTATGAATTCCAATGTTTTAACATTTTCTTTCACAAATTTGTCTAGTCAATACACTAATGAGGGATCAGTGTATGTTTATTTTTGATGTTACTGTGAAACTATTATATTTTCCATTTCCTAAAACTATTTTACGTAATTTTAAATACTACCAGCTTTTAACTGCGGCTAAGTCCACATATGTGTTGGTTATCATAGTAAAGAGTAGGCTATCTCCCCGTTAAACTTTATTGAAATTGGTGTAACGGTTTGGCAGTGAAAGCGTAACTGATGGACAGCCAGAAAGAGTAATCTTGGAATATTTTATATTGGTTTGGATATTTCCTCAGAATTGTATCATAATAAGACATGAAATAAATACGACAAACGCGTGGAAACAAACTATAAGGGTTGCGGAGGTCCGATGCCAGTCGCTCTGTGGAAAAACTGAAATTCAGGTAAAACCGGTTGTAAAACTTGGGAATAATGGCTAGGAAGAAGAGTCCAAAATGCATTTTTTGTCAGTCTGTCTGTTTGTTCCGGGTAATCTCTGGAACGGCTGGACAGATTTTGACGAGACTTTTACTGGCAGAACGCTGACATAAGGAGTAACTTAGGTTAATATTTTTTAGTCTGCAGCGTTACACGCGATTTTCAAAAACAACCTCAACCTCCTGTAACACAGCGGGCCTCAGATAGTCATATTATAATTAAATTAATTAAGCAAATAGTACTCTCCTTGTTAATATGTATTACAATGTAAAGCTCTTTTGCCACTACCAAAGTACACAATGGATTAACGACATAAGTCAAACAGCATTTTATTACTCGAGTTAAAAGTTGAGTGCATTGCACACGTCCAGACGTAGTGGCGTAGGTCAGTATTTGTACCGCTTTGTTTGGGAGACAGGACAAGAATTTTAATATATTATTTAATCATGTTTCAGATTACGCATAACAGTTTAGTTTTATTTTTATCGCAAAGTGCAATGAACAAGATTGGGTAACTTTAAGCAATGTAAATGCTAATATTTGCATGTATATTTTTGTTTTGGAGCAAAATTGCAAGGAAAAGGACTTCGATTCATACAGAATAAAAAGTGGCACAGCTAGAAAATTGCTAAAACTTTAATTCTTAGGAAGTAATATATTCCAATAAACCGTTACAAAAATTGTATTGTTTAAATGGGTCTGGCAAGTGTCGCTACTCTGCCTGATGGAAAGCATGAACAAATTCCAGTGACGGTCACCACTCTCATTGTGAGTTAACATAATGCAACATGGTGACCTACACTATGGCGGATAGTGTGAAAAATTACACATATTTTTTATATATATATATGTAACGCCTGCCAAGTTGACTTTACTATGCCTGATGGAAAGCATGAGTAAAATCCACAAGTGGGGGTCGCCATACTCACTGCAAATGCAAGTAGTATGGCGAACCACATTATGGCGGCCTAGTGAGATGCTTTTTCACGCTCCGCTTGAAGGACCCAGGATCATAGTAGGCAGTGAGTTCCAGTTTTTAACTGCTGGGCACAAGAAGGAAGACCCGAACCGCTTAGTTCTGGTTATATGTTTGTGTGATTTTTAGGTTGATCGTCTATACGAGGTTAGTACCCCGGTCGAGCCGACCCATTCGTACTGAAATCAGCGTGTCTCTACTACCTTGGAAATTATGTTCATGCATTGAGAGTTGTGTTGGATAAAATTACTAATATGCAAAAAGACTTATATTGCCCATTATTCTATATCTAATCATAATATATTAATAATGATTTATTTCAAGCAAGATACAAAAATATTTACATCTATATATTTATATAATATATCATAGGTATATTATATACTTATGTCATAGATAGTAGCCCAATCATTCTGCATCATTCTCCTGGTCTCCAGAGGCCAGGAGAATGATGCATAAATATCGTAATAGGCCATGGTGTAACTTAATAATTTCCATCAGGCGTCACTTTGGTAGGCTTAAATACGAACAAAAACTGTCTCCGCAATCCGACCCGTATTGTTAACTATATATGCTCACCTTAGGAGTAGATTCGCATCGGTAAACATTTCAGTAAGCCGCCATGTTGTGAGTCACCATACTGCATTGTATGCACTCACAATTAGAATGGTGGCCTCTCCTCCTGGATTCTACTCATGCTTTCCATCAGGCAAAGTAGAGTCACTCTGGTAGGCTTGAATATGAAATATGAAAATTATGCTTAAATTTGTGACTTGAAACTTTTGGTTTTCCTTAGCTAAAATACTTATTCATAAACAAAGTTAAAAGAAGTTGTAAAACTAGTGACATCTAGGAGTAGGATGCTGTAGAAGTAGATTTAACAGTGAAATTGAAGCCACTTCTATTTGAAGTTTGTAGTATATACTCGTGTTTTTTAGTTTGTAGTTTACTACTTAACTGTGATACGATACTTACATGTAGTAATGTTTGTAACGTTAAATATTATCACTAAATCTGGGGAATTATATATTATTATCACAGTATTTTATTGCTTGCAGTAGGTTCTTAAAATAACGTATAACAGGTAAAATTAATTTGGAAAATAATATTGATCTTAGGGATGTTCCAGAGGAATATGGCGAATATCAGAAGCAGTAGTTTTACGGGTAAAGCCCCTTAGGGTGTTCTCAGAATATTAAAAAAATATCAGTTAATTTCTGATTTGTTGCAGCATGTATCATTAATATAATATGCGGTATTTGTTATATCCGTCACGTCAGGACATCGAACCTGTGAACTTTATGATCTACATACAGTTTATTGCACACGTTCATTGCAAGTACAAATATTGAAAGCGCTACACAGAACTAATAATTTATTTACAAGATGAGATTAACCTTTGATGTGATTTTTTTATGTTTGGTACAGCTACTAAGGCTTGCATTTGCATTTGCACTTGGTTAGTATTTTTTTTAATATTCGCTCATTAAAGTTGGTAATTTGTCCTTATAGTTGAGGTTTTCTTTTCATGTTGTCGAAAGTCTCATAAGAAATTTTCTGAAATAGAAAACTTTTTGGATGATGTTAATGATTAAATTTTATTTATATCATTTATCGACACAAAATTCTGATCTGTCATGCTTAATTTTCAAGAAAATACATTGCAAGACTGTGGATATCGATTTGTTTTTCTAAAAAAATTTAGAGCAATAGTTAGATACACGTATAAACCTAATAAAAACCAACAGAGTGGCGATAAACGCATAAGTAATATTCAATATATCTCTTCTAGGACATTTTTAACATTGTGGCATTGTGAAAATATGTGACAATGTCGTGCTTGTTTTTGACACAAAATAACTTTAGTGCTACAAAATCTGACCAAATAGTAAAAGTCAGTTGGTTAGATGTTTGCCAATTTATATAACTGTAAATTGTATCCATCACATTTTATAACTCAACGACTATTCAAGTTCATGAATCAGAAACAATATACTGTAAGTTTTAAGGTGTAGACAAAATCATATTTTTATAGAAAGAAAGACTTGTTATTAAAAAAAAAAAACAAACATATAACTAGACTCACCCTTAATTGATTTCACTCATAACTAATATAAACATACAATTTTACATTGTATATGTCCTAGAGAGGAAAAGTGTATTAACAGCAACCAATTTTGCACTTGGACAATCTGTTTTAATAATTAAAACTAAACCACCCAAATAAGGAAAACCATACAATAAACAAGTTTAATATTTCAGTACATATTTCAGCAAACATTTTCTTTGGGATCAGAAGAAAATTCTTTAATATTAGTTGTACACAATCGTATGCCATTAGCTTGCTTTTACAAGACAATTTATGTTGACATCCTGTGCACGGAACGTAGAATTTTTACTCCAACCTTAATATTACCTCTATCCTTTAGTGATGTGATACCATCCTACTTAGCCTTAGGGAGAAGTTAAAAGAGGTTCTGGCAAATAGTCAATTTCGGCATATGTATGTTTTTTCTTTGGTAAGTTTTAAATTAGTTCTTCAAACTTTACAAGTGTAACCCGGAAATCTGTTAAAAAATCTTATGACCTCCGACTCGATAAAATAATTTATTTTCTAGGAAGAACACTGGATTTAATATTTTTGTAATAACTAAATAAGAACTGCATAGTTAGCCTTTTCAATGTGTGCACCTTCTTTAACCGACTTCAAAAAAAAGGAGGAGGTTCTCAATTCGTCGGAATGTATGTTCAGCGATAATTTCGTCGTTTATGAACCGATTTCAAAAATTATTTTTGCATTGGAATGGGCGTAGCTTACAGGTAGTCCTATCGTCACTATATTGGGATCTGATGATGGGATCCCAAGGAAATCGAGAGAATTCCTCAAATATCATAGGCACAATGTCGCGATTTGGGTACTCGGAATAGTTTTTCATTGAAGTCGGTTCCTTTTTTGTGCTCTAAATATACACTCGTTTTTACGAGTAAAAACGTCAATTTACTAAATTAGTGAAACTAAGGTATATTAAAGCTTTCATTTCTTCGTTCCAAATCTCGATTATTCTCGAGAACCGTCCCATCCCTATACATCTACACCCATAAATAATATTCTTTTCAAGGCATCTTATTGCTCGTATGGGGATGAAACAAATAGTGTACGTAAGAACTGTCGTAATATACGTGAATAAGGCTATATACACCGGCTATACGGCAGATAGTGGCGCCCATTGTCCAGCACGGTTAGCTGACCAGCGAAATTATGGGTAAGAAAATAAGAAGAAAATACTAACAGAAAATCTTGCTTGCTTAAAGGTGGCTGTTAAGGCAGCAGTGTGCATATCGTAAATGTTAATGATGCTTTCTATCGCGTTATTCATCTTTACCTTTAATATAGGAAGAAAATTTTGCGAGGACTTAATATTTGTGAAGTATCCGGAACCACTACGTTAGACTTTAATAAAGAAAACAGAAAACAATACAATTTACAAGCAAATTGGAATTGAACTTAAATCAAATTACCAAACAACTTAACAAACCAGCAGAAGAGTAGCCTAATGTTTAGTGAAGACTACCATCCGAGAGCTTAATAGTTATAGGCTCTGCATACTTTAGGACAAGATGACTGTATAAGGTTTTTATTATTAAGGACAATAAACACTATTGGAATAATTCAAGAGTGAAAAGTGTGTGGTCACCCTCTCTGAGTTTCTTCTTCTTTCTTACCTGACTAACTTTGCTTCTCAGCAAGACATAAAAAAATTTAGACATAGAAATACTGAAGACAAAAAATATATGAGAAACAAGTCGGAGATATTTTTAAATACTACTCCCGCATTAGGAATATAAATCCTGTGTCACGTGGGACTTTTCAAAGAACACAGACTAAGAACAACAATTTGTGGATTACATAAAGTGTTTTTCCACATGGGATTTGAACCCACGACACTTGGCGAAGTAGAAAGCGGCCATATATGTATTACGATGCAAGAATTGCAGCAGAACATTGCAGCGTACGAAACAAACTTATGCTTTTGCCATTTTCAAATTGTTCATTTTATTTTAATAAAAATTGTTTCCTGTTTTTCTATTTTACCTTGATTCTATTTATCTTTTAATTTGAACTTAATACTTCTGGTTTATGTAATTTCTCATTGGTGTAAGTGACTTCTTCAACAACAATACTCACATCAAAAATAGTAGAGAGATAATATTCATCAAACATTACCAAAAAAAAACTTAATTATATCACGGATTTTATCAGCTTAATGGTCCATTTCAAAATTATTGTCCACCGTTTCTTCATTGAATAGAGACCAATATTTTTTTACCTCACAAAAGGATGCTTGAACATCATTGTTTAAATACCTTCAAAAGGTACCACACACAATGCATATTTTGAATACATTATGACCTGTGAACTGGTGGCGTTTATCTTTTGTCGTACTCCTAAAAAACTCTCGATCCATAGGGTCATAGTATAAGGGATTAAAATTATCGTGATTGTGAGTCACTCTGATTTTGTATGTCATGGTTCTCATTTGATGTATTTAGGACACATGTCAGTTGAATTTCTATAGCTGACAAATTCCCAGCATCGGATTGTTTAACAGGGTCATTAATCTACCGCACCAACTATTTACAAGTGTTTGGATGTACAACTGTATTATTTTTTTAAATTTATTCCGTTTCGACTTTTTATTTATTTGGTTTGTTTGAAATGACTAAATCTCTTATCGGTCGATATATTTTAATACATTCGAACACTATCAAAATCGATTAAAGTAGTGTGCAATGGGAGAGGCCTATGTCCAGCAGTGGACTGAGATGGTCTGATGATAATGATGATGATGATGATGAAACACTATCAAAATATTGACACATTTTATCGTTGATTGCTAATAATGAATCTTACTCCTTGATAATATTTAGTTCCGTTTCTAAATTGTGAAGAATTTAATAGGACACTACATAAGAGGTTACACGTTCTTTCACCGAATACATACTTTGTCTGACATATAATTTATAACTATTAATAACCACACAAAATATCTTTCATACAAAGTTATCCCTTAGGCAACACATCTCAAAAAAACTCAATGACAACTCCTTTCAATATGAAATGACAATCATTAGAGAGTATCACAATAAAACGCATCAATCCAAAGCCATATTGTGATACAGTTCCGTCACGTATAATTAATATAATAGTGGTCCAAACGTTCTCTTTGTGGAACACCTTTAGGGTCCTTTTGTCTGAGACCCTAATCTGAGTGTATCATTTATTCATGGTCATTATTTGACCATTTCAGTGTTAATGATGTGAGATCATTGTTCTACTGTGTTAAAATATCGTTTAATGTTCAGTGGAACGTGTAATATGATATCTGATGGGCATAACGGATCTTTCTATAATGAAGCTAATATTTTAAAACAGTTTAATATTGACCCTAAACTTTTTGCTTCCTATTGATATAAAGCACACGAATTCTGAGTGAGAGTGTTGTATACGAACTGATGGATATTTCAGTGCCTATACATTCGTGAGATTTTATAATGATAAAACTTCTATCAATGGATAGAAGTTTTATTACACATCATAAACCTCAAAACTTTAAATCAATTGCCACGTCATCTTGTATCAAATTGACGTATTTGACATTAACAAATATTACAAGCCTCATAAATATTGTCAACTGTTGTCTCTTTCTACTGTGTTTGGCTATTTGTTTATTTGTCTATCTGCTGTATGTTCTGTCTTTCAAATAAAGTTCTTATTATTATATTTTTATTATTATTTGTATTGTTCCTCCAATACCAGAAATTGTTTTATGAAATAAAGCATTGAGGAGTTCTACTTACGTTGTGTTATCGTTGAGTGATTCAATTCTGATCGTTAGTAATTACCTACTGGTTTTATGAGGACACATTTGTACTTAAAATACATGTTTACAATATTACTGTCATGTCATTACAGCGTCAAAACATGATGTACTTGGTAATAAAATTAAACACGTTGATCAAGCAACTAAGTTTATATGTCGAAAATTCTCACAATCATAAACTCAATCAACAATGTACTTGCACACTAAAAATTTGTCTAAATTAATAACTTTCTCATCGAGTACTATAACATCAACTTATTTATCGTCCATTAAAAATGTAACTGATTCAAGTGCGATATTGTAACTAGGATATTAAAATCTACTTCTGGTTATCGTTCATTGTTAGTTTTGATTTTTTGCACATTTGTCACTTAAAAGGGGCTAAGCTCAAAAGGAGCTAAAACAAGTTTTGGACTATAATCAACACTGTTGCAATGTTTATTAAACAAGGCAATAAGCGTGATCTCCTCAATAGATAGTTGCGTTTTGTTGTGCGCCAACCGGTTCTTTTAGTGTGTGTCTACATTGTAAGTATGATACGTTACAGGCTGATTTTAATGGTTTTCGAGATGTGACGCTGTGACTTTGTTGCTCAGTGTGACTGATTTTAACATTTAGTTGAAAATACACATGTGGTTATTATTGTATTTTTATGATTGTACATATAGATGGTTACAATTGCCATGTTATTCATTACGTTTCTATTGAAATCTAGAACTCCACTGAGTTTATGTTACTTTTTGGCATGTGTAAATTCTATTGGAGTATCTGCTATGTGTTTTTCTTATTCAGGTGCCAGAACATATTATATTTATATTGATTATTGTAACAAGCCTTGAGTTTCTTTTGTGAAATTCTCTTTATATCTATTTATTTTAAACACATCATTTATATTACTGCTGCTTAATATGCGACCAAAGAGTATTCTGTAACAATTTTAATTAATACACAATGGCAAGCACTTATATTTTCGTATCTACCTGTGAGTCTCCCCATACTAAGGTAGGTACCTGAAATCTTAATCCCGTTGAACAAAAACAGTGCCCTTTCAATCTCCCCCATGTCATTCACACTCGTAACTCTCTCTTGACCCACACAAAGACCCCGTGAAGAAAGGATATAAGAATGGCAAGTAATGAGGTTGGTGCATTAATTCTAGGTCATAAACTATAAAATTTATGACCTCAAAGCTAGTCCTATAAAATGCGACATGGTCGCTTTGAGTTGGCACCTTTTATTTTTGACAATGTTGTTGAATTACGGGGACAAATTTTTAGTAAGTTGTCATTATGTGAGAAAGGAGTTGAGTCGACGGTTGGTTGTTGAATAAAAAAAAAATATAGTACTCAGAACGAAAGTATTATAAGAAATTTAAATTATATAAACTACTAATATACCAAAAATATTGTTATTCTTCGGATTAGGAAAGATGTAGTTGAAAAGAGCTCTATCAATATTATGAATATGATAAAATATTTGAGAAGAATAAAAAGGTTAATATTTTGCAGATAGTTCCTCTATAATCCACTTTTTGTATGAGTACAATTTGTTTACTGATACAAATTTTACTCTGTTAACATACTACAGTTGCAGAAAAGGTAATAATATCATTCAATTAATCTTTAAAAATATCTGTAAAAATAAACTTATTTTGTATTTAAAAAGAGACTCCACTAAACCAAGGTAGAACAAAACAGGTCAATACATTGTCCGTAGAAAAATATAACAGTTCTAATATCCCATAATTCAGTAAGTCTGTTTGCAGGACATAATTGACCATAAATAAAGCAGATTACACATGTTACATTCAACCCTTTAAAAGAAAAGGGGGTCAGTTGTACAATTGTATTTATTCTTTTATTTCAAACTAGACGTAGATAGTTTTGTTAACAAATACGTGTCCAAAATAGCAATAAATATTTTTGCATTGTTGCATTGCGTATTAAATAGGTTTTTAATGGTGAGAATTGCTTGTAAGTCGTATCTAATGGGCATTTGATGTAAGGGAATGAAGACAAATATGCCAATTTGTTTTAGCATGAGTTCTTCTGATTTTTTCTATGATATTCTATTATTTCTATTATTATTTTATAATTTATTCAAACTCTTATTGCTTGAGTGTTAGCGTAAGTAAAGAAACAGATAAGATGCAAGAATTGTCTTTTTTTGTACATGTTGTACATGCTCAAGTGTATACAGGCTGTTCAGTTTACGTAGATATAAAACTAATCTGGGACTTAACTCATCGTTGACCATAATGACTAAGTCTTACAACGAATTTTCCCGTTTGTTGGATTTAGACATTTTTGGAGATAATTTGCCTGACTTCAAAAAATAAATAGAACAACTTGAGTCTGGACTTCGGTGGGTCTGATCTCGCCAGAGTTTAGGTTCTGATTGAATTGCTGTTTTAGGTTGTTTGTGGCTCTTTAAACTAGTGGCTTTCTTCTTTATTTTTATTGTTATATTCTTTTTATTTAATTTGAATTTAGATGGTACTAATTATTTTATTAGCTGTGATTACCTATAACTGAATGAGCACATGACATATATTTTGAATTCTTTATATTCATATCATCATCATCATCAGCCCATCGCAGTCCAGTGCTGGACATAGGCCTCTCCCATTGCACACCACTCTGATCGATTTTGGGCTTCTCGCATCCAGCTCCTGCCAGCCATCTTACGCAGGTCGTCACTCCACCTCGATGTTCTATATTCATATATGATGTGTGTATCATTTGTTGGTGAACCAGCCTGACAAAGTGACTCTGTTCTGCCTGATAGAAGCATGAGGTAGTTCACCATCCTCATTGTGAGTACACACAATGCAGCATGGTGACCCATAGTATGAAGGCCTAGTGCTTCTGCATCATTGTCTCATTAATTATTACAAGGATTGATTGATTGTTGATGTCAGCTAGTGTATATGTTCATCTTATTTCTCTCATAAATACATTAACTTAATTTTTTTTGTATAAATACATATTATACATAGAAAACACGAAATAAATATTTGTGGATGACACAAATATTTGGGCCGACCCGGGAATCGAAACTTTTGATTAGCAGCCGCATATGCTAACCACTAGACCAGCAATGCAACGAATTTTAACGCACTTTACATTGCCTTCTGCTAAAGCAAAATCAGATACTTTCAGTGAATATTTCCAGAAAAACGACATATTAGACGTGTTAACAAATGTCTAAGAGCATCTATACACAATGCAATATACATTTTATTTTCGGCCTAGGATTGTGTGGATTTCCTCCAACTTAATTACTACCATAATACCATTATAATTATTCATATATTTATATAAAAGTTAGTTGACAAAAAATAATAAATAAATATGAATATTTGGGACATCTTACACACAACGCCATCTATTCCCAAACTAAGCAGAGCTTGTATTATGGGTACTAGACAACTGAAATAAATACATAAACATACTTTTTTTTGTAAATACATACATATTATACATAGAAGTGATGATTATTATAATAATGCAGTCTGTCTGTCTGTTGTGCTTTCATGGTAAAACTGTTGAACAAATTTAAATGAAATTTGGTATACAGATATACTGCATTGAGAGGATGCTGTGGAAACCCCAACAGACGTAAACTAGAACCTCGAAAATTTTGTTCGGATCCTCAGGGAAGAAGTTACGATATTCTGTGTAAAGGCCAGAAGTCGAAGCTTTCAGAGGTCCCCTTTGAAATGGTTTGCAGAAGCTGGATGCGAGAAGCCCGAAATCGATTAGAGTGGTGTGCAATAGGAGGGGCCTATGTTCAGCTGTGGACTAAAATAGACCGATGTTGATGATGATGATGATAGTCTAGAGTGTGGGAAAGGACGTAGGCTACTTATTTACCCCGTTAACCGACATACACACGGGCGGAGCCGCGGGCGAAAGCTAGTTATATATAAAATAAACATTTTTAAACAAAAAATAAATCGCTCACACAAATTAGAACTTTTAAAACAATTATGACAGACCCTTTAAAAATTACTTACCCCTCTTTGAACTTTGACATCTCATGATAAAAATATATCTGATCACCTTTGACCTTCAAATAAATGTAATTTTTGTCAAAAAAGGTTTAATTTATATGTGAAGATCAAACACAGGTGTATAGATATAATAAAAAGTTTCGAAATAATAAGATCTAATGTAGATTAGTTATTTGTTTAAATTGTAACGGAAATTATTAGATTTATCTAACGATAAATTGTGTAGTTTATCAGGTTACTAGTTTGAGAATGAATAATATTTTATTGTATACCTTAAACTCTTTAGTTATTAAAAGTTACATTCCACTATCACTGCGATAATGGTTATAGGTATAGTCTATAAAAATTATACTCGAAGGTGATTCCTTTTTTACCCGACTACGGCAAAGCCAAAGGGGGGTTTTTGATTTTGGAAGGCTATGTACTCGTATGTACCTTCATCTGTTCCCTCATAGCTCCACACACACTAATGTGTCGATCTCTAACGCACACTTTAGTTTCGTATCGTATGACATTTTTGACAACTTACAACGAGGGCATCTTGCTTGAGCCCTATGTGTCGATTATCTTGTTTATTCAATAACGTTATCTTGGAAATATTGCTTCATATTTTTTCGCCGCCGTTTTTGTCGTAGTTGGGTTAAAACTAAAAAGTTTTTATTGGAATCAGAAATCAGAGTCACAATAGTCGATTTTTTTCAAGATAAACTTTTTTTAATTGATCATTTCCACACAATTGAACACGTTTAAGAGCCATACTTGAACCCATGTATCCATCAATCAATCATTAGCCTATCGCAGTCCACTGCTGGACTTAGGCCTCTCCAATTGCACACCACTTATTTCGATCCTCGGCTACTCGCATCCAGCTCCTACCAGCCACCACTCCACCTCGTCTGTGGACGTCCTACACTACGTTTTCCGAGACCACTCAAGAACACGTTTACCCCAAAGGTTGTGGGTTCTGCGGCTAATATGGCCAGCTAATATTGATCCATGCTTAGGCATAAATGAGGAAGGTCTACTGGTGAGATAAAACAGCCTGACAGAAAATTAGTGTTAAATATTTCTTTAATTACTTTATTGTCCTAAGTCAACTCGCGACTCTTAAACATAAACACCTAGATATAGACAGCTTATTTGTGATTCACAAAAAGTGATGTCCCGTATGGTATTTCAACCGACAACACTTAACGCAGTGCTAAGTTGCGTTAAACCATTAGGTCAACTGTGCTGTCAGTCTGTATTAGACCCAGAAACTATAAAAAAAATATAATCACGGTCGAAAAATAAAAACATCTTTCCCATACTTCAGTAGTTAATATTTATTAACAAGCTGACAAACGTCATCAATATCATCAACGACAAAAGGAGCATCTTCAAACAACTCAATTCTCTCATTCAGCACTGACGTCAATCCATTGATCTTCATAATCACGTGATCAAGTAAAGAAATGGCCACAATAACAGAATTATGCCCAACGAGGCCAGGAATACGATGGATGTCCACGCATTGATATTCAACGTTGATATATCGTCGCGGACAATATAGTTCCCCCAGTCGCATATTTCTGCCACCCTACTCCCCAATTTAGGGGTGCTACGTAATAACAGTGATATTTCAAGTGTTTTTTTATTGGAAAATAATACACGTATGTATTGAATCAGAAAAAAGTACTTACATGGCCTTAATAAGTACCTATTGCGAATATTTGAAAAAATCTATCTTGAAAACTATATTAGTTGCTAAAAACATAATTTTAGTGCTATATTACATCGAAGGGAATTTACTAACAAATTAATTAACACGATGACTGGAAAAAACTTAGTTTGTTACTGCCTGAAATTAATAAAATAAAATTTTATCATCCTATTTGTATCGCGAAAGAGTATTGAACATTCAGACATTGATTCTCATAAACTTTCTCATTTATAATACTGGTAGAATGATTCTGACATTTCTTTAATCACTGGTAGAATATTAGTAGAATGTAAAATCAAAGCTGTTAGGTGGTCAAACTTCTGTGTAGACTAAATAACAATGATACTTTATTAAAAGTGTTCAAAATAAACGAAAAAAGCCGCATTTTATAGCGGTTCCTGGAAGTCCAGTAAAATGTCGTTCAGTCATTTAATAACATCTTCGCCTACTATTTTTGACACAGTAAAGTAAATAATGTTTATTATAATCTAAGTGACAAATTAAATACATAAACAAGTAGTATTATTTACTACGTTAACTGCCAACCCTATCGCTAGTAACGCCCTCGTTACCGCGGCGACACGCCGACGGTCACCCTTTAACGATAGTGATGGCAATCGTCTTATATAATATCGATAATCGAAATAAATGATTGATTTAGCTTTCAAAATTATTTTAATATTTTTGTTAAGTACTTACATTTATTTTAAATATATAGTATCATCTTATATAATAATAAAGCTCTGAAAATAAATTTTACTTAGGTATATATTTTAGAGGCACACAATTGTATAGAGATACCCAAGCAGATACGGGAGTTTTGCTTCTATAGACAGGTTACATCTAAGTTCCAGCAAAAAAAAATTATTATAGAATACTGCGTGGTTTTAGTCAGTTCGTTTTCAATATAATATCTTCACAACGATTGATCATGGTAAACGTTTCTAGATAACACAATTTTACATTCTTCAATCTGGGGGATAACCTTTCGTGTTACTAAGAAAATAAAAATGCACTTTTGTACGGTAGATAATAATATATAACATATACTTAGTACTGAAACTCCACATATACTTATCCCTTAACCTCTTCTGTAAATAATAATGACTTAATTGATAGTTTGACATTACGTGTTGTAAATGCCAATTTCTTTTTCCGTAATTCATGGTAAGTAATTACATGTCTGTTAGGTGATGACAGTAGTTAAATGCTGTCGTTTTAAACAAACGTTTTACAGTAAGGTTACGCAAAGTAAAGAATTGGTACTTTATTATAAACATCCTGTGTCGCGGTAGACTTTACAATTAGTTAAAACTGAAATTCAGGTAAAACCGGTTAAACTAGTAGCCAACCCCAATAAACTTGGGAATAAAGGCTAGGAAGAAGAAGATTATATTATAGAAGAAGTGCCGAAAATGCAAGCTGAAAGCACTTTAAAATATTAAAAGCTACACACAGCCTCCTTTGATGGAGTGTTAAAGGCTGATGATGATGGTGACACACAACCTGTCTTTACAATAAAAGTTCAAATCACTGTCTAAATTCAATTAGTTGTCAGTTTGTCTCTATATTAGAATTTTCAACTCAGTTCAAACTTCAGTTTGTCTATAAACCCTGTCATAATAAAAAAAATGCACTCTAAATAAACCTTTGTTTACCTTAAATAGCATCGGTGAAAATAAAACACTCCCTGTATTCATTACATACCGTTTACCGCAGTTTATTAGTGTCTGCAAAAAAGGAAAACCGATTATGAATATTTAATAAAGCGTGTCGCATCACTAACGGTTAGAGCTGCGATGAGTCACCTTAGTGCGGTTAGAGGCATGTGTTGTTTTGGTTTTTTTTAAGCTAAGGTATGATTGTGGTGGTATAATTTAAGTCTATTAAGGAATATCAATCTAAATAGAGGTTTTGTTTGTGTATTTTCTTAATAACATACAGAGAACATGATGAATTATAAACTTTATAAGAACGGATATTTTGCCGAGAATTATTATGAGGATTAATAATGATATTTATTTCAAACTAGCTATTATCCACGGCTCCGCCCGATTTTATGATGGTAATTATGACAAAAAGTAACTCATGTCCTTCTTCAAAGTCCAAACTATCTAAATACCGTAATACATCCTTATCGGTACAGGTGTTCGGAATTCCGTTCAGTGTAAGCGTAACAGACAGACGGATAGACAGCGTTAATATCGAATTTATGATATTTGTATGCATATGTATGTTTTATGTATGTACCTAATTTATTATAATTACATAATATTAAAGGCCAAAAATAAATTTCTAAGAAGATGCCTATCAGTAAACTATGAAAAAAATGTTGATATGATGTGGATGTTTGAAAATTTCAGCCAAGCCTGTTTCTTTAATGTTTCTAAAAATTATAAGTACCTACTAAATGAATGAAATAAAGATGTTTGCGTATGAGGCTGCTGATCAAGAGGGTTCGATTCCTGGGTCGGACCTGAACTTTATACTGTGATAATCCGTGTCAATGTACTTAACATCCGTAATAAATTATTGCATTGTATAAAGTTCAATGACACGTTACACGGAGTTATAATATTTAAGTCAGTACATATTATTATTAAAATGCGTTGAAATTAGAATCTAGTGTTGATCACTTGTTTCCCCGTCCTACTAGGACGTCCGTCGTAATACTTAGGCTACACGCAGACCTAATGTTTGTTCCATATGCAAATATTTGTTTCGAAGTTTGGGTGTTTTCTATGTATAACATGTATGTATTTACAAAATAAAAGTATATATTTTTTTTTTTTATTTATTGTCTAATATAAAATTCATACATGCATACAGTTATCCATTATATACCACACAAACCATCAAGAGTTTATCCGTGGTATATCAGACACATCTCGGTTACATATATATATGTATTTATAACAGTTGTCTAGTACCCG
The DNA here is from genome assembly GCA_932526445.1 of Phragmatobia fuliginosa. Taxonomy (NCBI): domain Eukaryota; kingdom Metazoa; phylum Arthropoda; class Insecta; order Lepidoptera; family Erebidae; genus Phragmatobia; species Phragmatobia fuliginosa. Next base: position 14,591,641 of record OW052078.1, on the reverse strand, counting down.
TATTACAAGCTCAGCTTATTTTGGAACATCAACATCATCTAGATGTTGTAAGTTAGATGTCGAAAATACGGCTATTTTTTTATTTAACTAACCATGAACATAGTTACGTCCACATTCTCGTAACTTAACTGGTAACGTATTTGACAATATTTACCGGTTTAATTAAAGTCAGTACGACGTACTGTCGGATTGCAAGACAAATGTATCTAATTGAAATACCTTGTGAGGATAGCTGTCAGGGAGCATTCTTTATTGTGTTGTGAAGATTTTGTCGTGGTCATTAAGTGTATTTTGTCAGAATAGTTAGGTATAACGTAGGAAACACGTAGAAGCTATTTGTCAGATTTTTGCGCTCCATATTGTACACAAAGGTGTTATATAAAAAAAAAAACATCTCACACACAACGTCATCTAGTCCCAAACTAAGCAGAGCTTGTATTATGGGTACTAAACAACTGATAATAAGATAAATATTTTTTTTTTAAATACATGCATAGAAAACACCCAGACTCCGAAACAAATATTTGTGGATCACATAAATATTTGGTCTGAAACGAATCGAACCCGAGAACTCTTGATCAGCAGCCGCATACGCCAATCACCAGACCAAAAAGGCAGTCAAATATAGAGATCAATTATGAACCCTGTCTCTATAAGTATATCCTTTCTCAGACTATCTGTGTACCACATTTCATTTAAAACGGTTCAGTAGTTTTGACGTGAAAGCGAGACTGACAGACAGATCAAGTTAGTTTCTCATTTATAATATAAGAAGTAGGGATAGTAAGTAACGATAGTAATGGCATAACATGAGTTGAGATTTTTAGTGCCCCTGATTCTGAACAGCTGACCGTAAAAGTTAAATTGCGTGAGGGATAGGCGCCATTTAATATAGTTTCTATAAATGTCTAGAAATTAATTGAGTTTTGAAACACAGCAAACGTGAAACATGTCATCATTAATTGTATATGTTCTTATTATGTTGTTTTATTTTGTTTATAATAAATAAAAATCGGCCAAGTGCATGTCAGGCAGTGGCGGATTAACCACGTAGCAAGAGTAGCAAATGCTACAGGCCCCGCGCATTTAGGGGCCCCGAGCTTCAACGATTTCTGACTGCTAAAAAGTATCTACTTAAATCGAATCGTATAAAAGCGGGAAGTGTTGTGACACATGACATGTATTGCGTTCTCCCTGGCGGTCTGATAGATCTAATTACAATCAAAACAACATGGTGACACTGTTAGCTTCCATAGCCTCTGTTTTGAAGATTTGAACTGCCATATTTATTGTTTGAAATACATTTAGTTTAAAAAAAATTGTTGTATATATTTTAACATAAAGAACCATTTGCTTTTGTATATACATAAGTATACGGCGAGTCGGACTCGCCCATGAAGGGTTCCGTATTAGCAAGTAACATCATATAAAAGTTCTTGTAGTTCGTTTTAACTTTGATCGATGTTTTTTTAATAGTGTATTGATTGAATGAAAGGTAAATTGTGGTTTACGATTTATGACGTATTACAAAAAAAAAGCGGCCAAGTGCGAGTCGGACTCGCCCATGAAGGGTTCCGTATCAGCAAGTAACATCATATAAAAGTTCTTGTATTTCGTCGTAACTTTCATCGATGTTTATACTAGGCTTGATTGGATGAAAGGTAAGTTGCGTGTTAGGATTTATGACGTATTAAAAAAAACTACTAACTAGATCTCGTTCAAACCAATTTTCGTTGGTAGTTTACATGGTAATGTACAACATATATTTTTTTTAGTTTTATCACGCTCTTATTTTAGAAGTTAGAGGGGGGGGACACACATTTTTCCACTTTGGAAGTGTCTATCGCGCAAACTATTCAGTTTAGAAAAAAATGATATTAGAAACCTCAACATCATTTTTGAACACCTATCCATTGATACCCCACACGTATAGGTTTGATGAAAAAAAAAATTTTGAGTTTCAGTTCCAAGTATGGGGACCCCCAAAATGTATTGTTTTTTTTCTATTTTTATGTAAAAATCTTAATGCGGTTCACAGAATACATCGACTGACCAAATTTCAACAGTATACCTCTTAAAGTTTCGGAAATAATTGGCTGTGACATACGGACGGACAAACAGACAGACAGACAGACAGACTTGACGAATCTATAAGGGTTCCGTTTTTTGCCATTTGGCTACGGAACCCTAAAAAACTACTTACTAGATCTCGTTCAAACCAATTTTCGTTAGTAGTTTGCATGGTAATGTACAACATATATTTTTTTTAGTTTTATCACTCTCTTATTTTAGAAGTTACAGGGGGGGGACACTTTTCCACTTTGGAAGTGTCTCTCGTTCAAACTATTCAGTTTAGAAAAAAATGATATTAGAAACCTCAACATCATTTTTGAACACCTATCTATAGATACACGTATGGGTTTGATGAAAACTTTTTTTTGAGTTTCAGTTCCAAGTATGGGGAACCCTAAAATGTTTTGTTTTTTTTCTATTTTTATGTGAAAATCTTAATGCGGTTCACAGATTACATCTACTTACCAAGTTTCAACATTATAGCTTTTATGGTTTCGGAAAAAAGTGGCTGTGACATACGGACGGACAGACAGACAGACAGACTTGACGAATCTATAAGGGTTCCGTTTTTTGCCATTTGGCTACGGAACCCTAAAAAGGAATGAAAATAGATGGAATACTTTATCTCACCTCATAAGAAATATTTTACCTGAAATCTCTCATTAGAACAGACAACGTAGAAATATTTTTTTCATAGTAAGTGCTTTCGCAGATGATTTGTAGGATAGCCTTTTTTACGCAGGGAATGCTTATTGCACTATCCCTTTTGTGGGGTATATGATGGTCGTGTGTGGGACTCCCGGAGGAACCGGTCTACCCCCAAAACGCACGGCGGCCTACATCAGCAGTTCGGAGGAACACCAGGAACGCATCAGCGGCTTCTAGAGTCCCCTCTGCCGTTCCCCACGACAGAGGTACATCCCGCGGCAGGACGCTGTCATGCCTCTTTAACGCTCTAGCAGTAAGAGGCGCAAAATGACCCACCTTAGGAGACATCCCCGGGCTGCACAGGGAGTGTCACCTCTCTCGTGTCGTTTACAGTGGTCACATCTCCATAAGATGTGTCTACAGCGACCCTTAGGCGATAATCGGGGGCCTAGCGACCTCTGCCACATTCCTGCACTTCAGCCCTATCTCGATCTAGCTCAGCGGACTCCTTCTGGAGCATTATGTCCTCACGGAAGGAGACCACGGCTTCCCATTCCTCGCTAGCATTGCCGCGATCAATGCTGACGGTGACAGGTTTCGTTCGATCTGTCCAACGAGGACTCGACACTTTTACTCCCACGAAGGGCAGTCTTGGCTGCGCGTTGACTAGCATAGCCCGGAGTTCCGAGCCGTGCCTATTAATCCCGCAGAGACTGCAGGCTCGTGGTCCAACGCTGTCTCTTCGCCATTCTTACCGACAGAACGAATTTAGTCATAGACCATCGTGTTCATGTCGGCCAAAATGTCAAAGGGTGGAGATCGCGCCAGAACGTGGAACCAGGAATCGTGCGATAGCCTCGTACGACCCGTATGGCCACCAGCCGCTGCATACTCCTGAGTTAATCCTGACAGCGAGTGGAACCCGTCAGGTCTTCAGACCAGATAGGCGCCCCATAGAGGACCATTGGAGTATAGCCTGTGGGATACAGTGGTTAATGATCTTAGACAGTGAAAATGAACTTAGAAACACGATGAAGCCAAAACGCCTGAATCTTCTCACTTTGACGAATATTGAATTTGATTAAACTATAATGTCTGGGCTCGGTTAAATCAAATGGATATTTGGTCGGGATCTCAACCCTTGGGAGGACATTGATAGAATAAGATGAGATGGTTCTCATCACTGATGAAGTAATGATACGCGCAGTATTTGCTTGATGCTCTGGATCACTTGCACCAGCGAGCAGTACGCATACGTACGGTTGCCCACACGCTTGAATTCTAATCATGCTTTCCACCAGGCAACTTGTTGAAATAAAAACATGACAAATAATTTTTATTAAGAGTACCTCCCCAACACGTAAAGTGGGGATGTTTTTTTTTCGTTTCTACCAAATCGTGTCTCTCTCTCTCTCATTAGATAGGTCTTTTAAAAACATTGAGAGAATGAGAGAGACAAAAGAGAGAAAAAACTCGAAAAAACTTAAAAAAATTATAATGGTAGTCCATATGCCGAACTTTAAAGGAAAACTGTAACCATTTAGATAACTTTTTTAGTTCAGGAGTTATAGAGGTCAATCTTGTAAAATACTTCCTTAGAAATTTTCGTACAAAAATAACGAAAAAATAAATAAACAACAATTATCGATTGGACACGGTTTAAACGCTATGTACCATTATGGGTAATTGCGGAACCCTATTCTATGAGTGGCCTGACACGCACTTTCAATATCCTGAAACTATCGAAGGGCCCCGCGCTAGAATTTGCTACAGGCCCCGCGCTGGCTTAATCCGGCACTGATGTCAGGCCACGCACAGGTAAGGTTTCCTCAGTCACTAATAATGGTACGTGGATAAGAAATCGTATCCAATGGATAATTGTTATCTTTACGTATTAATGCGTTGATTTTGTTTGATGTTTTCCAAGTAAGCGAATTGTCAAAGTTAAGCTTCTATAAGTCCTGAACTAACAAACTCATCGAATTCGTTATAGTTTTCCTTTAAAGTTCATTAAATGGACCACTATCAGGAATTTTTCACTATCAGACGTTTAGCTGTTAAAGGGGGGGGGGGGACGCCCTGTTTTTACATAAAAGTTGACATTAAAGTTTAATTTATCGCAAACGGATACCTAAATCAAAAATCGTCTTAGAAATCCTTTATTGTTTTTAAAAGACCTATCCAATGATACCCCACATGATGGGGTAGCCCCGAGAAAAAAAAATACCCCCCCTTTACGTGTAGGGGAGGTACCCCAAATAAAAATATTTTTCATAATTTTATTGTAACATTCGTGCAAAGTTTCATCTTTCTAGCACTTACCGTTTGGACGATAAGTCGAGGACGGACGGACAGACGGACATGACGAATCTTTAAGGGTTCGAAGTCATAAACTTCGGGACCCTAAAAAATCCGTGTCGCGGGGGACATAAAGAACACACTGACTCCAGGACAACAATTTGTGAATCACACTCATTGCTGTCCCACTTGAGATTTGAACCCACGACACCTGGCGCAGTAGAAAGCGGCGTAGCGACCACTTACACCACTAGGCCAACTGTGCACATTTATAATTGTTTATACTCTTGAATGTCAGCACTTGGTTGAACTAGTGAAAATAGATTTTTGAAATTAAGCTCACTTGGATTCCTATTCCACTAATTAGTAAACTTAAAAAAATACCTGACTGGTTCATCTTTTGACAGATTGGTTATATTTTTATTTTATGGAGACGGTGCAACCTAATACATAGCGAAGCATGTATGCTTGGCAACACAATTGACAGCCCTTCCAAAATTTTTTAAAAATTAAAGCAGGCAAATGTCAAATGGGATCAATTGAAAGGTAATCTATCATTTTTACACGCTTTATATTAGCTTCACCTGTATGTTTGTATGTTTGTTTGTATGTTTGTTTGTAACCGACTCCTTTGGGCGCGATTTTGATCCACATTAAACGGCCAGATTTCGTTCAAACTTTGTAGATTTATCAAGGACCGATGACAATACACTAATTCGAAAAAAAAAATAATCTTTTTAGTCTAGAAAAAAATTATAGTTTTAAAAAACTACACAAAAACGCTTTTAAACTAAAAAGTAGAAAATAATTTTAATGTAACAAAGCGTGGGGTGCTTTCTGAAAATATTTCAATAACGTGTGTCGCCCCACACTTTGTTACATTAAAATTATTTTCTACTTTTTAGTTTAAAAGCGTGTTTGTGTAGTTTTTTAAAACTATAATTTTTTTTAAATGATAGATCTAAAAATATCTAAGCTCTATCTCGATCAAAGTGCAATGGGAGAGGCCTAAATCCAGCAGTGGACTGCGATAGGCTGATGATGATGATGTTAGATCTAGCTACTTACTTTGATATGTATTTAGTGATTAGCTGTAAATTTGATGATATAAACGATACTTCATTTTTATTTATTCTCAGAGATCACATAAGCGGACTTTTAATATTCTCTTGTTTACCCCCTAAACGCAGGTAAACAGGCTTAATATGTAGAATTGTAGACTAATGGGGAGTATATTTACTAAGCCTATTAATCACCTACATATATACTAATCAAACTAAACTTTGATACCTCCATCACGGTAATTCCCGAACACCCCATATTCAGGTATTTGCATGTTGATCCAAACCGCAGAGCTGATGCGATGATTTATGTCGTACCTGGTCATAGGAGCAGTTCCGATAACTTTGTATTGACGCCGAATAATGATAATTTATAGCCCTACTATTTTGTTTATATAGTTTATGTAGTTATCTAATAATTATAACAAGCCTTGCTGCAAAATTTCAAAAGTATTTCCATTCGTTAATGTTCAATGATTTTAAATGACTTCATCAGTGAAGTAATTTAAAATTGCAATGCATGTTCTTATGTAATATTCGTACACCGAAAAAGCAAGACATGAGTGCCCCATCATTCAATTCAACATCTTGATTCATGTTCTGTGTGTGTTTACCCAAATTTTGGGCTAATAAGCAATGTAGTCAATGCTCCATCTTCAAATCTCAAAAAAATTCTTGAAGAAGGTTTAAATTTATTTCTCTTCAAGACTTTTTCAAATTTCAGTTTAGCACATTCCGTACCTAACTTGTTCTTTTTTTCTTTTAGTAATAAAATAACTCATTTGTTTCGCGACTATGTCGACATTTAAGTAACCATGTTTTAAAACTACAATACTGTGTACATAAGTCTGAATTTTCAAGTCTAATTATCCGCCTAACTTTGTATGCCGTTAGATTAGATAACATGTCATTGATATAGCCTGTCGTCATTGTACGTCTTATAAAACTTATCATAAGATAGGCTATGCTTAACATGACAGGTTTTATGGAAAATCCATTGTTTGACAAATTCTCTAGATATAAGAAATGCTTTAACTAACTGAAGTATCCATACATACAGACATCATACATACAACGCCATCTCGTCCCAAACTATGCAGAGCTTATATCATGGGTACTACACAACTGACTAATACATAAACAGACTTTTTTGGTAGATACCTACATAATATATATATAAAGAAAACATCCAAACTCAGAAACAAATATTTGCTGACAACACAAACATTTGCTCCCGGGAATCGAACCCAAGACCTCAATCACAGCACTCGCATACGTTACCACTAAACTCAATCATATTTGTAGCATGCGAATTTTTGAAAGAAGTAAATATTTTGAAATAGCATGCAGTTTATTTATTATCTCTGAATTGTGTAAGTCTTATTAGAATTCATTGTACAAGGCTATTTTAATTTCTTTTAAAATTAAACTGTCTTTTTTATTATTGCGTTACTTTGTAGATAAGTATAATTAAGCAATGTGTCATTAGATATATCAGATAATAACGTCTTGAAATAATTGAAAATTGATTGAATTTGATGATTGAACTCATAAATCACGGGATATGTCTAAAAACGAGTACTCTGCTTTATAAATATTTGAGGGCCTGAAAAGCATAGACCCCCAAATCTACCATTAATTTGTTTAACTAAGTTATGGTAAGAATTTAGAATTTTTGTTACTTTCCAATCCATATATCTATATAAATAATTAGACTATGGAACTGGATGATCAATTGTATTAATATTAGATCAAGTACAATGGTTGGAAATAGCTGGATCTCAGGATAGCATTAACTTAATCAGTACTCTTGGATGTCTCAGTTCGTTCGAAACATACTACATGCTTAAGTTAATTATATAATCAAATAAAGATATGTTTTGTATAAGACCTAAGAGCAATCTTGGTTTCTATATTGAAATAAGTTTTTTACACACGAGACAGTGGTTGTACATCGACTTGGTAACGGCTTTATAACAGTTTCTGTTTTTTAATTAATTTATTTTTTAAAGTGTTTTTGGGATTTTCTTAGGAAATTCCTAATAGCTGCCCGGAGTTTGGAAGTTTGGTGGTGATTCACGCCCGTGCCTGGGAGAGCACGTAAAGCCGTCGGTCCCGGTTGTCATGAACATCTATGGCAATCGTTATTGGGAAGTCAGTGCCCTCAAATAGACTGACAACTAGTTCAATTTTCGAATTTCAGTTCTCCCTTAGGGTTGCGGAGGTCCGATGCCAGTTGCTCCGTGGAAAAACTAAAATTCAGGTTTACCAGTTGAACTAGTAACCGACCCCAAATAAACTTTTGAATAAGGGCTAAGAGGATGATGTTTTTAATAAATATATTGAAATTGTTTACTGCTTACAGTATGAAAATGCCTGAAGAGGGAATAAAATAAATATTATCTATACTAACTTCTTAACCTCTGCACATAAATACAAATAAATCCACAACTTATCATTGGCAAAGCATAAAAAATGGAATCCTAAAACAAAGAAGGCATGGAGCTGATAAGATTCGTATATTTATTTCCGGTATTCTCAAAACGTAACGCTATTATTTTTATTGAGATAATCCGTGATTCATATAGTTTAACTCTGTGATTTATTGCATTAGTTTGTGATTGGTATTTTCTTTTTATCAATATGGGAAGTGGAGCAAAAGAAACGAACGTTTTTGGTATAAAAGAGAATTCTAAGATATTTTAGAATTATGGTGTTTACAGTTCAAAAATATGAATTGTATAGATTTTTAGATAATTCAACTCTACAGTACCGAATCATGGAGACACTCATTAATGGTCACCCATCCAGGTATTGATTGCAATATCGTGGCTTACCCTCGGTGAATGTTTCTAATCAGGTAGGGTAACCATAATCGATCAGAGTGTTGTGCAAGAGGCCTATGTCCAGCAGTGGACTGCGTTAGGCTGATGATGATGATGATGATGAAGGGTAACTTGGCTATGAACGCTGAAATTTATTAACGTCATGTAGCTGATGTAAACACATCTCATTTTTTTTCTAAAGCCTTGTTTTTGCTTATTTTCTTTGAGTTGTTTAAATAGAAATGCCATTAAGAATAATAATAGGTAGCAGCCATTCTTATAAGTTCATAACCAACACACATAACAGTTTAAACAGCAATAACAGCAATAGAAATAATCTAATACAATGTTGCTGGACAAAGGATTCGCATAGAGCTATCAAGTTATGACCAGACTTAACAGTCAACGGGGTGCAGTTAACAGAAATTCAATTATAAGTTCCTTCCTTTGAAAACATAGATCTAGATAGTCAGAAGAGACAGATGATGGTAACTAAAATACATCGGTACACGTATAAAGCTTAAATTTTTTACGGGTTTGATGTGTATTAATGTTTTCAATTATTCGTGATTTTTTATATACCTTTAGAATCTATTGTTTTAAACTTTCATGGTCAGTAACATTAAAACAGAAATTGCTACCATGTGCCGAAATATCGGATACTCACCAACAAATAGGTACATGGTAGCAATCCCGCACATTTCTGTTTTAACCTTTAGAATCCTACTAATACTATTTGTGAGAAAGTTTGTGAGTATGTATGTATTTATGTTTGTTGCTCTTTCACGCAAAAACTACTTGAATGGATTTTGATGAAACTTCACAACAATATAGCTTACATTTCGGAATAGGTTACTATTTACCGTCATGACGAACCTACACGTGGGCGGAGCCGCGGGCAAAGACTATTAAAAAAAATAATGATCTAGTGGTTTTCATTTTTTTTTTTTGAATATGTAGAATGATGAAGAAGCATAAATTGCCATTGTATGAGTCACTATGCTGCGTTATTGTCTTGCATATATTCGCATTGAGTATGGTGACCAATACTCTTGGATGCGCATGCTTTCCATCAGGCAGAGTAGAGACACTTTAAAAAGCTCATATACAAAAAAATACTAAAATAATAAAGTGACTTTTTTAAGTTTTAAATATAGTAAGACGTATAGAGAATGTAACTTTAAACCGATGTAGGTTATTGTACTGAACGAAATAATTCCAATTAGACTTTTCCAACTGATGAAATACCTATTGTGAAATGTAAAAACATTCCAGCTTATTATTTGACCATTGCAAAGCTAATTAAAGTCACATAATAAATTAGTACTCTCACCTTTATAAAGAATTTTGTCTGAATTTAGATATCAAAATTCTTATAAGATTATTATTCTCATTTTATATCACTGTAATATAGTAAACAGTAGTTTAAATTGGTATGGTGTTTATGTGATAGTTAATATCAAAATAAAGAGTTGTTGTCGTTTCTGTTTCATTTATTTATTCTGTGATTTTGACGGTTTACGGCATACATCACCCAGGTGACTCATAATCTCAGTCGAGATCGTTTCTAGTTAACTTGAAGATGGGCGTCTTGTATTGGTTGGGTATCTACGCCATGTAAGGTAAGGTATATCTATTACCTAATACGATGGTATCGTTAGGTTTTCGATTGATTGTGTATTTAATCAGGTATCTTGATTACAGATCACAAAGACTAGAACTGTTGGCTGTTTTGGCACAAAAAATCTATTGAAATATTTCTATGCACGTACTGTTCGTCACCATTATAGATCTGTCTTCCCTCAAATTTTTAATTGTTAGAAAACCATAATGGTATCTTGATACAAATTGTAAACCACCCCATTTAATGCGCGACAATTTTTACACTTGCCACTAACGCAAGTGTCAATCTGACACCTTTTGTCAAAATGTTTTGGAGCGAAAATATCATGTATTGCTTTACCATTTTGGATTATTTAGCTTTGACTTTATAGCGCTTTTAACGCTTTAATCTTTTACTATATATTTACAAGTCTACTGCTATTTTTCAATGAAATATTAACTTTTTTTAAACTTATTAAGAAATCGCAAAACTTATTATATACTAATATACTATTATAGTACTTATATCATTCGATTAAATTATTTATCTTAGTTCTGCCTTATGTTTATTAAATATTTATTTACAGACTAAAATATTTATTACTTCACATATTCTTTACATTTAACCCATCAGTCTGACAGCACAGCTTAAAAAACAGTATAGTGATATTTTCGTAGAGATAAGCACTTCAATGAGTTTACTGTATTTCAAATATGAAAAAAGTTTTTCCTATTTTATATAGTGCGTTGTAATCTCAGAAAGTATACCTGTTTAACTATACAGCTAAACTTACTGAGTTTACAGCGCAAAAAGCGCTTTACTGCCGATGTAAACGATTCCGCCACTTGAATGCGCATGAGTGGTTTCTAGTGACAAGTGATTGTTCGAGAGGGATTACTGTTCTTTCCACACCGGGATTAATTTTCGTTCAGAAACGTCCGAACATCTGTTGTATTAGCTGTAACTTTGATATGTGCTAAATTAATTGAAAAGTGGGGACTTTTTTGTGTAATTGTTGAACAGTTGAAATGGAATACAGGCGTTTATAATGTCACTCTCTGACAGATCTATGCTGTGTTAAGCAATCACGAGAAATAATATGAACGAATTCAGCAGATAGCTTCATTAATTTTTTTGAGAACTATTTTAAAACATTTTCTAAGCAAAGTAAAAGATAAATTTTACCAAGTAACACTCTGAATTTCCTTGTTTTTTGTCTCAAATGTTTTTTCAAGTTTTTCCAGCAAAAACGACTTTTATGTTTTTTCCAAATATGTCGACACGCAAATGATTACACGCACTTCCGTCATAGACGATGACTCTTTGCGTGTAGCAGTGGCTTTTCGCCTGAGTTGCAGGGTATGCGAACCTCATCGCTGCACATGCGGCACCATGGTAGAGGCCGATGGCCATCATACACTGAGTTGGCGTCGATGCACAGGTAGATTTTCACAATTCCAACGATATTGTACGAAGGGCTCATGTGGTATCCAATGTACACTGTCTTCTGGAGCCGCGGAATTTTAGCAGATCTGACGGAAAGCGGCCGGATAGCTTAGCTCTGGTGCCGTGGAAGTACGGTAAGTGCTTGGTGTAGGACGCTACATGCGTCGTGACCTCAGATCAGAGTTGCACCGCCAACACCAAAGTTCTGAGAACAAAATGTTGATTGCAGAAATCATGTGCACTTTTAAGGGAACGATACAAGGCGGGTTCTCTTAACAGTGAATTATTAATGTATACTATGTATTTTAAAATGTAGAGCAGTTTTTCAAATCAATACATTTGTAAGTTTTGAAATTTTTTATATATGCGTTTGAAATTTTCACACATTTCTCTAAACGTATGTTGAGGTAAACAAGCTATCAAGCTCATACAAGATGAGTATGAACTTATTAGATATATTAATTACATCATCACCATCGGCCTATTGCAGTTCTTTAACAGACATAGGACTACGAGTAAGTATACTATAATTGCTTCTCCCGTTCAAGTCTTGCTAGATATCTTGCGCAAATCATCATTCCACTAGACCTATTGACGTCCTTCACCAATAGCATCACATGTCTTATGTATTTTTTTATAAAAAAAGACAACTCTCGCATTAGGAATATACATCCTGTGTCGCGGGGGCTTTATAAACATACCTGAAACAGACACAAAAAACACCCAGTTTCAGGACAACAATTTCAAGATCACACAAAGTATTGTCTCACGTGGAATTTGAATCCACGACACTTGGCGCAGTAGAGAGCGGCGTGGTGACCGTATAAACCACTGGACCAACCGTGTAGTCTGCAATATATACATGGTTGAGTATTCTAAGTAATAAGAATGGAGAATTCTATCAGCAAGATAATAATAACCTCCAAAGGTACTATCCTGAAAAAATATTATCCCAGTAAACTCTTACCCCGGTCACGTCCTGTTTGTCACGACAACACTACGACAGATAATATCTATCCTTTGTCTATTTGTTTGTTCATCCTCTACAACTGTCTAATTGCGTTTGTTCTACGTGTCGGACAGTGAATAGCCAGATTTTGTTCAATTAGATAATACATATTTGTGGATTCTCGGATTGGATAATTGTTATACAATATTCAGAAACGGTCTAATTGTGTTCCTTATGGTACTACTTGTTAAATAGACATTTACAAAAAAAGGATGTGTTCGGATCACACAATCTTTTATAATTGATGTTAATTTAGGTGCTTCGAATGCATGTGAATGTGAAAATTGTTTTATAGATGTTAAATGCTTGTCTTTATTATGTTTTTCTCCCCCTAAACCCCTACTTGAATGAATTTAAACAGTTCCTTAATAGCTTGTTCATGTTCTTAGATTTTTTTGAAACTTTTAATGGTGAAATTTTGCAAAATGTAAAATTAGAAGCGGTCACAAGCGTGTCAGGAACTCCAGGCGTAAAGAACAGGCTTTAAGGACAGAGTACTGTTAATATAATATAGAATGCCTTGTTGGTCTAGTGATTAGCGTATGCGGCTGCTGATCAAGAGGTCTCGGGTTCGATTCCCGGGTCGGACCAAATATTTGTGTGACCCACAAATATTTGTTCCGGAGTCTGGGTGTTTACTGTGTATGTTAAGTATGTATTTACAAAAAAAAAGTATATTTATGTATTTATATCAGTTGTTTAATACCCATAGCACAAGCTCTGCTTAATTTGGGCCTAGATGACGTTGTGTGTATCTTACACAAAAAAAAAAAATTAATATGTCATGAATGTTTAATTAATCTGACATAAATATAGGTGATAATGTAGTTTCACATATCTCATCAAAACAATAAAAACACGATAAACATCAAACAGTTAAATAAATTACATTCAACAATCATACAAACTGGGGACAATTTAAAATTCATCACAGACCTCTTTACACAAATACATTTTTAATTTAATAATTGCACCTCTGGACAGCTAATTCACTTAATAGTGCCCTGTATTAATTTTGATCACGTGACAAATGTCATTGTGACAGATGCTTTAGTGACGTCGAGTGTCATCTGTGTTACTCTTTAATATTAAGTAATTGTCTCGTCTCTTTCAATGTAAGGACAGTTTATTTTTTAAATAAAGAATAAAACTTTCTTTTCGTCTTTGATCGTCTTCTCAATCTTGTACGAGTACCTATATGTCCAGATCTGTCGCACTTTTACTCATTTTCAGGATTCCAAAGTTCATGACTCCTAACCTTTATAGTTTCGTCATATTCGTTTGCGAGTTATACTACTTTAAAGGGCAAATTTTTTTTAAAACAGGTCGTCCCATCCCCCCCCCTCCAAAAGACAATCGGCTGGCTCGAAAAATCTGAAAAAAAATCTACATAATGAACTTCAAAGGAAAACTATAACGGCTTAGATGACTTTGTTAGTTCAGGAGTTATAGACCCCTAACTTGTATAATACGCTTGCTTAGAAAACTTCATATAAAATAAACACATAACAATTGGATACGATTTTAAATCCACGTTCCAATATGGATGACTGCGGAACCCTATTCTATGTGTGACCTGACACGTACTTGGTCAATTTTTTTCTACATTACATACACGCCTCGTATATATTTGCTTTTCGACATTTTTCATTCACTGATCCTTGTTCATGCTACATAACTATGATGATTATTAATACATAAAAATCAACTGAAAATTAATAAGTGCAATATAATTATCGAGAATATAGCATTTCATCCCCATACAATTACGGGCACAGCGTAATACTGGTTCATTATATCGACATTTGTGAATGTCTACGTCACGCGATATCGTGCAAATGCAGTCTTCATTTAATTAAATGTACGAATACTGGTATATTATTAAACCATTTCCTATATGTGGATCTTTGGTTTTTGCTCCGACTTTTCCGTGTGTTTATTCCGTTCTTATTCAACATCTCCTAATTCACTTATTCAACATATCTACCAGTTAGCAGATTTTTTTTGACATTTTACACACATCGCCATCTAGTCCCAAACTAAGCAGAAATTGTATTATGGGTACTAGATAACTGATATAAATACATAAACATACTTTTTTTTGTAAATACATAGAAAACACCCAAAACTCCGAAACAAATATTTGCGAATCACACAAACATTTAGTGCGACCCGGGAATCGAATCCGAGACCTCTTAATCAGCAGCCGCATGCGCTAACCACTAGACCAACAAGGCAGTCAATATATAGTGCGATGTTTATTTAGTCAAGTTATGTATCGTTTAGATCATAACTAGTGTTTATAAAACTTACGAGGAAATTTGTTTTTAGCTATTATGGTTTAGCTATATTACTTATTTTTCACTTTTTACGAGCAACTCATTGGTGTTGTGTTGTGTACATATTTTTGAATAAGTGTCTGCCTAAATATCAAGCCCACTAAACATATCAGCCCTGATGATCCTTCGATAAACAATCACGTTTTAAAAAAAATCCTCTCTTTTGTACCAATGATCACTGATGGAGAAACAGCGGTTCTCAAAACGATGATAGTAAATTGAAAACATCTTTCCCTCACTGGAAAAGCTGACCTGATGAAGGTCTAAGGAAGAGAGAGAGAGCTAGACGAACTGTTTTTAATAACAAAATCTAGTAAGAGATCTATTTTAAGCTATACAAATAAATAAAATTGGAGTATCTGTTTGTAATATCAAATAAGCAGTTTTTTACTAAATGCATCTAAAGTATTAATTAATAGTATAATATAATAGTATTATTAAAAAAAACTTGTCTGTGTGTTTGACTGTGAGATTACTGGATATAAAATCCAGTAATCTCTGGAACGGCTGGACCTTTTTTTTAATAATTAAGCCTACCAAAATGACTCTACTCTGCCTGATGGAAGTTCATTGTGAGGGTAGGCAATGCAGAAAGGTGACCCATACCATGGCAGCCTGGTCAGATGTTTCTGCATAATTCTCCCGGCCTCCGGAGACTGGGAGAATGATGCAGAATTATTGGGCCTCCGGTCTCATACTCACCAACGAAATACGCCAGCAAGAATGCTGTCATAATTAGGATGGTCTTCTGTGTGAGGGCAGTATTGCTTCCGTCGAGCCGGCCCATTCGTCGTCGTCGCCCATCAAAGCAGGCCTCAGCTAGTTGATAATAAAAATATTGATAATTACTGCTCGTGGTAAAACTGTCATCAAAGAATTAATTTGTATCTTTCAGTGCACAACAGAGCCTTTTATTGCCCAGACCGGATAGGAAACCACTTACTGTAATTAGATTGCGGAAAAGGTTGGTCCTGTGTCACTCTGAACTTATACATGGTGTCCTCTATTTGCAAAAGTATTTTCAAAAAATAAAATGGACATACCAATGTCATGTATACCGGAAAATGCAGTTATAGAAAGTCTTTATAAATAAAATAACTTATTACTAATACTAGGTCATCATCAATCATCATCAACAGCCTTTAACAGTCCACTGCTGGACATAGGCCTCTCCTTAAAAAGGAGGTTTTGGCCTACTATACCATGCTGGCCAGACGGGTTGGTATAGGGTTCGTTTCAAGTTTTCCTTCTCTTTGCATCGACGTTGTCTTGCGTAGTTTATCCCTTAGTCGCCTTTAACGACACCCGCGGTATGAATAGGGGTGGTGACACTCTGTATTCTTAATCTGTCACCACACGGATAAATACTAAGTATTTTTACTCAATGCTACTTTTATTATAACGATTTTCTTTAGGAGTAAACCTCAAAACTTGTCCTGTTAGTTTGTTTGAACTTTCCGTTGCCTCCTCTTTATTATCATAAAACAATCATCTCCTTTCTATATAGTCCTAGACTCTACTTGATACATTACAATCTAAAATATTACTACTTTAACCAGGTTTCCCTTTAATTATGTTTGTAAGTTTTGTAACCGACTTTGGTAAGCGCGATTTTTTTTTTAACCCAACTGCCAAGAAAGGATTATTTAACTACATTTATTAACAATTGTCTTAAATATACAATCTAAATGTCCCAATAACAAATAATCCTGCACATGCTTTTGAAAAATTCTGCATCGAACAGCCTGTCAGGATTCAAAATTTCCATTTTCTCTATTTCAAATGCACCAACATAAATGCAAAAAGAACACCGTAAATAAAACAATTACAGTATCCTCCATGTTCTCGAACATATTCTCACGTTACATTCAAACACAAACAGACAGACATGTTTTCTGTAACTCCGCAGTAACTAGTTAATTAAACGTCCGTTTATTTTGCTTTTCCGTTTATTTCAGTGAGGTTTTCACGAATTAAATAAATTGGATAATGTACGAAACAAAAGTTTCGTTAGCATGTTTGTTGAAAATGTTTTGTGTTGTTATTTGATTCATGTTTTAATTTATAGAGAGAATGGTGTTTAATTACATATTCAAAATATGCAGCCAAAAGATACTATATCGAATTTAAAATAATAGGGTAGGAAATATAAAACTTAATTTTATATTAATAATTTAGAGATTCAATAAAATTCAAAAATTCAATAATATGTAGGTATTTATATATAATTTAAAATATATATTTTGGGTTAAACATTTATGGCCGAAAAGGGCCATTGGCCAACTAGAAGAGATATAGGTAGATATTCAAAAATATTAGGATCAAGTAGAGATATGAATCTCAGAAGCAAGTAAAAACAAATTATCAAATTAAAATCTTGAGTATCAACGTTCTATAAAATTTATACTCTTATTTTCGGCACTTGGTGGAACTTATTAAAATTGACCCAACCCTTTGGTGAAATGCCAGCTAAATATTTTATCTTAGCAGCATATTCTTGAGCAGCATATCAAGATACCGCCATAATATATGTCGGACATTTTAGACACAACGCCATCTAGTCCCAAACTACTACACATAACTGATATAAATAGATAAAAAAAATGCACACATATTATACATAAAAAATACTCAAACTCTTAAAAACTATTTGGCGGATCCAATCGAATCCAAGACCTCAAGCACACCAGTCGCATACATGAGGCAGTCAAAAATGTGTAAATGTGATAAGTACATTTAAGACTTGCGATCAAGCAGTCACAAGCCGTACATCACCGATGTGAATCTACTCTTAAACAAAGCATGCATTAGTAATGCTGGCAGATCTGCGGAGACTCTTAATTACGGCTAGAAAAAAAAGTTATTGGAATGTAGCCTTAATACATCCTATTACGTAAATCACTCTATGCTTCTTTAAATATCATATTTAAACAACACTCTGTATACAAAGCAAGCTCACCGTCCCTTGGGAAGTATTACCGTTCTCGGCACTGATCCGCCATTTTTTGCCGTAAATCTAATTTATTTGTATTAGTTAATGACTTACGCGTATAGTCACCGGACGGTATAACTCTTTCATGGATTTCTAGTGCATCACGTAGTCTTGATACTTTTAGCGACAGTTATATTGCTTTCATAATATATCAGCATATCATATCACGGAGACAGCGACATATACCTATCTTTTATAGCTATTGTTATATTCTTATGTAAAAAAGAAAATGTGTGATAAAAAATTGCAATGTTAAAGCGTAAATAGTTTAATCTTCACGGGTTTTTTTCCAGAATAGTATAAGTTGATTGAGATTTTTTATATATTATCTAAATACATTCAACACACATCTAAAGAAAACCATTATTTTAATTTACCCTTGATCTTGGGATATCATTTAATATAGATTTCAATAAATATTGAAACATTTTGCTAATGTGTTTTATTCAATCGCGTAGTTACAGTTTTTACCTATTCATTAAATTATTTTATTGATTTTTATTTTTAATAAAAGTTTAGTATAAATCTAAATCTATTACCAGTACATGCAAGCTCAATTTTAAAAGTGAAGAAGCACGCTGTATAATCAATTATAATTAAAAGTATCAAAGTGATAACGTCCTGATATAGGTTTGGGTGTTGGTTGCTGAAGCGTATTGCGGACCAATTATTTTAAGTTTTGTTCCGTGTCCGGGCATTTCGCGGTTTGCCCGGTGTCCATTAAACAAATGCTATGAGCGTTTGCCCGTCACTACGGAATTTTAAAAGCTATTAAAAGTCCGATTGAAGTTTTATTTGGTTTAAGTTAATATACGGGATTGTTTTGATCGTTAGTGATAGTCAAGCACGAAATTTATTGTTAGATAATTTTTATTTTGAGTCAATTATATTACTACACAGATACTCAGACACACATTAAGATGTATTCTTCTACTATAGATGCTTAAAACCTTGTAAAGGTTGTCTGTAAAAGATCGCCATGATGTTTAATTAGTGATGTATTAGGTATATATTTAATTACTTAAATTACATTTAAGTTTACTTGAATACTGATCGCTGTCCATAAAAGTTATTTATAGTAGACTTAAACCTATATAATCTAATTAATAAGTGAAGCAAAACCTTTCTACCCCTTTTTACGAATATTGTGTGGCCGAAGGAGTCTGAAATTTCGCACACTTATAGCTGTTTATGTAGAGGAAGAGTACAGGAATTTATTTTATTGTTTTGACACACACACCCATAGATATTCTGTTGTCATATTAACATTGTAGCGAGCCTTGACGAAATCTTTGATTATAACAGTTATAGTCTTTAACATTAGAACCTAAATAATGTTTCCACTTAAAATCAAATTAATTATGGTCGAATTTCGATTATCAATAAAAATATTGGAGTAATTTATCATCAAAAAACAAATGAAATCATGTTAATGATCTTGTTATTTTAAACCAGTGTTTTATGATACGTTATAAAGAGGTCTTATTTTGCTTAAATTCAGCAATAAATAAATTGCAACACAATAACCGTGGATAGCCCTCGAGGCGACATGTGGCCTTTTAAGTGGCGGTGACAATACTACAAATAGAGTTACATTTTATAAGAACAAAAATTGTATTAATATTCCAATCAAATCTACTCAATACCACCTTTATCAACATCAGAAAACCAAACGAAATGCATCCGTATTTCAATTACACAAAGATTAAAGTTTATTAATCTGTGTATACATTTAAGTATATTCTGGTTAAGTCAATTGAAATAAACCCATATTCAAATAAAGAGGGTGGCTGTCGGTTAAAACGTATGTAATTATTGAAAGCAGGGGTGACTTTACAGCAGACCAAGCGTGTTGAGTTTAATGAATTTTAGCGTATGAGCGATTGCAATCGCGTGCAAGAATGAGTGGAAAGCTTTGAGAGGAAAATTGTGAGACAATTGTTTTGAAAAATGACAGATAGAGAGTTTTAAAAGAGACAATTCAAGTGATTTTTTTATTCATTATATTCATACTCTATGAAATGAATTCTGGTATCAAAAATCCGAAACTATTAGAAAAAATACTTAATTTATAAATATACGCAGAGTCATTGAAATTGATTTATATATTTGAATGAATAAAATTCAAAAAAAAGTCAAAGTAAAATTCTTTATAACACTTTTTTATGTTCCCAATTATCTCATCATCATTATCATTAGCCCATCATATCCTAATTATATATTTAAGTGTAAAAATGTACGTAAAATAATCATGTTACGTTTTTTCAAAGTGTTGTAATAGGAGTGAAAAATATATACATAACAAATCATCGCTCTCCTCGTATCTCATAACAATTTAACACCACAGTAAAAAACATCGAAAAACATTCTCACGGAGTCATGACATCTCATCAAAAATCCCCGACATTACAATGAAGAATTTGACAGACAATCAAAACTTTGACACGCACAGATATCACAACAAAACATTACATATAAATAAAAAAATAACAAAGTCTGTCAGTCGCAAATCAAACCAAATAATGGCACACACCATGTCTAAATGAGTGAATAAAGTGTGTTCACTAAATTGTATAAAAACAATCGGGAGACGGGTAGTGTTTTACGATGGCTTTGACAAAAATCAGCGTTGAATCAAACGTACGTAAATGGAAGATGCACGGACGAACAAAAAATATACAGAGTAGGTTGTTTGCTCCTTTTTAAATCAGTACATTGTTTTTTTAGTAATAATTATCAATATGTAACTCAGAATATTTTAAGAGTGACTTTTAATTTTTATAAAAATTTTAAGAAAATAAAACATAAAAATAAAAAACTGACTGACTTTTGGATTTTGCCGTATCATAATAGAAACAACTTTGATATGCATGTGCTTATTTCATGGTAGATACTTTTAAATTACATTTTCAAATTACATATAAGCACTAACGATACACAACCATCTTCCTTTCAAACTTTACGGTGGAGAACGTGCATCGATTAGACAGTCTGAATCCAAAAAGTAAATACGGTATACTTACATCCAAAATACATTATTTTTTTACCATCCATTTATTTGATTCAGCTAATTTCTGTAACACCTGAACTGATTTTAACTTTACTGACTTATTAAATTACTGACATAAAGCTGATGACATAAGGAATAATTAAGGTCACTTTTATTTTTTTTGTAGTTTTCGTCCAGTGTTATACTATAACCGCGAGTAACATCGCGGAGTAAAATATAGGCCGTAGGGTAAAAAATATTTTAGACACTTACCAACTCCATGCCTTTACATAACATCTCACGAAGTAAGTTCATCGCATCAATTTAACGGTGCCCATCACGTTGGGTCGCGTGGCGGTCACGTGGCGAGTCCATCGCGCGCTGCGTGTGCGTCTCTTTGTTCTACAGGGTAGTCCCAAATATATATAGGGTTGTCCAAAAGATCGAATGTGAAATTATCATTGTGTGACCTCTTTGGTTGATTTTTGTGTAGGGTTGATGCTGATCTTTAATGTATCCATAATGTATTGATAGGAATATCTCGATTTTTAGACCTTTCTATGTTCTCAATGATTATTTTAATTTTAATTGACATTTTATTCTATCGCGCTTATGGTGAAGTTAGTCATTTGACACCTCCTTCTTCAGCTGGAAATGGAGTAATGAAAGCATTGGTTTTATACCCGTTCACTAAAAATATTTGATAGCTTCCATGCCATTTCTAAAATGTTCCTTTAATGACAAATTAATCCTTGAACACGATGCGTTAACGTTGTTTTCTATCCTTACAAAGGACCTATAGACAGGTTACTAGTATACTATCATATCCATAAATTTATGGATATAAATTATTAGTAGTAATAATTAGTAATTTTGATTTCACTATTACACATCTTATTTCAGTTTCATAATTTGAAACGCAAAAAACATCAAACCCACGAACATCAATTCAAAACAAATTTAACATTAACACTTCAATCGTTTGTGTGAAGACTTGCATACAACACATTCGCCCAGGGGCAAGTAATTGTAGCTTCTAATGTCAATACCAACGCTGCAGTTACCACCCTCTGTGTTAATTTTTTTGTACTATTTGTTTAGGTAATTACACTATTATCGAGTTCTTTATTTATATTGGGGTACATTAATTGGTATAAATTGGAATTAGAAGAGAATTACGATAAATTATTGTGTTGTTTGCTAAGCTCCTTTGAGAACGTCTTTCGGTTCAGAGTTACGATCAGATACTAAAAATGCCTGTATTTAAAACCTCCCATATGCTTGGTACGGCATGTATCTAATGAGTGTAAGATTCAACAAGAATAAGTCCCTTGATGGGCCCCGGCAGAGGGGCGGGCTTAACATGGCTAAGGGTTACATGCGTGATGATGGTCTCCACCAAAGATGCCGAAGACCGGGCAAAGTGGAGGAAGGAAAGCGGGTCTCGGGCTTCAAAAACACAGGGAAGAATGTTAAGATGATGATGATGCATGTCAAGATCATGAAAAATGGCGTTTCATGATTTTGCCTTTAATAATAGTACGTTAATATTTGTACGTACATCTTTCAGTAGTGATAATAATCAACCTTTATATTGACTGCCTCGGTGGCACAGTGGTAGCGTATGAGACTGCTGTGTTTGTGGTCTTGGGTTCGATTCCCGAGTCAAAGTAAAAGTTTGTAGGATCTATAAGTAGTTTGAGTTTGAGTGTTTTCTATGTATAATATGTATGAACTTACAAAAAAAGTATATATATATCAATTGTCTCGTACCTATAGTACAAGCTCAGTTTAGTTTGTCATTTAGTTTAGTTTGGCATTGTGTGTCAGATCATCTGGCATCTGACTCAGATGTCTTAAACATTTATTATTGTATTAAAAAAGAAACGGAAACTAACCTTTAATAAATCCTTTATAACTATTAGGATGACTTAAATTTTTATATGTATTTTGAAACCTTACAGTGGGCTTAGGTACCAACCACATAATATTTTGAATCCATATTTGGTTATGTAAAATACGCGAATATTAAAAATACTGTTTTGTTTCCATACTCATAAAAAAGCTTAGGAAAATAACTAAAATGTATTCTAATAAATTATTTCCGCAAACGTTGCCTCGAAACGCCTTAGGCAACATCCCACATGCGCAACTCTACCAGAAATGATTCAATAACACATTCAAACAAAATATACAAACAGAATTTTGATGTGAGAAACAATTTAGAACTGAATGTTGTGTTCCGTATAAAAAATAAAAAAGTTATATGTGGTTTAACAAAATTATTTTTACATTTTATTGCATTGACATTTGAACTGACGCTTTAACAAATTTTACTGGCTTCTTTGAAAGTAAAGTATTTGAGATATCTACGTGGCTTACTTCTAAATAAGTTTGTCTTGCGATTTTTTTATAACCAAGGTTGGCAAAATGACTCTATTCTGCCAAGGGAAAGAATGAGTAGAATTCAAGGGTAGTAGTCAACATCCTCATTGTAAATGCAACAGTGATTCACACTCCAGTGTTATATTGAGATGCCTCTGTGTACTTGGGCCACCTGTGTCGCACTCACCAACGACATACGACAGCATAAATACTGTCATTTTAGGTTGATCTTGTTTACGAGGCTAGTACCGCCCCGTCGTACCAGCCTGTTCGTGCTGAAATCAGCGTCGCTCCACCTTCGCGAAAAAAAGGGTCATCAGGAAAGCCTCCCTTTAAATACTTGTAGGAATGCATATAAATATTGTATTATAAATATGAAAAAGGTAAATTTAGCTAAGCTAAACCGAGGGCAAAAGCTAGTAAGATATGAAAAATAAGGTTTGCAGTCGTACAGTACAAGTAAGACAAAAAGTACAATAAAGTTATTACGTTATATTAAATTTACAGGTATAGAAAATTATATACACATCTCTATATGAGCAAAAATTTTTGTAAACTTACATTTAATTTTGTACTCAAACAAACATAGGAAGCAAGCACTAACGCATTTTGTGTAGTACTTAATGTGTTTATTTGTAATAAAGGAACTTAAACTACTGATAGCTGGGAATTACGTATTGTTTCTATTTTTATTTCTTCAGAAAAATAAAAAAATAAAAAAATGGCGTACTATATTCGTAATTCCAAAGGAAGACCCGAAATTAAGGATCTCCAAAAAACCTTCAAATTCAGCGCCCTATTAATGTATTATTCATTGATACAAATAAAATAGTTATTGTTAATACATTTTTTGTTTAAAACCGCCCGGGGCGGGCGCGTGGCTACGTGTTTAACAAAATAGTTGTGTTAATGTTTTAAAATTAGCGTATTTGAGGGTTAAGTGTACGTGGGAATTAGTGGGTAGTGATTTCTTTGTTAGTTTTAAATGCTGGAGACAGATCGAATATGTTCGTGATTTGTAATTAAACAAAAGGCAGATTATTTGACTTATAAATAAATGCATACAAAGGTGACTTTAAAAGGAATTATCAAGTAACTGTTGTTGACTTGAAAGTTAATACCAAACGAGTAGTAATTATGTAGTCAATATAATAAATTATTATTATATTTAACATACTGTTTCGGCTTGAAACAGATTAAATTAATTTGTTTGTAACTGTAATGGAATCGTTTAAATAAATCGTCCAATGTTAAGTGTACGTGGGAATTAGTGGGCAGTGATTTCTTTGTTAGTTTTAAATGCTGGAGAGAGATCGAATATGTTTGTGATTTGTAATTAAACAAAAGGCAGATTGTTTGACTTATAAATAAATGCATACAAAGGTGACTTTAAAAGAAATTATCAAGTAACTGTTGTTGATTTGAAAGTTAATACCAAACGAGTAGTAATTATGTAGTCAATATAATAAATTATTATTATATTTAACATACTGTTTCGGCTTGAAACAGATTAAATTAATTTGTTTGTAACTGTAATGGAATCGTTTAAATAAATCGTCCAATGTGATTGAACAAACCCAAATAAAAGAAAGAATATCTAATGTTGCCATCTTAACTTAAAAAAATACTACTATATAGTGTTAAAAATTATTGAAAATAAATTGGTAGTAAATTAATACCGATGTCAGACATAACACATGCTAATAAACAATGCGATTTTAGGGAACACTTTTAAATTAATACGAGTAAGGTACGTTTCTGACACACGTCTGTAATCCCCTAAAAAATGACCACGATACATATTTTTTAAATATTATAATTAGGGTTTTTGATCGTGTTGTTTATGCGACTTTTACTTTAACAGTTATTAGAAAAACCTAAAAATCTTTAAGTTTTTAAAGTGTATTAAGTGTAGTAAGTGTGTATCTTTTAAGTTTAAGTTTTAAAAATATGAATGTAAATTGTAACTAGACTTTGGAAGATCGATTGACGATCGTTTATCAATAACTTATCCATAGGAGACGGCTTTTTTTTCCATCATAGTTGCCATAATGTCTGAAATCAAATTGTATGCATTGATGTGACAAGTTTCACTTGTGAAAAACAGAACACAAAGTCTTTAAAAATTCAGACCGTTATCCCATTCGCCTACCCCTAGTTAAAACTAGAGATTTATGAGCCATTTACTAGCTTCTATCTAGTCTGGAAACCAGTCGAAAGCACACTCTTTGGTTCGTGGTTAAATGTGCCTCCAAAGTGTAGTCCTAAAACCATTTCATTTTGCCTACTGAATACTACGTAACCTCTGCTGATCTATTATTATATACCTAGGTAGGTTTCTTCACTGAAGAACACCATAATACAAATACATTCTAAGACTACAATACATAATTCAACTATTGTACTTTAACACTCATATGGAGAGGCATATAACCCTAACAAGCGGCCGGTCCATCAGACCCCTGGACATCAAAACAAACACGGATGCCACGTGACCATTCAAACCATTGACAAATTGCACGAAATATGTCAATTATAATTAATAGGGAGCTTGATTATTGGTATCGTATTGTGTATTAGTGGATGTGAATCTTTTGAGTACGTATTGTGGTTCTGAGGATTACGGGATGTTTTGGACCGAGGTATTAGAAATATTGGTGGGGTAGGTGAAGTGTTATTTGTGATTTTTTTTATTGAAATTGTGATACACATTACTGGAAAATAAATTGAAAAGAAAACTTAATTGTAAAATTAAAAAATATTTAATTTATACCTATATAGATAAACAGTTCGTCAGTTGGTTATAAGGCCTTTCTGTGTTGAATAATCAGAACTTGGAATTCAGTATCAGCGCTCATGTTTTCTTCTCACTATGATCAAGGTTCCTTTAAAAGTTATAAAGCATCTTATTAGACCGCCACAGTGTGGACCATCATGTTGTTTTGAAATCATCATCATCATCAACAGCCTACCGCAGTCGAATGCTGGACATAAGCCTCTCCTATTGCACACCACTTTGATAGATTTTGAGCTTCTCGTATCCAGCTCCTTCTAGCTGTGGGCGTCCTACTCTATGTTTCCCGAGTCGCAGCACTTTTATTGTATTGTCTATTGTCTGTCTGTCTGTATTGTCTATGTTCCCAAAAAAGATGGTGACCACCATTCTTGGATTCTTCCCATGCATTCCTATTATACTGACAGTCAATCACTGTATCGCATTCAGCATATTCGGCCAATATGTGAATATGACAGAATATCAAGGAATCATAAGCTTAAAAATGAGTAAATACATATTGTGTGATTTCGTTATTTCCTCTGAACACAGATCTTATCAATTTAGATATAAACACTCTGTATAATCACAATTACAACAAATTATAATAACAATAGTAACCGAACTATTACCAAATACTTTACGCTCATTGTCACCGCACTCAACTCTTAAACAGTCAAGACCGTGTAGGGTGTCCTCAAAGACAATATTTGTTGAGGACAAGCCCTTCCCTCTCGACATCGAGTACCTACACACGTGGCATAACGTGGGAATAGTTTGTGAAATACGATAATTTGTGAACAATTTAGTTTTGACGTGTGAATTTGAAATTGAAGATGTTTCAAGTGTTTAATGTACCTTTTATTGTGTATAATTGACTTGAGAATTTATTAGTGAAATTAAATAATGCTGGGTGTAAGAAATATATTCAACACGAATATAAAATACAGTTCAGGAAAATAAAATTAGTGATATTAATCAGGAAAATAAAGTAAAGCCGCTTTCTACTTCGCCAAGTGTCGTGGGTTCAAATCCTACGTGGGAAACAACTTTGTGTGATTCACAAATTGTTGTTCTGATTCTGGGTGTTCTTTGTGTCCGTTTCATGTGTGTTTGTAAAGTCCCCCGCGACACAGGATTTATATTCCTAATGCGGGAGTAGTCTTCTAAAAAAAAAAGAACAACGACTGCCAGAGATATTCATGATAACAGGGACTGAGAACTTAACGTGGTCCCTGAGGTACGGGCGTGATACATCAGCTTTGTCCATAGCAGGCTGCTATTAAAAATTTCCTATAAAATAAAACAAACAACAGCACTTCCGGGATTTGACACCGAGACTTCTTAATCCGCAGTCGCATTAGCTAACCGCTAGAACGAGAATCGACCAATCAAATATTACAAAATTGAACAACCATTTTCACTTACAAAGCACTATTAGGTATCTATCATTTTACATCTCAATTAAGACTATACACATCGACTACCCTAAGGCTTCCAATATATCAACATCAAAGTGAACTATATATCTTATATACAATAGGTGCAGTTGCACAAATAGGCCCAAGGCTTTGACGCTAATCGGTGAGATACTGGAACGTTTCACATGAATGTAATTTGGTTACTGATATTTGCTTATGCACTCTATTACTGACATGGGATTTGGTCTATTCAAATGGTTGTAATAGAATAATAATAATACCGGAAAGATAATAGATCACTGTCACTAAACAGATTTAATTTTGACAGATGAATAAACGTAAATGTTTGTATGTATGTATGTATGTATGTATGTGAGTGTGTATGTTTGTTGCTCTTTCACGCAAAAAGTACTGAACGGATTTAGATGAAACTTTACAGTAATATAGCTTATATATTAGAATAACACATAGGCTACTGCAATAATCGAGATACACGGGCTAAAGCTAGGTGATTATAAAAATAAAAAAATCGTAGATGTCAAAATGTATCACTGTTTATCTCCTATCAAAACTTCACAGGTTGCTATGCATAGCACATTTGCATAGCAACCATAATGATAGTTTGTAAATGGCCAATTTAAAAATGAGTTCTGGATAATCACATATGTAGGCTACTTTTTATCCCGAAAATACGTGGGTAGCACCGTGGGGCGCAGCTAGTATATATTATAATAAGTAAAGAGTTCCCTGTAGCATAGGACCCGTAGTTAGATGCAGACTTGGGGAATACTTATTTACATTTATCTGTTAATACAAGAGCCAAATTATTTGCGGTCTTTATTCCAAACCTGACGCTTTGGGAGCTGTTTATATCAAATTAATCATAAGTTCACAAAAATACAAAAAAAATTTTAGGACATACATCTTTAATCTAATTTAGGACTACTTCCACCTTATTAAATCTTACTTTCACCAGATCACGAAAAGCGACAATTAAGATTTTTTCCAGAAATCTACTTATGTAAGAAAAAATTTTATATAGACATAACTTACACATATTTTTAACATTTCCATATACATAACTCTAAAACACAATAACATACAAACTCAAGCAAACGAGGCAAACATACATTTTTTCCCCTTAACCCTTCGTCTGCAGCAGTAATTGCGACGGCAAGTTGTAAAAATTTACAACAGTCAGCTTCCGCGTACAAATGTTTTGTGCATTGTGATGTTGATTTTAACAGGGTTATATCTACGATATCCGGACGGTTCTCAAAATTGTTGCAGTTTTATAGGCCGGTTAAAAATGTTAATAGTTGCAAATTCTTTGCAAGATGAATTGCGTAAATATGTTCAAATAGAATAGTTTTAGTTAAAGAAAGAAATAGGTTCCAATCGATTGGTATTGTAATATTTTGGGTTTAATGTATTGTTTTGAAAATAGGTACTACACTATAATTTATATCGTTTATAGATCAGTTCCAGTTGTTTACGTCTGTAAAATTGCATTAGATATTTTTAATATCCATAATTATTAAAAACAGAACAAAACTCAATAATAATTTTTCGTTTTGAGAAAAATAATTTATCATAATATGTGTATTTGACAACTAAGTCATTACGCCACTCACATTAATGGGGCCCTAACAAGGCAGTTTAAGTTACAAGATAATATATATAAACAGTTTAGTCTAATGGCTAGATTTCTAAAATAGTAGTAAATCAAGACATACAGTATTATTATTTGCGTTGAAAACTAAATGCCATTACTAGACGCGACAACAATACGACTAACATTTTATATTACTAAAATAATTTCCTTTTTATTTCTTCAATTTTGAGAACCAGGTAAAATTAAAACAGTTTAAGCTCACGTTAACGACATCGATAAAAGCGACTAATGCGGTTTTTAACGAACTCACAACACACGGCAACACAGTTTTAATCGTTGTTGGTTTATATAATACCGTAGTCTTTTAGGGTTAAATTTTGTAAATATTTCAACAGAAGATGTTTGTGACAAAAAAAAAAAAGTGACTTCAAGGATAGATTCAAAAAGAAAAGTTACTTAATTAAAAAAAGGATTTTTATGAAATCTACTGTCAATATTTTCGGATCGTCCATTGAAATGAATATGTTTCAGAAAATTTCGTAGTACGAGAGAATCATCATCATCATCATCAGCCTATCGCAGTCCACTGCTGCACATAGGCCTCTCCCATTGCACACCACTCTGATCGATTTAGGGCTTCTCGCATCCAGCTCCTGCCAGAAATCTTACGCAGGTCGTCACTCCACCTCGCCTGTGGGCGTCCTACACTACGTTTAGGGAGACGCGGTCTCCACTCCAGAACTCTTCTGCCCCAGCGGTCATCAGTTCTGCGGCTGATATGGCCAGCCCACTGCCACTTCAGCTTGCTGATCCGATGGGCTATGTCGATGACCTGACGAGAGAATATCATGGTTAAAATACTTCAATGCCAATGTGATGATTTAAATATCGTTAAAAATTAAAAATCATAAATAAAATATGTATTGCACAATGAGTTCCTCAAAAAGCATTTCAACGTTAAAGATAGTTATGAATAGTTGTTCCTATTTAATCACTACTACATATTATAAGTTAAAGTTCTCCGGCGCGTCCGTCTGTCGCAATAAACTCAAAAATCACTGCACCGATTGAAATGAAATTTTGTACCCCGACAGTATAAAGCCTGAAAAAGGATATAGGCTACTTTTTACAGCGATAACCGAAATAGACGCGGCTGGAGTCGCGGGCGAAAGCTAGTATGATATATGAAGCCAACCATTGTTGGTTACAAGGAAAACAAATGATATTTTTATAAAAGATAAAGATTGGAAAAATATAATAACTTAGTCTTACACACATTTTCATATTCCTATTTCAAAACATTTTCCTATAGATTTTATGTTCCATTGCAAAACTATAAGCTAAAATGAAACACATCCGATCACTAAACTGCATGTCAAGTGCCACTGACCATAAATCGCTGCACTATATGCGCCGTTCGCTGCTCAAGCATTAATCCGACGGATGTCAATCGTAAACTTTTACGATATGGAGTTCCAAAGGGTTCTGTACATGGAATAGACATATTGCTATTGAGTTATTTACTCCCTCATTTTGCATGAGACATACTCGTAGTCATAGTATATGTGGTAATATATTATGTATATGATATTAGGGATATTGTATCAAATCAAACCATTTTTATTTCAAATGAACCAATACAACGGCACTTTTGAAACGTCAATTAGTCAGTCAGTAGTCAAACGTGCAGCTAATTGTCTGTTCCAATTCGTAGATCCTATAGAGAAGAACAGACTTGAGACTCCATGGACACTCTTTTCCAACATAGTTTTTTAAATTTTTGTAAAATTTAAAAGTTATCCTTGAGCATTAATAATGAATTATTATCGAAATTGCTAAGCATTTACTTGTACCTATTTCTAACATAAATACATGAATTTCAAATACACAAGTCACTTATTTTATGAAAATGTTGAATTATAATAAATATATTATTAGAGGCAGTAACACTCTGCAATGGCGGGTGCCAACTATTAAAAAAAAAAAATCTCATGACATCATCATTAGCCTATTACAGTCTATTGCTATACATAGGCTTTTAACATTAAATAATAATAAAAAAAAATCGGATATCTACCACACAACATCATCTAGTTCCAAACTAAGCAGAGCTTGTACTACGGGTATAAATACTAAAAATAATAACAATACATAAAATATTTAACATTGCACTCAATTTGGATCGATTTTTGCACATTAAAATAATAATAATACAAATCTGTATTGTTATAAATAACCTTTTACAATATCTTTAGAACTATTAAAATTACAAGATTTAAGCTAAAGGTCTAATAATCAGAGTAACCCAGACTTTCAACATTTTAATTAAATTAGTGTAAAAGATTGACTAATTGTAAATAAATATAAATAGATTTATTGCCATATATACCAGGTAATATTATCGTAAGGTTGTCTAGAAAGAAAGCACCATTAAAACGTTATTTTATCTACAATAAATGACAAAAGTATATTTATATAACTCGTGCGACCTAAGATGGCACCTGACTTAAATGTCAGTCGTTTAAAGTACTGAGTGAAAGAAAAATATACTTTAATCTAGTTTTATTAAATTTCAACATTTATTTTGCTTCAAGTAGTTTTTCATAACATACTACTTTATCTTAAGTGGTACTTTACTACCTGAGTTAAGAAAATACATATGCATACCACTAGGAAGCAGGCCTCATTCATTATTTACTCGAATGTATTCTTCGTGCAGTGATTTAAATAATATTAGGTAATACCTAATATTATTTTAAATGAAATTAGGAACTGAAATATGGTTATAAAATACAATTTTAAATCGTCATGATAAGCCTTTTAATCGTAGTCTCTAAATATCATATGTATATGGATATTCTTTATTTTAAACTATTGCGTCTCATAGTCGTCATGCTGTTTTTTTTTCGTGTGACCTATCATAAAACAATTGAGTTATCCAGACGAACCTAATGATATATATTAATAAAATAAATTCATGGAGTAATTTATATGACATTAGGTAATACATAATAAACTAAAATTATTATATAAAGATTCGTGCAACGGCAATAGTGATGCTAGCGCTACTCGCAAGACGACAGAGAGGTATCACGCGGGGGAACAGTATCATGTTTCGTTTTGAGCCAGGTGCCATCTTAGCTCGCACGAGTTATATTAAATTTGTTCCCCACCGTTTTTGATCCATTTTAATTTCTATTTTCATTACTGAAAATCTCAACAGCATTCTATACTTTACTTTATCGGTACTTTATTTGATGATACCTCCATGTTTCCTGGTCCTATTTGAAAGATTTCCAAGGTAAGTATAAAAATATTCTTCATGAACATAACAGTCCGGAATACAATTTGTCCCGGTTTCATTCAGTGCTAGGATACATATCGTGCCGTTTCCATATAGAAATTGCTACCACTCTAAATGGATTGCTCGCTTTTCATTGAAAATTTTAACTCTGTGATTATATTGTAAGATTTAAATGTAACTTGGATACATTTATTTATAGAATGTACGTTTGGGATTATTTCTAAGACTTTATATTCTAGTATAGTATGTGTATATCACGGAAAAGGTGTTGCATATTTCTTGTAAACTCTTGTTTTTATAGGTCCAGTTGTATTTAACTTTTGTTATCACATTACCATCTAAAATAGGTAATAAATCTTATTAATACTATCTTATTGATTAACAAGCTGAAGTGGCAGTGGGCTGGCCATATTAGCCGCATGATGATCTCGGTAAACGTAGTGTGGGACGCCCACCGGCGAGGTGGAGTGACGACCTGCGTAAGATGGCTGGCAGGAATTGGATGCGAGAAGCCCAAAATCGATCAGAGTGGTGTGCAATGGGAAAGGGTATGAACTGGTGCAGTGAACTGCGATAGGCTGATTATAATGAATACTGTCTACATGTTACATTGTTCATTCATTTCATTATCTATCTAGAATTTCATACCCGTTTCTATATTTGTGAAAATGTGCACTAACTTGCGAATTTGATTTTTTAATATATTTCCCATCAGTTTGTTTCGTACATCTGATCATAATAATATTTATATAGACTATTAATTACTAGAATGGCTGATAGAACAAATAGGTCTTCTCCAAGTTTCTTTACAATAACCGTCCATATGCTGGCCAAATCCAACGGCTTCAAGTGACCGTCTCTAGTCTTTCGATCATCCAGTCGGGACTGTCTTCTAGTACGCAGTCACTGCTTAAGAACTTTATGGCCTTATCGGCCATCGATTCTTTCGGCTGAATTGATGACTATGATGATGAATAGTACAAATATGTGCCGTATAAAGTATTATAATAGTGTAATATTTATAATATTCTCCTGTCGTGTATAGTTTTTTGTACTTTAGATGTTTTTATGTTTATCTATTAATGCCGTAAAAAAATAGTGAAAAGTCTTCCTTGATTTTGTTGTAGATAAGTATTTTCGGACTAGCTCTTAAGTCAAATTCATTTTTAATGTAAGAATTTTTATAATATCGATGTAAAAAAATGAAAAATACTATCTCACAAAATCGAACCCTTGCAAAAATAAAATGTGCTAACAACTTTAAGATTTTTAACTACAAATAAAATTCAACCCTATATAATGAACATAAGATCCATATGAGTGGTATACGAAAATGGTCCTATACCAAAGTGGGCGTCAATACAATAAATTTTAAATCCATTAGTAGCAGTACACATGTTAGGAACTCTATTACACTCCATTTAACTTTATGAGGTTCAAATTCATTGAATTGTGTCGCGGCTCTAGTGTTTTGATAATTGCTTTTTGAAAAAGTAAATTTTTATACAATAATATAATGTTTTTTTTTATATTAAGGCTTACCAAAGTGACTCTACTCTGCCTGATGGAAAGCATGTGTAGAATCCAGGAGTAGGGATCACCATCCTCATTGTGATGGTAGGCAATGCAGCATGGTGACACAAACCATGGCGGCCTGGTCAGTTAATTCAACATCATTCTCCCGGTCTCCTGAGGCCGGGTGATTGATTCAGAGTTATTGGGCCTCCGGTCTCACACTCAGCAACGAAATACGACAACACGAATACTGTCATTATTAGGATGGTCTTTTGTCTGAGGGTAGCTGCCCTGGTCGAGCCGGCCCTAAATCAGCGTATTTGAACACCTATTTACATCAACATAGCTAAATGAATGTGTAAAATAAAATCTTTATTTCATGTTGTAAATCGGTCACATTTTAAACTAATTATTTACTTCATAACAGTCACGAAAAATATTCTTGGAAAGGGGTCGCCTTATTTTGGAGAAAAATAAAATCCAAATTATTGTTATAAATTCGAATGTAAGTCTATATTTACGTCTGTTACGCTTTCAAGACCAAACCGCTGAATTAATTTATATGAATTGCTATTTATATGGATAGATTGAACCTTGGAATAGAACTGGGCCGCGAGCAGAAGTTAAAGAAATATAATTTTCATGCATATGCATAGAAAGGGAAAGGTAAGTCAAACTATTAGAGTTATATTACATGCATGTAAATAAAATTAGATTCTACTATCTTACTAATGTAATAAACGCGAAAGTTTATATGTAGGTATGTGTGTATGTATTTTTGTTGCTCTTTCACGCAAAAACTACTGAACGCATTTAGATGAATCTTTACAGTAATATAGCTTATATATCAGAATAACACATAGGATATATCACTGTGTATCTCCTGTCAAAACTTCACAGGTTGCTATGCATAACACTTGCATAGCAATCATAATGATAGTTTGTAAATGGCTAATTTAAAAATGAGTTCTGGATAATCACTTAAGTAGGCTACTATTTATCCCAAAAATACGCAGGTACACCGCGGGGCGCAGCTAGTGGCTTATAAAAGAGTACCTACTTAGTTCCTAATCCCAAACAAAAAAAATAGCCTTATAATTCAATAAAACATATCTAATACACTCAACATAACCCGCTCATGGAAAATAAATCAAATAAACACATTTATCCGTTCCGCACTCCATAATTTTGTTTCATACCAATGGGTCACTCCAATTTTGGGAAAATAAACGCGTCAAAATTCGATTTACGTAAAAAATACATGTCTTCCCCCACAGAAAAGTGTTAGCGTGTGTGGAACATTAAAGGCAAGGCTGAATTTACCCTTTTTATATCTAAAAGAGCATGAGGGTTGAGGCTGTGTAGTGTAATTTATGTGTTATATATTTTACACCTTCTAAGTTGAATAACTTGTAATGGTCAGATATCAATCAAATTAAGCTAGCATTTCCACAATTGGTTTCAAGAATATTGTCTACGTTTTTGTAGGCTCTACGAAGACAGCTACGATTTTAACTACGACGTAGAATCGTTATAATCGCTTACAATTCGTGTTATATCATTCGAGCGTTAGTCTCGGTTGCATCTGGGGACGCCTGGGGTCCGCTTTAGGACTATTCCTCCACTACAGTCGGCAAGGTATTTGTCATCCAGAGTTAAGAGACTATTGGCACGCATACGACGTGTTACGAACTACAAAAACCAGCTTCTTTTGGCACTCTTATGCTACGCTAAGATGTTAGACCTTCTATATCAACATACTTCAAGTAATAAGCATAATTTTCACACATAAACATTTAAACCAAAACGTCTGTATGTGATTTTAACATACAGGTTTCTTTTATGTCAATATTTGCACAATACCAACATTAAAATACGTGTAATTTTATCTGTCTATCTCTGTTGATCTATCCTTCTATTTATTTGGCAGACTAACCTCCAAGATTACCATATCCATGTCACGTCATCGCGATTACTGTGTGTAACAAGTACTTGATCATAACAAACATCTGAGTGTAAATTCAATCAGAAGTACCGTATTCTGATTTGCCACTTTAGATTAGAGTAGATTAGAGTAAACTTTATTGTACACCAGTTAGTACAGTTTACATACAAGAATACATCATTATACTGACCATGTACAATTGGCGGCCTTATCGCTAAAAAGCAATTTCTGCCAGGCAACCTTAGGATGGAAAAAAGATTATGGGTAAAAAATCGACATAATGGGCAGTGTTGGTGCGAGTTTTTTTAAATAATAAAAAAATAATAATAATAAAAACAAGGTGATTTAAAAAGTAATATTTCCATAATGAAAATAAATACACTCGTATATACATACAAGTACACCCAAGTACACACATACATAAATATATATATACACATATACATACATACATACACATACATACACCTACACATATACATACATATACAAATACATATATAAAACATACTAAAATGTTTTAGGTACATAATTATTAAGATGAAAGGTAAAATTCTTTGACCATTTTTTTAAAAACTGGCAAAGATTTGGCACGTCTTATAACCATTGGCAAAGCATTCCATAGTCGGACAGCCTGTACAGTGAACGACTTGTCGTAAAACTTGGTACAGTGAGGTGGTACTGCCAGTTCCATAGATTCGGATGACCTCAGGGATCTTGAATGTGTGTCACTGAGGAACACAAAACGTTCCTTTAAATAAGTCGGTGTAAACGGATGAAAGAGAATACCATAAAGTATGGAAAGAATATGAGCATTCCGTCGAAGGCGAATTGGGAGCCACTTAAGCTGGTTGCGATATTCAGAAACATGGTCATATTTGCGTAGTCCAAATATGAATCTAATACAAAAGTTTTGAAGGCGCTCAAGTTTATCGAGTTGCTCCTCGGTGATATCGAGATAACTGACATCAGCATAGTCGAGTATAGGAAGAAGGAGGGATTGTGCAAGTGCAATTTTAGTAGCCGTTGGGAGAAAGTTGCGCAGTCTTCGTAGACATCCTGCCGATGCAAACAGCTTTCGACTGACTTCTCGGAGTTGAGGTCCCCAGCTTAATGTGTTGTCAATATAGACTCCTAAATTTTTAACCGAGGTACTCACCGACAACGAAGTACCATTGACTGTTATGTTAGGAAGTTGTGTCCAGTCTATTCTAGATACCATCCTGGCACTGCCCACAACAATAAGTTGAGTCTTGGATGGATTCACCACAACTCCATATTGTTCACTCCATTCACAGACACGCGCCAGATCCCGATTAACAGTTGAGAAGGCTTCAGCTAATCTATGTAACGGTGCCTGTGTATAAATTTGAAAGTCATCTGCATAAAGGTGGTAGGAGGAGGATAATGATTTAGAGATGGAATTTATAAATATAGTGAAAAGTAAAGGAGATAAAACGCCACCCTGTGGGACTCCAGCAGACGTTTTACACCAAGAAGATAACGATTCCTCTAGGCGCACACGCTGCCTTCGTCCAAACAGGTAACTTTGAAACCAATCAATTACCGTTGGAGATATGTTGATAGAGCGCAATATGCCAAGCAGAATGTGGAAATCTACACAGTTAAAAGCAT
This sequence comes from Phragmatobia fuliginosa, assembly GCA_932526445.1. NCBI lineage: Eukaryota > Metazoa > Arthropoda > Insecta > Lepidoptera > Erebidae > Phragmatobia > Phragmatobia fuliginosa. The sequence continues at coordinate 14,553,765 of OW052078.1, read as the reverse complement.
TGCTGAAGTCCAGCAAGGAAAGAACCGTAAGATTCCCATTCTCCATACCTAGTCTGATGTCGTCCGTAACGTTGATCAACGCACTTACCGTACTATGACCTGCCCTAAACCCTGACTGGAAAGGATCTAGGAGTTGGTTTCTTTTAAGGAATGAATTTAATTGGGTATGTACAAGACGTTCTAGGACTTTTGAAAGGAAGGGCAATATGGAGATGGGACGATATTCGGAGAAGGATTTGGGATTGTTCTTTTTGGGTAGTGGGATTATTAATGCCTCTTTCCAAGTCTCCGGAAAAGTACTTGAAGAAAGGGAGTAATTTAAAATATGGCATAGGGCAGGCAACAATTCATCGAGAATTGGTTGGATCATGTTACGGCTCACACTATCACTTCCAACGGCGTTCGAAGTTATAGACATAATGCACTTCTTAACATCACAAGCAGTTAATTGATTAAAACAGAACGGGGGATAATCAGGAGCTGGAAGTGTAGAAAGATATTGTAAAGTATTTGCCTTACTAGTCTGATTAAGTTTAGACGAAGAAGAGAAATGTTGGTTTAGCAACTCGATGTCAATCTGTTTGGAATCTGAATATGAATGTGACTTACCAACTCCTAATGTTTTGAGAAATTTCCAAATTTTAGCTGGGTCTCCGTTCTCGACCGAATTATGAATATGTTGGCGTTGAGCTTTCCTACAAGCCTTATTGCAGAGACTTCGGATGGTTATGTATTTTTCCCGATTGCTAAGGGTTGGTCTAGATTTAAACTTGCTTTTGGCTACAGCTTTTTTTGATATTAATTTTTTTATATCATCCGTTAGCCATGGTGCAGGTAAATATTTATGTCTTACAGCACGAACCGGCGCGTGTATGTCATAGAGACTGGTCAGTGTGGCATTAAAAAAGTTTATTTTATTGTCAATGGAGTCCATTTCTAGCATAATATCCCAATTGATTCCAGCGGCATCTTGGCGGAGCGCGTCAAGGTTTATGTCCCTAAAATTGCGTTGCATAAGGATTTTGGCTTTAGGCTTAGGAGAGCGTAGTTTATAGGATAGGAATATCAGGTCATGATAGGAAAATTCAGCAGCTGAGCACTGTCCATGCTTAGCAACTGAATTTAGGGAGGAGACTAGTATAAGATCTAGAAGGGACGGAGTAGAATTAGGAAAGTGATGAGTAGCATTTAAAGGGAGAACAGACATATTACATGACTCGACTGTACTGGAGAAGGAGGAAGAGCGGTAATTATGTTTTAACAGGCATGTGTTAAAATCTCCCATGATAATACAGTGACTGTAAGCGGGCGTTATTCTCTCCAATAATTTTTCGAATGATGGCAAAAAATTTATGCGAGAAGAGGGACAGTAGTAGACACCAAGCAATGTCCTTATATGGTGCAGCTCTATTTCTAAAAATAAATGTTCACCTGCGTTTGGTGGTGGAGGTTGTGGTGACAAATCTATGATTTTGAAAGGAATACTATTGTGTAGATATATGGCAACACCTCCCCCAACACCATTCGCACGGTCGTTTCTTACTAAACGGAAGTCAGGAAGACAGTAAGCCGTAGAAGGGAGACATGGCTTCAGCCACGACTCTGAAATAAGTATTGCATGGATACTCTTACAGTCAAAGTTAGCCAGCATCTCTGGGAAATGGGCCGGAATACTCTGGGCATTTATGTGGACTACATTAAAATTCTTGATTACATCCGAAAACTGGGTCTTTAATGTATCAGAGAGAGAAGGTATACTAACGAAGCTGTCGTTATGACTACTCGCTGATTGAAAGCTATCACCGTCGTCACTGCTGATATCTAAATTTAACATTAATAAATATAAACACTGATAAAAAATGTAATATATATATATTATTATAAAAATAAATATATATTATTTATATATATATATGAAAACCGTAGATATACGTCTCCCTTTTTCTACTTCAATACTTTGTCCACCCGCCAGTTGTGTGTTGCTACAAATAATATTAACTCTATATTTTCTCAAAACAGAAACATTTGAAAACTTTGAAGAGAAATAAAAAGAAATAGAACAAATAAAAAATAAAAAAAAAAAAACAATAAGCAAGATACACAAATAAAAACAACAATTAAGAAAAAGAATTGATAGCATATACAATGAAGAAAAGCTACTAAAAACTACTAAAATTTTACTGAAAAAAATGACAGATCACAATTAATAAAAACAAAACGAGAATATCAGTTCTGAGTTTGCTTTAGTCTGTCAAAAATGTCAAGTGTCATGACAAACGAACCTTATCAAAAACTAACAATAAGTACTTTTATCATTATCATAAAAGTTGAGGTATTCTTAAATTTGTTACAAAAGTTCAAGATTATATTATTATTTGTAGAATAAAGAGGGTACGGCACAGTAAAGCGAAAAGTATGAATAATATCTACACTATGAAACCATTCAAAAATACCTGGACGCGATGAAATAGCTTGTAAGAGTACAGAACAATTCTATTTCTTGCTTACAGCCCGTCTGGTTGGTTTCGTTGTAACCTTCTCGACTGTAGCTGGCTTCTGTGTGAAGTCAAGCCGATTCAGTTCACCAAAAGAGTCGACGCGGTGCCTTGTCCCTTTGGGGTCGAGAACATATATATGACCCTCTCGTGTCCAACACTTTGTGATACCAAACCGCTCACGCGCAGCCATGAAGACTTCGTGTCTAGTCTTCGTGATAAATTCGGACAGAGTGATGCCGGAACCTTTGAGTTTGGTTTTAGCAAACCACAGCTTATCACGAACCGAGACAAGATGGAGTTTGACCAATATAGGTCTAGGTTTTTTCACACTTGATTGACTGCCCATCCTGTGGCATCTCCGTATGTCTGCCTCTGAGAATCCCTCTAATTGGAGATGGCCCGTCACAACACTCACAACAGACTGCATTGGATTTACATCTTTGTCTTCAGGAACTCCATGCAAAAGGATCATTTTCCGACGCGAACGCATCTCAATGTTGTCTACCTGTTGAGCCAAATACTCAATTTGGCACCGGAAGTCAGAAATGGTGCTCATGACAAAAGCTTTAAAGCTCTCAAAATCTGATGCAAGCGCGGCTAAGGTTGGTGTACAAGTTCCTTTAGCAGCCCTCTGCAGCTCTGTCTCAAAGGCAGCCATGCGTTCCTCTATGCCAGCCATAATTGTGGTAAAAGAGTCCTTCATTGTGCTAATCTTGATAGTGCTAGTTGTTTGTTGAGTGTATCTTTTGAAATAAGTGCACTTGAGAGGAGATAACACTTCACTGGTAGGTGTTTTATATTACCATTAAAATGATTATAAAATAATGTTTATCAACTGGTAATTATAATTTAAAATTTAATTAAAATGCAGACACTTTAAATTCAATGTTGCTGTCACCACTACCCACTGTTACAACTGTTATAAATAAAACCGTTTCAATTCTTTCAACACTCAATACGGTATTAGATAAATCATTATCAGACCACAATCAACCCTTACAATGCTGTACTATTACGAAGCAGCTGACACCGCACTAACCCCTTCTAATTTCTTTAATAACATTGAATGTCGATATATCTCTTTTCGAGATTTGTCACTCTATGATTAATAGTTTTCTTCTTTTTTATCTTTCAAATAAATGATTGTTAGTGGTTAAAATTACGGTTGGGTTAATTTTTAATGTGCCTTTTTAAAAACATCATTAATAAAATTAATAGCCACACCCTTTCAATTTTGTTTGGGGTAAATAAAGATTCGATATAAATTTACAAAAGATTTCATTCATCGAAATATGAGAAAATAATATTAACGTGCTTTGCAAAGACTCAATGATAAAAGGTGAAATTTATGTAAATTTTTATTAGACTTGCTTTTGTCTGCGGCTCCGGCTGCGTGTATCTTTGTCATTTCGATAAAGACTAGAGAGAAGTTTTGACGTAAAATAATATAGATTTTTATGCAGAATTCAATAATTCATAAAAGCAATTCCCAAATAAATTTAAAACTTTTAGTCACAAATTTTGTAAGTTTTAGTGATTTTTTTTCATCGTTCCAAGTTTTTTTTCTAAAAAGCTATATAGCTTATTAGTCAATACATAAATAGTATAACACTGAAAATAAAAACAAGCTATTATTATTTAACACGAAACGACTATAAATATCATTTTCTATTGACACCTCTATACACCCACATCCAAACGCTTGTTAGCTATAACACATAAATATATCAAACTGCAAATAGCCAAACTAAAATAGCAAAATTTTAGAAAGTTGACCCTTTGTTGTGCTCCGGAACTAATTCTGTAACATTGACACTTGAACCGGACGGAATGTCCTTAAAAATACATTGTCCGTAAATTCTAGGGTCGTTTGGACCCGGTCACACCTATTTTGAGTGTTAACAATAACATTTCTAGTTAGCGTAGAATTTTTGAAGACGTATATGAGATATAGATAAATAAATGTATTATTACATTATTTTATAAACCATTGAATAGAGTTTAATATAAATTTTGTGAATCCAACTTACAAGTATAATGGACATAATATAATATATTTATGTATAATTGTAATTAAAATGGTTATTTGTACTTTCCAAAAAATATATTTTAATTGCATGTAAAATCTTTTCAGTATCAATTTGATTCATTACAATTGTTAATTATTTCTATCTATCAATGTATCTTTTGACGATTGTCCGAAAACCAAATAGAAATTGTGTAAATACCTATTAACGAACAACTTTATTTCCTTATTATTTTAACCGAAAAGAAACTTAATACCTAACTTCTAATGACAGTTTTCAATATGTATAATAACTGACCAAAAAAAACGGTTTGCTTCCATTAAAATTGCTACTAAACTAATTACTAATACTACTAAACCTTGTTTATTCTGCAACATGTAATCCTACTAATATTAAAAACGCCAAAGTTTGTGTGTATGTATGTGTGTTGATCTCTGAAAACTACTGAACAGGTTTGGATGAAACTCTACAGTAATATAGCTCATATATATGAATTAAAAAAAACACATAGGCTACTTTTTACTGCAATACTCGATATACACGCTGGCGAATGCTAGACTTTAATATTTTCTTCCAGTAAAAATTTATTCCAGTAATAAAATCCAACAAAATATGTTGTCCAACCCTCTCCCATTAACTACAAACGTCCAAAAGATTTAATATTTACAGTACATTTGATAATTAATGTGGTCACACTTCTATTAAGACATTGTTGCGATGGAAATCTGGCAACCACGTGTGGTCATTCCGACCGACACGGTTAATAATGCTAATTTAAAAGTATGTTGCATTTGAGGGTTGTTTAATTTGATCTTTGAGAAGTGGTTGGTTTATTTTTGTTATTATTATATTTAAATAAAGTAAGAAACTTAAAAAATATAATAGTATTAATTAAGTTCACAAATCAACATTTTATTTAAATTATAATTACACATTTTACCTAATTTATTAATATATATCTAGTGCAGGGTATAAAGACCAAAAAAAGACTGAACTTTGAAAAAATTGGGGTATTATTTGTTGAAAGTCGCGATTAACACCGCGGGGCGAAGCTAGTCCAAAAACGTTAGCCTAAGTTACTTCTTAGGTCATTAAATTTCTGTCAGTGAATGTTCCGTCATTCGGTCCAGCCATTCTAGATATTACCCGAAACAAACAGCCAGACAAAAAATTGCTTTCTTGGTGTAAGTAACGTTTAAACTTGCTTATTATGCATTTAGTAAAATAACGATAATTTGATATTACATAAAGATACTATAATTTTATTTATTTGTATAGATCAAACTCAAAGACATGCATCCCTTATTGCGCTTAAGAGCAGATGAAAACTGGTAATAAACCTTCGATAAAACATAACAGCTGGTTAATGATAAACTTAGTCGAAGAGAATAGACCATTGCGTGTGGCCTCCTCCCCCCCGCCCTGTATATGTAGCCGCAAAAGGGTTAAAGTAATTAAACCTAATTAATTATATAGTTTAACATCTTATCAATGTAAAAATGAAACGAACATGACATTTTTGATGCTCTAATGTGGGTTTTAATATTTTTATCATCTGTGATCGTATTCATTATTATAGTTGATGTCACTATTACGTTATCATTTCATCATTTTGACTTTATCATGTTATGGTATTAAAAAGAGGGAACATGTCTATAATACACGTTACATCAAAATATTTCAAGAGATTTTACTTTCAATATATAAAGTACTTTAAAAAAATCAAAAGAAAATCGGACAACTTACACACAACGCCATCTTGTCCCAAATTAAGCAGAGCTTGTATTATGGGTACTAGACAACTGATATAAACATATAAATATATTTTATTAAATACATACATATCTTACATAGGAAATATCCAAACTCCGAAATAAATAAATACTTGCGGAACACACAAACATTTGGTCTGATCCGGGAATCGAACCAGAGAAAAGCAGTCGAATACGCTTCCGCTGCATCACCAAGGAAGTCAATCAAGTAATTTTTATGATGTGGTCGCAATCGCTTATTTGATATTAAGCGAATTTTTACGGATACTTGGAATATAAGAGTCCTTATTACGTTGCCGGGCTTTGACGTAGACAACTTTGGAACAACAAGTTGCAAGCTCAAATCGGTCACAAATAGTATGTTTCTAAAAATATATAAGTGAGCTCATCATATAATGTTCATTATCATCATCACTATCAGCAGACCATCACAGTCCACTGCTGGACATAGGCCTCTCCATTAGAACACCACTTTACAACAACAAACACAAATAAACCAAATATAAAACAAATACAAAATAATACCTTTGAAATTCACTCCCTTTATTTTAAGTTAATTCAAAAAAAAAACTGTTTAATTTGACCAAAAGAGACAGACTTCTCTACAACAAAGCCAGCTAAGAATCGTCCCAACAACAGTTTAAGAAGCTTTATAAAAACTATACAAACGATTTAAAGCAAGTTCACTCTATTAATGTCATTTGACATTGTAAAAACGATGTCAATTGTAAAATATGACATCAACATTAGTTTGTCAAAGGCATTCTATTTTCAAATAACATTCGATTATCGATTGTCAAATGACAATCGACTTGCGCTTAATGGTTTGTCAAAACATTTGAAGTGTTAATGATTGTAAATTGGTTCTGATAAATGATGTGATGATAGTACTTTAAAAGTTCTCATGGTGAAATTTTGGTATCATTAATTTGAAATTTTGGGTACTTTTGTGTCAAAATGACTTTAAAAAAATGCCTTAATACAAAGGGAAGATAGTAAGATATTTGTCATTTTCAATTTACAGTATAAGGATTGAAAAACGGAAATAGACACATGCTAATATTTATACAATATGTTAAGTAGTATGAAGACTACGTCTTGTGAAATGTAGTGTGGGCCCTCTATTCCGGCTTTCTAGATGACGGCAACGATTTGTTTAAAAGGTACTGGAGTTATTGTAAATGAAACATTTATGTATATCCCAAGGAAATTATCGTTTTTAAAGTTAATTCTTAGTAACCTCATTTTATTGTTCACTTAAGTAGGTACATTAATTTTTCGTTCTTTTAATACAGTTACTTAATATATGTTCATTTAGTAGATCAACATTTTTGCAAGAATTGCATTAAATTTTAGTGCAATTCTTTCTTTTACAAAACATTTTTGGAGATTCCCACGTTATAAAAATAAATAACATGTCGAAACTGACCAAATGAACCATGAAAATGAGATTTCAACCCTTTCACGTATAAACTGACCAATAAGTGACCCTCTCGAAGGATTTGGAGGTCATTTGATAATTGATGTGGGACTAGGTACAGCAACAATAAGATTACGAGGATCATGAGGAGGAAAGAAGGATTAATTTTAGTATTTCTACTTTATAGTAAAGGTATTATTTTAAATTAAAGGCTCATTGTATACTTGTATAATATTTAGATAGACTGTGAGTATTTTAATAATTTTCAGTCTTGTTTTCATACAGTAATAATTTATCTTTACACATGGAATATATGCTTACAGTATGGGATTGCTTTTCAACCGTTAATTCAATCTATAGCATAAATTGTTAAGAATAAAGACATATATTCGAGTATATAATACTAATGGCATCTCTACTCTTCTTCCTTGTTTATTTGGGGTCAGCTACTAGTTCAACCAGTTTTACCTGAATTTCAGTTTTTCCACGGAGCGACTGGCATCGGACCTCCGCAATCCTAAGGAAGAACTGAAATTCGAAGATTGAACTAGTTGTCAGTATATTGAGGGCACTGACTTCCCAATAACGATGACCATAGATGTTCATGACAACCGGGTCCGGCGGCTTTACGTGCTCTCCGAGGCACGGGCGAGAATCACCGCAAAACTTCCAAACTCCGGGCTGCTATTTGGAATTTCCTAAGAAAAACCCAAAAACACTTAATGACATCTGTAATGCAAGATATATACGAGTATATAATATTAATGACATCTATACTAATGCAAGATCATCGAAAATTATTATACATAAAATCCCTCATGTTACCTACTGTTGTAAAATTTTAAACTTGTAAAATACTTGTTAACCGATTTCAGGTTAAATTAATATAACTGTTAAAAATATATTATTATTATTTATTTATTTATTGTTTATTTATTTATTTTACTTACAGACATTTAACTAAGATGTATTATTTCAAGTAAATAAACTTATTGCTAATAACAAGTTTCTGCATATAAGTACTCTGAAGAGAACTGTCGACTTAAACATACAAAAAAAAAGTGTTAATGCCAAGATATTGCAAAAAAAAAAAAAAAAAAACAATCAAGTGAGGTACAAAGACAAGAACAGTAGAGAAAGAGTAGTACAGTTCGAGTGCCGTTTTGTTTCAAAAAATGATTTAGTTAATTTCCTCCTAACCGTGTTCACGTTGGTGCAAAATAGGTCTATGTCGTGATCTCGTGAAAGTTGATTAAAACTTTTTGCGCTTCTCAGAGAAAAAGTATTACGCCTGTAGTTCGTTGTTGCAAAAGGTAAATTTAACAGGGGTAAATTTAAGGTCGTTGTCTAAAACCAGCCCTGTTCACACGTATTTGCACCTTAGCAACAAGCTCGGAACAATCGACTGTACCCTGATAAAGAAATTTCAATAACAATGAGGTAGAAATATAATGTTATTCATCTATCTACACATATACCTATATATTTATATAATATGTACAACACACGTACACACATATAGTGTTGCGATTTTCACACACTTCATAGTCGAACCATTTCTATCCTATTAACGAGACGTGCGTGATGACCACAGCGGTCAATAATCCAATATAGTACCGGTCAGCGTACATTATTTAGTTAGGAGAAAATATATTTTATACGTATTAATGGGAATTCGGATTATGGTATTTTCTCATGCTTTCCTAAGCAATTGTTCAATCATCTCTTTATTTGGCGCGATTGAAAACTAAAAATAGACTGTGTAATTTTTTTCTCCAATCAAAACAAATTGGAAATTTACTAGAATTTTATTAGAATTGAATTTGATAGAATGAATCCGCTTTTTATAATATAAATACTGAGGTAGTACTCGGATCACTTTGTAGAAAGTGATTACAGTGTACACTTGTTACTCAGGAGTCAGGAGTCACATGACCGCTGGCGACTGCAGACCTGAGAGTACAGACTTTACTTTTTACTAGTAGTCATCAAGTTGTTTATGTGGTCAAATTCGACCATAATAATTTAAATATAATTTAAATAATTATGGGTAATTATGGTAAGTGGCAACATTGTTAAGGGCCTATCGTCAGAGACTGTAACTTATTTAATCACTGATTTTCCCAAGGCTAAGCTACAATGTTAACCTGACAAAAAATATCTATGCGTGTGTGTGTAACATTTTATTTGTTGATTTAATGTATTTTTTTGCAAAATTAAAAAAAAATTGCTTCTTTCTCCATATAAACTAAAAGTGTGCGAAATTTCATATTCCGTTTTTGACAAAAAAAACAGCAAAACCTTTATATTAATATGAGTATTAAAATATATAGATGCAACTATATCTGCGCCCCTCCGGTTTTTCTTTGAATAGGATATTGTTTACTATTTCATTGGTTTAAATTTTGTTCCAAAATACTTAAATATTATTTATTTGCACAGTTTCGTTAAAAATGCACACTAAAATTGTACTTATTTTTATCTTAATCTGTATGTTGAACAAAGCGCGCACTTCTACGGCATCACCTCACAACAGATAGTTGTTTTTTAATAAAAGCAAACGGCACGTTTAATCCCTAGCTGATCGTAAATGTTTACGATCTCGATACGCGCCGCGATGCGGTGTGGACGCGCCCTTATGACGCCTAGTAGTGTCAACGAGACGCTAATTCTGAGACACAATGAGCTAAAAATATTAAATATTAGATTAAAATACATGATTATTAGATATTGGAATGCCTTGTCGGTCTAGTGGTTACCGTGTGCAGCTGCTGATCAAAAGGTTTCGGGTTCGATTCCCAGGTCGGACCTAATGTTTGTGTGATCAGCAAATATTTTTTTCGGAGTTTTGGTGTTTTCTATGTATGATATGTATGTATTTACATCTGTTGTCTAGAACCCATAGCACAAGCTGCTTAGTTTGGGACTAAATGATATTGTGTGTCAAATGTCCAAATATTTACATTTATTTATTTATATTTATTAGAATTAAATCCATTTTGTTTCTCTATATCCGTTGTGATTTGTCTTGATATAAAAACTGGTTCAAGCTTAATAATATTTATTGCAAAAATAGTAAGGTTACCACAGTGCACTAGTTTTTATACAGACAGATTAATCCATTCTTAGAAAACTTACATATAGATAAATTCTAGATTCCTGTGGCTTAGCCAATTACTTATGTTAGCAGGGCAGTTGCAATTAACAGAGTGTCAGCCATCCTAGTCGTTATGTTAGATCGGTTTCAAGGTAGAGCAACGCTGAATTCAACACGAACGGGCCGACTCGACCGGGGTAGTACTACACTCTCACAGGAGATCACATAGAGAGCCAGAGGCCCAATAATGCACAAGTATCTCAACAAACCGTCATAGTATGGGTCACTTTGCTGCATTGTCAGCATTCGCAATGCGCAATGCGTTAACCACTGAGTACTCATGGTATTCTGCTCATGCTTTGAAGGTAATTTAAGTAGTAATAATACTAGTGGCCTATTGAACTGTCCATTCTATGTTTCAAAAATTTTTGGAAGACATTTTTTTTTTAATAAGAGAACATTTTTTTTATAATTTGCACTCGGTACACAGTCAGCCTACTCTCATCGCGAACACTTCCCGTCTCCGATATTGGCACTTATTGTATTTTGTATTATTTACCCACTTTTACGATTGTATCCTTCATATTTTGTGAGTCCGAACTACTTAAAGTTTTATTGCTACATTTTCCACTACTATAATGATAGATTTTATTGTTCGATATAAAAACATCTGATGCTTTTCTTCTCTTAATTGGATAACTTGAAAATTTTGTTTGTTTTAACTTACCTACTTATTATGTCTAGCACTTTTTAAACAATATTTTTTTAAGTTTGAGCTAGCCAAAGAGACTTCACTCTATTTGATGGGAAATGCCACTCTGTCATATAGAAGAATTCAAGGGTGCTAAAAATTAATTCATTAGATAAATACAAAAGTCTTCTCGTGGTATTTTCCTTTTACCAAACAAGTATCGGAAGCGCATGGATACGGCCGCCCAAGACCCGGATGGTTGGCTCTCTTTGCTATAGGGCTTGGTTCTACAAGCAATGGTTGGCAGTGGGCCAATGATAAATCAAGTAAATAAGCAACTTTAAACTTCGTCAGTGACACTATTTACTGAGGAATTTAAAAGTTGTTAGCATTGTTGTCAGCATTGTCAGCAGCAGAACTGCTGTCAAATGGATATAAACTAGATGTATACTTCAACTGTTTTAGCAAGAATTTAGCAAAGTTTATCGAATAGTAAAAAAATATATATGATATTTTCTTTGGTGTTAAGAATTTTGTTAAAATTTGCAAACTAAACATAATATTGGCAGATAACAATAACATGTACACAGTCTTTGACAAGCAATAAGTGCTTGTCAAAGACACAACATTTAGTGATATGTTACAATAAATTAGTAATCCCCCATCGCAGTCAAATTAGTTTTCGAAAAGTCAGGCAATTTGAGATTCAAAACACACAACACGATTTGAAATCCACCTACCATTGTGGGTGACTACGGAACCCTATTCTATGCGTGGCCTGACACACACTTGGCTTTTGTTTTTCTATTCTTAGCAAAGGCTAATGGGGCGGTCTAAAAGCTTAATTTGACCTGAACGTCAGTTTTTACACAAAGTGACTGGCATCACTGAAATTTAAAGGTTTAACTACTTGTCAGTATATTTGAGGGTCTGACTTCCCAAAAACGATTGCCATAGATGAACTGAATTGCTATCCAACTAAACCAATAAAGAGTTCTAATCATGATTGTTGGAAAACATTTTAATCTTTTATATCTTGAAAACATCTAACTTTCATTCGATTTAATATAAAGTAAATATTATAATAGGTAAAACCACAAATATATCCACAAATGTTTTCATTACCATAACTCATAATTGGTTCATCCCCTATCTCTATATTCAGTCGAGTGTTTATTTCTTAAGAATGCTCTCTTAAATAATTGTGAGATAACACAACCGGTATTGCTTACTGTAACGGTAGCGATAAAAGCATAAGGTGGAAACTGAGGGGACGAAAGAATAGTGAGGATCTGATGAAAGAAATAATATAAAAATGTGTTAAAGTTTGAGTAAAAATCTATCACAGACACGGATATATAAACTGTTTCTTACTAAAATTTATGATAAACTTCTTTGGAAGGGCAAAAGTGCAATTACAATTTTTTTTGCATTCATATATTCTGGATTGTTTGACTTCATTTACTATCTAAAGTGACAACAAATTTAGGTAATTTGTTTCTTATTAAAAAACTAACTAAACTACACTAAACTAAACTAGTGACTCTACACTGCCTGATGGAAAGCATGGAGTACTGATCACCATACTCATTGTTTATCTAGACAATGTAGTATGGTAAAACACTCAACGACCTAGTGAGATACTTCTGAATCATTGAGCCTTCAGTCACGAATGCTGTCACTTTAGATCGTTCTGGTGTGAGAGCGTAGTGATACCGCCCGGTCGACCCGGCCGACCGGCCGGTGTTGTAAGTATGTTTTAAAAAAAAAAAAAACTACTAAATCAAATAGTTTCTTTACTTAAGTATATTAAAATACTTTTAAAAAATAGTACAAACTTAAAGCCCTTTTTAAATCAGATCAACAAAAAAAATAAAGTTGTATCCACACTAATCTTTCAGTCTTTGACTAAAAGGAAAACTCGCATCGGAACTAAGAAAATATTGGATAGAGATTAGGCCATATACTTTTATTGGGTTTTTCACTATATTTATTTTACGTTCGTTCAGATTGTGGCGAGGAAACGTAAGAACTTATCTGGCACTTGAAAATAAATCTTTTTGTTTGTTAACACATTTTTTGAACGCAATGTGGGGAGGTTTTTTCCTTGATATTCCGTAAATAACCGACGAGGATTGTGATAACGTAGGCTTAATTTATTGTTACGGAATGTATTTTTCCGAGTGCTTTGTCATATTATTTTGATGTATTTTAGTTTCTTTTGTATTCGTTAGTTACTTTTTTACGGTAATATAGGAACAACTTTAATAGTTATCTTGGAAAAGTGAAATTGTCTCCTCTGTCGTTTAATAATAACTATTTGCAAAAGCAAATAGTTATTTTGTACTTGAATAGAAGTTATTTGCATTTTCTACTTAAGATATTATTTGACGGCGTTGTTGGTCTAGTGGTTAGCGTATGCGGCTGCTGCAAGGGTCTCGGGTTCGATTCCCGGGTCGGACCAAACATTTTTTGTATGATCAGCAAATATTTGTTTCGGAGTTTGGATGTTTTCTATCTATAGTATGTAGGTATTTACAAAAGAAAAGTATGTTTATGTATTTATATAAGTTGTCTAGTACCCATATTACAAGCTCTGCTTAGTTTTGGACTAGATGGCGTTGTGTGTAAGATGTCCGAAATATTTATATTTATTCATTATTTACTTTTAAATAAATATGTGAATAATTATAATGGTATTATGGTAGTAATTAAAAAAAGTTTGAGAGATTGACCCAGTTTTTCTTTCCGAATTTTAAGTTAGAGGCAATCTACACAATCCTAGCTCTGCTTACTTTGGGCCTATATGATATTGTGTGTTTAGATCTCCAATTTATTTATTTTATAAAAACTAAACTTTTTTCCATATAATGCCACTAAGGTGAAAATTGAAATCTGAAGAGATTCTTAACCAATTCTGTTTACAAGTTATTTTATTACTATCATTATCCTAGAGAGCAACTAATAAAATCCTGCGCACAAAGTAAGTAAACAACTGCAGTTCAGCACACAAAAATAACTATTTAATACCGCAACTGCACTCAACACTCACTAGGGCGGTACCCAATAAATATTCGGACATCATAAATATGATGTGCCATCACTGGTTGAGGGACGCTATGACGTTACACGTGCGTACAACGTTATCGTAAAATTTTACGACGCTGCAAGATCACTGCGGCCGGACGGCTTCCGGCGAAGAAATTGTTATTGTACTATTGTTGTTTGACATTTTTCATTATGCATTGGAAATTATTGTAGAATTATTTGCATGTAATTTGCGGTCATAGATCGAAAAGAAACTTATTCCCACGAACATATTCGAATTGATGGGTAAAGTATCCATTAACCCTCCCGTTGCTTATTGGATGACAAGATTTGAACAATAGTCCATGCGTCAGTCTTTGAAGGACTAGCCTTTAGAACTCAAGGTCCCATTTTAACTTAAAATACATAAAGATAATCTTATTACTCCTTTGTTCCAAGGTAAGCGGTAAAGGCAGGAGCTGGATTCGAGAAGCCGAGGATCGAACCAAGTGGCGTGCAATTGGAGAGGCTTATGTCCTTCAGTGGACTGCGATAGGCTGATGCAATGATGTAGGGGTAAAGAGCAAACTAGTAAGATATTTCTAAACACAAACAATTAAAATCTGTTTGCAAAGAAATGTTGGGCAGAATAAAAACATTTATAATGAAAACCAATTTGACGAGAGCAGTTTTTTGGAACCTGTGTGGGTATGGACACCTCTTTTTTATGAAGCTTTAATAGGACTTACAATTTTTATGATTAGTCACAGGCCATGATAAAATCTTATAACACATATGCAATTTATCATAATCTTACTCGTAAATGCATCTTGTATCTTTTAATTCTCGCTCGTATCAAATTTTGAGCTTTACCTACTTTCAATTTTTCTTTTTTGACTGCACGGTTGGCCTAGTGGTTTAAGCGGTCGCCATGACGCTTTCTACTACACTTATTTTCTTACACGTGGGACAACACTTTGTGTGATTCACAAATTGTTTTTCTGAGTCTGGATGTTCTTTCGGTCCCATTCATGTATGTTTGTAAAGACACAGGATTTATAATCCTAATGCGGAAGTTGCCTTTATTTTAAAAATACCATTAAAATGTATTAATAATTCAAATGTTACAACTACATATGCATAAGCCCATATTGAAACCTTATAAATGAGCAACGCGTTGAAAAGAAAATCTTTTTCGCTTCTAATGACGGTATTTAGATAAATAAAGCACACTCACACAGTGCCCCATAAAAGCTTATTCCCATGAAAGCGTGGATAACCCGTCAAAGACTAATCTAATCCAATTTGCGCACCGTGTCGCAAATTGAAACCCAAGCGAAGGCCAATGGGTTAAGCCATACAGCGGCCAAATGATGCTGTAATTCGATTACGTCATCGCTCTACTGTCAATGATTACTGTTATGGAAAGTGTGATACTATTATTGGTGCCTAAATTACCACTTAACGGATAGTGTCTGGCAATTGCCTTACTTGAAATTACATTCATTGAGAAGATTTTCTGTTACGTATAATAATAATTGTATGGAGACAGGTAGGTTCAAGTTTTCAAGCTTAATTAGGAAGTAGAACTTGGTTGATTTCAGCCCGAACGGGCGGCTCAAACGGGGCTGTATTATCCTCGCACAGGAGATCAGCTTGAAAAGGACAACATTCATCATTCTGTCGTGTTTCGTTGGTGTTTGTGATTCTCTACAAATATTCACCTTAATCTGTGCATTGGTATTTTCACTATGGACATGATGCCATACCTTTTTTATCCCAACATTATGATCTTTCTTATCAGCGACGGTAGTCAACATCGTATCACAACGCGTCTGCCCTTTTTTCCCCTATTTACTATAATAAAATAATCTATAATCCACCACTATTTTACTTCACTATCTACTTAATCTATTTAAAAGACAAAACGCTCGCGATAAAACGACATATGTGGCAGTTATCGAATAAATTAAGTGTAACACGTAACGCTAGTTAACACAACACGGTGTTATTTGTCACGTTATTTAATAATTATAGTCAACTTGTTACTTTTCTCATAAATAGGTAGCCGTGATTTATGTTGGGAGATGGATATCCATTTTCATTCATAAAAAATAAAATAAAAACTATAACTGCGGACTGCTTTAATTTTTTTATGAATTTGTGTAGTCTATGACACCGATATATAGATATATCTATAGATATCTGTAGATATATAGATACATATATCTATCGATTCAGTAGTCTACACCTTACGATGGAACATACAACATATAGACTGCCAAAACTATTACCCTTCCTTTTATCTTCGCCGCAGTCGGCAAAAAATAGCAAATATTTAAAAAAAAAATAAAAAAAAATTATTCAAATAATAGTACTGCTTCTACTCACATACAATACTTCTGCCAAACTGTTATCTCAGTTTGTTGTCAGATGTAGCTCCCTTTTTAAGATCTGTACGTGGTTTTACATGGACAACAGTAAAAATTACAAAACCAAAAACATTTAAAGACTGTGATTTTATTGATTAACCAAATTACTATTTACCATATAGACATAAATTAAGTGACTTAATGGTGCTACTTCAGAAGTAATACACTCGGTTCCAAAAATAACGGGTCAGTCACATAAACCCGAATATCTCCCGAACTACGTATGCCATCCTAATGAAACGAAGACTGTTCAATTGAGAATTTAATTATACAGATAAAAAATAAAATAAAACTTAGTTACACCCACAATATTAATCTTAAATTAAAAAAAAACTAAAGTAGTCATATTTTTCTTAAGATTACATTTTTTTTATGATTGTTTTTTTGCTGTTTTTCATCACTGGAGGCTTCATCACGTGGAGGCAATACAAAGTATTAAATGAAGAAAGTGATGAAAAACAGCAAAAAAACAATCATAAAAAAAATGTAATCTTAAGAAAAATATGACTACTTTAGTTTTTTTTTAATTTAAGATTAATATTGTGGGTGTAACTAAGTTTTATTTTATTTTTTATCTGTATAATTAAATTCTCAATTGAACAGTCTTCGTTTCATTAGGATGGCATACGTAGTTCGGGAGATATTCGGGTTTATGTGACTGACCCGTTATTGGTTTATGTGACTGACCCGTTATTTTTGGAACCGGCTTTATATCAATGTAGCGGATTATACCCAGAGTTTCCTGTACCTATAATGCAATCAAATCAGCATTGATCTTCCTTCTTTTATGATTAATTAAAGACAACCAAAATATATATTACTCTATGAGTCTTTATTAATTATTTCCTTAAAAAAAATCCCTATTTCAAAACAAACCAGGACATACCAACCTCAATAATTACTATAACAGCAAATCTCGAGCAAAATATAAATTAAATTGAAAAATTATTAATAGAGAAATTCTTTTTTCTTTACACTTGAGGGCGACAAATTGCTATAATTATTGTCCACTGATGGGACCGAAGATATGATTTCACGCAATTTTAGGGTCCCTATCAACTCAATCAGAATGGCGTGCCTGTGTCCCTTTGACAAGTATCCAATTAATTTTATTATATTTTTATCTTTCCTGTTTCATCTTTTTCAGGTTTTTATTGGCAGGTTATGCAATACGTTTTTACAATCATTGATGTTTATTTGGGGTTAGGATGAAAAGCGAGAACTGTAAAGGGCCTGCTTTTCTATTTCAATAGTATGGAAATATATTATTTAAATATTACGAAATTTGTAGAGATAGATTTATTTAAAACTTGTGTCTACGGCATGCAATCCATCTTAAGCAATAAGTGCATTATAGGACGAAGTCTAAATAAAATAAAAATTGAGTTCAAAAGATTAACCAGTCTGATAACTCAATGGCAAAGATATTAAAAACAATATAAAATAATAATAATAAGAAATATTTCAGACATCTAACACACAGCGACATCTTGACCCAAACTAAGCAGAGCTTCTACTGTATATATACTAGCTTTTGCCCGCAGCTCCGCCCGCGTATATCTCGATTATTGCAGTAGCAAGTGCCTGAAAGCCTGTGTTATTCTGATATATTACTGTAAAATTCGTTCATAAGTTTTTGCGTGAAAGAGCAACAAACACATATGTATACTCACAAACTTTCGCGTTATAATATTAGTAAAGATATTCTATATTCACAATATTTAGTTTTTAATATATTTAAGTTTTTAATATATCACTAATCTTAAACGTACAAAACAACTATAAATATAGCTGAATATAGTCCGAGGCTGCATATTGGATTAGTACAAAGTAGTAACAATTACAAACACTGCTAACTTACTTTACTACCTCCATTGGCCGAGACCCAGTGGTCTAATAAAACAAAATAAAAAGGAGTTACGATCTGAACGCCATCTGGTCGCAGTTGGTGTCACTATTACTGAGGCATGTTGTTTCAAGGTGTTACAAGATAATGAAAATGTTAGCGCAAATATTTGACGAGGAGGATTAATTATGGCGGGTGCAAGAAAGTAGTAAAATAAACGGCAAGTTTGTAAAAATAGAGAAAGAAATGATTTTCACTTTATGTTATTAAATGTAAGCAAATAGTGGTTTTCTCCGACTGAATTTGAATGGCTAGAGTAGTTACTGTTTACAAGTCTGAATTTCTAAACCAAATAGTTTAATATTTGAATTTATGGATTTCGATAATGGTATGCATTTTTGGTAATTTTAGCAAATGGGAGAGTGTTATGGCCTAGTACCTTTTTATAATCTTTATAATATTTTATAATATTTGATCATATCCTATTTCAGTGCTGTATTAACTTTATTAACGCACAAATCCATACTGATATTATAAATTTAAAATTATCTGTTTGTCTCAATCTGTCTGTTTGTTAACCTTTCAAAGCTAAATCGCGGCAAGGATTTGAATGAATTTCAATATGGAGATTTATTGGATGTTGGAGAAGGTCAAAGGTTACTCTTTGCCGCAATAACCAATATTACGTATTTTCTCAAAGACCTTATGAAAATTAACTACAAAATGTAGCAGGTATTGCGTACATAGCTTATATTTATTTACTATCAAGCAAGCGTCAAATGAAATGACGTCTAACTGTTGAACCACTAAATTACTTTGCAATGTCAGTTTTCATTCGTTACACCGATCATAAATTTAATCACTGACAAACTAAAGATGGTATATTTATAATTTTTAAGTTTACCACTACTTAGGTATTTACCCACATGAATGATCTAAAATCTTTAGATAGAGAAAGAAAAAGAAGTAAAATTACACAAAGTAAAAAACAAATTGAAAATGACAAATATCTTACTACTTTATTTTTGTGTATGGACGGTATAGACGATAAGGTGTTGTAAAATCATAATAAATAAATAAATAATAAAAAAATATTTCGGACATCTTACACACAACGCCATCTAGTCCCCAAACTAAGTAGAGTTTGTATTATGGGTACTAGACAACTGATATAAATACATAGAAAGACAACAAACAAATAATTGCGGACCACACAAACATTTGGTCCGACCTGGGAATCTAACTCGAGACCTCTTGTTCAGCGGTAGCATAAGCTAACCACCAGACCAACGAAGCAGTTATCTAGGCAGGCCACTTATCTAACACATACTACATTCAAAATGTAATATATATAAAGTGTATAAATTCACGTACTAACAAACTAACGAATGAATTCAAGACATATTTCATTTGACTCATTTCCTCCGAGGAACAGAATACTATTATTTTCATTATCAAATAATTTAATAAACCATCTTTATGTTCATACAAAACAACAGTAAACCCTTTGGCGTTAATTCTTGAAGCAATAAAACAAAGAACTTGGCTCTTTTTACGACGCCTTGTTTAATGTCAGAAACATCTAATTGCATGAGATTATTTTATTGCTTCTGTACAGAAACATTAATCTCCTATAAGTATGTTGACTCATCTTATTAAATTGAAAAACAGATAGTATCTATAATTTAAATTTCAAAAGTTTTTAAATAACAATATTATATAGTTATCACTTTTTTACGCATAGTTTTTACTTTGACTTAGAACGGCAGGAAAATTAATATGGTGAAAATAAAAAAAACATATTGGCTATAAAACTTAAGAATCTAAGCGCTAAGCTGTTATGGTGTATTTGTCAAATTTAGTGTCTTATATTACTTACTGGCGAATACTTGCAGTTTTGCAATTTATGTGTTTATTCATAAGTTTAACAAGAAAACCGCCTAAACAAACTATACCGAGAACCCAAATAACGTCAGGAATGCCGATGATATTTAAGGAGTTCCCTCGATTTCTCCAGGATCCTATCAACAGATCCTGCTTTCCTTATCATTGGACCACATGGGAGGTGCCAACTTTCAAATAAAAAAATAATTATCAAAATCGGTTCACCCAATCAAAAATTCTGAGGTTACAAAATATTAAAACAATCGAAGTGAGAACCACTTCCTTTTATGAAGTCAATAAAAAAGTAAAGGTTAGCGCAGTAAAAATTAAACTATAAGTCGGTACAGCGGCTTAGAGGTTAATGTATTACAGACAATGCTAAGAAACTTCAAAATTGTTCCCTGTAATTCCAAAATAGATGTCTTTTAAAGTCGATTTAACAACGCTCGGACCATACAAATGCAATGTTGGTACCAGTATAACATTTAAAAAGAAAATTTTCGCACGAGACTCGATTATTCACAGACGTCAATTGTCACTCAAATGTGATGCAATATCAGAGGACAACACTAGTAGTACCTACCGTAACGAATTTTGACGCGATTTTAAAACTGTCACTTTAAATTAACCCTTTGAGAACACAGTTTTGTGTTTAGTCGTGGGAATTGAATTTATGGCTTCAATTATTTAGAAAACAAAATAATTGAACTTTTTATATAGATACTATTTCTTAAATGCAAGCTTCGAATATTAATCTGTGATGTAAAATTTACAAAATAAAACTAATGATACAGGTCAGTAACTGTCCTATTGCCAAAAAAAGTAAAAATACATAAGCAAAAATTTATTTATTTTACTTATGTATACATTTGTAAAGTATTTCAATGTTTATAGCCTACGTAGTTTGTTTCAGAAGAAAAAATAAAAGCTTAATTTTTACGTTATAGTTTAAATCTACACCCAAAAACAATAAGAATAAACAAATAACCATAAAGTAACTTTACATAACCAAGATTATAAAACATATTTCACTATAAAGTTGTTAAAATGTAGCAAAACCATATTGTGTTGCAAATTTAATTTCCAGTTTAATTTAATATCATCAGATTATTTTTAATTTTTTTTTTACAACCGCAGATGTTTAACTTTTTCTACCATCACCCGTTAAATAGAGACATTATATTTTACGATACACTTTTAGTTTAGTTTTACGATCGATTCATCAACAAAATACTAAAAGTCATTCCTTCCATTACCGATCCTTAACGGTCCTATTATCATAATTATGCAAATAACTTTCATATTAACAAATCAACCGTTACAAATTAATGTTTACAATCATTTGCATATTTTTGTAAAGAAACTCGTGTCATCTGAATTTACTTATGCAAAATTGTGCCAGCAATAAACGTATCATTAATTTTTGCCAAAAGAATTATTTTATGACGTCGATCAATCAATCGAATTTACAATAATTATGCTGATCAGGTACATCACACATCGTTTTTTTTTTAATTAATTCATTAGGGTTCTGAGAAATAAATTTTGTTTTTTAATATCTCTAAGGGTTGTCACATTTACAGTAATATCTTCCGCGTGATTTGTTCATTGAATTTCTTTAAAGTAATATTTTTTAATGGTATGTCAATTTAATGTTATTTCTTTTGTGTTCTGTATCGACAATATGTCGATAGGGTTGCTACCGTGTTGGTCCAACGAACCCTTTTAAAATTTCAAGCTTTCTATTACAAATTGAATTGGTACAATGGATTGCCACCCTTTCTCAATGCTTAGAACATACATTCCTGAATCTATGTACTGTGTGTAATTTTTAAATTTATTTGACACCAAATATTGGTGCAGTTGGTTCTTTGTATCACTTGCATGTGGTGATATTAAGACCCACTTGATTTCTTTTCAATCTGTGTACATGTATACACACTTTTATATTTGGCAATGGTAAAAATCACACAATCGCTAATAGAATATATACACGTTATTATCTTAACGACAAAACTCAACAACAATCCATAACGTCCCACAGGTCTACAAAGTTATTTATCTCCGTACAATTAGCCTTGTTACAATAGCGTGTTTTTAGTTTTATTAAACTATAATTTATTATAATAATCTTCCACATAAGCATTTAATGCTTGCTGGAAGGCCAACAATAACACAACATATCACTTAATATTTCTACCTACAAAAGCAATTTGCTACAAAAATATTCAGTCACTTCCACCGCACTCTATGATATCTACAAACATGGAAAATGAAACACAAATAGATACATTCGAAGTAATCTTGTTGGGAGAACAAACAGACGGATTTGGTAAAGAGTTGTGTTCTAGAGATACCGATGATTGAAATAAACAAGCTTCCATAATAAAATATTGTTTTTTTTTTGCTTCTTTTTTCTTGCGTATGGCTAGATACACCTATAAAAACTTAAAGAACGTATTACATGTATTACATTCAATCTTTATAAGTCTCTTTTCTATAAAGTTTGAGACTAGGCGGGTTAGGTCCGGGATAGGGCCTGATAACTGGCCTGGCGCCAATTCGAGAAGAATTTGAAATAACATGGCCTTGGTCCTCCCAGAGCAGGGCGTCAGAGGTTGATCGTCGGGGTGTTCTTTAGTGGAAACACTACATACTCCTGGCACCCGAGGAGCCGGAGATCCGAAGGGATTTATCCATCCGTGAACAAAAAAAAAGGTGGGTTAGGTCACCTTACCTTACCTTAGTTTAGTATATTTAACATCAAACCGAAAAATAATTATTTTTATCAAACGCGTCTACCCTTCATTTTTGTTCTTGCTGTGTCCTATGTTATACTATGGACTATATCAGTGGTTGCAAATGGCAAATTTCAGTATCGATCGATCACTTTTAGTCACCATAAAAATAAAAAAAAACATACCCAAATAAATAAACTAAATAAAAACGGCAGATAATAATTTAGTTTTAAATGTCCTTAATTTAACAAACATAAAATACATTCACATTTCTTTAGCAATATATCCTCCTGTATGTGATTACAATTATTCATCCAAATACGAGTAAATAAAAACTTCCCCAGCAATTCTAATTCTATCATAAAAACAACTTAACCCAAATTTTAAATCCACCTCTATACTTTAAAAAAATTATGCAAATTTGTGTCTAACAAAAAAGCACTTGATCTCTATATACCCGCATAGTCCCGTCCACTTCAACGAGACTCGGGCAAGTCTCAAAGATTTAATGCATCCCATCTTAAGCCATGCAAATTGTATTTACTCGAGGGCTCCTCAACTTTTCTTATTTATACTCGATGAGAATGGAACATCAAGTGATCTTGAAAGGATGTATCTGGTACTTATCTTTAAGTATTCCTACTGAAAATTGTGTTTAACCGTTACAAGCTTTTGATATAAAAGTTCTTTTAAAAAAGTAAGTCCATAGATATATAAGTTTCAAATGAAAAGGCATCTAGAGTTAAACTGATGTCTTCTGAGGTGAAGGCTTACAAGCTAATTTATTCTATTAAAATACCACTCCCGCATTAGGAATATAAATACCTGTGTCGCGGGGGACTTTACAAACAGATACAAAGAACACTCAGACTAAGAACAAGAATTTGTGAATCACACAAATTGTTATCCTATGTGGGATTTGAAACCACGACACAGTGCAGTTATTAAATATTAATTATCCTAATTCTTTAAGATTTTTAACCATAGATCAAACAGAAATACCCAATAACTTTTATTTCCTGACCAAAAATGCACAACATACACAAAAATCATTAATTATATAATAATTATCGAGCTTAATGGTCATACTTTTTGAGCCTATAAAGGGAGGCGGTCATACAAAATGTTCTCTTAAGGTTTCCTATTTTTCTTTTAAATAAACAGAACCCTAAACACAAACAAGAAACAATCAGTTAACCGTAACACATCCTCACACTACCTCGGTAGTTCCTAAATCACACCAACACTTGCGGGCACTTCACTGAAGTGTCATGGGCGTGACACTTTGAATTTGCATACAATTTCAATAGCGGCTATGAATCAAACTGAAGATGTATGGGGACATTCGTCTTACCATGAAGGTATATTGAATCGTGTTTCAATTGATAGTTACAACGAAATTTATTGATTCGGGTCAAATACTGTTTGTATTGATATTCTGTTAAGAGATTTGCTATAACTGCATTTGTTATGTTTTGATTTACAAAATAAGACATTTATTACAATTTAAATATATCTATGCATTATATTTTTGTTTAACTAAAATTATAATCTTTGGTACTATCAGTCAAATTAAAAAAGAAATTATTATTGTACTATATAAAGTATTTACTGAAGAATGATACAGGTTAAAAACACTACAACATGACCGTTTAGAGAATTGGACAGTAATTATAAGGCCAGATCTCAATTTATTTTCAGATATAACTTTGAAAACTCCAAAAGAGTTATACAGATAGTTATCTGTCGTAAAATCAATAATTGAACTGAATTACTGCACTATTCGCTCTTAAACTTTTAGATGATAAATGATTTTTATTTTTGTAAGCAAACAATTTACAAATATTTTTATACGTCGTTCTTTGGGACTAGATGATGCCAAAAATTGTTATTTTATTACAAGCACTAAAACTATTTTAGTTTTCATAAGTTGCGGAGGTACGATGCCAGTCGCTCCGTGGAAAAACTGATATTCAGGTAAACCAGTTGAACTAGTAGCCGACCCCAAATTATATTTACAATAAGGCTAATTCACTAAAATTTGTCTGGGCTGCCACCAACGCCACATACGTTTGTTTTGCATTTAATGGTGTTGAAAAATATCCCACGACTCTTTAGAAATTCTTCACATTAACAAAAGATCTTTTATCTATACTAAACACCAGTCTCACACAAGTACCACCTAACAATAAGCACACAATAGTTACCGAAACATCACTTGTATTTGATAAACAGAACTGCCAACGGCTCCTGCATATATTACTGATTCACAAAGGACGGTAGCAATGGGTCGAGACCTTTATAAATGACATAGATTAAATACAGGAAGAACATGTAAGCCATTCTGGATAGAAATGATTTTTGCCTTATAAACATGTAACATGTTTATAAGGCAAAAATAAATGTTAAATAAATGTTAAATCTAATAAATGTTAAGGTTAGAAAACTGATATAAAATCCACCGTTTACTGTCAACGTAGGCGGGATGTTTCTCCTTATCGTAGATGTCTCAGGCCATTTCTTTTCGCTACTATAGATTACTTTCACCCATAGTTCCGTCTGAAATAGATTAATTTTTCAATAGTTTCTTTCAATCAATTTTAAAATATAAAAAATTAAATAAAAAAAATATCAATATTTAAAACTGAATTTACCGTAAACAGCACTAAATACTCAATGCTAGAGTAGAGTCATCTACTAATGGGGGAAATGGCTCATATTATGTATAACGTAGATATCTGAACGACAAAATCGTCTGTTCGTCACGATTGAGGGCTTGTGCACTCGCTATTCTGTGATCTTAAGTGATCGCCAGTTGCTAACTACTAGACCCTAACCGCTGGATTAATGAGACAGTTGATCCCTGTACAACAAAACTGAGCTTTTTTTAAGTCAAAATAAAAAGTAAAATAAATAGGTAACAAACGCACATGTAATCACTTCTACATTTATTAATCTATGATCATACCCTACTCCTATCCTTTTACACTTTGCCACCGACCGATCAAGCATCGGCCTGGGCGTTGGACCGTCAAAACCAATCTCACATCGGACCTCACTTGTGGCCTTTTGAATTTGATTTGGCCTTTTGCATGACGTCAGTGCTTTTGAAGTGCGGTTGGACTTTGAGTGGACTTGTGTTTGTATAACTTGTTTTTCACTTACAGCATCTATAATTTAGGAAGTCGGTAAAAGTTCATACAGTATTTACGGTTGAAATAATTTTCGGTAATTTATTTGTTTGGTTAACAATGAAATTTCTAAAGAAGTACATTAAGCAAATATCTTTATATAAAACTTTTAAACACGAACTCCATACTCCATAGAAAACTATATATAAGCAATATTTTATTACATTTTACGAAGCATGTGGTGCAAGCAAAGGTCTGAACTCCTTCCTCTCCGATTTATGGATACAGGAGATGCAGATGTAAAACGGCGGTGGGAGTTTTTCAAGAATTGACTTGCCTTTACATAATGTCAACTGTACCTTAAGAAGAAACATAAAATATATTGTTCCTGTTTCTTGGTGCTCATTAACATACCCGCATAATTAACACCAAAATCACATTCAAACCCCTAATAACTTATTACAATATATACTGCATTTAATGAACAGCTTAGAGCAAGTCAAATTAATTGGCAGCAAAAGGGTTGAGTAATCCCGTCTTGTGAACTAATAATTATTTTGATAGGGATTTCTATGCCCTTGGGATTGTTACACGCGTGTTTTAATTAGTTTCGGATTATTCCAACCTTGATTAATGATTTGGAAAGTTTTCTGACGGGCTGGTATTGTTTTATATTCTATAGAATGGTAACTAATATTAATTCCTTCGACAGTTCGATCCTTTAACTTTTCGAAATTTATATATTTCGGGAAGGCATTTCTTTGCGCACATTTATAGAAAATTTGTAAGCATAAAATATGAAAATTTGTATAGAAAGATATAACTTTTAATATTGTGTATAGTTCATTTAAATACAGATGAATTCTTGTTATATATCTTGGATCTAAACAAGTGAATCGCATCTGTAACCAAAAACTGTAGCAGCTTAAAATCTAGATCATCGAAAAGTTCTTAGCTGGGCAGAGGTCTCTTCTCAGAAAGAGGTTTTGACCCACTATACCACGCTGACTAAACGGATTTGTATATGGTTTATGTCAAGATTCAAGATTTCCTTCTTTTTACACATGAACAATTGGTCCTCAATAAATATCTCTAGCAGTTACGAAAAGTCCGGGTCCTTCAAGCAGGGCGTGAAAAAACATCTGAATAGGCCGCCGTAGACTAAATTATGGGTCACCGTGCTGCATTGTCCGCAGTGGCAGTGAGGACGGTGACCATCACTCTTGGATTCTGTTCATGCTTTCCATCAGGCAGGGCAGGGTCATTTTGTATAAATAATAGCTGATGCCCATGACTTCGCGACGCTCGGGTCCTAGTGGCATGAAAAATAGATGGTGGCCTATTCTCAGATCTATACGATATACACACAAAATTTCATATAAATCGGTCCAGCCGTTTCGGAGGAGTATGGTAACTAACACTGACACTAGAATTTATATGTAAGATAAAGAAAACTTTTATTCTCTAGTCTCTAAAATTTTTTTTTTTTTTTTTTAAAAAGACAACTCCCGCATTAGGAATATAAATTCCTGTGCCGCGGGGGACTTTACAAACATACAAGAAACGGACACAAAGAACACCCTGACTCAGAACAACAAATATAGATTGATGTAACTTAATTATCTTGATAATTTTAACAATATCAGTCAGTATAACATAAATCTTAGGAAATGAAGCTAAATCGCTGAAAGTTTTTAACCCCGTTAATACCTCACCGATCACAGAAGCGACTTAAATGAGTTTTGAGGAATTAACAAGAAATTAATTACAGTTAAATTGAGCTCAAAGGATTTTGTTTTGAGTAGATTTTAAATTAATTATCAGATCTAATATAATTTGAATATTATAATAAATTGAAATAATTTCTCGAGTTTGCAATACATCATATCTATAGTAATGTATGCTAAACGAAAGAATTGCATTTACATAAAATGCTTTTAAAAGTTTTTTAAATGTACTTTGAGAACATATTGTGCATTCTTACTAGACTAATAAGAACAATTGATATAGTCAAATTCTAGCAGTCCGATACCATATCTTAACAAATTTATCTATAAGTTTTCAAAACCTGCATCTTCTGATATTTTTACCATATACATCAATGGCACCTTTATCATTAAAACGAGTATTTAGCTTCATGAGGTGGATTAATTAAACTGTTCATAAATACATGTGACAAAAAGTCTAAAAACGAAAACCCGACTTATGAACTTTTGAAAAAAAAATTATAGCCCTTGTAATTTTTCTTACGAAGCCATTGGCACCCCATTGTTTAAAATTATGGTCCAAGAGCCCAGAGCGATCAGACATAACTTATTTTCACATGGATGAAACCTTAACTACTCAGTAGCGTCTAGTGTACTTTTAAATACCTGCGTGTTTGTGGAACTAGATCTGTGACACCTGGGCAGATATCAGGTGAGAAAGGTAACTAAAAATAAGAGTTATCTAACTTAAATTAGTATGGCTGATCTTTAAATATATTTTGTAGAATATTATTCTAAACTAGTTTCATAAAGTGTCAGACACTTTTCATGGACCAGAGCTTGTGTCAGACGCTTTAAAGATCGACAAAAAATTAATGAACTTTACTTATTTTTACATGTCTGATTTTATATTTGATAATTAACAACTTAATGTTGAAGCCCATGTTATCGAAACAAGAATGCGAAAATCTTAGATTGAAATTAATAAGTATTTTCATTACATTTATTTTTTTTACTCGATGGGTTCGATGAAAAATTTTTTTTTGAGTGTCAGTTCCAAGTATGGGGACCCCCAAAATGTATTGTTTTTTTTTATTTTTATGTAAAAATCTTAATGCAGTTCTCAGATTACATCTACTTACCAAGTTTCAAAAGTATAGCTCTTATGGTTTCCGAAAAAAGTAGCTGTGACATACGGAGGGACTGACAGACAGACATGACGAATCTATAAGGGTTCCGTTTTTTGTCATTTGGCTATGGAACCCTAAAAACGGGATCCAAGTTGCTGTGGACGTCTCACTCGCTCTGAAATAGCATGATGATCGCACTCCCAGCTGAATAATTTTTGTGTTTAAGGGATGTTTGGTCACTCGAATTTGTCTGACTGATGAAATGTAACTTTGTAATAGTTACTTTAATAACATATTAAAAAATCAGACATGTAAAAATAAGTAAAGTTCATAAATTTTTTGTCGATCTTTAAAGCGTCTGACACAAGTTCTGGTCCATGAAAAGTGTCTGACACTTTATAAAACTAGTTTAGAATAATATTCTACAAAATATATATAAAGATCAGCCATACTAATTTAAGTTAGATAACTCTTATTTTTAGTTACCTTTCTCACCTGATATCTGCCCAGGTGTCACAGATCTAGTTCCACAAACACGCAGGTATTTAAAAGTACACTAGACGCTACTGAGTAGTTAAGGTTTCATCCATGTGAAAATAAGTTATGTCTGATCGCTCTGGGCTCTTACTCTATTAGTAGTTAAGGCGCTACGGTGGAATATATAGGCTACTATAGCTCCTTCCGACTGCCGAAGTAGGCCGCCTCGGAGTTTAGTAGGTAGATCGGGTTCTTGGGGAGTCCCGAATAGAGTGTGAAAAGAATTTCCCTCGTAACTTTCATTTTGGCTTTATGGATATCATGTAAAAGTATTAAATTGGTTTGTGTACGTTTCAAAAACTCAGAAAGTTTTTCTCCGGTTGAACTCGAACTGACACTATACACAACAAGCTTTAAAAATGGTTTCTGTCTATTTTATGAAACCACCATGTGCCATAACGAAACGTGGTACACCTAGCAAAATGTAATTATGGATATAACTAGTTCTCTTCACAAAGAGAACATTACACAAGTTATGTTAATTATTCGCAACAATACCGAATGCTCCTATTAGAAATGAGTCCTACTAATATTATAAACGCGAAAGTTTGTATGAATATATGTGTGTATGTATGTTTGTTGCTCTTTCACGCAAATACTACTAAACGAATTTGGATGAAAATTCATAATAATGTAGTTTATATACCAGAATAACACATAAGCTACGTTTTACTGCAATAATCGAGATACACGGGCGTAAGTTAGGTGATTATAAAAATACATAAATCGTAGATGTCAAATTGTATCACTGTTTATCACCTGTCAAAACTTCATAGGTTGCTATGCATAACACACTTGCATAGCAACCATAATGATAGTTTATATATGGCTAATTTAAAAATGAGTCCTGGATGATTACATATGTAGGCTACTTTTTATCTCGAAAATACGCGGATGCAATAGTGCCAATGTTCTCCAAAACGTTCTGTTCTTTTGTCATATCCAATTTTTCTTGTACGCACCATACAAACTGTTATAATAACTCAAATGCACACTCTCTATTTAACTAAAGCATTCCTGAGTCATATTCCTCTGTATTTGTTCCGTATCCAAAATACAAGGAACTTGTTCAAACTAAAACGAGTCTCATGTAACATAAACTGCCATGAATTAAGTAAAGTTTATTCTCTAAATATTCTCCAGAGTCTTCCTCGCTAGTGTTAAGGCAAAGTACTACTGGTTTGCATTTTCGATTGATGTGATAGAAAGTAAGACTATACAAGTTACAACATGATAGTAGAATAAATAAAAAATCGTTTTAAAAAACTAAACAAACACGCTTTTAAACTAAACAGTAGAAAATACACACAGAAAATACTAAACAGTAGCGTGGGGCGACGTTATTGAAATATTTTCAGAAAGCACACCACGCTTTGTTAAATTATAATTATTTTCTACTTTTTTGTTTAAAAGCGTGTTTGTTTAGTTTTTTAAAATATTTTTTAGCAAAAAGACATTTCTTTGGACATTTTGTTTTTTTTTCATTTTATTTTTCAAATTAGTGTATTGTCATCGGTCCTAGATAAATCTACAAAATTTGAACTAAATCTGGTCCTTTAAAGTGGGTCAAAATCGCACCCAAACGATTCGGTTACAAACAAACATACAGGTGAAGCTAATAAAAAGCGTGTAAATACAATTTAAACATCTCTGAAATTTATCCTATACAACTTTTTTTTAATTTAAAGAAATTTATAATATATATATATAACAAGAAAACGATCGGAAAGCTGTAAATGCATATAGGATTCCTAAATGATTCATTTTTTTATAATGTGGATAATAATCAACGATGTCAAATAAGCTGAACGGATATCAAACGATTTGTTTAAATAAATGAAGAAAGAAAGAAGATACTAGGTGTTTGCTGTTACTACCGTGGAAGAAAAGTTATATAGTGATGAAGATGTGATTTGATACCCTCACGCCATCACACATGTTTTTGAAGCACAGTCGATACAGCTAATTAGATATATCGTTTATAGCCGAGTGGCCTTTGTTGATTGGAAACAACCACCGAAGTTAAGCAACGATGGTGCGGTCAGACCCAGATGGGTGACCGATTGTGCCATGATATGTTATGAGCGTTTCCGTGATTCGGAGGTTACGTTAGGCAGTCGGTCCCGGTTGTTATCATATCAGTCGTGAAGCTTAGTTGGAGGCCTTCGGTCAGCTTAAAATCATCCAACGTCAAGATTACGTAGCCACAACGTGTCTTGCCAATTCCAACACGCATTCGGCCAGCGTGAGGTCGTATGGGCTTAACCCTCTCCTCAGAGGAGACCCGAACCCAGCAGTGGGACTTTGTGTACTGTATTGTTTGTGGGCTAATTTGCAACTAACAGTGTGTTTAAATAATGGATGTCATTTACTTGAGGTGAGTTCATTTAACCAGTAAGAGTACTGTTTAGCAAAAATACGCTACATAGGTTCTTTCTCTACACACCTACTTGCCGGTAATGTTTTCGCTTTAGTTTCATGGTAAGGGATTTCAAAGCAAAGCTATTATCATATGTCCCGGGGCGCTGGTACCAACAAAACGTTCGTCTTTTTAGCACATTTGTTTAAGATAGTTGTATTTCAACGTCGTCGCATACATTATGTTCAGCATAAAAATAAGGTATTACTGAATTGGTAGGTAGGTAAGTAAGTTTTCTTTTGTGAGTGCCCTGAGGATTACGCACAGGATATATTTAAATAGTCCATATATATGTGGTTTTAAAAGTGCAATTATAAAATCATATTTAATAAGGTATAACATTTTTGGAAGTAAGAGCGTTTTAATGTTAAAATAGTAAATAAGTAATTTATCTACACTGAACCATACAAGTGCCTGTATACATATATCAAATTTAATTTTGAAATCAATATATAACATTGTTTCGGAATTTATTTCAACATTTGATATACCTGTATAAAAAGTACTTATTTATTGATATTAGTTTTTTCCTATAGTTATTAAAATTAGTTTTTTCATAAATGTTATTTCATTACAAAACTTATTTCTATCTCGTTATTGATTTACTAGCGCCACAATTGTTAATGCTAGTTGATCTATATTTAAGAGATTTTTGAAGGATAAACATGTCGAGAAGTGTACCGTTGAAAGCCATCATCAATCTCATGTATTTTATGACACAAATAAATTTTTAATTTCATGATTTCCTATATACCATAAATAAAAGCGCGAATGTACTTACAAACTATCGTCGGCAATAATCTGCGATAGCCACCGAAGGGTGTCCACCATTCAATCAGCATTGGAACATAATCATAAAGTGTTGGACACGCACACTCGTAAATATTCGTGCGGCTGTTTGCCCGAGCTAGGGTTGTCAAAATGAATCAGAATCGCCACAACCTCTTTGATTTCATTTAACATAAGCATTTTTAATTGCATTCTAGAGACCTTAATAGAATGCAGTATTGTATGTTTGAAGATGGCTGTTATTTTAAAGAATTGGCATTCTTGATATACAGTGTTCTTTTACAGAAGCAAAGTGCTGTTTACTTTATACGCTTATAAATTATGTTATCTTGAAAAAGTGTTCTTTTTTTTTTTGCAAAAGATTTGCTATAACTGATGCTATTGAAATATAATAAATTTATATATTGAATAGTTAACTGCTAAAATAGTAGTAACAGCAGTACTGTTATCTTTTATTAATTAATAGTCAATTATAAAATGAAAAAAAAAGAGATAAAATTATTAAAAATGATACTAGTAAAGTTCATTTTGACAACAATGATAATCTTTTGACATCATAATCTGAAATCTTGTAATTTGACAACCCTATTAGTCATTCAGGATTGTCCGCGTTCGTCCGGCCTAGTGGACATTTATTGCACGTCGAGATGTTATGACGCAAAACGGTAGGGTGACTGTAATTGATCCGCGATTGTGATGCATTTTATTTTTTGCATTGATGAATATTATGGTGCAGTATTCTGTTTTGTTTTTGCGGTAGACTTATACAGAAAAGTTTCCGAAACAAATACATTTCACTTTCAGTATCGGTTCTTAAGAGAATACTTGTATCATTATGTGTGTCTTTTCAGGTATAGGTATTTGTGGTGTTTCCAATGTTTCATTGAAATAATACGAGGATCAAAAGAACTTTAGGGATTTAAAAAAAAAGATTGTTAGCAATGGGCTAGACCTAACTTAATGATAAAAATACCAAAACTCCTTAGCTGCAAAAGTTAAATATTTAAAACTCAGATGCAAAGTAAATAGATTAGCTTTTTAATTAATCCTAAACTACAATTAATAACTTTACTATTTTGAAAAGTAAGGTATACATTATTAAAAACCTAGTTCATAAAAAGATGTTTAAGTAACAATATACGATATATTTAACTCATCCTCCGTTATCTACTCGTTAATAAAAAGCGCACAATAAAGATGGTTCAATACAACTGGTCTACTCTGAATAACGAGCATCGATAAACGCATATAACTCAATCATACACTGCATCACTATATATTTAGTTTGATTGTCTGTCCACTTGTAGCTAGGGTTTGCTCAAAAAATATTGTTTGTACTAATAAATTCATTCGCCAAAAAGTGAAAGGCTATTTTGTAATGTTTGCTTTCTACCGTTTGCCGTACAAATATAATATCCCAAGAAATAGTAATCAAAATGTCCGCAATTAACATTATCTGTAATTAGAATTGCCACACGCAATCACACGATCAAGAAACTTTTTGTATCGATAGTTTTAGGGATTGACGATTAATTTGACTGCCTTGTTGGTCTAATGGTTAGCGTATGCGGCTGCTGATCAAGAGGTCTCGGGTTCGATTCCCCGGTCAGACCAAATATTTGTGTGATCCACAAATATTGGTTTCGGAGTCTGGGTGTTTTTCTATGTATAATTTGTATGTATTTACAAAAAAAAAGTATGTTTATGTATTTATATCAGTTGTTTAGTACCCATTTTTTTTTTTTTTTTTTTTTTTTTTTACGTGTGGAAATCCCCGCGGACCGTCACCCCGTCGGGGGTTACGGCGGGGTGGTGTGTCGGACTCGAACCGACTAAAACCACACGGTGTGACCCTCTCTGCGCCTTTGTATTGGAAGGAGTCCAGGGAGGGGATTTCCTTCTGGACTCCAACCGGCGCCTGCCCGCACTGTTGCGGGCACCAACTCTTCACTCGACTCTCTAATTGGGCAACGTCCGGTCACACGCGGACGTCACCCCCTCGCGGTTGGCCACTACTGCGGACGGACGGGAAACCCGTCCCGCCCATCCGCGGCCACTCTCAGGGCGGCATGAGACGCAGGTAGTTGTTTAGTACCCATAACACAACCTCTGCTTACTTTGGGACTAGATGATGTTGTGTGTAAGATGTTCAATATACTTATTTATTTATTTATTTTATTACATTGATATATAAAAAATAAATTTAAATAATCTTGAATAAATCATAACCGTAAACGCATCAAAGTTTAATTAAAAAGTACATATTTTCATATTTCAGTGGTCAATATGGCAAAATATTTATCAGAAACAGGCCGAACCAAAACCAATACCGAGAGTGAAAAACGGAAATCAGCATAAAAAAACAGTTGAAAGCACATGTCACTGCCCTATCCAAAAAATCCAGAACCAACACCGCGTGCTGAACCTAAAGTCGAATAAACGTCATTCGGAATAATGACGTCACGCTTTCCGAAATATTTTTCCGAATGCACCACCGTCGTAAAAGGTTTACGATCAGTTCCGGCGGTACCTAGGTTTATTAACGACTTATACATGTGTGTGTAGTAATAGGCTATTAAATTTAGTTAGAGCTGATAGGTCGTGTGCTACGGGTGTAATAAAAGGACTAATGATTTCATTGGGATGCGGAAGTTGTAGTTGAACTGTATTGAGAGTTATAGCGGTTGATATGTATAATATTTTAGTATGTATAGTATTTATTGCTCATAATTATTAGTATTACTTTTGTAGTGTGCCTCACACTACATCTTTATTTGGCTTTCCACGTCGCCAAGTGACGTGAGTTCAAATCCCACGTAGGACAACATTTTGTGTGATCCACAAATGGTGGTCCTGAGTCTGATTGTTCTTTGTGTCCGTTTCATGTATGTTTGTAAAGTCTCCCGGGACACAATAATTATATTCCAAATTTATTTAATAGTTCCAAGTTCGTAACGTTTTAATAGCTTTCTCAACCAATATATTACTAACTTTATTAAAATCCAGAAATTTGTTTGGGTATAAAATAAATAATTTTAATTTAATTAATGTCTTATAAAGTAAAACCTATTGCCTAGGGTGTACACTTGTAGAAATCAAAAACTGAAGGTAGTCGTTACCGACGCGCTAGGACAGTGCGATATATACCGAACTAAAAGCGACTGCGTTGTGAATACTGTGTTGAAAATTAATTCTAAATTGACAATTATACTGTTGTTTAACGATAAACTATATAGCTAGTGTGTGTGTAGTGACAATAAACATTACAAGACGAACTTTGTGCTTTGTTATTGTGTTCCCGAACTCCTTCGCCCGGCTGAACAACAAAAAGGTACGGTCAGTACACATTACACTACATTGGTGACCCCGAAATTGTGAACACCATGGCGCCTCCGGAAAAGGATAATATCCCAGCAAATCCTCAAGAACCGTCTCCATCGGCTCTCTTCAAAGTGGGTGTGAGAATACCCCCTTTCTGGCCAGAAGAGCCTCAAGTTTGGTTCGCGCAGGTTGAAGGACACTTCGCCTTATCAGGAATCACAGCAGATGTAACAAAATTCGATTACATCATAGCACAACTTGACAACCAGTACGCTGTGGAAGTTAAGGACATCATCACTTCGCCGCCCGCTACTGACAAATATGATACTCTCAAAGCGGAGTTAATTAAACGTCTTTCGGCATCGGCGGAACAGCGAGTACAACAGCTGCTCGTTCATGAAGAACTGGGAGATAGAAAACCGTCTGCATTCCTCCGTCATCTTCGCTCCCTGGCTGGACCCAAGGTACCCGACGATTTTCTTCGTACTCTGTGGGCAGGCAGATTACCACACAATCTGCAAACAGTGATAGCAACACAACCAACAACAACTTCACTTCAAAACCTTGGTGATCTAGCCGATAGTGTGTACGACCTAGTACCGAACGTACCCCGCACCACACAAGTTGCATCACTGAAAAATAACACGAATAATGATGCCATGACGGAGATGGCTAAACAAGTCACTGAGCTCACCAAGCAAGCCGCGTCACTCCAAACTCAACTATCGCACTCTCGATCGCACTCCAGGTCTCACCGTAACAACCATGACAGACCTCGTTCCAATTCGAAGAACAGGGGAATATGTCGTTACCATGCAAGGTACGGCAATAGAGCTTACCGGTGTTTGGCTCCCTGCAGCTTCCAGCTTCCACTTATCTGCAGGAAACGCCAGCGGCAGCCGACAGTAGAGGCTAACGACTGCCCCTCACACACTGGCCGCGTCTTCGTCACCGACAAAAATACGAAGGTACAGTTTCTTGTCGACACAGGATCTGACTTATGTGTATTCCCAAAATCAGCGATCCCGGAGCGTCGCTCAATAACGAAGTACGAACTATTTGCTGCCAATAACACCGTCATACATACATATGGCTACATAGACCTATGTCTTAACCTCGGCCTGCGACGGGATTTCCGCTGGAGATTCATCGTGGCCGACGTATTAAAACCCATCATAGGGGTTGACTTCCTGAGTCACTATAACCTGATCGTGGACTGCCGTCATCATCTCCTCATCGACGGGCTCACCTCACTCTCCGTCCAGGTGCCACAGTGCAGAGCATCAGCTCCTCCGGAGTCTGTGACTGTAAAAGCAGTTACAGGGGACTCACCTTACCATACTCTCTTGCGCCGGTTCCCAGAAATCACGAGGCCAGCAGGAGCTCCTAGAGAGATAAAAAATAAGACGCTGCATCACATTCGTACCACTCCTGGACCTCCAGTCACAGCACGTCCTCGTCGTCTAGCTCCAGATAGACTGCAGGTGGCTAGAAAAGAATTCGAAGAGATGCTTACCAATGGCACTGCACGTCGTTCACAGAGCTGCTGGGCGTCTCCACTTCATCTTTGTAAGAAGAAAGACGACGGTTGGCGTCCATGTGGTGATTATCGTGCCCTGAATGCCAGAACTATACCAGACAAATACCCAATAAGACACATACACGATTTCGCTTACCAACTTTCTGGTGTCCAGGTCTTCTCCAAAATTGACCTGGTAAAAGCCTATAACCAGATCGCCGTCGCTGAAGAGGATATCCCGAAAACAGCCATCACTACTCCATTTGGGCTTTTCGAGTTCCCGTTTATGACCTTTGGGTTGAGGAATGCGGCTCAAACGTTCCAGCGCTTTATAGACGAAGTATTACAAGGTCTCGATTATACTTTCGGATATATTGATGATATATTAATATTCTCCAAAACACACCGGGAACACCTGGAACACCTGGAAACCGTATTTAGCCGTCTTAAGCAATTTGGCGTGCTGATAAATACTTCCAAATGTGTCTGGGGAGCTACTGACATCACATTCCTCGGATACCATGTATCTCCGAGCGGTGTGCGACCTCTTGACGACAAGGTGAGAGCCATACAAGAGTTTCCCGTACCAAGAACAGCCAAAGAGCTTCGGCGTTTTCTGGGAATGACAAACTACTACAGACGTTTTGTCCCAAACGCCGCAGCAATTCAAGGTCCACTCAACACCGCACTTTCAGGCCCTAATATGAAAGGTTCGACACCCATAAATATGACTCCAGAGCTACTGCGCGCTTTCGAAGACTGCAAACGGAGCCTAACACAAGCAGCGCTCCTGGCTCATATCGATTGTCGTGCTGAGCTAGCTATCTTTACCGACGCCTCAGATGTGGCTATTGGCGCCGTCCTACAACAAAAGTCTGATGATGGAGACTGGCAGCCACTTGGATTTTTTTCAAGAAAATTAACAGACCCTCAAAAGAACTATAGCGCTTACGATAGAGAGATGCTGGCTATTTATGAAGGTATTAAATACTTTCGCTATATGGTTGAAGCGCGAACATTCTCAGTGTTCACCGACCATAAGCCCATAACGTTTGCCTTCACTACCAAACGCGTCAATTGTTCACCTAGACAGCTGCGATACCTTCACTACATCGCACAATTTACCACAGACATCCGTCACGTCTCAGGAAAGGACAACATAGTAGCAGATAGCCTTTCACGCGTGGAATCAATCACGAACATCGTTGATTACAAGGAACTCGCAAAAGATCAGGATGCAGATCCAGAATTGCAAGCCCTTCTCAGCAACGGTTCTTCCTTAAAGCTACAAAAGGTGACCACTCCAGAGGCAACTCTTTACTGTGACGTTTCCATGGATAACCCACGTCCTTACGTCACACCAGCTTTCAGGAAACCCATATTCCTCAGTCTCCACAAACTGAGTCACCCTGGCCGATCAGCTTCAGCCATGTTAGTTGCTCAACGTTTCGTCTGGCCTGGCGTACGCAAAGACTGCAGAGCCTGGGCCAAGGAATGTTCGGAATGCCAACGGAACAAGATAACTCGCCATACCCGTGCTCCGCTGGCTACATTTCCAGTCCCTTCACAACGCTTCTCCCACGTTCACCTGGATATAATTGGTCCACTACCAATATCATGTGGATACAGGTACTGTCTCACAGCCATTGACCGCTTTACTCGCTGGCCTGAGGCATACCCAATAACGGACATCACGGCGGAAACCTGTGCCCGTGCTTTCGTGTCGGGCTGGCTGGCTCGCTTCGGTTGCCCCCTCAATATTACCACAGATCGTGGGAGGCAATTCGAGTCACACCTGTTTCGGTCCATAGCAAGCTTCATCGGTGCTAAACATTGTCCAACCACAGCTTACCATCCAGCCGCCAACGGACTTGTGGAGAGAATGCACCGGCAATTGAAGGCAGCAATCATGTGCCACAACCACTCAAACTGGTCAGAGATCCTTCCTTTAGTACTCTTGGGTATAAGAAGTGCATGGAAAGAGGATACCAAGGCTTCAGCGGCAGAACTGGTATACGGAGAACCGCTGCGCTTACCAGGAGAATTTTTCGTGTCGCCTCGTCATGACCTACCAACAGACCTCACGGACTTCGCCAGTCGTCTTCGCAATCACGTCAGCAGATTGTCGCCAGTACAGACGAGTACTCACACCAAGAGCAGGACTTTCTACTTACCCAAGGACATATTTACATCCGACTATGTGTTCTTGCGGGTGGGTCCTGTACGAGGATCACTCGAATCACCATACTGCGGACCCTACAAAGTCCTCGAAAAAGGTCCTAAAAATTTCAAATTAGATGTTCAAGGAAAAGAGGTGACTGTGACGATCGACCGAATTAAACCAGCACACATGACCAGAAATGACGACAGCATCACCCTCAGAGACACTACCACACCTAGTCCTGATACGAAAGAACCCCCAAGAACAACTAGAAGCGGGAGAGTAGTTCGCTTCCCTAATTACTATCGACCTTGAAAAGGTCTCGGTGGGGGAGTATTGTAGTGTGCCTCACACTACATCTTTATTTGGCTTTCCACGTCGCCAAGTGACGTGAGTTCAAATCCCACGTAGGACAACATTTTGTGTGATCCACAAATGGTGGTCCTGAGTCTGATTGTTCTTTGTGTCCGTTTCATGTATGTTTGTAAAGTCTCCCGGGACACAATAATTATATTCCAAATTTATTTAATAGTTCCAAGTTCGTAACGTTTTAATAGCTTTCTCAACCAATATATTACTAACTTTATTAAAATCCAGAAATTTGTTTGGGTATAAAATAAATAATTTTAATTTAATTAATGTCTTATAAAGTAAAACCTATTGCCTAGGGTGTACACTTGTAGAAATCAAAAACTGAAGGTAGTCGTTACCGACGCGCTAGGACAGTGCGATATATACCGAACTAAAAGCGACTGCGTTGTGAATACTGTGTTGAAAATTAATTCTAAATTGACAATTATACTGTTGTTTAACGATAAACTATATAGCTAGTGTGTGTGTAGTGACAATAAACATTACAAGACGAACTTTGTGCTTTGTTATTGTGTTCCCGAACTCCTTCGCCCGGCTGAACAACAAAAAGGTACGGTCAGTACACATTACACTACACTTTATTTCAACTCCCACGTTAGGTACACACCTTACAAACTTACGTGTATATGAAGCGTACACAAAGAACACCCAGATTCAGCACAGCTATGTGGGAATATAAGGTGTTGTCCTATGTGGAATTTGAACCCACAATACTTGGCGCAGTAAAAAGCGGTGTGGCGATTGCTTAAACCACTATGCCAACCATGTAGTCAGTTGGTTTTTCATTTTTAGTACGTTGTCAAAATTATCTTTAGAAATTCTACTAGTCGCTCAGTGATATAACTGTCGTCAAATAAAATGGTAGTAAGTAAATAGAAAATTATTGAAATAATAAGAAAGAATTTTGAAAATAGAGTAAACCTAAGAAAAATCGTAAATATTCTTCCTCACATTGATATCAGCACATGACCATGATAATTCATTATTACTTATTTAGACTATTGAATAAGGCGCAAATGTATAATTATAATGATCTCATCATGTGGAATTATATTAGAACTGCGCAATACTTTCTTAGAAAAGTTTAGCTTTTAATTAATAAAATTGAATACTCCGAAGGTTCAAATTCATCAGAAAATCACAATCCTCATCAAATAGCAGGACACCATCGAACAAATTCTTGGTATTCCATTCATAGGCGAATTATTATAAAATTGCCCTCCACTAAAATTAACCCCATACGTCCAATAAACAATGTCCACTATTTTGCTTAATTAAGCCTATTTCATGGTCGTATTCAAATTCAGTAAATCAAACTGCCCGTATCTTCTATGGGAAAATGGTCGGTGTAGTGAATGAAGATCATTACTGGGGTCATTTCTGTAGGACAAAAGGAGACCGGACCCGTTACCCTTTGGTTTCTCGTGGTGTGGAGTTGCTTTCATGTGTAATTATTTTCGTGTCTTTAATTATTTGCAACCGTGATGTTTGATCTACGTTCAAAAGTAATCATAGATGATTGAGAAGTTTTTTTGCAATATGTTGACAGTATTGGACCTCATCTAAGACAATAAAAGAATAGCAGTTAACACTAGTAAAGACAAGCTCAAAAAAGGCTAATTGAGAGCCTCACTATTTCTAAAGTCGATTAAAATATATTTTTTAAATACATTTAAGCTTACCAAAGTGACTCTACTCTGCCTTATGGAAAGCAAGAGTAGAAATCAAGAGTGGGGTCACCATTCTCATTAATTATTAGGCCTCCGGTCTCACACTCACCAACGAAATACGACAACACGAATGCTGGTTTTTTAGATTGGTCTTTAAACTGAATTTTTATTTTATCTTTGTCCTAAGAAAACATTTCGATGACAAAATCAATAACTTACAAAAAATACACAGCATGTTTTACAGAAATATTAATTTGTTATAACAATATACTAAAATAGTCTCAATTACACAGATATCACAGAATTCTTCATGAAGTAATATTTTTCAACACAATTCGACTCCGTATCTTTGCTAAAAATTCCTAAAACTCATTCAAACATTCAATGGAGTGGACAGTTTTTTCCTATTTGGCAATTGATAGCCGCCACTCGACAATTAAGGGGTCGCCGAATATTTTAAACATTCCTTTTATAATGCAAATTAAACGTATTGACTCTGCCAACCCTAGCCGACCGATAAAAACTATAACTGTGAGAAAGAGACGTCAATAAAGTTGTTGTATAGCTCTGTTTCTTTTATATGGAGACACGGAAGCTCTCAAAGGAAGAAAATCTATGAAATCTAATTTTAAACCCAGCTTAGTTTAAAGATACTTGTTTATTTAAGATTTGTTTTATTTTTGACTAATGACTAATTAAGTAGCCACGCAAATAAATTTTGAACATACTTTTAATTGTCATACCGAAATGCAACTTTATAATGTATTACTACTATTGTATCGCAATTTAGGGGCTAAGAAGAGAACTTAAGAGGCAATGGTGGTTAATTTTGTACAATCTCTTAAGATATGGTAAATATTATAAAGGAAGAATATGGCAGAGAATGGATTTTTTTGGAAACTAATATTTTGAATGTACCTAGTTTCACCATTACTGTAAAAAGCAGGTATTTTGTAGTAATTTAGAATATATTGGAATGACGTCCT
This sequence comes from Phragmatobia fuliginosa, assembly GCA_932526445.1. Taxonomy (NCBI): domain Eukaryota; kingdom Metazoa; phylum Arthropoda; class Insecta; order Lepidoptera; family Erebidae; genus Phragmatobia; species Phragmatobia fuliginosa. Next base: position 14,510,592 of record OW052078.1, on the reverse strand, counting down.
TTATTTTCTTCTAAGAAATTTTAGCTTTTTTATCAATATAATCTTCTCCTATTTCTCAAAGGAGTGAAAGAGATGCAATGAGTGTTGTTATTCAGAGCTCGTATTAATTTAAATAGAGTGGACGCATGGGGGCTGATTGTTGGTGTCCAGCCATAAAAATGTTTTGGGAACATTTATAATTAGTTGTTTAACATTTTCCCTGGGCTAGACGATGTGAGCATTATGTGAATATTATTTTCTGACAGATTAGTACATCAGTACTATAAACACTTAATTATTTTAAAAAATTGGTGATCATAATGGTAGTATCCTATAACAGTGACCTCTTTATATAAAATCTATAAATAACTATTGAACACTCATTTCATTTTATGATAGGTTGAAATTCGATCATAATCCATTTTGTATTTTTAGCCTTCTGCACTTATACATATAAAATTTTACTGTGTCAATTTAATTCTTTATACTTGAGCCGACTAAAATAACTTTACTCAGCCTGATGGACAGTATGAGTAAAATCCGAGACCTATTCTCGGATTTTACTCACACTGTCCATCCTCATTGCGAGTACACACAATGCAGCATGGTGACCCACACTATAGCGGCTTAGTTAAATGCTTCTGGATCGTTGTGCCTCCAGCTTCACACTCACCAATGTGAAAATACAACAAGAATGCATACATTCTTAGTTGGTCTTCTGTGAGAAGATAATCTCTGTCAAACCGGCCTATAGTAGCTGAAATCAGTTTCGCACTGATACCTTTAAAACGGAATATTACATAATTTAAATCGATGCATAACTTTTGCTTCACGTGTCAATACATAGATACATCTGTGGTTCCAGTTTAGTTTAACAATACTTGCTTAAATACTTGAGTACTTGACCATTTTATCGAGGAAGACCAGGTGTTATCGTGTCAACTTTATGCAGAATGAGACCTCTCAGTAACAGTGACTTTGTAACAAAAAAAACCCTTTAGCGATTAAAAAGGAATGTTGTCTAGAATTTCTTTATGGACTGTATTGTTTTAAAAACATACATACCTACTACTTCAATCATATTTCTTTACATCCACACCTGTCTATCACCTTTCGCACGGTTTTGAATCGTATGTTAACGGTTTAAGGTATAAATTCAATTGTAATGAAACCATAGAATGACCAGGTGTGTTCACGGTTGGTATAGCACAAGGCAAAGGTGTGTGTCACGAGTCTTGTAAAGTTCATGACACGTGGTCACTTGGTCGTTAACCTTATAGGGTTGCCACGAGACACTTTTTTCATACTAATAAAAAAACTCCTACTCGAGTCACGGTCTTTATTTTTATTGAAGAGAAAATTAGATTGCTTAACAGTTGGTTATGAAATCCATGATAATATTATAAATTCAAAAGTCTATCTGTTTATCAGATTTCAATGAAATTTGGCATAGAGAGACTTTGAGTTTTGAGTGGTTCACACAGGTGGAGGTTGGCGCAAAAGTTAATCACTACTAATATTATAAATGCGAAAGTATCTCTGTTTCTCTGTCTGTTAGGTTTTCACGCCTAAACTGCTGAACCTATTTCGATGAATTTTGTTATATAGACAGATGCGACCTTGGGTAAGGACATAAGCTGCTTTTTACCGCGATAACTGATATATTAAATACGCGGGTGGAGTACAAATGGTGTAAAGATTTCACACAGTACTAAATTTTGCAGTGTTAGAAGATATTTGCTCTGATACGAGATTCAGAATAATTACCGCCGTGACTAACTTTAAAACTGGACAAAACTTGTGACTGCAGAGGCCAATCTTGTCAACTACTAGGAAATTCAAAAGTATATAGGTAACATCTATTAAACAATTGAGTGAATCCTGGTACATATTTCTTGCTCCTAACTTTGAAGACTACGAACTTAGTTCACTCACTTTACCTACTTAAGAGTGATTGCGAAGAATCCTTTCTTAATGGGTACTCACATCAAAAATCATCAACTGTCATAATTTCAGATTAGTAACCAAAGCGGCTCAGGATGTGCATTGATGGTTCCATCTGTCGGGGCACGTACTAATTTTATATGTTTTGGATTATAAATAAATTTCGCAATTAATAGCCAGGAAGCAATAACTAATAAGGAAACCATTTAATACTGTATAAATTCCTTATCGCTGATGAGTCACCTAAAGCATTTCATTAAAAACTAGGCTCCACGCTTCACTGACTTGTCCATAAAGCCCGCAGAAAAAATATTATAAAAAGCTGTGTGCAATAACGGCATGTCTTGCGTTACCGTTCCGCAGACATCTGCCTAACCTTTAGCTTGTGCTTACCGGCTTGCGACCACACCTTGAGGGGTGGACAGCTACTAGAAATGTATGCGGGTGCAAAATACAATTAAAGTGATAGTAATGTTCTAGATATAGAATATGGAAAGAGAAGTGGTATTTTTATTCTTAAATCCCTTGATTAAATAAGGGTTTTGAAGAAATTTATTTCAGTCAGTCAGTCTAAGTAGATTTTCATGTTTTTTGGCGAATAGTGATAATGTTGTCAGCAATAATACAGCCCCTTTTTTTTAAATTAGTCTGTCAAAGTAACTCTTACTTGTCTGATGGAAAGCATGAGCAGAACCCAAGAGTAGGGGTCACTATCCTCCGTATGAGTGTATGCAGTTCAGCATAACAACGGGCACTATAGCGGGTCCGTGTGGTGACGGATTAAGAATACAAAGTGTCACCACCCCTATTCATTCCATGGGTGTCGTAAGAGGCGACTAAAGGAACAAAATAAGCAGCTAACATCACTGCCAAGAGAAAGAAAACTTGAAACAAACCCTTTACCAACCCGTCTGGCCAGCGTGGTATAGTAGGCCAAAACCTCCTTTCAAAGGAGCGGCCTATGTCCAGCAGTGGACTGCTAAAGGCTGTTGATGATGATGATGATGACTATAGCGGCCTAGTGAGAAGCTTCTTCTTCATTGGGTCCTTCTCTAGCTTGGAAATCGGTCAATAGATGCGATTTGTCCTAATTTATAACTGAATGCTACTTACCTAGCATAGGATAAGCAGCATTATAAAGGCCCCTGAACCAGACATAGTCCTGATACCGATTTATTTATTTAACTGTTTAAGGTACAAGTATTTCAATTGCCTTTGAATAATGTTATGAAAACTTATAAAGAATATATTTATAATGAAACATCCATGTTTTTAGCATATACTACACCAGTGACTTCAAGCTAGTAAACTAGGAAAATATCTAACAGATGTGTATCACTAATGGTGGCCGTGACTGGCGATTTGTGCGAATTTATCATTAGGTAGTACACGCCCTCGTAATCACTTTGTTTTAATTATTCAATTTATTATGTAAGTGCACTGAATCCAGGGTCTTTGACTTTAATTGCATTATGTAACAAACAAGAACATCAAATATTTATTTTGGCAATAGAAGAAAGTACTGAAAAAACAATTGCAGGTTACATCAATGATTAGCATTGCTTTAAATAGACCAATTTCAGTTGAATTTTACATTGTATCAGACACATGTTAGTTTTCGATCGGGATCATAAGGCTATTATACATATACGTGCCATGATACATACGAGAATAATGTAATGAAAAGACAACTAAAACCTACTCATAATATATTACATGTCTCTACTATGTATTACACAAACATACCATATGATATAATTATGTTACACATAGAACAGAAGATTTTGTGCTCTGTGATATACCATTATATAACTTTTTGATAATAATTAATAATAATTAATTTTGCGGTCGGCTACTAGTTCAACCACTTTTACCTGAATGTCAGTTTTTCTGGCCTGAGGAAGAAATTCCTATAAGAAAAACCCATGAACACTTATGGCACGACCCGAGACCTCTTGATCAGCAGTTGCATACGCTAACCACTAGATCAACGAAGCAGTCATATCTACTACTACTATTGAACATAAATTACCCATTATACCATTTCTAAAATATAATGTGTTTATAATAAATACGTTTATCTTCAAATCATCAAGAAAATGTGGACAATGTTAAATTACTCAAAAAAAATAAGATCTCAATTTTGTGGAACAATTTAAAAATTCAAAAATAAAATGGCAAACCTCAGCACATTTTCGCAATCAACAATCATGAGGGTTCAGATTAACCACCCCTAGAAAATCCAAATTAAATCCATTCTGGTAGATTGTGACAAATACCATCCGTCATCCCCCTCATTTGCATGAGAAAAACTTGAAGAACAACTATTTATCAAATGGCGAGAGGACTTCCGGCTGCCATGACAGTAGGCGCGACGTGTTTCCGGACGCCATCTTTGGCTGAACGCTACACATCCGCGACCGATGTGTGTTAAATAGATGAGACAAATTTTCTATATATTGCAAGAACCGTTAATTTCTTTCATAACATATAAATGGTTTATGGCGTCAACAAGGGAATTATGGGGTCTATTTAAAAATGGACCAATAAATGTAGATATATTATTATTTCCTTAATACTTGATTGTACGGCGGACATTTTACAGCCTTAAGCTGATTCTGTAAGTTTAGCTGATTCTGTTGGTAAGTTTCTGTATATTGATAACATATTGGTAATAATATGGTAATAGAAGGAATATATTTTTTAAATATTTTCGCACATCTTACACACAACGCCATTTAGTCCCAAACTAAGCATAGCTTGGATTATGGGTACAAGACAAATAAACATATTACTTTTTTATAGAAAATATACACATATATTATAGAAAACATCCAAACTCCGAAACAAAAAAATTACATAAACTTTTGATCCGACCCGGGAATCAAACCCTAGACCTCTAGCACAGCACCACAGTCGCATACACTGCCACTGTGACACCGAGGCAGTTAAAATAAATAGATAGATATATATATATATATATACTAGCTGATGCCCGCGGCTCCGCTCGCGTTTTAGAGGTGTGAAAAATAGATGTTGGCCGATTCTCAGACCTACTGAATATGCATATAAAGTTTCATGAAGATCGGTCAAGCCGTTTCGTAGGAGTATGGCAACGAAAACTGTGACACGAGAACTTTATATATAAGATGTATATTATTGTGAAAAACAATACCAATTGTTACTCGCAGATAATAATTATGTTTCAATTACCTACAAATATTCTGTCGGTTTTTGTATTGTACATAATACAATAGATAATGAATAAAATGTAAATTGTCGCGGTAAAAGGTAGCCTATGTCCTCCCATGTAAAATTGATTTGTAATCGGATTTATAATCCACAAAAAATGTCACTTCCAGATATTCCAGATCCATTTTCTGCCCTGTCTGATTGGGGAGTGATCTCTATTTAGATAATTTAGTGGTTCACTCGCGATGAAATATTCTCAGCATTTGTTGGAGATCGGCGGTGATTCTGTTAGCTTGATGGTAACCATTTTATTTCTTACACCGCTAAGATTTTTGTAGAAGTCTTACGAATTAACGTGCGTAAATGTGTTTTGGTTTATGTTGAATTATCTACTTGTATTTATTATCTGAATGAGTCAAAAGGAGGTCACCGCATGCGGCATCATAAAGTGTCAAGTAAGCTTACAAAACAATGCTATAGTCAGTAAAATTTTATATAGATGTGGCGACTTCCACATACAGCGCGACTTAAACGTACAACAGCGCCATCTAGCGAACATGTAGGTAGTAGAGCCACGCTGATTTCAGCACAAATGGGCCGGCTCGACCCGGCCAGTACTACCCTCACACAGAAGACCATCCTAATAATGACAGCATTCTTGCTGTCGTATTTCGTTGGTGAGTGTGAGACCCGAGGCCCAATCATTCTGCATCATTCTCCCGCCCTTCGAAGGCCGGGAGAATGATCTAACCAGGCTGCCATGGTAGGAGTCACCATGCTACATTGCCTATCCTCACAATAAGCATGGTGGCCCCTACTCCTGGATTCTACTCATGCTTTCCATCAGGCAGAGTAGAGTCACTTTGGCGGGCTTAAATATAAAAAAAAAAAAAAAAAAAACTTACAACTGAACTACGAAGAAAAACACGGAATGAACTAAACGGAATAACTACTAATCCTGACTCGCGAAAGTGAAATACTCGCGCCGATTAGCATATATATAACATCCTAACATCAACTGTTGGGCAGTGGCCCACCAGACACGATCACCTCGCCTTGTCGGAGGAACCTCCCTTTGTGTTGGAGGAACATGACACCACCCTTTCCTCCACATAGATATTGTGATACTCTTTTAACTAGCTTCAGTTAATTGTTTTTAAACAGTTGGGTTTTATGTTTCTTATTAATATCTTATTATTATTTTATTTATATCTGTTAAAATCTGATTGTTGTAATTTAACTACATACCTCTCTGTATCTCTGTGCTGTTGTTAGTCGTTTAACTGCACAGCTTCTGTTTGCAATAAAATACAACCCTGAATTACCTTATTTAAAAAAAGTAAAAGTTAAATAATTAAATATTTCGGACAATTACACACAACGTCATCTAGTCCCAAACTCAGCAGAGCTTGTATTATGGGTAATGGGTACTAGAAAACTCATATAAATACATAAACATATTTTTTTTCTAGATACATACATATTAAACATAGAAAACACGCAAATTACGAAATAAATATTATTTATATTTATTTCGTAATTTTCGTGTTTTCTATGTATTTAATAATATTATTTAAACAAATATTAATAAATAGTGGTTCACACAAATATTTGATATGACCCGGAAATCGAACCACCCGAGAACTCAAGCAAAGCAGTCGCATACACAACCACTGGCCATTCGAGGCAGACAAAAAATCTATAATATAAAAATAAACACAAAAAAATATAAAATTATTTCCGTACATGAAAGAAAATTCATATTTATTTTATAGATTCAATATTAAACTGCAAAAAGCCAACGTCACGCGGTATTCCCAGGCGGTCACCCATCCAAGTACTAACCGCGCCCGATGTTGCTTAACTTCGGTGATCGGACGAGAACCGGTGTATTCAACATGGTATGGACGTTGGCGACAAACTTACTATTTTTTGATATTGCTAGGCGAATGCCTTTGTTATTACATTGTTAGAAATAACTTAAGAAAAATTGATAATTACAAACAGACACTTCAATTTTATTTATTTGTAGGTATAGTTAAAAATTATTTCGCATGCCAATAAACAATGTTAGATAAATTTATGAACATGGCTTCTGTCAAAAGTGAAATAAACTTCTAAATTTAAATAACGAAAAAGTTTTATTTTGTCATTCTAGTTCATAAAAAAAGTGGCCAGTAGTACATTCGAGGTCTATTGATTAATTAAAAGTATAGTTTTTTTTTTAATAACGATAAAAACTAACAATAGAACCCGTCAGTGCGACGACAACATCTAAATCTCGGGAGGCATGAAATTGTACCCACCCACATAGATTAATGACAGCCAACAATGGGCGAGGAGCGTTTTTTGATCCCTTTTCGATTTAACAGCAATTAAAAAGTTCTAACAGAGCAACGAAAGGGTTAACTCCATTCGCTTATAATTAGTACAAGAACGTACAATTGTAGTGGCATTCCTTTTTGTATATTTTAGAGATAATTTTGATACTTGCTAATATTATTTCGTGTTTCTATTATATTTTTATAGGATATCAGAATAGGTATATTTATCATGTTTATTCATACATATCATATTTGCTGCTATATCATGTTTAATCTTGTTATTTATTTTTGATTTAGATAAATAAATAAGTGTAAAACAAGAAACGCCATTAGACAGTCTCAATACTTTCCAATTTAAAATATTACTAAAATGTACTGTCCATAGTACATTGTAATAGTAAAAAATAAATACGAAGCATATTTCAGGATCAATTTAATAGTTAATGTTAAAAAATATATAGAACCAGCTGACCCGGCGTACTTCGTACCGCCTTAGAATATTAATTATTATCAAAGTATTGTGTTAAGTTATTAACTGATAGTGACAAATCGACAACAGCGTCACCTAACGGGCCCCGGTCGGTACCGCCATAATAGTTTTGTTCCTGCATTTTAAATCTGTAAAATCCTAAATAAATCAATTTAAATTACATATTAAAAAGGGCCATATTAATCTATATTGAATGCAAAATGTATTTAAAGGTACATAATTGGATAAGGATTAATACTTTATTTCCTCAACTCGCTTTGTAAATAAGTCATTATTTCTCGTAAAAAGAAAGAAATAAAAAAATGCTGATTGTGGTTTATCCCTAAGAGATACACGTATACCATTGCGGATTTTTTTGTAGACCTTTTTAAGGTGTACAATACTGTAATACATTATTTTGATCTATCTCGTAGGGTACAGCCAGTGTTTGCAATGTCAGCGTAAAAAAAAGTGGATTTATTTACGACATCACATTAGAATCTTCTAAAATTATTAATATTTCTCTACCATATTATGCATGTATTATACATGTAAACCTTCCTCTTGAATCATTCTACCTATTAAAGAAAACGGCATTAGAATCCGTTCCGTAGTTTTAAAGATCTAAGCATTTATATTGACAGACAGAGAGGGCAAGCGACTTTGTTTTATATTATGTAGTGATAGTGAATTCGGCTTGTATAAATAGTCTAATAAATAAAATTAAAGTCTCTAAACTTACCTAGTCGGTTTCCTTCTTAAGTAATTTCCCCAGTCTCTCTATTCTGGTTCCTTTTTTACAATTAATTCAATTTTTTAACGAAGACATCGGAGCACAACAGAAATCCCCCCTAATTGATTCAACACGCTTTTAAGAGTCGCGGTTTAGGGTTAAGGTGATTCAAATTCTTTGTAACGCAGCGAATTGAATTTAGAATCAGACTGATTCAATTGTGGTTCCTTACGGGTAAAAAATGTTTCCTATTAGAGACAGGGATAATTAAATAAGAGCATTTTAAATGGATTTTACGTCTTTGTAAATACATCTAGGTGAATGTTATATTGCTTTAAGGATTTTAATACAATGTAGCTTAGAATTTGACCAATATTTTGCACTTTTTTGTTTTTTTTTTATTCTTCACAAAAGGATGTCAGTGGCACGGAGATTCCATATTTAAATTATATGAAAACTCCTTGGGCAGGCGCGCGCCATAGATAAGATAACACATGAGAAATGAAAATTCATACAACTTTCTCTTCCGCTAAAACACCTTAGAAATGGATTTTCATACATTTTTTCCTCCCGCTTATTCAGGTCAAGGAAAAGATAACGTTCTCTTTTCATTTTCAGGGAATATTAACTACTGTTCCGATCAGGTGTAGTATAACAATATTTATAAAACAAGTAATTACAAAAGTAATGAAAGCATTTACAATATTTATATCATCATCAATAGTCAAATATTCCTTCGCATCATCACTCACTAAAAACATGTAAAATTAATATCACAAATTTATATAACCTTGCATAAATTGCTTTAAATATGATAGATATTGGATATTATGAAATATGAGAGTTAAGAGACGCTAGGTTCACGGGTTCCAAGCGTTCGTGACATTTTTATACAATAAACTAAGCAACGATCTTACTATACCCGTCTGGCCAGCGTGGTATAGTAGGCCAATACCTCCTTTTCAAGGAGAGGCCTATGTCCAGCAGTGGACTGTTAAAGGCTGATGATGATGAACTAAGCAACTGACTTACGCTTCTCGTGACCAAAAGGCCGGCCTTTTTCTAGCACAGAGAAGTAGCACTGTCATTCAACGTGGTAATGATGTCAGTCTTTTTGGAACGTTACCGGTAAGCGATGATGCGGAGGAATTTTTTGACGCTTGTATAAAAATATTGTAAATTATATTATTTTAGTTATTATAGTAAATAAAGTATACTATTTAGAATGAGATTTTATTTGAATCACTCCTACCTATTAAATTGCGTTGTGTATAAATAATAATAAAACCGGTTGAAGTAGTAGCCGACCCCAAATAATATTGGGAATACGGCTGGAAAGAAGAAGATGTATGAATAATAACAAAATTTGTATAAACCTATGCAATTACACACTTAATGTATATTTTTAAAGTAATTAAATACGTTACATATTAAAAATGTCTTAACAAAGTCAATTTAATGTTATTTAGAAATGAAAAAAATGCCAAAAAGAATTCCTTCGAGCCGGATTTGAACCAGCGACCTATGGATATCAATGTGTTTTCCTACTACAGTCCACCGCTCTACCAACTGAGCTATCGAAGGCTTACGAGAAGTAATGAAATTTTTAAGTACCTTCCTCACAACAATTATTTGCTTCATAGTAGATGACGTCACTTGACTGATACAATGTAAGAGTTGTGTTGTGTAACAGCTGCATTAATTTGGAGCAAGTGATTATAAACAGCGTTACTCAAAATGTATTTTAATTGCTTACCGATAGGAGTTAGTTTTAAATGTTAATGTTTATTTTGTTGGGTTTATTTTGTTCGTTGTTGTTGTCGCTGGACATAGGCATAACGATGTAGTTCAGCGGTGAACTAAAATCGTATAAGACTGTTAGTGAAAATTATATTGTCAATATTAAATTGCTTCTTAAAAATTTACATAACTTTGTCTTATGTGTTTTTTTATCCAACTGCAAGGAAAGGATTGTGTCATGTGTGTAAATATTCTTTAAAACCTGGTCAATCTCTCAAACCGCTGCACGGATTTATGTAATTGAGTTATTTTCGATTTTATGCCATGTTTTAATTTAAAATGTTATTTATTTATTTATTTGAACATCTATGGCATTTGTTATTGGGAGGTCAGTGCCCTCAAATATACTATAATAACTATACAAATATACTCAAATAACAACTAGTTCAATCTTCGAATTTCAGTTCTCCCTTATGGTTGCGGAGGTTCGATGCCAGTCGCTCCGTGGAAAAACCGAAATTCAGGTAAAACCGGTTGAACTAATAGCCGACCCCAAATAAACTTGAGAATTATGACTAGGAGGATGATTTATTTATTTGAATTGTTATGAAATGATATTCCAGAAATATATGGAAGAGGTCCAGCAGTGGAATGAGATGGGCGGACTATGATGATGATGTGGATGATATTCCAGAAAAATTTATATCTTACCATCCGAGTCCCGCGGTGTTATTTTTGTGAAACGCAAGTACCGATGCGGAGCAGAGTTAGTTTAAAAAAAATTGTCCACGTCATCATTATGTCATCAGATTTCTGTCGGTCCCATCAAAATTAGTCGAGCCTGAGCCAAAGGCCCGCAACTAAGCTTCACGACTACTATCTTATGACAACAACCGGGACTGACTGCTATAACGTGACCTCCAATTCACGGAAACGCTCATAACATATAATGCCACATACGGTCACCCATCTAGGTCCGACCGCGCCGTCGTTGCTTACCCTCGGTGATTGTTTCCAATCACCTAAGGCCACTTGGCTATGAGTGCTTTACACTATTATTGATTTTTTAATAAAAAAAATACACTTACAATATTAAACGTCATGAAAAATTTTACGTGAAATTAAATTATCGATTTCTACGACAACATTGAGAGCCAACCCTGATAACCCTACCATGACGGGCATTGATTCATCTTAACCCGTCACCCGACTGATGGATCAAGATATTAATACGGAAAGCGTGGCGAATCTGGCCAAACGTTAACCCTTTCAATGCATATATAATTAGAATTGTGCAACGGGTCTTCTAATGACTGATAGGCGTGATTCTCTTTTCAAAAACTGAGATTGATCATTTCAGTGTGACGGAATGAAAGGGATTTGTGAATTTCATTCGCAGATTGCGATTCAAAATTGCGATTTGCATTTTTCAATTATTATTTTTTGTTAATAGATTCATTTGTCACAATACACCTTTCTAATTATATGTTTGCGATTATTAAGTTGGTGAAATTATAGTTTGTTACTTTAAATCTGGTCAAAAAGTACAGGCCTAAGTAAAAGTTTTTTTTAAAGTGTCGAAAACTTTATCTGGACTAAAGATGAGGTTATAAGTCGCAAACCAACTATAAAACGACACTATGGGTCGTATTATCGCTAAATTAATTTACTCATTGTAAAAACAATGGTGTCCTCACCGATTCAATAGGAACACAACGACTCAACTTGAAGTTGAGTCAACTAAATCTTAGTTTTTTTGCCTTGACATAAAATTATCCTCAAAAAAAGATAAAGAAAACAAAAACTTTATACTTCATTTATGAACACAATGCTCTCAAGTACACATATAAAGAACAAGAACAGTAACGCCTAATAATATTGACATAGCAATACACCATTTAACCACAAGTTACCAATTTTCTGAGCAATCCGCGCTCAGTATTTTATTAGCCACAGTCGGAACCAGGATTAATACACTTTCATTACTAGGTACCTTGTATGCTAGTTTTAATCATCCTCTTGGCCTAATTCGCACAGTTGAGTGACCATCTCATATTTCATTGGCCGCAATAATATTGCCCGCATGGCTAAATTTGATGTGATTAACTACCTACCTTGGGTACAGTCCAGTCGTATTTTGTATATTATAGTTTTTTTTTCTATTTTAGTTGTCTAATTGGCCTTGAAAAGGAAGTATTGGCCTACTATACCACGCTGGCCAGACGGGTTGGTATAGGGCTGGTTTCAAGTTTTCCTTCTCTTTGCATTGATGTTGTCTTGCGTAGTTTATCCCTTAGTCGCCTTTTACTACACCCGCGGGATGAATAGTAACTCTCTGTATTCTTAGTCCGTCACCACACTGAATACCTCATTTTCAAGGAGAGGCCTATGTCCAGCAGTGGACTGTTAAAGGCTGTTGATGATGATGATGTATAATTGAAGTTAAATATTTCTTTATTTGCATAATATAAAATACAGTACTAATAAAGCACTTATATACGAGTATACTTTCGTTTCCTGAAAGCAAAGTCATTAGGTAAATGCTTTTCATGTCCCACAAATGATTTCTCTCATCTAAGTGAAATACGAAAGGCTTTACCTTTGGCTTTATTCATGTTGTAAAAATTTCTTACACGTTGATAAAATTATCTGTAGATTTTATATTATATGGGATAAATATTAGTTACTTTGAAAAATAATTGTGTAGCTCGAAGCTGAAGCTGAATCATAACGGTGATTTCAGCAGGAATGGATCGGCCCGACCGGTGCAGTACTATCCTCACACATAAGACCATCCTAATAATGCCAGCATTCTTACTGTAGTATTTCGTTGGTGAGTGTAAGACCCAATCATGCTGCATCATTCTCAATTTGTTTTTAATGTTTAAATGAACAGAAATATGTATTTGCTAGTGTTTATTGCACCTACTGTATCACACACACATTTTTACACTTAGACTCACTTATGCAATGAAAACCAGAAAAAGCAAGTACTTACATTTTCTTTTAGGTACTTAATATATTAAAAAATCCAAAAAAATATCAGACAATGTGTTCCCGACTGTACCACATTTTACACTCGGATTAAATAGCCCCCGTTTATTAAAGGCTCCGGTTGAGAATTAATATGCAGATGAGCTGTATTAGAGTGAAGTTGATCGATTAGACGACATCAAGAAGGAGGGTACAATGTGCCCGCATGGTACAAAATTTGCTCATTGAGTATAAGGTGTCATTTTTTATAGTTGTGTGAAAATTTGTTTACAAGTGCTATTTTATGATGTAGAGGAAAGCTACGTAGATATAAGAAAAGCTGATCTTGAAAATAAATGAGTAAAAATGATAAATCAAGATACTTTTTTAACATTACATGTTGTTTCAGTCGAATTACACAAATTAAAGCCATAAATCATAACTAAATAGTACAATTTCTAAAACTAAATAGTAAGCTATCTAAATAGTACAATTTCAAAATAAATACATTTATTGTATAGAGAGTAAGTATGTTATTTATAATCATACATAATATAACAATCATATTCAATCATAATTCAAATACTCCACGACTGGACATATACCTCTATTTAGAAAGGAGGTAAGTAAAATTATAATTTTAACAAAAAGGAACCGACTTCAACAAAAAACGATCCCGAGTACCCAAATCGCGACAACTGTGCTTAGGATATTTGAGAAGTTCTCTCGATTTCCTTGGGATCCGATCATCAGATCCCGATATGGTGACGATGGGACCACCTGTAAGCTACGCCTATTCCAATGCAAAAATAATTTTTGAAATCGGTTCATTAACGACGAAATTATCGCTGAACATACATAAAAAAGAAAAAAAAGATTCCGACGAATTGAGAACCTCCTGTGGTGTGGTCCGTCTGGTGACGGATTAAGAATACAGTGTCATTACCCCTAGTCATCCCGCGCGGGTGTCGTAAAAGGCGACTAAGGGATAAACTACGCAAGATAACATCAATGCAAAGAGAAGGAAAACTTGAAACCAACCCTATACCAACCCGTCTGGCCAGCGTGGTGTAGTAGGCCAATACCTCCTTTTCAAGGAGAGGCCTATGTCCAGCAGTGGACTGTTAAAGGCTGTTGATGATGATGATGAGAACCTCCTCCTTTTTTTTGAAGTTGGTTAATAAAAAAAGATTCCAACGAATTGAGAACCTCCTCCTTTTTTTTGAAGTCAGTTAAAAATAGGTAATTCCGAACTTTAATTTCACAAACTCTGTCATAATAATATGCATTTTCAACTATAAACCTATAACTATTTTTATCTGCTCTCTAGTCTTTACCATCAGTACAATTGGTTTTACCGGAATACTAGATTTCTACAGTGTAATAGGCATGACACTACACAATCTTGAAGACGAACTAAATTCGAAGATTGTCAGCATATTTAAGGGTAATTACATCTCAACAACGAATACCATATACGTTCATGGTAATCGGGACCAACAGCTTAACGTGCTCTCCAAGGCACGGGCGTGAAGCAATGCCAGACTTTCATACTCTGGACTGTAATCAAAATTTCTTGTAAGAAAAACCGTACAACACTTTGGGCCCCACCTGAGATTAATAAATATTTGGACATCTGACACATAACATCATCTAGTCCCAAGCTAAGCAGAGCTTGTATTAAAGGTACTAGACAACTGATATCTTGAACTTGATAATTGAACCCGAGATATCGTGAATGGTAGTTGTATACGGTAAACGCTAGGCCAAAATCGTAGTCAATTAACTTTGTATCTATCAACTTTCATCCTCAACAACCCATAACGTCCCAACATAGTAGTAAATAATATAAATATTCCTGTTCATAGAATTACTAGTTAATATACTGAAACTACTACACAAATAGTTCTTATAACACACACTGATATGGTTAAGCGTAAATTAGGAACAATTAACTGATAATTACATCGCGATATGAATCTGATAATTAATGTATGATAGCGATGTGTTGTTGTTAGAAAGCTAGGTGTGGATATTTGGGCAAGGACCTTTTTCCATACGAAAGACTTTAATCTGTCTGATGGAAAGCATTAATAGAATTCAAGAATAGTGGTCACGATACTCATTATGAATATGTACAGACAAACTTTTAAAAGCACCTTGTGATGATTTTTCATGAAAGTCATCAAAAAAGTTCCATTTAGCCTATGTCCTTTTCTAGTACATTTAAACCTAAAGTATAAGGGAAGGTAATTTTTGTAGTTACTAAGTTGTGAATTTTTTTTTGAAATCAAAAATTTGTCTGGTAGTAATATTTTAGTTAAAAAACATAGCCAAAGGAGTTAAGGTATATAATTACTAAGTTCAGTAAAGTTGATGATTATTTTTATCTTTTTTTTAGCTATAACATCCCAAATTAACAATACAAACTATAATTTGATACATATTTTACATATTTTCCACACTATTCAATGTTATACTTGCGGCCTCTCAGGCCCTACGTCGGTATTAGTGTGACAAAAAATCCATGTCGGTAGTTAAAGGTTAATGTCAGTACCGTTTTTTTTTTCGAAAAAACTGTTCAAAAACTTACATAGAGACACTCCAATTTTATTCAATTGTATAGATTTAGCAGTCAAAATATCTAACTACTAATCCAACATACTATAATAAATAATAATCTCTAGTCTTGAACAATGTTATTAATCGTAAATAGCTAAGTCTTGTTCAACGTATCGCGTGCACCTTATCTAAGTATTTTAATAGAAATATTCAAAGCATCCCATCATCATAATTGGCATAAAGATTGATGAGTTGTTTTACACTAATTTGTGGACATTATCTGCTTAATGGATGGGTCTTGTTTTTTTTTTAATTAATATAACAGTTTTGTTTAAAATTATTTTTATGCGTTGCGTGGAGATGAACGTTATTTTTTCGTTGTATGTCATTCATTACTGAAACTTTGTATTAAGAAATATGAAATTTGTTCTAGTTAAGTACTACTGTTCTTGAAATAGTATGTAAGTGAATGTAAATTTCTAAGGAAACGGTATATAGGTTGGAGCAACTCTGGTTCTGTTTCAATTCAAGTCTTGAATTTATTTACAGAAGCTATTTCATTATTTATTTTATATGTCTATCAGTTTTCTTAAAAACATATTTACAATTTCTTTTTTGATATTCTCTTACTAAATACCATACTTTCCTTTGTAATAAATACCATCAAATCTTTACTATAAGCTTTCTATGTAAGATAAATAATATCGGTTTCAAAAGTTTTTAGAAATTTTGGATTTTTTTTTTGACGAGAGGATCGACATTTTCATTAATTTGGCCCTTGACTTTCTTTACGAGTATTTTTATCGATTAATTGAAGTGTAACAGAATTTCTTAAACATGTATCCTACGATCCACATAAATCCAAAATATCCCCTCTAAAATAATATGTCTACTAATATTATACATTTACGTAATTAATAGAATAATGGGTAATCCCCAACAAATCCGAAACAGTGTAACAATATTAAAATGTTTATCATATAACTAATAGGAAATAATCACTAGCAACAAAACAGTGACAAATTCGATTGTCGAAACCTCATCTGATATTGGGGCTGACAATTTTCGAATTGGAACCCGTAATGTATTCACCCCTATGAGTCAGGGTGTAAAGTACAATGACGTAAGAATATCAATACTTATTAAAATTATGAGGACACTCCGCGTAAAGGTCATTTTTCTACTGACTTTTTTTTTAAAAACATTCAGTATATTATGTGTAAATAAGCTGTAATTAAATTACTATAAAACATTTACACATTTAGATATTAAGTGTTTGATTTAAAAAAAAAATAAAGTTATACAACTTAACAGTAAATAAAGGAAACTTGAGGATAGTTAAACAACCGATTCAAACCACTGCTTTGAACTAATGTAAAATAAAATTAATGAAATATTATTCTATAGGTATTCAGAATCTCATTTAAATGATTAACAACAGACTAGAAAAACAAAAAAAAAATTGCAAAGAATGTCTATTAAAATAAATTTTTCCAGTAGTACCTTTATAACTAAATTTTAATTAACTAAAAAATTAAAACATTTTAAGCCCCGATTATCTCACTCACTTAAAATGCGAGGCAATAATTTTCTAATTCCGGTCTAACCCCTCACAGAAAGGCTGTGGGTTGACTGATGCCGTTGCTGAACTGACCTATAAAAATTGCATTAACTATATAAAATACTTTAAAATTCAAGCCAGCCACGCTTTGGTGGTCCAATGACTTTATGTTTCTAAAGAATTTATAAGTGGAAAAAATACACTACCATCCTCTTACATCATTGTGTGCAGCTTGTATATGCTGCCACACACGTCAATGTTTGTAGACGACAGATTTCAGATAAAACCGATACCTATGTTCAAATGGGGATTAGAAAAAAGACACCCAATTTGGGGGCGATTAATTCTAATATTATATTAAGTTCAACACAAATGTTGGATCTTATGTTACAAATTAAATAGAGTAGCTGTTTGCTGTGTATGAATATTGTGTGTTTAACTTATCACAATTTTGATTCAATCTTCATATTATGGTTGACGTCGTTGAAGTAATCATCTCATCATCACCTACTTATTGCCGTGCTCATGAAGGAAAGCTTCTAGGGAACGCCAAGTAAGTATATTATTGTTACGATGCATTGTGTGTTATAGAAGAAGCAAGAAATATATTTAAATAAACTTACACTTAATAGTTTAATACACAGAATTGAAATTAAATTCTATAAAATATAAAATAAAAATGAAATATAAAATTATTACATATTAAATTGTTATTAAGAATTATTCCAAGGGTTCCTCTTAAATTAGATGTTATATTCTATTACAATGTGTCTGTTATGTCTCATTGTATTAAAGTATTAATATATAAATTAATTAGCAAATCTAAATTTATATTAATTTATTTTTGCTGCGTTTCTATGTTCCGTTTTCTTCTAGATTTCAGTAACATTAATTACCCACAATTTATGAATAGTGTTAATTATTACAGTCAGGTGAAATATTTATCGAAGCTTCCAATTTTTTTTTAATCTTATTTTAACTGATGTGGAATTTAAATTGCAAATACTTTAAAACTTCAGATAATAATTTAAAGGTTTCAATTAGCTATCACGTAGTAATGTGAATTGCCCAATAATTACGTCTCATTGAACACCTAAGCTTAAAAGTATGCAAAGAGATTTTAATCTACATCGAATCGTGCTCATACCAGACCATAATACCCTCAAAATATCAGCAAAATATCTACACACATATAACACAAAACATTAATCGTCAGAGATTACCCCTAAATTATTAATATTCAGTCAACTAGCCGAAGGAAGGGGTGAAGGGTGAATAAATTCGTTTTGTCGACAAAGTGTCGCGTCGAAACCAGCTACGCATTAACAATACGGTAATTAATACCCTGCCAACTGCTCTCTACTCAACTTTTTAGGTATTTTTGTTTTGAAGATTTATTTGTGTATCATATTAGGTTCAGAAGATACCTTAAAGAAAAAATCATTTGTAATTAAATGGGGATAGTTGTTTTGTTTCTCATGATTCAGTAGCATGTGATAGATGACCATCCCAATACTGACAGCATTCTTGCTGTCGTATTTCGTTCGTGAATGTGAGAACGGAGGCTTAATCTTGCACCTTCCGGAGGCTGGGAGAATGATGCAGAAACATCTGAACAGGCCGCCATGATATGGATCACCAAGCTGCATTGCCTACTCTCACAATGAGAATGTTGACCCAAACTCCTGGATTCTACACATGTTTTCCACCAGAAAGAGTCACTTCGTTAGGCTTAAATATAAAAAAAAAATATTTGGTTAAGGTACATAAGCTATTCCTGACCAGTGTGGTATAACGGAAGACATCTTTTTCTAAGGAGAGACTTATGTGCAACAGTTGAATTTTAAAGGCTGTTGATGTGATGATGAGTGGTTCCTGAGGTTCTAGAAACGTAAGAAATTTATTTAAGGAAGGCTAGTTATAAATTATGACATAATATAGGCGAGCTTCATCATTTCATAGATAACTTTTTAAATTTCATGATGAAGAGAGTAAATGAACTGACCACAACACTAATTTCGTCAGCTTTAATTTGAGTTTTTCTTAACATTGCTCTTTTAAGATCATGGTATCTCTTCAATTCATTTATTATAAATTTGTATCACATAACAGACTGTTAAGCTAAAATATTTTTAAGAGCAAGATGTGTTGCTACTTAAGCTAGGTTTTCTGCCAACTTTCAGAGATTGACAGTAAATTTCCTTGGCAAAGAAAAATTAACTTTAAACTAAATATGTCAAAATAGGAGTAGTGATGAACATGTATCAAAATTAATCACCATCACTCACACACACATTATAACGACTTGTATCAATCAAAATAATAAAAGTATCATCTGAAATTTTACTCGATGATATAAAGCAGACGTACAATTTATGAGATCCATTATCATCGTATTGTCATAATCAAATAAAAGGCATAAAAGCCTACCTATCACTCGGATCTTCAATATTCATGAAGACATAACCACAAGTTATTGTGTTGTATGTTCCTGCCATATTTTTCTCAATCACCATTAGTCCGTATCTGCGAATGTACGGCCTATTGAACGACCGATGTATATATATGTCTACCTTCCAAAATACTTCATCAGGATCTTCAACTGTTATTAGAAATTTGGTTTTAAGGGTTCAGGTATTAGGTTCATTTTCGTTTATTGTGATTATGTCACTTTGGTCAAGTTAGAGTGCAGCTATTTCGCAGTAGAATGCGGAGTATTTCTGCACTTCACTTTTATTGTATCAAATAATAGGGGCGCTCTTATAGCCATTATCACGTGTTTGATCTAAAATGATACTTGGTACGGAATGCACTGAGGGGTGTCTTTTCGATATAGTTACTGTTTGCAGGGTAGTTTAAAAAAATCTTGTATTAAATAACCCGTAACATATGATATTAAATTACCGTTATTTTTTTTTTTTTGAAAAGTCATTCATATTTGAAGTTTCGTTTAAATATAAAATTCTTTTTAGAACCAATAAAAAAGCCACTTCTAGAGTTTAGAATTTAGTATGCGGAACTCAGACAATAATCTCAGACTGGTAAATGAAATGAATTGGCCAGGGCTAATGCCAAAATTTGAGTAAACTGTTGCCAACGTACATACCATATTGAATACACCGGTTCTCGTCCCATCACCGAAGTTAAGCAACATCGGGCTCGGTTAGTACTTGGATGGGTGACCGCCTGGGAATACCCCGTGATGTTGGCTTTTTGCAATTGTTTTAGTAGGCAGCTATAACTTACAATGCAAATTGTAATAGGTGGGATAATCAGATTTCTGTTTATTAAAATGTAGGCCTCTCAAGACCTATATTCAGCAAAGAACTGTTAAAGACTGTTGATGTGTGATGGGAACTAAAATATAATTCAACACGAAATAATACCAACATAAGAAAAAATATCAATTTGTTATTTTTTGTGATACGAGATTATTCGATTTCAAGTGAATGGTTCATGCTCAAACTTTTCCCCATTCAATTTGAATCAGTATGTAACGTCTTAAAGTTCAGAATTTAGAATAGAGCTTATACTTACTAAAGAATTCAAAAAAGAAAACCTACTTCTAGATTGATAGAAAATAATAATTTATTACTTTTCAAAGAAATAACCGAACCATCAAATTCCGAAGCTACTTTATTCAAGGAACTAGTTTTATAAATTGACTAAGAATAGGGTATCAAAGACCAGGTATAGATAGAAACTTCTATTTAAATCCATATTCTATAGAAATCCTAACTTCTCACTTCAGCCATAAACCAAACTATCCACCAAATAGTTTTCCAAATTACCATTTCCCGCAGATTTTCCTTCACAAAGCTCCCAAACAATAAACTACTATAACTTCCATCCCATTCAAACTTGGCAAAGCCTTCGGATGCTAAACATAACCATTTCCTACTCCCATACAAGCCATACATCGCACATCAATGACGTGGACCATCAAAACAACAATACCTTATATATGATTGTCATTATACAAAAACTACGATAAATCCACCCCTGTCAAACCTTCAAACTTTCAAATTTAAGTCTTATCTTTAGAAACATAAGGTCGTTATGTTTTGGAGTTGGTGATAAACTTAAAGCTGTATTCCTTTTGGCCATTTGACTTGTCTTAGCATTCCTGCTGCGAAAGGTAGAGAAATGATGAGTTCAATTTTCAAAGATAGTTTATCTGCCAATGTGTTTTGTTTGGTGTTTTGAACAGTTACGATATACAACGATTTACTATATATTATCAAAAATGGTTGACATCAAACAGAAATTTAATTATTTAGTTATCACTAGCTTTTGGCATCACTAACGTGTCTGATGTATAACTTTGATTGACTTTTTCACGCCCTTATGGGTAGAATTTTCTAAAATCTTGAATTCAAAACTATTTTTGAATTCTGCTTATGCTTTCTATCAGGCAGAGTAGAGTCACTTCTGTAGATTCATTCATAAAAAGAACTACCTCTTTTTATATTATTTAAATGTAGGTATATACCTATATTTTATCTCTAAATTAGTCTTTGAAATGCTGAAACTGTTTTATTAATGACAGTTCATATTTTGTTAATATGTTCACAAATGTGTGGTCCAAATGCCAATTTCAGTTCTCCCTTAGGGTTGCGGAAGTTCGATGCCAGTCGTTCCGTGGATAAAACTGATATTTAGGTAAAATTGGTTGAACTAGTAGCTGACCCCAAATATTATTGGGAATAAAGACTAGGAAGAAAATAAAAATGTTCACAAATGTGTAGTCGAACTTTGATCTACATCATACAAAGCACCCTTGGATCTCCCAATACTGTTTCAGAATGTTTGAACAGACTCGGAGACCTAATCCGCTTCTGGAGGGAGGTGGGTTGGCTGGAATGATGGCCGCCCTCAAGTACAATGGTCCACCTGAAGGACTAAGTGCGGAAACTGACCTACCTAACATAGAAGCTACATAGTGCTTTTCTACTTATCACAGTCCAATTACAATTGTAATTCTTTGTCAAAACAAACCATAAAGTGTCATAAACAGTTTAACTTAATAACGGCAGCCGTTAATGTATGCCACAAAGTGGGGGACAGACAAGTAAAATTTAATTGATTGTTGCTTTTGTTACCGTAACGTTTTATTGTTTCAAGTAGCTGGATAGATAGAATAGTTATTAGATATATATTTAAAACATAATTTAAAGTTACACTTACACACAATTTATTTATGATTAATTTGTTACTTTTATTTATCTAAGGCTTAATGTTTTTTTTTTAATTCTCCTTCTATTTGTGGAGACTTGTTAATGGCGTATTGTTGCAATATCTATAACCTATATTGAAGGTAAAATTAATAGGTAAAGAAAATAAATTTTCGAAATTGCGAAGGTAAATTAATATACATCATCATGCAGCCTCGCAGTTTACTATTGGACAAATTAATAAAAAGGTAAATATACTCGTACAGGACAAAATCATTAGAAAGAGAAGGCAAACTTAAAACATACTGTGTACCAACCCAGCCAGCGTCATATAGTAGGCCAAATCTCTTTTCTAAAAAAGTCTATACACAGCAGTGGACTGTTAAAGGCTTTTGCTGATGATGATGAATAAGTTGGTATAGAGATGATTTATAAGATAAAATATTAATTTAAATATCATTCAGGAAGCAAGATGGTTAACTTTATGTTTGCATTTTAATTGCATTTAATTTAGATGATGTTGTGTGTAAAATGTCCGATATATTTATTGTTAATATTATTTGTATTTAATACGTATGTATATTTAGCAGTATTCTGGTTATTCAAACGCAGGATCTGTCTAGTCTAAAATAATGTGTTCACAATGTTAGTTACCATACTCCTCCGAAACGGCTGAACCGATTTATATGAAATTTTGTGTGCATATCGGGTAGGTCTGTGAATTGGCCAACTTCTATTTTTTATACGGCTAAAACGCGAGCGGAACCGCGGGCATCAGCTAGTAATAATATAGATTAAAGTATCTCACATTATTTTATGTATATTACAATGGGGTTATATTGCTCACATTAC
Source organism: Phragmatobia fuliginosa (assembly GCA_932526445.1). Classification (NCBI taxonomy): domain Eukaryota; kingdom Metazoa; phylum Arthropoda; class Insecta; order Lepidoptera; family Erebidae; genus Phragmatobia; species Phragmatobia fuliginosa. The sequence goes on along the minus strand of OW052078.1, from coordinate 14,487,089 downwards.
TTAAAATAAGCTTAACCACTAAGTCACTGGTGTTATGAAAATAACGTTTATTTTTTCTAACATATTTTATTTAGAAAGCATAAACAAGGGCTCATTTAGTTAATGCTCACTCAACAAAATAAAAATTACCGATTGACGAAATTATTCAAACAAAACTAGAAAACTGAGCAATTACTCAGTTGAGTGACCGAAGCGGGGTTTGATTCCCGGTCGAAAATTGGTAAGCAATTTGGTTGACACGTGTCTCAAAATAAATACGTGACCAGTGAAAAGGAATAATGCTACCCTTAGAAAAATAGAAGACGAATTGTTTTGATAATTGTATAGTATTTTGGACAGTAGTTTTTGGGTGATAAAATATGTATTAGAAAAGAATTATGTATCTACTTCTTCAACACGTAACGAAAATATTTATTTTTAAACAAGAAAAAGTTTCTAAAGCAATGATTCGACTATGGGAAAACTTTTAATGAAATAATATAGCCTATGTCACTCATTACAATCGGTTCAGGAGCATAGGCGCTACGGTGCAATATACAAACATGCATATTTATACTGCCAAAACTGTTGCTTTTTATACTGCCAAAACTGTTGCTTTTTCGTTTTGACTTTGCCATAGTCTGGTAAGGTTAAAGCGGTAATAGATAAGCGACCTAAGGTGATTGGCAAAAATGATCGAAGGCAAGCAACGACGACCCTGTCAGACCTAAATGGGTGACCATTTGTGGCATAATATGTTATGAGCATTTCTGTGATTCCGGAGTCACATTAAGCAATTGATCCCGGTTGTTATCATATGATAATAGTAGTGAAGCTTAGTTGGAGGCCTTCAGGTAACTTTAAAACATCCAACAGCAAGATTACATAGCCACAACGTGTCTTGCCAGTTCCCAAACCGCACTCGGCCAGCGTGGTGACGTATGGCTTTAACCCTCTCTTGTGAGGAGACCCGTCCCAGCAGTGGGACGTAACGGGTTATTATTGTTGTTGTTGTATAGTTTGGTGAAACACCGACAAAAATTTACCAAATAAACTATTGTGTTCATAATAGATTGTGACTGTAGTCAATAAGGTTTAAAATAACAAAGCAACGGATGGCCCGTATCTTTAGCGACTACTATACGCAGGTTTACCACTCAAATAAACATGGAACACATCAAAATATTATTCTACTTTACATAACAAGGCCTTGACTACCCTATGTGGGGTACCTCATTCACAGGTTTGACAACTGAATATTTCAATAGAGCCTGCCATTAACCGTTCGCATGCGACCGCGGGTAAATTGTACCCATACAGAAATTATTTAAACAAGCTCATTCATTAACAAAGAGCATTCACTTGTTGTAAACGTCAATTTTAGTGTAATTTACGTATTTTTCCTGTAACAGTAATTGGTGGGTTGGTTGGTTGTCGTGGTGTTAAAAAAAGTGATTGGAATTTAGGTTTTTGATTGCTCAGAATTTTTGATTGAACGGAAAAATATTTTTTGTTATTAAATGTGATAATTCTTTTGCATACATATATACGAGTATTTTTTTGTTGTTACCCCAGTACCTACTCTGATAATTAAAAAGCGATTTGAAAGTAGTTGCCTGCATTCTCGCAAGGACTATTAATCTTGAATTCCACTCATTTTTCTTATCAGGCAGAGTGTAATAATTTTCAATCCATTCAAATTTTAAGAAAAAAATCAAGTCTTAATAATGTCATATAAAGAATATAGGTAGTTTATTCAGATTTATGTAGACACATTAAAGTTGCTGATCCTTTTTGAGAAGTGTATTACACATTCTATGATTAACTCTGCACAATAATATTCATATCTCCGCCATCAAATTAGATATCCCGAGAGCAATAACTACATTAACTTAAACGACGGGTCAAATTTCATGACGCCAAAAACCAAAAACGTGACCCATAGGACCTGTTTGCATAACGCGCGTCACACATAAAATCTTACGACACCTTTGAACAACATTTGATAAACGAGCGCCTACAAAAAAATTGTTCGATAATGAACCTTGTTAGTACGAGAGAAGAGTTGCATTTCTGCGTTTGTTGCTATGAGTATATTGGCAGGGGCTAGTAAAATCATTACCAGTTCGCTTGCTTCCCGTTTAAATTAAACAGAGGACAATGGTCAGTGGGTACCGAATTACGTTCCGCTGGCATGATCCTAAGTTATGTGAAGATTAGCCCTATCTTAATATGTTCTAGTATTAACGCAGGATTGGGCATGTTGCGGTTAAATTTAATAATCTCATTGTTTGATATTTTACCAGACTAGTAACATCAGTAACATGTTTATATATGACTAGTTTTAATATGAGGGAACTTTAAAAGAGATGTATGTAGTGATATTAAACTTGTTTTGTTCAAAATTTTTTTTACAAATAATACAAATCGTAAAATGCTTCTAACGCATTATTATTAGCCTTCTTGCGATCGTGCTCTGTAAAAATAAAATAATGTACCCGTTTGAATAAACAACATAATTATACATAAATACCCATATTGTTAATAACAAATTCTTGAAACAAAAAGTTATCCGTACTAAAATTTAAAAATCCATCGTCTTACAAAAATCTCTCTAACTCGAGAAATGTCTGAAATCCTTCCTTGACTGCAACATACAGTGATACCCGAATAACGATGCGGCAGAGATTGTGAGAATGATTACGTTCGCATCTATTGACTAGAGAGCCTCTCTAGGGGATTGATGCAGACAGACATCAAGGTTTGATATGTTACGTTATGAAGGAACGTTATTAATATGCGTAGGTATGTAAAGTTAAATGAGTAATTTAAGATACGAATGCAGTAAGTCAAATCAATTATAGAAATATTTACAGATTAAATATAAATAAATTTACACATCAAATACGATCATAAGAACCTGTTTTTGATAACCTGCTAGGAAAACAAAGTTCTTGTAAATCCTCATCATTAGCCTATTGCAGTTCATTGCTATACATAGGACTCTCAAATTGTATGCAATTCTGACAAATTTTCGACTAAGTGCAGCTATTTCCAAAACACTTAATTATGGTGTACAAAATGTATTAAGGTCAAAATGTCAACAAAAATTATACACATTACCCCCATTACCCTTATAGTTACATCATGTCCGTCCTCGATTTATTATACAAATAGTGGTAGAAACTTTGAAAGGATATGTGTTTTAGATAGGTTTTTTAAAACCATTGAGAAGTTGCTAAGCCGATTTTTTTATTCAGGTATTATAAGTATTTTATATCGTTTTCGAGATATTCAACTTCAAAAGACATTTTTTAATAAAAACAGGCCCTGTATCCCTCCCCCCTCTTATAGCTAAACGGTAAGCAAGAAAATTCTGATAAAATTCATGATGATAGTCCATGTGATGAACTTTATAGGAAAGCTACAACGGCTTAGATAACTTAGTTAGTTCAGAAGTTATAGAGGCCGAATTATAGAATAACGCTTACTTGAAAAACTTGGTACAAAAATAACGAAATAATAAGAAAACAAAACAATTAGCTTTTGAACAATATTGTAATTGCACTTGCCATTATAAATGACTACGGAACCTAACACGTACTTGAAAGATTTTTTTTTTAGGTATGAGCCCGCCATAGTAACTCTACTCTGCCTGAAGAAAAGCATGAGTAAGTGGTCACCATTCCTACTAATATTATAAATGCGAAAGTAACTCTGACTGTCTGTCTGTTACGCTTTCACGCCTAAACCACTAAACCAATTTTGATGCAATTTGGTATAAAGATAGAACTGAACTTGGGAAAGGACTTAAGCTACTTTTTACCGCGATAACCGACATACGCGCAGGCGGAGCCGCGGGCGAAAGCTAGTACTTAATAATTATTCATGAACCAATTCTATCGCTTCTTCCAATTTGAAACCTACGGACATGCGAATAAGTATGCATATTGATTGCTTACCACTATAATTAAATGTCAGTAATTACCAATGTCCATTACTTTTCACAATACCTGCTATTCTGTGGTTTTCAATTTACCACTGTTCATAAAGTAAATCTTTTAATCCAAAAAAACTATAATCCCGAGCCCTTATAAGCATTATTTATAATTCCCATTTTCATCACAGTCACCCCTAAATATTATGACACATTTTAATTACATGCCAGCATTTTAATTTTAAACAGTAATCCGCTTACGAAATGCCGTGTTGTAAGCTAAATTATGAAATAGTGTTGTGGCAGGCAATTTGAATTTATATCGACACATTTCATGTTAATAAATTTAAAAACCAATTTCGCTCATTTCAGTTATAGCTTAAAAAGGATTGTGTATATAAAATGAATTGCACATTATCATAATCGATAGTTACTTGATGAACAACGTTTTTATGGTATACACTCATTACAATAAAAGGTTGTATATTTATTTCCTCTGATGGAAACACTGCAAAGATAAAGAATAAAATAAAAAAAAATGTAGATAAAAATCTAGAAAATACAGTACTTTCATTGTTATTATTCTGTAAACTTGAAAATTATTAAATAAGTTCACTGTTACTAAAAACTAAGTGTATAAATTTACTCCTACTAAAAATATATTTAATTTCATCTCTAAAGTAAATTGATCAAACATTTTCAAATACACATATTTATAACTTTTTATTTCGATTAGAATACATCGACTATAATATAATTATCAAGATATACCGATTTAAATATATCGATAAACACTCGCATCCCTAAGTGAAGACAATGATAACATGAATTAACACAAGCTAATCCGACCGCGACAGGTTTCTTATTAGCGACATTTGTCAACGACAGGGGGCACGCAATCTAATTGCCTGAACTTATCAGTAAGTCGATGGGAGGATTACGAAATCATAATTACGAAAGCGAAAGCTGGATTTACGTAGGAATTTTTTTAATGTATATTTACTTAAATTGGTTCTTCACCTTTATCTTAAACTTTCACAATGGAATGTGCTTATTACGAGTATCACCATTTTCTTTGTTTTTTTTAGATTATTTAGGGTTAGTTCAATACGTTTTCTTCCTGGTCCTTTAAAATTTTCCTACACATTGATTCTACTAATGCTTTCTATCAGGCAGACTAGTCACTTTGGTAGGCTTGAATATGAAAAATAGTTACATAAGCAATGCAGAATGGTGACCTACACAACGGTAGCCTAGTGAGATGCTTTCACATCATTGAACTTTTGATGCTGTCATTTTTAAGTTTATCTTCTAGGCGAGGGTAGTACCGCCCCGACTGGCCGTAGGTGAAAAGCCGGAAACCCATTCGTGCTGAAGTCAGCGTAGTTCTACTTACCTTGAAAATTGATTACTTCGCACTAGATTTGTATTTGCAAATGTTTTCTTACCTTTCCCTTTGCTAAAGAGGTTTTAAATCCTTTTGGATTTTTAACTTTTAGGATACGAGTACTTGGCCTTTCCACTAAAACCAACAAGCTACAAAACCAGACCTTAGGATTTCAGGTCTTGTTTGGATCGACGCTGCACCTAACTAGAATTTTTCTTTTGGACTCAATAAATAACCTTTTATTAGAGTAGAGTAAACTTTATTGTACACCAGTTAATACAGTTTACAAGGATACATCATTATACTGACCATGTACAATTGGCGGCTTTATCGCTAAAAAGCAATTTCTTCCAGGCTTATTTAGCAAAATTGTTTCAGCTGTATTTCATCACGCTGCGAACAATAGAAAACTTATAACTTAACTGTCCATTGAACATATCTACTTAACTTTCAACATTCCATTTATCTATTATCAAACAACCCCTCTTATCCTCATTCTGAACACTCTTGAAAAATATGTTTCGCATTCTAACAAAAGATTCGAAACTTCGTTCTTAATAACACTAGTTATGAATACTTATATACTTGATTAACTGTGGGCACTATCTCTAAAGGCACTTTATCATTCAAAACCTATGTGACAACACAAAGGTATTATAAATAGCAATCATTAGTTAGTCCATTGTGATGTTTTCATCGCATCGCAGGGGAAGGGAAAGTTTGGGGACAACAAAGTAATTTTGTTTGAGATTTTAACGTGATATTCAAATGAGTAATAGTGTAATTATATTTAGTGTATTCTAAGTTGATCAAGAAATAGTGTCAGTTCTGTATTTTTATATTTATAACCAGCTAAGTCCCATGGTGTTCCCCGCGTTTATTCTTCAATAGTCAAATTGGTAAACAAAGGGGTCAACTTCGAAATAAGAAATAATAAGATGTAAACTCGTATTCGAGTACACCTTTATTTTGATGTTCCAAAAGTTGTCTTGAAAGTCTCATAAAATCTTGTGTTTGCGTCGTAAGTTATTTAAGGTCAAAGGTCACAAAAACAGTTTTTTGACATTATATTGGGTTCTGTAACTCCAACAATATTAATATGTATTACCATAAAATTTGGGTTAAATATGGCTTATTTTTTTGTGTTCGCCAAACCGTTTTTGAGATAAATGGCAGAGAGTTCATAGCGCTCAGTCATGCTTAATGCACGAATAATATTGTGTATATAGTTTATATATTGATGCAGTATTATTAACAATAAATCACTTGTATTATTTCTCAGTTCTTAAACTTTATTTAATAATACTTTTACTGGCAAATAGCTGATTACATAAATTAGGCAATTTTTAAGGGTAAGCAAGTATACTATAAGAAATGAAAACATATCAATAACTGGCAACCCTTTAGTTCAACATACTCGTTCATAATAATACGTTGATTCATTATTCAGACAAATTTGATACATTCGTTGCACTATCTTCATTCGTACTGGTCAGTATGACATAGAGCACCATTCGAAGGAGTTATGACTCGTGACCGAAAGTTCCGAGAAGGAATTAATAGAGTGCATCACTCACGACACACCCCTATTGACCTCGGGATTGAGATGTGAATATTATTTCATTACGACGCCGATATTTGTAATATTACAAAAGGGTTTTAAAACAACGCAAATTATTATTATTAGTATTAAATAACTTATTTATCGAAGAAGGCTAGAAATGAGAAGACTGTAGGGTATCAATTAATAATATTACAGAAACGAGGAAAAAATATTTCTTTTGACATCTTTCATTGCGTGCTGTTTGATTGTCCTTTTCAGCACTTATAAAAAAACACAGCACTGAAATTTCGACAACTATTTATTTACCGAAAGTTTTACTCACACAAGTTCGGACACAGAATTTCTACTTAAACTTAAAACTTATACGCGACTTGGATTATAACGGTGCGGATAGCCCTAGCGAAGGGCAGAGTAGACCCGGAGTGTATCCTTAGCTTTCACTGATAGCCAGCCGGCAGGCAAGAACCAGGTCCGTAGCTGGGGAGCAGTTTAGCTAAAGAATAACCAACTGAACGAATTTAGGAAAGTCTTACGTATTTATAGCATAATTATTGCTGATTTTTAATATCGTATTTAGGTAAACCAGCAATAATTGCAAGTCAGCATTTTCCTTTAACAAATAGTGATGTGACAGTGTAAATAGGGATGTAACAGTGCGCTGGGTAAATGATTGTGCGCAAAAATAATATAATTTATGAAATAATTATGACCTGACAGCATATGACTTTTAAGATTGGCTCAATATAACCTTTTTTAGGGTTCCGTAGCCAAATGGCAAAAAACGGAACCCTTATAGATTCGTCAAGTCTGTCTGTGTCTGTCTGTCTGTATGTCACAGCCAATTATTACTATATATAGTATACTATAACCCCCTATTCATTCCATGGGTGTCGTAAGAGGCGACTAAAGGAACAAAATAAGCAGCTAACATCACTGCCAAGAGAAGGAACACTTGAAACAAACCCTTTATCAACCCATCTGGCCAGCGTGGTATAGTAGGCCAAAACCTCCTTTATAAGGAGAGGCCTATGTCCAGCAGTGGACTGTTAAAGGCTGTTGATGATGATGAACCTTTTTAATGGTGGAAAAATTTGTTTCAGCTGTATTTCATCATGCTACGGACAATAGAAAACGAAAACTGTCATACTTTAATGATTTTAAAGGGGGTAAGAAATGTTTGGGAATTCAAATCCCGACAACACTTTGTCCGGGAATGTTCTCAGTTATCTGTAATAAGATGGCCTGTGTTTACATTGTGATGGTCTGTTTACCATAAAATATTAAAAATAATAAAGAAGTAACATACCCCATACGTATATTACAAAAATTTTATTTTGGATATTTCCTTTTCCTGTTGAAAACATAACATTTATTTATGTAAACCTTTCTTAATCCTTGTTAATGATGTAGCACAATAAACCTGATTGAGCAGGGTCCGAACCGGCTCACTTTCAATACACTACCGAGTGCCTACCGACCCCTGTCGGCGAAACAAAACGGTTTAAGAATGAAAAATGAAATCAAGTGGACATTGCTTGTCTTTGAATTCGTACACTACGAACTTGGAAAATACTACGACTGCACGTATAGCGGATTGGCTTTAGCGGTCGCAGTTTTTAAGTGTTGAGGGCTTAAAGGGTAACACTTTGTATAAACCATTAATTATTGCTCTGAGATTGAGTGTACTTTGTGTCTGATTCATATTTTAACGGATTGGGTTAGCCGCTTACGTTAATAGTCATCCCTAAAGAAACCAGGTCAATAATTATTTGACAGATTCTTTCCTTGTTATCTTCGGCCAGTGAACGTCCTATACTACGTTCACTGGCCAGGTGGAGTGATGATTTGCATAAGCTGGATTCGAGTAGCGGAGGATCGAGCTTAGTGCCGTGCAATTGGAGAGGCCTATGCCTATCACTGGACTGCGATAGGCTGATGATGACATGATGGTCTTTGAAACCATCACCTGATTCTTATAAATATATTTGTATTGGACTATTCCTGAAAAGAAAGCATGTAACAAACTCAGGGATCATCGTCTCTTTAAAGTCCAGACAATATTCTTAAAATGCAAAGAACTTGTATGTGAGTAAAAAAAGTGTGTAGATACAACACACTATAAACTATGTTAACAATGAAAATATGTGAACTTTTTAAAATCGCATACACACTCGCACTCACACATTCATACACACACGCAATGCTATATAATTTAATGTAAAGAAAATAAATTGCCATCCACGTTAAAAACTAACACAATATACATAGGTACATATATTACACACGCACTCACACATTCATACACACACACACACAGACTCGTACACTATACAAAGAACACTTTTCATCCCTGCATTTCATTTTCACGTCACCTTTTCTTTCTTATTTTGTAACCAAATTTAGTTAAAATACAGTATTAATAGTATAAACAATGCTTGTATGCAGTTGGAGGGTGAGAGCCTGAATCAGACCCGTATCCTAGTATAGACTCTCATAAAGGTTTCAACTTATGCTGCTATTATGAGTATTGTTTTAAGATCATGTACCTTTTGAGAAAAATAAATACGATTTGATATGATTTCAAAAAAATTAAGGCTGTATCACACATTTATTAAGCAGTGGCAGTAGAAAATTGCGTAACTTCATACTCTACTGTGCCTAACCTTGAAAGCTTGACCATCATTAATCAGTGGCACTTAGCCGACTTTACATAAAATGATTAATGTACATACGTGATGCTGCTCAATGAACACCATTCTGTTTATTTTGTACTCATATATTGTGAGTAAGTGGGACAGGGGTGCTGGGAGAAACAAAAGTAGTTAAAATTGATTTTGTTACATACTGCTCAATTTCTTCTCTATTTAAGGGTCAGGCTCTTGTCGGTGGCGCAATCGCCACTTATATTTTCTGCAATTCGTTCGACCTATTGAACAGCCACGATACCTACTTTCTCTTTTAGTTGCTGTATGTATGCCAATATTGGCGTGGCGTAAAAAACGGTTTATTTAGGTTTTCGGTAAAACCACAAGTCCAATGGAAAAATATTAAATGGCAAAGTCCTTAGGTCCTTCCCAGTATCGTACTAGAAATGGTCGGTGATTGTGTGGCCATTGAATTTATTATTTTAACTTTATTATACTTAAGTAGTTACAAGTAACAGTAGATGATAAAGGTAAGTTTTTATTTGTTAGCAATTCATATACATGATTCAATTTTCTATTAGTAACGATATTCATTCAAATTTTGTTTACCACTTAAACCTTAGGTTTTTTGGAACAGAATAAAATAAGACGAGAAGCGGGTTAAAAGTTTGCCATATACCATATCCATATCAGGAAAAAATGTGTATATCTCAATGGGCTGGGTAATTTTTGATAAAATCAAGCAGAACTTATAGATCACCAATTGGAGCCCCTAGCCTGAAAGTAGACATTTTGGCAGTCGGAAGATATTTCTATAGCGGAACTAAAGCAGTGCTAAAAAGCATACCACTCCTTACAACTCTCCAATTTTAATTCTTGGCAATTTATATGATATTCAGAACGAACAGGATTTAAAGCCGAATCAGAATATGCTCCAAAGCGTAAACAAGACGTATGGTCTGTTAAGCAACTTCCTAAACAAGACAAAACACCGTACTAATACCGCAGGTGAAAAAAATAACTACGAAAACTCGAATGACAAATACGCGAACTCACACCGACGTCGAACGGAAACTGTAAATCTAACTAAGCCTTGCCTAAATAATAGATGAGTCGCGTAAAAATCCTACAGGAATTACGGAGACACGTCATTACTCATTTTTAGGATTCCGTAGTTCTTGACTCGGAACCCTTATAGGTTCGTCATGTCCGTACTCGACTTACCGTCCAAAGGCTAGAAAGATAAAACTTTGTATGAATATGTGTTATTATCACGTCTACATAGTGTTAAAATAACGAAATAATACGTCATAATTACCTATGGAATACGAATACAAATCCACGTGCAATTATGGATGACTACGGAACCCTATTCTATGCGTGAAATGGGACGCACTTGGTCGATTTTTACATTTGAAACACTCGCAATGGAAATGTATCGGGCGATGTTCGGAAATGAAGACTGGAGGGCTGTTTTCTGTTTTTATTTCAACGTAAAATTTTTGAGATGTCTGTTCGAATCCGTGCTTTACGACAGGTTCCTTTTTGAGATTTATGTCCGCAATAAATAATAGGTTTTATAAAGCATTCCGTGTGTTTAGTTCCGATTTATTTATGAGGAAATTGCAATAAAGAATGGTTGAAAGGTAGAGTATAAAAGTTCAAGTATCTATAAAAACTATGGTTTACACAAATTAAACCTACTAAATTTTTACTCCAATTTAAATCCATCGTATTGTATATTGTTGTAGATTTTCATAAAACATTTTTTATTTCAAATACAAATTTACAATTAGGTAATTCCTCTCTAAAGGTATGATAAGTAGTGTATTGCATTACAGATGACAAAGTTACATACAACTACATTAACATAATCCTCATTGTTTTTTCGCGAGGTATTATAGACCTAAATGTAGGCATATTCAGGTCTGTATCGACCTAAATGCATTTGCTTGCAATATTTAAAAGTTAAAAATACGCAAAAATAAAAGTTTTAATTCTCTCTTTTATTTCCTTATATAAAGGTGAGTTTAAACCCGAGCCACAGTAGCGACTACATACTTTAAAATCGGCCAAATGCGTGTCAGGCCAAACAACGTGTCACAACAAACACCCAGAACAGAACCACAATTGGTGGAACACACAAAGTGTTGTCCCATGAGTGGTTTGGATCTACAACACTCGGCGCTCTAAAAAACGTCGAAGTGACACCACTTTTGACTACCTTGTTGATCTAGTGGTTAGCGTATGCGGCTGCTGATCAACAAGTCTCGGGTTGGATTCCCGGGTCGGACCAAATGTTTTTAAGATCTACAAATATTTGTTTTGGAGTTTGGGCGTTTTCTTTGATATGTATGTATTTACAAAAAAAAATATTTATTTATATCAGTTGTTTGGTACCCATAGCACAAGCTTTGCTTAGTTTGGGACTTGATGATGTTGTGTGTCATTCGTCGTTATTTATTATTATTATAATACAGTCCTATATCTACAGTCTTTAATATTAGAAATGACTGATATAATTTCATATAATTTAATGTATGTATGCATTCGGATGAAGCGAATTACGTATGCGTTTAATACAAAAGTTGTCTGGCATGTCCGTTCAGACATTAGTCAACATTAATTTTCTGCCGACCAGACATCGTAACAAACAAACAAAAAACAGCAACATGATACAGATTCACCAACACCAAGTAACAGATGACATTCGTTTTTCCCGCATCCGTTCTCGCGTATTCAAATTTGACAATGACAAATCCTCGGCCATTTCCGGCTGCGGTTCGGCGGCATTCGGATGTTCATATCATTTATATTCATTCGAGATTACGTCGGCTTTTGTTCGATGTATAAGTGACACGTCTGCAAAATAGTAAAGGTCGAAAATAAAAATTTACACAAGGATCTTTCCTTAGTTGGATCCGGGAAGCAAAGGACTAGTTGGTGTGGAGAAACTTGGAGGAGGCCTATATTCAGCATTGGACGTCTTCAGACTGGGACCGATACTTTGCAGAAAGGTGTTGTTGACCCACTACCTAACGATGTCAAATTGGTAATGATACTTAGAATCAAGAAAATACACCATACTACTGTAAACAAACGACATATAAACTAAAAAACTGTTGGAACAATAAACGAGTAGGTGAGATAACTCAAGCTTTGAAAGTTTTTCCAGTTTCATTCTGTAAAATGAGATACAATATATTGTCCATATTAAAACTCTGATTCTCGCCTTTTTAAGTCTTTTGAAAACCTGCTATAAATGAGCATTGAGTCGTAGATTTTTAAAGAAATTATGATAACTTACGTCATATATTTTCTCTTGGTGATATTTGTAATTCGTAACACAAAACGACTAATCTCGCATAAGGTCATATACAGTAGTATTTTAAATATCTATTAAGCACTAATATTGTTTGACATAAAAGTAACATAAAAAAACAGTTTTATTACAAAATTTAGTGTCAAAATTAGTTTTTTTTTTACTTCTTACACACATCATCGTCTAATCCCAAACTAAGGAGATCTTGTATTATGGCTACTAGACAACTGATATAAATACATAAACATACTTTTATTTTGCAAATACATACATATTGTTCATAGAAAGCACCCAGACGACTCCGAAACAAATATTTGCGGATCTCACAAACATTTGGACTGATCCAGGAATCGAACTCGAGATCTCTTGATCAGCAGCCGCATACGCTAACCACTAGACCAATATGGCAGTCAAATATCCAAAGAAAATGGGAAAAAGAAATTCAAGTGTGAGAAAGGCGACCTATAAAATATTTAATACAAAAATAAGGAAAAATGTACTCAAAAAGTTTGCATTAGCATGTTAAGCGATCCGTTATGAGACGCCCTTCTCCACCGTATGTAAATCTTATCGTCAATTTATTGCTATATACCCATTCGACTAAGTGATTTTCGAGATTTCCTCTCCCAAATATGCTCTAGAAATTTTCCTTTATTCTTAAACCAGTTTTTATAGACCCGTAGAGTTGTTCTAAGATCATCAAACTGTCGTACTGTAGAAGTTTCAAGATGTGTTGGTAATGGATGAGGAAAGTATTTATGTTTTAGAAAATTTCTACCAATAGAAGATCAAGATTCCATAGATGATGTTATATTTTATAATAAGTAGGTATTACAATTTGTGTAGGCACTGTTAGTTTTTATTTGAAAAGCAAAATATAACAAAATAGAGTTAAAAGTAAAAATAAGATCTGTTACACTTGATAAGTAATGTCGAGTGCAATAATACTAAGAGCAATTTTAAATAGGCATGTTTTGAATGGTCAAAAAAAGGTTTGAATTACACACCGAACAAATAAAAAATACTTTTAAAAATGACATCTCCCGCATTAGGAATATACATCTTGTGTCGCTAGGGACTCTTAAAACTTACATGAAACGGACACAATGACACCCAGAATTAAGAACAACAATTTGTGAATCACGCAAAGTGTTGTACCATGAGGGATTTAAACCCATAACACTTAGCGCAGTGGCGTGGCGACCTTTAACTCACTAGGCCAAATCTGCAGTCAATCATCAAAATATATATTAGATATGAAAAAAATGTACGCTATTCTATCATTTTTCTACTGTATATTTTGTATTCGATTGAGAAAAAGAGAGTATTGTTAGTGAGTACTAACAATACTCTCTGTTAAAATGCTATTTAATTTGATAAATCGTAACAATCGAGTGATTGTTACGATTTATCAAATTAAATAGCATTTCTAGTCATAAATATTCCAAGTTTAACCATGCTTACAGATTAAGCCGTTTAATTATTGCAAGCAATTGGCACATTTATTTTATTAGAAACTTCGATGCAAATTGTAAACAAAACGTTTCCATTGCTTCCAAAAAGCTAGAGACAGTAAATTAAAGGTAATATACATGTTAATGGTTTAAGGGAAATCTATAGCCTCCCCTTTACATTCACTGTTTTCATTCTGACGTGGCAGAAGTTAAAAAACATGGATATGGCAGTTGATGTTCAATATTGTTATGGCTTTTACGTGGTGATAACAAGAGACTGAGAGGACTGATGATGATGATGAGTTTATATAGTTCGATAGAGTCCAAAAAAGACTAAAATACTCCTTATATCATCAGCTATCTGCCAGTGAAAGTCTGGGCAAAATCAGCCCGATCGTTCCAGAGCTTAACCGAAACAAACATACTGATCGAAGACTGACAGACAGACAAAAATTTGTAAATTAGATTTTTGGTTATGAGTACCGTATATACTTTCATATGCATTTTGTGAAAAGCTATAAAAAAAAACCACAAACATTAACTTCAATTTCATTATTTTAATAAAATATACAAGTATGCTAGAAAAAGCCCAAACTATCGTGTTTCATGTCTTTAAAAAATGTAAACAGTAAAACTTTCTTACATAACATATCCATTTTTTACACATCTTTCATTCCGTAAACAGATTTCTTACAAACGTGTGAGCTGTCCACTGGCGCGTAACTAAAAGCATTGTAAATTCTCACACGAACTCTGCCGTCAGTACATTGTGAAATAAGATGTAGTGCGCACGATACGTGGGTTTGAGTTAAATGTTTGAATTTTCTGAAAGAGGAAAACTTTTTGAGAAATTTTCGAAAGTAAACTATTCAAATTGCAATATATTTTCGAATATCTTCATTCTAAGTGCAGCATATAAGTTGTTTTTTATGATATAAGGAGTACACTGAAACGCCACTTGATGGAAAGTGACTACCAACGCTCATGAACGTCAGCAACTTGCGAGTCTGTCAGGAGTCTAATGAAGCCGCTTTTAAAAGAGTTCATAAACTATTAATTTTGCTATTTGTATTTTTGTTTGGAAGTTTAGAACTTTGGAGTACATATAAAGGGTGGGCAAGAAAAGTTTTAGAGGGTTTTTAAGCCTACCAAAGTGACTCTGATGGAAAACATAAGAATCCAGTAGTAGGGGCCACCATGCTCATTGTAAGGGTAGGCAATGTGGCATGGTGACCCATACCATCGCGGCCTGGTTAGATAATTCTGCATCTCTCTTCTGAGAATGATGCAGAATGATTGGGCCTCCGGTCTCACACTCACCAACGAAATACAACAGCAAGAATGCGGTCATTATTAGGATGGTCTTCTGTGTCAGGGTAGTACTGCTCCGGGTAAGCCGGCCCATTCGTGCTGAAATCAACGTGACTCTACGTATTAACTGGTTTTACATTTGTAGGCGTCTTTTCCTAACATTCCATAGTCGTCCATAGTCACTGTTTACTCTCAGCTATTATATCTTTCAGTGTTGGATTTGAAAGCCTTGACTTGTATCAATTATTCTCAAATGTTTTACATTAAGTATTGCACCTATGTTATACGAAACTTGACTTCCAATACATCATCTGCTTGATCTTAGTAGCTTCCTGCTGATCACATTTCACCTTTACTTTTTTATTTTCGATTGCCTATTTCAGTTTCCCCATAAGTTTAACAGCTCACCCCATTAGCGTAAACTTTTGACGGCCCACACTTCACTAAAGTGAGCTTCACTATAAAATTTTATAACTGCTGTTAGCTTTTTATCGTTTATTCATAATTTATTGGCGGGAGTCATGTTATTTATTTAAATTACCATAAAGATGTTATTTGGTTAATGTATTGTTTTTGAGCACCATTATGTTTATGTTCCTGTTGGGATAGATTAAGATTTGTAGGTCCAGTTTTTAAGTATAATTATTTTCAATTCAATGGTCCAATTGGAGCCGAATAAAAGAGTGGATTAATTCTAGAAATCTTGGTTTAATTTTTTTCTTTAAAAATAAATCTTAGCTAATCTTCGCCGTCTTTCAGTCTCCTTTCACTCCCACTTCCTTGGTAATACTTTAAACATTTTCTTACTGTCTCTTTCTCTTACTCCTTAGGCCATCCTCATACGTCATCTCTTTCTCTCAAGTTTTCATGCTTCACGTCTGTCATTCATCTTTTCACTTTTCCTTCCACTCAAACTATTTCCCACATACCTATACATAAATATATAAGAATTTATTTTTGTTATAGAAATTGTTTTATGTTTAGATTTCTTTTGATTTTAAAGTTTAATAAACCCTAAAAAGTGCCAAGGACTCTAACATGAAACATTCGCAGTTCGCATTAGAATTTTTTTTTTTGCAACTTTATTATGTTTGGGCTGAAACAATTTAGACCATAAGATGCACAGATTCAGTTTCCTTAGTCCCCTTATTCCTGGGAAGGTTAAGTAAAGAGGTTCACAAATAAGGATTACATGGCTTTTTATACCTTACTACGTGAAATGTTTTAAAAAAGGGAAGAAATGTCATTGGAGGGTTGATGATTGTTAAGAATTTACTTGCGAAAATTGTATTTTTCATAAACACAATGAGAATAATAAGTTTATTAAAAATTAAGTCATCATCAATCATCAACAGCCATTAACAGTCCACTGCTGGACATAGTTGTGGTATAGTAGGCCAAAACCTCCTTTCATAGGAGAGGCTCCTTTGAAATAGGTTTTGGCCTACTATACCACGCTGGCAGTGATGTCAGCTGCTTATTTTGTTCCTTTAGTCGCCTCTTACGACACCCTTGGAATGAATAAGGGTGGTGACACTAAACTAGTTGTATGCGAGTTCGAAAAAAACCTTTCGTTGAATAAGATTCTATGTACTAACTCTGCGTTTATCATTGAAAAGAAACATTCAAAACTATACGCTGTCCAGAATCGAATGAAATAACACTATATACCTCCTGCAAATTTGTCAGTAATAGGATATCGTCAAATAAATTTGTGTTGCACTCGGATATATCCGCCCGCGGTTTCAGTTTTAATCACGGTAAGTGACAATGTATTTATCACCTAAACGTTTGAACGCGAATCGCGAATATGGATGGTCATATTAGGGTTGTCTGTTTAATAGATATCTTAAAATAAATATGCTCTATAAAGAAATAATTTTAGATAAATTAATCTTTACTTATCAGTATAGAAGGAATCTTAACTGCACGGTTGGCCTAGTGGCTTAAGCAGTCGGCACACCGCTTTCTACTTCGCCGAGTGTCGTGTGTTCTACGTCGGACAACACTTTGTGTGATTCGCAAATTATGTTAATTTGCGTCTGGGTGTTCTTTGTGACCGTTTCATGTATGTTCGCAAAGTCCCCAGCGACTCTAATACGGGAGTTGTCTTTTTTAAAAAAAAAGAGATCTGTACTAGGATGGGCTGAAAAGATTCGGACCTCAACGTGAAGATAACAAAATTCGTTATAACTAGTGAATGTAGTAGTGCATTTCCATTATGCATAACTAGAAGAAGATGTGTTATATTTTTTATAGTACTTTTTTTACAATACAACGCTCGTATTAGGAATATACATTATGAGTCACGGGAAACTTTACCAACATACATTTAACGTAAAAGAACACCCAGACTCAGAAAAAAAATTCGGGGATCACAAAAACAGTTTTCCCTTAAAGGATTTGAAGCCTCAATATCAATACGTTGCCCAATAGAAAACTGCTTGGTGACTACTTACACCACTAGGCCTTATCAAAAAAATCTTATTGACAACTTTTCAGACCACCAACGTGATCAATACTCATACATTCTTTTTTTAATAGATACCTTAACGCAAATACTTAGTACCTACATAGTTGAAAATAATTTAGGAAGAAAATAAAAAATACATATGCACTCTGCTGACAAAGACAATTTGTTTGTTAATATGTATTTATAAATTACAAAAGATCTTGTTGTTTTCTGCTCATCCGTGAACTATTAAATCCACGTAGAAATATTATGACTACAGTCTACAACCCTAACATTTGTTAAATATGCAAAATGGATTGGTAATTTTGTCCAAATTTTGATTCCCTGCGGCTCTAATTTTGGACATTATTAGATTAAGTTTAATGCAATATCGGCGTTTTAGATAATGTTAGGTATGAGAGTACATTCTAATTTACATGTCAGCGTAAATCGCAAAATAAAATTTCTAATTTAGTTTTTTACCAAATTTCCGTTGTATATTCATTTTGGCTATTTTTATAGACTAACTTCGCTCCGCTGCGTTACTCGCTGCGTTACAACTACAGCCGCGGGGAACACTAGATAATTTTCTAATAAATCTAATAGCATCAACATGCGTTCAAGATAGATAGAACTGTAAATAGCTACATATAAGGCTGATAATAATATTAGGATCTACGAATTGGAACAGACAATTAGCTTCACGACTGACTACTTGACGTTTCACAATTTTAAGAAAAAGGAACCGACTTCAATGAAAAACTATTCCGAGTACCCAAATCGCGACATTGTGCCTATGATATTTGAGGAGTTCCCTCGATTTACTTGGGATCCCATGATCAGATCCCGATATGGTGACGATGGGACCACCTGTAAGCTACGCCCATTCCAATGCAAAAAGAATTTTTGAAATCGGTTCATAAACGACGAAATTATCGCTAAACATACTTAAAAAAAAAAAATTGCGACGAATTGATAACCTCCTCCTTTTTTTTGTAGTCGGTTAAAAAGTGCCGTTGTATTGATGTATTTGAAATAAAAATGGTTTGATTTGATTTGATTTGATAACTTAACCATTGAGATCAATTCTTGAATTCTTAACTAAACTAAAACTAACTAAACTAAATAAGTACCTACAGAAAGTTACAATCAGTTATTAAACGAATTGAGCCAAAGTTAACTTGATGCTCTTATTCGACTATGATAAGAATCTTTAGAACTACTTAAGAACACGTTGAACTGTTTTCAGAGGGTTGTTTGGAATTGGGTTTACGCTCCAATCCAACAACTTTTTTACAGTTGTTTAGGTGACCCAACGTATGTGCATTACTTATCTATACTAATATATTAATCTGAAGAGTTTATTTGTTATAGGAGTGGAGCACCAATGAAGAATGTTTTTGAAAATTGAAATATGACAGAATTGTTCCCTTCTAAGAGTTCTAAGAAAAAATCCGCCACAGCATATGTTTATCTTTTAAGGTTGGCTCACTATAACTATAAATATAAAAAATATATTATAGAACACCTTGAGTCTGGACTTCGGTGGGTCTGAACTCTGAACTGAACCAGAGTTTAGGTTCTGATTGAATTGCTGTTTTAGGTTGTTTGTCGTTCTTTTAACTAGTGGCTTTCTTCTTCATTATCATTATATTCTTTTAATTTCATTTCATTTTAGATGGTACTAATTATCCTTTGTTAGCTGTGATTACCTATAACTGAATGAGCACAGGGCATGTACATTGGTTTATTTATATTTGATGTGTGTTGCATTTGTTGGTGATCTGAAATAAATAACCTTTTTTATGGGAAACTAATTAGCTTCCGCGAGATGACATCTTCCTACGGGCAATAGAAGACACAGACGGGGCTGTGTGAATCAGGTACTTAAGCGTATTTTCTTTTTGAACTCAATCACCCAAAGATTAGGTTCTCAATTCAGTTGCATATCTTTGTAATTGTGTCTGAAGTTTCTAATTAATTATAAAAAATGGCGTCTCATCTCACGTACTATGAAATCGAATTGTTTCTTTTTTATTTACGAGCACATACGTGTTATTCAAATGGAACATAAGAAGCTAGCTTTCACCCGCGGCTCTGCTCGCGTCTATGTCAGTTATCGCGTTAAAAAGTTGCCAGTTGTGTACAAAATATCAATTATATCTGTTAAGTGGTTTAATAGCTTATCACAGATAGACAGACGCGTCGGAGGACTTTATTTTATAATATGTATTAAAAATGCAGCGATGAAGAATTCAGCTGTGATGAAGAATGCCATGTATGTAAGCGCATTGTAAACTATTGTAACAATTCTGTTTACTAAGGAGCTTAACATTTACCAGTTGTTAATTAATTGCACCTTTTATAATCACCGGAGCGTTACGTCCGCAGATGTCACATCTAATTAGTGATATAGTGTGTCCGTGACGTCAGCACGTGGCAACGCATTCCGATTAAATTGAACGCCAATGCGCTAGCGCTTAATGTATTTAATTAGCGCTGTTTAGGGTTAAGTGTAGCTGTGTACCGTTAATTAGTGTTGGTTGAAAGGTTTTAGTGAAAATGAATAAACTTTAAAGAGTAAAAAATCATCTGTTCTTGTCTTTTTGTCTAACAAATACTAATTTTTAATTTATTATGATATTTTCAGGGCCGGATTTACCATAGAAGCTGAAAAAGCTGAAGCTTGGGGCGGCAAAATTACGGGCGCGGCAGATTGGCCCAAAATAAAGATGGTACAGAAAAAAAGTAAGGTTGCGGACACACAACTGTTTTGTTTTAAAGACTCCTCTCGAATTAGGAGTATAAATCCTTTTTTAAGGTTCCGTAGCCAATTGGCAAAAAACGGAACCTTTATAGATTCGTCAAGTCTGTCTGTCTGTCCGTCCGTGGGTCACAGCCAATTATTTCCGAAACTATATCCGAAACTATACTATAACCGAGTCTTATCCAGGGCCACCAGTAAGCCCAACGCCTCAATGCACCCAACAACTAGGGAGACTCCTGTGGTGTCCAGGCGTGCCGCCTCTTGAAAGTTCCCCTCCCCCCCTTGCTGTAGCCAGAGTGTCATCGGCGTAACAGATTACGCCCGGCCCTTGGGAAAAAGCCCTCGAAGGAACCAATCGTATATGTTCCATAGGAGTGGTCCGAGGGATATACCCCTGCGGAACACGACTAAGCCCGACGTCTCAAAACACCACCTCCATCCTCTTATATGACGGTAAGCTAATGGCAGACTATTGAATGCGTTGGCGACGTCTACAGATACCGCCAATAGCACGCCGCTACTGCTAACTGCCTCTTCGGTCACGGCCCTCAGGCGAATTATGGCATCGACCGTCGAACGACCCCTCCCAAAATCCTAATTGGGCTTCTGACAGATCGGTGCCCACCTCGCATAGGTGCCGGACGATGCGGGCAGAGAGCACCCTCTCAAACAGCTTACCCCACCTCATCTAGCAACACGATGGACCTATAGGCCGTGACCGAATTGGCAGAACGTCCCGACCTATGGAATTGGACCAGCTTTTCGCTTTTCCAGCTCTCAGGGAAGCATCCGGACGGCATGCTAGCATCCAACTCATCCCTGAGGTGGTCTGATATATGGTCAAGGGCTCAGGTCAGTACTCGAGCTGGTACCCCGTCCAGCCCGGGGGCGGTGTTCTTGTACCGGATCTGTAAAACAGCCGCCCCTACTGCCGATTTCCTGACGGGCAGAATAACACCCTCGCTTTCACGACCACTTAAATCACTAGGCCAACCTTGCAATCAAATAGAGATACTGGTAGTAACGTACTTAATTTTTATTTTCTGTATAATATGTATGTATTTACAAAAAAAAAGAATGCTTATGTATTTATGAGAGTTGTATAGTACCATAATACTAGTTCTGCTTAGTTTGGGATTAGATGGCGTTTTGTAAGATGTCCGAAATATTTATTTATTATCATCAATTTCA
This sequence comes from Phragmatobia fuliginosa, assembly GCA_932526445.1. Lineage (NCBI taxonomy): Eukaryota > Metazoa > Arthropoda > Insecta > Lepidoptera > Erebidae > Phragmatobia > Phragmatobia fuliginosa. The sequence goes on along the minus strand of OW052078.1, from coordinate 14,465,080 downwards.
TTCATTATTGTGTGTTAACTTGAGTGCAATAAAAATCGGTTAATAACGTTTATCGAATGTGCAGTATCTTGATTTAGCAGTTTTAAGACTATAACTCGACATTGGTAACTGTGAAGATGTCGACTTAGACAGCTCCAGGAGCTGTCTAAGTCGTTATTAGTATCGGGCCTTACCTACATATCTTCCTTAGCCCAACACACCTTATAAGTAGTGCAGTAAAAACAAAGCTTTGCTTTTCATAGCTTAAAAATAATAAAAGCTCTAAAAAGAATCCAGTTACTTGAATATTTCCTAAAAAAGGGAAATAACTTTATTGTGATCAGTGTATCTAATTTTAGAAGTTAGTAGGGACGGCAAAAATTTTATAGCTTTGGGGCGGCAAATGTGTAAATCCAGCACTGGATATTTTACATTTAACCTGGAAGAAACGTCAGACAATTGAAAAAGCTGTAAATATCTGTTCTTTCTAGAAGAGACAAACACCTAGGAGGATCATTAAAAATTCCGTTCGTCATGGAAATCGCCTTTTGAATGATTTTTAAGTACATCATTTTTTTATTTTTTTATTTATTTATTAAGGCCCGCCAACAATTGTTTACATCTTCACATTAAGAGTATTACAAATTTCATAGTATAGGTCATAACGTAACAATTACTTAAAGGTAGGCACAACATGTACATATTACAGAAATAAAACCCGGTTTTACAAACAGACATAAAGATAATAATATTTTTAACTAATAACATTTTTTTATTTGATACATAATGTGGCCATTAGCTTTAGATAGGTATTAGTATAAGCAACACAGTTAATTGAGAAATTAGATACAATCTGGGAAGGAGTTCAACTTCGATTTAAGTTTGCTTAACGAATCATTATATATATCGACCAAGTCACTACATCTATTTAACACCTTGCACATCCTCACGCAAGGAGAATTAGCACCCAAAACAGTTCTTCTCAATGGTGGACACAGTGGCGTGACGGGATGACGCGGCATTCTCGAAGGCACTCGAAATTTAAGAAGGCTCAGCAATGGGGAGCAATTAATTCCGCAATTGACAGTCTTAAAACCAAAGATCACGTCATTCAACTCAAGACGGCTGCTAAGAGATTTTAAATTAAAATGTTTTAGCCTGTCAGAATATGAGCGAAGTCTTCTGGATATGCCATTACAATATGCGAGATGCCACAGAAATCGCTTTTGGACAAGCTCTAAGCGCAGGGAATGCGTTGCGTAGTGCGGTCGCCAGACTATGCTGCAATATTCCAACGTGCTTCGGATAAGACTATTATAAAGCAATAATTTAGTCCTATTGTTACGAAAGCTTTTACAAGTTCTCAAGACAAAACCTAGCATTTTGGATGATCTTTTTATAATGTGATCCAGATGATGCGTGAAAGTTAGTTTTCCATCAAATATCACGCCGAGGTCTCTAATCGTATCCAATTTTTTAATCATGAAGTTATTTATGTGGTACTCGAAGTTGATTACATTACGGTTCCTAGTAAATTTTATATGGTTGCATTTATTACTATTTAGGTTCATTTTATTATTATCACACCATTCTACTAATCTATTGAGATCACTTTGAAGCAGCGCAGCATCATTCTCAGATTTGATAAGCCTTGAAAATTTTAGATCATCCGCAAATAAATAAACGTCGGAGTATATGAAACAATTGGGGACATCGTTAATAAAAAAATTAAATAAGATTGGTCCCAAATGGGAACCTTGTGGCACACCGGATGAAACAGGCATTAATTCAGAATGGTAACCATTTACTACTACAAAGAACTCCCTACCCATTAAATATGATGTTATCCATTCCAATAAGGATCCGCATATACCGTAAGCTTGTAGTTTAGAAGTTAAAATTTTGTGGGAGACCCTATCGAAAGCTTTACTGAAATCGGTGTAAATTACGTCTACTTGATGACCCGAATCTATGGCCTCAAATAAAGTCTCGGTAAAAGATACCAGATTTGTACTCGAGGATCGTTTTTTAATAAATCCATGCTGTCTGTCACTTAAGTTCACCTGAAGATGATTTTGCAAATATGGACATATTAACTTTTCAAAAATTTTTGCTAAAGATGATAAAATTGAAATTGGTCTATAATTGGATATCATTTCAACTTCATTGGATTTGTGTACTGGAACCACTTTTGCAATTTTCCATTTTGAGGGAAATATTCCGCTAAGCAGAGACCTGTTATATATCAGCATTAGTGGGTAAGCCAATTCCTTGGAATAGGCTACAATTAAAATGGGTGAAATTCCATCAGGGCCGGCTCCCTTAGTAATATCTAAGCTTTGTAATATTTTTAGTAGACTTTCATGTTGAACTAAGGGGCTACTTAGAGACAAGCTATGTTTTCGAAGTGATTTTATGTACTCAGTTTCGTATTTGTCGTTTGTGTGTTCGTCAGAATTGTAAGCTTTAGAAAAGTAATTAGCAAAGAGTTGACATATTTCCGTTCCATCTGCTGTCGTCTGTGATCCGTCGGCCATAGACTTGGGATACGCGCTGTTTCCCCCTCGTTTGGCCTTGACATAAGTCCAGAACAGTTTTGGATTTTTTTTAATTTTGTCTTCTATAAACTTAACATAGTTATTGTAACACTCTGTTGCCAATCGATCACAATTTTTCGCAATGTAACTAAGCTCCAATGCGTCCAATGGGTTACCATATTTCTTAAACCGTTTCCTAAGCTTATTTTTCTTATTTAAAAATTTAATCAAGTTGCGACTGAACCACGGTGGATAATTATTGCCTCTTGGTACATATAGTGGAATATACTCTTTAATAGCATTGTTAAGAACATTATAGAAAGCCTCTATCATTCCATTCACATCACTGTGCCCTGCAAACAATTCCTCCCATTCAACATTACCTAAATAGTTCCTTAGCGATACATAATCTCCTTTATGGAAATTAGGTCTTACATAAGCATGATTATACAATAGTTTCGATTCTGTTTTCCTGCTAATAGTAATATCCAATGCTGGGTGTAACCGACTAACATTAGTTATAGAATTTAAACTAGAACAGACGTGATACTCTAGATTAGAAGCCATTACGAGATCAAGGATACAGTCATCCGAATTTTTAACAAAATTTAATTGATGCAACTTATTTACATACATGAAATCCATTAAGGTTTTACTTATGCTAGATAGGTTTGAACTACTACTGAATTGAGATGTTATTTGCCAGTTTATATCACGTCTGTTAAAGTCTTACACAATACACACCTCACAATCCGTGACCTGCTCAAATACAGTATTACAATTATCAATAAAGTCTTCCAATACGCTTCTCAGTATCGGAGGAGGTAAATACACTGCACAGAAAATCATTTTTCGGACATTAGAGGAACGTGCACCAGGTAGATCAACAGCAACCCAGATATCCTCATGGTTTGATTCCCAGTTTCTAATGCGTTTAGACTTTATACTTTTTTTTATAGCAAATAACACTCCCCCACCCTCCCGTTTATGACACTGTAACCCAGATGTTTCCCTATCTCTTCTGTATACCGTATAGCGGTCATCAAACAACTCACTATTCAATACAGAATTATTAAGCCAAGACTCAGTTATAACTATTATGTCATAGTTGCTACAACAAATATTCCGATAAAATGTGTCAGTCTTCGTGCGTAAACCACCACTATTCTGATAGTACATTTGTAAGGTATTGAATTTTAAATAATAAAGTATATAAAGCATGTAATATACAACAAAACAGTGGGCTCAGATAAAATTTTACATTATAGTAATTTACCCAAACTTTCCCGATTGTTTATCAGTACAACATCAGCTACATCATCCTTTTTTACAAAAATTTTACCACTGCGTACCCATACATACTTAAACCCCTTCTCCCTGGCTCTTAGTCTCGTCATGGCATGGAGTTCTTTGTTAGCCGGTGATAAATGTTCTACTACATATACCGGAGTTTTTTGGCCTGCCATCCCCAAATCTGCGGTGCTAAGTTTCTTGTTCGGATTTTTTTTATTATATGTGAGAACAGCTGCTAGTATCTGATCTCGGATCTTTTGGGAGACAAACTGGACTACTATAGATCTAGGTCTATTACTGTCGCTTTTTAGTTTAGCCACACGAGTAGAGCTTGCAATATCGCAATCTTTTAGCTCGCAGCCGACCACAGCACTCAGCTGTTTAATAACAGTAATTAAATTTTCATTCTTGTTTTCCGGTAGACACTGCACCTCCAAATTATTAGATCGTGCATGCTGCTCCATGTAGTTTAACCGTTGGGCAAGATCTCTAACAGTAATTTTTAGATTATTATTCTCTTCCCCTAGATTTTTCACGCTGGCTCTGGTAGAAGCTTGTTCCGACTGCAGCTTATCAAACTCTTTAGTGTGAAACGTGAGGGAACTTTTTAATTCCTGAACATCCTTTTTTATAGGTTCTAGCTCCTTGTTTATTGTATCAACTATCGTTGCATTAATTTGCTGAATCATTGCAGCCAATTCTGACTTTATAACCTCTTGGACTATATTGCGTACATCTTCAGCGGTAACAGCTTTAATCCCTGGGGGAGAGTTCAAAGCCGGTCTCTTATTGCCTCGTGTAGTGGAGACGTTACGCACGGGAGTATTATCTTTTTTGGTAGTTTTAGGTACCATACTAATGCATCTGGGGCATCTCCACAAACGATAGGTTTCAGACTCCTTCGAAAGTGCCGGTATCGATAGACACAGGAAGTGGTATGGTGTATTACACAGAATGCAATTAATGAAGTCCTCTTGTTTACCTACATTTTCATTGCTGCAGCAACCCCAGGAATATATCGTCGTGGACATCTTCAATTTGGACTGCCCACCACAAAGTTATCAAAATAAAATTAAAAAGCTAACCTTGTTTATTAAGTCCCAAACGCCGTTCAATGAGCGTTACTTTAAAATCACAAATCAACTTGTAAAATACACTTTGTTGTTTACATATCACAGTACAATCCGTTTGCAAAACCTTTTCACTGTTTATTTTTCACTAAAACTCGTTTATATATACAATTAAACACATAAATTCATTTAATATTTGAGGAGCAAAAATAAACGTTGCTTACTGTAAGGTGGGTAGAATGAGAAAAAAAAAAAAGAAAAAAAAAAGAAAAAAAAAAAAAGAAAAAAAAAAGAAAAAAAAAGAAAAAAAAAAAGAAAAAAAAAAAAAAAAAAGAAAAAAAAAAAAAAAAAAAGCTCATAGCTAGTAGTTAAAGCGGTCGCCACACTACTGTGATCTGTTGTGGATTCAAATTCTACATAAGAAAACACTGTGCCATCCACGAATTATTGTACTCATTCTGGGTGTTATTTGTGTTCATTTCATGTGTGACACAGGAATGTTCCTAACGCGTAAGTGGTCATATTCAATAAAATAAAAAAGAAAGACAGAGATACCTAAGTATTTATAATCTTCGTATGGATGAAAAAAAAATGTGTTAATATAACTCCGCATTATTTCCTCGCTTCTAATTTTATCAACAAAGTCTTTTTGCTCTAGGCAACACCTATTTATTATATAGTATTAAATAGTAAGTAAATTGCGAATAGACCTACGTAGGTATACATGTATTTGCAGGAACAAACATACATTTGTCCACATAAATCAATACAAACGTGTGTAATGAAATGTCTATAATGAGACGCATGTCGAACTGTCGTACATGTGTCACGTAATACCTAATGAGATAACGATTAATTGCACTATGATATATCTACGTATATTTATATAGGTATTGGTTTAGGTACCTCGGCAACTACTATCTATTTCATTACCTATATATTATGTTGTAGGTTTATATGTATCTCTAGCAATCGTTATTGAAAAGTCAGTGCCCCCAAATATAATACTGACAATTAGTTCAACTTCAAAATTCAGTTCGCCCTCAGGGTTGCGGAAGTCGATGCCAGTATAGCCAGTAAGAATTTCTTGTTAGATAAACCCAACAACACTTTTGACCCAACCCGGGATATGAATCCGAGATCTTGATTAATAATCGCATTCGATAAAAACTAGACTAACAAGGTAGTCGTCGGCAGCTTTCAACTTTTAAGTATAATTTACTTAATTTGCTCCTAAATACATGTCTAAAGGCAGTTTTCAATAAATTTCTGACGTCATCATAATCGTATTGCCAACCTTTGTTTGAGATGGGCTTGATTAAAAAATAAACCTAACTTTATATACAACACAGTTTATAGGTAACATTCAGCCTTTTCAAATATAAAGCATATAACACCATAACCGAAAATCACCTACTTCCAAAATTCTGCTCCATATGTATGGTCCATAATCCCTCTGTAAATCACCCATAAGATGTGCGAGCACTTTGTCTTGTGATGACAGGTTTATAGCCGCCCCTGGATTCACTAGTGCGAACTACATAAAATATTAATACACAATTTGTCCGAGTGGCCAAACTGTAATCTACTTTTATAGGATTTTGGAGGAGTAATTGTGATGGGCATTGATTTATTTAGACTTCTGTACTTTTTTTGTATGATTCCATTTAAGTTGTCTAATACAAATGGTAAGTTGACTGTGCAGGTTTTTATGAAACGTCAAAACATACACTGCATCAATTTATAAAAACTGTTAGATCTGCCGAGAGTACTACTATAAAATTGATAGAAATTGTTTAATTAAAAGTTTATGATAATATGCAGACAGCAGAGCCACCTTTTATGATTAATTATGTTTACAAACCATTTAGAAACTTATTGAAATATACACACAAATCAAAATAGTTAGGTTGGAAAAGTTAGGTTACAGAGACAGAGGAATTCCTTTTTTTTCCCAACTGCTATCTTATGATAAGAACTGGGACCGCCTGCTTAACATGACATTACAAATAGTCACCCATCTAGGTCTGACAGCGCCGTTGTTGCTTACCCTTGGTGGTTGTTTCCAATGACATAAGGCCATTCAGCTATGAGATATGTCTAACAGTGGTGTTTGAACATGATATGGTGTTTCGCTAACTTCTTTGCCGCGGTGATAATGACACATGTTGTATTCGAAGAGGATTGCAACAGAGTTTATTAGTAGGTACACATGTGTGGGTGAAGTTATTTAGTATTACCTCTTCTCATTTTCCTTCTTTCACATAAAAACTGGTAGGTAATATGTATTCTGTTCCATGACTTGTCGACTGCCTTGTTGGTCTAGTGGTTAGCGTATGCGGCTGCTGATTAAGATAATATGTATGTATTTAATAAAGTATATATGTATATATCAGTTGTTAAGTACCCATAATAAAAGCTCTGCTTAGTTTGGCACTAGATGATGTTGTGTGTAAGATGTCCAAAATATTTATTCATTTATTATTATATTACTATAGGATTAGAGATATCAAAGTTACTTCTACATATTTTAAGTTATATAATAGATTTAGAAGCCCTCTCCACCCTACCCTTCATTCAGCATTAGATAGCAGCACAATTACACGAACTGATATTACCGTTACAGCGACAGATAGGCTCAGACCCAGGCATTTAATTAGACCAATTGCCTGAGGCGGCGCGCCATGCCTGTGTAACTACATTGTGATTGATATATGGCCGTTAGATATGTTTGAACAGGATTTTACACTATTTAGACACTACTGGATTGTAAATGTACGATTAAATCCAATAAATCTAACTGAGCTTGTAAGGTTCATAGCACTACATGAATTTGTGCCTATGTTAAATTCTTGTTCTCCCTTAGGGTTGCAGAAGTCAAATGCCAGACGCTCCGTAGAAAAATTGTTATTCAAGTAAAACCGGTTGAAGTAGTAGCCCACCCCAAATAATCTTGGGAATAAAGGCTAGGAAGAAGAAGAAGAATTTAAATTCTTGGTAAAAAAACAAATAAAGCATATGTTACACGAAGACTTTATGTTTATATTCACAAGGTAGTAGAATTATGCTGATTTCAGCTCGACCGAGGCAGTACAATCCTCGCTTAAAAGAACAAACTAAAATGACAGCATTCGTGCTGTCCCATTTCGTTGGTAAGTGCGGGACAGGAGCATCAAATCAAATCAAATCTAATCAAAGCATTTAGTTCAAGTAGGCCAGTTACAGGCACTTTTGAATTGTCAAAACCAAAATGAAAATTAAATGTAGCTACAGTCCCAGTCACAAGACATAAAAACTGTGAAAGTACTGTAGTTGCCCATTCCCTAGCGTAGATCTCTATGGAGAAGAACGGGCAAGAAACTCCATGGACACTCTTTTAAATCAAAATGTTTTTTACAAAATCTTGGTTACATCATTCATTTTGAGATGGTACAATATGTGAGAACGATGTAGCAAGACCTCCGTTGTATGGATCAATATGCTGCATTATCTATTGCTACTTTATCCAAGTAATACTACTTATTATCATGAATTTAGTAACGTTATCTACAAATGATAAGCACTGGTCGATGCGTCCGGTGCTTAATATCCTCGCATTGTAATAGTGGACTCTTATTAAGCTTGTGACAAACATTATCGATATATTGTTTTGTTGTTAATTTTATGACTTAATTACGTAGAGCATGCTAGTATATTACCTACATAGGTATCTATATGCATGTTAAAGTATTATCGTTGAAGGTGAACCAAATTTTTTTTCAGTCCATTCAAATTAAAGCCTGCCAGACTTATTATACTTTTCCTAGAGAGGCTATTAGATGTACCGCCTTATTCTTCCATATCACTTTTGATCAGGTAATGGAAATGCAAATATAAATATTAGACTTAGAAACATAAATCTAACAATGTGGACATAAAATTGAAAAAAGAACATCGATATCGACAAGTTATAACATCAGCCCTATTCACCTATCAGATGTCACCATCTCATATACGGAAACCACATTCTGTTCCTATTCTGACTATTATATTCCAGTTCATTCCCCTTACATCTGGTTTGAACCGGAACACATCCATACTATACTGACCTCTGCTTAGTACAACTTCTAGAGATACCTGTACAGTATTAGGGGTCTATATTTTCTGGTCATTGGATACCCTAAAGCTAAATGGACAATAGTAACCGCTGAATTTCAGAAAGGCCAAAGGTCTTTGTTTCACGGCAGGCAACTAAAGCAGCTTTATTATACATATGAAATGAATAACTAGAAACAGGCAGCAAAGGAATGTAAGCCTTTGTTCCTGCCCTCACTTTGATTGGGTTTTCACTCATTTGGATTGTGTACAGAAATTGATTTGAGTAGAAATGGCATATTATGAAAATTTCCTTAATTTTTTATAGTGAATTAATTTTTTCCAGTTTTATAGTGAACCCTTACTCAATGAAGAATTAGGGGGAAAATATAATTTCATTCTAGTATAATTTTGGTTGCTTTGATCTCTGCGGGATCATGAAAAATTTCAATGCTTTTCTTATCCAAAATTATTTAACCATCCATCTGGTTAAATGTTTTATTGTAGAACAGGAGTGAAATTCATTATTTATGTTTGTAGACTTTAAACTCCAAAAATATGATCTCTTTACAAAAATCTCTAAGGATTTATTGTGGGGAATACGTTCCAGAAAATTAAAATGCATAGTATGCAAATTTAAATTTGATAAAGTCTTTGAAATGTAATATAGCTAAGATTATTCAAGTATAACAAAACTTTTTAAATCAAAATATATCACTGGCTCTGCAAAACAATTAAAGGCGCTCTCACACCGACTACAACTAGTACATTTGCATCGGATAGCAGTTAACGGAGCCATTATTGAAATTTTATGTGAGTTTGATTATTATTCAGAAGACCGCTATTAGGACTGGACAAGGGATTAGGATACTGCTAAATGTTATGGAGACAGACTCTATTAAATAGGACTATTCGCCATGACCGCTTACAAATACATTTTGAGGATGCCTTTATTTCTATTTTGGTTTTTGTAACTTATCTCTGAAAATTCAGAATGATGACTTTGAACAAGTGAGTCAACTCTCATTATACAAAAATTTGGTTTCCGCACTGCTTATGTGTTAAAATAATATATTACCTTTTGAATATTCGAGGAACTAAGATTCAGATTGTATGTTTAACTATTGACAGCGATGAAATGACACAAATATTATGAATTATATATGGAACAGATGTATCTGGGCTGCAGATATATGTCTAACGCTGCTACAACAGGAGAGGTATGATAAAACACAGAATTTGTGAATTATTTTGTTAGTTACTCTTTAAATTAACCTCTATCCTTCCGAGTATTGCAGGCTTCAAGTTTAAGTACTTTTGTTTTAGATGCCACTATGTGTACAAATAATAAGAAAAGAAAAAAGAAAGAAAGAAAATACTATTTATTTTGACACATACACGATAAGACACAACATCACATACAAATTTAACATCCGTTTGAAAAAACAACCGAGCGGTAATTGCCTCGTGAACGTGTCAGAATAGGACCAAGTTCAGTAAATGTAAATGAAAACCAACTTCATACGAAGCCTGAAGTTGGTTTTCAACTAGACCCTAAAGTGAATTAAATATTAAAGGTTACAATTCCTGTCCAGACTATCTTTAAAATGACGTTTTAAATAAATAAATCTATTTCATATTTCAAAATCCTGTTCCATACTAAGTCACCGAAGCCGTGAGTAGACATCGTTGAGTTATGTAATGGAAACCTGTTAATTGCTCCCAAAGTGCCAACGTACATAATTCATATAATCACTAACTTATGTGGCGTACACGACACATATAGAGCCACCGCTTCCGTTGAAAAGGATGTTACATGCACTGATGAGTATATTTGCATGAGAGAAAAGACAAACAATTTGACGGAATTGAGATATTTAAGCTCTGTTTCAGTATTATGTTGATACATGACTGAGTTATAAGTGTTTCAATGGACATCTAATCCTAAAATGATGATGATTAAAAATCATAATAATGGGTTAATTAAAACCTGAAAATAAGAAAATAGGGATTTTATTAACAGTTTGTATGACAAACAGTTTGAAAACTACGCGAACTTCTAGATTTGAAATTCATACAATAGTGAAATATAAATGTGTATTTACATAAATATATTTTTTAATTTTATACTAACTCTTTGCAAACATAGAAAATGCATGTGAACTTTACCATTTCACTGAAAGCTTAATTAACATTTTTTTTCCCACAAGTGACCGGTCTGCTCTTTTGCTCGGCCTGTCATAAAATATAAAAAAATAAAAGATGAATTCATTTACTGTCCAATACAACAGTAATTATGCTAAAGAAAAATGTTGAAAAAGACTATTCAGCCAATAAACTGAGTTGAAACAAATTTAATTACGATATTTGTAACAAAAATTCAAAGTTGTTACGATATCATAATAAATTAACGCATAATTTGAGCTACAAATTGGACTTATTTTTATACAACCATACAATTTCCTCAATTAATGAATAGGAACCGAGTCGGCTTCCATTTTAATTGGCGGATTACTTTGACATCTGACGCCTGTTTTTTAGCAATTCAAAATAGGGTTTTTCATCATCCTCGACGCAGAAACAGATAAGACGAACGTAATTGCACTCGTTTTTTAACTGCTCTATCTGATTTTCCTCACTGCCACATTTCAGCTTCAATCTGACCAAGCATGTGTGTATCTTCAAACAATTTTTATCTTTACAGTATCAATTTTTAAGTTCCTTTTTGCTTAAAGATATTGAGTCTTTCACCATTTTTCTAGATCGTCTACGGGCATCTATCAGGATGGACAAGCGTTTTGTTGAATCGTGAATTGGACGTTGGTCCGAGAGTTTTAAATCTGAACGATTTACGCGAAAATAATAGCTCGAAAGCAATCCCACTCGACGTATAAAGTTTTTGTCGATTCCATTTTAAAGTCCTTTTGTTCAGTTTCAGTTGAATGGGGACATTAATTTCTAAAGTCTAGTTTTGTATTGTGTAGCTCATCATTATTAAATCATTGTTAGAATCAACTTTTCTGCCGGATAATCAAACATATGATGTGTTTCGATTATATGGAAATAAATTAAGGCCTACCGTATTGCCGGAAGCGAAAAAAAGGGTTGTACTCTCATCTTGAAGACCACTAAAGCACTTGTGATGAGAGTGTGTATGTGTTTGTGTGAGTGTGTGTGTGTGTGTAAGAGAGTGGTTGAAGTCCATGAACGGCGGTGGTTACTTATTTATGATTATAATTATATTGTGAGTTTATAGATGCCATTATCCTAAAATATGACATTAACAATACAATAGAGAAGGAAAACTTGAAACAAACCCTTTACCAACCCCTCTGGCCAAAACCTCCTTTCAAAGGAGAGGCCTATGTCCAGCAGTGGACTGTTAAAGGCTGTTGATGATGATGAATACAATATTACAATTAAGATCAAAAAAATTCCAACTGAAAAAAAAAAAAATTGACACTTAAATATTTTTAGGTACTTTACACATATATATTAGTTCTAGAATAAGTATATAAATAAAATCTAATATAAAAGCTACAAAAGAAAACAATTTATCCTAAACATTTCGCAAAGTCGTTACATCAAAGCAAACACATATCTACTGGACACTAATTGGATTATTCAAGTGCAATATCACTGGATATAGACGACAGAGGCCGTGTCAAAGTACAGTGACCCTTACGCCTTACGACAATGCGAGGGGAGCCCGAGGCCTATATCTGTTTCGGTATTGATGGCATCTGTAGGGTGTGTATGGGTATTATTATAGATGGTAATAGTATGGATAGGTATGAGATTGTAGGGTTCGTTTCATTTTGGATTTACAAAAGCGAAATACTTTATATTACAATAAAGTATTAAACTAATGTGGGTATAACCTTTGAGAGGTAGGGAACGTTGTTGAATGATTGAATGGTACGACGACGATTCATTAGATCAGTATGAGAAGTAAGCATTCCAAATAAATCCATTTGGATTATTAAACGCATATATTTTGTTCTTTAGAAATGTATCTGTTGCGGGAGATGTCTTATCTCCCGTAAGAGTTGTATTTCTTGTGTCAACAACAGTTTATGGAACAAACTCAGAGTTTTCCCACAATACTTTGGGAATGAAACCCAAAACACTCAGCTCAATAGCAACTGGTAAGGTGATCCTTCGAACTACTGTAACACTTGTGCAGTCATGAGATATCATATTTTTTTTGTCAATACACAAACAAAAAACACAATAACATTTTATAAACATCATTGAAGACAAGAAGCATCATCTAAAAGCTGAAACTAATGGATAAAAAATGCAATCAAATAAAAACAAACTTTGTAGTACAAAGTGTAATAAATGAATAACCCCAGACCCAAAATAATGGACGAGGTCCTGTTTAGCTTGACCAACGATTTATCAGAGGAGAATTTACATACATACGGCAAGATTAATGATCTACTGTCAGTGGCTCCTGTATGGTCAATGGTAACGGGTAGCGAGGAGGCATCAATCACTGCACTGCATATATTGCGACTTTATTACCTGTATTAAGAAACTTTCTAAGTCATCTAATGCAACATGTTATAGAATTACTGTCACCTAAATCTTTACAGGCATTGCTTCAAGTACAGGGGTGAAAGATGAAGTTAAAAAAGGGTCAAAGAGAAGATGCCATAAATATCGTAAAGTACTAACCAAGTGTTGTTTGGATTTTTCTTACAGCAAATTCTTAATAAAATGGAAGTTTGTTGGTGATTCACGCCTTTGCCTCGGAGAGCACGTTATACCGTCAGTCTCGGTTGTCATGAACATCTATGACAATCGTTATTGTGAATTCAGTGCCCTCAAGTATACTGAACACTAGTTCAACCACCGAATTTCAGTTCTCAGTCAGGATTACGGAGGTTCGATGGCAGTCGCTCCGTCGATAAAACTGATATTCAGATAAAACCGGTTGAAGTAGTAGCCGACCCCAAAATAATCTTGGGAATAAAGGTTAGGAATAAGAAAGTACTCATGATATACGGCACTACGTAATATATAATCTCCAACTTCTAAATGGATGAAATCCTATAAATAAAATTGTCGCTACTGGTGATTAAAACTAAACTTACTTTTAGTTTTCTAACTTTCACACGCCTCTAACATTAGCAAATAATTACAACATAAACATCTAAATATGACAAACGATCGTAATCCACTCATGCATGAAGACGCGTGTGTGACAAACTCAAAATTTTGAGAAAAATAAAACTATTCTCAAATGAAATTTTAACTTTATTGTGCATGAAATAGAGTTTGAAATTTATTTGAAGGCACCAGAAGTTCTAAATCAAAATAGTTTAAACTGCAGGGCGTGTTGTAGACGAGTCAATGGCTGTTAACTTATGTTTAATGGTTTCTATAACACTCAATTGATTACGCATCAAATAACAAATACATAAATAATACTTTAAAACATGGGCAATGTAGGCGCGTGTTGGTAATATTAAAATGTAAAGATTTAAATATTTTGTATTTGAACCGTGTGAACAACTGCCTTATTGATATATTGTAATTTAATTATTGTAAATTTATCTTCAACGTATTAAGTTGTAAACTCCACATAATGTGACGGAATGAAAAGAATCAAGTACTTATTACCCTTTAAATGGGACTTATTATAACCTATTCATTAAGTGTATGCGACTGCTGTGCCTGAGGTCTCGGGTTCGATTCACGGGTCGGACCAAATGCTTGTGTGATCCCCAAATACTTATTTCGGCTATTGAGTGTTTATTTAAGTTTAAATATTTTTATGTATTTATTTCCGTTGTCTAGTACCCATATTACAAGTTCTGCTTGGTTTGGGGCTAGATGACGTTGTGTGTTACGATGTCCGAAATATTTATTTATTTATTTATTAGTACCATCATTTTTTCATATAAATTGTTCAATCGAATGTACTCGTATGTTATTCCATCACACGAGAACAAAACTGAATGACTCGCAGATTGTTTTTAGAAGTTTTATTTGAGAACTTAGCTATTTTATTTAAGTAATTTATAATGGCTTACCCTAAATAAACTGTGCACCTATTATCATTTCTACGCTATCCTAAACTAGACCAGTAGGAAACATCCAAGGTAAAAATAAAAAATAAAAAGAAACTGTCCAATAAACCTGATAACAAAAGCATCTTCGCAAGACTAATCGACCTATTCGAGAACAAAAAGAAACAATTCACACACATCCCATTCACCGCTCGACCCTAAACCCTTCAGAACTATTTGTCCACTAAAACAATAGACTATATTGGTTGAGGAAAAACAAGGATATCACGTAGCGAACGTTTAACTTAGCTATCTCCACAGGAATTAGTTGGGACAGTGATAGATGGGGAAACTGAGATAAGGTAGACTGGAGTTGATACTGATGTGGTAATTGGAAAGGCTTTGAAAGAAACATAAGATTGTTTACTGTTTAAAAGAATAGAATTGTAATTTGATATAGAATCAATAAAGAAAATAAAGGATGTTCTTTGTCCTGGTTGAAACTATTTTAACCGACATCAAAGAAGGACTTACCTTCGATCAATAAAAGTACTATTTGTGATCGAAGAATTTGACTGTATTTTTTATGTTTTTTATAAAAAATACAACTCCCGCATAGAAATAATGCGGTTTACTGGTTGAGAATGCCTTTGGCATTAAGTCCGCCAATGTACATATAGTGCATGATGTATAAATAATTAAACAAATGTACATCGTGTGTCGGGGAGGCTTTACAGACATACATAAAACGGACACAAGGAACACCTAGACTGAGAAAAACAATTTGATTGAACACAAAAAATGTTGTCCCATGCAGGACTTGAACTAACAACACTTAGCGCTGTAGGAAGCGGTGTAGCGACTCGTTAGATCAGTAAGCCAACCATGCAGTCGAAGGGATTCAATTAGTTCGATATCACCCATGTATATTATAGCATACTCACCCAAATGGTGTTGAAAACAATTATCAGATAATTTACTCTTTTTTATTTAAGCCTATTAAAGAGATGCTTGATGCAAAGAATGAGTAGAACCCAGGAGTAGAGGTCACCATCTTCATTGTGAAGGTAAGCATTGCAGCAGGGCGACCCATGCTATGACGGCCTGGTCAGATGTTTCTGCACCATTCTCCCGGCCTCCGGAAGCCGGGGAAATTATGCAAAATGAATGGGCCTCCGGTCTCACACACACCAACAAAATACGACAACACGAATGCTGTCATTATTAGGATTGTCTCCTGTGTGAGGATTGCACTTGTCGAGCCGGCCCATACGTGCTGAAATCAATCTGGCTCTGCTACCTCCTTTTCTTTTAATTTTCTTATCATAATTCGTATAAACAGTACATCTTATCGACACAATTACCTAACCCTTACAAAACACAAGTTATCAGGAATGCAAATGAATCGTCGTTTGCATCGCAACGGATCGCATCGTATCGCAATTAGTGTAAACGGCTCGCGCGTCGCACTCCGTGTAAGCTCACTTGATCCGTGTTTCAGCTTTGCGACAGACAAATCCGACAGGATTTTTGGCGATGTATAAGTACTAGAAGCGATTTGTTAACTTGTGTGATGAACTATTAAGCAGTATGAGTGTACATTCCTAATCATATTTACGTTATTTAATTAAATACCACAGAAGCAAAAGTGGTATAAATAAGGTTTACGTAAGTACTCGACTAGAATAAAATAATTCACTTTAATAAAAAACTTTGTTTTCATAAGATAATCGAATACTCTATATAAAATTCTCGTGTCACGGGTTTTGTTATCAAACTCCTCCGCAACAATTTGTATGAAATTTTGTATGCATATCGGTTAGGTCTGAGAATCAGCCAAAATCTGTTTTTAAAACCCTAGGACGCGAGCGGAGCAGCGGGCACCAGCCAGTATTCAATTTATTATTGTTTGTAATATTATTATTTTTAAGTGTATCTTTATTAACCAGCATTGGTTCATTATATTCCTCATCAGCCTTTAACAGACCATTGCTGGACATAGGCTGCTTTAGAACGTAATTTAGATAAATATAAAGGAAGGGATGCTAGTGGTGCCACTTCTAGATGTAAACTAAATCAAACCATTTCTATTTTGTAATTGTAGCGAATTTGCTCACATCTATCAAAATTAAAATTTACAGGATTTTGGGCTTTAAATGTTCGCTGTAAAGGATTGAAATGTTACACTTGTTTGTTTAATATCCGTTTTGTATCTTTTAAGTTTATTGGAACCGACATCGCTCGTGTTTTTACTTTATTGTACTGTCACAAGAACTATGAGACATACTTTGTTGGATATCATTTATTAAATTGTTCTGGGTACTTGTGCCCCAGGCTTATTGCATTTTTGTAAATCGGATGGAGGATTAAAAGTCATCTTTTTGGTCTTGTATTATTTTTATTGAAATATATATTGAATTGAACGGTTTGAGAGCTCGTTTTTGGTGAGAGTCGTCAAAGTTTGGAACGACCTGCCTGGGTCTATTTTTCCTGATAAGTTGAACGCTGGAGCCTTTAAGAGTAGAGTGAACAGGTTTCTTTTGGATGGGCGTGTACCACCTTCGTCTTCATCTACACTTTCCATCAGGTGAGATGGAAGACAAACGCCTATTCCATTAAAACAATAAAAAAAAAAATGGTCACATGTTTAAATTGTTACAGTAATAAATCATGAATTATGATTCCTTATATGCATAGCTGACCCGCATCATTTTGATTGCGTTTCTCAAAAGGAATATTTTTTTCTCGTTCTTATAAAAAAATAGATTGTACTTGACTCTTAATATTTATAACGTGATATTATATAGCCGATGACCTTACTAGATAAGATAGATATCAAATACGAAAACAAAAACAAAAAAAAAAAAGATTTTACTACTTTAAGGTTCGGCCTCCGCAGGCCAAGTTTCAAACATCTTTCGTTTTCTATTCTCTATTCTCTTGCTTCATTGGCTAATATTTGGTTTTGATCACGTGACTGAGTGACATTAGCCAATGAAACAAGATGATAGAAGAATAGAATAGAAGTTGTTTTTGAGATTATCGCTATAACCAGCATTTTTTTCAAAATTTCAGCATTTGGCTGGTTTTTATAAAAATTTAATATGTATGTACGGTATGTGTATTTCATAACGTCTGTAAATGTTTTTGTATGTAATATTTCTGGTCATTTTTATATTGTTACTTCAGTGCACCACCTATCTACCTGACAAGATTTCTACAGCACCCTTGACTAATAGGGAATGCCCTGGGTATGAAGTTCGCCGATGTACAAAAGTGCGTATATTTTTAAAATAAATAAATAAATATCCACAACTATAGAGCTGTCCCAGTTACAAAATCATCTCAATAAAATATTTTCAATGAAAAACTTCCATAAACAGTAAACAGAATTAACTCATCAAATTTAACAATGAATGACAATGATCAAATTGTTGATGTATCGGTAGCACGCGTCTGACCGATCGCTTCCGATCACCGAATGTGAATGAAATAACAAAATGTATGAATTTAAACTTAAAACATACAATTCGATACCTTACAGCGCTAACAATAAGAACGTTGAAAACATTATCGATCATCCCAATTCACTTGAATGGAGTGATGTGTGTGAAAAAATTGGTCACGAGTCTTGAAAGGAAATTGAATTAATGCGATGTTTTGTGCAAGTTAACATCTTATCATAGAATTGAACGTTTTGAAGCTTTATTATTATTTGAGGCGTAGATTTTGTCGTAGTCGTGATGTGTTTCCAAGAATTTCATTCGCTTATTCGAAAATTTTCGATTAAAAACAAAATAGAGAAAAAAATATTGACGTCTCACATAAACATATTAAGGACTAAATCTTGCAGAAGTAAAAAAAATAAAATAAAAAGACAAAAAATATTTAATATTATTAATTTTTATCTAATATTTATTTCAGTAGACTGATACTTGTTTGAATGAACAAAAGTAAAATCTTAGTAAATTAATTATAATCTTGTTATTCCTATTTGGATATTTTTAACAGTTCAGTTATTTTCCAGGGTTGCGAAGGTACCGGACCTTCGCAACCCTTGGAGAGCTAGAGCTAGTCATCATCATTATCATCGGCCTATCGCTGTCCACTACTGGACGTAGGCTTCTCCCATTGCACACCACTCTGATCGATTTTGGGCTTCTCGCATCCAGCTCCTAGTCGATCCTATTCTATCTCCTATCTTGATGCTAGTCGCTCCGTTAAAAACTGATATTCAGGTAAAACCAGTCGAACTAGTAGCGGACCCCAAATAATGTTTCAAATGAAGGCTAGGAAGACGATGAAGATCATGTATGTATGTATGTATAATTGTGTAGATTTTTTAAACCAAATTCTGTGACTAATTTTATAAAAATGTATTTTGTAGAAACAATTCAATCCGCAAATCTACACACAAATTAGGTGTCCAAAATTCGCACAGTCATCAAGGAAAAATGATTTCTGATCAACTGCGTTGATATTAAGAGATTTATTCTGCACTTAATCATAATAATCACAATGTATTATAGAGAGTCTCACAAAACAATATCAACAAATCATCATGACTATGAACAGATGTAACATAAGCATCTTATACCGTATTCATCAAAGGATTACCCCAAGTCGAATAATAATACAACTATTGCGAACTGTCAAACATTTTAGCTGGCAATGCGTATGTAAATGTACCGTCCCTACGAAGTTTATTGTTATGGCGAGATGCTCTTAAACGCCTCTCGATAGGCCCAAGATGTTTGGGACACACTGTGAATTAAGTTGTGCCTTCTTTGTTAATATAAAATTTATGATTATTACTATTATTTCTATTCAAATCTTACATTTTTATGAACTAGAAATAAATACGAGTACGTACCTATTTTGATAAATAACTATGAAACAAAGAGTCCTTTCAAAGTAAATAATTAAAAAAATTTAACCAGGCCAGCTATTGCACTTTATCCTATCTTTCCAAGCTAGAAAATGAATTTGAAGATCTGAAAATTTATGGGTGTTTTATAATAGTCTTAATAAATAAGAGTCAAAACCAATTCCAGATTTATCAGGCAGGATTGATGATTCAAAAGAAAAAGATACTAAAATCCAGCAACCCAGTATGGAAATGATAAGTATTAAGTTAGTTAATTCGTAAACATTTATAACACTTCTATTACAGTTGGATGTCGAACAGTTTGTCCGTATGTTCGTCATGTAGCGAACCGTGTCTAAGTGCTTTAGATCTCGTTTTCAAATGCTAGTGAAATTCAAAACAGGCAGTTTGTACGTCAATGAGTGTTGCTCGATGTATTGAAGTGATTCTACACTGAATTTTGGATTTTATCGTATTGCTAAATGTCCCAAGTGTATCATTATTGCGTATAGCGTAAAGAATATAGAAAATAAAAACGTTTTCGACAAAAATATTTTCTGTTCATTGTGTTGTATTTTTTTTTCTTATGAAATCATATCTGTAATGTGATATAGAATAGTTTTCACAGGATAATTATGTTAATGTAAAAAAGTAAATACTTGGTCCGGTAATATTTTTGGTCAAAATACGAAAATAATTTAGAAAGATTGAACTAAAAGCAGGTGGGGAGACTTTGTGGCTTCCTCTAGGACAGAGCCTGGTTAGGCGCGGCACCGATCCTGAAGAGGACTTGAAATACAATGATCTGGGTCCTCCTCAAAACAGGGTGCCTCAGACCGGCGGTCACGGTGTTTTTAGTGTAAGCGCCATATACTCCTGGTTTCTCATTCCTGAAGGCGAGCCGGTGGTCCGAAGGGATTTATCTACCCCACAAAAAAAATTTGGTCATTTTATATGAATGATTGATAACGCTGTTTGAAAACATTTTTTTCTCTTGTACGTGGTTCCACAATGAATATTGTTGTAGAGCATTTTAAAATTATCAATATCTTAGAGATTGGTTGCTACAATATTACATCTCATCCAAAAAATTACTCATATGGTAAATTCGAAATTATAGCCTTTGAAAAAGTTAAGCTTTAATACTTCTTTGACTTTAACCTATAGAATTAATGTATCTAAATGTATCGTTAAATTCTGACAAGCACATAATAACGCGTTTTCCATTTTCCAGACATCCGGCTCAGACTCGAACAATACACAGTCAAATCTCAAAAGCCATTCGTACCGTCTCGTTTTGACAAATTTCAACGTCACCAAACAAACTGTTCCATTAGTCAAATTAATTATTTACCATCTTGGATCGCAATTTGTCCTTTGACCAACTAGAGCTCGAGAAATTGGTAATCTTGGTAAGAGGTCTTGTCGATGGAACCTTGGATTAATAGTTTGACATCCTTTATCTGGGAATAGTTTTGGTGTAAATGGAGTTTCGGATGTAGGTGTAACGGTTAGAATTACAAATTTTAGAAGTGTTTTGACAAGGGTACCTCTTGTTTAAGATCTTGGGAACTTAATGGGTGTATATTTTAATGTTAATATGATACAGTGAATTATAATGTACTTCAAATATCAACAGAAATATAATCACTTCTAAGTGTACCTTACCGTACAATTTATCATTTTTAATTTAGATACAGTTACATTTTATTTTAATAGTATTTTTATTATGTATAAATAAATTATATCAGTCTAAATTGCAGTTGGTAAATACCCTGAAACAGTTTTGAGCTATTTCACAGTGAGTTTTTTAATATATATATTTATTATACAAGTGCTACCAAAATGACTGCTCAGCCTGTTGGAAAGCATGAGCAGAATCCAAGAGTGGTGGTCACCGTCCTCATTGCTAATGTGGACAATGCAACATTGTGACCCACACTATGTTGGCCTAGTCCCTAAAGGACCCTGGATTATAGTAGGAACGAAACACATGAGCTGGCGGGGAGTTCCAGTTTTTGACTGCCGAACCAATAACCAACCATAATTATTAAGGTAAAGAATCATTCGCTCATAAATTGTTTTGAATCAAGTTACTCATTATTTTGCCTAATTGTTTTCTGTATACTTTTCGTAGTAAATTAAAAGAATTTGTATCGCACTGTTGAACTCTTAGTCATAAAAATGCATATTAAATTGACGATTTAAGTAGCACACTGCATCACTATCTCTTTCACTAAAAAAATAATGTTTTACTTGTGCATTGTACATATTTTCACTTTTCATCAGCTTGTAACTTTCTTCTCATTTTTTTGATTAATTAAAAAAAAAAATCTAAAAGTCAGTTCCACCTTTACTACTTTCCAACTTTATATTTAATAGTATTAAATATAAAAGTAAAACAAAATTAAAACTTAAGTTTGAAAAGCGAATACATATAACCTACTTTAGAACACACACATGCTTAAATACATTTTGATATCAGGTAACTAAAACATCGACAAACCAGACCAAACCCTTTTACCTAGCAATTTGATATCTACGTAATCCTGTCTGCCACAAACAATACCGTGGAATACATTAACTAGAAGTCAACAACGGTCTTCAGACCCCTTTGAAGTATCGCTGTTTCAGAATTAAGCTTCGGTGGAATGGTTTTCTACAATAGTTTTGTCTTGAATGATGAATACATCTTTTGTTGGGTGACTGTAAGTGAGCTTTGAGTTGGCTATTTTCTTCAGAACATTTAGTTGTTTTGTGGTAAAATGGAAAACGATTATAATTATTTTTAATATTTTTTTTCTATTGGGTAATAAGTTTAATTTTCTGCAGACTATTTTAGAGACGTAATAAGGTTGTGGAATAAAATTTATATTTAGGTATTTGAAAGAGTGAAAAATAGTTTAACACGATCACTAAAAACATTGGATAAAATTACATACAACAAGAGCTATTATTACAAATCTATTGACTGAATCGCTAAAATCTTTTCTTCAGCTTTGCTCCACGGTGTTACTTGCGATTTACAATAATATCCTCGTTATCACCACGGGACTCATCTAGTCATTGATAAAAATAATAGTCTTATAAAACTAAACAAACACGCTTTTAAATTTTTTCAGAAAGCACCCCACGCTTTGTTTCATTAAAATTATTTTCTACTTTTTAGTTTAAATCTATTATTTTTTTATAGACTATACTAATTTGTTTAAACATTTTTTTCAGTTGTTTTTTCAAATCAGTGTATTGTCATCTTTTCTCGATAAATCTACAAAGTTTGAACGAAATCTGGCCGTTAAAAGTGGGTAAAAATCGCACGCAAAGGAGTCGGTTATAAACAAACATACAGGTGAAGCTATTATAAAGCGTGTAATAATACAGTGTTTAGTCTTCATAATAACTTGTTGTTTGGATGACACTAATCTTTAAAAACCAGCCACCCATACCTCACATGCATTTAAACTATGATCGTACAAACAAAATGTATAATTAATCTCTTATTTATTTATCAAAAGCTAAAAATTTAAAATCACACATAAAACTGCATCAACCATTATTATCTCAAATTCGTTTCCAAACAAGGAACTTTAAAAAGGAATCTATGATTGAATCAACACTCAATAAATCGTGAACTGAGGGACCCTTATTGTTATTGGTCAAGGAATTAAAGTTCTAGATAAGACAGAGTTTACTTGCAGCCATTAGAAACTACGTTGCCTAAAAATAATTTAAAATTATATTGTAATATTATGATTGATTGTTTCAAATATATCCAAATTAATACTCATACTACTATTATAAATTAAGTATTTGGCAGCACAGCGACCGGAATTGTGAAGAAGCGAATCCGCGAATTTGAGGAACAGCGTTTAGCTGACCTCGACGACAAGCGCGATGAGCTTAAATCCCGTCCACTCGCCGCCATTCACTATAACTTTCAAAGGAGAGGCCTATGTCCAGCAGTGGACTGTTAAATGCTGTTGATTATGATGATGATGAAGCTCACTTGCCCACTTTGTGCAAGGGAGTTTGCTGCGAAAATCGGCTATATAAGCCATCTCCGGGTGCATCGTCGCCATGACTGAAATCAGTATGATCTAAACATTATAATTTTGTAAGTATGTCTGTATTTCATTTAGATTTCATGTTGCGTATGCTAAATTTGGATCACGGTCTAGACTTATATAAATAAATAAATATAAATTATTAAATATCAATCTCCTATTTAACATTTACAGAAGTATTCTACTCTACGGGAAAGAGATCCTATAATTGTCATCGAATCCTACTTGTGCTGATCAAGAGGTACTGTTACAAACTGTCACTGATTATTGACAGGGTAGTTGTGGGAAAACTTACTTGAGTCCTTAGGGAGCTTAAATTTATTTACATGTTCCATCATACTATCGATAATGTGTACCTCATAAGCTTAAATTTTAAATAAGATATAAATACTGCCTTGCCACATCCAGCAATATCCTTTTTTAAAGTTCCGTAAATGTCCTTTTGTGTAGTACAATATTGAGTCGGGCGTAAGGGCAAGTAATTGTGAAGATGTCCTCGGATTACCGCGACCCTAGTACCTTGCAAGGGATAAGTGATACATCAGTGTCGAGAAGTATCCGTTTGTCCACGGTAATACACTTTGAATTATTGATGAGTGATGTTCTTTATATATTTATATATTTCAACTTTTTAATTTTGTCTAGGAAAATTTCATTGGAAAATTCAAGTATCTTCAATAGAAAGTTTCTCATCATCATCATCATCATCAACAGCCTGTAACAGTCCACTGCTGGACATAGGCCTTTCCTATGAAAGGAGGTTTTGGCCTACTATACCACGCTGGCCAGACGGGTTGGTAAAGGGTTTGTTTTAAGTTTTCCTTCTCTTGGCAGTGATGTTAGCTGCTTATTTTGTTCCTTTAGTCGCCTCTTACGACACCCGTGGAATGAATAGGGGTGGTGACACTTTGTATTCTTAATCCGTCACCACACGGAGTTTCTCAAGATTTAATTAATCATTTTTTGTTGTCGTTATGTTTTTTTACCTGATTACAGCGATACAAAAAGGTGGGTTATAGTTTTGGAAATCTTTGTGTGTTTGTTAGTTCACCCTAACGCCTAACCTAAACTAATATAAAGGAATGGTGTCAATATATTCGTATTAATGTCCCGAGTGACAGTCTATTTAAATTTTATAAAAGTTTTTACGTAGTCGAGTTACAGTTTTATTTTATTATTATTTAATTCTTTATTGTACACACATTTTCTTACTTTATTTACAAAGGAGATTACATTTACAAAGGCGAGCTTAACCCAAACCTGAGTTTTCTTCCAGCGAACCTAGAGTGAATAGAGGATAGATTAGATAACGGTAAAATCATGTGTACTAACATTGGATAAACTTCAAAAATCAGAAAAGAAGATTATGTAAATACCGAAAGTTAAGGTCATTCATTCTTGTGGCAATATCTATTTAATTTTCAGAATATACCTACTTACATACGTACTTATACATACATATATACATATACATATATATATACATCCACACATACATACATATACATATAACTACATATACATACAATAAAATATGCAGAAAAATAACAAATAAAGACTATATACTACATTCTAAGGGCCTAATTATTGGAGGGAGAGGTAATAATCCCTGGTATTCTTTTTGAACACAGTTAATGAAGGGCTTTTACGTATTGCAAGCGGCAAGGCATTCCATAGCCGCACAGCCGCAACAGTGAATGACTTATCATAGCGACTTGTCTTATGGGAAGGA
The DNA here is from genome assembly GCA_932526445.1 of Phragmatobia fuliginosa. Classification (NCBI taxonomy): domain Eukaryota; kingdom Metazoa; phylum Arthropoda; class Insecta; order Lepidoptera; family Erebidae; genus Phragmatobia; species Phragmatobia fuliginosa. The sequence goes on along the minus strand of OW052078.1, from coordinate 14,439,444 downwards.
GTTCGAAGGAGGAGAGAAGATGAGGAGCGACAGAGGTTATTCCTAGGAACAAAGTATTCGAAGCGCTCACGGAGGTATATAGGAAAGTTAGGGTTGTATAGCGTGGAATATAGTAAAGAGAGAATGTGAACATCACGACGCCGACGAATAGGAAGCCAATTTAGTTTTTTCCGAAAATCTGAAACATGGTCGTACTTTTTCAAGCCAAATATGAAACGGATACACAGATTTTGCAACCGTTCAAGCTTATCCCAAAGTTCTTCGGTGGCGTCGAGAAAGGAAATATCAGCATAGTCAAGAAGGGGAAGGAGAAGGGATTGAGAAAGCAGTATCTTGGTCTGTAAAGGAAGAAAGCTTTGAAGACGTTTGAGGGAGTGGTAAGACCCAAACAGTTTTTTGCTTACCTCTGTCACATGCGTGGTCCACGACAAGTTACAATCCATAAAGATTCCGAGATTTTTAACATCTGTTGAAAACGGTATAACAGTATTATTATATAATACTTGTGGTACCGCAGTGTGGTCAAGACTGTTACAGATGTACCTGCCACCAATAATGATTGCCTGAGATTTAGCAGGGTTGACAAGCAGCCCAAAGGATTTTGCCCAAGAACAGATGTTCAGTAGGTCAGTATTGATGGCAGTGACAGCCTCTGCAACTTCCTCAATCTTAAAGTGGCGGTATAGCTGCAGATCGTCCGCATAAAGATGATAACGAGAAGAAATAACATTAGTGATAGCATTAATGAAAATGGAGAAGAGTAGAGGAGATAATACGCCACCTTGAGGCACGCCTGCAGTAAGGTCACACCAGTTGGAGAACGTCTCCTCCGAGCGGACCATTTGCGAGCGACCCCGAAGATAGGAGCTAAACCAAGCGATTGCAGATTTAGAAACATTTAGAGACGCCAGGATGCCTAAAAGTATGTCGAAATCAACCGAGTTAAAGGCGCTGCTGAAGTCCAATAGTACCAATATTGTTAATTGTTTATTTTCGATCGCTAATCGTATATCATCTGTTATTTTGACTAACGCGGTGACCGTGCTATGTCCAGAGCGAAAACCGGATTGAAATGGACTCAACAGGCAATTAGAGGATAGATAACAGCTCAATTGATTTCGGACGATACCCTCAAGCACTTTGGAAAGGATCGGGAGTATCGATATAGGACGAAAATGAGAAACTAAGGATGGGTTGGATATTTTGGGTATAGGGATAACCTGGGCCTTCTTCCAGGACGATGGAAACACACTGTTCATTAAAGAGTAGTTTACAATATGGGTGATAGCCGGAAGGAGTTCATTTAGAATAGGCCATAACATTTGAGTTTGAATACCATCGTCACCCATAGCCTTAGTGGAGATAGATAGGATATGTCTCTTAACATCACAATCTGCAACTAGGTTAAAAGAAAACGAGGTACATTGCGGCACAGGAAGACTAAACAGATAGGTAAGTGTAGATGATTTTTCCAAACTATCTACACAAGCCGGTGGAGTGGAGAAATGTGAATTCAAAACATCAAGGTCAATATCAGTAGTAGCGTCATTGGTAGCTTTACCAATACCGAGAGATCTAAGAAATCGCCATACCTGTGGTGAGTTGAAATTCTTTATGGATTCATAAATGTGGCGTCTTTTAGCATCTCTACACAGACGACTGCAGCGATTTCTGAGAACTTTATAAATTGACCAATTTTCATCAGATGAATACTTTTTATATCTTCTCATGGCTCTGTCCCGCTTGGACATAAGTTGTTTGATCTCTTCGGAGAGCCAAGGTGCAGGAAGATTTTTAATTCTTACTTTTTTTTGCGGCGCATGCTTATCATATAGATCTATAAGTATTTTGTTGAATTTTTCAACTTTAGTGTCAATATCGCCACTATTGAAAACTGGAGACCAATCTAAATTTTTTGCATCATCCCTCAAATTCTGTTCTATAATATTTCTAAAACTGCGTAAAATACTGAATTTGGACTTAGGTTTAGGAGAGATGACTTTGTAAGAGAGGAAAATTAGGTCATGGTATGAGAAAGGCGCGGCAAGCTGTCCGTGTGCAGCAACTTTATTTAAGTTGGAAACAAGGATTAGATCTAGGAGAGAGGGGGTAGAATGAGGAGCATGATGTGTTGCGTTTAAAGGGAGAATATGCATATTGAGTGAGGAGACAATGGATAGGAGTTTTCGGCTACGTGCATCAGTCTTGAGTAGACACGTGTTGAAATCCCCAAGGATGATGGAATCGTTGTATAAGGGTGATAGATTCTCTAGTTTAGCTTCGAAGGAGGAAAAGTAATCGATATGACAAGACGGGCTATAATACACACCCACAAGAAGTTTAGTGTGGTGGAATATGAGTTCCAGGAAAAGGTGTTCTGCGAAGCCTGAGTAGTTACTGGGGGATTGGTCAATTATCCTAAAGGTGAAATCAGAGCGTAAATAAATGGCAACCCCACCATAGCCCTTGCCTATTCTGTCATTCCGTATGAGCCGGTAGCCTGACAATGCATATTGAGAAGAAGGGAGTGTGGGTTTAAGGAAGGTTTCAGAGATAAGGACTGCATGAATAAGATTTGGATCGAAGGAGGATAGAATGTCAGGATAATGAGCATGAATACTCTGTGCATTGATATGCACAACATTGAAAAAATTATGAAAAGAGCCGAAAGTTTTAAAAAGTTGTTTGTTCAAGTTGATAGGATCACCCTCACTATCACAACATGCACTGGCGTAATCCCCGTCAGAAGACTCAGGAGTTAAGCATGATGCGAAACTCTCATCGCAATAATCGGCCATAAATAAGGTACAATATAATATAAATTAAAAACTGAAATAAAATAATTACAATAATAATAAATAAATAAGTTACCAATAAATAAACTTTCTTCTCTGTTTGTGCCTTTTTTTTTTCTAAGTCTTCATATCCTCATTGCACTAAAAGGTTTTACAAAATGTTAGAGTATTTAAAAACTAAACGCACTGACATTAGTGAAAAATGTCAAACTTGAAGAGTCATAATTGACAATTAATTGACATGAATGAAGATTACCTCCATCAACAAAGGAAATAACAATATTAACAAAATTGATATGAATTATTAAGAGAGAGGCAGAGTAATGAAAAATACAAGTGACCTCAAGCAGTACAAAATAAAAAAAAAATAAAACAATATGATTATATGCAAGAAGGATGGATATGCACAGTGTTTTGTTTACAGCCTAGATTACTTAGCTGGCTTGCGGGACCTTTTCTCAGTAATGGATGCAGGTGTGCGGTTCGGTTTAGACCTTGTAGGTTCAGCAGGCTGTAGCTGTGATGATGGATATTCCGAACACAGTTTGCGTAACTCGGAGATGCATTCAATCCTACGTCGCGCACTGTCAGGGAGCTGAACTACAATCTTTCCATCAGAACTCCAGCAGTTCGTTATTCCAAAATGTTTACGGGCTTCCATAAATACATTGTGACGAGGCTTTGTAAGAAACTCAGATAATGTCAACCCGGTGCCCTTAAACTTGGTCTTGTTGTTCCAGACCTCGTTTCTCTGATGAAGGCTATTGAAACGTAATAAGAGAGGGCGTGGTTTCTTGGTATTGATTCCCAAACGGTGACAAGATTCAATATCCTTGGCTGTGATGTTAGACAGTTTCAGTTTGTCGGATAACAATAAAATTACCTGGGAGGGATGGTCATCCTCATTATTTTCTTCCAAACCATGCAGCAATAGAACTTTTCTTCTAGAGGCCATCTCATGTCTGTCCAGACCAAGTGACAACAGCTCCATTTGGGACTTTAACATACCTAAGGTTTTCCAGATAAGGGATTTAAACTCCACAAAGTCACGTGAGAGGCTGGATATACTTTTATGAGTTGTGTCCGAGCCCGCTGCATTCTTCAAGTCTTCTTCGTACTGGGTCATCCGACTTTCAAAAGTAGAGGACAGTTCCTCCATGCAGGATGAAAGCTTGGTGTACAAATCCATTGTGATGAAAATATAAACTTGTGTCGGTGCAGTGAGAGTGTAGAAAGGAAAAAAAAAAAAAAAAAGTGAATTTATTGCACTAGAGGATATAAGTTAGTTTTAACACTATATTGGCATTTACAAACTGTACTATATAATATTAAATTGAAAAATATTGCAGAGCTAAAAATTTCAATTGTGTACACATTGACTACCCACTTTTTTAATATTTTTTTTGTATTTACTAGCTGAATCCCGCGATATTACTCGCTGTCCTTGTTTTAAATCGCGAGTAACTCCGCGGAGCAAAGCTAAAACAATAGCCTAAGTAAGAGACTAGACGGCGTTGTGTATTAGACACGTTATCTATGGTGTTAGATGTTCAAAATGTCCTAAATATTGTAAATATATTAATGAAGAACTCCATTGTCCTAAATTTTAACAATAGTTTTTAAAATCGATACAGTAAATAAAGCTGCTAACATTACAATCGTTACATTTTACAATGTGCACGTAAATAATCGAAAAGTGGCAATTTTATTTAACGACAATAGCACTCTGAAACATTTTGAAGTCCCTTTGTTTATTCAAGAGGAAATAATTAGAACAGATTTGTACGAAAATAAGGAAGGAAAAAGAAATAATAATTCATCAGGTAGCGAGAGATAAACCTGAAATTTTAACAATAGGATATACTAAGGGGTGGGTTCTTCTAATAGCTATAAAATATAATACCTAGCGATACAACGTGGGCGTAATATGTTCGTGACGATTACAAGAACAACATAAATGCAATAATAAAAAGATAAATCCATAAGTAATCATTACCTTTTTAGCCAAATGGCTAAAAACTGAACCCTTATAGATTCGTCATGTCTGTCTGTCTGTTTGTCTGTCTGTCCATCCGTATATCACAGCCACTTTTTTTTAAATACAGGTAATGAAAATTTGTTAACACAATAATTACTTACACAGTTTGCTTATCGGTTATAAGTAGAATAGTAGTGGATTAACTATCTTTATTTATTAATAAATCGTGGCATCTTTAACAAAGGATAAGAAAAATGGGTGCAATCAATAAGTTACACTATGAACTGTTGATTTGACACTACATAATATTCATAATATGGAATAGCCTCAAAAACATAATCGTCTATTTTAAAAGTACTTATTTATTACCTTAATTTAAAGCTTAATCAATGGAGTTTTGATGAGATCAAGAAAAATTATAGTGGGAGAAAAAATACAACGCTATAAATGACTGTTCATCTTTATATACAATGCGAACCTATTATGAAAAGGGAATAAGGGAACACAGGAACGAAGCAAATTAGCAATTATGTTATAAAAAAATCATTGGTTGTTTTAAAAGCGGTGTCGTATGCCGTGTTTTGTTTTAGCAACACGATACTCTGTAATAAGGGTAGGATATGGACATTGTATACATCAATGGATGTGGGATGATATTTCTCATTAAATTATATACCTAGCTATTTATAACCGTGTTTGTCGATTTACAGTATAGTGTGAAGACTCCTTAATTATGACTTTTTTATAAAAGAGGAGGCAAACGTGACAGAGGTAATAGAAAGTGACTACTGCCAATCATGAAAATGTTCAATTCAGGAGTCAAAATTATATTACCAACCGGTGAGTTCTCTTAAAAATGTAAGGTGTCCGGAAAGGGGGAGGACACAAATTAGAAAAATAAATGAAAACATTTTTTCTAAGATATGATCTTAATTATGTGTGTATAGAAATGTATTTGTTGTATTACGATACTAACTTCGTAATACGATAAATATATTTCTCTATACATAAATTGCATTAAAACCTTTTACAAGACTACCGTGACGACTTATACGTTGACAGTTATTAAAAGAAAAATACAAACAGTATGCAAATCTCGGCATTCAATCAAGAATGAAGATTGAAAATAAATGTAATCTGCGTGAAACGTCAGTGGGCACGTGCCGAGATATGTCAGAATATGTTATATGCAAATAAGACTTGGGTGAAATGGCCCTCGTATGCGGGATACTATAGGGATTTGGATTAATATTTTAATCAATTAAAAGTGCAGTGAACGTCAAAGTATAACATCATAAAAAAAAATTGAAATCTTCTTCTTCCTAGCCTTTATTCCGAAGTTTATTTGGGGTCGAATACTACGAGTAGCTCAACTGGTTTTATCTGTATTTCAGTTTTTCAACGCATGACATCGGACCTCTGCAACCCTAAGGGAGAATTGAAATTCGAAGGTTCAACTAGTTGTCAGTATATTTGAGGGCGCCGACTTCTCAATAACGATTGCCATAGATGTTTATGACAACAGGGACCGACGACTTAACGTTTTCACCGAGGCACGAGCGAGAATCACCACCAAATTTCCAGACTCCAGGCTGTTATTAAGAATTTCCAGTAAGAAAAACCAAACAACACTTTTTTGTCCCGACTCAGGATTTGAATCCCTCTTGATTGGTATTCGTATATGTATATAAAAAGAAATTAAATATTTTCTTACATACATATGCTAGCTGTTCCACAAAACTTCGTTTAAATCTCCTCATAGACCGTGGAGAGTGTGTGAAAATATGGTCATAGTGAGCCAAACGTAAAAGATAAAAATGCTGTTGCGGACTCTTTTCTAAAACTTTTAAAGATGAGTATTACTACGATACTCATCTTTAAAAGTATCGAAGTAATACTCATTGTTTTTGTGAGACTTTAACCTTTTACACAATGCACGCAATGGAAGCTCTCAAAAGGAATAAAATTCCTCCGTTTTTGCAACTTATTTTATAAATACTTCGATCCTTTTGATTGTAGTGTGGTGATTCATAGCCTCAACTTAACAGTGAAAACATTTATTAAATCGGATATCGTAAAATAAAGATGAATAACTTTAATGACATAATCAGGAGAATTATGGAGAAACATTTCACTAAACCGCCATAATGTGGGTCACCATGCTGCATTTTATGCACTCACAATGAGGAAAGTGACCCATACTCTTGAATTTTACTTATGCTTTCCATCAGGCAGAGTAGAGTCTCTTTGGTGGGCTTCAATATAAAAAAATACATACACATTTAACAACATACAGATTCATTTCAAAAATACAAGAAGCCATTACAATCCATATTATATTCCTTTTATCCGGATATTACAAGTGATACGAAAAATGATAATTTCTTTCAAGGGCTTCTTAGTCGGCCATCTGTCTCTATCCCTGAGACATTTTTGAGTGTTCACAATGACACTCAAACAGATCGACCCTCCAATATATATAATTACGTACATACGTACGTTGTGGGGTGGTGTAATAGATCATTCAAACTTGTTACAAATTTTTGGAAATATAATACATTTTTATAGATATTTTGATTGAGTGGACGTCAATCTAATACCCTTGTTATTTTGTAAACTGTGCATTTTTTGTAAATATGAGCCCGCCAAAATTACTCTTTTCTGCGTGATTGAAAGCATGAGTAGACTCATGTTTTTAACTCTAAACGGGACTTATTCGCGATAATATTAAATGGTTACGATACCTTCTCAGAGTAGAAACTCTCCAACGTTTCGAACGGGTTATACCGCTCGTGGTCACAGGTAGACTGATGTGAGCTTAGCGACGCCTTCGCGATGTGCTGGTTGTATCTACCCGCACTTGATCGTGTTAATTTCTTGTAATTTCGGTAACCCTAGGGTTACCGAAATTACAAGAAATTAACACGATCAAGTGCGGGTAGATACAACCAGATAAACCACACTTCTAACATCCGCACACCTGGCTTCATCTTTACCAGCTTTGTTGGAACAGTCGCAGATCGCGCGTTAACGTGCTGTCGGTGCCATTCTGCCTAACCACAAAGTTTGGGTAGGTAGGGAGGGAGGACGTGTCACGTACCGACTTACTCAGATACTCACCGGACACGGTTGCTTCGGTGAGTTTCTGAATAGAAATAGATGCGCAAGATCAGGCTGATCAGGCCAGGGGGAAGCCTCTGTGACTTCCCTCGAGATAGAGACTGGATAGGCGCGGCGACCAATCCTGGGGGGATCTAAAATAATATGGTCTTGGTCCTCCCCAGAGCCGGGTGCATGAGTCTGTCGATCGGGGTGGGTTTCAGTAGGAACAGCACATACTGCTGGCTTCTGAACCCCCTAGGAGCCGGAGATCCGAAGGGATTTCCCACCTAGTCAACAAAAAAAGGGTACACCTGGTCCTCCGGCTATTAGTACCTGAGACGGCGTGCGGTTTTGGTCTTTTCGAGTCGAGTCTGCATAGATAAAAAAAAGTGTTGCGGGACTAACATTGAAACTGATGCTCAATAAATTATCTAATGGTCAATTGGAGTAGGTGCTTGTACCCATCAAAACCTGGGCAAAAAATCTCTGAAATCTCAGACCCACACAGTTATCTATATTTATACTATGTTATAAAAAAACCCAATTCACTGACAAACGCACATCAATATTATTTTCTTCTTACAATTAATGCTATAAATCACAAAAAAGACCCAAATCTTTTTCTTTATTATTTTAGAGGTTTCCGGCTACCGGACAATATCATCTCATAATTCTTCACCAATGACCTTAAGTAGGGTCAAGCAAAAAAATCTTCGACCACTGTCCATACTGTCTATAGCCGTTTGTCTTCATCGCGCGACAGGTTTATAGCCAGGGGCGGTAAATAATATCAGCGCGGGAAACGTCATGCAACATTCATCCGTTTATATTGTTATATACAGACTGTTCAATTTTTTGACAATCTTTTATTAAACTTTTATGTTGACGATGTGAAAAGTATCTTCGAATTGATTTTACCTTGAGTACTCAGGAGCCGGGAGTATGTAACCACCTCGAACGAAGGCCTCAGAAACCCTACTCTAAATCAGGCCTTAACTCGCGGAAATAATTCTCCCCAAGCTTTATTTTTATTTTAGTCACCTAGTAATATATGTTTGAGTCATTCCAAAGCCTTCATTCTAAATAATTGGGACAATAATAAAATATATGAAAATATGTTAATGTCAGTAAAAATATCCTCTTCTTCTTCTTTTGGTGAAATGGCAATCAGTCGAATATCAGCTATTTCTGTGTCCAATGTCAAGTAGTTAAAGTCTTCAATTATAAAGTCTTCAAGTCTTCGTCGTAGTGGATTCAATGATAAAAAAAAAGCGGCCAAGTGCAAGTCGGACTCGCCCATGAACGGTTCCGTATCAGCAAGTAACATCATATAAAACTTCTTGTAGTTCGTTGTAACTTTCATCGATGTTTTTATACTAGTGTATTGATTGAATGTTTCGTAAATTGCGATTTACGATTTATGACGTATTAAAAAAAACTACTCACTAGATCTCGTTCAAACCAATTTTCGTTGGTAGTTTTCATAGTAATATACAACATATATTTTATTTAGTTTTATCACTCTCTTATTTTAGAAGTTAGAGGGGGGGGGGGACACACATTTTTCCACTTTGGAAGTGTCTCTCGCGTAAACTATTCAGTATATAGGTTTGATGAAAAAAAAATTTTTGAGTTTCAGCTCCAAGTATGGGGACCCCCAAAATGTATTGTTTTTTTTTAATTTTATGTAAAAATCCTAATGCGGTTTACAGAATACATCGACTGACCAAATTTCAACAGTATAGCTCTTATAGTTTCGGAAATAATTGGCTGTGACATACGGACGGACAGACAGACAGACAGACAGACTTGACGAATCTATAAGGGTTCCGTTTTTTGCTATTTGGCTACGGAACCCTAAAAATGTGGATGAGATGAGATAGGGACCGTCTTCCGAAAAAACAAAAAACGATCTCCAGTAAAAATATCAAATGAAATAATTTCTCAAGGCCACATTTCTGTCTTTAAAGTTGACATCATTTTTTTTTCATATTACAGTTTATGAAATATTTTAAAACGTAGATTAGCATTTCACACATTTAAAAACAAAGTGTGAAATATATAAATGTAATGTGACCACAGAAATAATAGATTGTATTGGTTATAATAGAATAGAATTTAAAAACGTAGGTTAAAGTTATAACACAATTGAAAGCATCAATAGTTATTTTCTTATACTTCTAGTTAGTAGATGATGTCAGTTATTTTAAAATAAACAGAAGCAGTGAAGTCACTGTTATGAGACTCTATTGTGTGATTTAATATGAGTTAACATTTATTTAAATAACATATATCATCAGTTGCATTGCAGAGGCATGGACGTATAGGTTACCTAGTGCTTTCATTCTGAATAATCAAAATGTTGGAATCTAATTCGTGTTTCGATCAGTTTAAAGTTCATTTTCAAATGAATTTTAATTTTTACAAATATTGGTTCTACACTTTGTAAACAAACTGTAAGAGACTTTAAAGGAAACTGCAGTGTACGTGATTAATTGAGTGATATTACTTAAAGGGATCTGTTGTGAAGTATTGATAAAAACAAGTGTACGAAGTGAATAATTCAAGGAAAGACAACGTTGAATAGAAAGTATTGTTATTTATAAATTGCACGTTTAAAAAAAGAAGATAAAATTTAAAAAAATATGTAACTGTTGAAAATAACCCATGCTGTATATGACCATTTCTATTTCTACAATATACCTCAGTACGAAATCTACTCTGGAGGCAGGGAACTACTGAACGTAATACTACGTCAGCTGGTGGTTATACTACATTGTAACATGGCTTTAATTATATGGTTCCTTATCATTATTACAACAGTAATCATTGGCACCGTTCAAGAAAATAATGATACTGGAAGTGATAGTTCTAATGACACCGCAGAACTTCGAATTGTCATTGCAAATGAACTTAATGATTTGGTATCAAAAATGGGGGCATCTGAACACGACATGGTCAAAGGATTGAATCAAAGTTTGTTCGATTTCTTATTTGCGCCGGATATTAATTTTACTTTGTTGAATATTGATTAGTACCTATCCAGTCGTAAATTTTGAATAATAAACTTGTATTTAGTGTTAAGTGACATTGTAGGTAATTAGGCAATCTAAAATGAGGTGTGCATAAAATTACAAAAAAATACCGTCTATGTAAGACTTTTGTGCAAATGCGGATGTTTTAATAAAAATGTATTCAATATACTTTTTTTCATTATGCCATTTTGCCTTTGTGACGAAATCTTAAATTATAAAATAGTTTTGCAAAAAAAATAAATCAGTTTTAGAGATGTACTGACCTATTGGCGCATAGTTTTCAGAATTACAGAATGATCCGGGTTAACTTTGTAATACCTAGAATTATAGTATTTTTCCATAACATCTTCATGCACTTGTGTATATCGGTGAATATGGGCATTACTCATGGCATAATCTACCAGCCAAAAATTGGGAAGTGTATCTTTTAAAGTAGATTCAATTGGATTTGGCTACGAGACTACATTTGCTACTTGTAATTATAGTTTCTGAGTTAAGGAACATTCTTGCTAATCATCAACAACCCATAACGTCTCACTGCTGGGCTTGGGTCTCGTCTCAGGAGAGGGTTAAGGCCATACGTCCCCACGTTGGCCGAGCGTGGGTTGGGGACTGACAAGACACGTTTTGGTTACGTCATCTTACCGTTGAATGTTTTAAGCTGCCTAAAGGCCTCCAACTAAGGTTCAAGACTGTTATCTTATGACCTGCAAATCACGGAAATGCTCATAACATATCATGCTATGAGCGGTATCTAGGTACTGACAGCGCCGTCGTTGCCTAAGGCCACTTGGCTATTAGTGCTTCTTCTGATTATAAACGACTAATTTACTAAGGGTCCGTGTGGTGACGGATTAAGAATACAGAGTGTCACCACCCCTACTCATCCCGCGGATGTCGTAAAAGGCGAGTTAGGGATAAACTACGCAAGACACCATCAATGCAAAGAGTAGGAAAACTTGAAACCTACCCTTTACCAACCCGTCTGGCCAGCGTGTAGGCCAAAACCTCCTTTTCAAGGAGAGGCCTATGTCCAGCAGTGGATTGTTAAAGGCTGTTGATGATGATGATGAATCATTAAACTCTAAGACAGCTGTTTTCTATGTTTAAATAAAACCAGATACTCAAATATCAATCAACTAAAATGACATGAAATCTATAATACATTATTATAATGAAATTTGCCAAAAATATTCACCCCTCCTAATCCTGTTTCCCCAAAATCCGTTTAAATGCAACAATTTCTGGTAAATCGAAGTAAATTGTACTAAGTTCGGATGAATCCAGAAAAAAGGGAGATGTAATTGAATTATAGTGTAACATAATCGAATGATACGACCCATTTTAGTTTTTTTGGATACGATTCATGATATTTTCTAATACATAAGAAAAAAGTTTGTATTATTTTATAAATAAATAAAAATAATATTATCTCTGGAATTCCTTTTTTAGGGTTCCGTAGTTCATTCCTCGGAACCCTTATAGATTCGTCATGTCCGTACGTCCGTCCGTCCATCCATCCGTCCATTCTAGACCTACCATCCAAACGGTTGGTGCTAGAAAGATGAAACTGCATGAATATGTGTTGTAATTACGTCAAAAAAGTGCTACAATAAAAAAAATCTGGTACCTCCCCTACACGTAAAGTGATGATGATTCTTTTAATCGCGTCCGCCCCATTAAGTAGGGTATCATAGATAGGCCTTTTAAAAACATTATGAGGTCGCTTAAGCCCTTTTTCGATTTAGGTATCTGTGTGTAAGTTATTCAACTTAAAAGACATTTTTTTTGTGAAAACAGCCCCCCCCTCATTTAAAGCCGAATGGCGGGCTCAAAAAATTTGAAACAATTCATGATGATAGTCCATGTATTGAACTTTCAAGGAAAACTATTGTGTCTTAAATAACTTTTTTTATTTCAGGAGTTATAGGGGCCTAACTTGTAAAATGCACTTACTTGAAAAACTTCGTACAAAAATAAAGAAATAATAAGTAAACATAACAATTATCTATTGGACACGATTTAAAATCTACGTAACATTATTTAAGCGTGACCTGACACGCACTTGGCCATTTTTTTCTGAGATCTGATTAAACTATAGTACTAGGGTTTACAAAAAAATTACACACAATATTATTTTGTAGTTTTTTATAATGAAGTAGACAAACTCGCAATCGGGTTATTTGAATATTTTGTCCAAGCGTAATAATATATAATAATTAACAAAATGAACCTCATAAAATCATTAAATAATGAAAATGCACGTTAAAGGATATCGTTCAACGCCATCTAGTCTACCTAAGGTGAACTTTCTTGTAACTATTGATCGCGGGTGTGAAACACTGCCAACTCCATACTCCGGGCTGTTGTTAATCATCAATCATCAACAGCCTTTAACAGTCCACTGCTGGACATAGGCCTCTCCTTTGAAAGGAAGTTTTGGCCTACTATACCAGTTATACCACGCTGTCCAGACGGGTTGGTAAAGGGTTTGTTTCAAGTTTTCCTTCCTTTTTCAAGTTCGTTGTTCCTTTAGTCGCCTCTTTCGACACCTATGGAATGAATAGGGGTGGTGACACTTGTATTCTTAATCCGTCACCACACGGACTTCTTTCGAAATTTCTCACGTTCGTTAATATATAATTTGCCCAAATTCGGCCTACTTCCATAATACAACAATTTGGAGTACCTAGCTAATATTAGTACTACACACTACACTTTAACTTTTTCATGGCAGTATGCAGTATTATTATTGTATTCACACAATAAATCATACATACCTGCAAGGGTTGAAGACGGGCAATTTGTCATAAACCCAGTGACGCGAGACGATCTGAAGATCCCTTTGTAGAAATCCAGAATTTGTTATTGTTACGCTTATGTGGTTTTTCGTTTGAGGAATATATTTTGATGTGCCATTCGTATTTTGTGGTAAGTTGTTTGTGATTTAATCCTGTGTGTAGATAAGTGGAAAATGATATGGAGTTGACAAGAAGAGTAGAGTAATTTTGCTGTTTTATTGGACTGCGGTACATTTATTATTAAAATAAAAGTATGCACTTATATAAGTAGAGTATAAATAAAATAGTCGGAGATTATGAAATCCGAAAAATTATTTAATGTTTTTTTAGGGAACCCTTATAGATTCGTCATGTCCGTCCGTCTGTCTGTGCGTCCTCGACTTACCGCTTAAACAGTTAGTGCTAGAAAGCTGAAACTTTTTATTAATTTATGTGTTTTTATCATATCGACAGTGCTGGAATAAAATTATGAAACAAATTTTTTTTTATGTATCTCCCCTATGAATAAAATAAGGGTTTTTTTTCTCGCGTCTACCCCATTGTGTGAGGTATCATTAGAAAGGTCTTTTAAAAACATTGCTAAAACCATTTATCGTTTGCCAGGCATTTTTTTCTAAAAACAGGGCGTCGTCCCAAGCCCCCCCCCACCTTAGTAACTACGTATGTAATGTAGACCATATATTATAGCTATGGCAATAAATATTTTTCATTTTCCCTTTGAAAACTAAACGGCTGGCTAAAAAAATCTGAAACAATTCATGACAGTAGTTCATATTTTATATTGAACTTTAAAGGAAAAATATAACGGTTTAGATAACTTATCTCTTTCAGGAGTTATAGGGCCCTAACTTTTAAAATGCACTCAATGGGTGACTACGGAACCATATTCGATGCGTGGCCTGACACGCAATTGGCCAGCTTTTTTTTATCGTGTCCAGAGATTGCTTCACGTTAGAAGAATTTAGTCGAAGTATGTATGTAGTTAGTTAAATTTCAAGTCTATTAGAAAAAATTGACAAATATAATTATGTTTTTCATAAATAACATTTGAAATGAAAATAAGGCATATTCCCTGGTGCACAGATTTTTTTACAAAATACCCTTGCCATTATAATTAACACATCATTAGCTGTAACCCGAGGGGGTGAAATCGAACCTTTTTTCCATGTTAATTAAACAGATTAAAGGCGATGTCTGCATGACCTATTTTCACCCCGACAGCATGCTTTTCACCCTCGGGTAAGGGATGCAGTAAGTAAGGGTAACGTATGAACGATTTAGAATAATAACGTTAATTAATTGAAGAAATATTGCGATGGGCTATTTAATTGGACATATTGTTATCAGGCAATGTCTAAAAATGTGTTATTTTTTATTTCTTTTTGAGTTCGGTTTAATTTTTTAATTTTGAATTAATTAGTTTTTGAAGTAATGCATTCTCTTTGTTTTGGAGAATGAGGATTAATATTTCATGAACTCTTATTATAGTTACGGTTTTGATAGTCTTTCTACTTTCTACCGCGCTGAGTGCTGTGAGTTCAAATCCTACATAGGTCAAAACTTTGTGCGATACACAAATTGTGGTTCTAAGTCTGGGTGTTCTTTGTGTCGGTTTCATGTATACTTGTAAAGTCCCCCGCGAAACAGGATTTATTAATGTTACGGGAGA
This sequence comes from Phragmatobia fuliginosa, assembly GCA_932526445.1. NCBI lineage: Eukaryota > Metazoa > Arthropoda > Insecta > Lepidoptera > Erebidae > Phragmatobia > Phragmatobia fuliginosa. The sequence goes on along the minus strand of OW052078.1, from coordinate 14,424,064 downwards.
TATCTTTATAAAAAATGGTTTCGTGTGTTTAATTTATGTTGGTAATTTTTAACATAAGACATATTGATATTATGATGTATATGGCGAAGCCACAGTATATTAGTAGTTTAGATCTTTACACGACTACGTGCTTCAATAATTGTTTTACTCAAGTTAACCTACGTGCCGTCAAACAATAGTAATATTGTAAATTATTAAATAAGGAAGAACAAATAATATAATGTCAATTTAGCAATTTAAGTAAACAGTGCTTCCTAGTTCGCCCCACCTAAAAATGTCCATATTACATATTGTATATAAGCTTTAGTTTAAGTTAAATTAGACAGAGTCATACAGAGTCATAAGAGAGTCATTATTAAAACATTACAATCAACGTGTCGTCTAATTGGCTCCCTGGGTAAACACGCAATAATGTACTATCATCTAATAGTGTTGACTTTGTAAAGAAAGATGAATCACAAAACTTGAAAAATATTCAATAGAAATCTAGCTCAATAACAATACTTCTGAAAATCACCTCAAAAAGCTTTAAAATTCGAAAACAGATGTGTCCACATTATCTTCTTTCATTATATTTAAGAGCGTTTAAGAGCCAATCTCAATCCAAGGTGTGAGTGTACACACCACCTGAGACATCGATAATATAGCTTAATATAATCTGTTGTCTCCATAAAGAACGTAAATTCTTTCAATTTTTAGTATTTCGCTTAAAATGCAATGATTTAAGAGGAAAAAAGTTGGAAAAATATTTAGAATTGAACCTATTAAAAAAAAGTATAGCAACTTAATATAACACATTTTTTTAAGGACAACTTAGGAATATATAAATCCTGTATCGTAGGGGACACCCAGACTCAGAACAACAATTTGTAAATCACACAAAGTGTTGTCCTACGTGGGATTTTAACCCATGACACTTGGCCCTGTAAAAAGCGGTGTGATGACCGCTTAAACTACAAGGCCAACCGTTTAATTTCCCCCTAACAGACGCCTTAATCTGGGCTGTCCATCGGCCTTGACCTCTACACCTGTTTAGCGCAACAAGGAGATTAACGCAAAGTAAATTAGAACATTAGCCATATAAAATATGTTTCGATACCATATAAAAAATGAATAGTAGATCATTATTTTGAAGATAGTTACTATGAGAAGCGCAGAATATATACCAAAAATATATTATAATCCTGAGCACCATATTACACGGCACACAAAACTTAACAAGGTAAATCGTTACCCGCAAATACAGCTAAACATCCCTCGCTTATTCCGGCATTCAATAACCTAAAAGATTCACTTACCAACCGACAAAAAACTACAATTTATAAGAGGAAAACCTGTCTTAATCCCTCCAGATAGAGTTCAACTGAACTGTAAGTTATATTAATGGAAACGTAACCACAAAATTGTATTGAAAAATATCTTAGGACATCTGTGGCAATAGAAATTGTACCTTATTTTCATAAGGGTAAGGAGCTTTTATAGTACAAGGCTTTAATAAAAGGTACAAGTAAAGTCCTTAACACAATTCTCGGGCGTCTCGTCACGGGATTAGGGATGCGTTCACGTGAAAACCAGTCCTTAAGTTGAATGTTATTTAAAATGGTTATTGATTGTTGTGTCGCCAAGAAATAAACGTCATTTATAAGAAATGTTTTGAGAAGGAAACATGTATTTTATAAAATTACTACGCCATAATATATATTGGCTCCGTCCGCATATGTTTTGGTTATCGCGGCGAAGTTTTTCATCCATTATTTCATCATCATCATCATGATAATAGTATTCGTCTTTTGTTTAATTATATAAAACTTGTGTGGATAAAATTATAGAAGGAAAAACCATGCTAGGATACATTTGGATTAGTTGATTAAAATAATAACATGGCATTTAAAAAAAAATGTGTCGGTTATTTTGCTAGTCGTTGTCTCCGTAGAGTGATTGATTACTCCAAGAGCTCTAACGCTAACCTTTCTCGAAGTACTATATGCTATATGATGCTACAAGACATATTTTTTCTTTTTTTAACCTACAGCGTCAGAAGGAGGGTAATGCAACAACAAATGCAAAGATACACAACTGCAATCACTAGTTTTTATTAGCGAACTATGTTCACGTTGAGTTAGAAAGATTTTCAAACCACCTAGTATGAGGATACGTAGTCATGACCATTAGGTTCCGTCCGCTCGTTTGCTCCTGCAATATAAAAAAACATGAACCCCAATCATTATCCTTTGTGACAAAGTGATTTTTCATACTTCAGCATTTTCAACATAAACATTTCCCATATAGCCTCACAGTAATAACGTATAAAATATTCATTCATACCCCATTTCTCATTTCGATGGAGAAGAACAAAAATAGACAGACATCGCATCATTTTAGACCCTATTTCCACGTAATAAACAACAAATGATTATTGTAATACCACGCCACTGCTGTGATTCGTACGAGGTCCCATTTAGATGCGTTTTATTTAGACCACTGAACATCAAATATTTCTAGGAAATATTTAAGGTAGTTGATGTTTTCACCAGATATTTTGTCGTACCTTCTAAAGCTCGGAGCTTATGAAGCTCAGATAAGCCTTCTCTAGGAAGCTTATTCAAATGACACCATACTAGTGGAGTGCTAGATTTAAAATATATTTAATACTACTTTTTACCCAAAGCTCGTTTACGTTGCACAACAACTTAAGAAAAATCTGGAATATTTGCTAAGAAGACTAGTCTGGGCACACACTGATTTTTGTAAACCGAACACCAATCTTGACAAATGTAATACAATTTGTTTTATTGATAATTTAATCCCCTTAAACAGAGCAAATTAAGTATTTTGATTAATCTATAATATTACTTTTAATACAACTTTAACCAGGTACAGTTCAAATCTCTGACTCTTAATCATCATCACCCTTGAAAATGGATAGTTGAACTTGCAAAAGTGTTCATGTAACCTGTAATGGCGACGCCTTGACGGCGTTAACATTACATCGACGCTTATGGAATAGAAGGATATGGGGGGGCAGACAGGTGAGTACTCAGCACTACTGCAGAATAAATGATTTCATTTCATTTAATTTCATTTCGAAAGGCCTATGTCCGGTAGTGTTCGGATTTTAGCTTCGATGATGATAAATTAACACTTAGTAAAATTTGACTGATAAAAATATGTAAGTAGTGCTATTTTTGAATATTTTAATTACAAAGGAAAGGACACAAAAAATATTTTAATTGAGTATATCCTTAGTACATAATGTACATACATAATGAAGTACAGTATCTACATACTTGTATAGTCCTAATTTCATAGTTTAAATAAGTAAAATATTACTAGTAAATTGTCAAATCATTCAACTGCAGTTACGTACACACTGTGTAAACCCTCTAATGTTGTGTTTTTAGTTCATTAAAGGTGCGTGCACGCGGAAGCAGTCGCCGCCGGATGCCTTTTAGAGCGGCTTGTCTTTGGCGGTTTGATCAATGACGTTCCACGGAGGTAACCATGTTTTGGCAGGACAAAGTTTTTATGACTGTAATTCAATATGACTGTAACACGTTTTTTGGTTATCATTAACCTTCTCTTAAAATTTTTAATAAAATACTTTCTATGACTTGAAAAAACATATTGTAAAACCAGCTGATCCCGGTAGTTTTACCGCGGTTGTTGCCGTACCGTCAACGGTAAAGACTGTGGGTAACTGCACGTAGTCTAAAAAAAGTAGTCCACATTACTCCTCATATCGTCAGCCAGATTGCTGAAGATACAAGTAGAAACTTAGTTAACAATAATGTTTTTTGTTGACATTAATATAAATATATAGAACTGTTCAGTTACTGACTGACTGACAGACAACACACAGCTGAAACCACTGGGCGCAGGAAGCTGAAATGTGGCATGTGTATTCCTTGAGGAATATCGCCCACGCGAGCACTAAGAGAGGTTGAGAAATTCCACCCCGGAGGGGGTGAGAAAGGCAATAATAAATAACAATAAATATTTAAGTAGGCGAAGCCGGGAGCAAAAGCTAGTATAATATACTTCCATATGCAACTAGTAAAAAGTTGTTAACTTAAAATTAAAAACATATACTCAATTTTATATATTGTATAGAAAATGAGAAGGAATTGTCCCATATTATCATGCTAATTCATAGTCCACATACATTTCTTTGACGTTTGCCGCCCGCATAAACAATTACATACAAACTGACGCCACCTCAGGGAATATCTTTTGTCGCGAATGATTACTCCGTCTCACTCTTTGCTGTCTCTGACGTCATCAAAAGGTATATTAATGAGATGGGACTTTGATGGCAAAAGGTAATCTTTGATATGCCTGCCAGTTGTTCATTTTTGAGTTTTGTTTTAAAAATACTTCTTTGCAATTCATTTTCCAGTTCCTTTGAGATTTGTGTGTTGAATTGTACTATATCTAAATCTATATAAATGGATGTCTATGTTTATGTCTACGAGTATTCTATATTTTATTTTATACAGGTAATGTACTTTAAGTGCTAGACCAATTTTGGTGATATTTTGATGATTATGAAATTTTAACAAGGTTGCAGGATTTAGTAGCAACGACACATGCTTATGAGTCTTTGAGACTCTTAAGCCTGTTTCAGGAAATATACTTAAACCGTCTAAGGACCCCCTAAATTTCAAAAGAAAACTAATCTCTAAGATGTCCTCTAAAGGATGGTGAAAACAAAAATTTCACAAGTGGTCTCTTAAATTTAAAGGAATTTGATGAAAATATCTATCAATTTCATATTTGGGTTAGGCATTGCTATTTTATACAAGATTAATCTTAGTTCATGGAATAAAAGTACATCTCCAAAAAAAGGCTACTTTAAAACAAAACATCTATCGGATCCCCTACTTATTACACTAGATTATTGAACTCACACAAATTTTAGAATAAATTAAAACATTGCATTAAAATTATGGTGTTTATTATTTACTCAAGTGTGTAATTCTAAATTCGGAGCTAATGTGTTTTGGCCTGAAGGTGTTAACTAGCTAATTTATAAAAGTATAAAGAAATAAAACGTACTGCTTGCTAATAAATGTAATATAGCATTCAAAACTCACTACTTCTAACTTAATTGTCGAAACAGTTATAATATTTCTATTATAAATAATTTGTTTAATTTATATTACACAATTTACAGTTTAAACTACTTTCAAATGTTGTTATCAACAAAATTATTTTGTTTTAGATTAAATTCTAATTAATATAATATGTTGATTATTTCACTTCCTATTTATATTACATCGCAGTCTAGAAGAACAAAACAGCTCTTAAACTATTTATTTCATGATAGTCTTCATAGCCTCCGTGGCGCAATTGGTTAGCGCGTTCGGCTGTTAACCGAAAGGTTGGTGGTTCGAGCCCACCCGGGGGCGCACGTTCTTTTTGTTATCCTCAAAAATAAAACACGTTATCGTAAAGACATGCAAAACTGTCGATACAAACCGATTAAGTAGTTATTTAATGTTTTTTTTCATTTAATTTCTTTCAGTCCTATTGTATATTTATGTTGTAACTTTTTATTTATTACTTTATTTAGTTTTCGTGGAGTTATTGTGCCTTAATTTTTATTTTCCATTGCCGAAAATCAATGAAATTTGGCAATAAATATAGTGATGTGATTTATTAAATGCTTATTTATGGTATTATGATAAAACTTCTATCAAGTTTGTTATCTGCATTGTTATCTGCATTAGATGGTAACCTCGCCAATAAAATATATGCGGTTCAATAACAACTATTTGCAGATAAATTAGTAACATCAATTGAAATTTCTGTATATTTATTTCAGATGTGAAAGATAAGGAAACATGGGAGACCTTCAAAATATCCTCAAACAGCATGCAAGGTCACAAGAGCCGGGGAAGGATTTACATTTGTCATGTAGTCAATGGGCTGCCTCGTTGGTCTTGTGGTTAGCGTATGCGACTGCTAATTAGGAGGTCTCGGGCTCAAATCCCGGGTCGGGCCTAAAAGTGTTTTTGGGTTTTTCTTAGGAAATTCCTAATAGCAACCCGGAGTTTGGAAGTTTGGCGGCGATTCACGCCCGTGCCTCGGAGAGCACGTAAAGCCGTCGGTCTCGGTTGTTATGAACATCTATGGCAATCGTTATTGGGAAGTCAGTGCCCTCAAATATACTGTTCCATTTTCGAAATTCAGTTCTCCCTTAGGGCTGCAGAGTTCCAATGCCAGTCGCTCCGTGGAAAAATTGATATTCAAGTAAAACCGGTTGAACTAGTAGCTGACCCAAATTAATCTTGGGAATAAAGGCTAGGAAGATGATGTAGTCAAAGTCAAAAAGTAAAAACTATTTTCTTACAGTAATTGAAACTTTACTGAAGCGAACAAAAAGATACATTAAAGGTACTATTTGCCTTTACATCCACTAACAAGATGTTTCCTTACACTGACCCATGAAAAAATAAATTGAATAAACTGCGGCGCTGAAAGGAAATTGCAGTAATATGGTTTGCAGCCAAGGGTTAATGGACAGGAAATAATGTGGACTACCGAAGTGATTTCATTTTCTAGGTTAAATCTTATTTAGAATTGAATTGGGGACAAGACAGTTTTCACAAATAAACAAATATGTCGCAGGTGCTCTACTATTTCTTGAGTTGTATGAATAAACATCCGAAAATAATGCCATTCAGAACATATTTTTCTATATAACTTATGGAAGTAATAAAAAAACTCATAAAAATGAAACCTTCATAACAAGTTTAACTAATTATTATAAACATTTCGAACATCTGACACAACACCTTCTAGCTAGCTAATTACACCTAGAATATTTTTTTTTGTACATACATTTATATTATTCAGGGTAAACATATAACGGTGACGGATTAAGAGTACAAAGTGTCACCACCCCTATTCATTCCACGGGTGTCGTAAGAGACGACTAAAGGAACAAAATAAACAGCTAACATCACTGCCAAGAGAAGGAAAACTTGAAACAAACCCTTTACCAACCCGTCTGGCCAGCGTGGTATACTAGGCCAAAACCTCCTTTCTAAGGAGAGGCCTATGTCCAGCAGTGGACTGTTAAAGGCTGTTGATGATGATTGATGGAAACATATAAATAAAGAAGTTAAATTATAACAATTCGTAAATAGGTATCCAAGACGTTAGTACCTTTCAAAGAAATTAAAATCTAAAACATGTAAGCATCGATATAAAACCCATCACTATTTAACTATCTACACAAATACTTCTCTTAAATTTCAAGTACTTGTATAAATCGATCACGGAACGTTTACACGTATTCAATTACATCTTTCTGTAACACAGTTTACATTACACACCTATAATAGTGACCCAAAATTGACTTCAGGACAATTAGTCTACCCTCACTGACCGAATAAAATAAATAAGTAACGTTACCACCTGACATAAAAGAACAATAAACGTGGCCGGTCCTGAAAAAGGTATTTAATTCCGTTCGGGGACCGCCTCAGTGCACAAATGGCTTCATTTACGATTTTTATTTCCGGTTAGAGATGTACATAGTGAATAAATTCTATATCGATAAATAATGTTCTAGAATATTTTATTTTATTAAACTTTTATTTTTTATCGTAAACTCTTCTTTAGTCTAAAGACAATTAGTGCACTTGATCATTAGTAACAACTATCATTCATGGATATCTTCATCTCAGAAATACAGATTTGTTGCCGCATCCTGTATGCCCCCAGAAGTAAGGGTTGGGCATTCAGTAACATTACTCACTCGCAACGAAACTGAAAACCAATGAAAGACTAGCACTACAGTGGTTTTGTATGAGGCAGTAGAGGTATACTTGGTTTGTAACGAACGGACGAACTTGACGATACGATAAGTTTCGTTCTGATTTTCAACAAGATAGTGTTTACCAAATTTATCGATATCAGTGTAGTTTCTAGCTACATCTCTATGTATAATAAGCGTGATTCTTGTATTGAGATTAACCTGTTTTTATAGCATTAGGTTAGAGTACATTAAATTTAAGTACCACGCTCGATTGGAATCGGTCGAGACAATGAAACAATGTTTTAGCTATTTACTCTCTCCCGGCAGTTTGATCTCGTTAATGTAATGAAAGAAAGGAATGGACCACTAAACTCGATATAGGGTGCTTAAAATCCAATGATAGTTTTTTTACAAACATACTAAAAACACCCAAACTTAGAGTGAAAAAATCTGGATCTCACAAAGTTTTCGGTAACGTGGAGATCGGGTCCACAATTCTAAGCGCAGTAGAGCAGATATGTGACCGTTTAAAGTATTATCTCATCCATGCAGATAATGTTAGGAAAACAATAATAAAAGTTTGCCATTCAAAATCCAGACGGAACTAGGAATACTAATTCCATACTCTTAATACAAATTCGACCAGTAACTTTGTCTGTCTATATGTGTTAATCTTCTACAGCTAAACCACAGAACCGATTTGGGAAAAATCGGAACAAAATTAGATTGGACCTTGAAGAAGGACATAGGCTACTTATTTGTATATTTAATTAAAATATAAAGCTAGAAAATTAGTAAATAACAGATGAAACATTGAATCTTGCATTCATTATTACATTTACATAAATGTATGCATAAATGTAAGCATTTTAATAAGGGTCCCGAAACGTGAACTATGTAACCCTAAAAAATGAGATGAATCTCCTTTGTCATGTGTTACTTTAACATTTCATTTTAAAAGAGGTCAAGAGCTACTTCTCTTAATGATTAGTGCGACCTATTTTCTTTTCCCTCATTCTACAATTATGAAGTTCTTCAAAGAACTAGGTCATAGCTGTAACAAAACAAATTAATTAAATATGAAATTGGTCTGAGCGTTTCACTTAAATATATTATAATTGTGTTTTTATATTAGTTTTAGTGTTATTTTTAATAGAGGCTATTTGAAAATTATAGTAATTATTCTCTGATTAGGTTAACATGCAGTGGCGAAATAATTATCATTGTGAAATGAATAAAGACTTCTAATTAAATTACAGTAATTGTCGGTAAGATGTTAATTTTATTACAATTTGTTTTTTACATACATTCTTACGCTAATTACCTACTTGAATAACTAGACAGTCCACCTAGTATATGACCTCAAATAATCTTGAGACTTACAAAGGCTAAGAACATGATGACCCGTGAACACTCATAATATAAGAATAGAAAATACTTGATTGTACACCAATTACATTTACAAGTCGATATGAACAAAGGGCGGCTTTATGGCTAAAAGCAATCTCTTCCAGGCAACCTATGGATGGACAGATCGACAGGAGATATGAGTATGTACGTGTATAACAAGCTGTAGTAAGCCAAAGCCTCTTTTCTAAGGAGATTCATAAGGAGAGACTTAAGTCTAGCAGTGGATTGTTAGAAATAAATCACTTTATTTTGGACGGTAGTAGTTTTTACCTTTGTTGTAAGTAGATGCTCCTACTATGTTGTACCCACTGAGGCTGTTATGCTGCTAATTTTTAATCACTATAATTTGCATCAGTCCTCTAACATGGTGTATAGTATATTAGTGGCAGCACCTTACCCCCATATCAGATTTATAAAGATTAAAACTGTGTAAACATTGGTGATTTGAAAGGAGTGGCCGCGAGTTTTTATTGCATTGTTCTTTTCTCCGGCTCTACCTATTGTTTGCGAACATGGCATAAATGTACATGTAGAATCTTGACCTGTCACAAGAGATGTATTGCATCCTAAGTGAATAAAGAATTTTGAATTTGAATTTGAATATCGTAACGGGTATCGTGTTCCTCTAACACTTAGGGAGGATCCTTCGATCAGACGAGGTAATCTTGCATGGTGGGCTACGGCCCAATGGTTAATGTTAGGCAATTGTGTAAATGCTAATCGGCGCGAGAATTTTCATATCGCGAATCAGGATTAGTTACTCCGTGGTTCAGTGCCTCTTTGATAGATGGCGCTGATGTATGTTTTTGCTTACGCAGAATGTGGAAGTTTCTACAGGAATGAAGTAAAATTGTTAAGTCCTATTTATAATACTGAAGTGTCTGTAATATCAGTAAATAGTTTTTTACAAAAAATTTATGAAAGTATTTACGGTGTTTACATGAAAAAAGCTACTTATAAAATTTCGCTCACTATCTATCTGTGTGGTCCGGGTAATCTCCAAAACGACACCACCGATCTTGACAGGATCTACACTGGCTGCTGATAATACAAGGAGTATCTTATCGTAATTCTTATAAGCATCGCTACGTGGCGTTATTTGCGATTTCCAACATCAGTTATAGATAAATAGGCAAGCTACCACATGCTCGTCTATTTTCAAGCCATTTATATCTTCCATTAATAAACTTTATTTACTATCACGACATAATGGAAAAGCTCGACTCCTAATATTTACTTAAAAATGTTCATCCATATAAAAACAATAATCTGGACCAAAAGGCCCCTAACGGCGACTAATTAATCGCACGAACGACTTTCAATAATCACTCGTGTGCTTTGTTAATGAAAAATCGTCCGGATATACGGAGGAGTTCATCTGTAGAGTGGTCGGTCAACTGACCGTTGTAATTGGATGGTTTTTTAGAATAGGATGACGAATTTTCTAGATCGAATAGACTTCACTTTCCACTGATATATTTATGAATTATAAAGCCATATATACATTGTACTTGTGAGGCGACCACAACCCAGTTGCCTTAGGTGACTAGAAACAATCACCGAGGGTAAGCAACGATCGCACGACCAGAACCCGGGTGGGTAACCGTTAGTAGGGTGATACCATGAGCGTCTCCGTGATTCAGAGGTCACGTTAAGTAGTCGGCCCCGATTATTGTTATAGAATAACATCGACGTGAAGTACGAGTATAGTCGTAGGTCGTCGGGCGGTTTAACAACATCCAGTGGCAAGATTACGACGTCTTTCTCCTTCCCGCACTCGGCCAGCGTTAGCAAGTATGGGTATGGGTTATTAATTGTAACTGTACTGAATATATTTCATTAACCTAATCTACAGAACAAGGTATTTTAATATATAAAAACAAGTATGAATATAACCAGGGGGGTGTCACTCCGCACTTTAGGTATAGTCGGCCGCCTGCCTGCCGCGCAGGCCAGGGTTGTCACTTACGCGCGATACGCGTCGCCGCGTCGTCGCTCTCGCGCATTATATAAATTTTTGTTTATACTTTCGATGCCCACAATGGCAACTAATCACAAACCTCGATATTCTAATCCATATAAAAGATATTGCTCTGTTTACGGATGTTTGAATAAAAGGCAAAACAAGGAATCAGAATTATCATTTTTTTAAATGCCTGACGATATTGAAAGGTAAGTCATTTTGTTGTATTAAAACCATAACAAGTGTAATGACGGTAGTTTGTATTTTACTATTTTATTTTGTACTGTGGAGAAAGACTACACTTTTGAAAGAATTTGCACTCACTCCCTCTCGTGTAACATACACCATTTATATTTATAATAAAACAAAAGTTTAAACAAATAGAAAAAAGAAATTAATTATGTTTAAATTATTTTTAAAAGAAGACGACCCTATTATCGTTAGAACAGATAAGAGTTACAAGATAGAAAGAGATAGCAATTGTAGGTAAATATAATCGTAGCTGCTTCGGCGCTGTGCAATCTGAATTGAACTTAATGTAGTGACACCAAGGGTCCCTATTTCTTTAATTTACTTTTCGGAGTGAAGCTTCTGTACTGGTACTATTATGTATTCTGTGATATAACTGTACAACTAAGTGTGGAGGAAGAGATATCATTTAGTTCGGCGTGTCTTCGCTAGATGGCACTGTATTATGTTTTTATTTGTGCTATACGTGTAAGAAGATAGTAAAGTATACGAGTACATAACATTTGAAACTTTGAAGCGTAAGGAAAATTTTGAATGAAATCACAAAGATGAGAAGTTGATGAAGATAGGGGGTCTATGTAAAAGCGCCAAAATAAAGATCTCAGGTTCAATACGACAGTCATCAGGTATTTTACTATGTTATACCTGTTTGAATAAACATAAATTAATAATGGTTATATATTTTTTGTGCGCTATGTCTGTTATGAAACTATACTACATGGTGGTCGCCAAGTGGTTGACTTGGTGAAAAATTCGACCAGAATTAATTTGAATTCTAAGTGGCAACAGTATTAAAGTTCTATTGTTAAAGACTATAACTTCTATAATCACGGAATTCGCCAAGGCTACGCTACAATGTTAATTTAATAAGAGTATCTATGCGAGTGTGTGTGTCTAATGCATGATAGTTTGTGTAGTGTGTGTGTTTTATTATTAATTTAATGCGTTATTTACGCATTATAAAAGTGCAAGTCGGACTCGCCCATGAAGGGTTCCGTATCAGCAAGTAATATCATATAAAAGTTCTTGTAGTTCGTTGTAACTTTGATCGATGTTTTTATAATAGTGTATTGATTGAATGAAAGGTAAATTGCGGTTTACGATTTATGACGTATTAAAAAAACTACTTACTAGATCTCGTTCAAACCAATTGTCGTTGGTAGTTTGCATGCTAATGTATAACATAATTTTTTTTTAGTTTTATCACTCTTATTTTAGATGTTACAGGGGGGGACACATTTTCCACTTTGAAAGTGTCTCTCGTGCAAACTATTCAGTTTAGAAAAAAATGATTGTAGAAACCTCAACATCATTTTTGAACACCTATAGATAGATACCACACGTATGGGTTTGATGAAAAAATATTTTTTTGAGTTTCAGTTCAAGTATGTTAAAATGTTTTGTTTTTTTCTATTTTTAATTGAAAATCTTAATGCGGTTCACAGATTACATCTACTTACCAAGTTTCAAAAGTATAGCTCTTATGGTTTCGGAAAAAAGTGGCTGTGACTTACGGACGGACAGACAGACAGACAGACATGACGAATCTATAAGGGTTCTATAAGGTACCATTAGGCTACGGAACCCTAAAAATTGCATTCTGCACTCCTCTATATAAACTATTAGTGCAAAACTTCATACTCCTTCGTTCGTATTTAGGTACAGATAGCCGTAACTGGTTCCTAACTGCGTAGTATACTTCGTTAGTTCTATACTTTGTAAGATATGTTTTATAATTATGACTATGAGTTGATTATGTCGCTGGTATTAATAAAAATATAAAGTCAATAACAAATGGAAATATGTACTTTATGTGTATAAATATTAAACTTAACTTTCTAGTAAGTGGTTATTAAAACATAATCAAATATCCGGATAGTCCTAAACCGGTGACCGGAATATCAAAACTTTTAATAGCTCTTCAACTTGGAATCTCATCTTTGCACTGCGGCGTGACGTAATTACCTAAGTCTTTTAGCAATAAAATTGCTCATAAAGACCATTTTATAATAGGATCATAAAACTGTTTGAATAGGATAAGGGTGAAGCCTGAAGGTACTTTTTCTAATTTTACGATTTCGTTTTTCTGGATAGCTGAAGGGCAATTATTCCTTTGTATACTTAGGCGATGCTACACAAAATTCACATGGTTAAAAACCACCATGGTTAAGAATAATTATGACAAACCAGTCTGTAGATGTAGCTAGTAGGACCACGCTGATTTAGGCACGCATGGGCCGGCTCTTACAGCTTTCTTACTATCGTATTTCGTTGGTTAGTGTGAGACCGAAGGCCCAACCATTCAACATCATTCTCCTGGCCTCCGGATGCAGAATTATCTGATCATATAACCTACCCTCACAATGAGGAAGGTGACCCCTACTACTGGCTTCTACTCATGCTTTCCATCAGGCAGAGTGGAGTCACTTTGGTAGGCTTAAATATATAAAAAAACATACGACACATGACTTGCCTCGGAGACTTGATCAAGTTGTATGATGTAATTTGTATTCCCTAGACTACATCATCCAATAATAAACTTACCACCTATTTTTTCGAGATACGAGGCTAATAATTAGTCAGTAAATTGCAGTAAAGAATCTTCTAGACCAGAGATGGGATAGTGATTTTAGATACATGGACATAATTTATAAAACACACCTACCACTTACAGTTTTCCATGTCTCGCAGATCTTATAATATTAAATCTTAGAGGTCACGTAATATGATAACAATTTTAGAGACTTTTTGAACCGACTTCAAATAGGAAGATGTTCTCAATACACCGCTTTCTTTTTTATGTATGTTCAGTGATATTTTCTTCGTTGATGAACGGACCTTAACAAATATTGTTGCATTGGAGTCATTATATCGGGATCTGATGATGATCTTATCATCAGTATGTAATATGTATGTATGTAGTAGTACTTAGTACTACGTACTGTAGTAGTATAATGTATTAACAAAGTAGTCGAGCAACCCTCAATTTCCTTAAAGGCACATTCTATGTGTTTTGTATAGTTTTAAACCTATTAAAATATTAACGGCTGGTGGTAGTCATCTCATGATGATGAACTGGTGATAGAATTCACAATTTTTTAACAGGATGGAAATTGTCCCAGTAATTTAAACCGGCCAAATTATTGAACGCTTACTGTTTAATCGTCAGTTTAATATTTTTGTTAAAAATGTTTTAGTAGAGACCTTGTATCACTTATGATAAAGTTAAAGAATTATAATAATATTTTCTGCCTCTTGAGTTCTGCAAAATAAATTTCATCATTACGTTTAATATCATAACACTTTAAAAGGATCTACCAAGGGAACATAATATGTTTATTTCAAATTCATAATTCAAATATCAGAATACTCAAATACAGGCTGCTACCAAAAACAAATCATTCTCCTGTCATTTATAATAAAACCTTTTTTATTCGATACCTTGGCTACCGTCATTAAAGCATGTATTCCATCAGTCCCCTGTCGCGCATAAACAATAGATATAAAACGAGCCAAGTGGAACACCCCCTAGCTGCGGACTCAGCTTGTCATGCCTGTCATTTTATACAGGAGATTTGGTTTTGAATATTTTCATGTGAACTGATGAATGCGAATAGGTATTTGATTTCTTTGTCTTTAGGAAAAAATGTATGATATTTTGTTATTTCCTTAAGAAATTATGTCTATGAATGTAATGAGAACAGAATTTCAACTGCAGCTTGACCGTGAACAGGCAAATATATCTTTTTAAATACGTACCTACTCTAAATAGCATTGTTTTTGATGTACCTGAAAGTCTGACTACATTATCTAGTATCTAAGTAACTCACAAAGAAAATTGAACAGAGCCTAATACACACTAATCACAAGTATATAGAAAATATAATATATATCACAAAAAGTATGCACCTCATAACACGGTTCATGCTGAACATCAGTTTGGCAGTCAGCATCATTATCCTCGAAACTAATTCAAGTACTTACATTACAATACAATTGATCATCAGTAGCCTATTGCAGTTCACTGCTAGTTATAGACCTCTCCCATTGCACGCCACTTTTAGCAATTAACACACACTAGTCTCTTATTAATATATGTATTTATCCTCACATTTTTTTTAATATTTAGCCTACCAAACTCTCTACCCTGCCTGATGGAAGGCACGAGCAGAATCCAAGAGTGGGGGCCACTACACTTTTTGCGAATGCAGGAAATAAAGTATAGTGGCCCACATTGTGGCGGCTTAGTGAGATGCTTTTTCACGACCCGTTTAAAGGACCCGGGGTCATTCATAGTAGAAAGGAAACACGTAGTGAGTTCCAGCTTTTGACTGCTCGGCATATGAAGGAAGAGCTGAACTGTTTCGTTCTGGTGTGTATTTCTTCCATTTAAGCCTTATATAGCATATTTCTGTAATTTATGACAGGCACCCACAATCGAACCCTTGGACTAACCCCGGTGAACTAAAACAAAAGCTTAAATTAAATCTTTGTTAAATAAGATTGAGTCCATTATCAATCATTTTCAGTTTAAATAACTAATTAGGAAAACCACAACCTGTATATAGAAGCCGGTTTAGTGCGTCAGTAGTTGAGTTGTTGGCCAATTCAAATCAATCACTGGCCTTATCCGACACCTGATGCCTTCGTCCGTGCATTTGTATATCTACGTATGCATGAGAGGCAGTTTTCAATTACATTCATAAATATCGTAGCATTCTGGTAAATTCAATCACAAGTGAAGTTCAAATATCTAAATCTAAAACAAAGAGGTCTCTTTAGGTATGACCTCCTATAGAATGACGCTTACTGCAACATATTGGCCAACATATTTAGAGTTTCTGTCCAGTCATTTTCTTTATAGTGCTGTTAAGCTGCGCAGTTTGTTTTGCTCCCATAATAGGCTCATACGATACTTACAGGATAAATATTTTTACTGTGGTGCCTCTCCATATTCTCAATCTATCAATTTGGTATTTGGGACATCCATCTGCTAAAACGGCGGATATTGAGGAAAAACGAAGGGAGCTTGTCGCTGAGCTCGACCTGGTTCTGAGCCATATTTCTCAATGGGGTGATGAGAATCTGGTCGAGTTCAACGCCAAGAAAACACAGGTGTGCGCGCTCACTACAAAAAAATCTCCGTTCCTTCCCCTCCCCACCTTCCAGAACACTCAACTGCCAATGCAGGACAAGCTCGATATCCTGGGTATGGATATTTGCCGGGATCTCAACCGACGGGAATACATAGAGAGCGTCACCAAGGCGGCCTCGCGAAAGCTCGGTGTGCTAAACAAGGTGAGACGGTTTTTCTCGCCGGGGCATCTGTGTCTTCTCTACAAGACCCAGGTTCATTCCTGCGTGGAGTACTGTTCTCACCTCTGCGATGGATCCGCGAAATATTTACTTGACGCTCTCGACCGGTTGCAGCGGCGAGCAATCCGCATTATTGACAGTCCCGAAACTACCGAGTTCCTGGAGCCTCTGCAGATGCGCAGAGACATCGCTTCCATGGCGGTCCTCTATCGCCTTTACCATGGCGAGTGTTCGGAAGAGCTCTTCCAACTGGTCCCTCCTTCTCCCTTCCTTTACAGGACAACACGTGCTGGACTTGGAAGCCACCGCTTCAGAGTGGAGGAAATACGCACTAGAACGAAGCGGTTCGGTTCTTCCTTCTTATGCCGAGCAGTCAAAAGCTGGAACTCGCTACCAGCTCACGTGTTTCCTTCCGAGTATGATCCCGGGTCCTTTAAGCGGGGCGTGAAAAAGCATCTCACTAAGCCGCCATAGTGTGGGCCGCCATACTTTACTGTCTGCATTCGCAGCAATGATGTGTGGTTTCTCCCACTCTTGGATTCTGCTCATGCTTTCCATCAGGCGGGGTAGAGTCACTTTGGTAGGCTATATATAAAAAAAAAAAAAAAAAAAACAGTTGTCTGGCTGGTAACGTATGGGACTACCGATCAAAAGGTCTCGTCTTTGGTTCTCTGATTGAACCAAAAATTATAAGGTGTATTTCTTACAAAAAAATCTTAGGCCTTGATTTTGGAAGTTTGGCGGTGTTTCACGCTCATACCTCGGTCCCGGTTGTCATGAACGTCTATGGCATTCGTTATTGGAAACTCAGTGCCCTCAAATATACGACGACTGCTCAGTTTCTCTAATCCTCCGTTCACCTTCAGGTTTGATAGATAAAGTATAAAATAGATGATATATATTTAAACGGTTTCAGTTCTAGTAATGACCATATCAACCACATTACCTTCACGACACGTATAAAATGTAACGTTCCCAAAAAGAACGAACAAATTATCTTTCAAACACTGAACAATAAAGAAAAGCAGTTAATAAGGTAATGTCACGAACCACAATAGAGGGTAAGCTTGAAGGAATACAAAAATAATGTAGACGCGACAGACTGAAAACATTCATTTACAAATTTAACAAAACCACGAACAAAATAAAAAGTTCTATTTTTTATATATTTTTCAGGATTATCTGCATTTTTATTGCACTTAGCATGATGTTCTACAGTCGAAACTAATTTGTTTACTATAAATAGGTCTATAGTAAACGAAGCATATAAGGTAGATGGTAGAGGTGATGCTGTTGCGGACTTTTGAATAGGAATTTTTAGGTGGAACAATTCTTTTATACATTGTTTTTGTGAAACTTTGACAGTTTCTGCGGAGCTCAATGGAAGCTCTCAAAAGGAACATTTTTTGTCATTTTTTGGAACTTTTTCATTGATATACCACTCCTTTTGGTCCTAGCGTGTTGACATAGCCTTAGCTTTTCTCGGTAAACGGTCTATCTAACACTGAAATATTTTTTCAAATCAGACCCGACCTAAGATTAGCACGTTCAACCAAAAAAAAAACTTATAATGAAATATTTGATGGAGCAGATTTGATGGCATAGGGTAATTGCCTATTCATTTGATGATAAGATACAACCACTATTCATGGCCAAAGTACAATTGACCTATTGAATACGCTCTATGAAAATTGTATTAGTCCGGAAAAGTTCGTAGGATAAAATTTCTTCATCAAGATTATTCTTAGAATCAATGTTTAGCGAAAAACCATCAGTGATAATATCAATGATAAGCAAATAATTAAGATGGAGATTTTTATTTTGTACCGTACGTACGACCTTTTTTTTATAATCTATGTCCACATAACGTTAGTTTATTTTTGCTTTATTGGCATTTCCTAACAATATACCGTCTCGCCGTTATGGTGGCGTGAGCAAGCACTATTTGTTAACAGACGGACATCAGGCTATCGCAAATACCGTTAAAAACGAAGATTCATTGAGTTTAAATTGATAGCCAATAATGAATATAGACAATAATATTCGTTTAGTTATTGGTAGAAATAAAACTCGTTGGGAAATAAGTTTAGGGTTTTATTAAAGTACAAGTGCTGAATGTGTAGACGCGTCATCTAAGTGAGTAGCGTTACTTACAGAAACCTGCAACTTAGAATTACAAGTCCTTTAATTCTCTCCGCCTGGAAATAGGAGAAGGGGGAGGAGTGTTTTAATCCAGTAATGAAGGTTATAGAAATAGTGAGAACTGCTTAAATGTAGTCTTAAAAAAAATGTTGAATTTCTAGCTTTTATACAAATGTTTCCGATTTAATTACAACATAAGCATATCTTTCAAAGGGCTATCACATATTTTCGGTGTACGTTGTGGTCCTCGCAACTTGTTCATCAGCTCAAATACTGGTTTTAATTCATCTCGCGTTACACCCTGTAATTTAAAATTGTTACATTATATTATTTTTAAAGATACTTAAACCGTCTCTTTACTAGAAGCCTTCTAACATAGGTAGTCTCTAAATAGTAATAAACAACTGAACTATTAGATGCCCCCCAAAAGGTTGGCGAAAATGAAAACTTCACTTGCTACCTAACTCTCTCTAAGTGGCCTCTCAAATTTAGGGGACGTTGGGGAAAACGTCCATTACTCGATTCGTTCTTGTACGGTTAAAATTTAAGAACCAGGAAACGGATTGTATAATGTCGTTTCAGCGATAGTGAGAGTAATACAATAAAAATATCTATTCCTATTATAGTGGAGAAAATCCTTACTAATAATGCGTTTGTAAGTACCTGTTCCCTTTGGTAAATGACTGCAGCAATCATTCTCCCCCACAACATTTGCAACAGAAAAGGTGATCTGCCTTCTACTTCTAAGAGATGCAATTGCATCATAGCATCATGTTTAAGTGTTTTATCTGTAAGAAATATATTATTAGAAACATCTTATCTATACATCTATATAAAGTTTTACTAAATGCATAGTATTATCGAAATCAATATTGAAAAAGCAGTTTTCAAAACTTTTATCTGTCTGTCTGACGGGACTTTCACTGGCAGAAAACTGATGACACAAGGAAGAACTCGGGATATTTTTTTTAGAATAGCTTTGGGACGTGGCGTTACTCGCGAATATAGCAGTAACCGCGAGTAACACCGCAGGACTTAGCTAGTATCTCATAAAATATTATGATAGTTCTATATTAATCTAATTTTTTATTTTATATCTATTTTCTTAATGAAATTGATAAAAATGTATCCCCTAAATATGGTGAAAGCCTATATATCTGCAATTAACCAGAGGCATGATATGTGGAAATAGACACCTGTTTTTATGTCTATAACCACTTATTTAAGATTTAGTATTAATTAATATAATAAATAAATATTTCGGACATCTTACACACAACATCATCTACTCCCAAACTAAGCAAAGCTTGTATTACGGGTACTAAACAACTGATATAAAAACATAAACATAGTTTTTTTGTAAATACATACATATTATACATAGAAAACACCCAGACTTCGAAACAAATATTTGTGGATCACACAAATATTTGGTCTGACCTAGGAATTGAACCCGAAACCTTCTTGATCATCAGTCACATACGCTAACCACTAGACCAACAAGGCAGTCCAAATAATCAACTGTTCAAAGAAAGAAACTATGTTCACAAGTGTAAGTTGAAGGTACTAATTACCAACTAATATTTATTTTTAAATAAAAACAAAACAGTCAAAATAGAATTACTTACGAACATCATTCTTCTTAATATCCATGGAGATCACTTGTTGAAAGCATCCATTGATTCCCTCGATAGATTTAGACCACACATCGAAAGGATTTTCACTGTGATACCTTTGACGTACTATGATGCCCCCCTTATCGTGTTCCAGCAGTGGTTTTGGTGATTCTACGGTTTTATTGATGAGCCATCTCAGACCAGCCTAAAATATTACTTATTTTAAATATATTTTTATTTTATTTTTTTCTATACGTACATAGCAACATGTGTACATTGTTGTAGAATAGTTAGAAAGGCCTCATAGCCGAGTGGCTTTAGGTGATTGGAAGTAATCACCGAGGGTAAGCAACGGCAGCGTGGTCTGGTCTGGCAGTCGTGAAGCATTGTTGGAGGCTTAAAAACTTCCAACGGCAAGATTACGTAGCCACACCGTGTCTTGCCAGTCCCCAACCCGCACTCGGTCAGCGTGGGGACGTTTGGCCTTAACCCTCTCCTGAGATGAGACCAGAGCCCAGCAGTGGTACATTATGGGTTGTTGATTGACGAGTTTGAGAAATAATGAATAGCTGTAATCATAACTGTAATTCAATAAATCAAAAAGTACAAACGTATATATATAAACCCGTCTTTGAACTATCTACAGAACTTACAAAAACGTAAATGATACCAATTTACTATCGAATTTGGGACAAGCAAAATAAAAATCGTAAATTACATTTTTTTGGCAAAAAATGAAATTACTATTGGTAAGTTCATCAGACAGTTAATAGCCTAATCATTAAAATATTCTTAAATTATGAAAATAACAAAACCTCACCTCATCCGTTTCACTAATTTCAATCTTGTAACATGTCACTTGTCTCTCAGGAAACATTTTCTCCGGTATAATCGCCACGACGTGCCACACTCCAATAACATCCTTCAATATTAAATTGGCCTGGAACCCACCGCAATTGGTACTGTTAGCTACGAACTCGGAATTGACCAGGGTAATAACGAAAAGCACGATAAAGTACGGAGTCATGGTGTGGAGATGCTAAAGGGTCGAGTGCCTTTTCGGACTGAATCTTAAAATTAGGATTCTTATGAAATGCTCTGTAGAGCTTAGAATATATAGATAGTATACAAAATATTTGAACATAGAATTTGATACAAATACCTGTTGAGCGTGATCAAATGTTATATTAAATATCATATTTAAACTATTGGAGTCTCGCAGTGTTATGCGCGGTTGTTGTTTGTAAATCACTATTAACTCTGCGAAGCGAAGCTCTTCTAGAAAAAAATAACCCAACTTATGTCATCTTCTTCTGTCTTCCTGATGTCATCTATCTGCCAGTTAAAGCCTCGTCAAAATCAGTCCTGCAGTTCTGAAAATTAAAAAAAAAATCAAAGAGATAAAATTGTTAAAATTTGCTTGTAGGTTCTGTAAGTACCTCATATACGTTCGTATGCATTACAGAACAATATGATATTAAGATCCAGTGAATTGTTCTTCGAGTCTAACCTTTACGGCAGTTTACTGTGGTACCGGGCAAATTGTAACCCGGTCACTTTTTTTTATGAAAATATTAAAATTAACTTGTCTTTTCTACACATTGTTGGCTCTATAAAGATGAAGTGTGATAAGTGTGTAGGCGTTAATTTTACAAGAAATAATTGGATAATCTCTTCATGTAGCTTGCCTGACACATTTGTGAACAATTATTTAATTGTGTCCTGTCAGACGAGTGATGATTGAGAGTTGCCCTAATTTTATCAAATCTCCCAGAATAACGTCATTCTAGAATACATCAAGTTATTATGGTAAGAAAACTAATTTTTTGTAGGTAAAGTTTTCTGAGAATTACTAAAAGTTTGGTGGGAGTGTAAATGTTTTTGGCACATATTCTATGAGCGATTCTGTAGTGTCCTATTCTTTTTTTCTTGCTTTTCACCGAGTGGGGTTATCAATGAAATTCCCTTCAAAGACAATTCCCCCCAAACAGACATTGATCTCTACATCAACGAAAAAAAAGTGACTGCTACTATTCTTGATGTTAGTAGTACCTACATACACCTAACCAGTCATACATACGGCTTCATGTGTTACTTATTGCGAGATGCTCATTGCCGAATTTCCCTAAGTGATTGTAAAACATTTACGGAGGTTAAGCAACGACGGCGCGGTCAGTACCTGAATTAGTGACCGTTAGTGGTATGATACCATGACCGTCTACGTGTTTCGGAGCTCACATTAAGCAGTCGGTCCTGTTTGTTAACATAGGATAACAGTCGTCGTGAAGCTTCGTTAGATGGCTTCAGGTGGCATAAAATTATCCAACGATAAGGTAACGTAGCCACAACGTTGTCTTGCCAGTCCCCAACCCGCACTCGCCTAGAGTGAGAGAAAGAGTGAGAGAAAACATGACACGAGAGAGAGATGAAAAACGTCGGAGCTTAGCAGAAGGACATAATGGGCCATTGATGATGTTACTTAAGCCATTCAAAAAAAATAACAAATGATTTAGATTTAGAAAAATAAATCAAAAATTCACTGTTGAAATCTGTATTTTCTCCATCGAAAACATGTTAAGAAGTATCCGGGTTCCCATACAAAAACAGGACGATTGTTTAAAAAGTCAAAACCGACATAGATTTAGTTGAACAAAGGCAGTAAAAACGGTTTATAGTCTTGTTATTGCTGTCCCAACGGACATTCGTGATGGTACAATTTATCCAACTAGAGCGTTTTTGACTTGTGTGAAATTTAAAGACACTTTGACGGAAGATTGTGATATATTTTAAGTCAGAAGTGTCATATTGCATTATAGATCTTTCTATTTAAAACAAAAAATATATATAAAATATATTTTTTTAGGTTATTACGTAATTTATGTAATTCTCAAATATTAGATAAATATAAATATTTTTTGAATTAATAGAGAACTGTCTGTATCGTGTGCAAAAGATCGTGAGCCTAAATAAAAATAAAGATTCAATAATTATTTATATTTATTAGACATATTAGACAAACGATTTTGACAATGTAGATGTATGTCAATCGTGAATTTTCCATTTTTTTCTTTTTATATATTTAGGCCTACCAAAGTGACTCTACTCTGCCTGATGGAAAGCATAAGTAGAATCCAGGAGTAGGGAGCACCACCCCCATTGTGAGTGCAGACAATGTAGCATGGTGATCCACACCATGGCAACTTAATGAGATATTTCTGCATCATTCCTCTGGCCTCCAAAAACCGGGTGAATGATGCAGAATAATTTGGCCCCAATATTAAAATGTCTACAGCTTGTAACTTAGACCACACTCAAACACCGGATCGGTGGAAACAGATTTTAATGTATCCTATGAAAATCTTCATTCAAAAGCTTTCTCCCTTTGAATTTTAATATAAATCTTAAATCAGGACTTTATTAGCGTTGGAAGAGGACCAATAAATGGGAATATTATGTATTCTTGTGAACAATAGATATTCTTGGTAACTCTTAGCGTTATTTAGAGGGTATGACTGTACAGGGTGATACGTTATATGTTGTCTCAGATAAGTCAGACAACCTAAAAAAACAACAGCATTCCTGCAGGCATGTTATGTTGGTGAGTAAGAGACCGGAGGCCCAATGCGGAATGCAAATAACAATTCCCGCACGAGGAATATACATGCATCCTGTGTTTCGACTCGTTGGACCTTACAAACATACATGAAGTGGATACAAAGAACACCCAGACTAAGAACAGCAATTTGTGAATCACACAAAGTGTTGTTTCTTGTAGGATTTGACCATTTGAATATCTAGAACAGCCGTGAAGTCAATAAAAGTAAAAGTAATGTCATGAAAATTGAAGAAAAAACTATTTAAGGCCATAAAAAATAAACCTGATATAAGTAGATCTATATAGCAAAGCTTATATTAATATGAAACAAAAAGTTTGTATCCCTTTTTATAAAAACTGCGTGGACGAAAGAGTATGAAAGGCATACTTTTATTCTTGTGGAGGAGGAGTTCAGGAAGCTATTTCTTTTAAATTTACATAAGAAATACTTTGAAGTGTCACACACACTACCATGTATTTGACACACACACGCATATATATTCTTTTGTCAAATTAAAATTGCAGCGTAGCCTTGGCGAAATCCATGATTATAAAATAAAAGCATTATAGCAAAAATAATTTGAATTATAGGTGACAACCTTTGTCACTTAAAATTAAAATTCTTTATGGTCATTTCGACACTTGGCAACCAATAGACAACATAATGTATCTTGACTAGTGGTATGCAAAAGGTACTATTAGATTATGAATAATGAAAAACTGAGCTGGTTTCCCAATAAAATCGGAGCCTTAGCCAAAAGTGCATATTTATAATCTCCGTGATGATTCGCGGTTAATGAGACGCGAACTTTTAATCCTTTATCGTCGGACTAACAGCTCGTGAAAGGGTAAGATTAATTACTGACATTTTTGTTTCACTACTAAAATATTTAATAAGGCCGCTGGGGTTTAAGTGTCATTCTATGTAAGTGAAAATATGATTTTATTATTAAAGCTATTTTTCACTTCACGGCACCGGCCTGGGTCAGCTCGTCCAGAGTAAATGGCTTGACAGAAGACTGTTGATAAATAAACACTGACTGAACACAGTGCTGGCCTCAATCACACGAGAGTTTTTTTAACGGACGTTAAAAAAGCGTCCAAGTATGAAGTTGCATAATATTATGGTCTATTTCCAACGCCCAAAGTTGAAAATGCAACACCGCTCGATAAAAAAGCGTCGTGTTTTAAAAACGCTGTCGTGTGAACATATACTTGGGAATGCATTTGTTATATTTGAACGCTTTTTTAACGTCCGTTAAAAAAACCCTCGAGCGAATGAGGCTTAAGGCGGTAACCAGCCAGTTCCTACTAGGTAGAGTATTGTGATATCGTTTTCGCAAATTGTTGTCCTGAGGCTAGGCTTTTTGTGTATTCATTTCCAGTATCTTTTTTAAGTTTCCCCGCAATACCGAATATATTCCTATTGCGGGATTTGACCTTCTAAAAGACAAAGAGAAAACTTTCGTTGCATTTCACAAGTAACCTAGGTTATCGATGTCCAAATCCCCTTAAACCCACCTTCATAACTCTCAAATACAATTTGATTGTACTCGTATACGTTGAACTTTTGAACCGATACTGTATTAAACCTTCATAAACAGAATTAAGTTCCATCTCAAAGGACAGAAAAACCCTAATTTGCCATAGATTCCCATCGACAACAGCATGTTCGCGTCCTCCAGATTACCCGTCTGCATGTTTCCTCTCTTTATAATTATACAGTCCAAAAAGACTGGGATTACACCAATACAAAACATGCACTACTAAAATTAAATTTATTCCAAGATGTCATTTGACACGGCATGTTACATTCTATTTCATAAATCGCTAACAGTCTCCACTTCCGTTACGTCTTTATACTGCTGAAACCTCTTACTGAACCGAATACAATCTCTTCTCCCGTCAATAGATGTTCTGTCTGTCACAGTTAACGAGGATATGTAGAACGTCTTCAAACGTTGCAATCAGGACACCGATGTCGTTTATTGAAATCTCAGCCCTCGTTACACAGAGTAGGCAATGAAACAGAGGTTTTTGATCAGTGCTATTATAATTTCTTTAGTTTTTAGTGAGATTACAAATAATATTTTCGGTAAATAGTAAAATAACTACTAGATATAAATATTAGTGACTTAACAAAATTAGGATGCATAGAATCTCTTAATTGTTTCGATGCAATGTTAAGTCTTTAAAAATATTGTTTTAAAACGATTTAAGGTCCACCAGTTATAAAAAGATAATAACAAAATTGGTAAGCTAGACTGACAAGAAAACAGATATTTAGATTCAGAATCAGTTGAACTAGTAGCCGAATCCCAATATTTTTTGGAATAATTAAAGTTAAGATTTTTTAGCTACCTATCATAACTACAACATTATTACAATAAAAATCAACAAAATTACACTGAAAATATACGTCTTTATGTTACTAAGACCATAACATAATATTATTACAAAGATCTGTAATAATATAATTTTAACAAAAAGGATCCGACTTCAAAGACAAACTATTCCGATCCCAAATCGCGACAATTGTGCCTATGATATTTGAGGAGTTCCCTCGATTTCCTTGAGATCCCATGATCAGATCCCATTATGGTGACGATGGGACCACCTGTAAGCCCATTCCAGTGCAAAAGGAATCTTTGAAATCGGATCATAAACGACGAAATTATCGATGAACATGCATAAAAAAAAAGATTCCGACGAATTGAGAACCTCCTACTTTTTTGAAGTCGGGTAAAAATACACTTACATGTATTATCTCACTTAACATACTCTATATAGAAAGATGATTGTCACCGATAGAGGGCGCTAGTTCGTAAAGTTTTACGATCACTTCCGACACGACACAGCCTCTTTAGTAATTTCAACTACTGCCCCCCACACAGGGGCACGAAAACGCCCTATAATATGGGGTCATGCAGTTGCGGTGATGTACCACTCTATATGAATCGGCTTGATCTCGAATCAATATTGAATCTGGATTCAATCAGACATGTTATGACGTAAGAGCGGGAGATAGTAATCTTTCAATAAGAATATATTCTGCGGTGGCTAATATAGAAATATTCAAATTGAAAGGTGGTAATCATAGCTCTAGTGGAGTTAACACCATAGACGTCTTTGGTGGTGATTTTAAAACCTTATAAACATTTATATTAACTGTTCATACTATCCGTACTATCATAATAAAATGACCTTTTATACAATCAGCTATAAACAACAAAAACAGGGTGTGTTTACCGCTCCCACTAAACTGTACAAAACGCACTTAAATTCCCGTGCAGCATGTTGTGACGTGAAACATTAGTTGTGCATATCTGCCGTCATTCACTGTGCAATATAACCATGCAGCTGAATAAAATCGGGACAATTTTAGTTATCTTTTTAAGGTAGCTGTGATTATGTTAGTATGGTGATAAAATCACTGAAAGAGTTTATAATCATGCTCGCGTGACTGAACACGGCAATATAATCAGTTGCGGATAGAGATGCTGACCAGGTTTTTAGTGTACAGTAAAAGTATGCGTAATTGTCGAGCATATATGGGAAGTCCATTTATACAGTATATGTCTTTAGTAAGAAACGTGAGCTGACAAAAACTGGTCAAGTCACTATCAGGGTCCTTTAAGAGCGATCTGGATCACTATGCTGCATTGTCCGTATTTGTGATAAGGATGATGGCCCACACTCGTGGATTGCCAATGACCAAAATATAAATCATAATTGTATAAATGTTTAATACCAAATCAAAAATAGAAATCAGCAATAAAAATACAACTACATATTTTTCTGTCACCGCGCCCAAGTCCACCCATCGCTGCTTAACAAAACATTTTGCAAATGGCGCCCGGTGACGTCAGTTGATAGGTGCATTACGATGAGTTAAGTTCTGTCTTGAACCACCAGACAGTTTATTAAGCCTCGTGAAAGGGCAGGGACCGTTGTGCATTGCATTAAGTATATTCAGGAAAAATGGGTGCGGATTTGTAATAAAATGCTGGGAATTTATCTTCTTTTAGAACTCAATTTAATACAGTGTGTCGATATTTTTGCTGCAACAACTTAGTGTGTGTTAGTGAAACATGCAATGAAATTATTTTAACAATTGTTATTGTAGTATTTTGAAATTAGATTTTTTTTCTTAAAGTTCACACTTTGATAGGCCTGTCATTAAAAAAGGATTTTTGTTTCACAAACTTCTCCGAGAAGAGAGAGTTAACTATATTTTTTTTGGTTTTAGTTTCGTATGAAAAAGCCTGAATTGGCAAAGTACTCCTTATTTGAAATTTCTCTACTATATTTTTCACTTAAACATAAACATGCAACTTACCTTTAGGAGTCATTTGCAATAGTCGCATTGAATATTAAAAAAAAAACTTTTTGGTTTTAATTTAAACTAAATAGGTAAAATCTTTTCTTTCACATTAGTTATGGCACTCAAATCTTAGTCAACACCCTTAAGGCTCCGTGACTCACTCAAGAACTGTAAATGAAACCACTTTCTTGTAAATTAACCCCAGAAAAATGTGTAACGAACCGCTAAACATTCAAAGGCAACATTAATCTACATTTAACTATAAAAGGAGATTTTAATTATATTGACAAGGAGGTGAATTAACTATAATTAGTTATGGCAGATGCACGCGCTCTGCTAATTTCACACCTGAATACCCCGCTTTGAGGTAAAGGGTGATACATTTTTAATTTAGCTTCTAAATGTGAAGTAGGGTTGTCTAGTTTAAAACTGTAATTGATTTTATTAAATTACAAATATCGTTCTAAATTTAGAACAAAATGGAAATAGTAGCAGACGGCAGAGAGAGCTAACACAGTTTTTGAACTGCAAACATTTACAGAAAAAGGTAAAAGATTTACACTTATGAATACTTTTTAAAAACGTTTTAGAAATGCACAATAGTGTCCGAAGGTTTTTTTTTCCAAATATGTTTTAGTCAAAAGAAATCGCAGAAAAAAGTGCATCTGATTTTTCGGTTAGTAACTCAATAGACAAATCATTGGTAAATTATCATTTTGAGCGGAGTCACTTATGACAATGTATGTTGACAAATTTTACTACTACATAGACTAGACTAGAGAACACCCAAGTAATTCAAGTAACGTATTCCTCTATTCTTAAATCATGTTCTAATTTGAGGGAAAAAATTAAAGCCAAACTTCAAACAGGAAACTTTAACTATTAATTGAAATCGATAGCCACTGATAGATATTTGTTTAAAAATGAATGCGGCTGTAGTTGGCAGATCATATCAGATATATACTTTTCAACCGTTAACACTATAATATTAGGCACTAAGTTAGTCACTTTCATATTTACACCCACAGATCAAAAATAGATTTACATTATTTACTTCCTGCTTCCATCAAGAGATCCTGTTCCAGTGCAAATCCCTTGGGAGGCCGATCATCCGTCATCCGCGACGCGTGCTTAATTGGAAACATCCTGGAGAGAATTTAAATTTGAAATTGAGTTTACAAATCGTTTTATCTTCCTTGTTACGACGATCGTGTCTTTAGAGATTATTGTCAATATTACTGACTGTTTAATCTGTAAATCTTAAAAAGTAATGCTTTTACTTATTAATCTCCTGTCTAATAAGAGACCTATGTAAAGGAATTGACTATAAAAGGCTGTTAATAAAAGGACTTTTTTATATTTAAGCCTGCCCATTCTTGCTGAAATCAGCGTCACTCTACAACCTTGAAAATAAAACATTGTCTCTAATTTATAATTACAAATATATACATTTCCATTCACCAAAGGAATGCATCGTACATTTCTGCAGTTTACTGCTAGCTGAGCTAAATATAAAACACCAAGAGAATTGTTAATTTCGCATACTGAGTGTTTCTGATTATATCTTTTGATAAAGGTAAGAGGCACAATGGAGTTTTTTTAATTAGGCTTTATTTTAATAAAAGTATAAGACCTTACTTAAAAACGCTTATAAATCATTAACTTTTTGAATTTTTTTATTCGTTTGTATCTTATGTTTCTTTTTATGCCTTTTGCTGAGTCTTTAAATGAATAATAATGGAGTCAAGTCAATATTAGGATAAGAAATGACTTTTGCAAATATTGAAATCAAAGTTTGTCTTTATTGAGTTTTTCATTATTTCTTTTTATTTTAGTATATTCTTTAATTTTATGATCATCTTCGGAAACGACACAGCATTGAATGATTACAACACATGGCTAGCACGTCAGCCGCCTATATAATCTTTGATAAAATAAATATAGTTTGAAATCTTCCATCTGATCTTGTTGTTCTCATAGCACCACTATCCTTTGAACAGTTCCAACTCACACAAACCATAAAAAGCAAGAGATACAGCAAGTATAAAATATTTTAATTATATTTTATCACCACTAAAACCGTGTAAATGAAAAACCGGTTTCGTTGCTTTATGAAAT
The DNA here is from genome assembly GCA_932526445.1 of Phragmatobia fuliginosa. NCBI lineage: Eukaryota > Metazoa > Arthropoda > Insecta > Lepidoptera > Erebidae > Phragmatobia > Phragmatobia fuliginosa. The sequence continues at coordinate 14,393,566 of OW052078.1, read as the reverse complement.
CGTAAAAAACTTGTCTTTGCTCCCAATGGAAGAGATTTGCACTTTTCATGGTATGCCATTGTTGGAATTTCATTATGGAATTTTATTGGAGTTCTTTATTCAAAAACTTTATTGTTTCTTTTATTTTTAATGGCTATTTTTAATTAGTTCCGTATCTCTTAAACTATTGTTATGTTTACACTTAGCTTTAAGTAAAATCTTGAAACTGTAAACTTTTTTAAAGCATGTGGCAAAAGACAATATTATTTCACAGACCAAAAATTCGCATGTAAAGTTCAATTCTGACAGTATTATTCTTTGGCATATATAGATAGATTAGATTTAACCTATTGAAAATCTCCAGTTTAAACTGCAGATGGGTTATAGAAAACGGCCGTTCCTTCCTTGCTAAACTAAATGAGTAAGGTCCCAGACGCCCGATCTTCACCCTCTAAATTAGTAGGTGGGAAGCCGCGGAAAGAAGAAATCACTCAAAGAACGACAACTCACTTTTATCTTTTTTACTAATCTTTTAATATAATACATACTGTATTATATTGAATATGACAAAATCAAAATTTACTGTCTTCCTGTAAGTGCTTGCCCACGTTAATTCGTGGGCGCGGTCAGTCGCGCGAAAACTTACACCGCACGTGCGTTTTGTACGTGAACACTTAGATGTTACGGCATATGTTTGATGTTTCGTGACCGCACCCGCCGCTACGCCCGGAACACATAATCGGACGTGGCTGATAGCCGTGATCTAGTATATGAATATACACTGAGCTGTGCAAACTATCGGACGTAAGTCGGGGACGTGACCTTTGACTGCCCTTGAACGTTCAGACGTCCGACAGAAATCTGGCACAAGACTGACTGACGAGACTGTGCACACTTATCAGTCGCGGCTGTCAGACGCGTCCGATAATGTCTTACCAGCTTAAGGCTTTCAAAGCTAAACCGTTGCATCGATTTCAATAAAATAAGGCATGGAGAAACTTCGATTCTGGAAGAAGGACATAGTCTACTCTTGACTGCGCGAGAGGCGGCATTTTCAAAAGTTGATAAACACAAAATTGTAAACGAGATCAAGATGCTTGAAAAACTATTAAAAATACAATTAATACGGCACAAGTTAGTCGAAAGATGTAGAATGAGTATAATCCCGTAGAGAACGGTTGTCAGAAAAGTAATTATGTTTAATCTCTAGGGTGATAGATGTTGAACTAATTAAAAATGTCAGTCGCTCCTTGTAACAAACTTGTTATTTATAATTATAACAATTTATATTCTGATACTAGGAGTAAAATACTATGGAGTATCAGCATTTTTAAGCGAAATAAGAAAACAAACTAAATAATATTATAGTAATTAATTGGAAACGTTATTTGAAGTCTTATGCAGTTTTGTTTTTTTTTACAGGTTGATGTCGGTTCATAATATTGTAGATGAAATAAATGTCTTTTGAACTATTTTTAAAATATTATATATTTATAAATTACAAATATGGTGTTGAATAATGATGAATTACAGTTTACTATGCCTTCATTCATTAATTTATCAGGAAATTATTTCTTCTTTTAAACGAAATATGTAACAATGAATCTCAACGAATGAAAGGAATTTTAATCTTTATATGTTGAAAAGGTCAAAATGTGTATGTCCTATATAATCAAAAATTCTGTAAAATTGCTACAAAATTGGTAGGGGTCAAGTATACACATGACCTGTATTATAAAAGTCTATTATATCGCGGTTCAAGTAATACTGGTTGTTGTTTAGTTGTTTATAATTTGATTTACAAATGTATGTACTTTGTAGCTGCATACAGAAGTATTTCTCAATTGTGCATAAAAACAAAATAAGATTGTAATATCGTTCGCTGAAAAAAGTCCCTCTGTCTGAAATAAAGTGAAAACGAGGGCAAAGAGTAATGATGCCGAACAGTTCCAATGAATGTTTTACGTCATGCGGATTTATATAGAGCTGTAAGGTCGAGTGTATTGTTGTTCTTTAAGGAATTTAAATATGATGTATTCCAAGGCAATTTAGGCTACGGGAGCAAGACCGACACTAGCTTACTACGCAGGGGATATTATAGTGGACAAGTTTGTGGCAAACATCGGAGCACTATCTGTTTCCTTACTACGGCGGACTGCTATCCAACACAACATTTATGTCACTCAGTCACGTGATCAAAACAAAATATTAGCTAATGAAACAAGAGAATACAGAAATAGAAAAAAAATCATAAAACTAAAAACGCTTGCAACTTGACTAGGGGCCCACCCCTAGTTAAAGGCAGGATGGACGACTTGACACGCTATCCGAGACACTGGGATTAAGACCCTTACTTCCATATTCCGGACTGTTATTAAGCATCTCTATATTTATAAATATCAATAACACTTATTTGCCAAAACCAAACTCAGATAGCAAGAGAGATCGGCAGTTGCATACGCTAGCTGCAATACCATCAAGGCAGGTAGAGAGTGTGCCAGTGGACGTTTTCATGTACCTATAAAAGTTTTTCGAAAATATTTGTTTTCGTAATCTATATATGAATGGTGGTTTTAACTACTCTGTACACAACTATCCTTTCTTACACCGTCTGCATCGATCTACCGTGATGAGTCGAGATAGGTCACAGACGCGATTGGCCAGCAGTACCTTCTACCTCGTCTCTTATTTATTAGACCGACAGTCTGACAAATGTGGGCGAATGTATTAATGGTGCCGATGTTTTTTCTACAACCCTAGTTTGATTAGAGGGCAATGAACGGAAAAATTGTGTGGTTTACTCAATGGCACAATTCTCATTTTTGATTGGATATTGATGTACACAATAAGATGTTATTTATACATTTTTATACTTTTTGCACTTAGTACATCGCCCTACTTAATGCCCAAGGCATTTTCCATCCAGTCAACCAAGGTGGTGTGGAAATCTGATAGGGTGGTATACAGATGCCAGTGAAAAGTACACTACATACATCGTACACTACATACACGTACGTCATAAACATACAATTTTTTTCATACATATGCATATATGTTATTATATCTATTAAAAATAAAGGCTGCTATAGTGTTACAATAACTCCTTGTAATTGTAAACTTTATTTGTTCGCTTTATTTAACAACCCTAATTCCAACTAGTATAAATCAAAATTAGATTTGTGTTCACACCATGAACTACGGGTGCCTAGTAAAAAAGTTTACATTACTTCCATACAAAATTTCACTTCAAAGAAAGTTACAATTGCCAAAGAAAAGCCCGTAATATAAATAAACATTTAAATATAACCCTAACGTACCCAAAACATCTGTTTCTGAGAGTCCTGAATTATGCATACCGTGTGGTTGTACGATGACCAGCCAAGCGGCCTCTTAAATGGACCTTGTGGCCACAATGCTAAGAACCCTTTACGGTGGTCAATATTTATGTGTGTCCGAACAAATTTACCGTGGTGAGGTGTCAATGTAAATTGGTCCTTGTTTCTCAGTCTTTATTATTAAGGGAATAAAGTTGCGATAAGGGCGACCAGTTTGTAGATGGTTGTGATACTGTTTCTTTGAAGTGCGTGCTTGTCGATGAATGCTGATGAGTGTGATTTTGAAATGTATTTTTTATTTGTGAAAAAAAGAGAATTTGAAATAGTGATGAACCTAGATTGAAATATTTATTTTCTACATACATAATTTATGGTCATATTGAGCCTGTAGATTGGCAGGTTTTATTTAAAACAGACTCCATTTCAATGTATTAAAAAACAATCTTAATTTTTTTTTAAAAATACAACATTTTTAAATATTAAGCTTATATCTGTAGATAGTTGTGGATGGCCTTTTGTTGTTACTTCTATAATAATTTATGTTCAGTATATTAGTGTACCTTAACATTAATAAATGAATAAATTCTATATTATTTTATTAGTTACTTTAGAATACACTATTTAAAAGCCTTGGCTTACAGTGGATCGCGGGATTGGTAACTCGAAGATATAACGAAGTTTCCCATTTGCTGCCCAACTTAAACGAATTATTCTATCGACCTCCTGATTGAAGTTGTGGCGGCCGAGTTGGATAGTTTAGCACAATCTCAATGTTAACGGCATTAATGGCAACGGGACTTGAGGAGGCTGTAACTTCGACAAAAATAAAATACACTGAATTAAATCTACAAATTTTGCGAACATGCACAACAAATAATCCCATCGCACCTAACAATACTCCAACAATTTATTCATATTGTAATAATGAACGTTTAACAACAATCTGTTACACTCACATAAATATCTCGACCCTTCTTAAAGCACTCGAGATATCATCTATATCTCAAAACATCATCTCTATAAATGAATTTCCTTGAATAGAAGACATATCCAAAATCATTACCCATTGTCTCATAATCCATCCGAACCGTGAATATTTTACATTCATCGTAATACGTCACATGCTTCCCGTTGCACAATAAAATCTTTATGGCTATTGCCTCACATCTCTTCCTTTATGCTTTCCTTGATCCCATACGTGAGGTTGATTGCGTTTTCCAACTAGAGACACAGTGTTTGTAGTGTCAAGCTTCTGTGACAATAATATTTTGAATCGATTTTGTCATGTGTGTTTTTTCGAGTAATTTTTTTATCATTCGTGTCGTACCGCTCAGCAATTTTTTGTACATCATCAGCCTATCGCAGTCCACTGCTGGACATAGGCCTCTCCAATTGCACGCCACTTAGTTCGATCCTCGGCTACTCGCATCCAGCTCCTGCCAGCCGTCTTGCGCAAATCATCACTCCACCTGGCCTTTGGACGTCCTACATTACGTTTGCCGAGACGCGGTCTCCACTCAAGAACACGTTTACCCCAACTGTTGTCGGTCCAGCCCAATGTCACTTCAGCTTGCTAATCCTGTGGGTTATGTCGATAACTTTAGTTCTCTGCCGGATTACCTCGTTTCTAACACGATCTCTTAGAGTGCCTAAAGACGAGTGCCTAAAGAATTTTTTGTTACTAAGGTAATATTAGTTATTTTTTCTAATATTTATATATATTTTACACTTAACTTTTTTTCTCTTTCTTTTAATTTTACTTTGAAAACTAATGTTTAAAGTTATTTTTGAACATGATTTTTCTACTGTATGACCAATATCGGAATTTACTTTTGTATAACTTAAAAACTCTTCCCATCTTTCAATTATTTATATGCCTATTAAACTTCTAAAACTTAATAAAGAAAATCTGTGACATAAAGAATCTGTTTAACTTATTATTCTATTACTATACTTAACATATATTTTACATCTTTAACTCTTCTTTCAACTTTTTTACACAATATACTTTTGTATTTCTGCATAGTGTTTCACTGTTTCCTCACTCAGCACACACTGAGTTTCAACTTGAAGCCAAGATTTGTACTTTATGGGGCATGTACGGAGAATCGATCGTTTATTCAAAGCAGGTGATTCCTTTGAAGCTCAGTTTATGAGTGCTCATGTTGATAGCTCCACGAGAATAATAGACGGTATAATATACAAATTGAAAAAATGAGTGATGACAATTCAATTTATTTTTAAATTGTTAAAGAATTTTACCGATATCTGGTTTATTTAATAACTATTGAAAGAAGCTTTATTATAAGTAAACATGAGTTAACATGTATTAATATCAAATTGGCAAAAGCTAAACAAGAGTGTTTTGATTATCCTAGACTAACATCAGGTAAGCTACCGTAATACTAATTTTATAACTTACTAGCCTTTGCACGCGACCCCGCCCGCGTTTATGTAGTAAATCGAGGAAATCATTTTTTGTGTTGATAGATCAACAACCCATAATGTCGCACTGCTGGTCTCGGGACTCCAGCCAGGAGAGATGGCTTTCTATTGGTAAAATAATTTTCAAAATCGATTTCGTAAATCCAGATATACACCCTACAATCTCCTAAACTCGCAAACTTTGCTTATTTAAATTTAGTATTTGTATTTCCGCTATATTAATTATAACACAAGCTTAAGTTTTTTATTTTTATTTTATACTAAATTAACTAAGGATAGAAAAGAAAGTCCCGCCTGAAGTTTCCAGGTTAATATATAGCCTATAACACTCATAAACAATTGAGTTTTCTATTGGTAAACTAATTTTCCAAATCAGTTTAGTAAATCCTGAGATTATATTCAACAACCTCACAAACTTGCTTGTTTATAACATTAGTATATAATAAATAATACCTAAAATAAATGGTGTTTATTCTGCATTTAATTGTGACATATTTGATTATCGATTAGTATTAAATATTAATTCTCAGTGAGTCAATGCTAACTTTTGGTCCCGCGAATCGAACCCGAGACCTCTTGATCAGCAGCCGCATACGCTAACCACTAGACTAATAAGGCACATATTTAAATAGTGAAATAATGAAACCTTGAAAAATGTTACACACACACTCACCACACACAGCTCTTAATTAACAGCAAAACATATTCCATCAAACACATAACACTCACATTAACACACAAAATAACTAGGTATATATCAAATTTAATATTATAACTATTGGTATGTTTATTTGGCTTGGATAAGGAACTGACTCCCCAGACACAGCGCTATTTTGGGAGTCAGGGTTATACAGTGCTTTGTAATCCACCTTCTGTTGCAATAAAGATATTATTATATTATTATATCAGTTGTCTAGTACCCATAGTATAAGCTCTGCTTAGTTTAGTACTGGATGACGTTATGTGTGGGATGTTCGAAATATTTATTATTTATTTAAATATTAATTGCAGTACACCGTTGATATTAAATTAGATGGCACAATAAATATTATATAGTCAATTCTATAATACTTATAGGTGTAATATAATATGGCCATAAAAAATACTACAGTTTTTATTTAATTTTGTAGCATTCCGATCCTAAACCTAACAACTTCATCAAACATTTCTTTACCAAATTTTTCTTTACATTTCAACCAAAAAGTACACAACATCCCTATATTAAACACATAAATACAACACCAAAACGTTAGTGTCACATCGGTTGAGAACAATCGTGGCAATTTGTAGCCCGGCCTCTTGAATTAGCTGATGTCTTGGGGCATTTTATATCCTCAATCAAAAGTCCAAGTGGCTTCGAGTACCGTCGAACGACCTAATGAATTCTCTACTTTCAGCTTTCTTTAGAGGGCGGGAGGGAAGAACGGTGTACGTGACTTTTTGAGACATTATTTTGTTTCATTTTTTGTTTGAGGTCCTTTACATAGTCTGAAGTAGATTTATTGTTGTTTTTGCGATATTCGTTGATGTTTATTTATGTTTTAAGAGTCATTAAGAAAAAATGTTATCAAACACGGCGTTCAAGATAAAAAATTAAAATCGTCTGTGTGATGGCTGACGGATTAAGAATATTTAAGAATACTGCGTGTCACTTTTCATTTTATCGAACGAATCGACTAAAGAAACCAAGTACGTAGCATAATTACCTCACTGGAAAGAGGAAGAAAATCTGAAACTCAGTACTAAGCTAGCACGGCGTATTGTAACCTCTTTTGCATCTTATACCGCTTTTCCAAGGTACATCTAAGATGGCAAATGCTGGCAAATGATCTTAATGACAGAATCGTTATTTAGAAAACAAGTAATGGGATATTTTTATAAATGTTTTCAGAATTTTATTTGGTCTACAAATTTTCAAAGGGCAAATACATTCACAATCTTATTCTTGTACCCCAACACTGTAGGGTGGCGACTGTATTACAGCAGGGGTTGCATTCCAGAGATTACTGAGTTGCCTTCTTGTGAGACATTTACTGGGTGACAAGCGACCTTCATAGGTCTACTGGAAACGGCCCTTGTCAGTAAAATATATCTCAGTTTTTATTAACAACACGATTATTTATTCTAACATTGCTTATATGTTAAAAATCTTTACAAATCTCACACACGGCAAACTGATCCTTAACCTTGCACTATTTAAATCAAAATCAAAAAGCTCCTAAGTATACCTTTTCAGGCACTTATTAGGCATTTTCAGGCACACAAATACAGACTATAGTTACCACTACACTAATTCATCATCATCATCAACAGCCTTTAACAGTCCACTGCTGGACATAGGCCTCTCCTTTGAAAGGAGGTTTTCGCCTACTATACCACGCTGGCCAGACGGGTTGGTAAAGGGTTTGTTTCAAGTTTTCCTTCTCTTGGCAGTGATGTTAGCTGCTTATTTTGTTCCTTTAGTCGCCTGTTACGACACCCATGGAATGAATAGGGGTGGTGACACTTTCTATTCTTAATCCGTCACCACACACTAATTAACATACTTATATACCTACATTTATGTATATTACAAATAAATTACACCCTTACAAATTATACAGACTTCCGCAGATCATGCCCATCACACAATACTATTTCAGGGTGGGAATCGAACTTATAACCTTAGCAGTCAGATTCACTAACCACATAAATATTTCGGACATCTTACACAACGTCAACTAGTCCCAAACTAAGCAGAGCTTGTATTATGGGTACTAAACAACTGATACAAATACATAAATATACTTTTTTTTGTACATACATATTGACTGCACGGTGGCCTAGTGGCTTAAGCGGTCGCCACGACGCATCCTACTACGCCAAGTGTCGTGGCTTCAAATCCCACGTAGGACAACACTTTGTGTTATTCACAATTTGTTGTTCTGAGTCTGGGTGTTCTTTGTGTCCGTTTCATGTATGTTTGTAAAGTCCCCCGCGACACAGGAATTTATATTCCTAATGCGGGAGTTGTATAAAAAAAAAAAATATACACAGCAAAACACCCAGACTCCGAAACAAACATTTATGGATCACACAAATATTTGGTCTGACCCGGGAATCGAACCCGCGACCTATTGATCAGCAGCCGCATAAGCAAACCACTAGGCCAACAAGGCAGTCATACAGCACATACAGTCATACAGCAGGACCACATGAGCAAGCAGGCCCGACAAACAAAAGAATATTGATTCTACTTAATTATACAGCTAGTATAAAAATAGTAAGAAATAAGCCTATCTATAATTTGTGTATCTTCAGCAATCTTCAGTACGTAGTCTGAACGCAATTTGCGTCAATAACGCGACCGCTTGTACTCCCACTTATCGGCGTCTCACACAATTTATCTCTACCTTTCCTTTATAAGAAACGTTATGATGATGCTAGTATTGTGTAGCAGACGTGCTTTTATTTTTACGGAACTCTTGAAATGATTATTCGTAGCTTTTATTGTAATGTACATTTCAACTGTTCGTCTTTGTTAAATTTCAAAAGATTTTACATTTTATTTAACTATGCCTAAGCGAAAAGTATCTTATTTAGTTAGGTTGACTATTTATGAGTGACAATTTAAATTAATAAGGTGTGAATAGCTTCCTAATTATGGCCTAAATGACACAATCTTGAATACATAATAATACACATAAAATAAATAGATAAGATACTAGTTACTGCAAAAATAATCAGGAAGGAAAATAGGAAAGGAAAAGCAATAGTTTGTTTGAATCATTATAATTTAAATTTAAGACCTGCGTTTCTGAGAGTAAAAATTTAATTAATGTAAAAATAACTTATACATGTAAAAGCATTAAATTGGTAAATTATTAATTTATAACAATTCATAAATCAATACTTTAGTCTATCATTAAACAATTAAAATAACACCTGAAATTTTACATCAAAAAAACTATTTGAAAGTTTCCAAAAATCTATATTTAACAACCGATACACTAACGACATAATGATTTTAAAATTGCCATTGACGAAATAACTTCTCACCCTTAATTTCTAACAATTTATATTGATACATTAATTTGGTAACTATAAACAAAAATCCCCCTTATTCCCTTAGCAATAAGGAAATAAATTTGAATAGAAAACCTATAATGACTTTATTCCGTGATAACGAATAATACGTGTTATGATTGGCTATCATTAATATACTTTTAAATTAAGTTCTTCGATAGAATTGGTAAAATTGGAGTGTCGATTCATGATTTTCAAAATTGTTTCAAATCGAGGTAGATCAATATTATATTTTGTTATCTTATATATAAAAAGTAAAATATGTTCCGTAGAGGTGTATTCAATCAATATAAATCCTTTATATTAACCTATTTTTTTGTCCGTGCGGAAATCCCTCTGGATATCACCAGGCTGTGTCGTACTCGAACCGATAAAACTGCACGCCCTCACAGGTAATAAAAGCCGAGGAACTGGATGTACCCTTGAAAGGAAAGCCCTGGGACCCTGACGCGTCGTACATACCTCGGGCCACCTACTCGTACAATTAGGCCACCTCCTGGTTGGAAAGCCCTTTTCCCTTCCTGACCAAAAGAAAAGGAGCGCGCGTCGTGTAGCACTCGCGCTTCCAGCTGCTTCTGCTAGGGTGAAAGATGGCCTCATCTGTCACCCCCAGGCCTGCGTTGTAATAATAATGAATAAATATGGAGGACGGAAATCGGTTAACAATCTCCAGCGCCCGAATTCTGGCTGGATTACGAAGTAACCTACTATTTCTAACCATTTGTCCACATGACTTGTTTGCTTATCTCATTCTCAAATTTAAATGTTTTCATACTTGTTTTTATAAAAGCATTGATTTCCACAGCATCATTTAACAAACAACTTACATAATGACTGCGCGTTTGGCCTAGTGGTTTAAGTGGTCGTCACGCCGCCGCCGCTTCCTACTTCGCCAAGTGTTGTGGGTTCATATCCTACACAGGATAACACTTTGTGTGATCCTCAAATTGTTATTTTGGGTGTTATTTGTGTCCGTTTCTTGTTTTTGACACAGAAATATATTTCTACACGCGAATACAGGCCAGTACTACCCTCACACAGAAGACCATCCTAATAATGACAGCATTCTTGCTGTCGTATTTCGTTGGTGAGTGTGAGACCGGAGGCCCAATCATTCTGCATCATTCTCCCGCCCTTCGAGGGCCGGCATAATGATGCAGAATAATCTAACCAGGCTGCCATGGTAAGGGTCACCATGCTACATTGCCTACCCTCACAATAAGCATGGTGACCCCTACTCCTGGATTCTACTCATGCTTTCCATCAGGCAGAGTAGAGTCACTTTGGCAGGCTTAAATATAAAAAAAAAAAAAAAAAAAAAATATCTTTAAAAAAAATCTGTCTTAAACAATGCTCGATTTCGTAGCTTAAAAAATATGGGCTATGAAAATAAGACTTATTTAATTTGATTTAATGTATTTGTTTTGAATTGTCGTTTTATAATCATTACATATTGTTAATTAAAATCACAATCATCAGTGTTTTGTAAGTCTACCCCATCAAACTTCTCATCATCAACATTTCAAATTGGTAGACGGTTTTAAAAGGATTATTGGGCGGGTTTGGTGTCGTCATCGCGCACAATCATTCCCCGATGACTAGCTAATACGATTAGTGTTTCATTACTCAATATATCCCCCCTTTTAATTGAAAGTAGTGTAACTATTGGGTTACTGGCACTGACTATGATGCAGCTCTTAAGCGCTTTATAGTCTGAATTTATATTTTATTCATGTGCAATATTTTTTCTGGGACTTTCCTGCAATATATCCAAAGTATATTGTGATAGAGATCCATTCCTTATTAACAAACATTTCAGAAATATGACAAACAATGCCATCTAGAACCAAACTAAGCAGAGCTTGTGCAATGGGTACTAGAAAACTGATATTAATACATATAATTATATTTGTACCTTGCCTAAAGGGACTCCTTCTAGTGATATGTTTTGGTTTTATATTATATTTTTTAAGGTTTTTAGTTTTAGGTTCATTGTTCTAGTATATAATATCATCATCATCATCATCAGACTATCTCAGTCCACTGCTGGACATAGGCCTCTCCCATTATATATAATATTTATTAAATATTTATTATACTTTTAGCAGAAAATAAGGAATACAACAATTTCAAAATCTGACCAACAAGCGTGAGAAGTACTTGAGTTGATCGCTAGACGGTAGATGAGATGCTAATTCTACAATTTAGATTTTATTAATTAAAAATGGGCTTAAAAAAGAAAATAGTACACATTTTTACTTGGCTACAAATTCGTCACATTGGCCATTCAAATCTAACAATTATTTTTAAAAACTTTTAGGAACCACGTACAAATATAAAAAACACTTCTCGTAGGGAAACATGTTGTTTAATACAGATTTTATGCTTTTTAAAGCGCTACAACGCTTAGCTGTAAAATCGCACATCGAAAATAACATAAGAATTTTCGCTCAGTACACTGTGTTCGCTGAAATCTAATTAGTATACGTTTAACACGTCTGCAACCAACGGTTTTAATTAAAACTGAATAGTTCCATTGTCATCAACGATCAGACATAACGAAGCGAATAACGTGTAATATAAGTTTCTGTAAATATAATCCTGGCTTTTTATTTTTATCCGAGACGGAAATATTTTATAACGGTTGCTGACTTGCAGTATGGTGGCTTCGAATAAAAATTATTTTATTATTTTTCAAATTCTCAGGCAATGACTTTAGCTGTGATTCAAAAGTTATCGTAGTTGGCCGTTTATGAAAGTAGTAAAAACGAGTAAAATATCAAGTATAAAATTTGGAATGATACTTTTAATCTCCAATTTACGCATTTTTTTTATGCAATGAGTGATCAGTTGCTTTCCTTATTCTTGTGTCCATAATTATTAAACATACCAGTTGTCAAACTCCAATTTAAATTATAAATTACTATGAATTCTCCAGTATCGATCAGTAATCTTAATTAAACAAAATAATTTACCGTTCAATCAGCGGACCCTTTGGTCATCAGCGCCCTTAGCCCTTGCACTATCGTAGATACAAGTGTGCACACAATACACACTCATACATTGTTGTAGTGCCGGTACACAATACGTGAACACTAATGGATTATCAGTGATTTGCATTTAGCTGGCTTTTGCGGACGAGGTTTATGCAAGAGAGAACTATTCATAATGTCTTAAAACACCTATAATCCTACTAATATTATAAACGCGAAAGTTTCTATGTATGTATGTGTATGTGTTTGTATGTTTGTTCGTCTTTCACGCAAAAACTACTGAACGGATTTGAATGAAACTTTACAGTAATATAGTTCATATATCAGAATAACACATAGGCTACTTTTTACTGCAATAATCGAGATACACGGGCAAAAACTAGGTGAACTATAAAAGTACATAAATCGTAGATTTCAAAATGTATCACTGTTTATATCCTGTCAAAACTTCACAGGTGATATCCGCGGGTAACACCGCGGGGCGCAGCTAGTGTTAAATATTACACAAACTTAACACATATTCGTTGGGAATATGCATACAGCTATTAATTTATAAATCTAAGTTACTTACAAATTGATGTTTATTTCAGTGTTTGCAACTTCCAATTAAAGAAAACGTTTTAAAAGATCTCAATTGTATGATAATCCAGCTTAACTTAAAATGTAATAAATAAATACTTTAAAATCAAATTTAGAATGTTAAATAGTTTAGTTATGTTCTTTCCTATGGTCCTCTATCGCCTTTACCATGGTGTTCTTAAGAGCTCTTCCAACTGGTCCCTCCTTCTCCCTTCCTTTACAGAACAACACGTGCTGGATTTGGAAGTCACCGCTTTAGGGTGTAGTAAATACACACTAGAACGAAACCACCCTTCGTTCTCATGCCGAGCAGTCACTACCAGTGTTAGAATGTTTCGTGCCTACTATGATCCCGGGTCTCACTAAGCCGCCATAGCGTGGGCCGCCATACTTTATTGTCTGCATTCGCAACAATGATGTCAGGTTTCCCCCACTCTCTGATTCTGCTCGTGCTTTCCATCAGGCAGAGTAGAGTCGCTTTGGTAGGCTAAATATATAAAAAATTCTGTTTAATTTAAATTCTAATACTCTATTTGCTATGTTTTGCAGCGGCATATTATAGCTCAATGAAATAGGTATAAGTACACTTTAAAATAGTCACTTTTGGCCTTAAAATAAACACGGATAAAACGAAATTATTCTCTAATTATTATTTGCTGACTAGCTATTCTAACATACTATCATTCATTGGCAACAATGATGCGAGTCGACAGAAACCCCGCACGGTCCAGTTGAAAATAATTGTCTCACTGATAGGCTGGCCACATACTCATTCCGTTCGGTACATATTTGTATATAATATGCTATACAATAAAGGGAAGCTGAAAAAGCTATTACATGGACAGCGCAAATGTTGGAAGTTTACGAAATCTTGTTTTTCTTATACTTCTTTTCTGCTGCATTGAACGTAACCATTCGATCCTTGCACGAGGCAATCTTTTCTGCAATGCACATTTTTTTATCCATTTCATCGATAGAAAGAAAGGAAGTTAATTTGTAGATGAAAAAAAGATTTTTTCATCTGATACAATTTCTTTTGCAAGTTTCACGTCAAAAAGGATGAAAATGAAAAAAAAAACAATTTAAAAGTATCTAACTTTATTTACTTATGACTGAAGTACTCGCGAATAACTTAAAAAAGTATTATTATTAAGTATTAATTCTTCTGTAATTCTTTAGGATGTGGTAGAATAAATTAAGTCGGCGGCTTTAAAGATCTTCTGCTTCTTAAAGAGTACATAGAAATATGAGTCTGCAAGCGATACTCAAATATGTAGTTTAATAAAAATGACGTTCTTTAGTACAAAAAGCTTAAGATAGTTAGAACAAGTAAATTGTCCACGCCACATTACACACGACGACTGTTTGTGTCGACACAGTTTACGAGCTCACGGGAAATCTGATACTGACACACACCTTCCTTCTGGGTACTGTTAGAAGATTAGATACTTTAATGACCTCTTTAAGGTAGAAAAATTCAAGAAAGTGATTACTGTGATACAAATAAATCAAATTGTAATGTCTGTTTTTGTAATATTAAAATAACCGTCTTTTACTAAATGCATATGTACTGTATGGAGTAGTAATATATGTATAGTAATAAGTATATATTAAAATAAAACACGAACATATGCCAAAATATTTTTTTTACAATTTGTCTGTCTGTTTGTTCCGGGTAATCTCTGGAACGGCTGGACCGCTTTCGACGGGTCTTTCACTGGCAGATAGCTGATGATATAAGGAGTAACTAAGGTTACTTTTTTAGACTATCTTCGCCCCGCGGCGCTGCCCGCAGTTACAACAACAAACGCGGGGAACACCGCGGGGCTCAGCTAGTAATAAATATTATGGATACCTAGCCATCTACCCTTAAACTAAGAATAATACTTACTTATCTTAATTACACACTACATAGTTCTAGTCACGATATCCATAAAACCCATCAATAAAGCTTGATATTAAATTCATGCATCATGCATTAGTGTTACAAAATAACTCGTTCATTTCAACATCATCATCATCATCCGAGCCTTTATTATCAAGTTTATTTGGGGTCGGCTACTAGTTCAACCGGTTTTGTCTGAATTTAAGTTTTTTAAACGGAGCGACTGGCATCTGACCTCCACAACCCCAAGGGAGAACTTCGAAGATTGAACTAGTTGTCAGTATATTAGAGGGCACTGACTTCCCAATAACGATTGCCATAGATGTTCATGACAACCGGGACGTGACGTGACGACGGCTTTACGTGCTCTCCGAGGCACGGGCGTGAATCACCGCCAAACTTCCAAACTCCGGGCTGCTATTAGGAATTTCCTAAGAAAAACCCAAAAACACTTTTTAGCCCGACCCGAGATTTGAACCCGAGACCTCTTGATTAGCAGTCGCATACGCTAACCACTAGATCAACGAGGCAGTTAATTTCAACATGTGATGCACAAATATTTGTTTCGGAGTCTGGATGTTTTCTATGTATAATATGTATGTATTTACAACGTATATTTATGTATTTATATCAGTTGCTTAGTACCCATATTACAAGCTCTTCTCAGTTTGGGACTAGATGATGTGTGTGAGATGTCCGAAAAATATATTATTTATTATTACAGTATCGAATTCAATGTCATGAACATGAATACATAACAGTTGTCTCTCCGCCGCGATTTAAGAAGACAAAGGGCAGTAAAACGGATGATTGCTCACAGAATGCCGCTGGCCGGCGACAGGGATGCTGTTACACAACGGATATAGATGTAATTAAGTATAAAGATCTTAAAGTCGAAATATAGGAATCAAAGTCACTATTCAATTTAATTTAATAAATATTAGAATAAGACTAGTAGTAACAAAACTTCACGAAGATCAGAATCTCATTGTCTATATGGTGTTGGATTAATAATATGCAATGTCACCAACGCTTATTCGTAAGAGGCAAAGGTAACAAAACTATGCAATGGCCTTTCCTAAAAATAAAAGAAAAGTGTCTTGAAAGAAAAATGGCCTTGCAAAAGGAAGGAAATATATCAACACCTTTATAAAGAGAGCCCTATGTCTGGTAGGCACAGATATAGGGCTTTAGAGGTGTTGATGATGAAGTCATCATCATCATTATTAACAGTCTTATTATTAACAAATCTCGTATTCAGCCATCTGATCCCTAATTTCCGCAAACCCTCTCGGTGTTTTCTTATATATTTTTATATAAAGAAAAAAAAAATAGATCGAATATATAGTATGGCCTTATCCCTCTCTTGAGAGGAGACCTGAGCCCAGCAGTGGGACATTAAGGGTTGTTGATGGATACAAACTATTGATTACTAATTTATCGTTACATAGCTGCATGCTATGCTATGCTAGGCTGAAATAATGGCTCATAGCCATCCGGCCTTAGGCTGAGGGTCACCAGGGAGGGACGATCACCGAGGGTAAGCAACGACGGCGCGGTCAGTACCTAGATGAGTGACCGTTTGTGGCACGATATGGGTGTTTTCATGATTCCTAGATCATGTTAAGTAGTCGATCCTAGTTGTTATCATAAGATAACAGTCGTGAAGTTAGTTGAAGGCCTTCGGGCGGTTTAAAAACATCCAACAGCAAGATTACGTAGCCACAAAGTGTCCGCTAGTTATCAACCCCCACTCGAACAGCGTGGGAACGTATGGCCTTAACCCTCTCTTGAGAGGAGACCCAAGCCCAGCAGTGGAACGTTATAGATTGTTGAAGAACTGCATGCTACGCCGTAGCGTTTGTAACCGTAGCTTTTTTTTAAACTCACATTCTGCAGGCTTATTAAAGTCTACTACTAATCAAAAACATGTTCAACATACATACATATATTCTACATTATATGTCTTGATGTCCGTTTGTAAGAGGGATTTTGAAAACTTAAAATCCAGAATTTAATTGAAACTTATTTACATATAAGTTTCTTTCTATAATTTTGTAGCTTAAATAAATATTATAACCGTTTTCACCAACCTCCTTTAAATTTAAGGGGTCACATAGAGAGAGTTGAAAATATCATGAAGGATTACCTAATCCATTGATATTTTCGTGTTATATCAACCTAAGTACTTAGATGTCTATTAAAATTTAGGGGCCAGCTACGTTAGGGGCCTCATAGTAAGGAGTCGGTTTAACTATAGGTCTTTCTTTTTGAATGTCTATCCTATGAATTTTCTCTACTAGACATTACGACGCTAAACTTGTTAATATTTAAAAACATCCAGTATAATTACTTGTGTTGTCTTCAAACAACTTTACGGTCTTTTTACGTGTTCACGAAGAAACTTGTTAGTTTTTATAATAAGACCTTTAGTGTTGTACGTGGACTTACAGGCGAACTTATATTGCACGAGTTAAAATTTACGCGTCAACTTGGGAAAATAAAACTAGATACAACGTGATTTAGAATTTTCATGTTAATTTACAAGCACTTTTAGTTTTCCTGCAGGCAAGTGTATATTATATACTAGCTGACCAGGCGAACTTCGTACCGCCTTAGAATATTAATTCATCACAAATCGACAGCAGCGTCAACTATGCGCTCGTTCCCACTACGCCGGACCGGTAAATCTGCCGGAAACCGGACACCGGACAGAGTGTTCACATTACACCGGAGCCTCGGACAGTCAAGTACTCAGCTTAGTTAAATTTTGACCTATGCACACAATGGCCGACGAAATTGTTGTGTTGTGGTGGTATGATAATAGAAGGCAAAATAAAAGAAAACATTGGGTACATTCTATTTTCGAATGACAGCAAACACTTTTGACGATTTACTGAAGAAAATGCGAGCAAAATAATGTGAGGGGAGCGCGGGCGGGGCGAGGGGAGCACAGGTGCTGCGAGCGGGGGACAGATACCGGATCAAACTCGTTCACATTGCTCCGGTCCGGTATTTTTACCGGACGATCGTAGTGACAAAACGGACGGTAAAAATGCCGGACCCGGCAAAAATGCCGGATCCGGGATAATGTGAACAGCTTCATATAACTTGTACAGCCACTAGCCCTTCCGGCAGTTTTACCGGACCGGCAAATCTACCGGTCCGGCGTAGTGGGAACCAGCGCTAACGGGCCCTGCCGGTATCGCCAAAATCTCTTTGTTCCTGCGTTTTAAATCTGTAATATCTTCAAAAGTATTAATTTAAATTACATACTGTTAAGGGCCATATTATTTTATAATGAATACAAAATGTATTTAAGGTACTTAATTGGATAAGGCTTAATACTTTATTGCTTACAATAGCTTAGTAAATAAGATATTATTTCTCGTCAAAATAAAAAATCAAAAAATGGTTATTGTGGGTTATCCCTAAGAGATAGACATATACCATCACGGACTTTTTTGTAGACCTTCTTAAGATGTACAATACTGTAGTACATTACTTTGATCTATCTCGTAGGGCACAGCCAGCGTTTGCAATGTAAGCGTAAAAAAACACACATTAGGAACCTCTAAAATTATTATCTACTATTATTATGCATGTATTATACATAAAAACCTTCCTCTTGAATCACTCTATCTATTAAAGAAAACGGCATCAAAATCTGTTGCGTAGTTTTAAAGATTTAAGCGTACATGGGGACAGAGAAAGCGACTTTGTTTTATACTATGTAGTGATTGACTGACTCAGGTCCAGTGGCAGCATTTGCGACTGTTGTGAGTTTGAGTTGTGTAAAAATATTATGTAAATTGGCCTGTGAAATTTACTTCCATATGCATTTAGTAAAAAAATGTTGATTTAAAATTACAAAGAGACACCTTCACTTCATTTATTTATATAGATTAACTTCATGAATTGTGACCACATAACTATGATATCCAATATATTAACTTTATTTATGTTTAATGTTTTCCATTATTCTCTTCTTCCTGGTATTACCACTAGTGATAAAATTTAAGTCTACCAAAGTAACTCTACTCTGCCTGATGGAAAGCATAAGTAGAATCTAGGAGTAAGGGCCACAATCGTCATTGCTAGTGCATACAACGCAGCATGGTGACCCACATGGCTTAGTGAGATGGTTCTGCATCATTCTTTTGGCCTCCGGAGGCCGAGAGAATGATATAGAATGATCAGACCTGCGGTCTCACACTAACCAACAAAAGACAACAGTACGAATGCTGTCGTTGTAGGTTGGTCTTCTGTGTGAGGATAAAACTGCCCCGGTCGAGCCGAGCAGCGTGACTCTACTACTAATGGAATAAAGGACAGATATCCCACTACCTTCCCATGGCCCTACCAACCTCACGGTTATAACGAACCGAATCCGGGAGAGGACACGCGCTCCTTGCTCGTGGCTCGTTTCACGCGTGTCCATTCTTGACTCCCTACAATTTTCTGTAAGTCTGTCCCCATTTCCTATAATACACTCTCCCCCTTCTAGGGCATGACGTCACGTAACAGTGACTTCACCGACGCTCTACTATCCCTGGTCACTGTTATATTCGCTCCAATTTGCTCCTCTCCGTGTGCCAACTGTGCGCGAAGTCCCGTAGCCGCCTGAAGTTAGCCTCCGAGGAGACCAAGTCACTGTAGTACATCGGTCCGTCTTCTAATCTTGCGATCCCGCTTAACATTTCCCGGATGGAATGGAATGAAGGACAATCGTCTTGACAGACCACCTCATAATGATCGCTGCTCATAGACGGCCATGAGTTACGAAATACAAGCGAATTGCCAGCTTTGAGTGCCGTCTCCTTCCTTCAAGATTAAAATAAAAAAACCGAAAGTGCAACCAAAACTGAGGCTTTAAAAAAAAACTCTAAGTAGTGACTAAAACCAGCTTACTATTTAAATCATATGATTGAAGTTTTCACAGATTAAAACAAAGGCTCCAAGCACGTTACGACAGAAGGGAGTGTTCTAATGATTTATCTCCTCTTGTTCATGCTAATCGAGTGCTAAGTAACTTCTGATTTATAGCTTTGGATTTAAGGAAAATTATTTAGACCACCCCTTAAGTAGGCGGGGATCAGCGGTACATTCGTCAGACTTAGAACATGCTAATTACCCAACTGTTATCTTTTGGTATTGAGTGTGAATGTGAGTTAGATTGATTAGATTGTATTAGATTCATTATTAGTTAAAGTTGCACTCTACTCTATAGATATCTCATCATTGATGAAAAAATTCTATTATTTGATACGTGTCTTAGACTTGCTGAAATTTTATATTTTAAATGTGCTAATGTTATTATTATTATCAGACTGGAGGCAAATAGATACGAAAATATTTCAATAGTGATGGCAAATAAAATATATCTTTTTTTAATTGTTTGTCTTTCTGTATATTCGTTCCGGCTAATCTCTAGAAGGGCTAAACCAATTTTACCACTTACTACTTCACTCCAGATAGTTAGATGTTATGAGGAGTTAGGAGGAGTGACTTAGGATACTTTTATTAAAAACAAAATTTTTTTTTTGAAGAAAACACATTTTTGAATAAATTTGAAACCAATGAAATAGTGAAAAATATTTGATTCTAAAGCGACATCCTCCTAGCCTTATTCCCAAGTTTATTTGGGGTCGGCTACTAGTTCAACCGGTTTTACCTGAATTTCAGTTTTTCCACGGAGCGACTAGCATCGGACCTCCGCAACCCTAAGGGAGAACTGAAATTCGAAGATTGAACTAGTTGTCAGTATATTTGAGGGCACTGACTTCCCAATAACGATTGCCATAGGTGTTCATGACAACCGGGACCGACGGCTTTACGTGCTCTCCGAGGCACGGGCGTGAATCACCGCCAAACTTCCAAACTCCGGGCTGCTATTAGGAATTTCCTAAGATAAACCTAAAAACACTTTTTGGCCCGACCCGGGATTTGAACCCGAGACCTCTTGATTAGCAGTCGCATACGCTAACCACTAGACCAACGAGGCAGGCAGTGATTCTAAAGCGACAAATGAATAGAAACACATTTTCGGACGAAATGTTCATATAAATAAATATATACACAACGCTAACTAAATTGAAATTAAGCAGACCTTATACTATGAAAGCTAGATTAAATAATAAAATACGTTTATACTTTTCTTGTATATGTATGTACATATAATATATAGATATACTCAAACTCCAAAACCAATACCTGTACATCATACAAACATTTGTTCCGATCCAGGATTTGAACCCGAGATCTCCAGCACAGCACACATACAATACCGCTGCGCCCCCAAGGCAGTCAGAATAAAACTAGCAGAGAATACCCCAAGGCGCATATATTATCATATGTTTCAAAATAATTATTTTCAAAAGTCACCAAATAAGAAATAAACAATCATTAATTCACCATAACTTAAAAAGGGTGTCGGCAAACATCCGACTAAGATGGATGCCGGCCCGGATCCGGAAATGGTCTCGAATCGCTTCTCTATCTACCCTCATAGGATTCATTTTTCACTTTGTGAATAGTGTTGGGTATTAAGATGGGCGTTACGTCTAATGTGGGATTAAGTGTTGTTGTTCGTGTAATAAATCTTTGTCCAAGGAAAGGTTGATAGGATCGTATTTTTCAGTTTGTAGAAAGATCATCTATTCCTAAACTAAGCAGAGCATGTACTATAGGTACTATACAACTGATATAAATACAAAAGTATATTTATTATTTTTATACATACTTTTTTGTAAATACATATTAAACAAAGCAAACACCCAAACTCCGAAACGAATATTTGCAGATCATACTAACCTTTGGTTTGACCCGGAAATCTAACCCGAGACCTCATGATCGGCAGCCGCATACGCTAACTACTAGGCCAACAAAGCAGTCGTTATACAATACTATTTTACTATCAAAAAATATGTTTGTAATTTAAAGTTTACATATTTTGGATTTTTTTAGATTTTACGGTTCATATTTATTAACGTCATCAAAAAAATATTGTACTATAGGCATCATTCAAAAAATGTAGATGTAAATTACGGTGACAATTGTTTCTTCGTGATAATAAATCATCATTAGAAATAATATCTTTACTTACAACCGACGATTGCTTGTTACATTATTACAGTATCTTATAAATTGTTATTCTAAATTATTTTTTTTTTTTGAAACATTATTTCTCGGTCAAGAAAAGTTACAAATACATTGTAGGTTTTACATAACATATTGAATATATTAATACAGTACTTTTTGACATTAACAAGCAATCTTCAACACAGTAAGCTAACGGTTCTTCAGTTAGATCCGATATTAATAAATGATCACAATTACTGACTAACAATCATAATCTGAAACATCTTTTGGGGTAAACCAAGGGTAACATGAGCACGTTCAAGTGTCGATACAAAGGGACGGTATTGTGTAACAATAATAGCGATACAAGTGGCCTGGATGAAAGCAATCATTATGGGCAGGCCATTGTCCAGTCCATAGCAACCGCTAACAACTATGAGGTAAAAATAATTGGGATATATGGATTTATAAATGCATAGCAACTGTGTTTTTTTCGGTAGGTACAAGAAAAAGCGCTCGTTATAAATAAATATTTAAATAAATATTTCTGACATCTCGCACACAAAGTCATCTAGCCCCAAACTAAGCAGAGCTTGTATTATGGGTACTAAACAACTGATATAAATACATAAACATACTTTTTTGTAAATATTATACATAAAAAACACCCAGACTCCGAAACAAATATTTGTGTATCACACAAATATTTGCTCCGACCCGGGAATCGAACCCGAGACCTTTTTGTGATTTGGAGATCACGGTAAGCAGATAAGATATCAGTCGTGAAGCTTAGTTGGAGGCTTCGAGCGGCTTATAAACATCCAATAGCAAGATGTGGCTACGTACCACAACGTGCCCTTCCAGTCCTCAACCCGCACTACGCCAGCGTAGGAACATATGGTCTTAAGCATACAAAATTCTAGATACTTTCGTCGCAAGTAACAAAAGAGGATTTATGTCGGAAAACAAACTGTAAACCAACCGAATACTTTTATATAAATAAATTATATAAAACTAGTTACTTCACTAGATTAATATAGAGTTCAAGAATTTACATTTTAGCTGGAGTTTTGACATCGTTTACAGTAATAAAAGCCGGTAATAAATTGACCGTTAATACTTTTGTATTAAGGTTGACTTTAAGTTTGCAAACCAACTTTCCCAAACAACTAAAGTATACCTTTGTTAGCGAATTAAAGTCAACTCTTAGCGTATTTTACAGGAGCTTGTACATTTAAGCTCTAAACTATAAACTCAAACTGGAGTCACCATCAAAGGCAGCCACAGGCAGATTACACTTCTTTTCCTTTTTGGTATATAATTGAACGCTTTGTAGAGGCGGGCAGGTAGTTGTTCACAATTCGCTGTGCAGTACTGTCAATGGCCAGCCATGCTGCGGGATGAGGATAAAACTTTGTAAAATTATAGACTCGGCATTTTTCTCACAGTATCCTGTTTTAGGCAGTCCTATCTACATTAGGTATCTCAAGTTCAATAGCTGGTGCCATATTTCTTTAACTTACTTTCATTTATTAAAAGTGATGAAATGCGTATCTCGACACCCACTTTGTTTCTGAGAGACATGACCCTTATTTAGAAGCATTCTACGAGTGATAGCTCTGTCTGTAGACATAGTTCTGTTTTGTGCAGTCTGCGAGGCAGCATGGATCGTGCTGTTGAGAATAGAGTAAACTTGGTAAGCCCCGCGTAATGGGCTATGATCTCTAGGTTTTGTCCCTGGAAAGTGCACATATCATTTACGAATTTGTCCCAAATTTATCTGTCCTGATTCAATATCTGATTCCATTCCATTATAATTAAAAAATAATCTGATTACAATTATTTGTCCAAAATTCCTTGTTCTATTACTATCGCTTTCGAGAATGTATTCACCTAATAAATATGTATTGTAAATGATTGTG
This sequence comes from Phragmatobia fuliginosa, assembly GCA_932526445.1. NCBI lineage: Eukaryota > Metazoa > Arthropoda > Insecta > Lepidoptera > Erebidae > Phragmatobia > Phragmatobia fuliginosa. Next base: position 14,369,283 of record OW052078.1, on the reverse strand, counting down.
GAGTTTTCAATATCAGACTAATTATCAAAATTTATTGTATTTTAGTTATATTTTTTCTAATAAAGAATACTCCCGCAGTAGTAATTTACATCCTTTGTCACGAGGTACTTTACAGACTAACATAAAACCAACACAAAGAACACCAACACTTATAACAAAACTTTATGGATCAGACAAAGTGCTGTTCCATTTGAGATTTGAACCCACAACACTTGGCACAGTAGAATGCAGCTTGGCGAAAACTTAAATAACTAGGCTAACCGTGCAGTCAAATATTTTGTAAGACCTATGTATAAAATGCCAATATCGGTTACTATTTAAAAACAAAAAAATATTTTTAAAATAATTATAAATAATACTACTCATTAATCAGGAACATATACCCAACACTAAAAATACCGTATCTCCCTATTAGAGCATCTACATAATCTTCCACTTCTTCCTGAAGTACAAAATTGTTCACAACTTTCTTTGTCCGTTGATCGCTTGAATTTTTTACTATTAAACTCAGGAAGAACTCAGGGCCGGCCGGTAATACCGCTTGTAATGCCAGTAATACGCTTTAATTGGTGTAGACAGATCTTTGTTGAAATGAAAATGGGTTTCTACTTTAGTGAATAGAGATTGGTTGAAGAGTAAACTACGTATAGTTCTACATTTATTATACATTTGTGATACTATTCTTGTGTTTTGTTACATAATCAAGGTTTTATAGTGAAGACTAGTGAGATGTGCGGGAATACAAGACCTCAATTATTTGGAACTGTTGCAATTTTGAATTCCCATTAAGACTAGTCTAACCGAAAAAGCAAAAGCAAGCCAAAAGCTCTTTGATGATCTAATTGTGACTGTAAAATCCCTACTAATATTATAAATGCGAAAGAACTCTGTCTGTCTGTCTGTCTGTCTGTTACGCTTTCACGCCTAAACCACTGAACCGATTTTGATGAAATTTGGTATGAAGATAGAACTGAACTTGGGAAAGGAAATAAGCTACTTTTTACTGATTAGTAATAAATTTAGTTAGCAAATACTCAGGAACTCGTCACCTGCGACCAGTGACAAAGCACCCCTTCTGTCACCCAACGCCCTACGCTCGGGGTTTCCACATTAATTTGTAACTAATTCATCAGAAAACAAGTCGCCATTACGCACTAGCAGTTTGTTGAGGGTAAATGCACAAACATTATTATTTACAACTGTGCGACCCGCTATACGACCTGACGACTTTTCTTTTGCACGTTTACGGGTAATAAATACAGGATGTGGTTTATTGTATTTTTTTGGAATATTAGTATAACTTTCTAAAACAAACACAATTTGCAATTTGCCATTGTTCTGGCAAGGAGTACAATGAAACTCAAGGTGGTTGTCTAATTTAATTATCAATAGCGCTTATATACTAAACTGGTGCGTGCGTATAATTACTTTACTTTATCTTTGACTATATCTTATAATATGTGACTTATCTAACTACGTGTAATTATGTAGGACATATTGTCACTACAGTAAACATATTTAGAACTAGCCGCATGTATGTTGGTTATCGTGGTGAAAATGAGTGTCCATGGAGTTTCTTATCTGTTCTTCTCCATAGGATCTACGAATATGAACAGACAATTAGCTTCACGACTGACTACTGACTGACTACTTGACGTTTCAAAAGTACCGTTGTATGGATTATTTAAATGGTTTGATTTAATTTGAATCCTTTCTAAGGCTCTAGACTATCTGCGTACCAAATTTATTTTCAAATTACTTCAGTATTTGGAGCGTGAAAGCGCGACAGACAGACATACAGACAAACAGAATTACTTTTGCATTTATAATTTTCCTGGTAAGGATATAACCTAAAACTTTTGAAAGTATTTTTTTAAAAAGCTTAAAATCTTTTGATGAACTAGTCACGTGAAAATATATTAAATTATAGTTAGTCCCGCTAGTTTAGTGTTTGGTAAATCTGAGAGAGGAAAGCAACAACAAAGGTCATATTATAAAATGTTTGTGCATTTATTTGCAGACGTTACATACGCAGTCTGGATATTTTAGTACATGCTCTGTTTAGTTTTTGCCAGACAATATTTGAGATGTCTTCATGGTTATTTTTGGTTATTATAAGTTATTATAGCTTACCATTTTATTGATTTAAATGATATATTTTGTACCAATAAAAATAAAGTATTACCACTTTCTACCTCCTTCAATATGTACTTTACTCCATAATTATGTATATTTCTAAAAACTTATTTTCCTAATAAAGTCAATTTAATTTGTTGAATTAAATTTGCTAAAATCAAAGTCCCGACATCAACCTGTACATTAGACAAATTGAAAGCAATGAAGTCGAAAGCGTAAGTTCTCAATCATTCAACTTAACGACAATCGGGAAGAGGGGATACGTAAAGAGTATTGCGATTCGAGTTTACCAACCAACAAATGGATGTGGCAACCGAAAAAATGTGTTTGTTTTAAAATTGTGCAAAAATATGTTTTATAATCAAGGAGTTGATACTAAGTTAATAAATTTGCAGAATTTTCTTTATAAAGACAACTACAAAACAATATTTAAAAAAAAAGGACACATTGAACACCAAGACTCAGAATGCCAATTTGTATATCACACAAAATATTTTCCCATGTGGTTGTATAATGCGGCAGTGCGACCGCTTAAGCCACCAGGCCAACCGTGCAGTCAAGTGAAGCAAAAATAGAACTAATGGGCCGATGGAGTCGAAAGCTTTCGGGGTAGAATTAAGACAAGTACAGGCAAATTTTATTAAGGTATCTACTTACAAGAACGACAGAGAGACCTGACAAAGTACACAGATCACAATAGACACATATAAGCTTTTAACCGATCCTTAGAAATCATTGCAATATAAGAAAAAAAGCGAGTCGGACTCGCCCATGAAGGGTTCCGTAGCAGCAAGTAACATCATTTATAAGTTCTTATAATAGTGTATAGATTGAATGAAAGGTAAATTGCGGTTTACGATTTATGACGTATTAAAAAAAACTACTTACTAGATCTCGTTCAAACCAATTTTCGTTGGTAATTTACATGGTAATGTACAATATATATTTTTTTTAGTTTTATCACTCCCTTATTTTAGAAGTTACAGAGGGGGGGACACACATTTTTCCACTTTGGAAGTGTCTCTCGGAAGTTTCAACAGTATAGCTCTTATAGTTTCGGAAATAATTGGCTGTGACATACGGACGGACAGACAGACAGACAGACATGACGAATCTATAAGGGTTCGGTTTTTTGCCATTTGGCTACGGAACCCTAAAAACACTTTTTTTTCTATGTGGGTAGTTGAAAGTATAACACACTTTTTGTAAGCTCCAATTATAATTATTAATTAAAAATAGAAAAACCATATTTTAATATAATTTTAATGATTAAAATAAATCTTTAAAATAAATACCTGCTAGTCCAGTGTTATATCCTTAAAATAACTAAGATTGCAAAACACAAAATAACAAGGTAATCACAGTGTCACAATGAGCAGTTTGCAAGAACTACAGGAGTTTTTTGAGAAGAGGATGGCGATCTTTGAAGCGGATCTCTCAAAGAAGACCTCCAATAATGCTAGTCTGGCTAGTCTCGCAGAGGACTTCAATTCATTTAAAGCTCTCATTCTTGATACCCTGCGGTCCTTCAAGAGTCAGATGAATGCAATTGTAAGTGAGTTGGACAATATGGAGACCCGCAGCCGCCGCAAAATTCTTCTGGTACACGGTGTTGCAGAAAAAAAGATGACAACACACTGCAGCTGGTCACGGACATCGCAGTAAGTAAGTTGGGAATGAGCTCTTTTACATCTGAGGACATTAGCCGCTGTCATAGGATGGGTCGACAATCTTCTGGTGACAAACCAAGACCCATTCTAATAAAATTTAAAACAGTAGCAGTGCGGGACAAAGCCTGGGCGTCCAAAACTAAACTCAAGGGCACTGGTGTGACCCTCTCGGAGTTTCTGACCCGGTCGCTACACTTAGCCTTTATGGCAGCACGCGAGGAATACGGGATCACGAAATGTTGGACCAAGGAAGGTTCGGTTTTTGTTATAAGTTCTGACGGTTCACGCCACCGTATAGCTTCTGTCGCGGATCTCGACCAGATAAGGTCAGTGGTTACGGAAAAGGCCACTGCAACCAAAACCCAAGCTCCAAAACAGAAAAGAGCAGCTGCCAGTTCCAAAAAATAAGTGCTATGTATGGTTTGTTTACATGTTGATGTTTGTTTGATTACTTGTTTCTGTTATGTGTTACAGAATAGCGTTGCATTGTCTGGGTGAAATTTAAACATTTCCACTCTACCAATAGTGCTATATATAACTAATCAAATCACTTTCCTACAACATAAAAATACTCTTAATTTATTGTTATTATTGTTATTGTTAATTTAGTTAATTTACCTTACTTTTACAATACTTTTATTATCTGTCAAAATTGCGTTCCAGACTGTCAAGTGTCAATCGTTGTTGCGACAGTAATACAATAGTTTGGAACATTGTGTTTTTGCACAAGAAGTTCACTCAGATGCATGTAAAGTACTATTATATTATTATTAATTTATTTTTAACCGTCAAGGTCGTCAATGTTTTTACATGTTATTTTCTTCCTTTATTTTGCTTGATTTAGTTAATAGTGGCTAATTTGTGTGATAAAATGTCAAACACATGACTGGCGGGTGGATCAAAGTGAATAATTTTGTATTGTTTTAAAATTTTTATTTTTATTTATTTTTTATTTCTTGGTACTTTATTGAGTACTTTTATTGTTATTTTATTAACCTATTTATATATATATAATATATATAATTATTTATATTGCTATTTGTATTATCTTATTTATTTTGATACGTTATTATGTCTGACTTGATATGTAGTGATGATGACAGTTTTTATTCTTCCAACAGCCATAATACTAGTTTTGTTAGTGTACCCTCACTTCAAGAAAATCTTCAGTGTCGGTTTTCGGATGCTCCGCGGAATTTTAATGTAGTCCATATTAATGCCCAGAGTATTCCAGCTCATTTCCCCGATATGCTGGCTACTTTTACCTGTAAAAACTTACACGCCATCTTAGTCTCCGAAACATGGTTAAAACCTTGTTTACCATCTACATCTTATAGTCTTCCAGGCTTCCATCTTATAAGGAACGATCGCGCGATTGGTGGTGGGGGTGGTGTTGGTATATATCTTAAACAACATATTCCATTCACCATAGTAAGTATATCCTCACAACCCCCACCACCGGACGCGGGTGAGCACCTTTTTTTAGAATTAGACATTAATCATGCAAAAATTCTACTAGGCGTTTATTACTCTCCATCATTGCGTACTAATTACTTTTCTTCTTTCGAAAAATTGCTTGAAAAACTATCTCCTTCTTATGCCCACACAATAATATTGGGTGACTTCAATACTTGCCTCTTAAAAAAAGACTATCGCTCTTCTTCGCTAACCAAAGTGGTGGAATGTAACAATCTATCACTTTTATCACTCGATGCTACACATCATTTTCCTAACTGTACTCCCTCTCTTCTTGACCTTATTCTTGTCTCTTCTACCAAACATGTCATCAGCCATGGTCAGTATCCTGCTGATGCATTTTCTTATCATGATTTGATATTTCTCTCTTACGCTATCCGTCCCCCCAAGGCAAAGCCGAGAATTCTTGTGCAACGTAATTTTAGTGGAATGAATCTTGCCAAACTTAAAGAAGACGCGCGTAACATTGACTGGTCTGCTTTATTAGATTCCCAGTGTGTGAATGAAAAAGTTGCAATATTCAATGAAAAATTAATACAACTGTACAATATGCACGCGCCTCTGCGTTCGATTAAAATCAAACATTTACCTGCCCCATGGCTCACTGAGGAGATAAAACAGATTATGGCCAAGAAGTGTTCAGCGAAAAGCAAATATAAGCGTCGACCAACAGATGCTAACCTGGAAAAATATGTGTACCTAAGAAATCTCTGCAATAAGATGTGTAGAAACGCACAACGCCAACATATTCACTCTTCCGTAGAAAACGGAGATCCAGCAAAAGTCTGGAAATTTCTAAGAACATTGGGAGTTGGAAAGTCTCGTGAAAACTCTATTCCTAAAAATTTTAACATTGATTCACTTAATAAACATTTCTCTGCCTCTTCTGACATTAGTAATAACACTAAAGCCAATACTTTAAGAAATCTTTCCTCTACTCCAACTCCCAACTATCCATCTTTTATGTTTGATCAACTGTCTGTTTGTGATGTTAAGAAGACCATCCTAGCGATCTCGTCGAGTGCAGTCGGTAGTGATTGTATCAGCCGAAACATGATTCTCCCTATCCTTGACGAAATCCTGATTATCCTATGCAACATCCTGAATTACTCCATCACAAGTGGTGTTTTTCCAACTGCATGGAAAGATGCTCAACTAATCCCTCTTCCTAAAAAATCCAAACCCTCTTCGTTTTCTGATTATCGGCCCATATCCATTTTACCTTTCCTATCCAAAGTGCTCGAGCGCCTTATCCACTCTCAGCTGAGTAGCTTCCTTTCCAAAAATTCATTATTGAATCCCTTCCAATCCGGCTTTCGTCCTGGTCACAGCACTTCTTCTGCGCTGGTACATATCACAGATAGCATCAGACTGGGCATGGACAGTGGAATGATCACAGTACTCACCTTACTCGATTTCAGCAACGCTTTTAATACTGTAGATTTTCACATTCTGCTTGGCATACTACGGTCTCTTAACATATCTCCAAGGGCAATTGATTGGTTTCATAGTTACCTGTTTGGTCGCCGGCAACGTATTTGCATCGAAGACTCAATGTCCTCCTGGTGCGATATTTCTGCTGGTGTACCACAGGGTGGCGTTCTATCTCCGTTACTCTTCGCAGTTTTTATAAACTCTATCTCTACTCAATTAAATTCTCACTACCATCTTTATGCAGACGATCTACAAATATATACACAAGCCAAGCTTAACTTATTACCGGAAGCTTTTAATACAATTAATGCTGACCTGCGTCGCATTAGCGATTGGAGTCTTAACCACGGCCTCAAGGTTAATCCTGTAAAAACGCAGGTATGTATTATCGGCAGTCCCGGAATGATCTCAAGGGTTAACTGGACACAGCTGCCGCAAATACAGTTCAATGGCACTAACCTTGAGATTAGTACTAGCGTCAAAAACTTGGGTATTTACATCGATAGTACTCTTTCCTGGGGTTCACAAATGCAAGAAGTTAGTCGCAAGTTATTTGCTTCTGTCGGGTCTCTCCGAAGACTACGAAACTTTCTTCCGACTGCAACTAGGGCTGCACTTGCACAAGCACTTCTTCTCCCAGTTCTCGACTATGCCGATGTCAGCTATCTTGATCTCACTGAAGCACAACTAGATAAGCTTGAGCGACTTCAAAATCTCTGTATACGATTTGTATTTGGCCTACGAAAATATGATCACGTCTCTGAATTCCGTCGAATGCTCAAGTGGCTTCCAATTCGCTCTCGCCGGAATACTCATATTCTAACTCTTCTCTATAACATTTTGTTTAATCCCAGAGCTCCTTTCTATCTCAAAGAACGTTTCAAGTTCCTCAATGACACACATGCAAAATGTCTGCGGTCATCCGAAAATCTGAGACTGGAGATGCCTCTGCATTCCACCAAATTTTATAATCATTCGTTTACTGTTGAAGCAATACGATTATGGAATGCACTGCCGACAAATATTAAGAAAGCGCAAACACTAACTAAATTTAAAAAAATGGTTCACGAATACTATGCATCATAACTTAGGTAATCACGATCAAGGATATGTAATTTATGGTTTTGTTTCTAGAATTTCATTTAATTAACTAGTTATATTTATGTATGTATGTATGTATGTATGTGTGTATGTATGTATATGTGTATGTGTGTGTATGTGTATATGTATATATATGTATATATATATATATATGTATGTTTAAGTATTATGTGTGTATGTATGCATGTAGGTCTGTATAATGAGGGATATATATATATATATATATATATATATATATATATTTTATTTACTACAGAACTCAATGCACAGTCGACTACCACCGTCTCTCCGATACATATTGATCCATCCTAAGGTTGCCTGGAAGAAATTGCCTATGGCAATAAGGCCGCCCTTTGTACACTACATATATATGTCATTTAATGTACTATAACTCTGTAACAAAGTGTGCAAATAAAGAGTTTCTATTCTATTCTATTCTAACACAAGACGTATATAAAATTATAAATCAAAGTGAAATCGTTGAAAAAATCAAATATACCATATCCATTTATTGATTACTAGTGTTTTCAGATCTACAAGGCTATAACAACTTAATAGTATAAGAGCAAGTGATTGTCGACATAGGACTAATGGCCGTCTTAAACAATTTAGCGCACTTTTTATAGACGCCATGTTTTACCATGATTACTTGTTTTCCATTGTTGTACTGCTATTCAATAATTCGTATTGGATTACTTATTTATTTTAGTAGCCGTTTCATTCTGAGAACTAAAAGCGAGGGGCTCAAATTAATTATATGGTATGATTTTATTTCAACGTACCAGTCTTTTTATTAAAATTTTGTTATAGATAGATATAGGTAGGGTTTTCCAATGTTGCAAAAATAATGTAGTATTTTTATTAAAAGTCTTTTCATGGAATTCCGTATCAATAAGTATCAATAAATAGGGGTTTAGAACATGAGAAAATTCTGGTACTTTTTGCTTGATATAAAATCAAGGGAAATGTGCGTTAGAGCTGCGATTTACATTTTTATATCACTGATTAAACTATTAATAACGAGTCCATTCGAAAAAGCCTTTCTTTCGATTATCAATCGATTCTATTTTAATTAGTGATATAAAAATGTAAACCGTAGCTCTAACCCACCTTTCCTTTGATTTTACGACGTCACAAGATTTTTCGTCACATATTATTCCATAAATAATCAAAGAATTCTAAAACTTTTAAGAAATCGTAAGTTCTCCCCGTAAATTTTGATACTTAGAAACATGAAATTTGGCAATCACACTTTATTGACCACCTTGATAATCTAAGCTACCATTTTTCTTTTCCTTTTAGTTTACGTGGATCTTGGCTTCCCGGGGACTAATGAATCAGAAGTATGTGGCCATGTCGACGACCGGTCTTAGGCGCTCTGGTCTGAGGAGGACCATATTATTTTGGGTCGCTCTGGCAGCTTGGCCTTACTCATTCAATGAAAAGCAATGAAATAAGTGCTCAGTACTGGTTTTAATACAGTCCAACCAGTCCCATCGTGTCAATGCCTGACTCAGTCATTAATAGTAGTGATGTATGTAGATACTATCCGAGTGGACAAACATAAAACATCATTCCAAAGTGGTTTTTTCTGTTCTTACGATTTAGATAGTGGATGGTACTTTCAAGCCCAACTCTATATCGAGTAGTATACTATTTAATGTTGCTGAAGATGATGATGAATCAGTTTTGAAAATATATTTATTGTACTTTTACAAAGCGTAGATCAAGATAAAAGAAAAAGGCCTTTAATAGAAACTTTACATAGCAAAATCCCTTTAACCTGTGTCTGACAGATATACAATCAAACCCTTTGTACTTGAACACTATTGTTATAATCGTGACTTTGTACAGCATATGACCAACGTCATTTTAACTGAAACTCGATAAGGTTTGACATTTTGATATTTTCTAATTGTGGATACTGCATTAAACACCATTTTTAACAAATGAAAATGTACAAAATTGAAAATAAAATTATAATGCTTAATTTTATAACAGTTAAGGAAGAGAATTTGTGGGTAAAGAATATATTTTCTCAAAAAGAAATTTGCATTTCACTTATATGAGAATATGTTTCGTACTTGATACATAATACATAGCACACACTACTGCACTCAAATAAGATAGATCAGTAGAAGCAGTAGAACTTAATTTTTCCTGCACACCTTAGTATGATATAAATTAAAAAAAGTACGATATACTAAATATGAATAAATAAATGATTAATTCATGTTCGCATAACTCTAAATTGAGAGTATTTAATCTCGCTATACAACTACCCTCATATTCTAGCAACCTAAATACACCGGATAAGTAGGTATACTTATAAATCACACTGCATAGTCGCAGATAGAAGTTAAGGTTTCTAAAGCCCAGAGAATTCACAATCCAAACTAATCCATAATGGTCAATTACAATAGATGAATGGTGTTGCTCCGATGTACTGCTCCGCTTTTTCATATCAATTCCTTATGGGTATGAAAAAGAATCCCGATTTGGATTACGTATGATTTAATAATATGCGCCTTAGAAACTATTGGAATTATAAATATTATGCGAGTACATTCAGCATTTTGCTTCCTAAAGCTTCGCATGTAGGATAAAAGCTATATTATGGTATACAAAAAAATACGCGACAAAAAATACTTAAAAATGAAATGTACATCTATACTATATAATATTATAAAGCTGCAGAGTTTGTTTGTTTGAACGCACTAATCTCTGGAACTACTGGTCCGATTTGAATGATTCTATCAGTGTTGGGTAGTCCATTTATCGACGAAGGCTATAGGCTATTTTTTTTTCAAAATTAGGGATCCGTAATAAAATTGCTATTTTGTAACACAAGGTGTAAAATCGAAAACCAATTTTTCCACGGTAACGAGAAAAACGCGGGTAAAACCGCGGGGCACGGCTAGTTAATTATAAAATAATAAAAGGGGTTACTTTTATAAGTACAAGAATATTAAGGTTTTCTTATTCTGTCCATTAAGGTATATTTATTAAATTAATTTAAATAAAATATACACTGGATTCAAATACCTCAACATAAGCGCGAATATTCAAAATATTGCCTTTGTCATTCTGTACCATAGCGGTGTTGACAAACTGACCACAGTACCATATTGACGTTGCTTTGTGAATATTACTACCGATAAACCAAAAATTAATTAAACCACTAACAAATATGGCTAACAACGCGATCAATGACAAAACACGCATTTCAATTTCCCGCTTGTACGCTCCGGTGTTTATAGTATTAGTTCTTTGTGGATATGATTACAAATTTTACAAAAGTAACATATATATTAAGTTTGCAGTGAAAATTTATTGCGTATCTGTCTTATGTTTAGTTCTATACGCATCTATAGCTTGTTGTGCGATTGAGTTATCTCAAAAGTGGGCGTTGATAGAATATTGTGGCTCAGTTATTGCTTCTCTTTACATTAAAAGTAAAGCAATACCATTTTTTCAAAGACTCACAGAAATTGATACATACTTAAGAATCAATATACGGCATTATTATAAAACTCGGTGTAAGGTTATACTATTTGCTCTTTTCACTTGGTTTGTGAGAATCGCGTATTCATTTATGTATTGTTATGCATATGTCTGTTACAAGTCTCTAATTTTGTATACGATAAGGCAGTATTCGATGTTGGCTCTCGATTTAAATCGAGTCTGGCGTAGCATACTGTTCGATGGTATTCGATACCGTATAAAGATGCTACGAATCAGGTTAGAGGAGAATCCGGAACATAATTATTATTTGTACGTAAAAGATTGTAAAATGATCAAAGAGAATAAGTTGAAGTTTTGCCTATACTTGTATAGGAGTCTTGCGGATGTGGTTGATCTTATATCACCGGAGTTGCAAATATCTGTAAGTTCATTGGTTAATAAATTTTAAATGGGTAGACTTTAATTGGTTTCAAAAAGATCGAAGATGCATCTCTACTTAGTTACTTTCTGGAAGAATTTCCAGAAAGTAACTATGATTTGTGGAACGTTTTTAATAAGTTTTTTTATATTGGCACACTTCCAACTGGTATTTAGATTTTTTTGAAAGACATTTCATCGCATCCACATTTTTGTCAAAATTATCATTACTACAAGGACTTGAAGAATTTAAATACTTAATATTGGTAGACAAAGACAAAATAATGTTTCATCTCTTAGATTATTAAATTATGAAATCTAATTATTTATTTTATTTTACTTCCAGCTTTTTCTCAGTGTAACTGGCAGTCTACCAAAGATGGTCTCAAACATATACCACATGTTTAGAGTCGCAGAAGGTCGTGTAAGTTCTTTTGTTACTTTATATATAGACGGAAATTATATAAGATAGGTATTCTACATAAAAATGAAGGATATAGCAGTAGATAGGAGTTGCAATTATTTAAATAAATAAATATTTCGCACATCTTTCCATACAACATCATCTAGTCACAAACTAAGCAGAGCTTGTATTATGGTTAAACTACTGATATAAATACATAAACATACTTTACATAAACATACTCCGATAAAAATATGTGTGGTATGTCTATGTATTTATCTCAGTTGTTTAGTACCCATAATACACCAGTACTCAAATAGTCCCCCACGAAACAGGATTTATATTCCTAATGCGGGAATTGTCTTTTAAAATAAGAAGCTTAAAACAATCTCGATTTAGATAAATAGAGTAAGGGACTGAAATCTGTTTACATCTTTTTTTATCTTTTTACATTATTTTCAGGAGCCTATAGAATCTTTGGGCTACGTCATAATGAATGTGCTTCAAATTTCGTTACTACTGTTCTCACCGTTCGTCATTGTAGAGTTTTTTTCATCAGAAGTTGAAAAAATACGACTGTTTCTTTTCCACAGATTGATAGATCAAGAAGGTAGGTAGCAACAACATGGTTTCAGTGTAAATAGTTATCATCATTAACAGCCTTTAACAGTTCACTGCTGGATAAAGGCCTCTACTTTCAAAAGAGGTTATTTCCTACAATACCAGCCTGGGCCTGCCAGATGGGATGGTAGAGAATATGTTTCAAGTTTTGAAAGAAATACACAATGCATCCAGACACCGTCTTTATGCATGAGAAATATTATTAAATATAATGTAATTCCTGATAAATAATATAAATTATAATTATTTCTTGTTCATATTATTGTATCAATAAATAAACTTTATACAAAGTATTATTGTGCATTAAGTTGGTTGAGCGATGTGAACCCAGCCCTCTTGAAAACGGTTGGGCGTACTCAAAAAAATCTTACACAAAATCTGCCGCAAATTTTATGCTCTAGAATTGTATGATTGTGTAACTAATTCTGATGTCATGTTAATGTTACAAATACCAAAGTAATCGCACAAAAACTGCTTATTGTCACCTTTGACCTTGAATAACTTACGATAAATTTCGATCATGTTCTTTATATTTTATCAATAAACAATTTACATAGTACATTTACATAGTTAAATCATCATTAATATAGTATACACATATTTACATACATAAATAAAGCTTTAACTAATACATTTCTATGGTTTTATAAGCATTGAATTATTTTCAGATTCAGAAGACAAAGAAGATATAGAAATATTTCTTCGCTACACGGATATGAGACCATTTAAATATCGGATATTTCGCGTAATACCTATCAACATGTTCTTACCTCTAGAGATGATCAACATTTGTATCAACTATGTAATTGTATTAATTAACTTTACTCACTTGTACTGATTTTGTTTTAAATATAATACCTTCACCGTAATCCCACCTATTAAATAACATTTACTGATGACGTCACTCAGGCCTTTCTTGTGAACCTATTGATACCTAATTCATTAAAATGGGATCTGTAGTTTGAATGCTGGGGTGGAACATACAAACTAAGACTGACAAGTGTTTTTAGGGTTCCGTTGCCAAATGGCTAAAAACGGAACCCTTATAGATTCGTCATGTCTGTCTGTCTGTCTGTCCGTCCGTATGTCACAGCCACTTTTTTCGGAAACCATAAGAGCTATACTTTTGAAACTTGGTAGGTAGATGTAATCTGTGAACCGCATTAAGATTTTCACATAAAAATAGAAAAAAAGCAATACATTTTGGGGGTCCCCATACTTGGAACTGAAACTTTAAAAAAAAATTTTCATCGAACCCATACGTGTATCTATGGATAGGTATTTAAAAATGATGTTGAGGTTTCTAATATCATTTTTTTCAAAACTGAATAGTTTGCGCGAGAGATACTTCCAAAGTGAAAAAATGTGTGCCCCCCCCCCTGTAACTTCTAAAATAAGAGAGTGATAAAACTAAAAAAAATATATGTTGTACATTACCATGCAAACTACCAACGAAAATTGGTTTGAACGAGATCTAGTAAGTAGTTTTTTTTTAATACGTCATAAATCGCAAACTGCAATTTACCTTCCATTCAATCAATACACTATTATTATAACAACGATCATAGTTACAACGAACTACAAGATCTTTTACATGATGCTACTTGTTGATACGGAACCCTTCATGGGCGAGTCCGACTCGTACTTGGCCGCTTTTATTTTGTCTATAACCCTACTAAAGTGGCTCTACTTTGAGTGATGAAAAACATGAGTAGAATCCAATAGTAGGGATCGACTTCCTCATTGTGTGTATAGATAATATAGCATGGTGACCGACACCGTGGTGGCCTATTCAGATGCTTCATCCTTGGGCTTCCGGCCTCACACTCACCAACGATAAACAACATGAATGCTATCATTCTTAGGTTGGTTTGATAAAAGATATAATATACTGCCTCTTTGGTCTAGTGGTAAGCGTATGCGACTGCTGATCAAGAGGTCTCGGATTCGACTCCTGAGTCGGACCAAATGTTTGTGTGATCTGCAAATATTTGTTTCGGAGTTTGGGTGTTTTCTAATGTAGGTATGTATTTACAAAAAAAAAATATGTTTATGTATTTATATCAGTTGTCTAGTAACTCATAATACAAGCTCTGCTTAGTTTGTGACTAAATGGCGTTGTGTGTTAAATGTCAGAAATATTTTTTCCAAGCAACTTTTCGATGGGTTGGTTTATTTAAAACTGTTGCTAGGTAAATGGATATGCAGACAGGTAGACTTGAATGCTACTTATTCAAGTCTAGAGGCATATCCTACTAATATTATAAACGCGAAAGTTTGTGAGTATGTATGTATGTTTGTTGCTCTTCACGCAAAACTACTGAATGGATTTTGATGAAACTTTACAATAATATAGCTTACATATTAGAATAACACATAGGCTTTTATTTACTGTGATAACCTACACGCGGGCGGAGCCGCGGGCAAAAGTAAGTCATTCATAATGCAATACTTCTATTGCATTTGTTTATCTTTTTACTATTTATTGAACTGAAAAACCAATGGGTAATTTTATATCGGTTGTAATTTCGGATTATATGATTTTTACCTACACACACACTTACGCATATAAGCCTAATTATATTTCTATATATTATACTTCTTCGTATAATGGCAAGGTTTTCAGTTCAATTTTATTTAAATAAAACAAACACTCTTTGGAAGCTTTACAAAACAATAACTCATACAACTTCAATAAGAAAATTTACTTACAAGGTTTGTAAAGAAAACTTTTTGACCCTTTGAAGTAAAGGTTTGATGGATCGAATGCACATCGGTTTAACGAATTACGGACATTTTGCTTACCCTTCATTGAATCTGATAAAGTTTAAAATCATTGTAAAATATTTGTTCCTTTTGATATTTCTTTCTACCCTTAATGGTGGGAGCAAACAGAAGGTTTGTTGAAATTGTTTTTTTCCTTAAAGACATCTCCCGCATTAAGAATGTATATCCTGTGTCGTGGGGGACTTTACAAACAAAAATGAACGGACACTAAGAACACCTAGACTCAGAACAACAATTTGCTAATTATACATATTGTTGTCCCACGTAGGATTTGAACCCGAAGTAGAAAGCGGCGTGGCGACCTCTTAAACCAAAAGCGTGCAGTCAAAAAGTTTTCTGAAGGTTTTCATGGTAGGTTTCTTATGAGACATTAGAAAATAGAGGAATCTTCTAACTATGTCCGTCTGTATGTTTATAAGCAGTAATTATGAAATGAGATTTCTTATTTTCACAAATCACGTACTACAGAACAGATATAACTGTCAGTTGCACAGCATTCAAAATATCAAATTTCTACAGCCACCTTAAATGTCAAAACAGATAGGCCCTCGTACTTGAAAAACTTTTTGAATTACTTAACGAACTGATCAGCTTGTACTCACTCTAACTTTTATAGTCCATTCGCTGAAGAAGTATATCTACATGCATATTTTTAACCGACTTCAAAAAAAAGGAGGAGGTTCTCAATTCGTCGGAATCTTATTTTTGTTTTTTTTTTATGTATGTTCAGCGATAATTTCGTCGTTTATGAACCGATTTCAAAAATTCTTTTTGCATTGGAATGGGCATAGCTTACAGGTGGTCCCATTGTCACCATATCGAGATCTGATGATGGGATCCCAAGGAAATCAAGGGAACTCCTCAAATATCTTAGGCACAATGTCGCGAATTGGGTACTCGGAATAGTTATTCATTGAAGTCGGTTCCTTTTTGTTAAAATTATTAATATTATTGTTACAAAATTTTACAATCAGAAATATTTCAATTTACACAGAATCAAGTTACATCGATATGCATTAATCGTCGAGTACAAAATAAAGCTGAATCACGATACTTAGTACGAGTACGATGTTCGATTATTTACTGTCTAGACTGATAGTTCCTGATGCTATTAATCATGGCTTTTTGTTACATCTCCTGAACTGTACAGCACTTAGCATAATTACAGTATTCGCTTGCAAATTACCCGCAGATAGTGGATGTTTAATAAGAATACTCTTTGAATTGGGATACTAAAAATTCTGTTCAATTTCTTCATAAAATTGTAATATTTACATTTTATTTATTTCTTTATTGATTACCGCAATATTTGACTCACGGCAAAAGTACTTGAGACATTAGCAATAAGGTACTTGGCCTACTAGACCAAGGTATATATGATCAAACTAAAACAACAGATTCGTGTGGGGAGTACCACAAAAGGCCCGATGATGCAGTCGGCTTGGTAGATTAATAAAAAAACACTAATATTGTGTACCCATAGTATATCTACAGATCGAACTAACTACTTCACAAAGCAGAAAGTGCCTAGACGACCCTTATACCACTACGCTACCCAAGCGCTCATATTACGTACCATGCTTTTACGTTCAAACTCATTTAGTTTTAAGAATTTATCTATACCTTGTCCATTCCTTTAATATCTTTTTGACACATCACGCCTATAAATTACCGTTTTTTTTTTCAAAATAATGTATTACAGTAATATTATACTTTATAGACGTGTAGTGAAGTGCCCTGTGCATAGCTAACAATCACAGACTATAAAACAGTTCTTAAAATCGATAAGTCGATTAAATGATTAAAATAATCGATCATTTTATAAAATAATTTAACTTGTGTAAGTATTGTTACTGTTAATTTAATTTAATAAAAGTCGTGTGGCACTCGGGAACTGCCTCGGTAAAACTATTGCATAGAATTTTTTATCAACATAAGCAATTATAATTATTTATTTTTTATTTATAATGCATTTTGTTTATATTAATTGAAGTTTACAAAACTATATACACTGTCTTTTTACCAACATACATTCTAACAAACTAAATCTTTCTTTCACTTTGGAAGTAAGGCCTTATTGTGCCAGTCCACAAGGCCGGCGATATAAGCGACGTCAAAAATGTTTTATTGTCCTCCAGATTTCCAAAAGATGAAAATGTGCGTAAAATGTGGTTGAAGGCTACTGGACGACAAGGTTGGGCAATAGCAAAGCTATATGTAAAAATATTTGAACGTAAGGATACATTACAGTACAAAAATATGCTGATAACTAAAGAGAAAAGAAAATAAACTAATTTCTTCAACATACTTATTTTATTTAAGGGCCAATAAATACTATAACCTTCTAAAAAATGTTTTTTTTTTAATGTAATCAATCTCGATCCCGGTTATATCCTCAGCTTTCGTTTTGAAGGCCTTCTATTCTTTTTTTTTTTTTTTTTTTTTTTTTTTACGTGTGGAAATCCCCGCGGACCGTCACCCCGTCGGGGGTTACGGCGGGGTGGTGTGTCGGACTCGAACCGACTAAAACCACACGGTGTGACCCTCTCTGCGCCTTTGTATTGGAAGGAGTCCAGGGAGGGGATTTCCTTCTGGACTCCAACCAGCGCCTGCCCGCACTGTTGCGGGCACCACCTCAAGTGTGTATTCTCTAATTGGGCAACGTCCGGTCACACGCGGACGCCGCCCCCTCGCGGTTGGCCTCTACTGCGGACGGACGGGAAACCCGTCCCACCCATCCGCGGCCACTCTCAGGGCGGCATGAGACGCAGATATGCGCGCCTCCGCCGCCCAGGGCGCCGGCGGCGGATCGGGTCCGAGTGGATATCGTCCTCCCGGGCCTTCTCCGCCACCTCCTTCTGCAAGATTACGTCCTCGCAGAAGGTTGCGACCGCGGTAAAACAACTGTCACTGCCGGCCATCGATCTTATGACGGCCGGCAGCGAGAGATCCCCTCCGATGACTGCAGTGAGGACCCGGCGCTGCGCCGCCCAAGCGGGGCAGACCGCCAGCGTGTGCTGGGCCGTGTCCTCACTGCAGTCGCAGTGGTGGCAGGCGGGACTCGGTTCCCTCCTAGCGACCGAGTGCAGATACTTTCCGAAGCAACCGTGCCCGGAAAGCACCTGCGTCAGCCGGAAGGAAAGGGTCCCGTGCTGCCGCCCTGCCCACTCCGAGATGACCGGCTGGAGAGCCTCCACGGCGGCGAAGCCAGCGCGTGGGGTCTCCAGCCGGAACGACCATCTCTGCATGGTGGCTCGGCGAGCGGCTTCGCGCCACTCGCGCACGTCCTCGGGCGGAGGGCGAAAGCCATTCTCCGCCCGGAAGTCAGCCACTCGCCGATAAACTTCGGCGAGCACTTCCGCCTCCAAATCCCACGGGGGTGTTCCGGCCAAGGCACACGCCGCCTCTGTGGACACCGTGCGGTATCCACGTATGGCTCTGACCGCCAGTATCCGCTGGGGGCGCCAGAGGCGCGCCCTGTTTTGGGCGGACAGAGCCGCCGCCCACACCGGTGCACCGTAAAGTGCCATCGACCGGACAACCCCCGTGTACAGCTGCCTAGTGGGGACACTGGCCCCGCCCAAATTGGGCAGAAGTCGCCCTAGGGCGGAGGCAGTGCCCACCAATTTAGGTCCAAGCTGTCGGAAGTGCTCGTCGAAGAGCCACCTACCGTCGAGGACCAGACCCAGGTACCTCATCTGGGCCCGGACCGGTACGAGGACCGAGTTGACCTCGATCGAGGCGCCGGCGGGCGGACCGCGACGGGGCCCATGAAATAGCAGGGCCTCCGTCTTCTCCAGGGCCACCCGCAGACCCAACGCCTCGATGCGCCCGACCACCCGGGAGACTCCCGTGGTGGCCAGGCGCGCCGCCTCCTCAAAGTTTTTCCCCCGGGCCGTGACCAGGGTGTCGTCTGCGTAACAGATTACACCCAGCCCGGGGGGGAGACGCCCTCGCAGGGCCCAGTCGTATCCCATGTTCCACAGGAGTGGTCCTAGGACAGACCCCTGTGGAACACCGCACGACATGGCCCTGCGTCTCAAGGCGCCATCTCGGTCCTCATACTCGACGGTACGCTCCTCTAAATAGTCTGCCACCAGCCGCCTCAGGTACCCTGGCACTCCGTGGTATTGGAGTGCGGCCCTGATGCAGCCGAATGGCAGACTATTGAAGGCGTTGGCGATGTCCAATGACACCGCCAACACCACTCCGCCGCCTCTCACCGCCTCTTCGGTCACGGCCCTCAGGCGCAGGATCGCGTCGACCGTCGAACGCCCTTCTCGGAAGCCGAATTGGGCGTCCGACAGGTCGGGCCCCACCTCGCTGAGGTGCCGGACGATGCGGGCAGAGAGAACCCTCTCGAACAACTTACCCGCCTCGTCCAGCAACACGATGGGCCTGTAGGCCGCGACCGAATCGGCAGGCCGTCCATGCTTTTGGATCAAAACCAGCTTCCCGCACTTCCAACGCTCAGGGAAGCGTCCGGACGCCAGGCTAGCGTCCAACACTCCCCTGAGGTGGTCCGACATGTAGTCGAGGGCACGGGCCATCACTCGGGCTGGAACCCCGTCCGGCCCGGGGGCGGTGTTCTTGGATCGAATCCGCAGAACAGCCGCCCCTACCTCAGATTCCCTGACAGGCGGAACATCACCCACGCTGCCCCGACGACGACCACGACGGGCCATCGACGGGGGTGTGTGTTCCGCCCGCTGCGGGAATAGGCCCTCGACCACTTCCTGCAGGAAGCTGGGCTGGAGAGTCTCCGTAAGGGGGGGGCCCGACGTGCGGAGCTTGTTACGCACCGCACGATAAGGGCGACCCCAGGGGTCACGCTCCAGACTCTCCAGCATCTCTTTTCTGCTCGCGTCTTTGGCGCGGCAAATGGCCAGCCTCAGAGTTTCCCGAGCTGCTCGGTACTCCTCGTGAAGCCGGTCCACCTCCTCACCGCCTCCGCGGTGACGTCGCCGACTCCGGGTGTGGGACCTCCGGGCACGTACGCAGGCCGCACGGAGGTCCGCCAACTCCTGGGACCACCAGTAGACCTCCTTCCGAGGAGGCCGACGGCCACGAACGCGGGGCATGGCCGCATCGCAGATGAGCGTTAACGCATCGGCGAAGCGACCAGCCCCCACGTCGACCTCCTCGGTCGGGGCCTGCGGAGACAGCCAAGAGCAAACAATGGCCGCCTCCTCTAGTAGGTCCCTGTCCAGCTTGGCGACAGCCCACCGCGGAAAACGGGAGGGACGCCGCGCCGCGTGACCCCTACTGGCGTCCTGGGACCGGGAGAGCTCAAATCGGATATAACGATGATCCGAGAGCGTCTCAACCTCTTCCAGGACACTCCAGTTCCTTACTCGTGCGGCGACTGCAGGGGTAGCGAACGAAAGGTCCACTATCGACCCCCCCTGCTGTCGCACGCACGTGTTGGTGGCGCCCCTGTTCAGCAAACAGAGGCCCACCGACGCCGCCCATTCCTCGACGGCTTCGCCCCTGGCGTCCGTCGCCGGGGAACCCCACGCAATGGACTTTGCATTGAAGTCCCCCAGCACGAGGACGTGCCCAGACACCAATCGCCGTATCGAGGTCTCCAAGTTGTTGAGGAAGACCTCGAAGTCGCTCAGACTCCGGTTGGGGGAGAAATATACACCATAAATGGTGATTCCCCCCCATTCGACGGCAACATATCCGGTACCCTTGTCTTTTAGCGACAAGGGCGGGGAATGAGCCGCCGTGGAGCTGACGACTGCCACGGAGCCGTCCCAGTCACCCATCCAGTTTGGACGGGGAGGGACAAAATAGGGCTCCGCGACTACGGCAACACCTATAGACCACTGCGCCATGGTTTGCAGGAAAAGATCTTGCGCCGCGGCACAGTGGTTGAGGTTCGTCTGGACCAGGAGGTTGGAGACTTGATCCATTACTGGATCGTCTCTACAACCCCCTCCATGGGCGACGACGTCGTCGCCTGATCGACGTCGGAGGCAGCCTGGGTCGCCGGGCTAGCCTCCGGCGTCTGCCGAGAAGCGCGGGGAGGCTTGCAGCCCCCCTGCCCCATCTGGTGATTGGCGGGCTTTTTAGCCGCCGCACACATCGGGCAGTGAGGGGCAGCAGAGCACTCTGCCGCCTTGTGCCCTGTTCGACCGCAGCGGAAACAAAGTTCGCTGCAGTCGAAACAGCTCTCGCACTTGGTGCGAGTGTGTCCCGCGACTAGGCACTTATAGCACCTCATCGGCCTCGCAGCCAGAACCGTGATTCTGGCATTGACAAAGCCGATGAGCATGCTCCCGGCGTCAGCCAACAATTTGGCCGACGCCACGGGACAGCTCACCCACACCGAGCCGAGGCCTCCCGGGCCCGGCCTGACGGTGCCGACTCGGATGGTGCCCGCGGCGCAGCCAGTCTTCTCCATGACTGCATCGCGGACATCCTCCGACGTGATGGAGTCGTCCAGACCCGAAATGCGCAGTTCAGCGCACTTGGTGGGCCTGGCGATCTTGACACCGTCCTGGGCGGCAAACACCTCCCGCAGCCTCTCGGCGAATGTGTCGGCCGTCTTCGAGCCCTCTGCCCCCGGGAACTCGAATACTCGAGCTCCCGTCTGGGCGCGGCGCAGCCTCATCCCCGCAGCCCCGAACTCAGCGGCGAGCCCGGGACGGGCCCCTTTGAACAGGGCCGCGTACGTGAGCCCGCCACTGGCCGCCTCCGGCGACACGGTGACGACAACCGCCGCGGTTTTGGGTGGCTGTAGCTTACGCGGCCTCTTCTTAGAGGCTGCCGCCACCGGCGGAGACTGCGGGGCTTGGGCTGCGCCTTGGGCGGCCTTCCTCGCCCGCGCTCGCTGCCGCTGCCCCCGCCTCTTGGAGGACCCCACAACCTGCCAATCCTCGTTAGAGGGGGCTGGTCCCGAGGAACCCGTCGGAGGCGCCGGAGCGGGAAGCGGGGGGAAGTCCGCTCCACTTGTGGGCGCCGTTTGAGGCCCCTTCTTGGCCGGCGCTTTGGCCGGTGCCTTGGCCGGCGCTTTGGCCGGTGCCTTGGCCGGCGCCTGGGCCGGTTTCGCGGCCCCCTTCTTCTGCCCCTTTTGATTTTGGGGGGGGGCCGGGGCTGACGTCGCCGCCGCGTAGGTCATGCGCGTTCCTACCAGAGGAAGCGCGGACGGAGCGGCAGCCTGGGGGCGCTGCGACGCGAGCGGGGGGCGGACAACCGGCGCGGGGGGAAGCCTCGCCTCCAGGCCGGCCAGTCGCCCGTCCAACATCCGCGTCATAGCGTCGAGCGCCTGACGCAGCATGGCGTCAGGGAGCTCGCCGCCAGCAGGGCCCTCCGGCCGAGACGACGCAGGCGGGGCCGGGGCCTCCATCCGAGGCGGCGCAGGTGGGGCCGGGACCTCTACCCGAGACAGGCTGGGTGGGGCCGGTACCTCTGCCCTAGACGGCCCGGGCGGGGTCGGGGCCTCCGGCTGAGATGACCCAGGCGAGGGCGGGGCCACCTGCTGAGTGCGCTGGGCCCGGAATTGGGCAAACTGCGCACTTAGCGCAGTCACCTGGGCCGTCAGGCGGGAGTTCGCCTCCTTGAGGCGCTCCATGTCCCCGCACAGGGTCCCTACAACCTCCGACAAGGCGGAGGAGTCCTTGAGGGCCCTGACAAAGACGCCCTTCAAGTTCACGGACCTGATGGCCACCTTGTTAATAATGGCCACCGCCGCGCTCGCCCTCTCCTGCACGGACACGGGGGCTTGGGGGGGTTCTCCCTCCACAAGGCCTTCTATTCTAATCCAACCATATTTGACAGATTTCTTAAACGTTTGGAACAGTAAACGGAATAACGATTCTCCCTTATTAAAGGGGAATTGTTTTAACCTGGCAACAAAGAACAGAATAAATAACAAAGAATAAAGAACAGTAACTGCATTAATTTATTTATTTCTGGACGACTGACTTAAAATGTAACTATGCACACGATAGTAAAATTAAACTTTGAAACGCGTGGTTAATAATGTCTAAATGGTTAATAAAGTTTAAATCCAGAGTTATGAACAAATACATTCGAAAAACCACATAGTACTTAGGTACTGAACCGACCTTCAAGTGACTGTGTTAGGATGTTTTCTTTATTCTGGGCTAATTATATATCATAATAGTCACTTTTATTTATTATATATATTGACTTATACAATGTTTACATACAAGCATCAAAAAATCTCCTGCATCATCGCGTTCCCAAAAGACATATTACTTAATTATTTAACAAACCAGCTAGGGATATTGGGTATACAATTGAATCATGTAATATAAAATTATTACAATCTATCTATCCATTAGACTCTTCATAATCTCTTCTTCATAATTTAAACTAGACTAGTCAGATGAGACCTCCGTTGTATTGTTTAAATGTATAAATATTTCTTATTTAGTGATCTATCATTTATACTTTTAATTATTTCATATATAATTAAAAAAAATCAAATTAACGAATAATAAATATTAAAACTAAAAATATTTAATTAAATCGATCGAAAGTTCTTCCTCAATAAAATTGATTTTAATTTCAAATCGAATCGGTGACGTGCGAGAGCGTCACTATTTTCGAAATTTCTTGAACTGTCAAAAAGATATTAAACGAATGGACAGAGTATAATAATAGTCATTAAAATCACAGATAATTCGTACTGCGCACCAGACATTTAGCTTTGCCTTGTGTAGATACAATTTTTAATTACTTCAGTAGCTTTTAATAGCTGTTGATCATAGGGATCTCCTTATAAAGGAACTTTTTGCACGCACGCACCCACACTGGCTAGACGAGTTGATATCCGGTTTGTGTCAAGTTTTCCTTCCCTTTGCAACGCTGTAGTCCAGGAATGAGTAGGGGTAGTGACAATACTAATTCTAAATCCACATGGCCAATTAAATACTTCTTCTGAAGAGATGAACATAAAGTGAAGTAAATATGAAAGTGTCAATTTACTGTTGAATATTGAGTTTATTTTTAATTTAAACATAACGTGTGAGTTTAACGATGTTATTATTCCCCCTCTGCGAAGTAAAGCGAAATAACGAGGAAAATTGGAATAATAATATGTTTTCTTCTACTAGTAATTTTTAATTAGTTCTATTTCAGTAGTAGCTTAGCAACTTTCTATCCTATTCTTAATTCCAAGCAGGGTCTCCGCAATATGTTTTGATTGTAGCTAGTTATTCCTGCGTCATATATTGCTTAAAGAAATTGATGGAATTTATACAGAGATATGCCTGATCAGCATATCTCAGATATGTGTCTATTATCGAGCACGTTGAATTCGGGCAGTCATTTCCTCGTTGAGATTAAGACGTGATGAAATGCATTGTCGCGATAGGTTTTAGAATATTTAATGTTGCAGTAAGTGAGTAAAGTTAGAGTAGTAAACCAGTATGTAAACAATAAATATGGATACAATCGTGTACACTGAAATTGTTATTCGCTATCCACCATCCATCCATCAACTTAAGGGTATAAGTTCTCCATAATTGTTGACCTAGACGACGGAACAAACCTTAAGATAAAAGTTCGCTATACTAGTCTTCGTGAAGGGTGAAATCGAGACTAAAAATACTGAACTTTAGTCCTTAAACCTCAACTTCTATTTATTGTTCAACTTCTATTTATTGTTTAATTGTTTTTGGACACTACATGTGTAAATATCAGAATTGTTACATTGTCCTCACATTTAATAAAATACCTTAAACAATGTAACCAAAAATTGTAAAAACAATGTTGGAAAAGAGTGTCAATGGAGTTTCTTGTCTGTTCTTCTCCATAGGATCTACGAATTGGAACAGACGATTAGCTTCACGACTGACTACTGACTGACTACTTGACATTTCGAAAGTGCCGTTGATACAACGGCACTTTCGAAACGTCAAGTAGTCAGTCCATAAACCATACGGTTTATTTGAAATAAAACGGTTTGATTTGATTTGATTTGATTTGATTTGATTTGATTTAAGGATACCGAAACTATTCATTGCATGGGTCACTAGGATTGGACATAAACTATTAATCTAATCTAAAATAATTGACATAATGTGGGTGTTCGTTTTTTTTTTTTATATTGGAGCCTACTCTGCCTGATGGTGAGCATGAGTAGTACTAAATCTATGTGGTTTCCTATGTATGGTTGGAAATAGAATTTGGAACTACCTCGTTGATCTAGTGAATAGCGTATGCAACTGCAAATCAAGAGGTCTCGGGTTCTAATCCCGGTCGGGCTAAAGTGTTTTTCTTAGGAAACTCCTAATTGCACTCCGGTGTTTGGAAAATTGGCAGTGATTCACGCCTGTGCCTCGGAGAACACGTAAAGCCGGTCCCGGTTGTCATAAACATCTATGGCAATCGTTATTAAAAGTCACCTTCCTCAAATATACTGAAAACTAGTTAAACATTCCAATTTCAGTTCTCCTTTAGGGTTGCGGAGGTCCGATGCCAGTCGCTCCGTGGAAAAACTGATATTCAGGTAAAACCGGTTGACTAGAAGCCAAACCCAAATAATATCGGGAATAAGGCTAGGAAGAAGAAGTTTAGGGATAGAATTTATTATTACTTATATATAACTAAAGTTTTTAATATGAGTATGCCATATCCACAAAGAGCACACATCTTCGTATCAGACTCGAGTCTCCGAAGAGACAATAGTACTTTCTTCTTTTATCTTCTATATTAAGGACTGTAGTGACGCAATATCCGGGCTCGAATGCGCTATAGTTTCATTACATAACCTTCTTATCGCTCTACTTTAGTTTTCGTAAAGTTTTTGTTTGTTGGAACAATATTAGCTTTCTTAGTCTTATCTATTTTTTGTAAGTAACTGTTATTAAGGCACACTAAGTTGGTTTTCATAAATAAATATCATATCTTGAGTAATAGAGATTTCACAATTTGTTTAATTTACGGGCAAACAACTTTTTTTTTACTCGTAAAACATCCTCGAACCGTCAATGGTTTAGTAAAACTCTTAAGTCTTCTTGTTTCGTTGATTTAGTTGATTTAAATATCATCATCATCAGCCTCTCCAATTG
Source organism: Phragmatobia fuliginosa (assembly GCA_932526445.1). Classification (NCBI taxonomy): domain Eukaryota; kingdom Metazoa; phylum Arthropoda; class Insecta; order Lepidoptera; family Erebidae; genus Phragmatobia; species Phragmatobia fuliginosa. The sequence goes on along the minus strand of OW052078.1, from coordinate 14,342,725 downwards.
CACGTCACCTGGTTCGATCCTCGGCTACTCGCATACAGCTCCTACCAGCCGTCATGCGCAAGTCATCACTCCACCATTAGATAATTTAGACATATATTTAATAAGTGCTACGAATTATATAGTAGTAGTTTTGTAGCAATCGTAGATGCTCTACGATTTCGAGAAAATATTTATATCGATAAGCTACGTATATTAGAACAAAAATGCTCAATTATAAAGGTACAGAACTGTGTTTGTTTTTCAAGAAAAATATTTTAGTACTGGTAACAAGTGTATTATTACATTAGGAATGTGGTAGTGCGTATGTAAATTAACAAATAATTTACGCAACAATCTACTTATAAATTGACGACTACTTAATGGGGCAGAGAATAATGAGAACTTTTATAGTTACTGAATATATTTACGACCCTGTGGTGACGGATTAAGAATACAAAGTGTCACCACCCCTATTCATCCCACGGGTGTCGTAAAAGGCGACTAAGCGATAAACTACGCAAGACAACATCAATGCAAAATGAAGGAAAACTTGAAACCAACCCTAAACCAACCCGTCTGGCCAGCGTGGTATAGTGGGTCAAAACCTCCTTTCTAAGGAGAGGCCTATGTCCAGCAGTGGACTGTTAAAGGCTGTTGATGGTGAATATATTTAAGATCCCCTCATAACAACAAGAATATTAATACCAATTATTCACCGCAATTAGAATCTGCAAACAAACAAAATCACAGGCTTACAAGACACTAAAATATTCTTCGACTTATTATAATCAGTAAACAAAGAGCACTAAGATTTAAGTGGCGCTTACAAGAAGTTTGTGTGGTTACTCTTATACAACATGTTAATCTGAGTTACAAACAAGTGTCTACATCTATCGCCAAATTACTGTAAATATACACAATCAGACGCATAAGAACAATCGCCATCCATTCCACTTCAAGGCAATCCAATCCATTTGCAAATAGAAGTAGAATTCGTTGGTTAATTGTCATTTTACAACCTTAACAGTACACATAGAAAAGAAAATCCCAAAGTAAAATAAACTCTATGTCTTTCAAAATAAGGAATAGGAGGTTTGGAATGTACTATGGTTTCTAGGTGAGTTAGGTTGTGTTGGGCCACGAAATACGAGTATTGTTCAGTTGCGCGCCCGTGAGTGAATTGGTTTTGAAATGTGAAGGGTTTTAGACGGTATTGCTGTTCTAACTTTTGTTTAGAAATGTAGATATTGTTTTAGGATTAAACGGTTTTGAATCTTCGTTTACGTTGCGCCTAAGTTTAGTTAACTGGTTCCTAAACGGAATGTTGTCTTTAATTTTAAAGTTTTTTGAAGATTGTGACAAATGTTTGTTTTTCCTTGTATTTTTTTCATTTAATAACGCTGAACGAACGAATTAATCTTATAGTATCTAAATAAATCTTACTAATACTCCTCCATCATAGGTGATATAGGCACCTATGTGATATCTATATAGACGTAAATGTATAAATGTACGAGTATGTTAATAGAATTTGGAAATTAAAAAAAAAAATTGGACATCTTACACACAACATCATCTAGTCCCAAAGTAAGCATAGCTTGTGTTATGGGTACTAAACAACTGATATAAATACATAAACATACTTTTTTTATGTAAATACATACATATTATACATAGAAAACACCCAGACTCCGAAACAAATACTATATGTATGTATTTACAAAAAAGAAGTATGTTTATGTATTTATATCAGTTGTTTAGTACCCATAACACAAGCTCTGCTTAGCTTGGGACTAGATGATGTTAAAAATAAATAAAAAAAAAAATAAAAAAAAAATATTATACATAGAAAAACACCCAGACTCCGAAACAAATATTTGTGGATCACACAAATATTTTGCCCGACCCGGGAATCGAACCCGAGACCTCTTGATCAGCAGCCGCATACGCTAACCACTAGACCAACAAGGCAGTCAAATGAATAGAATAGAATGGTGTACAACTCCAAAACCCGATGTAAATAGCAATGAATGGTTATTTATTACTTTATGAGCTATAGTATTTCAACTCATCCTATTTTAACAAACAATATTTATAATAATACGTGAAATATATAAAGTTTCCATAAACAAGATATAACAACCCCTCAATTTGTTGTAAAATCTAAACATTTTCTCAAAACTCCCTTCTAAGGTTTCTCGAATTACGTGTAACGAAACCCAATAAAAAATAATAAGACAAAATAAAGCCGCGAACACACGTAACGTGATATTTTAAAAGAAAAAGAAATATTCGGACACAGAAGACCTTTAAAACGGAAGGGGAGGCAATTTAATTTACTTTCGGACCTTCTATTCAGTGAAATCCAAAGCATATTGGACAAATATAAAAAGCTTTGATGTAATGTTATCCCTCTATTATTTTTTCGTTTATTAGCTTCGTTTCGAGATTCTTGTTTTGGATATTTTGCTATAAGATAGTTTGGTTATTCTACCAGGAAACTTTGATTGAATATTTTTGTGAAATTACTAGGCAAGAAAGACCAACCTATTTACAATTGAATATAACAATAAGAAGATTAATACAATGTTTTTGGTTTACACCGAAGCAAGCAACATAAAAATACTAGCGCATAGTGCAATTAAATTTTTCGGGACAGTGAAGATATAACTATAGAATGTCGGTATACTTTGCAAAGTAATTGTGGTTTTGCAAACTAATACTTTTATTGATTGTTTTTGAATATTCAACAATTTTATAATAACCAAAATAGGACCTGTATACACTTGGTGTTCGGTACAGCAACGTTATTTACTTTATTAATATTTACAATTCCAACATAAATTGACTGGCCTTTCCCATTAAACAATGTTAGTTACATACTGTATTCTAATTTAAATAACTACATTTTTGTGTTTTCTTTCTTGTATTTTCAATAAATAGTTTGTGGTAAAATTCAGCAAATAAAATAAATATATCGTATACACAACGTCATCTAGTCCCTAACAGTACACTATCGGTACTAGATAACCAATCTAAATTCTTAAACATACTTTTTTTGTAAATACATTCATATTGTACTCGTACTATAAAGAACACCCAAACTCCGCACAATCACAAACATTTGCGATTGCACAAACATTTGATCCAACTCGGGAATAGATTAATGGGCTTGGGTCTCCTCTGCAGAGATGCTTAAGGCCATACGTCTCCACGTTTACTGAGTGCGGGTTAGGGACTGGCAAGCACGTGCATACGTAATCTTGCCGGATGTTTATTAGCCGAACGAAGGCCTCCAAATAGGCTTCACGACTGTTATGGTTACAACCGGAACTAACTGCTTAACGTGACCTCTGAATCACAAAAACACTCATAACATATCGTGTCACAAACGGCTACCCATCTAGGTACTAGGTACTGACCGGGAACGTCGTTGCTTACCCTCGGGTGATTGTTTCCAATCACCTAAGACCACGGGTATGAGTGCTTCTAGTTGAATAGTATTCTATATTCTTCTATTAGCGGTTCTAGTTAAATAGTAAAAAAGTAAATAAAAAAAACCTAAAACATTACCAAACCCTAATTATAAGCCGATGTCATCTTTTTAACTTCGGGATAGGTGGTGTGTGTCAGATTCGTTCGGCCTAAAATTACATAGTATAAATGGAGAATCAACTTCTAAGTACATTTCATATATCAATATAAATATATTATAATGTATGTACAATGTTGGTTATAAACTAAAAGTAAAACAAATAACCTAAAACTAAAAACCTTAATAAAATATAATATTATAACTAAAATATATCGTTAAAAGGAGTCCCTTTAGGCATGGTACCGAAGATACTGGCAGCATTCCCCCTTTGAATAGCTAGACTAATTCTTTGACCGAGGTAACTGCCAGCTCTTCGGTCTCCTGTGATGTCGACTAATCTTTTTGCTATTTCCTTGAAAAGCTTAATAGCGCTAGGACCCCACGACCCAAGGGTCTCGACACCGAATGGGACAAAATCATATTAATAAATGTAATGTAATGTATGTGTTCTTTTTAATAAATGTCGATATAAATCCCTACTCGTATATATAAATGTAATTATAATATCCCGAAGTACCACCCAAAAAGTCGTCCGATCCCAATCTAGGCAAGCCTGTTCTATGGTAACAATACTTTTGATAAACATATAAATCAAAGACATTCCCTAATCTCAATTAACGTGTCAAACGCTCAAAATAACGTACATGTGACGAAGAGAATAGGCACAAATTATTAAATTTTAATAGATATGATAGCAAAGTGCGCGTCGATCCGTTGCGTGATCACGTCAAAGAGAAAATTCCTTTGTCATTATATCTCGTCATTTTATTTTTCATTTCGACCGTTGTGCCCTCAGCTTTATGATGTATTAATTGCTTTTATTATGAAGAATGTTAAATTTATTATGAAACCTTTTATTATTATTTTGTATGATATTTATTTGTTGTAAAAGTGTGTTTGAAAGATTAGTCAAGGAAGACTCACACTTAAGCTTTTTCTAAATTAATTCTTATCCAACATTGCAATCAAAAATTGTTAAATTAAACTCAGTGGCGCTTTTTGTAAACTTTGTAAGGTTTACTGCACGGTTGGCCTAGTGGTTTTAACGATCGCCATATCGCTTTCTACTGCGCCAAGTGTTGTGGGTACAGATCTTTCACGGGAATACTCTTTGTTTGATCCACAAATTGATATTCTGAGTCTGCGTGTTCTTTTTGTCAGTTTCTTGTATGTTCGTAAAGTTTACCATGACACAGGACCATACTATATTCCTAATACCGGAGTTGTTTTTTAAAAGATGAGATGATGAATTCTCACTCATAATACAATATATATATGTATTGTATTTATTTGTGGATTTAGATACAAAATTATGCTCACTAAAAATCAATAAAAAAGGCAACATCTGGTAAAAATACAATTTCAATGTAGAAGTCGGATTTCATTTTTTTTAAAACAGACAAATAAACCTCTGTACATTTTTTCTGGTACCTTCTGTTGGCATTTTCTTTGAAGAGTTCCTCTCTACTTGCATTATGCAGATAGTTAACATCAATACCAGTCATCATCCGTGATTAGCGGCAATAGTAAGTCACTCAAGCAGTCAAGCTAGAGGACTACCATGATCAAAGAACTACTTAAACTCTCTAAACTATCATAATGGGCCTGCTTGTTCACTTGTATCCTTATGATATGGCGTTATCAAAAGTTAGAATAATATAACTTCAAGATTCAGTAAAGTTAGGTAGTATAGTATAAATGGTATCAATTCGTATGGTACATACAGCAAATGAAATATCTGATCATATATACATGTGTACGTCTTAACATGTTTAAAGTATAAATAAAGTCATTTCTTAAGTCACGTTTTAAGATTCAATTTTTCGAATCTGATCATCCTGTGCCAATATATTAAAATTTGATTCTAACTAAGCGATGCGTGAAATATTAGCTCAGTAGATCACATGCTGCACTTCTGGTTTCTGCTCACACTTTCCATCAGACAGAGTAGTTATTTTGGCAACTCACTATATAAAATAATGTTCATTCAAATTACAGGGAATTTGTATTATTGTATGAAAATCCATTCAGCATACACCATCAGTTCTTGCTCTTCAGGGAAGGGGATGGTAGGGCTAATTCTCCTAACAGGCTTCTGTTCAGGCTGTTAATGCCTGGTCAGCCCAATGATTGATTTTATGAAGTGCTGCAAACACGTTAATCGATATGACAACTTTTTATATCGCGATACAAGGTTAACACATACAATGTAGTTCTTTGTATCTACGTTAGATGGCACTGTAGTATACTTTTACTGTCAGAAGTAAAAGTCATGACAAGTTTATTGCTGTATATGAGAAGAAAAGAAATCTTCTTCTTCTCAAATCTCAGAAGAAACTGGTGAACAATTGTAAAGTCTTCCATTTACCTATGTCGTAAAACATAATTCTCATTAGCACTTACAAGTCACGAGCGGTTGTTAAGTTAACGTGCACGTAAACGTTTCCCTCTAATCCGTGGCGCGTATAAAATGCGCTGTGAACGAACCATAATATACGCGTTAACGTTATCTCGACGTATAATCGTTAAGTGTTGTGTTTGATAAGGCAAGTGTAAGCTTTATTGGTTTGTGTTATGTGAATATTTCGAATGCTGAGATCAAGAAGTTTAAAATGTAGTAGAGGGTGTTCTGGTACTGTTACAATAATATACAATTTACAGTAGAATATTCCGTGTGGTGACGGATTAAGAATACAGAGTGTCACCATCCCAATTCATCCCGCGGGTGTCGTAAGAGGCGACTAAGGGATAAACTACGCAAGGCCACATCAATGCAAAGAGAAGAAAAACTTGAAACCAACCCTATACCAGCCCGTCTGGCCAGCGTGGTATAGTAGGCCAAAACCTCCTTTCTAAGGAGAGTCCTATGTCCAGCTGTGGACTGTTGAAGGCTGTTGATGATGAAAACAAAGAAGAAAAATGTAGATTTGTTTTCATAATCTTATTTATTTATTCTATGCCAACTCTATGGGCTTCTGTACATCAGAGGACTTGACACAATGTCCTGGACAGTTCCAGTTCCAATGTTTCTAGTCAAGTTAAATGATAATAAAATTTCAAACTCTTATATATCATCGAGAAAAAAAAATGATTGAAATAAATTTAAAAATTGTTAAAATTACCATGACTCTTGTATAACAAATGTAAATAATATTTTTAATAATATACCCCTCACGTGTTATTGTTAATGTTTCTCAAAATTGCTAAGTTTACGGTAAATATGGATAAAAATGGGACTTTTCTACAGAAGACATACTTGTACTTTACAATGAAGTTGTAAAAAAATCATAGACAATTCAAAAAGGAGGCCCAAGATTTTTGTTTTATTTAACAATTCTACTTTGCCTATTTATAACCTTACCCATATACTTACAGAAACCTTATAATAATAATACTTCATCTCTAATCTCGTAATTACAGTGAAAACGTAAAGTTGAGATGAAATTTTAATCGCCATCACTCTGCACCCTTCACACCGCACCCCTGCCAGTCCTCATTAACACAACATTTGAAGATTTAAACAGTCATCGCTCGCTGATGAGTTGTAAACTTGTAAGTTAATGCTGAGATATGTATATTTAGCTTACGCTCAACCAAACGAAATTTTTTTACGGGCTTTTGAGGAAATCTCCTATAATAAAATATTAATTTATCTTGCTACCTATACGAACTTATGTAAGTATATAAAAATTGTATTAGACTGAAAGCTTTACAGATACTCATTGACATCATGACTATTTCTTTTTTAAGATACACACTCACTAACAATCAGTACAATGCTTTTAAATTGTAGCTAAATGTGAATTACAAATCACATATTGTCAAACAAGAATAATAAACTTCCTGTTCTAAAACCATCATCATCAATAATCCATAACTATCCCCCTACTGAGGTCGGGTCTCCTTTCAGGAGAGCTGGCCGTTAGTTGCTTTTAGGCCCCTCAAAGGCCTCCAACTAAGCTTAACGTGACTTCCGAATTACGAAAATGCTCATGGTGTCATCGATCCAGGTACCTATTGACCGCGCTGTTGTTACTTGCCCTCGTTGATTGTTTACAATGACCTAAGGCAACGGCTCTGAACGCATCGAATAAATGAATTTTAAAATCGAACAAATTATATACACTACATTATACGACATCAAGCCTTCCGTAGCGTAACATCAGTATGTTGACACCTTTAGCACAACAGACATAGGCGTTTTATCTTGTCGTGAAAACAGACAAGTTTTAACGTTTATTAACGGTAGTATTCCAAGTAATTAGTCACCCAGTGTTCTTGTATATCAAACGTTGTTGTAAACTTTATGCGGTACTTTTGTGCGTAGCTCTTACTTCTTGTTGCATTAAAACACACTTAGTTGTGTCACAGTGAGATCACAGTAAAATTATCATAATTTTGTGTTCATATAAATCCTGTATTATACATTATATTTGGTAGTACTTAGCATAATCCAAACAAGCTATTGTTTTATTGTTAAAATATTCAAGATGTTGTAAGTAGGTATGTACAAAAAATTTCGTATTAAAAACAAGGGGTAAGTGATCTCCATCTGAAAGATACGGTAGAGTAATCGATACTGCACCAACTAAATTTCTTATATTCATAGTATATGTAGATGTAAATATGTAATAAGTACAGTTAATATTAATTTAAAATGTACCTAAATATTTATATTTGTATACGAACTTATTTATGTACATATGTTATGTATACTTTAGATGTTTAGTTGTGAAACTTATGTTCACAAGATTTCTACAAGCTGATAATGCCCTGGTATTAAGTCCGCAGATGTTCATTATGCACAAAGTTATAAATAAATACAAATAATTGTTAAAATTAAACTCACTTGTATTTTGGTTTCACTATTTAATTAATTAAAACTTGCTATAACTCGAAACAGATCATGTAAAAGTTTTACGTTCAATAGTGGAACTAAAATACAAGTCGCATTATATGTGAAAATGTAGTAGAGCTGATTTCAGCACGAATGGGCCGACTCGACAGGGTCAGTACTACCCTCACACAGAAGACCATCCTAATAATGACAGCATACTTGCTGTCGTATTTCGTTGGTGAGTGTGAGACCAGAGGCCCAGTATTTTCGCATCAATCTCGCGGCCATCGACGGCCGGGAAAATGATTCAAAATTATCTAACTAGGCCGCCATGGTATGGGTCACCATGCTACATTGCCTACCCTCACAATAAGCATGGTGGCCCCTACTCCTGGATACTACTCCTGCTTTCCATCAGGCAGAGTAGAGTCACTTTGCTAAGCTAAATTATAAAAAAAAGCAAGTGAGTTTAATTTTAACAATGTAATTTAACAAGTTCCACCAAGTACCGATAACCGAAAGTATAAATTATACAAATAGTGGAATGAAATCACATATGCTTTGTACTGCTAACTAAATATTACGTGGACATAATCTGTCGATGTACAAAAGTGCATAAAGTTATAAATATATTAAATTCTTTGTACTCTTAACCAGGTACATCGTTTAACAGCGACAGAAAGCGAAAATGTCGTTTGTCGTATATTTCACAAAATAACTTTTGATATATTTTTGATCAGAAAAAACCCGCTATGAATAGTCTGTATCTCATTACGCAAGGTTTTAAATACAGAAAATATTTTTCAAATGTCACCTTACTATCCTTATTAATGTACGAGTTATGAATTTTTGAAATTATTTTTTGGATCTGGTGTAAAGTTGAACATTTCTGCTTTCTGCGGTCGATATGTACTTGTTAACGAAAACAATGTTTAAAATTAAAAAAAAAATAACAACTTTCTTCAAAACAATAACACACCAAAACCAAAGATCACTTTTATTAAAAATGATAAATCACATCGTACGAGGCGAGTTGCACCGATGCAATATACTTGACACGCCATTTGTCAAAACGGGAGTGTTGCAACAGATTCTTAACCCGACCGCTGAGAACGTGTTACACCCACTCGAATTTTATTACTACCATGGACTACTCTATAACTACAGTAGTAACAGTTAATACGTACTTAAAACCAATAATACAATACAAGCTGTGCTTACTTTCTTTTCACGACCTTTCCGCTGTGAGCGGCAGCTAAGAGCGAAACGCCGAGCGGTAATATCAAAAGTATAAAAATGTACGAGGCACGCCACGAGTCGCCGCTCATAGCGAAAAAGCTAGCGGTTTTTGCCTAGCGAATTGCTACAGCGGCGAGCGGTATGGAGAGCGGCAGGAACAAAGGCACAAGTTAGTATGTGCGACGCCACGAAACAGAGCAGCGTGGACAGCGGTGCAGGAGTGACGGACTCAGCGGCGTTAAATAAAAACAAAAAATTTTAGACGATTTTATGGCGGTAATGGATACCGAGGCTTTTATAACAGAAATTTAAATAGACCGCCTATATGGATGTCAAAATATCCCCAACATAAATATAAAAAGGTTGTGGGAAGAAATTAAACAATGTTTTCCGGAATATAATGGTACTTACGTTTAATTTAAATTGATAACACAAAAACATAGAACCTAGGTACCTACCAAACGAAGCTACTGATATGTTGACAAAACTACTGGTATGTTTACGTAATGTAGGTGGATAGTTGACAAGTTTTAAAAGTTATTTTTTTTCTCTGTCAGTAGGTACCTAATTAGCAAAACAGTTTACATATCAGTAGTTTTGTCTGTAGATATAACTACACACGAAACTACTAGTATGTCTTATACGCAATGTAAGTAGTTGACAATTTTTTAAAGTTTTTTCTCTCTGTAAGTACATACTTAGCAAAACACTTGGTAACATCAGTTACTTCTTATAGGTAGGACCTTCGTATAGGTCACTAAATCCACCATCTAAATACCGATCTTTATTTAGTTCGTGCACTCATTCTATCATATTTAAAAAAAAAAGTTGTTTCCAAACAGACAGGGGATAATTTTTATAACGCCATGATTTTTAACACGTTTCGACTACCTAAATACGTCCACCGTCGCCGCTGCAACTAACCGCTACTAAGGTTAGTGGCGTGCAAAACGCACCGCTCACCGACGCCGCTCCGCTTTTCGCTAAGACCAAAACTCGTGGCCAGGCCGTTAGTTTGGGACTGGATGACGTTGTGTGTAAGATGTCCAAAATATTTAGTTATTTATTTAATAAGCTTGAACAGCGTATGTTTAGTGATTATAGTAGTAAACGGTAGTTCTTCAGTCATAATAAAATTAATTACTGTTCGAATGGCTTTTTGTAGCAGGGGTATGTTTTGTGCCCTATACTACGACTGTATGCTTGTAAATCGAAAACAGGAACCCCTTTTTTAATAAACAAACATATAAACAAACATAACAAAGCCTGCTCTTTTGCTTTTTGCATCAAGTTAACACCGGTCTTCGCATGTCATCCTGCCATCTAATCAGGCCCGCGTTACGTTTGCCAAAACGCAGTCTCCGTTAGGTTCTGGACATGCTGGTTAGGTTATCTGTTCTGCGACAAATATGACCAGCTCATTGCCAATTCAACCTTTTAACTTTCAGAGCCATTTGTAATTTGGTTACGTTGGTTCTCTGACGGATTACTTTATTTATTTTATTTATTTATTTATTGTTATCAAAAAGTTACACAGTTCAAGCAACAAATCCGATGCCGCACAAACTCATTCGAGTTTTTCTGTGCATCGGTATCATCATCAATACATATAAATTTACTTACATACTTTATGAATATAATGAATCAGCCAGCATTCTCAAATACTTCAGATACATCACAACAATAACCAAAGAACAAAGAACTTACAATACATTTTAATATGTCCAATCAATTATAAGTTTGAGAGGGTATTCATTGATATTTCTTCATACAGTATTGTTTGAATACCCACCCAAGTCACATAACAAATTACTGGCTGCCGAACACAACCAATCACTTCGCTCTTAATTTTGTAAAGCTCGTTGAGCGGGTTTAATTCCAAAAATAGTAATATAGGATAGTGTTCACCTTTACTCAAAATGAATTATATTTAATGCCACAAAACATAAAGTACGGTAATATGAAATATGACTATTGAAGTATGTGTGCTTTGATATTCGAACCAATGGTAATGGTGCAATGATTCATAATACCAGCGTGTGTTGAAACTCATTACGTGCTGCATGCATCGTGGTTGCTTTCAGATTTTGTGGGAAATTTGTGAAAAATAGCAGTATGAAAAGAAAAACGTGTATGAAGCTATTTCTTAGTTGGTTAGTTGGAAACAATCACCCAGGGTAAACCACAAAGGTCAAAGATCTAGATCTTTGACCTTTGTGTCATGATATTTTATGAGCGTTTCCGTGATTCGAAGGTCACGTTACGCAGTCGGTTGAAGTTGTTATCATAAGATAGCAGTCGTGAAGCCTTAGTTCAAGGCCTTCGGGTTGCTTAGAAACATCCAACAGCAAGATTACGTAGACACAACGTGTCTTACCAGTCCTCAACCCGCACTCGGCCAGCGTGGGGACGTATGGCCTTAACCTCTCCTGAGAGGAGACCCTAGCCCAGCAGTGAGACGTTATGGGTTGTTTATTGCTGAGTTTTGTTTTTGTATCACGCTATAGGGATTGTTTAAAATAACCATCATAGATATTCAGTCACTTATGCGACGGTACGGATGGCATAATATTTTTGCTTAGTTAACACATTTATAACCGCAATCGTCTCGCAAGCTAGATAGGCCTTAAACCGTTTACAAAATTCATTTTTTTTTGGCAGCGAAGCACAATTAATTCATTCTGAAGCATTGAACTACATAAAACTTGTTATATATTATAGCTATCGATAGGTAGGTACTATAAACCGTCAAGCATTATCCCAAAATAATTACTTTTGTACTAAAGCCGGAATCTCGCATAACTAACATATTACCCATTAAAGGTTGGCGAAACCATTCTCAATTAAGCAGATTGAACGGAGTTAACGGCGCGCACGTTAAACTGCAGTTAAATAGTGAATCGGACAGTTTATGAGTTGAGGTGCTCCGTTTTGAGGATATAATGTGATACGGTTTTATTAACGGCTGTTAAGGTTTGTTTTAAAAGCCTTCTGAATGGTTTATTGTACCTGCTGCGTACGATTGTAATGGGGATGGTTTTCTAAATTAAAATTCTTACCCTGTGAAGAGTTGAAGTCTTAATTCCGATGCAATTTATAACTTTTGTACTTATAAGGCTCTTACTTATTATTTAAACAAAATATCTATCTGTTCGTATATTAATATGGTATTTAATAAACAAGTGAGATGTTAAGGATTATCTTAAGGGATCACACAAGTAAAGTAGAAAATAATACTGAATTATTATTTTGAATGTTTTTTTTTCACAACTTATCAATCGATATATTGTTATTATAATAATATTGTTATTTTCTTATGTTTATTCCTTTTTATTCCCAATATTATTTGGGGTCGGCTTACTAATTTTTAGACGTTGCAACTGGCATCAGACCTCTGAAGGTTGAACTAGTTGTCGATGTATTATTTGAAGGTGAAGGCACTGACTTCCCAATAACGATTGGGAACTCAATGCCTTCTGCCGACGATCCCATAGGTATTCATGACAACCGGGACCGACAAAAAATTAGTCTACAGTTCCTAATTTTGAAAGATATGTATGGATCCTCAATGAAATAATTTAATTGTAATCCAAGGAAATAACAACTTCAGATAATAAACAAACAAAATATGATAAGTTCGTGCGCGTCGACCATTAAAACTCGATAAAGGGACGGCATGTACTCGTACATATGAGTTGTATGACAATTCAATTTGTGCCCCAATAATATCGGCTTACACAATAATGGACAAAAGAATCCGATGGTCGCCGAGCAACCTGAGTGTGGGTGTACGTTCAGAATACGAATACTTGTATTAAATATTCTTTAATAAACGCGGGAGGTAAAGTAGATATTTCAGTATTAAGCTCATGTCTATTAACTCTTATGTTGACTAAAGATTCGTTCACTTTTATTGTTCATCATCATCATCATCAGCCTATCGCAGTCCACTGCTGGACATAGTCCTCTCCCATTGCACACCGCTCTGATCTATTTTGGGCTTATCGCATGCAGCTCCTGTCAGCTATAAATTAACTTTTGTTGTGAATTTTAATTATTATTATTATTTTCGTCTCCCTAACCTATTCTCTACTATATTTGTGGTTTGTGCAAGGTTTCTTTTTCCATTTTCCTCTATCAGTCGTCAGTTCACTGCTTAGGTACTTCATTCTTAGACATAATATTATATACCCTTTCACTCTGTCCGTCTTTCTTTGGTCGTCCTCTACTCTTTTATCCATTGACTTATATACTTAAAACTTTCTTTACTATATTTTGCTCATATTATTATAATAAACGTAGTATTTATTTAAAACTTGTTGCTCTGTAATACAAAGGCGGACTTAGTGCCATCAGGCATTCTCTCCTGATATGATCTTCAGATCAGAAGCTAAAGCTGACTATATTTATAACTGTATGCACACAGAAGGGAGGAGTTCACCAATACCAAAATTCACATAGCGCTAAACAATACCTTAAACATTTTCATGAAAGTTTTTATAATAATTTAATTATGTCAATTTACATTTAATATTACCTATAAACATTACTATACACAAAATCCGCTAATATGAACATGATCCAAGGGCTTCACAAAATAACTGCCACCGCAAGACGCACCAAAGCATAAACAGGGGTCGGTAAATTGTGCTGCCATAATAAAAAATATATCTCAGATACTACTGACCGTCACGCAATAATATTAAGCTTTAGTTACGTATCTACTTATGGCGATATTATAACCAAGCTCTATAAAGCGTATGAACAATGTTATAAGCAAATTTAGATAAAATCTTTCACAAATGCAAAATAAATTGTTGCTGATAATTTTAACTTTAAGTTTCTATATTTCTTCAGAGTCTGTTTCCCCCTAGATAAACACTCGATACCTACTCAATACACTTATCAAAAATAAAGAACCTTTCAAAAATATTGGCGCACTCAGGTACTTTACATTTCACGAGACTAGTCAAACAGTTGCATGTAAGAATATTGAGATTTTATTGAACAAATTCTATATTGAAAACTTTTACTATGAGTACTCGATGGCATATCACTTATATAATATTTTTTGGTTGAAATTATTAGCAAAAAATTTTCTATTACTCCAAAAATTTTTAAGAACAATTGCCTTTGGGTTATTTTTGTTAACAGTAGTATGTACCTGGAACGAACTTCGTGCCATACGAGACAATTTGTGACGAAGTTTAAATGAGATGTCTTAAGTTGATTTTAATATTTCAAGATTTTCATTAATATAAAACTTGTATGATGGAATAAAATTATCCGGCATACATAATAACACAAGCTACGCACGTTTTCGGAAAAATATCAAAATACTTGAATTTAATTTGCAAGAGTTACATTAAATGTTTTTCCTCACGCATCAATGAACCAATGGTAATGTGGCTTCAGTACATACAACCTCTTTCAAACTTCTCAATATTTCACAGACGACTAACAAACTTTATCCGGCTTTACCTGCATTAAGTGATTAGTCCCATTTGAGAATAACACAGCTTGGCTCAACTGTCGAACTCTATTGTACAAAGTTTTGTTAGTGCATTGATTAATTATGAATTTATCTACACTCTAACTTTACAGGCGAATATTAACTTCACTATTTCCATTTCAACTAAATACAAACATAGTTAAAATTATAAGAGAGGACATTAGCAACGAAAATTGAATAATACAGTCTGCTATACAAATGACATTTTAAAATTTATTTGTTTTTCTGTAAAAAAAAATTTTAGTACACAAAAGAAAGGCCAATACATAGGTGAAAGACTACATTATCGGTTTGACATAAATTCTATTTTCTGACATCTATTTAATGTTATAATCTTATGTCATTAGCTTTTAGAGGGTTTAAATTAAAACAGGTCCTAACTAACGATGTAACTTTTACATGAACTTCATTATTATTTTACTGCACATCTTGCATCTGCGACATTTCTTTTTATTTCTTCAATGTATCATTGCTGTGACTGACTCTCACCTGGTTTTATTCAAATTTCCCGAAGTAGTCAATTCTCTAAAAATCAACCTGAACTATTGGAACTTTATTCAAGCATTTAGAAGACTTCATATCAAAACACATTAGTATTATGTATAGAATGGAAAGTCACATTGAGAAAAATATAACACTGAAACAACAAAGATGAAATGACCTAATGAAAAGTCACAGGAATTATATAAATACATCATTCCATTTACATATTATATTAAGCAAATGAAGCCACTACAATTTAGTCATTATTTTCAAAATATTATTATTATTCTCTTTATTTCATAATATTTACATATAAATTACATTTTTAAATATAAATATAAAAAGTACATTTAAAAATATAAAAAATAGTAGACCACCGACTTCGGGTACAGGGACCAAGAAACCGGCGGTTAGGACTCCAAAGACAGGAACCTCCTCACTATACGTGCCGTGTTAAGAAGGACTGCCTTCTGCATCAGACCCTTGATCCAGCCATCTAACGTGAGCCTCTTAAGGTGTTGGTCGAGGCTCTTGGCTATCAAACCATGAGCAGAAACAACTATCGGAACAATGATCGCCGAATCCACATTCCACATATCGACAATCTCGTGAGATAAATCCAAATATTGATTTGTTTCTCTTTTTCAACTTTCACGAGATTTTCGTCATGAGGAACAGCGATATCGACAATCATTGCGCGGCGCTCTAATCGATCTATCACCACAATATCAGGCTTATTGGCAACAATAGTCCTGTCTGTGATTACAGATCGATCCCAATATAATGTAGCACGACCATTCTCGAGAACTGGGTCGGGCTCATACCTGTAGTATGGCACCTCCAAATTCACAAGTTTGTATTTAAGGGCAAGTTGTTGGTGTACGATCCTGGCTACTTGGTTGTGTCTGTGCAAATATTCACCGTTAGCAAGACGAGAACAACCAGAAATAATATGCCTGATAGATTCCCCGGGACGGTGACATGCCCGACATATGTCAACCGTGCCATCCTTCAGGATATATTTTCGATAGTTATTCGTCATGATAACTTCGTCCATAATTGCACAAACAAATCCTTCGGTTTCTCCAAAGAGATCACCATACCGTAGCCAGGAAGTCGATGCTTTAAAGTCTATATCGGGCCCGTTCAAAGCCCGATAAAACCGACCATGAAGCTCTTTGCCCTTCCATACCTCCTTGCGATCATCAGTACTAAGTACTACAGGTTTGCGCCATCTTTAGCCAGAGCGAGTGGAGTGAATCCGTTATCCACTGCAACCACATTACGATGCACTCCCACATCGGTATTAAGAAAATATTCTCTGAGATTGTATATCTCGCGATTATGTAGGGTCTTGATATTTAAAAATCCACGACCCCCAAACTTTCGCGGGATATACAATCGCATAACCGACGAACGTGGGTGGTGCATTCGAAATGCAGTCAGTAAAGTACGGACTTTCCTGTCAAGGGCATCTAATTCAGTTTGAGTCCATCTAAGTATACCGAAGGAATACATCAGAACCGGCATGACCCAACCATTGTAGGCTCGCACCTTGTTACCCCCCGATAAAAGACTCTTAAGTACTTTTTTCAGGCGGCCAAAGAAGCGTTCCCGCAACGTTTGTTTCATATCAGATTCTGGTATTCCTAAGGACTGCGAAAAACCTAGATACTTGTAGGTTTCGGTGGCAGAAAGAGATCTGAGTTTTGTTGAATCTGAAAGTTCTATTCCTTCAGATTCTACAATCACACCTTTCTTCACATACTGCACACTTGTCTACACCAAATTCCATCTTGATGGAATTACTAAAGTTTTCAGTGACCTTTAGTAACGCTGTCAATTGTAATTTAGTGGAAGCCAGAAGTTTCAAATCATCCATGTAAAGAAGGTGAGATATAACTCGATCATCTTTCTGTAACCTATAGCCTAACCCTGAACCCTCTAAGAGAGTGCTAAGAGGGTTCAAGGCCAGACAAAACCACAAGGGACTCAAACTGTCACCTTGAAAGATGCCCCTCTCGATCTTTATAAGTACGTCGTTTACCGCAGTTTGGCGACATCCAGGATAGCGAAGGACTGTCCTCCATTGCCCCATACATGACTTCAAGAAAGTGCATAGAGTTGTATCAATTTTATACAACTCCAGCACCTTCAAAAGCCATGAATGTGGGACCGAGTCATATGCCTTCTTGTAATCTATCCAACATGTCGCCAAACTCTTATGATTACGACGTACCTGTTGGCTAATGGTCATGTCTATGATAAGGAGCTCTTTAGTGCCACGGGTCCCACTTCTACATCCATTCTGAAACACGGAAAGTATCGAATTATTATTAAGATGAGTAGTAATTTTGAGTCTCAGAATAGATGTAAGAAGTTTGTATAATGTTGGTAAACAAGTGATAGGCCGAAAATTTTTGGGATCCGTGGCAGCACCAGATTTATAGAGTAAGTGGGTTATGCCAGTGGTCAAAAATGGGGGTAATGAACTCGAATCCAACGATGTCTGAAATTGCGATGCCAAACACGCATGTGAGCTACGGAACCACTTAAGCCAAAAGTTGTGCAGTCCGTCTGGACCAGGTGATTTCCAATTCGGTAATGAACGGACTGCACAACTAACGTCCTCTGGACTGATGGCCACAGGTTCCATGGGTTTTATAGGCTCACATGAACGCTTGACATCCCAAAGCCAATCATCATCTGTATGAATGACAGGCACCGACCAGATGTTTTGCCAAAATGTATTTGTGGTATTTTGATCTGGAAAGTGCCCATCATTCACACATGGATTCGATTCCTCCCATTTTCGGTACACCCACTTCTCATTACTTTGGAACATCCGATTCTGATTATACCGATCTACTCGTTTTTTATACCGCCTAATTCTGTTTGCCCATGCATAAACTTTTTGCTTTAGAAAGTCTATGCGCTCTGTGAC
Organism: Phragmatobia fuliginosa; assembly: GCA_932526445.1. Classification (NCBI taxonomy): domain Eukaryota; kingdom Metazoa; phylum Arthropoda; class Insecta; order Lepidoptera; family Erebidae; genus Phragmatobia; species Phragmatobia fuliginosa. The sequence goes on along the minus strand of OW052078.1, from coordinate 14,324,136 downwards.
ACATGACATGTACCGTTGAGGACTAATAGCAGTCCCTAGGAATGCCTGTTTCACAAAGCGCATGACTCTCGGTCGCATATTACCAGATCTAAAACTAATTAGCTTCCCAATGAGTGTCCTTGTCTCAGCAATACGACGTTCGATTCTATACTGCCAAGCTGGCATAGTAGTTTTTGGTCGAGTAGCAGTTATATTTTCTACAAATTTGACACCAGCTACTCGACAAACTGCAATTGCCGCACAGTATAGAATGGAATATGTATCACTAAGATCTTCGCTATTATTTAAATAATCCGGTAATAACGAATCCAGGGCACTCACTAGCGCTAAATTTCGTTTATGAATGGGCAAACGAGACAACCGGGGTCTGTTATTAGAATTAACATATCGGTATTTTCCAAAGCGCTCCTTATCTTATCATTACATTGGGTACTTACGGATATAATTTCACTGTCCACTACTGCAACAACACCTTCATCTTGTGGTAACACATTCAGAACATGCGACACTGAAGGGACAGCTAAGCTATTCCGTATGTCAGAGCGAATCCTCTCAAGTACAGCATCATCCAGCAGGTGACAGCGCTGTATAGCCCGTACTTGATCCGACAATCGTTGTGCTGATACGTTGACGGCTGGTTCAAGCTCCTGAAACAAAGAGACTAGTCGAACACGGTACGCAGTAAGGTTTGTTCCCAACTCTGTAGCCCGAAAATATGCCCGCATGACGTTCTCATTTATTGAATGTGACCATTTCATGCGGCGCACACCACCACCGGTAGCGGGGACCCTTTTCGAGGTCAGTGGTCCTCGGGATCCCAAGCTGTCTGGTGGCCGGGTCCTCTCCTGCCGACGTACAGGTGTTGGCGACGTCGGCGGAGAGAAAAACTCGTCGCTCGAAGTAGAGCTCGACGCCTCTGCACCAGTCGGAACTTCTTTGGTTTCTTGCATTGACGGCAAGGCGGAGCGGAGCGACGAGTCCGGGGTTGTTTCTTGTGCTTTTCGTCTAGCTCTTGTTAACATCTTTTTATAATTTCTCACTTTCTGTTTAATTGTGCATATTGGTTTGACATGACGTTTTAAACGTCATGTCTTTTAAAATTGTTATTACTAAGTTTATTCCATTAAAATTCATTTTATTTCTTTATTTTTATAATTTTTATAACATTTATTTTTAAATATGTATAATATTGGTATTAAATATTGTTTAAATGGGAAAATAATTTATTTTAAAAATATGTAAGAGAAATTCTGATGTCTTTGAGTGTTGCTAGATTATTAGTTATAGTTATATATAAATGTACTTAACGGACAGACAAGGAGTACCCGATAATGAAAAAGTATAATTTTATTATTATTATTATTATTTTCATTTATTTTGGTACAAACAGTCATTAATACAAAGTTATATATAAATGTACTTAACGGACAGACAAGGAGTACCCGATAATGAAAAAGTATAATTTTAACAAAAAGAAACCGACTTCAAAGAAAAACTATTCCGAGTACCCAAATCGCGACAATTGTGCATATGATATTTGAGGAGTTCCTTCGATTTCCTTGGGATCCCATCATCAGATCCCAAAATGGTGACGATGGGACCACTTGTAAGCTACGCCCATTCCAATGCTAAAATAATTTTTGTAATCGGTTCATAAACGACGAAATTATCGCTGAACATACATAAAAAAAAAAAAAGATTCAGACGAATTGAGAACCTCCTCCTGTTTTTTTAAGTCGTATAAAAATATAATACTTACGTTTTCGCGTCAGCATAAGTAAACTTCTTGAAGCAAATATAACCAAAACAAAATAGGAATCGACTTTCGTATAACGTATAGTACATAAATAAATCTCTTAGTCAGAGAAGTTACAATACAAATAAAATCACACCCCTCTCATAATGGTTTCTTAAACATTCATCAGTCACCTTTTATTTGTCTGTCTGTGCGACATGTCTCGGAAGCAGGAGGGCGATAGAGCGAAGTATTAATGGCAGTGCTAATGATCTGTGATACGTGTTTGTATATTCAGGCTACATGCTTCTAAAACAAATTATTTATTTCAAAGAGATATTTCTGATAAACGTAAATTATGTATCAGAGGGTCGTCCTAAGGCAGAACGAAAGCGTAAAAAGGCCTTAATGATATACCTTCTTCTCATGATGGATGAAGTTATTATACGATTAATAAATACTAGTTGCGATTAATTTAAATTTATTTGGTGGCTTGGCCACGTTGAAAGAATGGGAGTAGATCGAGGAGTGAAAAGAGCCTATCTGGGTCGTCCAATCGGACGACGTCCGGTTGGGCGACCCAGATATCGCTCGAGCGATACAGTACAGGCGGACCTTGGGGAGCTTCAAGCTGACAACTGGCGACAAGCAGGCCAGGATCGAATGGAGTGGCGTTCTCTTGTGTCGGAGGCCAAGACTCACTTTGGGTCATTGAGCCAACGGAGTAAGTAAGTAAGATTAATTTAAAATACAAAATTTGAACGAGGCAGCACCTACTACCTTCAGACAGAAGACCAACTTGAAATGACAGGATTACTTTCGTATTTCGTTTGTGAGTGTGAAACCGGAGGCCCAATGGTGCAGAAGCATCTCTCATTGCCATAGTGTGGATCACCAAGATGCATTGTCTAGACTCATAATGAGGATGGTGGCTACTAGTTCAACCGGTTTTACCTTTCATTTCATTTCAGTTTTTCCACGGAGCGACTGGCATCGGACCTCCGCAACCCTAAGGGAGAACTGAAATTCGAAAATTGAACTAGTTGTCAGTATATTTGAGGGCACTGACTTCACAATAACGATTGCCATAGATGTTCATGACAACCGGGACCGACGGCTTTACGTGCTCTCCGACGCAAGGGAGTTAATCACCGCCAAACTTCCAAACTCCGGGCAGCTATTAGGAATTTCCTAAGAAAATCCAAAAACACTTTTTGGCCCGACCCGGGATTTGAACCCGAGACCTCTTGATTAGCAGTAGCATATGCTAACCACTAGGTCAACGAGGCAGTCGAGGACGGTGATACCTACTACTGGATTTTACTCATGCTTTCCATCTGGCAGAGTAGAATTATTTTGATAGGCTTAAATATAAAAAAGTACACTGTAGGAGAGGTACGTCAGTCCTTGACCGAAATAAGTAATCTTATTTATGATTCATTTTACCTTTTACACGCATATATGTGAAACTTAAAAAAATCATCAAAATCCTTTGCGTGTCAGTTCTTAGCAAAGAGGTTGCATGTGTAATAACATGTATTTAAATCATTTTTACTAAGTTTACTATTAAATTATATTTTTCAGAAGTAACATAATTTACCAATACATAATAATGTTTTTTATTCGCGTAGCAATACAATTTCTCCGCGATATTGTTTTGTAGAAGCCAAATACAGATCTTACAATAGCATGACTTAAGCAAAATAGGATTCAAAAATATTACTCATTCATCTGTTGGTTTAACGAAATTGAGGAAATGCTTTTAAGCAATGTAATACTTTATATCTAGATTGGAATATTCAGTAGAATTGAAGTAAATTTGGAATCAGCATTTTATCTTAAATTACTTATTCGTCCGTTGGCTAAATAGTTGCATATTTGTCAAATGTGATTGCTTTTAGTAAATTTGTCGGTTTTTGAAAATAAGCGATGTCCTTTAAATTTCAATGTAATGAACCCGTAAACCGTTAATTACGACAAATGAAATTCAAAATCAAGGCGAATCGAATAATTGAGGTAACAAACGATTTCATCCCAATCGCACAGAGTAAAGGAAGAAACAGAAAAAATGGGGATGAATACAGATGAATCCGCTTGCTACATACGGTCAGATATTCTGTTGTGTCAAATAATATAATATATTGGACTTAGATGTTTAACGAAATTCTAAATTGTTCTAATGATTTCATAAAATAAGTAACTTAAGGATGAGTATTTTTTTTTATTTTAAAAGATTACATTTGAAATAAATCTCGTATTTACACATAACTAACTATACCCTACTAGTGGGCGCCAAGTAGTCCAAATTCGACCAAAATAATTTTTTTTAGTGGTAATTAATTTATTAGTGGCAACAATATTAAGATTCTATTGTCAAAGACTGTACTTCTATATCACTGATTTCGAGAAGGCGTGTGTATCAAATATATGGTAGTGTGTGTAATGTTTTATTATTGATTTAATGTATTTTTTATTCATAATTTACAAAAGTCCGTGTGGTGACGAAGTCCGTGTGGTGACGGATTAAGAATACAAAGTGTCACCACCCCTATTCATTCCATGGGTGTCGTAAGAGGCGACTAAAGGAACAAAATAAGCAGCTAACATCACTGCCAAGAGAAGGAAAACTTGAAACAAACCCTTTACCAACCCGTCTGGCCAGCGTGGTATAGTAGACCAAAACCTCCTTTCAAAGGAGAGGCCTATGTCCAGCAGTGGACTGTTAAAGGCTGTTGATGATGATGATGAATTCACAAAGAAATGCATTCTGCACTCCTTCTCTGCATAAACCTTAAGTGTGCCAAATTTTATACTCCTCCGTCCGCGTAATTTTCGTATAAAGGGGTACGAAGTTTTTGCTTTAGGTATTATTTAAAGATATCATGAAAGGGGAAAATTGAGTGTGTGATATCATGTCAAGTGCAATATCAACTCGTGTGTTCTCAAACCAATCCTCTGCCAAAAGCAAACAGACTGTAGTCGCGTCGTTTACATACTGTTTACAGAAACACGAACAAAACTCTACATCCGATACTCTATTGTATGCCATTGTACGTTTTCTATTAACTTGTAGCCTTCATACTGTTTGTATTGTGTACTTGATTTATGCAAATGCTCACTACATGAACCTGATAATTCGTTTAAACTATACTGTTTATAGAAAAATTTTCTGATTTCAATTCCTGCTACTTAAATGAATTCATATTTATAAGTTTTTCTGTCGTTCTAACATAAATTTTTGTTATATCTATGCATTTGATAATATGTCACATGTCATGCTAAAGATTCCTTTCAACTTTGACTCTTTTGTAAATATTTGGATATGCATAGTTTTAATTTACGTTTGTTTTTGTTATTAAATTCTGTAATATTTGTACTTCTTCTGGCAGAGGCCGTTGATATCTGCTACATAGTTTCGTTACTTCTGCGGATATCAACGTTTTCAATTGTGTTGTGTAAACTTATTCCTTTTTAGGAAGTTTATGCCTTTGAAACCTTATAGATTCGTTATGTCCGTCTGTCCGTCCGTTTTCGACTTACCGTCTAAACAGTAAGTGCTAGAAAGATGAAACTTTGCATGAATATGTATTGTAATTACGTCGACAAAGTGCTACAATAAAATTATAATATAATATTTAAATCTATAATATCAAAAAATTTTATTTGGGGAAGATTTTATGACTTTGTTAGTTCAGGAGTTATAGAAGCTTAACTTTTACAATGCGCTTCCTTGTAAATATTATATCATACAAAATTAACGCATTAATACGTAAACATAACAATTATCCATTGGATACGATTTCTAATCCACGTACCATTATGGGTGACTGAGGAACCTTTTCCTGTGCGCGCGCCACGCACTTGGCCTATTTTTTTTTTATTTATAAACTAGCTGTTTTTCTGTGTGAGGTTATTTTTGTGAAACGCGAGTAACGATACGGAACGAAGCTAGTCTAAAAAAATAGCTTCAATTATTTCTTGTGTCATCAGCTTTCTGCACGTCAAACTCCCATCAAAATCGGTCAAAGAGACTGGCATGAACAAACAGATAGATACAATTTATTTTTTATTTTTTTATAATCCGTATATACTTTGATTTACATTTAGTAAAAAATATTAATATTACATATCCATTTTATTTATTTGCATAAATAAAATTTATTAATATTGATTATAATGATTATCACTTACAAGAAAACCAATAGTAATCTACTCGTAAGTTCTGTGTACCATCGACCCAATATGTATAGATATCTAATTAGTGGTGCCTAATGAGCTAAATCAGTGGAACGGAATCTATTAGCGGCAACTCATTACTGGGTTTGCATAATATATAGACGATTGAGTATTGTATCTGCCTGTATAATGCACGGCTGATTAGCTTGTCATTATGATTTAGTATTGTTTATGGTATAGATAGACATTATACTTACTGCTTCAATATTGAAATTGACAAGTCTACAAGTATGTCAACTATGTCAAGTGTCAAGCCGAAATAAAAATTAAGGTTGATTGAGGGAGATCGTTTTTTGTTTTTTCGGAAGACGGTCCCAGTTTCATCTCATCCACATTTTTTTATATCATTAAATTCATTATGACGACTTAAAGACTAAAAGACTTTACAGTTGAAGACATTAATTACTTAAAATTGGCAGAAATAGCCGATATTCAGCTGGTTGCCATTTCATCAAAAGAAGAAATATTGAAATGACATAATTTTTTTTTTTTGGACATCTGACACACAACATCATCTAGTCCCAAGCTAAGCAGAGCTTGTGTTATGGGTACTAGACAACTGATATAAATACATAAACATACTTTTTTTTGTAAATACATACATATTATACATAGAAAACACCCAGACATAATATTTGATCCGACCCGGGAATCGAACCCGAGACCTCTTGATCAGCAGCCGCATACGCTAACCACTAGACCAACGAGGCAGTATGATAATTGATTAAATAACTGTCTGCTTTGCATCAAAACCTTTTATATGAGGATCTAGCTAATTTAAATAATCACTTTTTTAGGTTTACTAAACATTACGACTTACAAAGCATTATACTTAACAGCACGGTAGGCCTAGTAGTTTAAATTGTCGTCACGCCGCTTTCTACTGCGCCAAGTGTTGTAGGTTTACATCCCACATTCGACAACAATTTGGGTGTTCTTTCCGTCCATTTCATGTACTTTTGTTAAGTCCCCCGCGATACAGCATGAATATTACTAATGTAGGAGCTGTCTTAAAAAAAAATGCAAATGCTTATGATTGGTTTCTTGATGATTATGGTGTAAGATACTTGTTTTTGTAATTACATACATATTACATTTCCATAGAAAACACTCAAACTCCATAACAAACATTTGCGGATAACACAAAGCTGGTCCGACCCGGGAATCGAACCTACAAGCACAGCATTCGCATACGCTACCTCTGTGCCACCGAGGCAGTTACAAAATACATTGATAAGAAACTCTACCTGCATATAACAATGTGTTACAAAACAATGTATTATCTTAGACAAGGAATATTTACTCATCCATCAAAAAACAACCCCGGGTGTCTTGAGCAGCATACAACTTACAAGGAAGATGATGATACCTCTAATGTGGAATAAGGTTCTGTACATATATTACTCTTTGAAAAACATTTTCGATTTGATGTTGCCAGATGAGTGTCAAAATGATTCTATGCCATACAATTATTTAGGTATCTTGGAACTTTTTGTATGTTTAAAAAGAGTTGTGGTGTGTTCTTTTGTGTATTGCGGGTGTTAAAAAATAGATATAGAAATATTGTCGTTGTGTATCAGATGTCCGAAATATTGATTTCTTTATTTCTTTTATAACTACATAGATCGTAATCATTTTAAGAAATTAACTGCGTAAAATAAACTATTAAGTAAATGGTAACACTGTAAACTACTAACATAGGTTAAGAAAAAATGTAAATAAAAAGCTTTTTATTTTTTATTTAAAAGGGTCTATAGTGATATACCCTTGTCTGAATAAATAAATTTATTATTATAGTGTGGGTCACCTTAGTCATTACCTGCATTTACAATTATATTTGTAACCCACACAATGGCGGCGTAGTGAGATCATTCTACATTTCTATAGTTATATTTGCACACTTTACTCATTCTTGAAATAGACCTAAATTCTCATCACGAACCCTTTTGCCATTGAACCCTGCAACTAAACCACCGCTCAGTTTTCAGTTATATCGTGGTACGTGCTGTATGTGGTTTGATAAATTGATTTCAGGTTCAATTCTTGGGTTGAACATTTTAACTGTAGTGCAAGCTTAAATCAATAATGTTAGAATATAAACCATGCAATTTTCCAAAAAGTGTCCATTACCAGTTATTTTAAAGATGAGCATCTGACAAAAACAGACAGATTTAAATCACAATTACATAATAAAACTTCAATGATTTCAATAAAAAGAAAAAAACACATCGTTCTTTCAACACACGAGTACGTAAATAATTTTAACAAAAAGGAACCGACTTCAATGAAAAACTATTCCGAGTACCCAAATCGCGACAATTGTGCCTATGATATTTGAGGAGTTCCCTCGATTTCCTTGGGATCCCATCATCAGATCTCGATATGGTGACGATGGGACCACCTGTAAGCTACGCCCATTCCAATGCAAAAAGAATTTTTGAAATCGGTTCATAAACAACGAAATTATCGCTGAACATACATAAAAAAAAAAAGATTCCGACGAATTGAGAACCTCCTCCTTTTTTTTGACGTCGGTTAATAAAGTATTTGAGTTTAGGGCTACATCGAAATTTAAAACCAAACAAAAAATTTATCTCTGTATACGATAAAGGTCACATAACCCTGTCCATCAGAACCCAAATAAGCTTCTTACACAAAACCTCTTTATAAAAACTCACAAATACCGGCTACTTTCGATTTCATAGCAAATCGCTTCAAATCCCTTGATAATATCAAAACCTTTAACTGATAAGACACTCATTTAATATTACACCCTATCTTTGTCGAATTAAAGTACTATTTTGGATGAGCGTTTCCTGTTAAAATATTATTTCAGGCCCGTATTTGTCAACATGTCAAAATAGCCCTTTGATTTCTCTGTCCCTTTAGTGGGTAATATAAAAATAGGGAATAAAGGGAAAGGGCGATGTGGTATATCAATTTTGTTAAAACGATACGTCACACACGTGATTTGGTTGAATGGATATAAAAATATAATTTATAAACCTGTGCGGGGATCTCATGTTTACGATTTAGTTTAAATCCGGACAGCGGATGAAGGAAATGTTCTATACCTCTCCCTATTTACATCTGTATACACTAACAATTTATGAATATGGGGCTATATATTAAATACATGAGCCTGTGATGACCTGGTCATAACTGCCTCGTTGGTCTAGTGGCTAGCGTATGCGACTGCTAATCAAGAGGTCTCGGGTTCAAATCCCGGGTCGGGCCAAAAAGTGTTTTGGGATTTTCTTAAGAAATTCCTAATAGCCCGGAGTTTGGAAGTTTGGCGGTGATTCAGGCCCGTGCCTCGGAGAGCACGTAAAGCCGTCGGTCCCGGTTGTCATGAACATCTATGGCAATCGTTATTGGGAAGTCAGTGCCCTCAAATATACTGACAACTAGTTCAACCTTCGAATTTCAGATCTCCCATAGGGTTGCGGAGGTCCGATGCCAGTCGCTCCGTGGAAAAACTGAAATTCAGGTAAAACCGGTTGAACTAGTAGCCGACCCCAAATAAAATTGGGAATAATGGCTAGGAGGATGGAGCCTGTGATGACCTGCACTATGTCGGCCTATAGAGACTCTCCTGCATCATTGGGCCTCTGGTCTCGCACTCACCTATTAATGTTGTCATTTAAGGTTGGTCTTCTCTGTCAGGGAAGGACCGTCCGGTCGAGCCGTAAGAGCCTGTGTGTAAGATCACATATAAACTCTTTTGCAAAAAAAACGGGCACTTGAGCAAAGAACTATTTTATAGTTACTATTGGTTTGTTTGACAATTTTAGGTATTGTTATCCTCAGAATTTTATAAACTAATTAGGAAGGAATAGTTTTCATCAGTTTTATCATAACATTTTGGATAAATTATTGAGAAATAATGTTTAGTCTCAAAACACTATTATTGTACCTGCTCGCTAAATAAAAATGAAACGCGTTAATTTCTTTGTTTTTACTGAATGGGGTGTAGTGGCGCATTAGCTAGATTATCGGTCGATCTACTGATGATGTAGATGATAGTCAAAAATGCCGCTAATGTTCCATAAACTCTTTACTGGTGGCTCCAAGAAACTGATAAGCACTCAGTGGCCACACCCCGGGACACCGTGACGACCCACGGGCTAAACCCAGTAAAGGGGAACTATAGCTACAATTTGTAGTATAGTCTCAAGTGGTAGTTCCTCCACATAGTGCTTAAAGTCTGCAGCGGCGCGAGAGGCGAGTCCTCGTCAGTACGGCAACTGACTCGGCAATTGTGGCGTTGCAGCGGGGCATCTGTGATATGCCTACAGGGCGCATGTTTGGATCCTTTAGCAACATGCGGCCATTCACTGCACCTCCTCTTTCTGGCTAGTCGTATCGGTCACCCGATCCACTGGTCATAAGAATTGGGAGGCGAGAGAGTGGATCTGTATCTGCGCACGTACTTACCCACTATAATATATTCCCGCGCTGATGACCCCTGGCAATAAATAAGACTCCGACCTTGTGAGCCCTGCGGCGATGGAGACTGGTGGGGGGGATGGAACTGGTGAGTTTAATCTCTAGCTGGCTCTCTACACGCAGGCGATTGAGCGGTGATGGTCGTTTCGGGACTCAATTGAGATGGGAGGACTGACTCGGCAGCTCGCTCAATGACAGAGCAGCCCTATTTAGGGATAGCACTGCTTTCCCCAATTCGGGGAGGGGCCTAGAAAAGGTGGCCTAAACAAAGCCTGTCTCGCCTCTACCCAGACGGTGAGCCGCGATCGTCTGGTCACCACTTATATGCGGTCGAAAAAACGTACAGACACTTAAAAACAATATTAACATAGCAACTTGGAACGTGAGAACTCTCCTGGACAGAGACAACAACCAATGTCCTGAACGCAAGACGGCGCTTATAGCCCGAGAACTCGCCCGATATAATATTGACATCGCCGCAATCAGCGAAACACATCTGGCTGACAGCGGGGTACTTTGCGAGGCTCTTGGCGGATATACATATTTCTGGTCGGGAAGGCCCGCTTCGGAGCGTGCTGCTAGTGGCGTTGGGTTCGCAATTAGAAATAATATCGCGCGCACTCTTGTGGAGCAGCCCAGAGGCCACAGTGACAGGCTCATTACACTACGACTTCACACGGCATCTAAGAAGTTCATCCATCTTGTGAGCGTGTATGCACCCACCATGACCTGTTCTGATGAGGAAAAGTCGAGGTTCTATAACCAACTTCATGAAGTACTCTATGGCATCCCAAAATGTGACAAAATCGTTCTGCTCGGTGACTTTAATGCACGTGTTGGCGCGGAGCGCATCGCCTGGAGCAATGTGCTTGGGAGGCATGGCATCGGAACCTGCAATTCCAATGGCTATTCTCTGCTCACCTTATGTGCGGAACTCGACCTCAGCATTACCAATACCTTTTTCCGGCTGCCTGACAAATACAAAACATCTTGGATGCATCCTCGATCAAAGCATTGGCATCTTCTTGACTACATCATAGTCCGAAGACAAGACCTAAAGGATGTACTTTTAACACGAGCACTGCGCGGGGCTCAGGGGTGGACCGACCATCGTCTTGTGAGATGTAAAATGAGGCTCAATATCAAACCTCCGCGTAGAGCGAAACACAGGGTGCCTGCAGGGATGGCGTTCACAAAGCTTGTGACAGACGTGGGACTTAGACAAAAACTTGACACTGAGTTCGGGACTGCTTTGTCCGGTATTAACAATAACCAGCCGGTTGACGCTGCCTGGCGCTGTTTTGCTGATGGCTTGCGTATGGTCTCCCAACTGGTTGTGGGCAAGCAGGTAAGGAGAAACCAGGACTGGTTCGATGCATCCGACACAGAAATACGGAAACTGGTTGAGGATTACAGGCGTTCGCTCAGATGCGCCCGTGGTGACCAGCAACGTAAAACTCTTCATAACACTCTCAAGAAAAAAGTGCGAGAATTGAAGAATAATTGGTGGCTTCGTAAATCCCAAGAATTGCAAGTACTGGCAGACACCAACCAAACTGCGAAATTTTTTGAAAGCCTCAAAACCATCTACGGCCCTAAATACAGAAAAACAGTACCCGTATACTCGCGAGATAACATCACCAAATTGACAGATCCTAAGGATGTTCTTCATCGCTGGGCGGAGCATTTCGGTGAAGTGCTCAATCCTGGGAGTCAATGTGTCGATCTGTCCTATATTCGCTCTCTTGAGAAACTACCAATCGCGTCTAGTCTCGAGAACCCACCATCCTTTGTGGAATTTGTTCGAGCTGTTGATCGCCTGAAGAATGGCAAGTCACCGGGTTGTGACAGTCTACCATCAGAAATTTATAAATATGGAGGACATAGCATTAAGACCAGACTGTTTGAGCTTGTAGTGCGGGTTTGGGAAGCGGAAACGGTTCCGCAGGACTGGAAGGACGCCTCCATAACTAAGTTATATAAGGGAAAGGGTGACCCCTCAAATTGCAGCTCATACAGAGGCATCACCTTGCTATCTGCTGCTGGCAAAATAATGGCGCATATCATTAATAGTCGTCTAGTTAAGCTAGCTGAGAGCTTCCTTCCGGAAAGTCAATGTGGGTTTCGACCAAATAGAGGCACAGTTGACGCTATATTTGTTTTAAAACAGGTTCAAGAAAAATGCCTTGAACAGCATTGTGACCTCTATATGTGTTTTGTAGACCTTGAAAAGGCCTTCGACCGCGTCCCAAGATCAGCACTCTGGGCTGTTCTGGAGAGGTATGGATGTCCCCCAAAGTTTGTCAACCTAGTACGGCAGTTCCATGAGGGCATGTTTGCCCGCGTGCGGCATGAAGACGACTTTACGGAACCATTTATGGTGACAAGTGGCGTCAAGCAGGGATGCGTCCTGGCGCCGACACTTTTTGCCATCTATTTCTCTGCGGTAATGGCCGACGCTATTAAGGATTGTGGGAGCAGACTCGCCCTCAACGTGCGTATGGACAGAGGCGTATTCGATTTGTCACGCTTCAGGTCGAAGCGTAAGGTCGCTACAGTCCCCGTCACTGAAATCCAATATGCTGACGATGTCTGCCTTATGGCTGGTAGTATTGCTGATCTCCAGGAATGTCTGAATAGTCTAAACGAATCGTGTCGCAAATTTGGATTGGTAATCAGCGCGTCGAAGACTCGGATCTTAAAACAGCCTGCAAGGGGACAATCCGCGCAGAACGTGTCTGTTTACCTAAATGATAAAGCTTTGGAGGAGGTAGAAACTTTCCGTTACCTTGGCGGTCTCATTCGTAGCGACAATCGTCTTGGCTCTGAGATATCCGCAAGGATCGCTAGGGCTGCCGCGGCATTCGGTGAGCTCGACCGCCGTGTTTGGAGGTCTCATGATCTTCACCTAAATACCAAGCTGGCCGTGTACAAGGCTATTGTTTTGCCATTGCTTCTGTACGCCTCGGAGACCTGGTGCCTTTACAAAGGTGACATTAACCGGCTTGACGCCTTCCATCTGAGGTGCCTCCGAGCTATACTTCATATACGCTGGCAGGATCGGATTCCCAACGTGGAGATTTTTCGCCGGACGGGTTTGCCAGGCATGGAGAGCCTCCTGATGAGGGGCCGGTTGCGCTGGTGCGGGCACCTTGTGCGTATGGAGTCTTCCAGATTGCCAAAAAACGTTTTCTACTCGGAGATCACCATGGGTAAACGCCGGCCCGGAGGACAGTATCTGCGATACAAGGATGTATTGAAGCGCAACCTAGCAGCAATCGGCCTGTCTCCGAAGTTTTGGGAGGAAATAGCTGCTAATAAAGCGGAATGGCGCAAAACTGTGCACCGGGGCATTGAGGACTATGAGCGGCGCCGTCTGGAAAGCCTTGACGCCAAACGGCAACATCGAAAAACTCGTCCCAAGCCCTCCTACAACTACACCTACAACACGCGGGGCGACCTACACTGTGCCTCCTGTGACCGCACATTCAAAACAAAATTCGGTTTTGCTAGTCATGCACGGGCACATGAACGCAGAACGCAAAATTGACAGGGTGTCGCCGTCGACGGATACGTCTGGGAGGACATCATCATCATCATTTTACTGAATACATTAAAATCAGATAAAACTTTAGTATTGAGTGTGACCCCCTCTTGCTGAAATCACGGCTTGCATTCGTCTGGGCATGCTATATCTTTTATGGTTTCTTGGGGAATAAGTTCCCACTCCGCGGTAATCACATTCTTTAGCTCTCTGATGGTCTGCGGAGCCAGCTGCACTGATCTCACTCGTCGCTTCAGAACGTCCCAGACATGCTCTATGGGATTGAGGTCCGAACTTCTAGCTGGCCAGTCCAAACGACGAATTCCGACTTCTGGCATATACGCTTCCACATCGCCAGACCGGTGGGCGCGAGCGTTGTCGTCCATAAAAATTGAGTTTTCGCCAAGAGCGGTTAAAGCGAGTTGTGCATAAGGAATTAGAACTTCGGTTATGTATCGGTGTCCAGTCAGTGTACCGTTTTCGATGAAGACTAACTCCGTACGATCTATAGAATTTATTCCTGCCCAAAACATAACAGAGCCCCCTCCATAAGGTGTAATTTCTTCAAAACATGCCTCTGCAAAGCGTTCTCCTCGTCTACGTAGCACTCGCCGACGTCGGTCTTGACCATGCAGAGATATCCTGGCTTCATCGGAGAACAATACCCTATCAAAGTCTTCATGAGTCCATGACACACAATTTCAAGCGAAGCTAAGCCTGGCAACTCGATGTCCACGGAGTAAATTAGGGCCACGTGCCGGGTGATGACTGTGTATATTAGCAGCGAGAAGCCTCCTCCTGACCATCCATAGACTAATTCGCACATTTCTTACTTCTTCGAGTCTGTTCTTGAGGTCCACATAAGAAGATTTGCGATTTCTCAACGCTTGACTAACTAGAAAACGATCATCCCGTGGTTCGGTACATGTCTTTCTGCCAGAACCAGGCCTTCTCTTGACGGAACCGGTCTCTTGATAGCGCTGCCAGGTCCTTTAAACTGTCGACCGACTCACATTTAGCCTCTGAGCCACGAAGCATTGGCTGCAAACTTCTTCAAGCAGCGCAATAATTTTGCTCGCTTTTATCACTTTATCTACCATTTTCGAGATTGCTAAAAGCAATAACAATATTTTTAAATGTCAAGGACATCAGATAATTTAATAAAAATTGACAGAAAGTTAATTAAAGTCGATATTAACTATAAGGAATTCGTACCACAAAATGTAGTTAAAAGTTGTTTTCTTTGAAAACCAGGCTCAGTCAAAAATTTGAATTTGGAAGGTACTCTTATAAACATTATGGCACTTTTATGACTGTCCAGTAACATATTCAAATGATTAAAACCTTTTTGGTATTTTATTTTTTTCAGCCAGGAAGAAAATTGAAACCGCCCGTTTTTTTTGCAAATGAGTGTATATATATATATAGGAATCTAATTAAAGATATCGTTGATATTTGCAAGATTTAGAGATAGCTTTAGCGCGTATTTAGGTTATCGCGGTATAAAGTAACCTATATCCTTTCTGAGACTCCAGACTATGTACGAAATTTCTGTTAAATCGTTTCAGTTTCAGATAGGCAGAGTTAGTTTCACATTTATAATTTTAGTAAGTATTTCGTCCAATTTAACATTTTTTCAAATCATGTTCTGAGCCTTTATTCCCAAGTTTATTTGGGGTCGGCTGCTAGTTCAACCGGTTTTACCTGAATTTCAGTTTTTCCACGGAGCGACTGGCATCGGACCTCCGCACCCCTAAGGGAGAACTGAAATTCGAAGATTCAATTAATTGTCAGTGTATTTCAGAAATATATTATTAAATTCGGTGTTAGTCAAAAAAATAATTAGATTATAGCATCATGAAATACAAAGGAGAATGGCAGTTGATGTATTCAACTGAGTGACGCAGTAATGAAGGAGATATGTTTTTTTTTTATAATTCCTAAAATTATTGCAGTTAATACTATATTATGATGCAATTAATTTATAGGTACGAGTGTATAAAAATAAGAAAAAATGTTAACACAAAAATGACCAATATTTAGCATTTGTTCATTCTTTCTCTATTTTGCTGTTGCAGATATCTAACATACCAACCTAATATCTGAAATTTCATGTTAACTGAAGAACTCTTTACAATTTTAATGAACTAGAAATTGGATAAAAGCACTCAGGAAATTGTCAGACACACACACGGGTCATGGATTCGAAATCTAAACAATAACAAACTGTCATGGCGGATTTAAATAAACAATAGTATGGTCAGCACAAAAAATCCCGTATTTTCTTTATACATTTTAAAACCATTCTATAGCAGACGGTTGGTCATTGGGCACGGAGTGAATAGCCGCATTCCATTTTCAAAAGGAAATGCCGTTGACAGAAAACACTCCTTTGTTCTGTCCGTTCAATTTTCAAATAGAATCTTGTACGTGAGGAGTTTTAATTTTATTCCCAAGCTCGAATGTGGAATAATTGATGTTAATTTATTTAAAAGTTTCTAAATTGAAACTTATATACATAAGTAGAATATATACAAAATTGTCGTGTTGCGTCACCCTTCATCAATCATCATCAACAGCCTTTAACAGTCCACTGCTGGACATAGGTCTCTAGTTAGAAAAGAGGTTTTGGTATAGGGTTGGTTTCAAGTTTTCCTTCTCTTTGCATTGATATTGCCTTTTACGACACCCGCGGGATGAATAGGGGTGGTGACACTCTGTATTCTTAATCCGTCACCCTTAACAAATATATTATCTTATATCTAGTACATGCATCTTTAATTTATCTGCTGAAATTCTATATTACATCTGTTTTCATAGGAAGTATGAATGCTGCAGGTCAGAATACATTGATGCCAAATTAAATCAACACCAATCAAATCAGCCCTTAAAATGGTTTGAGAAAATCTTTGTTTGTATTCAGTGTTTTCCACGCACAGATTTGAATGTCAATAAAGAAAATTCAAGATCATAGATCTTGATAAAGTCATTAAACACAATTATATAAGACTTAGAATGCATTTAAAATCAAATTTTAATTTATCTAAATATTTTTAGGACAAATATTTCGGATATCTGACACATAACATCATCGAGATGCATCATCATAGCAGAGTTTGTACTATGGGTACTAGAAAACTGATAGAAATACATATTATATATATAATTTTGTAAATACATGCATATTATACGTAAAAAACACGCAAGCTCCGAAACAAAAATTTGCAGATCATATGAACACATTTGGTCCGACCCGGAAATCCGAGACGTTTTGATCAGCAGTCGCATACCCTAATCACTGGACCAACAAGGCAGTCAATTTAGATCAATTTAAAGAATAAAAAATATTATTATTATTATTTAGACTTAATTCTGTTAAACAAAAGAACATCAAACTGATAAACAAAAAAAAAAGAACTCAACCCTAAGTCGCCTGTTCAATTTTCCGTTAAAAAGTATGCAGTTTTTGTATCTCTATTTAGTCTGTGCTACTTGACAGTACGTGACGCAAATGTACATCGATGTTAATTGCGTTAGTCGGTCTGCCACTGCTGTTGCATGTTGCATGAGACACACTGAGATTTGTTCCCAGCTTGATTATTTTGAAATCAGGATTTCAGAAGTTTATAATAATTTAACAAAATGTAATACATACTCGCAACTTAGTTAAATAATAAAGAAATCCAATCATTTGGTGGTTTCTTTGTAATCAATGTATACGTTGGTATAAAATAATTAATGTAAAAAAATGACCACAGTACAAGAAAATTTGTTTATAATACATCGATTCTTTTTTATGCAATCAGTTTTCAAATATTAAATATATTCTTAGATCGTCCTAAGGAAAAAAATACCATTCCCCAAAATTTTCGTTTAATAAATCAGTGACAAACTCAACACCAGAGGCTTTTAATATCAGTTCTCTTAACCCTTTCACTGACATCAATAAAAAATATTCAAAAATGTAATAATAGAACAGGCGCCTGCCAAACATCAAACGCTAATAATTTCCAATATTTCAAAGTCCTTTTCACAAAAAGAAACAATAACTTTAAAGAGTTTACGAGTGCATAAAAATCGCTCCGGGGCATTTTTTCCCTGAGCTCAAAGAAAGGGTTAAAGGCTTAACCCTCTTCGTGTCGACGGTAATTAATGGCAGATCTCAAAGATTTTTCCTCTTTAGAAATTATGATTTCTTTGATGTTATTGTTTCATGCAGTAATGAACTTAGAAATGCTTTGTAATTAACCATTTCTACTTATAATGTAGGTTAGTAAATAGTTTAAATTAAAGAAAATATTTACAATACCTATTTATGAACAGGTTGGCTGGTAGAAAATGCCATATGGCATTAAGTCCGCTTTACACAAAGGAAGTATTAATAAAAATAATAATTATACAAGCGTCAAAAAATTCCTTCACTTCATCGCTTACTGGTAGTGTTCCCAAAAGACTGGCAGCATTGCTACGGTGAATAGCAATACTAAATCTCTGTGTTAAAAAAAAACAGTCAGCTTTTGGTTTGTGGCTTAACCCAGTGATTACTTTTGTAATCTAGATAAAAAAAAAATATTTTAGTTTGAATTATTTTATGCAGAAATATTACTATACTCATATTAAGTTAGATTCCGAAGACAATTATTTCGATCGATTTGAATCTCACTGAAAGTAAGCTAAACCTATAAATTCAAAAACTTACATGTATACTTATGTAAACCAGTTGTAAACAAAAACATAGAAACATGCTCTATTAAATTTTTACTGAATTATTAAGTCGACATTATTAAATACAATCTTTCTGATGTTTTTATACTAACTTTTATCTGTAGCTATATTATCGCGGTAATATTTTTCCAAGTTAATATATAGCCTTTGACACTCAAAAAAATGTTTCGAACTCGAAACCTCACAAACTTTACCTCAGTATTCCAAGAAATGGCAACACAAAAGGTAAATGATAGACATATCTGTAGACTACATAATATACAAGTAATCTGCCTTACATCAAAGCGGCTTAACTACTTCAATCCCAAAGATACGTGGGTATATATTCCATCAAAAGCTTAGGCCGATTTGACTGATAAGTTAAACAAAAGTTTGTATCTATTCAAAATAACTGAAAGGCATAATTGTGTTTTTTATATTTTAGTTACGAAAGGGAGAAGCCTTGCTAATTCCAATGTACATTTTTTAATTTTCATTATATTTATAAATTACTTGTGTATTTTACCGAAGATCGTACCAAGTGGCGTTCAATTGGTGAGGCCTATGTCCAGCAGTGGCTAGGCTGATAATGATGATGATGATGTATATTTAATGAATTTAAGCTTTACACAGCACATATACATCACCTAAATGGTTTAATATTCAACTTTTTATGGTCCATCAAAGCACACCTACACATTATACATGGGACAAATGAACTTTTCATTACATTACAATACCAGTCGCGTGATTAAACGCCTTCACAGCCATAAAGCGATACCAAATACAGAGCACAATTTGATTATGAACCAGGGTTGTCAATAATATTATTAAGAAACTTTATATTTTTTGGCAAAGATATAGGGTTTAATCCATACAAATAAATATTTTTTTTGTGTCTGCATTTACTGTAAAATAAACATCGGTGGCTAATCTTTTTAACAGATGGACCAATCTTCACGGGACTTTCACTGGCAGAAGGCTAATGGCGAAAAGAGTAACTCAGGCTATATTTTCAGACTAGCTTCGTTTCGATTCTCGCAATTTACAGCAATACCGCTGGTAACACCGCGGGACTTGAAAAAAAACTTTAAATTTATAATGACATAGATATTCATATGAGTATTCTATAGGCACACATACACACACACTCACACACGCATCTACACACTCACGAATAGACAAATGGAAACACTAAACATACAAACACGTAAAATAAATGACACACATATAGGTACACTTATATAGGTACATCTTATATTATTCGAATTTGAACCACAACTAAATGTCTTAAGTTATGTAAGCATAGAAAAAATGTAATCAATAGTGAGGGGGAACCTGGTGTCCTGAAACACAGACTATTAGTCTAGCTTAGGCACCAGTCTCCCACAATATGTAATATCCACTGTTGTAATTATTTATGTGTAAGCTATAAATGTATGTAAAAATGTATTGTGGTGAGAAAATAAATACTTATTATATTATTATATTATATTATAATGCATCTGAATTTGTTTTAAATTTAAAAATGTATGTTCCCGTGTTAAAGTATTAAAATATATATAGAACTAATACAGGTAGTTTGAGAAATATGTTTAAAAGACAGATTTAAACATATTTCTCAAGATTATATTATATATATTATCACAATTTACTTCAGAGAAGTTCAGAGAATGCGAATTAAATCCACCTATTTTAAAACTAAAATTTATCATTGACAGTGTTCATCAATTATGCGAGATATTTGTGATGTGAACTAGTAAAACCGGTTGAATTAGTAAGCGGACCCCAAATAATATAAGGGAATAAAGGCTAGGAAGAAGATTTGTTATTTAAACCAAGGTTCAAGTTATTATTTTTTTCTACTTTGTATATGTGTTTAATTAAGAAATGTGGACTTTTTTTCTTGACGGTGGGAAAAACCTATTCGGATTACTCCGCTCCTAGCAATAGAAGAACTTAAAGCTGATGTAGAAATTAAATATTTAGGGTATAAGTATGTTTTTTAAAATGCTTCCTCCTTAAAATTTCGGACAGCCCTAGCATCCATATTAACAGTCGATCTGTTAATCATCGGTTTGGTTTACAGTCAGCGCGAGCGATGTATCTCGTACAATTGTTATTTATCGTTTTATTGCGGCTTCAAATTGCCATAGCGGCTTTTGGTATTGTTCCGAAATTGATGCATTGGTACCTTTTTGACGTAGTCGAACCGTTGTAAATGTGATTGGGGATTAATTTATTCAGAATTAAAAATATTACAGTCCCAGTGTTGTTACAAACTGCAATAAGTAATTCCATTATTATTATTTTCTATTAAACAAATTAATAGTTTGATTTGCCTTGATACATATTTATTTTATTAGGATTTTCAAACCACTAAAAGTCTAAGACAATTTCCGATCTTAAATGCCTATTAACATGAAATGACCTAGTAAAAATCATGTACTAATATAAATATAAATGTACGTATACTGAACTGTTATAGCAAATTACTTTCTACGCTTTGTTCACTTTATATCGCATTTGTGTTTTTTACAACTATTTTACAGTTTGCTAACTTTAATTGTTCTAAATTTCATATTCTTTACTGTGTATGTTTGTTTTCGAAGCGGAGCACTCATAGCCAAGTCATCATCATCATCATCATCATCAGCCTATCGCAGTCCACTGCTGGATATAGGCCTCTCCAATTGCACGCCACTCAGTTCGATCCTCGGCGACTCGCATCCAGCTCCTGCCAGCCGTCTTGCGCAAATCATCACTCCACCTGGCCTGTGGACGTCCTACACTACGTTTGCCAAGACGCGGTCTCCACTCAAGAACACGTTTACCCCAACGGTTGTCGGGCCTGCGGCTAATATGGCCAGCCCATTGCCACTTCAGCTTGCTAATCCTGTGGGCTATGTCGATCACTTTAGTTCTCTGCCGGATTACCTCGTTTCTAACACGATCTCTGAGAGAAACTCCGAGCATAGCCCTCTCCATAGCCAAGTGATCTTAGGTAATTGGAAACGATCACCGAGAGTAAACAACGACGTCGCTGACAGTACTTAGATGGGTGACCGTTTGTGGCAAGATGTGTTATGAGCTTTGCCGTGATCCGGAGTTAATGTTAAGTAGTCGGTCCCGGTTGTTATCATAAGATAAAAGTCCTGAAGATTGGTTGGAGGCCTTAAAAATAAGATTACGTAGCCACAACGAGTCTTGCCGATCCCCAACCTGCACTCGACCAGCGTGAGAAGACGTATGAGGGAGACGGCCTTAACCCTCTCCTGAGAGTAAGTCAGCAGTAAGACGTTATGGGTTTTAATGACTGTGTGTGTTAGTTTAATAAAAGTGCATTGTGGATATTTCAAGACAGCATTTTCATGTCATAATAGGACAATTTAAAGTTGTACCAACACACCTGTAATATTCCTATCACCCATGCTAGGAAAGCACTTTGATATCGCGTTAGGTTCTCGTCAATCATAGTCGCTCAATATCTTTTAATTGACAGTTCAAGTGGCCACCGAGTCATGCCAACTCATCTAAGATAAACTTTGAATGCACAGGGTGATACCAAAATATATATTACAGTTAATCGTATCAAAGTATTTAAAATGTCGGTATATGCACTGCCATCGGAGATTAATAATCGATACAATGATCAATACGATATAGACTATAATTGACAATAACCATGCACTGGTTCAAAAGTTCTCAACTTATGCATTCAAT
Source organism: Phragmatobia fuliginosa (assembly GCA_932526445.1). Lineage (NCBI taxonomy): Eukaryota > Metazoa > Arthropoda > Insecta > Lepidoptera > Erebidae > Phragmatobia > Phragmatobia fuliginosa. The sequence continues at coordinate 14,301,745 of OW052078.1, read as the reverse complement.
AGGTATCACAAATCGACTACTAGTTCAACTGGTTTTACCTGAATTTCAGTTTTTCCACGGAGCGACTGGCATCGGACCTTCACAACCGTAAGGGAGAACTGAAATTCGAAGGTCACTATATTTGAGAGCAGTGCAGCAAAGCAGTATAACATGTGTAAATAATATTAAACGTTTTCCAAATAATACATTTAATATTATGCACATGCTGTATATAAATGTAGTACCTCACCTTGCTGTCATCGACAGGGCGTCGTTAATCTTGACTGGGCAGGTCTAAGCTACGTATACGTAGCTCTAGGAACCGTCTAGCTTTTGAGTTATTAATTGTTGTTTTCAGCCTGGTGTATCTGTATTACTATAATATTATGAATTCGAAAGTTACTGTGTGTGTTAACTTAACCACTGCACCGGTTTCAATTAAATTTGGCAAGAAGGTACTTGAGTCTTGAGGAATGACAAAGGCTACATTACATAGAAACGAATTAAAACTGTTAAACAACACGTGACTACGGCCTTTTAAACTTTAATATATGAATCGCTGTACAGTGATAATTGTGTTCTATGGTATCGTATCGTATGACATTGTTGTCAACTTGCAACGAATGCATCATGGTAGAGGCTATGTGTTGATTTTCTTGCTTCTTTAGTGTTGTAAATCTATGGTTCATAATTTTTTGCGTCGTTTTTGTCGTAGTTGGGTTTTAATTTTTACGTTTTTGTATTTAAAATGTTTTGGTGCTGTAATAACATTAATTTATTTGCAAAGTATATTTTCAGTAACAAACCAAGTAATAAATTGTCTGTCTCAAAGATTAAGAGGCCCTGGAACGAATACTGTTTCCGCCTTCACCGCGTGGAGGTACTCCCAACCAATATCATTAATAAATCAGTCTCGTGTTAGATACATCACTTGTAGCAAGTCACGAGTAGGTAAATACTTTAGCACTAGCATTTGCTAACAATAGAAATACATTTATTTTAAAATGTACCAGTAAATTAAATACAATGACATATTGTATAACCAGCGGACAATCAAGCCGCTTCTAATGATACCTTATTTGTTCAGTTCTAATAAGTAGTTGAGGAGTAATTAGAGAACAGATGAGCATGCACACAAACATTGGCTTGGCTCCTTTTGCTTTACCTTCTTCTTCTTCCTAGCCTCTATTCCCAAGATTATTTGGGGTCAGCTACTAGTTCAACCGGTTTTATCTGAATAATCGTTTTTTCATGGAGTGACAGGCATCGGACCTCCGCAACCCTAAGGAGGAACTGAAATTCAATGGTTGAACTACATAGTTGTCAGTATATTTGAGGGCACTGACTTCCTAATAACGATCACCATAGATGTTCATAACAACCAAGACTGACGGCTCAACGTGCGTCCCGAGATTGCCATTAAGAATTGCCTGTAAGAAAAACCCAATAACACTTTTGGCCCGACCCGGTACTTGAACCCGCGACCTCTTGATTAGCAGTCGCATACGCTAACCACTTGACCAACGATGCAGTCCTTTGCCTTTACCGTAGTCGGGTAAAAAACACTAGTGCAGTACACCTACAACGTTTTAAAAATAACCATTCACTGTTTATCTACAAGTTAAAAAAGGTGGCTAGATACAACCATATCCCACAATAGCGAACACTTGAAACAATGGCCAATAACTTTACCTCCAATGCAAAGCTTAAAAGTTTCTAGTCACGCTTATTTCCCATTACTACCTATAAGGAGGCTACGACTCAGCAGGGAGCGATAGGTACTCAAATATGTAGCGAAATTGTATGTTTTAGTAGAATATAGTAGTTTCTGCTGTCATCAATTCGAAGAAAAGGCTTGCGTGGAAATGTCCCGCTGGTTTTGTTATGAGGGAAATGTAGTGAAATGGTTGTGTGGTATGCTGAAGGTAATATACTCAATTTGTTGTTAATTTGAGTGTAATATGAAATATGTAATATGAAAATTATGTGTTGTTGATGATGAAAAATATATCGTGACGTTTTAACTTTGAAGGTCATATTTGAGGTTATTTAAAAATTCTGAAAAATGAATGAAGTAGTTGTTTTTAGTTTTGCTGGACTAGCTTGAATGATATTTTTATATAAAACAAAAACTATAATCCACATATTTACTATATTTACTGTCTGTGTGGTGACGGATTAAGAATACAAGTGTCACCACCCCTATTCATTCCATGGGTGTCGTAAGAGGCGACTAAAGGAACAAAATATACAGCTAACATCACTGCCAAGAGAAGGAAAACTTGAAACAAACCCTTTACCAACCCGTCTGGCCAGCGTGGTATAGTAGCCCAAAACATCCTTTCAAAGGAGAGGCCTATGTCCAGCAGTGGACTGTTAAAGGCTGTTGATGACATATTTATAAACGTTACCTAACTTTAGGTAGCGTTTCTGTATTATTCTCAACTTTAAACTCACAACATTACAGTTAAAAATAACACAGACAGAACCTGTGTTTAAAATTAAATAACGTTTATATAAAAGTGGGTAAGTTTTTATACTATAGTGCAGAAAAGTATTTAGTAAAACTGGTAAGCATAAACTTTTCATTCAATTTGCTTATAATAGTAAGTTTGAAATGAGTTTTATTGACTAAACATATACATAACAATCTTAAACGAGTTGAGATGACCTTTCTTTAACACGATCTATTACTGAAATTCCACGTTCTTCATAACGCAAACTCACTATAACAAAATGTTTGTCCTAAGCCCAAATTTCTCTCGTTTCACCAATCATTAAGCAAAGTAATAACAAAGCATCTTCATATCCTCATATTCGCTTGAGGTGAGCGTACCAGTTACACGCCATTTATCCTAGCCGTCACTTGTTTCTGCGGGCCATTTGTCAAAAACTCGGATGTCACTACTCTCACTGATTTATGGGGTACGAATGCAATACTTATAATGGATAAATATTGTTGGATTTTTTGTTTGGGATGATAGGGTAACAACGATTTTAGGGAACTAGTACAGTCGAAACCAAATATGGTATACAACACAGTATCATATCACAAGAACAACAAGTCTCCTATTGCCTACTGCTTGGCTCGCGTATTCACTTCTGTATTTTTTTCTACACGAAATTTAAGACTCTTCTTTTTGTTTCGAACAACATTGATGCAAAAAATAAATGTAATATTACACGACAAATTTTACAATTTTGCTGAAGTTTAATATAGTTCGTTTTTGTATTTGTGTTCATTTGAAAGCGCTTCTCGATGTATTTTTACAAAAGTAAGAACCATATACACACCATTTACAATTATTAAAACCAATTGTTTAACCTAAAACCTCTTTAATATAATAGTTGATTTGATGAAAAATATCCTATTCTTTCGTAACTTCGTCACCCTACTAACAATCGAAGCGGTACAGTATTCGGTTTACACCAAATTGAACTGCCAGTGTGACGTCATTAATCATGACGTAATGATACCATGTAAATTTTGGCGAATATTAAACTTCTTCATATTTCCTTGAGTATATAGTTCAGTGCAATGAAGCTAGAACATGTGTATCATTTATATCTTTCACTTGTCAAGCAAAGTTAGAAAACTGTATGTTTAATCATACTAATACACATTTCGAGGGACTGTTGGGATTATGATTTATTTGAAACAAACTGAAGAGTGACTATAAACGACTATTAACTAGAAATATTTTTTTACTTTCTTCCCGTACCGAGTACTAATATACCAAAAGTTATAATTCACTCTATCTCACGTGTTTCCCTCCCGCTATGATCCTCTTTCCGTAAAGGGTTAAGTAAGATTTCGAGCATCAAAAACATTTTACTGGGCCCCGCCATAGTGCAGGTTGCCATGCTGCAGTGTCAGCATACTCAGTGATGTGGTGACTCCTTTACTTGGATTCTACTCATGCACTCTATCACGCTGAGTAGAGTCACTTTGGTAGGCTCTAAAACAAAAACACAAAATTCTTAGAGTCACAATTGCGTTGCCGTACTACCGTTTTGCCTACCCCTCCCCAACGATTTTGAGAGAGTTTTCTTCTGGTAACCTTATTCACTTGAGCAACGAAACATTGCTTAAGACTTAAGACCTATTGGTCAGATTATTTTCTGTGATACCATAGTATTATTCCTGTCGAACGTAGCCCTCCCCCCATTGACTAACATATTTACATGTATAAGTACAATCGCATACAATTGTAATTTGAACCAGGATCGCTAATGAGGTTAATTGGAAGCTAACAAGTTATGTGCTAGATCGTATTTACATATTATAGATAAGGTAGTCGTTGCTGTAATACATAGTTATAGTATAAAATTAGTCACTACTATACTGATGCAAAGGTTTTAAAGAATACTAAGGAATAAATTGAATTATCTTTTAAATTTTACTGTCTAGAATTACTGAATATACTTTTCTTCAAATACTAAATACCTATAATGTGATGTAGTGTATTGTTGTATGCTTTTTCTATGTTTTGTTGCTTGTTTTCTATATTTGCTATGCTAGCACTAGTTTCTAAGTTATACACTGAAATAAAGAAGGATTTTCATTTACATAATAACTATTGTAACTTCTTATACGTTTGTCAAAGTTATCTGATATAGCTTGTACTATGACAAACTAAAGAATTCCAAACGATGCCATATGTCATGTTACTATAGAATACGGTTATTTATCTTTTTATTAACTTTAACAAACTCTCCTTGAGTTAACGTTAAATTGTATTTACATGTTATTTACAGTTTTTTTTTTTAAATTCAGCATCCTGTGACGCGTGCAAGTGTCACACATTGTTAATTACTATTTTTATTCTACACTTACATTGCATTTTATATGATTGACCTAGAAGAGGTCCGTTTAGTCTAAATCCATTATAATATCATGACAGGCTGCTCCTGAACATTTCGAGCCAGCGTGTCCCTATTCTGTCTCTGCTGAACATTTTATTGAAACACATTGTTGTATCTATTTTTAAGCTTAACATCTATTTTATGCCATTTCTTATTCTATATATATATAAATATTACGGACATCTTAAATAATATAATGCTTATTCTTAATAATATGTTTATTTTGCGAAACAATTTTCTTCTTTAGTAATTATCTGTCTTACTTAATACTATTTATTATTTACTATAGGTATTTACATAGTTACAAGCTTACAATACAATAATCAAACATCAAACTAATTACGAGGACAATAATCCGCCTATAATTAAGCCAAATCACATAGGACGATAGCACTCAATTCAGATACGACATCATACATACATGGGAATTATCTTCGGACCAATAATTAGGTTGTTGACATGTTGAATGATGTCAATTTATATCGGACGGTAATTAGCGTTACTACCTTACTAATACTGTAGAAGTTTTCGGTTCTTATACATTTATTATATTATAATAGAATAAAACATGTATATTATTGTATTGTATTAGTACATTATTGTAAAGAAATGTTAAGTTATTCAAAGCGGTCGTTAAATACTTCAATTTAAATGCACGCATAATGAAGTAATGTGTTTTTAGGGATAAATCAAATGTATTTAAAATCAAACTCACTCAAATTCTATATCTGTAATAGAAAAATCTTATACATACAAAGCCTTATGCTTTCGAAAACTTTTATTTCGATAAATTATATATTTAGATAGGATGTATAATGGTTTAAAAAAATCATTTTTCTAAATTATATACCTAGGTACTTGAAATCAGAGCTTTAAGATTGAAATGAACATTCTGTTATAAGAACTTTTGTAGTGATAACCTGAGCTATGTACGAAGTCTTTACAATCCTAGGACACGCTACAATTTCATTTTTAGAACCATCATGACACAAATACTGACCATCCACGATTGTTTTAGGAAGTATATGTGTGCTGTAGGCTGGGCTGGCTACTCTTTTCGTAGGGATTTGTGGCGTTGGCGCAGGAAGAAATAAATCAGTTGTCGTGAATAAGAAGAAAATCGGAAGAGATCATAATATTGAATCGAGAGTGCGTTCGATTCTGCCGTATCCTTTAAAGACGAATTTTCTGTCAATTATGGTAAATAGGAGTAAATACAAAGTACATGCATGTAAAGAATTATTGGTGAGATGTAAGTCGCATTATCACCCCAAATTCGTATTAAATCCACCCATAGATCTTGACCCTAATCATGCATAAGTCTCCCATTTCACTGCATTATTTAGCATGCACAAGATAAATAATGACCATTCCATTCATTGCTTAGCCTGTGTTTAATCAACTTACTAACTAAAGAGGTAATCGCTACAAAATCCATTAACAGGTTTATTTAAACAATTGTATAACAGAATTCAATCTGCATACGTAATGTATAACTAACAATGTTTTGTGCTGGACAGTGGGGTGAAAGGAACAATTGTCGGCCATCGTCCGAAGTGACAAATGAAATGAATAATTTAGAAAGTGATTACCAAAGTTGAATGTTACTATTTTATTGTGTTATTTAGTTGAGTGGTCATTTGAGTTATTTATTTTGAACAAGTCTATTATCAACTGGCTAGCCTATAATAATAATTGTTGCGTTGGTAATCGTCCTCCATGATGTTTATTGACACAATTAAAGGTAAAACAACGATATTTAAAAGGCAAAAAGGAAATTTAAGTAAATTTGGTAACAGAAATGGCATTTAACTGGTTATAGAAATGATGGAAAGATTGCAAAGCAGTACAATAATAGTTGTATAATAGTATGTCATTAAAATCAGAAACGAAGTAAATGAGAGTGTATCTAAGCCCGCGTCATTACTTAGTTATAAATAAAAATTGTGATCGTTAAATATTATTTTTAACTTAAGAAACCAAACCTAATCAGAACACGAAGAATTATCTAGCAAAATAAAAATTCAGACTTGAATTAGGGTATTCAAATCATCACTTTATAAAAACAGTCAGAGACCAAATTAAATTCACATTTTTCCACTTACCTAACCCTTGAAATGCGTGTCGGATTTAACGGGAGTTTATTGCACGGAAAATGGGTAAAAAAGAACCACTCGGGCAAAAATCTTGAAATCTCAATGATTGGTACATGTCATAAGCTATAAGGGAATTTTTAACCATATAAAATAAAGATCTTAATTATAAATCGAATTCTAACCGTACGTCAAAACAGTTATATGTTATTTACAAAAAATAGTGATATTATCAAATCACTTAAAATAATGTTCTTTGCAACACAGACGAATTTAATTTTTTCTTTAATCTTAAAATTTGAATCCAGAAATTTTAAATAGCAACCACACTTTGTTTAGTTTAAATATCTACCTATCTTAGCGCATACTGTTTTTTTTTTCTAAGTTCCGTTAAATTTATACTCTACAATCGCATCTATAATTATTTAAAATGTTATAAGTGCAGTGAATAATAATCTATTTATTGCATATATCTTATACCTTAAACCGCACCCAAACCCGCCCAGCTATTTGTAAGGAAATCAATGCAAAGGAAACACAAAGCGGCAAAATTTCACGACGTCCGCCGCAGAGGACAAAAATGGCCAGCTTGTGACGGTAAATTTAGCATTTTTACCCTAACGCACTCAAGGGTTACCCTTTCCGTTTGTCCATTCAACACAATACTGTGATGGTGTTATACCAAGTGTGTTTGACCCTTCCATTTTTTTATTTACAGAATAGGAAAATCATAACCATAAATTATTGTTTAGGGTACATTAGTTGCATTTTACTGGAAACTTGTATTTAATGGTGTTTAGGAGTTTTGTACGTCGTTTCTTCGCAGTACGTCAGCGTCATAAGAAATGTTTATACATAATTTTGTGTAACCAAAAACAAACGCAGGACGTAAAATGTCCAGTAATACAATTTTGATTAAGAGAGATTGAGTGTTTATAACATCCTTACTAGTCTATACTAATATTATAAATGTGAAAGTAATTCTGTCTGTCTGTCGCGCTTTTACGCCTGAATCACTAAACCGATTTATGTATATGACATTTGGTACAGTGTTAATCTAGTGCCTGAAAAAGACAAAGGCTACACCGATAACGGAGGACGGAATGGACGGAGCCGCTGGTAAAAGCATGTCTATAATAGAATTAATTTTACTTAGAAGTAATTTTATGCAAAGTTCCCAATAAGTCTCATACTTTTTGGGAATTTACAATCATCTACTATGGTTATCGTGGTAAACAAAGAAGAGAAAACATATATCTTTTCTCAGGATCTAAATTATCTTTTTACTAAATTTCATTTAAATCTGATCAATAATTAAGGGATGGCATGTTGGAAAAGTGCAACACACAGTCAAAGTTGCTTTCGCATTTATATTATTAGTAAGGATTAAATAGAAGTACATTTTGTATAATAATATTACCTATCTTTTAAGCTCATTCTTTGCATCCCATTAATCACTTTAGCGACGTGCATTAAAGTAAAGGAAGGTAATTCATATGTTCACATCGTCGTCTCGTGGTTCACAACTTCGCTTCTCATTAAGACGCCATTAGGGTGAAAACCAGCTATTTTACAGAAAGACCTTCATTGTAAGTATAGTCATTTTTCATTTGATCTCTTAGTCAGTTTACACGTTTATGTGAAATGAGAAGAGTTAAGATATTGTTACAGTAAAGGCTTTGTGTTTTCAAAATATATTTGTATTAAAAAATTGTTTAAGTATGGATTTCTTACATTAGAACTCGGTACGGTTTTTTATTTATGAGGACTTACTATGTGGTTGGTCTTATTCAAGTTTTAATTTAGTAAGCCTCAGTAGTAAGCTTTCAAATTAGTTAACTAAAACTCACAAACCTCGACTATTCAAAAAAATCTCAGATTATATTACACCGATGGTAATTCTCATTATAATAATTTTATTATAATGTGAAACGAACAAAGCATTTTATTACAACAAGTATTGCATCTGTTATTAATTATTTTGTACCAGGCGTTTTACTACACAATATTTTATTTTCACTTAGAAAATGTTTCTTCACTCGTATGCCACTTACTACATACTGGTATTCTTAACATTTTTTTAATACGTAAAAGGTTTATGCCTAAATTTCTCCCTTCTAACACAAGGCTTATATTATATGCATAAATATACCAGTATTCCAGTATTCGAATTACGTTTGTCTATGGGTAACGTCCAGCTCCGCAGTAATATCGCCGGTCGACCATCAATCCGCTTATTGTGTGTAGTTATTACGGCTATATCCTGAAGGCAAGCAATCCTACCAGACTATGAACGATTTCATGCGTTCATGCAATTATTATTTGGCTTCACAAAGGGACTATAGACGTATTTAGAAGCGAATAATTAATTTTAGTTATTGGATTTTCATGCAGTTTTCATAATTGAAACAGCAAAATACGGTTTTAGTAAATCTTTTTTGTATTTATGTATATGAACATGTAGACCAAACTTAATCGTTCAGTAATTATAAAATTATGTATTGTTTTCAAAATACTTACCTATCAACATGTAAGCCAAAGGGGATCAAAGAAATATATTTTTTGGTGAAACATTCATATGAAATGACTAATTCGTTAGAACTAGTACGTTATCGCATAATGAAAAAGCGTACGTACTTGTCCAAGGTCCAATCTATCCCTATACCTAAAGCTTCATACAAATATGAATATTCCGAATATTTTAAATTTACCTCCAAATAGAATCGTGCGTATAAGTGCCAATAAAATTTAAGAAAATTTGCACAACAAAAGCTTATAAGCTAAACCATTTCACACACAAAATCCCTTTCGTAATGAAACCAAACCTGTGGAAACTGGTCCCATTTGCAAATACTCGTCAACCCTTAATCTGCCGCTGCATTTTACGAGACCTAAAGCAATATCTGTCAATGTCCTTATCAATAAATTGTGGACGTTTAGAGCAAACGACGTCGTTTGACGGTTTGAGGCGCACGGCCGTAATCCGCGGTCTATTGGACCCCATCTGTGTTGCAAGGGTTAAGTCGCGACAAATAGACCATTTACAAATAATAAGACGCAGTGAAAGAATAAATTAAGGTCCTCTGGGGTTGTTTGTTAGCATTTTGGGGTTGAATTGAAATCTTCGCGATAATGTTTTTTACTTAACACTTAAATTAGTTTACTTAACATGGAGAGCAAACAGATGGTGTATTACACTCAAGTATATATTCATACAAATTGATAATTTAGCTTTATAATTATTTCTAAAGCTTTTAGCTTAAGAAATAATTTAGCTCTAATCTATCTAGATATAGCAATAGATAAATTACATTTTTATTAAATTTAGATCTAACATAACATAGGTCCTGTCTGATCTAAAGACATTAAATAAATAAATTTAATAATAAATAAATTACACAACATCATCTAGTCCCAAACTAAGCAGAGCTTGTATTATGGGTACTAAACAACTGATATAAATGCATAAACATACTTTTTTGTATACATTGTAGGCTCCTTCTTCCACGCATCATTCAACATCATTTACGCATCCACATACATACTCTTTTCTTCCTTCGCCTCATTTCATCTTTATGAAAGTTGGGAGAAAATAAAACGTCATGTGTGACTTTTGTGATTTGAAAATCTAGAGAGACTTCTCTTGCTGCTAGCTATGTCTCAGATACATTTTATTTAATGTAATTAATCGTGTACATAATTTCTCTTCTTAGCACCTTCTATACATAATATATTGTAAATAATAAGTGCGCGGTAATTTACTTGTACATACATATAATAAACTTATCTGTACATAATACCCGAAGTTTTATATACGTAAACCACGGACCATCACGGCGCTCTTATAACATATTATTATACATAGAAAACACCCAGACTCCGAAACAAATATTTGTGGATCACACAAATATTTAGTCCGACCCGGGAATCGAACCCGAGACCTCTTGATCAGCAGCCGCTAGACCAACAAGGTAGTCAATAGTATAGTAGGGATTCTAGCTCAGTCCAGCACACAGATTTTCAAGGGAAATTAACACTGACCTACTTCCTTCCCTACAGATAATATAATTAACTATACATGTTTATAAATATATTAAAACAACATTAAAACATATGGAATTTAGTGAATGATACACCATTATACCCGTAATATTATTTAAAGCTTGACATTTATTTATTCGGAGTATAATAAAATAATATTTGATCTCGGCGACAAAATAATAACCCAAAAAAAATAGCTAATTTTGGCAGTCAGGAAATATTTGCAATATTTTTATTTTTGATGATTTATTCAATCCAATGCCGATAATTATTGTCCAATGCAATAGTACAAAAAGTTAAATCTCAATTTTAACTGCGAAAACTTTAAAGCGATCTTTCACATTGTTATACACTCCATTTGAAAAATCAACTTACAAATAACAATAAATTAAATCCGAGCAATTAATTTTCAGTTTATTGAGTAAACAAAATTCATTAATTATCCATAAGACGTCCTTAGACGTCCCGCTGCGATGTCTCAAGGCACCATTTTGTGTCTTCCAGAATGGCAATTAATAATTATTGCACCTAGTTCCGGCCGTTTCCAGTAGGGGCTACTTCCGGTGAGCCAGGGGAGTGGGACTTATGTTTATAAATTAATATGGTGAGTTGGTAGGGAGTTGTTAAAGTTGTTAATATTGATATAAACGTATCAACGGTTTCGAGAAATCAAACTTTTTTATTAGTTATTGTTGAAATATATAAATTAATATTTAAATATCCGTTATGCGTTATTTAATATAGTCTAAAATGAATTAACCAAGCCCATAATTCCTACGTCATATATTGTTTAATAGAATTTATATAATAGAGAAGCATGTCCAGCTATCTCAGCAGATTTCAGATATCGATCATGTAGCACACGGACACTCTTCATCTTGTTGAGATGAAGTCGTGATTACAAGCATTGTATCAGGTTTAGAATATATAATGTAGCTGTAAGAGCAAAATATATCCATACCATGATCATACCTTAGTAAGTAAGGTTAGAATAATAAACCAGTAATTAAATAATTGAAAAGTTAAGTTGGCATACCCAAAAGACGAACTAAACGGTTTGAGAGCTCGTTTTTGGTGAGAGTCGCCAAAGTTTGGAATGACCTGCCTGGGTCTATTTTTCCTGATAACATGAACTCTGGAGCCTTTAAGAGTAGAGTGAACAGGTTTCTTTTGGATAGGCGTATACCATCTTCGTCTTCATCTACACTTTCCATCAGGTGAGATGGAAGACAAACGCCTATTCCATTACAACAATAAAAAAAAAAACATAGCTGCAAAGAGTACACTGTAATTGTGATTCGATACGATCCAGAAGTTCACCATCCAAGCATGAAGATATAAGTTCACTATACCCATGTTAACTAAAACAACGTGAGTTTGTTTCGATAACAACTTTGCCGAATTCGTGTGAAAGGTTATATTTAAATACTGACATTGGTTTTAAATAAAGGTCAAAGTTTCTTATTTCATCATTTTTTATGTACATAATAGGGGGTAAACTAGCAGTCGGATTACCTGGTGAAAAGTGACTACCATAGTTAATTGTAACCTCACTAATTCAAAAAGCAACGATTGCTCAGCTGGAGAGCCAAAGATGCAGAAACATCTCGGTACCCCCAATGTCGGTACCCCTACACACCACTCTTATAACATCTGTACGCCTTATTTCATCTTTCCGATGGTGACTACACCCGCTGATGACTGGATTCCACGATGTTGATAGTCGGTATCCGTCTTCCTGGTTGAAATTTTTGTGTTTTTTGATTTCAACCGCTTCACGTACTATTCGGCGAAAATAGCTCCGATCTGTGGAGAGGATCGTGTAATTCAATCCAGTGGTTCGGTCCTGATTCCAGCAGATGCTCTGCGATGGCAGACTTGTTTGTTTGGCGGTTTTTTACAGCTGCGATATGTTCCTTCGTTCGTTCCGCTATTGTGCGCTTCGTCTGACCGATGTAGGAACTACTACAACTGCAACTCACCTTGTACACTCCGGGTGTCTGCAGCGGTATGACATCTTTGGGTGTCCTTAAGCACTTTACTACCTTGGAGTGCGGACTGTACACAGTTTTTATGACATGAGTATGTGTAAAAGTTGCGAAAGTCTAAAAACAGTAACTACTCTTGAATTCTATTCATGTTTTAATTCTGGCAAAATAACTAAATATTTAAATATAAAAAAACGGACATCTTACACCCAACGTCATTTAATCCCAAACTAAGCAGAGCTTGTATTATGGATACTAGACAACAAATATAAATACATAAACATATTTTTTTTGTAGATACTTACATGGTTTACATAGAAAACACCCAGACTCCGATACAAATATTTGTGGATCACACAAACATTTGGACTGACAGCAGTCGCGTACGCTAACCACTATACCAACAATACATTTACATTTGCGGGCTCTATAAAAAAACGGGTTTTCATTTAAGCTGTAGTATCACTCCTGTCGAGCTAAGCCATACACGTCCAATAGCGTAGATCGGCCATAGTAACTAATCATCACAAAACATATCCTCAAGTATTATCCCCAATTCACAAGCACAATAATCCATTTAAACAACAGTACAGATATAAAGATAGACCAACATTATGCAGGTGACATACCTCCTTTGTCAAATCACATGCATTTCATGTCCCGGAATTCCCAAAACACAGCCATTTAGAACAGTGCACTATCCCAGTTTTAATTACTTAGATTGGCGGTACAGCACAATTTATGTTCAACAATAACTAGCAGGTTTATAACCGACGTTGGATATATATGTGATATGAAATTCTGATTAACTCACTGTCCGTTTCAATGAGACAGTGGTTCTCAACTATTTATTATTTCAGGGGGTAAAATTTTTTTTATGTATTATAATTTTTACGGGAAAATATTATTAACTAAGGTAAAATTTATTTTAAAAGAAGGGTTACGTGAAATGGTAATTAGTATCATATTAAACAATATTAGATTCAAAGGCTACAAAACCCTTAAATACTTGCTTAAAATACAACTTGTAACAGGAAATTCAATTTAACTTTAAAGGATATTATGTGATGGTTTTCTTATAAACCATGTTACATTCTTATGGTTTTTAAAATACAGTGTTAAATACGGAAAATTGATAGTCATCATGTTTTTTATTTATATTTACTTTTCTACAGCTTAGAGTTTCTCATGACAGTCAAATCTGACTAAAGAGAGCTATGAAAGTTTTTTAGCGGTTAACATTAAAAATAGGAAATCAGATACTTACCCTAACAAGGTTCCTAAGTTATTTTAAGCTTTAAGGCTGTAAGTTTAACGTTGAAAACATCAGCGAAAAGTTGCTTGAAGTTAAACGATGCTTACGAAAAAATGGTTAGTCATTATTTATTTATTATTTATTTACAACTTCATGCACTTTTGTACATCGGCGGAATTAATGCCCAAGGCATTCTCTACCAGCCCATCTTTGGGGGTGTAGAGATATATAATATGGTAAGTGCATTGAGGTTAGAGCTGTACAGAGCAATATGCAATTGATATAAAACTAAAACAAAACGAATATAGTATAAATTCACATATACATATATAAGTATAGATACATACATAAATACACACACATATTGTGCACTATGTCTAGGCATACAATTAATTAATTTCGTGACTCTGGCATCTCGAGGAGATAATCATGCACGTTCTTTTTAAACGTGCATCGATTCGTGGACATCATTAACCATAGCTCTTTCGAGACTTAGTAAACTAACATTTATGTATGAAGATATCTAAAATAACTTTGATCCAAAAAACACGAACAAGCTAACACAAGTCAGATATACCATTAATCTAACAATCCAGAGTCATTGTCCCAAAATTCTGGAGAAAATCGCACACGATCATACAAACACAAGAGGTCCCCACATGTCGTAACACATCATTAATCTCTGATCTATGTGACATTTAATTACCTAAAACACCATATATTAGGCGTTCTTCCGTTCTTACCCTACGAAAACCCTTACAACTTTATTCAGCACTTTTTTTACCAAAATGACCTTTAGTACCTTCAAATAAAGTGCAATGAAACGCAAATAGAAAGTTTGTATGTTTTTGTAATTAATATTGTCTTTCTTATTGCTTCACGCCTAAGATTTTATTGCTCTGTTATATTGTTTAGTTTATTCCTATCTCGTCTTCACTTTTGATTAAGATGTGACGAACGTAGGTAATGATTTCATTTATGTAGATATACCAATTCCAAAATAGACAAGAAGTACCTTTCAACTGACTTCGCGTCCCAATTATGGAGCCATAGCCATACAGCGAGCCACAATATTAAGTAATTTATGTAAACAGTAAACATATTCATTTGTATACTTTTAATACAATAAATAAATTTAAATAATAATAAATAAATAATATTTCGGACATCTTACACACAACATCATCTAGTCCCAAACTAAGCAGAGCTTGTATTATGGGTACTAAACGACTGATATAAATACGTAAACATACTTTTAAATATAAATACATACATATTATACATAGAAAACACCCAGACTCCGAAACAATTATTTGTGGATCACACAAATATTTGGTCCGACCCGGGAATCGTACCCGAGACCTCTTGATCAGTAGCAGTATACGCTAACCACTAGACTAACAAGGCAGTCAAATACAATAATTCATTTACTTCATCCTAAACGTGGGTAACATACAATTTTAAAACATATAGTACTCATTTTCATCCGCAGGACAATCCCGTGGAACATCGCCCATAAAATCGAGCTCTTCAAAAAAAGTTTGTCCAAAAAAAGCAAACAGAGAGCCAGACAGTAAAAGTTTCCCGTCATCATCTCAAGATTACTTAATGCACATTCCCATTCTAACGTGGGAAGCGGTGACAAATACTAGGACATTTCACAGTCTGCCGGTGCTGCGATAAAAGCATATAATACTACTAGAATTCTAGGTAAATGTATGAGTGCGGATTTGTTTTCTGGTACCACAATAGCACTTAATATATTGTGTTTTTTTAGCGACAATTGATCGCTGGGTAGTTTTCTTCGTGAAATAACCACCTCTGTAAACATGTATAATATTTCTAACGGCAAATTAAAACTATCTATACATTTATAGAAATAAATAGTACTACGTGAATAGGGCAATTTTTAAAATTTAGTCCATCTGTTTGTTCCGGCTAATCTCTAGAACTTGACTGATTTTGACGGGATTCTCACTGGCAAAAAGTTGATGACATCAGGAGTAATTTAGGCTAGTAGTTTTTAAACTAGTTTCGTTCCGCGGCGTTATCTCCATTCGACACGGGTAACATTGTGGGATTAGACCATTTTAGTATAAAAACTATGGTTACACTTTATAGTAATATAAGTTTGTACAGATAGTTATACTCGTTTTTAATTTTATATTTAAATTGAAGTCGTTTTAACATAAAACAATAGTGCTAAAAATTCATACGCAGTTTAATTGTATATGTTAAGAAATCAACAACATTACTAAGTACGCTCCAACAGTAACTGGTTGAGGCACCTCTCTACTTTAAGTGCGTCCATACATACATGAGATGGCTCGACAGAACCCTTTTCACCGTACAATTCCGTTGCCAATCGTAAATTTATCTCAGGGGCTATTAGTTCGATAAAATTCAACTAAAACGATAAATAAAACCGACTTTGACGGATAGCCCGTTTCCCCCGCAAAGAATAGCCCTACAAAAATAAGTTTGCAGTCTTTAAAACTCAAGCATTGTAAAATGAATCTTATTACATAGGATTGTAGTTGATAATAAATTTAACAAATTCTGAAGATCAATTTGCAAAAATTTTGTATCTATGTCACATGGGAATGTTTTGTCCGAAACTAAACTTATTTACCATCGTAGACTGAATAAAACATTAGCAGAAGAAAGATGTACACAAATCGAATTGGGACTGAATGATTCATTTTGTTTATACCGATAATAATGAATTTATCTGATCGACGTGTTTCATGCTGACTTGGACTTCTTCACGCAGAATATCTTCTTTATCTAAACGAGAATAAAGTGTTAACATGTATGTGTTCGCCTAGTGGTGGTGGTCTAGTAAAGCTAACTGCTAATCCTAGAAGATAAGTATGATAAACAAAATCGTTTGCTTTGTATCTGAGTAATTTTATTAATAAAAACTACCTTTTTTCCGCGACCCCGCTTTCGTGTGTTTTTACGTAGCGGTAAATAGTGGCTAGTACAAATATGTAGCGAACTTGTACTTGATCAAGAATCAAAGCATTTCCGCTGTAAATTTGATCCAAATTATTTTTGCGAAAGCATAACAGATAAAGAACAGTACAGAACTGTCCTTAGTATTAACTCTGCTTAGTTTTGGCCTAGATTGTGTTCTGTGTCTGATGTAAAATATTAATTTATCTAACTTTGGAGTTTGAACTACTTACGTACGTGCCAATGGTGGTTTTCAGTTCACTAGAAACCGGGTGTACGTGCCTTAAAACATAAAAAAATTTAAAGCAAACGCAGTCGCTAATAAATACTAAATCACTACTCATCCACGAAGCGACTGATCAATCAACCCTGTTTAAAATATCCAGTACTTCTCCTGTATGACTAAACGGTGCGTGAACCAATCCAAAACAAATGTCTGTATTTGTAACCGAAGGCACATTTATAATTGGTCCGTCTACCATTTTTATTTTTGAGCCCTTTGTCCCATATCCATGCCTCGGGCTTTTGAAATCTAATAGCCGTGTATCTGTTTTGATTGTAAAAGCTTGCTCGTATGTCTGGTATTGTATGTAATTGATAGATTTAACAATTTTATTTCACGATTATGATGTTAGAAATGTTGTCAATCTTTAAGACATTTGTTAAAGCTAGTCTCTGAAATGGCTGGACCACTTTTGAGAGGACTTTCGCAGACACGTAGCTGATGATAAAAGGAATAACTTAAGCTACTTTATCATTATTACTTTTATGAAATTTCAGGTAATAGCTTCAGTATATAAAATTGTGTAAATTTATGTCTAGGCTAAACATATACAATGATGGCGAACCAGTTGCAGTAACGGTTAGTACTTCACACTGCTAAACCCGAGGTCGTAGATGCGATTTTCAGGTAATTATTGAATAATAAGTACCGTCTTTTTTGCGTGTATTTATCTTAAATTAAATATATGGTGGGAGTCCTTAATAGGTGTATCTGTAGATTATTTTTTGAAAAACGTGTTTTTTTTCCTTATATGCCGGAAACACACTTGTTACTCTTATATGAACACTACTTGGATTCTACTCATGATTTCTATTAGGCATAGTAGAGTCATTTTGTTCGGCTCATACATAAATATGAAAAAAAAAGCTATCTAACATCAAGTGACGCTTCTAGTTATAAAAAAAAACATTGTTAGAACTGTGTTTCTCGGCAATTATTTGCTTATGTACATCTTCTAGTAAAATTTCATCAAATTACATGTAATAATAGTTGCGAACCGAAACGTATTTCAGGATCTGCATTAAATTCCAAGAAAGTCCGTATAATGCTTTCAGAACTTTTCGAACTTGGATATAAACACACGCGTAAAACAAACGTGTCATAAACAATATTAAATCCTGCGAGTTCTGAACTCAGCGCTGGATAGTCCAAGTATATTAATGTCGCAAGTTCGAGACGTACGGTATGCGACTTTTGCATTTCCTTAGTTGTCCTACACTACGAAGATACCTGGACTCGTAATGGTTATTTTAAGATATTTTTTTTAATAATTTACAACTGCAGTAACGAAGTAACTCAACGAGGAGAGTTCTCAGCCGTTCATTAAGTCTTGCTAGTGTTAAGTACGTTGATTGTAATAGAAATATACCTACATGTTTTAAGACTTTTGCTACTTTTTCACATACAAATAGTTTTTGTTCTATAGCGGAAGTTATTTGCGAGAAAATTATTTATAAGTCAGGATATGGCCAGTCTGCTCAGGATATAGAAGTATCATTACATTTCTAGAATTTTATCCGAGGAAGTCCCGATGTGCCACAAAAAAATATACGTCACAAAGAAAGTTGTATTCTAAGACCTTACAGATTATTTAATCATAATGATCTAGTAGTTAGCGTATATAAGTGCTGATCTCGGGTCTGAACTGAGGTCTCGGGTTCGATTCCCGGGTCGCACAAATTTTTTGTATGATCTGTTAGTATTTGTTTCGGAGTTTGGATGCTTTCTATGTATATATTATGTGTGTATTTACAAAAAAAATATGTATCAGTCGTCTAGCCCATAGTACATACTCTGCTTAGTTTGGGACTAGATGGCGATGTGTGTGAAATGTTTGAAACATTTATTTATTATTATTTATTATTAAATCTGGTTAAAATCACCTCATACATTAAGTATCTCAATTATCAGTTTATGAAGCTAGACAGCTAAACACACAAAAATACATCGAACACAAATTCAAACACTTGCGATTTTTCCTTAATATAATAGCTACTAAATAAAAACTTGAAAGATGCCGAAACCGAATACGATATATTCATAGCTCTTTGGTGATATCGAGTTAAAACATGTCTTCAAAATCGAAGGTACGTTCAGCAGGAGTCACGGAGTGTATGCAAAATGTATGATTTATGGCGCACACCACTTCGTACTCTTCTGCTAACTAGATTCGACATGTCTGTCACTATAAGGTCTTGTATTTCGGAATTTACTGTTTCTGCAACAATGATTTCTCACTATACTTTAGAATCATGCAGTTCTGTAGTTAATTTAGGTTTAGAAGGATGCTATAGTTTTGTCTCGGCAAGTAATTTAAGTAGATATGTGTGTAAATTTAAACAATATTCACGAAACAGTTGTTGAAATATTTAGTTCTTCGATCATGTCATTATATTTAATTATGCATCATTTATGGCTGACCGATAACTGTTGGGGTAAACGGGTTCTTGAGTGGAGACCACGTCTTGGCAAACGTAGTATAGGACGTCCACAGGCCAGTTGGAGTGATGATTTGCGCAAGACGGCTGGCAGGAGCTGGATACGAGAAGCCGAGAATCGAACCAAGTGGCGTACGATTAGAGAGGCCTATGTCCAGCATTGGACTGGGATAAGCTGATGCTGATGATGATACATCATGCATTGGCAGACTTAATGCCTACAGCATTCTCTACTCTAGTCAACCATTATATGTAAAACCTAAAAGCAACAAAATACACGAAGTAACTACTTATCCTGAAAATGAAAACAAAAATCTCGCGCTGATTAGCATATATACAATACCTGTGGCCTGTCAGGCACGATCACCTCACCTGGTCGGAGGATCTTCCCTATGTGTTGAGAACATAATACCCGTTCCTACACAATCTGTATAATAATAAATTAAGTAAAAACTTTGTACAGCTTTTTTCATAAAATGCGTGAGAGTCTGATATAAATATAAAATACACACAACGCCATCTAGTCCCCAAACTAAGCAGAGCTTGTATAATGGGTACCATGCGACTGATATAGCACATAAACATACATTTTTTTGGAAATAAATACATATTATATTTATAGAAAACACTCAAACTCCGAAACACGGAAACACGCTATTTTCGGATCACACAAACAGTTGATCCGACCCAGGAATCGAACCCGAGACCTCTTGATCAATAGTCGCATACGCTAACCACCAGACCAACGTGGCAGTCCTATGATATGTCGCACACTTATAGGTTATGTGCAGGTAAAGAGCAGGAAGCAATTTTTTTAATATGCATAAAAAACACATTAAATCAATAAATAAAACGTCTAACACACGTACACACACACACACGAATAGATACTCTTTTGGCAAACTAAGATTGTAGCGCAGCCTTGACGAAATCGGTAATTATAAAAGTTAGTCTTTGACAATAGAACCTTAATGTTGTTGCCACTTATAATTCAAATTAATTATGGTCGGATTTCGACCACTTGGTGACCACTACTAGTTGAAGGTGAATACATTGGCTCAATAGCTACACTGGCTCAATAACTGTGATAATATTTATCTATTTTTATCTTTATATCTCTCTCTTCCGAATGCTCATACGTGATTGTATAATATTTAATATTAGAAATTAAATTATAAAGTCAAATTCTAAAAACATTCACGTGTAACCATTAAAATTTCACAACGTGAACCGTAAACCGTTTACGGCAATAACACGCATCAGTTAGAACATAGTTTTATGTGCTATAACTGTTTAACACGTTATGTGTGCTTTTATAACTCCTTTAACTACACCTGAATAAATTTCATCGGTTAACTGATAACCATTAATTTTGCAATATCTGAAACTAACCTTTGAAGGGGACTGCACCCGCGTGTATGAGGGATATCGCGGTAATCATTTTTCGGGTTAATAAATATAACCTATGTCTACGGCCGTCCTAGTTGGTTCCTATTACTTTTGGTATGTAAATAAAATAAAGTGGACTGTATTAAGTACAATCAAATAAATTATATAAGGCGAGCGTAGCTGTCTAACGTGTTGCGCAGAGTGACGTTGCACCCAAAGGATCGCCTCCTCGCGCCGCTGGCCTCCTGTCCCTTTGTGACTTTCTATTAATAAAGTCACTTTTCGATATCGGTTCAGAAGAGTCGGAGATTACAACCAAGATTAATATATTAATATAGTAGTACAGATGAATTTCCATTTCATTTGATAGTAATCTATCTGTGTACACTCGGGTGCAATGAAATCATACGTGACTTTTTTACATTTTTTTTTTTTTTAAGGAAATTCTAATATTTTTTAATATGAAATTAAGGCTTGTTTCAATACTTATTCATTGATACCAAAATAAGCCGTATTAAGTTTACCCTACTGCCAAAAAAGGTAGTAGAGCCACGCTAATTTCAGCACGAATGGGCCGGCTCGACCCGGCCAGTACTACCCTCACACAGAAGACCATCCTAATAATGACAGCATTCTTGCTGTCGTATTTCGTTGGTGAGTGTGAGACCGGAGGCCCAATCATTCTGCATCATTCTCCCGTCCTTCGAAGGCCGGGAGAATGATGCAGAATAATCTAACTAGGCTGCCATGGTAAGGGTCACCATGCTACATTGCCTACCCTCACAATAAGCAAGGTGACCCCTACTCCTGGATTCTACTCGTGCTTTCCATCAGGCAGAGTAGAGTCACTTTTGCAGGCTTAAATATAAAAAAAAAAAGACAACAACAACAAATTCAACTTTATTAAAAGGTGTTTGCTTTATAAAACAGTCTGGAAATTAATGATTACTTAAAAAAAATACTCTAAATATCTTTATTAATAAGAAGTGTGAACCCCCTCTGGTGCGAATTATCGCTCGACACCGGTTTTACATCGACTCCAATCCATGATAAAAAAGTCACATGTGCGATATCATTGCACCCGAATGTATTTATGAGTGACGCTATTTTTTTATTTATTAGGAAATAACAGTGAAGTGATGTGTCGCGTTCGATTAACAAAAACACAGTTAGATTACACCATTTTCTTCTTCCCAGTCTTTTCAATTCCCAAGATTATATGAGGTCGGCTATTAATTCCACCGGTTTTACCTAAAGGTCAGTTTTTCACGGAGCAACCGACATCAAATCTCTGCAACCCTGAGGGCGTACTGAATCCAAAGATTGAACTAGTGAAGTTTCCATTAACGATAGCTATATCTTATGACAACCAGGATACTCCGAGATGCTATTAAGAATTTCTTGCACAATAAACTCAGCAACAGTTTTGGTTCGTACCGTACTAATAAATATGCACATGTTAACCGCTAGACCAACGAGGAATTCTCATATTTACATTTTATTGAAAGAAATATTTTAGCTTTAACAAAAACAGTTTTTTTTATATATATTTAAGCCTCTCAAAGTGACTCTGCCTGGTGGAAAGCATGAGTAGAATCCACGAATAGTAACTATTCTCATTGTGAGGGTAGGCAATGCAGCATAGTGACCCATACCAAGACGGTATGATCAGGTGAATGGTTTTCCGTGCTCACACTCTCCAACGAAAATCAGGAATGCTGTCATTATCAGGATGATCTTCTGTGTGAGTGTAGTTACTGTCTGTAAATCAGCGTGGCTCTCCTACCTACTAGTATTTACTAAATCCAACATTACTGCTTTCACAAAATATCAATCGTATCAGCAATCTTTGCTCCTCATACATCGTCAAAGGGAATTCAAAATTATAGACTATCTGCCCTTGTATTAGTATTGGTAAGTCAAAGCGGTAAGGTCTGAACATGTGGCTCATTGGTAATTCATAACCAAATAATACATGTTTGCTTCGCATCAAAACAAACATCAATATCAAAGTGAAATGCTTGATTGAATAGATTACACATGCGGTAATACAGTACGAATCTTTGATATATGTATGTATCAAGCTATGATAAAGAGAAATGAATAAAATTGTTCATAAGGTTGTAGGTTTTTATACGAAAGACAACTGCCGCACTATTGCTATACCCTTAGTCTAGGGAGATTATACACAAATTCAAGAAACGTTCACAAAGAGCAACAATTAGTGGATCACACAAAGAGTAAAATAATTATGGTGGTCGCATTCACAACACTCCGCATCATAGAAAGCGGTAAGGTGGCGACTTAAATTACAACGCTATACGTGTAGTCTGTGACACCTAATAATTTTTTTAAAACATTGTTTTCCAATATATTCCATATTCCTATGTTTTCATAAATAAGTAAGTTAGATTTACTGCCTAGTTGGTCTACAAGAAGTGTGTTTGTGTTATCTAGTACTCCCTACTTCTCTAGTTCTCTAGTACCCATAATACAAGCCGTGCTTAGTTTGGGACTAGGTGACGTTGTGTTTAAGATGTCCGAAATACTTATTTATTTTATTAATTTAAAATTTCAAGATCAGATTTCAAATGAAAAAAAAAACAACATTACAGTGGAAATTATTGTTGTATTTGTACTGTTTTTTAGTGTAATTTATCTATAATTTAAAATTTATAATTATGATAATATGGATCTCATTAGTCCACTTATTTTAGGAGCATTTTTCATTGTTTAGATCAAAATGAGAATGTGTGATCATACTTACTTCGCACATAACACAAACAATTGAACTAAATTACCTATCTTACTCAGAATTAGTTCTTGCATCGTTACTAATATAACAAAGTAATCCACCGAGAAATTGCACATAAAATGGTGACGGTAAAGTCGGTTTCAGAGTCGAAGTTATTATGGGTCGGAATGAGACATTATTAGATTTATGATTGTCTGGATTACTATTGATAGTAATTACGTCAGTTTAGCAGCATTAACTTTACTACCTTATATGTACGTTCATAAGATTCATATCACCTATAATAAAACACTAATTACAGTTTAACTTCAATATATTTTGATTTTTTGATGAATTAAACTCTTCAATAAACAATTTAATATTTAATATTTCGGACATCTTACACACAACGTCATCTAGTCCCAAACTAAGCAGAGCTTGTATTATGAGTACTAAACAAATGATACTAATACATAAACATACCTTTTTTTTTGTAAATACATACATATTATACATAGAAAACACACAGACTCCGTAACAAATATTTGTGGATCACACAAATATTTAGTCCGACCCGAGAATAAAATCCGAGACCTCTTGATCATCAGCCGCATACCCTAACCACTAGACCAACAAGGCTGTCAATTTATTAAAGTCTGACCTCAAGAAAAACCCCATCATTATATTTTTAAAGTACTTAGTTACTTTTCATCGTTTACAATGACCGCAGTTTAACCCTTCAAAACAGATGGGGTCTACACATGAACAGATTTAAGTAAACCGTCCATTTAAAGCTGTGCTATAGATACGAATGCTAAACACGAAAATGTGTATCAAACTCTTAAATCTTACTTGAGGAGAGGATAGAAGACAAAATTATATTTTAAACGCTGTTATTGCAAACGATAAGTTACTCCTAGTGTTAGCTTTCTACCAGTAAAAGTCCCTTCAAAGTCGGTCAAGCAGTTCCAGAGAATTCTTCTTTTAGTGAAGGTACCGCATATAAAGCCGGTTCCAAAAATAACGGGTCAGTCACATAAACCAATAACGGGTCAGTCACATAAACCCGAATATCTCCCGAACTACGTATGCCATCCTAATGAAACGAAGACTGTTCAATTGAGAATTTAATTATACAGATAAAAAATAAAATAAAACTTAGTTACACCCACAATATTAATCTTAAATTAAAAAAAAACTAAAGTAGTCATATTTTTCTTAAGATTACATTTTTTTTATGATTGTTTTTTTGCTGTTTTTCATCACTTTCTTCATTTAATACTTTGTATTGCCTCCACGTGATGAAGCCTCCAGTGATGAAAAACAGCAAAAAAACAATCATAAAAAAAATGTAATCTTAAGAAAAATATGACTACTTTAGTTTTTTTTTAATTTAAGATTAATATTGTGGGTGTAACTAAGTTTTATTTTATTTTTTATCTGTATAATTAAATTCTCAATTGAACAGTCTTCGTTTCATTAGGATGGCATACGTAGTTCGGGAGATATTCGGGTTTATGTGACTGACCCGTTATTTTTGGAACCGAG
Source organism: Phragmatobia fuliginosa (assembly GCA_932526445.1). Lineage (NCBI taxonomy): Eukaryota > Metazoa > Arthropoda > Insecta > Lepidoptera > Erebidae > Phragmatobia > Phragmatobia fuliginosa. The sequence goes on along the minus strand of OW052078.1, from coordinate 14,276,173 downwards.
TGTACTTTCATACGCATTTGATATTACTAACAGACACTTCAATTTTATTTATTCGTATAAAAAAAATACATGATATTAATATGTTGTGTAGTAATGTTGCTTTGTAATGCAAGTTAAAAATTTAAAAAGTAATGTCCTAAAAACGGGTCCTTAATGTTGTACTGGTTCAGTATGTACCTGTCATAGTCCAAATATCTCTTTAATAACAGTTTCTGGAGGCTAATAAAATAAAACAAGACATTCAATAGTTTTCAAATATTAGCCGCAGAACTGATGACCGTTGGGGTAGAAGAGTTCTGGAGTGGAGACCGCGTCTCGGCAAACGTAGTGTAGGACGCCCACAGGCCAGGTGGAGTGATGATTTGCGCAAGATGGCTGGCAGGAGCTGGATGCGAGAAGCCCAAAATCGATCAAAGTGGTGTGCAATGGGAGAGGCCTATGTCCAGCAGTGGACTGAGAAAGGCTGATGATGATGATGATGATTCAATAGTTTTCAAATTCTCCCTTAAGGCGATGTTATCTAACGTTAATAAAATATATTCATTAATTCTTTTCAATCTAAACAAATACGTAGGTAATATAATGTATACTTAACGAAAATATAGCTTAGCTTTGGCTTTCGATGGACTACCGTCATTTCTCTCAGTGATCGTCAAAGGGTGCCATAGCAACCCCGCATTTTATAGGTATTAGGTTTTGACAGATATTGCTGAACATCTCATAAAGTAAGTACTCAACCCCGCCTGAGGCAGATAAGTACCAGATTATCTGGTTACGTTGTTAATTCAATTTGGCATCTTTGTTTTGATCCTTTGGACTTAAACAGTCAAATCTTGGTGTAGTACTAAAACGGATATTATGTAGGTAGGTACTATTTTGAAGATTTAAAAACTAAATTGAATGACATTTTTGTCCTGCATGGATGGGGTAATGATTTAAATAGTCACCTGGCCGCTTTCTAATGTACTGAGTGTTGTAGGTTCCAACTCCAACTCCACATGTGGCAAAGTGTTGTCAGCAATGTCATATTTTATAATATGTCATTGCTGACAACTTATAATAGTACGATGTACGATCAAGAGTCTGAGTGTTCTAAGTGTCCGTTCCAGGTATTTATCTAAAGTTCCCCGCGACACAGAAATTCTCCAAGCACTGTCTTGACTTTAAAAACAAATCTACTTTGATACATGAAAAATTAAGAGGAATTGAATCTCTAGGAAGATCACTGCTCAAGATCAAAGAAAAAAGAAAATTTTATACTTGTGTTATGACTTTTTTATTTCAATTGATAATATTATGATTTTTATAACTGATTCATTATGCTAACAGTACCTGTTTCCCTGTATCTGAATTAACTTTAACTCTTTAACACGAATGGGCCGGCTCGACCGCAGCGGTGCTAACCTCTCACAGAAGACCTAAAATGAAAGCATTCGTGCTATTGTATTTCGTTGGTGAATGCGAAACCGGAGGCCATATGATCCACAATTCATTCATCGCATTTAGCCGCCATAGTGAGGCGGGTGCAACATTAAAAGGCGCCGCCAGTCGGGGCTGGTCATCTCACAACTGCTATATTATATGAATGTTTAATTATTTTTGGACACCACCTGTGTTACTATCTACAATGTGAGGACAACGTAACGATGCGTTACGTTGTCCTCACATTTAATTGTTTTCTTAATAAAATGCCTAAAACAATGTAACAAAAAATTTAAAAAACTATGTTGGAAAAAAGTGTCCATGGAGTCGTTTCAAAAGTGCCGTTGTATTGGTTTATTTGAAATAAAAATGGTTTGATTTGACAAAGGAACTTGAGTTACACTAAAGTTTACGTCAGAAGATATTTTTAAGGCTCCAATACCTATCATAATATTAGAACCTTGAATATATTTTCTTAAGTCCTCAATAAAGTACGACTATTTACTTGACTGTCGACTGACTACTACCTTTATACCAAAGTACTATCGAAATATACAATCGATTGTATTATTTCAACCCTGTTATAAACATCTTAGAAATGCGGAATCGGGGATCAGTATTGTAACGTAAACTCCACATTATTTCTAGAATATTCCAATGGTATTGGAAACGATTTCCATACCAAGTGCATCCTGAAATCTAGCCTCATATAATTTTAGTATGTGTTACATTTAGAACACCTGTGTTCGTTAGAAACGCCATTTTTAAAAGTAAATTAGAATTTTTCATGTTAATATTACTTGTTTTTTAAATTAATATTTTTATATAACCCAGTATTTTTATATACGATGTTACATTTTGCTGTGGAGCATTGTGATTCAATATATAAAAACAACAACAAAGATTTTGAAACATACACAAGCCAATGTTACATTTTTGTATAATTTATGTATACATATACTCGTATTTAAGCACTATCAAACTAAACTAAATTTAGTAAGAAACTATCATCAAGGGGTAATTTTAACAATGCATATCCAATTTTCAAGGCATCTACTGTGTAGAGTAGCAAAAACAGCGGGCGGTCAACTAATTCGATTGTGAACATCGTATTACAATGTCTTTATTGGAAAACTTACCCTAATACATTACGCACAAACACTATTATCTTCTAGCAAAATTTTACTTGAATATCTCAAGAAAACTTGCCTAGAATAATAAAAATTGAACTCTATTTCAACTGCTATATGGTTGGAAATGAGGTTTTGGGAGAATTGGAAGTGAAATACTTTTGAATGCAAAGAATTTGCGAACTAATCATAAGGGCACGTGGCGCTACCCGCTGCGAATGTATCGTAAAAACTCATGATTCATTCTGTGTTCTATTTAGTTATAAGTAAACTTAAGAAGGATTGTGATAGCATGATTCCTATAAGGAAGAATAGATGAGAAGAAATGAAGAATAGAGGTTCCCTTTGTATTAAATACAGTAATATGTCTTATGTTTAGGAAAAACTAAAGTTTATTGACTGTCTTGTTGGTCTAGTGGTTAGCGTACGCGGCTGGTAATCAAGAGGTCTCGGTTTCGATTCCCGGCTTAGACCAAATATTTGTGTGATCCACATATATTTTTTTCGGAGTCTGGATGTTTTTCTATGTAAAGCATGTTTTTATTTACAAAAAAATGTATGTTGATGAATTTATATCAGTTGTTTAGTGGGTATAATACAAGCTATGCTTAGTTTGAGACTAGATGACGTTTGGTGTGAGACGTTCAAAATATATTATATTTCTAAAAACTGCCTCGGGGGCGTATCGATGGCATAGTGGTAGTGTATGTTCAAATCCTGAGTCGGACCAGAGGCTTGTATGATCTACATTACTTGTTTCTGAGTTTTGGTGCTTTCTATGCTTGATTGGTATGTATTTACAAAAAAAGGAAATAAGTGTTCTATCGGAGTTTTATTTTTTTTAAATTGGTGTGTGGTCAACTCTGTGAATCAGTTCATACAAATTTCAGTGTCCATTTAGTCTGAAGTTACTCTAATTACATATAACTTATTTAACAGTGCATTATTAAATAAAATGTGGGATAAATGAATATATAGATATATGGCAACACACATATTTGTTTTCTAACATAATTTAACCCTACAATGTCCACGTATTAATCATTAACATAACTCCAAAGGTATTCCACATGAATATATGCTGAGTCAATACAAAGTCCCCCACCAAAATGCGATTCATTTCCGTAAAATAAACATGTGTATGAACATACAGAATTGCAAATCGACCTGTTAATCTAATAAAGAAGCCAGGCCCGTCGACACGGTTCATTTGCGAAAAAAATGTCACGAATTTCTTTTTTTTTTCTGTTGTTACTCCGTGGGGATGTGACGTTGACAAATATAAAAGCATTTCCGGTTGGCATCGGGTATATTTCTTTTATATTTGAACAGATAATGTAGATTGGGTGTTTTGAAATATTCAAATAAGTGGATTTGATGGCTTAAGAGCGTAAAATTGTTTGTTTCTATTTAACTTTCAAATTACGTATTTATTTAACTTTGAAAAACTGTATACTTATTATTTATACTATGTTTTAAGATTATAAAACTAAATTCAAGTATAATCTTGTCTTAGTAAGGTATAGCACAACTGATTGAAAGAAATGTGAGAATTATTTAATATGTTTTTTGTTTAACTTTATGAACAGATCCTGATGCAATTTAATATGAATATTAAAGTCTTATATAATATTTAATATTAAAACATATATAACACAAAAATAAAAATTGGTAACCACAGTCACAGTAATATAGCAAAGCTACAGAGAGTTTGTAAATAAAAAGTATTTAAGCAAACCTCATGCAATAGTTTTATTTCATCTAATTAAAACACCCTTTTAACCAGTAGCAGTAAAAGGGTTAAACGACATGTCATTCAAATAAATTCCACTAACGTTGAATGCAACAACGTGGTTAATCCAATTACTAATAATTTGGTTACTTCTTAACAACCGTAGTCATTGACGGGTTTACCCTTCTTGCAGATGCTACCCGGATTTTGTGAAAATGAAATGTCGACTATTAAAGTTTTAATTAAATTAATTGAGTATTCATGTAGAAAAAATAATAGGACAATTCGAAAAATATTCAATAATCAAATTCAATATTTTCTTGTTTTTTATTTTAGTTGTATATTTAATAAAAAAGGTGATGAAATAAGAGTCTAGAACATAGAAAAATAATTATAGATATATAAGATTAAAAATGTGTCTAGAAATCAAAATAGTTTACGTGTTAATAAACAACAATTTTCTTACGAATCTATCAAAGTAAATGGCCAAAATATTTATAAAAAAATATATCAGAATGTGCCGTAACGTTACTGTATTTTTTCCGCTCAGCACAGGAAAAACTTTTTAATTCTTAGATCTAGTGCTGGCAAAAAACTCTCTGAATGTACTAAAATAATATCTATGATACCTATTTTGCTGTTTTAATTACATTGGAAAAGCTTATGTCCAGTGGACTGATGATGATGATGTGGCCGTCCCATGACCTTTTTAGAAATAGAACATGATTGCACTTAAATTCAGATCTCTAAGAACTGTACTTACATACATTATAGCTGTCCTTACATCATAATATACAGTGTGTGAGATCTGCGTAATTATAATCTTTATCATATCTAAAAACTTTAAATATAGAATGTTACCAATTTAGTAAATTATGATACGTATAATCCAAAAGAATCCAAGGCACTAGTTTTTCAGTGAAAGCAAAGTGAAAGCCTATTAAATTTTTGTATATTACAAATTCTAAAAAAACCATTAACTGTCTAACGCGAGCTCGGTCCAAAATACCCCCAGTGTAACGTAACACGGTTTAGAGTTAATCGCGGCCGTGCATTGTTGATAGTCTCGTAATCCCACCGCACATTAACGGTCCGTCTGCGTACGACAGCACAATACGCGCCCGACGATATGTTAGAATGTTATAAGGCACGACCAAGATTTGCGATTTAATATGATTTTATTACATAGAGCTAAGTTCTTTTAGTATCAACGAAAGCACTCAATCAGAAAAATTGGACATCCCCTAGGTAGTAATCGGAAATAGTTATATAAAATGCCTAAAATCACTGGAAATATTCAGACACACTGTTTTAATAATGTCTGTTTATCTCAATAGAAAGTCATCAACGTATTTTGAATATTAAAATCACTCATAATAATCATCAGCATATCGCTGTCCACTGCAGAACATATGCCTTTCTTATTATACATAAAATGACATAAAATCATTAAACATTTCTATATTGTAATTTTTAAAATTAATATTATTAAACAGATTCAAATGAGTGGTTTAGTGTCAAGACTTTGCTACAAATCGCAGATCTGGCTCAAAACTTAACATATTAAGTTGCACCTAAGACGCTGGTCTTGTTGCAAGTTAATATTAAATTAAACTTAGCCCCGAACCATTAAGACCCGTCGAACGCATTTGCAGGGTTAACGCTAACAATTTCAGTTGCGGTCATTGGGTGCTGGATTCATTATAACTAGAGTCATAACAATAGATTGTTTGGTATTTCAATTTAATTATATTTATCCCGTGTATGTGATAATTATTTTAGAAGTAATTTTGCAAGGTTTAATTAAGAAGAAGGCGACTAGATAATATCATTATTCATTTAGTGTGTAAAAGTGCCGATATCTCTGCTTTCGAATATTAAATGCGGTACCAAACTCATACCAGTGCAAAAAAAGTTCATCAACTGTATTTTGTTCAAAGATCATTTCATCATCATATGTGAATCATTTCTTATGAATATTTATTTATTTACTTAATAAACATTATGCACTTTAGGTGGCGAACTTAATGCCTAAGGCATTTTCTACTAGTCAATCTTCAGGTGATGTAAAGAAAATATGAAGTAGGTGCATTTTGTTTCAATTAAAATTTGTAATATATCAAGTACACGAATGTTAAACATTATAATCAAATACTTAAACTCGTGTAATTATTACTTTTAAATACGCATCTTGCTATACACTGGCTATAATGTATTTGGAATGGTCCAAAATCAGGTAACACCTTGGACTGCACGCTATACATTTCCATCAATCCGTCCGCTATAAAAGGACAGATCGATTGAGATAATCTCTGTAAATACACATTTGGAACAAAGATTAAAACATAGAGTTGCGTTATCTAGAAAAAAAACTACTTACTAAAGTAAAAATCGATGCACTGCAACATGAATCATTCGGTATGTAACAAAAATATATATGACGAGACTATTTGTATGGACTGATATCTTTTTAATTGGCATTGAGACCATCTGGTGCCATGGGTATGTAATTTGTCCACCATTAGTATCGACTGATGGCTTTATTACTTACTGTGTTTTATTTATTAAAAGCTTTTCAACTGATTAGTTTGATGTTGTTTTGTAAGCAATATATTTGACGTGAATATCCGAATGCGTAAACAGTTTTACAGTTATTTATAGGTGTTTGTTTTACTTGAAAGTCAGTTACTTAGTCGACGTCGTTTATTTAGTAGTCAATATTTTAGTTCATTGATATACCTACTATAGTAGTATATGTAGGTACATTAGTAATGGCCTAATGCATACATGAAGGTTCTATACCTGTCTTGGGCACATATGACGCGCAGAGTCTATAGGGTAGTCTTTGAGCTATTCGGTAAAAAGGCCGGAAAGGAAAACGTAAGACACGTGCGTATGTGTGGGTGAGCCAGGGTAAAAGAATTAAATTACCGCACAACGATTAAAACGAGTACATTATACCTACAATGGACCACAAATGTAAGAGTACAGTAGCGCCTAGCGGGCTATCAATAGCCGTTAAAACTTAGATAAGTTGGATTTCCTCAGACGTAGATGATAATTATGGCTCAATTAAATGAGCAGGGTAATGAGCATATACTAACTGGATGGGTTTCCATAAATGCATGTTTTTACTACAGAACGGTACCGTGAAGAATGGCGCTTGACGTCTAACATATTCTCCATTTAAGTACACCCAATTTAAAATAAATAAAGAAAGACTTGTTTAAATTTACTACAAATATATTTCAGTGAATAACTTTGTGTTTATGATAATATAAACACTATTCAGATAAGACTACATCAAACATATGGAAAGGATATTTTTTTGGCCCAATACAACCTTATTCCTGAAATACGGAGAACCAGAACTACATACGTATCCAAAGATAGCCAATATCTTTATTTCCCGATCAGCATAAAAATAACTCCTCTTTACGTATACATAAAACTTGTATATAGGTGTTTTATTATTCTGCCGTCATTCTTCGTACATGGCTATGCACTTTTCAGATGGAACTGAGACAGCCAATAAAAATTGCTGAATCGATTGAGCCGTCAATACGTAATGCCGTTGTTTATTGTTTTGAGAAACGTAAAGAATACGACCTCAAAATAGATTTGGAAGAAAGGGGTACCATAGACAAGAGGTATTACAATCGATATTATATGTGAAATAGAGAAAACTCACTGTTGATTGTTGGTTAAAACTAGTTTTTAAAAACAAGTTGCACCGACTTCAAAAAATACTAAAAAGTACAATAAAATAAAAATGAATCAAAAATAATAAATTACAAAGAAATTGAATAATTCAAATAATAAACCTTTAAAATATCATTTTTGTAACAATTAAGTCTGTTTGAAGTCGGTGCAAAACCAATTGGTAGATGACGCGATGGTGTTATTATTTCTGCCTTACGACATATTGTTACGTCGATTTGTCTAAAGCAGACCTTATACTTTACCATATAAAACTCTTTTAGGAATAGTTGTCAAATGTGAAAGGTCTCTCCGTCATTCAATTTATAGGGATATCAAATTTAAAATTTACTTTATGTGTTTGTGGAAAATCGTATGTTTAAAAGAAGCTTTTGTGGCTTCTAACTTTTATCCTTTAGGGTAAACAAATTAAAAAAAATATTTGTTTTTGTCTAGTTCTGCTATTGTAATCTAACTTTCTAGTAATTTTATAAATGATAAATCATATTTAACTTTGTAAGTGAATCTTTACATGTAGTTTTATTCGTCGGACTTAAAAGCTGAAAGGCACCAGCATTTCCTGAAGATTTCTGGGAAGAAATACCGGAACAAACTACAGAGGTGTTATATTTTGAAGTCCGTAAATTATGAATAAATAATAAATTATGCAAGTGTAGTATAGGGTCTGGTTTGGCCTTTTGTAGAAAAGATCTTAGTTTTAAGTCAGCCTGTCGATACAGCTGGCATATGAGCCCCGGCCATCGTCTAACCTGATCATAGGCCTCTTCAGTTGCATGCCACTTAGTTCGATCCTAGGTTACTCACATTCAGCTCCTACCAGCCATAAACTGAAAAGTGAATTAAAAATTAAAACAGTAAATGGGAATTCAGGTCACATGATTAAGTTTTATAATTGGTTATACTTTATAATACAATTTAAAATGTAGCTAGGGGTAGTATAAAAAAACAAAAAGAAACACCAAGTAAATTAATTCCGCCATCTAAACGCAGAAATTAAAAAAATAAATGCACGTTAATTATTCAAAACGGCTATGATCATCCCTTTATGCAAAGCGGTGGAAGCAAAAATGAGAGACAATATTTATCTCTCACACGTACCATTGAACACGAAAAAGTCGCCTCAAAATGTATGCAAATACACATTTTTGCAAATATAAACAATTTGCATAAACGCTCAATATTAGATATTTCATACGCATATTAATAAAGATTATGAACACCGTTTTAAAAATGTCAGGGCGAAAATGACCGCTCATTTTCTCTGTCGTTATTTGAAGGGTTGGCAATTTTTCACGTTTCCGATATATGAGAGGCATTTGGTCCAGCGCTGATTAAAATTACTTATGCACTAATAATTCTACGGTCTCTCATCAAGTAGATTGTCAACCGCCCTACATTTTTTGTTATGATTTCATTTACATTTCCCTGATTAGTATGGACTTTATATCTAGTCAAAATTAGTAGGATGTCCTTTCTAGAGTTATAGGTATGTGGTGGTGATATATTTTGTACACGTAACAGGACACGAATCCCTAACCTTCGAAAGGAGGTTTGGGACTACTGTCCTCCTTTCGAAGGAGTGAACATGTTTAACTAGTTGTTAGTGACTTTGACTGCCTCGTTGGTCTAGTGGTTATGTGACTAATGATCAAGAGATCTCGGGTTCGATTCCCGGGTCGGACCAAATGTTTGTGGGATCCACAAATATTTGTTTCGGTGTGTTATAATATGTATATATTAACAAAAAATAGAATGTTTATGTATGTATATCAGTTTTCTAGTTACCCATAATACAAGCTTTGCTTAGGTTGGGGACTAGATGGCGTTGTGTGTGAAATGTCCGAAATATTTATTTATTTTACATACATATTTTAGCTTCTGCTAATCTGAAATAGTTGAAGCCATTCGAAACAAATTGCAAATAGTTTAATTAAACCTTCGAAAGGAGGTTTGAACTACTGTCATCCTTTCGAAGGAGTGATTTATGTTCAGTTAGTTGTTAGTGATGATGAAATTCAGGTACATACTTATTTTAGCTTCTAGTTACCTAATAAAATAGTTTAAGCTATTCCTTTTAAAATGGCGTTTTGAATTGTTTTTAATATTATGTGAACCTACTTATTGCGAATGCTACAATGCAGTATGGTGACCCACAATAATGCGGCCTATTGAGACTCTTCTACATCGTTGTCTCTCTGTTAATTAAAATAATCTCATTTTAAATTCATTTTGCTTAAAATCTGCCTAATTTTATAGAGAAGTAGTAGCCGTTTTAAATGAAAATAACAACTTGATTCATTTTAATACTTCTTTAATCTTTCCAGAGTCAGTAATCAGATAAAGTCATCTAATCTCCCCGTGACACACAATATCGTAAACAATTAACCGGAGTGCAGCTACCAGCGTTATTGTTAAGCCTATTAGTGATACAGACATCTTTTGTCTTCTCAGTGACAGGGGGTAAGTTATAAGCGAAGTACGAAAACCGTTTAATTAACATCACTGCCAAGAGAAGCAAAACTTGAAACAAACCCTTTACCAACCCGTCTGGCCAGCGTGGTATAGTAGGCCAAAACCTTTCGAAGGAGAGGCCAATGTCCAGCAGTGGACTTTTAAAGGCGTTGATGATGATAAACTTAGAGCATGACTTATTTTTTTAATACCACACAAAAAGCAAAATTTTTAAACTGCTAACTGTTTTTTAATATTTTGTCAATTTTCAGGTTTATCGACACTGCTTTATTGTTGAACAACACACATGACTAAAGTACTAGTATAATTCTTGATTAAAAATTATGAGTTCTGCAGACACTACAATTTTAATATTGTTTTTAAAGTTACCCAATAAATCAAAATCACTTTCAAAACAGAAATAAGGCGTCTGAATCAACGTAATATAAATTCTGAATAGTTAACCTGTTATGTTGTTATATATTTCTTTAAAGTAACATAGTTAAGGTCACAATAATACTCCTTGGCTTAACTCTCACCTACGAGACGACAGCAATAGGCCATTACGGGTTGTTTATAATACTACCTTTAAATAAAGGCAGACAATTGTGAACTTAAAATTTAAATTATCTACGCCCGCCTAAGCTTTAAGCATGCACCAAACGCTATGTTCGTTACATTGACGACTATTTATCAACGTCTCGACTACCGCCGACCATCCGATTACTCGCGACATTCTCATCTCGCCCCCTTGTTTCTTCAGATTTACTTATAATTCGTCTTTTGATTCGGCTCTTTATTCGTCTCCAACATCATTCATTAACATCACTCCAGATTATCCATTAAGGCGTGTTGGTTAAATGTTTTTATTATGTTTTATTAATTGGACGTAGTTCTGCAAACTAGAACCAACCCTCAAAAAGTAACTTTCGAGATAATTAGATTTTTGTTTCAAGAGTGTGAAGAAAAAAATTGGTAAGTTAATTAGGATATAAAACTTTACAATAATATGTGTAACATTGATGGCAATACAGGACAACACAATTATTTTGATTTTTCTTTGATTTAGCTTTTAATTTAAATCAAAAACCTTCTGGTTCCTTACTGCAAAATTAAAGTCTTGTGGGTTGGTTCTTTTTAACAGTAAACTAGGGTTTTAAAGATAGGCAGATACATTAATATAACTTGTGCTTTATAATATTTTTATTGTAACTTGAACATAATAATTTTAGATGTACACATTAAGTTGTATATAAAACTACTTACTTACGTATCACGCCACTTTACCTAATCAAGATTGTCCATTTCTATTTCAAAATCTACTTGACCAGAATACCCATCTATGTCATGTCATGGTTCCTTTTAGCACAAAAAAGACGAACATAATTTGTATTTTTCTTTTTTAAAAAGAACCATGTGACATGGTTCCATTTTGCGTATTAAAAATGCTAAAGATCTGTAGGTACCATGTGACATGAGTCTTTTTAGCTTTTATAAAGTGAGTATATCTGTGGTTGGTACCCTAAGCGGCCTCATTTATTTTTGTTTTGGATTGATAAATTGACCAGGGTCTTTTCTAAAAAGGTGTGAAACATGGTTAGGAGTCTATCTCAATATGTAACTCAATTTGACTCGAGTTGTGGGTTGGTTCTTGTTTGCATAACTATGTCCAATTGAAAGATTCATTTTTTCATTTAATAAAAAGTTGATTTAAGCATGATAAACTCTTGTAACTCACCATTCAATTGTTGCCTTTTATTGCCTTATACACTAACTAGCTGTGCCCTGCGGTGTTGAGTAACAGCTTTAGTCGAAAATAAATAAATAAATAAATATTTTGGACATCTTACACACAACATTATCTAGTCCCAAACTAAGCAGAGCTTGTATGATGAGTACTAAACAACTGATATAAATACATAAACATACTTTTTTTACTAAATACTAACATAATATACATAGAAAACATCCAGACTCCGAAAAAAATATTTGTGGATCACAAATAAAAGTTGCCTAAGTTACTCTTTATACAATTAGCTATCTACCAGTGAAAGTACCGTCGAAATCAGTCCAACCGTGCCAGAGGTTAACCGGATCACACTGTCACACACACAAATAAATGAATGACTTTTTTTTGTAAGTACCGTATACAATTTTATATGTAGAATGAACACAAACACTTATACCTACAAATATTATATATGCGAAAGTAACTCTGTCTGTCTGTAAACCACTGAACAGTTTTGATGAAATTTGGTATGAAGATTGAACTGAACTTGGGAAAGGACATAGGATACTTTTTAACGCGATAACCGAAATACACGCTGGAGCCGCGGGTGAAAGCTAGTCAATACATAAACTTATCATTAGATTTCTATTTCGAACGAAACAGTGATTATATGATGCATTCTCTGCAAGTGGTCAAACCAAAGAAACATGCCCTTTTCTAACGTTATTACTATTATTTAAATAAACTTTATCCATCGAATGCTGTTAAATACAAAATATTTTTTAAATATATAAAGCTTTTTCCTCTCTGTCACGATACGTAATCCTGGTAAGCCTCGGAAAACAACATTTATCAATCGTGGATATCCGTAGATTGCTCACCAACTGTTCGAACAATCACTGCTACTAGAGTTATTAATCCATCAGAATATTTGAAACATGAAATTCCATGACGTTTTCCGACGAATAAAACTATTTGTAATTTGTAACAAGTATATATGATTCAGGGATTTTATTCCAAATGAATGACAAGTGATAAGCCTCCGTGATTATTAAAAGCTTAAATCCAGCAGGGACCAATAAAGACTGTTGAAGATGATATGATATTGATTTAAAAAAAAAAGAATTATGAATACCAAGTATGTTGGTCGAATGAAACTAAGACGACTCTAGAAATAGGTATAGTATAGTATATTAGGTGCGTAGTATTGTATATAGGTAGTAGACTCACGCTGATTTCAGCACGAATGGCCCGGCTTACACAGAAGATAATTGTAATAATGATAGCATTCTTGCTGTCTTATTTCGTTGCTGAGTGTGAGACCGGAGGCCCAATCATTTTGCATGAAGGGAGGCCGGAGCTAACTAGAAACATAAAACCAGGCCGCCATGGCATGGGTCACCATGCTACATTGCCTACCCTCACAATGAGCATGATGAACCCTACTCCTGGATTCTACTCATGCTTTCCATCAGGCAGAGTAGAGTCACTTTGGTAGGCCTAAATATATAAAAAAATGTATGTATAAGAAGTGACTTAATAATATGATAAAACTTAGTATGCCAATGTGATTTTAAAAGTCTTCATTCTTAAAAAATGTCATGGCAGGGCTTCGGTAGAAAAATTAATAATATATTCATATTTCTCACACGGCAATCTGATACCAAACTTGACAGAGCTTGTATTTTTAACTAGCTTGATAACAAACATACATGTACACAATACACTTATTTGACATACACACACATATAAATACACACTTGCACAATACACACAACACTTCTAGAGGCTTCATGTTCGTAATTTTTTTTACCATTTCAATTTATTTATGCTTTAAATTTTAATTTAGTTTCTATGTAATCGTTTATCTAATTTAAATATTAAACAATAAACACCTACCCATAACCTCCACGTACCTCGTCCTTACAATTCTGCTAACAAGGCGTTACTTTTTAACACTCCCCCGTATACTCTTAACCCTTCCCTGTTCACAACTTCACATTACGCTACTGACCTACAAAGGGTCCTGGGACCCCAAACACTTGACAATTCTTTTCAATTATTCAAAGTACTCTTGGATCATGTCTTGGGGAGAAACGCGGGGAAACTACAAACTAAGCACGAGGATATAAGTAGTGGAACTGTGTGGTACACAATGTTTCACTTAAATGTTTGTTTTATTTATTCGTAACAGTGTTAAGAATATTATGACTACATTCTTTCGTTCTTGGCATGGTAATAAAACATAAAATAATTTTAAGCAAAAAGGAACCGACTTCAATGAAAAACTATTCCGAGTACCCTAATCGCGACAATTGTGCCTATGATATTTGAGGAGTTCTCTCGATTTCCTTGGGATCCCATCGCTTGATCCCGATATACTGACGATGGGACCACCTGTAAGCTACGCCTATTCCAATGCAAAAAGAATTTTTGAAATCGGTTCATAAACGACGAAATTATCGCTGAACATACATAAAAAACAAAAAAAAAGATTCCTACCAATTGAGAACCTCCTCCTTTTTTTTGAGCAATTTGTTTCTAGCAATATCACATAGTATGCTTGTTGGTCTGGTGGTTAGCGTATGCGCGTTCTGATCAAGAGGTCTCGGGTTCGATTCCTGGTCTGACCCGACCGATGACGATCTGCAAATATTTGTTTCGGAGTTTGGATGTTTTCTATGTATAATATGTATGTATTTACACAAAAACAATATGTTTATGTATTTGTACCAGTTTTCTAGTACCCATAATATAAGCTTTGCTTCGTTTGGGACTAGATGATGTTGTGTGTAAGATGTCCGAAATAATCACTATCTGTGAACAACTAAAACCTTAATCCCGTTTATGTATACAAAATAAGTTTTACGGTACCCTAATGGATAATCCTTTGTTCGATTTAAAAAAGATAATCTCATTGCCAGACAACAGTACAGTCACAAAAAAACACTACCGTAAAATATTTGCAAAATGTAACATAGGGATGACACCCGCTAAAAAGATGAAAAAATTAATACGTTATGATAATGGCATATTTAATATTCTGATTCAATTTTTCCTTTTTAAGGATTATGCCTGTATTATATTATCTATAAGGCAAACAGTAATCCTATGGAAAAGCGCTAAGGATGCTATCAAAATATTTTTTTGGTTTTTCTATAGACCTCTTTATGTATAACTGATATCTAAATGGATTCTATAGCGAAAAAGTCTCTAACATTATCTCTGGCCCTTTTATGCTTCAGGACACAGTTTTTTTTACCAGCCATAATGCTTTGAAAAATGTCAAAGCTTTTACGAAATTCTATGTTGCTACTTAGACTTTTAATTTAGCATTTTAAGCCTACTCTACGGCTCACAGTGCGAGTGTTTCATTTATGATTAAATGAAAGATTTTGAATTTTAAATAGCAACATAACTTTAATGCATTAATAGTCAAGATTACATTATAAAGATGTAAGTTAAAGTAAAAGTTTCTAGATGATTTCAACTTTCCAGCTTTTCACTAAATGCAACTGACGTCTACAGTAGACGTCAGGATCGAAGTTAAGGAGTAACTTAACCTACTTTTATTTTAGACTAGCTGAGTCCTGCTGAGTAACGCCGTGGAGCGAAGGAAGTATATAAAAAATGATCCTAAGTTACTTCTTTAGCCATCAGCTTTCTGCCTGAGAAAGTCCGGATAGAATTGATACAGTGTTCCAAAGATAGCTTGAACAAACAGACAGACAGACCAAAAATTTAAAAATCACCTTACTGATGTTAGTACCGTATATACTTTGCATTTATTAAAAAACTGTAATCTGATATATGACATATAGACACTCCAATTTTACTTATTTGTATATATACCGCAATTTTTAGCAATCCTTACTGAATATCCCGTCGTGTTAAATGTAACACGACGGGGTATTCAGTAAGGATTGCTAAAAATTCATCTTCTAAACCTAGGACTCTAATGATCTCATACTTTCAATACGATGCATTTAAGCGTCGTACTTCCTACTAGTATTAGGAAACTTCGCCAGTTTCATGCTAGAACAGTCTCAGCAGTGTTCTAATTCACATAAAACGATATTGCAACCAGTATGCGTCTAAGTCCTTTGTTATGTCCGACCTTGCTTGAATGCCAAGGACAGCTGTTAGGTATCGTCCTTAGCGTGCACTTGGGTTCTGTTTCGGTTTAAATCTTAATAATTATATGTTTTTATTGGTATAAATTTGCATCTATAAACTAATGCAAAGGGAGATAAAAAATTACTAAATACTCAAATTTATTATCGATAGGAATAGAAAACTTATTAGATATTAAAACGAAATATATGCCCATCGAAAAGGATCTAGTTTAGGTTTTACTTGCCTTGCCGTACTTTAAACTATTTTTTGGTTTTTATTACACAGTAAACGTATAATTATGTGACGTATTTAATGTAAATTACGTAAATTAAACTGTAAGTACGGGGCAAATTCAATTTTAACAGGAAATAAATATAATAAATATTTTATAGAACATCATAATTACACTGTCGTATTCATGTCTAAAATTATTTTAAACTCAAAATAAAATATATAGAACGATCTACGCATAGTTTTTAAACCACGTTTTTCCCATTCAAAAAACGCCGAGTTAGGAATACTCCCCACGTGTAACTTTGAATGCCAAGGGCGAGGTTAAAATCTACGAGATGTAGATATTCATGTTCCTAGATCTCAAGGTTCATCTTTGTTATAAAACTGTTCAACAACGCAGTAAGAAAATGTGTATTGAACATTTGTTAGACGCGCGGGAGTCAAGGTTACTGTGAACATTAGTTGCCTTAATGTGGGTTACGTGGGGTGGTTCTTGTATGCATTGTTACGGTGCTTTATTTACTGTGTACACACATATTTACAAGGTTTATATGTGTGAAGACATGTGTAAATGATGAATAAGGATAGTTCAAAAATAAAAGCATACTATGGATTCTATCATAGATTTTGGGACGTGGTTTTAAAGTCATCGTTCACATAGTTCGAATTTTGACATACGATAATTATGGGAGAAATAGAAGAGACTATTTGAGTAAAACAAACTTTAAAGATTTCCTGTTTACAACGAATTTACTGGTTTTTGGTATTAATTGTATTTTACTATACGTAGGTAAGTTCTTAACGAGCTGATATTTTCATTTCTCAAAGTCACGTCTAACCCTAATTTTGTTGGCAGTCTTATGTTTAAATTAATAGATTTCAGTATTATTTCTTTTTTCAACTTAATGAATAGTAAACCTCGGGCTTGGCATAATTATTTAAAACCGTTGATGAAACCATATACGAAGGCATTATGTTGTGGTAACTGTACCGAAGTACAAAATTAATGTCAGCGTTCCACAAAAACGTTGGTCATTTAAAAAACTCGTGGCATTGTCATGTGACACATTACTTCACATTTTTGTACGCCAACCCGTTCTGCATTTACGAAATTACCGCGTTCCCTCCAACAAATGGAATGCGTCCGACCCACAACAGTGCAGACGGTCTAATGTCTGTCCATCAGCTCCCTAAATGGCGCACGTCATTTACCAATTACATTCCGTAGTCATCCTTTAACACCGCTTTGTAGAGCATCCATTGCTGAGTTTTGAGGATGACAGTTTTGTTATATTTCAGAAACAAGGTAATGGATAGTAAAGTATACATAATTTCTAAATTTGATATCTTTCGTGGTTCCGGGTTGTGTCCAGAAATTATGGTTCGAATCCATCTCAGGACTCAATGACATCATTCGGCATCGCAATGACAGGGTGGCGAAAGGCATGCAATAGGATTTGTCTATACAATGTGTGTACATGTGGTGTCATTTTGATGAAATTGCAGTCTGCTGCTGGCCTAATGTTGAGTTATTTGACTATTGATTAGAGTAGGCTCTGTACTAAAACGAGGGATAACATGTGTGATATTATCGTATGCATGTATCGTTTTATTGTTAGTAAATGTAGAATGTATGTATACTGTTGACATTTAAGTTTTCAAATTGCCAAATTGAGAATTTATAGCGCACACCCTGATGAGTCCGTTCATCTAGAGGTAAGTCTTGACCGCTAAACCGAAGGTTTATGGTTTGATTCCCATCCAAGTTAAATTATATGTTCTGATGATCACGACTATTTTTTCCATATAATTTTTATGGATGTAAAAGTCTGAGTGAAATTCATCTACGATATGTATGTATTTAGCAATATATGAGAATATTTATCAAGAGTAATAGTCTATGTCCTTTCTCAAACTCTAGCCTATCTGTGTACCAAATTTCATTTAAATTGGTTGAGTAGTTTTGGCTTGAAAGCGTAACAAACAAACAACAGAATTACTTTCTTATTTATAACTAGCTTTTGCCAGCGGCTCCGCGTGTATGTCGGTTGTCGCGGTAAAAAGTAGCATAAGTCCTTTCTCAGGTTCTAAACTATTTGTGTACCAAAATTCATCAAAATCGGTTTAACGGTTTACCCGTGAAAACGTAACAGACAGACAGACAGACAGAGTTACTTTTGCATTTATAATATTAGTAGGGATAGGTAAGAATTTTTAAATCAAACTCAATTAAAATCATTTATTACTGATATATATACCATAACCTACATCTGCATTATATAAGAACATTCATTTAGATGCAATACTCCATAATCCCGCACACACTTGCAGTGACCTAGTTAGGGCCCCCATTTTTCCGTAATTACTCACCGCGCTTTGTCGTGTCCCCTGTTAGGGTGTTCAGGCTTACCATGACTACCGATGCTGTGGTGTTAAGCCTTAACTGAAAAATGAATAATATTTAGGTACCGCAAGGGTATAACTAAAAAATTATAAAACACTGGCTTTGGCCCGCGGCTCCGAACCCATGTCATCAATCAATCATCAACAGCCTTCATCAGTCCACTGCTGTACAACATCGTTGCAAATAGAAGGAAAACTAGAAACCAACCCTTTTTTTTTTTAATGTGTGAAACATTATCATGGACCGTCACCCCACCGGGGGTTACGGCGGGGTGGTGTGTCGGACTTGAACCGACTAAAAAACACACAGTGTGCCCTCTCCGCGCTTCTCCGTTTAGGAGGGGGAGAAGTCCAGGGTGGGATCTCCTTCTGAACTTCTCCAGCGCCTGCCCGCTCCTGATGCGGGCACCGTCTCTGTACGACGTCCGGCACACACCGACGCCGCCCCCTCACGGCTGGCCACATAGTGCGGGTGGAGGGAAAACCCATCCCGTCCACCCGCGGCCACACTCAAGGCGGCATGAGGCGCAAATGTTCGCGCCTCCGCCGCCCGAGTCGCTGGCGGCGAATCTGGTCCGATTGGATGTCGTCCTCCCGGGCCTTCTCCGCCGCCTCCTTCTGCGTGATTACGTCCTCGCAGAAGGTTGCGACCGCGGTAAATGAGCTCTCGCTGCCGACCATGGAACGAACGACGGCCGGCAGCGAGAGATCCCCTCCGATGACTGCAGTGAGGACCCGGTGCTGCGTCTCCCATGCGGGGCAGACCGCCAGCGTGTGATGAGCAGAATTCTCACTGCAGTCGCAGTGGTGGCAGGCGCAACCATGCCCGGAAAGAACCTGCGTCAGTCGGAAGGTAAGGGTCCCGTGCTGCCGCACTGCCCATTCGCCAGCCAGAAGCCAGCACGTGGAGTCTCCAGCCGGACCGACCAGCGATCCATCGTGGCTCGGTGAGCGGCTTCGCGCCACTCGCGCACGTCCTCGGGCGGAGGTCCAACTCCACCACTCTCCGCCCGGTAGTTAGCCACTCGCCGATAAACGTCGGCGAGCACTTCCGCCTCCAAATCCCACGGGGGTGTTCCGGCCAGGGCGCACGCCGCCTCCGTCGATACGGTGCGGTAACCCCGTATGGCTCTGACTGCCAGAGTTCTCTGCGGCCGCCTGATGCGCGCCCTATTCTGCTCGGTCAGAGCCGCCGCCCACACCGGAACTAGAAACCAACCCTATACCAACCCGTCTGGTCAGCGTGGTATAGTGGGCCAAAACCTCCTTTCTAAGGAGAGGCCTATGTCCAGCAGTGGACTGTTGAAGGCTGTTGATGATTGATGAATCTGTTATAACCGCTACATCACCAGGTTCTGAACATGACTGACACATTTTCTATCAATCCATCAATCAATCAACAACCCATAATGTTCCCCTGCTGGGCTGGGGTCTCCTCTCAGGAGAGGGTTAAGCCCATACATTACACTATCCGAGTCTGGGTTGCGGACTGTCATTTCCTCTGTCTCTCTTAAATTCTCATCAGTCTCTTAATCATAATAAAAGTATATCTCAGGTTCCAACTGTCAGTGTACTCGATATACAAAATAATACTCGAGTCTGTATGGATCATCGTCGTCACCTTCACATAGTACCATCTATACCTGGTTCCCTACACTTCGAGATTATAATGGCAGGGGAGCCATTGGGTATGAAAATCATCACGTTCTATAAAACAGAGTGTTGACGCTATGACTTTACGTATATAGGCAGAGGGAATCTGAAGTAAAATATTATATTTGGATTTTAAAAATATGATCTTAAACATAAGTATGGTTTCTATTTACTTTGTTTAGTATTTTCTTCCATCAGCTTTAAAAATCTGGTTTTATTTTTTGAATCCAAAACCTTATTTATTTATACTTTGGTATAACTTTAATTTTACATAATAGGTAAACAGACTAAAATTACACTAAGTATGATATCATATGTACTTTGGATAAAATAATGTAGAAACACGCAACCTACGAAAACTAATATTGGGTCGGCAATTAGGGACATTATTCCAATAGGTCAGTCATCAAGTTAGATATATGCCATTTCGCAATAAGTTTAACAAATTGTTGTCTGATGTAAAAACTATTTAAAACAGTAAACCATCACGTTAATCTCTCGTAAAAATGAGACTGTCGAGAGAGAGAAAAACACTCGCAATGAGTTCTTTTGTAAGTTACGAAAAGTAAATGATTAACTTATCTGCTGCCCCGAAGGGAAATTTTATTGAAAGTCTTTGGAGAGAAGTTGAGGGCGATAAAATTACGCGACACAACTCGTAAAATATTATTTCTATGAGAACATAGAACTCGCATAGCTAAGTTTCCAATAGCCATACTATTCAATGTAATCTAAAACCATTGATAATTGCACCTATGTCATAGTGGCGACCGAATAATATTGTCTAGGCCCATACTACCGTACAGTTACGCTGATTTGACCAATTATGTCACCCGTGCTAGATACCGTATTAATTACATACGTATTCGACCGTGAGTACCTCTATTATAAATTGTACTATTATGTATCATAATTTAGACATGATAGAAGATGAGAAATGTTTCACTGTGCTTGTGAATGCTAAGACATTAACTTTCAAACACATGTGGCTCGGATAGAAAGAAAGAAAAAAAAAAATTTGGCAACAGTAGTAAATAATAAGCAAAAATACCTAACATACAATAATTTTGAAGGGGTAAAAATGGACTCAATTCAACATTGTGTAAAACCAAAGTCTGACACTGGTTTTCAATTGGGCACAAGTGAGGTCATACTTAAAAATATTATACATATCCGTGTTTAAGTACATAAAATAACAAAACACTTAACAGCAACTACTATTACACCATACATTACCAATTTTTTAACATTTTCATAAGCACTTAAAGCCATCGGTCCTGTGCCTGAGCTGTCGCAAGCCGTATTGGATAACCATCTCATTGGATTGTGAGAGTTAAGTAACAGAGAGTGCAACTCTTTTCCCACTCACTTATACACTTTAATATTTCATACGTAGTTAGATAATATCTAATACTCGTAGTAAGTGATGACCGCCCATGGACGCTTACAAATCAGATATAACAAGTGCATTAGCGGTCTTTCAGATAAGTGTACATTCGTTTCTTAAATGTTTGGAAGTCGTAAATCGTTCGAAAATATGGCAACCAACAATTGTTCAACATTTGAATCACGAGTGGTAATTAAAAAGTTGAAAACCAAACGAGGTCCAAGTCAATTTTGAGTTCGTTTGTCCACTGTTATTATAATTCCAGAACTTATTCCATATCATTTTCTATACAGTGATTGCTATCGGCTAACCCTTTGACCAATGTCTGAATATACCTTTTTGTTCTCTTAACTGACGTCAAGCCCCAAAGCATATCAAAAGCCACAACGCCCAACGGTATAAAATAACAGGAAGCCTAACTCAATAAACACTCAATCATTTGCACACATAGAGTTTTATTCCAACTAGAAATGACTATTAAAATTGAAAAAATGAAAGGTGAGCAATTAAAAACTGGAGATAAAATAAATGTTAACTACACTTTTACTAATTAATTTAAATACGAAATTATAGTCAAACAATCATTTCGTTTTTTTTAAAGTCAACTCCTGCATTAATAAATGAAATAAACATCCTGTGTCGCGGGGGACTTCACAAATATACATGAAACGGACACAAAGACTCACATACTCAGAACAATAATTTGTAGATCTCAGAAAGTGTTTGTTCTATGTGGGATTTAAACATATTATATAACATTTGATGCAGGAGAAATCAGCGTGACGACTGCTTAAATCACTAGGCCAACTGTGCAGTTTTTCACTCGTTACTTATTGTGATGATGCCTTTATTCTCTTGTTTGATTGGCTAATATCACTCAGTCACGTGATCACAACAAAATATAAGCCAATCAAATAAGAGAATAGAAGCGTCAGTAATTGCAGAACTTAGCTAGACCTACTAGTCTATCGCAGATAACATCAATACGAGTATACGCGTACGATTCTTTTTTTTATATTTTAAATATGCCTGATCTAGTCATAATTTATAAACCTATGAAGTATTTTACAACTGAATGAATAAGCTATCGCCCTTTGATCTCGCATGTGGTACATTGAAAGTACTCGGTTTGATCACTGACGCTTGATCCCGATAACTAGGTAATGGAGCGTATGTTAAACAGAATATCAAATGGGTATTTTATGTGTTGATGGCCTTTCGAGGAGGTAATCAAGCTTTTAATTGAAAATATTACATGTGAATTTATCCAGATGTGCTTCAGTGATTATATCCATTATGAATACATAAATATAGTGCCTTAAAATACTTCATAAAATAATAATTTGTGTTCATATTATCCATTTGTGTTATATATTATCCAAAAACAGACTTAAACTATGACGACAGACGACTGGCCTTAGGCTACTTTCATTCAACCATGGTTTTTAAGAAAATTTCGTTCGGTAAGGAGTAAATGTAAAAAAGGTAACAGTACAGTTTTCGTAACCGTAGTACCGGATCTTTCTTGTTTCAGGCACAGAGTGGTACACTATATCGTTTTTGTAGGTCCTATTCCGACCAATTACCCTATCGCAAATCCCGGTGGGGTAACTGCATATGGCCCGTAATTTTACTTATGAAACACAAAATTAACTTATTCTGCCCTAAAGTAAGTATAGACTCATTTTCTTAAAACCTATCTTGTACCATACTTAATTAAAACTTCGACTAAAAACAAACAGTTTAATTTTAAAACATCCGCGTATTGTTACAGCTTGTCGTAAAGGGACGAGTCTGTCTGCCAGCGCAGAGCAATTTGTGGGTTTGATTGATGCTCGTTTTGGGTGTAACGGGAATACATTGATGTAGAATTACTATGGAGTAGCACTGCATACTTAAAAAATACGTTTATGTCTATCTAATACCTATTATTTTATTGAAATTGATATAGTTAAGTTCATTTATGACGATGAAATAAAAAAAATGAGAAACTATTTAAATTTCAAAATAGAATTAAAAAACCAGAAGAATAAAATGTTATGTTTGTTTATGCCACGTCAAATTACGGCTGACTAAGCCTATTTAACACTTACCTGACAACTCAATATTGCTGAAATCATAGCCATACAATTTCGAAAGGGGTCAGTTTGGGTTTTATAATGTATGTGTAAACTATGTATGTGTGTAACTTGTACAAATTTATAATTAGCTTATGACATCGGCTGCACACGCGTCTCTGTCGATTATTGCGGTAAACAGTATGTCTTTTTCAGGCTTTAGACTAGATAGTCTAAAGCCTGAAAAAGACATACTGTTTATCAGGCAAGATGGGTACAGAATATCATTTAAATCGGTTTATTGGTTTTTGAGTTCATGGCGAACAGACAGCAAGACAGACACGGTGGAGGATATTATGCTATAATATGTAGTGAGACGTGTGAATATAAAAACATTTACATAAATATCTAGTTTAGGTCTATGTAATTTGGGCCGTATGTGAAATAAATGTGTGTCATTGTGGTTATAACCAACACTACTCATTCCTACGTCATTCCACCCCATTGTGGTGCAGTCTGCCACAGCTATTATGGCCACAAACAAGTGTAACATCATTTACACGGTACCTTTGTGTTTTACATATTCATCTCTGTGTTAAACGCTTACAGATTGCTTTTAGCATTGAATGTTGCGGCATGATTTAAATTGACTATCAAATCACTGTGGAAAACTATATTGCTCATTCTTGTGTAAGGCACATTTTTTATTAAAGATAAATCTCGCATTAGGAATACATACATCTTGTATCGCGGAGTACTTTACAAATATACATAAAAACAGACACACCGAATACCCAGACGCAGAACAACAAATTCTGTTACATAAAGCTTTGTTCCATCAAATAACTTTTGTTTCAAGTAGGTATTTTCAGGCACTTTCGAAACGTGACACTGACTCTAGTTACGCAATTCCTAAATGTCAATCCTATGAAGGAAAATTGCAAGAAGCTGATAGATTTATTTTATGCAGCTAATAATATAAAAACATAATCAGAAATACAAGCAACTAAAAAACAAGGAAGCATTACCACCCTTTGAGCGTCCCTTTGTCAATTAATAAAGTAAGACCTCCGAGAACTTCACTCACTCGGGGAAAAGCAAGAAAGTAATTACTTAAACATTAGTTTAACCTAAAGCCTTTTAGTTGAGTTGAGCCATATGTGATAAAACATGGATCCTCACTTTATATTGCGGTATGCACTGAAGCTTTCAATCTTAATAAATCTTTTAAGCAATCTATACCTTTTACGCTTAGTTTAACTTCATTTAGCTCTATATTTAACAAAACATTTAACCTGTCTTTACCCCACACATTCTATTTCATACGTCACTAACACTCCTCATAAATCTAAACGCAAATACCTTCAAGTACTAAATCACACTATCTTATGCAAAAACGAATTCTGACTTAACTTTCTAAGGTTCAATTTAGAATAACTAGCGTACAAAACTGTCAGCACTATTGGTAAGGATCTCTTGACATACATTGAAAAGGAAAGGGTCTGATTGTAAGATTGAAGATAGTATTCATATACCCTTTGAAATGTTCAGTTATTCATAGAATTTTGATGTAGTCGGTTATGGTGGGTTCTATTGAATTATTCTGGTTATATCTGAAGGTGATGCGAGAGTCTTATCTTCGATACCTTTCATAAGATAGTAAAAAAAAATTCAGCTTTTATCAATAAAAAAAAAAACAATCTGAAATATTGAATTGTTAAAAAGGAGTTTCTATATTGTGGTGTTGAATTTACCAAAACTTTTACAAAAACGATAGCGTAACGCATTTTGAAGTAGTTTGACTCTGTAGTCTCACAATGTGTTAGTCACACAAATCCGTTAGTCGCCTCTTATGACATCCCATGGATGTCATAAGAGGCGACTAACGGATCAAATTACTCAAAACAACATCACCTCCTATGGAAGAAGGATAGCTTGAAACAAACCCTACACTAACATATTTGAACAGCTTCGTATAGTACTTCAAAAACCTCTTTTTGAACGAGAGGCTTATCATTATCATCTATGCAGCAGTGTAAACAACATTCACATGACATCGATGGCGCAGTGGTCAGCATCTGCAAATGCTATCTGTTAAGGTCTCGGGTTCGATTGTCGGACCAAATTTTTGTTTTGGAGCTTAGGTATTTACTATATATATTATGAATTTACATAGAAAAAAGTATATATATATATATTAATATCAGTCGTCTAGTACACATAGAACATACTCTGCTTAGTTGATGGCGTTGTATGTCAGATATTCGAAATTTTATTAATTTATTTATAGATCATGGATAAATTTCAACTATTTAAAACATACTGTAAGCCTGTTCAATGATAATTCATATTGTAACAGACATTCAATAGTGCTGATGACAGTTACAGATAAAGCAAAGTTTGTTTACGTTCGCTACAAACACACAAAAGCAATCAGCCCGAAGCGATGAAAAAATACGAAATTACCATATCGCGAAAAAGCCAACTATAGACACAGGTAGACATTGCAACATGGTATCCATTTGTTTCAATGCAAACGAAAACAATGCTCAAAATCCATTATCTGACCAGTGGTGATGGCACTGTAAATATGGGCCCAATAGTCATTGAGGCAACATTGTTTCAATACTTCATTCACTAGCTTTTAACGAGTGCACGGAATTCATTTTTAGTGTTGGATATAACAATGGGTAAATATGTTCATGCTATTAAAGTATTAATGTATTGATATTACATACTCGTTATGTATTACTCTGCAGATTCACTAATATAACGGTAAATAACAAAAGACAATACGTTTACGTTTTAAATTATGGCAACGTGTATTGCCTGTTGAATTATATAAATTCAAACAAAACAAACAGTCTCTCGACTTCTGAGTTGTGCAATCTAAAATTGCCTGATGAACAATACTGATACTGATACTGGTACCGGTAGTAATATATTAACTGCCTTGTTGATCTAGTGGATAGCGTATGCGACTGCTAATCAAGAGGTCTCGGGTTCAAATCCCAGGTCGGGCCAAAAAGTGGTGATTTTTCTTAGGAAATTCCTAATAGCAGGCCGGAGAGCACGTAAAGCCGTCGGTCGCGGTTGTCGTGAACATCTATGGCAATCGTTATTGGGAACTCAGTGCCCTCAAATTTAATGACAACTAGTTCAACCTTCGAATTTCAGTTCTCCCTTAGGTTAGGGTTGCGGAGGTCCGATGCCAGTCGCTCCGTGGAAAAACTGATATTCAGGTAAAACCGGTTGAACTAGTAGCCGACCCAGAATAGTATTGGGAATAAGGCTAGGAAGATGACTGATAGTTCGTTAAGGAAATAATATAATTACTTTATATTGTTAACATCCTACTATCTCAATGATGTACACAAACTTGGAACCATATTATTTTTAATCTATGAAAGCTTTATGTAAATAGCTTTCGAATAATTTTTAAAAAAATGTGAAGATATTAGGAATACATATCCTGTATCCCGGAGGATACAAAGAACACAAAGACTCATAATAATAATTTGTAGAACACACAAAGCGTTGTCCTATGTGGGATTTGAACTCAAAACACTCAGCGCGGTAGAAAGCGGTGTTGAAATCGCTAAAACCGAATCAGTGCAGTTTTAATGCACGGATTTGGATATACATTAAAATATTATTTTACTAAACTACTTTTATTTTATTTAAATCCAGATACGGTTACATAAACAAAACACAATCATTAGCATCTAAGACTATTGCAAGTTTAATTAAGTTAAACGCAGACTAATTATTTCTAACATTTCACTCTTAAAAGAACACTCTTAAATAGTATAAGCTTTTTGCATTATCCATGCAGCTAGAACAAAAAGGGCATTTATCAGCAACAACGGGAGAGCGAAACAAAAATGTGGCATCTTATAAAATGGTGGTTCAGACTACTTGAGGGAATAATTAGCTTGGCTCGGGAGCACGCAAATGTATGAGATATTGTTTGAGGACCGAGTACTTCCTTTTTTGTAAAACGTTGACAAAGTTTTTCGATATATAGAAGCGAGTATATGAAGTATATTTTGTTTTCTTTCAAAACACAACTCCCGCATTAGGAATATAAATCCTGTGTCGCGGGGTCTTTACAAACATATATGAAACGGACGCAAAGAACACCCAGACTCAGAACAACAATTTGTGAATCACACAAAGTGTTTTCCCACGTAGGATTTGAACTCACGACACTTGGCGAAGGAGAAAGCGGTATTTTACTACATGTTTGCAATTTTGTATATTAAGTTTACTTAACTGTAGCATCTCAGTTGAGATAACTCAGAGTGGAAACTAAAAAATTTTCAAAAAACTTGCTGAAGAAAACATTTCGACCTCTTTTTATTCACAAATGGAGTAGAAGTGTGGAATCATTTGAAGGTCTAGTATAAATATATGTACTTAAGGCATAAAACCCATGCATTGTTAGTTCAAGTTTTGGTATTGATATAGTAAAACAACATAAAAAAAATATTCTAGATGATGAAACTTTGACTTTATTATGATTTCCGGTTAAGATCCACAAAAACTTTGTGACATAAATAACTGCAGTTCCCCGCACAGGGTATAGACTCGCGATTCAGGGTATAGAATTCAAATACATATATTTTAAAATGAATGAAAATCTATTTCAAAAATGTATTTTTACTCCGGTGTCTCAATCTCACAAAAAACCTAAAAACATTATTTCGGCAGTGTAACCTAAGTCAGCGCAAAAAACACAGTAAGCCAGAAACAACGAGAGCGAACGATGCGTCAAGTTCTTTTTACTCACCCATGAAACTCAACACACAGATATTCTAATTATTTTACCTTTAGGCCGTTTCCTGTGCCCACGTTCCCTTTGTTTTTTAAAAGAAATGTAAATAAGACAAAAATGTACGTTGGCTTTACGTTATACGCTTAGGGCAAATATGGAGATCGTATCGTGTTTTATTCATTTTAACGATTTTGTACACAATCACTCTGTATGTGCAGTTTGTTTATACAGTTTATTTTGCTTAATAGACTCAATATTTAAGAGACACTATCATTATACTTGATTGTTATATATATAGATATATATAGGTTGGCGTATAAAGTTGTGGCTATACTTTTTAGAGCCTTTGAGTAACACACAAAACAGAAAGCTAATTTTAAAAATTTAAAAATAAATCATTTGAATTGACTAAAGTTAACATTTCCGTCAGACCAGGCTAGGCCAATACCTCCTTTTCAAGGAGAGGCCTATGTCCAGCAGTGGACTGTTAAAGGCTATTGATGATGATGATGATGAACATTTTGTAGGAGCATTCAATACAAAGATTGATGGCAATGTCGTTGTCTTTAACTTTTACAGTAATAACAAATAAAGTATCAAAATTGATTTATCAACTCAAAAGATATTTAAAATTTGCTGAGAACTTTCTGTATTTCTGAAGATTTAATTTAAAGGTAATTAGAACATATGTCAATTATATAACATTGTTCCAATTATCTTCATTTAAGTTAAAGACAGTAGCAAAATTAGAGTGAAAGAACTATAATAAAAAGAAGTACATTTTGAAAACATGAACTTCATTCAAAAGAATTTTCTCCGTTGCATATTACTTAAGAGAAAAATGTCACTGACATACTGACATAGTGTAAGCGCCCCTGCCAACAGAGGGTGGGCAGAACAGGTGCATTGAACTGGGGGAGCTCGCACCAATTATTCATCGCCATGCTTTATGGAAAAAATCCCTTGAAACCTACCCTTTAAGAGGGGAAACTATATTAAGTACTATAGAGTTCTAGGGAGAACTTACAGAGATTTAAATTGCATATGCAGTTGGTCTAGTGGATATTGTATGCAACTGCTAATCAAGAGGTCTCGGGTTCAGATCCCGTATCGGGCCAAAAAGTGTTTTTGGATTTTCTTAGGAAATTCCTAATAGCAGTCCGGTGTTTTTAAAGTTTGGCGGTGATTCATACCTGTGCCTCGGAGAGCACGTAAAGCCGTTGGTCCCGGTTGTCATGAACATCTATGGCAATCGTTATTGGGAAGTCAGTGCCCTCAACTAGTTCAACCTTCGAATTTTAGTTCTCCCTTAGGGTTGCGGAGGTCCGATGCCAGTCGCTCCTTGGAAAAACTGATAATATTGGTCCGAAAACTGATAATATATTGATAATAGTAGCCGACCTCAAATAATATTGGGAATAAAGCTAGAAGGAAGAATGTAGTTTACACCGCATTTGTATATTTAAGACTTTTAATATTGTTTGATGAGTTGAAAATCAAGGTTTATCCATATTTATTTAAAGTTCCTGCAAACATAACCTTCCTTTCAGTTAAACCAATTTTAAATATATATATATCTATTAATTTTATGCATCTTCAAACTTAGATCATGCTTCACCTTTTTTTTCAATATATCGGATACCCTACAAGACAGTCTAAACCAAAATGCATGTATATAAACATTAGGTTTTCTGAAAATGATTAATATTTATGAATATACCCAAGCTACTGTACTGCTGCATGTATCACTATTGTCTATCGTGGTCGCTAATGACTTAAGTTGTTATAAAGCGACCTTTTTTTTTTTTTTTTTAAGCCCGCCAAAGTGACTCTACTCTGCCTGATGGAAAGCATGAGTAGAATCCAGGAGTAGGGGTCACCATGCTTAGTTTGTGAGGGAAGGCAATGTAGCATGGTGACCCTTACCATGGCAGCTTGGTTAGATTATTCTGCATCATTCTCCCGGCCTTCGAAGGGCGGGAGAATGATGCAGAATGATTGGGCCTCCGGTCTCACACTCACCAACGAAATACGACAGCAAGAATGCTGTCATTATTAGGATGGTCTTCTGTGTGAATCCTACCTAAAATAAATATTAAAAAAAAAACTTAGATCATGCTTCAACTTTAAACTGGAACTCCCTGCTAGCTGCCAGCCCGGGTCCTTCAAGCGGGGCTTGAAGAAACATTTGATTAGGTCGCCATAGTTAACAAATTTTGTTAAACAAATAACTAATTAAAATGATAAGACAAAACGTCGATGTAAACATTTCTTTCAACACAAATCAAAGAATATACTATGGATCCAACCTAATGAACCATGAATATCAATGAATTTAACTATTGAGAGCTTCGAACAAAATGTAATTTAATTTAGAAGTCTTTCGTAAGAATGTCGTAGCATTTCGTAGCATTCAGCTACGAACATCTACGAATTAACTGAATTGCTGAGCATCTGTACAAACGGCCAACTACTGATAAAGATCATAAACAAATCTAGTTAAGATTCAGCTCAGGACTCAACAATAAAACTTTGTTCACGATATGGTAATACAGAGTCGTCTCTTCAGGACGTGTGCTCATTATACTGGACGAGTTCACGTCCAGCACTAATTATCCCATCAGGCTTACAAGTTTGCTCATATTTAGAATACATCTTTACAAGAATATCGAAAAATGAACTTGTTTCTGTAATATGCATCCTTTTAGTTTCCCAAGATATTTATTACTTGTCGTTATACTTTAAAATTTCGGTAAAAATTCAACATAAATTACACCTTTAAAATATGCTTAAAGCACTGACTAATTATTAAGGGAAGTAGTAAGGTAACGTTTTTATACCTTTTTAAAACGGTTTAAACCCTCTTTTATCAAGAAAATATATAATATAGATTAAAGTCCCACGGTATGTAAAAAAGATGGAAATAAGCTTGTTTGATGTAGCTCATTATCTATGCTTAAAGTTTACAATGAGATTTATAAATAAATATTTATAAATATTTCGGACATCTTACACACAATGTCATCTAGTCCCAAACTAAGCAGAGCTTGTATTATGGGTACAAAAACAACTCATAGAAATACATAAACATACTTTTTTTGTAAATACATAGCTAATATACATAGAAAAACACCCAGACTCTGAAACAAATGTTTGTGAATCCCACAAATATTATATCTGACCCGGGAATTGAACCCGAGACCTCTCGATCTGCAGTCGCATATACTAACCATTAGACCAACAAGGCAGTCAACTTGTCCACTATTTACTAAATAGGTAATAGCCATTAGGATGTTTCCGAGCGTGTCAGATCAAATTATCAGCAGATCGTCGATGTCAACAGACTAGTATTATGTTTGTTCAAATGAAACATAACGCTCTAAGTTATGAACGAATAGCGACACAAAAGCCAAGTCGGATAATAAAATACTCGACTGTCAACTCAAATCAGTTTTTCGGTACGTTTTGTATAATCTTGCATGAATTAAATAGTACTATTCTGTTATCGAACACATCGTTTATGTTTTTTTGGTTATCCAAAATCTTTCGTATGGTAAGTATTTAATTTTTTTGTAAGTAAATATTTTGCATACACATGTAACTCACCACATTATCACAATTAACAACCTATATCTGCATGTTTACTTCTTGATTCCAACTTCACAATTACTGTTACTTATACAGTTTCTGGAAAGTACATATCAATGATTACACAATCGTTAATATGTTGTTGATTTTGTTTGTGGGAGACCTTTATTCAGCAGTTGACAGCTACAGGACGATTAATCTCTGTAGTCATTATTCTTATCACTAGAGGTCGTTTCTACAAATTTATGACTAGAGGTCACTTATACAACTTGTAACTAGAGGTCACCTAGTTAATTAACTTTTAACATGTAGAATATAAATTAAGATTTAAGTGTTAAACTTTTATCTAAAATTTCCCAATAATACCTTTCAAACTACCTCTATAGATCACCTACCTTAGACCCCGTCTATATCTACCATACCACACATAAATTTTATTCTGGCTTTTTTCTTCTGAGAGGACGATCTCAAGTTCACTTAGTTTAACATTTTCCTCACCATCCCAACGCAGACTGTGAGAGAATATCTAATACTTGCATCTGTTGCATTATAAAATTAATGAGTTGTGCATAAGTACATAAATAAATTTCTGATACTATAAAAGAACTATTTGAATACAAGAGTACTCTTATCAGTTTGCACCATACCGCATTACGGGTAATTATGTAAACATTTATACTAATTAAATCGTGGGTTAATGAAGATCCGGTTGATTAGTGTCGGGGTTAATCAACAACATCAACTTATGGTAAACCTATAGTTACTAAACAGATAACAACTTTAGATACCATAACTCCTGGATTCTGCAAATGCTTTCCATCAAGTTAAATAGTCATTTTAGCAGTTAATGGCTTTTTCTAAACTGTTTTTCTCTAAGTTTAGTTTAAAGTTACTTTCTTCTCTTTTTATTCCCTTTGTATCTATTAAATATATATCAGTTTCACAGATGTAAGGCAAATAAAATACTTCATATTTGTTCATTAAATGAACTCGAATGCGTGTATTTATTTTATGACACACACACACATAATTCATTCTCTTAACATAATTGACAAACTCACATCTGCATATTCATTCCTTGGAGCATCTTAACACTCAAGCAATTACCATATCAGCGTGGAAGCTGAGCCAGGCATTACCAGGTCTGAGTTGAGTCTCGATAACGGAACTCCACGATGTTCGCAATTTGTGCAAATTGCCGCCGTACTGAAGTGAATTGAGACAGAACTTGTGTGATATCGTTAGCTGGGAACTTCCTAAAGTAGTTTAGAGTAACCACGTTTTATTGAGTTTCGCTTGTGTTTTAGTAGCAATATATTTCTAGAGGTTAATTTGGAACTAAAAGCGTAGAATGACACTGGTGTATACATATAAATTTCAAGCGTTTGCATAACGTCATTTATCGATTATCGCGGTAACAAGCAGCACTTCCTCAAGAATCAAATTATACTTTACTAATAAGTTCAAGTACTAGTTGAAACGCTCACAGCCAAGTGACCTTAAGGTGATTGAAAACAATCACCTAGGGTAAGCAACGACGGCACGCTTAGTACCTAAATGGGTGACCGTTTGTAGTCACATTTCACATTAAGCAGTCGGTCACGGTTGCTATCTTAAGTCGTAAAGCTTAGTTGGAGGTCTTCGGGCTGGTTAAAAGCATCCAACGGCATGATTACGTAGCCACAACGTGTCTTACCAGTCCCCAATCCGCATTCGCGCAGTCTAGGGACTATGGCCTTAACCGTCTCCTGATAGGAGACCCCAGGCCAGAAGGTACGTTATGGGTTGTTGATAATAATTATGAAAAATACTAACCAACAAACACAATAAAAGTAGTATAACTATTTTTCCAGTCATCCTTTAAACTCTTGACTTGATAGGTATGAAAAAAACATGACATAAAGTCATTAAAGTCAAACTAATAACCTAAAACTTTGGCTTTTTACCACATTCGGATAATAAATACATTTATTCATAGTCCATAGATGTATTCAACGAGGCAATTACATTAAAGGTATATTCCTAAATTGGGCAACACAACGCTTCATAATCTCATTCATTTAAAACATTCAAGAAGAAAACACGTATCGATGAATAAAATAAAAAATATGGTATTAAAAAACAGTGCTTATAAACCTATTGAAGGGCTCTATACATTAAAAGCCGTGTATTTATTCAGGATGTTGCTCGGAAACTACTATATTATTAGTCGAAGTAAATTAATTTGCCATGCGGTTAGGCTGTATTGTTTCTGTGTTATTTTACTGTCCCTCTACATATTAAGTAGAGATATCTTTACAATTTTCATATTAACTGAATACGTTCTCAATATCATTATCTCTTGGACATATAATGAACAATTTCTTTTGAGATACTTCACTGCTGTGAAAACATGTGACGCAATCATGGGCTACAAGAATATTCCAATTGTACCTAGCTATTTTTATTTCATAATGTACGCAATTGCTCTATTGAGAATTGTTAATAATATAGTAGTAACTATTATCGGGAAAACTATTTCATGGGAACAGTGTTTTCTTCGTTTCATTTTATTAAATGCAGATTTGAGTTATTTACCGCCAATTATAATATTTTCAATGTTGCATTATCGTTTCAAGTTGCTTAAGCAATATTGTGAGAACAATGCTATACCTGTTAATATTACTAGGAATGAGAATATAAACGGAAGTATTACAAACATTAAGAAGACTCTATATAATTATAATCATTTATTGGACAATGTTATGTATGCTAATCGGCAAATTCAGTACATGGTAAGTATTGAAGAAAGTTTAAAACTCTATACATAGAATATTTTTATATCCTATCACTTATCACGCAAATTACTCAATGGGTGTTAGTTGGGTAATTTGCATGCCAAAAGTGTTAACAGTTCACATAAAGTTTCAGATAAATTATCTGTCATATAACACTAACAGATAAGAGTTGTAGATTTATATAATATATCTGACATCACGTCATGTCCTTATTCAAAACTTGTCGATGTCAATTAAAATCTATAAGTTCAGGATAGTCTGTCAGGGACTTTATAAACAAATGGTGAAATTCACCCTTAGTCTCGTATGTAATAGTGCAGCTGGTTACTTATACCTGTAGAATAAATAGTAAACTATTTTCTAACTGATACCATTTTCAATATACCAAGAAAACGCGTCTTCAAACCTTAAAACTCGGCAATATATTACTATCGCATCACATTTCTACAACACTTGAAAGTCGACTGAGAGAAAATGCCTTATGGCATTAACTCCATCTTTGCACAACATGTGGCAATAAGTTTAAAATAAATAAAATAATCATTTAGACACGTCACTTTTGTCTACTAAAACGTTAATAATATACAAACAAGAGAAATAATTCAATTTCGATAAATTTTTGCCATAATATTGTTTGGAGTGGAAACAGGTCTCCAGGTTGATATAATTATTATTTCAGCTCGTCGTATGTCTCACGACAGGTTTTTCAAGGTGCCTTCTGAGATCCTTAACATTTATCCAAACACTTATAAAAGAAGTGAGTATGTCTCCATTTAATCACCGCTTACAATTTTGACAATAATCACAAAATTAGAATCTAAGTCCTAACGTTGTTTTTAGTGCTTCTTAAATCTATTTCAGAGAATATCACTGTATACTGTATTGTTGTTCTTGGAGGTATCTCAAGTTGTGCATATCCTGATCTACATAGCAGGAACAGTGGAGCTGGCCAAAAACGAAGCAGAAAACATAAAAGCTGTACTTACAAAACAGTTAATGAAATGCTCAGGTATTTACTTTTCTTTGTTAACTTTCAGTCACCTCAGGTCTATAATGACCTACGACTTTTTTACTTAATAGAAAATTTTGCTTAAACATAAAATGTTCAATAAAAGTAATCAATGACACTTAGTTTTGATAAATGCAGATACAGACTAAATTTTGCTCTCTTTCTAAAGAAATACATTACCTTCCAATTTATTGGAATCGAAAAATGAAATGTAGGAATTGATATTTTTATTGCTATAAATATTTTTACTATTACCTAAGACTTTTCTAAGTGAAATAAGTGAAGTAAGTGAAATAGTAAACCAAGAGTTCTCATAAATTCTTTGTGTTACAGACGAAACGCTCAGGTCAGAATTGGATGCAGCATTACAATACATGAATCTGCGCCCCTTTAGCTTTAGAATTGCTCGCGTCATACCTTGTAATATGAACCTACCTATATGTTTTTACGCTTTAGTTATAACGTATGTCATTGTTTTAACACAGTTAACTCAATAAAATAAGTTGTTAATTATTAACTTAGTTTATTAGAATTAAAAATTAATAATAATAATGCTGCTAAGATGGATTGGGTGGATATGGCAGCCGCTACTGACGTGGATAACAAGGTCCATATATTTAACGAAGCCATAATCAAATTATACGACAAATACGCTCCTATTAGGAGAGTGAAAGTAAAGCGAGCCCCGGCTCCGTGGATGTCAGAGGAGGTCCG
Source organism: Phragmatobia fuliginosa (assembly GCA_932526445.1). NCBI lineage: Eukaryota > Metazoa > Arthropoda > Insecta > Lepidoptera > Erebidae > Phragmatobia > Phragmatobia fuliginosa. The sequence goes on along the minus strand of OW052078.1, from coordinate 14,239,274 downwards.
GACTGCCATGCGACGAAGGGACCAGTCCTTTATTCGCTTCAAAAAAGACCGCTGCGAAGAAAAATTGAACATTTATAAAGCCGCCAGAAACCGGTGCAATCAGGTGATACGCAACGCCAAACGCCGACATATACTTCAAAACATAGAGTCATCTTCTTCGTCCAATATCTGGAAGTTTCTTGCTACTCTAGGGATAGGTAGTTCAGAGTTCAATCATAAAATTGGTTTGAATGATATCAACCAACATTTCTCATCCACAGCTACGCTGGATCTTCAAACTAAGTTTCAAACACTAGATTACATATCTGGTCTCACCAGTCCCACGACTGACTCATTTGTATTTTCTCCAGTGTCTCCTGAGGATATCAGAAAGATCATAATATCTATCCGGTCCAATGCTACGGGATGTGACGGTATCAGTCGTCGCATGGTTGTCAATATCCTAGAATGTATTCTCCCAGTAATTACTCACATAGTCAATTTCTCCCTAGATTCCGGTACTTTTCCGCCACAAGGATGGCGCAAGGCTTACATTGTTCCCCTTCCAAAAAATAGTAATCCTTCACTCCCTGAACATTTCCGACCTATTTCCATACTTCTCTTCCTATCTAAAGTTCTCGAGACCTGTGTATATAAACAACTCTCGGAGTTTGTATACAGAAACCAACTTTTAAGCCCTCTGCAATCTGGCTTCAGGCCCGGTCACAGCACAGTTACCACTCTCCTGAAAGTGATTGGCGATATAAGGAAGGGCATGGAAGACACCAAAGTCACTGTTTTAGTCTTAGTCGACTTCTCTAATGCCTTCAATACCGTCAATCACGAAATCCTGTTATCCATCCTTAAATATCTTATGGGTCCTTCTGAGACACTGGAATGGTTCTCCTCTTATCTTCGGGGACGACAGCAGTGCGTTCGTGTTGATGACTTATCATAAAGTTGGTGTGACCTCTGCACTGGCGTCCCACAAGGCGGAATTTTATCTCCTCTACTATTTTCAATATTTATCAACCTCATAACTCAACATCTTCAGTGTGCGTATTACTTGTATGCTGATGATCTGCAGCTGTATTCACAGACAAGAGTGGATGACGTAACGCAGGCCATTAACGAAGTCAACAAGGACCTCGAGCTCATAAAATCCTGGTCAATGAGATTTGGACTGTCAGTTAACCCAACTAAATGCGAGGCAGTCATAGTTGGCAGTAAACGTATATTAAGCAGATTAGATACCAGTTCAGTTCTGTCCCGTCGATTTATTTTAACGGTGTAGTCATTCCACTCAGCCCTGCAGTAAAAGACCTGGGCTTACTTATCGATTCAACCCTCGATTGGCGAGCTCAGATCACTAGCGTGAGTAAAAAAGTCACTGGAAACCTGCGAACATTATACCGTCTCAAAAACTTCCTGCCTCCTAAAACTAAAATTACACTCATGCAGTCCTTAATAATTCCTATAATCGACTATGGTGATGTGTGTTACTTCGACCTGAATGCAGACCTCCTTAATAAACTTGACCGCCTTCTCAATAACTGCATTCGATTCATTTTCAATCTTCGAAAGTATGACCATGTGTCTGCTTTGCGTTCCCAGTTACAATGGTTACCTATTCGCCAACGGCGCAATCAGCGCGCGCTCACCGCTCTATTTTCATTTCTTAATTCACCATCCTTACCTACTTACCTTGCTCCGTACCTCCGTTACCTGTGCTCTAACCACGATAGAAATCTTCGATCAGTTAATAATCTGCTCCTCTCATGTCCCTCTCATAACTCTGATTTCGTGAACCGTTCGTTCTTTGTTCAGGCAGTACTACTCTGGAATGCGCTCCCGCTCGAAGTCAGGATGTCCACCAACAGATTTACGTTCAAAAGGAAAGTACACGATCTTTTTCTCAATGAACTGGCAGAACTATCTAACCCATAGTAAATCGTATTGCTAGCATCTATAGTGTATAAATATGATACATATGTGTATGTCTATGTGTATAATTTATATATATGTTTGTATTCCCATGTAAGTATTTGTATGTATGTATATATGTATATGTATGTGGATTGGTGTATATATGTGTATGTGTATGTATGTATATATGTATGTGTTGTATAGATATGTTGTGAACTGTGAGAATTATTATTGAACACATCATATGTAACCTCTGTGCACCTTTTTTTTTTTTTTTTTTTAACGTGTTGAAATCCCCGCGGACCGTCACCCCGTCGGGGGTTCCGGCGGGGTGGTGTGTCGGACTCGAACCGACTAAAACCACACGGTGTGACCCTCTCTGCGCCTTTGTATTGGAAGGAGTCCAGGGAGGGGATTTCCTTCTGGACTAACCTCTGTGCACCTACCTCAAGATTTCTGCACCACCCAAAGGTTGACTGGAAGAGAATGCCTTGGGCATTAAGTCCGCCTATGTACAAATTTAGTGCATAAAGTTTATAAATAAATAAATAAATAAATAATAATTCTTTATTGTAACAAAATATGCATACAAATCAAGTGCAAGCCCTGATTCCTAAACTAGCGAATAATTTCGGACATCTTACACACAACTAATAATTAATAACTAATTGAGTTAACTGTGTAAATTACTAATATTTGGAAACCCTGGAAATGGTGTGGTACTAAACTAATAATCAAAACAAAACAAATTACCTAAACTCAATTGGTTTGTTTAGTTCAGCGGTTCCCATGGCCGCCTGTTGGTTTCATCATTAGAACGAGTGACCTCGATCTAATGATGAAATCATTGTTTTATTAATTAGCTTCCAAAATATATGCTGAATATGAGATTGAATAGTAATGCCTTTTTATTTAATAAAGTTACTTAATTTAACGTGTGTAATGAATGTCACCATAATGTAAGATTTTTTTAAACAATAATTCACAATTGCTGTTAGCTATACAGTTTCTAGAAAGTACATAATAATGATTACACAATTGTTAATATGTAGTTGACGCTGTTTGTGGAAGACCCTTGTTCAGTAGTTGACAGCTACAGGACGATTAAACTCTGTAATCAGTATACCACTTATCACTACAGCTACGTCAACTGTAAAAAGAAGACATTTTAATAATTATTATAATACTACAGTGAAAATAATCACAGACGTAAGTAGAACACATTTTTATTTTATTTTTTATGGGTAATATCAAAGATATAGCAAATGATTTAGATAATTACACGATTTCTAACTCAATGTTGTGCAATACAGATCAGGCTAAGGTATATTTTGACTCTAAGAGCGAAAACTTAAATATCTTTTCACAAAACATTAGAAGTATTATGTGTAATATTTCCCAACTTGAAATTTTGTTGACACAACTGAAACTTCAATTTGACATAATCATATCATCGGAGTGTTGGTTAAAAAATTCTTACGGTATACCGGAACTAAATGGCTATTCCTACTTCTGCTCTGCAGCGCATAAAACCCAAAACGAAGGTGTAGTGGTCTATACAAAAAAATACCTAAAGGCGCTTATTTACGAACATAATTTAGACGATGCTAATTGCCTAATAATTAAATCAAATACAGATACTGTTATTATTGCCGTGTATAGACCTCCAACATACTGTATTAAAAAAATTCTTGAATCAACTGACAATCTCCTTACAATATTTTCACCTTTCAAAAACATAATATTTATAGGGGATATTAACATTAACATTAAAAAATGTGACAATGAACCAAGAGCACATGATTACTTAAATCTAATGGCTTCACATGGCCTCTTACCAGCTCACCTACTAGCGACAAGAAATCAGAACTGTCTAGACCATATTATGATTAAAACTGTTCTGAATAGTAACGTACTAGTAATCACTACAACTATAACCGATCACTATACAGTCTGTTTGTCATTAGGCAAGAAATTGTTAGAGTATAGTAATAAGCACCCAAAAATGTACATTAACTACCCAGAAGTAATTTCTGAACTATAGAAATCAGATTTCACTCCAATATATAAATGTGCTGATGTAGACAATGCTTTAAAGCTCCTTACAAACATAATAACCACAGCAATAAATAATAACTCCACATTCAGAAAACAGAGTCATCGTCAAAAAATAATCAAGCCATGAATCACACCAGGCTTGTTACGTTGTATTAGACACCGCGACAAATTGCATCTAAAAGCTAAGAAAAATCCTGACAACTCTGAAATAAAACAAATATATATAAAATACCGAAATTTTTGCAAAACTATTATTCACAAAGTTAAATGTGCATATGAAAATTCAGAATTTCAAAAAGCTAACCATAATTCTAAGAAGACATGGAAATTAATAAAAGAGATTGCACATATTAATAAACAAAAAGATAACAAAGAGATACTTTTAGATATAGATCAAAACCCACAAAATTCAATAAACATTGTGAATAATCATTTTGCATCGGTGGGCAAAAATCTTGCAGAAAATATAAAACCTGTAAATAGTGACATAATAGCTGCTGTAAATAAGTTATCCCAACAATCAACAAATTCATTTGCTTTACTAGATACAGATGACAAGGAAATATTATCAATAATAATTAACCTAAAGGATGATTGTGCCGTAGGCTACGATGGAATCTCAAACAGATTAGTGAAAATGGCCCATCATGTTCTCACACCTGTTATTACCTACATATGTAACATTAGTTTTCATTCAGGCATATTTCCTAAACACTTTAAAACTACAGTAATTATCCCAGTATTTAAGTCGGGGAATAGAGATAGTGTCAATAATTATAGGCCAATATCTATTCTACCGGCAATGTCGAAAATACTAAAAAAATTGTTAAATAAGAGACTGGTAAAATATTTGAAATCCTTTGAACTTCTATCGGAGAATCAATATGGATTTATACAGGGTAAATCAACCGAAGACGCTCTTAGAAGTTTCACTGAAACGGTAGTTATGTCCCTTGACAACAAACTTAAATGCTTAGGAGTATTTTTGGACCTTGCGAAAGCATTTGACACTGTCTCTATTCCGCATCTCCTTGACAAGATAGAAAACATAGGTATAAGAGGTAAAGAATTAGATCTTTTCAAAAGTTATTTAACCGATAGAACTCAGCGCGTAAAGATTGGTTCATATATAAGTGAGGATGCTCATGTAACTTATGGAGTGCCCCAGGGGAGTATTCTCGGTCCAACACTGTTTTTGATTTACATCAATCAACTATGTAACTTGAAATTACTCAATGCGAGAATTTTCACATTTGCAGATGATATAGCAATTGTTTTCTACGGGAGAAATTGGGATGAGATAGAAAATATCACAAACGGTGGCCTCAAAAAGGTTCTGTACTGGCTTAATATCAATAAACTCACTGTTAATCTTAGCAAAACAAAGTATATAACTTTTTCTTTAACAAAACAGGGAATACCAGATCCGTTTAATATAGTTGCACACACTTGTGAAAATCGACTAGACAGCATTTGTCAATGCACCCACTTAGATAGAGTATCTAATATTAAGTATCTTGGTGTTTGGATCGATGAGAATTTTAACTGGCACCGTCACATAGAATTGCTTACAAACAGAACAAGAAAAATTATGTCTATTTTCAGAAAACTAAGACATATACTAGACACAAATGTATTAAAAGTAATTTATTATTCACTGTGTCAATCAGTTATAATCTATTGTGTTTCAGTCTGGGGAGGAGCACATAAGTCGTCACTTATAAAAATTGAAAGAGCTCAAAGAGCCGCCCTCAAAGTCCTTACGTCCAAACCAATGCTATACCCTACCGTAAATCTCTATAAAGAAACAGAAGTCCTTACAGTGCGCAAATTATTCATATTAAAAAATCTAATTTATGCTCATACCAAGTTACCTACCAATCAATCTATAAATAAAAGACGTAAGGATTATGTATATAAAATCATACCTCATAGAACGAGTTTTGCAAAAAGACATCCTTGTATTGCAGCCGCCTATAACTACAATAAACTTACAAAGATAGTATCATTATATAAATTGTCCCTCTATAAGTTTAAGAAAACTGTGATTAAATATTTAAGTGAATTGGACTACGAAGAAACAGAAAATTTTCTCTGCGTCCCCAAATAATTTGTCCATACCCTATGTCTCATACGTAACCAATACACTTTTTTTATACACTTTTTTTATCCACCACTCAAACTATTTATCAAATATTATTCTACACATTGACACACCTTCCGTACATAAACAATGTTCGTAATGTAATTTTACTTTATTTCATTATAACTTTATTTTATTTCATTACTTTATTTTTTGTTACTTTCCTTAAAATTTTGTAATTAAAACTTAATAACGTAAGAATAACAGATTGTTGTACAATAAAATGTGAAGTACGTAGCTAGACCAACTTCTAATTGTAACTGTTACTTATAGCACAGGAAACCCTAGTTTAAGTAACAGTGTTCATACTTTTTGTAATTAATTTAATTGATCCAATAAACGTTAGTATTATATTATATTATTATTACTTCTACAAATTTATGACTACAGGTCACTTATACAACTTGTAACTAGAGGTCACTTAGTTTATCTACTTTTACCATGTAGAATTTAAATTAAGATGTAAGTGTTAAACTTTCATCTAAAATTTCCCAATAATGCCTTTCAGACTACCTCTATAGATCATCTACCTCAGATATCTACCTCATAAGACCTTGCATACCTCTCATAATTTTTTTCTGGCTTTTTTCTTCTGAGAGGACGATCTCAACTCAAGTTCACCTAGTTTAACATTTTCCTCACCATCCCAATGCAGACTGTGAGAGAATATCTAATACTTGCATCTGTGGCATTATAAAATTAATGAATTGTGCATAAGTAAATAATAAAGTTTCTGATACTATAAAAGAGCTATTTGAATACAAGAGTACTCTTATCAGTTTGCACCACACCGCATTACGGGTAAATAAGTAAACATTTATACTAATTGAATCGTGGGCTAATGAAGATCCAGTTGATTAGTGTCGGGGTTAATCAACAACATCAACTTATGGTAAACCTATAGTTACTAAACAGATAACAACTTTAGATAAGTACCTCCTGGATTCTGCAAATGCTTTCCATCAAGTTGAATAATCATTTTGGCAGTTAATGGCTTTGTGGCGACTTCCACATTCAGCGCAAGCAAAAACATACAACAGCGCCATCTACCGAAGGAACATTGAACTACGGAGAAAACACGTAACGATCTATACGGAGTAACTACTAATCCTGCATCGCGAAAGTAATATTCTCGCGCCGATTAGCATATATACAACATCCCAACATCAACTGTGGGGCAGTGGCCCACCAGGCATGATCACCTCGCCTGGTCGGAGGATCCTCCCTTTGTGTTGGAGGGACACGTCACCCGTTCCTCCACAGTGGTGACCCCGACGTGATTGGAAGCAGCCTTCAAGGAAGCAGATCAGCAGCGCCATCTTGCTCACTCCCACAGCGATGTCTCAGCCAGCCAGCAACCTCGGCCTCAACAGGGACACCACACGCAGGACGCGACCGCTCCAGCCTGGTAGCCCCGACGGCCTCAACAGCGTCTAGGCACAGCACACTGCACCTACGGTCCACGTAAGAAGAGCATCTCTCTCCCGTCTACGCAGCAGCCAGCCACTACGCAGCAACCACCCCGACTCACTGGGGACTTCACCGCAGCACCGCGCACCGCACGCCCGACTCACTGGGATCAGCGGACTTCAGCCCCGACTCACTGGGACTAGCGGCATACAGTTCCGACTCACTGGAACTAGCGGCACTCAGTTCCGACTCACTGGAACTGCTCACTCCTGGCACTGGCAAGCTCCGCAACAGAGCACAGACAGCTGACTCCATCATATATCGACCTCCGGTCTTGGAGGGGAGTGATGTGGCGACTTCCACATTCAGCGCAAGCAAAAACATACAACAGCGCCATCTACCGAAGGAACATTGAACTACGGAGAAAACACGTAACGATCTATACGGAGTAACTACTAATCCTGCATCGCGAAAGTAATATTCTCGCGCCGATTAGCATATATACAACATCCCAACATCAACTGTTGGGCAGTGGCCCACCAGGCATGATCACCTCGCCTGGTCGGAGGATCCTCCCTTTGTGTTAGAGGAACACAAAAAACCCGTTCCTCTACAGCTTCTTCTAAACTGTTTTTCTCTAAGTTTATTTTAAAGTTACTTTCTTCTCTTTTTATTCCTTTTGCATCTATTTTTCGCTTTCGTTTCGCTTGTGTTTTAGTAGCAATATATTTCTAGAGGTTAATTTGGAACTAAAAGCGTAGAATGACACTGGTATATATAAATTACAAGCATTTGCTTACGGTCAGCTATCGGTTATCACGGTAGCAATTAGCCTGTACTTTCTCAACAATCAAATTAGACTTTACTAAGTCACTGAAGTTACTGAACAACTGAACAGAACAGTTACTGAAGTTCAAGTACTACTTGAAGCGTTCACAGCCAAGTGACCTTAAGGTGATTGAAAATAATCACCAAGGGTAATCAACGACGGCACGCTTAGTACCTAAATGGGTGACCGTTTGTGGTCACATTAAGCAGTCGGTCGCGGTTGTTATCTTAAGTCGTGAAGCTTAGTAGGAGGTCTTCGGGCTGGTTAAAAGCATCCAACGGCATGTTTACGTAGCCACCTGTCTTGCCAGTGACCAACCCACATTCGCCCAGTGTAGGGACGTATGTCCTTAACCCTCTTCTGATAGGAGACCCCAGGCCAGAAGATACATTATAGGTTGTTAATAATAATGATGAAAAGTACTAACCAAAAACACAATAAACTAGTAAAGTAAACCAAAAAGTAGTATAACTATTTTTCCAGTCATCTTAACTTGATAGGTATGAAAGAAACATGACATAAAGTCATTAAAGTCAAACTAATAACCTAAACTTTAGCCTATTACCGCATTCGGACAATAAATACATTTATTCATAGTCCATAAATGTATTCAACGAGGCAATCACATTAAAGTTATATTCATAAATTGGGCAACAAAACGCTTCATAATCTCATTCATTTAAAACATTCAAGAAGAAAACACGTATCAAGGAATAAAATAAAAATATGGTATTAAAAAACAGTGCCTATAAACCTATTGAAGGGCTCTATACATTAAAAGCCGTGTACTTATTCAGGATGTTGCTCGGAAACTACTATATTATTAGCCGAAGTAAATTAATTTGCCATGCGGTTAGGCTGTATTGTTTCTGTGTTATTTTACTGTCCCTCTACATATTAGGTAGACGTATTTTTACAATTTTTATTTTAACTGAATACGTTCTCAATATCATTATCTCTTGGACATATAATGAACAATTTATTTTGAGATACTTCACTGCTGTGAAAACATGTGACGCAATCATGGGCTACAAGAATATTCCAATTGTACCTTTTTTTTTTTTTTTTTTTTTTTTTTTTTTTTTTTTTTTTTTTTTCGTGCGGAAATCCCCACGGATACCACCAGTTGGTGGCTATGTCGGACTCGAACCGACTAAAACCGCACGCCGTCTCTTGTACTATGGTACTATGAGCCGAGGGACCAGGTATACCCTCGAAAGGAAGTCCCTGGAACCCCGACGTACCTCGGGCCATCTACGGCTTCTAGATGACCCCCTTCCCTGTGGGAACTCCGATATTCCCTTTTTTTTGTTTATAACAGGGGCGTGCATGCTGGGTAGCGCTCGCTCCGCCACCCGGGCCTGCTTCTGCTAGGGTGATAGATGGCCTCATCTGTCACCTCCAGGCATGCGCTTATAGAGGACGGAGATCATTTTCCGATCTCCGGCGCCTGAGTCTCCTACGGTACCTAGCCCGACGGAACCACTGTGCCATGCTCTGGAGCAGAAGATCCTGAGCGGCGGCACCGTGGCCCACGTTCGCCTGTAGGAAGCGGAGATATGGATTATTGGGTTTCCATCTCCGCATCCCGCCGCGAACCTTGCTGCTTTCCAGCGGCACCTTGCGTTGTTGTCTCGGGGGCAGAAGGCTGGCCTTCCGAAGTGTCGCAGGTCTTACTGCCAACCCAGTGGTCGGCAGGCTTGCCCACCGCTGCGCACCTAAAACAATGCAGTGGAGCATCGCAGCCACCTGCCTTATGACCGGGCTGGCCACAGCGGAAGCACCGGTCACCTATGGTGACCTTCGCCGTGCACTGTACCCCTACATGCCCCACCGAAAGGCACCTAAAGCACCTTGACGGCCGATATTGCAGGAGCCGTACCTGCGCCCTCAGGAAACCTCCAACCAGGAGGGTATGTCCATCGGCAATCTTTTTGACCGCCGCGATAGGGCAGCTGACTACCGCTGTCCCCTGTCCGCTGGGTCCGAAGCGTATTGCCCCAACCTTCACGCTGTCCAGAGGACAGCCTCCGGCCTCCATCACGGCAAGCCTAAGCTCGTCGGCCGTGACAGAGTCATCCAAGCCCGTGATGCGTACTTCAGCGCATTTAATGGGCCTAGACACCCGGACGTCAGCTGCTTCCAATGAATCCCTTAGCTTAGCCGCTAGGGCGTCCGCTTTAGGGCCACTGGTGGCACCGGGGATCTCGAGAAGCCGAGCACCCGTTCGTGTGTTTTTACACCGAACGCCTGGTATCTCGAGAGCCTTGAGGTCGACTTTGGCCTTAACTTTAGCCAAGACCTCTGCGTACTTCAAGCCCCTCTCCGCTGCTTCCGTCGTCAGGGTGAGAACGACGGCCGAAGAGCGAGGCGTACGAAGCCGTTTCGGCGCTGCAGTCACAGCAGCGGCGGCCCTTTTGGCCTCTTTGACCGCTTTTTTGGCGGCCTTATGCCTCTTCTTACTCTCCCCGGCCACAATCCAGCTCTCTTCCAGGGGGCGCTGTGCGATATCAGCCGGGGCTGAGCCTTCAGTTAAGGTTGGGGTTGCTTCCGCCTTTTCTATTCCCTTTTGCTTCTTTTGGGTGGCCTTCTCAGATGTTATTGGCGTTGGCCTGGCCACCCTGGCTGCAGGCTGAGCTATTGAGCTAGCCTCAGCAGTGGCCGCATATGTTGCCCTTGGCGGAGCTAAAGGTGGACGAATATAAGCGCTCTCCACCGCAGCGATGCGCTTCATCAAACGCTCCTCCATCTCCGCCATGAGTTGGACTATATTTGGCTCCACCGGTGTCGATGGTATTAACGTGGCACCGCTGTTAGTACGCGTTGATGTTCTCTCTTTCGCTTTCGAGAGATTCTCTTCAAGGCGGGCTTTCTCCCTTTCGTGGGCCTTATGCTCGACCACTAGGAGTCTTCCCGCCTCAACCATGGAGCGCACGACTGCTATCAGGGTTTCCTGCTTGAGGCTTCCGGACTCTTGGGACGTCTGAAGTAAGCAATCGGCTAAGCCGATTGCCTTTTCAAATTGCTCCACGGGATTCCCCACCCTAACGCGTAGTTCCTCCAGGTGTACGTCCTTTGCATCAACAGTTCTATCAGATGCAACCTTTTTAAAAAAGGGCCTTGAGCAATAATTCATCTTCAGCCCTCTTTGATGCCTCAGATCCGTCAATCTGTCTTTCCTGGTCGACCCGAATTGCCTTCCGAGGTCGGCCTCCTCCGCGCGCCCCGCGACGACTTGTACCAACTCTAATTGAGGTAGCTTCATCGCTAGAGGCCGTCTCAGTCACGTTTCTTTCTCCTCGTTAGCGCCTTTTCCTCTTTTGGGGAACCTGTTTATACAGCTCCGCTGCTGACACTATCGGGGTGCATGCACCACTCCTTTCTGAGGCAGTGTCAGACTCCAACACTGCCTCACGTCTTTCCGCGTCCTTCGCGATGTTTTGGTCGCCGGATTTACCGCTCGGCGACGGGCGGGCTTGACATCGGTTGCTCCCCCCAGAATACGACTGGGAGCTGCCGGAGCCGACTGGCTCCGGGAGGGACTCCCCAGGCGCAGTGCGTCTGGGACCCTCCTGGGTAGGTTTAACCTTTTGTTTGCCCATGTCATGATTTGAGTTTAGTGTCCTCCGACAATAACAAGACGCCCTTGGCACTGAACTCCCTCCAGCGATTCAGCCCATTGCCAGGCGTCAGAGCGTGGGCTTGGGGTTTTTTATAGAGGTTTTCGTCCTCGTGAGTCCGCAGAGCCACCGGTCCTGTCCGTTCAGGATTACGGTTGGGCCGGACGGGGTCTGCATCAGACCGAGTCCGTCCGCCCCGAGGTTTTTTATAGAGGTTCCTTCCTCGTAGCCCTCAAAGAGCAGTCGTTTCTCACTGCTGCCAGTCAGACTTACGACTTGGTCGAACGGTAGACTGCATCAGTCCATTGTCTATCACCTCTGATCAAAGCCAGCGATGGAGAAACCGCCCGCCCCAACAATACTCTCCCCTGTGTCCTCTGCTTAGCGGAGGAACACGCGGAAAGCCTCTAAACAACCCTCAGAAGGGTCGTTCTCCCACCTCGGCCCGGAATTGGCCGTAGGCGGCAGCGTCTCTCCTACTTAGCGGAAGAGGCGCTGCCGTCGCCGTTGCCCAGGGTGCACCACGCGGAGGTTCCGAACCTCGCACCCCATTCCAATTGTACCTAACTATTTTTATTTCATGATGTACGCAATTGCTCTATTGAGAATTGTTAATAATATAGTTGCAACTATTATCGGGAAAACTATTTCATGGGAACAGTGTTTTCTTCGTTTCATTTTATTAAATGCAGATTTGAGTTATTTACCGCCAATTATAATATTTTCAATGTTGCATTATCGTTTCAAGTTGCTTAAGCAATATTGTGAGAACAATGCTATACCTGTTAATATTACTAGGAATGAGAATATAAACGGAAGTATTAGAAACATTAAGAAGACTTTATATAATTATAATCATTTATTGGACAATGTTATGTATGCTAATCGGCAAATTCAGTACATGGTAAGTATTGAAGAAAGTTTAAAACTCTATACATAGAATATTTTTATATCCTATCACTTATCACGCAAATTACTCAATGGGTGTTAGTTGGGTAATTTGCATGCCAAAAGTGTTAACAGTTCACATAAAGTTTCAGATAAATTATCTGTCATATAACACTAACAGATAAGAGTTGTAGATTTATATAATATATCTGACATCACGTCATGTCCTTATTCAAAACTTGTCGATGTCAATTAAAATCTATAAGTTCAGGATAGTCTGTCAGGGACTTTATAAACAAATGGTGAAATTCACCCTTAGTCTCGTATGTAATAGTGCAGTTGGTTACTTATACCTGTAGAATAAATAGTAAACTATTTTCTAACTGATACCATTTTCAAAAATTGGCCAAGTGCGAGTCGGACTCGCCCATGAAGGGTTCCGTAGCATCATATAAAAGTTTTTGTAGTTCGTTGTAACTTTCATCAATGTTTTATTAATAGTGTTTTGATGGAAAGAAATCTAAATTGCGGTTTATGATTTGTGACGTATTTTAAAAAAACTACTTACCAGATCTCGTTCAAATCAATTTTCGTTGGAAGTTTGCATGGTAATGTACATCATATATTTTTTTTATTTTTATCACTCTCTTATTTTAGAAGTTACAGGGGGGGGGACCAACATTTTACCACTTTGGAAGTGTCTCTTATATCATTTTTTTCTAATATCTAAATAAATTTTGGTTTCTAATATCATTTTTTTCTAAACTATTCAGTTTAGAAAAAAATGATATTAGAAACCTCTATATCATTTTTGAAGACCTATCCATAGATACCCCACACGTATGGTTTTGATGTAAAAAAATTTTTTGAGTTTCAGTTCTAAGTATGGGGAGCCCCAAAATGTATTGCTTTTGTTCTATTTTTGTGTAAAAATATTAAAGCGGTTCACAGAATACATCTACTGACCAAGTTTCAACAGTATAGCTCTTATAGTTTCGGAGAAAAGTGGCTGTGACATACGGACGGACAGACAGACAGACAGACAGACAGACATGACGAATCTATAAGGGTTCCGTTTTTTGCCATTTGGCAACGGAACCCTAATATACCAAGAAAACGCGTCTTCAAACCTTAAAACTCGGCAATATATTACTATCGCATCACATTTCTACAACACTTGAAAGTCGACTGAGAGAAAATGCCTTATGGCATTAACTCCATCTTTGTACAACATGTGGCAATAAGTTTAAAATAAATAAAATAATCATTTAGACACGTCACTTTTGTCTACTAAAACGTTAATAATATACAAACAAGAGAAATAATTCAATTTCGATAAATTTTTGCCATAATATTGTTTGGAGTGGAAACAGGTCTCCAGGTTGATATAATTATTATTTCAGCTCGTCGTATGTCTCACAACAGGTTTTTCAAGGTGCCTTCTGAGATCCTTAACATTTATCCAAACACTTATAAAAGAAGTGAGTATGTCTCCATTTAATCACCGATTACAATTTTGACAATAATCACAAAATTAGAATCTAAGTCCTAACGTTGTTTTTAGTACTTCTTAAATCTATTTCAGAGAATATCACTGTATACTGTATTGTTGTTCTTGGAGGTATCTCAAGTTGTGCATATCCTGATCTACATAGCAGGAACAGTGGAGCTGGCCAAAAACGAAGCAGAAAACATAAAAGCTGTACTTACAAAACAGTTAATGAAATGCTCAGGTATTTACTTTTCTTTGTTAACTTTCAGTCACCTCAGGTCTATAATGACCTACGACTTTTTTACTTAATAGAAAATTTTGCTTAAACATAAAATGTTCAATAAAAGTAATCAATGAAACTTAGTTTTGATAAATGCAGATACAGACTAAATTTTGTTCTCTTTCCAAAGAAATACATTACCTTCCAATTTATTGGAATCGAAAAATGAAATGTAGGAATTGATATTTTTATTGCTATAAATATTTTTACGATTACCTAAGACTTTTCTAGAGACACTGTAAGTGAAATAGTAAACCAAGAGTTCTCATAAATTCTTTGTGTTACAGACGAAACGCTCAGGTCAGAATTGGATGCAGCATTACAATACATGAATCTGCGCCCCTTTAGCTTTAGAATTGCTCGCGTCATACCTTGTAATATGAACCTACCTATATGTTTTTACGCTTTAGTTATAACGTACGTCATTGTTTTAACACAGTTAACTCAATAAAATAAGTTGTTAATTATTAACTTAGTTTATTAGAATTAAAAATTAATAATAATAATGCTGCTAAGATGGATTGGGTGGATATGGCAGCCGCTACTGACGTGAATAACAAGGTCCATATATTTAACGAAGCCATAATCAAATAATACGACAAACACGCTCCTATTAGGAGAGTGAAAGTAAAGCGAGCCCCGGCTCCGTGGATGTCAGAGGAGGTCCGGACTGCCATGCGACGAAGGGACCAGTCCTTTATTCGCTTCAAAAAAGACCGCTGCGAAGAAAAATTGAACATTTATAAAGCCGCCAGAAACCGGTGCAATCAGGTGATACGCAACGCCAAACGCCGACATACACTTCAAAACATAGAGTCATCTTCTTCGTCCAATATCTGGAAGTTTCTTGCTACTCTAGGGATAGGTAGGCGACAACACCCAGAGTTCAATCATAAAATTTGTTTGAATGATATCAACCAACATTTCTCATCCACAGCTACGCTGGATCTTCAAACTAAGTTTCAAACACTAGATTGCATATCTGGTCTCACCAGTCCCACGACTGACTCATTTGTATTTTCTCCAGAGTCTCCTGAGGATATCAGAAAGATCATAATATCTATCCGTTCCAATGCTACGGGATGTGACGGTATCAGTCGTCGCATGGTTGTCAATATCCTAGAATGTATTCTCCCAGTAATTACTCACATAGTCAATTTCTCCCTAGATTCCGGTACTTTTTCGCCACAAGGATGGCGCAAGGCTTACATTGTTCCCCTTCCAAAAAATAGTAATCCTTCACTCCCTGAACATTTCCGACCTATTTCCATACTTCTCTTCCTATCTAAAGTTCTCGAGACCTGTGTATATAAACAACTCTCGGAGTTTGTATACAGAAACCAACTTTTAAGCCCTCTGCAATCTGGCTTCAGGCCCGGTCACAGCACAGTTACCACTCTCCTGAAAGTGATTGGCGATATAAGGAAGGGCATGGAAGACACCAAAGTCACTGTTTTAGTCTTAGTCGACTTCTCTAATGCCTTCAATACCGTCAATCACGAAATCCTGTTATCCATCCTTAAATATCTTATGGTTCCTTCTGAGACACTGGAATGGTTCTCCTCTTATCTTCGGGGACGACAGCAGTGCGTTCGTGTTGATGACTTATCATCAAGTTGGTGTGACCTCTGCACTGGCGTCCCACAAGGCGGAATTTTATCTCCTCTACTATTTTCAATATTTATCAACCTCATAACTCAACATCTTCAGTGTGCGTATCACTTGTATGCTGATGATCTGCAGCTGTATTCACAGACCAGAGTGGATGACGTAACGCAGGCCATTAACGAAGTCAACAAGGACCTCGAGCTCATAAAACCCTGGTCAATTAGATTTGGACTGTCAGTTAACCCAACTAAATGCCAGGCAGTCATAGTTGGCAGTAAACGTATATTAAGCAGATTAGATACCAGTTCTGTCCCGTCGATTTATTTTAACGGTGTAGTCATTCCACTCAGCCCTGCAGTAAAAGACCTGGGCTTACTTATCGATTCAACCCTCGATTGGCGAGCTCAGATCACTAGCGTGAGTAAAAAAGTCACTGGAAACCTGCGAACATTATACCGTCTCAAAAACTTCCTGCCTTCTAAAACTAAAATTACACTCATGCAGTCCTTAATAATTTCTATAATCGTCTATGGTGATGTGTGTTACTTCGACCTGAATGCAGACCTCCTTAACCTTTTGACCGCCAGGGTCATATATATGTGACAAGCGAAAACTGTTCCTGTACGCCAACGTCACAAATATGTGACAAAAAAATCGGTGCACCGAAATACGAAATAAAGCCTTTAAACATTACTTTTATGCCTTTAAATTTATATAAGTACCTTAAGAAGAAGCCGTACTGTTATCTATTTCCATAACTCAACATCTTCAGTGTGCGTATCACTTGTATGCTGATGATCTGCAGCTGTATTCACAGACAAGAGTGGATGACGTAACGCAGGCCATTAACGAAGTTAACAAGGACCTCGAGCTCATAAAATCCTCGTCAATGAGATTTGGACTGTCAGTTAACCCAACTAAATGCCAGGCAGTCATAGTTGCCAGTAAACGTATATTAAGCAGATTAGATACCAGTTCTGTCCCGTCGATTTATTTTAACTACCCGACTCCGAGGGCGATAACACGTACTTACTTTTGCACTCGCGTATCGAAAATCGTAAATAGTTTATTTTGTTATTTTCTTCACATTTCTATTGTTGTGTTGCCTATTTCACGGGCTTCACGGTGAAGGATCCACTTTTCGAATCTATCAATAAACATCCAAGATATCACGAAATAATTCATCTGTAACAATACTACACGCATATTTGGATTCAAAACAGCAGCGCGTGAGTCAACTTCGACAAACTTCGTGATTCAAGGCCACACCTTCGGCGCCTAATCGGCTACGTTCGGAAGCTACGCTCGCTATTTATCGAGATAAACGGGTACCTACTACATTATTCCTACGCACCAAAGCGACTTTATTGTAAACATTGCTGTGAGTACCCACAACTATTTACTTTGTTTCTCATTGCTATATTAATTGAATTATAGTCGCATTTTTGTCAACTACTTGGATTGCTGCAGTAACTGAAAACTGTTTTTATCAGCTGGGTTTTAAGATGGCTAATTCTAATACACGCACTCCACCCAATAGGACCTATACTCTTCACGCTTCTGAACCTACTTTGTCAGGGAATATTAAGGAGCTTAATGATACTAATTTAAATATTACTCAAAGATAACGAAAGCGAAGTGAGGGTGACTGGGAGAGGATGGAACAAATGATGAATGAGATGAAGGGCATGTTCTCTCAGTTAGTCAGTAACCAGAACCAGCAAAACGAGAAGGTAGACTCCTTACACTTAGCTCTTCATGAAATAAAATCTCAAAATGTGGAAATACGTCAACAAAATGACGAAATTCAAAAGTCCGTTACTTTCTTATCTGAAAAATACGATGAGGCCCTTCTACAAATAACTAACCTGAAAGAGGAATGTAATAACAATAGGGAAACAATAAAAGCATTAGAATTAAAAGTCGATTTCTTGGAAAAACGCAATAAAGTCGCGTCAATAGAAATTAAGAATCTACCCTCCTCAATACCAGAAACTCGTAAAACTCTCATCGAATCAATTAACAAATTAGGCGATATCATCAACCAACCGGTTAGTGAAACAAATATAGAAAATGTATTCCGTTTGAAGGGCAAGATGGGTTCACCAGGTACGGTAATGGTTGAATTCTCAACGGCTAGGCTTAAGGAAAACTTTATGAGTTCGGTTAAGTACTACAATAAACAAAACAAAGATAATCGACTTAACTCCTATCATCTATCCGGCGTGGGGCCTGGGCAACCGCTGTACGTATCTGAAATACTTACTGCCATGACTAAGCGCCTATACTACCTTGCACGAGAATTTACTAAAAGCAGCGAATACGAACAGTGCTGGACCGCAAATGGTAAGGTTTACGTACGGGAGAAGGAAGGTAGGCCTAAACATCTTATAAAGACTGACGAAGATTTTGTGAGATTGCGAAGAAGAATGTGACTAGTTTTGTGCCTATTATTAATTATTTTTCACTTTAATCATTATTTATTCTGTCAATTGATTTGTATCTTGTTTCATATATATACTACTGAATATTTGATATTAATTCCTATTTACTTTTCCGTTCAATTGTACCATGCATATACTCGTACACAATATTTTTATTCTGAAAAATATACACATTCTATGTTACAAGTAACACTCATACTAAGTACATACACTAATCATACACTACTGGTAGTCTATTCTGTAGGCTTACTTGCACTTATGACATTCTGTATCAATAGTACATTGTTCACCGAGGGAGGAAAGGAACCGATTACTAGCGAGGGAGCAGTTTGTGGCCCGAAGGCGCAGCCTAGGGCCACAATACTCCCGAGGTAGGAATGGGACTTTCACCCGAGTGCTACACAGTGCTTTATACTACACCTGTGAGGAACATTTAAAGTATTTATAAAATAAAATCAAAACGTAAGACACCATGTAAGACACAATTTAGCTTAGAATTTGACATAATATTTATAAATATTTCGCGCTTCTTTTGTTTTTTTTTTATTCTTCACAAAAGGATGTCAGTGGCACGGAGATTCCATATTTAAATTATATGAAAACTCTTTGGGCAGGCGCGCGCCATAGATAAGATGACACATGAGAAATGAAAATTCATACAACTTTCTCTCCCGCTAAAACACGTTAGAAATGGATTTTCATACATTTTTTCCTCCCGCTTATTTAGGTCTAGGAAAAGACTAACTTTCTCTTTTCATTTTCAGGGAATATTGACTACTGTTCCGATCAGGTGTAGTATAAATGTCATTTATTAAATGCAACGTGTCGTCGTTTCTTGGATTTAATTTTTTGGTGCTTTGTGTGTGTGTAACATTGGAACCTCGTAAAAATATAAAAATTGAGTTGAACATTTAAAAAAAATTGTATTTTAAAATTCGATCGCCTTAAAAGTACAATCAATAATATTGACTCTGTCTCTGTGTCTGAGTCATCAACCTGCGATTTGGATCACTGCACCCCGTCTGGCTTCAGGCCCGACCAGTGTCTTAAAATACTCAATCAAAATATTAGAAGTATTACAAAGAACATAACAGGTTTTATGACAACACTTGCTCGAACTAATATTAACTGGGACATCCTAGTTCTGACTGAGTGTTGGTTACCTAATACTTACAACATCCCTAACTTACCGGATTACTATCATTATATAACTGCTAACAACCTGACCCAGAATGAAGGTGTGGTTGTTTATACTCACAAAAAACTACAAGTTGCGGTGGTCGAACCCTCATTTCTGGATGCAAACTGTCTCCAGGTAGCTATTAATACTGACACTATTTTACTTGCCATTTACCGACCACCAGGATATAAAGATACTACAAAGTTTTTGGCCTCCCTAAACGACATCTTGACCAACAATGCTCATATTAACAACATAATTGTTACAGGGGACATTAACATTAATATTTACGAGCAAAGCCGGGATACGGCAAAGTATAGTTACCTTAACTTAATAGCATCACATGGATTACTACCCGCGCACTCGCTACCCACCAGAGAAAATGCTTGTCTTGACCACTTTTTATTAAAAACAAGCAAACCTGCCTGAACTCTAGTCGCGAACTCATCTGTTACCGATCACGATACTGTGATGCTGTTTTTAAGAACTAATATATCAAAAATTAAAACGAAACAGTTTGTAAATCGCATCAACCATGAAAAATTTGACACCGACCTTAAACAAATAGACTTTGGCCGGGTATACGAAACGTTTGATCCTAACGACGCAGCAGAGATAATGGTTGGTTTAATTAAAAATGTTGTTGATTCCAACTCGAAAATTGACAAAATTCCGAATCGTAAACAAACTTTAAAATCATGGATTACCCCGGGCCTACTACGATGTATCAGGCACAGAGACAACCTACATAAAAAAAGTAAACTGGAGCCAGATAACGATACTCTGAAACTCACATTCAAAAGGTACAAAAACTTTTGTAACAAACTTCTAAAAAATGTTAAGGTTAATTACGAAAAGAGCGCAATTGAGAAAGCAGGTACTGATACCAGACAAGTATGGTCAGTCATAAATGATATATCGAGTAGATCAAACTGTAAAGAAAATGTTTCATCCCGTCTGTTGACCACCCTAACCACACCAGAGTCCTCTGTTAACTTTGTAAACGAATATTTCACAAACATCGGCAAACACCTTGCCGAAAAAAATAAAACTGTCAGTACTGAGCCTGCAAAGTCTACTTGTGTGAATAACAGTCCGCATTCTATGGTACTGCTGCCTACCGATGAGGGTGAGGTTACTGGAATCTTGAGATCACTTCGTGATGGCTGTTCTACGGGCTGGGATGGAATATCAAGCAGTATTTTGAAAAGACATGAAGTCGTAGTTGTGCCACCACTCACGTACATTTGTAATCTTGTACTCTCTGTAGGAAAATTCCCTAACGTGTTTAAGAAAGCCATCACTCATCCAATCCATAAGGGTGGTGACGGAAGCCGAGTCAACAACTATAGACCGATTGCCGTACTGCCAGCCCTTTCAAAAATAATTGAGCGGATAATGAATAACCGCCTTATTACTTATTTAGAAGGAAAGCATCTTCTGTCCCCCACACAGTTTGGTTTTCGGGCTGGAAAATCTACCTCAGACGCTGTACATGAGCTTATCGATCATGTGTTACTGAAATTGATACTGGGCGAAAATTTATAGGCATATTTTTAGATATTGCTAAGGCATTTGACACGGTTTCCGTACCCAACCTTGTGTCTAAACTTGAAAAGTTAGGAATCAGAGGTGTACCACTGGACCTCTTCAAAGATTACCTAAGTGGGCGTACACAGAGAGTTAAGATAGGAGATTATTATAGCGACGAGCATCCTCTCACATATGGCACGCCCCAGGGAAGTGTAATCGGTCCCACACTCTTTCTCGTTTATGTCAATGACTTGTCTATGCTCAGATTAACTGGTGGCAAGACGGTGATGTTTGCTGACGACACCGCTCTATTGTTTACTGGTGAAACATGGAGTGAAGCCTACGGGCGAGCTCAGTCGGGTTTCAGTATTGTATCCGAGTGGCTAAGAGCAAACTTATTGACCCTAAATAGTGAAAAAACAAACTACATCACTTTTTCACTAAAAGACAGTCGCCAAAATCGACACGCGGGTTCACATTATGCGATACTGGCCCACTGTTGCCCTCAACCGCACAGCACTGGATGCTCTTGTCCTCCTTTACATAAAACACATACCACCAAGTACTTGGGTGTGATCATTGATGGTACTCTAAGATTTCACGAGCACATAGACTCCCTAAGTACTAGGCTGCGTAAATTAATGTTTGTGTTCAAAACGCTTAGACATGTCCTGGACACTCAATGGTTGAAATCAGTTTACTTTGCTCTCGTTCAGTCACTTCTCACCTACTGCATCACTGTCTGGGGTGGAGCACCGAAATCTACTTTAATTGACCTTGAGAGAACACAAAGAGCTATATTGAAGGTCACATTTTATAAACCATACCGCTTTCCTACGGTACTATTGTACCAGGAGACTAATGTCTTAACGGTGCGACAGTTGTTCATTCTGTACACGCTGTTGAAACAACACTCATTGCTGACCTATAGTCAGGCTGCCTCCGGTGGCAAACGTAGATTCAACCCTGTTCAACGCACTAAATTCTCAACAAAATTCTCGAAGCGATTTTTTTGCTACGTGGGCGGCTTCCTATACAATAAGGTCAACAGAGTTTTACCGATTTTCCACCTCACCAAGGCCATGTGTAAAAGAGCGTTGATTGAGTATTTGAAAAAGTTTAACTACGACGACACCGAAGCAATGCTTTCTATAATGATATAGTGTTTCCTAGTGACGCGAATGCAACTAAGCTTGCGTGCACTCACCCACATCCACATGCTCACATCCAGGCACATTCACACACATTCTAAAAATCATGCCAACTAAGGCACAACTACAAAGTAACGTATGTATCAAATTGAGTAAAATCTAAATCATTAATATTTATTATGCCCCATTTTTTGCCAGGTGATTGAAAACAATCACCTAGGGTAAGCAACGACAGCACGCTTAGTACCTAAATAATAAATAAATAATAAATAAATAATAAATAAATAATAAATAAATAATAAATAAATAATAAATAAATAATAAATAAATAATAAATAAATAATAAATAAATAATAAATAATAAATAAATAATAAATAAATAATAAATAAATAATAAATAAATAATAAATAAATAATAAATAAATAATAAATAAATAATAAATAAATATAAATAAACAATAAATAAATAATAAATAAATATTTATGGACATCTTACACACAACATCATTTAGTCCCAAAGTAAGCAGAGCTTGTGTTATGGGTACTAAACAAGTCCCCGGGCGGCGGAGGCGCGCATACCTGCGTCTCATGCCGCCCTGAGAGTGGCCGCGGATGGGCGGGACGGGTTTCCCGTCCGTCCGCAGTAGAGGCCAACCGCGAGGGGGCGACGTCCGCGTGTGACCGGACGTTGCCTAATTAGAGAGTAAATATTGAGATGGTGCCCGCAACAGTGCGGGCAGGCGCCGGTTGGAGTCCAGAAGGAAATCCCCTCCCTGGACTCCTTCCAATACAAAGGCGCAGAGAGGGTCACACCGTGTGGTTTTAGTCGGTTCGAGTCCGACACACCACCCCGCCGTAACCCCCGACGGGGTGACGGTCCGCGGGGATTTCCACACGTTAAAAAAAAAAAAAAAAAAAAAAAATGGGTACTAAACAAGTGATACAAATACATAAACATACTTTTTTTTGTAAATACATACATATTGTACATAGAAAAACACCCAGACTCCGAAACAAACATTTGTGGATCACACAAATATTTGGTCTGACCCGGGAATCGAACCCGAGACCTCTTGATCAGCAGCCGCATACGCCAACCACTACACCAACAAGGCAGTGATGGGTGACCGTTTGTGGTCACATTAAGCAGTCGGTCACGGTTGTTATTTTAAGTCGTGAAGCTTAGTTGGAGGTCTTCGGACTGGTTAAAAGCATCTAACGGCATGTTTACGTAGCCACCTGTCTTGCCAGTGACCAACCCACATTCGCCCAGTGTAGGGACGTATGTCCTTAACCCTCTTCTGATAGGAGACCCCAGGCCAGAAGATACGTTATGGGTTGTTAATAATTGGGTTGTTAATAATAATGATGAAAAGTACTAACCAAAACCACAATAAAAGTAGTATAACTATTTTTCCAGTCATCTTAACTTGATAGGTATAACTCGTGCGAGCTAAGATGGCACCTGGCTCAAAACGAAACATGATACCGTTCCCCCGCGTGATACCCCTCTGTCGTCTTGCGAGTAACGTTAGCATCACTATTATCGTTTCACGAATCTTTCCATAATAATTTTAGTTTATTAGGTATTACCTAATTTTTATATAAATCACTCCACGAATTTATTTTATTAACATATCATTAGATGCGTCTGGACAACCCAATTGTTTTAAGAAAGGTCACACCAAAAAAAAACAGCATGACGACTATGAGACGCAGTAGTTTAAAATAAAGAATATCAATATACATATGATATTTAAAGACTACGATTAAAAGGCTTATCATGACTATTTAAAATTGTGTTTTATAATCATATTTCAGTTCCTCATTTCATTTAAAATGATATTAGGTATTACCTAATATTATTTAAATCACTTCACGAAGAATGAGGCCTGCTTACTATTGGTATGCATATGTATTTTCTTAACTCAGGTAGTAAAGTACCACATAAGATAAAGTAGTATTTTATGAGAAACTTATTAAAGCAAAATAAATGTTGAAATTTTAAAAAACTAGAATAAATTTTATTTTTCTTGCACTCAGTACTTTAAACGACTGACATTTGAGTAAGGTGCCATCTTAGGTCGCACGAGTTATATGAAAGAAACATGACATAAAGTCATTAAAGTCAAACTAATAACCTAAACTTTGGCCTTTTACCGCATTCGGATAATAAATACATTTATTCATAGTCCATAGATGTATTCAACGAGGCAATTACATTAAAGTTATATTCATAAATTGGGCAACACAACGCTTCATAATCTCATTCATTTCAGAACATTCAGGAAGAAAACACGTATCAAGGAATAAAATAAAAATATGGTATTAAAAAACAGTGCCTATAAACCTATTGAAGGGCTCTATACATTAAAAGCCGTGTATTTATTCAGGATGTTGCTCGGAAACTACTATATTATTAGCCGAAGTAAATTAATTTGCCATGCGGTTAGGCTGTATTGTTTCTGTGTTATTTTACTTTCCCTCTACATATTAGGTAGACATATCTTTATGATTTTCATTTTAACTGAATACGTTCTGAATATCATTATCTCTTGGACATATAATGAACAATTTCTTTTGAGATACTTTACTGCTGTGAAAACATGTGACGCAATCATGGGCTACAAGAATATTCCAATGGTACCTAACTATTTTTATTTCATGATGTACGCAATTGCTCTATTGAGAATTGTTAATAATATAGTAGCAACTATTATCGGGAAAACACTTTCATGGGAACAAGGTTTTCTTCGTTTCATTTTATTAAATGCAGATTTGAGTTATTTACCGCCAATTATAATATTTTCATCGTTGCATTATCGTTTCAAGTTGCTTAAGCAATATTGTGAGAACAATGCTATACCTGTTAATATTACTAGGAATGAGAATATAAACGGAAGTATTAGAAACATTAAGAAGACTTTATATAATTATAATCAATTATTGGACAATGTTATGTATGCTAATCGGCAAATTCAGTACATGGTAAGTATTGAAGAAAGTTTAAAAACTCTATACATAGATTTTTTTATATCCTATCACGTATCACACAAATTACTCAACTGTGGGTTAGTTGAGTAATTTGCATGCCATAATTGCTAACAGTTCAAATAAAAATTCAGATAAATTATCTGTCATATAACACTAACAGATAAGAGTTGCAGATTTATATAATACTAGCTGCGCCCCGCGGTGTTACCGGCGTATTTTCGGGAAACTATAATTATGGTATGCAAGTGTGTTCCTAGCAACTTGTGAAGTCTTGACAGGAGACAAACAGTGATACATTTTGACATCTACGATTTATGTATTTTTATAATCTATTTAATATATCTCGATTATTGCAGTATTAATTAATCAAATTTATAATAATTAAATTATTAATTAAATATTCAGACAAGAGAAAGAATTCAATTTCGATATATTTTTGCAATAATATTGGTGGAGTGGAAACAGGTTTCCAGGTTGATATAGAGTGCGTTCCACTTAGCGTTCACAACGATCATGCTCACGACCGCAGTTTTTCCCGTTCCACTTGCTTGTGAGCGTTACTATAGTAAACTCAAGTGGAATGGATTATAGAGCGTTTTGGGCGTGGAGGTAATTAATATAAAAATTAAAAAAAAAAACAAAAGATTTAAGAGGTAATCTGTAAGCCTTGAAAATAATAATTAATTATTGTTTAAATCGACTTATATTAAAAAACTTATAATTTAATTTTTATATTTAATATTAGTGGTGTATTTTATTAATTTATGTTCAAATGTAAATAAAATATCGTTTGCGGCGGCACTTGGATATTTGGTAAGAGGTCTCATTAATGCTCTAGAAAGTACTAGTTTAACCAGTTCAGATGAAGAATGGAATACGATTTTTTTTTTTTTTTTTTTTTTTAATTTTACGAAAATATGATTGTGAAAAAAGAAAACTTCAACGTAAGTTTAACGGTCGCCATTTTTTATGCTTTGACATTTGAAAAGGCCGCCAATATTCTCAATGATCACCACGACCCACCTTTTTAAATGGGTCGTCGCGAGCTTGAGTCGCAATGAGTCATGACGTCATGAGTGACGTTTTCGCCGCGACCACAACGACCGCGGTCGTTAAGTGGAACGACTAAAGGAGCATTTTGATCGTTGTGGGCGCTTAGTGGAACGCACTGATGATTATTATTTCAGCTCGTCGTATGTCTCACAACAGGTTTTTCAAGGTGCCTTCTGAGATCCTTAACATTTATCCAAACACTTATAAAAGAAGTGAGTATGTCTTCATTTAATCACCGATTACAATTTTGACAATAATCACAAAGTTAGAATCTAAGTCCTAACGTTGTTTTTAGTGCTTCTTAAATCTATTTCAGAGAATATCACTGTATACTGTATTGTTGTTTTTGGAGGTATCTCAAGTTGTGCATATCCTGATCTACATAGCAGGGACAGTGGAGCTGGCAAAAAACGAAGCAGAAAACATAAAAGCTGTACTTACAAAACAGTTAATGAAATGCACAGGTATTTATTGTTATTTGTTAACATTCAGTAACCTCAGGTCTATAATGACCTACGACTTTTTTACTTAATAGAAAATTTTATTTAAGCATAAAAATGTTCAATAAAAGTAACCAGTGAACCTTCGTTGTGATAAACGCATAAACACACTAAATTTTGTGTTATTTTCAGAGAAATACATCACCTTCTTATTTATTGGAAAACTAAAAATTAAATGTAGGAATTGGTATTTTTAACGCTATAAATATTTTTACGATTACCTAAGACTTTTCTAGGGACACTGTAAATGAAATAGTAAACCAAGAGTCCTCATAAATTCTTTGTGTTACAGACGAAACGCTCCGGTCAGAATTGGATGCAGCATTACAATATATGAATCTTCGCCCCTTTAGCTTTAGAATTGCTCGCGTCATACCTTGTAATATGAACCTACCTATATGTTTTTACGCTCTAGTTATAACGTATGTCATTGTTTTAACACAGTTAACTCAATAGGATAAGTTGTTAATTATTAACTTAGTTTATAAGATTAAAAATTAGTAATTAATAACTTAATTTATTGAGTTAACTGTGTAAATTACTAATATTTCATTACTTTTCTTGTTCATTTTTTACGATCGTTTCACTTAAGAATGTTTTGGTCAATTAGTAAAAGTAATTAGTGTTGAAGTAAAATCAATTGAACTGTTAACAAGCTTTATAGACCCTGGAAATGGTGTGGTACTAAAGTAATAATCAAAACAAATTATCTAAACTCAATTGGTTTGTTTGGTTCAGCGGTTCCCATGGCCGCCTCTTGGTTTCATCATTAGATCGAGGTCATATTTGTTTTATTCATTTGCTTCCAAAATGTATGCTGAATTTGAGATGTAATAGTAAAACCTTTTTATTGTCAGTTACTTAATTCAAAGTGTGTAATTAATGTTACCATAATGTAAGACTTTTCAAAACAATAATTGCAATTTTTTATTCATTATACAATGTTTCTATGTATATGCTCTAAACACATTGCTTACTCGTTCTTACTTTAATAAAGTATACACATATATTCCTAGATACCATTATTTTTTCTGCAATAAAAATGCTGCGGTAGGATCATTGAAATTAATAATAAGAATAATAATAATAATTTTATTTTTCTACAAAATAAGATATGGCACAAATACAATAGAAAGAAACCAATTTCATACAGTACAATTCTGCCGTTAACTATGTAACATATAAGAATAGATAAGATAAGAATAATAGTTAAAACTTATTTGAAACAGAAAAGAATTAAAAATTAAGACCCGTATACAGAAAAATACATGAGTATGTGTAGAAGTTACGAAAGTCTTAAAACCGATTACATAAGTCTATGGTATAGTCCTATGTAACATTAATGAATGAGAAATAACTTAATGTATAAATGTTATAAGCCTAGATGTATATCAGTTAATACAGCCATCATAACGTCTAAACATAACAACCATTCGAGATAGAACTGTTACGGCTAATGAAGTGACGATCGTAAATCATAACAGAGGCCATATATTACGCAGGCACAGTATTGACAGCTCACCAAACACATTTATCAACATTCACAGGGAATGTACATCTAACAACCGTTCATTTGCCTACCTATTACATAGATACATTAGAATAGTGTTAGACTATATAGCTTGTGGACTGATCCTTTATTTTCTTTACAATGTTGAGTTGAATGAGCAGTGGCAGGGATTTCCTTACATGCATATACCTACTTTCGCGGCTACTGCTGCTCGATAAAGTGTGCAATATTTAATTAATCGAAGTCCAACCCGAGAAATTTTATTGCACAGAAAAAAAAGACCTGCTTGGGCAGGCCATCACTGCAGTTATCGGAGATCTCTCGCTACCGGTCCTCATATGACCCATATGGTTCATGATCGGTAGCGATAGCTGTTTCACTGTGCTCGTAATGTTCTGTGAAGACATCAATAATCAGGAATTTGCGAAGAATACCCCGAAGGGTGGCATCTACTCGGACTGAATTCGCTACTGGCAAAATCCAGAGCACTTTCCCAGCGCTCTTGCTGCCGTGAGGCCCCTAAAAAGGCCAACTGCGAGGTGCCGACTCCCGGGTGTACCATACATACCCTTTGTCACAAGATTGTCACAAGATTGACGTCAATGCATGCACGTGTTAGGAGCGCTAACTTTTTTTTGGATGTCGTAATGACAGCAGCTGTTCCGGTACCCTTTCCATTTCAGGTGCAAAGTGGCACATCTTTTGCTTTTTTTAGTCGGTCCGATTTCGACCCACCACCTTGCTGAAAACCTCGGTGACAGCATGAGAGGATTTCTATACTTTAAAAGAAAGCTTTTGGTAGGTATACTTGTCTATTTTGTTGTAGGTATAGTATAGTTACTAAAGAGCAATCAGCCTTATTTTTAAGCCTACTTAGTAAGCTACTACATATCATAATTATTTTATATCGACAATACAAGTACGTTTCACGCAAACATAATCTCTTTATTTATATCGATTGTTCCGAATGTACCACATGCTCACATTAGGAATACTAATAGAGGTGGCACGTTGATGTACAAAAATTACTTTTGAAATTGATGGAAAAAAATGTAACCATAAGCAATATTAACAAAAAAATATGCTACCTAAAAATGAAAATTAATAAGTTTCTTTGCGGGTTTATGTCTTGAGCTTGTTTTAAGATTAAATTTGATATGTTGAAAATTTTAAAACTAAATAAAAAGAGTAAAAAACTGCAATGTACTAATAACTAAACTAGAGCAAGCATCCCCCTTTCCTGTTATTTACAGCTTTACGAATATATTGTAAGTAGAGCACAAGTTTCTACGAATATATTTTAAATGTCGATAGCGATTGCTGGCTCTGAATGTTTTAGAAGATTTATGATTTTATTGTATACATTGAAAATAAATCTCGCTGCATACATCAATATATTCTGAAACTATTATTCTCTAGAAATTGAAACAGTTTTGTACGTTCTATATTTCATAGTGTCTGTGAAACAAAATGGTCTTGTCTAGTGGTATTATTTGCAATTGATTTATTTATTGGCTCGTACTGTGGGGCTGTGCTATCCGAAGTTGACTAATTTCGTATTAATGTGGGACTGTCTCGACATTCTCGAATGCATTGTACAGAAATTACGGACTGCACTTTGTAAATGTGTTTTAATGAAGATTGTGTACACCAATGTTTAATGAATTATTTGATTCGACAGAGTTCTGTCTTATTTTTGTATCACGGCATGAATGTACCTATAAAAGATCTAAATATATTAGACAAATTTGCTTATTTAATTTACTACGAATGTTAAAACTCAAGTAAAACTTATAAACGATGCTTAATTATCTTGATTTTTATTATTAATTATAATTAGGCGATCACAAGTATAAAAATATAAAAATAACGTTAACGTTTTCGTTTGAAATTGAACACATTAAAGAAGTTATGAACAATACAATATTAAAACAAAACCTTTGGAATAATTTATTTATATTATGATATTCGAGAACGCAGTCTAATTTAAAGGCCAACAGATGAAACTTAGGTCATCAATCAAAGTCCCGCGTCCCTTGGGCCAAGCGAAAGTCCACAGAAGTTAAATTGCACGACCAATTTGTCGTTCCACGAATTAATTCAATGTTAGAATTGAGACTTTACTTTATAATTTCATTTTGGAATGGATGTGAACCAGAAGTAATAAAAATATTGTTACTTTAAATTACCTATATTAGCAGGGGTTGTGCATTATTAATGCTTGATGTCTCATGCAGGCACCACACTTCGTTATGCGCTATTCGTTATGTGTCAACGCCGTATTCGCCCAAATATTAGTTATGCGCGCAAACAACAAACATGCCATCCACACTTGGAACTGGTATGCCAAATAAGCATCAAATAAGGCAAATATGTGTGTTGTAGAGATGTGTCATTGTCATTTTTATGGTGAACGAAACGAATACTCTCCACACGTCGTCGTATGCGCGCGAATAACCCGCATAATGAATAGCGCATAACGAAGTGTGGTGCCTGCATTAGATTCGACTTGAACCGAATATTTGTGTGATCTGCAAATATACGTTTTGGAGTTTTGATGAATGATGCAGAATGATGGGGCCTCCGGTCTTACACTCACCAACGAAAGACGACAGCATGAATGTTGTCATTTTTGTCTATTTTTGTTTATTTCAGGTTGGTCTTTTTTATGATACATGCTCCGGTCGAGCCGACCCATTCGTGCTGAAATTAACGTGGCTCTACTCTTTCGAATGTAATATAGTATGTACGTATTTACAATGAACCCATACCTCTTCCTATTGATAATGAATGCCCCGACATCGAGCATACAGGATACCTTGGAGCATACTTTTTTGGATGACGTCATGCTAGTCGGTTAAGATAGGAGTGAGGACCAGAGCAGATTGCAGTTTCCCCTTGAAACTTAAGTTTATTAAAGTATCATTACACCTGCCGTCCTGTATAGTTCTGAAAGTTGGCGCATTAAAATTGAGGATAAGAGACGCCTGAACCTAGTTGAAAGACGAATACTGAAGTGGTGTGACTTGAATGAACCAGGTCAGGAATGAGTACAAACGAAGAAATCTAAAAGGAGCGCCAATCGATGAAAAGTTAAGAAGTAACAAGTTTTCTTACTATGGACATGTTTCGCAGAGGGATGAAGAAAACGTAGCAAGGAATATATTAACAGTGATATGACGAGTGATAAAGTAGAATGAAAAGGAACAGAATAAAATGTAATGAGCGCATGCAGATATTATTGAGGCTTAATCTAAGGAAATCAAATCTTAATATATAAATAAGTGTTAAAATATATCTTTAGCTTTATTAAGTCCGTAAAAAAAATTAGATATTTGAGTGAATTTAAAGGGATGCCAGATGTAAAATAAGGGTTCACAATTAGCCCTTAAAATAATAAAAATAAGGGCCAGCAAAGATAATCCTTTCGGAGTCTCCTTAAGATTTTATGTCTCCTTTACTGTTAAAAATAAATACGGTCGCTCATTTAAAGCTATGCTTTTTAGGTAAGTATAGTATGATATAGTATAGGTACTGAAAGATTTTTACTATAAGTTACTCGTTATACTTTTCAACCCACGGTTTTGACTCAGATTTCTGAAGCCATCTCATCTTTTTGCAGACTGAACTTTTAGAAGGGTCTTTAAACTGTTATATGATTTTATTTGGTTTAAATTTAGCATAAAATGTTATTACTATTCCCAGTAAGACAAAGACCTGCGAGAATATTTACCCTATAAAGATATTAAATTATAAAGCCGGATAAAAAATAAAAAAAACTGTTTGCGCAATTTGAATCATTGTATACTCTTTTGAGAGCTGCCATACTCAGTTTCAAACTACAAGAGACTAATTTTATTAAACTTAAATAATTTCTTAGAAATAACATTTTATAGACATTGTAACTGGTCAACATTAAAATTAAAGTATCGCTTGCAGATGTGCTCAACCCTAATTCAGTCCAATTTTAATATCGCTATAAAAAGAGGATTATATTCATAACAGATAAAATACTTTAACTGCCTTCTTGAGTTTTATTTGTTTATGTAATCCCAGTTATTGTTCTAAGACATTTTTATTGCTTATAAGTATTTTGAAGGGGCTATTTAAATGGAAAATTTTAATATGGTAATATTTTTGTGACACTGTTTTCGTTTACCCACCTAGGTTAAATGGGTGTGGTCGTTAAAAAATATATTATTCGTAATATATATTGTCCCACAATTAGATCACATAGCTGGTGCAATTATCGAAAGCTCGTTAGAAAATTCAAATAGAAAAGCCGCTACAGAAATACATGGTGGCTTTTATTTTATTATTATTACATTTTATTATTTTATTAAACAAGTAAAAAAAAAAACAAAATTGACAACCTTTACAAGGATTTGAGGCATCTATGAATACGTCTGGGGTAGTTTTAGCATACAAATCCAAAATCCATAAACAATCCAAATGTAACTCATTTTATTTCCAAATTGAGAAACTATTAAGTGAAATACAATTGTTACAAGGAATACGATGAAATAAGACTGATTTATTTAACAGTAAATATAAATATACATGAACAATGAACCTAAAAACTAAAAACCTTAAAAATTATAATAAAACTAGAATATATTATTATAAGGAGTCCCTTTAGGCAAGGTTCCGAAGATACTGGCAGCGTTCCCCCTTTGAATAGCTATACTAATTCTTTGTCCGAGGTAGCTGCCAGCTCTTCGGTCCCCTGTGACGTCGACTAACCTTCTAGATATTTCTTTAAAAAGCGCTATAGCACTGGGACCCCACGGACCAAGGGTCTCGACACCGAATGGGACAAAATCATATTCGGAGCCTAGACCCTTGTATTTGCATGCTTTGGCTTTTTCAGCCGCTTCACAAGCCGCACCAGCTCTGTTGTTGGTTCCATGTAGATGGGAAGGGGCCAGCGTGTCTGAACAGGTGGCATCCCATACCAGCACCCGACCCATCTTCCATGGAATCAAGCTCATACCGTCTGGTCTCTTGCCATCGTCTCTTGCAATACCAGTCGGCTCAAGTAGACTTGGCACGTTGACGGTGGCAAGGGACCGGCGTATGATATTGTTAAGTGCGGCATGTCTCGAGAAGCGACCTGCACTTTTTTGGCATGACAGTCCGTGATGTCCTAGCTTGTCGACATCGCTGCCACAGGGACATTTATGAGGAGCGCAGACCGGAACCCCAAGCCGTAGACAGGTTGCGATTCGGAGCGTGTCAGGCTCAAGGAATGTTCCTGTATTTGACGAAGGGTACGCGTGAAGCCAGTAGCCGGCCTCATGCGCACCCACGGCCAAAAGCCTAGCACGCGCCGAACCTGTACTACAGCTCAAAAGATTATCAAAAGTCAATTTACAATTTATGTCGTCCCAGCTCCTCTGTGAATTTGGAGAAACTGGAAAACTTTGACCTGGGCATGCAATTAAGAAAGCGTTTCTAGCTTCTTTCAAGCCAGCAATCTCAAAGTTTGAAGGGGATGTCCTTAAAATTTTACTTATGAGATTTGCTGAACTATGAACAGAAGATAGGAAGGCTGGTAAAGCAACACTGGAAATTTTGCGAATCCCTAAACCGCCATAACGGATGGGTAGGGATGCTTGGGTCCAAGATTGCTCGTTTAGCTGCATATTTAGAATTGATTCTAAGCTAATTTTGATTAAGACGTCGATTTGTGTTAAAAGATCTGGGTGGTTCCAAAAGGAGCAGCAACGGAGCACATACGTAAATTTTGGGACGAAAAGACAGAATTTTAAGATACAAAGTGCATAATGTGGACTAATTTCAAGGAGACGGTCAGCAAAATTTTGAAATTTTGGAATTGAATTATTAATATATTCAGAAATAGATTCATCAAAAATTGGAGAACCTAAAAGGTAAAGTGAATTACTGTGAACTATTTTAATATTTGGAGCCAACACATTAAATTTTTGTTTTATGTCACTTAAATTTAAGTCGCGGTTATTTATAAAAAGCTCGCATTTGCTAAAATTAAGCTCCAAACCAATGCCTTCAAATTTATTTTTGATTAAAGAAAGGTCCGATAACACAATATCCACATCACCTCCTAGAGTCCCGTCGTCCAAATACCAAACGTTGAATTTAGACTTTAAATTTTTAATTATCCGATTTATAGCCAAACTAAAAATTGCAGGCCCAAGGGGATCACCCTGTTGACAACCTACTTCCGAGGACAGTTCATTAGAACGATATAGCAATTTTGTTGGGTCAGCGTAACTGAGAAGAAGATAATTGTACATTTCCGGTATGTGTTGTTTTATTTCCGTCAGCAGGGTATCCCTATTTACCGAATTGAAAGCATTTTTGACATCAATTTTGAGCAACACGTCAGGCTGTCCGTAAGTTAGGAAAGAGCGTAGGGCATGGACGGCTGCCTCACACCCTCCTTTTACACCGAAACCTAACTGTACGGGTTCAAATTCTGAGTTTAATTTTGGTACAATATGTCGAACAGCAATTTTGGAGGCCAGACGTCGTAGTGTTGATCCAACAGCAATTGGTCTCACCCCTCCGTCCTTTTTGGTGAGGGCAATGAGGTTCGCGCCGAAAAGAATGGGAACAATTTCTGGATTGACATTACCGGAATACATAAAGTTGATTAATTTAGTGATTGAATTTACTAGTTGCTCACCTGCATCACCCACAGAATGCGAAGTTAAATCTTTCAAATTACATAATCATTTATATATTCTACCTTTACACATATAATAATACGCATATATACACATATTATATACACTAAAATGTTTATATATTACTATATTTATAACGAGTACATAACTATTAATAATGACAAGCTTTTTCATAATCTTGCTGCTTGCACAGCAAAGGATTTATCTGCAAACTGTGTTGAGTGTTTTGATATTTTTAGTTTTAAATAAAGGCACAGCTGAATTACAGCACCTTACATACATACAAGCGAGTGAAGCCGCGAGTAATATCTAGTATGCCATAAAGAATTGCTTTATTTCAAAATCCCAACACATCCCGTTATATTAGAAAAAAAAACTCATTCGAATTTTAAAACATACCCCAACTCAGCATTGATGTCATGTCAACCTTGTAATCTTAGCATGATTGATGGCGTCCTATTGTGGCGCGCCAATGAGATTTCAGTATCCACTTTACCTTGAACCCTATTACAGTGAATCTGCTTGTGAAAAAGAGTTCTTTTAAAATTCAGCATTTAACGCGAACTTGACTTGTCTAAACTAACTTGAGCCCTTTTGCAAAACATTGATAATGGTGGTAGCGGTCTCTTAATAGTAGTGCATAATGTTGTTCAGAGGTTGTTTATGAATAATTCATAGAATATCGTGTAGATATTGTAAGCTTGATGATATGTCACATTATTCACAATTTACGACTGATGCCTTATTACATTTTGTGATTACGTTTGGATTTTTTAATACAACCATGTATGTACATAAACGTCGAAAGGAGATGTTGATGGTTAGAAAAATATTATAATGACGTTTGACTAGATGTCTGCTTCACAGAAAGCTGCAGACTTCGTTCTGAACAAATGCGGTTATAATGATAAACAATCAGCTATATTATAAGCTGTGTGCAAAAAGAAAAATCAAAAACATCGCTTCTTCAAATTGCTCAATCTCTTCTCCAGCCGAACTATTAATGTTTTTTATTTTTATAAATCAGGTTAATACCGTTTATTGTATCTATACAAATAACTAAAATTGGATTACTTTTATCTAATATCAAATGAATTGTATTTTACTAAATGAATATGAAAGTTATTTTCCAATTTTTTGTCCGTCTATCTGTTTGTTCCAGGTAATCTCTGGAACATAAAGAAAACTTGACAACAATAACCGATGGAATAACGCGGGAGTTGTGTAGTTATTTAATTATTATTTGCTTAGAAATTTATAACAAAATGATTTATTCACATTTATATTAATGAATAATAAGTGTAAACCTTGCTCTTGCATTTCTATTAACATTTCTACTTTAAAAGTGTATAACTCTACTTACTAAATCAAAGAATCAACAAGTCAAATCAGAATTAGGATAATAAAAACTATGCTAAACTAGTAGTCAATTTTACGATTCCTCTGCTACTGTTTTCAGTATTCTAGAGGGATAACTTTATTTCTAGCACTGAAGCAATACATGAATGTGCAAAGAATAGGACGAGTGGTAAATAAGTATTTTTATTACAGCCATAATCACATGCACATATGTATGTTAAATTAATAATAATTTATAGTCATAATAGAAACAATGGCCGTGATTCTGTTGATCACATCACAAAACAACCCTTAACTTAAAGATAAGCGATTGTCTCCGATGTACGTATTGAAAAATGGACTGTAAGTCAATGAAATTAAAGTATAAATACCAACAACAAGTTCTAGTCGGCTTAAATTTGGTGATGTTAACAAAAGAATCAATACCAATATCTCTATCCTTCTATTGCTTTTGCAAAGCCTTAAAAGATAGATATATGTTGTCCCAGACTCTTTTTAGAACGTTTAAAGAGGAAAACTAATTTTATACTGCAGGTACATTGCTCTTGTAATACTTCAACCGTTTCCGCAGTGCGCGCAATAGAAGCTCTCAAAAATAATTAACATTTTCTATTAGTATTGTTCCTTTTGGTCATAGTGTGATGATATCCTATAGACTTTCTCGGGCTTTTTTTAAATTGGGACCAGTTCTTTCTTAGATTACCGCGTTCAACCAAACAAGCAAACAAACTTTTCAAATTTATAAATAAATAAATAGTAAATAAATATTTAGAACATCTCACACAACGCCATCTAGTCTCAAACTAAGCAGAGCTTGTATTATGGGTACTAGACAAGTGATATAAATACATAAACATACTTTTTTTGTAAATACATACTTATTACACATAAAAAACACCCAAACTCCGAGACAAATATTTGCGGATCACACGAACATTTGGTCCTACCCAGGAATCGAACCCGAGAAGTCAAGAACAGCAGTCAGGCAGTGCTCTTAACTCAAAATGCTTACGCTACGTTCAGATGTTTTTGGGACAGTAACGTAAGTTAGCATATTATAATATATACTCTTTGCTTCTACAATATTAGCATAAATATAACAATCCTATAGTCATTTTTACTTTATTCCATCAAATTTAGATGAAACTTTCATCCCAATATTCTCGAGCGTAACAGTTCTCAAACTGATCCTAGAGATTCTCAGTAACTGTGTTCCTACATCCTGGCTGATAAAGGCAATAAATTATGTATTCGAGTTATAAAACCATCCGTGCCAATGGCTGAGATTTCACTGATCCAGCTTGTTTTAATGGCGCACTACGTTAGGGAGTATAAGCTTGTTTGAGAGCTGACCTACAAGCAGCGGGAACGATGAGCTTATTTTTATAAATTTGTTATTCATGTTGAAGGGTTTTTTTTATATTTCGGACATATTATACACAACGTCATCGAGTCCCAAAGTACATACCACATACCTACTTTGTTTTGTAAAGAAATACATTTTATACATAGATAATAAAAATAATTTGACTAGTTCATATAAAATATGTTAATAAAGTGGTTTTTTTCATATATATAAGTAAATAAAATTGAAGTGTCTGTTTATAATATTAAATGAATAGTTTTTTTTATCAATTGCATGTGAAAGTATATCCGGGACCAACGTAAACGCAATTTTTATTTTTTTGTCTGTATCTCTGTCTGTCTGTTTGTTTCGGGTAATTTTCGATACGGCTGAATCAATTTCAGCTCCATTCGGCTGAAAGCTAATGATATAAGAAGTATCTTAGGCTATTTCTTTAGACTAGCATCACTCCGCCCGAAGGCGTACAATTAATCTTCATGACTGTTATCTTATAATAACAACCGGGACCGACTACTTAACGTGATCTCTTACCTTACCATACTCTGTGTGTGTGTGTGTGTGTCAACCTATCGCCGTCCACTGCTGGACGGAGGTCTCCCCCAAGGAACGCCAGCCATCCCGGTCTTGGGCAGTCTGCATCCATCCGCCGCCAGCCACCCTCCTCAAATCGTCAGCCCATCGTGCAGCAGGACGCCCTATACTATACACTACGTTTTCCTAATCGCAGTCTCCACTCTAGCACCTTTCGGCTCCAGCATCCTTCAATCCATAGTTTTTTATTATAAAAACTACTTTATCAAATATTAAATGATTGCTGAACTGAATTTCTTAAAATGTTATCACTACAGCAATTAATTTCTTCTTTATTATTCATCAACACATCTACAGTTTTTTGCTTTGCTGATTCGAAGGCCTAAATATGTTCCTATAAATTTGTTAACGAAACTAACAGCAGTGTGTATCAAGTGTCACTACTCATGCATTCTCTGCAGAATAATTCATGAACACTCCAAGGACTTCGAAAAATTTGATTTGACTGTTGTAAATAAAACGAAAACACTATTTGGAACTCTACCTGAAAAATATCTTTTCTCTATTCGACATATCATATGTTTGAACATATACAAATTGACATCGGAAATCGAATCGACTTTGGTCTTGATAGTGTATTTTACTATAACAGAAAGTTAATTCTTAAAAATGTTCCATTCATAGATCATAAGCATTCACACGATACTAAACTACTAAACCCTTGACGAGCTGACAAGAAAGAGATCTACAATATCGGCGATGGTTCCACCTATACTATTGACACTTAACTTTACTTGCTTCACTTTTGAGTAAAACAATAGATTGAGGCTTGCCCTCAAATGTGAAAAAGCCATACCTCCACAAAATTGGGTGGTTTCGATCGGAGTTGATTACACACACAGTACTGGAGACTTAGCCTACCTCCATCTGCTTTCAACCCCCAAAGGTAGGCAATCCACACGTCTATTGCATTACAGGTATCAGATGGGCGTTAGTTGTCACTCCACTTGATGAGCCATTTACTGGTTAATCCTATAATAACAAGAAGCACATTTACCTATATAACTGTTGGAAGTTTATACCAAGTAATTCAACATGGGCAGATGTAGGCAGTTGTAACTAATGCTAATAGAAGTCCCACCCGTTCTATTTTCAGTCTCAAGACAAGACAAGACTTTTGACCTTAATAAGAATATATTCACAATATAATAACCTAATTGCAACAGATAGTACTCAATGAACATCCCATTTCTACACTATCTATTTATCTCTATTAACTGTTTTTTTAATTAAGAAATATCTTCTTCGCAGTCATATTTTATATTTTCAAATAATCTACTCAACATTGTTTAATAAATCTTGTGCTATGGTTTTAACCTTGCCGCCACGCTCCAGTTATAGGTCGAGGTCTTACTTGACTAACTAATTTACTAACAACATTTTCAACTTGTACTTTCACATTATATTATACTTATACTAGTAAAATTAAGATAAATTAATTACTAATACAATACACCATTTGTTTTTTTTACATAATCATCAGCATCAGCCCATCTCAGTTCACTGCTAGACATAGGCTCCACTCTCCGATTGCACAATCATCTAAGCGATTGAATTACGATTGTTCTAATGTATTTGTCAACCATAGGTCGAACTTTTTTAATGCTACTATTTCAGACACGTTTCTTAACTAAGACTTGCGGTGATATTCCTGGGTGAAACTAATCATAAGCACTGACACAAAATCTAAGAGATATAAGAGGAGAGTTCGTTAAGCCATCGGTCCCGGTTGTTGAGAACATCTATGACAATAGTTATTGGAAGTCAGTACCCTTAATATACTGACAATAGTTCAATCTTTTGGATACAATTCGTTCTCAAGGTTGCTAAGGTCTGATATCAGTCGCTCCATTGAAAAACTGATATTCAGATAGAACCAGTTGAACTGGTAGCCGGCCCCAAATAATCTTGCGAATAATAAAGGCTAGCAAGATGATGATAGCTATTCAAC
The DNA here is from genome assembly GCA_932526445.1 of Phragmatobia fuliginosa. NCBI lineage: Eukaryota > Metazoa > Arthropoda > Insecta > Lepidoptera > Erebidae > Phragmatobia > Phragmatobia fuliginosa. The sequence continues at coordinate 14,198,741 of OW052078.1, read as the reverse complement.
AAATAAAAATGAATTCTAAGGTTCAGTGAACAGTTATAATATCGTTACTAATGAATAAATTTATTAAAGCATTTATTTCAATTCATAGTTTAGGAATACTGATTACATAACATTACATAGGAGCTTTAAGTGGTAATGGGCTTATCATATATGTCGCAGAACCGACCCGCTGGTGTGAGTTCTGGTGTAGTGTAGGGCGCCCTTTGGCCAAGTAGCGGGACGACTTACTTAAGTGGGCCGGCAGCGACTGGACTCAATAAGCATCGGACGGGACTCTATGGTATGCAGTGGGCTGGTGATGATGATAAACTACAAAACTTGAAAATAAATTAGTTGCAGTGTTATTATGATATACGTAATACAGACAGATTTGACCGTAAAAGGTACCTTATTGACTGGCATAGCTCGTGCTATTGCAAATTCAAAAGGTCGATATTGGATGTAACTCAGCGTTATTTCTATCTCGAACCGCAGAGACTCATCTGTAAACAATTAGTACTCATGGTCTTTGGCATTAATCAAATTATTTCTATATTACCAGAAAGCACATTTTTTTTGTGCGGAAATACCTGTGTACTCAAACCTACTAAAACTGCACGCCGTCTTGGGTACTACGAGTCGAGGAACCAGGTATACCCTCGAAAGGAAGTCCCTGGAACCTAGAAACTATACTAAAGAATTGCCACTATTAGATGATTGTACTTGGCGCCAAACGAAAATTAACCATTGATAACCAGACAGCGTTTAGTTATCAGGTTTTTTCCGAGGACTCACGTCCTAGATAAAAGGTACGGGTAGAACCTGAGTTGATCTTGTTCCAACCCAGTAGATGCACGTCCTACCTTTACAAGTTGAATTAAGTACTTGTATAACATGTAGTCATCATCAACAACCTATTGTGTCCCACTGCTGGGCTCGGGTCTCCTCTTAGGAGAAGGTTAAGACCATACGTCCCCACGCTGGCCGAGTGTGGGTTGGGGACTGGCAAGACACGCTGTAGCTACGTAAACTTGTCGTTGGATGTTTACAACCATAACACATCATGCCACAAATGGTCACCCATCTAAGTACTGACCGGGCCGTCGTTGCTTACCCTCGGTGATTGTTTCCAATCACCTATGGCCACTTGGCCATGAGATCTTTTCCCATAAATACTCATATAAAATACGTAAAGTAGCGAGTTCTTATCTGTATACTTATTTTTGATATAGAACTATACGAAGGACAAAAGAAAAACAAATTCGTGAAACCTAATTAACATCAAAATCCAATCCATACACGGCAATCTAATCCTAAACTGGGAAAAGCCAGCTTACGCAAACTAAGGTAATGCTAAAACTAGACATAGAATCTTTAATATTCTTTGAGGTAGTTCGAAGCTGTATGACAAATAAATAAGATCCTACCCTGATAGGAGACCCTAGCCCAGGAGTGCGATATTATGGGTTGTCGATAAAGTGTAAATTAAAACGTCTTAAAAAGACAATGATTTATAGCGTTAATGATGATATCGTTGTACATAATTTGAAAGATAAGAATTGTTCTAATTGATGACTCCATTTCTTAATTGCTTATAATATTTCACCTCTCAAACATTAGAATAATATACAAGCCATTTAGTATTTACAAAGTCATCGTTACACTCTCACAAGTTTTATCTAGTGATTCTGTGTTTAGTGAATTGAAATCCTGTTTTTGAAAGTGTTAGTTATTTTGGTACAGAAGAGTAAAATATAATTACAATGATTTTTAATCGCTTAATACTACAGAAGTAAGTATATGTTATATTATTAACCAGTAATGGAAAATTGACAAAATGTATTAATGTTCACACATGTTGATTTCGATCAATTTCGACAACACGAATGCTCGTCATAGTCATTGTCGTATTTCGTTGGTGAGAGTGAGACCAGAGGTGCAGTAATGCAGAAGCCTCTCACCACACAGCCATGGTGTGTGTCATGCTGCATTGTATACAGTCACAATAAGGGACGGTGGCTACAACTCCTGGATTCTATTCCTGCTTTCCATAGGGCAGAGTCACTTTGGCTGATTCCAATATATAAAAATCGGTCAAGTGACAGGAAAGGGTTCCTCAGTCACCCATAATAGTATGTGGATTAGAAATCGTATCCAACGGATAATTGTTATGTTTACGTATTAGTGCGTTAATTTTGTATGACGTTTTCCAAGTGAGCGCATTGTACAATTTAAGCCTCTATAACTCCTGAACTAAAATATTCATCTAATTTGTTATAGTTTTCCTTTAAAGTTCAATAAATGGACCACTATCACGAATTTTTCCGGATTTTTTGAGCTAGCCGTTTAGCTTTTAGAGGGGGGGGGGACGCCCTGTTTTTACAAAAAAGTGGCCTTTAAAGTGGAATTTAAACGTTGTGGCAAACGGATACCTAAATCAAAAAATCGCCTTAGAAACCTCATTTTGTTTTTAAAAGACCTATCTCATGATACCCCACATGAAGGGGTAGCCGCGAGAAAAAAAAAAACATATTAATAACAAATAACAAATAAAAATATTTTTCAAAATTTTATTGTAGCACTTTGTCGACGTAATTACAATACATATTCATGCAAAGTTTCATCTTTCTAGCATTTACCGTTTGGGCGGTAAGTCGAGGACGGACGGACGGACGGACATGACGAATCTATAAGGGTTCGAAATCATACACTTCGGAACCCTAAAAAAGAGGACCTCTTAAATTGGGTTCTGCTAACCCTCACTAGGGCAGTGAAAACCAATAAAGGAACGAACATTATGTGGTGTGTCCCAAACAAAATATATTGGTATTAAGTAATCGCTTAATACCAATATCTTTTGTTTGGGATACACCACATCCTGTTCGTTTTATTCACACACACATCCCATCAAAATAATTTAATACTCCACTGCTGAATATAGGTCTCTCCTTAAAAAGCAGATTTTAGCCTACTATGCAATACGAGTTATTATAGAGTTTGTTTAAAGGGTCCAGATGGCGTAATATCATTATATATATAAAGATATCTATTCATATAAATGAAATTAAAGTGTCTGTATGTAATATCAAATTAACAGTTTTTTATTAAATGCATATGAAAGTATGTACATTACTTACTTTTCTATTTATTCCGGGTAATCTCTGGAGCGGTACGACCGATTTTGACGGAACTTTCAACGGCAGAAAGATGATGACCATCTAATTACGTAACCGCCATTTTTAGGGTTCCGTAGCCGAATGGCAAAAAACGGAACCCTTATAGATTCGTCATGTCTGTCTGTCTGTCTGTCTGTCCGTCCATATGTCATCATCATCATCAGCCTATCGCAGTCTTCTGCTGGACATAGGCCTCTCCAATTGCACGCCACTCAGTTCGATCCTCGGCGACTCGCATCCAGCTCCTGCCAGCCGTCTTGCGCAAATCATCACTCCACCTGGCCTGTGGAAGTCCTACACTACGTTTGCCGAGACGCGGTCTCCACTCAAGAACACGTTTACCCCAACGGTTATCGGTCCTGCGGCTAATATGGCCAGCCCATTGCCACTTCAGCTTGCTAATCCTGTGGGCTATGTCGATCACTTTAGTTCTCTGCCGGATTACCTCGTTTCGAACACGATCTCTGAGAGAAACTCCGAGCATAGCCCTCTCCATAGCACGCTGCGTGACTTTGAATTTGTGGACCAGCCGTGCCGTGAGTGTCCACGTTTCGGCTCCGTATGTCATGACGGGTAGGACGCACTGGTTGAAGACTTTCATCTTTAGGCACTGTGGGATCGATGATGAGAAGACCCGACGAAGCTTCCCAAACGCCGCCCAACCCAGCTGAATTCTCCTGTTCACCTCGTCCTCGAAGTTGTTTCTACCCAACTGCAAAGTCTGCCCGAGGTACACATATTTTTGAACAACTTCGAGAACGGTACCGTGTATCGCAACCGGTTCCGGTAGTACATGTTCGTTGAACATGACCTTGGTTTTGTCCAAGTTTATCCGTAGGCCGATGCGTACAGAAGAGTCAGCCAGATCACTCAGCATCTGTTGTAGGTCCTGCAGCGTCTCCGCCATGATGACGATGTCGTCTGCAAATCGCAAGTGTGAGATGTGTTCACCATTGATGTTTATGCCACGTCCTTTCCAGTGCAGCGTCTTGAACAAGTCCTCCATTGCATTTGTGAACAATTCCGGGGAAATAACATCCCCTTGTCTCACTCCTCGATGCAATGGTATGGGCCTTGTTTGCTGATTCTGTACTTGGACGGACAAATGTCACAGCCGCTTTTTCCCGAAACCATAAGAATTATACTTTTGAAACTTGGTAGGTAGATGTAATCTGTGAACCGCATTAAGATTTTCACATAAAAATAGAAAAAAAAAACAAATGCATTTTGGGGGAGTACAATCATGTACTCAAAAAAAATTTTTTCATCAAACCCAACCGTGTGGGGTATCTATAGATAGGTGTTCAAAAATGATATTGAGGTTTCTCATATCATTTTTTTCTAAACTGAATAGTTTGCGCGAGAGGCACTTCTAAAGTGGAAAAAAGTGTGTCCACCCCCCTGTCACTTCTAAAATAAGAGAGTGATAAAACTAAAAAAATATATGTTGTACATTACCATTCAAACTACCAACGAAAATTGGTTTGAACGAAATCTAGTTAGTAGTTTTTTTAATACGTCATAAATAGTAAACTGCAATTTACCTTTCATTCAATCAAGTCATTATTATAAAAACATCGATCAAAGTTACAACGAACTACAAGAACTTTTATATGATGTTACTTGCTGATACGGAACCCTTCATGGGCGAGTCTGACTCGCACTTGGCCGCATTTATTTCTGAAAACCAATGCTATAAACTATTCTTGTTTTTTTTTACAGACTTTACGACTACTTCGAACTTGATCAGCTCTTTGAGCAGAGGATAGAGCTCTTATACATACACCAAGAGTTCCCAACCAAAGAAATAGAACCAATCAAGCCTAGACTGGAATTCAGGGAATCTACAGAAGTACTCGTCTCCGCACTGGCATCGGTTTTAGCTGTGCTATTATTCTTTTCCATACCATACGTAACTTTACAATCACCTTGTGAGCCTTTGAAAGAAGAAGGCTACTTGAAGCTATATAATTTTGCGAAAAGCTTGGAAAATTATACGGCTATGATGGATAGGATAATAATATTATTGATGATAATTTTATTTGTTGTTTCAATGGTGGCTATCGTTGAGGCGTATAATAGAATTGATTTTAGTCTATACAGATTTATAACACCTACAATGCCTATCATAGGTCTCGACGGTGTCCCTGCGCCCTTAATAAAGAAAGAAAAGAAAAAGAAGATCCAAAACCCCTACGTGTGGCACTTTGGGCATTTCAAAATCAACGTTTGAAGCATTTATATATTGTATGTGTAAATTTACAGTTTGATTATAAATTTGTACTATGTACTTATTTTAATTCACTAGATACTCTGATGAACTTTAATCACCTAGATTTATTAAAAGGAAATATGGCAAAGCAACGAAAAATTAAGTAAAGCACAAATTAACGTGCAATTAGAAGTCAAATTACTTCAATAGTTAACTGTACAGAGAGTTAAGTTAAGATCGCCTTTGATCGATAGAGCCGCCATTTTTACCTCTTAGTTTTCAGACATCGTTGCAATGAATCTGGTGTTCAATAAAGCGATATATAATTATAATTGTTATTACTCAATATCCGATGTTAATATGCCTATTTTTAGAAAAAGGTTTTTGACCTATTACGCTAAGGTAAAATCAGTATTTTTTTATTTTAGTATTGCACAAACATGATTATTTTTCTGTATTTTTGTACTATAGATAGTACAAAAATACAGAAAAATAGACAGTGAATTAAACATACTATATATACACAAAGATTATAAGGAATAAGAACAGTTGTCAAAATCGCTAATCAATATATTCTTGAATGTTTTTAAGAGTGGATTATCTTGTTAAATATGACACTTTTTTGGTATATAACTTATTTATAACTCCTTTGCATATTGTATAGGAATTTAAATTTGTAACTTCTGTAAATATCTTATTTTGTGGTTGCAATACTATTTCCTTTTATGCGTTTTTGCGTGCTACCATACTTTTATGTTCAAATGCTTATGAGTAAAATAAATACTTTCTTTTCGATAGAAGTATAAAGAAAGACGTAACGTGAGTTTTATCCAGAAAAGAGAAGCTGTTGAATGTTGATGAAAAAAACATTATAATATATCGGCGGTAATCACATTTCATCAAATTATGTTTCCGCTGGTTTCCTCTATATCTTAAAAATATTGTTAATTTGAAAACCTTTACAATAGTAAACCTTAATAAACTAAAAAATCTTTAAAATTGTCTTTTATTCTCTCAAATTACAGTTCGCAGTTAGTGAGTTGACTTGCACTTAGCACTCTCCGATTTACTCAAACTTTCCAGCAGGCAAAGTATCAAGCATAAGGCAGACATCTGGCTTTAACATTAAATAGAATAAAAAAAATATTTATCAAAACGACTTTTACAATACCATTTTTGTATATGTAAAAGCTCAACATCCACTAGAAACGTCAGTAGGCCTCATATTTATAATTGAGGGTAGGCGTGAATTTTCGGGCAAGGAGAATATCCTCGTACAATTACTTTATTGTAACTCTTGATCACGAAATACACTTAGGACATTGAATAGCAGCCCATTTAAATAAGACACTCCACCGAACACGTGGTGCTCACACGAGATGATCCACAATAATTATATCCGCCGTACGACCACGTTCCATTTTAAAGGAACTCACGAATCGAATGAACGAACAATAATCATCTAGGGAAGGGATAAAACCATTGTCACTCGTGATCCTTGTCTATGACTTATGACATGAAAGTAATCGACTAAAATCAATCATTCAATCGCGTTTTTATTATTTTAAAGTGTCAATGATTCCCATCCCTGCGGTCACCGGTCGCACGCGCCAGTGAACGGTGTTGCGTCAGTGTCTTACCTTTAGACACTTAACAGTGTTGCCAGCTAAAATAACCGATACGCCGACACGGCCATACTGACATACGACCGTCCTCGGGCGTTAATACTTTATCTGAAGAAATCATTTTAGAATCAATAGAAAATCCGCTCGTTCATCCTGACACTCAATACAATAGATTAACTTGACGAGTTCATCATCTCAACTAGCTGCGTAACGGATCTGCCTCGAGTGACAATTTTCATTTAAGCAAGCCACAAATACCATCTGAACCTATCCGATCTGATCACGACTGCCGTAGGCCAGGCTAAACCACACACCATCTGGACCGGACGAGTGCATCCCTTCAACCAACCTCTATAGGTGTGGCCCGGACGACACTGTCGACCAGGATAAACTACACATCTGGACCCGACGAGTGCATCCCTTCAACCAACCCTTGCGGGTCTGGCCCGGACGACACTGTCGACCAGGATAGACTACACATCTGGACCCGACGAGTGCATCCCTTCAACCAACCCTTACGGGTCTGGCCCGGACGACACTGTCGACCAGGATAAACTCACATCTGGACCCGACGAGTGCATCCCTTCAACCAACCCTTACGGGTCTGGCCCGGACGACACTGTCGACCAGGATAAACTCACATCTGGACCCGACGAGTGCATCCCTTCAACCAACCCTTACGGGTCTGGCCCGGACGACACTGTCGACCAGGATAAACTCACATCTGGACCCGACGAGTGCATCCCTTCAACCAACCCTTACGGGTCTGGCCCGGACGACACTGTCGACCAGGATAAACTATGGAAATCTCGTATCTAAACCAAACAATGCTAGTATAAATCGCTAAGTCTAATCAGAGGCGTCGATCCGGTTTACAGACCAGCCCCATTTTTCAGATACGCGACTACCAACTACCCATCAGCCCTACTATAAATCGCGAAGTCTGATCAGGTGCATCGATCCGGTTTACAGACCAGCCCCATTTTTCAGATACGCGCCTATCAACTACCCATCAATAGCGCTACATACCGCGTAGTCTGATCAGAGGCATCGATCCGTTTTCCAGACCAGCCCCCTTTTTCAGACACGTGCCAACCGAGTACCCATCCAGTGTACGCTCGCTACGTTACGTACGTACGCACGCTCTGGATCGATACTCTACGTACGTTCTCTGGATCGGTTCTCGATAAAAGAACAGAATATACACAAATGTAATTAATGAATTGCGCAACTGAAATAGCAATTGGTCGGACACGTTTTCCGAAGAAACTACGATAGATGAAGTCATATAACTATTCTGGCGACCCTGAACAGGAAGTCGAAGTGTTGGTAGACCAGCTGCCAGGTGGTCGGAAGATATAAAGAAAGACCAGACACACCGCATCCAGAAGCGTATGGAAAACCATGTAGGAAGCATATATCCAACAGTGGATGCAAATATGCTGAGGAAGAAGAAGAAAGAAGAAGAGTGCATAAACGTTATAAACTCACCTTTAGTACTCGTCATGTTCGGAGGCAGAGGCTAAGGTGTGTGGACTTAGATGTCGATGCTGCATCACTTTCCTCATAGGATGTTATGTCCATTGTCATGACTATAGATTTCGAATTTCATGAGCATACTTACAGGCTAGGTTAGACCCACCAACGTCTCTCAGCTCGTCTCTATAATGATCTGGTACCTTGACAATAAAAGGACCTTACCTTTGAACTTTCACTGTAGTTTGGTTTGGTTACACTCGCTGTCCTTGATAAAGACGAAATTGCCTGCACTGAATGGACTCACTATTGCTCTACTTCGGATGAAGCGTTCTACCTCTGACGTATAGTCTTGTTATTCTACATTGCTCTTTTGTAAAGCATTAATTCCGCAGAGGAGTAGCCTGTTACTCTGGATCTAGTGGTATTAAAGGCAAGCTGAACTTACAGAAGTTTTGTTTGGTTTGTTCTCTACTATTGTAAGCAGACATTTTAAAGTACGCATTATACGCTTAGCGTTAGCCCTACCGGAAACAGTACCGATAAGGTGAAGCTGTACACTATGCCCACATCAACACCGTTTGAAGTTTGCACCTATATAACACCTACGTTAGTATGCTTTTACACGCTTCGGTGTACCAAATAGGCAAACAGCCCTCTTGAAGGATTGAATTAAGGTAGGAGCATCGAGAGATGCCGAGTAATGAAAAACACGCACTCCCTCCCATCGTCTTTACCGCCCAATCTCCCCGCAATACCTATGTGAATCGCATGTCAGGACCCGTGTCCTTAGGCATTGATGAAGGCCAACTTGCCAAGCCTAAAGGCCCCAGGCGACCGGGGCTGGAGGTCCTCCAGAAAAACAACATCCAACGGCAAGACCGCGCAGCCACAATGCGTTCCACAAGTCCACAACCAGGGCGGTGACGCACGGCGTCAACCCTCCCCAAGAGGAGACCCGAGCCCAGCAGCGGAAACCACGGGCTGCTGACGAAACTTGTTGGGACCCGGAGCAGTCTTTCGAAGCGTTGCATACTATACAAGAATCAATAAACTTACGTACCTACTTGGTCATCTCTGGAAACCAATAATGCTCAAATAGTCAAATAGTTTCTTCATTTCCGAAGGAACATGATTAATTAAGGTCCACGTTAAGGATCACGGAGCTATTGGTAACCGGAAACTGGTTACCCTTACGCATATCATGGTGCGAGTAGTCTGAGGTTTCTTTGTTCTTATTTTTGTTAATGAGGTCTCGAATTTTGATATCACAATTTTGTTCTACCGCTAACTACCCTTGATGAAGTTAACACTCAGCGCTATCTCGCGAAGAAACACTGAACCACGTAGAACACACGGTATGAACTACACGGAGTAACTACCAATCCTGAATCGCGACGGAGAAACTCTCGCGCTGACCAGTACACACACGACATCCCAACACCAACCGCTGTGCAGCGGCCCACCAGGCACGACCACCTCGCCTGGTCGGAGGATCCCCCCTCTGTGTCGGAGGAACACGACACCCGGTCCTCTACAGTATTTTAATATTACGTTTACAGTTTCATCTGATAATGTACTGGCATTAGAGTCATCACAAACTGTATTTGGGATTGGATGTCCAGACAAGAAATCAGCATGTTACTTGTTGGATCCTTATGCACTATATTAAATCCTGTAGAAATACCCACCACTAATGGTGTATGCTGTGTAATGTTGCCCATACAAACACTGTTTAAAGATCTCGACTACTCAGGCGACTATCATAGTTTCTAGTTCCTACGAATGAAATCGTGATTCTGCGTCAGTCGTTCGTCAACTAAAATATGACACTAAGATATGACAACATGTAGCAAACCATTCTTTCTTTGAATGATTATGGCCCCATAACCGTTAGAACTGGCATCAGTGTGAAACTCAATAGCTGCCGCCTCACGATCTAATTTTGTTAGTACAGACTCCTGAGCTAAGTATTTGAACAGTTTTCTTTTAAATAGTGTCATGTAGGTCCGTCCACCTTATTGTCCCCTTCAGTGAATAAAGCGGGCCTACGTTACGAGTATTATTTGGGTATAAAGTTTCTGAAGTAGGAGGCAAGGCCCAAGAACTGTCTATTCTGAGTAGCAATCTTCGGGGTAGGAGAATCGACCACTTCTCCTGCTCTAACTACATGACCCACAAAATGTACTCCTGTTCTCATGAATTTACATTTTCTATAAAAAAAAGGAAAATTGGGTCTGACAATGCTCTCAGAGTTAAAGCAACGTTCCAGACAATGGGAAAGTTTATCAGAGAAACCAAGTCCATAATCAAGGTAACCCAGCGCAACGCTAATTCCAAGTTTATAACTAAGCCTTGTTGATACACCTTTGATAGACTGCAGCCGAATTTCTAAGATCAAAGGGCTTTAGTTAGATACCCATATTGACCATCTTGTGAGGGTGAGGAACTACCGTAAATAACTTAAGCTTCTAGGAGGGCTGAAACTTTTTCGTCTTTGAACATTCTTATATTGGCCAATAGAGTCTACCCGTAAATCTCCTGTAAAGACGCGATTCCCTGGTATACCATCGATAAAGAATTCAGAATATTTTCGTAACTAAATTAAGATCAATAAGATTTTTGATTTGATTTTGTCCACGCAGTTTCGAGTCAGTATCAATAGCTTAGTTTGGGTATGCTTTTCGCTGAAACTCACTTCCTTTTGTAAAAAAAAAACAATACGGTTAATTTGCACACTAACGCTCTCGCTTAAAAAAAATCACTGCCTATAGAATTACTTTACCGTTTATCGTTCCATTCGGCACAACGTAAAATAGTAACGTAATCGTGATATGTTATATGCGAACGCGATTTTGTATTTGCGAGAAACATCTTACGGTTTCTTTTTTTTTCTTCCTCTTTTTTTTTAACTACCCCCGATACTAAGACACTGTGTAAAATACTAACGAACAAGCATGCCCACTATCAACGAGGAAATAAAAAGAAACGATCTCACCGGATTCTGCGTTGCTTTTGCTCCTCGTCGATTCATGTTTACAGATGTGCACCTCCGTCATTGTTGTAGCTCCGAACCCTTGCGCTCTTCACAAACCGACGCGACATATCCAGCATGTCCGTATATGTAGCCAGTAAACAGAGCTTTGTTCAAAGTCTTATATAGACAGCTCTTTTGCGACACTCGAATCACACACAGTCAAAACACACACAGACACACGTCAAAACGAATCAAGATTGTTGCGGATGAGCGGTCGCCAGCAACAGATTTTCATCTCCATGTTTTGTAGCCATTTTGATTGTCCGGGCTGCTCACTGCTGTTCACTATACACTATTCTCCTTAGGTGGTTGCCCTGCGTATCCCCACTTCTGATGTAAAAGCTCAACATCCACTAGAAACGTCAGTAGGCCTCATATTTATAATTGAGGGTAGGCGTGAATTTTCGGGCAAGGAGAATATCCTCGTACAATTACTTTATTGTAACTCTTGATCACGAAATACACTTAGGACATTGAATAGCAGCCCATTTAAATAAGACACTCCACCGAACACGTGGTGCTCACACGAGATGATCCACAATAATTATATCCGCCGTACGACCACGTTCCATTTTAAAGGAACTCACGAATCGAATGAACGAACAATAATCATCTAGGGAAGGGATAAAACCATTGTCACTCGTGATCCTTGTCTATGACTTATGACATGAAAGTAATCGACTAAAATCAATCATTCAATCGCGTTTTTATTATTTTAAAGTGTCAATGATTCCCATCCCTGCGGTCACCGGTCGCACGCGCCAGTGAACGGTGTTGCGTCAGTGTCTTACCTTTAGACACTTAACAGTGTTGCCAGCTAAAATAACCGATACGCCGACATATAAATAAATAAATATTTTGGACATCTGACACACAACATCATCTAGTCCCAGGCTAAGCAGAGCTTGTGTTATGGGTACTAGACAACTGATATAAATACACTGATATAAATACACAAACATACTTTTTAATTTACTTTCGGAGTAGGGTGTTTTCTATGTATATTATATATGTATTTACAAAAAAAAAAAAAATGAAAAGATATGTATGTACATACATATCTATTTCGATGACCTCTATTTTAATAACATATCTTATTTTATTCATTTCTGACATTTAGAACGTCGTTTGACAGAACAAAATTCGTTTTTAGTAATTTTTAGTTTAGTTTAAAGATTTTTCGAACAACGGATATAACACCAATCATCATTTTACATTCCATTTGCTTATACTATATTCATTATTAAAGTAAATATTCACAACAAAAGTAATTCGAATTTCAAAACTGAACTTTTGACCAAAACATTTTAGGTAACGAAAACCACAAAACATCATTAGCATAAATATCATTACGACTATGTACACCATAAAAGCGTGTATCCAATTTGGGGAAAGCAGAGCAGCATTTTATTGTGTACTACTTTCCATTCAAACATGACAATGTTTAGATAAGGTACCCCATTTGATTTCTATTGCAAATAATCTTTTCAAAGGAAAAGGGAATAAATGTAAGCAAATATGGAAACTACTCGTATTTTTGTAATGGAATATGGTGGAGTCTTCTGTATGTTATTGATATGTATTAGGTGCTTCTTTACTTATAGAGTTTGTTTATGAATATAAGACTTATCTCAGTTTTAAACTAAAATTAATACAGTAATATCATATATAAAATATACCGATTTAAACACGAATCACACAATTATTATTGCCAATGTTTGCTTGTATTGATTGCTTTTCTTTATTTATTTTTTACTTTTTATCGCAGAACTAGAATGGTCCCACATTAGATACTAAATTCATCAATCATTTCTAGAACATCGTTGAATATTCTACAGTTGTTATCGCCATTGTTTGCTTAGATTGATTGCTTTCCTTTAAATTTTTATAGTTGTTTGATCACAGGACTAAATCGGTCCTACACCAGATCCAGAATGACCTGTAAAATTTTCTATAACATTGTGGAATATTCTAGGATTGTTTAACATACAATATAACTTAAGTTAATATATAATTGATCATAAATAATTATAGAAATAAAAACATTAACACAGTTTCTTTACACTGTTATTTTACTTTAGTACTTACATTTCATCATAGTCAAATGGATCTTATCGTCCAGTGCCCTTGATACAAACGATCGATATTATTGGTATTTTTTAACATCAGTAGTCAGCTATCGCTTGAAAATTTCAAAGCCGTGTATGTTGCATTCTATACAACCGTCTTTAGTAAATATACAGAGGTAATACAGATGTAATAAACTACAAATTCATACTTACATACTCCATACTAATATTATAAATTGGATGTAACTCTGTCTATCTGTCTGTCAGTCTGTAACGCTTTTACAGCTTAATAACTGCACAGATTTCAATTAAATTTCGCAGATACTTTAGAGGAAAATAAAACCTTTAAAAAAGATTTTTTTTCATTCAAGGCAATTCTTTCACTTCTTTTCATCGAGTGAGTAAAGTTACCGGAGCTCAAACCACAAAAATAAAAAGAAAGGGTTGTTTACGGCGGAAAAGACTTCTGCACCTGATTCCCAGATTTCCAGTACTCGAGGCAACGTGTGTCCGGCATTACCGCTAGCGAGTGGTATCAGGGAAAATTTTCACCCAGAAAAAAGGGAGAAGGGACTCCTTGGAAATCAACGCCCTTGTGAGTCCTGAGTTGCAGATATCCATGGACTGCGGTGACTACTAACCATCAGATTCTTCGTTTCTGTTGCCCTTCTTAGTCTTTATTATTCTAAAAATTGTTTTGGGTCGGCTACTAGTTCTACAGGTTTAAGCTGAACGACCGTTTTTCGTTAAAGATTTTATAGAAGGTTTATATTGACTTTTATGTTTTCAGTCAAGATTTCCATATCACTAACTTCTAGCAATTTCACCTCACAAAACATACCTTTGGCTCTGCAAGAATGTTGCTTGATATGAATAAGAATATAAAACAGGAATATACATATCAAGTAAGATAAACACTTGAATAGTTCTTTTTTACAACTTTACGGTTTGTTTTTTTGTATTTTATATTTTGTTTGTTTGTTGTATTTTGTATTTTGTTTGTTGTATTTTAGGGAGTAAGTATTCTAATGTAAGAATTATATGTCTAAACGAAATGAATTAATAACTAGAGCTAAAATATGTAAAACATAAACGAATTTTTTTTTCATTGTTAAGAAATGAAAATTTAATTTAAAAAAGCGGCCAAGTGCGAGTCGGACTCGCTCATGAAGGGTTTCGTATCAGCAAGTAACATCATATAAAAGTTCTTGTAGTTCGTTGTAACTTTCATCGATGTTTTAATAATAGTATTTTGATTGGATGAAAGGTAAATTGCGTGTTACGATTTATGACGTATTAAAAAAAAACTACTCACTAGATCTCGTTCAAACCAATTTTCGTTGGTAGTTTACATGGTAATGTACAACATATATTTTTTTTAGTTTTATCACTCTCTTATTTTAGAAGTTAGAGGGGGGGGGACACACATTTTTCCACTTTGGAAGTGTCTCTCGCGCAAACTATTCAGTTTAGAAAAAAATGATATTAGAAACCTCAACATCATTTTTGAACACCTATCCATAGATACCCCACACGTATAGGTTTGATGAATAAAAAATTTTTGAGTTTCAGTTCCAAGTATGGGGACCCCCTAAATGTATTGTTTTTTTTCTATGTTTATGTAAAAATCTTAATGCGGTTCACAGAATACACCGACTGACCAAATTTCAACAGTATAGCTCTTATAGTTTCGGAAATAATCGGCTGTGACATACGGACGGACAGACAGACAGACAGACAGACAGACAGACAGACAGACTTGACGAATCTATAAGGGTTCCGTTTTTTGCCATTTGGCTACGGAACCCTAAAAATGAAAAAAATGAAAAATTAAATTCCTCATTGACATTTTACTTCAATTAATTTTGCTCATAACTGTAATTTTTTTAAGGGATTTTTTAAGGAAATGTCATACCAGGAATAAACTATATTTTTACACTATCATGGCTTAATCGCTTAAAATATTTCACATTTTTAAAAATTTAATTTTACAAATATTTACATGACATTAGAGTTATTTTCTCACATTATTATCTGTTTGTAATAAGTTACTAGTAACTTACCCAAACCTAAGGCCAAATATAGCAATAATTATATATTTTTTGTTTCTATCTACTACGATATATATTGTTAATTTTACCATGTGTAATGAGATTGTGAAGTGAATACTGTACAATAACTACTCACTATAGAGTTCATTTTGCAAGTACTGAATATGCAAATTACAAATAAATCAAATTTCTTAAGTTTCAATCCGTTTATTTCTCTGAACCTCATTTGACTTGTGACAACAACAATTCGTACTAATTTTACCACTGTACGCACTAACCGTACCTCACTGGTCTACTGGCGGTGTCGAGTTGTTAATTTTCCAGAACTGCCTCTACTCTTGTGGTTTATTCGTACGTTGCGGCTGGTTCTCGACGTTATTTAAGAGAGCCTCCGTGACTGGACACAGTTGATAGCTCGTGAGAATCCCAATGGTCCGCTGTATAGTTGAACAAACAGTGGTGCTGTACAAATACTTAGCTTTATTAAAGGATATAAAGTTACCGACAAAACATGTAATATCCATATATTTAGATGAGAAAACTTTTTTGCTAAGAAATCCAAAAAGTGTGTGATATATTTTATTTTCGAATAAATTCCGTGTTATCAAGATGAGTGTGTATTTTGTGGTATTAATGACATTATATATTTTTTGGGGTTTTTATTCATCATTAAAATCCCAAAAAATAAATTAAATCAACTGCCTCGTTGGTCTAGAAGTCAGCGTATGCGACTGAGAAGTATCGGATTCAAATCCCGGGTCGGGCCAAAAGTGTTTTTGGGTTTTTCTTAGTAAATTCCTAATAGCAGCCCGAAATTTGGAAATTTGGCGGTGATTTCAAGCTTGTGCCTCGGAGAGCACGTAAAGCCGTCGGTCCCGGTTGTCATGTACATCTATGGCAATCGTTATTGGGAAGTCAGTGCCCTCAAATATGCTGACAACTAGTTCAATCTTTGAATTTCAGTTCTCCCTTAGGGTTGCGGAGGTCCGATGCCAGTCGCTCCGAGGAAGAACTGAAATTCAGGTAAAACCCGTAGAACTAGTTGCCGACCCCAAAACTTTAACAGACCACTGCTGAACATAGGCCTCTCATTAGACAGGAGCTTTTGGCCTATTATACCATGCTCGACAGGCGGATTGGTATAGGGTTTGTTTCAAATTTTCCTCCTCTTAGCAATGATGTTGTTCTGCGTGGCTTGTGCCTTTGTTGGTGCTCATGCATAAATAGGGGTAGTGTCATTATTAATCCGTCACCATACGGACAATATAAAGATTTTATAACTTGACCCAAAAGAAAATTCTCCGCAAAATACACTTTAATGGCGAAAACATAACTTTATCACCACACCACATAATTATATCGTCGTGAACTCTGTCGGGCATAGAACAAGATAGGTAATTAGAATTAAATTACTTATAACATTTCTGCTGTATTAGAAGAGTGTTAAAATTGGTTTAAATGATATCAACCAACATTTCTCATCCACAGCTACGCTGGATCTTCAAACTAAGTTTCAAACACTAGATTACATATCTGGTCTCACCAGTCCCACGACTGACTCATTTGTATTTTCTCCAGTGTCTCCTGAGGATATCAGAAAGATCATAACATCTATCCGTTCCAATGCTACGGGATGTGACGGTATCAGTCGTCGCATGATTGTCAATATCCTAGACTGTATTCTCCCAGTAATTACTCACATAGTCAATTTCTCCCTAGATTCCGGTACTTTTCCCTCCTTGTGGCGCAAGGCTTACATTGTTCCCCTTCCAAAAAATAGTAATCCTTCACTCCCTGAACATTTCCGACCTATTTCCATACTTCCCTTCCTATCTAAAGTTCTCGAGACCTGTGTATATAAACAACTCTCGGAGTTTGTATACAGAAACCAACTTTTAAGCCCTCTGCAATCTGGCTTCAGGCCCGGTCACAGCACAGTTACCGCTCTCCTGAAAGTGATTGGCGATATAAGGAAGGGCATGGAAGACACCAAAGTCACTGTTTTAGTCTTAGTCGACTTCTCTAATGCCTTCAATACCGTCAATCACGAAATCCTGTTATCCATCCTTAAATATCTTATGGTTCCTTCTGAGACACTGGAATGGTTCTCCTCTTATCTTCGGGGACGACAGCAGTGCGTTCGTGTTGATGACTTATTATCAAGTTGGTGTGACCTCTGCACTGGCGTCCCACAAGGCGGAATTTTATCTCCTCTATTATTTTCAATATTTATCAACCTCATAACTCAACATCTTCAGTGTGCGTATCACTTGTATGCTGATGATCTGCAGCTGTATTCACAGACAAGAGTGGATGACGCAACGCAGGCCATTGACGAAGTCAACAAGGACCTTGAGCTCATAAAATCCTGGTCAATGAGATTTGGACTGTCAGTTAACCCAACTAAATGCCAGGCAGTCATAGTTGGCAGTAAACGTATAATAAGCAGATTAGATACCAGTTCCATCCCGTCGATTTATTTTAACGGTGTAGTCATTCCACTCAGCCCTGCAGTAAAAGACCTGGGCTTACTTATCGATTCAACCCTCGATTGGCGAGCTCAGATCACTAGCGTGAGTAAAAAAGTCACTGGAAACCTGCGAACGTTATACCGTCTCAAAAACTTCCTGCCTCCTAAAACTAAAATTACACTCATGCAGTCCTTAATAATTCCTATAATCGACTATGGTGATGTGTGTTACTTCGACCTGAATGCAGACCTCCTTAATAAACTTGACCGCCTTCTCAATAACTGCATTCGATTCATTTTCAATCTTCGAAAGTATGACCATGTGTCTGCTTTGCGTTCCCAGTTACAATGGTTACCTATTCGCCAACGGCGCAATCAGCGAGCGCTCACCGCCCTATTTTCATTTCTTAATTCACCATCCTTACCTACTTACCTTGCTCCGTACCTCCGTTACCTGTGCTCTAACCACGATAGAAATCTTCGATCAGTTAATAATCTGCTCCTCTCATGTCCCTCTCATAACTCTGATTTCGTGAACCGTTCGTTCTTTGTTCAGGCAGTACTACTCTGAAATGCGCTCCCGCTCGAAGTCAGGATGTCCACCAACAGATTTACGTTCAAAAGGAAAGTACACGATCTTTTTCTCAATGAACTGGCAGAACTATCTAACCCATAGTAAATCGTATTGCTAGCATCTATAGTGTATAAATATGATACATATGTGTATGTCTATCTGTATAATTTATATATATGTTTGTAATCCTATGTAAGTATTTGTATGTATGTATATATGCGTATGTATGTGGATTGGTGTATATATGTGTATGTGTATGTATGTATATATGTATGTGTTGTATAGATATGTTGTGAACTGTAAAAATTATTATTGAACACATCATATGTAACCTCTGTGCACCTACCTCATAAGATTTCTGCACCACCCGAAGGTTGACTGGAAGAGAATGCCTTGGGCATTAAGTCCGCCGATGTACAAATTTAGTGCATAAAGTTTATAAATAAAATAAAATAAATAAAAAGAGTGTATCGGTAGAACAAATACAGTCTTCTATATCATATTTGCATAGGTACTATAGAAATCAATTATGAACAACACCGACACAACAACTGCACAATACATAACAGTTTCAATCAACAGAGTGGTCACTCAGACCAAGTGCGTCAGCTGGGTGCGGTGACAGGTTAATTTCGCATGCTAATTTACGAATACGTATTAAAATATTACACTGCACAGTGCTATTATGGTTTATGCATAAAGATTATATGACAAAGCTGAGTAATATTTATGTTTAGTAAAATCTTGGTCTTTTAGAAATTTTAAACGCACGCTGCGGAAGTTCTCAATAGGAAAAAAAAACGATTTTGAAATATTCTTCATTGGTGCTCCGTTCTTATTGGTCTTAGCGAAGCTTTAAAATATTAGTATGGATAATCTTTTGAGCAAAATATTGTTAAAGTTTTAAATTCCCTGTAGCTTAATTTGAATCATCTTCAAATTATTAACTGACGTATTTAAGTGGTTTAAAAGTATGGTACAAATGTAAGTTTAAAAGTCCTGTTCTTTAGTAAACGCAATATTAGTCTACTTACGGCTGAATTTTTAAAGATAAAACTTCCTAATTTCTTGAGATTATCACGTTTAACCAAATGAATAAACAAAAGATTTAGAATAATAAATAGATTTCAGCCATCTTAAGCAAAAAAAAAGCAACACACATACACAGTCGAAACAGAATTTATTAATAAGATTACAATTTCCCTCGTAAATAAATCACAGCCTACCTATCGCTACAAAGTAAATGTCAATTAAACAGTGACCATAAATCAAGCATTCAACGAATTAATCAGATGAAAATTAACCGCGTTTTGGGCACCGCGGCCGTTGTGTCCACGTCCTCGGTAAGTATGATTAATGTTACTTGCTGTAATTTACGCGAATATACTGGACTGAAGTTATTTTCTATTTTAACAATCACTATGCGTATATACAGACTAATATTTATAAGTTCGAAATACACTCGGCCTGTTTCTTACGCTTGGCTAAGTTACTGCATTCATGTACAATGATATTTGGCCTGAAGATAGTTTGATTCTTGAGGGAGGACATAGGCCACCTTTTTACGTGATTACCGACAAACATACATGCTTGGGAGACGCGGCCAAAAGTCAATAGGTTATAATATATGAAAGAGCATCTTTATACAAGAAAAAACTTATGTTCACTTATTTAAAATGTACCTAAAAGAAAAAAGTCTCCATCAAAAATTAATACATGATAAATGGCTTTGATAAGTTCCTACGCCGGACCTAATCCTGCACGCGTTATAAATAATAATAAATAAATAAATATTTCGGACAATTACACACAACGTCATCTAGTCCCAAACTAAGCAGAACTTGTATTATGGGTACTAAATACATAAACATACTTTTTTTTGTAAATACATACATATTATACATATAAAACACCCAGACTCCGAAACTAATATTTGTGGATCACACAAACATTTAGTCCGCCCAGGGAATCGAACCCGAGACCTCTTGATCAGCAGCCGCATACGCTAACCACTAGACCAACAAGGCAGTCAAATTATGAATTTAAAAGTCTCTCATTCAATGTAAAGTTAATCAAATTATTTATGACTTATCTTTTGATAAACATTACAACTCATTATTTATGTCTAAATAGACATTATAGAAAGATTACATTATTATTACTGTCTCGTTGGTCTAGTGGTTAGCGTATGCGACTGCTAATCAAGAGGTCTCGGGTTCAAATCCCGGGTCAGGCCAAAAAGTGTTTTATGGATTTTCTTAGGAAATTCTTAATAGCTACCCGGAGTTCGGAAGTTTGGCGGTGATTCACGCCCGTGCCTCGGAGAGCACGTAAAGCCGTCTGTACCGGTTGTCATGAATATCTATGGCAATCGTTATTGGGAAGTCAGTGCCCTCAAATATACTGACAACTAGTTCAATCTTCGAATTTCAGTTCTCCCTTAGGGTTGCGGAGGTCCGATGCCAGTCGCTTCGTGGAAAAACTGAAATTCAGGTAAAACCGGTTGAACTAGTAGCCGACCCCAAATAAACTTGGGAATAATGGCTAGGATGATGAGAAAGATTACATCCACACACAAAATAAACGATCACATAATTATTTAGACTGGATGAAAATCTAACTTACGACCTCTGGATTAACAGTGAGGGTCACTGAGGCCTGTCGATATATTTATTGCGAGTAGGTTATTATTTAGGTTTTGTTTAAAAATAAGCTGGCTGCAAATAAAGAAAAAAATATACACGTGAATCTAATAAAAGCAAAGATGTATATTGCAACTATAACCAAACAGATCTGCTTAAATCATAAAGTTAAAATGAAAGCGTCATCAATCATTGTAACAGAAAACCTTTGCAAAATACATCGTTTTATCTATTTCGGCGACGAAATACAGTGATTAATGTTGCTCCACTATCTGCACTAAGAATCTTCAGCACTGAACCCTTTCCGTCTACTATTGTTGCTAAGATTTTAAATTAATGAACTGTACGGAACCTATTGTTGAAAATACAATGAAAAAGTTAATTTATTAATCTAGATTTTTTAGTTTGTAGTCGCGTCGTTTGGTGAAAATGCATTAATAATGTTTATTTATTATAGATGTAACATTGAGTAAGTATCACAATAGTGTGACTTGTAACTTTTCAGCTTTTTAGGTTTCCGTACACAAAGTGTAAAAACGTAGAATATACTTTAGAACGTAACCCTGTTACCAAGACTCCGCTATCCGTTTATCTGTCCGTCTGTCACCTGGTTTTATTTCATCAACCGTGATAGCTAGACAGTTGAAATTTTTTAATGATGATAGATTTCTGATGCCACTAGAATAACAAAATAAAATTAAAAATATTTTTGGTATGCTCCCATACAACGAAAGTGATTTTGCCTGTTTTTTGCTCCATATAAATAACGGTAATAGGTAGACATTCAAAATGTGTAGATAATGGTAAGGAACCTTTCTTGCATGAGACCGACTCGTACTTGGCCGAATTTTTATGATTAGGGAAATATTTGAAAACCCATTTGTAAGTTCAAAATTTAATAATACTTATTATTATAAATGCAAAAACATATGTGAGTCCTTTGTATTTGCTCCGTGAGTCGGACGTATTCGTTTCAGTTAACCAGGTCCGAAAGTCTAAAACGATCTGAATAAATGAAATTTAGCACAGCAATAGGATAACCTATTGCTGTGCTAAATTTAAAAAGGTTGGAATACTCGTAGTACAAAGGTTGCCATCTAACCGATTACTTCGTCTTATTTTTGAATAGATATATCTTGTTAATTATCTAGTATTAGTAGCCGAGCCCAAAAAAAATTTTGTAATAAAGGCTAGGAAGATGATGATATCTCAAAAATTTCGTCATCTGTTTTAGCATGTATTGTATTTCTGTCACCAAATAATCCTACAAGCGTATCTCATAAAACATAAGCGACAGTATAGGCAGGCAAACATTACCGAACTCTCCACCTCTAGCGCTACTCCGATACAGCCACTCTAGGGCGTGGAAGCTGTCACTTCATATGATTTATGCCGTACCGGCGTTGTTCTGTGCTAATGCCCTTTATACTCTGAGATGAAAATAAAAAATGAAAGGATATTTTAGTTGCACAGTATTAATTACGGTTCTTATAAGGTACTTTAAGTGCTAGAACTAATTCGGATATAATTTCCAATCAATTCCTCATTCATGAGAAGCACAAGTCAGTTTTTTGTACGGTAAAGTTGGTTAAAGATATATTTTTCAAGAGTTTCAAATATTACCCCTAGATTCCCCCTTTCCCTGTGTTACCGAGTGGAGATTTGTAAAGCAATGAAGGGATTTTTTAACACTTGTTTTCTATCAAACTGAGATATCACTTTAGTCAAGCTGGCTAATATATGCTGCAACTTGGCTCTCCCATGAAGAAAGTTCCTCACAGGAGATGGTACTAACAACAAGCAACCTTTACCAAGAGAGTGAAGGAAGTTTAGGTAAAAAGCAATCTGATTTTATTATAAAAGGTACCGGACATAAAAAGTTAGTACCTTTTATGTCCGGTACACCGGACACTACTGCAGGATGCACTTGAATAGTGAAGTGCATCCTGCAGTAGTGTATATGTACAGATAAACTCATAAACATGCGGAACATCTGGTTATCTTTAGTTTAACTACCGCTTCAGCAGTTATACTCCTAGTAGGTTATCACAGAGCGACAGGTGACCCCATAAATTATAGTTCTAGTTAAATATGATAGCAAGAACTATGCTACTTTCCTATTTATTCAATCATTTTGAACCACGAATTTTGTTAGAATTAATAACGTAACCAAATGAATTTAATGTTGTGATTTAAATGTTTACTCCAATGTTGTCCGGGACTATAAATTACTTGCTTCAAACCTGAAATATCTTCAGAAACAAGTTCTACGGAAAATTACTTTCAATAACCCTTTAAAAAAAGGAGATTTTTTTGCATTTATACAATAAATATCATGATTATAATTAAAACCGTTGTATAAAACAAAATTAAAGCTTAATATTTGATAAAGCCGTGACAAATGGTTCCTGCAATTACACTATGAGATGGAATAGAGGCTCATTGGCCATATCACACGCACTTACGTCAGCTAACACGTAACTACCGCTCCATTAAGTAAACGTATCTAATCCCCGCATCACTAAGGATTATTAACCCTTAGAGTTTATTACCTGTGCACTCCTCAATACTGACTGAGCCGAGACTAACTTTATTTCGGACCATTCGACCCTTCAAATCCCTCTTTAATGACCAGCCTTTAGAAGTGTGTTCGTATTAATGATATCGCTTTGAATATTTAAATTATTTTTAAGCATTTGCTTGTATGAATATGTTGGCAAAATATTATTTGCAAAAATAACTAAATCGTTACCGAACCCACATTTATTAAAGAAAAACGAGAAGGTGTGATTAAGTAAAGTAAAAATGTAAGAAGTGGATTAAATTTTGTGTTAAGTGACTTCACAATATATTGATCAGAAGTATAAATACTTACACATTTAATAACAAAATAATCATAAAAAATTGTGAGCAGTTGTTACCATACGCTACAAAACTGCTAGTAAGCAATAATAGCAAATAGCGTTTATTGCAATAAAACATATGACATGGATTAAAAAAAATAATTTATCATTATAGATAATTAATTGATAATTCCATCACTGACTGTACGTCCATAAAATAATAGTTGTAGTAAAAAGAAATCCATTATTTGAGGCCGTCAGCGCAAAAACGGCCTAACCCACAATTTTCCATATTCCGACTTAACTACAAAAAGTGATTCAAAATCTGATAAAATATCATGCTAAATCGGCCTATCTTTAATTTATTATCCTCAGTAAAAGTTACGCTGCAAAACTAGTTTTTGAATTTATTATTTTTTTATTAATCGTAATGCAAGAGTGGCCTAAGCCGCTTAGGCCATTTTTGCATCCCGTTATCACAAATTTTTGGCGGGACAGGCTGCTGTAATGACGAAGTGTACGTACGACGAGAGTGAAGATCTACCTACTCCGGATCCGAACCTGAATTTCTGGAAATGTATAAAACTTAATTCTTCAACTTCTCAAACTGTAATATTTTTATTGGAATTAAAAATGTGACTAAAACGTTCACTAACACAAAATAAATGAAGGAAAACGAACATGCCATATATAACTACAGTTGTGACAAAAAGGTGTTACTTTTGTAAAGGTTGTGACTTTTATTATATGTGAAGTAGAATCTAGGAATTCATATCTAGGTGTCGTCATCAAAAAATAGAGAAGCTAAATGTAAGGATTATAAGTTAATTTCAAAATCCAAATAGAATTTCGCGTTGTATTATCTAGCTATGTTAGACATGACTGTGTTCTAATTTATGTCTATTCCGTGTAATAATAATCATAAGAAGCATCAAGTCAATGGGCAAAACCTAATTTTTATAATAATATGTTATAACAGGACAGGTAGACTGATTGTCGCTGGAAACGATAATACTTATATCTTAGAGTGGAGACCGCAATGAACGTAATGTAGGGTGTTTATCAAAGGATTGATATAGAATGCCTACGAGATCGAGGTGTCTGAAGCTCCTTGGGGGAGACCTTTGTTCAGCAGTGAACGGCGATATTTTGATAAAAAATCGAGAATGTCGTGCCCGCTTGCACCATTAATCGAAGGACTACTCCGAGATGAATTTGACATTACCCCACAAAATTTATAAATATGTATTTGTAATGTGTCTTTAATTATTCAAGAGCACCCTGGCAATGTTAAAAGTGCCTAAAACACTTTAGGCCGAAAAAACCTATTCTGAAAGTTTTCATACTAAAGCGGACAGTGTACTCAATTCGGTACAACCCTGAAATTATATGAAAACTAAATTATTTTAATTTTTCACTTATATTTGCTGTTTTTGTATCCTTATTTCAATATAGAAGTAAATATATTTTTTATCATATTGGTAATTGGCGTTTACCAATATTAAAAAAAAAAACTGCCTCGTTGGTTTAGTGGTTAGCGTATGCAACTGCTAATCAAGAGGTCTCAGGTTCAAATCCCGGGTCGGGACAAAGTGTTTTTGGGTTTTTCTTAGGAAATCCTAATAGCAACCCGGAGTTTTGAAGTTTGGAGGTGATTCACGCCCGTGCCTCGGAGAGCACGTAAAGCCGTCGGTCCCGGTTGTCATGAACATCTATGGCAATCGTTATCGGGAAGTCAGTACCCTTAAATATATTGAAAACTAGTCTTCGAATTTCAGTTCTCCCTTACGGTTGCGGAAGTCCGATGCCAGTCGCTCCGTGGAAAAACTGAAATTCAGGTAAAACCTGTTGAACTAGTAGCCGACCCCAAATAAACTTGGGAATAAAGGCTAGGAAGATGATTGGTAATTTGCGTTTGACCTCTAATGGGTTAAGTTTTTTTTTTATAAAACCGGAAGTATCCAGTACTAACATCTTTTATAAACGGCCTAACCTTGGTCATAGTGGTGA
Organism: Phragmatobia fuliginosa; assembly: GCA_932526445.1. Classification (NCBI taxonomy): domain Eukaryota; kingdom Metazoa; phylum Arthropoda; class Insecta; order Lepidoptera; family Erebidae; genus Phragmatobia; species Phragmatobia fuliginosa. The sequence goes on along the minus strand of OW052078.1, from coordinate 14,172,577 downwards.
ATCGGTAAAAGAACTTTAAATGCAAAAGTGGCCTAAGCCACACAAATAATACAAATAAATGGATTAATTTCAAAATAACAAACTTCATTCTGAAGAATTTAGGACGGTAATTGCATAAAATATGCATAAGGACTAAAATCCACTACAATAAATTATATGCAAATTAATGTGAAATTCGTGATTATACAAAACCTATTATTTTCATACTGTTTGTCTCAAGGTTAGGCCACTTTTGCGCTGACAGCCTGATTTATGCTTAAAATTTAAGGCTGAAAATGAGTCAACTAATCACAAAATTGTCTGAAAAGTTTTTTATTATGAAATCTCATGCGTCTAACACCATACAGTGGAACCCGATCAGACTTATACAACACGAGATACATATAACCAAAGCCTTCTATTGGAAAAATAATGGATTTCTTTTTATTTCACTGTTTATAAACATCGTATTGAAAAAAATATTTGTGGCGATTTCCACTCACAGCGCGACGTAAAACATACAACAGCGCCATCTGCCCCAGAAACATTGAACTACGAAGAAAACACATAACGATCTATACGAAGTAACTACTAATCCTAAATCGCGAAAGTGACATTCTCGCGCCGATTACCATATATACAACATTCCAACATCAACTGTTGGACAGTGGCCCGGGGGGCAAGATCACCTCGCCTGGTCGGAGGATCCTCCTTTTGTGTTGGAGGAACACGACACCCGTTCCTCTACATATTATTCAGTAAAGAAAAAAATATATTTCATAGTAAATATACTGTTAATTACTAAAATTATTGTTATTATTCAATAGTATCTAACCCCCTTCTTCCACAATGAGAGTGCACACTTCAATACTATCGTATAATTTTCACATACGTCTGTCTACACAACACTATATTAACATAGGCCTTTTGTTTGATGCGCAATTACTAAACGAACAGCCATACACAGCCTGATATATTGTGGAGGATTTGTCAACGATATTTAGTTACTCGTGCAGTTTGTGCTTTAGGGAAAATAATATGAATGTCTGGCTTATGGAAATATTTGAATATGTACAGAGCCCGGTTAGTTTACTTCAGTGCTTAGAGTTCAAACGTATTGTGTAAATCTGTACAAAATTTATCTGTTGGATGCTTTTGCAAATTACTGAAATAAATTTCAGAACATTTATTGTTCTTACTGTCTCATTCTATATTCATAATTTTAATCGAATTTATTAACGGAAGTTGTAACTAAACACAATAGGCACTACATAAGTGTAAATTAAATTGAGAAACTATAAAGAATCCGCGATTTTCTCCATATCTACAGGCCAGCAATCAATCGCTCAAAATAAAAGCTCAAAATAAAAGAAAAAAAATTCTTGACCACGTTCTTTATTCAAAAATCACCTTGGGATCATCTGAAGTTAGTTACATCAAATTATGTATTTAGTAGATATAGCCAACAATTAATAATATCAATCAATAAACCTTCACACACATATGTTTGTTACAACCAATAATATTACAGAGAGGGTGACTTACTCACACATACATGTGTATATAATAAACAGACATCAAATTAACCGCATGATTGACTTGTCCTTACCACTAATTGCCCTTAGCCGCCGGTTAATTGGGAAAAAAAACCTTTCCTATCCTTTTGAATGTGACCAACTAAGTGGAAAATTGTCATAATGCTGCAGGCATTTGTGTTTATTCAATAGAAATGTGACTAAGAGTATATAAAAAAACTATGGGAATAATATTCAGAGTGAAACCTGAACAGTTTTTTTTCAATATTTCTCGAAATAATTCAAATAATAAACAAGAAATTTTGAAGTTAAATGCAAAATGAGAGACCGATGCTGTTTTCTACTGCGTTGAGTTTTGTTTCCGTTACGAATGTTTTTAAGTTTGAAATGTCTCTCGAGACAAAGGGTACACTCCTAATATAGGATCTCTCTTAAAAAACAATTTAACCACAGATTAATCAATTTCAGAGGTATTTAATTCATGGTATCACTTAGAGGTTTCTTCTGTACAACACTTAAAGCAAATAAGTAATGAATTACTAATATTATTAAAACACCAATTAGATTTATATTTTTGATTTAGATTTGGAGTTATAAAATTCAGGAAGTACTTTCATTCTAGTGAATAGTGATTCTGACTGCTAAGGTAAATGTCACAGGTTCCATTGTTTTGCCTTGTCAATAAAAAAAAAATCTATAAAGATTTATAACAGTTTCATAGATAAAAATATTATAGAGTCAGCAAACGGACCCCAGATACCTTTATGGTACCATCGATCACCCATAACCCTTCGTGCACAATACCTGCTAGTTTATAAACCTATAAAATGTGATATATTCATGGATTTTTATGACACATATAATATATTACTTGTAAGGGTTTGTGTAACCGCAACAATAAAATGTATCGTAATAATATTGTGCTATGTCCAAAACACACGTCTTTATAGTTTTATTTATTTACTGTGGTTAGCTTACGGGAATCCAGAGGGTAAAATGAGAATAGAGGGTTAAGTAAAAAATAAACAGACTTCCCACATGGAGGAACTTTCCAAGTTTTATCATCGTCATCAGCTTTACACGCAATTTGGTTCTATCTTCAGCTTCTCGCATCCGAGCTCCTGCTAACAGTCTTGAACCAATCATTAATCCAACTAGCCTATGGACGGCGTACACTATGTTTGTCGAGACGCGTTCTCCACTCAAGTACCCCCAACGGTTATCGGTTCTACGGCTGATATGGTCAGCCCAAATAAACAAGACGCAAATAGATGCTTATATACTATTGATTTACCAGATTGTGCATTCACCGTACATGTGTTTGATGGTCGTATATACACGTACACTAAGGAAAACACTTAGATAGTCCTAGATTGAATCCTCATAATTCGTGATTTAACAGTGTTAAACATTTTCAGACTGTCAAATTTCAACTATTTAGTGGTTCAGTATAACTTGAACTCTCCTTATTTACACTTTTGTATCAAGACAGGTCAAAATTATATATACTGAATAGATATGTAGCCGTTTTTGTAGTTTTTTTCTTCATTATTTACATTGCTCGTTACTGTCTGCATTCGCAGCAATGATGTGTGGTTTCTCCCACTCTTGGATTCTGCTCATGCTTTCCATCAGGCGGGGTAGAGTCACTTTGGTAGGCTATATATAAAAAAAAAGAAAAAAAAAAAATTGCATGAAAATTTTGCTTTGAGCTCTACTTAGGACATTATATAGTGAATATAATATGATGTTTTTCCGTGCACCGCTTTTGTTTAAAAAAAGCACAAAGTATTTTACTTACATACATATTAAAATTGAAATTGGATTTAATGAGTAGATGGTATACAAAATTAAACATCTATAACCAGTACTAGGATGTCATTAATAATAAATATGTAGGCGAAGTTACATTAATTAATCTACAAACTAAATCGAGTGACCGTCCGGTCGCAGCCTGAGGCTATCATTACAGTACTACTGTCCTAACTAAACTCGCTTTGTGTTTATGTGTATTGTAAACTCGTCTATGGAACTTGATGTTCAGACCATGTGGCGCTGTGGTTGTCCATTCCCTGCTTATATTAAATTACATCTACATACAGATATCTGGAAATATCTGAACTAACAATAAAGTATGGTAATGGTGCAAGTTGTGTTGGGTCGCAAATTAACATGGGCTTAGTTTTTTTAGATAGCATTGGAGTGAACATATTGATGATGATTGAAATGATGGGAACTACTACTGCTCTTGTATAGCTATGAGCACAAGAGAATATTATTAGGAATGTATGCAATTTGTAGGAAGATTTTATAAGTCATTAGAATAAAAAATATTTATCTTAAGTTAAAGGTCATTAATCCAACTCTTTACATACGAACTGGCACAAACCCATCAAGTGACAGTACACGTATGACATACACAATATATAAGGAGCATCTCCAGGAAGAGTCAAGACATTTAACAAAACCAAAACTCCAGCTCATCAATGAATAACTTTCCCAAATAATCCGCGTTTTCAGACAAACTTTAAAATTCTTCTTTATATACAAACATTGGTAAGAAAAATCTTTACTTACGAAAAATAGTATGGATATAATGATTTCAATCACACCTTGACTCACCTTGTGTATTCCAATTTTATAAAACACAACAACAATGTACTTTGAAACCCACCAGAGAGGGTTGGTTTCAAAAACTCTAATGTTATAATATTATGTTTTATAATGCACTAATGTATACTAGTCCAAATGTTATCTATAAAATCATTTTTTTTCTCAACTGAATAGAGTGCCCCCCCCCCCCCTGTAACTTCTAAAATAAGAGAATGATAAAACTATAAAAATATATGATGTACATTACCATGCAAACTTCCACCGAAAATTGGTTTGAACGAGATCTAGTAAGTATTTTATTTAATACGTCATAAATCATAAACCGCAATTTCCCTTTCATTCAATCAATACACTATTAAAACATCGATCAAAGTTATAACGAACTACTAGAACTTTTATATCGTGTTACTTGCTGCTACGGAACCCTTCACGGGCGAGTCCGACTCGCACTTGAACGCTTTTTTGTACATGGCTAATCAATAAAATATAGGAAAACATTTAATATAAAACACTTTGCATTCCATTTAAGCTAGTACGACTTTACCGTTCCTAAATCCATCAGTCCTAAAATCATTAATTTCCCTTTAATTTATTTTTCCTCTTCCTCCTTCCTCTTCCTTCCTATTTACCTTTCCTTAATCTCTAAACTCCCACTTCTGGCTATTCTTTATTCATTTACACAATTTATTTTGAATTTTTCCATCTGCTTCTGTAGCACCTGGGTGGCAATAAGCCTGCTTCCTATTACGTAAACGAGATAGTGTATAATACGATTCGCCTTTTCATCCCGGGAAATATGCAAATACATACATGCATACATACGTACATACATGTATGTAAATATATATTTACCTACCTAGTTAAACTGTCTAAATAATAAATATTATTTTAATGAGTTTTATATCAACCCTGGTGATAAATATTACCTCAATAACTTGTTCCATTTAATGTGACGTAAGTAGTTTCTGAATGTAAACGAAATCTGACTCGCTTTAATATTTAACGTGTCCGTAGATAATAAGAAACGTTTTAAGTTACATTTGAAGCTCGAGGCGTGCACTGAAATCGAGAAACGCTAGAGTCCGATAAGTCAACTGTATTTCATCTTCACTGCCACAAACGTTATCTTTGTTTTATACATACCTCATCTCATACTACGAAAACTCATTTAAACATAACCCTTCTCATTTTTATTTTTTTAAACAACTCCCGCATTAGAATATAGATCTTGTATTGCTTTAAAAACATATATGAAACGGACAGAAAGAACACCCAGGCTCATATCTAAACAACAATATCTAAATCACACAATCAATTTTGTTTTTTTTTAATTCACAGTCGATAACAAATTTAAAGTACATTACTCCCAAAACAATTAGGTAATTGGATTTGTTTCAAGTAAATCAATTAATTATAGTACATAATTAAGTAGAGTTGGGCAAAAGGAAAATACATTATTAGGTATTTTTACATTCATTCTATTCCTGTGATTTTTAACATTTCATTTTATTTTACATTTTATTTGCGTATTTTTGTATCACTATTATCATCATGAACATTGAAGTACGTTTACCTATAGTAGAAACTTTTGTAATCTAAATCTAGCCAAATTGTACTGTTTATCTATATACTTTGAAACTCACTATAAGTGAATACTGAGTGACAAATATCAATAGTAGTAGCTGTACAAAGCCAGCTGCAAGCAAAACATGCATTATGTATAAGTTTTTATAAGACACGTCAGAAAATGCAATTTGAAACAAAGTATCAAGTTTAATGCGATCCTCAGATTAAAAATAGTGTGGAAACACTGAAGCGAAGCATATGAAAATGATTTTGATGAATTGTGTGCAGTAAAAGTTTTTGTAACATGAGATATGTTAGATTGGAGAATGGAAAGTTGAAAAATTCTGTAGATCGGGTAAAGGTAAGTTAAGGTAAGGAAAGTGATGATTTGGAGGTACGCTTACAACATCGTAAAACTAACAAAACATTTGTTGACCCACACAACTTCTTTTGCGTCTCTTTTCTTATTTCTCTTTCTTTTCTTCTTCTTTCTTACTTTTTTTTTCTTATTTGTCCTTCATTAGTCAAATATTACCTTGTCGCGGGGGTCTTTACAAACACAAGCATACAATAAAAATTCGTGGACCACACAGAGTGTTATCCTGTGTAGGATTTGGACCCACAACTCTTGGCGCAGTAGAAAGCGACGACGACGAAATTGATGCTCGGCTCCTAATTTAATAGGTTTAAATAGGTATAAAGCCTATTATTACAATAAATTTAATTTAATTTGGTATAGTTCAGTACGGATACATTTATATGTGTATGCATTACATTCAGCCAAGTCGTATAAAACATAAAAAAATATTTAAAAAAAATCGTACTCCTGAAATCTAACATAAAAAAAAATATTAAAAAATTTGAAACTTATACAATTTTTATTCCAATTAATTATTCGTCAGTATCAAACGTGTAATTTCAACTAAAATTTAAAAGTACCATCGTATTTTATAAACAATACTTTATAGAATATTTCAGAGATAAGAGAGAACAAAGAAAAATTAAAACCTCACTAATTAGAACTTAATCCTATCCATTCTCCTAATTGCCCCCATCAGGTAATAACTGTAATAAAATAATTACCGACTCAAGGAAAAGAATGCTTTATTATTCTGAATTAAAATATTAAAATCTGCAGTGTAATCCGTCAGACGCTTGTACACAAAATGGTTGGATGAAATTCAAGATGGCGGACTCAGGTGCAACGGTTTTATTCTGGATTTTGTATTTTTCTGTTTTGTTTGAAGAAAGTGTTTTGATCTTTTTAGGTAAGCTTGGAGGAAATTAACATTTTATACATTAAATAGAATGAGTCCTTTGGAGCTTGCTTACATTTTTGCATTATCGAGCATTATGATAAAAAATATAAATATGCAGGTATCTTTGTGTGCAGAAGAACAAAGGAATGTGTGCTTTTTATTTATACTAAAAAAGGCTGTTATTCCCGCAAAGTAACGCCGCGGAGCGAAGCTAGTCTAAAAATGTTTGTCTATATTACTCTTATATCATTATCTTTCTGCCAGTCAATCGTCAAAATCGGTTCAGCTGTTTCAGACATTACCCAGAACAAACAGACAGACATTTTTTTTATAAATTCGTTTATTGAAGAACAGTATATACTTTAATGTGCATTTAGTAGAAACCGGTTCATTTGATATTACAAACAGACATTTTATTTATTTTTATAAAAAAATTCAAAAATAAAAATAAAAATTCAAATTTTGTGAAATTGTGAGTTTATGTATTGTAACGGGTAATCACTGGTTTTCAAAACCGAAAAAATATATTTTTCCAGTAAAGTATCATTATTTTCCAATGTCATAGGCTTTATATGAATCTGAAAAATTAAATCCGACTTACCTGCGGGTACAGCTAGCTAGAGTCACAAGCTACTAATGAAACTAATGAATTTGAATTAATATGGTTTACTTCCCTAAAAATGTAATTATTTTTACACCAATTTCAGGAAAATTTCATTATGTACTCTAGAAATATTGAGCAAAAATAGATAGCAAATTAGAACCGATTAACTCATACAAATCATGCAAATCATTACATTTTTTTTGTATGAGTGCGAGATCGGAGCCCCAAGGATAACGAAGCATCTCACTTGGCTACTATAATGTGGGTCACCATACCGCATTGTGTGCACTCCACTCTTACCCCTACTCCTGAATGTTATTCATGCTTTAGGGCCACCGCAGACTAGCTACTTTTAGCATCGGCGATCGGCAACTAGTCGCTTTTTAGAAGCTAAATACAGCGACCGAACGCTCCACACCGCACACTTAAAAACGCCAAACGCGGCGATCGAGTCGCTTTTTAGAAGCGCGACACAGCAGCTGAACGCTACTCTCCGTACACATTCGGATGCCGGTAGCAGCGACTTGGCATCTGAGCAGTCGCTAAAACGCGCGTTTCCGATACCGCGATCGAACGCAGGAAGTCGCTAAAACGCGATGCAGCATCGATGCAGTCGCCAAATCGCCGATCGCCGATGCTAAAAGTAGCTAGTCTGCGGTGGCCCTTAGATCAGGCAGAGTAGAGTCAGTTTAATTGACTCATAAAAAAAACTATTTTGAGTTACTAATTTTAATTTCTTATTGTTGAGGCAACAAGAACGGAACGCAACGGTTTCCCCCACGCCCGGGCCCGCTGGCGCCAGCTGAGCCGTGTGACACTCACAGTACTATTCATGTTACTCTTTACCGAACCTTGTAATCTTCAACCATTAAACTAATTTATCTTAAGCAATTGCATTTGAATGAAGAAGATCCATATCAACAACACTTATCATAATAGTAATATAGTTTACTAAAATTACAAGTATTCGGTACTATTGATAAGATATAGTATAATTGTTAATTCGTAAAAGGAATATGTTACCCTAACAGTCGGGTTAGAAACGAATACTACATACATTACACTAAAACCATATTCACCATAGTAATATAATATGTGCATGATTCACTTTAATTTCAGCAACTAAGGGTGTATACATAACCTTGTTTGTATCTCGACCAATTACCCAAAATATCTTTACCCACTGAGCGATCGCTTGCGGCATTTTATCAAATTACCTAATGGAGAACCGCTTTTAAATTATTCATTACTTAATTTACACACAAGTGGATATGTTATATATTGGCGGCATGTACAAGTTAAACAAGAACAACGTTGATTTGTTCTTTTTAAACATTCACAAACATCTATTTTTTAACCAAACAAAGGTTTTTGAATGTTTTTGCTCGAATAATGCTATTCTAGATTTTCGTTGCATGCTTTCTAGTTTTTTATTGTCCCTCAATAAAATACGTTTATTTTAGTATTATAATTACTATTTATTTATCATGTGGTATAATTTATAAGATTATATTTATTAACTTGGAATCAGCAAGGAAAAAATTAAACTATGAGTAACCCCCTTAAAGAGATAAGAAACTTATGTAAATATATATTTCTAAAAATATGTATACCGCACTCATATTTTAAAAACAATTCAATATAGTGGTCGATTAAATTTATATTTTCTTGCTTTCAAATTATCTTATTTTCTACATTACATTACAAAAATCAGGATGGTAAATGCTAATTACACGAAAAATAATTTCTTATTGGTAAGTGCAATATTTTCAGACTGAATTGTTATGACAAATATTTCATTGTTGCAGCTGTTCGACTATGGAATGCAGTACCGTTGCAATGCTCAGCAGACCTTCTCTGGGTGTGTTCAAAAAGAGAACCAGGGATTATTATTTGTTCCTACAATCATCAGACTTTAGTATCTAATTTCTCTTTAGTATATAAGGCAGTAATTGTTTATAATTACATATTTTATATGTGTAATTGCATTGTGTATATGTATAACATATTTTACTGTGGGAACTAAAGGTAATGTATTTTTTTTTTCTGAGACCCAAATTTCTAAGAGGAAAACAAACATTAGGTGGTAATAGCAGTTTTGACGCTCACGTAATAATAATCGCTTCAAAAGGATAAATAAAAAAATACCTTCCGTAAACTACATTATTTGCTCTCCCCACCTTCCATTATCCTGTCTATCTTCAAAGTCTACACAAATCGGGCGATATGCAGCCTCAGGCAACAATTTGTCTAATGTTGTGTTCAAACTACTGAGTATGTTTACTTAGTAACCTATATCTGCGGTTGTTCACCGAAACCATATAACTATAGTGATACCGACTTGTAATTTGGTAATTAGATGTCACTAATGGCATAATACAGCCTACATACATTAAAGTTTAACGTGCTGGTTCATGTAATAATTGAATGTTCCAAGTAGTGATGTTAGGATTGTAAGAACATCAGAGTATTCATATATTTACTAGCTTTTGTACATATGTGACGGAAAACGTGGTTATAATTTTTCAAGTTAAAATATGGCGTATGAGGCTATGACTCTTAGGAATAACATTTCTTTCTATTGGGTAATTTAATGGAATTTTCAAAATAGATACAGACATTACCCCCTGTAAAGGTTTTCTCCTCACAAACTTTTCTTCTTTATTATATTATTATAGATGAAATTAATGTTGTCAATGATATCACCACTTAAAACTTACAATAAGTTATAATCAGAACTCTTTAAAACTTTATACTGTCAGAAATACTCGTAAATAAAAAAATCCATCTTATATCGAAAATAAAAAAAAATACGTCATATTGTAAACTGCATACATACATATTGTTGACTGTGAAACCTATTTCAGGGTAATAGAGCACCGCTGTCTTCGCAAATGGGCCTGCTCATCCGGGGCGGTACTACCCTCACACAGAAGACCAACCTGAAACAAATTACAGCATTAATGCTGTCGTGTTGCGATGGTGAGTGCGAGACCAGAGACCCGATGACGCAGAAGTATCTAGGCCACCGAAGTGTGGGTCGCCATGCTGCATTGTCTATATTTACAATGAGGATAGTGACCACAACTCTTTTATTCTAGCTTTGATCTTTGATTCTACTCAAGCTATCATCGGGCAGAGTAGTCTAAGTATAAGTTTATATACAAAAGAAAAATCACAGGAGACCGAAGAGCTGGCAGTTATCTCGGACAAAGAATTCGTCTAGCAATTCAAAGGGGGAATGCTGCCAGTATCTTCGGAACCATGCCTAAAGGGACTCCTTTTAATGATATATTTTAGTTATAATATTATATTTTATTAAGGTTTTTAGTTTTAGGTTAATTGTTTTAGTTTAAAACCAATATTGTACATACTATGCTCAATAAAAGAAAAAAACTAACGGATAGTCTAGTACATAGGGTAGAATATTGGTTCTGTTCCTACGTCTCTTGGTCTTTTTAAGGTAATCGCACACTTATCAGAGGCGAGCGCGTCGAACGAGCCGAACGAAACGAATTTAAGAATTCTTTATATGAAATCTCATGAAACCTCGCACACTTACCCGCGTCGAATCGTCCGCATCTAGAAGAACCCAGAAATCCTAGACGAATTCGGATGACGTCATAAAATTCGGCGCGGATGATGCGGTCGCCTCGATCGATGCGCCCGCATTCTATCAGTTGCGTATGACAGAGCAACACACTAGTACTATTTCTTGAAATGATTTCTTCGACGCGGTCGATGCTTTCGGCGCGGTCGATTCTTCCGCTGCGGATAAGTGTGCGAGGCCTCCTTGACTTCGGTTCGTTCGGCGCGTTCAGCGCGGATAAGTGTGCGATCACCATTTTGCGTCTCTTTTCTCTTCTATAGACTATTGCTTGACACAGGTATCTCTTTAAAAGGCCTAGATAGTATATATGTTTTTAATTCCTAACACGTTAATTGCCAGTTTCTTAAGCCGTATTAATTCCATAAAACATACAAAGCAAAATAACTGCAATATATTAAAGGGTGAAATTTTCAATATGAAATTCAGACAAGTGCTCACATAATAACTGATCTATACAAAGGCGTAATACCTCAATTTGAATATAAGTTGATATGAAAAGAGATGATATGCACCAATTCGGCAGGTCCCCGTAATTTGTGCGAGACAGAGAGACGGAACAAATGGCCGCGATCAATCCCCTTCCACACGGTTGGAAAATGAACGCCTAATGTGCGTCATCGCATTTGCACATAGCGCTCAATTCCATCAATACAATGAGATAGGAACTAAAATGGATATTATATTTGTTTTAAGCTGACTTTTTTTACCGAGGATTAGTTCATGTGGTATTCGTTAATATGTTTTGGTATAAATAATAATCACTTTTCTCACTTTCATCTTAATGTATTCATAAACTATTTGATTAAAATTAGAGAGACTTTATTGTTGTACATATGATTCTGAGGATCATTTTTTTCCGTGAAACCGCATCACTCGGCTAATCTTCTGATATATAAAATTCTCATGTCACAATGTTCGTTCCCATACTCCTCCGAAACGGCTGGACCGATTTGTATGAAATTTTGTGAGCATATCGGGTAGGTCTGAGAATCGGCCAATATCTATTTTTGAAACCCCTAGGACGCGAGCGGAGCCGCGGGCATCAGCTAGTCTTATATATAAAATTCTCGTGTCACAATGTTCGTTCCCATACTCCTCCGAAACGGCTGGACCGATTTGTCTAAAATTTTGTGTGCATGTCGGGTAGGTCTGAGAATCGGCTAACATCTATTTTTCATACCTCTTGGACGCGAGCAGAGCCGCGAGCATCAGATAGTATCATATAAACTTCAATGAATCGTTCACCGCCGACTGATAAAGAACCATAAAAAACTTAAAACTACCATATCCATTTGAATCACACTTCTATGTGAATATTTATACCAAACAAATAACGTTCATATATCATACGTGTATCTCTCGAATTATATACTTATATTGAAGCTACGTGTGTAGATCTTCTCTCTCTATTTATCATATTACTATTGCAAAAGAAAATAAAAAGAGAATTGTTTTCAATGTATTGTTTATCATTGTGATTGTCAAAGCACTTTAGTCCACAGATCCGAGTTCATCTCCGTGAGTAGTCTTAAACTGTGTAGTTTGTTTATGAGTTTATCATATTATATTTGTTAAATCTTTTGTGTGTATCATAATAGCTCGTTAATCCACCACTGGTTTTCTTTCTTTCCTCTGCCTTTCCTTCTTCGAAAGCATTGCTATCTTCATGTATTGATTTTGTTCATAAGATCATAAGTAAGTAATCTTTGCATTAACAACTTTAATTATGACATTTCAACTAGTCCATTTAGTCCTAGTATACATTTAGAGTTTCACAACATTTTAACTTCAGGTTACCTTAGATATATAAAAAGTTTATTAAAACTTCCAAATCTTAACCTTTTATATGTGCGACAGAATCAATGAAGGTTACATATTATTGTTCCATTTCTTGTTCAAAATGAAATATCTTCTGATATAGCAGAAAAACTAAGAGATCTCGACCCTTCAGAGGTAATTCAATAGATCAATATAATGTGTATTTTTATTGGCTGTTCTATTAAAATAACAGTGGTTCCGAGACAAAATTATATCGGAATGGCATCTTGTGACATACATGTGTACTCGTACCATAGAAATACATAAATAAATAAAATTGAAATTTCAAATTAACACTAAATACATATGATTTCTTTTAATTTTGTTAGTTAATCCGTCTGTCTGTTTGTTTCTACTAATCTCTGGAGCAATGATTCTGAACTTTGTACCTTTACAATAACACCCGCGAGTAAACACTAGTTCAGTGAGACGGGCTCATCTAGTAATTATATAAATATGGTAAAATATTTTTTAAGCCCGAAAAGCTTTACTGATAGTTTGTCTAAGCTTTTACTTTTTGTGTTAGTGATTTGTATAATTATACAAGATTTGTTTGTTAACTTATAAAGCGATAGAGCAAGAATATTTCTTTAAAAAACAGTTACTCTTAAGTCGAGGATGTCACGTTAATATAATACTCGGCAATTTCATTATGACCATACCGTATCTGTGTAGAGGCAACTATCGAGTTATGAAAATTATAACTCTAGTCTCTAGCACAAATCTCTAAACAAATCTCTGTAACAAATTCTCAATTCGAGTAGATAAAAGAATCTAACAAGATTATTTTTCGAAATATTTAGATATACACTTGTATATCTGCATATTTCAAACGGAAAATATAAGCAGGTAAGCTAATATGATAGCATGTGAATTTATAAATAATTTATGATTTAATGACATTCAGATGATATATTTGTCGTTCGCTTTATAAGTAGCGGGCTCTTTGATACGTGAAATTTACACTACAGGGTGTACATATATGAAATATTGTTAAAATATTAGAACACCAAACATTTGTTTTTTGACATAAGCTGTCACTGTAAAGAAACGTCATATAGAACATGACACTTGTCCTTTGCCTGCGATGCGAGTTTCTATACCCGTGTGTGTGAACAATAAATAATTCAAAAATAAATAAGTTTTTCCATAAAATCAATTGCTGCGAGTGTCCCATTCAACAAATATAATAATACTATTCACTTTTTAAGTAGTACTAATAATGCCAAAATCTTTGTTGAAACACAAATTATTTTCTAAACGTTTTTAAAAAAACATAAAAAAATAAAAAGTAGAAAATATGGTTTTACTCACGTATCAATTTATGTATTAGTCCAAATTGTTTGTTGGAAAGACAATGTAAAAAGGAGAACTTGTATAGATCACAGTCATGTATCATCAAATTTACAAGAAAACGTCGCATATTTATGGTAACCATGAATTTTCGTAGCTGCCGTAGCCAGTTCGTAGACGCATGTGTGTACTAGTAACAATGACTAATATATTTTTTTTGTTATTAGTCGTTATTACTTGCGCTCGTGTATTACGGTACTTTTTTAAATAAATAAATAAATATTTCGGACATCTTACATACAACGTCATCTATTCAGAAACTAATTGTATTATGGGTACTAAAAATCTGATATAAATTCATGAACATACTTTTTTTATAAATACATATTATACATAGAAAATCCACTACCACACAACAAGGTCTTACCTTATACCATAATATCTTATATCGTACGTCGTAACAGCTTTGAAAACGTCAATATTATTGTAATCTAAGGCAGTACTTTTAATATAACAGAAAAAATATTAAAGTATCAACCTGTATAGCAGAGATATAAAGAGAATTGCTGACAAAGGCGCGGTATACAGCAGCCGGATATATCGCCTCGGGTGCCGCCAAATATGCTAATACTAGCACGAATAACAATATAATATCGCATGTAACCTCGAGTGTGTGACAATAGAATTGAAGATTTTTACCTTTCAATAGATTTACTTATTTACATGATATGGATAGGTTTATGTCAATAAAATGCTACACATATCTGAATACTGAATGCCAAAAGGTACTACTGTTTAGTTGTAAACAACTATCTACAATAACTTTGCTATACTGATTGAACTTTCATCGTATTGAAAATTAATAAATACTTTTTCGTGTTTGTAATTAATGTTTAGATTTTAATTTGCAATAACACAATGAACTTTTTGAAAATCTGTATATCTGTATATAACTTCATTTAGTATTTTGAATGAGATGTATGTGAAAACCTAACTATTTATTACTAGCTTTTGCCCGCGGCTCCGCCCGAGTGAATGTTAGATATCGCTCTAAAAAGTAGTCTATAAAGTTTCCTTAAAATCCGTGCAGTAGTTTTTGCGTGAAATAATAACAAACATCCATACATCCCCACATATATAATTTCGCATTTATAGTGATGGTGATATTTAAAAAAAATGAGCCTAGTTTATTTACAATATTAAGTTAAAGCATATTTACACTATTTACATACAAGCATCAAAAATTTCCCCGCATCATCGCTTACTGGTAGCTTTCCCTAAAAAAACTATAGAATATATGAGAATAGCAATGTTGCCGTATATATTAGTAGGATAGGATATAATTCCTTTGCATTTCATCTGTCTAACAGTAAAAGGAGGTAGAAGTAAGAAACGCCGCTCTCCCGACAACTTTTTCCTGATTCACACACAAACATTCTCTCCACCAGTGATAGATAAATCTATCATCTACATAAAACTTTGAAACAATCCTTTAATACTTTAAATATCTCAGTGAAACCTAACATTTTACATCCTAAGTTCCACCCACGGAAATCCGAATAACAAAGCTTCCGTGCATTATACGGCAGCAAATAAAAAATAATCCTACCGACACATCGTCACAAGGTAGTTCGCCTAGGGCGAGACGCACTTTTTATTTGATCGCTTATATTGTTTCTTAGGTATATCCGTGTATTAGAATAGGGAGAGAAAAGAAGATTTTATAAGTAATCTCCATAAAAGTGTACGGCGTAGGTATCTACATGCTTTTAGTAATGGGTTTTGTAGTTTTTAGTTTATGAACAATAAACACATTATGATATGAGGAAATCAGAGCAAGCATATCCTGCGTACCGCTCTAACCTTACTAGAAGCCAAAAGAAGCCGAACACAAAGCTCCTGAAGAAGGAGAAATTACCAGACCCGACAACCCTTGACGGAACGTCTTAGCACCATCAAAAATGTAAGCCGACGCTACCTAAAGTAGGAATAGGCTATGAAGTATAATTATACTTCATAGCCTATTCCCACTTTAGGTGAATTTCACAAGCACATGAAATTATAGATTACTAGCTTTCGCCCGCGACTCCGCCCGCGTGTAACTCGATGATTGTAGTCAAAAGTAGCCTATGTGTTATTCTGGAATACAAGCTATATTACTGTAAAGTTTCATCTAAATCCGTTCAGTAGTTTTAGCATGACAGAGCAACAAACATACATACTCACAAACTTTCGCGTTTATAATATTAGTAAGGATGTTTCAAATTACATTTATTTCAAAACGTGAAATGACATATTTTCTGGTAATTTTAGTTTAAATATAAGTAAGTTTTAATGCAACAACAGTACTCGAGTATTGAATTTTAAAAGCATTCAAATTGTATATATAGAGGAGCACTTTCTTCGATATTTGTTTTATTATCTGCCAAGAAAACTCGTCAAACAATACTTCAATGACGTCACCTCAATAAAAATAAACAAAGCATCGATACTTTTATATCCCACACGGTAGAACCATAAACTTCAATAGAACAGAAACGTATTCACTCGGAATTTTTAAATTTTACGACTTCAAATACTTTAATCGACTTTTTATGATCGCTTTAGTACCCAACCAGTTAAAACACTTTTAAATATTGAATATCTGATTAATTGTCCGTAAACGTTTAAAATCCAGAGAAGTCCATACCGACCTACCTATTTCGATTCTGTCTGTCTGAAAAGAATCATAAATATTTATTTCACTCTTTTTAAGAGGAAGCACTAATATCACACACATCACATCACACACGTTATTAGTTGAAAACTTTTACTACGTAGATTATTGAGATATTTCAGTGCATAAAAATCCTAAATTACAACATTATGAATTCTCAATGGCTATGATCTAGCCATATGTGACCCCCTTTTTGGGTAATATATGTATAAAGAAAAAATATTTATACCAGTTTTCTATTAGGCTGGTGTCAATTCCGTCGAGCAGGACCATACATAGCGAAGCGTGACATCATAACTCTCCCACTGTCTCCCACTGAAGGTTCTCAAAACAATATTGTATGTCCAACAACGTTAAAATCGAACAGATAGCCGGCTAGAAGAAAATTAACCCCAGAAAATGTCTATTTAGTCATAAACATTATCACATCAAAAGATTTTCATAGTCCACTTATGGAAATGGGTACCTCCTTAGAATGGAAGTTTTGGTCTACTGTATCAAGCTGGACTGAACGGATTGGCATAGAGTTTGTCAAGTTATCCTTCTCTTTGAGGTTCTTTTTTCTTGCATAGTTGTCTTCTTTACACGTCTATTACGATACCGACGATACTGTGCTATATAAGGATGACAAAACACCACACAAAGTTTATCACAAGACTCAAATCATTACTTAACATTTCCATCATATAAATACTTCCATTATGACTATCCTTCAACGAGTGTTCATAACACTGTCTAGTAATAATGCAAATTGAAAATTCCCCGAGCTAAGGCGAAAACGTAATATTTCAGTGTCTAAACCTAACGCTTGCGTCAGACTTAAACCTAGTTTAAATGAAAACTAATTTTAATATTAATGCTACGTCTTATTGCAGGAAACTTTGAAAAGAAACATTTCTCAACTGTATAAAGGCAACCTTTCTAGATTGTTTCTTGTCGTCTGCGCTTATAAATAAACGTGATGAACGTAATGTATAGGGTTCTTACGAACGTATTAAAAGGCAGTGGACTGTAATGCTGATATTTTACTCGTCAAGGTATGATACAAAGAATAAATCGAAGTCGGTCCGTCCACGGTGAATCCAAAAGGCGAGTGTCGGTCGTTGGATGCGATGTTGAACCCGTCGGGGCCGACCCCACCGCTGTCCAGTTAGTTCCGCCGCACGCCGCGGCGCTGATGCTCGCTACAGTCCTCTGTAGATGTCGCAACATGCTCCCCGGGTTGAAGGCTGGAGGCTTCAAAATCTGGAAGGGGACATATATTATTAAATGCCCTGCGAATGATGCCGCCTGACGTTTTAAGCTCCGCCACTCTGGAGATGCCGTCGCTGCCTGGATAAAGCTTAATCACTCTCCCCAGAGACCACAGAAGAGGCGGAAGAGCCTTATCTTTAATAATGACAAGGGAGCCTGGTTTGAGCTCTGACTTCGAAGATCTCCATTTGGTCTTCGCCTGAAGTAAAGATATGTATTCCGTCTTGAAGCGATTCCAAAAATGCTGCCTTATAAGCTCTATTCGCTTAAAGCGTTCAAGACAATTTATGTTGCTGGATGACACCTCTGGATGCGGAATAGCTACTAGTGGTCGTCCAATCAAGAAATGGGCTGGAGTTAAGGCGGATAAATCACAGGGATCACAGGAAAGTGGGGTTAAGGGACGCGAGTTCAAAACTGCCTCAATTTGGGCAAGGCAAGTAGCCATTTCTTCGAAGGTGAAGTTAGTAATTTGTAGTAACCTACTAAGGTGATATTTAGTTGAACGGACAGCAGCCTCAGCTAAACCATTGAAGTGTGGACTATAGACAGGTACGAATTTGAAATGTATTCCTTCGCGTGCAACATGACCCTCAAGGTCTGATTGTGCTAGGAATTTCGTTAATTCATTGAAGGTACCCACAAAGTTTGTACCATTATCCGACGTGATACTAGAAGGCTTACCACGTCGTGATACAAAACGACTTAAGGCGGCTATGTAAGCTTCAGTCGATAGTGCCGTCACGAGTTCCAGGTGACAGGCCTTTACCGAGTTGCAAATAAAAATAGCCAAATAGCATTTCTACAGCCCCTACCTTTTCGATCGGCTAGCAACACTGGCCCGGCATAATCAACAGAACAATGCAAAAAGGGGAACTCCAATTCAGTTCTGGATGTAGGTAATTGTCCCATTACGGGCTGAACATTTTCAGCTCTATACCTGCAACACCGAACACATCTATGGTAAACGGCCTTAGATAGATTTCTACCACCTAAGGGCCAATATGTCAACCTTATGTTTGCTAAGAGTAGTTGTGGACCTGCATGTAAGTATTTTAAATGAAAGTAGTTAAATAATATTTTACTAAAATGATGCTTACCACAAATCAAAATAGGATATTTAGTATCAAAACTATATGGGGAATTACTAAGTCTGCCACCGACTCTTATTATACCCTTTGAGTCTAAAAAGAGAGACGAAGAAGAAAGTCTATTCTTAGTAGGTAGTGTCTTTCCACTTTTTAGAATAATATATTCATCAGGAAACATTTCTAATTGTACTTTAGACAGTATTAAATTTAATGAATTTTGTAGTTCACTTACTGATAGATACCCCTTCAATTTTAGTTTGTTTCGACAATTATAAACAAACCTTAGCAAATATGCTATTGATCTTTGTAAATGAGAAAAATTTGAAGTTTTATTAATTAGGTTACAAATTAAACCATTATAAGAAATGTTGTTATGTAAAACAGAACAACATTGCAACTCAGGCAATTCATGTTTCTCAATAACATTAGGCTTTTTTGGCCAATCAGCTTCATGATTTAATAAGAATTTGGGGCCGGACCACCACAATGAAGAACTACTGATGGAATCAGGCTTCACCCCCCGAGAAACAAGATCCGCCGGGTTGTCCGTCGAAGGTACGTAGCGCCACTGATGAGCTTCAGTAACATCCTGAATCTCATGAACACGATTTTTAACAAAACTTTTTAATTGAAGTGGTGATGTAGTCAGCCATCCAAGAACGATGGTTGAATCACACCAAAATGTACATTTACTCAATTTACATAAGGTTAAAGAGGCTAGTACTTTAATAAACAGCCTTGTAGCCAGTAAGGCTCCGCAAAGCTCAAGACGCGGCATCGTCGTTGGCTTTATCGGCGCTACTTTGTTTTTAGAGGTTAAGAGGTTTACAGTAACTAGTCCTGATTTATGCCCAGACCGAATATATAGACAAGCACCGTATGCTCGCTCTGATGCATCGCAAAAAATATGGATTTCATAACTACAAGCGTCATCACTAAGAACCCAACGCGGTATTTTCAATTCATTAAGAGAAGGTAGAATACTAGCAAAGCCCATCCACCGACTTCTAATCTCAACAGATACTTCGTCATCCCATGTACATTGGTCAATCCATAACCTCTGCATTATAAGTTTCGCCTCCACTACGCACGGACCTACTAAGCCCAGTGGATCGTAAATCTGGCTTATAACGGAAAGAATGTGACGTTTGGTTATTTTTTTATTTAGTTTAATATTAATTGAAAATGATAAAATATCCAAATTACAGTTCCAACATAAACCTAAAGTTTTGGACAGGATATTATCATTTGTTTCAGAAAATTCTAACAGATTATTTATTTGATCACAACTAGAGGAAATTTGTTTTAAAATTAATTTACTATTTGATCTTAATTTTCTTAAATTAAATTGTGCTGTTTGTAAAGTAGAAATTACGCCTTTACAAAGAGAAACAGTACCATTAATAGTGGAAGAACCTCCGATGTAATCATCAACGTAAAAGTCCTGACGTATGGACTGTTCTACTTCAGTATTAGGTGCACTTGACGCTAAACTAACTAAACATTTTGTTGCCAAATAAGGCGCCGATGTCATACCGTATGTTAATCTATTAAGAGTGTAAGTTTTTAATGGTTCGTCTGTAGTATAACGAAATACAATTTGTTGTAAAGGACGTTGAGAAGAATGAAGTTCTATGGCTCTGTACATTTTTTCTATGTCCCCGGTGACGACATACTTATGCTGACGAAAACGTATTAAAATAGAATAGAGGTCTTCTTGTACAGTTGGACCAGTCATCTGGATTTCATTAAGTGATACACCAGAAGAAGTGGTCGCCGAAGCGTCAAAGACTGTACGAAGCCTCGTAGTAAGACTCGACTCCCGAATGACTCCGTGATGAGGTAAAAAATAATTTACTTGTTGCGAACTAGGTACCGACTCCTTATTTTCAGTCATGTGACCTAAGTGTTCATATTCGCGCATAAACTCCATATATCTATTTTTGAAATCAGGATCTCTAAGAAACTTTCGTTCTAATGACAGGAAACGTAATTTTGCTTTACTGAAAGACTCGCCTAAGACTGAAGGATCTTTCTTCAGTGGCATTGAGACTATAAAACGACCGTCATAATTACGTGTAGTGTTCCTTAAAAAATGCTCCTCACAGGCGCGCTCTTCGGGAGACAAAGTGTGCTTTGTTGCTACCGTGTCTAACTCCCAGAAACGAGTTAAGTCTGGATTTGGTTCCTCACTTAAAAAATGACAAAGTGAGGTAGAAGAGTGTGAACGGGGTAGGTTAACAAACCCTGACACTAACCAACCCAGTTTAGTTTCATATAATTTGGGTAAGTTTTTACCCAAATCTATGGTATTTTTGCCTAAGACTGACCAAAATACATGGGCTCCGACTAATATATCTACTGTCGCAGGCTCATTAAACGAAGAGTCAGCTAGCTGTATCCCCGAAGGAAGAGGGATATCTTCAATATTTATAAAACAAGACGGTATAGCTGTGGTGATTTGAGGTAAAATATGACAGTCGATTGTAGTTCTATAGTCGTTATGAAGAGACTTTATAGTAAGACTACAAGACTGGTTACTTATAGAAGTATGTTTGTTAATACCTGACACCGTGGCGCTTTCACTTCGACGTGACAAACCCAGCTTACCGCAAAAGGATGTAGTTATGAAGTTGGCAGTGCTGCCGTTGTCGAGCAGAACTCTGGCAACGTGCTCAACGCCACTGCAGTCATTCACCTTCACCCGCGCTGTGGAAAGCAAGACGCATGGAGGAGTATTTAACTGCTTTAAATGAGACGAATTGACAAGACTGTTAACTGGAACAGTTGACTCATGAGGCTCTATAGTGTGTAAGTGCAAAAGCGTGTTATGCTTTTTCTTACAATATTTACATCCAGATAAATTACATTTATTTTCTGTATGACCTGGTCGTAAACAATTAAGACACACTTTACAATCCTTAGCCCTTTTTATTCGTTCTTCAATAGGAAAGGATTTAAATGTGTCACAATTATATAAAAAATGATTTTGATTGCATATGGGGCAAATTACTGATTTGTTGTAAATATTAATAGCTGATTTATTTTTATTGTAGCTAGAACCTTGGTTGTATTTTATGTCTGTAAAACAATTATTATTATGTTTATTAATTTGCGATTTTAAGATTTTACTCTCTTGTAATGTTTCTAGTAAGTCTGCTCGGTTGCTAAGAAACGTAACAAAAATTTCAAGTGTAGGTGGATCCGTGAGAGTATTTCTGTGCGACTCCCACTCCCTACGAGTTGTCACATCGAGCTTTTCAGCCATCATGTGAATGATTAAGGTGTCCCAATGCTGTGTAGGCTGGTCTAATGTTGATAAGGCACGTAGGTTTTTATTCGTAGTGTCTATCAGATGACGAATTGCTCGGAAGGACTCTTTTTGTATTTGTTCCACATTGAACAACGCTTGTACGTGATTGTTGACAAGTAACCTTTTATTGTCATACCTAGTGCATAACAAATTCCAGGCGTTTACATAATTATCGCTTTTTACGTCTAAGCTATCAATTACCAACAAGGCGCTGCCGTTAAGAGATGCACGGAGATAATGCAACTTATTGATGTTATCCATATCAGCCCTTGAGTGGATTAAAGATATAAAGGTATCCCTATACTCTAGCCAGTGTTGATAGTGACCATTAAAGGTGGGCAATGAAATCTTTGGCAATCTAACATAATTAAATTTGGAACCACCTGCCTGTCCATCCTCGAAACTCGTCTCGTTACCGTCAACCTGAAGTTTGTGCTGGTTAGTCGGCTGCACGCCAAGTAGACTGCGGGCGTCAGCCATTAGACTGTGAAACTGGTTTTCGAACTGCTCGCGCTCCTGGCACTCATTTTCTGGGTCATCCGACAACATTTCAATGTCCAGCTGTAAATTATCAAATGTACCATATACGGCATCGATTCTATTCAACCTATCTTGTAAATCTAATAATTGCAAGCTGCTGAGTACTTTTGAGCTTTTAAGCAAAGTGATATAGTTATTAAAAATTGTTAATTTTGATTTAAGCCCGGCGCGTCTTTTTCTTAGTTTACCTATCTCTATTTCTGTCATAGTAATCGAAAAACTCAATCGAAGTTGAACACAAACAAAACGAAACGATAAAGAAATAAATAAGTTAATATACAATATGCACCTATATCTAACAATATGCAGCGAGTTGTTTAACTAACGAGAACAATAGATGACCGATCGATCGGCCGGCGTCCGTAGATCAGCTGTTCAGGTAGCAATCTTACGGTAAACAATATATGGAAACTAATATAAAGTTATAAAAGAATATGAATGTAATGCTAACCTACTCGTTAAATGAATTACAAAATTTGAAATTTTTAAATTTATTTTCCGAAATATGTAGGTAGGATTTTTTTGTCTTTTTAAATATGTAGATATGTGCAGAATTAAAAGGCAGTAGGATAGGCAAAGCGTTAAAACAAGTTTGCTATAAGTAATTTACACGTTTAATTACTTTTAACTTCTAAACTTTTTAAAATTTCAAAATTATTTTACATAGCCACAACCAAAGTATTAAGCTTGCGATAATGTTGCTAAGTTAAGCTAAGTTTAATTGCACTTAGGTATACTTCGAAGAATGTGAAGATACCTATGTGTAGGTATGCAGGAAGAATATGTAGGCACTGCTATAGCGTTATTGCCTATGATGCATTGTGATGAATAATACAATTAAGTAGGTAGGTACTCAATAAATTGAGTTTATGAAAATAAATTTTTTGAAGAATATGTACCCAACATGGGAGGTATATAGAATAAAATATATAGGTACCGATAATGAATTGTAGCTTTTATATAGCTTATGAAACTAAAATAAAGCACTCGTATGCACAATAGCAATTAAGTTTAAAGCACTTGCTAAATATAGGCAATTTTGAACAAATCGGAGATATAGGGGATAAACGAAATATAAGGATATAAAATAAGGAAATAATTGGAACGAACTCACAAGTATTTATCCAATCCAAGGTGAATCGTTCTTCTTTTACTCCATTTAAGATGTAATTTTTTGACTCGTGGATTTCCAAGTCCGTAATGGCGACTTCTTGATGATTTTTAGCGGGGCGGTATGTGGATGCTTTGCAAATTGCTTCGAATAACGACAAGACAATCTTGCTGTGCTGAAGTCCACAATGAAGAGCTCCACAGGTCACTTCTTGACCAGGCGACGTAATCAGCACCTCGGCGAGTCTTCTAACCCTTGAAGGACCATGTTTAGGGTTCTTACGAACGTATTAAAAGGCAGTGGACTGTAATGCTGATATTTTACTCGTCAAGGTATGATACAAAGAATAAATCGAAGTCGGTCCGTCCACGGTGAATCCAAAAAACGAGTGTCGGTCGTTGGATGCGATGTTGAACCCGTCGGGGCCGACCCCACCGCTGTCCAGTTAGTTCCGCCGCACGCCGCGGCGCTGATGCTCGCTACAGTCCTCTGTAGATGTCGCAACACGTAATGTGATTGTTTTCTTCAGTAAAGTATATTGTTGTAAATGTTTCTTATTCTATGTGTAAGACTTTTAGTATGAATAGTTTCTGCAAATATACATATCAGCATTTATACATTCACATAAAAGTGCAACTTACCTCAATTCACACGAGGATTACGCAATAACTCGGTGTAAAAATTGTTTGTATCAGTGTATCACAACACCAAAACAATAGTGCTAATTTAACACAAGGTAATGCCGACCGACCAAACTTAAACACGCCATTAATTTCTATTATTCAAAACAAATTTATCACAAAATACTAATTTACCGTAACTTTTTAATTATGTTCGTGAAAAAAAAAACAGAGGAAGAAACAAAATGCTACTACACCATGAATTCCAATTTTAAATTTACTATGCTACATATTTTGTTTTTTTTTTTAGTATCTGGGTGTTATCTTTTTTTTCGTTGGCATAAAACTTTTTATTAGGTTTACAACCTAGGTAACCGCAAAATGTTTACCTACTTACTTATTTTCATCATGACTAAATATATAGCTAATGATTTGTAATACTTGTTTCTACTTGTTTTTTGTAATAAAAACAAGACGGATTATTTGGGTGTTAAGTTTAGAACTGCGTAAACTCTTTTGCTTATGTGATAAAATATCCTAGGAACGAACAATATTTATGAGTGTAGATTGCAAGCTCTAGTATAGATTTTCAAAGTCATAAAACGAAACTGATTAAAAATGAACATTTCAGACTTAGAAAAGAATAAATATGATATTGGAAAGCTGGATGCGAGAAGCCTAAAATCCATCAGAGTGGTGTGCAATGGGAGAGGCCTGTGTCCAGCAGTGGACTGTGATGACCGATGATGATGTTTCGTTCAAAAAAAATTAAATATAAAATTCATATTTTATATTTATTTTTGAACGGTCGTAATGAAATTGTCTCTGTAACGGCAACGGCTGCTAATTTATTTTACTTTTTGTTTCTTTTACTTATCAGCTTCTTCAAAAAAGGAATAGGTACTCAATTTGGATGTTTTCATTTTCTTTTATGTAATTTTGTCATATTCTATTTCACCTTGTAATCTGGACGGATTTGCAAAATCATTTTTACTCGGAAGAAAATTTTACCGAAAAAGTCACAAGAACTAGGAAAATTCTCTTTTGTATTTAGAATGATGTTTAAACATTTCAAAGTTTGTTTTGGATCGAAGAAAAATCTACTACCAGCGTTAAACTCGTATAACTTTAACAACCAAAATTTTCTGGGCGGTCAGAGCCGCCGCCTACACGTACGCACCATACAGCGCCATTGTCCGAAGAACCTCCTTGTACAAAGGTCTTGTCGCCTCCACCCTGACTCCACCCAATTTTTTTTCGGACATCTGACACAACAAATTGGGAAGAAGTCGCCCAAGTGCCTGCCCGCTACTTAAGCTAGCCTTTGCTGCTTAACTCTTGGGTTTAATATTACAGATTCAAAATCAGTATAGATCTCAAAATTTCCTGAACATTAGTAGAGAAAATAAAACTCATAAAATTTTTAAATACATTTTATTAGCTTACATACCAGTTCAGCATGCATCTAACAAATAACAAAATTGTTCTACTTACATACCTACATCGCTTCAATTAATTCATTTTCTAAAAATCTACATAAAAATATTAGTATGTAAATTACACATTATTACTTACTAACGCTATGTAATATAAAAACAAGATTTAAATAAATCTGCTAACAACAGATGGCGTTACTGTCTAAATGATTTTATTTGAAGTTTTTAGAAAAGTATATTTACATTATAATAGTAAATAAGATCACCATGGTGATGATGATGATTAAATAAAAATATTAGGCTAATGATGCATAGCTTTATTACTTGAATGGCAGTTATCGTTTCATAAAATCGATTTGAAAAGTACAGTCTGTATCAAAAGTGGTCCAATATTTTATTCTTATTAATACACACTCTTATTAAATAGCGTTGCATTTAATTATGGGTTCAATACTTAAATTATGTAAGACTTATAGTTGTTTGGTTTGGTTAGTGTAACGGAGTAGTCTATGTTACATCATAGAGTGAGAAGTGATATATGAAAAGTAATAAGCAAAATGAGACAAATCTTATTACCCGTTTTCTCAGTTTGAGGGCCTAGTGTGAGTTAATTTCATATTTACTCGCTTTCAGTAGCGGTTGCGTTAGAAATTGCATTATGTAAAGATTTCAGTACGAGATAATTGCAATGCTGAACGTGGTCACCGTGACGATTTAGTCGATGTCAATAACTCACACTAGGCGCTAACACACACAGAGATATTTGATTATTTGTTCTTTAGTGGTGGTATCGTTACTATTTCTCTCTTAGGTAGAAAAGTACTCTATTGCTATATAACAGTAAAGCACATTTTAGAACTTTGCGTTTGCATATTTTGATTTGATTAAAAACTGTAAACCTTATTATTCGAAAACGGAATATATGTAAAGGAAATAGTGTCTTTTGTATGAATTGTGGGTTAGTCGACGAGTTACATACCCGCAGAGAAGTTATGCGCAGAAGTAGCTTGACCCTCTGTGAAGGATCTCTGATCTCTGACAGTAGTTGGTCTTCCCCGACATATACACGTAAAACTGTTAATTATTAAATAGAGCCAATTTTTTTAGTTATAATTTGAATTTTTTTTTTTTAATTTATATATAAAACTAAATATTAACATCATTTTATGAGAAACATTTCTTTTCTTAGCCATTTCGTGTATTCATTTTCACAATCAAGTGTTGGTTGTAAACATTAAAATTAATTTCCTAAGTTTCAACTATTTACAGACGAGTTTTCAACTTCTGTCTAATAATAGACATCACACAAGCTGTATATAGGTAACAGTAACATTATTTAAGTTACCAACTGTACCTTATTTGTTTAATGGTAAGTATCATCAGGTCCTGATAGAGTTTCAAATAGTTATCTAGCAATAAATACTATGTAACACATGAAATATTATGTTTTTAAGGCCTATTATGCCTTAATGTTGCTCTTATTAGACAGATAATTTTATCAGGAAATGGTGAGACTTTCCCTAAAAGATTATAACTCAGCCAAATACAATAGCTATTTAAAGATGAATTTTCGATTATCTAGATTCATTGCTCTTTTGTAATTATTTTAGAAGGAACAAAGTTTCAATACTGAGATGACAGTGATGATGAATTTTTGGCACATAGTTTATCAATAATAACGTAAATGTTTAAACAGCGAGTCCCGAATCCATAGATCCAAAAAATATATTTTAAATCTTATAATTTACATATATGTCATAATTACAAAGAAAATCAAATAAGTGACTGCATTAAATTGTATAATCTAATCTTAGTTTAGGTTATTAAATTTACATACTTGGATAGTATTCTTTAGCTTAGCTTTTGTACAGTCAGCGTCATAAATAAGCGACAGTTAAAACCCCTTACCGTAGATCAATACCGTTATATGCTGAACATGGTAAAATGAACTCTATTTTCTTCTGACTACGGTTTATAAAACAATAATCTAGGTACAAAAGACTTTTATAGTGTTAAAGTCTTTTGCACATAAGTAATTGTTTTCTCTGGAACATTATGAAGAATGATTGAAAATTATGCTTTTCGAAGAGAAGTTACCGATGTAAAATATCAAATGTTAAAATAGCACTGATATAATAGTAAGTTTTGCGCTGCGCATAAGCAAGTTATGCTAGAGAATTTTAAAGGATCAATGAACACCCTAACTACAACTTGGCACTTAAATCACTTTTTAGTTTTCAATGATATAAAAAATATAATTTTACACCAACCCCTAATGGACATAGATTAAGTTATAAATTGTATTAATAAAATATAATTATGATAAATTAGAACTAAATAAAATAATTATACTTAAAAATAAGTAAGACCCGAATTGTCGGAGACTATAAAACAAGCCGTTAAAGGTGTAGTTAAAACACAGTGTCTTATTATAATACAGTATAAGACCATTCTGTTAGTACATATATTTAGGACTGAACGCGACGCACTAAAGTTTGTTACTTTAAACCATATTTACAAGGATAAAGAATTATTTCCTTCGGAGGCGATCCTTTGGGTGCGACGTCACTCTGCGGAACACCTTAGACAGCGACGCTCGTATTCAGTCATTTATTTTGTTGTACATAATACAGTCCATTTTATACAGTTCAATATATTTTATTTACATACCAAAGGCAAAAGGAACCAACTAGAACTGCCTTAGACATTGGTCCTTCGAGCCGGATTATTACAAACGTCCTTTTTACATTGTATAAAACAGAGTTTTAGAAGCAATTATTAGATTGGTAGAACGTGTATTAGCTGGACTGATAGTGACTGGAGGTTCGTATATGTCTAACTGTACCTGTCTATACTGGAAATGAAGAAATTGCATGAAACAAAGTATGGGGGAATCATAATTCAAACCTTTTATTCAACTATAATAAGCTTATCTTTATCTTGATATTAATTATCCATACATAATATTAAAGTAATACTTTCCTTTAAATTATGTATGAATTTAGAAAAAAAAAGTCATGAAAATTGAAATTAGTTTTTTTTAATATTGAGCACACGAATTGTTTTCTTTTAGAATACATAAAACTGTTTTTAAGGCTATTTTCATTACTATTGGCAAGTTAATCCGCACATTACATATTTATGATAAAGCTATAAGCAATTTATAAACACATTAATAGATACATATATCTTTTAGATACACATATTTAGATTTATTAAAGACAGTACTCATGTGTATTTTAATCAAGTTATAGTTTTAGATTAAACGGAAAGTATTATTCAATAGCTGAAAAAGCTTGTTGTTCTATAGGGTACTCGATATACATGGGTTCCTTCATATGAGTATTTATGTACAATTTGCAGGGCCTAGTGTGACTTTAATTTATATCAACTCGTTCTCAATTGCGTACAACATTGCGATTAGTAGAGTTAATTGCAACGCCGAACACAGTTCCCGTGACAATTAAGTAAATGTGTAATCTATCACACATTTACTAAGGTACACAAGGGCCTAGTGTGAGTCTACTTACACAAGGCCCTTGTGTACCTTTTGTAAATATGTACACATTTCATTATAATACAAATATTTTTCTTATATATTTTGTTCCTAGAATTATACCTCTTTCACTGGTAAAAGTATTTAATCCTTGTCCATTCGTTTAATATCTTTTTGACAGGTCACGCCTATACATTACAGGTATTTTTTTTCGTAATAATGTACTACAGTAATGTCGTACTTTATAGACGGGTAGGGAAGTGGGCAGTGTGCATAGCTAAAAACAACATATAAAACAGTTCTTGAAATACGATAAATCGATTAAACGATTAAAATAATCTGTCATATTATTATGATCAAGATAATTTGACTTCATGTAAGTATTGTTTCTGTAAATTTAATAAAAAAAAAGGAAATTAAAATAGTATGACTTCAAGATTGATTATTTGCAAGGAATTAAGTCGAAATTTTGGAATATAAGTTCAAACTCTGTGCATTCATTAATTTATTTTGGACCACTGTCTTAAAATGTGGTTAATAACGCGTGGTTAATAACGTTTAAATAGAGAGTTATGAGAAAATACATTTGAAAAATCACGTAATACTTACTAAACCGACCTTCAAATGACTGTGTTAAAAAGTTTTCTTTGTTCTGGGCCAATTATGTATCATAATAGTGCACATTTTATTTATTTACAATACTGACATAAAGAATATTATATCGATTGATTTTGATTTCAAATCGAATCAGTGACGTGTGAGGGCGTCACTAATTTCGAAATTTGTTGAACTGTCAAAAAGATAATAAAGGAATGGACAGAGTATAATCGGTTACAAATTCACTGAAACTTTGTGAGAATAAGAAAACTAGTATAAGAGTTACATTGAAACATTCGGAATCATATCTCTAACAACTTTTTGGTCTAGCTTAAAAAATATTCTTTCAAAAAATCAAATCTCTGAACAGGTTTTATACAAAATAAAATACGTTTTTTTGTATTTAGAGTGAATTCATATTTGCATCTAGTATTCATATTTAATAAATATAAACGGTTATTCTCAAGTATATTGCAGAGATACGTCACGCTCAATGAAACGGTGAGTGACAAAGTCGCATCAAGTCGTGACTGACTAATCGTGTTACACGAGTTAGTAAAATTGTTTACTTTTAGTAAATATGAATATCACTTACTAAACTCTTTAGTGCTAGTTCTGCTGTTTCGTCAATAAACTTAAATATCACTAAAATTATCTTCTATTGTCTTAATTAGTAAAGTAATTTCCAAAATGCTATATTTGTGTGTGTTTTAAGATAACGTCCATTTTTATTGTATCATTCCTTATTTTAGTCAATCATTGAAATTTGGAACATCGTTTTATAACTATAAAGTTGTTATTTCAAGTACTATCGAAAATTTTCCTTACTGACTCTAGTTGCGTTAAGTTTAAAAATACAACTCAAATTTTTAACGATTTTTAGCTAAGAGAGTTTTCAAACAACAGAATTAGCATCATTATCTGTAGTAGTCTAGTCGACAAGTTGAAAATGGTACAAAATAGAGATACTTCTCTTAAAATTATGTGCGATAGCTCATTGGATCCGGAATGACGCCTAGATAAATGTGCCAAAAGCGTGTATTAGCACATAAAAAATTGCAAAAGTTATAAACATGTAAGATGAAAAAAAAATGGCATTTCGTTTTTTGCCAATATTTTATAAACTATTAATACTAACGAAATTTCAAAAAAAGATTAGATACTTTGCTTAATTTTTTTTTTAACTTGAACAAAAACTGAAAAATCCAAGTAACGTAGTAGTGTAAAAAAAAAAATTATAAGCAAATTATAAATATTTTTTTAACTTTTATTGCACGATCTTTGTAAGAAAAGCGACAACCATTAATTAAACATTTTTTTTCAGACCTATTTTCAGCATTAAATTAAAATTATAATTAATGGAGATAGAGTTCCAGGAGTTTTTTATTGGAAATTTCCTCTTTTTTCAGTATCTTTTTTTGAAATTCCTTAAATATTAATAGTTTATGAAATATTGGCAAAAAACGAAATGCCATTTTTTTTCATCTTTAATTGTTTACAACTTTTGCAATTTTTTATGTGCTAATACACGCTTTTGGCACATTTTTCTAGGCGTCATTCCGGATTCAATGAGCTATCGCACATAATTTTAAGAGCAGTATCTCTATTTTATACCATTTTCAACTTGTCGACTAGACTATAGTAGTAAATTATGTAAAAAAAGAATTTATAACTTCAATTACAAATTCGGTGAATTTCTAAAAAAAAAATTGCTGTTTCTACACTCATTTAGGGAACATTACTTACATAGTTAACAAATTTAATCAGCATCAATTTCATCATCTTGTGATCTCGCATTGTTGACAAGAGCTTCTGAATTATTCGAGTGCGCTTGAGTCGGGTTCATAACTCTATTCCCGTTAACTCTAGACAAGTCTAAAACGGGCAATCGGAGTACATAATCGTTATCCCAACCTCTAGACCTCGATTCTGACCACTGTATAACTCGGAAGTCTGGAGGAGTCTGGCTGGCTGCTGCGTTTGTGGTTATAGGGTTGAGTCTTGGTATTCTTTGGGCTAAGGCTCGAAGTCGAGAATTCTCGGGTCTTTCTTGTCGAGTGTCCGGTACGAAGTTAGGTGCGTCAGACCTGCGAGGCTGTTCTTGTCTCTGAGATGTGTTAGACGAGAGCATGTGTCGGTATCGGGCTATCTCGCATGGTAGGAGAGGTCTAGCGTCTCGGCCTAGAAAAAAAAACTTTTCTTGTGATATCTATACTTTATGTTAATAGATTTTTTCATGATACGATTGAGACCAAGATGGAAAGTTGCAATAAAAACTACTATTGATACTTATCCATTTTATTTTACTAACAGTACATTACTCTGTTTAAACACAATCGAAACTATTGCTTAAGCTGTCATCAATATTGAAAAACACATACGAAAAATGTGCCTGCGACTAAGTTAGAAAAGGACAGTCATATAGCCGTTTGATTCAGTTCTGTGATTAAAGGTCACTGGAATAAAGTCAAAAAATCTTATATAATATTAATAAAATAAAGAGTAAGAAATTTACCTATTCTCTGAACGGTGATCTGCCTTTGGTTATTTTGGTTTGGTGAAGATATCGATGATGGATCTATAGACGTAGTAGGATGGACGATGATGCTGTTCTGTTGCACTCGAGTCGGCGATGGGAAGTTTAACGCCAGGAAATCTGGTAACGGTACGCAGAATACTCCTAACTCATCCTGTGAAATTAATAATATGGACGATTTAATCTCGCAGTTTTATGATGACGCAATAAATATAAGTACAGAAAACAGATCTGCTAATCTTATATATAGGAACCATGCTTTATATAAAAAAAAAGTCGTGTGGCACTCAAGGACTGACGCGGTAAAGCTATTGCATAGCATTTTTTATCAACTTATGCAAGAAAAGCAAGGAAAAAGAATCTAGCATGACTGTGTTATCAAGGCAACGGATAACGGTCGGTGGCGGCAGCACGCATTCGCTAATCTGCCTATAGAGCACGAAGCCGCCACATCCTTGTCGCACTGCAGTTACAATCATATTCTCTATCCTTTTCTAGACGGCTGGCAAGAGCTGGATGCGAGTCGCCGAGGATCGAACTGAGTGGCGTGCAATTGGAGAGGCCTATGTCCAGCAGTGGACTGCGATAGGCTGATGATGATGATGATGATGATCCTTTTTTAGGGTATTAGGTTTTAACGTTACGGAATTTCTTGATTCGGTCGCCGCGCTCAAAGCCCGCGATAAAAGCTATACAATAGCTTAAAAAATCTTATTTGTAAAAATACAGTCACCATCGAAAGACGATTTTTAGCTGGGCTGCTGTGTGAGTGTAGTACTGCCCCAGTCAAGCCAGCCCATTCGTGCTGAAATCAGCGTGGCTCTACTACCTCTAGTACATTGGTAAAACGGCCATAGATCAAACAAATATAATAAAAAAAAATATTAAACAGTACTTTCTTCTCTCCTTTCTCTTTATATCCTAATTATATTTTAAGAAAAGTACGTGTATGTAGCAGCACTTGCAGCTGCACTGCACTCATCATAGAATAAACTTTATCGTGCACAAGTTAATACAATTTACATAAAGCAGCATATCAGGCCACCTTCATCATCATCATCATCATCATCATCATCATCAGGCCGCCTTATTATCGACTATTATATAATCGACTGTAGAAAGACATCATTATCACTACACTACAACCGATCCTTTGATCCCCGAATCCAACCGCTTTACGATAATAATAATAAATAATAATAATAAATATTTTCGGACATTTACACACAACGCCATCTAGTCCCCAAACTAAGCAGAGCTTGTATTATGGGTAACTAGACAACTGATATAAATACATAAACATACTTTTTTTTTCTAAATACATACATATTATACATAGAAAACACCCAAACTCCGAAACAAATATTTGTGGATCACACAAACAATTGGTACGACCCGGGAATCGAACCCGAGACCTCTTGATCAGCAGTCGCATACGCTAACCACTAGACCAACGAGGCAGTCATTATATTTTTTTCAACAAGGAATTATATTTTTTTCCATCCAGTATGCTAACAGCATTTATTTAAACTAATGTACAGGAATAAATAGTTATATAGAAAGAACAAAATATGTCAAATAAAGGGGTCATGCCTGATTACTACCTCAATTTTGATTTCATCAGATAATTTTATAAAAAATCGCAGAATTAAAATAAAATTGTAGTTAATTCATACTTACATTAGCATTCGGAGATCTTTCGTTATTATTCTCCGATATACTGAAAAAGGGTTTTTTATCAAGTTCAGTGGAAGACGGGGTGTTATTGGATTTTTCTTTACTTTCCTCATTCAGGGGAATATCTGGGACTACTTGTAAATCCTCTGGCGGGTTCGGTATGATAATATAACTTGCTATTATTGATGAAAGTTGATCAAGGACCTGAAAAAAATGGTGTCATCTGTTAGGTGATGGAAAAGAGTTTAGTACAAGCTGAGACACGCGGTTTTACCTGCGGCTTTTGTTGTAAATCACAAGTAACGCCGCGAAACGCAGTTAATCTATAAAACTTTAGCCTAAGTTACTTCAGTTTTTTTTTTCCTCAGCTTTCTGCTAGTGAAAGTTTCGTCAAAATCAGGCCAGCCCTTTTAGAGATTACCCGGAACAAGCAGACAGATCTTAAAAATTGCATTTTTACTTTAATTTGCATTTAATAAAAAACTGTTAGATAATACATACACACTTCGATTTTATTTTATTTGTGTAGATAGATATCAATTTCTTAAAATGCAATTTAAACTATTTAAAGTTCATGCAGAATGATTGGGCCTCCGGTCTCACTCACTACCAAAATACGACAGCAAGAATGCTGTCATTATTAGGATGGTCTTCTGTGTGAGGGTAGTAATGCCACGGTCGAGCAGACCCATTAGTGTTGAAATCAACGTGACTGTACTACCTACTAAATTATTCATGTTTATCCTTATATCTATGATATACTTTAGATTCTAAATGCTAAGTGAGATAAAAACATAATCTTACCTCATCAGCCACAAGTCTATGTTTAGGATCTTTAACTAGTAACCTTTGTATTAGAAATACAGTATTGTCTGACACTAGTACTGAGTTGCCATCCCTGAAAAATAATAATATTGGTATAAAACACACACACGTTAAGGATGTCTGGAATCTAGGGCGGATGACACGGCTAAATTATTTTCTTTTGCTTCAAAGAAATATTGTAATTCACAAGACAAATGTAACATGTACATGTAGTAACCCAAATTACGTATTAACAACCAAATATTCTTAAAATTTCCATTAATTTTACAAAATTTACTACAATCATTTCTGATAAATTATTTTTGCAAAATCTAAACTTTTTTTAACATTCTAAAACTTGCTAGTACTAGTGTTAGATCTTACTTACGGAGGTATATTATAATTTGCAGCCTGAATTCTGCTAAACAGTTGCGCGAGGCTTGTATCACAGAACGGAAACTGACCATACAACATTGTATACAAGACCACTCCTAACGCCCACATATCCGATGGCTTGCCCAAGTACGGTTTACACATTAAAACATCTGGAGAAATATAGGCTGGCGACCCTGGAACAAGAAGAATACATCTGTAGATGCAATCGAAACTGCATTCAGTCATTAACTTCTTTGGGCTAGGGTCTTGGCCTACTACTATGCAGGCCAGGCGGGATGGTATTAGGTTTGTTCCTTGTTTTTCATTTCTTTTTGTAGTGATATGGTCCTGCTTAGTCAGCTCTTACGGTACCTACAGATGAATAAGGATAGTGACACTGCGTGTTCTAAATCCACATGGAAATCTCAAATTGATGCACTCGGTACAAGTCAGTGAATAAGTTTGCACACTATATGAGCTGGTTCAAATAACCAATGTAAATTGTGCACTAACCAAGTATCGTGGCCAGCTTGTCTCGGTATTAATGTATGGTACAATTATCTGGCTAGAAGATATCCTATGTCGTTTGCTACTTTACAAACATTTATTCATACTGACACAAAAAAACACGCATACTCAGAACGCCATCCTTGCAGTCAAGATTCAAATAAATATATATATGTATATAAAAGTGACCTTAGTACTTACCTCTCTGGTCTTTCAATAAATCCCTATCACTGCCCAGGTGCGTCCCAAGACATAGATTGGTAATTATTACTCGCCCCGTCCTCGGATTTAGTACAATGTTACCCAACTTTAAGTCCCTGTGAACTATATTCCTCTGAAATAAATATCAAATAGTTAATGTACTTTGTATGTATGTATGTTACTACAACTAATTAATTTTCAGTTAACTTTTAAATTTATTGCACAACATTCTTGGACAAACATTAGTTAAGAAGGTATGTACATATAATTTACCAAGAAAAGCTACAACCTATTTGGTCCATCATTTTATAATCATATCTACCATTTAGTCCATCATTTTAGAATCATATTATTTTAAGTACTTATTACATTATTATTAAAAACATCAAGAGAAAAATCTTAACAATATTACACCATCATTACACCATATATCACATCATATATATTCATAATCCATGGTGTCAAGGAGAAATCATATCATAAGGTCCACCAATCAAGCACCAATCCAAAAAAGTTAATCTTTTTTAAAAATGAGTGGACTTAGTACAATCTTATCATAACATTTTTTTACTTTGGTTTAAATTTTCATGAAAGGCAACATTGCCAGTATTTTAATCATACTTGGCATGTGGGAAACTTATAGCTTGTGGTTTACTACATTTCATAAAATGTAATTTTTTAAAAGACAATTTGGAACATTTTAGTTGCATATTCTCATGAAACGGACACAAATAATATCTAGAATCAGAAAAACAATTTGTGGAACATACAAAATGTTGTATATGGGGCATTTCACGTGAAGCGGACAAGGGGTCATCCATAAATTACGTCACACGAATTTCATGATTTTTATGCCCCTCCCTCCCCCCTCCTTGTCACAGCTGGTCACATTTGTAAGACTCCCCCCCTCCCTAGTGTGACGTCACATAATTTGCAAATTTACATTTAGAAATCATTGAATGAAAACAGGTTCCGAAATCAGTTTTATTTCCATTTAAATATTTTTTTAATAAAATTAACATCAAATCAAACAATTAATAAAACAAAAATTGATTAATTATATAAATTAGAGAAAATAATAAATCAAAATTTTTTCAAAGTGCGTGTCAGGTTGCGCATAGAATACGGTTCTGTGGTCACCAATATAGGTATATTTAAAATCGTGTCCAATAGATAATTGTTGTGTTTACTTATTATTTCTTAACTTTTGTACGAAGTTTTCTAAGACACTGCACTTTACAAGTTAGACCTGTACAACTCCTGAAAAAAATTTATCAAAACCGCAAAAGTTTTCCAAGACAGTGCATTTTACAAGTTTTCCTTTAAGTTTTAATATATGGACTACTATCATGATTTTTTTCAGATTTTTCTAGCCATCTGTTTAGTTTTTAGAGGGGGGGGATGCCCTATTTTTACAAAAAAATGCGTTTGAAAGTTGAATAACTCGCAAACGGATAACTAAATCGAAAAATCATATAAACTTTTTTTTTAAAGCAATTTTTTTTAAAAGACCTATCAAATGATACCCCACACGATTGGTAGCCTCGAGAAAAAGAAAACATCACCACTTTACAAATAGGGGACTTACCCCAAATAAAAATAATTTTCATATGTTTATTGTAGCACTTTATCGACGTAATTACAACACATACCTATTCAAGCAAAGTTTCATCTTTCTAGCACCAACAGTTTGGGCGGTAGGTCTAGGACGGACGGAAGGATTTGACAAATGTATAAGGGTTTCGAGTCAAGAACTACGGAACCCTGAAAAAGATTGTATTAATTATAGAAATTAACAAAATAAAAAAACGAATCCAAGTTTTATTGTTATTAATATCCAGTTCTCAACGTGACTCAGAGATTAGTCGGTATAGGTTGCCCGGGAGTCCCACACACACCCTTCGTTGTCCCCAAGAAGGGTATGGTGCGAACAGCATTCCCCGCGTAAAAAAAAGTGTAAATATATAAAATATCTTCAAATCAATTTCAAATTTGTCACAAATATTTAATTATTTGTTCGACTATATTAGATTAGAATATACTTTATTGTACACCAAATACAGTTTTTGCAGTTGAAAGTTTCTCTTATTGCTAGGCAGGCAACCTTTGGATGGACTATTCGACAGAAGAAAAAGGTGATTTAATCACAAAATAGTAGAACTAAGAACGACGTTGTTTCATCCGCGAAAGACAGTGGTCAAATGAAATAGAAACAAAGAAACAAATCAGGTCCGCTAGGCGCAATCAAAGGGCGCCTAGGCGGTTGTATATGTTTTTGAGGTTTTCGTAAAGTAATAGTTTAAAGTTCGTGTTTTAAGACTTAGACTACAATAGATTTTGAAATGTGACATCACATTACTTAGGACCCCTCCCACCCCCTTGTCACACAATGTCACACTTCGTCGACCCCCTCCCTCCCCCTTAAGGTGTGACGTAATTTATGGATGGCCCCCAACCAAAAAAAAGTGAGGTCATGAATTTTGTTTATATTCTGGTTAGTTATACTTCTAGTAGACTTGGATGTGTACACGCAATATTTTTTTCCTATGATGCTTTATTGCTGAGTTACGAGCTTTTAAAAATTCACTAAAAATGAATTCATGGTTTTTTAGATGCTTATTATCTGCATCAATTATTTTTTTTTTTAACTAAAAAGTATGGTTACTTATAGTAGGAGAGTTGAAGTTTATAATTTTTTTGTCGAATTCTAAATTTGAATTTTTTTAGGTATAGTAAACCGGAAGTAAAAATTTCAAATCGTTTTTTGAGTAACTTCGACCCTTTTTATTTTTATTTTTTTTGACTTAATTTACAGCTACAAATATACTAATTCTTCACAGAAAAAATTAGAACGTGATCGCCAATAGTTTAAGACTTAGAGCACATAGAGTACATACACATAGGTATGAGTACACTCTAAGCAATTGGGTTTTTGCGCTAAAATGCCAAAATACTGCATTATTAATATTTTATTCCTTTATCCTAACATGCAAAAATATAAAGTATACCAATGGTTTAAAAAAAATGTAATGAACAATATAAATATATTTTTTATATTAATGACTAGGTCATAAAAAATAATAATTTCAAAACCTATGATACTATGGTGAAACACACCAGTAACGCCATCTCGTAGCTAAAAAAGTTTCACTAGGTAACAAAAATAATGCTATAACGCTATCACTAAACCTATAAGATTATTTGAATGTGCCAAGTCATCATTGATGAGACTTCTATTTACTACTGCTCCAAGGAAAGTATTCAACAACAGCAAGATTTTCTGCGAGTCCATTTCGCTTCTACTATTACTGTTCCAGGAACTAAACAACTGCATTCTTTTCTTCCAACCAACGGGAGCTTATGTGTATAGAGAATTAGTGCTAGTGTAAATAGTAAAATTGAAAAAAATACAAAATAAATGTATTTTCAATAAAACTGTTTCAAATCTCAATTAATAAAACCGCTCTAAGTCAAACTATTAGCGATAACGTTATAATGTTCTTGTGAAGAATGAAAGAAGTCGTTAATTTTATATTTTTGCATGTTAGAATGAAGGAATAAAATATTAATAACGTAGTATTTTGGCATTTTAGCACAAAAACCCAATTGCTTCGAATGTACTCTTAGCTACGTGTATGTACTCTATGTGCTAAGTCTTAAACTATTGGCGATCACGTTTTATATTTTTTTGTGAAGAATTAGTATATTTGTAGCTGTAAATTAATTAAAAAAAAATAAAAATAAAAAGGGTCGAAGTTACTCAAAAAACGATTTGAAATTTTCACTTCCGGTTTACCATACCTAAAAAAATTCAAATTTAGAATTCGACAAAAAAATTATAAACTTCAACTCTCCTACTATAAGTAACCACACTTTTTAGTTTTTATAAAAAAATATTTGATGCAGATAATAAGCATCTAAAAATCCATGAATTCATTTTTAGTGAATTTTTAAAAGCTCGTAACTTAGCAATAAAGCATCATACAAAAAAAAAATTGTGTGTACACATCCAAGTCCACTAGAAGTATAACTAACCAGAATATAAACAAAATTCATGACCTCACTTTTTTTTGGTTGTCCGCTTCACGTGAAATGCCCCATATGTTAAATGTGTATGTACCGAATCAACGAGAGTCAGTAGAAAGGGGTGAGCTGAACCACTACGTCGTGCAGACGCACAGTCGCATAATATAATACCTATAACCAGCATATTTATTTTTTATATTAAGCCATCCAAAGTGAATCTACCCTGCCTGATGGAAAGCATGAGCAGAATCCAAGAGTGGGGGCTACCACATTTGCTGCGAATGCAGACAATAATCTATGGCTTATGTTATTGCTGTAAAAAGTAGCCTATATCCTTCTTCAAGATTCGAAAATCACAATATCTTCATTTTAATCGGGGCAGCAATAGAGCCATAAAGCATTAGAGACAGATAAATTTTCGAATATATTGTATTAGGTAGGGATGCAAACTCACCTTATGTAAATTAGCCACAACCCTAACAATATCATAAAAAATTACTATTGCTTCTTTTTCTGGAACTTTTTTTACTTTAGTTACATACTGTTGCAGATTTATAAAACGGGAACCTCTTTCATTGAACTGGTGGGACGAAACACAGTCCAACACAAGAAACAAACGTTGACGAACTCTACCAGTGTAGATGAACCCATTGCCATTAGGATTTGGTGCCTCTTCTAGGGCATGATCCTGAAATTACACAAGAATTTATTATAATTCTATACATTGCACATATAGCTGTAATACCTATGCAATCCTAAACACGCTTAAAACACGAAGTATTTTTAACGCGTTGACAACGCTCATATTACGTTCCTAAAAATAGGTTTTCGCATTTGTACTGCAGAGATTTAAGAGATGTTTGAAGGTGTGTAAAGGTTTACTGTATGAATATAAATTTCTTTAAAAGTGTGATAAGACGCTTCATCTAGGCGTTGTTATGACGCTAAAAATACGGCGTGTGCAAAATCCTAATCTTTATACATCATCATCACCCTATTGTAGTCCACTGCTGGACTCTCCTATTGCACAATTTTTATGGTTTTTACATAATTTAATCTCTAATACTATTTAATACTAGCTGACCCCGTGAACTTCGTACCATCTAACAGTCGATTCAACGTCACTCAATTGTTTTGTATTCTCGGAACCCCTGCAATAAAACTTATCAGATATTTTCTTATTTTCGTTCCTTACAACCATCCTCGTACTTCAAGGTATATTATAAAAAAAGAATTAGCGAAATCGGTCAAGCCGTTCACGCGTGATCACCCAAGGGAAATAGGGATTCATTTTTATATATACTTATAGATTAAATACCGTCTTGAGCGATTGTTTTCTTTTACCTTAAATAATCCATGATGGTGGATAACTCCGTCCTGGTCTCGCAACAAGGATAGCAAAGAGTATTCAGTATGCAATAGCATCTTTCCCTGTCTATCATCTTGAGTTTCCGGTTGGCCTTCATTTCTTAATGTTAGAATTTTCACCTGAAAAACAGATTTACAAATTATTTATGAAAACTAATAATTTCTTTTCAGTTCTACGTTCAATCTAGATAAACAGATTTACAATCTATTTTATAGCTTTTTAACAAATATTTGCAGGTTATACAAAGATTTGGTGGGACGATAGGATCCCCCAGTAGTCATATACACTACATTATGGTTATTTGTCTACTCTACTACAGCTCGGCAAACTTTGGGTCCAGAATTAGATATCACCCTGGACTCCTACTAAAATAGAAGGGCAAAGAGGGCACACTGTGTGTATTTTAGTAAGTTCGAGTCCTACACACCGCCCCGCTGCATAGAAAACCCTGGCGGATGTAATTTCCCATATGTAAAAAGAAAACAAAAAAAGGACATAGGCAACCTTTTGTCTCAATAACAAACATAACAAAGCTATTGTACAGTACTTTCTAATAGTAGTTAGGATCATAAAGTTACAAACCAATTGTAAACCTTGCTTCAGTAACTTGCATCATTTTTGTATTTGTAGAAAAAGTTATATAAATATAGATAAAACTACTATTAGAATGGTTGAAGGCCAAAACCAATAACTAAACACTACAATACAATTTTGTAGGCTTAACTAAATCGGATGTGATAATAAAGACCAATCTTTGTCACACGTAAGTAAAATAATCATGATCATCATAAATCAAAAAACAAATCAGTTAATTTCGCAAATGGTCGTCAATCAATAAAGAACACCGTAAAACACAGTATTTGACGGAAGTAAATATTATAGTACTGGATTTAGCACAATTTATATAAATATTGTATATGTATTTGAAAGTAACTCTGTCTGTTTGTCTTTTACACTTTCACGGTTAACCTCTGAACCATATCAATGATTGATTGATTGAGTTTATCATTATACCAAAACTCAGTACTGAATTCTGGTATCACAACAAATTGGACATTGTAGGACATAGGCTAC
Organism: Phragmatobia fuliginosa; assembly: GCA_932526445.1. NCBI lineage: Eukaryota > Metazoa > Arthropoda > Insecta > Lepidoptera > Erebidae > Phragmatobia > Phragmatobia fuliginosa. The sequence continues at coordinate 14,129,557 of OW052078.1, read as the reverse complement.
GTTTTGTCACTATAACCGACATACTCATGGATGGTGCCACGGGAAATAGTTAAAAACTTCGGTCCATTCCAGTATTATAAAGATAAGGGTAATATTAATCTGGAAATGAAACCTCAAAAACTGATTACTAAACAAAAACATTTAGACCAAGATTTTCAAAATCTATTGACAGTTAATTGCAAAACTAAGCAAAATTATTGTGCAACTTACTTTGACTGATTTTTTTTTCAAAAACATCCAATTTAATGTAAACATTTTTAACTTGTTGATTTTAAACATAAATGTTCTAAAGTTCAACAATTACACAAAGTTACGAATTTTAGGGACAAGAAGAAAGGCAGAGAAGATAATAAATAATATTTAGTTTGTTACCTGGTAGAATTCATCAGTCCCTTCCTTTCTTGCTAAGCATTGTACAATACTTTTAACAGGGCTTGGTCCCAGTTTCGGTCCCAGTAGGTAAGGGCCAGCCTTACGCACAACCTTTTCTGGCACTGGTGTCCCAGGAGCAGGAATATCACTCTTATTATAAGTCAACTTTGTCCTCTTTGATGAATTAGGGTTAAACTTTCTGGAATTCTTAAGTAAAGAGGTGGAGGAGCTGGCGTAAGAGATCCTTGCGATTTTCGGACTTGGCTGTAGTAACAAAGGTCGTGTCCTCTTTCCATGGCTTTGACTGCTTTCAGGTCTCTCTTGGTCCATAACGTTACGAGTTTATTGGACAAATTTAACGGTTTGTCACAATTTAATGTACGCCTGTAAAGTAAACACTTTTAACAATTATATTTCTTTGGTTTACACTGTGTCTTGATTTGTGCCTGGTTGTTTTCTTGGTTTGTTTCAGTTATTGCAAATCGCATTTATTTACTTGTTATATGAAAATGTCTGACTGATTATCCGTTCAGAAATCACACACACCTGAGCGCGTTCAGTGGAACAATGAATAAGAATAATATTTTAAATTGCGTGATAACTTAAAATTATTGTGTAATAAAGACTTTTTTAAGCTGTGTTGCATTTAAAATGGGTAAATTGTGAAAGAGAACAACAAGTTAGGTGCCAGAAGAAAGTTAAACCAAGAAAAGTCTTGTCGGGAACAAATTGTTTTTCAAATCTTTAAAGATGAAATAAAAATGTAATATTTCAAGGGGATACTCATAAATATTTAGCTTTCAAATGATTCAAAAAAATTAAATGTCCACACTTTTATGTAACTAAATGGAGGATATTCAATTTTGACAAGAGTGACAAGGGATCCGATGGCAAATGGCAAAGTGACAATTTATATTTTGACAGATTTTATAACCATGTTTCTGACGATGAGAAGTTCTTGTTAATATTTTGTGATAACATTTTCGATCAAATTGTGCAATAATAAAAGAAATATTATTTCTTGTACATAGATAAATAAAACGACTTGGCAGAATGTGGAAAAGTTTGAGATTAACGCAATCACAGTTGTTAAAGTTAAAATATTTCAATGGCTCCAAACTGCAGCCCGTCGGTGTTCCAGCTTTGGACTCAGTATTAAATCAATGGTATGAGTTTTGCAAAAAGCCACCAAAAGGATTCGAGAAATATTTTCAGCCTGGTACAAGTCAGAAACAGTCAAAAAAATCGGAGAAAGACAGTTCACCAACACCTTCAAAGAGTTCGCCATCGCTCCCTAAATCAAGTTCATCATCAGACAAATGGAATATGAATATGTTCTCAGGGTCGAGTGGCAGTGGCGGCAGTGGTGGTGGCGGCCCCCGTCCAAGTTTAGAAGGCACTGATAGAGAGAAATGGATGATGTTTGGTGCTATGGGTATTATCACATTACTCGCATCAATCGCCTACTTCGAACTACGCTACAGAGAAATCAGTTGGAGAGACTTCGTCAATCTATATTTATCTAAAGGTGTAGTGGAGAAACTGGAAGTAATAAATAAAAAATGGGTTAGAGTCAGGTTAAATGCTGGCTCTGCTGTTGAAGGGAAAGTCATCTGGTTTGCTATTGGCAGTGTAGACTCATTTGAGAGAAATTTAGAGAATGCACAAATAGAAAGGCACATTGACCCACCTAACTTCCTTCCAGTGATTTACAAGACAGAGGTGGAAGCTGCCAGCTTAACAGGCATGCTGCCCACCCTGCTTATAATAGGATTTTTAATTTATATGATGAGAAGATCAGCAGACATGATGGGCCGTGGAGGAAGAAAAGGTGGCGGTCTCTTTGGTGGTGTGATGGAATCTACAGCAAAACTTATAAATCCAACAGACATTGGTGTTAAGTTCCAAGATGTAGCTGGTTGTGAAGAAGCTAAAATTGAGATTATGGAGTTTGTAAACTTTCTTAAAAATCCACAACAATACATTGACTTGGGAGCGAAAATTCCCAAAGGTGCTTTACTAACTGGTCCTCCGGGAACCGGTAAAACACTGCTAGCAAAGGCTACAGCTGGAGAGGCTAATGTTCCATTCCTTACTGTGTCTGGTTCTGAATTCTTGGAGATGTTTGTTGGTGTTGGTCCTTCCAGAGTCAGGGATATGTTCTCAATGGCCCGTAAACATGCACCTTGCATCCTCTTCATAGATGAAATTGATGCAGTGGGTCGAAAGAGAGGAGGACGTAGTTTTGGTGGCCATTCTGAACAAGAAAATACCCTCAACCAGCTTCTAGTTGAAATGGATGGGTTTAATACTACAACAAACGTTGTAGTCTTAGCTGCTACAAACAGAGTTGACATTCTTGATAAGGCGTTGCTAAGACCAGGTAGATTTGATCGACAAATCTTTGTGCCAGCACCAGATATAAAGGGCAGAGCCTCTATTTTCAAAGTACATTTGGGGCCTTTGAAGACCACTCTGGACAAGGCGAGCTTGGCAAGAAAAATGGCAGCACTTACACCAGGTAAAACTAATCAAATTAAACTTTATCTTGACATACCCTCCAATGTTTCTTTTAATCTTAATACTCTTGAATTTAATGAACAAAATAGATTCACACATTTGTATGCACTTGCAAACACTGAAATGGTGCATATCTATAAACCACAATGGTTAAATAAGCTTAGTCATGCAAAACATTCATAGAGCTGAAATACAGGTTCAGGAATTTTGCATTGTGGCCATCTACTGCATAGATACCAAATAAAAATAGCAATAATGGGTTCAAAGTATTTGGTTCACCTATTAATTTATGAGATATCTTCATTAGATAAAATTTTAAAAGGTAAATTAGTGTTAATAAACAGTTATAGTAAGTATGTTGCAGTCAAGTAATAAATAAAAATATATTACACAGATTTTACACACTAACATCATCTAACCCCAAACTAATCAGAGCTTATATTATGGGTACTAGACAACTGGTATAAATACATAGAAAATACCCAGACTCTGAAACAACTCATTGACAACTTAGAATACTCTATGTAATTAAAGTCTCTAAATAAAAAGATTTAAAAACAACTTTGAATACTCTTAAAGGTTAATATCGTAATTTATAAATGGCCAAATTATGAAAAAAATGCCTCACTGGTCTAGCCCTTAGGATATACCACTGTTGATTATGAATTCCCAGGTCCGATTACATGTTTAGGCCAAAAAGTGTTGTTGAGTTTTGATAATAAATTCTTAATAACCAACTATTCAAATAACTAATGGTTAATTTTTATAATATTAGATCCTAAAAATGTCTACATTATATTACCTAAATAGTACGAATAATAATGCTGGTCTGCCATAATGTTGGTCACCATGTAATGTCTACATTCACAATGAGGATGATGACCTATACTCTTGGATTCTATATATGCTATCCATTAGGCAGAATAGATTCATTTTCGCGGGCTTAAACATAAAAGAACAGTGGACCGCGAAAGGCTGATGATGATGATGAAACATAGTAGGTGTAATAAAGAGAAATTCATTAATTTACATGAAATTGAAGACTAAAACTAAGACAACTAATCACAAAACTATTAAAAAAGTTTTTTAGTTCAAAATTTACAATTTTTTTACGCTCAACATTCAGGGGAAACTGATCGGACTTATACAACGGGAGATACAGATAACTAAAGCCATTTAATGAAAAAATAATGGATTTCTTTTACACCCTTTATAAAAAGTACTTCTTCATTGTGATTAATTACTTGGTTCCAGGTTTCACTGGTGCGGACATAGCGAATGTCTGCAATGAAGCTGCCTTAATTGCCGCGCGAGAGTTAGCCAATGATATCAACATGAAAAACTTTGAACAAGCGATAGAGCGAGTTGTTGCTGGTATGGAGAAAAAATCCAATGTCCTCCAACCTGACGAACGAAAGATTGTCGCCTATCACGAAGCAGGCCATGCTGTAGCCGGCTGGTTCCTTCAACATGCTGATCCTCTCCTAAAAGTCTCCATCATCCCGAGAGGTAAGGGTCTTGGATATGCCCAGTATTTGCCCAAAGAACAGTACCTCTATAGCAAGGAACAACTGTTTGATAGAATGTGTATGACTCTTGGCGGCAGAGTCAGTGAGGAAATATTCTTCGGTAGAATTACGACTGGTGCCCAAGACGATTTAAAGAAGGTCACTCAAAGCGCTTACGCACAAATAGTCCACTATGGCATGAACGCTAAAGTAGGTAATGTATCGTTTGATATGCCACAACCGGGAGAAATGGTTGTCGACAAACCGTATTCTGAAAAGACCGCCGAACTAATAGATACAGAAGTCAGAGTTTTGATTAATTCAGCGCATCAGTTCACAACCGATCTTTTGACTAAACATAAGGACAATATAACAAAAGTAGCTGAAAGACTATTGAAACAGGAGATCCTGAGTAGAGATGATATGATTGAACTTTTGGGACGCAGACCTTTCCCTGAAAAGAGTACCTACGAAGACTTCGTTGAAGGCACTGGGTCTTTAGATGAGGATACTACATTGCCCGAAGGTCTTAAAGATTGGAACAAAGAGAAGCAACCATCGACACCGCCGTTAGATACTACGGCTACAAGTACCGCCAGTAAAAAATAAGTCTTATTCGTAGAGAGATTAGAGAGTTTTATGTGAAAGGAAATATTTTAATTACCTTTAAGTTGTAAAGGTTTTTTGTTATTGTCTTGATGTGTGTGATATGTCTTAGATTCTTTCTTAGTAGCTGAAAGCGAGGTATCTGCCAGTGGACAATCTGTAGTAGTTCGGAACAAGTTCTATGATGTATATGGACTTTCAGTGCACAACTGGTTAAGCACGTAACGTCTTCGCGTAGTCAATAAACCAATAGGAATCAGAATTCATAATGTTTGGGCGTTTCTTTGTAACATACTAACTAGTTGCTTTACTGTTAAATCTTGTATAAAATAAACAAGTTCCAATATTAGAATGTACTTTATTATTGTTTTTTTGCATATGTTACTACCCTAAAATATGTGTTTAATTAATTTAAGAGCTGTTGAGAGAGTATGATTAATCAAGTGATTCAGCTTTTCGAATTAAATGGGATATATTTCAGTGGTGACTGAACTCACTAGAACTTTAGGGGAATTTAGAGACCGCAAACGATCGTTCACCGATCTCCGTCCTCCATAAGCGCAAGCCTGAGGGTGATAGATGAGGCCATCTCTTACTCAAGCAGAACCCGTCCGGGTTGCGGTGCGAATGTTACACGGAGCGCGTGCTCCCTTTCTTTTAGACAGTCAAGAACAATTGGGTTCCCACATAGGATGGGGCCATGCACAAACTGTAAGTGGCCCAAGATACGTCCAGATCCCAGGAATTTCCTTTCGAGGGTACACCTGGTTCCTCGTCTTCTAGTACCCGAGACGGCGACGAATTGGTTGTATGTGGGGAAGGGAGGGGTTTCGTACAGACAAAAAAGGGGGAGTTTAGATAAGGTTTTATCACTGAAACTAATCTTTCAGTTGGTACATACTTAATTCATAATCGCTTAACGTTTATAGCTTTTCGTAAATATGTATTTACTAGACCATTCATTTCTTCGCTGCTTCTATTTAAGTTGATTGAGTACTTTTAAAATTACAGTTGAATGAATATGTTGGTATGTCAGAAAACATTGAATGACTACCTCGTTGCTCTAGCGATTAGCGTTTGCGAGTTTTGCGACTTAAAATTGAGAGGTCTCCGCTTCGATTCCCGCGGTCGATACAGGTTGACCTATTATGAATGGATATAACAATCGTTATTGGGTACCCAACTGAGCAAATGAGTCTTCCTGACAAGTAATTAAACTAAAAAAAAACACTTATTCAGTTTCTCCTCAGGGTTTCAGAGGTCCAATGCTAGTCGTTCCGCGGAAAAACAATACCTATATACATTATATAGATTGCCAAACCCATAATTCTTCCTTATATTTTTTTTCATCATCTCAGCCAGCCAATTGCAGTCCTTTGCTGGACATAGGCCTCTCCCGTTGCACGCCATTCTGATTGGTTGTCTCGGTCTCGAAGTTTTTTCTACCCAACTGCAATGTCTGTCCAAGGTTGAACTACTTCTAAAACGGCACCGAGTACCGTAACCGGTTCCGGTAGTTTATGTTCATTGAATATGATCTTGTTTTAACTAAGTTCAAATATATCATTCATTCAGCATCTGTTACCTATAAAAACGTCGCAAACGCCACTGAACAGAGTACCTATACCTAGGTATTGCTCTGTTCTTTCTGCAAACTTCCTTTGACCCGTGTTCAAAATTCTACATTAGACCCGATGGACATCAAGTTCACTCCAGCCGAGCCTAACACCGCGTTTACACGCTTGTGTTTATGGAGACTTATCGAGGCTCGTTAAGCGTGTAAATGGAGAGTAAGTTTTTACCTGTTCAACAATACGGGATCTGTGTCACCATATTGTATTTCGATTAATATAAGAATCATTCAAATTGGCTTACACGTTGTCATAGAGCGTTAAACGCTCAGACTAAATAAATTGAACTGAAGTTATAGGAACTAAAACAATTTGCCGATAAATATCACCCATTACCCGTCTTTTTATCGTGCAATCAGGTAAAATATTAGGTGTAGCTAATAAGACCTAATATTACCCATTACCTGTTTTTTTTTATCGTGCAATCGGGTAAAATATTAGGTGTAATAGCACCTAGCCATTCTGCAATTTTCGTAGACATTGAAATCATATGTAAATGGTTTGAGATCAGTATGGATATTATTAAGACACAAATCGTTCTAACTGGTTTATAACGTAGCTACTTGCATAGCTAGTTTAGTAAGCCTTCATTTCGTTACAAGTAACACGATTTGGATGGAACAAGTAGGTGTGCTAATATTTGCACAGGCGCTTCATTAGTTAAGTGTGTTTTCTTTAAGTAGGTACAAGCCGTACATGTATGTCGTTTGCTTGACAATATTATCCAAAACTTATCATATTATTTAATTATGGTGTGTCACTATGTAATCCTCTTTACATCAAATGCGTCGACTTTTTATATTTATTTTCTCAGTTATTACTAATTGCGCATTTATGTTTTTAGAGTGGGTCATATCACTACCACTGGAGTCTAGGTGTAGTGTCATAGTGTCGGCAGTCGGCATCACTGAAGTATATTATAAAGGTCTATGGACGGCATGCCACATGCCATACTGTAGGTACCTTTAAATATAAGGTGTAATACCTTGTTGGTCTAGTGGTTAGCGTATGCGGCTGCTGATCAAGAGGTCTCGGGTTTGATTCCTGGGTCGGATCAAATATTATTTGTGTGATTCACAAATATTTGTTTCGGAGTCTGGGTGTTTTCTATGTATAATATGTGTGTATTTACAAAAAAAAGTATATTTATGTATTTATATCAGTTGTCTAGTACCCATAACACAAGCTCTGCTTAGCTTGGGACTAGATGATGTTGTGTGTCAGACGTCCAAAATATTTATTTATTTATTTTATGTTAAATATAAGAAGGTCTGCGTTGGCAAAGATTATGACAACAAAATCCTTTGGTATTTTAAGAGTCAACAATTCTCAGATCTATTGGTACAACATCCATCAAATCCTACTTACTATACTACACACACAAGACAACAAATCCTATACAACCTTCAAATGAGATTCGGGTAGGAGCTAAGTATGGATCAACCCGTAACCGGTGAAACTAATAAATACCTACTGGCGACGAAATTCACAATACAACAGCTGCTATTCAGAAATCCGGTATTACAAGAAAGCGTGCCCAGAAAGCACCTGCATTAGAAAGCTTTCGACGAAAGTATATTGCATATCTTACTTTGCCGTAGACAGAAGCCTATAGAAACAACGAAACAACAACAGCTACGGTTCAGTCCCTCTAGCCAAGTTGCAGACGTTTTTCGTTTTTTATTAGGGTTCCGTAACCCTTATACATTCGTGATGTCCGTCCGTCCTCGGCTTACCGTTCAAACGGTTAGTGCTAGAAAGATGAAACTGCATGGATATGTGTTTCTATCACGTCATCGACAAAGTGCCACAAATCATGATAACTATTTGGGGTAGGTACTTACCGTCCCTGCACGTCACGTATGGATGTTGTTTCTTCTCGCGTATATCCTATTGTGTATGGTATCTTCAGATAGGTCTTTTAAAAACATTGAGAGGTTGTTATGACTTTTCATTTTGGTTCATCCTTTTGCTAGTTATTTAACTTTAAAGGACATTTTTTTTTTGCAAAAAAGGGCGTCTCCCCCCTTGAAGCTAAACGGCTGGCTCGGAAAATCTAAAAAAAATGTGGTGATAGTCCATATGATGAACTATAAAGGAAAACTTTAAGGGTTAGACAGCTTTGATAGTTCAGGAGTTAAAGAGGCCTAACTCGTGAAACTTGAAATACTTCGTACAAAAATTACGAAATAATAAATAAACATAACAATTATCTATTGGACATCACTTGGCTTTGTATATGAATACGGAACCCTATTCTAAGTATGGCCTGCCCCCCTAGACAAGTTACAAACATTTTTCGATTTCTGTTCTATTGTTTCATAGGCTAATGTCACTCAGTCACGTGATCAAAACAAAATATTAGCCAATCAAACAATGGAAAACGTAAAACGTTTGCAACTTGGCCAAGGGGGCAGGTCTCATACGTAATGGGTACATTATTATATACATTTTTAAATGATTTATGCATATATATTATGTATTAAGTTATTAACAGAAAAATCTCACTATAGATTAAATACATGGACAGCTGATTTGTATATATATATTTGAAATAAACAGATTTTATTATTATTTGTGCATTACTTTAACTCTTACTTAAAATTTCGGTATAATGAAAACCACGGGCCTAGACCAAGTGGAGTTTATTTTAGTGGCTTTGGACTGAGGCCGAAATCTGTAATATTGTGTCTTCCTATATGAACTTTCGGACAATGCGGCACGTATTTAATATGGCGGCTTTTTGCATAGTAATGTATGTGTTAGTGGGAAGTTCGATGATTATTATTATTATTATGTATACATTTCTACCAACAAACTTACCATCTCTCCGTAGTGGTTTCAGCGGTCATTGCGTCGCTGCTTATGGCGCTTTGTACATTTGTTTTCCACATGGGACAACAGTGTCATGCACAAATCGTTGTTCAATGTGATCATGTGTTCGTTTCATGGGCGTATGTAAAGCTGATTTTATAAAAGAAATGTTTTAAATCAACTTCATAAAAACAGAACTCTATAATTCATCTCTTCATAAAATATTAGTCCTGTGGGTGAGAATCGAACTCACGACCTTCGGCTTAACAACCATGGTAACCATTGCTAACCACTGGACCAACAGGTCAGTCGGTGTCAGTAAACTACTGTCCGATGTCCAATCGGCTGTACAGGAGGTAAATATACAATAAATAATTCAGTATAATTCGAGTACCAATATATTTAATTGGCCACTGGCTGAAATTAAAAATTTACATTGCTTCTCTTCCAAGTAAGTCGAATGCATTAAGACAAACATTTTCGCGCGGTATAATCGCATCGCTCAGATTATTCTCGTCGGACGACGCCAACAACCGAGCGATCATGCCTGGCTTGTACAATAATTCAAGGAACAAGTTCAACAAAAAAACAGGGTTATATTAAAATTATAATATGAAAATATTCAAATATCAGCCGAATATACATCCAGCCTTATTTCTGTTTATTTAAATATTCACTACATTTACTTTATACATCACCAATTTCTTAAGTAAATTCAGTTTTTTGTACAATATAAAAAGAATCTTATTTAATTAACTATGTTTACACGCGAGTAGTGTATAACACGCCCGCAATCGCATTACAGCTTGATCTACACGAGCGAACGAGAAATAAAAAGAAATCGTAACAAAATATTTAAAATTATGGTATTATTACAAGTAACTACACTATTTTTATGTTCAACATTTTATGTCAATATTCATTATTATCTATACTTAATTGAAGCCTATGATATAACATTATAAACGATGAAAAACATTACTTTCTTCATGATATCATTCAACAATTAATCCATTAACAACTTGCATCCATTTATCTATCCAACAGAAAATTATCACTAATCTCAGTAACAATAAAAGGTCCATATCAATTACAGTCTCTGATTTTTTCCCCTTTAGGCTTCCGGCCCCTCTTCTTGCCGGACGTGACTCCGGCAAGCGCCATCGCTGCACGTTTCGCAAGACATGACTTACAGAACCAGTCTTCTGTTGCACCGGGCTCTTCAGTAATACCGACACATACCCAATGGTACCAGCCGTCACACCCGTCGCATCCGATCATCGGCGAACCATTGTCAGGCCGACCGCAGGCCGGACAAACCCAAATCTTATTACCGTGTTCGTCTACGTAATAAGGCGTAGGTAAAGTTCCAGTCGGTTTTTCTGCGGCTGCGGGCATTTGTGGAGGCGGCAATTGCGGCAGTGGCGTCGGTTCTTCTGAAATCGACGCAACATCGTCGTCAAAGTTCTCAACAGGTCCTTTTTTGGACATTTGTTTAATCAATATCCTTTTATACTTTGAAGACGATGAGGGAGTGTTCTTTCTTGGTGGTGAACTACCCGAGGGTGGTGAAGACGACTGTCCTTCACCATCAAAGACGTGATTGTGTTTTGAATGTTTAACTTTTGGAGGTCTCGTCACTAGTGCGGATATTTGCGCTAATTCTGGTGACCGACTGTGTTCTCTTGATAATGGCTCTTCTTTCATTGGCGATTCCTCTTCTTCATCTTCTTTTCTTAGTACAGGTTTTATATTCAACTTAAATATATCAGGGGAACTTGGTGGCATTGGTGAATTCGAGTTAGATGAACTTAGTTTTAGTGTGAGTTTAGGCACGAGACCATCTGTTGTTTGTGATTTTTCTTTTTTCTTTTCTTTTTTTTCCTTTTTTATTTTATCTTTCAATTCTTGCCTTTCCTCTTTTTCACGTTTTTTGTCAGACTTTTCTTTATTTTTGTCCTTTTTATCCTTCTTCTTTTTAATTTTTATGCCGTCCTTATCTTTTTCTTTTTTATCTTTTTTATGAGACTTGTCCTTTTTCTTTTCTAAAATTTCTAATTCTCTATCTTGTGGAAGCTCAGGAGTGGGGGGTTTGACTGGTTCTGGCACAGGATCTGGCTCTTTGTGCACAATGGGCTCTGGTGTTGGTATACGGGGAGGCGGGATGGGTGACACTTTAGGTGGTACCTGCCTAACAGGGTCCAATTTTGGAGGATTTAATTCAATGGTAATATCAGGCTGAACTGGAGGCATTTTGTATAAATTTGATTTGTGATCTTTATGCGACTTTGATTTATGCTTTTGTAGTATATTTGGAATGGTCTGAGATTTGTGCTTATCGTGTCTATCCTTTTGGTGGCCCATCATCGGAGACTTATGCATTCCTCTGTCATCGTCATTATCTACAGGTATAACTTCTAAACTAGGACGACGTAACATTGGAGGTATTTTTATAGGAGAGGATCTGGATGTGTGTGGCATAGGTCCCATTGACATGAGAGGATTTCGAATACCAGGATTAAGACCACTATTCAGAAAACTAGGTCCTGGTATTAGACCAGGTCCACCTGGTCCCAAGGCAAACGGATTAGTTAGCAAATTAGAGGGTGGTAGACCTCTTAATGCTGGATTGTTAGCTAACCCTGCAAGGAAATCACTGCTAGGTATCAACCCAGGGGTGGGTATTAAGCCAGGCCCAGGCATTAGACCTCTCCCAGGAGTCATTCCAGGGAAGAATGTAAAACCAGGTGGCATTTGAGGCAACTTGGCATCATTCTTTGGCCTACTTGATTTGGGTGCTTTAACGCTACTAGTTTTTATATTTTGCTTTTCAGCCTGGGCTATTTCAAATGCTATTGCTTGTTGCTTTTTTAACAGTTTTGCTTCATATTTAGCAGCTTTATCTTTTTTGTCCTTATGTTTCTTTTCTTTCTTAATTTTTGGACTGACACTAGCTACATCTTTGGGATAAGGTACTTGTAGGGATTTATTAATTGATATACTAGGACGATGTTCTACTGGAGGAGCTCTAGAAGGCATAGGGTGGAAATCTATAGGATCATCATCAATACTTATTACTTCATCAGTCCTCAAATTCATAACTTTAGACAAATCTACAGCACTATTATCATTATTGTTCACAATGGGCTCCTCCGTTTTCACTCTAAAATTTTCATGGAATCGGTTTTCAATTGCATTATCATGTAATGAATTAGAATTTTGTAACCTTGAGATCATAGAATCAGGCTGCAATTTATCATGAACAACCTCAGGAGTAATTTTATCTTCTTTTGATTTGTTCGATATTCTTTTAAATATATTAATCTTTGATCTATCTGGTTGGGAAGCCAATTTTTCTTCTTCATCTATTACTTCTTTTTTAATTTCCACATCAGGTATTATTGAGTTTGTTTGAGGTTGAGATTTATGTACAGGTATAGAATTAGGAACAAGTGGAGATTTAGAAATAGGTATTTTTCTGGGTACAGGTATTGCATCCTCTTTTACAGGCATTGCTCTGGAGTTTGTGGGTGGTGGTTCAACTGGCTCTTGCTTGATAGGTGCAATAGGTTTGGGTGATTCCACTACAGGTAAAGGTGGTGGAGGCATTGAAGACTTTATTGGAGGCGGCACTGATTTTGGCGCGGGCATTGTCACATGATTATGGTGTGTCGGATGCACATCCTTGCTCTTTATTGGATGACCCGGTGGATACTTATTCAATTTACTACTATCCTTAGATTTACTACTCTCACCTTTATGACTCTTATCTTTTCGTTTACTTTTCATTACTTTACCATTCAATAATTTATTCTTTTTGGGTTTCTTATCACTTTTGTCTAGTATTGGTGTTTTAACAACATTAGAATGATGTGAATTTGCTTTATGTTTATCATAATGTTTTTCTGACATCATGACAGGTGGTCTTGCCTCAGGCAATTTTCCTTCACGTGCTGGAGACAGGAACCCTGACATAGTCATCATTACACTACTGATTTCTCTAGTTCTTTCTTCCTCCTCCAAACGTAACCTTGGTCTTTTACTGTTTGGTAATGAAACTGGATCAGTTGGTCTCTTAAATATTTCCTTATTTTTATCTGGACTATCTGTGACTGAAATTTCTGGACTCGTACAAGTGGTAATATTATTATCACCACTGTCAATGCCATTTTGACGGATTTCAACAGTTCCCGCCACTGCAGGAGTATCCCTTTCTTTTTCTGGATACATTGGGGGCAAATGTTCATGGACATGCATAGGTCTAGTGACAACTTCATGACTGCCAGGTTTCAGGAAGTTTAAATTAGACTCTTTAGGTTTGGGGAACTTTTCAGAGGATACAGGTGTAGGTACAGGAGGTACACACCTAGTATACTCTGTCAAGTCAGATAAATTTATGTGGAGGTCACGAAATACTAATCCTAAGTCATGTAAATTTGGTTCAGTCCTGTTAAATTGTTCGGCGTATCTGTTAGCATGTGTACCAAGTGACCTTATGTGCTTCTCCATCACATGCACCATTATGTCGAGTGGCGTTGAGTTTATACCGTTCCATCCTATAGTTTGGCATATTTGCGCAACATTCCTTCGCAGTATCTCACGGGCGTACGCCTCTGACATTATGACACCAACAAAGTTATCTGGAACAAACGAATATACATCATTTGTTACGATAGTGCAATTCAAATCATAAATCAAACACATCATTTGGCGTAAACACTATATTTACAATGATATAGAATCATGTTACGGATGTTAAGACTCCTGAAACAGCAAATCTCATGATTTTTATACCTGCAAGTGTCTAGTAGTACAGAGTCGTGATTCCGAATAGGTGAAAATTTCACTTTTGGAACACACATGTATGCTTCACTATAATCTTGAAGACTCAAAGATAATTTATAAAAACACATAAAGCGTTTACAATGTAAAATAACGAAGTGTTTACGTAAAAACTTCTCAGCATTCTAAAAACACAGTGCCCCGTGCGCCATGATTGCATTTTGGGTTGTCAATGTTTTGTGTTGCTGTATAAAAATATTTAAAAGGCGGTCTATTTACGATGCGTTCATGAAAATGGTAGAAGTTAAATCGGTGACATTAAACGATTTCTTTTTTTTAACTTGATTATAATTATCATCTCAGCCGAAAGACGTCCACTACTGAACTTATTTGTTATTTTTAGCTGAATACAGACACATACACTGAAATTGTGGTCATTACCTAGTGCATCCTGTGTAAGAAAATAGTCAAATTAGTTTGTGTGAATGAGAGAAAACTTTATCCATCTTTCATTCAACACACAATTCAATTTAAAGGTTTCTGAACATTAAAGCGGGTTTATTGCATCTTATGTCTTAAACATGAAAAAAACCTGTTCATGTGGAATGTGTTGAAAGTTTTTAAATTAGTTATTTCCATTATGGGCATTAAATTTATTGAAGACAATGTACATTCTGCGTTCTGCCAAAAATATTATTTAAATATGACATCTGATAGTTACATGGAATATTTTGAACACAGCTGAGAAATGAATCCACTAACAACATACGTAGGGAAAAGATTAAAAATTAGTAACTAACGTCTGTCTGGTTTGTCAGATGAAGGTGAGAGACAATAGATTCTTCTGATGAAGTCGATTCTCGTGTCCATTACATATATTTATGATAAAAACATTCAAAAGTCTTTGAGATATAAAGAGGCGTATAGACGAAATGAAAAGGGCCTAACTGATATGTGGTACATACTAAAGTGATTGTTTAAAAATTTAGCTATGAGAATATTATGACTGTAGATCAATTCAAGAATAATATGGTGCAGGTATTTAAGGAATTTTAGATTTTTTGTTACCTACTCCGTTATGCTCGAAGGTACCCTTAGAGATTAATGGGGTTATATGGATCATACGAGCATTCCCACAATCATTACAATCACAATCTTAATTTTGTATCGTAGTTGTGATAATGAAATACTTTTTTGAATTCTATTTGGAAAATAATAACCTCTTGCAGTATAATCATCCGCACAATTATTTGGTTTAATTTATATGTTTTTCCTTTAAAACTTTACATAATGCACGTGTTTTGACAAGGCTGTAGCACTGTTTGAAGTTGACTTTAAAAAAAAAAACCAGCATGACAGTTTGTCAAATCCGCTAATGGTCGACGGACTGTGATATGCTTTTTGTACATAGAATTTCATATTCTTCGATTTTATATTCGAAATAAGCGTTAATATTTAGAAACACATACTAATCTCATTAAATTATTAATGAAAGACCTATATCATAAGGCGAGGAGTTGATTGTATCGAGTTTACATATTCGCGTAGAGCTATAAAGAGTTAGGGCATCAGAGTTTTAACGTTTTATAACTTTTTCATGATAGAACTGTTCATGTTTGTTTTTAAAAGTGAAAATTGAAAATGACCACATCGTCTGAAGATGTTTTACTAAGTGTGGGCCACGTGAGGTACAAGAAAGGTGATGGAACCCTGTATGTTATGAATCAAAGGTTAGCATGGATGTTAGAAAATAGAGATACTGTTGCTGTTTCCCACAAATACGCTGATATTAAGAGTAAGTATTTTGTTATTTCTTATCAGACTTTAATTACAGTAGAAACTATAACAGCTACAATAAAAACTGTTAGAGTACAAAAATTCTCATATACTAGTAATGCTTATTCAGTTTTTTTATGCAAAATAGTTTGTTTATTAGTTTCTTACATTTCTTCTGTTTAAAATACGTTAAGTAGTGAACAAAATATTCTTAAAAAGTGTAAGTAAAAGGGTTTTCTTCCTTGCACAATATAGCAGTAAGTTCATACATATACCTATCCATTGAGGGGCTAGGAGTTCCAGTAGTTACGTTTCTAACTTTTGACTGTGACTAACCTCCACATCCACATACAATAGTCCACCTAAAGGACAAAGTGTGGAAACCGATCTACATAACATAGAAATATAAGAATTACTGAACTCTTTCGATGTGGCCAAGCCAGTGAAGTCAGACGGCTTTTGTTTTCCCAATTTTCTTTGGCACTGAGAACAACTATCTCTCAATTCTATCTCAGGTTCCACTCTCTATTCTCTCCTACTTTTGGTCCCAGAATCTTTTTGCAAAATCACAACTAAGTAACTTAGTTGCAATTTAATGTCCAAATTTTACATCTGTACATCAAAATCTGTTTAATCACTCTATTATGTATAAATAAATAAATAATAATAAGCTATTTACTACATTATTTGTATTATCTTAAAACTTATTGTAAATTGAAAAGGAATATGAGTATAAAATTTGTTATTTTTTTCCTGTATTCTTAGTATTTTAGATATGGATTATGTAAAATATTTACACTGCTCATTGCTTTATATGAAATTTGATTTCTTAATTATTTTTCTATCTAAGGATATCTAAGGGTAAGGATCTAAGACACAACATCTAGTCTCAAACTATGCAGAGCTTGTACTATGGGTACTAGATAACTGATATAAATACAAATATCCTTTTTTTTTGTAAATACATATATACTATACACTAGCTGACATACATATATACCATCGCGGACTTTTTGGTAGACCTTTTTAAGATGTACAATACTGTAGTACATTATTTTGATCTATCTCGTTGGGTACAGCCAGCGTTTGCAATGTAAGCATAAAAAACATCACATTAGAAACCCCTAAAATTATTATCTACTATATTATGCATGTATTATACATAAAAACCTTCCTCTTGAATCACTCTATCTATTAAAGAAAATAGCATCAAAATACATTGCGTAGTTTAAAGATTTAAGCATACAAAGGGACAGAGAAACCGACTTTGTTTTATACTATATATATATATATATATATATATATATATATATATATATAATACTATACATACAAAACACCAAACTCCGAAACCAATATTTAGCAGATCATACAATCACCTGTTCTGACTCGGGACTCAAACCCGAGACCTCTTGATCAGCAGCCACATATGCCAACGACTGGACTAACAAGGCAGTGTTGCATTTTTATTCTCTACTAAGTGGTGCCCGCATCGCTGCCTGTGTTTATGTTGGTTATTGTAATAAAGAGTAGCCTATACCATTCCTCAATATTGAAGTCTTTCCGTGTGTAAGTTCTAGTGAATCATTAGCCTTAAAAAATAAATAAATAATTCGGACATCTTATACACATCACCATCTTCTCCCAAACTAAGCAGAGCTTGTATTATGGGTACTAGACAACTGATATAAATTAGATTAGATACTACATAAAAATACTTTTTTTTTTGTAAATACATACATATTATACATAGGAATACGGGAATCGAACCCGAGACCTCTGCAGCTGCATACGTTAACCACTAGACAAACTAGGCAGTAAGCCTTGAAACCATAAAAACAGTGTTACTTTTGATTCTGTAACATTAGTGTACATCATTCTCTTATTCCACTTGTATTTATACACCACCCTAGTTGACACTAGATAAATATTGAGACTCAGGGTCCTCTCTGACCTTAAGGATTACATAACTTGAAAACCATCCTTTTTTTGATATTACCATCAAAATCAATCAATCATCAAAAGCCTTTGGTAGTTTACTGCTGGGCATAGGTATGCTTCTCTGTAAAAAAGTCATTTAACAATATGTACAATGATCCAGTCATTGTACAATGCCACAGTGGACAGAAGAGTTAGTTAGGAAATTGTTTCAAATTTTCCTTTTCTTTGAAATACTGTTGTCTATGCTTGTCTAGTTAGCTCTCACAATATCCATCCTATGGATCCATAATAGGGAAGGAATGAATAGGTAACAGTGGAATTCTTGAACCATAACCACAGTAATCAGTAGAGTTTTAAATTATAACTGATGCCTGCAGCTCTGCTCTCCTGTTCCTGTCATCATTTATTAACTTTTTTTTTTAGTAAGTATATACATAAATCTTGCAATCGCCTTCGCAAGCCTTATTTTTAGTATATACACACATGTATCTTGCAATCGGCTTCACAAGCCTTACGCAGATTATTTGTGGTTGATATAATGATGGGTATAACATTTATTATCTAGGGGTATAAGAAATTTTTACATCCTATTCTCAGACCTACTGAATAAACACATAAAATTTCAAAAAATCAATCTAACCATTTCAGAGTAGTAACGCAAATAACATTGTTATATGAGAATTTAATATATATAGATTAAAATGGTGATATTTATGTGTCAAATATACTTACGGAATCAATCAATAAAGAGCAATATAATATGTGATATGTTATATGTAAACACTTATTAGACAGTTGTTTGGAACAACAAATTTATCTGTCCCTACAATGTAGGTGATAAAATATGAAATTACTATGAATAGGACAATACTATGTATATGGGACAAGGACTCTTTGCATAACAATGTTATCAACAGCTCCTTTAACTTTATATTTGTTTCATAATTAAATAGAGCTTATGCAACATAAAAAACTTGTATTTTACTAGGAGGATATTATATTCCCCTACCACTATAATTAGATTAGTGGCCGTTAGTCAGTCAGTCAGTTCTTCTAAGTAGCAGAACTGCCCATCTAGCCAAGTTGCAAACGTTTTTTATCGTTTTCTATTCTCTATTCATTTCTCTATTCTCTTGTCTCATTGGCCAATGTCACTCAGTCACTCGATCAAAACAAATGCCAATGAAACAAGAGATTAGAGAAATAGAATATAACTTGGCTAGGGAGGCCGATAAGAAACTTGTTAGGTATTCCGTTACTAAGTCATAATCTCTAGATATTGGGTCTATAAATTTTTTTATTAAGAACATCAGTAAAAACTATTGGTCTGACACATATTATGATAGATGGCCAGAAATTCATTAATTATTTGAAACTGATGCTTTCCAATAATGTTACTTTCTGGACAAAGATTCTTTAAATAAAAATAAACATGAGGGAAATATATATAAATGAGCCTTCCAAAGTAACTTTTTTCTGCATGATGTAAAGCATTATCTAAGGCATAGTCGCCATACACTGTAATGTAAATGTAAATTTGAAAGTAACTGTCTGTCTCTTTCATGACCAAACCTCTTAAAGAAATTTCGCATGGCGATCCTTTATTGTTGGAGAAAGACAAAGGCTATTGGCTATATAGCTATTGGCCATATGGCTTTAACACCATTTAACACGATAACCAACATACACTCAGGCTAAAGCCAGTCTGTACCTACATGAAATAAGTACTTATAATAGATTCTCCCTGCGGTTAAATATGCTTATAAATCGCGAGTAACGCCGCAGATCGACGTGGTAAATCTAAAAAAAAAATTGTCTAAGTTACTCCTTATGTCATCGGCATTCTGCCACTAAAAGTCCCGTCAAAATTGGTCCTGCCATTCCAGAGATTACCCGGAACAAGCGCACAGAGAGACAAATAAAAATTTTAAAAATTGCTTTTTAACGTAGATACCGTAAATCCTTTTATGTGCATTTTATAAAAAACTTAATTTTAAATTACATATAGACACTTCAATTTTATTTATAGCTCTCAAGTACCTTTAAACATCATCATTATCATCATCGTCAGCCTATCGCAGTCCACTGCTGGACATATGCCTCTCCCATTGCACACCACTGTGATCGGTTTTGGGCTTCTCGCAAGTACCTTTATTGCTAAAAAAAATCAAATGTTTTGTATTTGCAGCTCAAAAAATATCTCCAGCTGGTAAACCAAAAGTTCAGCTCCAAGTAGTACTACATGATGGAGTATGTTCGACGTTTCACTTTGTCAACCCTGGAGGTGCAGACGCACAGGCAAAGGATCGTGACCAGGTTAAAATGTTACTGCAGAACCTGTTGCCCAAGTTTAAGAGACAAATTGACGGAGAGCTTGAAATGAAATCAAAGTAAGTTAAATTGAATTGAGTGAAATTGTTTAGGTAACTTTTGATGTAACAATATAATTAGAATTGCCAAATAAATCTAATGATACCAGTTATGAGAGACCTTAGTAGTAGTTGATACCTTTTTTATAACCATTCACTTGATAAATGTTAGCATTTGCGCAACGACATACCCAAAAGACGAACTAAACGGTTTGACTGCTCGTTATTGGTGAGTCGCCAAAATTTGGAACGACCTGCCTGCTTCAATTTTTTCTGATAAGTTGAACTCTAGAGCCTTTAAGAGTAGAGTGAACAGCTTTCTTTTTGATGGGCGTGTACCACCTTCGTCTTCATCTACACTTTCCATCAGGTGAGATGGAAGACAAACGCCTATTCCATTACAACTATAAAAAAACTGCTAAACCTAACTTATAAGCGTACCTATATTAAACCATTGCGAATAATTTTTAATTAAAGAAGATGAACATTTTATGTATTTAAAGTTTCTCAAATGTATAAATCTGTACAATAGGTACATCATATTCTATTTATGTCTTTGAAAGTCGTAATGTCATTCAGAGATTGGTGTTTGCTTATTTTTATTTTCAATGTTTAATGTGTTAACAGGTTATTGTCCTTACATCCCACATTGAAACATTTATATGAAGATTTGGTGATATCAAAAGTTATAAATAGTGAAGAATATTGGAATACACCCACATTGAAAAACTACACCGAATCAAATAGTATTAAACAAGAGGCTGGTATGTGTTTTCTTTATTTTAATTCAATAGTTTTGAGTCTTAAGTTTTTTTTATTAAGGCCAAATAAAGTGATAATACTCTCTTGATGGAAAGCATGAGTGGATTCCAGGAGTAGAGTCAGCAGTATGGAATAGCGGTCTCTTGATATCATTCTGCATCATTCTGCCGTCTGCTGTCGAATTTGGAATGCTGTCATTTGAGGTTGATTTTGCTGTAAGAGGGTAGGACCTCTCCGGTCGAACCAGTCCCTTTGGGCTGTATCAGCGTCACTATATATGATTGATGGCTATCTTGAATTACATACATGCAGTTTGGGACAATTTTATCCAAAGAAATCGTTTATTTGCATTAATTAAAATATTATTTTTAGGCGTATCCGGTGCATTCTTAGCTGACATCCAACCACAGACTGACGGGTGCAATGGTCTCAAATATAATCTTACACAAGACATAATAGACGCCATATTTAAAACATATCCAGCTGTAAGAAAGAAACACATAGACTATGTGCCCAACAAAATGACAGAAGCAGAGTTTTGGACCAAGTTTTTTCAGTCACATTATTTTCATAGGTGAGTAATTTTAATATTTCTTATTTTGGTTTTCAAATGGAAATATACAATTCTAAAACGAAGTGTACTTACTGGTACAACAATAAAACAGTACTGCAGGTAGTGGCCTAAAAGCCCGAATGGCCACATGAATTATACATTGTGTTTTTTTTTTAATTAATTATTATATCTGAGTTTTTTGTGACAGGCAATTGTTTTTTGTATGCCATAGTGTCTTTTCGCGATTTATGTAGTATTGCGAAATTATGATACTTCCCTACACATGACATGACTACGGAACTCTATGCGTGGCCTGACACGCACTTGCTCGATTTTCTTTTGGAGTTAATATATAGTTGACATTGTATAAGGACAAATTTGTATCATCTAGACATATTTTATTGGTATTAAAATTGACAAAATTATATTATATATTCTAAAAGCACTTAACTATAGTTTTAAATTTCTAATAATTTACACAATATATTTTCTTTGGCCAATCAATTTTAATTGTCAAAAATAAATATCCATTGTTTTCCAAAATAAGACAAGGCAAAGCAAAAATCAAACAATACCATTATTATTAGAGGAACACGAATTAAATTAATGAATTGAGAAAATTACTGCGCTCGCCTCTGACACCTAATAAATTATAAGATTTATGATAATATGTTTTTTTTTCCAGGGACCGCATAGCGTCATCGTCTAGTAAAGACTTGTTTGGGGAATGTGCCAAAATGGACGATCAAGCGATTGCGTCCGCTATGAGACATACCACATTAGATCTCACTGTAGGTGCCGCTCACATAACTTTTAACTTAAAAAAATAAAAAGTTTTAAAACAATAAACAAACACGCTTTTAAACTAAAACGTAGAAAATAATTTTAATGTAACAAAGCGTCTGAAAATATTTCAATAACGTTAATAACTTTTTTTTTCATTTTCATTCAACTTTTTTTTTTGTTTTTTTTTTCAAATTAGTGTATTGTCATCGGTCCTCGATAAATCTACAAAGTTTGAACGAAATCTGGCCGTTTAAAGTGGGTCAAAATCGCACCCAAAGGAGTCGGTTACAAACATACAGGTGAAGCTAATATAAAGCGTGTAAAAAGATTTTCAGTTTAGTTACTACATTGTCTTAATGTAAACAAATAAAAAAAAAACACATTTTAAGGTGTATATTTTTAACTTACAAAAAACCAAGGGATATTTATTAGGGATGTTATGGGTATGATATTTCGGATCTGGATACGAATATGGATTTAAGAATAAAATTATATCGGTTTTGGATACGGTTATGGATATCTAATTATTTCGGATTATCTGGAAGCTTCGAATATTTTCGGTTACGGATATTAAATTGAAGTAAAACATAAACAAGTCTGTAATAATTTTGATTTAAGATAAAATTTCAGTGAAGTAGTGCCATTTTCGTTAAAAGTTTTTAACACACTGTTTACATTTTGCAGAACCTACATTAACTTACAAAACTGTCGAAAGATGTTGTTTTATTTGGACTCCACCCTAATATGAAACTATCCGAAACATGAGAAACGGTTACGGATAAATTTTTATTTCGGATATCCGATAGTTTCGGTTACGGTTACGGAGCTCCTTAACATCCCTGATATTTATAATATTTTGTCCATCTGTCCCTAACGGCAAGATTATGTGGAGACGTATGGCCTTATCCCTCTCCTGAGAGGAGATCAGTGCTCAGCAGTGGGACAGTATGGGTTGTTGTTGTCCATCTGTTTCTAACAACAAGGTGGTATCAATGAATTTATAACTGTTCTACAGGTCGACCTCCCTCAATTTACGGAACAGATTCCTCTTCTCCCAAACGAAGATGACGCCCCCCACGAAAAAGAGAAAGGAGAAAACGCTTCCATACATAGGAATATGATCAAGCGCTTCAACCAACACTCTATAATGGTTAGTATTTTTAATATTTTAATTTTCGACTGCCGTGGTAGTGCAGTGGTACCGAATGCAACTATTATGCTTGAGATCTCGGGTTCGAGTACTGGGTCAACCCGAATGTTTATCATCAACAGCCTTCTACATTCAACTGCTGGACATAGGCCTCTCCTAAGAAGGAGGTTTTGGCCTGCTATACCACGCTGGCCAGACGGGTTGGTATAGGGTTGGTTTCAAGTTTTCCTTCTCTTTGCTTCGATGTTGTCTTGCGTAGTTTATCCCTTAGTCGCCCTTTACGACACCCACGTGAGATGAATAGGGGTGGTGACACTCTGTATTCTTAATCCGTCACCACACGGACAATGTTTATATCATCTGCAAATATTTATTTCAGAGTTTGGCTTAAAAGTAAATATATAGTCTTTAAGTAATATTTGCTAATACACAATAAAAAAAACAACTTAATGTTGCCCTATCAGAAACCTTATAATCCTTTGACTTTGAATTAAAAGTGAATGTTTTTTTTTTTATTTACAGGTGCTCAAAGCTAGTCATAAAACAAATTCTAGTAATAGTAATAATAACAGTAGTAGTAAAACGACAAATAACAACAAAGTTGTTGAAAACGGCGTCAAAGACACAAACGGAGTCGCTGAGAAGAGATCGGCAGAAGAATCGAGTAGTACTGATCCACCGCATAAGAAAAAGAGAATATTAGAAAAGATACATTATGAAGATCTAGAAGATAGTTCTACAAATGAAGAAAATCAGGAGTTAAAATTATCTAAAGTAAGTTGTATTTTGTCCTGATATTGAGAGCTGTCAATTAATATTAAATTAAATTAATGACTGCATTTTTTTCTTATATTAATATTTATGTTGATAAAAAGTGTAGAGGAAGAAAAGTAAGGTATCAATAGAATTTATTTAGAGAGTTACGTCTTCTCTTATACAAGAATAAGAAAGAAGATTCATAACACATAATAAAACAGAGATAAAAAATAACTATGGCTAATAATCAATATGGCTTTAACTTCTCAAGTAGTTTTAGCAATAAATTACAAGCACACACAAAAATATGCTGTTTTTTATGTGATTTTGTAAAAGGGCAGAAGTGTGTAACAGAAAGACTAGGAAGTGTAAGCTTGCATTGACTTATAAACGTGCTTGAGCTGGGCTATTGTAAAATGAGACTTATTTCGATACAATAAGTATTAAACTAGTGTTCGCCCAGGTTTTGTCATTTGTAGTATTATAATTTACACGTAGATGTGTAGTAATAATGTTAAATATTGTTTTGCAGATAGAACGATATCTTTTAGGTCCATCAACGCAATCACACCAAGCACATGCACAAACAAGCAATCCCCCACCGTTGTCGGCTCTCGCGTCAATATGTCAAGTAAGTGTCTTTGATAATTGATTTTATAAAATTACACTAAGTTATTCATTCACTCGTTCACTGTAAATGAATGAGGTGTCACTAACTTATTCACTCACTCGTTCACTATGAATGAATGAGAAGGAAGCATTATGCCATCTACAGAGTACGTGCCGTTGTCACACAGTTGAGCCGACTGTTAGCGACGATAGCGAGTGGGCGCGTGCATCTGTGAGCCGTCAATATAGAAGTGAACTACACCTTCTCTCTCAATTCAAGAGCAAGGAAACCGAGAGAAGTGGTCTCTCGGTTTCCTGCCATTTGTTTAACCTCTGAATAAGCAACGACTTCCACTTTATCTTTGACGTGATGTATGTATGCCAGTCTAGGCCGTCTTAGTTCTTTAATCCAATATTATTTTGAAGAAATTATTGTATCTTATCAAGTGGCCAACCATTTTACCTCTTCTGTGTTCAATAGCGTTCAACAACTGTCTCTCTGACAACTAGTTTAACCTTCGAATTTCAGTTCTAATTTCAGTTAGGGTTTCGGAGGTCCGATGCCAGTCGCTCTGATATTCAGGTAAAACCGGTTGAACTAGTAGTTGAACCCAAACAATACTGGGAATAAGGCTAGGAAGAAGAAGAAATAGTTCGGACATGTTACACACAACATCGTCTAGTTCCAAACTAAGCAGAGCTTGTGCGTTGTGTGTCGTCAGGCGTGGTCGAGCGGGCAGCAGTGCCTGCGTCCGGTGCGGGTGAGCGCGGGCGCGGCGGTGGGTGCGCTGGGCGAGCTCAGCCCCGGCGGCGCGCTCATGCGACACCACCACGCAGCCTCCATGGCCCGTGAGTACCGCCACCACCACCACCATCAGCACCACCACCACCACAACCATCACCACTACCATCAGCACCACCACCACCACAACCACCACCATCACCACCACAACCACCACCACCACCACCACCACAACTATCACCACCACAACCGTCCGTCCTCGACTCACTTTTCAAACTTTGCATAGAAGTCTGTATTCAACACATCAACGAGTATCATATCATGTCAATATCATGTCAAAAAAAGACGTCCGTCCCCTCATCTAAAACCTAAACGGCTGCATCAAAAAATCGGAAAAAAGTTATGAGGGTAGATTTATTTATTAGTCATAGCCGAGTGGCCTTAGGTGATTGCAAACAAATACCGAAGGTAAGCAACGACGGCACGGTCGTACCTAGATGGGTGAGCGTTTGTGGCATAATAAATAATGTTATGAGCGTTTCAGACACGTTAAGCAGTCGGTCCCAGTTGTTATTATAAGATAGCAGTCGTGAAGCTTTGTTGAGGCCTTCGGCTGGCTTAAAAACCGGTTAGCGTAGGAAGTATGACCTTAACCCTTTCCTGACAGGAGTTTCGAGCCCAGTAGTGGGACATTATGAATAATAACTGTATATAAAAGTCATACCAACTTTATATTCAACTTAAATTTATTAAACACTATATTCAAGTGTTCAATATTGATTTCAGAATTAATCCCTCCTGACGTGAAGTCGGAATTACATCGCATTTACCTGTCGGGTGGGGAGTTACTGAGGGAACTGTGGAGATGTTTCCCCCAGCCTGGAGCTGGCGCTGAACCCGAGGATAACGCGGCCAGGGCTGAGAAGTTCTATGAAGCGCTGCTCAGGTTTAGGAATGTTAAACTAAGGCCTTTTGAGGTTAGTTCTTAGTTAATTAACATGGATATTTCGCCCTCCCCACCGAATAATATGATAATGTGCTATTATGATAGTTTGCGTTTTATTGCATATTCGGTATTTAGAACACTGATTACACCTTATAAATTTTTTTGTACTTTTTATATAGATATTTAGAAAAGTACACTAATTTCAATGACCCTATGATGATGATGAACATAACAATATTACTCGTTTAAAATACATTATATTATTATTAATGGCTTATCTATACTAATATTATAAATTCGAAAGTAGCTCTGTCTGTTGGTTACGCTTTCACGACTAAACTGTTGCTACACTAGGCCTCGATTATTACCTGAGACGAAGTTTTAAAGAGTATGTAATTATATAATTAACTTGCTGACCCGACAGACGATGTCCTGTCTTAATTTTCTAATTTTCCTCGCAATTTTTTAAATATTTTCTGTCATAAGAACTTTCTCCTGACAATGACAGAAACAACAAACAAAAAACACTGAAATCGGTCAAGCCGTTCACGCGTGATCAAGGGAAATAGGGATTCATTTATATATATATAGATTTATATATATATAGATTTATATATATATAGATTTATATATCATCATCTGTCTATAAAAGTTGGATGTCAATTAAATAAAAACAAATAAAATAATTTATTTTGTACACCAGGAGAAAATGCTTCGAGATCTAACGCCGCTAGCGACATCTCTGACCCGACATATGAACCAGATGATCGACACGGCGTGTGCCAAGTACGCGATGTGGCAACAGAGGCAGGCCAAGCTCCGGTAGTAGTAAGTGTACCTGGTGTCGTCAGCAGAATGGTAACCATTTATATTTAATGGGAAACATACGGTGCTCCATACCAGGGGAATACGGTTCAAAGTTAACATATTTATATAACTCTACAAATTAAAACACAATAAACATTAATGTTTCGTCTTTAACTCCTTATTTTCTTGTTTTTTTCGAAGACTTCAGCATACAAATCGTACTATAAATAAAAATATTATTGCGCATATCCAAAACGAAAATTGACATATTTCTGTATGTAATTTCGTACAAAACTCGACTCGACAAAACTTCGATTATATGAGTCATATAAAAGCAAATGTAGCAATCTCCATTCATTGCAATTTTGGGCAAATTAAATGAAACACATGTTTGTATCAATACCTATAAGTTTTTGAATAAATTAAATTATAAAATTTAGAAAACACTAAAAACACTATTAAACATTTGTAGTATTTTTTATAAAACACTTAGAATTTCACGTAGACAGTGGCGATGTAAATAGATCGGTTTGAAAAAAAAGCGGATATTGCTATGTTTGCTTCTATATGACACATTATATTACATATATTATATAAAAAATACTTACTTTAAAGTTGTCTGTCACGCGATAAAAGATCAGTTGAATGGTGTATTATTGAATAATTCAATTATTTTGCGTATACGTATTCCTATTCTAAAATGAACGTGTGTCACATTCGGTTTTCGGCATAAAACAAAATAGTACTTTTATATTAGCATGGCACAAACGTAAAAATTTTTGTTTGTTTTTTTTTTAAACTAAAGCAAAATGAATCTTGAATTAAATAACCACCCTCACAATAAATGTTAAATGTCTCAATAATCCGGTATAATGTGGTTACCATACTAGATTGTCTGCATTTGCAATGTATATAGGGACTAATCCATATAAGTCTTGGATTTTAGTCATGCTGGTCATCAGCAGAGCTTCTTCGGCGGGCTCATATATAAATAAAATAAAATGCAATAGGGAATATGCATGTTTTTTTTTTAAATCGATTATATAAGTCTATTAAACATAGAAAAAAATATAAATAGTCTTGAAAAGAGTCAAATTATTTTTTAAAATGAAATTAAAAACATTTATTATATTTGAGCCATTCAAACGGCCATTTTCCCTTAGAGTCCTTTACAAGGTCCCTTAGAGAATCGCAACTGCGAAGACTATATATAGCTCTAATGGCTCTTTTCTGCAGAATGAAAATTGACTCTATTTCTGCAGTACGTCCCCAAAGCAAGATGCCATATGACATGATGCTATGAAAGTAACTAAAATAAACTATTCGTGCGGTTTCCACATCCGTTAGTTGCCGAACTTTTCTAACTGCATATGCCGCTGAGCCCAGCAAGCTCATTCTATTACATCTCATCTACGTCACATTTCGTTTCGACCAATCATGGCGCGTTTTGTAAGCTTGAATTTCCCTCCCTAATTTTTCACTTTTTATTTATTATTTTCTGGGTTTATATAGTAACCAAAAAAAAAAATCTTTTTAAGTATAATGTAACGGACAATAAAGAAATTAAAAAAAAGTTTGAGCCAAATTAAAAATTTATGCATATTCCCTATTATCCAACTTTATAAAGTTTGTGTAAAGGATTTTTATGTGATAGCTGTCAGATTGACTAGTCTGCCTTATGGAAAGTAAGTGATAGTCACCAGGCTCATTGATGGATAGGCGTGATAAAGATAGAGATATGGATATTCAAAATACAAGACCAATTAAAAGTAAATTTCAATAGCAATTAACTTCATTTTTTTTTTCCACCAATTATTATTTACAACTGCATCTCAAATCAACAGGAAAGGTAAAAGGGACATTCCTTATTAAAATAATGAAATAGTTACATAATTTATATAATTAATTTGAGTGATTTAGTATCAAAACTCGAATCGGAACGCTTTACTATGATTAAAAGCAATAGTTGGGTACTAATTACAATAAATGCTTTTAGGGTATGTGGTACAGTTCTAGATAGAGCACATTACAACATATTATTAACTTTTCAAAACGTTAAATAATTGTAAAGTTATTTGTTCTGCTGACGGTACATTATTGTTTAGTGTCCAAATTGTCAAATTATCAATATTGTCAATGAATTGATGTGATGTGGAAACGAAATGTTTTTAAACTAGTATTAACTGTTCATTTTGCTGATCTGAGGCATTTTCTGGTAGACAATAAATACTACCCGCATTCTTATAATTAAGTTTTTTTTTTCAATGGAAAGTATTCTCATATATTTATAGACCATGATTGTATATCTAAATTGACTTGACATCTGTGACAGATGGCTACGAAACCGGCGAAGTAACTTTGAATATGCGTCATGTTTATTCATCAACAAAATGGCGGCATTCGTGCTGTTGTATTTCGTTGATAAGTGCGATACCGTAGGCTCAATGGTGCAGAAGTATCTCCTTCCTTCCTTCCTTATGGTGCCTCTCCATTAATGGAGGTTGGCCGTCAGCTCTGCATATTCCTTTCTGTTTTTAGCCAGACGAAACAGTTGCAAATACGATGACGGAAGACAACGGGATACCACCGTCATTAATTTCGCTAGTTGGTCAGCTCTGACCATAGAAACATGGAAAGTAGAAGCATCTCACGTGACCGTAATAGTATGGATCACCAAGCTGCATTGTGGGCACACACAATGAGGATGGTGACCACAACTCTTGGCTTCTGCTCATGCTTGCCATCAGGCAGAGTAGTTACTTTGGCAGACTCATGAAAATGGCAACTGTCACAGAGATCAAGCTATATCATAAGAACAGTGTCATGTTGCAGGTTGAAATGCATATAGATTTTAGTATGAAAGGACTTTAACGTCGCCGCAAAAGTATTCCATGTTCTTATAGCGAAAAGTATTTTATACTACACCTGATCGGAACAGTAGTCAATATTCCCTGAAAATGAAAAGAGAAAGTTAGTCTTTTCCTTGACCTAAATAAGCGGGAGGAAAAAATGTATGAAAATCCATTTCTAACGTGTTTTAGCGGGAGAGAAAGTTGTATGAATTTTCATTTCTCATGTGGTATCTTATCTATGGCGCGCGCCTGCCAAAGAGTTTTCATATAATTTAAATATGGAATCTCCGTGCCACTGACATCCTTTCGTGAAGAATAAAAAAAAACAAAAGAAGTGCGAAATATTTATAAATAATATGTCAAATTCTAAGCTTAATTGTGTCTTACATGGTGTCTTACGTTTTGATTTTATTTTATAAATACTTTAAATGTTCCTCACAGGTGTAGTATAAAGCACTATGTAGCACTCGGGTGAAAGTCCCATTCCTACTTCGGGAGTATTGTGGCCCTAGGCTGCGCCTTCGGGCCACAAACTGCTCCCTCGCTAGTAATCGGTTCCTTTCCTCCCTCGGTGAACAATGTACTATTATGTGTCCCCGTGTTTGATTTTCTTTTAAGTACTGTATTTATTATTTATATTTTTTGTATACTAATTCGAAGTTGGGGTAGAACTACAGATACCTGGGTGTTTATTTCAAATTACTACTACTACGAAATATATATTGAGATGGAATAATTAGATATTTCTTTTTGTTTTGTATATTTTTAATAAAACGATACTCTCCATTATATTTTAGGAAATATATTCCCTTCAATCCTGATACTTCTTTAAACTTGGTTATACCAATAAATAAGACTGATTTTTTACATATGGCCACTCTGTTTATAAATATCTAAAGCTTTCCCGTCACATCAATTTAATTAATACGAATTGTAAATATGATTATCAGTATAATATAACTTTAGTCTACGTTCGTAATTTCATTTTGTTAACTATACAGGGTTACACTTATTATATATCTTTGTTTTTAAAGAACGCATGGTAACACTAAAAAGTACCAGACCCGCCCCCTTAGCCAAGATGCAAGTGTTCGCGCTGAATCTTTTTCTACAATCGCTAAGAAGAAGAGAATAGAGGTTCTCTTGTATTAGGCTATTACTGGCTGTTTTGTTCACTTAGCGTTTGTTGAAATGACGTCACTCCTATACATTTATTAGTTATTAATACCATTCACGTTTGTTGAATGTCAACTTGTCAGGGTGGAGGGGGAAAAGAGGCCAGTTTCTTAGCTATTGATAATTAAATAATAGTTTACATACAGCCCTGATTAAATATATAGTTAGTAGAATAGTATAGGTAGTTAGTTCATTTTACTTTTCTCTTTAGTTTTCCATTATAGTGGTTTACGAACGTAGACAAAGATGAAAAACATAATCTGTGAACACCGAATATCATTTAGATTTATTAAGTGAATGTGCCCACGGACGCTTGGACTTATGACGATGAAAACGACTGCATTATAAAAAAATACCTCATGTTTTTTTTTCTAAAAATTATGGGGCTAGATGGGAAGTATCTTCTCTCAAAAAAAAAATCTCCCAAATCTGTTTATAAATGTAGTCAGAAAAAAAGTTTGCAATGTGGTTATTTAGGTTTTTGTTAATTTTTTACATCGAGAAGTCGTTCATTTATGACCAATTTAGGAAATATTTTTTTAAATTTGAGACGACGTACCTCCCATTTCGACATAATATGTGATTTTCTTTGAAACTCATTGATAAAAATCAATCAACGGGTAAGTAGTTCAACGTGACAATAATATTATTATTAGATTACAATTTTTAGTTGATACGAAAATTATATCGTTCTTTCGTCTGATCGTCCGTGAGTACGCTAATAGTGTACGTACAATGTAATAAAATGGTAATAAGTGCATTTTGATGAACCAAATCTACTCAATACATAGACACATTGTATTGTGTATCGAAGTGCTTAGTTACAATGTTTTAGACGAGGGCTATTAAACTGTACCTAAGGAATTTTGATTTGGAATTTTCTCCAATATTGAAGGTAAATTAATGTTATTTTTTTTATTCTGTACACCTATTCAAAATTCTCCAAATATTTAGCGATTGGTTTGTCACAGATCTGACATTACATTCTGGTCGCTTTCATACTTTGTACAAATTATAGTAGGACAGCATTTAAAATTGGACGATTTTAACATATTTATAGTTTGTTACGTTACTTCAATGTTATATAAACAATTCAGTGTTGTTACCATTGGCAAAGTAAAGATTTCTGCTGAAAGTCAAAGTTGTATTCAAATAATCAATTTTCGAAGTTGAGAATATATTCCGTTATTTAACTCACATTTGAACTGCAATAGTCCAGTTTTTCCATTCAATATAATCTCAATTATTCAGCTGCAATATTAGAAAGTAAAGTTTCAAGAATTTAATAAAGAAAGGATGGTACAATGCGTGCGATGCGATGTTGATCATTGGATGTTTAAACAACCTTGTTACGTAGTTAGCTTACAGCCCAAATGTTGATTACTAAAAAAACATTAATATAATAATCATATGGAGGGTAGGCAGAAGGAGCACCGTTTCATTTAGATGCAAAAATAAGTGTTCAGTCCCAGCGCTGGCGTCGCACAGGCGATATGAACATAGCTGTAGTAGACGAAGTGAAGTTTGCCGAGTTCAAATACTATATCAGTTGTCAAGTACCTATAGTACAAGCTCTGCTTACACCTGACACACAACGCCATCTAGTCCCACTAGATGGCGTTGTGTGTCAGTCTACTGCAGCGCCTTTGGTCGCCTTTTACGGACACTTTTTCATAGACAGTTCTCTTTATTTCTACCCTCCACAGATAATACCAATGAATACTCTTCAATGTTCCAATACCGGTTGTAGATTATA
The DNA here is from genome assembly GCA_932526445.1 of Phragmatobia fuliginosa. Taxonomy (NCBI): domain Eukaryota; kingdom Metazoa; phylum Arthropoda; class Insecta; order Lepidoptera; family Erebidae; genus Phragmatobia; species Phragmatobia fuliginosa. The sequence goes on along the minus strand of OW052078.1, from coordinate 14,096,343 downwards.
AATAAAATATCGTTCATTAAGAAATTGGCGACAATAATCGCGTTTTAGTGTAAGTTGGAATATCCAAAATTTTTTGTTACCATTATTGGTTGGTCTTAGTGATTATTTGTCGAAATTTTATATGTATGTCAAGTATTTAGGTAAGCATACTGTCGTCTTATGAATACATGTTTGTTTTACTTTCTTTTTTGTTATGAAATACAGTTTGACACAAAATAAGGGGTCGTTTGAAAGGGTTTGTTTTATGCAAGCCATGGTCTAGTTTGTCTAAAATGAATAATTATATATTCTTATTGGATTTTTCTAATAATAAAGTTTTAATACCATCCTTAGAGTATGAAAGTTTGGTGGTGTTCACGCCCGTGTCTCGGTGAGTGCGTTAAGCCGTCGGCCCTGGTTGTCATGAACATCTATGTCAGTCCTTATTAGGAAGGCAGGACCCTCAAATATACTGACTGTGATGTCTCGTAATAAATACACAAGTGTACGGCGGAACGGAGGAGTTTATTGGAGACTGCGCGTGCGCACTGTACTTAAAGGTAAGTACACAAACATTACTATGACAACTAGTCCAACCTTGAGTTCAGTTTCCCTTCAGGGGTCCGATGCCAGTTGCAAAAATTAATATTCAGTTAGCACCGGTTGAACTAGTAGCCGACCCTAAATAATCTTGGGTATAATAAAGGGTTAGGGCTCTAGGAAGACTAAGTCTGCAAGCATCATTTTGTTACTTCAACACGTATGAGTCGGCGTTCATTTCAAGCAATTCATGCGTTGCTTTTCACAGAATCATTGTGTCATATATGTATTAAAATACGTTTAAAGGCAGTTCGATGTTGATAGAATGCTGGAACTGAGATTATAATAAATTTAAACTTGTGTTTGTGCTTTGTTTTCTTTTGAAAGTCGACTGAGAACGTAACTGTGAATGCAGCGTTTCAACATTAAAAATATACATTTGATTACACTTTACTTTCATATGTTTAGTCTTTTCAAGAAATTATGTAAGGTGCATCTAGTATAAAAAAAGATTACACAAAGAGTTACGTTCTTTTAAACAAACCTTTCTACGACATTCATAAAAGGTTTTATTTCGTATGTAGTCGATATTATAATTACTAATCGACTGTTTATCGAACTGTCGCTGTGATAATAAAGGAATGGACAAAGCATAGTATTTGGAATGGTTTAATTTAAATTGTGAAGTCTTTTGTATGTTTAGATTAATAATTTATGATATTACCTTAAGATTTCTCTGTTTATTTGTGTTTTAGAAAACACTGAAAATGTGGAGTCCTACTTTTATTTTGTGTCAAATTGTAGTTTTCCAAATTGTTGTATAGAAACGATTATTTGTAGATCTCTCTAAGATTATCCCGTTAATTATAAACATTGTTAGATATAGGACATCATTGATTAATCAATATTCGTTAAACTTCAGCTTAATCTGTGACAGAAGGCTACGAAACCGACGAAGAAGTTTATTCATGATCTATTTTGTCACAAAAGAATTGAAATCAATATTAAAATTCACACTTAAAATGTACGTCATAAGACAAGATGACACTAGTGACATGTCAGAACATGAAGCTATATTTTAAGGATTATAATGATGAGTTTGCTGATATTAATATAACAAATGTTTATAATCAAAGGGGTGCACTGATGTTCCTGAAGCAATATGTTTAATGTTAACTAAACATCTTTTAATGTTCATTTCGTAATACATACGTAACATTATATCCTTAGTGCACAATATTTGAGATTACCATACTTTTTTAAAATGGCAATGTATAAAAGCCGAGGTAAAGATGTTAAAAAATCGATTGAAATACGACTTCTATTTATCGATTTTGTATCTTTCGATTGGTAAAAATCAATTTGTTAAAATTATCAGCAATCGATAATGACACAACTTTGCTACTATATCGTTAATTTATAATATGTAATTGATTTTGTACGAAGTATCGAGTATTTATTACTTTTGACAATAGTGATTAGTGAATAAATATTAATCGTATTAATCAATTGATACTACCGGTGATAGCAAGATTGGTTGTAGATTTATTACAAAATTATATCGAGTCTCCAATCGATATGGTACAATTAAACGGCATATATTTCATTCTCTTTTTTTAAATATTGTGCACTATTAGAATAAGATGAATTAAATACAAAAATAATCAAATGTTGTGCTTTCTAATGTACAGTTACGGATTACAATTTATTTTATGTACCTATAATTTGTCAGTTAATTTAAATACAGATTTAAATACAACACGTTTTTCATTATATCGTATAGAGTACATACCCTCTACCATTTTATTACACGGGCTTTTCGCACCATACCCTGGGGAAAAGAAGCGGATGTGTGTGGAACTCCCGGAGAACCGAACTACTGAAACTCGTGGCGGCCTACTTCGGTAGTCAGGAGGATTTTAGGACTGCATTGGCAAGTTCTGGAGTCCCCCCTGCTGTGTCTCACAACTGAGGTACAACAACCCGGACTGACCACGGCCCTCATAACATCCTCACAGAACTGAGCTGCTTGCTTTCCAATATATAAATGTACTTTATGCCTGCCGTCTTGCTGGCGTGGTATAATAAGACTAAAAAATACTTTCTATGAAAGACCTATATCTAGCGGTAGCATACTGAAGGATGATGATTATTTATTTTTTAAAGACAACTCCCGCATTAGGAATATAAATTCCTGTGTCGCGGGGGACTTTACAAACATACATGAAACGGACACATAGAACACCCAGACTCAGAACAACAAATTGTTAATTACACAGTGTTATCCTACGTGATTTGAACCCGCGACACTTGGTGGAGTAGGAAGCGACGTGGCGACCGCTTAAGGGGCTGAAAACCAAAATAGAGGTAAATAAAGATCGTTTTGTATAAAAACCTATCGCTCATATCATTACCAAAATCAATGTCTTTATAATTGAACATATTCCTCACATAGTGGTTATTTCCAAAACACGATGTGAAAAACTTCACTCGATAAAAAAAATAATCAAAGTAGCCTCTGAAAATAGTTAAATTTTGACTTTACACAGTTGTGCTTTAAGTAATGTAAATGAAATTAAGTAAAATTGTGTATCATATGTAACTGAAGGAAATGGTTAACTTTAATTTTTTTTAAAATTGCAACATTTACAAAAAATAACGAATTTTGTGGTTTGGCACTTACGCCCTTCTATTTCAAGCGCTTTTTCTCTGTCACTCCTATGGAGAACGACAGTGAGCGCTGAGGCACCTTGCTAAACGGACCTATGTCGCTCGACTCGCGCGCTATATTTAGCTGATAAATCTAAAAAACTTTATTAAAAAACAAAACAAAATCATATTATGATGGAGGCTATAAGGTAAGAATAATTTATTTTATTAATAAACTTATAATTTGATTGACATGTAAGATTATATAACTAGATATCCTTACAAAGACGTAATGTAGTTTCATAACCCTAAAAACTGTCAACTGTGTAGTGGAACAAGCTTAAGCTAGAGACACATTATCGGAAGCGGCTAATGGACGCGGCTGATAGCCGTGATCTAGAGTATGAACATACACTCAGCTGTGCAAACTATCGGACGTAAGTCGTGGACAGACTGACCTTGAGCGTCCGAATGTCCGACTGTGCACACTTATTTTTCCACTAAAATCAATTAATTATCATAAATATGTATATTACTGAGTCAATATTTTAATACATTGAATAAAAATATATTACCAAGGCACTCTACTAGTGTTTTAATAAAATAATGTACAATTTACAGTGGCGGCTGTTAGCCGCGTCCGTCAGCCGCGTCCGATAATGTGTTTCCAGCTTTAGTCTTGAAGAACGTAACGTACATAGACTTACAAAAGTCGTAGACTCTGCCAATTTAGTTACACAATGTATCATATGATGGCCTTATTTTATGCATAGTCATTTTTGATAGTGTATCTAACCGCATAATATTATCATCATAATAATTAAGTAATAAATATATTAAATTAAATAAATACTATTATTTAATCACAGGTTGCAAAATGTGGAATTCTCACAAAACGTTCAATGTTCTGAAGTTCCAAGGTAAGAACAGTGTAAAATACTGCACGTCTTGAAATGTCACTCAAATCTAACTAACAATTCATAGACTATTTATTTACAGCAAAAGAAGACTATTGGAAAATAGCTCTGAAGGAGATGGACCGCAGAATGTAGTTTTGCATGATACACGAATCACATTCTCGCTGAGCTCTGACGGTATCGTCGCGTTCAGAATAGTTTCATATTATATACTATGACTGTATTGTTTGGCAATAATATTGTTAGAATGTATGTTGTTAAAAAGACAGTGTATATTGTTTTGTAAACTTGGATTAATATTAAATAAAAAAATACTATATAAATAATTCAATTGCATAAGTTGATAAAAAATGCTATGCAATAGCTTTACCGCGGCAGTCTCCGAGTGCCACATGACTTTTTTTATCATACCATTACGATAGCATTTTTATTTTGCCCCATCTAAAATATTCTAAGGCCCTGTGTTAAAAGCAGAGTGCAAATTCAAAGACGAATATTAGTTCTCGGAGACTGTGGTAGTACCGATAACGAACCGCGTCTCAAACGCGGCGCTGCTTTATCGAACAAAAAGGGGTGTATCCATTGCTCAAGGTCATTGGCTGCACTCAGCGTCTTAAGCCACTAGGCCAACCGTGCAGTCAGATCATGTATAGAACATTCAGGTACTCTAAAGAGAGGGTCAAACAGTGGGAACGGTTATTCTCTTTTTGAAAAATAAATAAAATGAAACGATAGCTTCCTTCACATGATTTATTATATAAATATGTCATAAATTAGACAAAATATAAGATACATGTATTCATACGTTAAAATCAATGGATAGACAGTGAGATCCTATTTTTTTTCTCCTTTAGTTAGGAATATTGAAACTACTTCCACAGCTTTTTCAATCGGTGCACAAGTCTAAACATGGCTTTTAACACATGTCAGAACTTTTAGTTATAATTTAAAACAGACACATTTAATCATATTTATACACTAGATCAATGTAATTATATTATTTGTGGGCTTAAAACTGCATAACATAGTGTGTACATAAGTCATAAGTATAAAAGATATTAGCTATTATGTTCCTGAATCACTAGTTTTTTCTATTTGGTTTTCCTAACGTTAGTATTTATGTGATGGCATGTTGTGACGTCAGATATCGTCACGGCAATATACTTTTCTGCTTTAAAACAGAATCGAATGAGGTCTCAAACCAGTAGTTCCAATTCCCTATTGGGACACATAAATAAACTAGGATATCTTGAGAAAATATACATAACATTTTTTATTTACTTTTTAAATTGTTTATTATTTTTTTAAAGTTCACGGGTATTTTATTTTCGAAGAGTAATCCCAATAAGTATCACATCAAAAAATAATTATATTGCCATTTACTTTTAAAAACTACGGCAAGTTATAGTGACGTGACGCTACTTCGGTATATTGCGTTGCGAGTAGAACAAGTCTTACGAGTGCACTCAAGTATAGTGTAAGTAATCGACTAATAATGTGTTTGTAGTTTTGTAATATTAGTGACTCGACAACCCTATTATTTCTTTACCTTTATCTTTGATATCACACAGAACATCATATTTAGATATCCATAAGTGAAATACCAATATACTGTAAGCTTTGTTAGAATGAAATGAAACTCTTTGGAATGTCATACAAATGAATATAAAATATTGCTTGTCTATTATAAAACTCCTAACTACGTTAAATAGATATCATATTATTTTCCTAAATTACATAAGGCATAGACAACTAACTCAATATATGATCCAGAGGACGCATGAACATGACATTCAAAATTGGAAGTCATTTATATCTATGGTGAAATATTGAATTATATAAGTAGCTTAATAAATATCACAAATAAATACTGAAGAGATTTATATTCTCAAACAGTTATTTATATTTAAATTAAAAAGAAAACCTTCATATACAATTTAGATTTCAATCCTTTGACCATATAAGTTATTTTTATTTGAATTCATACTCAGAGCAAGATTATAGCATCAAAGAAATGGAGATTGCAGTTCGTGAAAGTATCATACAAATGTATACAATCTGTGCTGGTCTTATTGCATTTTTTACAAAAAAAGAAATAAACACATTCATCACATGCATTTTGAAAAAGGAAAAATCGTTTCACTCAATTTAACTCATAATATAATGCGGCAGATGGCTTCACAGTATGATAGCGGTCCCGCTTTGAGTCCAAAACACACGTAAGTAAAAACTTTTTATTATTCATAACTAGCTTACGCCCGCGGCTCCGCCTGCGTGTATGTCGGTTATCGCGGTAAAAAGTAGCCTATGTCCTTTCCCAAGTTCAGTTCTATCTTCATACCAAATTTCATCAAAATCGGTTCAGTGGTTTAGGCGTGAAAGCGTAACAGACAGAGTTACTTTCGCATTTTTAATATTAGTAGGGAAGTGGGGATAAATATGAGTTTCTAGTGTATGTTAATGTATTGTCTCGACATCAACCGCGTTCGGCGTAGATTAGACTCAGCGTAGAATGAACTCTTCACCAATCGCAACGCTGAACGCGGTCGCCGTCAAAAGCGAGTTCATATGCAAAAATACTCACACAAGGCCCCTAGAATACTACGCACAGCAGGTTTTTATTCAAATATCACATAGTTTCTTATAGGCCTTATTAATCTTATTGAAAAATCAACTAGGAACCTCTAATATTCCCTCATATTACGGATATAGGTACTTTTTACAAGCAATATTATATTTAACATAAAAATTCACTTATACACTCCGAGAGAATCAATGAGCTTGGTTTGAATAAAATTATTTTTTACTTAGAATAACTATATCCGCCAGTTAACGTCCTTCAGCTGAGATGATCATAGAATAAATAAACAACATAAAACATACACTACTTAAATAAATCAAGTCTTTTTCATATTACTGGTTTACAATCTCCATATAAGCCTTTTCCAACTATTGTCTTTCCTTCTTATTACTATTTTCTTTCAATACATTCCCAATTTTTCTAACTTATTCCTGAACTACCTGGTTTAGCTTGTCTTGGTATAGCTCATTATGATAAGCTAGCTAAAAAGCCTATCCTTATCAAGAAAGTGACTTTGGGGTTAATCCCTTTGAATTTGTAAACTTGGGTGTATGCTGCCCCAAAAAATTGTAAGTTATTGTCAGGATAATTCATATAACATTACATCATTGTACATATGTATAAAACTGAAAATTTCAACTAAATTTAACTCCCTCAAATCCTTTTACAATAAGCATATTAGAGATTGTTTACTAGTGTACATATTTATCGAATAATTATTATGTATATATTTTTTTATTCAATTTTAACGACATTCTTCAAACATGACCATGACCCTGATTCTGTAGTTAACGTCACTAAACCAACCTAAACTAAAAACTCGTTTACGGATTATTAACTTTAACGCCATTGGTTTCAGACTATTTTTTGATATCTGAAATCCTAGCTATTCTTGTCAACGTAAACCTAGACGTATCGCACAGATTTATCAATCAAAATCACAATCATATAAATTATTTTGTCTTATGTGGTATCCCTATAGCGACAATTGTTTTGTTAAAGTGAAATCTTCGATAGTTTGTTAAAGCTTTTTAACTAATAAACAAGCGTGGCTCCGTTGAACTTTTAGTTATTTCTGAACTAAACATCAGTGTGCGTGCGGAAAATGAACTGTAAGTCGTTGAGAATAAAGTACAAAGTCCAACAATAAATTTCACTGAATTGAAATGTGGTGATGTTAACAAGAGAATCACGGCCAATATAACTGCCCAGTTCTACAATTTACATTTTAGATTAAATTCCAAAGTATTTAGATAATTTTTACTTAGATTTAAACATTTAAGTAGTAATTTATTACATGATATATCTGCATCAACATTGAAATATATCAAATCAATCAGAGATGGCAACCCAATTTCTATTTAAACCTTCTGGAGTAAAAGTAAAAGCAATCAAGGCCACCTTAGAACCAAAATCATATCAAATTCGATGGCATTCGGGGCCAATGATCGTGAATCCTATAGTAAATAGATAATAATTTAATAAATAGGAGCAATACGTTCAAGATTACCTTTTAATACTATCCAAGAGGCGAAATCGTCGTATTGCCATATAAGGGGTAATACTAGGAAGTCAGCGGGACTGACCTGGGGGTTTATCTGAACTGTTTGACCAGCCAAACGATCAAACAAATGCCTAGTATGATGACTATCAGACTGAGGATGAACATTTTCCTGCGGTATCTTCGTTGATATTCGGCTGCCTTCGCCAGTTCATCCACGCCTGCTTCCACGTTCGCACTCACCGATTCTATGTGGCTTTCTACTGTTTCTGGAGATAAAATAAATATTAATATTTCAGACATTTTACACACAACGCCATCTACGGTACTAGCATACTTTAACATACTTTTTTTTGTAAATAAATACATATTACAACAAATAGCTTAGTGGAAAACACCCAAACACCAAAACAAATATTTGCGGATCACACAAACACTTGGCCCGACCCAGGAACCGAACCCCACAGCAGTCGCATACGCTCCCACTGCGCCACCGAGGCATTCAGAAAAATAGGTTTTAATATAATTATGTGGACACCTATTTAATTTTTAGGAGTTTTTTTATGCAACAGTCGTTTAAGCTTGACATTGGTTTTTCATAAGAAATGTGTTTTTTTAATGTGGGTAGGTGCAAATTCCTAAACTATATAATATGAATTTCAATTACATTATGCAAGTTAAGCAGCTTGGGTGGAAAAATCCATTCAGATCACCGGTTCCTTGGGGAAACAGGAGCCAGGAGTATGTGGTGTTTGTACTATAAAATACCCCGACGATAGACCTCTGGCGCCCTGCTGCGGAAGGACACGGACCATAGTTTAGGTCCCCGAATCGGGGACGAATCGAATCGAAAATTATAACAATTTATCGGTTTCTTGTGATTGAAAACTGATCTAAGATAGATAGAAGATAATATATCGATGGACTACAAAAAAAGCATTTGAAGTAATTTGATACCTTGACTTACCTACAGACTGTGCTTGTTGATTAACCATTGTGGCAAGTTCCTGAATAATTTGGTTCACATCTAATACATCCGCTTCTATCTTGTTGATGTAAGCTTCTTTTTCAAGCATCATACTTGTTTCGAATTGTACAAGACGAGCCTATAAAGAAAAAGTAAGGTATTTACTTGTCTTGCACTGCTAACTTAATTGCACACAGGTCATCTCGACAAAGTCCAGATGACGTAGTATCAGCTGTTCCTGGACTTTTACTATTTCAGGCGTAGAGTGGCACACCGTGTGGTTTTAGTCGTTTCGATTCCGATACACTGCCCCCGCAAATCCCGGCGGAGTGACGACCCGTGGGGGTTTCCACACGTAAAAAAAGGGTTATCTCCACAAGACAATTCTACGTGCAGTTTCCTTTCCATTTTTAGTCAAATGAAGAGAAGGGGAATCAACGTCATCAATACAGTATAATATTAATTTTGAGTATACTGCTACGGTTACACTGGCTGCGTTGTGGCAGCTTGTGCCTTCAACTCGGTGGAATTCAACAATTATGAATATAGGACATCTTGGCACAACAACATCTAGTTCCAATCTAAGCAGACGAAACACATATATACTTTTTTTTTGTAAATCCCTATTGTACATAGAAAACACCCAAACAAACATTTCCAGATCCTGCAAACATTTGGTTCGACCCGGGATTCGAACCGGAGACCTCAAGGGTTCAAGTACAGTAGACACAAGTTGCGACACCGAGGCAGTAGTTATCTAAAAATTAAATAAGATTTACCTGAGCTTGTTGGTTGGCAATGAGTGAGGCTTCTTCGTCGTCAGCAATGGCTTGTTGTTCGAGCACGACGGGGTCGTTCCGAACGCGCGGCGGTCGTGGCATATGAGCTGCCATCTTCTCAGACACTTGCTAGAACAATAATACTAACTAAGGATTGCGATCCAGCAAAGTGGGATCCAGCTCAATTTTAGGCTTTGCGGGATACCGCAATATCTTGCGAATCCGCAAGCCTCAGCCGATGCATATTTATTCAAATTGCCGCCTTCAATCTAATGAATCTAATCAGCAACACTTTATTTCACTACTTTGCTACTTAGATTATATCAAATTTCTAACATTACGATTAATTATTTGGCAAGAAAAATTATAAGACTATTGGTAAACTAAATTCATATGATAGGTACTCTTTGTGAATACAAAAGACTGATTATAACTACTTATTACCTTAGATAAAGATTATATACCTACAAAGTTCTACCAAATATTGATATTTTTTTATGTTTCTGGACTCTGGACCTTTTATTAATAAATCAGTAGCCGAACTGGTGAAATAATTAGTCGATTATTAGTAATAATATTAGTAGTCGTTGTTTATTTGTGTTTTTTTAATTAAATATTGATTTTAACCATTATAAAGTTAATTATTTTGAATTAAAAGCTATAATATTCGGGATCCCGCGGTTACGAAGTCAATCCAGCAAAAATCCCGCGGAATTGCAATCCTTAATACATACTAACATATAGGCATTCTACAATTATTATAGCAATGGGCGTCTTTGGTCTGGCATGAAAGCGATTGATATTCTAAGAACAGAGATTCAATTCTTCTTGCGTAATCTGCATTGAGTCATGCAATGCAGATTACGTAAATTATAGTCTTTAGATATTTCACTTTTATATGTATTCACAGTTGAACATCTAGGGCAGTTTGGCATATCATTAAATTAATATTATGGAAATTATAGTGAGTACAGATCCGGTAATCATTACAGAACAGCGCCCCTAGCTAAGTTGCAAAGGTTTTTATATTCTAATCTATTCTTTATTCTTGATTGAGTGACATTAGCCAATGAAACAAGAGAATAGAATCGAAAATAAAAAACTTTTGCAACTTGTCTAGGGGGGCATGTATTGCAGAGGTAAATTTCTATTGATTGAAATTGACGACAAATTCGTCAACGACGAAGATTTCGAAAATGATCAAAATACGTATTAAGTACTTTCCTTAAGGGTATCGTTTCCATAATTGCTCGAAAAAGCACTTACGGTTATGACAAGAGAAACAAATTAATTCATTATTTGACAGTAAAAAAAATATCTCAGTTTCATAATAAATCAATCTATAGAGAAACCGAGTAAAGTTACTAATACGATTATTATTTTACGAGAAAAAAATCATCAACAGTGACCAAAATCACCGAAATCGACCTTTTCTGATTGGAATCTATCTAGTCTTATGTTGCTTTATTTGAAATAAATATTTTATTAGTTGCAAGAAAAAAGCACAAAAAAGAGATTAACCATTTAAGGTTTCTATTAATTCTCACCAGAAAGTCATAATTTAAACTTAAACATCATTAATTTTTAGCGGCAAAAGTTCCATACATTTTAGTATGGAGAAATAATTTGCAATAAAACAGAGTTCACGCGATTCAAAAATTCAGTGTTCTCCGAATATTCAAGGCGAGCGCACGCTCGTTTTTAGCTCCACACGCACTGTCACGCACACAGAGATTTGATTGTTTACATACGACGACGTGACTGTGTGTAACTTTTGATAATATTTGGTAGGTCTGAGAATAGACACACCAATCTTTATATTTTATATTATTATTAACCAACTTCAAAAAAGGAGTATTATTTATGTTTAACTAAATGATTTTTTTTTATTATACATTCATTGATTACTCTGTCAATTGTGGACCGATTTTTAAAAATTCTTTTTATATGACTGCCTCGGTGGCGCTGTGGTAGCGTATGCGATTGAGGTCTCGGGTTCAATTCACGGATCGGACCAAATGTTTATGAGATCCACAAAAAAATTTTATTTTAGGTGTTGGGTGTTTTCAATTTTAGTTTATAGGGAAACCCTAAAATTTTATAAGCACGTTATAATACGCCCCTATAAATAGTTATTATATTTTTTTATTTTGTAATGCTATTCCAGACGCAATATCTGGTAGCCATCGTTTCCTGATGATGAGCTGATGGTGGAAGAAATAACTTTTTAACGGTTAGGAGTTTTAAAATTATTATTGACTTTTATTACTTTATGACTTTTATTATTTATTGACTGCCTAGGTGGCAGTGGTAGAGCATGCGACTACTTTGCTTGAGTGAGGTTTCGGGTTCGATTCCCGTGTAGGACCAAATATTTGTGTGATCCGCAAATATTTATTTCGGGGTCTGGGTGTATTCTATAGGTAAGCAACAAAAAAAGTATGTTTATGTATTTATATCAGTTGTCTAGAATCTATAATATAAGCTCTGCTTAGTTTGGGACTGGATGATGTTGTGTGTAAGATGTTCAAAATATTTATTTATTATTATAATATTTCATACTGCCTTATTGGTCTTGTGGTCAGCGTATGCAACTTAGTCAATGGACCTAAAAAATGTAACATTTCAATGGAAATGTTACATTTTTTAGGCCTTACCTTGCGTTTTTAGAACACGCAATTTTATTTTTTTGGTGTGTAGGGGGGTCAGTGTTAAGCTAAAACCAAGTTTGTTGGGTCGCCACCCTTGTTCCACGGCTGCCATCTTGAAAATAGGGGTTGAAATGGTTTTCACGATATATCTCTTATACTATTTATTTTATAAAAAAAAATTGTTAACATTTTTTGTTGCAAATTTATTAAATTCTCAACAACTTTGGTCCAGTAACTTTTTGTCGTAGAACTATAAATAAAAAAGTTATAATCGAAAATGTTAAGAAATTCGAGAAAAAAATATACTTATATTTATATATTTTTTTATTATTATTATATTATATATATTTATATATATTATGTTATTAAGTGACCATTAGGGAACAAAAGAACATCTGCCTGCTATTGTTATTATTATTTCTAACCTCTTTTATTGTAAGAATAGCTATAATAATAGTATAACTAAAATAATAGAAAAAGCACGCTTAAAAAGTTTAAATGCTAATAAAAAAAAATAGTTTTTACTGAAGTTAAAATCGTGTCTAAAATCATTCTAAATCATCTTCACAATTAAAAACAGAATAAAATACAATCGCACGTAGAGAAATAACTAAAAGGTATAAGTTTAACAACAACTTCAATACAATATTATTAGCTATTCTTACATTAAGGTAAAGAGGTTAGAAATAATAATAACAATAGCAGGCAGATGTTCTTTTGTTCCCTAATGGTCACTTGGGTATAAAAAATAAAAAATATAATTTTTTTCTCGAATTTCTGAATAGTGTCCCTAATAACTTTTTTATTTATAGTTCTACGACAAAAAGATACTGGACCAAAGTTGTAGAAAATTTAATTTGCAACAAATGAACTAACTGCTAACCAAGAGGTCTAGGGTTCGATTCCCGGGTCGGACCAAATGTTTGTATGATCTGCAAATATTCGTTTCGGAGTTTGGGTGTTTTCTATGTATAATAAATAAAAGTATGTTTATGTATTATAAACTGCGAAATAAATATTTGCGGATCACACGAATATTTGGTAGATGATATTCTGTGTCATTCGCCTGAAATATTTATTTATTGTTATTTATTATAAATATGTGTGTTACCTTTAGTCGTATCTTTCAAGATGTTCAGGTCAGCTGATGATGGAAAGTACTACTACTCAATGGTTTGGTGTTGGAGGATTATTTCACTTTTATACGTATGTATAAACCGCTAGTCGTATTTATGTTTTACTAGCTTTTGCCCGCGGCTCCGCCCGCGAGTGTGTCGATTTTCGCGGTAAAAAGTAGCCATGTCCTTTCTCGAGGAGAGTTCAGCGGTTTAGGCGTGAAAACGTAACAGACAGACAGACAGACAGAGTTACTTTCGCATTTATAATATTAGTAAGGATTTAGTAACGTTATTGCGTAAATGAGCCGTTTGCATTGAATATATTAAAAAAAAACAAAGTCCTCTGCCGCTTCAATATGTCTGTTAAACTCAAATCATAACGTAACTTAAAAACTACTGCACCGATTTTCATGATGTTTGCAACAATGGATAGATTGGTTTTAAAGGAAGGTATAATTTGTCAAAATTTTAAATGTTTTTTTAAATACCTATAAGACCACGTATCGTTTAACACACATTATTGACATAATAAAATCTTACACAGAGTCACTAGTGTAAGATTACGGCCTATTACGGGTGCGACCTAGATGAACGCTCTGACGTATTATAAAATATTTATTTAAATAATATTGTGCAATAAACAATTTTAATCTACATGAAATGCTTAAAATATCTACAATATTTATTAAGATAAGGATTAATATTACATTGTTCCAAATTACTTTGAAATTATAATTCACAAATAAATTAATAAAGGAATATTAAAAAAGTATAAACCATTACTGTAGGTTATTCCTAGTTTAAGTAACTCGTAAAATTTTGTCAATATTGGCTTTAACCTAAAAATAATATGTTTAAGAAACATTGACTTTATTTATGTGTTCCTTTAAAATAATAAAATAACATTAATAAATCTTCCTTAAAAGATAACCATAATTATGATGAAAACCGTATTTAAATACCTTGCGTATTTAAAAGGATCTGAGTTGTCACAAAGCACGCGAGCGAATTTATTTTAAACTGTGTAAAATTATTTTATAATCTTTGACCATTCGATTGGTATACAGAAAGTATTATGACTTTCTGTACTGAATGAATCCTACGGGCTTTACGATATGGCAAGATACATTGCGTGCGTTGTAAGACATTAAAATACGTTGTACAAAGGGGAACAGTTAATGGATATTTAACTTATGCAAAAAACCGAAAGTCGGTGATTACTTGCTACGGTATGTATGCGACAGTGCGCGATGCGTCTGTGTGCATGCAAAATATATATGTGGGTGTTCAATCACAAATTCTCACGCTCGGTGTCGCGGGCCTTAACGAATCCAATTCAATATATTTAATTTCAAGACTCAATATATATTTAACTTGTTAAAATAAAAGTAGCAGGTAAAAGTAATGTTCCGGCGTTGCCATAATAAACTTAGGTACAGGTACACACCGTCCGTGTGCTGCCGGATTAAGAATACAGAGTGTCACCAACCCCTATTCATCCCGCGGGTGTCGTAGAAGGCGAGAAGGAAAACTTGAAACCCACCCTATACCAACCCGTCTGGCCAGCGTGGTATAGTAGGCCAAAACCTCCTTTCTAAGGAGAGGCCTATGTCCAGCAGTGGACTGTTGAAGGCTGTTGATGATGATGATGACAGGCACACATACATACATCATGCAGTAAAATAAGACATTTTAAAATTCAAAATTCATAAGGAAAACTGACATAAACAGTTTTACTGGTATTATATATCGTCGGCTTATTGCAAGAAGTCATTAAGTGCAAAAAATCAATAAATACTTTTTTATCTATAATGGTCTCACAATTATAGATTAAAACGTATTTAGTGATTTTTTGCAGTTAATAACTTCTTGCAATAAGCCAACGATATAATAATTACTGCAAAAAATCACTAAATACGTTTTTATCTATAATTGTGAGACCATCAAAGATAATAATTTATTTAGTGATTTTTTGCACTTAATGACTTCTTGCAATAAGCCGACGATATTTTGTTTCCGGAATACTTACTTTCTGTACAGTAGAATATTTAGCGAGAGCTTCCCTGAAGGCCTGCGTCAGTCGTTCCACCTGCAGCTTCTGAGGCTTATCACCGCGTCGCACCACTACGCCGAGCCGCTGTATGTCGCGAGCAGTTGCTGACACGGAGCCATTCACCGTTTGTTGGGTATCATGGCTGTCGGAAATCGAAAAGACAAATTAAATGTCTATAGACACATGACGTCACGCTCCCTATAGGATAGGCTTCAAACCTGCAGACCAATCATATGTATCTAATTTATTAATGTGGTGCTTTTTCATTACACATTACAGGAACATAATTAGACCCTCTATCTAAGTTACAAACGTTTTTTGTTTTCTATTCTATTTCTCTATTCTCTTGTTTCATTGGCTAATGTCACTCAGTCACGTCATCAAAACAAAATACTGCAACTAGGGGGGCAGGGCTGGGGAATGGCTTTTGAATTTTGAATATTAATATCTAAATAACCGTTTGAGGTGAGTATGAAATTAGGAGCACATATATATTTTGCATCTTAATATTTGTATATGTATGTATATGTGCTCATGTCAAATAGTTTTTTAGTTATGAGGGGTAAGTGCTCTCTAGTTCTATTAGTTTGAACTTGGCTGGAAAGGCTACCGCATGACTAGATAATTACAAAAATAATTTAAACACAGCACTTGAAATAGCTATAAATTCAATTAAAGGAAATTGCAATGCAAAAACTTGTAAATTTAACAGGAAAATACTTGAAAAAGTAGGTATCTAGTTCTATCCTCGACACTCACATTTTGTCCCTCAACTGCACACTATCATTGGTGCTTCCAATCTGCTTCATCATTTTCTCCAATGACCGTAGTCCGGTGTTGATGGTGCTGATATTGTCCGCTATACCCTCACTCAAGTTGTACAGTTCTGTGGGACTGAAGTCTGCGAAGCCCACATTTGGAACAGCTGCAGTGGCTCCATAGTCTTTGCTTGAACCACTTATTGGTTCTCTTTCAGACATGGTTGGATCTGGAATAATCAAAAATTATGTAGAATGTAATAACAAAGTAAGGAAAATTGACATGATTTTCTATCTACAAAGGAGATTGGTCCATAATGTATGGACCAAAAACCCAGAATCGATTGGGACTAAATGGGTATCAGTAGTTTCATTATATTGCACAATATTTCCCACTGAAAGCGCAATGCCAAAATCAATGGGGTATAAGAGCTATAGACTGACAAAGTATATGTAAAAATCATGAGTTACTTGTAATTAAAATTATGCATTATAATGAATCTACTGATACCTATTTAGTCCCAATACCCCTAAGATTCTGGATATTTTTTTTTGGACCATCTCTTTACTTGTTAATATTTCATAACACATAAACATACTTTTTTTTTAAGTACCTGCCTTTAGTCACTTAACTTGGGGAAACCCATAGCTTATAGATTATGTTTCTAAGTACTTTTATATTTTATTTAACATAATATAATATACATGTACTGAAGCCAAATGTATTTATAATGACAGAAAATAATCCTATAAATAAGCTTTTTGAGATCAGAAAAGGTTTTAGCTATTTAGATAGTATCAGGTGACTGCCAGATTTGTCTAGTGGTTAGCATATGCGACTGTTGATAGAGGTTCAAATCCCGGGTTGGGCCAAAAGTGTTGTTGAGTTTTTCGCACAGGAAATTATTGTCTATAACAGTCCAGAAGTTTAGCAGTGATTCCCGGTTGTCATGCACATCTATGGCAATCGTTATTGGGAAATCAGTGCCCTCAAATATACTGACAACTGTTTAAACTTTCGAATTTCAGTTCGCAGTCAGGGTTGCTGACGTACGATGTCAATTGCTCTGTGGAAAAACTAATATTTAGGTAAAACCGGTTAAACTAGTAACTGAACTCAAATAATCTTGGGAACACAGGCTAGGAAGATGATGATGATAGACAGTATCAGGTCAGATGTTCCGGTCTTACTGCTTGCATAATATTGTCTTTTAAATAATGTATAAAATAAAAATCATTTGATTATTCACAAAGATGTGTGTTTAAAGGCATGTGCTTTGTGTGCATATAGCATGAGTCAATGTATGATGTTATGATTAATCATATACCTACTAGATTTACTATACAACATTTAATAAAAAAAATATGGCGTTATTTTTTTATCATGTTAAATACAAGTTCAATCATTATTATAAAGTTTCTATTTATCTAGTTTTTGTCTATGACTCCCATCTCTATTTTCTAATATGTACTTAGATTATTGCCTATTTTCTTTCTCAAGAATTAAAGTATATTGATGTGAAATTTCATGTCTTAACAGCAGTTTAGCCATAAAAGTATGTATAATAGATTTTTCCGAGGGTGTTCTTTATATACATTGAACTTCATCCGTCTAAGCTTCATGTTTACCCTACCAACGTTTTATATAAAGACTAACGTTATATGAATTCATTTGTAGTCCAATTAGTATAACAGTTATTATACTTTAATTGGCAAACTGGTTAGCAGGTTCAAATAATCTCATTATGAAGTGCTAACTAATTTGCAGAATATATGTTTGCACTTGCTCACTCACTATCAGGGAAGCCTTGAATTAATAGTATTTTAGACATGTCACATACATTCATAATATTATATACTTTTTTGGAAATACATATCCCTACTAATATTATAAATGCAAAAGTAACTCTGTCTGTCTGTTACACTTTCACGCCTAAACCACTAAACGATTTTGATGAAATTTGGTATGAAGATAGAACTGAACTTGGGAAAGGACATAGGCTACTTTATACTGCAATAATCGAGATACAAAGACCAAAGTTAGGTGATTATAAAAATACATAAATCGTAGATGTCAAAATGAATCACTGTTTATCTCCTGTCAAAACTTCACAGGTTGCTAAGCATAACACACTTGGGAAAGGACATAGGATACTTTTTATCGCGAAAATAAAGGTAGAAGGGTTTGTAATAGGGGACGAAAGTTTGTGTCGAAGTTCCTTATTATCAAACATAAAATCTTTATGTAAGATTGTTTAGTCTACCCTTACCGTGTCACGCGATATAAACGAATTCCACGCGGGCGAAGCCGCGGACGGAAAGCTAGTATATTATAGGAACCTAAAAAACACCCCACTAGGAAAAAAAATATTTGCAGATCATAGCATTTGGTCCGATCCAGGAATGAACTACAGATCTCTAGTACAGGAGTGTGATAAGCTAGCACTGCGCCACCGAGGCAGTCAAAGAAAGAGTTAGGAATTGTTATTAAGAAAATAACAAAATAAAATTAATAAATTCATTATTTTGGCAAAATTAGGTAGGTACTTTTAGATATCAGAATAAAATAAAATTTACTACACCAGTACCAAAACAGGAACACATAAATTACTCGTACAGCAAAATAAAACAGTTTTATTTTCTACACGTAATTTTTTCATATAGCTTTTATACAGTAAACCCATTTTTTTTAAGTATTAATTTGGACTCCGGAGTGTGGCCCTCGTTTTGAGTGACCTGTGACCGGAATACCTACTACTTAAGCTCAATCAATTGAAAAAAAAACTTACCTACTTATAACACTTTTATGAACGTGTACAGAGCTGGTTATAATGGACACAAGTTTCTAACCTTTTCAACGTGTGCAGCAAGGTATGTGCCACAAATATTTATTGTTTACTACTTACTACGATGCAGGAAATACAAAAGTAGACTATTATTGATATGATTCACGAGATTTTATCCTAAGTAATTGATATTAACTGTCACGATCAATCAATTGTACTGCGTCGCTAGTTGTATTAGCGATAATGAAATTGGTGTCACATAGTTACGCAACTTCATTAATATAACCGAACCGGTTCACTAAATAATGTTACCTTAGTAGTAATGTAAATTAGTTTGATGAAATTAAGTTTTTTAGGAAATTTCTTTTGTGCCAAGCGACGGTCGATCAACTGTCAATGTCAGATAACTGTCAACCTGTGCAGCGACTAGAATTAGCGATGTTGCACGTGTAGAATACCTGTGCTAAATAGTATTTTTATACTTTTTAACTGAGGACTATCAATAATTTTATCTAACCGTATTTTTTCTACAAGAACAAATAAATACAATACTATTGCAAAACCATAATCGAATTATTGATGTTCACTATTGCTAGTCATGAGCCTCTCCCATTGCACTACACCGAAACTCTAATCAAGTTTGGGCTTACAAGTTTAACAATCGGGATGTTATGCGCTCTTATGCCTTCATTCAGCAGTGGACGGGTATAGTCTGAAAACCGAGAGTCTTAATTATAATAGATTTAAAGGAGTAATCTCCACTACATTAAATACCTACCATTCGAACGATTGTAGAAAGAAAGAAAATTCGTTTAATAGTCATACAAAATAAACACGTAGTAGAAAAAATAAAATCATTAATCAAGAGTACAGCAATTAACAAAAAAACAAACAGAATACAAAACAAACAATTTTTAAAAACAAAATTATCTGGTTGTGTGTATTCAAGGGCCATAGCTTAGCGAAGTAGCTATCCAAAGTATCCAAACATGAACTAGCATCACCCGAGCGCCATCTTACCATTCGAACGCAAGACATAAAAGACACAAAACCCTGTTGCACATAGATACAGATTGTAGATTAACATGCAGTTTTAATGGCAGTTTAGCATGCTATTCTCAATATTTTTAGTTTTAGTAGTTAGTTTTAGTTTTACTCTCAACTAAAATTATACCTATTAAATTACAAACATATGTTAGTGATTTCACAGCTAATTCTAAAGAAAGCAAACAGATGACGCTGTTACTGATACGGCTATCGTGTTCGGTGTTATTGAAACGTAGTAAGGGCCAGTGCTGGATTTACACGTTTGCCGCCCGCAAAGCAAAACATTTTTGCCGCCCCTACGGGCTACCTACTGACTTCTAAAATTAGATACACTGTTCACAATACATTTTTTTTTTAGGGAATAAGGAGGAAGGCGGCTAATTGGAGGTGCGGAGGAGGTACGCGAGCGGGAGAATTCAAGTACTGTCCAACCGACACGACTTAGACAGCTCCAGGTGCACAGTTATCAATGTTGGGTCTATAAACTGCTAAATCAAATTAATACACATTCAATAAATGTTATTATCCGATTTTCATTGCACTCTTGACTTTAACACAAATTTTAAAAACAATTTTGAATTGAAATTAATCAATAAGCACGTTACTATCAAATCTCCATTTGACTGCACGGTTGGCCTAGTGAGGCCTGGTATTACTCAAGAAACCGGGTCAGTCTGCCAATTCGGTCGCGGCCTATAGTCTTATCGTATTGCTGTACGAGGTGGGTAAGATTTTTGCGAGGGTGCTCTCTATCTGCATCGTTTGGCACCTATGCGAGGTGGACCCCGATTTGTCGGACGCCCAATTCGATTCTGGGTGGGGCGTTCGACGGTAGATGCAATATTGCGCCTGAGGGCCGTGACCGAAGAGGCAGTAAGCAGTGGTGGCGTGCTGTTGGCGGTGTCATTGGACATCGATAATGTATTCAATAGTTTTACATTTAGCTGCATCAGGGAAGCACTCCTCTACCACGGAATGCCAGAGTACCCGAGGCGGCTAGTGTCAGACTATTTAAAGGAGCATAATGTCATGTACGAGAACCGAGATAGTGTTTTGAGATAGTCTCTGACCTCGGACCACTCCTGTGGAACATGAGATACGACTGGGCCCTTAGAAGACGTCTCTCCACTGATTTGTCATCGGCGTAAGAGATACTGGTTACAGCCCGATGGGTGGAGGTGGCGTGCCTGTACACCACATGAGTGTCTCTGGTGGTTGGGCGCATTGAGGTGCTGGGCTTACGGATGGACTTGGATGAGACAGGGCCCTTTTGTCCTGGCCACTTCCCGGCGCCTCCATCTCGGTTAACTCGGTCTTCGTACCGGTTGGGTGGAGCCAGTGTCATGACGAGACAGTTGTACACGGGGGTTTTTCGGGCTATGGCACTGCACGGTTTATGCGGCAGCTCTGACCACACTGAATAGAGCATGCCTCTGGCAATCCCAGAAGATATTTGCGGTTAGAGCCATACGCGGTTACCGCACCGTGTTGACCGAGGCGGCGTGCGCCTTGGCCGGAACACCCTCGTGGGGTCTGGAGGCGGAAATGCTCGCCGATCAACATAAACTGACTTCCGGGCGGAGAGCGTCTTTCAACTTCCGCCCAAAGAGATACGCGAGTGGCGTGAAGCTGCTCGCCGAGTCAAGATGGCTCGTTGGTCATTCCGGCTGGAGACTTCACGTATTACGGGTACCCTTTCCTTTCGACTGACGCAGTTCCTTTCTAGGTACGTGTACTCCGGGAAGTAGGTACCTGCACTCGGTCGCTAGGAGTGAACTGAGTCCTGCCTATCACCACTGCGCCTGCGGGCCTTCACTGCACTTATCGAAGGGGATCTCTCACTACCGGCCGTCATACACTCCATGGCCGGTAGCGAGAGCTGTTTTACCACGGCGGTCGTTTCTGCGAAGACGTCATCTATGCCATGCCATGTCGCCCTGAATGCGGCCGCTGATTGACCGGATGGGTTTTCCCCTCCATCCGCTGCAGTGGCCAGCGGCGAGAAGGCGACGTCCGCGCGTGCTGTACGTCGCCTAAATGGAGAGTTAGGCAGATGATGGCATCCGGTTCAGTGCCGGCAGGCACAGAGGTATCCAGATGGCGTCATAACAGGTTCCCTGCACCCCTCCTGTTTCAGGCGCAAAGTGGCACACCGTGTGGTTTTAGTCGGTTCGATTCCGACACAACGCCCCGCTGCAACCCCCGGTGGAGTGACGGCCCGAGGGGGTTTCCACACAAAAGTGGTTTAAGTATTGGCCAAGCTGCTTTTTACTGCGCCACTAGATTCATATTCCTTTTTGTTGCAGTTGTCTTTTTAAAAAAGAAAAAGAGTGGTGGGTCCGCAGCCTTACTTTTTTCTGTACCAATTTTTTTTGGGCCAATTAGCCTTTCCCCTAATTTTACCACCCTAAGCTTTTTCATCTTCTGTGGTAAATCCGGCACTGGTAAAGGCCAATGCATATTTATGTTAAAAAAACCTGCTATCCCGTGAATGTATCTTATTAAGTATGCAAAGGTTGTCCATGACATATTTTTCTCGTATATTGTGCTAGGATCAGGATCAATAAACCACTTTACACCTGTCCCTTCATATTGCAAATCGATTTTTACAAAACTAGGGAGAAAATATTACAGGTGATGATGACGTTTGGCGCGGATTCTGAATAATAATGACAGATACACTGTAATGAATTAACAGTATACTATACCGACCTATAATATTGTGATATGGTTGCAATTTTATATTTTACTAGTTTTCGTCCGCGTGGCCAATATCCTTTCTCAAGCTTTAGAATATCTGGGTACAAAATTCCATTACGGATTTCAATTAAAGTTAGTTAATATAGTTTTAGAAGATAATTTCACTACTAAGATTATAAATCTGAGTCTATTAGTATCTCTCATTTGTGTCTAAACTAGTAAAATTGTAATCTTACAAAATAAAACTTTTGTTATCTGAGTGATTAGAAATATGTCTGATCTAAGTTACAGTAAAAGAAGTGTAACAAAGCTCAATTTTGCTTGAATTGGAGCAGTCTGAATGATGAAGCTATTAAAATAATTTGTAGTATCGCAGCTCAGTAGAAAAAAGAATATATTATTTTAACACTATTTTATTAATTAGTCGGTAACACTTAGTAGTTAGATATATTTACAAAAAACTACCATGCCAATTAACACATTCGCTGACAATTTAAATCAAAGTAAACACTAAATTACACTAACGCCCTGTACGCATGAGTAACATTTAATTTTATGCATTTCATTATAATAAGCTCAGACATTTGATATTTATTACCAACATGGGACGTTTTGATGTGAAGACAGAAGTAAAATGGACACCTTTCAAGATCCTTATAAAATCTACACTAATATTACAAAGTTGAAGTACCTATTTCTTTGTTTGTTTGAATACGCTAATCTCAGGAAGTACCGATTTTTTATGACAAAACTGAAAGTATCAAGAGGTATTCCTGCTTTCCGTTTTGTACCTAATAATAGTTTTTTAAATAAATTATCTAGTCCCAAAGTAAGTAGAGCTTGTGTTATGGGTACTAAACAACTGATATAAATATATAAACCTACTTTTTTTTTGTAAATACACATACATATTATACATAGAAGAACACCCAGACTCAGAAATAAATATTTGTGGATCACACAAATATTTGGTCTGACCCGGAAATCGAACCTGAGAACTCTTGATCAGCAGCGGCATACGCTAACCACTAGACCAACAAGGCAGTTTTGATACAGTTACCTACGAAAAAAAGCTATTTTTCAAATCCATAGTAGGTTACTTTGTCAGTCTTTAATGGCTAAACCACTTCACAGATTTCAATGAAATTTGGCGGATTGATAGAGATAATTAGATTTTTGAGGGATATATGTTACTCTTTACTGCGAAAACCAACATACATACATGACTTCGATGATTGGCGTTTATATTATAATGTTAGGTAGGTATGTTTACCGTAAAAACATTTAATATTTAAGTAATGTTTTGGACGGTTTTTGTAAATTATATTTCCTTTTATATTATTTTGATTTTGAACAGCACTCCATATCATACTTGTGCAGTTCATTATCTACATACTTAAATTATAAGCTTGAAGAGAGCTAGACTTGGTCAACGTACTAATATTTTATATGCGAAAGTTTGTGAGTATTGTGTATGTATGTGTGTGTATATGTATGATTGTTGCTCTTTCACGCAAAAACTACAGAATGGATTTTGATGAAACTTCACAATAATATAGATTACATATCAGAATAACCATTGGCTTCTATTTACCGAGATAATCTACACACGGGCAAAGCCGTGGGCAAAAGCCAGTTTAAAAGATGATACAAATTGTACAATCATATATTTTGAAACTAGTGTTAACCGCGTATATCATTATGGTTGCTATGCAAGTGTGCTATGCATAGCAACCTGTGAAGTTTTGACAGGAGATAAACAGTGACACATTTTGACATCTACGATTTATGTATTTTTATAATTTAATCACTTAGCTTTCGCCCGTGTATTTCGATTATTACAGTAAAATGTAGCCTATGTGTTATTCTGATATTTAAGCTATATTATTGTAAAGTTTCATCCAAATCCGTTCAGTAGTTTTGCGTGAAAGAGGAATAAACATACACACATACATACTCACAAACTTTCGCGTTTATAATATTAGTTGGATGACCATAACCCTCTCCCCTGAGCCCAGCAATGAGATAGGTATAGGTAAAGGGTTGTTGATGAATTTCTCAATTTGTTCTCTAAAATGTCTTGTGTAATTGCGTCGTCCACAACCTCTCTATAATCTAAATTATAATAACTAATGCACTAGTACATCGCTAATGACAGCATTTACTTTTTCAAAGTGACTAATCGAATGAAATAGCTTAAGAATTATCCACTTAAGATGTCTAGGCAAGAATCTCGGTATTTGCGGAGAAATTGTCGGTTCCTGCAGCGAACAGGCATTCAGTTTAACGGGCTTTTTATAAGCATAATTATCGTTCTGCGATTAAAATCAATTCCAAGCTTAGTCATTTAAAAAAAAGAAATGTTTTCCGAGTTCGTCCGGTTATTTTTAACTGACTTCAAAAAAGGAGGAAGTTCGCAATTCAATTGTAGGTATTTTTTTATAAAAGAAATTGCTGAATGTGTGCTTTTTTCCTGAATATTAGTGATTTATCAAACCATTATTTATTCACTCAATGTATGTACTCAAAATATTCTTGGAATAAATTTTTAAGAGGTAGTAGATTCGATTTCCAATGTAAACAAACATGGCTCGATAGCTATTGAAGTTTCAACACAAACAAACACATACATTTTTTGAATAGTTTCAACAACACAAAGTGGTTTTAGTTATGGGGATTGTTTGCATTTTTACATCAAATACTGTTTCATTTACATCCGTGCCGTTTTTTTAGTCGTAAAAAAGCCGGACGCAAATTGAAAGAACCATTTCAATAGGCCGCCATAGTGTGGGTCACCATACTGCATTCACAATAAGTATGATGAATACTAATCTTAGCTTCTACTCATGCTTTCCATCAGGCAGATTATAGTCACTTTGGTGGGCTCATACCTATACAAATAAATAAAAACTATTTCTAATAAAAAAAAATTAACAGCTTTTCAATACACGCGTATAAAAGTATTTTTGTATTTAAACTTCTTCCTAGCTTTATTCCCAATATTATTTGAGGTCGGCTACTAGCTCAACCGGTTTCACCCGAATATCAGTTTTTCCACGGAGCGACTGGCATCGGACCTAAGGGGGAACTTCGAAGGTTGAACTAGTTGACAGTAAATTTGAGGGCACTGACTTTCCAATAACGATTGCCATAGTGTTCATGACAACCGATACCGACGTCTTTACGTGCTCTCTGAGGCACATGCGTGAGTCACAGCCAAACTTCCAAACTCCGGGCTATTAGGAATTTCCTAAGAAAAACCCAAAACACTTTTCGGGCCCACCGGGGATATTTTGAACCCGTATTTAGTATTTTGATATAAGTATGTTATT
Source organism: Phragmatobia fuliginosa (assembly GCA_932526445.1). Lineage (NCBI taxonomy): Eukaryota > Metazoa > Arthropoda > Insecta > Lepidoptera > Erebidae > Phragmatobia > Phragmatobia fuliginosa. The sequence continues at coordinate 14,069,985 of OW052078.1, read as the reverse complement.
GTTTAATTTTAATTTTAAGCTGACTTAAACACACTTGTTTTAAGACTACAAGTTAACTGTTAAGTTACTTCCTACTAATATTATAAACTAGATAAATATCGCGGTGTTACCCGCGGTTACTGTTGTAAATCGTGAGTAACGCCACCTAAGTTATGTTGTACTCTTTATCATCAGCTTGACAAAATCCGTCAAGCAATTCTAGAGATTAGCCATTAGAACAGATAGAAATACTAACAGAATAAAAAATGCTTTATTGACGTAAGTACCGTATATCTACTATATAAAAATAAGTCGGATTTTCCTTCCTGACGCTATAACTCCAGAACGCACGAACTGATTTCCACGGTTTTGCATTCGTTGGAAAGGTCTCGGGCTCCGTGAGGTTTATAGCAAAGAAAATTCAGGAAAATTTCAACAGAAAAGCCGGAAAATCTTTTTTTAGAAAATAGGGGATGACTTTTTTATGGGAATCTTTTAAGGGCAGGACGACGTCTGCCGGGACAGCTAGTACTTATATATGAATTAAGTATAAAACTTTTGAAATTACAAACACACACTTCAATTTGTTAAATAAAAACGGGAACGGCTCGACCGCTTATGATTGAACTGTCACAAAGATAACTAAGGCTAAATTTTTTAGTCTAGCTTCGCTCCGTAGCGATTTACAATATTAGAACCGCAGGTAACATCGCGAGACTCTAACGAACTATGTGGCGGCTTCCACATACAGCGCGACGAAAACATACAACAGCGCCATCTAACGAAGAAACACTGAACTTCAAAGAAAACACGGAATGATCTATACTGACTAAATACTAATCCTGAATCGCGAAAGTAACATTCTCGCGCCGATTAGCATATATACAACATCCCAACATCAACTGTTGGGCAGTGGCCCGCCAGGCACGATCACCTCGCCTGGTCGGAGGATCCTCCCTTTGTGATGGAGGAACACGATACCCGTTCCTCCACAACTATATAAAAATAATTTTATCAATTTCATATCCCTATTTCTATCCCTATCCCTATTTCTAATTAACTAATATATATATGGATATATTTAAACATTATTTAATATAGTATCTAATAAGATGCATCGCACTTTAGTTGTCATATTTCTCATAAATTGTGTTAAAATTATTCCTCATCTAAATTCTGTACAAAAAAAAATCAATTTCAGTTTGAATCTACAAAATTTATGACTTTATTTCGTTAACTATGTCTATAAAAAGAAACGCCAATTTATGTGAAACACACAGTGAAGATAGTTTGTAGCTTTTATACACGTATGATAGATAATTTTAAATTTTTATCAAATTTTAGTAATTTTAGGTTGTTCAATGTTTAGGTTTTTACAAATATTTTATTTAACTTGCAAAAATTGGCATTAGTCTTGGAAATCAACCAAGTTTTTTGAGATAAAAAAAAGTAAAAATATCTTGTTCTTCTCTTATTTCGTATTTAGATATATTATAATCCACCATATTAAATAAATAATTTCGGACGACTGACACACATCATCTAGTCCTAAACTAAGCAGAGCTTGTAATATGTGCACTAGATAACTGATATAAATACAAATTCACTTTTTTTGTAATTATACAAATAAAAAACCCAAACTACGAAACAAATATTTGCAGATCATACAAACTAATTATCGATCCGGGAATCGAATCCAGGACCTCTTAATTGAGAATACTCTCCATTCTCTTTATGTTAACCGCCTTGTTGGTCTAGTGATTAGCGTATGTAGCTGCCAATTAAGAGGTCCCGGATTCGAATCTTATTACATACTTCGAGTATTCGGTTCGTTTTGCTCTAAAGTTACTTGGTCTAAGAACAATTGCTGCCTTTAGTCTTAGAACACTTGCTGCTTTTGCTGCATTTTTATTCACTTTGCAAATAAATGTAATTAATTAATAATAATAAAATATTGATGGATATCAATCAATCTACAAAGTTGCAATCGATCGATAAATTATAGTGCTTTTAATAGATAATATCATATGTAATATAATACATAGTATAATAAGTAATATACTTACACAAACATACATATATAGGTCTATATTCATACACATACATACACATACATTTATATTTATTAATAATTCAAAAAAGAATCTTGACAAACTAGGATCCCGTCGAAATTTTTTAACTGTTAAAAAAATATTATATAAAAATAATTTAAAACATACTCACAAGTGCACAAGTGATGCAAAATATATCGACCAATTGTGTCAATCGGAACATTTTAATCGATTGGGAGTGAGAAATGTCAACATCTATTAGTGGAACAGGTTTCTTGAACATGCTTCGAATGGGAAAACTTAATGCTTACATCGATTTTTGTTCAGTTGTTTTGATGCAACAGCCAAGATAACAAAGTGGCATATTCAATTCATTTCACGCCATGCTGCGATATCTGCATTAAGTTATGGCTGTAAAGTTGGAAAATCAGCAGTGGGAGTTACCAACATTGAGGAGTCACACAATGGCAATATCAGATAATGAAGCTGGGTACGGTGACGTCATACTAATTAGACGGTTTGTATTTTATTTATATTCACTGCAGTCCGTTGACGACGAAATGTGACACTGAGTTGTGAATCAAGGAAAGGTCTTGGAAATGGAGTTGGTATTTGGTCGAGTTGTGTTGCATTCTGATTATTTTCATAATAGTGACCATCCTTAATGGCGGTTCACATTGTCTTAAATTACATGCGGCCCAAACTCTAAATAAGGCCTAGCTCATCTTGGAACACTTATCATATTTAAAGGTGAGCTAGGAATTTTTTGGATACGACTGAGGTAAAAGTTTTGTGTGGCAAAGGCTTTTTTAAATATTCTATCTTTGACGTACTTTAAATAATCGGTTCTATCATGTAATTAATTGTTTCAGTAAAGAGCGTGATTAATGCATAGGTTGCCTAAAGACTAGATGGCTCTTGTGAACCCTGATTTGCATTCAAAGGTCGCGGTAATCACTTTCCATTACGTGATTAGTTTGCTCATTTACTCCTTTTACCATAAAAACCTAAAAGGCTGGCCTTTTTCTAGCTCAGAAAATAAGCATTACCATTCAACGTCGTAATGATAATCTTCTCTGGTCTTTTGGGAACGCTACAAGTAGGCGGTGATGCGGGGGAATTTTTTGATGCTTGTATGTAAATATTGTAAATATTCTTAAAGTTAATATTGTAAGTAAATATTTAACACCAAAAAAATTTAAGACCATTATATTTCTAAGTTACCTTATCCATGAACTCACTTTCTTTCCAAGTTGTACGTCACGTCGCAGGAAGTTTACGGCGCACGCGCGCTGTTTCCTCGTTCGCAGGATGTTTTGCGCGTTCGATGCGCGTTCCGCCCGTTTTGTGCTCGCTCTGCTATTTCTGAATTATGAAACTCAGTATTTTATGGAGTTTTAGGTTAAAGTTGCTGATAAATGAGGGCCGTGTTTTATGAAAGGTGGTATTTAAAAAATAATTTATTAGGATACGACTTATTTAATATGAAATGAATCACAGAAAAAATAACTTTCATAATTTTAAAGAAATACTTTATTTTTGTGATAAAGGTACAAATGAGCATATATTTAGATAGACTAAATAAAATATTTTTGTAATTTAAAACACATACAACCCATTTTGAAAAATCATGTAAAATGTTGCCTAAATATATTTTATTAAATAAATCAGTGTTTGAAACATCTAACACACATAAACCCATCTAGCTTCAAATTAAGCAAAGTTCATACTATGCCTTGCTTTTATTAAATGCATATCAAAATTAATGCAGTAAAACCTTTTTATAAACTGCTTTTAACACATTAAAATAAAATAAAAGCAATTTTTAAAATTTAAAATTTTTTCCGGCTTATCTTTGGAACGGACCAATTTTGACGGGTCTTTCACTGGCAAAAAGCTCAAGACGTAAGAAGTTACTTAAGCAATTTTTTTCTTAGACTAAATTCGTTCCGCAGCGCTACTTCCGACAATGAACGTGGGCAACACTGCGGGACTTAGCTAGTAATTAATATAACCTCACTCTCGTGCAGTTGAAAGCAGGCGCCATTCGGCCCGTGCCTTGAAGGTGTGAACAGCTATCATTAAATTACAACAGATGGACGATACTGGACATATACGACTTCTGTTTATGAGTTATAACCAACATCAAAGAGGTTGAACGCGTCTAATGATATTTTTATTAAAAACTAACAGAGCCCTGCGGTGTTACCCGCGTTGTAAAACGCGGGTAATGCCGCAGAGCGAAGTTAGTCTACAAAAAATAATAGATTTAAAAAATTAAACAAAGACGCTTTTAAACTAAACATTACATTAAAATTATTTTCTACTTTTTAGTTTAAAAGCGTCATTGTTTCGTTTTTAAATCTATTTTTTTTCTAGACTGAAAAATAAAATTTTTTTTTGTTTTTTTTTTTTGTTTTTTTATTAAAATTAGTGTATTGTCATCGGTCCTGGATAAATCTACAAAGTTTGAACGAAATCTGGCCGTTTAAAGTGGGTCAAAATCGCACTCAAAAGAGTCGGTTACAAACAAACATACAGGTGAAGCTAATCTAAAGCGTGTAAAAAAATAAACTAAGTTACTCCTTGTATCATTAGATTTCTGACAGTAAAACTTCGTCAAAATCGGTCCCGCCATTCCACAGATTAGCCGGAATTAATAGACAGACAAAAAAAAACACCGCCTATTTGAATTAAATAACGTATACTTTCATATTATTATGCATTTATTAAAAAAACTGTTCATTCTATATTACACACAGACATGGACACTTCAATTATATTTACTTCTATCGCGTACGTGTGTGAAAAATGGCCGATACATATGAATCTGACAAGTAAGCTGTTTTAAATGTGAATCTATTTAGAGAAAAACAGGTGTAAAGCTTTCAGATGGTGATGGAATGTGAAAATCACGACTGCAGCACTCTTTTTATTTACTTAAAAATATATATAGAGCATCAAGATAGCATTACAAGGTTAGGTTTATTCAATGAATGCGAGAAATGAGGTTAGAATGTGTAAACTTGCACTCATTTTTTTATACCTGGATACTTTTCTTGTATAGCTTTCATACTAGCTTTCGCCCGTAGCTCCGCTCGCGTGTTTGTCGGTTATCGTAGTAAAAAGTAGCCTATTTCCTTTCTGCGGCCTTAGACTATCCGTGTAGCAAATTTAATCTAAATTAGTTCAATAGTTTTGGCATAAGTCCGTCATGCAGACAGAGTTACTTTCGCATTTATACGAGTAATATTAGTAAAGATTGTTAGCTTATGAGTAGACATCAGATTAAGTAAATGCACTATCAAGGTTCCTAATTAAATCCTCCGGGGATTGCTGGTTTTAATTCTGGTGCTACTAACTACTAGTTAGCACTGTTAGCACTATCAACATGCCAAAGGATTGCAAGTTTCAGTTCCAATATTTCTAACTTAGCAGTGTTGGGGTTAGAATTGGCGATCTTTTGGCATAGTGCATATAATGTGATGTTTACTTAAAATGATTATGAGTTTTTCAGTTATACAATGCAAAAGATCGCATTGTAAAGTTAAGTAACAAAAACTTGGTCAGTTTTTGAATGGGATGAAATAAAATTTCATTCTAACATAATATGCAACTTCGAGTCTCGGAGAGCATATGGAGCCTTAACAAAAACAATAAAAGTCTTTCTACATAACCTTGATGTTTCCTATTACTCCGTTCGTGGAGGTCTGATTTCAGGAGTAACCCCAAGTAAAAAATATAGGTTCACTCGTGTGAATTAGTAAATTGAAATCCGAGCCGAAGTTGAGAGTTTTATACCAAACCTATATGACCAAACTAAAAATGAAAGCATGCGTGCTGTCGTATTTAATTGGTGAGTGTGAGACCGGAGGCCCAATCATTCTGCATCATTCTCCCAGAATGATACAGATACATCTGACCAGGCCGTCATGGTGTGGGTCACCATGCTGCATTGTTTGCACTCACTATGAGGATGGTGACCCCTACTTCTGGATTCTACTCATGCTTTCCATCAGAGTAGACTCACTTTGATAGGCTTAAATATATATATAAAGAATAATCAATTCCTTACACATACTTGTTTGTTATATGCTATATTCCCTGCTCATTAGGTAAATGGAACAATCCCGGCTTTATACACACGTTAATTATAATTACCTAAGTTTCGTCCACAATGTCGTACTTTCAGTGAGATACTAAAGAACATAGCAATATATTGAACAGTATCTGATCAAACGACAAACTGAACATGATAATAATTATAATAGGCACGATAATTGAGCACATTTAACGAGCCCAACACTAGCAATGTGAGTCTCGATTTCCTTAAACCTATTAAGATGAACACTCGAGATTGACTCAACTAAAGATCAACGAGTCGAGACTATTAGAGAAATCTATTGCTAGATAACTTAGACATAGCACAGAAGGTTATCATTACTGTACTTTTGGAGAGTTGTTTAATTTATTTGACGACGTAGGTGGCGCAGTGGTTGCGTATGCGACTGTTGTGCTTGAGGTCTCGGGTTCGATTCCCCCGTCGGACCAAATTTTTTTGTAAGTCTACCAGAGTGACTCTACTGATGGAAAGCATGAGTAGAGTCCAGGAGTAGGTGCCACCATCCTCATTGTGAGTGTAGACAACGCAGCATGGTGACCCATACCATGGCTATCTGGTCAGAAAATTATGCATCATTCTCCCAGCCTCCTAAGGCCGGGAGAATGATGCAGAATTATTGGGCCTCCGGTCTCACACTCACCAACGAAAGACGACAGCAAGAATACTGTCATTATTAGGATGGTCTTCTGTGGGAGGGTAGTACTGCCCTGGTCGAGCCGGCCCATTCGTGCTGAAATCAGCGTGGCTCTACTACTCTGTGATATTTTTTTTTACAAAAAAAAAAGTATGTTTATGTATTTATATCAGTTATCTAGTACCCATAATACTAGATAACTGATATAAACTAAGCAGAGATTGTGCTTAGTTTGGGACTAGATGACGTTGTGTAAGATGTCCGAAAAAATGTATTTATTTATTTACTTTAATTCCCCACATGATTATAGTTATTATTGACAGTCTAATCAGACCTCTTCTTTACGTTAAGGTAACAATCAAATCTATTCAAATAAGTAATATGGAATACTGTTTATAATTTCAATTATTAACAGCTTTTTACTAAATACATATGAAAGTAAATTATGCTAGTTACATCACTAAACAATTTTATATATTTTATTTTCTGTCTACTTCTTCCGGCTGATATCAGGAACTGTTAGACAGATTATGTCGGGACTTTCACTGGCAGATAGCTGATAATATAAGGAGAAAATTAGTCTACTTTTATCTTAGACAAGCTTTGATGCAGCTAGTGTGTACATACTCGTATATAAATAACTAGCTTTCGGTTATCGCGGAAAAAAATAGCCTGTCCTTTCCCAAGTTCAGTTCCATCTTCATTCCAAATTTTATCAAAATCGGTTCTGTGGTTTAGGCGTGAAAGCGTAACAGACAGACAGACAGAGTTACTTTCGCATTTATAATATTATAGTAGGGATTTTGGTAATTTGTTTAAGTATTGGAAACTATTTGAATACGAAGTACGTTATATGCTACTAAACATCACACTAAGACCAATCGATGTACATACATTAAACTCAATACACGCGTCTTATCCATAAATTATGAATTATTAAATAACTGTCTATCTGTCTGTAATGCTTTCAAGACCAAACTGCTGAATCGATTTCAATGAAATATGTATTTGGTATTGAGATACTTTGATTTTTGATGAAGGACATACACTATCAGTATTATTTACCGTGTCAGTGTGGTGACGGATTAAGAATGCAAAGTGTCACCACCCCTATTCATTCCATGGGTGTCGGGCGACTAAAGGAACAAAATAAGCAGCTAGCATCACTGCCAAGAGAAGGAAAACTTGAAACAAACCCTTTACCAACACGTCTGGCCAGCGTGGTATAGTAGGCCAAAACCTCCTTTCAAAGGAGAGGCCTATGTCCAACAGTGGACTGTTGACGATGATTATTTACCGCGATAATCGACATAAAAACGGGCGGAGTCACGTGTCAAAAGCTAGTCGAGATATAAAAATAAATATTCCAATAAAAAACTACATATCTAAAAGATTATTTTATATCCCCAGATATCAGAAACATCCCAGTTAAGTCATATAAACATATAGTTCAACGAATTATTTCATTTTCTGAATCGATTTTCGCTTAATCAACGTACAAATAAACTGAGATGTTATCGGCTTATCTTCAGGTGTTGATAAACTTATAGGGGTCAGATAGCTTTTACTCCTAGTTGAAATTTACGATATGACTCTTTAGAGAGCTGTGGGTACAGTTCGAGCACCTCTGGCCTGTCACCTGACATTATCAAAGTTAACAGTAATTAAGGCAAGCCTGAGAATGGCAACATAAGAACGTTATCTGTCTAATCTATGATACAATAAGCCGTCGTATTAGGCTTTAGTACCTTGGCGACCGAGCTTAGCTCGGTTATTATATTTATTGTTTAACAGCGTCATCTATTCTGTCAAATATCTGTAGTATTGCTATGTTTCAGTACTAACCAACGAAGTGTTACTGAAAGGGTAGTATGAATGTCGCGAGCAATGCTAAGAGTAATAAAGAAAAACGCTTAAAATCTTAAAAAATAAGACTAATAAAATATTTTTTATAAATAAATAAATATTTTGGACATCTTACACACAGCATGATCTACTCCCAAACTAAGCAGAGCTTGTATTATGGGTACTAAACAACTGATATAAATACATAAACATATTTTTTTTCGTTAATATATTCATATTATATGTATATAGGAAACTCCGAAACAAATATTTGAAGATTATACAAATATATGGCCCGACCCGGGAATCGAACCCGAGACCTCTTGATCAGCAGCCGCATACGCTAACCACTAGACCATCTAGCAGTCATAAAGTCTACCAATTTTCATCCCCGAAAACCCGCAATTACCAAATTTCAGCGAAATGAATACAGCCGTTTTCGAGATCGCAAATATGTATATTTCATCAACATCATAATTTAATTAATTGTTTTTTGTTCTTGTTTTGCATGTAAAAGTCAACGGTCTCCGGCCTGCCTCTACTTAGGACCGTTTGATTTTTACTTATTAATATTGATTAGGCAAATGGACAACCCCATGGTCGGTAATGGGACAATTGTTCCACGTCCGGTTCATTAATCATTCACAAATGAGAGACAACCGTGCATTGTTGCTGAAAGGATATTCCTAATATTCTAAGAAGAAGGGCTTTAAACTATTCGACTTAAGTTTTTTTAAATGTCAAAATCAGAAAATTTAATCTTTGTTAATACATGTTAGATACAATGTAAAGAATGGGACTTATAACAACAAAAGCTTATTGAGTTTTTTTCTCTGACTATCCTTTATTGTTTTCAAGATTATTTGGGGCAGGCTACATGTTCAATTGGTTTTATCTGAATATCAGTTTATTCATGAAGCGTTTAGTTCCAATCTTCACAATAGGTATCAGTTTAATTGAGGGCACTGATTTCTCAATAACGAATGCAATAAATGTTCACGATGACTGGGACGGACCGCGCACGATCGTGCGACACCACCAAACTTCCATATTCCTTGATGTAATCAATAATTATTTCTAGGAAAAATGCAACACTAGGCACTAACTAACACTAGGATGTATATTTCTCTGCTCTGCGGGCCCGACCCAAGAATCGAATGGAAACGAATACCCGATTAATAGGTCTCGGGCCTATCGATCGGCATTTGCAATTTTAAGACAGTAAATTGTTGCTTTAATTTACGTTTATGGATAAGGCTGCTCTTGTATAACAGTAGCTTAAGAGTTACAAATGAGCAACTGGGTTTTGGAAGAAGATTTGAGCGGTCTGTAACTTGCATTACTGTTATATACAGCTTAACCATTGATACGGCATATAGAAGGATTGGATTAAAAAGATTAAGAAAACGATAAACCTGTACTTTGTTTAAATATACCTGTTTATACTATTTTTTATCACTACGTGAGTTTACTAATGACGAGTATCCATAATGAAAGTAAACTAGTGAAAGTTAAGAGGTTTATAACTTATTAGATACGACTCACACTTTCCATTTACATGAGCTGGATATATTTAAATTATAAAATTATTAGAAATATAAACGTATTTAACTTCGAGTGCCTAATTAGTTTAGCGGTTAGGTTAGGTCTCGGGTTCAAATACCGGGTCGGAACAAAAGTGTTGTTGGATTTTTCTGGCAAGAAAAGTATGGAAGTTTGGCGGTGTTTCATGAACATCAATGGCAATCGTTATTGATGATATCGATAATGATAAACGCATTTAACTGTATCGATAGTAGTAGTATTTGCGACTGAAATCTCGTGTTGAAATCCTGTGTCGTACGAAATTATATATACAGATATTAGTTTCAGAGTTTGAGTGTTTTCTATGTATACTACATATATATTTCCAAAAAAAGTATTTGTCACAGTTAGACAACTGTGACAAATACTTTTAATCATTTACTCATAGTTTAAGTATAATATGTATGTACAAATTATATTTACAAAAAAATATATTTATATCAGTTGTCTAGTACCTACCCATACTATAAGTTCCGCTTAGTGCGCTTTCGGACATCCAGTCCCGTTTGGGACTGGATGACCGAAACATTCCTTGTAAAATTTTCTATGAATTCCTTTTTTTTCTTGATCAAGACGATCAGCGGCTACGCGATACTAGTCTTTTCTGTTTACTACAATTAAAGTCGCTTTTACTTAACATCTTTATTCCTAACGAAAATTAACGCATATATTAAGTTTTACTTACCAATATTAATTCTCTAAGGTTTTAATCAGATGAAATTACAGATTAATGCATCTGACATTACCCGTGATCATAGGCGGACTGCCGTTAGTCATTAATAATTATATAATCATGTTCAGTTCAAAAATTATTCGAGTAGCCTAAAATCAGAGTGGTCTGCTATGGGAGAGGCCTATGTCCAGCAGGGGAGTGCGATAGAATGATAATGATTCAATTCAAGCTTTGCCTTACCTCACCCACTTCACTGGCCCCCTTAAAAAGACTACATTCTCAAGGAGAAGTTTGGCATGCAATCACCAGGAACATGGATATGAATATTGTAATGGCTTGCTGGAATATTTAAAATTAGTATATAAAATTATGATCTCTCATTTATAACTAAAAGTAACTATAGTAGAGAGAAAAAAGAAAGGTTCCTTGAAACAATATAATACCCGTCTGGCCAGTGTGGTTAAGAAGGCCATAATCTCCTTTCGAAGAAGAGATTAGAGGCTATGTCCAGCAGTGGACGGGTAACGGTTGTTGATAATGATGATGATGTACTGCTAGTGGTTGCCGGAGACAAGCCAACTACGCAGGAAACATTATTGTAATACTCGTGATCACAGTGAAACGTTCTGCGACTCACTGTTAGCAATAATTTTACAAGTGTATGAAACTTTAGTAAACAAACAATGGAAGCAAAGTTCGCAGAGCTTTAATAATTCATGTTTGTTCGTTGTTTTTATATTTCCGACACGTTACATGCACCGGAAGTAAGTGAATGTACCAAAATATTGAAGTCCCCTTTATGTGATAATAATACGTAATATTGTTTATGTGTTTTTGTGATGAGAATGGAATTGAAAGTACCTGTGTTTTTTCCTTATAGAAACTTTAAAGAAAACTTGTGGCATAAGATACACTTAGTGATACTGGCTTTAGCCCGGGGTTGCGCTTGTGTGTATGTTGGTTTATAGTTTCGAATTTATAATATTAGTATCTATGTATTTCCACATATACGGTTTGAACGGAATGACTGCCCTGTTGGTCTAGTGGTTAGCGTATGCGGCTGCTGATTAAGAGGTCTTAGGGTTCGATTCCCGTGTCCGAACAAATTTATTAGTGTGATTCACAAATATTTGTTTCGAAGTCTGGGTGTTTTCTATGTATATTAAGAATGTATTTACAAATAAAAGTATGTTTATGTATATAGTTGTTTAATACCCATAATACAAGCTGCTTATTTTGGGACTAGATGATGTTGTGTGTTAGATGAAAGGTTAGATGTCCGAAACATTTATTTATTTTCACATATACGGTTTGAATATTATATTTAGAATCACATTTTTTTGTTATATTAAGTGACCTTCAGACCTTTCATAGTGTCTTCCCGACGATGGAAAGAATGAGTTTAATCCAAGAATAGTGGTCTTTATCCTCGTTGTGAATGCTGTTAATGCAGCATGGTGACCCATACTACGGCGGCCTAGTGAGATGTTTCTACACCATTGGCCCTCCCACTCACACTCATCATTGAAATACTACAGCACGAAAGCTGTAATGCCGAGGATCGAACTAAGTGGCGTGCAATTGGAGAGGCCTATGTCCAGCAGTGGACTGCGATAGGCTGATGATGATGATGAATGCTGTAACTTTAGGTTGGTTTTCTGTATGAGAGTAGTACTGGCTCGACCGAACCGGCCGTCTGTTTGTTCCGACTAATCTCTAATGGACAGATTTTTGAGATGACTTAGCTTTATAAAATAGTAACTTTCGCCCGCGGCTCCACCTGCGTGTATGTCGGTTATCGCGGTAAAAAGTAGCCTATGTCCTTTCCCAAGTTCAGTTCTATCTTCATATCAAATTTCATCAAAATCGGTTCAGTGGTTTAGGCGTGAAAGCGTAACAGACAGACAGACAGAGTTACTTTCGGATTTATAATATTAGTAGGGATAGTGATGATTATAAATGAATCTTTTTTATTATAATATGAGTTGTCATTGTTGTAGTTAAAGTACTCCAGTACCGTTATTTCCAATTTATCAAATTACTATATTTCGCTCGCGGCTTCGCCCGCGTGTTAATCGGTTATCGCGCTAAATAGCCTATGTTCTTTCTCAGACTTTAGACTATCTGCGTACCAAATTTCATTCAAAACGGTTCAGTAGTGGCGTGAAAGCCGGATAGACAGACATATTAGTAAGGATTTCTATGTAAGATCGATGTATTGTGTCATTGTTTATAATATAAGTATGTTAAGATTTTTCATGCTTTACTGCAAGCATAATTAGCAACTCTAGCTATAACGAACACAATTCACCTAACTATAAATTTTGTGGACATTATTCATAATATGCGATGCGACTGTTCCCGCATACAAAGCTAATTCTCAAGGCGCGGTGTCATCTGTATGTATAAAGTGCATTGAGATCAAAAGAATTTCCAGCTGAATCTTAAAATAGAAACTGTAAGAGCAAAACAATCTACCACATGTAATGTTAATTGAATCGATACAATAATAAATATTAACATAATTTATTCTCAATAAATCTCGACCTTACAATCGTGTATGGCAATTAAATGAATCCTTTTATCAGTTTCGTGGTGCAGGCTGCTTTGCTCTGTATTTGTATATGAAAATTTGCACCTATTGTTTTTCAAATATTTGATATAATATGTTGTAGGTTTTAAATTTTAGATTTTTTTTTAATTTTAATTTAATTTATATTCCATTTTAAAAACAAATTAAATAAACACTTTTCATGAAATACGTGTCTCACGCAATAGCATTTTTTATGACCTACAAAAGTGACAATTTTTGTCGGTTTTGAGACATTGAAACGGGAAAATAAGAGTGCATATTTATAGGAAAAGTTGAAAATTATGGTCGGAAAGAGAGATTGCTTATACTGATAAATAAAAACTCGTAATTTATACCATTCTTTTGCCAACCTGTGTTTAAATTATTTCATTAATAATATTATTACAGGTCATATAAATAGCAAAGTCTTTGTAACAAGCCGGTTAATATTTACCGTGATCTATATAGATTGGAATTTTAAATTTAATTCTTATTTTTCAACCTTCTTACAATTCCCACAATGTTCGTTTGTTATTCGTCCTCGGCGCCAACGTCTGATACCATCTTTCTGGTCTTTTTACACTGACTTTTTACCCGATCAACGGCTAATTGGTAGACGTGCTGAGCTGCTGAGATTGTCACGGAATAGCGCCGAGCCTAGGACAGTTAATTAGGTGGATGGTCATTAGTGACGTAAATGTTTGTTTTAGGAGTTTTTAAGTATTTTATTTCGAGAATAAGAAATAGTTCAGTTACTTTAAATGTTGAAGAATGATCTGTTGGAATGTTTTTGAACAGACGATGTTTGACTATAAACAACAGACAGTTTAAATGTTAGGTTTAGTTGCAAATGTTAGATAATGTGGATTTTAAACTGTATATTGCAGGAAGAAAGTCATTTACGAATGTCTAGTCTAATATATCAACAGGGATAATATGTAATTTATTTAATAAATAATGTGCATATAACTTGTGCCCTATAATTTAGATTGTGGGAAGCTCCTTTACGTTATAGAAAAATACGGTTAGACAATGTACGCTGGATGTGCGAAGCCCAAAATCAGAGTGGTGTGCAATGGGAGAGGCCTATGTCCAGCAGTGGACTGCGATAGGCTGATGATGATGATGGTGATGATATGTACGTAGTTTTAGAGTTTTAAGCACTTTTAATGTCACACATTTACTTTCAGCTCCTAATAGTCATCATGGTAAGAGATGACCAGCGCCCATAGACTCATGCAACTCCAGAGTTGAAAGCGCTTCGTCCGATTTGGACTTGTTCACCCTAAATCAGAATTTTTGGGTTCAGATAACCTTGCCCAATCAGCAGGTTGAACCGAACCCATGAACCTTGATTTGGAAGAAGGTGGAAGGCAATGAAATAATTTTGTAAATAAATTTAAACAGGTCATCGGTGACTAATTGATGTCACTCCGATCAACTTATAGTTCAGACTTGCAAAAGCTGATTCACCCATGGTTCTACCGTCGGACAGGTACTATTTGTGTACCTCAGGGTTCAAAGGATATCTTGGGTTCACTTGGTTCTCCGGCTACTTTTACCCGAAACAGTGTACAATTTTTTTGGTTAGTTTAGTTGATTGGTCGTTTCTAGTCCCACACAACTACCAGCGAGTACTATTAAAATAGCAAGTTAACATTTTGTATAGCTACCGTTGGTTAAAAAAGTGTGGAATCACTTTAGTACAAATAGGAATAAACCAAGCTTTCACAGTGCGATACATAGCAATTAACTCGGTACTCGAATATGCAACGAATAAATTCGCCTTAGATAATAGCACGCGATTCTTGTTCTGCAAGAATAGAGTAGCTAGGGATGGGAAGTTGGAAGTCTGTACGGGATCGGGAATTGTATTTCACTGTGCTAATACTTAAAGTACAGAAAGGTATCACAAGAACGAGTATCCACCGAGTATCAAGAACCCATTTGTGACGAGCAATTGGAGAGGCCGATGTCCAGTATTGAAATATCACAGATATCTTTCTATGAAACAACTTTTTTCAATTTCTACCATTCTTAGATTTATTAGTACCTAATTGGTTCCATAAATTACAAATATTTGTTTCGGAGTTTGGGTATTTTTTATATTTGATGTATAAGTAGGTATATTGACAAATTAAAGGTACATAAGAATTCTATCAGCCAATAGTCTAAGCCAAGCTAATAGTAAGATCCAAACTCTGACAGCACAAGTTCTGGTTAGTTTGAAACTTGATGATGATTGTTATTCAAAATAATATTAAAATAAAACTAACTTTTGTCCGTGGCTTCGCCCACGTAAGTATATGTCAGTTATGAAGAATATCACGCGGTGAAAAGTAGCCTAAGCCTGTTCTTCCTAAGAAATGAAAGTATCACCTTGCCAAATTTCGTTGAAATAGGTGAAGCAGTTTGGTCGTGACAGCGTGAGTCGAGACAGGCGTTTACTTTCTATTATATATAATATTAGTATGGATTAATTTATCTAATAATCCGTACTTTTCCCATTAGTGATGTCCCATCACTACGAATACTGAAATTAAGATGTTTGGAATTGATTACATAGTGTGGGCGAATATTAATTGGTAGTAGTGATACTACTAATTATTTTATAATCTAACAAGTGTGTTAGCGTGTATTGACAGATTTCTGTCAATATTGAAGTAATGCCGGGCTGGACTTCTGAAGGAAATGTTCAAGTTTAGGAACGTCTAGAATATAAATAAATAAAAGTAAATTGTCTGATTGTAATATGAAATGAACAGTATTTCACTAAATGCATATGAATGTTCATAAGGCAATTGCACCAAGAGAGCAAAAAATTAAATCTCTTTGCTGTGTAATCTCTGGAAAGGCGGCACCGATTTTAAAGGGACTTTCACTCGTTGATAGCTGATGAGATAAGGAGCAATTTAGGCTAGGAGTATTTTTTAGCTCTTGACTTACACGTACGGAACCCTCGTTAATTTAAATGCGGAACGAAATTTAGAACCATTTTGCAAACATTATTCAGACTTCAGAAGGATCAATGCTGCGAAATCAGAAATAACATCCACCCACATTATAGATAAGCAATGAAGCTGAAATCCCCGCCTCCAGCTAGAACTATATCACCATTTACAAACCAATAAATTATTTACAAACGTTAAACAGTGAAATCAAACAAACTTGAAAAGAAAGACGAGAACATACGTCAAATCACAGATTCTAAACCGTATCAAAGGGATTAAGAACAAAAGAATTTCTTTTGGCGCCAATACTGTATTTACACAGAGAGATTTCACTTTTATCGGCACGCCATAAGAATGAAATTCGAATGTATGTAAATTGGGGTGAAGTATAATTGCTGAACATACCATCAAACAGTAGCGACCTAATTAAAATTGTTTTCAGATCAAATACCTATGCTTTTGGAAGTACTTACACGTAGGTGTAACATTACAGTTGTAATATCCGGTACGATGATGTAAAACCTGTGACTTTACAAAGATACATGAAACGGACATAAAGAACACACAGACTCAGAACAACAATTTGTGGATCACAAAAAGTAATTTCATTCCTACTAAAGTGACTCTACTCTGCCTGATAGAAAGAATAAGTAGCATCCAGGACTAAGGGCCACCATCCTCATTGTGAGAGTAGGCAATGCAGCATAGTGACCATACCATGGCGGCCTGGTCAGATTTTTCTGCAACATTCTCCCGGCCTCCGGAAACTTTTTTTTTGAGCAGATGAGTTCGGCCTTTTCTAACTGGACTAGCCCTGAGAAGAAAGGACGAAACAAACTCAGGGATTACATTCTCTTTTAAAGTCCAGACAATATTCTTAAATGCAAAAGACATATATAAAAGCGATAATTACAATTTGAGTCACAACTATAATAATTTAAGATAATAATTTAAAAATGTCAACAATAGCAACTATTTAAAATAAATTTGTTAAATATATATAATGTAAATTTAACTAGAAGTTATCGTCACATCAACACAAATTTAAACATTCAAAATAAACAGCATGTGCAGAATGGGCAGCTCAATCCCATGCGGTTTGATCATCAATATTATTCTGCTATGGTATAATACCCCTTTGCGGATAACTTAGATTTAATGGTATTCTTAAATTTTAGTAATGACAAATTCCTAATAGCAATAGGGAGTTTATTGTAAAAGCGTATACATTGTCCCATGAACGAGTTGCCTACTCTGTGGAGACGAGTGACGTGAACACAAAGATTATGTTTGTTTCTGGTATTTACCGAACGAACATCACTGAGTTTAGGAAGCTTTGCTAAATTTCTTTAAACATAAATTAAATTTTCATATATATATTGTGAAGATACAGTCAGAATATTTAACTCTTTAAATTTGGAGCGGAGAGAAACTCGAGGGCCTAATTTATAAATGGCTCGTACGGCACGTTTTTGTAAGACAAATATGGCATTAATATCTGCACAGTTACCCCAGAGTAGGATACCGTAAGTCATTATGCTATGAAAGTAACTGAAGTAAACTATTCTAGCTGTATCAACATCAGTTAAATGTCGATTATTAGGTTGGACTTCTGTGTGGGAGTAGTACCGCATTAGTCGAGCCGGCCCATTCGTGCTGAAATCAGCGTGGCTCTACTACCTTGAACCCACGACACTTGGTGAGATGAAAACAGCGTGGCGACCGCTTAAACCACTAGGCCAACCTTGCAGTCAAAATTAATGTAATACTTGTGTAAAGACATCCGACAGGGATCGATGATGATGGTGGCCACAGTCACCAAAGGATTCTTCCTAGTAGAGAGAGAGAGTATAATTATGCAAGATATCACTCGCGTCGGTGCAGGCAGGCGCTGGAAGGGGTCCAGGTGTCTTAATAACAGCGATGGACGTATTCTTGAATTTAATCCCAATTTCAATCTAATTAGAATCCAATTTCATATTACGATAAATAATTTCGTAGTATCGAATTCAAGAAAACGTCAAAATTCCAATGCCGATCGGTCAGAATTGAAGTCAAGGGTAAGGCTGCAGTTCCCAGTTCGTTCTTATTTCAGGCGCAGAGTGGCATACTGTGTGTCGTTTAGCCGGTCCGATACCGAGACATCACCCCGTGGTTGACGGCCCAAGGGGGTTTCCAATGTGACGAAGATTGTTTCCGAAAAAAAATTAGTTGAAACTATTCTATAGAAATTCCATTTTTCCTTCAAGTTACATCAGTCTGACAACACTCTAAATTAATTACCATAATATATATCAACTTAATAAGTAGATAAATATCTTTGCCTTTTGATTCCAACAAACTAAGAATCAATGTGTAATGCCATCGTAAAGAGCGAACTATTTTTAGTTCATCAAGTTCAAGGAGACCTATCTTGTGTTCACACCTTTCCCCTTTAAAACAATACCAATTTACTGCATGCGATAATTATAATTAACACTGAATTCTTGTTACAATGTATGTATACTTCGTTAAGTTATATTCCTCACATTGTTAAACGAACATCAACGAACATACATGTAGTTGTTTGTTTTATAACTTGCTTATGGGGGCCAATAACTTGATAATACAAGCGTACATAATTACTTTTCTTGGGCAAGCCGTGTCTCGTACTTTTAGTATAGAGTTTGTATCGGTAAAACTTTAGTCTTTTTAGTTGCGAGAGTGGTAGATTTTAAACTGCGTCTTTCAACTCATTTCATCTTCTTTCATCTTTCATTCATTCATCTCTTTCATCTGGCTCATAGCCGAGGAAGCGCTCATAGCCGACATAGCCGAGTGGCCTTAGGTAATTGGAAACAATCACCAAGGGTAAGCAACGACGGCACGGTCGGACCTAGATGGGTGACCGTTTGTGGCATTGTATGTAAAGAGCGTTTCCGTGATTCGGAGGTCACGTTAAGCAGTCGGTCCCGGTTGTTATCATAAGATAGCAGTCGTGAAGCTTAGTTGGAGGCCTTCGGGCGGTTAGAAACATCCAACAGCAAGATTACGTAGCCACAACGTGTCTTGCCAGTCCCCAACCCGCACTCGGCCAGCGTGGGGACGTATGGCCTTAACCCTCTCTTGAGAGGAGACCTGAGCCCACCAGTGGGACGATAAGGGTTGTTGATGAAGTAACTCTTTAAAGTTCTTTTTAAAAAAAAACTTTTATTCAAACTTAAAAAGCTTGCGTTTTGCATCTCTCTCATCACATTTTTTTCATTAGAATGGTAGTATTTAGTTTTAGAGAAGAGAGGGGGCTAACTTATTAACAACCAAAGAGTTACTCATTATCAGTTTACTGAAAGACTGAGGATAAAAAATCTAGTTTAACGAATATATATAAGACGTTTAGTCTCTAAATTTCACTTAGACAAACAAAACTGTGTTGCTTCTGGAAATGAAGAAACGACATTTAAAGTTCTATCATTGTCTACAAATTACAATATTATTTTTTGTCACTTTCTTTTCTCATTCATAATAATTTAAGCATACCGTCAGGCTTAAGTCAAAAAATAAGAAAAAAAAGAATGAGAAAAAAAATGACATTCTAAAATGAAGATTATAATACAAAAATTAAAGGAATTAAAGTAGGTTTTACTTTACACGTATCTAACAAATAACTAGAATTAGCACGCATGTTCTATGTTTCTCTTGCTGCAAATGTGTTGTTCCAAATGTTTTGGCATGTCCTCGGGATTGATGATCAAACAACCGAGTCCCGTATCCACTCGACCGCCATTGTGACGACTTGTGTTTCTCACAAGTGCAATACAATTTAGATCTGTTAATTAGTGATGTTCGCAGCCAAGATTGTCGAAATTTCTATCGATAAACGACGGCTTTGTTTTCTTTTATATTGATTGGAAACGTATTTATTTCAGAGGAATTTGATACTGATAATTAACAAAAACTAAGAACAAAAATATTCTTTAGTTTTACGGAAAGTGATTGGGGTCAATAATTGAGCGAGAATTAAATCATGAAACTTCAAAAATTATTTATTATAGATAATGGTTATATAGCTTATGTTCTGAACTAAGATCAACTAATTTACATATACAGTAATTTTAACTTTTTAAACATTATTTATTGCGCTTGGAACTTAAAATTTATTTCAAACCTGCTACAGAAGCTATAGTGGTTCGGTAATTTTTTTAACCTTTTACGGTATAATAATCTAGATAATGATTTTAAACATATTCAAACATACTGCAATCAAAATAAAAAAAATACACTTTCGAAACATTCGAATATCAATATCCAATGCGTATAAATTAGTTTAAATATGTGATACAATTAAATCAGTTTTATCGATAACAGTATCGATAACACGACACTAGTACGTCGGGCCCCTGTCCGCCGTGTGCGCATTAAAATCGTTATTCAATTGTACATCGTATTGTGGAGCAATGACGGCACTTTATATCTTCTATTTTACTACATTACAATGTCAACGTGAGATTTGTGGCTTTCCAATACCTATCTGTGTTTAGCGTACATTATTAGGAGATAACCAAGTAATATATTGTGTAAGCGACTAACAGAGTTACTATCAAAATTTAATATACCTTATAAAAATTTATAAAAATCATAAAATTTACGAGTATTTTTGCATTTGCTATCCGAAATTTCGAGGAACTTATAACACTATTGTAAAGAAAAGTAAAAATCTATTCTGTCTGTATGTCTGCTTTGCTTGAGGTCTCGGGTTTCATTCCCAGGTCGGACCAGTTGTTGATCAGATCTGCATGGACACTTTTAACGTGCACGTCTTGCTACATCATTCTCACATAATGTACCATCTCAACATGAATGATGTAACCAAGATTTTGTAAAAAACATTTTGATTTAAAAGAGTGTCCATGGAGTTTCTTGCCCGTTCTTCTCCATAGAGATCTACGCTAGGGAATGGGCAACTACAGTACTTTCACAGTTTTTATGTCTTGTGACTGGGACTGTAGCTACATTTTTGTTTCGACAATTCAAAAGTGCCTGTAACTGGCCTACTTGAAATAAATGCTTTGATTTGATTTGATTTGATTTGCATATATTTGTTTCCTGTTATATTTGTGTTTTGTCATCACCATCAAAAACAACCCATAATGTCCCACTGCTGGGATCAGGTCTCCTCTTAGGAGAGGGTTTAAGGCCTTACGTCCCCACGTTGGCCGAGTGCGGGTTGGGAACTGACAAGACACGTTGTGGCTACGTAATCTTACCGTTGGATGTTTTTAAGCCGACTGAAGGCCTCCAACTAAGCTTCACAAGTGCTATCGTATGATAAGCTCCAACTCACGGAAACGCTCATCACATATCATGCCACAATCGGTCACCCATCTAGGTCTGACCGCGCCGTCGTTGCTTACCTTTGGTGATTGTTTTAAATTTTTGGATAAATCATAAATTAAATTACGACATTGTTTGTGAAACATCGATTATTATAGAGTGTCTCACGGTGAACAACTTTTGTTTACAAGTGACTTAGTTAAACTCATCTCTTTTAACTTTAACTAATGAATATCGTAAAAGGTAACGGTAACATTACTTATCACAACGTTCTTCTAAATACTAGCAACTTTAAGAATTTCGTTTAGTAAAACAGTAAAAATGTTCGGCGCCTGAATTTTGAAAGGAAAGAAATGCATAGCAATAAAGTTTCTTGAATTAGATACTGGCCTGTTTATTTCCTGTGCGCTTATTTGTGGTGTTGCCATGTTTGATTTATCGATTTAGATCATTTTCTTGTATTTATTTAATTCAATTTATCATAAAAGTTCTATGACAATTATGTCCAACGTTGGGTTATAACTGTAATTATATTAAAATATTTTGCTGTAAATTAGACCAAACTAAAATAAAGTCTATGGATTAGATATATTTATATAAATGTATATAAGACGCCCACAGGCGAGGTGGAGTGACGACCTGCGTAAGATGGCTGGCAGGAGCTGGATGCGAGAAGCCCAAAATCGATCACAGTGGTGTGCAATGGGAGAGGCCTATGTCCAGCAGTGGACTGCGATAGGCTGATGATGATGATGATGATGTATGTAAGACAACAAGTATTAATTATTATGATAGGAAAATAACAAAACATTTTCACCAATGAAAAAGGGTTTATTTATTGTTATGTAGCTAAAAACTGTAGTGAATTATATATTGCATCAACTTAATCTAACAGATAAATTTAAAATCAGTAGACATACCAAACACATTCTAGTTCTAGCAACATTTATCTCTAGTTTTATGCATCAATAGTGGTCGTGTTCGGATATAACGCCCCATTAGTTTTTATGTCGAGTGTTGCAAGCTGACAAATAATATTTTCCTCTCAGCCGTTAGTGTCACCGTACAATTTTATATGCAGTTTCTATTTAGGATAACGTGTGAAATGTTATGTGTAAACCGGTTGAAACTGTGTTATTTATTTATTTTAATATATTGAGTGTAGGATTGCGTGAGATTGTTTCATAAAGTGATGGCTGTTTTGAGTGTTCAACTAGGTTTGTAATTCCAGCGGCATATTAGATTTAGCTTATGTTTGTTGACTATATTTTGCCCGCGGCTCAGCCCGCGTAATGATTGGTTATCGCTGTAAACAGTAGACTATGTAACTTTCTTATGTACATATGAGTTATATTATTGTAAATTTTCATCTGAAATCTGTTTTTGCGTGAAAGAAAAACAAACATTTATACATGCTTAAAAACTTTTGTATTTATAATATTGTATTGTATTGCCAAAGGAGGCAAAAGTGTAACAAGGATGTAGACATATCGGTTACCGCTTATATTCAAATGGCTGCTTAAATATAATAGCAAGCTGAAATCAACATTTGAATTAAATTATAAAAATAAAAAAGTTTATTATCATATCTGTACTGGAATGTTATATTCTATGGCTCGTCCTGGTATCCCACTTCTCAGAAGGGTCCTAAATTTGCAAACGTTTAATTTTACGAATTTGTTCAATTGTCCTTCAGGTTATTATTAAGAATTTACAATAAATAGATACCTATAGAACCTCATGGCAGGATATTCCAAAGATAATTTAAAAAAGTATGACGATAACTAGTCGTGACATACGACTTTTTTTTTAAATTTCCGTTCCGAATTCGAAATTTGCATATCCGCCGAATGTTGCAAATATAAAAAAATGGTTGTCTCACAGTAATTTTTATTCTTGCTGTTCGCTAATATAAGTTGTTATCTTATTGCACATCTTTAGAGGAGGTTGCAAAGATATCGATTGAATACTAAAATCAATGACAATGGATCTTTTGATATTTTTGGATATCATCACGGTTTTACAACCGGAGCTTTTAATAAAATTACATTTATAGTGTATTGTTATCGGTTTTAATGATATGTTCTGTCGGCTAATGATGGTTGAATGATTTGAAAATAATTTTATTAACTCGGATGTATACTAAATAAAGAATTAAGGAGTTTGTAAAGGTGCTTTAATGTAACGTCTATAATTTAACTACTATAAGTATAGCACCTGTTAAGTCTGATTCGAAACCGTAATCTTGTGATCAAGTTTATAATGACGTCAACTTAGGTAAATTTCTTTATTGAATTTCGTTGTAGTTACAAAAATAGCTTTAAAATACATAGAAATGTACTAGAACGGAAGTCTACTTTAGCTATATTTATACATAAACATATACATACAGAATCATATTCTCATAACTAGTTAAGATAACAAATGTTTCTATTTTTTTTACTTAGATACTAAATTAACTATATACCAATATTGAACTGTCAAATAAAACATGAAATATTGGACAGAAAATAATAATAGATAGAAGATATAAATGTAGAATTTAACAGAAAATGGTAAATAAGTAAGATTTATTCATTACTTCAATACTTCTCCTTCAAACCCCATAATATAATGTCGGTAGAGAAACACTACATTATCGTGAATATAAAGTGTTGAAACAAAAGATATTTAACAAGAACGTGATCTGAAATACAATCCTATCGGCCATAAAATAGAAGAGTTAAACCATAGACAAATAAACACCATAGATAAACGATGTCCTTCGATGCTTAGAATAGATTCAACATTGATCCTTACAATATAAAACATTGAATATTACTTAGTCTGTTTGTGTATATATTTTTTAATCTATAATTTTTAATTTAAAATAATAAATATAGCAATATTAGTATAATATTCGTATGAATTAAAAAGATGAAATAATTATTAATTTATATTGAAACTTAATTTCGCCCGCGTTTATGTCGGTTTTCGCGGTAAAAAGTAGCCTACCTCTTTTCTAAAGCTCTAAACTAAGAGCGCGTACTTGTAGTGCCATCTTCTTTACCATTATTGCTAACCTCTTAAGGATTATAGCGTGATGCTGTAGAGCCTGTTTTCTTCCTTTATAAATCCTCTATGAGTATCTAGTCTAGAAAAAGTAATTGGAATCCGACTGGTACTTTGAAAAATGAGCGCGTTTATATGAAAAATCGAGTACAGTACTACCCTCACACTGAAGACCGACCTAAAAATGACAGCATTGGTGATGTGGTATTTCGTTGGTGTGTGTGAGACCGGAAATGCAAAGAGAAGGAAAACTTGAAACCAACTCTATACCAACCCGTCTGGCCAGCGTGGTATAGTAGGCCAAAACCTTCTTTTTAAGGAGAGGCCTATGTCCAGCAGTGGACTGTTAAAGGCTGTTGATGATGATGATGTGTGAGACCGGAGGTCCAATCATCTCACTCACCATAGTGTGGGTCCCCATTCTGCATTGTCTGCACTAAAAATGAGAACTGCGCCCTTACTCATGGATTCTACTCATGCTTTCCAAAGGCAAAGTGAATTCACTTTGGTAGGTTTAAATATAAAAAGAAAACCACAGCTTTATTTTGTTTGTCTATGTTACTAACACATATTATAAATTTCCCTAAATATTTAGCAAGCCGTTTTAAAAAATTCCTAAGATCGTAAAATAAAATAAATTGCATATAATTCTGTCTGACGTTGATAAACTCAGAAACCGCTTGATTGGTCACCATGAAAGTTGGCACTTATGTGGTTTTTCATGTAGATGCTGAAAGCTAATAGGTGATTGTTAAAATTTAGTGCCATTGTGTAATAGTTTTACCGTCATTATTTTCGTACTGTGAAGATGGCATATATAAGGTGCCTGATTTAAATCGACGGAAATCAGTAATAAGCTAATAATATTTACAGAGGCGGTTTTGATCCGTGAAATAAACAACTAAAATAAGCCCCCTACACCCTAGCCAAGTTCGTTTTTCGTTCTGCAATCGCTAACGCATCTATTCTGTTGTTCGATTGGTTAATATTTTGTTTTGATCACGTAACTGAGTGGCATTAAGCGATTATAAACTTTGCTTGGGAGGGTTGATCCTTCCTAGAGGAAGACGGCAGCGATGGGCCGTCAGGGTGGTCATATAGTTAAAACAACACATAGATCTGTATCCGGAAATCCGAAATGGTTTACCACCAGTCTAAAAAAATGAAAAACTTGCATCAACGAAGTTGTTGATTATTTAACAAGCTTTATAAACCAATGAATTTTATATTAATAGTAGCTGATCCGGGTAACTTTGTATCGCCCAATTTGGAAATTCCAGAACTTGATCGCACCGCCACCGGCTTCAATTGCGAAACTAAACCATTCTCGAACCTACTTGAACACACACAAAACATTAAATTATTATTGTAATATTATTTCTATGTTGAAATCACAGTATAAATTGCAGTAACCTTGTTCGCCACATTAGTGAAAACATTGTGACGGACGATACTGCAGGAAAAACTTAGTTGTATAAACAGACCTTGTTTTGTGATTCCATGGCTCGAAATGGCACCTTGAGATGGCCAGCTACATTGATGCGCACGCGATAATGGCCATTCAAATATACGCTTCCTTTAAATAGATAAGGCTGATGTTAGTTTAAATGGATTTATAGCCTTTCGATTGCTTGTAGCGTACTTTAGTATCATCAGATTTCAAAGGATAGGTTTTAGGAAAATATTAGAGGTCTTCAATAACTTATAATTATTTCAAAAAATAGTTACTATATTACTGGGGGCTAACTGGGGATAAATTACCTACAACTAAAGAGCAACTTATTTATTTATCATCATCATTATTTTATTCACAAGTTTATTTGGGGTCCGCTACTAGTTCAACCGGTTTTACCTGAATTTCAGTTTTTCCACGGAGCGACTGGCATCGGACCTCCACCACCCTAAAGGAGAACTGAAATTCGAAGATTGAACTAGTTGTCAGTATATTTGAGGGCACTGACTTCCCAATAACGATTGCCATACATATGGGAACCGACGGATTTACGTGCTCTCCGAGGCACGGGCGTGAATCACCGCTAAACTTCCAAACTCCGAAGTTTAGTTTCGGGCTGCTATTAGGAATTTCCTAAGAAAAACCCAAAAACACTTATGGCCCGACCCGGGTTTGAACCCGAGACCTCTTGATTAGCAGTCGCATACGCTCACCACTAGACCAACGAGGCAGTTATTATTTATCATATCTATACAAATTAATAAAATTTGAGTGTCTGTTTGTAATATTAAAATAACCACTTTTTACTAAATGCGTTTTTATGTATACACGGTACATATGCTAAAATTTCTTTTTTTTATTTATGTTTGTCTGTCTGTTTGTTCCGGGTAATCTTTGGAACGGCTGGACCGATTTCGACGGGACTTTCACTGGCAGATAGCTCACGATATAAGGAGTAACTTAGGGTTATTTTTTTAGACTAGCTTTGCCCCGCGGCGTTGCCCGCTGCTATAACACCAAAACTCGGGTAACATCGCGGAGCTCAGCTAATACACGATATTACTAAACATAATATAAATACAAGTAGGGTAAGTGTTTGGGTTTGAATCCCTCTACACTCTCCCCAGAATAAGAAGTATACACTTCCTGTAACTTTTCTCAGTAAAAGTATACATTGACACCGATTTTCCATTTGGTCGAGGTTTTATGTACTATATTTATAGGATACTACGAGGACTCACGCCGGATGGTCCAACGTGGTCAAGCATGTCTCCCAACTCCTTTCAATTATTTAGGGTCGTCACTAATGATTGAGAACGTAGAATACATTTTAATTTAGATTGTTAAATATATATCATAAACACATACATACATAAACAACTGACTACTTTGTTGGCTGCTGATCAAGGGGTCTCGGGTTCGATTTCCGGGTCGGACCAAAAAATTATTTGTGTGATTCACAAATATTTGTTTCGGAGTCTGGGTGTTTTCTGTGTATAATATGTATGTATTTACAAAAAAAAGTATGTTTATGTATTTATATCAGTTGTCTAGTACCCAATAAACATGCTCTGCTTAGCTTGGGACTATACTTTGTCCATTCGTTTATTATCTTAATAAAAAAAATACCATCATAATTATCTAATAACCTGAAATATGCTAGCTTCGTACTTGGAAATGAATGTTTAACTCTTTCACAATTTGAATTAGATTCAGCAGTATACACCTGTAATAAACAGTGCTGTCGATTGAGATGACGTCACACCTTATATACTGTAACTAGATCAGACACAGGTACGATCAACTGAAGGTCAAGTCTGATTGTACTTATTGGGAAACTAACCGAAATAGTGTAATGAGAAACATCCTCGAGAAGTCTTGATTGATGCTCGGGTGTGGCAATTATCAAGTCAGTTGTGAAGTCAGTACAGTCGTGTCCTGTTCAGGTCAAGTGGTAATCTCAATCTGAGAATGAGTTTCGTCTCTGTCCTACTTCAGTGGACGACGATTCTATAGGCTAAGAGGAAAACTGTTAAAATCGTTATGGTATTATTTCCAGAAAATAGCTACGCGTTGCTACTTTATTCTAGTCTTATTCTTTGTTAACCTACTTCAATAAAGGAGGGTGTTCTCAATTCAACTGTATATTTTTTATGTTTGTTACCTCAGAACTTTCAATTGGGTGAACCGATTTTGATAATTCTTTTTTATTTGAAAGCTGGTGCCTTCCATGTAGTCCCATCATAAGTAAACTAGGATCTGATGATAGGATCCTGATGAAATCCTGGATTAGGGTACTCCTAATAGTTTTACTTTGAAGTCGGATTTTTTGTTTTTTTTTTTCATTAATTTAAATTTTTGTAGTGTCAATGTGACGGTTGACGATCATTTTGGGAGAACTTTGTTCAGCAGTGGATGGGTGAACGGCGATAGTATATATTAATTGTATTTGTTAATTAAATCTGTTACATTACATCACCTTCACTATCGTTACAGGTAGACCTAATGTGATAGAAAAGCTTGCTTATAAGTACATCTATTGTCATAATATACTACTTATTTTACAAGTGTATAAAAAAATACATTTTATTTACAATAACAAATCAAAACAAAGACAAATAATCCATATTAAAACAAAAAAAAATAAAACAAAACAACAATGTTGCAATTCTTTTAGGTTTGCGAGAAGACACTTTGCGAGTACCCTCAATTGACCAATATCCAGTTCTTTGTGAACTTCTTTAATAAGATGAATAGTTTACGTCAGGGGTAGGCTTTCTTTCTCTTATAACCAACTTAATGGAATCTTTATCATCTTCCTAGCCTTATTCCCAATATTATTTGGGGTCGGCTACTAGTTCAACCAGTTTTACCTGAATTTCAGTTTTTACACCGAGCGATTGGCATCGGACCTCCGCAACCCTAAGGGATAACTGAAATTCGAAGGTTGAACTAGTTGTCAGTAAATTTGAGGGCACTGACATAACAACCAGACAAGTTTTACGTGCTCTCCGAGGCACGGGCGTGAATCACCGCCAAACATTCAAACTCCGGGCTGCTATTAGGAATTTCCTAAGAAAAACCTAAAAACACTTTTTAGCACGACTCGGGATTTGAACCCGAGACCTCTTGATTAGCAGTCGCATACGCTTTCCACTAGACCAACGAGGCAGTTAATGGAATCTTTATGTCCTCTCATTTTAAAGCAAAACACGCTTCAGATTTTGATAACGTTTTCACAACCAGTTAGTTAATCCTTCAAGAAATTAATAAGCCTGTTTTTCTTTATGTCAGAAAACAGTAAGAATATATTGCAACTAATACCTATCGATAAATTCTACCACATATATCAAACGTACGTTTATATTTATATGAACTCTTCAATCAATTGGCATTTAATCATCCTAATAGAATGCAATTGTCTTGGCCTTGCTTCTGAGAACGTTGTACGTCTTGTACAGCTATTTGCGTACACATTTAAATTTTAAACGCAATCTAAACACACGAATTGAAATTCTTACCTTTTTTTGTGTTAATATTTAAAAGATTATGATGTTTCGACGATATGATATATATGTATACGTATAAATACTTGAACATTGAACATATTTTCCGGAGGTCTTTATAAGTCTAAATAAATTGTCTTTACCGAAATATGTATGTAGTACACAATACATGTAACATCTTTTTGAATCAATCTATCTATTGCTGCAAACCTAGCCATTGGATGCTGGTAGCATAAGAAACGGTTTTTGTGGAGAAGCTTTGGGGATGCATATGCCCATCAGTGAACGTCTTTTAGCTCAGATTATGTTGACGATGATGATTGCTAAAAACTGCATCAAAATCCGTTGAGTAGTTTAAAAGATCTAAGCGTAAAGGATTGGAGATGGGAAAGATATTATTTATATCAGGTACAATCGTCAGTTGTCGTCAGGTCAGTCTTATCGCTAATTGCAATTGTATCCTGTCTTTTTATCCGTATTCCTTTTTTCCGTATATTCGCTTAGATATTTTCTTAGGTCACATATTATATCCCTACTAATGTTATAAATGTGAATGTAAGTTTGTTTGTTACGCTTACGAAAACTACTCAACCGATCATCATGAAACTTTATACACATATTCTTGGAGGTATTAAAAGTAACACACTTTTTATGAAGAAAAAAATTTTTTTACCGTATAAATAATATAATATTTTTCTTTTTTTACGGCGATAACTGAAATAGACGCGGGCAGAGCCGCGTGCGAAAGCTAGTATCATATATATTTTATGGTGATGTGTAAAGTGCATTGTATCGTAAATATATAAACACTCATATTCCAAAGGGGATAAGACAAACGCTTATTTACACGCCTACAATTCACCGAATAGGGAATAAGCTATTGCCGAAAACCGGGAGTCACAATTATTTATATATTTCTGCTTCAAGATTAATACAGTTTATAAGTGTATGGTCCAAATTGACTTATTATCCTGGGAATGCCTAGTCAATAGTACTACAATTAATTATTGTTACTCAATTATTTAAGTCTTCCATCATTAACGTCCGGTAACAGTTCTCTGCTGGACATAGGACATCTGCTACTATACCACGATGGCAAGGCGTAAGGATTTGCGTCAAGTTATTCTTCTCGTTCTCATAGCCAAGTGACCTTAGGTGATTGGAAACAATCACCTAGGGTAAGCAACGATGGCGCGGTCAGTACTTAGATGGGTGACCGTTTATGGCATTATTTGTTATGAGCGTTTCCATGATACGGAGTTCACGTTAAGTAGTCAGTCCCGGTTGTTATCATGTGGAGCTTAGTTGCAGGCCGTCGAGCGGCTTAATAACATCGAAAGGCAAGATTACGTAGCCACAACGTGTCTTGCCAGTCCCCAAACCGCACACGGCCAGCGTGGGGACGTATAGCCTTAACCCTCTCCTAAGAGGAGACCCAGCAGTGGGACGTTATGGGTTGTTAAAGATTGTTCTCATTGTCAAAAATTTTCTTCCTTGGTAGAATGATACGACACCAACGAGTGAAATAAATGGTCATCAAGAAGCCTGCAAGTAAGGATTTCTACCTGTATGGTTACGTGTGTACATGTGGTTCCGTTAGCAAGCAGCATTTTTGCAATCAAAAGGATTCCTTTATCAAGACGAGTGCATCACATTGACCTACATACAGGAACCTGATACAAAGGCCCATTATTGCATTCTTGTTTGTTTTTTATTTAATCGTCTCATGAGAGTTTACTGAAGATGGGAAAGTTATTTAACATATTGCTTATTCGTTTTTGTTCCTCGTGATTAATGATTTTTACACAAGAAGTTATGATGATGATTGATGAAGAAACACTGAACAACGAAGTAACTACTAATCGTGAATCGCGATATAGAAGTTCTAGCGCTCGTTAAAACCACAGAATACATAATAGTACTAGTACAGAAGACTCAATCCGAAAAGTAAATTAAAGAAATAGGGACCATTGGTCTCAAAAGATAAAGTTCAATTCAGATCGCACAGCGCCGAATCACCTACGATTATATTTACCTACGATTGCATCTCTTTCTATTGTGTAACTCTTATTTGTTCTGCCGACTATACCTAAACTGCGGAGTGACAACATCAACCGTCAGGCCGTGGTCCGCCAGGCTCAATCACTTCGTTTGGTCGAGGGATTCTGCTTTTGTGTTGAAGGGACTTGAAACCTGTCTCTATACGATTTCCTAGTCAGATTTTATTTAAATCGTCGTAGCGGTTTAGCGGTGAAAGTGTAACAGATAAACAGACAGAAACTTTCTATTTTAGTATTCATTTATTTTGTTTTCTTTGTATAATTTGGATGTACAAATTTATTTCAGGACCGTTCAAGTTGTCCTCAGTGTTTTTATTATTTATTAACTAGCTTTTGCCTGCGGCTTCGCCCGCATGTATTTTGGTTATCACGGTAAAAAGTAGCCTATGTCCTTTCCCAAAGTTCCCTACTATCTCTATTAAAAAATTCATCAAAATCGGTGAGTGGTTTAGGCGTGAAAACGTAACAGACAGAGTTACTTTCGCATTTATAATATTAAGTAGGTATTAAATGTCACGGTGCAATTCAATTTACTTTTAGAAATAGTGTTTCAGTTAGATGATAATGAAGAGAGAGAGAGAGAGAAAGATGTGGAGACCTATAACAACGTACATTTTATTAATATGAGTCTTACTCTTATCTGAAACGAGTAACACACAGTTATATGGAGCAGAGCAGACATTGAACTTCTAGAAATTGGTATCTAATAGATTTTGTTTCGTTCATTAAATGGCTGTACACAACCCAAATGACGTGTCGAAAAGCGGGTATGCTGATGATTGTTTATTCATCAAATGTTATTTTAAGAGTAACTACATTTCTTAGTAAAATCAAAATAGCACAGCAGTGGTTTAAATGATTATCTCATTAACTATCACGGTGTCGGGGGTTGTGTGGGTAGTGGGTTCGATTTCTATTCCTAAGCCCGAATTAGAAAAAAAATATTAATATTAAATATAATTAAATATTTCGGACATCTTACACACAACGTCATCTAGTCCTACACTATTATGGGTACTAGATAACTGATATAAAAACGTAAACATGTTTTTGTTTTTGCAAATACATAAATCTTATACATAGAAAACACATAAACTCCGAAACAAATATTTGCGGTTAATACAAAAATTTTGTCTGGCCCGGCAATCGAGCCCGAGACCTCAAGGATACGTTCCCACTGCGCCACTGAGGCAGTCATATGTCAGTATATTCAGTAAATATGTTGAATATAGACAGATGGTTATACAGTAAGTATATATATACTTATATGGGTATAAGTTTACGATTATCTAAATTTGCTTCTTGTCTTATACAAATTACTTCAGTAACTAGTTTAATAATATATCGAATTTAATAAAGCTTTCATTTCGTGGATGTCACAAAGCTTTGATTAATTTTAACAATAAAAACCGACTTCAAAGAAAACTATTCCGAGTATCCAAATCGTGACAGATGACAGGATATTTGAGGAGTTCCCTTGGTTTCTTCAGGATCTTATCATCAGATCCTGGGACCTTATCATGGGACCACATGGGTGGCCATAACTTTCAAATAAAAAAAATATTATAAGGCTTACGCAATCGAAAGTTTTGAGGTAACAATGGTAACAAAAAAAAACAGTCGAAATGAGAACCTCCTCCTTTTTTGAAGTTGGTTAAAAATAATTGTTTTCAATTTTCTAAAAGCGAATATTTGATTTCTTAATCCCGTGTAACCCCCTCTGCAGTAAAATTGTCGTACTGTCTAAAGATAAGAACTTTGTTGCAACATTTTCACAAAGGTTTAACAGTAAGAATTTCAAACACTATAATAATCGAGGGATTTAAACGAAGCGTCATATTTAGCACCTGTCTTCACAAAGTGCACTAAAACTTTAAAAGCTCATTAACACATTGTCGCGTATCTACGTAACATGCCTCAGTGTAACCTCAATGTGTTCTGACCCACATTTCAGCTTGTAGTTCTTCCTCATCGCCCACAGAAATAATTCGGCTGCCAATGTTCGGGATATCAACATTTTTGTTGACGTGTTTATTTGTCAACAATTGTTTCACTATATGACAGTTACCACTTATGTTTGTCACGTCGTACTTTTGTTGAATTGTTTTAATTATAAATGTTTTGACTAAAATTTCTTTTTAAAATGTTTAAATATGTGTGTTTCGTTTTCTTGTCTTTAAATATTACAGATTCTTGTAGATCTGTTACGAAACATGCTAGTTTTTTTTGTTTTCTGAAGATGAGGAAACCACAATAGATAATTACGCGATCAAATGTCGATGTAACTAAATTGCCGGTTTTTGTTTGAAGGAATCATGGTTTCTAGGTTTTTAGACCGTGTGGTGACGGATTAAGAATACAGAGTATCACCACCCCAATTCATCCCGCGGGTGTCGGGTGACTAAGGGATAAACTACGCAACACAACATCAATGCAAAGAGAAGGAAAACTTGAAACCAAAACCCTATACCAACCCGTTTGGCCAGCGTGGTATAGTAGGCCAAAACCTCCTTTCTAAGGAGAGGCCTATGTCCAGCAGTGGACTGTTAAAGGCTGTTGATGAATCATGGTTTTGGGTCATAAACACTTGCAATTCTTTTTTTTATGTTTTAGACTACTATCACAGTAACTCTACTCTGCCTGATGGAAAGCATGAGTAGAATCCAGGAGTAGGGGACACCATCCTCATTGTGAGGGTCAGTAATGCAGCACCATCACCCATACCATAGCGGTCAGATAATGATGCAGAATGATTGGGTCTCCGGTCACACACTGACCAACGAAATACGAAAATGCTGTCATTATTAAGATGGTTTTCTGTGTGAGGGTAGTACTGGCCTGGTCGAGTAGACCCATTCGTACTGAAATCAACCTGGCTCTACTTACTACCTTTTACAAGTAACCAACGGTCCCTGTAGTAACGGATGATTTTGGTGGTGACGGATTAATACAGAATAGCACCAGTTCTATTTTACTGAGGACGCAAGCTACGCAAGGTAACAACACTGCAAAGAGCAGGGACACTTGAAACTTTGTATGTGTGTTTCGTTATATACGGTACTAACATAAGAAAATCTTTTTTTATTTTTTTAGTTAATGATTGCCAAGGAGTGGAGTCATACATTATGCCTGATGGAAAGCATTAGAAGACAACAGTGGGGATCGCCATATATTAAGTTATGTGTTTATTGGGAACACTCCTGGCTCATATTTCCCCCACGAGCCGGAGATCTGAAGGGACTTATTCACAAAAAAAAACCGTCAACAAAAAAAACAACATACTGGGTGTTGGGTGGGTCAACATACTGCATTGTTAACGTGAGCATTGAGAAAAGAATTTGGTTTCACTTTGGCAGCTAATACCTAAAAACAACTTATTAAAATTGAATAAATTTGACGATGACAAATTGCCGAACACATTACATTTTCTACTCGTATGTATTTATATTGCAATTGTTGTTTAAACAATGCACCGACCGACTTCGGCAACGAAGGTCACGCCATATTCTGATAGTGATTGATAGCGTTCGCGCGAGTTGCATACGAACAGACTGGTGTTAGGTTATGCAATGACTTTTATTATAAACTGGTTGATTCACGCGGTTTTATTCGCGGTAATTGTTGTAAATCGCCGGTAACGCCGTCTTAAAAAAAATTGTCTAAGTTATTCCTTGAGTCATCAACCATATGCCAGTATAGGCCCGTCAAAATCAGTACAGCCTTGCCAGAGATTACTCGAACAAACAGACAGACAGATGGACATTTGAAAATTAAATTTTGGATGTCATTATCGTATATACTTGCATTTAGTATCAAACTCTTTATTTATTATTATATTCAGACACTATAATTTTATTTATTTGTTTAGTTATTTCTGCCAGTGATAGTCCCGTCGAAATCGGGCAAGCTGGAGATTACCCGAAACAAACAGCCAGATAGACAGGCAAAATTAAAAAAAAAATGCTTTTTCGGCGTAGGTAACGTACATACTTCCACATGCATTTAATAAAAAACTTAATTTGATATTACATACATACACTTAATTTTATTTGTTTGTATAAGATTTAGTTGCATAGCATATCGTTGGTTGTTACTTCGCACTCAAGATACGAGTATCATTGAGACGTATTAGTAATCATCAGTCATAGCTCTTTAGTTATGTGTGTCCACGTGTTTTGATAAGTTATGCGGTCATACTTGTAAGATTGTTGCGATTTGGTTAATGTGATGAGTTAGTATGTATTTGTGTGTATTTGATGTAATTGAAAATACTACTATATTAGAGATACCTATACTATAGATTTGTTATAATTTGTTAAAAGTGGTACTTAGGTAGGTTTGTAGCCAGTCACTCCGTGTAAAACTGGTTAAATTATTAGTCCATCTCAAATAAGCTTGGAAGTAATTAAGGCTAGGAAGAAGGAACTCCTTCTTCGAACGAGTAGACGGATCATCGAATAGTAAACGATTACCGCTGTCCATTGACACCTGAAACTACAAATTTCTTATTTACTTATTTCTCTTTTCTCTCTTTGGGTTTCGAAGTTTATGACTCGGAACCCTTATAGATTCGTCCGTCCGTCCGTCTTCGACTTACCGTGCAAACGTGCTAGAAAAATGAAACTTTGCATGAATATGTGTTTTTATTACGTCGACAAAGTGCCAAGACAATAAAATTATGAACAACATTTTTATTTGGGGTACTTCCCCTATACGTAAAGTGAGGATGATAATTTTTTCTCTAGGCAAACCCATTGTGTATCTTTAGATAGGTCTTTTAAAAACAATAATGGGTTTCTAAGTCGATTTTTTGATTGAGGTATCCGTTTGCAAGAAATTCCACTTTAAAGAGCACTTTTTGTAAAAACTGGGCGACCCCCCCTCTAAAAGCTAAACGGCTTGCTCAAAAAATCTGGCATAATTCGTGATCTTTATAATGAACTTTAAAGGATAACTATAACGGATTAGATGACTTTGTTAGTTCAGGAGGTATAGAGGCTTAACTTATAAAATGCGCTTATTTGGAAAAGTCATACAAAATTAACGCATTAATACGTAAACATAACAATTATCTATTGAATACGATTTTAAATCCACGTACCATTGTACCATTATAGGTTAGTGAGGAACCTTTAATATATGTTTTTAGGGTTCCGTAGCCAAATGGCAAAAAACGGAACCCTTATAGATTCGTCAAGTCTGTCTGTCTGTCTGTCTGTCTGTCTGTCTGTCTGTCTGTCCGTCCGTATGTCACAGCCAATTATTTCCGAAACTATAAGAGCTATACTGTTGAAATTTGGTCAGTCGATGTATTCTGTGAACCGCATTAAGATTTTTACATAAAAAAAGAAAAAAAACAATACATTTTGGGGGTCTCCATACTTGGAACTGAAACTCAAAATTTTTTTTTTCATCAAACCTAAACGTGTGGGGTATCTATGGATAGGTGTTCAAAAATGATGTTGAGGTTTCTAATATCATTTTTTTCTAAACTGAATAGTTTGCGCGAGAGACACTTCCAAAGTGGAAAAATGTGTGTCCCCTCCCCTCTAACTTCTAAAATAAGAGAGTGATAAAACTAAAAGAAATATATGTTGTACATTAACATGCAAACTACCAACGAAAATTGGTTTGAACGAGATCTAGTGAGTAGTTTTTTTTTTAATCCCTACTTAATATTATAAATGCGAAAGTACCTCTGTCTGTCTGTCTGTTACGCATTCACGCCTAAACCACTGTACCGATTTTGATGAAATTCGGTATGATGATAGAACTGAACTTGGGAAAGGACATAGGCTACTTTTTACTGCAATAATCGAGACACAAAGACCAAAGCTAGGTGATTATAAAAATACATAAATCGAAGATGTCAAAATGTATCACTGTTTACCTCCTGTCAAAACTTCACAGGTTGCTAGGAATAACACTTGCATGGCAACCATAATGATAGTTTGTAAATGACATATAGACCAGTAGACCAGAGTAGATAATTTTTGAAAACAAATAAAATTATAGTAGGATGAAACCCATTGGAAAAGGAGGAGAATATTATAAAAATGAAAGGAAAAATAATTTACGGGCGATCTGAGGTTGGGAAGGGGTAGGGGGGGGAGGTTTTCGGGGCGTGAAAAAGCATCTCACTAAGCCGCCATAGTGTGGGCCGCCATACATTATTGTCCGCATTCGCAGCAAGTGTGATAGCCCCGACTCTTGGATTCTGCTCATGCTTTCCATCAGGCAGGGTAGAGTCAGATTGGATGGCTAAATATATACAACAAAGGGTAAAAAACGGTTTATCTCGATTTCCGGCAAAACTACAAGGAAAAAAGTTAAATGGCAAAGTTGTAGGTAATTAAAAGATCTACAACTTTTTAGGGTTCCGAAGTTTATGACTTCGAACCCTTATAGATATTTCATGTCCGTCTGTCCTTCCGTCCGTCCGTCCGTCCTCGACTTATCGTCCAAACAGTAAGTGCTAGAAAGATGAAACTTTGCATGAATATGTATTGTAATTACGTCGACAAAGTGCTACAATAAAATTATGAAATATATTTTTATTTAGGGTACCTCCCCTACACGTAAAGTGGGGATTTTTTTTTTCTCATGGCTACCCCATCATGTAGGGTATCATTATATAGGTCTTTTAAAAACATTAAGGGATTGTTAAGACTATTTTTTGATTTAGGTATCCGTTTGAGAGAAATTCCACTTTAAAGGCCACTTTTTTGTAAAAACAGGCCGAAAAATTTGTGATAGTGGTCCATATAATGAACTTTAAATGAAAACTATAACAAATTAGATGACTTTGTCAGTTCAGGAGTTATAGAGGCTTAACTTTTACAATGCGCTTACTTGGAAAAGTCATACAAAATCAACGCATTAATACGTAAACATAACAATTATCCATTGGATACGATTTCTAATCCACGTACCATTATGGGTGACTGAGGAACCCTTTCCTATGCGTGGCCTGACACGCACTTGGCCGATTTTTTTTTAAATATGTACCTACCTACTAATATACATTCAAAAGTAACTCGGTCTATCTGAGTGTTACAATTGTACGGCTCAAGCGCTGCTTCCATATATGCCAATGCGGACAATGCAACACGGTGACCCACACTAGTCTAGTCAGATGCTTCTTCACGCCCCGCTTGAAGGACCCGGGATCATAGCAGGAAGAAAACACATAAGCTGGCAGGGAGTTCAAATTTTTTACTGCTCGGCGCAAGAAGGAAGAGCCGAACCGCCAAAACGCCAAACTTCGATTCGGCTTCGGTTACTCTTTACCGCGATAAGCGACATATTATGTAGCCGTGGGTTAATGAAATGAAATGAAATGATTTATTTCACATTAAATAGAGTACAAACATAAACATTCACATTAAGCTACTTTTGTTGTAAAGACGCAAGTTGATATCAATGTATCAGCTGAATGGACATGGATGAAATTCTCACGGAGATAGAATACAGTCTTAAATGGCATACAAGCTGGTTGATTTTTATCTTTTATATTTTTTAAGAATGAAAAAAGTAAAAAACTAATTCGGGGAACAGCGTGGAGTGCAGTTAGTATTTTATATTATGGTGACAAAATACAAGTAATAAATTAGTATATAACACCTTAACGCGGGAGGCTGGTGTCAATATTTACATTTAAACACGACAGTTACTTCTTGGCTAAGTACTCGTGGAACATGCAATCAGATAATTAATTAAATTCAAATCACGTTTTATTTGCTAAGTAACATCTACTAGTGGCGGTCGCCATGTTAATTTAAAAGAAATACGAGCTAAACAAAGCCTTAGTTGTACTTGAAAAAAAACGTTGTGTAGTAATTTCTTAGTGTCTAGAGAAAAATCTACATTTTAATTAGGTTTTCATGTTAATTGAGCAGACAGTTGTCAATAAAAACAATGAAAATTTTCCACTCTTGGATGTAAAATATTTAAATGAGATCAATAATTTCTTTCTACGAGTCATCCTCCTAGCCATTATTCCCAAGTTTATTTGGTTTATATTACTAGTCAACCGGTTTTATCTGAATTTCAGTTTTTCCACGGAGCGACTGGCATCGGACCTCCGCAACCCTAAGGGAGAACTGAAATTCGAAGATTGAACTAGTTGTCAG
The DNA here is from genome assembly GCA_932526445.1 of Phragmatobia fuliginosa. Lineage (NCBI taxonomy): Eukaryota > Metazoa > Arthropoda > Insecta > Lepidoptera > Erebidae > Phragmatobia > Phragmatobia fuliginosa. Next base: position 14,030,061 of record OW052078.1, on the reverse strand, counting down.
TATATTTGAGGGCACTGACTTCCCAATAACGATAGCCATAGATGTTCATGATAACCGGAACCGACGGCTTTACGTGAATCACCCCCAAAGTTCCAAACTCCGGGCAGCTATTAGGAATTTCCAAAGAAAATTCCAAAAACACTTTTCGGCCCGACCCGGGATTTGAACCCGAGACCTCTTGATTAGCAGTCGCATACGCTAATCACTAGACCAACGAGTATACAAATAAATAAAATTGATGTGTCTGTTTGTGAAAGTATGTAAGGTACTTACATCAAAAAAGCTATTTTAACAGTAATTTACGCATGAATACCCAACCTCTTTGCTAAGGAGATGCCTATGTTCAGCAGTGGACTGTTTAAAACTGCTGATGACGATGATGATAAAGTCAAGTAAGAAAATAAAATATTGATGATGACATTACATGTCTTACAGGCTCAATGACAAATGTAGACTTTAGGACATAATTAAGAAGCGTGAGTCGTGACGTAAAAGTTTCTCATACCGAAAGAATTTCAATTCAAACAAGAAATCATCATCAAATCATTAACAACCCATAACGTCCCACTGCTGGGCTCTGGTCTCCTCTCATGATAGGGTTAAATCCATACGTCCCCACGCTGGCCGATGGCGGGCTGGGGATTATCAAGACACGTTCTGACTAGTTGATCTTGCCGTTGTTCTTAAGCCGCCCAAAGGCCTCCAACTAAGCTTCACGACTGTTCTCTTATGACAACAACCGGGGCCGACTGCTTAATGTATCCTTCGAATCACGGAAACGCTCATGCCACTAACGGTCACCCATCTAGGTACTGACCGCGCTACATCTTGGGGAGATGTGCAAACCGAGATAGGTGCCGCCAGGGATGGTCGTCTTAGGCGGGTCAGTGTTCCGCCTCTCACTGTGTAGAGCAGTGAAAGGCACGACAGCGTCCTGCCCCGGGAGTGAGACTAGTAACCCCGGGATGTATCTCAGTCCTGGGGTACGGCAGCGGACTCCAGAAGTCGCTGATGCGTTCCTGGTGTTTCTCCCCATTGCCAAGGTAGGCCGCCGCGGAGCTTAGTGGGTAGACCAATTCTTCCGGGAGTCCACACACGCCCTTCGTTTACCCCACGAAGGATATGGCGAAAAGCATAAAAGCAATCTGCGCAAAAAAAACCGCGTTGTCGTTTCTTACCCTCGGTGATTGTTTCCAACCACGTAAGGCCACTGGCTATGAGCTTCACAAACAAGAAATGCGACGTGTGAACATTTTTATATATCCCTACATTTCCTTTTCACATCTAATCTAACTATTTATATATTTTCCTAAAGGAAGTGTTGGAGGAAGCGATTAATTGTTAAAAAGCGTCTCTCTAAGCGGCTGTGTCGCGTGCGCATCCTCTCAATAACCGTTACATCGTTTTTTTTTCGAAACTACTTTTAGAATTTGTCGTTTTGTTCCTGAGGTGGGTTTGGTTAATGATGTCCTATGGGGATAAATAACTATGGAGAACGGTATGATCTAATTTATTTTTTCTTGTGGGTTTGATTTTAGGAGAAAAGTGGAGGGAGAGTAATACATGTTGGTTTATTTCTTTTTATGGAAGTCTTCTCCGAGAAAGTAAGAATCATAATTATTTTCAAGTTTAATTACATATGTTTATACTTTAACTACATAATTACATACTGTATTCATGCCCGTTTTTATGAATTATATTGAAACTGTCACTGCCTAACATTACTTACGTTTCAAGGGCCCTAATTATTACATATATAATTAATGGACATCAGTAGCACTTAGGTGTCCTTTAAAAGTTGGTGAACACGAAAATATCACTAAGGGTTATCAAACTATTTCTAAATGGTCCCTAACTTTAAGGTATGTTGGTGAAAACGGCTACTAGACTACTGAGAATTTACACATATTATTATGCTCAGCAATTTTACACTTAACCTTGACTGACCTTGTTAGAACTGCTCTACATAATGAATGTTTTAACAATAAAAGTTCTATGGGCGTAAAGCTTTTCTAACAAGGATATAAATATCGTGTAATAATAAGATTTTGTGAGAAAATGCGTTTATGAATGTTTTATTTTCACCGCTATCGTATCATTGTTTAGTCTACGCCAGTTTTGTTATGAAGTCGTCAGAACAATCATATGGTATCACTTTGCTATCTTTGTTCAAACGAATTCGCTACAATACATTTTGTAAATAGAGATAGCTTATACCTTCGTCTTTTTAGATTGAACGTTCAATTAGTTTAATCTAGTTACCTCGTTGGTCTAGTGGTTAGCGTATGAGACTGTTGATCAAGAGGTCTCGTGTTCAAATCCCGCGTCGGATCAAATGTTTGTGCGTTCCGCAAATATTTGTTTTGGAGTTTGGGTGTTTCTTATGTATAATATGTATGTATTTACAAAAAATGTATTTTTATGTATTTATATCAGTTGTCTAGTTACCCATAATACAAGCTCTGCTTAGTTTGGACACTTGATGGCGTTGTGTGTAAAATGCCCAAAAAAATATTTAATTCTACAATGAAACTCTCTCGATTATGTTATTTCTATAAGAACATTTGCGAAGATAGTATAAGACATAATATTCTTTTTATCATACTGTCACAAGTACCTTACGTTATTCGCTATATTCTTTTCAACACATCTGTAAAACCAAATAACCAAACATGTACTTCTATGCAGAACTAAATTTTGTTCTCAGCTCTGACCGCGTCTACGTCAGATATCGCTGTAATCATTTTTCGGGTTAATTTATAGTCTACTAGCTTTCGCCCGCTCCTTCACCCGCGTGAATGACGGTTATCATTATCACGGTAAAAGTCTAAACTATATGTGTATAAAATTTAAATCCGTTCAGTAGATTGGCCAGTAAATGCGACAGACAGACTGATAGGCAGAGTTACTTTCGCATTTATAATATTAGTACGGATGGCACTCACAACTAATGTAGCTTTCTATTAATATAAAATAATTTTCGAAATTCGTTCAGTGTATCCAGAGATTAACACCTACAACGTCACAAATTAACAAACTTACAAACCATCATCATCATCAGCCTATCGCAGCCCACTGCTGGACATAGGCCTCTCCAATTGCTCGCCACTTGGTTCGATCCTCGGCTTCTCACATCCAGCTCCTGGCAGCCGTCTTGCGCAAATCATCACTCCACCTGGCCTGTGAACGTCCTACACTACGTTTGCCGAGTCGCGGTCTTCACTGAAGAACCCGTTTACCCCATCGGTTATATGGCCAGCCCACTGCCACTTCAAATCTTACCTCTCTATAATTTATTCATTAATTGCACGCTGTTTTACGCAGTATTAAATATCTATTGTACCACTTGCTATTTACAATTTAGTAGTATTTTCCTAGAAGCCCACTCCATACTTTTGAACACGTCACAAGCCGATACGTTGTGACAGACGGACAGACGCGGGAAGTCATTAGTTACGCGGTACCTCTGCTGTTATAAATAACAATTGATTATATACTTGTGATAACTGGCCACTGCCAATTGGTGTGAGTTTACGCAACTTTGAATACCTACTTATCAGTTCAATCAGTGCGTTGGTAATTTATACATCTATACAAAGAAATATAATTAAATTTTCTGTTTATAGTTTTAAATTTAGGTTTTTCACTAAAGGCGTATGAAAGTATTACACTTACATACGCATTGAGTGTAAAACAGACATACGGTATTTTATCAAAAACCCATTTTTAGGGTTCCGTAGCCAAATGGCAAAAAACGGAACCCTTATAGATTCGTCATGTCTATCTGTCTGTCTGTCAGTCCGTATGTTACAGCCACTTTTTTCGGAAACCATAAGAGCTATACTTTTGAAACCTGGTAAGTAGATGTAATCTGTGAACCGCATTAAGATTTTCACATAAAAATAGAAAAAAAAACATTTTGGGGGTCCCCGTACTTGGAACTCAAAAATCAGAAAAAAATTTTTTAATCGAACCCATGCGTGGTATCTATGGATAGGTATTCAAAAATGATGTTTAGGTGTCTAATATCATTTTTTTCTAAACTGAATAGTTTGTGCGAGAGATACTTCCTTCCTTCTGTCTGTTCTGTACGGCTAATCTCTTGAACAGTTGGATGGATTTACAGTTATATAGTTAGTAGCAGTTAGCTTTGGCTTGAAATGGTAGGCTTCACAGGTTTTAACAACACCTGTCATATTTTCTTAGAGTGACAATACTGAGACCAACTGACGATATGTTGTGTGTTTGACTTGTATGTGTCAATTGTTAACCTCTGATTTGTTTTTTTATGTTTAAGCCTATCAAAGTGACTACTCTGCCTGATGGAAAGCATGAGTAGAATCCAGAAGTAGGGGTCACCACTTTCATTGTTAGTTCAGACAATGCAGCTTGGTGACTTGCACCATGGCGGCCTAGTGAGATGTTTCTGCAGAACGATTAGGTCTTCGGTCTCACACTCATCAACTAAATGCGACAGCACAAATGGCTCTACTACCGAATGAAATTACCCATATTTAGATTCAGGAGGCAAGTGTAACTGTAATTGATAGCATATTATGCACACCACTTGACATTTATTCCAATCTACCAAGGTTTTAAAAAGGCTTATGAAATGCCTCATCATCAACAGCCTTTAACGGTCCACTGCTGGACATAGGCCTCTCCTTTGAAAGGAGGTTTTGGCCTACTATATCACGCCGGTCGGACGGGTTGGTATAGGGTTGGTTTCAAGTTTTCCTTCTCTTTGCATCGATGTTGTCTTGCGTAGTTTATCCCTTAGTCGCGTCTTACGACACCCGAGGGATGAATAGGGGTGGTGACACTCTGTATTCTTAATCCGTCACCACACGGACACCTATGCCTAGACACGGATAAAATGCCTAAATGTAATTTATTGTATTTTTAGCTGCGGTTTTATATTGAAATCAATTTTATTATATATGTTAACTCTTGCAGGTGCATTCTAAAAAGCAGACTTCAAAGAAAAACTATACAAACATTAAATAAACAGTCGAATTGAGAACCTCCTCCTTTTTTGAAGTCGGATAAAATGGACATAAAGAAATTCACAGATATTTATAAACAGAAATAGAGATAAATCAATTACAAATCTGTTTTGCCATTTCTGCATGAATTCCCAAAGGCTATTAAAGCTAAAAGTCACATAACACCAAACATTATTACGGAAATTTACGGTCTTTTCCGCATTTTCCGTCACTACAACGCGTGTAACTATAAGCTCTTTAGTGACATTATTTAGTTCTGCTTTTAACATAGCTCAATAAACGGATAATTATCTGTTTATTGATACGATAATCTAACGCGGACATAAAAAGCGAAGAAAAATAAAACAATCTCAGCTGAAACTTCATGATGTTTTATTATGTATAGTTAATAAAATATTTGAGCCTGAGTAGCAAGTAACGCTGCGGGGCAAAGCTTAGTCTCAAAGGGTAGCCTTAGTTGCTCCTATGTCATCAGCTATACAATATGCTAGAGAAAGTTCCGTCAAGATCGGTTCCATAGATTAGCCGGATCAAACCGACAGACAAAACAAAATTGCAAAAATTGATTTTTTGATGTAGGTCCCAGATATACTTTCATATACTAAATGCATGTTCAAGTAAAAAACTGTTTCTATGATATTACAATCTGATACTTAATTTTTATTTATTTATAAAGAAGAATGTTCTTAATTATCCCTAAATCTGCAATGCAAACAATAAGAGGTGACAATCTTGCTTTAGATTTTGGGTCTGACTCCTTTAAGTACCATTGTTTATAGACGGAGCCTTGGGCTTTGTGTTATAGATGCCACTATTTCTTTAATCTCTTTGTAATATACTAGCTTTGCCAAAGGCTTCGCCTAGTTATAATTCTAGGCCTTTTAGAGAGCGCTAACTGCTTTGTGTATGTCTAAGTAAAAGTACTCAAAACAAACTTGTGATGAACTTTAGAAGTAGATTAGGATTAAATTAAATTAAAAGAAAAAACTCCTTTTGAACAAGCTATTATTGATATGCACTAAGCTTAATATAGGATCAAACTCGTCACGACAATTCAAACGTGTAATGTATTGTCACGCAATCAATATATGCTCGATTTTTTTTATATCGATCGGAAACCAAGAAGTGGGTTAAAAACATACAAGATTTCATTACAGATCAGACACAGGGAAACTAAATATATAATAATTATAGAATTTTGTGAATAAGCGCTTTGATAGGTTTTTCAGAGAATCTTCCTTTCGTGGTGGTGGTGATATAAGCCCTTTAATAAGATTGAGTAACTAGTTTTCCAATTAGAAATAGATCACTAGCACGAGATATGACGGTGTTTATCTCTAGCAGTAATAAAAGGTGCTCATGTGATGAAAATAAAAAATATATTTTTTCACAATGTTTACACTGTTAGTTAATACAACTGATAATGTATATAAATGACCTTTGAAAAGGTAGCCTCTCTAGTTTAGACGTAAAAAAGCTTGGAAAAATCCTTCAATAGTAAAAAAAAATACACTTTTAATAACTTTACTACTCCAGCAATTCCGTTACTTTAGCCATTAAGAGACACCTAACAAAATAGCAAATCATATAATTATATTCTCCTAAGCTGATACATTGTGGGTGTGGTTTATCGTAATATCTTCTTTTTAATTGATAATTTAGCCAAACTTCTATAGTTTAAATAATGATTAACCGTTAGTACTGTACAACACTAACGATGCGGTGTAGGCGTCTGATCATTATAATGACAAGTTAAACATACTCTTTTTATAGTTAACTATCACTTTACCTTATATGTATACTTGTTATTATATTAGTTACAAGACTTACAAGCCATTGTCTATCTACAGGATTAAAAGGCCGTACATTTTCGTATTTCTATTTTATACATAGTCTTCATTTAATCATCTGTTAGCAAAATTAAGTAACGGATTAAGAATACAAAGTGTCACCACTCCTTATCATCCCGCGGGTGTCGTAAAAGGCGACTAAGGGATAAACTACGCAAGGCAACATCGATGCAAAGAGAAGGAAAACTTGAAACCAACCCTATATCAACCCGTCTGGCCAGCGTGGTATAGTAGGCGGTAGGCCAAAACCTCTCTAAGGTGGGCCTATGTCTAGCAGTGGACTGTTAAAGGCTGTTGATGATGATGATAGCAAAATAATATAAAAGGCCTAGGGCAACTAGAGCTACAATAGAAACACGTGTAGATATTTATTCCTCTTTATTTAACGAGACCGTCCTTCCTAACTATTGCTGCCTCGGTGGCGCAGTAGGAGTGTATATGCTTGAGATCTTGCCAAATGTCGGTCAGACTAAATGTTTGTATGGTCTGCAGATATTTGTTTCGGAGTTTGAAAAGAAGTACGTAAATATATAAATCACTTATCTAGTTATCTAGTATTTATATCTCTTACGCCAGACAAACAGCCAAAGCACTTGTCATACCTGATATGAAAATCTTGGTTCTTAAGTAGCTTCAGCTTTGTACCTATCGCTGCCAGCCGAGGTTAAAAGCTCACTATATCTACTAAGTGAGCGATCATATACTGATAGAGATTTTAGATTGTAAAAGAGATACATAATTATACACTTATGCCTACAATCTTGAAAGAGATATCGCTATGAATTCTTAAGCGCGACAAGCCGTTATTTTTTGGACTCTACTCTGCTGTGATGGAAAGCATTATTAGAAATTAAAAGGTCACCATTATCATTGTGAATTCAGACAATGTAGGATGGTGATCAACAATATGGCGGCCCGGCTTCCCCGTCATTGCGCCTCCTTCGATTATTTGATGTGAACATACCTTTAAGCTCTTACTTGTTAATCCCAACTTATATTATAAACACGAAAGTAACTCTGTCCGTCTGTCTGTCTGTTACATTTTCACGCCTAAACCGCTAAACCGATTTTGATGATTTTTTATATAGGGATAGATGGAATCTTGGGAAAGGTAATAGGTTACTTTTTACCGTGATAAACGACATACACGCGGGCGGAGCGGCAAAAGCTAATCATACTAATAAAAATGTTTAAAATATATCAATTAGGACTGCTGACAATATAAATAAAACATAAAAACACTAATAAAGAAACCACATTCCCGTATTTAAAGGACACCACAAAGATATAAGTGGACACAGAATATCAACAGGCTTACCGGCTTGTGAAGGCAAGCTTTATCATCAATCAATATGAATGATTTTCGAATTCAATAATGCTTGTCACGGCGTGGGATACTTAATGGCCCTTTAATACCCCCTGGGGGAAATAATGCTTGTTTAAAACTGTACACTTACACTTTAATGTACCGCTTACTGGAATTTGTAATATTTTATATATATTTACATCTATTATTACTTTATGCACATTAGTACATCGGCGGACTTAATGCCCAGCGCATTCTCTACCAACCTTTAGGTGGTGTAGGAAAATTGTGAGGTAGGCACGCATAATATATTTATCATTATATTATTGTTGTATTTGTACGTATGGATGTTTTCACAGATGATCACAGTATGTCTGTGTACATGGTAAGTAACTTATTAGGCAACAATTGGAGAACTTAGCTTGATATCGGTCTTTCCTTAGAAACGAAGGTTTAGTTTATTATACTATTCTAGGCAATTTTGTTGGTTCCCAGTTTAGTTTAGGTTCTTTTTGAAGTGCTGTTGTGCTGTCCTGGATAGTTATACTAATAAATTAATATTTCGGATATCTTACACACAACGCCATCTAGTCCCAAACTAAGCAAAGCTTGTACTATGGGTACTAGACATATGATATAAACACATAAACATACTTTTTTTTTTGTAAATACATACATATTAGACATAGAAAACACCCAAACTTAGAGACAAATATTTGCGGATTACACAAACATTTGGTTCGACCCGGGTCCCGAGACCTCTTGATCAGCAGCCGCATACGATAACCATTAGACCAACAAGCCAGTCTGTTCCCTTAGTTGACTCCTACGACACCTGTGGAATGAATTGCGGTGGTCACTTGTTAGTTTACTGTAAACTAGCTGCGCCCCGCGGTGTTACCCGCGTATTTTCGGGATAAAAAGTAACCTACATATGTGATTATCCAGAACTCATTTTTAAATTGGCCATTTTCAAACTATCATTTTGGTTGCTATGCAAGTTTATTATGCATAGCAACCTGTGAAGTTTTGACAGAAGATAAACAGTGATGCATTTTGACATCTACGATTTATGTATTTTTATAATCACCTAGCTTTCGCCTGTGTATCTCGATTATTGCAGTAAAAAGTAGCTTAAGTGTTATTCTGATATATAAGCTATATCACTGTAAAGTTTCATCTAAATCGTAGTTTTGCGTGAAAGCGCAACAAACATACATACACACATACATACTCACAGGCTTTCGCAAACTAAAGCCGGTTCCAAAAATAACGGGTCAGTCACATAAACCAATAACGGGTCAGTCACATAAACCCGAATATCTCCCGAACTACGTATGCCATCCTAATGAAACGAAGACTGTTCAATTGAGAATTTAATTATACAGATAAAAAATAAAATAAAACTTAGTTACACCCACAATATTAATCTTAATTTAAAAAAAATCTAAAGTAGTCATATTTTTCTTAAGATTACATTTTTTTTATGATTGTTTTTTTGCTGTTTTTCATCACTTTCTTCATTTAATACTTTGTATTGCCTCCACGTGATGAAGCCTCCAGTGATGAAAAACAGCAAAAAAACAATCATAAAAAAAATGAAATCTTAAGAAAAATATGACTACTTTAGTGTTTTTTTAATATTTAATATTTTTTAATAATTTTTAATATTGTGGGTGTAACTAAGTTTTATTTTATTTTTTATCTGTATAATTAAATTCTCAATTGAACAGTCTTCGTTTCATTAGGATGGCATACGTAGTTCGGGAGATATTCGGGTTTATGTGACTGACCCGTTATTTTTGGAACCGAGTGTATAATATTAAGTAGGATTATTAATATATCACCACACGAAAAGTAGGGTTTAGTCGAACAGAATTTCTAGTGGAAGTCTCTTTGATAAAAACTTATCTGATCGTATTGTTTACACGAGTAATTTTTAAATATTTCATCAATCATCAACAGCCTTTAACAGTCCACTGCTGGCCTCACCTTTGAAAGGAGGTTTTGGCTGGCCAGACGGGTTGGTAAAGGGTTTGTTTCAAGTTTTCTTTTTCTTGGCAGTGATGTTAGCTGCTTATTTTGTTCTTTTAGTCTCCTCTTACGACACCCATGGAATGAATAGGGGTGGTGACACTTTGTATTCTTAATCCGTCACCACACGGACACATAAATATTTAGTACTACTAAAAACCGTAACATATGTAAGTAGTGGACAATTCCATGATTTCCATGACTTAAAAGCATAGCATTGGTTTTTGGATTTACGAGTACTTTTATAAAATTGGGTCATAAGGTATCCTGTTACAGAATAAATCAAGGTGAAAGTTTAAACAATGGTGGAATTCAAACTAAAGTGAAGCTTTACGTTAAATCTTGCATAAAAGAAAAACAAAACTTCCTTTTGCAAACAGGTGCATGCAGAAGTGTTATACGATCTTGGTACATGTAATAAAAAGAAACAAAAAAAGGAACGAACTGAATTCGTCAGTTTAATATTTTCATTCATTATTTTCGATACACAAAGGGTAAAAACGGAAGCCTAATACTAAGACTTCACTGTTCGTTCGTCTGTCAACTGGCTTTATCTCATAAAACGTGATAGATAGTCAGTTTAAATTTTGAAACACTAAAAAACAGAATTAAATATATATTGAAGAGGCTCTCGTACAATAAATGTGATTTTTTGCTCATTTGTGCTCGAGATTGATAACGGCAACAAGTAGGCGCTTGAAATGTACGGAACCCATGCTGCGCGAGTCCGACTCACACTTAGTAGATTTTTTACGTAGATTTACATGAATTTTATGATCCAACTCGGGCAGCCCCCGAGAAGTAAGGTAATGAAAGTACTGTATCTGTGTATGAACTTTAAGGTGTGAAAGAAACAAATTATCCATGCGGTTCTTATGGAACCTTTGCCTTGTACACTTACGCACACTAACAGATACTTATGACTGATAAAATAAGAAGAAAATGAACCTTCGTATCATATTTCAAAATTGATATTTTTGTAAGAAGCACTTACGATGTTGCTAGTTTATAATATTAGTAAGAATATTGCTTTGTATTCGACATGGCAAATTTAACTATTGGGTGGTATTCATAAACAAATGAGGTTAACATCGAATCGAACTTCCGTATTCCTTTACCGCGACAATAAAAGGCCATGACGAATTTGAAGTTCTAATGTGAATCGATTTAACGCACCACATCGAGTATCCAGGATCGAAGTGAATGAAGTCTATTAAAAGAACGCCTATACTCGTACTTGGTTGTGAATGAGTGAGTGAGTTAGTTATAGTGTAGTTGGCGCTTCCGTGTTCGTGTTTTGAAAATGGAATATGAATGGACGTGTATGAAGTACTGCTGAAGTGTTTACCTTTCGTTTGTTAATGGTAGTTTTGATTCTTGTGCCTTCATTTGATTTCTGAAATTTCAATTGTAAATATAGCTTTTAATGTTTGTAAATATAGAAGCCGGTAATAGTTGAAAGCACCAATTATATGATTTCTGGATTAGTGAGGTTTAAATCTCAAAATAATCATACACCAGAGACATATAGGTAGTAGAGACACGCCGAATTCAGTGCGAATGGGCCGTTTCGACCGGGGAATTACTACCTACAGAAGACTTACCTAAAATGACAGCATTTGGACTTCATCTTCCGTGCCTTTTTCGCAAGTTTATTTGGGGTCGGCTACTAGTTCAACTGGTTTTACCTGAATTTCAGTTTTTTCACGGAGCGACTGGCATCGGACCTCCGCAACCCTAAGGGAGAACTGAAATTCGAAGATTGAACTAGTTGTCAGTATATTTGAGGGCACTGACTTCCCAGTAACGATTGCCATAGATGTTCATGACAACCGGGACCGACGGCTTAACGTGCTCTCCGAGGCACCGTCGCGAATCACCGCCAAACATGGACTGTTGTCTTACATTAGAGAGTGTGATACCATTTTCTCAGCCTCCGCAGACTTTGAGATTGTCGCAGAAACATTTCACCAAGCCTCTATTGTGTGGGTCACCACGCTGCATTGTAAGTACTCACAGTGAGAATGGTGGCCCCTACTCCTGGATTCTACTTATGCTGTCCATTTGGCAGAGTAGAGTCACTTTGGTAGGCTTTATTTAAAAACAAACAAGAAAGGCAAGGAAGATAATTAATATATCTAACACACATGAATCCCTGATAAACACAATTAGATACATTCAAGGTAGTAGAATCACGAAGATACGACTTAGGTACATTTACTATCAGATTATTATTTGTCATTTACCGGAACGTTCTAGGGATACATTTAACATTAATTTCCTTAAGTAAACCGCCGTTGCGAACCGCGAACAATATGGCGGTATTCCAAGGAAGTTTCATTGTTACTATTTCGCGCTATGAAAACATCGCACTCGACCATACTGCTGAAATAGATGCTACGGAAATTGTGGGGTGACCATTTTCTAAGTAATATACACATAATTTTGTAGCTAAAGCATGCAAATACAGGGGTCTAGGCTGAATATGATTTTGTCCCATTCGGTGTCGAGACCCGTGGTCCGTGGGGTCCTGGCGCTATGAGGTTTTTTAAAGAAATAACAAAAAGGTTAATCGACGTCACAGGGGACCGAAGAGCTGGTAGCTACCTCGGACAAAGAATTAGTCTAGCTATTCAAAGGGGGAACGCTGCCAGTTTCTTCGGAACCTTGCCTAAAGGGACTCCTTATAACAATATATTCTAATTTTGTTATAATTTTTAAGGTTTTTAGTTTTTAGGTTCATTGTTCATGTATATTTTGTAAAATCTTGTTCACTGACATGTGGTAAAAGATTCTTAAGCAAAAGAAACTATCGCTAATTTAATTAGGCGCAGTATTGCTTTCAGGCGCTCATAGTTAATTTGGCCTAGGTGATTAGATTAGAAGCTCCGAGGGTAATCAACGTCGCCATGGCTTTGGCTTCTCGCATCGAATTCATGTCTGTCTACCTAGCCTTTGATCATCCTATGACAAGTGACAAACTTAAGAAACTTATATAATAACTAGTTGACCCAGCGAACTTCGTACCGCCCAACTTTAAAATTCCAGAACTTGATCGCAGCGCCACCTACCGGGTCCAATTGCGAATCTAAACCATTCCCAGATCCCTTTGAACACACACAAAAAATTTCATCAAAATCGGTCCAGTCGTTTGAGAGAAGTTCAGTGACATACACACCCACAGAAGAATTATATATATAAAGATAAAAGTACAAACTGATTTGTAAAGTATCTTTAAATTGAAAGTTTAAAAACTTAGTGAAACTCAAACAGCACAAAACAAATTATTTCAGTCATATAACTTTTTAAACTAATTCCGAGTATCAATCAATCAATCAGTGCGGAATCAATCGACGCACGGCGCGGGTCGCGACACCAATCTGTTCTTAACTTAAATCTACGACTCCGAGAGTATCCGGTTCCGGTTTTAAATGGTGGCACGTGCCGGAGGGAAGGAATTCTATAGATATTTGTTTTTCCTTCGTGTTAATGTATTTTTTTGGAAAAGGAATTTACAATTATTCGTGCATGATTTAGTTTTGGAATATTTCTTTTTTTTTTACTGTTATTAGTTTTTGGAACTTGTGTTAGAATATTAAATATATTAATCAATATGGGTATATTTTGCATATTTAGTTACATTGTAAACTTCAGTCAAGGTAGTTATGGAATAACGAGTACTAATTGTTAGACACGGCGTTTAGCCCTCATTACCACTATTAACTGCCCATTGTCCTGTTTCAAATACTATTTTTTTTGATTTAAGTAAAATGCGTAAACTTTACATGTGCTAAGCTAATCAATGTCTCAATTTCCTATGCCGAGCAGTCAAAGACTGGAACTCACTACCAGCTCAAGTGTTTCCTTCCCACTATGATCCCGGGTCCTTTATGCGGGGCGTGAAAAAGCATCTCACTAAGCCGCCGTAGTGTGGGCCGCCATACGTTATTGTCTGCATTCGCAGCAAGTGTGGTAGCCCCCACTCTTGGATTCTGCTCATGCTTTCCATCAGGCAGGATAGAGTCACTTTGGATTCCTTAATATAAAAAAAACAACGCCAAGTGTTACAAGCCTCAAAAAATACATCCTCTACTTTGCACTGTGTTTGAAAAATCGCATTATAATCTGTACGGTGTGTTTATCAAATAAAGTTTTTTTATTATTTTTATTATAATTTTCAGCTAAACTGACTTAATCACACTAGAAAAAAAATTTAATATAATCGGCGCTGAGCTGTTTATTTGGTAAGAAAAAAAATACAATTATGATTCTACACTAAATATACATACACTAAAGTTTACATTACTAACTAAACTTTAAGAATTAGTGACTATTTTCTACAACATAACTTAGTTCAACAAAAATATTAAATAATCTTTTTTTTTAATTCGAATTTCGAATGATTCATTCATAAACTTGATTATTCGTTTTTTTTTTAAACTTTCTTCAATTAATTATAATTTTACTTAGGTCCGTTATTTACTAGTAAATCAAAAACGACAGCTAAAATTAAGACAAGAAATTTATTCCGCGCACATTTCCCTTTTAATCTTATCACGACTTCATCTAAAATACATAATAATATGTTACTGTCAGTTTGTAACTTGACTAGTCTAGTTTCTGCCGGTATACCTTGTTACTCAAAGTTATGGGTAATCGATCTAATTGATAAATAAATTGACCAACTAGTCCAGCTCGATCAGTGTGCGGTAGGTCCTAGTTGAGCGATTTGTTTACTTTTAATATCCTGCTAAGATATGTAAGCTGTTGGAAGATATGTTTGGTGTTAGGTTAATCTAATCAATTTTATGACAGATATAATGTAAGGACTATGGTTACTAATGATTCTGATATTTAAGTATCCGATACCTGCATTGTAACTTGCGTTTCTGATACATTGCCTCTTGTCTGTGGGCCGTAACGTATCTAAATACTTAAATATTAGTTTGTAAAGGGTAATCTCTGGACTTACTCAACCGATTTTGAAAATTCTTTTACCAACATAAAGCCACAATATTTCTAAGTGTCATAGGTTATAGATTAATTCGAAAGCTGATTCCCATGATATACGCCAAGCCAAATGCAAAATTCGTTAACAGTTAATTTATACACGTGACCAGAGTAAGGTTGAGAAGGACCTACAGGTATTTCAGTCATAAATAAGTACGAACTGTATGAAAATACACTTTGTATTAAAAATAATTTAAATGCAATCTTTATAATAATTTTAATAGTGATTAGACTTTCGTAACATACACAACGTTCATTTATTTTATTACAAGTTTAAGCGCTTAGTACGCTTATAGCCAAGTGTCATTGGGTGATTGGAAACTATCACCAGGGTAAGCAACGACGGCGCCGTTAGAACTAGATGGGTGATCGTGGCATGATATGTTGTGAGCATTTCCGTGATTCGGATGTCATGTTAAGCAGTCGTTCCCGGTTGTTATCATAAGATGGTCGTGAAGCTTAGTTGGAGGCCTTCGGGTGCCTTCGAAGGTTGTGGAGATCCGATGTTAGTCGCTCCGTGTAAAAACTGATATTCAGTTAAAACCGGTTCGATCATCTAAGGTCTTGGATATCCAAGTGACCTTAGATGATCTTAAACAATCACCGATGGTAAGCAACGACGGTGCGGTCAGTACCTAGATGGGTGACCCTTTGAGGCATGAAATATTATGAGCGTTTCCGTGATTCGGAGTTCACGTTAAGCAGTTGGTACCGGTTGTTATCATAAGATAACAGTCGTGAAGCTTAGTTTGGAGGCTTTCGGGCAACTTAAAAACATCACTCAGTGCCAAGTGCAGACTTCCGCACGACACAGTTAGGACATTCGATAGTACTTATGCGCACTCTGTCTGTATAAATGGATAAGTCCTAAGTTTATTAAATATTTTCATCCGAACGATCATAATCCACCCAATAATTTATCCATAATATTATTATGTTTATACTTAGAAATTTCTAAGTATGTTTACTATAGAAATATATATTACTAGCGTTTGCCCGCGGCTCCGCCCGCGTGTATGTCGTATACCGCAATAAAAAGTAGCCTATGTCCTTTCCCAAGGTTCCATGTATCTCTATACCAAAATTCATTTTAATCGGCTCTTTGGTTTAGGCGTGAAAGCGTAACAAACAGACAAACAGACAGAGTTACTTTCGCATTTATAATATTAAAGTAGGGATGAAACCGGTGATGGGTAATAAGCGGGCCACTTCCATATGAATACTTCCATACTTATATTATAAACTAAGTGAGTCCCGTGGTGTTACTCGCGGTTACTGTTAGTAATGTCACGGACCGAAGGTAGTCCAAAAAATACCTAAGTTACTCCTTAGGTCATCAGCTTTCTAGCAGTGGAAGTCCCGTCAAAATCAATCCAGCCGTTCCAGAGATAGCCTGGAATAAACAGACAGACCGACAAAAAATTCAAAAAATGCAATTTTGATATCAGTACCTTATATACTTTAATAAGCATTCAGTAGAAAACTGATCATTTGAAATTATATACAAACACTCCAATTTTATTATTTATTTGCATAGATTCGAGAATAAGTCTGTCGGTATATCTGTTACACGTTCACACTTAAATAGATGAGCTAAACTGTGTGAATTTCAATATTGAGAAAGATTAAGCCTTGGAGAAACACATCCTACTAATATTATAAACGCTAAAGTTTGTGAGTGAACGGATTTGGGTGAAACTTTACAGTAATATAACTTATACATCAAAATAACACAGGATACTTTTTACGGCAATAATCGAGATACACGGGAGAAAGCTAAGTGATTATAAAAATACAAAAAATCGTAGATGTCAAAATGTATCACTGTTTATCTCCTGTCAAAACTTCACATGTTGCTATGCATAACACACTTGCATAGCAACCATAATGATATACGCGGGTAACACGCGGTATTATATTACTTTATCCGCGGGCAGAGCCGCTAGCAAATGCTAATTATATTAAATATTAGAAAGTAACGCTGTCTGACTGTTTTCACGATAAATAAGCAAAACCGCAGCTATAATATCCCCTTAAATAACAAAGTAAAAGTGGGTCTCTCATCAATGTATTGATCGTTAATTTCAACTTTCATGTATAAATACACAGTGTTCCACAATCACTGATATTAAATGTAGTTTAACATGAATTTTAAATACGACAGTTACTGAGAAGCCAGTGGCAGACGAACATACAGTACTCAGAACACAAATATTACCATATTCTCCGTATTGTTGAAGGAAATTAGCTTCCTTCGATATAATTCTTAGTTTCTTACTATTTACATATAAAGTTTATGAGCTTATCAACTATCATACAAATAGCTTATAAATAAAGTAATCGATACTTTTTTTATGTCTGTGAATCAGCTTGTCACAGAGGCTAGTTCGAAATGTCAGTCCATTCAAAGTTCTGTGATATTAGAGTGATATCGTACATTATCGTTCGTGCAATATTAGTTATCTGCCGGTGGAATTCTCGTCACAATCGGCACAGCCGTTCCAAAGATGAGCAGACAGATAAAATTAATTTTGTAACCAAAAGGGCTGTCCATTAATCACTTCAGGCTCGAAAGGGGGTAAGGGGGGGGGGTATGTAGTAATATATCACGTGTATTTAATTTTGTCTGCAAAGTTTCGCATTATTTTTATGCCATAATTAAATTCGTAATTACTTTAGTCTTTAATTTTCTAAAATAAATTATTTGATACCTATGCCTGTATTTTATTACTATTTAAAAAAATAAGATCCTTTGTAAAAATACACGTGATATAGGGAGTCTTAAACCTCACCATGTATCACCTAGGGGGAGGGGGGGTTAAATAATACTAAAAAAAGATCACGCGATTAATGGACGACCCCAAACATGAGTAATGACAGTGAAACAAAAAAAAACAGAAGTCGGTTAGTAGTCGTTAGTTATATTATTTTATTTTTATTATTTTATTTATTTATTCAAAACATTTACAGTGTCTTTACAGGACCTTTAACCCAAAACGATGCTATAATCTAAAAATACTTACAATTAATTTACTTATTACGAAAATATCAATAGCTGTAATACACCTTTAAGCGACTTTAAAGTCAGAAGTCGTTTTATTACTTCCATTACACACAGAAGACCAACCCATTACCATGGTGACCCTTACCTGGCTGCCATGGTAAGGGTCACCATGCTACATTGTCTACCCTCACAATAAGCGAGGTGACCCCTACTCCTGGATTCTACTCATGCTTTCCATCAGGCAGAGTAGAGTCACTTTGGCAGGCTTAAATATTAAAAAAAAAAAAAAAAAAAAAAAATTAAAAAAAAAAAACCCAAAATGACAGTAACCGTGCTGTCGTATTTCGTTAGTCAATATGAGACCGGACGCCCATACATTTTACCGGGAGGATGATGAAGCAACCTCTCACTAGGCCAACATGATGTGGGTTACCACGTTGCACTGTCTGCACTCACAATGAGGATGACCCCAACTCATGGATTCTACTGACGCTTTCCATCAGATTGAGTAGAGAGAGACTATTCCTACCATTACATTCCAGTAGAAACAATTGCTTTCTAAGCATGCGCGTTTATTATGTATCTTGGTGTGTGTGTTCAGAAATAAAAGTGTGTTTATCAGAAGTCTAGTGAGAACATTGCAGGGCATGTATAGCTTGAATACAGGTTCTAATTGTCACTATATAATGTAAAATAAAGTCCTCCGCCGTGTCTGTCTGTCTATTCACGATAATCTCAAAAATCACTGCACCGATTAAATGAAATTTTGTATCCAGATAGTCTAAATCTTAAGAAAGGACTACTTACTAGGCTACTTTTTACCGCCATAACCGACATAAACGCGGGAAAGATAGTTAAATATGAATATTTTCATACTTACAATCATATTTAGATGACCGCTTTCCCAATTAAAAAAATATGTCTAACTACTAGTATTTGGCGCCCATATTGTTGAATAAAAGCCAACATTAATAAAACGCAAAGAAAACACTGGCAATACATTAATCGCGAGACAGAATATATCATAAATACACCTTCGATTACGTAAGATGACACAAACGTGCTGTTTACTTGCGTTTTCCACGATTTTCAAGCGTAGACAGAGTGTTAAACAAGGTCAGAGATAAAAACAACGCTACGAAAATCTAAGGAAAGGAAAGAGATAGATGTAGTTACACGCGACATGCTACGGTTTCAATTACGGCGCACGCGCAGCGCTGAAAGCTCGCTCGCGGATTGTCTTCGCTTCAGTCTTCTTACAAAGCTCGACACGCACGGTCGTCCCGTAGGTGCGTAGAACTCTCAACGAATTTTCACGTTACGGAACTATCTTTTGATTGTGACGGTGTCTTAGTGATTGTGTTTTCAACTTTTAGTGACGATTTGTGTAAAATACTGACACATTGAAAGCTCTGTGACATTTTGTTGTGTTGCGGATATTCCGAGAGGAATTGTGTTTATTCCCAGAACTTGGTAAGCTGATTTGTGTTATTTTAAGATATAATTAAATTTAGACGGGCGGCATTTAAATGAAAATATAATTAGTTACATGTAAACGTTATGATTTTATGACTTTTGCTTCTGTTTATTGTTTTTGGGCCTTAATTAGATAACGCATTGTTTCTTATTAGAAGACTAGATTTCGCCTGCGGTGCCGCCCGCGTGTTTATCGGTTATCGCGGTAAAATGTAGCCGGTGTCATTTCTCAGGCTTCAGACTATATGTGTATTAAATGTCATTTAAATCGGTTTAGTATTGTGGTGTGATAGACACACACAGAGAGAGTCACTAACGCTTTTTAGGGTTCCGGTGCCAAATGGCAAAAAACGGAACCATTATAGATTCGTCATATCTGTCTGTCTGTTTGTCCGTCCGTATGTCACAGCCACTTTTTGTCGAAACTATAAGAACTGTTGAAACTTGGTCAGTAGATGTATTCTGTGAACCGCATTAATACTTTTACACCAAAATAGAAGAATAGCAATAAATTTTGGGGGTCCACATACTTAGAACTGAAACTCAATAATTTTTTCATCAAACCCATACGTGTGGGGTATCTATGGGTAGGTCTTCATTATGGTCTGATATTAAGGGTTTCTAATATCATTTTTTTCTAAACTGAATAGTTTGCGCGAGAGATACTTCCAAAGTGGTAAAATGTGTCCCCCCCCCTGTAACTTCTAAAATAAGAGAATGATAAAACTAAAAAATATATATGATGTACATTACCATGCAAACTTCCAACGAAAATTGGTTTGAACGAGATCTAGTAAGTAGTTTTTTTTTAATACGTCATTAATAATAAACCATATTATTAAAACATCGATGAAAGTTACAACGAACTACAAAAACTTTTATATGATGTTATTTAATATTAGTAAGAATAAGCTGAGTACCGCGGTAATTGTTATAAAACGCAAGTAAGGACATGGAGCGAACCTAGTCTTTAAAGAAATAGCCTAAGTTTCTCCCTATGTTATCAAAATCGGTGCAGGCGTTCCTGAGATGGTATATGAATATATCGGAGGAGTACTATACTTTCATATGAATTTAATAATAATAAATAAATATTTTTCGGACATCTTACACAGAATCATCCAGTCCCAAACTAAGCAGAGCTTGTATTATGGGTACTAGATAACAGATATAAATACATAAACATACTTTTTTATGTAAATACATACATATTATACATAGAAAACACCCAGACTCCGAAACAAATATTTATGGATCACACAAACATTTGGTCCGACCCGGGAATCGAACCCGAGACCTCTTGATCAACAGCCGCATACACTAACCACTAGACCAACAAGTCATTTAATAAAAAACTTTACATTTGATATTACATACAGATAATTCAATTTTATTTATTTGTGTGGATTAAAATTTGTAAAGTAGTAAGTTTACAAAAGTGTAAAACACTAATTAAAACTAATAAAAAATGTTCTAAAGTAAAAGTTTAAGTAAAAATACAAAAAAGATTTGGACCAAAGAAAAAAGTAAGCAACGACGCTGCGGTCAGTACCTAGATGGGTGACCGCTTGTGACTTATGTTATGAGAGATCACGTTAAGCAGTCGGTACCGGTTGTTATCATAAGATAACAGTCGTGAAGCTTAGTTGGAGGCGTACACAGGCATAACCTGTCTTGCCTATTGGCACGCTGGCCGAGGATGGGTTGGAAATATCCAACCCATCCTCGGCCAGCGTATGACCTTAACCCTCTCCTGAGAGAAGACGTTATGAAAAAACCAGAATTTAAGTATTTACCATTTGTTGATTTAAATTATCATCAATCTATAAACAGGGTATCGCAAAGTAATTATTAATTATAATGATTGAAGTGAATCTCTACAATAGTAAAAGAAATTCACAGTAATATTATGTACTAGCTGAATCTCGAGGCGTTGACCGCGTTTATTGTTATTTGCGAGTAACGCCGCGGAACGAAGCTAGTCTAGCCTATATTACTCCTTAAGTCATTAGCTTGATGCAGGTGAAAGTCCCGTCAAAATAGGTTCAGCCATTCCGGAGATTAATCGGTACAAACAGACAGACCGACAGACAAAAATTTTAAAGTGGCTCTTTTGATGTTACTACCGTATATAGTTTGATATGCATTTAGTAAAAAATTGTTATTTTAAATACAGAAACTCTAAATTTATTTATTTGTAGTACTGTATGTAGGTATATGCTTGTAGATATATTAGAAAGTTACTGTCTGCATTTCTGTTTGTCTGTTACGCTTTCACGACTATATCGCTGCATGTTTTTGGATGAAATTTACAATGGAGATCCTTTGATTCTTTAGGAAGGACACAGGGCTACTATTTATCACGATAACTGAAATACACACGGTCGAAGTCACAGGCAAAAATTTGTCTCATCATCATCATCATCATCAACAGCCTTTAACAGTCCACTGCTGGACATAGGCCTAACCTTAGAAAGGAGGTTTTGGCCTACTACTATACCATGCTATAAATAAGTTCAATACAAATACATTTCTTTTACATACACACATATAGTAATACTAGGTGTTGCCCTCTGAACCGCCCGCGTATTAGTCGGTTATCATAGGAAATCTCCTCCAAGGTTCATTCGATCTCTACACCTGAATTCATCTTAATCGGGTAAGCGTTATAGCCGTGAAATCGTAACAAACAAACAGATTGAGTCACTTTCGAATTTATAATATTAGTATCGACTTACCATTTAGTGTTTTTTTACAAAATAAAACTGTGTATTTTAAGGATACTAATGAACAATTGAAAGCCATTAGTAAAAAAAGAACAAGACACGCAGTAAATCAGCGTTTACAAAAGCCATGTCCTGGCTCATGATATTCAATCGGGAGTCGAACCCGTGTATCTCTTAGCATTCACCCGGCGCGCGGCGTCCTAACGCGTAACACGTGGCAAACAATATGTTTTTGTTGCCCATTGAATAGAACATGGGATGGAGACGTCTTTAGTTTAAATATTTTGAAATACATTTTGAATGTGATGACGAATATCAAAAATTTGATTACTAAAAAACTTATTTCAAAGGTGTAAATTTTTTAAGGAAATAAAAACTTATTATTAATGATATTACTATGTATAATCAGCCAATTTAGCCAAGTTCCAACTGTTTTGGGTCTATGGAATATCTTTCTAATAATAAACAAATCTTAATTATAAAAATTATGTATAATGCTGATTATGATTGATATTAATTCATAAAATATATATAAATATATTTTAGCGTTCCAGTTATGTAAAATTTATAAGAACTCTTCATAGTAAATTTAGTAGTTTATTGGATAAATATTTAGACACAAAATATTGTATTCAAAATATATTTTACTACTTCACCGTTGTAAACCATTGCAAGAAACAGTTTCATTTACATGGATAAGCCACAAATACCTTGCCGTTAAATCTAGACAGGTCTACTGACATGATTTATAATCTAACCATTTTATGCAAAAGTTACAATGACATGCTAATTGGTCTAGTCCTTAACAATTTTAAGTTTTTTTTTGTCATTAATTTCTTAATTACCATTATAGATTACTACCTATATTAGCTATAACATCTCAAGAGTATTATACTGTTTGTTTTCGAAGCCAAGGCTTATAAAAAATGTGGCATACCTATGTCATTTTGTACTTTGCTTATTTGTGACTTTGTTACACGGAGGATGCGATATGTTAACAGTTAGTTATCAATATGTTAAAAGGCACATTAAATAGTTTGTAGAGAGTAGACCATTTTCAAATATATTGTAATGCTGCTGTCACAGTCAAAACTATTTTAATATAGTTATTTAGATATGATAAGAAGTTCATTAATAAAAGAACTAAAAATATAGACATTTAGGAAAAACCCATGAAAATTATGTGCAGGAACTCCACGAAGATTGCTTTTATTTAATTTTAATTACTAACTCTATAGCTTAAAGAAACAATACTACATAACAATAAAATTTACCAAAAATATTTCACCACAAAAAATTAATGCACCATAGCGACTCCATTGCTCTTGAATGACTCTATTCTTTCCGGTGTAACGTGCGGAACACGTGGTTTAGGAGGTAGTAGGAAAAAAATAACAGACAATGTAGATGTTGCCTTTAATCTGTAACTGCTTTCTGGAGGCATGACACATGCCTTAATAGAGATGTAGTTGGTCTTCTAATTGGCGGTATAGATTTATGAACGAATAAATTGATATTTATGGTGAGGAAAAGAAATTGATTCCGGGTTTTAAATGAGAATATTTTTGCTATTAGAAGATAAATATAGCTTTTTTTTTTTTTAAACGGAGTCTGCTATCTTTTGTTCTGTTATTCGCAGCTGTTGCAATCTGAACCCACCCTGTGTATGAAATATTAATTATTGAACTTTACCCGAGTTTTTTGTGGTCTTAATTATCATTTCATGTCGTCAGATGGCGCTTTTCTATAAATCGTGTTTTTAATATTTACGTTTTATTATATTAACAATGAAACATACTATTAAGAACAAAACAATTATAATTGTTGAATTCTATCCCGTCCTTCAATCAATTATGCAACTAAAATTATGAATTATGAAAGTAACCCTGTCTGTTTGTCTATCTGTCTGTATGTGCAACTGACATTTTCGCGGAAGGAACTGCGGGCAAAAGCTAGGAATTGTGTAGAACACTGACTTTTCTCTAAATTTATTTTAAATTGTGCAGCGGCTTAATCATGAAGAGGTGACAGACCGACAGACATATATAATATTAGTATTGTGTAGATAAAAAAGCCAAGTTATCTAAAACATTTTCTTTTTATCTCAAGAAGCGATAGATATGATATGATATTTTGAACAGAAAGGATCAATAGAATATTGATAAGAGAACGTAAAGATTCCTTCAACTTCAATTTTGTGTTGTATGGCATTACACATTTTCTTGGAATACATTTAGGTAAACACTTAGTAGGTACTATCGACAAATTTGAATTATGATCCACCATAAATAAATAAATATTTCGGACAATTACACACAATGTCATCTAGTCATTGTCTAGTCCTTGATCTTGTATTATGGGTACTAAACAACTGATATAAATACATAAACATACTTTTTTTGTAAATACAAACATATTATACATAGAAAACACCATAGACTTATTTGACACATACAACTTACATTCAACTTATTGGTCTTATTGGTCTAGTGGTTAGCGTATGCGGCTGCTGATCAAGAGGTCTCGGGTTCGATTCCCGGGTCAGAGCAAATGTTTGTGTGATCCACAAACATTTGTTTCGGAGTCTGTTTTATCTGAATTATCTGTTTAATAATTATCATATTATTAACATCGTTACTGTTTCATCTAAGATATCATCTACTGCAGTGATAATATATAGGTAAAAATTGCCTTGCTTGTTTTTTAACGTCCTAAGAGGGCAATCTTTGTAGTTTTGACAGTTTCAAAATATATATCGGCAAAGTGACGTTTAAGTTTGTCGATAATACATGTATTCAATAATGCACTTGACAATTGAAGCGCAATGTCACAGCGAGGGCATAGATAACCGATTTAAAGGATATTGTTAAAGCACTTGCCAAACAAGCAGATTAGTCTTATCATAAATAAAAATAATTATGTAAGTATATATTTTTTGACATTTTACATAATATTGTCCTATCTTAACTTAATAAACAGCAATTTTATATCCTGGATATATAACTTCCTGTTGCAATATGTACATAGATAGCAGAATTTACACTAGGTTTGGCAGTAGTTTTATTAAATCAAAAATACGTCAAAAAAAATTAATACATGCTAGAGATTTATTTTTTAGAGTTCCCTACCTAATGGTAAAATGGCATCCTATTATTAAGACTCCGCTGTCTGTCATCAGGCTGTATCTCAAAAACCGCGAAATTAAGACAGTTGAAATTTACATGGATGATGTATTTAGGTAGACGCTTGAAATGTTTAGAATATAGATAACGGTACGGAACCCTACCTGCGCGAGTCCGACTCGCACTTGAGCGATTTATTTTATATTGAAGCCCACCAAAGTGACTCTACTCTTCCTGATGGAAAGCATGAGTAAAATCCAAGGGGTTACTATCCTCATTGTGAGGGCTGACAATGGATTATGACTCACACTATGGTGACCTAGTGAGATTCTTTTGCATCATTGCGCCTCCGGTCTTGCACTAACCAACAAAATGTGACAGCACAAATGTTGCCATTTAAATTGGTCTTTGGTATGAAGGTAGTACAGAACTTCGAGTCGGTTCGTACGTGCTGAAATCAGCGAGGCTCTACTGCCTTGATGCTAGGTTTTCTATATAAAATCATCCACTCAAACTTATCTCATCAAAATGATTACAAAAACACATACTTATTTATTTATGTATATTTACTAAAGCTCGGATGTTTACAGTACCGCATGTATTAATACAAAAATTTCATTTCCAATAAACGAATATCTAGAATGAAATGTGATCTTTCATCAATAGTTTACAAACAAACTAAAAATATACTTCATTCATACATGCAGAATTCTATGAAGTCATAATTTTTTATCGATCATAACAATAAAATGTATGAACGTAATATTCTGAAAACTCCTGAAATATATCAAAGTAGCAGGAAGCGTATATTAAATTGAATCAAAGATGAATCAAGAAAAACCATTGAAGTAATATGTAGTTCTAAATACTCAGTGTCGATTTTAACTTCAATAAGAATTTGAAGTAGGTACTGGAACCAAGCTTTTTGTTTTTGCCAGAAATGGACAGTTGAGTTTTAACCCATTTAATTTTTTAATTTCCGTTCGTTTACCATAATGAGTGCACAGATAGCATGGTTCAGTGGATAACTGTACTTGATCATGTTCTAGTAAATATCACAGATGTAACTGAGTTTGTAAAATAAAAAATGATGGTTTAGGCGGTCGCCACGTCTCTGAGTATTGTGATTTTGGTCCCCACATGGGGCTACAATGTGATCCAAACATTGTTGTTCTTTTTGTCCGTTCGGGATAATTGCCAGTACGGAAGTTGTGTTTATAAATAACACAAAATGCTTATGAATAAACTTTTGTAGCACGGAAATGATTAAGAAACTGCATGGAAATGATCTGCTGCTATTTTACTATTCAATTAAAAAAAGTAAAACGCTAATCCTTATACACATTTAATTAGTAGAAATGAACAGATAAACCTTCAATTTAATATTTTCCAATTACAGACTTCAAATATGAAATAAAAATAATAATATTCAAGTGTCTTTTTGTTATTGTAAATTAATTTTCTTTTCATTTAATGCAAATAAAAGTATATACGATACTTACATCAAAAGATCAATTTTTTGCATAGCTTCAACGGCAACAAAGTTAAAGATTTAGCAAAACAAATTAACTAAAGCAATAAACTCACAATGCGCATTATAAATGACACATCTCAATCATTGTTTAAATAAAAAAAACGAGTCTTGCTCTTTATTATTTATTACAAAAGGTGGCGCTAGCACTCACATTACAAGTGTTTTAGGGCGCGATATTTGTCAAAAGTCAAGTAAAATATGGTCACATTAGCCTGCGCCCACGCAACCGATTAGACGCTGGAATTATTAAGAAAAAGAGACTATTCTAGCGCATGACTCAAATCATGGAACATTTTATTGTTAGTCAATCTCGAGTTTCGAGTCTGTTTGTGAGTGGTTCTTTTATTGGTGCTGATGGAGGGAAAAGCGGTGAACGGATAAGTGCTGTCATTTCTTAGTCGGGTCAAGAATTGTTTTTTTTTATTGAAACGGTATGAAAATAAGAGATAT
Source organism: Phragmatobia fuliginosa (assembly GCA_932526445.1). Lineage (NCBI taxonomy): Eukaryota > Metazoa > Arthropoda > Insecta > Lepidoptera > Erebidae > Phragmatobia > Phragmatobia fuliginosa. The sequence continues at coordinate 14,002,543 of OW052078.1, read as the reverse complement.
TAAAAAGGTACCTACATTATTCTTAACTTATTTATTCAATTTATTCATAAAAACATTATAATTTTGACACTAATTCTGTCTGTTGCTGCACCGATTTCATTGAATTTGGCCCGGGAAGGCCGCGTGACACAGAAGCACCTCAATAGGCCGCCATAGTGTGGGACACTTGGGCTCTAACCTTCATTTAGGATTCATTTTGGCAGGCTTAAACATAAAAAATATAAAAAAAATGTGACAATTCGACAATTTGGCGAAAATCTGTTTGGTTAATACTTAACCCAATTTTTGACAAATTGTCAGGTTTTTTTTTATGTAAGCCTACCAAAGTGACTCTACTCTGCCTAATAAAAAGCATGTGTAGAATCCATGAGTAGGGGCTGCTCATGCTCATCCTCATGCTGTACGCAATGCAGCATGGTGTGGTGACCCATACCATGGCGACCTGGTCAGAAAATTCTGCATCAGTCTCCTAGCCTCCTAAGGCCGGTTGAATGATGCAGAATGATTGGGCCTCCGGTCTCACACTCACCAACGAAATACGACAGCAAGAATGCTGTCATTATTAGGATGGTCTTCTGTGTGAGGGTAGTACTGACCGGGTCGAGCCGGCCCATTCGTGCTAAAATCAGCATTGCTCTACTACCTTTTTGAATTATAAGATTTCTTATGTTACTTTTTAACAGTTGGATGTTATGCTGAAAAGGTCCATCCAGCAACTTGCCGAAAATATCAGTATAAAATTTAATTCAATCCTTGGCAAGTGGTTGGATTCTTTCTGCCTAACAGGGTCCAATTCACATTAATACAACAGCGAAACACAGACACTATAAACACACTAATAACTTCCCTATCGCTTTTAACAACCAATGGAAACTCCTCATAATTTACGATAGTGAAACTGCCATAAGGCATGATTACTACAATAAATGCTTAAATTAATGCATGATAAGATGGGAACATAGACGGTTTGACGCACATCACTGGAGCAAGCGCGTAGATCGATATTAACATTAATCGCATCAATATTGGCAACTGTCCTAATTCCTAACTGCAGATAATTCTTGATGTATTTAAAAGTTTCAATGTTGGCAACAGTCACATTGAGGCCGGGTCACTCACTTGTTTACAAACGAAAATTTACTTTTAAATATATTTTTTTATCAATCTGACGATTCACCGGTAAAGTTCTGGTGAATTACGGTTTTGATTCCTTGTTTCTTAATTCGAACTATTATGTAATAATATAACAACGGTTTTGAACAGTCCAATGCTTTTATATAGGTCTATCAATAGTTAATAGAAATGCTCTATGCCTATATCTAAATTTAGACTTCAATGTAAATTGTTATTAACAAGATTAATAATAAGTACCAACACACCTTTTAAGATACCCACGGCTAAAAGAATTTAACATTAATATTTATTAATGTTTATGTACATTAAAATATATAACATTTTCTCTATCAATTTCTGTCAAATGCAATCTGTGTTATCGTGAATTGGAATGGAAGCATGGAACTGTTCGTTATTATAGCCTGCGTGTTGACTCAATAAAAACTTTGGAATAAAGGTATTAATTGTCTGTCTGAATAACTAGGTGGTTCCCGCAGTGTTACCCATGTTTATTGTTGTACAGCGCGAGCAACGTCGCGTTAAAAAAAATAACCTAAGTTACTCTTTATATCATTAGCTTTCGGCCAGTGAAAGCCCCGACAAAATCGGTCAAGCTGTTCCAGAGATTAGCCAGAACAAAGAGACAGACAGACAAAGTTTGAAAAAAAAATGCTGTTTTGATGTTAATATCGTAAGGTCTATACTTTTATATGCATTTAGTAAAAAAAAAACATTTTATATTACATACAGGGACTCAAATTTTATTTATTTGTATAGATGATGACAATTATACTCTTTTAATTTTAGTTAGAGTTAGTTTAGACTAAGCTAGTTCTATTGTTGTTCAGTTCAAATCTCATGGATGTTTGCATTTAAAGTATCAATTGACAACGTCTTCGTATACCTAACAATGTCAATGATATAGGTCAAGCGCGAAGCGTGATCAAGAACATCACAGACTGTGTAAATAAACATTAGTCACATTATCAATACTGGCAATGACTCAAAATAAAAATAAACCATTCTATTTTTAAATATTGCTACTATAAACTTCTTTAAATATTTTTTTAATTATTCTAAATGCAGATCTTATTTTTTTGAACTAGAAACCGTTTTCACTATCGATGTAATTCCAATTTTGATTTAAAGTTCGAACGTCGCGTCATCTAAACATTCCAGCAACTAAACAAGTTGGAATCACTGGTTGTGTATTATTAGGTTTTAACATGTTACTTGGTAAGTGAATAAATAAATGCTCCATTTCTACTTAGGTATACTTTACATTATAATATTTCTTGGTGAAATGTAACAAGAGGTTACTTACGCAAGTACATTTTATGTACCTTTTTATGGTACAAAAAGTACGTTCATCGTTCAATTACATATGTTCATACCTTATATTGTTATTACACCAATATTTCACAAATAACGTAAAAAAGTCAGTGCTACATGAAATCGCTTAAACCAGAATTTGTATGAAGCTAATTAAAGCACTTTGCAACGGCAAGCGTAAGGTTAAAATTTCTTGAAATAAATATAAAGTGGTAATGTTCTGAGATTGATTGCGTTTTGTGTTACTGAAGGATGGACGTGACTGCCAAGAATAACTCTAAAATATTTCAACAGATTCGATTTCTGCAATGTAAAATGTAGTATACATTCCTGAACGAATCCCCTGATTTTCCGTAGAAAACATGAATAAACCGTTGCTTGCCAAATGGGAAAATTGTTTTCTGAGTGTTACAATAAATTAAAGATTTACATTTAGATGCGGGATTTCAATATTTTGTAGTAAGTGATTTTATTAAAAATAAAAACGACGATCTTGCCAATACTAAAATAGAGAAAATGGTTTTTGATTCTTAAGATAAAACACCAAGAAGGTTGAAAGTTTAAACTAAAACATAAATATTTCTTTTAAGATATGTGCTGAGATTCAATTTTAAATACCTTTCTTTGAAGTAGCAGTAAATTCGAAATCAAGTACGCAAAAGGGCGATCGAATGAGAACACTGTCTGTGTAGAATACAGATACGAAAATAGAACGCGTGTGACAATGAAAAGAACTAAATAGAAATTCAAATTTGGAATTCCGTACGTGTGTTCTGTTCTTTTTATTTAAATACTGTTTGAAGTTTTTAGCGATTGGTTTTACTAGTGAAGGAAACTATAGAAACATGTCTATCGATACTTAGTATAATATTTGCAGTCACAATAATTAATTGCAATGGTATTCCATTTGAAAAACTTTTTACACAACTGCTTTTTGGTTTATTTTTACGAAATTCCTATGCCCATATTGAATAATTCTTTAAAGTTGGATTCTTCGGAGTCGTCATAATAGTAAGCAATGCTATTTTACTATATGTGTCTTTAAATATTTTGACTGCACGGTTGGCCTAGTGGTTTAAGCGGTCGCCACGCCGCTCTCTACTGCGCCAAGTGTCGCGGGTTCGAATCCCACGTGGGATAACACTTTGTGTGATTCACAAATTGTTGTTCTGAGTCTGGGTGTTCTTTGTGTCCGTTTCATGTGTGTTTGTAAAGTCCCCCGCGACACAGGAATTCATATTCCCAATGCGGGAGTTGTCTTTAAAAAAAAAAAAAAAGAAAAAATATTGATATTTTAAAAGAATCATTTTTTTTTTAAAGTATCAGTTTTATGTGATTTGTAAAACAATGTACATGGTACTTAGTTATGAAATCTTATTAGTTATTCTGTTCTGATACACATTTTATTAGAACAATGATAAAGTACTTGCATATTCCTTATAAAATTATATAATATTCTATTTCGAATTTACATACAGGATGCACCTTGAATTTGAACGCGTGGTCCCAAGTTCAGTAGCCGGGTCAGGTAAGACGCGATTTGCATAAGATGAGCATACCTTTGGTAGTCAATATCGATGTTACTATTACGTCAGCTTCAATAGCGTGTGTATGGTATTAGTAAATAGAGATGTGCAACTAATCGAATTGTATCGATAATTAAAACCATAAGTCGTCTATTTACATTACTTCGTGTCTTTGTGTTTCCCTTTACATTTACGCCTCACGTATAAAAACTAATCAAGAGGTATTACCTTTTTAGCTATATTTTACAAGGAAATCGCTAGAGTCGCATAACTAAACGTCAAAGATTTCAGTCAGTTTTCTTTTCACCCGAGATAATTTACTCATTGCATAGTATGTATTTTAAAATAATTTTAATATCAGAGGATTATGTATTATGATAAAAAGAAAACTGATTCCTACTAATATCATAGACATGATAGTCTGTGCGGAAGCTACTCTAATTAGTGAGCCATTGTGAGGAGCATAGCGGAGCGAGCGTATGCGACATCTAATCAAGAGGTCTCTGGTTCAAAAGGTGGTTTTGGGATTTTCTTAGGAAATTCCTAATAGCTGCCCGGAGTTTAGAAGTTTGGCGGTGATTTACGCCCGTGCCTTGGAGAACACGTAAAACCGTCGGTCCCGGTTGTCATGAACATCTATGGGAAACGTTAGTGGGAAGTCAGTGCCCTCAAATTTACTGACAACTAGTTCAATCTTCGAATTTCAGTTCTCCCTTAGGGTTGCGGAGATCCGATGCCAGTCGGTCCGTGGAAAAACTGAAATTCAGGTAAAACTGGTTGAACTAGTAGCTGACCCCAAATAAAACTTGGGAATAATGGCTAGGAGGATGTGAGGAGCATAGCTATTTAAGGATGTATTTTCAGTGGGTCGCAATATTTGTGTAAAACCTTAAGTGTGATTAAAAAGAAGAATATCTGAGTGTGTGTATTACACTATTAACAAATTCATTCAAGAAGTATCCATAGTATAAAACAATACAGTAACAGATTCGGAAGGGAATTATTATATATATATCCGTTATAGTGTATTAGTATGCAAATGAACAGCACTAGTAGTCCCACAATCTTTCCCGCCACTGACAAGGAAGCGAACAAGTATGACATATACATACATAATAATCATAAAGCCTATCTTTATGCGATACGTGTGCCTATTGACGGAATAAAAACTAATGGTGAAACATCATACATACATACAAATTAGGATATGTCTGGATTTTTTGTTCAATTAAGAGTCAAGGGAATTCAATGAACCTAGATATCCTAGAAGTAATGACTATTAAAAAAATTTGTACCTATTACAGTAGAATTCGAAAATATTGAATTGGCAACACAAAAGTGTCATTATAGAATTACCAGTGTTAATAATATGGATTTGTTGTTTAAAAAATACTGTTATTTAAAACTTTATGAAATGATATACTTTTAACCAGACTTCCAACACACACACATGTTTACTTCATTCTAAATACAGACATACCATAGACAAATTAAACTTAGGCGCAGAAAAAATAATAACAGTTAAACAAAATCAATTTATTGTCTTGTTAATCGAACCCTTGACGCATCAGTCACCTTAACTAATCACTTGGTCAAATTTATTCTAGATTACCTTTTGTCGCCCGCCCCACGACTCCTCTCGCATGTATGTAAGTTGGATATTGCGGTAAATAGTAGCCTAAATTTTTTACTAAAAATATAGTATTCCGTTAAAGAAATAATTTTAAAATCGGTTTAGTGGTTTAGGCTCGTAAGTGTAACATACAAACTAACTAGAATGTAGATGGCGTAATGGTGTCACGTCGCTTTTTACTGCGCCTTACTTCACTGCTTCAAACCCCACATGGGTCCACAAATTGTTGTTCTGAGTCTGGGTGTTATTAGTATCCGTTTCATGTATGTTTTTTTTAATATTTCGGACATCTCACACACAACGTCATCTAGTCCCAAACTAAGCAGAGCTTGTATCATGGGTACTAGACAGACAGACAGATAAATATACAAAAAAATATTGTAAATACATACATATTATACATAGAAAAACACCCAGACTCCGAAACAAATATTTGTGGATCACACAAATATTTGGTCTGACCCGGGAATCGAACCCGAGACCTCTTGATCAGTGGCCGCATACGCTAACCACTAGACCAACAAGGCAGTTAAAGTCTCTAAAGTTCCTAATGAAACAAAAAACTAACTACAACTCACATTCACATATAATTTAGGATTGTTACACGTGATTCTAGATAAGTCTGTATCAAGTCTTATCTTAACCGAAGTTCATATTAAGAGCAACAAAATATACAATTTGTATGAACTACAAGTGCTAGAACACTGTTTGATTATGTTTCTTAACGTAATATCTATATTTAACTGTTGTGATGTAATCTGTTTATTGAATACCTTATAATGTGTATTTTTAGATTAATAATATTGTTCCCTGGAATATTTTTGATGTATATTAATATTTTAGTTGTTCAAAAATATTTTTAATTCATTATGCTACTGCAGGGAAGATTTAATCTCTTAGTAGAAACATTGTGAGAATAGGTTCAGTCGTGTTATGTTTTTTACATATTGAACAAAAATCTTCTTTAACTGACATAACTAACTAAAACTTTAATTTTGTTTCACTAAATATAAATATTTCATTAAAAATATTCTCTAATTATAATCTCACATAATTATAAATAACACTTTTGCAATAAGTACTTATCTATCAAATAACCAAAGATTACAGAACCATCCAAATGGTGTGGGATTAAAAATTTGTAGTTTGACAACCCCTGGTCATTCAATAAGTGTATTAAAAGGAATAAGGAGCTGTGTCAACTTCTATATTTAGTGCAAGCGAAAAACATACAACAGCGCCATCTACCGAAGAATCACAGAACCACGGAGTAACTACTAATCCTGAAACGCGATATAGAAATTCTCGGGGCGATTGCTTAACAACAACCGTTGGGACGGGGCCCACCAAGCATGATCACCTAGCCTGGTCGGAGGATCCTCCCTTTGTGTTGCAGGGACACGACACTCGTCCCTCCTCCACAGAGCAAACTACGCAAGATAACATCACTACAAAGGGAAGGAAAACTTGACACAAACCCTATACTAATCTGACGAACGTGGCATTTAGGCCAATACCTCCTTCCTAATGATAGGCAGACCTATATCCAGAAGTGAAGGGTTAAATATCGATGTTATAAATGCAAAAGTAACTCTGTCTATCTATTACGTTTTCACGCCTAATCCGCTGAACCGCTTTTGATGAATTTTGGTATAGAGATACATGGAACCTTGGGAAAGGACATAGGCTACTTTTTAAAATCGACTTACACGCAGACGAAGCCACGGGAAAAAGCTAGTAATGATGTATTTTTATCTGCACTACTATGCACCGATAGTTCTAGTTATACTGGGCCATGAAACAAAACAATCAAAACGATCTCTATTCCGTTCATGCGATCTCTACTAAGTATAAATTGTGTATGCAAGTAAGAGATAGAAACAAGTTGAGTTGTTTGAAATACAGTCAAGGTATTTATATAAATAAATGAATCTATTTCGATTTAAATGCTGGGTTTAGTTTGTGAGATTTGTTAAGTAAATAGTAACAGGTTAACTTGTAGTGCATTGATTTTGTAGTCCTTGAATTTAATGAACATAATTACTTTCGCCGACTTCATCACCGATAGTCTTAACAGATCTTTGGTGGATATAGGATTTTCCATAGATAGCGAGACTTGTACCTACTATAAGACACTTGTAATTTGTACCCTTAGGCAGTTATTACGACAATCAAGATTAAATGAAAGTGGAGTGTGACACCCTGTATTTGAATCCGTTATCATACGGATGATTATAATAAACCCTGATAAACTCTTCATTCCTTGATTGTCCATTTTTAGAGTTGGTAGTTTTTGGCTATAAAAGATACGTTACTACAATTAAAGAATAATTTTTGACGTCATAACTGACAGACTTCAGAGAAAAATCTGACCAATTAATACAAGAATGCACGTCAAAAAAAAAAATCTCGCTCTATTTTCTATTTCTTGAGAATCAAAAACTTTTTTAATGAATTTTTTTTACACAATCACTATCTTCTTTAACACTATTTCCAGCATGCTAAACAGTTTAGGACAATCATAATACAAGTGACTTTAGCTCTTATACTATCAAGTTAAAATTCAACTTGCAACAAGAAGTTTCATCTAACAATAGAAATATAATCTAAGACTATTGTCTAGTTAAGTATTGGACTGTAATGGGTCAGTCGCGTATCGCCATTTCCGCCGATATATCGCCGCTTCCTCGTGGATACGATGGGCGAATGATAACGTTTATTGAACGTGTCACTCTTTTATGATATAAAGTCTATGTGGCTATGGCATAAGAGAAGGCGGTTATAAGAAAAATGCTACCATTTATTTCCAAAACTGAAAGTCCAAGGTTTTCATTAGCGGATTACGATTAATTTCTGTTAAATTCAATAGTTATGATAATAAGCTTAAAATTAAGGAGACTTCAATCAGATAAACTGTTTTTTCGTGAAGCCTTAACAGACAGAAAGTCTTACTAATGTAAATTTATATTTCTGAGAACGATTTTTAGTTGTTTAGTTCATTATGCAGATAAATTAAAGTTTTCTTTGACATAAAATATGTATAAGAAGATCGATTACTATTAGTAATGTGAAGCATTTTCACCACTTCATTGTAAAGTTTGTTTTTCTGCCTAGCATAGAGTACGGTATTCTGTATTATAGTCGTCACAAAATAAGAAGCCCGGTTTGACATTTGTCATCGTGGCGTAACTAATACGAATTATTCGTGTTTTTGAGTGCAATTTTTCAATATCAAGTTAAATTTGATGCTTATTTAAGATATGCGTTGTGATAGTGTATGGGTAACATAGTAATTAAATAGGATTATGATTTTGATTTTTCAATTTCTTACATGCGGCATGTCAAATGACAAATGTCAAAACGGGTTTCTTATTTAGTGACGACTATAGATTTATAGATGCGTGAATTGACCACCACTTATAAGTAAAACCAATTTATCATTTAAATATCAGTAAGAGTGTAAATTTCATTTAAGTCGCTCTCTCCTATGAATTGTATGCGATATTGACCGTCAAGCTTATGATTGACGTATCAACTCTTATGACATGCGTAAGTAGGCACCAGCCAAGTAACTGTTGGGACTTATTCATACATTATAGGAGATAGTGTGTTATATGATCATTATTCTATCATCATACGTTGGTACTTTCAACGTACTACCGACGCTTTTCCGTCGGTAATTTGCAACGGATAATGAACCTTATTAAAATTTGTATTTATTTATTTCATTGAAATAAAACACGTTGTTTTCTTTTTCATCATAATTATATCTGGCCTGTTAAAATGTCTAGCATTGTGAAATTTATTTGAGAACTCTTTTTGAACTAATTGACTAAGCGAAACTGCCGCACTAAAAATAGTGGTTTTAAAAAGTAAAAAATTTGAAAGGGTCTAAAAAAAGCAAATTAAAATCATTTTTTTAACATTGTTTATGAAACTTCATTCGATAATAAAACAAGCTATTTTTTTTTATATTTTAAAAAAAATATAACTCTCGCATTAGGAATAAACATCATGTACCGCGGTGGACTTATGGTACACCTAGACTCAGAACAACAATTTGTGGATCACATAAAGTGTTGTCCTACGTGAGATTTCAACCCACAATATGTGGGGAAGTAAGCCAAATGAGCCACAAAAAATCGAATTTTAACGCAAAAGGTACTTGTAAAACTTCCTTCTAGATAGGCCGTAAAATTGTTTACCAAGTTGCAATAGAAAAGAAACGTATGACGATAAAATTGAAAACTTAAGCTCATAATAGAGTGACCGCGGGTCATGACCTCATAAAAGTGCCATTAATGTCCTTATAGACCGAGTGTTTATTTCTACGTCATTCTGTGTTACTACTGTGTCCTGTTACAAGATATATAATGTAACTGTATGCACTTAAGTGCTTTAAACATATAAAAGAAATCAAGTATTTTTATAGGTGCTTAGAAAAGCTGAACTCACTGATTCTCGCGGGTTTCTATCGTATTGTAACATATCTTGTAGCGATTAAATTGTTTATAATGTGCTTCTGGAATTTGACTTGCTGGAATGTTGCTTGTTCTGAACCTGAGTCGTGTCCTTAGCGTAAGTCGGTGGTTATCTTATGTTATAATTAATATCTAATTTATTTAATAATTTAACTTCATTATAATAAATAAATAAATATTTTCACATTACACACAACGTCATCTAATCCGAAACTAAGCAGAGCTTGTGTAATGGGTACTAGACAACTGATATAAATACATAAACATACTTTTTTTTTAAAATACATAAATATTATATATAGAAAACACCCATACTCCGAAACAAATAGTTGGTCCGACCCGGGAATCGAACCCGACACCTCAAGAACAGCAGTCGCATACGCTCCTATTGCGCCACCGAGGCAGTCAAATAAAGAATAGACATAGAAATTTACATTTGGTATTATAATGGGTCTAATTTTTGACATATTCAAATCAAAGACCCATAATGTCCCACTGCTGGACTCGGGGCTTCTCAAGGGAGAGGTTTGAGGCGTCCCCACGCTGGCAGAGTGCGGGTTGGGGATTGGCAAGACACGTTGTGGCTAGGTAATCATGCCATCAACTAAGCTTCACGACTGCTATCTTATAATAAAATCACGGAAACGCTCATAACATATATTGTCATAAACGGTTACCCATCTAGGTCTGACCGCACCGTTGTTGCTTACCTTCAGTGATTGTTTCCAATTATCTGAAGCCACTCGGCTATGAGTGCTTCTATGGTTATTACATAATAATCACAATTTTAAATCTAAGCTGTTGCGAGTTTGCTAAATTGGAAAATGTTACATCATCAGCCTTTAGCAGACCGACGGGTTGGTATATAATGTAAGGTTTATTTCATGTGATGTTGTGATGCTTAACTAAGCAACTGGTTGCCTTGGTTGGTTAGTTGGTTAGTGACACAACCGTATTCTCAATCTATCTACCAGATCAGAGAAAATACTACAAAAGTATATTAATTTTTTAATATGTATGTGTAGTATTTTAAAATTTTTTTTCGCTCGTATGTATATTTCTTTTATCCAGTATTTTAAATAAACACAAGTTCTAGACTATTTACGTTCCGTTCCCAGAGGAGTGTGGAAACATTAATCATAATAATGTACTAATATCCTGTAGTTCAATCAACATGACTCATACAAGTCATACACTTTCGACTTTATGAGAAAATATTATGACGACCCGATTACACGAAAACGAACGCTGGTAGGAAGTTTTGAATTTGACGTCAATAATTAGTTTGACGTCTGACGTCAAATTTCAAATTCAAAACTTCCTAACAGAATACTTTTTCGTTAATTACCTACATAAATTGCGATTAAAATTGATCAAAAGTTGTGTCTCTTGGCCTTAATTTTATAAATAGGTAGTAACGCCAATAACTTTTAACCGTATACTGCTGGATATGGCTTCTTCTTAGATCGGAAGTAATGGCCTATTATACAACAATGGCCAGACGAGTTAGTATATCTTGTAGTATGACAAATGTCTATTTAGAAAAATAGGTTTGGTGCAGCTATTAATTCCTTTTCATCTCAATCAATATGTTGTCATAACCAAGTTTAATTTTTGTCTTAATTCTTAAATGTGTGTTTCCGTGCCCTTTGAACGGAGTCTGAAAAAGCATCTCACTAGACAGCCATAGTGTGGGTCACCATACTGTATAATCCACGTTCCCATTGAGGATGTTAACCACCACTTTAGGATTATACTCTAGGATTCTATCATCAAGCAGAGAAATCATTTTCGAGGCTAACACTTAAAAATGTATTTGTGCTACGAACTCATTAATTAACCTTTGAAGCATCGGAAACGTTGAATCTCTATAATTATTAATAAAAAACAAAACAAAAGTAAATATTAGACATCTTACCTTCAATTTTCGTCAAATCCACTTTTTTCACGACATGGTCAGTGAGTCAATGCATAAGTACCTATCTAAATTACAATTAAACGTAATTTATGCACTGGATGTCTGAAGTATAAAGATGGATTTATTGCATAATCTAGATCATAAATCTACATAATTTAATAAAACAAAAACGGTCAGCGATTGTCTCAAATCACATGAGTGCAAGCATTATGTTCGATTGAACATCTACAATAAAATATTGAGACTCCCAACTACGAAACGGAACAGTTCTTGAAAGTTGGGAGGACACAAATTAACCTTTACTACTGTAATGTTAAAGTTTAAATTTAAACGGATCGTTGTGTATACTAACCGTCATTTATCGTCCCGAATCGTAAGTGAGGCGTAATAAATTTCAATTAGTGTTGTCAACAATGTACTCCGTACACGATATTGTCTTACGGTTGAGATTTGGGTAGACGGTACCGTACGGCCCATTGTTGTTGTCATGTTGAAAAAATTAGCTTACTAAAAATATGTGTAGAAATATAAATACATTTTTTGTTATTTATGTGTACGCTTTTCTCTATTTTAAATTAATTATTAAAGGTGAATGGCTCTACTACTTTTTGTTTTAAAATTATAATACATTACACCATATATCAGTTTTTTTTTATTGAAATGCTGGGAAATCCCTTCAGATCTTCAGCTCCTTGTGAACAGGGGAACCAGGTGTATGTGGTTGTTCCAATAAAACCCAGAGACCCGGATCATGTTATTTCTGATTCTTGAGGATTACCACCGCGCCTAACCAGACCATCCTGGAGGCAGCCACGGGGCTTCCCCATTCCGATCGGCAAATCATTATATATTGCGGCCCGATCGCTTTTTTGTGCTGAACGTAGTAATTAATCTGCTGCCTGAGGTCTTTGTTCTCTGACAGCTTAGGGCCTCATCGACGGCTGCTGTCGCCGTTGACGTCTTCTACGCTCGGGAACGGCCCTCTCCCGATCCCGTTCAGCCGTCTCTTTATTGCATAAATCATACCTAAGTTCTTTCTTTAGGAGCTTACTGACTGTCCTATGCGTTGTTTTGATAAATTACTTTCAATTGTGTGAATTCAGCAATAAATGTAATCGTATACTGTATGTTAATCAAATTGTTGAAGTTTGCTTACTTGAAATAAAACATTTTGAAATAAAAAACTTCGATTTAACAATAAAAAAACATATTACCTTGAAAGACGTGACAATATTATACAAATTGTATTTAAGTTGATATTTTATGTTTGTACCATGTAAGTAAATCCCTATTATCCGACATAAAAGGCATATAATATTAGCAAAAGACGGACATTTGTAACTTTTTTAACCGATTTTTATGGAAATAATACTGTTTTAAATAAATAATGTCTGATAAAAGACGACGCATGGGCACAAATCTTTGTATTATGTACGAGTACTATTGTTTCTTGCTGATGTTTATTTCCACCAGGTACTGTTAAATCTATACCTCTTTATAAAATAAAAGTTTCTTTTTGTAATTTCAAATTTACAGCTTTTTAACCGACTTAAAAAAAAAGGAGGAGGTTCTCAATTCTCTCTCAATTTTTTTATGTATGCTCAGCGATAATTTCGTCGTTTATGAACCGTTTTCAAAAATTATTTTTGCATTGGAATGGGAGTAGCTTACAGGTGGTCTCATCGTCACGATATCGGGATCTGATGATGGGATCCAAAGGAAATCGAGGGAACTCCTCAAATATCATAGGCACAATTGTCGCTATTTGGGTACTCGGAATAGTTTTTCTTAGAAGTCGGTTCTTTTTTGGTAAAATTATTACTAAATGCATATGAAAGTTTTACACGATACTTACACACAAAAAAAAAAGATTTGAAAAGTTTGACTGAATGTTGCGGTTTGTCTTTGGAACGGCTCAATCGATGGACTTCACTGCAGATAGTTGATGATATAAACTATTTTTTTAAACAAGATTCGCCCCGCAGCGTTACCTATGTCCGGGTAAAGGTACAACAACGGTAAGTAATACCGCGAGGCTCAGCTGGTAAATTTATAAATTCATGTGAGTAAATAACTCGTGAATATTTTCATGAATATATTCACGAGTGCTTACATAAATTTGTTCAGAATTCATTTTATCGCCTGATGACTTTATTTCTTCCTTGCTTTAGTTGTTTTTTATGTCTAGTGCCAAATCGTTAAATACATTGAAGTCTAGCATTTATGTTCGTTTTTATGTGTTGATGTGTTAATTAGTTATCACACTATTCAATTATTTTATAAATGCGAAATTTGTTTTTCGGTATATCTTTTAAGACTTTTTAGGTTTCTTTACATAGTTCGAGCTGAACAGGATTAGTAATTAAAGTGATTGTTTAAAAAATTGGATGTTAGTAACGAGTGAGATTTTTTCTTCCTAGCCTTTATTCCCAAGTTTGTTTGGGGCCGGCTACTAGTTTAACCATTTTTACCGGTCTTCCCAATAACGATTGCCATAGGTGTTTATGACAACCGGGACCGACGGCTTTACGTGCTCTCCGAGGCACGGGTGTGAAATCACCGCCAAATTTCCAACTCCGGGCTGCTATTAGGAATTTCCTAAGGAAAACCCAATAACACTTTTGGCCCGATCCAGGATTTGAACCCGAGACCTCTTGATTAGCATTCGCATACGATAACCACTAGACCGACGAGGCACTTACTAATATTATAAAATTAAATGTGAAAGTAACTCTGTCTGTCAAAACTTTTGAACCAAACAAAAGCAAATTTGGTATATAGATAGTCTAGAAACTGAGAAAGGACATGGAATGCTTTTTATCACTATAACCGACATACGCGGGCGGAGCCACGGGCGAAAGTTGGCTATAATGCTCGTACTCGGTGACCGATTTACAACATAAAGTGTCTAATTCCATTTATCCCGTGTGTTAGTAGAGGGAGATAACTACGCAAGTCGCACTGCAAAGAAAAGAAAATCTCGACACGAAAACCTTACCAACCCGTTTGTTTGGTCGACTGCACGGTTGGACAAGTGGTTTAAGCGGAAGCCACGCCGCTCTCTACTGCGCTGTTGAGAGTTAAAATCCTACACGGAAAAACACTTTGTGTGATCCACAAATTGTTATTCTGAGTCTGGGTGTTCTTTGTGTACGTTTCTTGTATATTTGTAAAGTCCCCTGCGACACAGGAATATATTCCTTATGCGGGAGATAGCAGCGTGGCGACAGTTTAAGCCACTAGACCAACCGTGCAGTCGTCCACTATTGATCAAAGGTCTTCATCAAGGAGCGACAACTGTCCCGATCTTGGGGAATCTGCATTCATCCATATAACATACTTACAGTACAGTAGAGTACATTGAATGAGCTATCGAGCCCTGTCTGAGTTGCAAGTAAACCTTTCAGTTCTTACAATCAAGCTTCTATAATAATTCTCACACCTTCTATAATTTATTAAATTACATAGCAGTGTTAAAAAGTACATCCATATTCAATAAGTACTCGATTAATATTTCTAAGGCATCAGGAATCATTCCCACTTCCTTGTACGTGAACTGCATTTATTCGATATCTTCCGTCTCTTTCTGTTTTATGGGTAGTCCTGGAGGTAGGAACGGGACGTGGGATGGTGCGGGTAACGTCTTATTGCAGTCAATCATCTATATTCGTGGTAGCTTGTGGAATATTATCGTAACTTCCGGTCTCTTGAGTCGTTGACTTGTTGAAGGAACCTTGATGATTTGACTGGTTATAATGTTGTTCAGTTCTGTTTTCTGGCTTGGCTTTCATGGATACTTCAAAAAGCAAGAAGCTATTGGCTGAGAAACTTTAGGAAGATAATGAAAAGTTGCTTAGCATAGTTTCCAGAATAGTACTAAGTATAAATTTACTTAGTTATATTATGCCCCACAAGTAGTAATTAAGAATGACGTATATTGCACCTAAGGTCAAATTTAATAGGTATTCATAACGTAAATACACTGCCTCGTTGGTCTTTTGGAGGAACAGCAAATTCTTAATAGCTGCCCGGAGTTTGGAAGTTTGGCGGTGATTCACGCCCGTGCCTCGGAGAGCACGTAAAGCCGTCGGTCCCGGTTGTCATGAACATCTATGGCAATCGATATTGGGAAGTCAGTGCCCTCAAATATACTGACAACTAGTTCAATTTTCGAATTTCAGTTCTCCCTTAGGGTTGCGGAGGTCCGATGCCAGTCGTTTCGTGGAAAAACTGAAATTCAGATAAAACCGGTTGAACTAGTAGCCGACCCCAAACAAACTTGGGAATAATGGCTAGGAGGATGATGATTCATAGCGTAAATGCGTCTGAGCTTACAATACGTATACAAATCTATCGGTTCGTAATTTTACATTTACAACTCTATTAGGTATATACGGTACTGATAAAAAACCTGTTTGCTCCGAATAATCTCTGGATCGACTGGTCCGATTTTGAAGGAAGTTTCACTAACAGATAGTTGATGGTATAAGGCTACTTTCTTCAGACTAGCTTCATTCTGCGTAGTTCATAGTTCGTAGACAATCGCAGCTAACACCATGGGCCACTGATTTTTGTAAGTACGATAAATAATTGAGTGTCCAGCTGAATCCGGCGTTTGATAAACAAGTATTGTACAAGTACACTGAACAACAGTAAGGAACAGTGAATTAAATAAATAAAAATGTGTCTCATTACGATATCCGTGGTGTTCAACAATGTTGTTTACTATATACTGCCAAACGTTACGTTAGAATAGTACATTCTGGTAGTGTACAGTCAGTACAGGAAATTATTCGGTGTTCAGTCGAATTACATGAAGGTTCTCGGAAACGAGCTCTAAAAAAAAAAACACGTGTGCAATGTACATGATAGGTATATTTATCTTCTGTCGTGACACACAAGTATTTTTGTTGCCATACTCATATCGAATTGTTTATTTTTAAATTATAATTATACTCTAATAAATAACCGAAATTCTGCAATACTTTTTAGTTTTTTTCTAAGTTATATTAGTTATAAGAGGCCGAGTCAATCCAATAATTTGGGCATCAGTTGAGGCCTAAAAGGTTGACAAAGTACATTGACGATTGTCTTTTTTTTATGTCTTCATCTGCTAAAAAATTTAGTAAGCAAAGCTAGTCGGTGACTAACAAAGCTATTCAGAGACTAAGAAATATACTTATGGCTTTGGTTACTAAGTTTTAACAAGTACAAGTAAAGACGCTCGTCTAGGACTCGTCTCAGAACCTCCTCAGACTGTGTTTAGACCACCCAAACTAGTTGAATCTTCTTGAAACCTGGTCCCTCAACTGGTGTATAGCAACCCCATAATTTCATGTCACAGATTTAATACGAGGCCGTAAAATTAATCAAGTTAGTATTTATTTATCGAGATATCACAGACTTACTTATCCCTTTCTTTTAACCCGACTTCGATGAAGGTAACAGAAACCTAAACACCTAAACTGTG
Source organism: Phragmatobia fuliginosa (assembly GCA_932526445.1). Classification (NCBI taxonomy): domain Eukaryota; kingdom Metazoa; phylum Arthropoda; class Insecta; order Lepidoptera; family Erebidae; genus Phragmatobia; species Phragmatobia fuliginosa. The sequence continues at coordinate 13,985,070 of OW052078.1, read as the reverse complement.
ACCCGATTTTAATGAATGAGGTGTCAATAGGTTTATAGTAATTATCCGAGTGACAAAGGCTATAAAGTTTACGTGGTCGGGTTGAAGTTTTATTAGTTTTTTCTTGTTAAAGAACAGAAAACAAGTCAGAGTAATTTGTAACTTTTTTTTGTACCTTTTCTTTCTTAAACTTGGTATCCAGAATATGGATGGATGTCCCTTTCATAATTTCTTCTGTGTCTAGACACACTGTATAAAAACAAAACAGTGAGCACTTAACGACAAGTGGGTTCTGTATATTAGTTTCCATTGTACAATAAGACCGCTGCGACGTTTTATCTTAACGTTTTAATGTATTGGAGTCTCTAAAGAGCTTTAGAAGAAAAAGGACATACTTTTGACATACGTAGTCTTATGACAAAATGACTGTGATTATTTAAGTAACATGTTGTATAATAATACACATATTTACATGTTTATTCTCTTCAAGACTATTTTTATTTCTAAAAAATTGGTATTAATTTATGCGATACCCGGTATTTAAAAAATCATAATTTTTACAATTAAATATACCATGTATTTTTTTTTAAAAAGCCTGCTCAAAAAACTTTTCTGGCTGATGAAAGCATGAGTAGAATTTGAGAGTAGTGTTCACACAGACAATGCAACACGTTGACCCACACTATTTGACCATTAAAATACAAGTCAACCTTTTTATTTAGAAAACGATAAAAAGAAAACAGTCCATTGACCTCTCTACTCTACGCTATGACAAATTCAAGACGACCAGTAGACTCCCCCTAATCAGAGAGTCCAGACAAGTGTCGCTCACACATAACGTGAAACTTATACTCTTAGTACGAGACTTTAGTGTCCTTTCATTATAGGATTAACTTGAAGTCATGAATATTTAAAGTTTAGTATTTCTTTAACAGACATATTGGAATTGTAATATTTACTAACGGTTTCGAAGTACAATTTAGGTTTTTTTTTTACTTTGACTAACTAATTTTACTAATAAAATACTATAATATATATTTATAACAAAACTACACATTCTCTACTTGAGCATGAACGATAGGTTCTAGGACAACTTTAATTATTTTTTTATTTTTGCCTACCAAAGTGAGTGAGTGAGTACTCTACCCGAGTAAAATCCAAGAGTAAGACCCACCCTCCTCATTGTGTGTACAGACAGTGCAGTGCGGTGACCCACACTATGGCGGCTTAGTCATTGGGCTTTACGCTTTAACTTTTAGGTTGGTTTTCTATGTGAGGTAGTACTAGTCGGCCTATTCGTGCTTCAGCACGAATAGGCCGACTAGTGACTTCAGTCAACATGGCTCTACTGCCTACAGTTAAAAATATAACATTTTCGGATATTCCAATTTCGGATCTTCTCGATCACGCCATTCTAGGAGTGATTGTTAATTCAATTGAATGATACATTTATAAAAATCAAGCTTGTTTTTCTCAACAATCGATAGTAATGTCAATAATTTAGTATTCAGTAAACATTAAATGTAGCATGTAAAGTGACAAGTGCTTCTACGATAAGATTTAATAATTGCAACACGTCCTGTTTAAGTAATTGAGTCATTCATTGTATTTAAGATGCTGTTTCCTTTAGATTACATACACAGATAGCGCTCGATACGTACATTATAGTTTTACAGATACATATATACTGATTTATGTATACATATACATATATAAATAATATCAGGCCTATTTCCATATAAATAATAATAAATTGAAAATGCGTAATCTTTACAAAAAACTTCTTCGGATTTGTAGTGTGATTTGGGTATTCTGTGAATGTTAACTCTTATCTTAGAAACGTACCTATCTAATTTTCCCATATCTTTGTTAATTTGTTGACTACATTGACATAATAGCAATTTAAACGGTATGTAAATATAGATAGAACTCTAAAAGATTTACTACATTGCTTAGTACTTGGGTAATAGAAGGTCTGACGGCAGTTGCTCTATAGTAGGTTCAAAATCAATCCTAATTTAGTTTAGGAAATAATTTGGAGAAACGAATGCTTTAATTCTCCAATACCGAGAAAAAAGCATCATCGTCATATTGGAAATTTGGTTTACTGCCAGACAATGCGAGTAGTACTCGCGTAAATGCCACAAAACCTAGTCACATACTATTAATGTACTTGAAGACGTATTCTGTAAATCAGTGTGTTTACAAGAAACACTACCGTGGACAAACTACAAGGATTTGTATGCGGAGAATGCTAATGGTAGACATCGCTGTATCAATTAGGGTTGACAGGAATGTAGTCATTCGAGAATTATGGTGTAGTTAAGTGAAAATGTAACGGCTTATGTGACATTTAAAAGGATGGATGCAATAGTTGTAGAGTGGTTTATTTCATTGTCATAGCGCAATTTACAGGTGCAGTCCATTTTGTTTTTGTGACGAGCATTTTAATAGCGAAATGTAAATTTTCTTCCATGTTTTACTGACAAATACATTGTTTGAGTAATCCATGTCTCTATATTTTAATGTAGATTAGGGTCTTACTAAGCTTCTTTTTCTTGATAATTTATTCAGCGTTTCATTTATGAATCGTGTTAGAGGATAAATAAGATCACACGAAAACATAAAGATTCTCAAAACAAGTCAAAACTTACTCTTAAACCTGTAATAATAAAGACTTGTATTAAGTATACGAAGTCTCTCTAATCGTGTTTATATTTAAAGCCATGATTTTTGTTTAAATCTTTCCGTCCTTTGATGTCCTGCTTTGTGACATCCCTAATCAAAACACATAATTTGTACCGCGCCGGCTCACGTTACATTTGTAAGAATTAGGACGTCCCGTTTGGATTCATTTCGTACGTGATTAACTAATGTTTTGTTTGATTACATTATTTAAATTTTTTGACTAATTGAGACAATACGATGTGTATTTATTCTTGTTGCAATGTGTGTCAGCATATGATTGTCTGATAGTCTGTGAAAGAGTGTAACTTAGTGAGTCTTAGTGATAAAGTGCTTTACAGTTAGTGAGTGCGTGAGTACGACCGAGGGAATGTTAGTAAAGTAAATATATTCCTGATGCTGTCCAATAGGATACTGTTAGTGAGGTAAGTTTAAGTGGAACTGTAATAGTAAATACGACGTGTACTACATTAGAAACTTAAAATCACTTCCATATCATATATAGTAAATAGCTATATTTGTACACAGAGCATGTTACGATACCTTTAAGCTAGTGGGAATGTAAAATATGTATATTTCATTGTTTTCCTTACTTTCTGAAGGAATGTATTAGAAATAAAGTAATTTGATATTAAGTCGCATTTGTAAGGAGGGTTGCCAGTTCGGCCATAAAAAATATCTGTAAAATGATGGTGATTTTTAATACGTTTAGTAAGGCACAGCTGCGTGCACAAAACACTGATGTGCTTAATTAGACCTGGCGATATTACAAATCGCAATAATTCACATGACAAATTACCATACGACATATTTTCCTTGTAACACCGTGCTACCACCCATTGTATTGTTATCTATCTTAAACCCGAGGAGGTGTTAACAACACCTATTGTGTCCCTAAGATTTGTATCTCCCGTTTGACATTCGCTACGAACGATCGAGTAGTGAGACGCATCCAGAATAGGGCGGTCGGTTCTGAGAATTTTCGTTTGAAAAATGTGTCGATACGCGTAAAGTATTTTGTCGTGTATGCGTGGACTGAATCAGTGATGAGGTTGTGTGATGACAGTTGTAGTAATATCGTTGTATTGTTCTCTTGGTTGTGGTTGCTTGTCTTGGGATATAGGGATATCCTGCTTTGTGTCTTTTGAAGGGCTTAAAAGTTCAGTGCCCTATTCTTTTACTCGTTAAATAAAGAGTTATAATAATAATACTAATATATAATATAATATATATACATAATAATACTATAAATATATTTATATTTATTTACAACTAAAACATAATACAACATGAATCCAGGTATTTAACACAACTTATTATACCATTCCTTATAGAATTCCACATAGAATACCATTTCTAAAGAAATAAAGTGTTAAAAATAAAGCTCTATGGTGTAGACTAGATACAGTTAGAGTAAAGCAAGAAGCTACATAGATACATACACTTGCACCCAAATGCCCAATAGGGTTGGCAGAACGGTATTAAGCGACCGCATTTTGTGAAATAAAATTTAAGCTCCAATTTATAATAGTCGTCAAATTTTAACTTAGGCAGGTTTAAAGGAAAGCCTGGCGCCGGGAGGGGTCCAGAAGGAGATAACACCCTGGCCCCTCCCTAAACACAGGCGCAGAGAGGTCACACCGTGTGGTTTTAGTCGGTTCGAGTCCGACACACCACCCCGCCATTAACCCCAGGTGGGGTGACGGTCTTTCCGGGGATTTCCACACATTTTAAAGGGAAAGAGAGGCAATTATAATAAAATATAGGTATAGTTTACAGGGACGTATTCAGAAACTTAAGTAAAATTTAGAAAATATTTATTACTAGAACTGGTTGTTCCGAACCGTCCGATCTCCATAAGTAAACCTAAAACAAACAACACTAAATTGAATTTAGAACCCAAATAGGTTGAAGAGCCCGCACACAAATACGAACAAAATCTCCGCAGCCATGAGCCAAAACACTCCTAGTGAGCTCCCCTTCTCGCTCATAGCTGGCTCGTTATCCAATACAGCTTATTGGACAGAGCGCTATTGTTTAAATGATTAGTTTCAGATACGTGACCCACTTATATACTCTGTAAAAACTACTATTGAGTGCCGTCGAGACGTCGACCGACCTAAAAAAATGAGAATTTTGAAATGTTTGAAAGATACTGTTCAGTCTGGATTTCATAAGATAAACATGATGTATTAGTGTCTGGAATTGTGTTTTGCGACTGAGGAAAGTCTTAAAACAACATATTATAGTATACCTAAGCATTTTTCGTAAATAACTTTAATTAACGTAAATATTATAAGTACCTAGATATATAAAAAGTAAAAAAAAACTTATTTTCCACGCAATTTAAATAAAAGTTTTTGTAACATTTTTCAATTATAATTTACTATAAAAGATTTTATTTATAGTTTCCTAGAAAATATTATAATTAAAGTTTACTACAAAATGTTATAATTATTTATCGTTTACTAGCTTTTGGTGGTAAAGAGTACTCTATCTCCTTCCTCAAGAAGCAAAGTATCTATGTCAAATTTTATTTAAATCGTTGAAAAATATAATATAAATAAAAATTGATCAAACAAAAAAAACAAACCAAAAATGAGTTATTAAGCTGTTAAAGATTTTTCTAAATATATAAACAAACTTTCTAGCTTCATAATATCATTATAGATTTTTATTGATAAATTTATACGTCCGCCAAGAGCATGAAGTTTAAATAAATTAATATAAATGAAGCTTATTATTTCTAAATCAACTTAATACAACGATTTGTCTTCAATGTGGGTGGTGGTGTCCATACATTTCCTTTAAACATAGTCAGAGCATGGCTCTTCGCGGATAGTTGACAAGCGGCCATGTAAAATATCTCTCTAGGATTAAAGTGCATTGTAAATTCGAGTAGTATTTATTTTAAACCAAATTTCTTTGACTTTATTTTTCAATTTTTTACTTATTAGATTATCGCATGCAGGCGCAAATATGTGTCTTAGTTTTTATATAGTTAATTATAAAAAATTAATTAAATTAAAGTACAGTGCAGCAAAGTACATGTAGTAAATAAAAATAGTAGATAAATGAGTGATATTTATAATGCACGTAAATTTTTTATAGATAATTTTAGACGTAAAGACTACTTAACCATGTGTACAATTCTGTTTTCATTAAAATGTCTTCATTTTTGTTTAGTAATGCACCCACATACTATCATTTAATATCAGAAAACCAACAATAACACAAAGTAAACTACCTATTTAAATAAAAATCAGATTTGCTATCTATACAATGCTTTATAGCTCATTAACTACGTCGTCAAAGCATTTATAGAAGATTTTAAAACGGGTTTTATACTTGCAGATATATATGTAGATAGATAGAGGAGGCCCAATCGTTCTGCATCATTCTCCCTACTTCCAGAGGCCGGGAGAATGATGCAGAAACATCTGACCAGGCCAATATGGCCAGTATTGGTCACCATGCTGCATTGCTTACCATCACAATGAGGATGGTAAACCCTATTCCTGAATTCTACTCGTACCTTCCATCAGGTAGGGTAGAGTCACTTAGGTAGGCTTCAACGAAAATATCGCTAAGGGTTACCCAACTCTCTGTAAGTGGTCCCTTATATTTAGGAGACCTTCCTGAAAACGGCCATAAGATTCTTGGCAACTCACATTTTATATCACCATTCATCAACAGTTTTTAATAGTCTACTGCTAGACATAGGCCTCTCCTTAGAAAGAAGGTTTTGGTCTACTTAACTACCCTGGCTGGATGGTTTGGTATAGGGTTTCAAGTTTTCCTTCTGTGACACTTTAAAATCTTAATCTGCCGCTATTACGGACTATTCTCCTGATCCAAAACTCATACATCTTTATGTAAAAAAGTTAGATTTCCCTGAAGAAGATCAGGAAAGAAGTTGATTAGAATTTAACAATCAGTCTTTATTTTTTACTGCGTTTAAAATGAAAGCATCGCCAATTTTGGCCTTACAGTAACTTCTGAGAGAGATAAAACATTTCTAAAAATAAATATTTTGCCACGTTTACACAACATAATCTGGCAAGGGATTACCCAGACGAACAGATACTAATACTTAACGTAATGCAAACAAAGCATATTTCGCCAGATTTCTATATATAAAGCTTACGCGAGACGGAGTATTAGGGGCCAGTTTACTACAAGATATACCACTGGCCCTACTACCTACTACCCTAAGCCTCATTCGCAGTATATGTCATTGCATTTGTCCAAACAGTCGTAGCTAAGTGTGTAACGTAAATGTGTGTATTGTATTGCAAAATATAAAAGTGTATGAGATGATAATAATAAAATGACAATTTGCATATACAAAGATTTAATGTATACAAATGAATAAAATTGAAGTGTCTGTATGTGTAAAAATATCAATTTTAACAAATGCTTATAAAATTACTGACACCAAAACAGCATTTTTTTTATCAGCATCTTTATGTCTGGGTAATCTCTGGAACAGGTAATTACATAAGGAGTAACTTAGGTTTTTTTTATTACACTAGCTCACAGATGACCTCCTAATCCTAAGGGAATCTGTGGACTAGCTTTGCTCAGCGGCGTTATTAGGAATTTACAACAATAACCACGAGATTCACCCAGTAACAAATAAACGTTAGAATCCGGCTCTGTCTAAATCCGTCCTATACAGACCATTCAAATGTCAAGTCTCTAGTACAAAAAAAAATGTTTTTGAACTCTGTAAATATACCTTCTAATTTATGTTCCAACTGGAAAACTTAGGGCTTCTAAACTCACCCTCATTGTTAAAAACTCTGTTACGGAACCAACCAGTAGTACTTTTCTTGTCATGTTTAGTACATTTGTTAGACAACATAATAATTTTGATATGCTATTTCGAGAACTTCTGAACATAATCGAGTTCTGAAAATTACAAATAATTTCTTTCGTTTTTTAGAGTTTTAAATAGCTATGTTTAGCCGATCTATCTAGAATAGGTACATCACTCGGTGATCTGTTTTAAAAGTCAAGGTGGGGAAACGTAAACATTTACAATTGTTATGAATCTTTAAAATCTAAAAAGAGGAATTTCATAAACGTTTTCTTCACTAGTTATTTCTTATTTATATACAAATTTATTTGATCATATGTTTGAAATTTACAAATTTAAAACTCGCTAAACAATTACGTCGTCATCATCATTCTATCGCAGTCCACTGTTGGACATAAGCCTCTCCAATCACACGCTACTTAGTATGATCCTTGGATTCTGTTCCTACAGTTCTGCTTGTTTTTCTTGTTTACTGTTTTTGTTGTTTATACAAACATGCTATACATATAGTTTATACGTAAAGGCAATCATAAACGTTTTCTTCTTTCTTTACTCAAGTCTTTTTATACTTTCTTTTATAAAATAACAAAGAAGTAAGTAATGTAGTCAATTGAGTTCGTACCTGTTTCAACAGGGACGCATTAGACTTAAGAATTTGTAGACGTTTTTATTACAAATTAAGAATATTTATTGGACGTTTCAAATATGTTATAAATATTAGGTGATTTGTCTGTGGGACTTCATAGTATCATAATATTAAAACCACAAAACGCGACATTCTTTTACGATCGTCGACTCCCACGCTCTTATGTTTCATATCGAACACACGGTGATGTTAATAAAATCCTATTTTATTCATTATTAAACTCACAGTTCTCACTCTAACAGTAAGTGTAAATTGCTGCTCTAGAGGTCTTGGTGTGCGAATTCCGGGTTGAACTGTTGTTTTTACAAGAAATAATAGCAGGCTGGGAGTATGGAGTCCTCCGATGCGGAGGTCCGATGTCAGTCGCTCCGTAGATGAACTGATATTCAGGTAAAACCGGCTGAACCAGAAGCCGATCCCAAAATAATCTTGGGCATAATAAAGGCTAGGAAGACTGTATTCACTAAGCTAACTCTTTAGGGAGCATGAAACAATTATTACAATAGAAACCACCTTATCAATACTGCAGAAATGCCATAGTTCTTTGATGCAATTTAGATCTTTCAAGCAGAGTATCACTCCCTATTTTAGGAATAAAGTTGAAACAGCCTTTAACAGTCCACTGCTGGACATAGGCCTCTTCTTAGAAAGGAGGTTTTGGCCTACTATACCACGCTGGCCAGACGGGTTGATAAAGGGTTTGTTTAAAGTTTTCCTTCTCTTGGCAGTGATGTTGGCTGTTTATTTTGTTCCTTAAGTCGCCTCTTACGACACCCATGGAATGAATAGGGGTGGTGACACTTTGTATTCTTAATCCGTCACCACACGGATGAAACTATGTGACTGTCTTGATCTATGCTTGTCGAGCTTGAGAGAGCACCTTGTCGTTAATTAGAGCTATATGAACTAAACTGAACTTTATTGGAATGGAAGAGTCGAAATTTATCAAAAAAAAATTGCGGAGCTAATCATGTGCTAATGTGATTTTTTAAATGTGTAAGCCTACCAAAGTGACTGAAAGCATGAGTAGAATCAAATATTAAGGGTCACTATCCTCGTTGTGAGTGTAGGCAATGCAGCATGGTGACCCATACCATAACGGCCTGGCATTATGTCCTAAAAATATTGAAGAGAAGCCTAGGAAGGTATAGTTCCGTTTGAATACATCACTTACTAAAAACCCAATTTGCAATTTATTTCAAACGTATCAAAAGATCTGTTTATTCTTGACTGCTTTAAATTAAGACTATCATAGTATATTCCTGGCGATCATAAAATAAAATCAAAGTGTTTCTCAGACCTAATGAGTGTGGTTTCTGGTACAAATTCTATGTAGTTGGCAAGGTCAGGAACTCCGTAGCCGCTATATATAGATATTTTATCTTCTTCTTCTTATCGTGTCAATGGAAACACTTAAAAATTTTTGGCTTAGTGATCGGCTTTTAGTCATGCTCGATATCGTTCGTCAAGATTCAGAACATGTCAGCAAGTGGTTCATTGTCTGGTTAAAAACTCCACAGTCCCAATTTTGCTGTGATCGGCAAATCCCCATCTGGTCAGGTTGTCTTTGGATTTTCCAACCTGGGTATGCAGCCTGTTGAGTGCCTTCCAGTTTGACTAGGGGCGCTTATCTCCTGGGGGGACAATAGTTGAAAGAGAAAATTGGATAAATAAAGCTATGTACATTCTTTCATTTCTCTTTAATACTTATTATTTTCTTTCTACGTACACATGGTACATCTATTAAAATGTTAATTAATAACAGTTTCAGTAGCCTTCATGATAATCCATTTAATTTATTAACCATATATTAAGCTCATTGTCAGTGAAATGTCTCGGGACATAAAATTGTGAAGTACTGCTGTTGTTGTTCGTGTAATAAAAGATCATAACTGACAAAGCTCGTTACTCGTTAGTCATTGCACAATAAAAGTATTTATTGATAAAACTGAGTCTTAATGCTTTATATAGCGGTTGCCTTTCCGAAGCGGTTTTGGCTAAGGCTTGAAACTACATGGAAGATCTCTACACAGATTATTCTCCACCAGTAATCCTAACAGCAGAGGTGCGCGTTCTTGAACCTTCACTCCGACCTAAGTGTTGCCACCATTTCCATTCAGTAATTCCCTCGTGTACCACCAGTGGAATTGTAGCATACGACTCCAAGTGACTAAAACCCCACACCTCATGGGGTCCAGAAAACCCTTGGTACCCCGATGGACGACAAACTCTCACATCAAAAACTTGTTCGTGACTTGACTGTGACATGAAGATGTCGTATGCACGAGAAACACCTTCTTTTTATGTAAACTGTTTTGGGATTCAGGCTGAACTGACCCTGTTTACAGGCAAACTTTATAAGATTTCCTCCTCAAAAGCCATTTATAATTGAACATGAAAGGGAAATAAATTCAAGAAATCTTTGTTTGAACAAGAAAATATCACTACTGTTGTATTGTTTGCTTAATAGTTTTGAAAACCAACGCCTAGCAATAACTAATAGCTCCATTAATTAGCCTTTAGCAATAACATATTCAATAAACAATAAAAACTGTCTACATTGTAATACAATACTACAAACGCCATATACGGTAAATAAACGCTTTTAAAATCTTTAATAAATCAACAGTTATTTGTACTACATATTAACTAATACTTTACTATCATTTTACTATTGGCAACATAGAAAATACACAAGCCTACTATACTAAAGTATGTATGATACATATAATTCAAGACACGTATTCAATAGTAGCAGTTATGGTCCGTAGTAGGGGCAGGCGCAATTGAATAACGATTTTCTGCGCGAGCGCAACCGTAGTGATGTGATAGGCCCAATTGTTGTCGATAGTGAATTGAGATTTTATTTGACGTACGTGATGGAACTATTAACGGGGATAATTGATAATGATAACTTTTATATAAGTATTGAGGTCGGGACTTGAAAGGCGTTAATTTCGACATACAATTATTTTACATACGACAATCTATATTTTCAGTCTTTAGTTATTTCAACTTAGACCAAGAAAATAATTATACTTGTAAAAATACTCTAATACTTTTTATACTCTTTGTAATATAAGGCTTTACATTTTAGAAGTTCTATATTTAAATATCTACTGGTATATTTAATTTTATGTGTTTGCCAAGAAGATCTTCCCTTTATAAAGTAAATCTTTTTCATGTAAGCTCACCAATTTACAAATTTTTAGTGAAAATATTTATTTAGAGTAAAAGTTCAATTTCGGTATATTTTGTATAACCTTTATTCTGTTTGCTCAAACGAAAAGATGTTCAAACTAAATTTGAATGATTTTGACCTTTTTGAGATATTAACATCATATCTAAAATAAAAGTGTCAATTATAAAAAGTGATAAAATATCGACACTATCCCCTCCCTTTAAAATCTCAGGCTCTTTATCGACGATTTACAAATTGTTGAGACAGACAATAGCCATAGGGGAGGAGTACCAAGGCCGATCCCAGCAATACACAGATACTTATGATGCGGAAGTTTTTTTTTTATAAATTCAATACAATTAGTTACAGTGTTGTACTAGTAAATGTGATACAAAATGTGGGAATATTAATACTTAAATCAGTGTATAAGGGCGTGTGTAATGCTTTGTTTGACATATTTATGTGGGCGAGGGATAAAAATCTTTTTGTATATTTTTTTTTGTGTTATTTTGTATTATTAGTGAAAGATCAAGTGCCTAGTATTAAGTTAAAGTTTATGTAGTTTATATTTTTAATATGTTATTAATTAACTTGTTACATAAATTATTATGATATTTTTAAACTAATAATAAAATAAAACAGTACTTAAATTCAAACATTATAGTAATTATAAATCATTGTTTTTTAATCACGTCAGAAAGAGTCAATAGGTGGGCCTAAAACTTACCACAGAGATTGATTTTAGTCTGGAGTATTGACTAACTGCACGCAGTTTACCTTGGATCCTAAAAAAAATTGTGAAATAATCGACTTAACGCAAGTCAAGGCAGCGGGCATTAATATTTGATGGTAAGGTTGGTTGGTTGGTGGATGCCATTATAGGGTTAGTCATTTTCTACCTTGTGTAATTAATAGTCTTCGAATGTGACTTCCTCAGCAACCCATAACGTCCCACTGCTGGGTTCTGGTCTCCTCTCAGAATAGGGTTAAGGTCAAACGTTACCACACTGGCCGAGTGCGGGTTAAGGACTGGCAAAATACGTTGTGGCTTCGTAATCTTGCCGTTGGATGTTTTTAAGCCATTCGAAGACCTTCAACTAAGCTTTACGACTGTATCTTATGATAACAACCGGGACTGACTGCTTAACGTGACCTCTGAAATCACAGAAACACTAGTGTTAATGTAACACTTAATGTAACAAACGATCATCCATCTAGGTACTGACCGCGCCATCGTTGCTTACCCTCGGGGATTGTTTCCAATCACCTAAACAAATGTGACTTAAACATCTATAAAACAAGCATCACTATTTTAACAATTCTTCTTTCGTCATGTTAAAAGAAAACAATTATTCATTGTTTTTATAACTTTTAAGAAATATCTAAAACAAGCTGTTAACGTAAGGACCGGCTTATGGTAATTTTGTTCTAAATCTGGTAAAGACTGTTTGATTTAACCTACTCTATATTATTATAATATTTATAATACGAACCACTGGCCCTTTACCTTCGTGCAAAACTCATTATTCTCGGCTCATAATTCTCTTCAACACCTCTCCGCCAGAATTTTGCAGAACACATGGACAGACAGAAACCAGCGCTCGACTCCTGTGATCTGTTTAGATTATCGGTCGAGTTAATTGGGCAAGTAGATTTCGCACTGGTATTTGTTAATATGATTAATGAATAGAAAGTGGGACAAGATGTGATGAACTTTGCGGAAACAGATATTGGTGTTTGAAAGTAAATTGTTTAAATTAGGTACGAAAAATTTGTTAGTTGTCTGGTCTTGTGGAGTCTTTATAAGCTACTGGGCCGTTTAGTTTTCATTTAACAGGATATCCTGTTCTATCTGATTCATGCATATGGGGATGTGGTGTTTTATATCTGAAATTAGGTCTTTCATCAACATATGTTAGTTCAACAGATATGTTCTTAAATAGAGTATTAGTTATTAATATTAATTTACCCTAAATTAAATATCTTAGGTACATATGCATCTTGATGATTATCTCTACAAACATACGGGATGATTGCTTGTTTTATATGTTATTAGTTATTAGTCAAAAAAATTTTTGAATAAGTCAGTTAAAAAATCAATAACAAGAATAACACTGTAACCATATATTTTTACTCATTAACAACAAAAAGAACACTGAAAATATTTTTATAATAATATATTATAATTATTAAACATCTTCTTAATTAATTCTTCTTTAAGACATCATTTCTTATTTTACTTTGAAAAAGAAAAGATTGAGTAAATAATAATAAATCGAATATTAATATGTATGTATAATTTATATTTTTTCGGACATAAAAATATACCTGACAACAATATTTTTATAAAATTCCCAAACCTCTACAACTCGACCGTTACTTCTACTGGACTACAGACTCGCTTGACATTGCAACGCAGCATACAGTATACAAATCCCAAAATAAAGGTGATGGTACGAATTTGACCTACCGTGTGAACGTACTGTTTGATTATATTACCGACCTGTTAGAGTCGAGTCTTACTTGAATTTATCAGTATAAGTAAATACAGCCTCACCAAGTACAGCATTTATCAGGAATTACAAATTAATAATTTAAAGTGAACACCTAAAATTTCGAAACAATTTGATAGTAGAATGTGTATTTTTTTATTAAAAGCTATACATTCTTTCAAGGTTTTGGTTACTTTCGCCTCTAAAATGGATAATTTGAGAGGCTTATCATATCAACAACCTATCGAAGCTGATCGAAGGTCTCCCGCACCGTAGTGTGGTGCCCCCCTGCAGTACGATAGACCGGGCTGCCCAAGACTGGGATGGTTGAGGTTTATTGATGTAGATTGATCCACCATAATATAAGTGTATGATGAATAATCATTTCTTCTGTGTATGTGTATAATTTATATGTTCTAATGTTAATCAAGGACTACTCAGTTGGTTTTTTATCAAAATATTGGCTCTTACGATAATATTTGAGAAAAACTCGTAAAAAGGAAATTCATATATACCTATTTGAGTGTCAATAAAGAAATACAAAGTTCACACTTGTGGACAGTAGTTTTCATACCGTGTGAGACAGTATCTAAATTCTTTGGACTACTGGTATGTGTTACATAAACAAAAATATACTTAAAACTCAATGCTATTAAGGGTCCGTTTTCTCTGGATTCTCACTTGATATAGAATATACCCGTCCTGTGACATCTCACGCGATGTCACCCGAGTCTCTAAGGACATCTTAGGGTCGTGGGACATGTCAAAAGCTGACCTTCTGCAATCGTTACCGCACGCGACGTTCGTATCCCTCGGCAGTCGTCCGACACCTTTTGATTAATGAGGACGTATGTTGATTTGTTTTGCGTGAAATGAACACCACGACAGACGACATCTTAGTGACAACTCGACAGTGTAAATTAGTGTGGACAAGACAGAGACATGAAGCATATATAACATTATCTACATCTGTATTTACCTTTATGTAAATGCAAGTTTGATAAATATATAGCCTACTTGGCACTTTAGAAACTAGATGGAATAGATGTCAGTAAAAGTAGAGGTAAAAGGGAATCAATAGCGATAAGAGTTATATGAATGAATGGAAAGTGCAACCAATGGTTCAATCAATAATTATAAAAGTCCGGGTGGTATATCCATTATTCGAAGTGGCTGTTGTGATGCATATTGACAGTTGAAATGACAGCTATTTAATTTAGACTTTCTTAAAGCCCATTAAAATTAATATGTTTTATTACTTTGGTACGTCCATATTAGTACTATGGTAGATATGCTACTTATCAATGCAGTAGTACCTATTAAAAATCCATAGACACTTATCTAAACTATGTAGTAGTCTAAACAGGTACCACTTCAGATTTAAACTTCAAGTGTAACCCTTTTCGATATATTTTTAGAACTGTTTCAAGGCAGAAGGTTAATATAGCAGAACAAAATAAAATGTTGCGTCGGTTTTATTATTTAGAGGTTTATGAGATTTTAAGACCGCGTTTTGGTAAACGTAGTGTAGGATGCCTACAGGCCAGGTGTAGTGACAATTGCGCAAGATGGCTGGTAGGAGCTGAATGCGTGAAGCCCAATTCGAAAAGAATGGCTTGCAATGGGTGTATGTCCAGAGTTGTAATAGCTGATGGTGATGACGATGAGAAGAAGAATGAATTACTAAAATATTTGTAAAGGGTATACGGGCAAAGCAAATTAATCAAATCAAAAATCAAATTGATAGTTCTTCGAAAAAACGCGTTCAACCATTAAAGCACACTGCAGTGTTATAATACAAATTACTATAGCATTATACTACTCGTTAATATTTTAATTTAATGTTATATAACATGTTATTTCTTTAACCGTAGGGTGAGGTCCTGGTGATTTGTAATACAAGTCTATACCTATAATAGACACCAGCTCCTCGGATACACTGGACTGCATAATCCCTACTAATAATAATATAAATATAAAAAAAGTAACTCTGTCTGTATGTCTGTTACGTTTTCACGACTAAACCGTTGAACCGATTTTAATGAATTTTGGTATAGAGATAGATGGAACCTTGGGAAAGGACATAGGACACTTTTTACCACGATAACCGACATACACACGGGCAGAGCCGCGGGCAAAAGCTAGTTATGTATAAATCGAATTGTACTCATTTTTTTCTGGAACAAAAGGTCTAGTGTTTGTGAGGACAAATAAATAAACAAACCGCGGAGCAAAGCTAGTCTGAAAAAGTGTAAGTTACTCCTCCTAGTTAAGATCAGATTGCATCAGTGAAAGTCCCGTCAGTCCAGTCGATGAACACATTAACCCGAGCAGACAGAACAGACAGACAGGTAAAATTTTTGAATTTGGGTTTGTGGTGTAGGCAACGTATATACTTTCATATGAAAATAATCGACAAATTCTTACTGCGGTATCTCCATACACAATTTAATATCCATTGGTACGTTACTGCGTTACCTGGTAGTCTATAAATAGCGTGAGCGCACCCCATGCCTCATGGTTAATGTACCCTGGTACTAAGTCGACCACCGAAGTTTATAGTGTACTTTTAACTTGGATGAAAAGTATCTTGAGTGCTTGACTTATCTTGCCTGTTATTGAAAAACTTAAAAAAGCCGTTATGAAAAGCACATAAGTCTGTCTGCTACGAAATGTTTTTCATCTTTCAGATTGAAAGTCATCTATGTGTATAGTTGCCGTGAATTAATTTCATTCGGTTTGTGATACAGGATAAAGAACTTTTTTCAATGTTTCTAATTTCATGACATTGAACGGTTTAAATAATCCGAAATTAACACGCACATATAAAGATTTCAGTAATATGCCTACATAAATATATATTTTAATCACTTGGATACTATACTACAGATTTTCTGAGAAAACATTTAAGATTGGAAAAGGAGTGCTGTGAGCATTGGGGTGTATTAACTTAAATATATTACATAGAAAATATCATAATTAAACGCTAAAATTTAAGTAAGAACTGTTACTGTGTAGATGACCGAATTGAAAATTAACGTTTCTAATTTGCAATTGACTGTATTGTTATTTTCCTTTCTTATAAAAAAATAATATCCAAGAATTATAAGTAATATACATATGAACGATAGAAATGTTCTCTGTGCAAATAAAGTCAATGATAATTAACATTTGAACAACTGACGTAAAAGTATAAAGTGCGATCATTGATCAAGGCACGCTTTGTGTCGCCGCGTGCGCGGGCGCAGCTAGGTGCGCAGGAAGTTTACACGCACGTGCTCAACACACAGGATGTTTTAAAATACGATTTAGAATTAACAATGACTGTGTTAATTGCGGTTTTAGTTCAACGGTAGCGCGGATTGCTCCTGTGTGAATTTTTTTGCCATGTTTCATTTCGTCTTCCTAGCCTTTATTATTCCCAAGATTGATTGAGGTCGACTACTATTTTGGCATGTTTAATTTATATTGAGAAATACCAAATAGAAATGTTTTCTCTGAAAAAATATAAATTAAAAACGAATTTGCATTTTCTTGATATGCTAAACTTAAAAGGCCTTTTAATATATAATAAATAGGAATTTTAACATCAAAGAATTATCCAAGACAAAGGTGTCAAAAATCATGTTTCTTGTGATTAAAATTGATTGTTTATTCTATCAATTATCACATGTGCGGTTTACTGCCATTTGCGGCCCCGTCAAGTAAATTGCGGTCTCGCGCAGTCTAATTGTGTGATTAGTTTGTTTATTACTCTGTTAATGTGTTGTGGTCGATTTCATTTATCTGATCGGGTGTTTGTGTTATAGCTTCTGGGTTTTGATTTATTTTGATTAGTCTATCACAGTGACACAGCGTGTGACTGTGATAATGCTGTAAGTAAGTGACAATGCTGTTTTTTTTATAAATTAGTGATTCTCGAGTAAAACGGTAGATGCTTTATATTTTATTAAAGTATGAACTTTCTTGGAGCATCCTATACTTATCCATAAAGCAGTGTTTACTAACACGAATAAGAAAAACCCGCCGCACGCGACATCTGGCGCTACGGTATGTAATTATTTGATTTATGAACGCATTCACATTTAAAACTTTTAGCTTTGTAAGTCAACAAACGTTTGTACTACGCTAAAGTTTTTTATTGAAAGGAAGGAAAAAATAGGAAACTACACTTTACAAAAACTTGAGACTTAGGAATGTCCTTACTTTCTAGTATTCTTTCAAGAATTATTAATTTAGTTTTTTTATTACTTTCTGCTTTTCATGATTTTCATATAAAATGCGAATGCAAAGTCATAAAATCATTTGAAACCTAATTTGGTACTTGGTCATATTACAGAAGGTTCATGGTATAGTAGTACGTATAAGTCATAGACGCTTGAATGGAAAGTACGTGGATATTTTGTATAGGATATTAGGGTGCTATGTAGAGCGAGAAAAGGTAACCAACAAGAGGACTGTTTTATGACTTATAGTGATAAAGGTGAAACTTATAATCATAGCTATTTGTTTTTAAATTTTTTAAACAACTCACAAATTGAAACAAAGTAAATAGAGACGAATGCTTAATTAATTCTTAGCTATCTTAAATTTTGACGCTTCATAGCTAAGATGACTAATCTATTTATCATTTAATCTCCGAAGCTATAAAATCCGCAAAGTCACTCCCAAAATAGCACCTACTTTTATATTTATAAATAGACGAAAATAATCAAACATTTAATTTCTAACCCTTCGTAAGAAATAAATCACTCACAAAAAGATTGTTGAAAACCATTTTAGAACGAGGGTAGACAATAAAAAGTGAACTAACCCTAAAGAGCTGATGTATCCATATTTAACTATCGGATAACCCCTCGCTTGCCTATGATATATGACGCAGAGGCACGTGTTATTTGACTGTCATATAGACGCTGATATAAAACAGAACAAGTGATAAAGGAATGGAAATGAAAGTGATTTACGATGTGTCAGCAAATTTTTTTTTAATCTGTAAACATTCTGACTGTCTCGTTGGCAAGGGTAGCGTATGCGATTGCTGTGTTTGAGGTCTCGGTGTAAATCTGCAAATATTTTGTTTTATTAGTTGTATGTATACATGTGAGCTTGTAAGCTCTGCTCAGTTTGTGACTAGATGGCGTTGTGTTTCAGAAGTCCGAAATATTTATTTATTCCCTGTTAACCTAAGTCTTATAGTTTTATATTGACAAAATTGATGAAGTCTGCAATGAAAACTTTTTTAAGCTTACTACGTTTTTTACCTAAATGAATAGAAATATGTATGGTAAATTTCTCGATTATAAAAACGGCCTAGAAGAGAAAATGTATAGACTTATAAGTATAAGCACAATTACGTTAAAGCTTGTAGTTGAAAATTTGTAAGCATATTTTAGTACTAAATTTAGAAGCTGTTCCTACTATTTCTTGTCATGCTTTTAGGTAAACTCCAGTAATAATGTTTGAAAGTAAAAAGGATTAAATTAAAATTCCAAATTTTAAAAATGTAATCAATCTTCATCTTCCGAGTAACAATTCAAAAGTTATATAGTTATTACCAATAGAAGAAATAAATTTATTCATTAAAATGGAACGTAATTCAATATCAAGTTTATTTTTACATATATGTACCTACGTATTAATACGAAATAAAAAAGTATA
The DNA here is from genome assembly GCA_932526445.1 of Phragmatobia fuliginosa. Taxonomy (NCBI): domain Eukaryota; kingdom Metazoa; phylum Arthropoda; class Insecta; order Lepidoptera; family Erebidae; genus Phragmatobia; species Phragmatobia fuliginosa. The sequence goes on along the minus strand of OW052078.1, from coordinate 13,965,607 downwards.
CCCCTTTCAACGTGAGCAGTGAATCAAACTCGAGTTATTTTATATGGGTGTTTGTTTAAATGTTTATATTTATACCGTGCCAACGACCCGGCCGTACAGGAAAGTTATAATTATATGGATAAAAATGTTAATATGTATGTCGACCGAGTTCCGTACTTGAAAACATTATAATTACATTCAGCGTTCGTTAAAGGTTTAAGAGAACCTTTACAAAAGACCCTACGGAACAATGCGAATAAGAGTTTATTGGTTTTGCAGATTATATTTTATGTAAATATTAGAATTTGCAATGGTACTAAATTATTAAATTAAAAATTATAAATCGTAATAAATTATTTTTCATTGCCTACAAAATTATTTTCTCAGCCATACATACTACCACTTATAATTATTTCTGATTATAATCTATAAGATAGTTATTTATGAATACAAGGACTATCACCCGAACGACTATCAATGAATCTATTAAAGCCTACAATGACTTTTGTTGTAGAGATGTTAAATTGACTCTCAAGAGTTCTTACTATAAATGAATGTAGGACTAATTGTAGGTAGCTAATACAAATCACAAACAAGGCTAAAGTAAAAAGAACATGTATAGGAATTGTGAAAAATAACCTAAGTGCAAGCAAGATATTTACAGTGCCAAATAATTCTACAAGAAAAAAACTGATAGTAATCAAAATTATTTTAAAAGCATTTCTTCAATAGAAGAACTTGTATTAAATATAATTACGATGGTTATGTAGCCAGCCCCTCGTACTATATGTATGCCATTTGAAAGGGTTTAAATTTTTAACATCAAGTCTCAGTATCCCTAAATCCAACGTTAATTTCAGAAATATTCCAGATGTTTGCGTGTGCCCCCGATCACAGAAAGTAACTGACAACATACACATAACTTGCCGTCTTGATTAGCTGTATATAACCTCGTTTCATGTTATATTGAGTCAACAATAAAGTACGACGGTAACCGTTGCCAATTTACTTCGTAAAATTAAAAAATGAATGTTGTTTTCAGTTTCCAATTTTTGTGTCCATCTTATAACGTAAATTACGGTATTAAGAACTATAAAAAACTTTATAGTATAATGTTATGAACTTCTTATTTTATTTTATTTTCTGGCTAAAATTGTAATTTCTACATTTTTCTTTTTTTTTTAACAGACTATGCCCGCATTAGGAATAAACATTGTTTTGCGGGGGACTTTACAAACATACGTTACTTTATAGGCAAAGTAGAGTCACTTTGACAGGCTCCAGTATAAAAAATGGGTATTCCTTACCTTTTCAAGGCACGATTTGTCTAGTGCAAATATCTGATAAAACAATTGACGCCCGGTTTCTTTAATAAGAACTGTATGAATCTACTTCATTCGTGGCTCGTGGCTCGTGACTCGGATGAGTGACCTACTCCCTGCCCTTAATTCAGTAGAAAAAATGATAAAAAAACACAAGCTTTAATATATGTTTCGTACTTCATTTTCTTACTTTTTGAAATTTATCCATTTACTTTTTGACATTATAGATACTTAATGAATAATTTAATTCGTTATTGTAAATCGTTATATCTAAAGAAGTGGCTACATTTGAACCAATAAGTTTCCACTTAAGTCCCATATATCATAAGTTACATAAACGTATTTCCATACCACTAAAACGTATCGGCTCAAATCCTACATTCATTTTGACATTTATTACTTTCACGCACCCTGTGTTTTAGAGGTTAGTGCTTCGTAACCAATGTGCGTTTGCCTTTATCGCATTTTATAGCCGTTGTATGTTAGAAAAGCTATTTTTAGTGCTACAGATGTTACAGAAGAGAAATATTTTGCTGACAAATATGGCGAAATCTGTATAATGCACAATCACAATCAGATTTTATAGACTGAGGTCGTTAAGGAAGTAAAAGCATATTATTATGTCATTACTGATCGCTCTCTAGGGTTATTCATTCTAATACCAGAACTAATAACTGTAAGTAAAGCTAAAACTGTAGGGCATTAAAGTAAGGTATTCAGTAAACGTTCAAGAAGGTGATGTAATAAATTAAAAAGATTTCAATGAAATTTGGAATGGAGAAACTGTGATTCTGGAAGAAGTACATATAGACGGCCGGAGAGCAAACCACTATAGTCAAAGTAACTTAAATGTAAGTGTAAAAAAATATACTGATTAATATAACACTTACTCCTAAAGATGTAGCACAAAAACATTCTGATTGCAGCTTCTTCTAAACTCTTCTAACTACTTATAAGGCTAGTTTCACCAATTCCCGATCAATTTACAGATACTTTACTAGTCAAGAAAGTCTAAGGTAATCACCGTGATAATTTGTACCGGGCAAAATCATACAAGCCTCGTTACGATATCAAATAAACAGTGCATCAACAGTTTATCAAGCTGCGCGTGCGCATGCTGTAAATACTTTAACGTTCTCCACAACACTGACCAAAATATTCATCTTTTAAATTTAGATTTTATCGTTTCATACCTATATGGTGCAGCAGGAATCAAAATGATGAATAAGCTGTAATAAATTTCAATTTTCGGTTGGACGTTTTGAGGCTTCTAATTTAGGTATGTTTGAGAGTATGACAACATCTAAGAAATGTTTTCAGTCGTTTATAAGTAAGTACTAAGGGCTAAACTCTCGAGTATTTCAATTTGAGGATAGATTTCGATGTTAATTTCGAAATTAACAGTGTTAACTTCTCCAAACTTAATGCATGTGGAACTATCTCAAATAAACATAGTATTTTGATCTCATAAACATCCTAACTCAGTTAAATTTTAAACTAAATTAACATTGAAATCTCTTTGTTTCAGACTCTAATGGATCCTAATAAGAGAAGTTGAGATTGTCGGTGAAACATGAAGCCAGTCGCCATTGCGTTTTGGCGCGAAATGCCAATCGCTGTCACGCTGTCCCTGCTTTTGGCAACGGCATGTGTCGCTACGGCCAAAGACATAGTTCTTGGTAAGTTTTTTTTTATTGAAAAAAGGTTTTATTATTAACAGCATCTGTAAACATCAAATGACTATTGAAACGTACGTAACACATTTATGGCTAGATTCCTAAAAATACTTAGGAAATTGTTCTTACCTTATGTTCAGATCAACGAAAACTTAGCATTTGACGGACTGCATATCCTTTAAAAACTTCATACTATTGTTCAAACGTTAGTGCTAGTGACAAGGTCGTCAATTAGTAACAGAATTTACTTAAAGTTAGAGGCAGTGACATTGTTCAATATTTATGACACGTTTTGGTGGCAAACGATTTCGTTTCAAAAGCGATTAATAAGATAAGTTAAGAATAAAGTGCAATGAAATGTCTTGACGATCAGGTTGAAGGAATAATATTTATTTACTAAGTTTTAAATATTAACTTATTACAGTAAAGTAGTAATGTGACTAAAAAAGGTTTGTCATGCCTTTTTTTAAATTTTCGAATTTACGTTTGAAGATTTGCCCATTGAAGTTTATAAAACCATGACCAGACTACGTGGAAACTACTACGTATAAAAGGTAGTAAAGGTAGTAGAACCACGTTCATTTCAGCACGAATGGGCCGGCTCGAACGGGGCAGTACTATCCTTAAATAGAAGACCAACCTAATAATGACAGCATTCGTGCTGTCGTATTTCGTTAGTGAGTGTGAGACTGGAGGCTCAATCATTCTGTATCATTCTCCCGGTCAGAAACATCTTATTAGGCCGCTATGGTGTGGGTCACCGTGCTGCATTGTCTGTACTGGGGATGGTGACCCCTTCTCCTGGATTCTATTCATGCTTTCCATCAGGCAGATTAGTCACTTAGGTAGGCTTTTTTTTTTATTTTTCATAAAATTTTAATAGCCTATGTCAACCAGGTTAATACTACGAATCTATTGATAGGTACCTTATTCATTTAAATCGATTCAGTTGTTTAGGCGCTACATTGGAATATACAAACATAAATAGGCTGCTGAAACGATTACCCTTCTTTTTGACTGTGCCGTAGTCGGTTAAAATTCTCATTGATATTCCCTGTATCTACTAAGTCTTATAAATCTAATTATCTATGTATGTAGTAACTACTAGTTTCAAGGAAGATGTTTTATAACTTCCTAGCCATTTGATTAAGATTTTACGAGACAACAATCACTGTCAAAAATCAAGCATTTCGATTGGTCGAAATATACGCGCTTGGAATACCCATAGATTTTATTTTGTAACCTTGAATTGTGTATTCAAAATTCATCTGTATATTAACAAAAATCTGGGATGGGATATCGAGAATTTAAAATTCTAATCGATTCGTACCAAGAATACAAATTGTAAGCCAAATCGATTGTAGGGCTTGTGGACGTTGTTTTTGGCAATCGGAAATGATTTCTTTCGTTCGTTTATTATTCAATTATTCATTGCAAGTTTTTGGCGCCATGTACAGAATTATATTGTCAAACTCAATACGCAGGGCCCGTTCTGAAACTTACAATTGTTAGTGTTGCGCCAATGAAATTTAAATAAAGAATCGATATCCATTCTACTTTTGATACTGGCTTTTTATAAGGATATTTAGGACTTTTGAGTTATAGCGATAAACATGACGGAACTTTAGATCACCTAATAAATATTCAGACGTAGGTGGTAAAAAAAATACTTAAAACTATACCTATAATTAGGTATAGTTATAAAATTAAATATAACTACGTTTGTTGGTTTATAATCCATACTTATTTTAAAAAAGAAAAAAAGTTTGTTTGTTTCAACTCGCAAATCTCAGGCACTACCAGTCTGATTTGAAAATAACTTTTAGTATTAGATAGCCCAGTTATCGAGGAAGGCTATATATCATCACGCATCAGTAGGAGCGGAGTATAAATGAAAAACGTTATAAAAACTGATGACATCATTAATTTTGATAGTTTCTATAGATAGTTTTAAAATGGTTTAAGATTTGTGTGAAAAGTCAAAGTAAACAGGATTTGTCTATTTTTAAGGTTAGATAGATACAAAATTCTGTATTTGTACACCGTGTTACAGATTCCCAATACAGAACAATTAGTTTACAATAAACGGTTTTACACAACGGCCAATAGAAGACGCAGATGGAGCTGCGTCAGACAGCTAGCTGCTATATAAATTGTTAATTGTCATTTCAAATATTTATCCCACTTACGTTTTTACAAATAGAGGTGAACTGAATTCGATTTTTCCAACCACTTCTCCGTTGCAATTCTTTATTCCAATTTATGATAGGTTATTGTTTATTATTAATTATTTAATCATCATAAATATTAATTTTTTTATCATAATTTACCATTCATCACAATTAATTTATCATAATTAATTCATTATTTATTCATGAACAGTTCTTAAATTAACGATGTTCTGTTTGTACCTACAATTTTTTACACTCTCCAGTAGTGTAGCATACCTATGTACCTACATAATTTAGTTGAGTTAACAATTTAATCAACAAATTAACACTAAAAAATAGTACACCAGCGGAAACCGTTATTACTTCACGCGTACAAATCGATTGTTCCCTCCCAACCCTCTCATTTGGTTCTCATTAAACCACCGGATGCCTAATTACTTAATGGCCAGTCAATTAAGATCTCTTTGCTTTCATTTTAATTCTCCAATTCTCTATATTGTTCGGAAGGTTAAGCTGTGTCGGGAGGTCTTCTTGCATTGGACTTTATGTTCTATTTAATCTAACGTCCTGTGTATTAATGTGGTCTGCGTGCATCAATTTGATTCAGGGTTGGTAATTCTTTTCATTTGTACGGATTTCAGGGAGAAAGAATTTGATGGATTGTCAAAAGAATACAGATGAAAAGACAAATAGCCGCACGGTGTCGGTAACGGTTGTCAGTTCACGATGCTTATTGAGAGTCGTAATGACAATTGTGTTATTTATACCCGCTGCACACGTTTCGACAAATCGTTCCAACTTATCTGTGCAGAAATATTCAACGTATGTATGAGAAATCGTTTCAAATATCTATATCGTTGGGCAATATCAAATATCATAATCGTTTCAAATTTATCGTTGTCGCATTCGGAGTGGTTTGGAGTTACTTGGAACATTATATTTATCTGTGCGATTTAAATTTAAAACGATTTCTCGAAACGTGTTTAACGGGCATTAGATGGTGACAACCCTATTTTATATATGTGCCAAATTATATCAAGAGATCATAGTTGAAGTTGGTAAAAAAGATCTGTAGAGGTTAATAAATTAAGGGTAGCGTTTTCAAGAACAACAGGCACTCAATAATAAATAATGTGAATTACATTTACAAACATAACTTTGATTGAAATGAAACATACCGTTAATGGATTTCATAACCCAATGACTTGTTTGGTCCAGTAATCGAATTCAGGAATAATGTTACAGCAATAAAGATCAATTTATTACTAAAGCAACAGTGTACTTAAATGTAGTAAAGAAAGAAAGATACTCTAAATCAGACAAGTACTATAATTAAATTATATCTGTACCAGACTAAAACTGTTTGGAATCTTGTAACTTGCACGAAAAAACATTTCTATCTAGTCTATTTTGATCACAAACTGTGTTTATTTTCCATATCTGTTGAACAAAAACTGCACAGGTATGTAACCTACAGGAAAGAAGGTCAACATCACCTATATTATCTAAAATCAAATAAAATTGTGTACAATGATGACATTCTGCGAATGATTTTTTATACTTGAACCTAAATAAATATTTTCTATTGGATCAAAGTGATAAATGCTTCTCTAGATTAGATTATATTTTAACTTATCACTGTTTAATGTCATTGTTGCATTTTTATTTTTTCTTTTCGAACATAAGTAACAAAATACACTTTTGCTATCAAAATGCATTTTAATCACATCATAGACTCATCTATAATAAACAGATAAAATTATAAACGCTTCAGACTTCAAGAAATTTTGATCCGGTTGGGGATTGATTGATTCGGTGGTATAAAATTAGACTCTCATAACATCCTTGGTTTTAAGATACTATTTCGATACAAAATCTACGGAAAATCTTAATTTTAATAAGTTAATAAAATTTATATGACAATCATTGAAGCAGAGGAAAAAAAAACACAAACGAACATGATTTTAAATCGTATTTTCTTTTAATTACGTACGTAAATCGCCAATTAATTATAAAACTATAAACTTCAACAATACAACTAACGATAAGCCTCCATAAAAAATCCTTGATCCTACGTAAAAATCACCATCGCAAATCATAGATTTCGTTTTGAATACAAATGCGTGCGCATACGACGGATGTCGGCGGCTTTTGCTAGAACTACTCTGGAACCGCACAGCACAGTACACATGGGCAGAGGCGGACGGGCGTGGGTAACGCCGCCACATCCTCTGGGAATCGCGGGTTGCTAGGTACGAACACGGCATTACTAATTCAGATACATTTTTCTCTTTTTCTGCTCAATTATATATTGTCGCAGACTTACAGGCAAACAATGCTTAAAACATTTACTCTCTGTTACTCGACCAATTAGGCACTTTAGAGATAGGTGCATATGTTATGAGAGAATCAGTGATAATGCTGGACTGAGATGGGCTAATGATGATGACAGTTATATGATAAAAGTTTAATTTATTAATTACCTAACTATATTGACATGAGAAAAGACTATCAGTACAATCATTATTAAGATAAATCTATAGAAATAAATAAAATTGGAGTGTTTGTTTGTAATAATGAACAGTTTTTTACTAAACGCGTATCATAGTATATACGGTACTTACAGCAAAATATCAATTTTTAATTATTTTTCTGTCTGTCTGTCACTCTATTTGCCTGTTCCGGCAAATCTCTAGTACGGTTAACTGGCAGAAATCTAATATAAGCAATAACTTAGCTCTTATTTTCTAGACTAGAACAGAAATCGGATTTACTCCGTGATCATGGCGCTTGCAACAGTGCCGATATATCGGATACTCATTAACAAAAAGATACATGATAGCAATCCCGCAGATTTATATTCTAATATTACTGACCATGAAAGTTTAAAACAATATATTTTCTAGACTAGTTTCTCACCGTTGCGTTACTCGCGTTTAACAACAATAGTACTGCTGGACTCAGATAGTTGAGAAATAAAACCTGAGCATTTGGTATTACTCCAGTACCAATCATTTATCAGTTGGATTTATAGAAGCATAATATTCAGATCTTTGACACGCTTATGGAGTTGCTACTTAGACTTTTACTACCATTTGGATGACATCATCAAGCAGTCAATTTTGAGGTTAGTTAAACAGAATACTTAAAAAATAGAAGTAAGTTATAAAAAAGATATTAAATAACATGTAAAAATGATATAAAATAATTTTAACAAAAAGGAACCGACTTCAAAGAAAAACTATTCCGAGTACCCAAATCGCGACAATTGTGCCTATGATATTTAAAGAGTTCCTTAGATTTCCTTGGGATCCCATAATCATGTAAGCTACGCCCATTCCAATGCAAAAAGAGTTTTTAAAATCGGTTCATAAACGACAAAATTATCGCTGAACATACATAAAAAAAAAAGATTCCTACGAATTGAGAACCTCCTCCTTTTTTTTGAATTCGGTTAAAAATGATAAGTTAGTGTAAGTTCACTTCAAAACCTCCAAAAGTTCTACACTGTTTAAACCCAATATAAGTTTTGACATCATATTCAGACGCTTCAGAGATTATTTTCTTTAATTCTTCGTATAAATTTTGTTCCTCATATCTCATCAATGCAAATGCTACCATAACGTATTACAGGGAAACGTGGCAGAGCTAATATTAAATATAAATATTTATCAATTTTTTTCATTTCCAAGAGTTCTCCACGCACGCCCTATGCATTTCTATTGCATTGAGAAATCGTGACAGTTTCACTCGTGACGACTTTACCTAACCTTGGCCACACCACACACACTATTTAGTATTCCACTTAAGTTGTTATGACAACGAAGAAAAAGCTTCTTCATTTCTCTACACTTCAACGTTTCTTATTAATTTTTATGTCTTAATCTTGGCAGCCATGAGCATGTTATTTTAGGGTCACTGCAATTCGTAGTAACGATATTTTTCCTTGTATACATTGTGATATTCACTTTTTTTTTATTCGTAATTCAGTACTATGTAACGTATATTATTACTTTTGTAGCAATATGCTATTGTATCAATTTTATGTCCAAGTCTATCAGCAATCATATAAAAACGATTTAGATGGTAATTTGTGCTGTGCTTAACCTTAGACTTTTACTAGTCACTAGGTTTAGTGGTTAGTAATCCTGACTGCTATGCATGAGTTCATGGGTTTGATGCCTACCCAGGTAATTGTGTGATGAGTACTATCATTCAATCTGTGTCATTAATGAAGTCTGGTTACATAGCACAGACTCCACCCTAGTATCAGACGATTTTATGTGTCAAATAATAATAAAGTTTATAAAAAATTAAATAAGTCTATTTCGTAAATAAGCTTAAAATTATTGTCCATTTAACTTCCGTTTATTCAACCATTTGCTGATATCAATAAGGCCTTTTTTGCAATAGAGCAGAGGTCTCTACATACGTTGCATTGCAATGCTGACTCCTGGTGTTTCTGGTAAACCTGTAGTAAATATGGTATACAAGACGGAACCAAGCACTGAGCCCTGTGGAACGTCGGATTGGATTCTATTGGATAAAGTTTTCATATGTTATGTGTCAAATTAACTTACAGAGCAGTGATACAAATACCATTTGTTTTCTACTTTTCATCGTTATATTTTGTATTTAGTTCTTTTATGATCTTTCTAACATATAAAAGCAATATTAATGTCAATAAACAGATTCAGAAAGTAAATGTCACAAGTTTTATATAACATTTCATTTCACAGCCAATATTTCTACTACATTTAACCGCTCCAAGAAACAGGTAATTAAGTGAGACGTAATACGTTTGACATGTACTAAAAATCTTTACTAAGCCCAAAAACAAATAAACTCTAAAGCCAGTTACTCACGAAATGTAGTTCTGAAATGGGAAGGATGCTTAAAATGTCGTAAAAATTTTATAGTTCAAATGAAAATAAATAGTTTTTCCACGGTGTTCCATTTAAATGGTTCTCTATAAAATCTTTACAACGCCAGAAAATGGACTTCTGGAACATATTTCGTAATAAAATATCTGAATTGTTTTTAAAAATCTTTTCTAGGAACCATTATGTTCTTACCTCGAGAGGTGCCTCATTCAATCTCTGCTCCTTAAAATCTAGTCTAGATCGTGTTGATGAATTCAACCTTGCTACTTATTTAGCGCCAAACTGAATTACTAAACAGGTCTTAAATTTTAAACTTCTTTGCATCGCTTGCAATAACACAACAATAATTTTTGATACATCTTCATTAGAAATAAAACAGTTTTAAATTTAAATAGAATGGTTTAGATAGATTAGAAACCACCCAATAAAATATGGATGGCTGTGCGAAAGTAAATATAGCTAGAGAGAAGAATGATAGAATAGAAGAATAACCATTGCACCAAGTCTTAATAAAATAAATAGCACGTCGGTAGGCAAAAGATTATGATGCAATAAGGTGTGGAAGTCCATATACGTGAGTTCATAAATAACAGCAATAATTCAACCTTGCATTAGTTTTCGTGCTAATTAAGAGTAGTTTGAGAAATATCCAGGAAATTTACCAGGACGGTTTTCTTTTTACCGTTTGAACTCATAAATAATAGTTATTTTCTTCCCAAACCAGATTAAATACACCCAAACGATGTTTTACTAAAAACAGCCCGTGTGATAATAGTTAGTAAGTTGAAAATCATATTGAAATACAAATAGTTATACAAAGTCAGCTTTCAATTAAGTTACATACAGGGTGAATAAAACCACCGTTTTTGAACCAGCTGCGAGGGGGTGAAAAAGCATCTCACTAGCTCGCCCTAGTCTGGGTAAACATACTGCATTGTCTACATTTTGCATTAAGGAATGCTGACTATTATTGGATTCTAGAGTCATGCTTTCTATCATGCGGGGAAGAGTCACTTTGATAGGTCAAAATTTTTAGACGATTTCATGAAATGGTCAATTCTATATTTATTACCGACTTCTATTCATTAAATATTGCTATACGAATATTCTTTTATTAGGCTGTAAGGCACTTGTACCACTGTATTTAACTGTATATTTCAAAATACCCATAACTTATTGTCTACATTTATTTCTTATTCCCTTGTCAGCACGTTTGATATTTTTGATATTCCTTCATTAAATGCGACTGGCCAAAGTAACACATAAATCTTGGATTTTTGACGTAGTGCGTTGTTTGATCCGTGTCTTCTATTTTAGTACGTTTGATTCTGATATTTGTATTTTCTGCTTATATTTATTTCATATTCAACGTCTAGACATACTATCAAAACTATAACTTATTATCTTCTTCTTCTTGTTGTTCCTCTCCAATTACTGAAGATTGGACATCAGCCCTGAAAACCTCGCTTTGTCCCTGGCGAGGTGAAAGAGGTCCGCGGCGCTCTTGACTCCGGTCCACTCGCGGATGTAACTTATTATAAATTCTAATAAATATAATGAGAATAAAATGTTAGTTTGTAGAAAAATAAAATCATTAACACTATTGTTATTGCATACATTTTCGATTTTAACTTGTATTATTTTAAAGTTGAAAATAAAAAAAGACTATTTAAACTTTTGCAATGATAAAAGTTCTTATAAAGTTCGTTTATATTGTTAAAAACTTCTTATAATAAATGGCTATAGACCAAATCGGTTCTGGTATTTCAATTTGAGGAAACCATCATGTTTCAGGAAACATTAAATGTTTCATATTGTGTTCAAATACTAAAGATTCTGGAGAACACTCGTCTAGTTAATTTTCATCCGTGTCCGTCCCTGAATGTTTGTCATTGATGTATTCGCGCATGTTGCGCTGTGTACTGTAAACATTTGTTGTGCTACGGTATGATACTCGTATAAGCTTCAGTTCATTGAGCTTCGAGTCTATTTGTGATCGCAGAAACTGTGCTCGTGGACTAACTAATAATGGTCATTTTTTCCATATCTCACTTTTCTTCGTCATCATTTTTAATGCGAAATCATTTTGGGGTTTTAATGTTGCTTTACTGTAAGAAGTAGGAATGATTTTATGAAAGTTTACGAAGATTGAACTTGTTGAGAACTGAAGCTAGATTTTATCAAAAACGAAAGTTGCGCTATTGTCTGTCCAATAATAATGGATGGAATGTCAAGTGTTACTTATTATTTGCATTTATTGTAAGGCTCACTTACTTTTTCCATGGAAAGCTTCCCTGATTCAATCTAATAAGCTGACTACACTCAATACTTAAACACTTGTAGTAGTTAATTTGGGCAAATCCATTTGCTACTTGATAAATGTTCTGAAACGGTTTATTTTAAAACATCAAAGAACCCAAAATTGATATGACTTTTTCCAAGACCTGCAAAGAAGCTGTGCTTACCACAATGAGCATTAGCAAGGGGCGAAACGTCACGTCAACGCTGTCCACTGCGAATGACAAATTATTCCATACCGAGTACAAGTTTTGTGACCCTCACCAACCTAAAGTCCAACTTCTCTATGACTTTATCCTTAAGGTTTAAATTTCACTAGCACTCGGATTGGTAACTGCATTAAGAGCTTATTGGTGCAAGTTTTTGAATGCACATGGTGTCTCCACATTCATTTTACAGTCTGTTGCTATTCTAGGAATCATATTCCTTCATATATTCGCGTATTTCGGTACAGGTGCCCAGATGTGAGCACCTTGCTGTTCCTTTTACCAATGTTTCGGTGGGGGAGTAATGTGCCAAGCCATTTATCTTCTTATTCGTCTGCATCTGGATTTATTAGCTTACGTTTTTTAATTTTATTCTATTCAAGTTACTGAACTTGATCCCAATTAGTGTGTTCTGACTAATTGCTGATTAACTCAGTTTTGATTCTTTGTGTCAGTATGTTACACGTCGAGGTATGATTTCTATCTTTGGAAAATGTCTAATTGCTTTGAGAGGGACTACCTAACATGTTTCGCCTTGTAGAGTGTTCTCATTGTGGTATTTATAATCCAAAAATACAATGTAGGCAAGTTACCACTCTTATTTCTAGATAGGAACGCATTAAATAGCACTAGCCCTACTAAAACATATATAACAATATTATTGCCGTTAAATGAATACTAAAAATTACGAAACACATTCCTGAAACTTGACTAAAATCAAATCCAATTGAAATATTTGATTCTCCGATAGTTAATTGGAGTATGTAAGAAGAAACAAGAACAATAAGAAATACCATTATGTTTTAATGAATGAATGAACAAATAAATGAATGAACGAATGAAAAAAGGAATGAATAAACGAAAGTAAATAAATATTAGAAAAAACAAGATGGAATCCTGTAGTAAAATCGAATGATATTCATTGTCCATAGGTCTGGTTTAGAAAGCTGTTGTTTCCTTTACCTATACAAGTACTAGATAACAAAATTAATAGTCGATGCAATCTCAGGGCTATAAATCTGATAGTACATATAGGCCGCCTTATTCAATTGGCTATTGGCTATATATGGCAACGGAATCAAAGGCTAACCTTATCAGAGAATGGACTCAGATATATCATGCCGTTTTGATAACTTTGCAATCTGCATTCCGGTCGATAACAAATTGTTTCTATCTTTGTCATATCTCTTAAATATGTAAAGTGTATTTATAAGCTGCAAATGAAGTATTCAATGATTTATAGTTTTTATTGTATTAGATCATTATAAAGCAACACAGGCCGCGGACCACAGAGGAGTAGCCATATATAATATGTAGGTAGTCTGTAATTTTCTGTGGGGGGAATCTGCCGCCATACATGTTCACTTATTACTATTTTATTTAAGTATACATATATGTATTGTGATTTTATTTAAGTTTATACCTATTACTTTTTAAGGTTTTAACTTTTTTTGGATTCAAGTTATTAAAAAGACAACTTAAAGTTTTATACAGTACCTCGTGAGTTCAAACATTTGCAATGTAAATTTTTAAAAGTTGACTAGCAAATTGTGCTAGCGCAGCGGGTCATCAAAGATCGCTATGTTTATCATTAAAAATTTTCTCACGAACACATGGCGAAGGTTCTGAAGGCATGCAGTAGCAGTTGCAGTAGGGAAAGTTTAAATTAATTTAGTCAACACTTCAAAGGAAACTTATATGTTATTAAATATGTACATACAAATAAATACAATTGAAATGTCTGTTTGTAATATCAAATGAATGCATAATATTTTTATGAAAAAAAGGACTTTTTAGGGTTCCGTTGCCAAATGGCAAAAAACGGAACCCTTATAGATTCGTCATGTCTGTCTGTCTGTCTGTCTGTCTGTCCGTCCGTATGTCACAGCCACTTTTCTCCGAAACTATAAGAGCTATACTGTTGAAACTTGGTCAGTAGATGCATTCTGTGAACCGCTTTAATATTTTTACATAAAAATAGAACAAAGGCAATAAATTTTGGGGGTCCCCATACTTAGAACTGAAACTCAATTTTTTTTTTTTCATCAAAACAATACGTGTGGGATATCTATGGATAGGTCTTCAAAAATGATGTTGAGGTTTCTAATATCATTTTTTTCTAAACTGAACAGTTTGCGTTAGAGACACTTCCAAAGTGGTAAAATGTTGGTCCCCCCCCTGTAACTTCTAAAATAAGAGAGTGATAAAACTAAAAAAATATATATGTTGTACACTACCATGTAAACTACCAACGAAAATTGGTTTGAACGAGATCTAGTAAGTAGTTTTTTTTTAATACGTCATAAATCGTAAACCGCAAATTACTTTTCATTCAATCAACGAACTATAGGAACTTTTATATGATGCTACTTGCTGATACGGAACCCTTCATGGGCGAGTCCGACTCGCACTTGGCCGCTTTTTAAATTTTGTGGCTATCTATTTGTTCCAGCTAATCTCTGAAACGGCTGGACCAATTTTAACGGGATTTTCACTGGAAGGTAACTGATGATATAAGGAGCAACTTAGGATACTTTTTGTAGACTAATGATTCCAATCGTATTTAAGTTCCATTGATTTTATAAAGTTTTAGTAACATACACTTTAATTGTTTATCTGCTAAAACTGTGTAATTCGTAACTCTCAAAATAAATAAATTATAACTCATATTTTTACGAAACGACTCCACAGTTTTTTATAGTCTCATAGCGGGCTGCAGATTTATTGCCGTCCCTTTTTTGTTGAATGTTTATTTAAAACAAAAAAAGGCGAGTCGTGTCAAGTTGCGCAAAAACAGAATAGCAAGATAGTCAGTAGCGAATAGTTTGGAGAGAAATTGATTGGGGGCTGGAATTCGAAGCCATTATCACTAATATTTTACTAGTATGTACTCATATATATATTTTAAAAACTTAATGCTCATTAAGACGCGTACATAGTCATAGGTGATTATAGAAACAATCACCGAGGGTAAGCAACGATTGCGCGATGAGTACGTGGATGGGTGACCACGTAAGTGCCAAGATGCCATGAAAATCTCCTTGTTTCGGAGGTCACAATAAGCAGCCAGTCCCGGTTGTTATCGTAGGATAACAATCGTAAAGCTTAGTTGGAGGATTTAGGCGATAGTTGTTTAAAGTTGTGCGATAAGATTGAAAGCGAGATAGAGATGGAGAGAGAGAGAGAGAGGGGGAGGGAGAGAGAGAGAACAATTACGATTACGAGTTTCCAGGAATATGGAGGTAGTAATTTTTTTTTTACGGCACGGTTGGCCTAGTGTTTTAAGCGGTCGTCACGCCGCTTTCTATTGCGCCAAGTGTCGTGGGTACAGATCAGACGTAGGACAATACTTTGTGTGATCCAGAAATTAATGTTCTGAGTCTTGGTATTCTTTGTATCTGTTTCATATATGTTTGTGAAGTCTCCCGCGACACAGAATGTATATTCGTAATGCGGGAGTTGTCTAAAAAAAGCCTCGTTGGAGTAGTGTGTGCGACTGTGCTTGAGGTCTTTGATTCGATTCCCGGGTGCGTATCAAATGTTTGTATGATCTGCAAATATGTGTTTCCGAATATGGGTTTGTTCTATGTATAATAAGTAATGTATTTACAAAAGTGTAAGTATTTATAACAGTTATCTACTCATAGGACAAATCCCGCTTAGTTTGGGACTACATGGTGTTGTGTAAATGTGGTAAAATATTATTACTATGAACACAACATTTTAGAAATAAATTGAACAAAAGTTGTTAATGGTATTAAAACCACAAAATTTGATATTTAGAAATTAACTCAATTGTATCTTCCCTGTTTATCTTTTATTCAATTTCTATTTCTTGTTTAAAAGCATCAATAATATCACATCACCCGACAATGTAACATTGTATTGCGAAATTCCAACAAACTCTATTTACCCTAATTTAACTAGTTACACGGAATCGAGTATAACATTCTCCCCGCCAACATTACTGGGAATGTCGGTTGTTTTTCTAATAAACATGCCGGTGTCACGTTACTACCCGTTTTGACTTACAACCACAACACGAACAACTAACATTGTTACATCATTACCTAAGGGAATTGGGGATATTTTGATTGGTGTCCCAAATTGTTATGTCCATGTTTGAATATTGGTAGAATGCGAATTTTCTTGTAATGCCAAACTTTTTCTAACGCCATTAAGTTAGGTTCCAAGAATTTTCCAGTTTTTTTACCGCGATAACTGAAATAGACGCGGGCGGAGCAGCGTGCAATAGCTAGTACTCCATAAATCAGACGCGGAATAATTTTCAAATACATTTCACATCTTGCAATATAACACAAAACTTAAAATGGTCGTGTACTTTGTTGCCAGAAGAAATAAAATATTGCAGATGTAGAATAATTTCAATACATTTAAAGAAGCAGTTCTATTTTCCATACACGTCATAGAGTACAGTATTGAAGCAGCTATTAAACATCGCTTGCCCTTGAACCGCTGGGACAGGGGGTAAGCAGGAGCACAAGCAACCGAAATAGGCGCGCAAGTTATTTATAAATCGACAAAAGGTACACTTTGTGCTGAGTAAATCATTTTAACTGAATACTAGTCTTTTTGGATACTGACAGCTATATTGCTCTTTGTTGCATGTATTATTATGTTATGCTGTTCTATTTTTACTAAGCAAATTTGCTAGCAATAATTTTTTAACAGGATTCACTCCTAAAACAATATTCCAAGCTTATCACGACGATATATACGACATCGATTATTCAGTAATCAAAGTATTACTTATTATAGTATTTTAAGCAGGTACATTATTTTTTATTTATGCTGAATTTGAGACATTCATTTAAGCTTAATTTATTATAGTACATTCATTTAAGCTTAATTTGAGACTTCAGTGATAATGCATCTTTGCGCTATTTCTGTGAATTGTGGCACACAACAATTATTATTATTATTACGTGCATTGTCCACATTGGTAATGAGGACGGTGGCCGCTACTCTTGGATTCTGCTTAAGCTTTCCATCAGGCTGAGCAGAGTAATTTTGGCGGCACTATTTAAAAAAAAAGCAGTTTTAGTGTCGATTACGTTTATAATAGATAATATGTATTTGATAAAGGGATAATTTTGAGGAAGTTGGTCCTCGTAACTGGTATGACGAGCGCCCACGCGTCAGCTAGGAGCACACATTTTATTAGTGTTTGGTGGATTTCTAGGTAAAGCTAAATTGTTGATGAATACACCTGTATTTTTAAAAAGTATATAACCATTTATTATTCATTTTTAATTATTATTTATTAGTACAAGCTCTGCTTAGTTTGAAACTAGATGGCGTTGTGTGTTATATGACCGAAATATTTATTTATTTATATAATTTATGCATTAAGTATACCTATATAATAAAGAAAGTAACTCTGTCTGTCTGTTGCGCTTTCACGGCTAAACCACTGGACTGATTTCAATGAAAATACTTAGATTTTTTGAGGGATGACATAGTCACCGATATTCATACCAGCCGATACGCGGGCAAAAGTTAGTATATAAATAAATTATCTACAGGTCTATATTACCAGTTTATAAATAAATTAACTACAGGTGCGCAATATTATGGGTCATACAGGATTAATAATTGTGTGGTGGGAATCGAAACCACGCACTCGAATCGAACATTTTAGAATTTCTGGTAAATCTGTACCAAGAATTTTGAGATGATGGGACGGTTAATACTAGTTAATCTAAAAAAATAGACAATCTGTGCAGCCATTTCTTCTTTCAAAAAGCTTCTTATTTGAAATCCTAATATAAATAGACTTTTCATAATTATTTATTTGAAGATCTGCTATTCTATTAAATTGATTTCTATTAAAGTTCTCCAGATCCAATTTATCTCGATATGCATTGCTTCATTCCCTGTAGACATTCATTTATCGTGGCATTGGGATTTACTGTAATAATAATAATGATGGGGTTTTCGCATCAAATAATAATAGTGTCCGTGTCTTAGAAGTCTTGATTGGCACAATTTATACTGTCATTTAATATTTTCAATTTTACCGACTATTATAATTTTACTTTATACGTTATTATTTGAATGATTTATTATTGTATCGAGTT
Source organism: Phragmatobia fuliginosa (assembly GCA_932526445.1). Taxonomy (NCBI): domain Eukaryota; kingdom Metazoa; phylum Arthropoda; class Insecta; order Lepidoptera; family Erebidae; genus Phragmatobia; species Phragmatobia fuliginosa. The sequence goes on along the minus strand of OW052078.1, from coordinate 13,946,971 downwards.
TATTATAAATAAACTAATAATAATTGGATAATCCTAAACTCGTACACAACATCATCCCAAACTAAGCAGAGCTTGCACTATGGTTACTATAACTGATATAAATACAAAACTTTTTGTATACATATTATACATAGAAAACACCCAAACTCCGAAACAAATATTTGCAGATCAAACAAACATTTGGTCCGATCCGGGACTCGACCCGAGACATCAAGCACAGCAATCGCATACGCTAGTAAAAAGCGAAGATGCAGAGCGATAAGACGTCCCACCGCTGGGCTCCGATTTCCTCTCAGAAGAATTAAGGCCATACGTCCCTACGCTGGCCAAGTGCAGATTGGGAACTACAAAGACAACGTTCTGGCTACGTTATCTTGGATCATCCGTTAGATGTATTTAAGCTACCCAAAGTCCTCCAACCAAGTTTCAGAATTGTTATCCTATCCTACGATAACAACCTGAACTGATTACATAACGTGACTTCCGAATCACAGACGCTCATGGTATTATGTAACTAACGGTCACCCATCCAGGAACTGAACGCACCATCGTTGCTTACCTTTGGTGACTGTTTTTAATCACTTAAGAGCACCTACAACACTTACTCATACTAAATGCATTTTGCCACTCGAGAGCCATACAGCACATGTTTGTGACGTCCAAATGCATGCACGTATGACGTGTAATATGTATTATTATCCGGTAATAATACATACCACTATCCACATTGACTGCACGGTTGGCCTAGTGGTTTAAGCGGTCGCCACGCCGCTTTCTACTACGCCAAGTGTCGTGGGTTCAAATCCCACGTAGGGCAACACTTTGTGTGATTCACAATTTGTTGTTCTGAGTCAGGGTATTCTTTGTGTCCGTTACTTGAATGTTTGTAAAGTCCCCCGCGACACAGGAATTTATATTCCTAATGCGGGAGTTGTCTTTTTAAAAAATAAAAAAAAATAAAAAAACATGAAACTTTGTCAGTAACATAAGCATTCTCACGTTCAAAAATAATAAAACTGCACAGCATAACCAATTAAATGTTTCGGCTCAGTCGCAACACTGACTGCATTGCAAAAAACCTCACCAAATTCTAATAATGCAAGCAAAATAATAGTTTAAAAGTTCTTTTTATACGTCTGGAGTTTTTGCATGTCTGCAATTCTTCGAGGTCGTTGAACATCTGCAGTCTACACTGGCAGACATTTTTTTCAATTAATCGACTCTAATTACAACGGTAATCTGCTCTCCGAGATTTGGCAGTAGATAAAAATCTATATGCATGAGGCACTATCAGACAAATTAATCAAAACGTATGGCATAATTGGACTAGTTAGTTTTTTTTAAAGTGCCTGGCGATGGCTAATATTCAGCTTTAAAAAACCATCTAATGGTTGAGAGGCACAGAAAGAATGGCAATTGCCCATGAAAAGAGGTATGTTCGTACGTACGTACAATCAAATTCAATTTTGCTGCCTACATCATCATCATCAGCAACAGCCTTTAACAGTCCACTGCTGGACATAGGCCTCTCCTTAGAAAGGAGGTATTGGCCTACTATACCACGCTGGCCAGACGGGTTGGTATAGGGTTGGTTTCAAGTTTTCCTTCTCTTTACATTGATGTTGTCTTGCGTAGTTTATCCCTTAGTCACCTTTTACGACACCCGCGGGATGAATAGGGGTGGGGACACTTTCTTAATTTGTCACCACACACGAAGAAAAAAAATCGTCTATAAAGCGGAGATCGCTATGTCTAATCACATTAACATTGCACGCCTTTAGAGTTTATACACTCTTTGACTCTGTTGCCGATGGAAATATTCTTTCCAAACTACACTAAAGCCATAACTGCACGGTTGGCCTAGTGGCTTAATCGGTCGCCACGCCGCTTCCTACTGCGCCAAGTGTCGTGGGTTCAAATCCCACTTAAGATAACACTTTGTGTGATTCACAATTTGTTGTCCTGAGTCTGGGTGTTCTTTGTGTCCGTTTCATAGGTGTTTGTAAAGTCCCCCTAGACACAGAAATTTATATTTGTAATGCGGGAGTTGTCTTTTTAAAAAGAAAAAAAGATAGTCGGATAAAAAGAATCTTGAATTCTTTCAAGAGACCTATTCTTATATATTGTATACTCTATCTACGCATTCACCTAATATCTATACAAATAAATATAATTGTATGTAAAATCAAATTAAAAGTATATATATGTTATTTACACATAAAAGCAATTTTTAAAATTTTTGTCTCTGTCTGTTGTTCCGGATAATCTCTTAACGGCTTTACCGATTTTGATGGGACTTTCACTGACAGAAAGCTTATCACCTGATGAGTAACTTACGCTATTATTTTAAACTAGCTTCACTATGCGGCGTTACTTCAGTAGAATCCTAAAATTGGGTCGGCATATTCAATGCGAATGCAAGCAGGCCTAGTGAGATGCTTTTTCTCGGCCCGCTCAAAGGACCCGGGACCATAGTAGGAAGGAAAAAAAACGTGAGTTGGCAGTGAGTTCAAGTTTTTAACTGCTCGGCACTAGAAGGAAGATCCGTAACGCTTGGTTCTGGTGCGTATTTCTTCCCCTCTAAAGGGGTGACTATTTAGAGCAATAACCAGTTAGTCTGTAATTCTAGAGTTCTATTATAAGCAGTGAAAACAACAAATTTATCACTACACTAATGGCTAACAAATAAATTCAATAATGCTAATATTAAATTTATTGGGCAATAAAATATCTTTGGTAATGTAATTTACAATTTAAAAGTACAAACACGATTACACAAATGTTTATAGCTTGGTAATTAATATTAAACTGGCGGATTACCACGACGTATTGTTATTTTATGCATCTGCTGTATTACGTGCGATTAAAATAAAAACAAATGCAACGAAGTCCAACTCATTACAAATATCTAAATCACCCGCTACCTAGGCATAGCATACATCTTACTAGGCCGCCATAGTGAGGGTCGCCGTGCTGCACTGTACGTTGTGGCAGTGAGGATGGTGGCCTCCACTTCTGGATTTTGCTCATGCTTTCCTTCAGGCAGGTCAGAGTCATTTTGGCAGCTAATATAAAAAAAAAAACCTATGAGGACTATATATAGCGTAGTTGGTTTAAAGGGTTATCTCGCCGCTTTCTATTTAGCTTAGTGTTGTGCGTTTAAAACCCTCATGGTATAAAACTTTGTGTTACCCACAAATTGTTATTCCAAGTCTGGCTCTGCTTCTAGCTCAAGGTGTTATTTGCCTCATGTATGTTTGTGTGTGTGGGATTTGAATCTTGATTGGGTTCATATCCCTAACATACGTGGCACACACAACTAACCGAAACGTACTGTAGCCAATTAAAATAAATTACGTTAATAGTCTTGTGTTATAACCCTTATACACGATTACGAAGAAAATTATAGTCGTAAAAAATTTGGAGAAGTATAAGGATATCGAAAGAAATGCATATATATGACGTTTGTATGTTTAAAATAAAATACACGACACAATTACAATCACAATAAAGCTTCCTTTTAAGAATGACCGGTTAGCAACGCAAATAATAAATCAGTCTTACTCCGAAACTTGTAAGCCTTCTGCCATTAAACTTTACAATGTCCATCTCTCAAACGACCTTTGCATACAAGGTGACACTGCGAACAAACCATGGCTACTCAAGTTATTGACCAAGTACTTCACACCAGAAGTGTTTTCACGGCAAGTTTACCTGGAAGCTTCGTAGTCTCCGCACCAATATAGTTAATTGTTATGTAAACAACAGATGCAGTTGCATGACAATTAGCTTTAGACAAAAGGTATGATGTGTGTATTTTGTATAAGAATTTGCTTTAGGTCAAGTGTGGTTCAGTGAGGGTTAGCATCTATTTATGTTCGATGTTGAACTTTAAGAACAACATTCTAAACCTTGACTGCTTCGGTGGCGCAGTGGGAGCGTATAGGACATGTGCTTCAGGTCTCGGGTTCGATTCCCAAGTCGGACCAATTGTTTGTGTGATCCGCAAATATTTGTTTCGGAGTTTAGGTGCTTTATTTATGTATGTATTTACAAAAGAAAAGTATGTTTATGTATTTATATCAGTTATCTAGTATCCATTATACAAACTCTGCTTAGTTTTGGATTAGATGACATTGCGTGTAAGATGTCCGAAATATTTATTTATTCTAAAAGTTATGTATTATAAATGCGATTGCTTGACGAAATGCACTGATTGACGATTTATGTGTCTATTGAGAAGAAGCGCTTTCTCTATACTAATATAAAAAGCGGTAAAGTTTGTGAGTTTGTGACGTTGTAAGGAGTAATCTCTGGATGTACTGAACCGGTTTGAAAATAACTTTACCAATAAAAGGCTGCGTTATTTGTGAGTGAAAAAGGCTATTTATCATCCCGAAAAATCAATACTACATTATGTCCCCGTGCGGAGCCAGAGCGGACGGCTAGTAAACTATAAAGGCGCTAGTAATTACTGAAACCGCTAATAAAAGCAATGATTACTTTTCTCCTATAAACAGATACTAAACGTTAGTTATTTTGATTGGAATATCTGTGTTGATCATTGTTACTGCTCGTAACCTGCCAGGTATGTAATGTTAACACGAGTGCTACTGTGACTAGCGGCGTTTTCAATTCAAAATCCATTACTCAGAAGAACAGCATTCCCAGATAACAAAATGGCCCATGTTCTGATCTATAACTGTCTCAGAGATTAACTCACCACACATCCCTAAAGACCCCTTCACGACACATGAGAATGAGTAACCAGACGTTTGGTTCCACCGTCTGGCCGTCGTCTGTTTCGTTTCCATCAAGGTCAAGATGACTCAGAGTGCGAAGTCGACAAAATCAACAGTAACGTTCATCTATACTGAAGTCTGAGCACTGTGTTTTCTTGTGTCGAGTGTGTCACCGAGATGAAGGAGGTTGTTGTTTTGTGAAGTAAAAGTCTTCGGATTTAGATACGAGTATGACGTGTATTTATAGTGGTGTGGGTAGTTTTAATATTGTTTGACGCATTGACAGTAATAGATGAAATGTACTGTAACTGATTGTATCAGTGGAAATAAATTGAATTTTATGTTCGTGGTACTTTGGAATTACGATCGTTTTTTTTTTTGTTTAAACCAACGCAAGTGACTTTACTCTATCTGATGGAAAGCATGAACAGAATCCAAGAGTAACACGAATGATGTCATTATAGATTGGTCTTCTGTGTGAGCCGGTCTATGCGTGCTGTAATCAGCGTTACTTTACTAACTTTAAAATGTTACTTTTTGCGGTTACTTTCTAAGAGACAAGCAAAGGAATTTCGTCTCAAAGTAATATGGAAAAATAAGATCCTTTGCTAAATGGTTTTTATATTCATAACAACTGTGTTGGCAACCTACATATAATAAAAAAAATTGTAACTCTAGCTAAGTAAATTGTTCTTACGAGTATCTAGGGTTGGGTTCGAACTCAAAGCCACTTGATGCTAACTTCAATCCCTTTAGCCATTACTTAAACCTTACTTCTAGTATGCTTTTGGACCACATTAAAAAAATCTGATATTATAGAAGTTCTTGCATGTCATTCAAACAAAGTTCCCTTACTTAAAAATGTTAAAAATTGATTGTCTAAATTATTTACACATCTCGTACAAAAGACGAATCAGAAGCTTCACAGTTATCTCATAATATTTACGGTAACATCTTGAGTATTCAAAAAAGTTAAGTAGTATCCACAGTAGTAAAATATCTCACTGAGTCACAGATCAAGAACGCCATATGCGCAGGAGTGATGCTAACGGAAATACCTAATCTTTGCATTAGTCTATCGCGAGTTTGCACTTGCTATGGCATCCACGTGTGGGTTCCCGCAAATGTATAACGGAATGCTTTTTGAAAATAATCGTGTTCCGGCCCTTGTTTGATAAAGATGTTCCTTTTTAGTGTGAATAGATAATATTAATACAAACAGGAGCATGTGTTGTTGCTAAGAGACCGGTTGCGAAATATATTTTAAGCTGAATGAGTCCGCGGTTATCGTTGTGAATGGCGAGTAACGCCCTGGAGCAAAGCTAGCCTGAAAAAAATTAGCCTAAGTTACTCCTTATGTCATCAGCTACCGATCAGTAAAAATCCCGTCATAATCGGTCTACCCGTTCCAGAGATTACCCGGAACTAACAGACAAACATTTCAAAAATTGAATTTTTGTTGTAAGTAATGTAGGTATATGCTTTCATATGCATTTAATGAAAAAACTGTTCAATTGGTATAACATACCTACAGACACTTAAATTTTATTTATTTGTATAGAAATAAGGCCTTAGTCCAATTAAAAGTAAGTGAAACCTACGATCCTTATGTAACAATTGAATTTATGATTACTGCGATTCACATCACATCAATAATCTGTAACAATTAACTGATTGACATAGGCCTCCCCTAAGAAATGAGGTTTATGGCTGTTCCGCTTCATTTGCAAAGCTGAGTTGATGTTATGACCAATTTTGACAGATAATAATGCCTGCAGATCTATAGTTAGAAATAAACTTATCAAGATCTGGTTTAAATGCAGAACAGTGTCTGAGGAGACATGTATAATCATTTAATTTACCGCGCTCCCAGTTTGAGTGGCCGTTATAATGTAGGCTGCATTTGATATACTAGCAATTTTATTATTTATTATGACAAATTGTATGAAATTGTCATATGAGTGATTTATTTAATAAGGGATTTGAAATGTTGTTGATTGAGCGACATTGGAACGCAGCTTGGCATAGTTTGTTGCTATTATTATCATAAAATTCTAAATGCATGTATTGTGCTGTTCGAACTGTGAATATTGATTGTTTTATGATTACATTTGAGATTGTAATCCAAGAAGAAGGCGACGTTATTGAAATATTTTCAGAAAGCACCCCACGCTTTGTTACATTAAAATTATTTTCTACTTTTTAGTTTAAAAGCGTGTTTGCTTAGTTTTTGAATTATTTTTTTCTAGACTAAAATAGACTATATTGTTTTAACATTTATTTTTATTTTTATTTTCAAATTAGTGTATTGTCATCGGTCCTCGTTAAATCTACAAAGTTTGAACGAAATCTGGCCGTTTAAAATGGGTCAAAATCGCGCCCAAAGGAGTCGGATACAAACATACAGGTGAAGCTAATAAAAACCATGTAATAATAGCTAGTGAAGTATAGGCATGCCATAATCTCACTTACCCCTTTTGTGGAGTATATATACATTTATATAAAATAATAGGCCTTATTACGAGTATAAACAAAATCGGCTGCGCATTAGTGGCTAAGCGCGAGTGAGGTCACTGCATTAATAGGCCTTGTAAGACAACCTTAACCGCTTCCAACGTGATGTCTATTTTTAGTTAATTGTTTATTTTGTATTGTATACAGTGGGGAAAGGGAAAAAGATTGAAATACACATTAGTATCTGAAAATTATTTTCAAATGCAGCATGTGCCGATGTTTGTCTTACTGGATAGACTAAAAACAAATAAATAAGTTTCATTTGCCTTTAATTCTAAGAAACTATATAGCACTGAAAAGAGAAGGAAAACTTACTAATAACTAATAACTACCAAATCGTCTGATCAGTAGCTGAACCACGTTGTTAATTTCTACTAAACACATTGTTCGTATACATATTAGACTACATTCTTAGAAATTTTCTACTCCAGAATTTTCATCTTATCGGCATAACGTTCTCTATGGCCTTTTCAGCGCCTATCAACTTACTGATCCACTGATTTATTACTATTATTTATTTTTATTAGATATAGGATTATATGCACTATCAAAATGCCAGAGGATTGCTGGTTTCAGAACTAACATTTCTAACTAGTAGTTAGTAGTGTTAGGATTGGAATTGGTGATATTTTAGTATTTTGATAGTGCTTAATATCCGATGTATAATCATAAAATTCTTCTGCTACTTTATTTAGAAACAATAAGTTATTTTCCCTTCACATACTATGGTACCAATAACTACCACAAACTCATATAACATATGCAATACCTCTCATAAATCAACGTGTGTATTTTAATTATGACACCCGTATATATCGCCAGTGTTGATGCCGTGGCATGCATACAAACACACTAACAGACACGTCACGGTACAGTTATAACGTAACTTTGATTGTTACGAGTATGGGCATGCTGGGTTGAGGACGCAACATATCGGCTTAGAGACTTAATAGTATGATTGAATGCATTGCAATTTGACAGGTTGAATTACACATTTAAATTGCTAGATGCTATATCGCTTTTTTATGATGGAATGTCCGAGTTCTACAATGTAATTTTATGACCTTTTGAATCTGAACTCCTCTTTAGTGCAATGGAAAGCTCCATTAAGTTACTTTCATTCCAACGTGCCTTAACGCAGTATGATAAGCCGGTTAACTCCAAACTCTGTAACATTCTAGTTCAATACTGGAAATTATGACAAAGACACATAGGACGCTTTCTTTGGAAGTTAATCTCTTAATCAAACGACACGGTTTACAATACTAAGCTTTAAAAAAAGGAATGGAAAACCTTTTATTAAGACACCCCTCTAAATGTAAACAGTGCACACCTGGTGTACGGTGAATTTAAATCTATTTGAAATCAAGGTCACGTTCGGTTGTCATCTAAATACTCACAATTATCATAAACAATTGAACGAATAACAAACAATACGATGCTCTTGACCAAATCTTGCTGTAATCGTTGACGCATGCGTTCAGTGCTCGATAAGCGTACGCACGATTCTCGCTAACGATGACTGATCGATTGTGTGTTATGATCAACAGTAAGCTGATTTCCTCTTTTCACATAGTTTTTGATATTGTGAGACCTGACACCATTAATAAAAGAGAGACAAGACATAAAAGAGTTGAGCAGAAAAAACAAAGGATTTCATTTTCACATACCACATTTTCTTATCCTCAGACTTCTAAATTGATAGAAGTCCTAATAAAAAAACATTTTCCATGTTCATTTCGATTATACTATCTAAAAATACAGGGTGTTTATGGGAATAGTATCGATTGTCGCACATTACTAATCCAATAAGTAACATCTACTTCATAAATCATTACGATGTGTACACAGCTAGTAAAACTAGTAATGAATGAACCTAAAACCTAATAGTCTTATTTGTTCTATGTATCAAGTGCCAAAATAGTCGTGCAAACTACCAGCCGTGCCAAAACATAAGACCCGTATTTCAGTGTATGACGCAGATATAATTTTCTATGAATACGTGTACATAAATGTGTCACTGTATGTAGACGGAAACTGCGGAAAGTCTTGAAATAAACTGAAATATACTTCCAGCATTTTGAAGAAATATAACATTTCTATTAGAGACGTACTGGCTGGGGTAATTGGCCTGAAGATTTCGTTTATAACTTTAGCTGAGATAATCAAATTTGAATTTTAATGCTCTATAAAATAGCGTCTGAATTAGGATAGTGTCAATAAACCTGTGGTCTACAGTTGGCACATAAACAATTTTAAAACAATGTAAGTAATTTACAAATTTATGTTTCTATTTTTTTATGATTAATGAGATATATAATACCTTATTGATACTTGGATGCCTGTTTTTTATTCGAAAGATTGACACTACCATAATAAAAATCTAGCTCCTAAACGAAACTAAAGCTTAGTTTAAATAGTGGAGCCAAACTTTTCTTTACTTTAATCTTGTTAACGGTAACTATTTCTATAATTATAACTTGATAATCTATCTACTAATTAATTAATTTAGTATTGAAAGTTTTTAACCTTTATTATGGTTAACCACGCTAAGACGAAGAAAGTTTCATATTTAAGCAGTACCGCTCCAGTGTGTGTTTACTTTTACTGGTTTTATTTAAACTAACTTACTTTCTTCTTCTTCTTCTTGTTGTTCCTCTCTAATTACTGGAGGTTGGACATCAGCCCTGAAAACCTCGCTTTGTCCCTGGCGAGGTGAAAGAGTTCCGCGGCGTTCTTGACTCCAGTCCACTAAACTAAACTAACTCCGGTAACTTACTTTAAACAAAGTAAAATGTATTACTAATACACTCGGTCCCAAAAATTACGGGTCAGTCACAAAAATTGAAATACCTCCAGAACTGTAAAAGCTAGATCAATGAAATAAAAAACAGAATAAAGACTTTTTAGTTGCGCTTCTAATAGCATATTATTTAAACTGGTTGATGAAAAAAACTTCATTAGAAAAACAAAATTTAAAAAAATGACTATTTTTAAAAACAAAATTTTTGTTTCATGTCATTATGGATGCTTTCCATTTCTATTCTGTCACAAAAAAAATTATCGTGAACGTCTTCCACGTGCATAATTATTATTCTGTGAGGTGAAGCATGGCAGTCACGCTAGAGGAATGTACCAGAATCCTAACTTTTTTGGAACTTGGGCGGAGCCAGCGTGAAACAGCCAGAAACATTGGTGTATCTTTGTCGACTGTTCAGCGGGTAGTCCAGCGGTACCAAGAGACCGGATCACACCTTAGAAGACCAGGAAATGGCAGACCAAGATGCACAACGGCCAGGGAAGACAGACAACTGGTGGCTACAATGCTCCGAAATCGTTTTCAAACTGCTGTTGGTCTAAAAACTCACTTTATTCGCTTTGGAGGTGGCAATTTAAGCGCTCAAACAGTAAGAAGACGTCTTGCTGAAGCAAATTTGAAACCATTGAGGCCCGCAAATGGCCCCAAACTGGAACGGGGACATCGAATTGCAAGACAGAGATACGTGCGCGAACACCTAAACTGGACACTAGACGATTGGTCTAGGGTAATGTTCACGGACGAGTCTAAATTCATGCTTTATAAGCATGATGGTAGGCAGTTGGTGTACAGAAGACCAGGGGAGCGCTTCCATCAAGCGTGTGTGGAGGAAAAAGTGGCGTACGGTGGAGGCTCCGTACAAGTTTGGGCTGGGATTTCTGCTGAGGCCCGCACCGAGCTGGTGCTCATTCAAAATGGAACTCTAAATGCAGAGAGGTACGTGGAAGAGATCCTCAATGAACATGTAGGTCCTTTCATGGCCAGGATGGACCGGCATGGCATATTAATGCATGATAATGCGCGTCCCCATACCGCCAGAATTGTACATGACTACCTTGAAGAGGTCGGTATCGAACTCATGCAGTGGCCAGCGCGAAGCCCGGACTTAAACCCCATCGAGCACGCCTGGGACGAGCTTCAGAGATGCGTGAAAGGTCGAAACCCCCCACCAATCACGCTTCCCGAGCTCATACAAGCACTGGTGGAGGAATGGGAAGGTATTCCTCAGCACCGGCTCCGAAATTTGGTGTACAGCATGCCTAATCGCCTGGAAGCTGTCAGAAGAGCTCGTGGAGGCAATACAAAGTATTAAATGAAGAAAGTGATGAAAAACAGCAAAAAAACAATCATAAAAAAAATGTAATCTTAAGAAAAATATGACTACTTTAGTTTTTTTTTAATTTAAGATTAATATTGTGGGTGTAACTAAGTTTTATTTTATTTTTTATCTGTATAATTAAATTCTCAATTGAACAGTCTTCGTTTCATTAGGATGGCATACGTAGTTCGGGAGATATTCGGGTTTATGTGACTGACCCGTTATTTTTGGAACCGGCTTTATTTCGATATTTTATTTTTCCCTGAAATACGTCAAAATACATTCATGTTTTATTATAAATTCGACAGTATTTCTGTCTTTTGTGCTTTTGCGATGATTTTATTCTTGGGAAAGGACTATACCTTTACCGAGATAATTATCATATATGAAGCCGAAACCGCAAGCATAAGCTAGTATTTTATAATTTACATCACCATCAGGAGCCTACCTTTTGTAAATCAAAGTCAAAAAGTCACTTAAGAGGTTAAAAAATCATTATACACTAGATATAGCTGAATCACAAGCAGAAATAGGACAAAATTCGTAATATGAAACCCCTTAAACCACATCATAAGCTTTCCAGGACTTTCCTTTTTATGACATTCTTATAGGATTGGAAAGGGACAAACAACAGTACTTAAGTATTCTAAACCTCAGGGCTAATACTAGCCAACCAATAATCTCACTCGTAAATCAAATTCTCAATAGCCTTTAAATTGAGCGTAATACGGGATTTTGTGTGAAATATAAAGCCTTCTTTTATATCTGAGCAATAGAATCTAGGCTTAAGTATTGATAGAATCAGACGTAACAATGGTCTCTCTAAGGAGTTAACGTGCAAGAATCTGGCGCCAGTAATGAGGAAATGTAATGGAATTTTGATCAATAAAGAGGATTGTAAATACATAAAATATCAAGCTTTGTGGTATGCAATTATATCATGGGTACTTACCAGTCTTAATGTGTCTTACCGTAATCACTAAAGATTTGTACTTACGATCGATTCTACACTAAGAACATTTTATTGGACCTCAGAAAACTGTTCTTTGGAGCTACGGTTTCTTGAAGCTTAGCTTATGGTTGAAACAATTTTAATTTCATAAAGTTATGGAATAATACAGCAAATTTTTAACAAGTAATATGTCATTGAAGCTAGTTTAATTAGAAATTATCGAATTCAAAGTCACCAACAATTTGATTTTATTTTGTAATTACTAAATATTTATACCTACATAGAAAATAGTTTAAAATATGCTAGTAACTGAAGGGTATGTAATACTCTGTTATCTATGACATACAACATCAAAAAAAGAAGGTTGTCAATTCGTCTCAATCTATTATTAATTAAGTGATTTATTAGAAAAAATACATATAATTGATCTAACATTAAAGACAGCTGTTCTAAAAACTTAGTTATATTTTGCAATAGCTACAGTTACCTACATACATTAAGTAAATAATATCTTGATACAAAATAATTAATCGTGCTCATAACATTCCATTGTCATGGGTCTAAATCAAAAGACATTTGCCTTGGCAGTCAAGATCGAGAAAGCGCTCGTGTAGATGTTATTCTATAACTTTCATATCGATTTAATTTACCTAGATAGATTTATGAATAAATACAGCCATAGGATATTCAATTTATTACGGCAGTACAATATGGATAAAACAGTTGTAGTGAATTCGTTTACTGGAATAGAGAAAGCTATTAGATACTGAGGTAGTAAATGAAAGATATGTTATTATTCTTAGTTTCATTGTCTAATAAATATAATATAATCTTGCTCAGTTTGTATTATATTGAAGACACAAAACGTATTTTTTTCTCAAAACCTTTTATATATGACCCTTTTCAATTTATAGTAAACAATAAAACGTCACGCCCATTTCTGTCTTTGGGCTTTTAAATATTTGAAGACGGTGCTTAAGTTTTGATTATGTTAGCTTTACTTAAATTAAAAAAAATACTTTAATAAACTTTAGAATATTCTGAATTGACCTACGTAACCTAGCTTGCATATGCTTAAAATAGATAAGAAATTTTGGAGATCTTTTCATGTTCATTTCCTTTCATTACACCAAATATATATTTTTACTTATGTCATTGATAAATTGAAAGTTTTCTCTACAACTTATTTACCATCTTAGCAATGTATATTTAAGTATATTGCTAAAATAGTTCGGTATAATATAATATCGAAACACAATTCCGACAATACAACATCCCTAAACTAATAATTATGTGATAAACTATCGTTTGCGCAGTGTTGCCAGTGATAAATGTCTTCCGAAAGACTGGTATTGCCAGCCGACGACATTTAAATAGGGAGCGGAAATAATACGCTTCCACGCATGAACGGCAGACATGTTGCTTTTGTGTGTTTCATAAATATTTTCTTTACCACATTGTGGAAAAAATTGCTTTACTTTGATTAATGGTGCATTAGTGCCAGTAATGTTTTTCATCTATATTAATATTACAAATTCGGAAGCAACTTTGACTGTTACGGCTAAAGACTTCACTGATTTCAATTAAATTTCGTATAAAGATACTTTGATCCCTGAAGAAGGACATAGGCTACTCTTTACCACGATAATCGGCATAAAGACAGGCTGCGCCGGGCTAAAGTTAGTAGATTGTGTAAAAAGCGTCTGACTTGACACTTGTAGATCGTACAAGCGTTTGTTCCGACCCGGGTATCGAACCAGAAACTTTTAGTACAGCAGTTGCGTACTATACCACTGAAGCAGTCCGTATTTGAAAGAGACGAAGTTTGGTGCGACTAAACTCAAATCTGTCTATGTACGGCCGTATGCACAAATTCGTCATGGCTCCCTTAAAAAAAACATCAGAAATACCTATAACAACGGTGATCACATTAGTCATTTCAGTCACAAATCGAGACAAATTCCAGCAAGTCATTGAGTTACACTATTAGTGTAACCTGCCAAAGTAACTCCACTCAGCCTGATGGAGAGCATGAGTATCGGGTTTCCGTCACAGAAGGCCGGCGAGGATCTACAAGCAGTAAGTGGCCCGAGGTACGTGTGGAGGTTTAAATCATATACTTAAGGGCAGACTAGACAACAGGCAGACAGACGGCCGATGGGGCCAATAGTTCTGGAGTGGCCACGTTCTGGAAGACGGAGAGTGAGTAGGTACCTCCTACAAGGTAGTTCGACAACCTGGTGAATGTCGCGGGAGGAGGGCTTATGTCCAGCCGTGGACGTTTTAAAAGGGTCCCCAAGTTACTTACTTGCCATTACCACAGACATTTTAAATTGCCAACCACAATGTCGAAATGAGATGTTTTCATGATTGTGAGTGGTAGAACTTTCTTGCGAATAAATCGTGAAAGCGAAATTAATTTGTTGTCAATACTATATTAAAGGTATGGCGCACTCTATCCAATTAGACGTCCTAGGTACTACACGACTGATTCACCTACTGCCCACTTCCGACCATGTTGCACTTTTGTCCAACAACTAGTCTCACACACTTAACTGCATACATCATTTACTGTGTGCGTCAAGCTGGAGTTCAGTAGCAGAATTTATCACCTTCAATAAAACAAATTAATTATTGTGAACAGTGGCTACGGTTGGCAAGAGGTCAATAAATAACTTTGTTAGTGTGTGCCCACGCGCAGTTATTGTGACGAATCATTATGACTTTACGAGTTTCGCATATAATAATTCATGGAAACGATTTCTTTGGTTTCTATGAGAATTAAACATAAAAAAATACATTAAGTACGAATGTAAAAAGATTTTAGTATAAGTTGTTAAAATGCGGTGTTAAATCGTATTTCTTTCTTTTTACCGCCTACTATTTTGAAACTTGTTTTTTATATTTTGTAAAGGATAGACTCATTGGTTATAGATAGAGCACTACTGACTTAGAGCTACTTTTAAGAGTAGCAGATGTCCACGGCTCCACCCTTGTCCTATAGGTGTAAAAATAAATGTTAGCCGATTCTCAGACGTACCCGATATCATATTATATCCTCTACTGCTTTAATTAGATCACACACAAAATTTCATACCTATCGGTCCAGCCGTTTTCTACGAGTTTGGGAACAAACACAGCGACACGACAATTTTGTATTATATGTATATATTTTACACTACCACATTATAAAGCACCACATAATTCACGGCAATTTATCAATGCTCTTAGCAACTCAATTTAATGTCTTAGTAAACCTCCTTTCTAAGGAGAGGCCTATGTCCAGCAGTGGACTGTTGAAGGCTGTGGATGGTTGGATGAAACTCTTCAACCCTTTAGAAAACGGTGGGCTTGATTTTCCCGATCTCTTTCTAGTGAAGCGATCGGCTGTTACTTAGAAAAACAAATTGACTTCTTTTTTATATAATAATAAAAAATAAATATTTCGGACATCTTACACACAACGTCATCTAGTCCCAAACGAAGCAAAGCTTGTATTATGGGTCCTAAACAACTGTCATAAAAAATAAATTTAGTCCCACGCGGGGATCGAACCCGAGCCCTCTTGATCGGCAGTCGCAGTGGTTAGCCCACTCGACCAACGTGGCAGTTTGTAATATTCCTGTTTCTGTTAAAGTATTTTTTTATCCATCAAAGGTGTCTTGTCGAGGAGGGTTGTACGCCATCTTGCATGTATATTTATAGAGGCACGTGCGCGTTACTTTCGGTTGCATTCAATTAGTTCGATTTGTTGGAAATCGATTTCACGGAAGTCAGAACTGACGAGGCAGTTTAAAGGATGTATAAATATATTAAATTGGGAATGTTATGCTATTTGGTTGAAGAAATGGGGATGATAACTCACGATTTATTGAGCTTATGAGTTTCATTTTTATAAATCCAAATCTTTTATCTATATAAATTCTGTTCGTGTGTTTGTAATTGGACTCCCTGGTAGACAGATTTTGAAATGGTTTAGGGCCACAGCACACTAGCTACTTTTAGCATCGGCGATCGGCAACTAGTCGCTTTAAAAAGCTACTAGCTTCTAAAGAAGCTAAATACGGCGACCGAACGCTCTTCACCGCACACTTAAAAACGCTAAACGCGGAGATTGAGTCGCTTTTTAGAAGCGCGACACAGCAGCTGAACGCTACTCTCCGCACACATTCAGATGCCGGTAGCATCGATTTGGCATCCGAGCAGTCGCTAAAACGCGCGTTTCCGATACCGCGATCGAACGCAGGAAGTCGCTAAAACGCGATGCAGCATCGACGCAGTCGCCAAATCGCCTATCGCCGATGCTAAAAGTAGCTAGTGTGCTGTGGCCCTTAGATTCGCTGTGGTACTGCGATGAAGTTTTGGGATTTTAAAATTGGTCGGTACGAAGTTCGCCGGGTCGGCTAGTTTAAGAGTAAAATTCCGAGAGAAATCTTTAAAGAAAAACGGTGGCAATGCATCAAAGTTTCGAGTGAGGTTTGGTTAAATATTTTTTAATTAATGTAATTTGACTAAATGTCGATAACTAATATTATTTTACTAAGATTAGTTAAAAAAATGTATTTAGATCCTTATACAATTATGTTACAATTCCTTTCTTCTTCCTAGCCTTTATTCTCAATATTATTTGGGGTCGGCCCTGAATTTCAGTTTTTACACTTAGTGACTGGCATCGGACCTCCGCAACCTTAAGGGAGAATTGAAATTCGAATTTTGAACTGGTTATCAGTATATTTCAAGACACTGACATCCCAATAACGATTGCCATATATGTTCATGACAACTGGGACGGCTTAACGTGCTCTCCGAGGCACGGGCGTGAATCACCGCCGAACTTCCATACTCCGGGCTGCTATTAAAGATTTCCTGTAAGAAAACCCAACAACACTTCTTGACCCGACCCGGGATTTGAACCGGAGACCTCCTGATTAGCAGTCGCATATGCTAATCACTAGACCAACGAGGCAGTAAAATGTCACAATAAGATTGAGTATTTGAAGCTTACAATGGGTGCAAGTAAATACGCCGCTGAGGGCAGTATATGCAGTAAGTAGTATTCAATGGAAGTATTAAAGTAGATGTACTTTGTAACGTAAACTAAAATTAATCAGTATTAGACTTCGTGTTTATAGAAAATCTTACTATTTATGGATACTTGAACAGTCATTTACAATGATTTGTGAATATATCATAATAGAAAAGACGTTAGCAATATTTTATATGCATTTGCTATAGACACAATAATATGAGACTAATATGGGATTTAAAGATTTACACTTTAGATACTGTAAAGAGCATGTACTTCCATAACGAACTGAAGTCTTGATATTTGAAAAAATAAGATCATATTGATATTTTTATAGTAACTGTTACACGTACTTTTTGTTGTGATATTTTCTTATTCGCTTTAAGGTTATTTAAAAAGTTACTACACATATTTATTATAGTGCCAAAATAAGTTTCATTCAAATCATAACTTAGAATGAAATGAAGAAATTCTTTGTTATTAAAACTTTTGGGTATGTAAATATTAAATATTGTGTAATTTTCAGCATATACCAAAAAAAATTAATGTTTATCAATACATATTATAATACAAAGTTCTTTGCAGCGTATATCTGTCTGTCTGTTCGCGATAAACTTAAAATCTACTGCACTGATTTTCATGCTGTTTTCAGCAATAGATAGTATAAAATGTTTTTTAAATACCTATTTCTACACGTGCTAAGCCTGGGCGACCCGTTATTGTTGTATAAAAAGCTACATCGAGACTTCAAATTATTCTTCGACAGAAAAATAGACCATTCGTCTCGAGACACCTTATTACTTCACAGTAACGTGTTTTCATATTCACTTGTATGTTTATTTTTAAATTTTAGCAGTTGTTTAATTTCTTATCAGCCTGCTACACATCTTGAGCTAAGATCAAAATTTCCATCTTCGCGCCAACATGCTCGGCATTCAGCAGCAAATTAACATACTTGTCAAATTACCATGTCTTCGGAACGATAGAATTCAAATTTCGCAACTGTCAAACAACCGGAAATGACGTTTCGGATTACTAGAAACGACGTTCGTCTTCCGCCTTCTAGCCGCCATCTTAATTGAGAAAAAGGCCGCGCACGCGCAATATTCGAAATCCGAAGAGGAAACGGATGTAGCGCGGTGTATCTTTTTTTAATATTTTTATATTCCCGTCGCGACAAAGTATTAAAAACATCGTCTTTTCATCTTTAGTGTGGTTATAGTTTCTCATATCTCGTATTCGTCTTTGAAGTTGTCACATAAAGGGAAAGGTAACGACCAATTAGGTATTATGCAATCAATTCTTTTAATTAAGTGTGTTTAAAAATGCGTTTTCTGTAGTTTGATTAAGATTTAAACTTGAATGTCACATCAAAAAACTGCTTATTATATTATGTGATTATTATATTGGTCTAACGATAAAGTCTGATCAGCCAGAGGACGTAGATTTGATTCCCATTCCGAACAAATATTGTGTGATGAATGTTTGTTCCTTGTGTGAATATCATTTATTTTTGTAATGCAATACATATTATTTAAATTAGTTATTATCTTTCAAGTATTTTTAATCTTTAAAAAAGTGAAAAAGCATTAAAAAAGTAAAAAAAAGCGGCCAAGTGCGAGTCAGACTCGCCCATGAAGGGTTCCGTATCAGCAAGTAACATCATATAAAAGTTCTTGTAGTTCGTTGTAACTTAGTGTATTGATTGAATGAAAGGTAAATTGCGGTTTACGATTTATGACGTATTAAAAAAAAACTACTCAGTAGATCTCGTTCA
The DNA here is from genome assembly GCA_932526445.1 of Phragmatobia fuliginosa. Classification (NCBI taxonomy): domain Eukaryota; kingdom Metazoa; phylum Arthropoda; class Insecta; order Lepidoptera; family Erebidae; genus Phragmatobia; species Phragmatobia fuliginosa. The sequence goes on along the minus strand of OW052078.1, from coordinate 13,927,824 downwards.
AACCAATTTTCGTTGGTAGTTTGCATGGTAATGTACAACATATATTTTTTTAGTTTTATCACTCTCTTATTTTAGAAGTTAGAGGGGGGGGGGGACACATTTTTCCACTTTGGAAGTGTCTCTCGCGGAAACTATTCAGTTTAGGAAAAAAATGAAATTAGAAACCTCAACATCATTTTTGAACACCTATCCATAGATACCCCACACGTATAGGTTTGATGAAAAAAAATTTTTTGAGTTTCAGTTCCAAGTATGGGGACCCCCAAAATGTATTGTTTTTTTTATTTTTATATAAAATCTTAATGCGGTTCACAGAATACATCGACTGACCAAATTTCAACAGTATAGCTCTTATAGTTTCGGAAATAATTGGCTGTGACATACGGACGGACAGACAGACAGACGACGAATCTATAAGGGTTCCGTTTTTTGCCATTTGGCTACGGAACCCTAAAAAGAAACGGGTTACATATACTAAATAGTAAACCCTTATAGTATCTAGTTTTTAAGTATGTATTATAGTTAAAAAAAGTCATGCATTAGGAAAATTCCTGTATCGCAGGAGACTTTACAAGCCTGCCTTTGACGCATATAAAATACACTCAAACTCAGAACTGCACTTAATTAAAAGCAGAAATTGTTGCCCCATATGGGATTTGAACCCACAACAGTCAGCACAGTAAAAAGCGGTAAAGTGGCCGTTTAAACCACCATATGAGCCATGCAATCTAATCAAAACTAGAACATTTATGTTCTCATTGTGAACATAATTATGACGTACTACGCCATCTAGTTCAAAATTAAGCAGAATCTATACTGTGGTTCGACAAGTGCTATCAACACAAATATGACACTTTTTTTTATTTGCAAATCCTACAAACAATTGGTCCGAGCCCGAAATCAAACCCGAGACCTCAAGCACAGCAATCGCATACGCTACCACTGAACCACCGAGGCAATTATATTAGTTTTTTTATTATTCATCACGAATAACTAAACTGCTTATGAACTGAGCATAAAATCACAGGAAACGGGACTATTTCTACGTGTCACGCCGACGTATCCAATATGACGTCTGTCACGTGATATCCCATAGTACATTACTAAGATATACCGTCGAGAAACACACCGTGCACCTTTATTTCTTTGGAAAAAGGTTCAAAGTTCTTTGGCGTAAGATGGTATAGTTAGCTGTAAGTATAAGTATCGCTTTTGCTTGACATTGATACTTGACGCTTTACTTCAAGTTATTTTGTACGTAGCGGTATTTTTGAGGGGAGCTTGTTTTAATGTTTGACAACTTGGATTATTGAGTATGTCTAAGGAAGCGTAACTATATTTTAATTTAAAATTTATTATATGTCCTTTTTATCTCATGAATTAGTAGGTAGTAGAGCCAAGCTGATTTTAGCACGAATGGGCCGGCTCAACCGGGGGCCGACACAACTACCCTCACAAAGAACACCATCTCAATAATGACAGCATTCTTGACGTCGTATTGCGTTGGTGAGAGTAAGGCTGCCAGAGGCCAGGAGAATGTTGCAGAAACATCTGACCAGTATGCCATGGTATCACCATGCTGCATTGCTTACCCTCACAATGAGGATGGTGACCCCTACTCCTGGATTCTACTCATGCTTTACATCAAGCAGAGTAGAGTGACTTTGGCAAGGTTAAATATATGTATATATAAAAAGATATGATTATTATACTTTTGGCATGTAGACTGTTGTAGAGAATTAAACCATCGTCTTACGTCTTGGCTTTATACTGTGAGAGCTGTGAAATCATGAGCAAAACATTGTGTATAACTGTAACCTATTCAGTTCCTTTCCGATGTTGATATAAGTGTTTAGCGGATTCATTTCTTACTTGATTCTGCACCAAGCAAGACCAAACGCAATCCGCGTCGAAGAGCACTGGGCCAAAATAGTGTAAAGTGTTGCCATCGACACGATAAGAAGAAGATTTCTTACTTTGATTTTTTCGAGAGCTACACTCTAGTCTAGATATTTATACTTCTTCGTCCTAGCCTTTACTCTCAATATTATTTGGGGTCTGCTACTAGCTCAACCGGTTTTACCTGAACATCAGTTTTCCACGGAGCGACTAGCATCGGACCTCTGCCATCATAAGTATGAACAAATAGATAGATATTTATTCAAATAACTAAAATTTTAGTGTCTGTTTTCGATTTATAATAACAGCTGTTTACGAAACTCATATGTTTACAAAAACCCAGCAGCAGCTAACACCGCAGGAATCAGCTAGTAATATACAAAAGAACTAACCATCTAACATTTAACACTCGAGAGCCAAGGTATTACCGATTATTTCGAATAACTAAAAGTGTGTATTTCTAGAATTAAAATACAACATTGAAACATCAAAAATGTTTATACTACACCTGATCGGAACAGTAGTCAATATTCCCTGAAAATGAAAAGAGAAAGTTAGTCTTTTCCTTGACCTAAATAAGCGGGAGGAAAAAATGTATGAAAAACCATTTCTAACGTGTTTTAGCGGGAGAGAAAGTTGTATGAATTTTCATTTCTCATGTGTTATCTTATCTATGGCGCGCGCCTGTCAAGGAGTTTTCATATAATTTAAATATGGAATCTCCGTGCCACAAACTGCTCCCTCGCTAGTAATCGGTTCCTTTCCTCCCTCGGTGAACAATGTACTATTGCTTGTAATATTCTCGATAAGATTACATTAAACTTTCAGTTCACTTAGTTAATGAATGCACCTTTACGTAACATAAAAGTTGCAACCAAAACCCACCAAAAGCTGCTCTTTGATGTGGTTACCTCGTACATTCTGAGCGCTTTGATATTTGAACCACAGAATCTTGTTAATATTAAGGTTACTTCAGTAGTTGGTGAATGAAAAGAAAGTATTTATTGATTCTCGGGTTATTCTTTGACTATTAGTCTATTGTCTATATACAATCTTGACTACCAAGCCAGTCGTCGTAGTTTCAAATTCCACCCAGAATAAATAGTTGTTTCATATCCATACTCACCCTCTCTATCTGTAACGCTTTCATGTCTAAACAGCTGCCTCGATTGCAATGATATTTGTCATAAAAATATTTTCATGACAAATATCTTTTTTGAGAACGTACATAGCATGGGCTACATTTTACCGAGACAAACAATATACACACAGTCGGAACCACGAGGAAAAGCTGGTAGTTAATACGTAATGTACTTGTACTTAAAAATACATAAGTAAGTATTTAAGCAGTATAGTTATCACAGTACAGACTATCGAGATATGAGTCAGACTGCTGTCTGTGTGTAAGGTTATCAAGGAAAATGTATTTAAGAGTAATTTTCTTAAACCAATTCCCTTTGATCTTTTTCATTCAATTGACTGCGGTCGCCACACCGCTTCCTACTGCGCCAAGTGTCGTGGGTTCAAATCCCACGTGGGATAACACTTTGTGTGATTCACAATTTGTTGTTCTGAGTCTGGGTGTTCTTTGTGTCCGTTACGTGTATGTTTGTAAAGTCCCCCGCGACACAGGAATTTATGTTCCTAATGCGGGAGTTGTCTTTTTAAAAAAAGAAAAAAAAAGAAAAAGATCTCTATGTAAGTGTGTATTATGTATGTGAGTGTTTACAATAATAAAAACAAATGTTCAATAACAAAGACATCTCAAGAACAAAGAGTTATCCTCAAAATAATTAGTTCGTGATATTAATTATTATGTACTAAGCGTGTAGTCTCTTATATTGTTACCTACTGAACGTATAAGGTATGAGATTATGTGAGGAATAACTATGCCAAGTCTTCATTGTTGGCTGCAAGGATTGTGTGGTGGTTTAAGTTTTTGACTGCACGGTTGGCCTAGTGGTTTAAGCGGTCGCCACGCCGCTTCCTACTGTGCCAAGTGTCGTGGGTTCAAATCCCACGTGGGATAACACTTTGTGTGATTCACAAATTGTTATTTTGAGTCTGGGTGTTCTTTGTCTTACTGCTCTGAGTCATCAACAACCCATAACGCTCCATTGCTGGGGTCGGATCTCCTCTGAGGAGTGGGTTAAAGCTATACATTCTCACGCTGGCTGAGTACGGGTTAGGATCTGAGTATTCTACGTTCAAAACCCGCAATGGACAACACTGTGATGCGTGAAATCTAAAACTATGCCTGCAGATTTTTGTGGCAAAACATGATATTATATTAACAGTGCAGTAAACCCTAGTTTTAGTAACAATGTTCACAATGTTTGTAATTAATTTAATTGATCCAATTAACGTTATTATTATATATTTCCTATGTTTTTTTTTCAATTTTCGGCATAGGTCTGGCTGGAATAAAAACTCTGTTTGTTAATAATAATTAAGGTAATTTTTTATACATTCCGATTCCTAATATTTTTCAAGCCCCATAGACCATTCAATACTGCGTAGTACAACTACGCACAAATGTCATCGATTCATTCATAACGGTCGAAGGACGAAGACCATTGATTATGATAACTTCCTTTTCCTGGTTACCTTATACATAGGAACCATTGGTCCCTCTAAATACGTAGTGTTTCCGATACATTGTAGCCAATGGAGGGATGTATACGCTATAAAAAAGTAGTTCAATTGACGGCCCTATACAGACATATTTTATAGACTTACACTTTGATTAACGGTCGCTTGGGTACTGAATTACCTGATACTAAATATACATCTATACAAAAAAATTAAATTGGAGTGTATGTATGTGATATCAAATTAACAGTTTTTTATTATATACATATGAAAGTATACTCAGCTAATTATTCATATAAATGAAGAATTTTCATTGTGTTGAAATAATGGAAAAAAATCGGCCAAGTGCGAGTCGGACTCACCCATGAAGGGTTCCATACTAAATATATTTTTTCCGAAACGTTACGTTTGTCATCGAAACGCTAAGAAGAAGAATGGAAAAAAAAAAACTAAAAATTTATATGTTTGGATGAAATTATTACTTATTTCTCAAGATTTAAGATCTCTATTCTCGTTGTTGATAATACTTTGTTATAAGTGAAACCGATAATATCGATATCTCTGTCTCACAGATGACTACTATTATTCTATAACACAAAACGTGCAACCATTCTTGTACTATAAATAGTATAAATTATGTCTTTATAAAAATACTCATTTACATGTGAATTTAAATGTAAATATTAATTATTGTTTCATTAGAGAATTACTATCTACTGAATTAATCTACATATTCAGATAATTCTTAATAATTTTTTTTTATATAAGCCTACCAAAGTGACTTTACTCTGTCTGATGGAAAGCATGAGTAGAATCCAGGAGTCGGAGTTACCATACTCATTGTGAGGGTAAGCAATGCATCATGGTGATCCATACCATGGCAGCTTATTCAGATGTTTCTGCATTATTCTCCCGGCCTCTGGAAGCCGGGAGAATAATGCAGAAGATTGGGCCTCCGGTCTCACACTCACCAACTAAATACGACAGCAAGAATATATCTTACTCTCACTCGTTTGCCAATTACGAGAACAAATGAAAAATATATTTTTGGCTTCAATCCTAGTATAATTAAAAGCCCTTAAATAATAAATTAAACGGTGTTTTTTTTTCACCGTGTGCAGAATTTTTATGATTTGTGCGGATTTACGAACTCCGTACAAATAGTAAAAATGATAATGAATGTTTAATTTCATTGTTATCTGATTGATTTATATCTAATTGAATTCTTTAACAGGTCTCGTAAATTTTTAAGAACACAATAGTTTTAGAAAATCAATTTCATTAAATAATTCAACAATTGTTTTGAGATTTTTGCAACTTTCACACATACACATCTGTTTGTTTTACAGCGGGACTTATCAGCAGTATTTATTTTACTTTTACTTAGATAGTTTCAATTTGTTTAGTTGTGTGTGTAGCAATAAATATATCCACGACACAGTTGTATAGCTAAAAGATGAGTTTATAACAAACAAACAAATGTCTGAATGTTTTTGTAGATAGTCCCGAATTATCCCTTACACCTCCAATTGTTAACACCCTTAATGGTATCCCGTTAGGGTATACATTACAGAAAACAATGGGATCCCACATTCAGCACCTTGGTGGTCCGTACGTGGGATTTAGAATTAAAGAAATAACGAAGAGTTTCATTCGTGACCATATTTAGGAACTCTTAGAATGGATTACACAAAAGGTTCGAATACAATAATCATGAAGATGATTGATTACACGAATGGCATAGTGATTTACGCGGTTCTCTCACCGTTTTCTACTACGATGAGTGCTTTGGGTTCAATTCCCATATGGAAGTACTTACACTTTTGTGTGATGAAGAAAATGTCGTTCTGAATCTGGATATTTATTATGTTTCATATATTTTTGTAAAGTTGTCCGCGACACAGAAGTTATTCTAGTTCAGGAGTTGTCCTTAAATATGAAAAATAAATATGTTCTTATTGTACATGTAGATAGCTTGTATATTTTCATTTAAACCTTAATATTTTAGGTGATTAATGAAATAAATTAAAATAACATTCCAATTCACACAAATATGTTCCATAGATTCCCATTCCCATAGATTTCATTCTCATGAGTTAGGCAATTTGACGCAGACCAAATAAAGGAATGTCGTTCGATTTTTAAAACTAATAATATCATTTGTCACCATGTTTCTCACGATTCCTTCCAAGAGGCTATTGTTTTTAAAAATATACAAAAAAATAATGGTCCGGTTTTTGGTTTTCAAGTTTTTGTGACCCATGGGTGCCTTGCATCTGCTCAACACATGCAACCACTAAATCGATGGTTAAGGACTTCGCAAAATATAGTGATGACAAAGTTTTGTTGTCGATTAATAATTTGTGTTAATTATTGAATTATTTCATGATTTCATTTCTTTTCGATATTTAGTTTTAATATGCATTTTGTAACATACAAGATTATAGCTTTTACGTTTTAGAAAATGTTATAATAATTATGTATTAATAATATATTTCTAAAATGTACAAATATGATCATGATCAGACAAAAGAATTTGTTAACATTTGTAGTTTCTGTTATTTTTTTTTACCTTTACTTTATTCCTTTCTTGTTACGTGTAGGTATATTTTGATGTCCGACTAGTTTCGAACTTGACGCAGAAAGTGTTTCTTTACATATCGTGTAATAAATATAAAATTTAAGTTTTTATATAGTTTGTTACATAATGTAATTGAAATGTAAAACGCAAAGTGCAATTTAATAACTTATCTAAATAAATTCTAAGTAAATTGCAACCATGTTCACTTAAAATGATAAATTTAAAAGAGTGATGATTAAACTTATCGATATCGACATTTTTTGTGTACTTTGATTATCACGTCATTACTCCGAGCCATAATTCACAGGCCACAAATCTCAATGGCAGTTAAAATTTCAGCCGGGCCAACAAAACAAAGCGTGGTTACTTTGTAAAGTTGTTACATGAGCATTATTGAGGTATCCACCATACACTTGTGCATTTACTCGTAAAAGTAAGTGAAACATATTTTATTTACTGACCCGTAAAGAACACTATGATTTATTTTGAAAATTCTAGTGATCATTTCATAGACCCCATAATAACACAGAGACCTTACTACGAAAACCACCAGCTAAGTTAACTTAAAAAAAACAAGTATTCAACTTAATATACAGTTGCAGTTTTGACTTGTGGATTTTTAAAATATTACCTCTAACATAATACTACTTTAGTGGTAATTTCATTAGTAGTACTCGGCAGAGTATAAATAAGGACTTTGTATTTTATAAGCATTTCAATTCAAAAATATTTATTTAAAAACGATACGAATTTTCGTTCAATCGACTGGCATTGGACCTCCATCAAAAAGAGAACTGAAATTCGAAGATTGAACTAGTTGTCAGTATATTTGAGGGCACTGACTTCCCTATAAAGAATGCCATAGATGTTCATGACAACAATGCTACGTAGCATTAGCAAATTATGAATTTTACACATCGAATACATTTAAATCGTTCCCTCGATATATCAATTTGTGTTTCAACACATAATTCTTCTTTTTGTCTCAGATGATGGCACTTTGATTTGTGCATCCTTTGGCATTATTCATAACTGTACGTGTTCTCATGTAAAGATAAGTAATATATGTATATCTAAAATCTTTCTCTTAAAATACTGCATATGAATAACTTTAACACTCAGTTACAGCCCTAACTTATAACCCTATAACGCAGAGCGAAAGTCGTTATGCACAAACACTTAAAATAAAAACCAAACCCGTCAATGCTCATTAAAATCACGTTTCAGGCCAAAAATAGAGTACAGTTTGCGAAGGGACACCTGAACACTATAAATCTACTGGTATATTATTTTAACACGCCCTCCTGTTGCTAATGCATTTGCTATATCTTGCCCTCAAATGTCTTAGGGGTTGAGACCTTGTTTTGTATACATGTATGTATATTTGAAGCAAGCGTTATGTAATAAACGCAAGAGTACGTCTCTAGTAATAGAAAAAAAATTACCAAGTGCATGTCAAGCCATGCATAGAATAGGGTTCCGTAGTCACCCATAATGGTAGGTAGACTTAAAATTATGTACAATTATGTTTACTTATTATTTCTTGTACGAAGTTTTCATAGTAAGTGCATTTTACAAGTTAGGAGCCTATAAGTCCTGAAATAAGAAAGTTATCAAAACCACTATAGTTTTGTTTGAAAGTTCTATATATGGACTACTATCATGAGGCTTTTCAGATTTTTTAACAGGGCCGTTTAGGTTTTTTAAGGGGAGGTTTTTTTGGTTTAGGTTTTTTGTTTGTATATCATGTATTTATCTACAAAACAAGTATGTTTATTTATTTATATCAGTTATTTACTACCCCATGAAACAAGCTCTGCTTAGTTTGGGATTAGATGATGATGTGTGTAAGATGTCCGAAATATTTGTTTATTGTTCCCAAAATGATTTACTAGAATAGATGCAAAAAAAACTATCAGTTTTGAGTATAATGTCATAGAAAAAGGCTTATCCCATGAAAACTCTATTGCATTTTCGACCAGAATGATAATATTATATTCACAAAGTAGGCATAATTTATGTACCATAGTAGTATGGTATGGTAAACTACCTCTATGGCACAGTGGTAAGGTATGCAACTGCTCGTTGACGTATCGTTCGCTCGTTGAAATATTAATACACGCATGATATTCAAAAAATTGAATCGAAAAATTTCGTGTACTGTAAATATATTTATTTTAATCTTAATCTTGACTTGCACGTGACCTGCGTTGTAAGTAACAACAGGCCATTCGCATTCAGGGCCAGCAGTGGAAGGGTTAAATTTATGAGCCGAGAAATTCATGGTTAAGGGACATACCATATTTAATAGTGGATAGTTTATAATCTTGAAATACATTATACATGAACGGATGTATAAGTTTTAGTTCATTGTATATAAATAGGTATCAGTCGTCACCGTTCGTGTGACATAGAGCCAAAAAAATAAATAACGTGAGTTTGTTCACAGTATACATAATCTAAGGCCCTCTTAGCCAAGTTGCCCCAGGTGATTAGAAACAATCATCGAGGGTAAGTAACAGTGGTTAGTAACTGGATCGGTGACCGTTAGTGGCACGATACCATGAGCGTCTTCGTAATTCGAAGGTCACGATCAACAGTTTGTCCCAGTTGAATAACAAAAGCTTAGTTGGAAGTCTTCGGGCCGTTTAAAAACATCCAAATCCAAAATACTTTGCCACAACGTTGTCTTGACAAACCTTAACCCGCACTCGGTCAGCGTGGGGTGGGCCTTAACCCTCTCCTGCAACAAGACCCGAGCCCAGCAGTGGGACGTTATGTGGTTGTTGATGATACATAATCATGATTTAGCTAAAATTTCAACACGATATACATAACGCATAGACCAGAAGACAATTTGAAGACTGAGCGTGGGTGGGTTCCCTACGAGGTCGTCCGAAGACTTTTTGAAGATCGCGGGGAACCGTTAAGTGTGGGCAGCACAGGACCGGTTGTTGTGTGGAGCCTTGGTAGAGACCTATGTCCAGTAGTGGAAATCTTCTGCTGATGATGATGCTGACATAACGAACTTTAAAGGTGGCTTCTATTTATTCTTTGTCATTATAATGTGTCACAGCGAAGCATAATATAGTACAGTTTTAGTTGTTAGTGAAGGTATTATCCTCCAGCGAAAGAATATCATAATAATCTTACTAATAATAAAACTTTGCTTGTTACAGATAAGGAGTATTTGGAATTCGAGGCTTCGATAAACGATAGATTACGATTGACGTGTAGTTTAAAGCCGACCACGGAGAAAGGTGCAATTCTATGGTATAAAGATGGACAACTGGTGGATACTCAAAGAAGCAGGGTGATGCAACAGCGGCAATGGTAAGTGACTTTTATTAAAATAAAGGCAAGAACAGAGTAGTATTAAGTTTTGTTGGTTTCTGTAGTATGTATATCCTTCTATGTAATCGTTAATGGCCGATGACCGCGGTGGATGGGGGAGCATTTTGTATGAGGGCTGCGGAACGCACGACAGGGGTTGGTTCCGGACTCTGGCGGACAAGCGTGAGAAGCGACAACGGGGAGACGAGGGGGTCTCGCTTGCTCGAGCCTCGGACGGTCCTCTGTATATGTGTCAAGCGTGTGGACGCTGTTGTCGCTCCCGTATTGGGCTTTACAGTCACACCAAGAAGTGTCGAAGAGGCGCTGTCTAAATCATCTGTAAAGATGGAAAGGCCTATTATATATATAATCGTTAATAGTCGACGTATCAGTGTCACGACCGCACGTGTACTGGAGATGACATAATGCTTCCTTCTCATTCATTCGAAGATACACAGGTACAATGACCGAGTGAATGAATGACTGAGTGACACATATACTACAGGTTCTAACTTGCACAGTGGAAACAACTACCGTTTCTTGAACTCGTGGACATCTTCTGATTCTTCTTAGTTTCGAACATGGAAGTTTTAAATATTTCGCCCAATTTATTTTAACGGAGCGGTGAATGAGGAATCCGCAATCTAGAAATCTATTATTTTGCTAATATTTGCCACATTGTTCGAGTTATTGCTTTCACTATTCAATGAAATTCACACATGAAAATCTCCATTTTCGTATTTGTATTTCGCATTTTTGTATTTCGCATTTTCGCTTTCTCTTTAGTAGAAATAGATAATAAATAGATTCAATATCATTTTTAGTCAGCAAAGGATGAATATTTAATATCCTCATATCTCCTTCGATGATTATTCCTTATTTCAAGAGTCACTTTTCATTCTAAAATGGTATAAATTCCTGAGGCAAATGTTTCAAAATCATCCAACTGTAACAGTTCATAAATCGGAGCCATTCCAAGCGCATCTAAATTAACATTTGCACAAATTTCTCGAAACTCACTGAAATAGAGACGTAGCAATCCTGTAACAATATTTACATAAACATAGGTACACAATATCACGTATAGTTGAATTATGTGTTTCTATTTGCGATGCCAAACATTGTGTAGATTATAGTAGTAGTCACTTTGGCCAAATTTCTACTTAGTTGCATCTAGTGAACTCTATGAAAAAAAGACGAAAAAGATAGTACTTGATACTCGCTTAAAGGCATACTATGCCACTGAATTGATTTCTATAGTACATTATGAGGTTATGTCGAAATCGATTTATGATCTTAGTACTGACATATTTCTATTTAGAAAACCTTCATCATCAAAAAAATCAATAAAAAAAAACTATACATATATTGAAGAAATCCCGTAGGATTAGATAGTCTCTAATCCTATCTATAGTAGGTAGAATTAAGCTGTTAATTGATTGATTCAAATTACTTAGTAAAACTAAATACAGATATGTACAAAGACGTAGCAAGTATTCATTATATATCATAAATGGCAATAAAACAAATAAAACTGTTTCAGGTTAAGAATAAAAGGGTTCCGAATCAAAGATGAAGGAACTTATACGTGCCGTACTGACACTGATGGCATTAAGGAGATGTCTGTGGTTATAAAGCTGAAGCAAAACAGTTTTCAAGATCTGTCTGGTAAGTTTCGAGCCAAAATATGAACATTTTCAAAAAAAAAACTAGAACCTGAATCTCATTTTAACGTAAGTGGTTATAATATTTTTAGAAATGATAGGTTAGATGGGTATGGAGGTGTTGCTGTTATCGTTTGTAAATCCATTAAAGTTCAGCAATGTTTCTTTTCTATACGAAATTCTGGCATAGAAATTATTACAATTAAACTTTTAAACTGCAATGAAATTAAAAATATTGTGTTGTTGTATTGCCCTTCTTCAGTGCGTACAAGTTTTACTGATTGGGAACAAATATTTACGATATTTTCAAGTAAATGTATAATCGCAGGTGACTTTAATGGCCACCATACTCTTTGGTCTTCTAAAACCGATGTAAGAGGAATACAGATTTACGATGCGTCTTTAGATGCTGGATTTACTCCGCTGAATGACGGAAGTTCTACAAGATTATGTTTAGTAGATAATGTAGTCCAGAAAACGTCACCTGATGTGACCTTTGTGTCAACGGACCTGTCTGTTTTATTAAAATGGGAGGTAATGAACGAAAATCTGGGCAGTGATCATCTTTTTATTAAAATTTCCTATAAATGTGGTAACCAGTTCAACCCTTTTCCCTTCAGTAAAAGGAGAAATTTTAAATTAGCAAAATGGACACAGTATAGTAAGTCATTAGAAAAACATTTGTCTCGATCCGTAGATTCTGTCAATGTACAGGGCATGTACAATAATTTTATAAACCAGGTAAATAGAGCGGCTGATGAACACATACCGTCCGTTAGAAGTAGTGATAATCCAAAAAGGAGATTTTGCCCTAAGCCCTATTGGAATCCAAATCTCTCACATTTAGTTGCACAGCGTAGGTTAGCCTTGAAAAATTTCAGACGAAATCCCATACCAATTAATCTGATCATACTCGAACAAAAAACTAAAGCTGCCAAGATTGTTATTAATCAAGCAAGATCGAAAGATTGGCAAAATTACTGTAGCAGCATCGATGCAAGAACGACAAACTCTGAAATGTGGAAGCGTATGGGTTGGGTGAAGGGAGTCAGTTCAGCCAGGCAACAAGTTTCAAATGATCAAAAGACTGATCTTCTTTCCAATTTAGCTCCAGATTACGTATGCCCAAAGCCCCTCGATTTTAAATCTAAAAATAATTTACTCGAGTCTGACTTTACTTTACAGGAAATGTGCCATTGTTTTAAACGAAAGGATACAGCTCCCGGTAATGACGGTATAACATACTCACTTATATATCATTTATCTCCCTCAAGCAAACTATATTTATTAAACCTATATAATTTCATATTAAATACCGGCATTGTCCCTTCACAATGGCGTGACATCTTAGTGGTACCAATTCCTAAAAGTTCAACTAGTACTATTCATCATCATCATCATCATCAGCCTATCGCAGTCCACTGCTGGACATAGGCCTCTCCCATTGCACACCACTGTGATCGATCTTGGGCTTCTCGCATCCAGCTCCTGCCAGCCATCTTACGCAGGTCGTCACTCCACCTCGCCTGTGGGCGTCCTACACTACGTTTACCGAGACGCGGTCTCCACTCAAGAACTCTTCTGCCCCAACGGCCATCAGTTCTGCGGCTAATATGGCCAGCCCACTGCCACTTCAGCTTGCTAATCCGGTGGGCTATGTCGATGACCTTAGTTCTCTGACGGATCACCTCATTTCTGATACGATCTCTCAGAGAAACGCCGAGCATAGCCCTTTCCATAGCACGCTGAGCAACTTTAAGCTTATGGACCAACCGTACCGTAAGTGTCCAGGTCTCGGCTCCGTACGTCATGACAGGTAGGACGCACTGATTGAAAACTTTCGTTTTTAGGCATTGTGGGATCGACGACGAAAAGACTCGACGTAGCTTTCCAAACGCTGCCCAACCCAACTGAATTCTTCTATTCACCTCATCCTCGAGGTTGTTTCTACCCAACTGCAATGTCTGCCCAAGGTAGACATATTTTTGAACAACCTCGAGAACGGTATCGTGTACTGCAACCGGTTCCGGTAGAACATGTTCATTGAACATGACCTTGGTTTTGTCCAAGTTCATCCGTAGGCCGATGCGCATAGAAGAATCAGCTAGGTCATTCAGCATCTGTTGCAGGTCCTGCATTGTCTCTGCCATTATGACGATGTCGTCCGCAAATCGCAAGTGAGAGATGTATTCGCCATTAATGTTAATGCCACGTCCTTTCCAGTTTAGCGTCTTGAACATATCCTCCATTGCATTTGTGAACAATTTCGGGGAAATAACGTCCCCTTGTCTCACTCCTCGATGCAATGGTATGGACCTTGTTTGCTGATTCTGTACTTGGACGGACATGGTGGCGGTATCGTAGAGACATCTCAGCACTTGGATGTATCGCCAATCTACCTGACAACGCTGCAGGGACTCCAGAACAGACCAGATCTCAACCGAGTCGAAGGCCTTCTCATAGTCCACAAATGCTAGACACAGGGGCTGGTTATACTCCTGGGTCTTCTGTATAATTTGCCGCACTGTGTGTATGTGGTCTATGGTGCCGTATCCGCTCCGAAATCCGGCCTGCTCCGGTGGTTGAAATTCGTCGAGTCTTTGCGCAAGACGGTTCGTGATGACTCTTGAAAACAGCTTGTAGATGTGGCTTAGAAGGGAAATGGGTCGATAATTCTTCAATAAGGTTAGTACTATTCAATTGCGACCAATTTCATTGATTTCATGTGTTTGCAAAATTTTTCATTCTATGATAACAAAAAGGCTTGAATGGTATATTGAGAAAAATCAATTATTATTTCCTTTTACTTCTGGGTTCAGAAGAGGTCAGTCATGTCAGGACTGTTTAGTGAAATTAGTTAGTCAGATTTATTTAGGATTTTCGAGTAAAATACCGACTATTGCTTGCTTTTTAGACATCACTAATGCGTATAATAATGTATTAGTAGACAACTTAATGAATCATTTGGATGACATAGGAGTTGGAATGAAATTATGCCTCTACTTGTATAACTTCTTGAGTGAGCGACATCTGCTAATGAAAGATGAAACAGATGAAACTAAATATTTTATAAGATACACAAATCGTGGTTTGGCACAAGGGGATCCACTTTCTCCTATTCTTTTCAATATAGTCACCATTAAATGTTGTAGAGAAATAAAAAATATTACCATGTGCCAATATGCAGATGATTTTGTGTTATACTCTTCGTCAAGAAACTTAATAGAAAGCCAAAATGTATTTCAAGAGGCTTTGAATACATTTTCTGATATTTTAGGCGAATTAGGATTAGAATTATCGGCGGCTAAATCCAAAGTATGTATCTTTAGTAGAGGCTTTAAAAAACTCCAATTTGAAATCAAATTAGATAATAATAGTTTAGAAGTAGTAGATAATTATAAATACTTAGGTGTGTGGTTAGATAGATCCTTAAGATGGAGTAAGCATATCAACATAACGGTAGAAAAAGTACAAAGGAGTCTTAATTTACTTAGGGTATTGTCTGGTCCCTCCTGGGGCTTACATCCGAAACATCTGAGGCATATATATATTTCATTGATCAGAAGCCGAATTGATTATGGTTGCTATTTATATGACATTAGTGCAAAGTGCCATTTAGATAAATTGAATAAAATTCAAAATCAGGCTTTAAGGATTGTGGGTGGGTTTATTAAAACTTCTCCTATTCATGTAATGGAGAGTGAGCTCGGTGTAGTTCCACTGGATTTACGAAGGAAATATTTAGCTTATAAGTTCTGTTTAAAATCAAAATCAATAGAAAATAATATTATCATACCATTGTTAGAAGATCTTTACACTCTTCGACAAAACGCTTTTTGGCGAAATAAAAAAATTCCTTTATTAGTATCAGTAGTTAAAGAAATCTGTGAGTTGCAAATATCATCATCTTATCCCTTAATTATGTATACATTGCAAACGTGGGTAACTAATATTAACGTAGAAGAGATTATAGCAGTAGATTTAGAATCGGTTAAACATTGTAAAAAATCTTACGAGATTAATTCTCTAAAGTATGAAGTAATTAAAGAATTATGTACGAAGTATAGTGATTGGAATTTTATATATACAGATGGGTCGAAGAGTGTAGAAGGTCTTGGGGCAGCGTATTATGTACCTAATATGAGTTTTAATAATAACGATAATTGTTTAAAAGTGTGCCAACCTACATCCATTATGACGTTGGAGCTCATTGCAATCTCAGAAGCTTTAAATTATGTTAACAATAATAGTAATGTAAAATATATCGTAGTTTGTACAGACAGCAAGAGTTCTTTACAGCATATAGCTCGATGCGCCTCTGGTTTCAGAGGTGCATCGATAGCTTATGTTATCCTGTCTAAAATTCTAGAATTAAACTTGAAAGGGATTCAACTCCGATTGCAATGGGTTCCATCGCATATTGGATTACAGGGCAATGAAAAGGCTGATACTTTAGCAAAGTTTGCCGCTGAAAATGGAAAAGAATATAATTTAACAGTAGACTATTGTGAATATTTACCTAAATTTAAAAATAAATGTTATAGTGACTGGCAGGAATACTTTGATAAACGGTCAGTAGAAAAAGGGATATGGTATAAGACTATACAGTGTCAGCCTCTTCATGTGCCCTGGTGTATGAACAGTAGATTAAATAGGCAACTAATTGTTGTTGCCCATAGACTCAGATCTGGACACATCCCATGCAATAAATTCAGGTATATGATGAAGAAAACTGCTTCCCCTAATTGTGAAGAATGTGGTGTTGTGGAAGACTTACACCATTTATTGATGGAGTGTGTCAGATATGAGTCTAGTAGAAATAGTTTAGTGGCCGACTTGGAGTTGAATGGAGCCAACGTAGGAATGTTCCACAAAATTCTGTCGGAACCTAATAGTGATGACGCAAGAGCTCTATTTAAATTCATGTCGATTATGTTTAAATTATAAGTATGTAGTAATAAATATGTTTAGGATACGATAGAACTGACATACGCTGTGCGTAAAAGTTCTTAAAAAAAAGAATAAAAAAAAAAAAAAAAAAAAAAACTAAATTTGTCTACTCTGCTGTAAAGGTTTGATAGAACTCTTGTATTACCATTACTTGCATAAGCAAAAAAAAAATATATCGAGAATTCTTGTTTTAATAAATAAAAAGATACAGATTTAAAACAACATTATCAATGCTGTTTCAGTGTCTTTGGCCTGTCCGTGGTTATTTTCATATAACATTTCATTGGTGTGTCTTTATTGGTCATCCAGATGTGTAAACAAGTCGAGTCTGCACCGGATTCCGGGGTTGCAGTATTGCAGTAATATTGCAGTCGCTATTTTAAAACACTTCGTTAATTTTTTCGTCACGGGATGTACTTAATAATTTGATTAAAATAACATCAAGTTTCCTGTAGGTATATTATTTGATTCAGATGAAATCAAGGAGAAAATTTTAGAAATGCTTTTTCGTTTATTGATCTGATTCTGTACTAGTGGATTTTGAAAGACACTTCACTTAGTCAGAAGTGTACAAAACTAGTAATTTATTTCAGGTTTCCAAGCGGATATGGGTGAACGATCCCTCCCAGAGACACTATCTCAAATTAAAAGCGGATCGCTTGAAAACAATACATTAGATGAAAACGTGACAGAAGTAAACCGACGACTTCCGAAAGATGAAGATCCTGATGATAAGTCAGAAAAGGATCATCCTAACTACGGGCACATTGATGACGAACTAGAACGTTTTGCTCCAAAGTTCAAGCACCCAACAAAATTGTACAAGATGGATATGAAACCAGCCGGTAACTCTATAAGACTAAGATGTGCCGCGGAAGGTAATAAATATTTTTATTAGTGTGTATTTTTGTAAAATGGACTCGTGTTGAAATATTTTTAAAGTCCAAACGTGATGAGTTTAGCTTTACATTTTGTATGGGATTCACTCTTTTGACTTTGATTACCTCGGTGGTATTTCGTTTTCTGGTGTTTGTTACTATATTAAAAGAAGCCGGGTTTCCTGCAATTACATACTGAAGACAGTTTATAAAAAATATACTTATTTATTTTCTATACTTTCAATCCAAGCTATTAAAGAAGTATGTAAATTATTATTTATTCATCTTCTTAGCCATCTCTTTTAATCCCAAGATTAATTCGACCAGTTTTTCCTGAATATCAGTTCTTCCACGGAGCGACTGGCATCGGACTCTACAACCCTGAACTGAATAAGTAAGTTATTATTTAATAAACACATGGAAAATTTCAGGTAATCCGACCCCGAATATTACTTGGTTTAAGAACAAGAGTACACCAATCACAAGGTCTTATTTTCAACCTTCATACGGCAAGTGGTCCATGGCTCTAGAGGAGCTTACCAAGGCTGACAATGGAAACTACACCTGCGTTGTCTGTAATGAGCTGGGCTGCATCGAGCATACTATGGTGTTACTTGTCCAAGGTAATCTGCAAATTAAAATATATTTTAAGAATTTTATCATCGAAATGAATAGAATTCGAATTGTCATATTTACGTAAATCCAGCAGCCTAAAGGGTGCCGGAGAAACCGAGAAAAAAAAAGCCTAATAGATAAAATCTCATTTACCTGACATAATCAATTCAAAATATACCTTGCATTTGATTACAATATACTTTTAGCTTATAGCCAAATATACGTCAAACGTCATACGTCAAACATCTATCTTTTATAGAACGCTACCCTTCGAAGCCGTACATCAAAGAGGGTTATCCTGGTAACATTACGGTTTTGGTTAATGAAACCGTAGTGCTCTCATGCCCTCCAGTCTCCGACCTTGAACCTTACATGTACTGGCTTAAACCTTATAACTACTCCATGAAAGATGTCGAGGTCGGACCCAGTGATATGCCGATACCTAAAGGAGTTATAATAGAGGTCATTGATCCTTTTCATTTGGGTGATGGGCTATCACTAAATGGTGGTGGTAGACTAATGAATATTGAGGCATAGATTTTGATAAACGTGAGAGAAGGAAAATTGAGAATTCGGAATTGTTTTAATAATGTTAGACTGTAGACTACGTATAATGTTATATGTCACTAACAAATTTGTTATAATAATACATGGTTTTGGATTATTGGTTTTAGAGAAACTAAACTCACATCTAACTATTATTAAGATAATATTAGGAGGTATCACTGTCAGGTAAAGTTAAATAGTAATGGTTTAAAGTGGTGGTTGGTTACTTAAAAGAACGGATTAAACATCAAAACTGTACATATGTTTTATTTTTATAAGGACGCTAAAAACTTATAAATTCAATCGCATACTTTTTCATGTTAACAAAAATGGTAAGTTGTTAATTTGAGCCAATACGTATATTTCAATTCAACTTCATCTCTTATTTGCTCAAGTACAAAAATAATCAGACATAAATGGCAAATTGAATAAAAAACACATTCGAATTCCGTTTCTATTTTATTCCAAGTGTTGCGATTTATTTATTTTGGAATACCAGGGATTCTACATCAAAGTTCGTGAAGAAATGCGTGCAATAGAAAATAAACTGGTGTAAGTCATAGCTTGAAGCAATTTTAGCCAGTGTATAGTTTAGAATTAAATCATCAATAAATTGAATTTCATTAGCACTATTTTAATAATCCAATTTCCTTATAGAGCGTCTTTATGCGAAGCCGGTGTTGACTCGTGGTGCAGATAATGTGACGATTCTGGTTGGAGAGACAGCTCGATTCAGCTGTCAGTTCCTTACTGATATGCACCCCTCGATCTTTTGGCTGTATTTCACCAGAGACGATTACATTTACAACTATACCGTCGATCCCAATGATACGTCTGCCAAGGATACCATTGTTTACTTCGATAAGAACAAAATTGTGTCGGTGAGGGAAATGTGACTAACGCACGACTCTTTTTGTTCTTGTTTTGTTTGTTCTTTTGTGTTATTCATTTGTTTGTGTTTTGCATGTGTATATCCAATGCATATTTATATTTCAACTGCTTTTTAGTATTTATATTATAGCAACGTGTCTAAGTATGTTTTGCTTTGCTAGTTATGCTTATAATATTAATTACCTGATAAACAAATTCAATAATTCCTAAATACATAATAATGGACTAGCTGTAAAAAACGCTGGTGATTTCGCGAGACTAAGCTGGTCTCAAAAACGTAGCCTAAGTTACTTCTTATGTTATTAACTATCTGCCAGCTAAAGTCATATAAAAATTGATCCGACCTTGCTAGAGGTTAAAATATTGTTTCTATTTGGGAATGGAATCCACGGTCTTTGGCTTAGCTGTGAGGTTCGCTAACACTCATAGAGCAACGCAGGCCCGGGGACCGGAGGGAAATAGCCATGACGTCTTTTCTGATTCAAAATAGTCTGTTTTGTGGGTGAAAACTTCACACATATTTTGAACTCGCACACAAAACAATCGCTTATCACTATGAACTCTCACAAAGTACTTAAAACAAAACAAAAAAAAACACAACAAAATTTCACACACACATTAACACATTCTGTTATGAACAGTGTAATGCATCATCCTATTTAGCTTATGTTTTCACAAATATCTATGACTAACAATCGTCTAACAGGCTCGTTATATATAAATTGTATTGGTATTTGTTTAAACTATGCGTAAATGCTTTCCTAGTTAGGCTCCTATTTATTTGTAGTTTGCTTTCAATGGTATAGTAACAGCATTGCTTAATTTTTTATTGACTTCTTTCTGTATCCTACGGTGATTTTATATTATTAAAATACAATTCAGATTTAAATTACAGAAAATAGATTATTTTTATAAAAGTACTAGTTATTGCCAGTGTATGTCTATTATCTCGGTAAAATGTAATCTATTAAGGTGATTAGCCTGCTTGATGAAAGCTTAAGTAGTACCCAAGAGTAGGGGTTACCATCCATTCGGTGATCCATACTTACACTATGGCCGTGAGATGCTTCTATATTATAATTCCACATAAATACCACAGAACGAATGCTGGCATTTTAGGTTAGTCTTCTGTGTTAGGGAAGTACCGCCCTGGTCGAGCCGACCCATTCGTGCTGAAATCAGCGTGAAACTACTTCTAGTATCTTGCGAGCTTTCTCAAGAAACATGGTAATTTTCCTTGAAATTGGAGTAGCAGTTTAGCAGTGAAAACCTAACAGACAGACATGCTTTTACTTTTTAAATTTTATTATTACTCCAAAGACTTTTTAAGAGAAATAATATAGACAACTTAGGTTCGCAACTGACAAAAATACTCGCAAAAGAAAAATTTGCATTTGAATTGGTTCATCCATTTTGCTATTATCTTTAACCTTTTATTATAATAATAAAAGAGTTCTGCTTATAACGTTAAACTTTGATATTGGTTAAATATTTCACCTTGCAGTCCACCGCTGGATATGGGCCTCTCCCAAGGTACACCACAGAGTAAAATTTTTGTTACCTTATATTTCTTAAATCGTTTTTAATATCTGTGTCAGAGCTAGTTATAGATACAAGGCATGAACGTTGAAAATAAACCTTTAAAACACTAGCTAATTTTTAGACCAGCCATAATTTCATTTCATATTTTCCGATTACAGAGCCAGAACCCAGACGATAAACCAGAACAACTAACAATATACAACGTTACCAAAGAAGACGAGGGCTGGTATGTTTGTGTGGCCCTCAACACTCTTGGAAATACCACGGCTAAAGGTTTCCTGTCAGTCTTAGAATGTAAGTTTACCTTTGGACACTTTTAGTTTACAGGACAGAAGGATAAATGTAGTATTTATTACGAATACAATCATCAACAACCGATAGTTCCCATTCCTAGGCTCGTCCCCGCCGTCCTTACCGTTGGATGAGTTTAAGTTGCCCGCAGGCCTACAACTAAGCTTCACAACTGTTATCCTATGATACGTTAAGCAGTACGTTGACCTCCAAAACATGTAGACGTTCATGGTATTATGTCACTAACGGTCACCCATCTAGGCACTAACCACGCCGTCGTTCCTTATCCCCGGTAATTGTTTCTAATCACAGTTTTTACTGCGAATACAATGAAAAACTTTAATGTCATAGTGCAGCCTTACTTTCTCATGCTAATGTTTTGTGTCGATTTAAACTACGATAAATATAGTTATAGTTCAGTGACCTTTTATTAGTCAAACAATAAACCAAACATGTTTCACATTATAATGGATTCATTTGCCGTATTGCAAGAAAGACCAGTAGTAATTAATAGAATTGAACAATGCATTCGACACTGTCACAATCAAGTACATCAGTAATTGTTTGAGTCATAGTCAAAAAACTTCTTAGTATCTAGATACGATATGTTGTGAGCGTTTCCATGATCGTTAAGGTCACGTTAAGCAGTCGGACCCGGTTGTTAGCATAAGATACTATATGTGACGCTTAGTTGGAGGCATTCGGACGGCTTAAAAAAACCAACGGCAAGATTCTGTAGCCAATTTGCCTTGCCAGTGCCCAACCCACACTCACCAAGGATGGGGCGTATGGTGTTAACCTTCCCTGAGAGGAGATCCGAGCCTCCTCGGTTGTTGATAATTCTTACTATTAGACAATTTTAATCTGCGTATATAGAAAAGCTAGGTATGCACAAATTACACGTAGGATATTTAGTATAAACGTGAATATACATGAACATATACAAATAATGAAACTACTTATTCTTCGTAAACATGTCTCTATAGAATTTTAGTGGCTCAAAGTGATTCGGTTAGTCAGTATCCTGATTTTAAGTTCTTCCTTTTAGCACCACCAGTCCAAGAAGCACCCGATCATGGAAAGCACACATTGCTGATCAATATTCTAACTGCTGTCCTCGGAGCTATGTTCTTCGTAGCAGCTATTATCGTGGTGATGATCTGTAAAAAGTTAAAGAGGGAAAAAGAACAAAAACAACTGGCTATAGAAACGGCTAGAGCAGTCATAGTGACACACTGGACCAAGAAGGTTACCGTAGAGAAGCCGCAAATGAATGGATCACCAAACGCTACCGGTGAAGCTTTGGTAAGTAGACTTAGTTTCAGATTTTTTGGATAAAGAAATACATTGCCCCAAAGTTTGCGTCTCGCATCTTTCGGTTTTTATAATTTTGTTACACATATGGCAATAAAATCATCACAATTAAGAGCAGAATGAGAATAAATTGCTTTTTTAAATAATTTGAGTTAGTTATTGTTGGTCAAACAACAAGTCTATCGATACACGAAGTGGTCAGATTTGAACTACCGATATGTTTTAACCATTGTATCAAGCACTCCTTATAGAATTAGTTTTCTTTCTCACAGATCTGAATAGTCACCTATTGCTTTGTTTATTTTTTAACATAAACTTCAGTTCTCGTACATTGTGTGGTGATGAAAATTTTCTTTCTTTTGCAGCTAATGCCAGTAGTGAAGATCGAAAAACAAAAGCTCTCACAAGTACAAAATAACACAAGCGACTCAATGATGATGTCAGAATATGAGTTACCTATGGACATCGACTGGGAAGTGCCTCGAGAAATGCTGGCGTTAGGCAAAATATTGGGAGAAGGAGAGTTTGGCAAGGTCGTGAAGGCAGAGTGTGTGGGAGTACTAAAACCAGGAATGCAATCGGTTGTAGCTGTTAAAATGTTGAAAGGTAAATTTAATCTCAATTTACTAACCAAAATAACTAAAGTTAGGTATTTTTTAAAACTATAGGTATATATGGTTAAATTATAAAAATCATAGTAAAGAAGGAAATCATAACTACATTTTCGGATACCCGACACAAACAACGCCTTCTAGTTTCACGTACATGTTATTAAAAATCCTGTGTGAATGTGAATTCTTTCGATATTTCTCCAAAAATAATTTCATCATCATTATCAGCCTATCTTAGTCCACTGCTGGACATAGGCTTCTCCAATTGCACAAAATAGTTTGTTAGATTTTAATCTTATACAAATAGCTTGCATTTGTTACCGAAGTATAAACCACGTCACGTAACTAAAAAGTATAATTTGAATTTTCAGAAGGCCACACAGATGCGGAAATGATGGCCTTAGTCTCAGAAATGGAAATGATGAAAATGATTGGGAAACATGTTAACATTATTAACTTGCTGGGATGCTGTACACAAGACGGACCGCTGTATGTCATCGTTGAATATGCACCTAATGGTAACTTGAGAGAATTCTTGAGGAATCATCGGCCTGGGAATAGGTAAGTTTAAATTTCACTTCAAAATATACCTTCCTGAGACTGCTTAAGATTGCATTTAATACAAGTTAATAATGTCATACTATCTTTTGCATTAGATACGAATCACCAATAGAAGACTTGAAAGAGAAGAAAACACTTACTCAAAAGGATTTAGTGTCATTCTCATATCAAGTTGCTAGAGGAATGGAATATTTGGCTTCTAGACGTGTAAGTTATACTTATATTACAATTTACTAGCTGACCCGGCGAACTTCGTACCGCCTTAGAATATTAATTCTTATAAAAGTATTGTGTTTAGTTAATAAACTGATAGTGACAAATCGACAGCAGCGCCAACTAACGGGCCCAGGCCGGTACCGCCGCAAAAGCTACGTCCCGCAATTTTTAAATCTGTAATATCTTCGAAAATATTCACATAAATCATATGCTGTAAAGGGCCATATAGATCTATAATAAATCAACAATGTATTTAAGGTATTTGATTAGATAAGGATTAATACCGTATTGCTTAAAATCGCTTCGTAAATAAGCCATTATTTCGCGTAAAAAGAAAAAAAGAAAAAATGGTTATTGTGGATTATCCCTAAGAGATAGACATATACCATCCCGGACTTTTTTGTAGACATTTTTAAGATGTACAATACTGTAGTACATTATTTTGATCTATCTCGTAGGGTACAGCCAGCGTTTGCAATGTAAGTGTAAAAAAATGGGTTTATTTACATCAAATTAGAAACCTCTAAATTGTTTTTCTACTATATTATGCATGTATTATACATAAAAACCTTCTTCTTCAATCATTATATCTATTAAAGAAAATGGCATCAAAATCCGTTGCGTAGTTTTAAACATTTAAGCATACACAGGGACAGAGAAAGCGACTTTGTTTTATACTATGTAGTCATTGAGTAACAAGCTTTTACATCTGTTCTGATTTTTATCCTTAATTTGATATTTTCTAGTGTATCCATCGGGATTTAGCCGCTCGCAACGTTTTAGTATCCGACGATTGCATCCTCAAGATTGCTGACTTTGGTCTAGCAAAGGATGTTCAAAGTAATGACTACTACAGAAAAAAGACTGAAGGACGGTTACCAGTGCGGTGGATGGCCCCAGAGTCCTTGTATCATAAGGTTTTTACTACACAGACTGACGTGTGAGTATCTGTATTTTTTATTATATTTAAGCCTACCAAAGTGACTCTACTCTGCCTGATGGAAAGCACTAGTAGAGTATAATATAGTATTTTGAGGGTAGGCAATACCATGGCGACCTGGTCAGATGTTTCTGCATCAATCTCCCGGCCTCTGGAAACTGGGAGAATGATGCAGAATGATTAGGCCTCCGGTCTCACACTTACCAACGAAATACGATAGCATTTGTGCTTAAATCAGCGTGGCTTTACAACCTCTTAAATAACATAACAAATCCTAAAATATTTTATATAAATAAGTTTAAATTTTAAAATTCTAGGAATATTATGTACGTTTAATTATATCTGCAAGATAAGAAAAAACAATTTTATTTTCTACATGATTCTTCTGACAATTTTACCATGAATAAATTTTATCAATTAAAATTGATTTATTTTATTGATATTTCATTTGTTTACGCGATGATACAATATTTAATAGCAGGTTTCATTCAAGCATTTTAAGAATGCGAGATTAGCTTTGCTTTAATTATGGGTGTTAGATGCCGTTAGATAACATAATGATCTTGATACTAATGATTTTTAAATGTTTTGTTTTATTTCCTCAGCTGGTCATTTGGCGTACTCCTCTGGGAGATAATGACACTAGGAGGAACGCCATACCCTACAGTGCCTGGACAATACATGTACCAGCATCTCAGTGCAGGCCATCGAATGGAGAAGCCGCCTTGCTGTAGCCTTGAAATGTAAGTTATTAAAAGTGAATAATGTTCAACTAACGATTTTTACCATCTTTAGCTAAGTGAGAAGCAATTTGATACGCGATACGCGATACTTCCAATTCGTCCAGCCCGGACATTAAATATCTTTGTTCCACCTAAATTACATAAAAATTACATTTGCAATAACTTTTTCACACGCTCACCCAATATGTATAACAAAGACTTCCACAGCATTGATCACTTTAATAACTCTTTGATAACGTAAGAGGCGACTAAAGGAACAAAATAAGCAGCTAACATCACTGCCAAGAGAAGGAAAACTTGAAACAAACCCTTTACCAACCCGTCTGGCCAGCGTGGTATAGTAGGCCAGAACCTCCTTTCAAAGGAGAGGCCTGTGTCCAGCAATGGACTGTTGAAGTCTGTTGATGATGATGATGATGATTTTTTTAAATTCATTTTTGGGTACTCCTTGTCTGTCTGTTATTAATTACATACTGTTTTGTACCAAAATAAATGAAAAAAAAAATTCAATTAAATTCGTTTTAATTTAAAATGCAAGTAGCTCAAACATTCAGTAGGTAGTCAAATAGTTTTTAAAGCGACCTGTTAAATATTGTTTACAAGACCTACTCGTGGAAAATCGTAATTACAATCAGCCTTTTTAAAGGAATATGATACGTGCTAGTTTTAGCTTAATATAATAGATAGATTTGCTAGTTACTATCCAGACTACCGAAATCATGAATTTATTCATCATCAATATTCATAATTGTTTATAATTGTAATTTAATTTCCAATTTGTCAGTATTAAAATTTGCATGTTAAAAATCTAGTTTTTTGCATTTTCAAGATAGTGATTTTAATTTATTTCCATAAATGTTTTCATCATCATCACAAAAGCGTTAATAGTCCACTGCCGGACAAATAATATTTTCTCTTTAGAAACATAGTTTTAACTATATGTAAATGCATAAATGCATTGCTTGATGGTTTAGGTTATAATTGAACTAATTTTAATGGTGTACAATTCTATTAAACTCTCAAAATTTGATTCCAGATACATGCTGATGCGCGAGTGCTGGTCATTTTCTCCCGGTGATCGACCATCCTTCACCGAACTGGTTGAAGACTTAGACAAAATTCTTACTGTGACAGCGAACCAGGAATACTTAGACCTTGGTCTTCCTCAGCTGGATACCCCACCATCAAGCTACGATGGCTCTGGTGATGAGAGTGATAGTGATTTTCCGTTTATTAAATAAGACTTAATAGAGAACTTGGAGATATCCAATAGCCTGCATTGTAATAGTACAGCGCAAATGAAAAACGGAACCTACTCCTTGTAGTTTCTGTTTCCCTTCATTAGAGCCTAAGATTGGATTTACAGACGAAGCATTTTTCCATGGAAACGAAATCGATGGTGCTTTCGTGATGCTCTTTTTTTTTAACAACGACAATTTCCAGTGAGAATAAACTACATGAACCATTTCAATGTCGATGGTTTAAAAGCGTAGATTAATATACTTATTATAGCAGAGGCTTTAACAAGTATTTATTTAAACGCTAAAGATCAATGTTGAACCCACCAATGCGAATGCATTATAAAATATACGTGTAGATATTATACTGTCATTTTTATATTAAAATTATTTTATTTACTGATAATCAGTCATAATAAATATTTTGTGATACTTGTGGTACTTTAGTAGGTAATAAATAAAAGTCACACCTAAACTAACTAATAGGGCCCATTTGTTCAGTTGCAAGTTCATTTTATACAGCAATAAAGTTGCAAGCAAATAGCACCTCTAGCGACTAGATTGCATAATTCAAATTGGTTTGAAGATAGCTCTTTTTATTGTAGTTGACTAAAGCTAAATCTGTTGAGAGACTCGATAGTATGAGAAAGCCTAACTCTTAAGTTCCAAGCTATACTAGTCATTATATTTTTGTGACTGTTTATTAGTAAATATTAAGTAAATATTGTATGAGTAAACTCATAGATTATTTCAATTTACATATAAAATATATTTATTTAGTTTTATATTAATCAAAATTACATGAAGTAATTATATTTTATAAAAAATAAGATAAAATTAGAACACTCAATGACTCAAAAATAAAATACCTATTTAACATATAGATGTGATAGAATTTTTTGGTATCTAATGCTATCCTAAATATTTTAGGAAGTAAATGAAAGAATCACTGATACTGCATATAATTTAGATTATTTGGTGAACTAATTCGTGGAAAGAATATCTACTTTTTAGCGTCATCATCATACATCTATAAATAAGCGTGACTCATAGTCACGTTTCGCTTAATCCAAGCGTGCAAACAAGAGTGCGGAACAAGCGATAGAGAGGCACGATCGGCCTAAGCGTTCGGCTTGTGATGCATCTATCTCTCTTCCACTCTATTAGCCATACGTCCGAGTAGAATAGACACAGCGGCAGCACACAACCTACACGTGAACTGTTTTGTGAACTATTTTTAAGGTGAATTGAAAAGTCAATGTCTTGTATGACGTTTTCATGTAACAATATCGTCCTTAAACCGAATGCAGTTGTTTTTTTAAACTGTGTACCAACTTTTTTTTTATTTTTATTATTTTAATATCTTTACCATGATTTCGAGGAAGTTTATAAATAATTATTTATTTTCATAACATTTATTACTAAGTTTTGCAGTATAAAACAAAGTATTGCATAATATTTCGTGTAAATAGACTCATAGATGTAAATATACTTGTACCAAAGTTTGTATTTCAATGTAAAATATTATTATGAAGTTTTAAAGCATTATCTATTAGTTACTGTATTTTTAAATTATTTTTATTATGCCATAAATCTGAGAGTAGGTAGTTTATTTGATTTAAATAGTAGGTTGAAAAGTACGCATTTATATAAGTATGTAAAACTATACAATGTGCTAATCAGACACACATTTTAAAATAAGTTTAGTGGGATACTTACATTATTTACTAGCTTCGTTTGCAGTGTTACCTGTATTGCATTGCATTGCATTGCATTGCATTGCATTAAATTGAATTGCATTGCATTTACGGTTATGTACGTAAAGTTACGCGGTGTTGTAAAGATACTCGTACACACAGGTAAACACTGCAAGTAACTTAACCATGATATAATATCACTATCAGCCAGTGAAAGTTCCGTCAAAGTCGGACATATGTTTTAATTTACTCTGTCATTTGTATGGCAAAATAAATATTTTATTCGCAATTTTTATGTTTATTCTCTCCATAAGTCTCTACTTATCTTGTCTTAATGAAAATTTTAAACTAAAAGTAACCGAAAACAAAAAAAAAACGAGTTGGTAAAGCGGTTGTCGAATTTTGCTTTTAGATCCATTTTCATTTATTTATTTCCTTTTGGGAATTTGCACAGGACAATTGACAAATGAATAAGTCGTTAATATTGAACAAATTTTGGATATATTTCCTATGTATTTGTGTTTAACAATGACTTCCAATTTTATCAAAATTAACAAAAAAGTGGCTGTGACATACGGACGGACAGACAGACAGACAGACAGACAGACATGACGAATCTATAAGGGTTCCGTTTTTTGCCATTTGGCAACGGAACCCTAAAAAGACATACAGCATAATTTTGGAAATGTATTAAGAATATCAGACTTATGGTGTATGAAAATAATTAGTACTATATTACAGAAATACTAGTTTTAAATGTAAAATTTAATGCCAGGCCATTTTGTAAATGAAAAGGATTTACATATGTTTTTATATTAAGTATTATATAGGTAGAACGAAATGAAATGGCTGTTGGATTTTAGGTATTATGGTAGTAGTTCAGTACAGTTTTCAAATATTCTATCAAATTTCTAGTAATATTGTAATACCAAGATTTTCCGTTGTCAATGAAAATATAAATTAAGTTCAAGTTAAGGCCTTGAATGAAAGCATTTAATAAATAGATAGTTGAACAAAATCAAGAAAAACGCATATCACATATAAAAACTATATTTTTTCCCCTTAGTACCTTGTAAAAAAAACTAAATGAGTGGACAATCATTTTGAGTAAGGTTAAAATTACTTCTGGTCAAATCACGGTTTAGGTTTTCGCATAACTAGTGAATGAAAACCGCAACCGCGATTCCGGAGAAAATTCCGGACGCAGATAAAAACCGCATCGTGAGTTCTTAGCCTACGAAGCGGTTTGTAGAGAAGAGACATGGCGAGGACGGACAGTCGAAGTTATATAATATAAACTTTAAGAGTATGTAGCATAGAGGTGCGTACGGTACACGATTGCTGTGGTGCAACATCTAGTGGCAGGATGTCGCTTGGAGGCGCGAACGCAATTCTATTTAACGAAAAAACGACGCTATGCATCTTACTATTAACGTTTATAGTGTGTTACTTCGATTATCGGACACTGCCACACATCTACGTCTCTTGTGTACAAACCGCTCCTAATAGAATAATTATATTGAAGTTTTTATGACAAGTTGATGTCCATTGACGAGCGTTTTCATTTTTAGGATAAAATATAGATATTGCATTTCACCACCAAATGTTTTATGTACTTAATTATTTATGTAATTGTAATAAATGTGTAATCAATTAGAAGAAATTAGTATGAGATTATTTTGTAAATAGTAATCAGTCTTTATTCATGATAGTTGTAGTTAAAAAGAACGAATTTTTCTGTCACAAGTTTTTTTGGAACAAAATGGGAGCTCTTGTTACTAAGAACTCCAAAACTGTATTTTTTAATACAACAATCGGTATTATAATTGGTTAATTTTATACTTTTAATAAAACGATAATTATATAAATGAAGAAAAAAATTATGTATTGTATGTATATTTGATGGATTTATGTGTGGGTCAAAATGAATGTGTACGAAAGTTTAAGGAAATAAAGATTTTTAAAACAAATCCATCCGTTCTATTTTTTTTATAAAACATAAATTGGTAATAAGCTCTAGTATACATTATAGGCCTTTCCATCTTTACAGATGATTTAGACAGCGCCTCTTTGACACTTCTTGGTGTGACTGTAAAGCCCCATACGGGAGCGACAACAGCGTCCGCAAGCTTGACACCTAAACAGAGGGACCGTACGAGGCTTGAGGAAGCGAGACCCCCTAAGCTCTAGTAGTTGCTACATATCGACCGTCTCAATACTAACACATGCTTAACAAATACACTCTGGACTCTCAATACACACAAGCTACGTGTTCTTTTTGCAAGTTGTACTAGATTCAAACTCGTAATACTCAACGTATTAAGAGTTTGTTCCTAGGAAGTGACCAGAGCAACACACGACTTATGAGACATACACACTGGTTTATTTATACCTACTTTGACGATCAGAGGCGAATCGCTCTTTGCCATATGTAAATTATTCTACTTCAACTGCGGTCCAGTCCAATAATTTTTTTGCAAAATTACGTAATTAAAGATTTCATTACTATTGGGTTATTATACAGTATTCAGTAGATTTCACTTAAACAAAAAATTAAATAGGCATGTCACCATCCTGGAGAATCTATTAGGCATATTATTTCTGGTAGTTCTCGTCTTGTTAATGGCGAATGTTTGCACAGACGCAGTCAAGTAGCCAGAATCGTACATCAAACAACTTGCCCTTAAATACCAACTTGCTGCGTTTTATTGGGATCGATCTGTTATCACAGACAGGACTATCGTTTCCAATAAGCCTGATATTGTGGGTGTAGAACACCGCGCAATAATTGTTGATATCGCTGTTCCTCATGACGAGAATCTCATGAAAGTTGAAAAAGGAAAACAAATAAACAAATTGGATTTGTCGATATGTGCAATGTAGGTTCGGCAATCATTATTCTAATAGTCGTTTCTACTCATCATTTGATAGCCAAGAGCTTCGACCAACACCTTAAAAGGCTCACGTTAGATGGTTAGCATCTGATGCAGACGGCAGTCCTTCTTGACACGGTACGTATAGTGAGAAGGTTCCTGTATTTGGATGACTAAGCACCGGTTTATTGGCCTCTATACCCGAAGTCGGTAGTCTACTGTATTTTTTATATTTTTAAATTTATATTTACATATTTAAAAGTGTAATGAAAACTATATAAAGAACAAGACATTGCGATAACTTTTATACTTCAAAATAAATAATCAATACTGATTTTGTCTTTTAACTTTCTGAGATCGATCTCCATTTCAAACTGGATTAGAAGCATACCCTCTTTTTAACGCAGGTTAATTTTTACATAGGAAGACCAACAGTGTTTATAGTCGAAAGTATTTGCAAAACCTCTCGCAAGGTAAAACAATCTTCTAACATAGGGGTAAGATGATGAGAAACGTAGGTGTTCTTACATTTTCAGTACCCAGCAGATCTGTATTTAGTTTGTCAGTTTCCTAGTGTAGTGTTAGTTTTTTTTTATTTTAGACCCAAAATAGTTTTCGGGATATCAGAGTTGCTAAATGGTCGGTAGATATCTCTTATGCATGTTACCTGTTATCTATAAAAGTATAACTTTCCAAAACTTTTAATACGGCATTTCAAAGACTTTCTTTGGTCTCTTCTATTCATTTTTCAAACATATCACGGATATCATTCATGAACGTATTTATTTCAGTTTTTCTGTGTTTCCTTTTTAGTCGTACCGTATTCACTTAGCTCTGGGTATTGAGATTTTAAATATCGGAACTCTTCAGCCGATTCTAGAGCTATCTTTGGAGGTGTTCGTTTAAATTGCATATTATTCTTAATTGCATATTGTACACCACAGTCAATACAACCAACCAACCAATCGATAAAACTCGATATGTCATTTATGCGCAAATACTTAGGTACCAGCAGTTTAAGTAACTTTACAGTTTCTCCGAGAGTGTTAAATTAGTGTCAATTTATCGGCATGTTCAAACTTGAGTAGTTGAAGTTGGAGTTTCTTTTTTATGACTTGTATTTCCGGAAAGCCATAATGTTTTTGTAACTTGTGAGGTTTCTGACCCAGGAGAACTAAGACCAAGATGTTCTACGCTTGTCACCTGTGTGAGAATCTTTTCTAGTTCT
This sequence comes from Phragmatobia fuliginosa, assembly GCA_932526445.1. Lineage (NCBI taxonomy): Eukaryota > Metazoa > Arthropoda > Insecta > Lepidoptera > Erebidae > Phragmatobia > Phragmatobia fuliginosa. Next base: position 13,894,621 of record OW052078.1, on the reverse strand, counting down.
CTTACTAAAACGGTGAAAGAAGGCCGACCTTTTGGGTGGAATGACCAGCATTCACGCATAAGCAAGTACCTGAAATTAACAGACACATTTAGTTTATTTAAAATATAAAATAGGAATAGAACATCTAATTTTGGTTACAACATTAATCTTTAAGTTTTTCTTTTTCGGACACACAATATTTCGGACATTTGACACACAACGTCTAAACAAGTGATATAAATACATATATTACCCGGTTACATTATCTCGAGACCTGGCGTCGATGACGTCACGTCGTGTCGGCGCTCTGTTAAGGTGCGCAAAACAAGTATCCTCTAGTAGGATATTATTATAAACAATAAGGTTTCCAACAAAACAAAGATTGTATTAATTAATTTAATGTAGGTAATATTATTATAATGATATGATTAAAATGCACTAGAAGATATTAAACATGATATAATAGGTTTGTGCGAAGTCCGCCGCCTAGGAGAAAAGACAATCGAGGACGATGAATACGTCTTCTACTACATTGGCCAAACAAAAGGACTATATGGAGTAGGTTTCCTAGTAAAGAAGAAACACAAAAATAACATCATTAAATTTACTGGAATATCTGAGAGAGTGTGCCTACTGGAAATCAAAATAGAAAACCTGTGTTTCGCAGTAATTCAAGCGTACGCCCCCACTGAAAACTCATCACAGGAAGAAATAGACAGTTTTTACGAGGACTTAGCGAAAGCTCATGATTCCACATCTACTGAGTACGTATTTTCTTTAGGCGATTTTAATGCTCAAATCGGGATTCTAGAAAAATACGAATGTTCTGCTACAGGACAGTATGGTTACGGCATTGGAAGCGCTCGAGGCACGAGTCTAATTCAATACGCACAAGAGTACAACCTAAAAATTATAAATACAATGTTCAAACTAAAACCAAAAAACCGCTGGACATGGATCTCTCCAGATAAAAACACAAGAAATGAAATTGATTATATCATGAGCACAAAGCACCACATGATCTCTAAATATGAAGTTCTTTCATCTTGCTCTTTTGGATCGGACCACAGACTATTAAGAGCAACAATACACCTAAATACAGCAAAGAAAAGTAGGCGCTATTTCTCTAATACATTCACTAAGCTAAAAACTCTAGCGGAGCAGGAAATGTACCTAACAAACCTCTACAGCTTTATACCAGAACTCATAAATAATCAAAACAACTATAATGTGGAAGAGTACTACCAGCAAATCATTAATTACATCAAGATAAGTCTTAAAAATATTAAAGGAACACCTAAGAACAAAATCTTATCCGAGAAAGTGCTAGAACTCATGAAAGAGAGAAGCGAACTACAAAATAAGCCCAAATTAAGCGTAGCTGACAAAGAAAAACTAAAAAAATTGTATAAACTTACCAATAAAGAAATAAAAAGGTGCTACGATACCTACAGAACAACAACTATACAAAGACACCTAAATAATACTAGATCTGCCAAAAAAGCTTATAAAGAGCTAAATCAAGTCAAAACATGGGTTCCTTTTCTCAAGTCTGGCAACAAGAAATGCAAATCTCGCACAGAAATCATAAATGCTGCTACTGACTTCTACGCTAATCTATACAGACAAGCAGACACACAAAATCAAAACATGGTTTCCTATAGATACACCGATACCTCTCCAACACACCAGTTTACAGAAAATGAAATATTGAAACAAATAATGAGACTTAAGCCAGAAAAAAGCCCAGGACCAGATGGAATCACCAACGAATGTATCAAGGTTGCGAAGACTCTACTACTGACACCAATCACTATTCTATGGAATAAAATACTTGGTGAAGAAGCTGTGCCCCTTCAATGGATGGCATCGGAAATCATACTACTATATAAAAAAGGTGACCCAGCTGATATAAGCAACTACCGTCCTATAAGTCTAATGCCTTGTTTTTATAAACTTTTTGCCTCCTGTCTGCTTGAAAGAATGAAGTCATCGACGCTCACCAACCGATCGAACAAGCCGGTTTCAGAAGCGGTTTCAGCACGATGCATCATATCCAAGTGGTTGACCAGTTTGTTTGGGTATAACTCTAGATTCTAAATTGCAGTGGGGCCCACACATTGATGGCTTGTCGAGTAGACTCAGTTCTGCAGCATACGCGGTTTATAAAATTCGCCAATTAACTGATGTAGACACCGCAAGACTGGTGTATTTTAGCTATTTTCATAGTGTAATGTCATACGGTATTTTGTTGTGGGGAAATGCTGCTGACATTCAAAGTATCTTTGTGTTGCAAAAGAGAGCTATTCGCGCAATTTATAATCTCAGTTATAGGCAGTCACTGAGGGATAAGTTTAAAGAAATTGGTATTATGACAGTCGCATCTCAATATGTATATGAAAATCTAGTGTATGTTAAGAAAAATATACATTCATTCACAAAGTTTAGCGACATTCATAATATAAACACTAGAAATAAAGATAAACTCGTGTTGCCAACGACTAGACTACAAAAAGTGAGCAAGTCTTTTCGATGTCAGGGTGTGAGATTCTACAATAAGATTCCAAGCAAATTTCATGAATTAAGTATTAACAAATTTAAGTCCTTGGTTAAACAGAAACTGTGTGATAAAGCTTACTACACAGTTACTGATTTTTTAAATGATAAATTTGCTTGGGACTGATGCTGCTCGCTCCCACAAGTGATGAACATTTCATTTTTGTTTTAATTTGTATTTCATTTATTCTAATTTGTTTAGTTTTTCGTTGAGATTGGGTTGTATAGTATTTTTTATTTTTTTTTTGTTTTTATTTTTTGTGTAAGTTTGTAAATGTGAGTATAGTGTAGGCTTGTAATGTTAGTTTATATTTTAGTAATGTTCTGGTGGTTTTGAGTGTTTCCACGGCCTACTCAAGTGTCCTGCTGGCGGCAGTGTCGTGTTCCGGGTTGTGGATCCTGACTACATCGGTTAGGCTACACGATGGCTGGGGCCCGTGTGCCGTCTGTATGGACAGGTCGACTCAAAACTATGGTTCTTTCTTCAAAAGGCCAACCCAGACCCTATACTGCACTCACATAGTTCTCTTTAATATTGTACACGGACTTAAAAAAAAAAAGAAAAAAAGACACCTCTGTGGTTTGTTTCGGCGTTTCTTCCCAGAGTGAGTCGTAGGAAATGCCGGCGCCTTCTAGCTATAAGTCCGACTTGTAAAAATGTCTGAAAAGATTTACTTACAGAAATAAATATCATTTATCATTTATTTATCATCAGTTGATAGAAAAATATTTAGAATTTAACAGACCCCTGTATTTGGCTTTCATCGACTACAAAAAAGCTTTTGATTCAATTTCACACGAGAGCATCTGGGAATCGCTGAAAGCACTAAACACAAAGGAAAAGTATATCAATATCCTAAAAAATATTTACTCCAACAGCACAAGTAGAGTAAAACTGGATAGAGTAGGCGAAGTAATCAACATAAAGAGAGGTGTCCGGCAGGGAGATCCGATCTCACCAAAATTATTCATAGCCGTCTTACAACACGTAATGGGAGAGCTGCCATGGTCCTATCAAGGTATTAATATAAATGGGAAATTTTTAAGTCATCTCAGATTTGCCGATGACATAATTTTATTTTCAGAAACCCCTCACCAACTAAACAAAATGGTAAATGAATTAAACCAGGCTAGTATAAAAACTGGTTTGGAAATGAATCTGGAAAAAACTAAAATTATGTCTAACCGCAGCGCAACGCCCATCTTATTAAATAACACACCTCTCGAGTTTGTCAACCACTACATATACTTAGGAAAACGAATCTCCTTTAGTAAGGAAAGAAACACTGAAGAACTTAACCGAAGAGTGGCGATTACCTGGAACAAATTCTGGCACCACAAAGAAATACTAAAATCGCAACTTCCGCTACCGACCAAGAAAATAGTCATGGATACAGGACTTTTACCGTGCCTAACTTATGGATGTCAAACTTGGACCTTCGACCCCAAAACCAAGAACAAAATACAGACTACCCAAAGAAAAATGGAAAGAAGTTGCCTAGGTATAAAACTGAAGGACAAGGTAAAGAACGTTGACATTCGAAAGAAGACAAAAGTATGCGATGCCTTAACTTTTGCAATGAAGGCTAAATGGAAGTGGGCGGGCCACGTGGCCCGTTACAAGGGCGATAGATGGACTCTACGGTCAGTAAAGTGGTCTGGGCCAAAAGGCACCAGATCAAGAGGTCGACCAAAGGCCAGATGGGCAGACGAAATTGTTGCGTGCGCGGGCAGAAGTTGGCTGGACCGAGCTAATGATAGGGAAGGATGGCATTCCTTGGGGGAGGCTTTTACCCGAAAGGGGTCCTTACAATGAACAATTAGGTATTTAACGTTTGAAGCAAATAATCTTCGATCAACTTGATCGAAGCAAATAATATGTATTATGTATTATGTATTATGTATTATGCATGGAATCAAATAAAGCTTTATTATTATTATTATGATTAAAATGATGAAAAATAAATGAAAAAATCTTGGTTAGGTGGGTCAAATAGTGTTTATTGTAAATGTCCAAACTTAACAAAAATGTCCAACGTTGCAACAAAAACAATATTTTAATGTAACAGCAATAATGAAATAAAAATAAAAGTCCAAACGTAACAATGAAATGTTTAAAAATATACCACGAAAACAAGTCGACCCGTATCGGCAACGAAAGTGCTAACCGTACTGACGCGCCGTGGCGAGCGCGGGGAGGTGAAAGGAGAACGGGGCGGGAGGTTCGCATTCCAGCGAGGTCTCGAGATAATGTAATCGGGTTGTATATACTTTTAATATTTGCAGATCATACAAAAATTTGGTCTGGAACCCGAGACCTCTAGAACAGCAGCTGAATACGCTTACTTATTTGATTACCTTCTATGCGTAATTATTTGTAGGGCAAATTTAAGCGAAAATTTTCTGTTTATAACACTTTCCCTTCCATACCTATGACCGGCCTAAACTTATAGTAACTGAAACCGCATGAAATTGAGACGTTACATATGCTTTAAGGTACTTACAAGTCAAGTCTGCAACTGGGTGGTTTCTCCAAACGATGTCCAGCTCTAAGATGTTGAAACAGATAATGTGCTGGAACAGATCGATACGGCGTAGTGCCGTACGCCTTTATTTCCCAGAGGAGGACGCCGAAGGACCATCTGTTAAGAATTTTCAGTTACATTTTGAGAAATAAATTTGCTGTCCACATGAGGTGGAGACCGCGTCTCGGCAAAGGTAGTGGAGGACGCCCACGGGCCAGGTGGAGTGATGATTTGCGCAATATGGCTGGCAGGAGCTGGATTCGAGAAGCCCAAAATCGATCAAAGTGGTGTGCAATGGGAGAGGCCTATGTCCTAGAAGTGGACTGAGATAGGCTGATGATGATGATGAGGTGAAATGGAACTATTTAGAATCGGCTACAACAATAGAGCACAGACAGTAGATTCATCAGGATATCGATATCTGGTCTTGGAAGCGTTTTGGTCTATTAGCATGTATTCAATTTCCCAAAGTCAATCATTGAGCTGCTCTCTTCAAGGCATGATCACCTCAGCTGGTACGAGTAGAAGTTTGTGGTGGTGGATGCAAAACACCCGTTTAGAAACACTGATGAAGAAATACAGGGTATCAGGCTTCAACAAGCATTGCGTGTTGAATGATACCGTCTACATCTTGATCATGTCTTTACTACTCAACAAGTACAAAAGCGGAATCGATACCAATGTATTGCGCTCCATTTTTTTACCTTTGGGACATAACTTCGAAGGTGAGTTCATATTGTTTTTCTTATTTAGGAAAGTTGCGAGGTTAAATATTTTAGAAGAATATTCGACATATACGTCAGAGGTACGGAAATGGACATCAGCTTGTGCTGATGCTAAAAAAAATATTCTTAAGCTATATACAATTGCAACAGATAATTACAATACTCACACATCAGTTTGTATAGTAAACAGCATCCCGTTAAGTGATTCTGGTGCCATCCACCGCACTGGTAACTTTCCTGTTGTTTTCTTTCTATAATAGTATTCAGTTTCTATGTTCTTCGCTAGCCCGAAGTCAGCAATTTTAACGATAAAGTTTTCGGAGACTAGAACATTACGAGCAGCTAAATCTCGATGAATGCACTGAAAACAATCGAAAAAATAATTTTATGACGGGTCTTTTTCCCGTGATGTATTTAATTAAGCTTTTAAATAAATTCAGTTTCTTTATGACCGACCTAAGGCTGTATTTAAATAATTTAAAAAAATTAAGGCCTTACAATGGGTCACATCATAAATTCTATAATTCTCTCATATCATTACCCGAATTCGCCGGTAAGCTAGATAGAAAGAAAGAAAGAAAGAAAGAAAACACGTTTATTCTGACATACACTGGGCAAAGCAATACACGGTTTAAATACAGATATGGAACGAAAGCAATGTTCTGCCCTGTGCTATGCCAGAAAAGGCGCCAATCTCAGGATATTGCTGTAGTCAGAGTGACTGCAGCGCTGGTATTGTGTCGTCTGTCCGTGTCCGGTGATGTATGTATGATCAAAAAAAAAAATGAGTATTAATAAAAATATATTTTATGATTAATACAAATGGTCAACCAATGTTACACGTTCCCAGCTTGAGGTTCAGCGACAGACCAAATATTTTCATATATGATCTGTGCGAACTGCGCAAACATTTGTTAGGCCTCTACTTCTTTTATCTCAGTCTGTCATAAAAGAAGAGAAAGCCGCGTATGACGGCCGTTTCTACTGAAGCTTTAAAATTTGGGAGTTTTAAAATTTAGATTAATGTAAATAAAAGTCGTGACTGTAGGTGCTTGGTTGATGTGCTGTGTGGTGATATGCGTGGTTTTGTGTGACTTGTGAGATGATTGTGGTGTGCTATGCAAGGCGTCATCGTTAGGATTGTCATCGGTGGATGTTAGTACTCACTCAGGTGTTATGTTGCTTTTGGATGTCAATAAGGTATCTCTTGTATCTGATATGGAAACTTTCGACTGTTGTTAGAGTATGGATCGGCGGAGGCAGATCATTCCAGCAGCGGGTTGCGGCCAGTTTGAAACTGCCTCTAAAGGCAGCAGTACTCATAAGGTAGGACGATGCTCTAGTCGCATACCTGTTGTGATCTCTGGACCATGACAGCTTGCTGTGCAGGTAATGCGGTCTACCAGTCAGCACCACTCCAAAAAGAAAGGTAGCTAGGTGGAGCTGTTGTCTGGATGACATCTTCATAAGGTTTCCACTGTTTAAAAAGGGAGTGATATGTGAGCGGGGAGGGATGTTGTAGCAGTACCGTGCACATGCGTTTTGCACTCGCTGGATGAGTCGCTCAGTTCGACTGAGCAGGCAGGCCCCAAACACCGTGTCAGCATAGTTCAGCTTGGATAATATCAGAGATTCACATAGCATTATGCGCATGTTGGCAGATATGTAGGGACGGATACCATAAAGCAGCTTTAAGCGGTAAAAGCAGTTGCGTACCGCTTCTCGCACATGTGCTTCAAACTGGAGTTGACCGTCAAATATCACCCCAAGGTTACGAGCCTCGGTTACGCGCTTCAGAGTGCTGTTTGCCAATGTTAGTACTGGGTGTTGGTTGGCAATTTGGTGGATGATGTTTTTTGTGCTCATAATAATGTATTTAGATTTATTTGGGTTTAAAACGAGGCAGTTTCTTTTGGCCCACTGTGAGATGCTCTCTAGATCCTGATTTATTTTTCCTACAGCCTCAAGACTGTCTCGCGGATAGAATGAATAGTAGATCTGTAGATCATCAGCATACATGTGGAATTTACAGTGTCGCATGCAGCTTATCACATCAGCACTGTATAAGAGAAACAGTATTGGGGCTATTATGGAACCTTGGGGGACTCCTCTCTTCAATTGCAGGTAAGAGGATGACAATTTAACACCCTCCCTGCTACCAGCGACCTGCACAAACTGATATCTATTCGTGAGGTAGCTGCTAATTCAACTGCTTCTCTACCCATCCTGTAGTATGATAGCTTTGAGAGAAGGAGATCGATGTTTATACTGTCAAAAGCGCGGGAGAAATCTAGGAGGGTTAAGATGGTACCCTTACCTTGGTCTCTGGCTTCGAGTATATTATCTACAACATCAATCAGATGTATAGATAGCTTAATTTTTGCATATCACCTATATTTAAACAATTTCCAGATATTATTTTTTTATAAAGTGGCAACATTACAGTAACCCACACATATTTGAAAAAGTGACTTCACTTTCTTATTCTATGTGCGGTATTTATTTAACTTTTTATTGAGTCTGAGGGTAGGTAATTAATAAGTCGAGGCACAATTTATTGTAGGCCTGACTGGTTTCGCCAAGGCATTATCTAAAGTTACTTCAAAATATGAAATATTATCTGTAAGCCGTAGTTAATCCATTTAAAAATTTATTTAATAGTTAATTATTAAATAATTCATTTATCTCTTACATGTCTGGATGCCAAATATTCCATTCCTTTAGCGACTTGGTACGCAAATGATACTAAATCTTGTGGTGTAAGATTCCAATTGTCTTCCATACCATCGTTTGAACTTTCCGTTCTGAAATAAAAACGTGTTTATTAAGTAATGCAAATATGTATAGTTTATTTAAAATACTAATAATAACTTTAATAAGGTTTTATTCAAATTTCAAATTTTAAATTCCACAAGTGAGTAGCTCGTACTTGAAAATATTTTTCGAAAAACTTAATAGGATCATCAATAAAAAGTTTTTAGTAGTCGTCTGAGGGTCAAAAGCTTCTCCTTAGAAATGAGGTTTTGGCGTATTTTACCACACTGGCCAGACAGATGCAGTGATGAGTGCCTTGTTGGTCTAGTGCTTAGCGTATGCGGCTGCTGATCAAGAGGTCTCGGGTTCGATTCCCGGGTCGGACCAAATGTGTGTGTGATCCACAAGCATTTGTTTCGGAGTCTGGGTGTTTTTCTATGTATAATATGTATGTATTTACAAAAAAAGTATGTTTATGTATTTATATTAGTTGTTTAGTACCCATAATACAAGCTCTTCTTAGTTTGGGACTAGATGACGTTGTGTGTAGGATGTCCCAAATATTTATGAAAATATTTATTTATGTCTATGCATAGTTTGTTCCTTTAAGGTGCGCGTCCATTGGCCCGCGCCGGATGCACGGCACGCAACGGATTGAACGGATTTGCCTTGCTCATAAATGCCGGCGTTCGGTGCGGGCGCCGCGGATAGTGGACGCAGCACTATATGAAGTCATACAAAGCAAAATAGAATCCGTTGCGTGCCGTGCGTGCGGTGCGTCCGGCGCGGGCCAATGGACGCGTACCCTTAGGCCCTTCGTACACAAGGCTACGCAACTCTCGTCTTGCGAATTAATGTCGTGTGTACGGACCGTGCGCTAGTCAATACTTGCGACTTCATACTAATGTCGTATACAACATTAGTATCGACGATTTGCGTAGCCATGTGTACGAAGGGCCTTACGCCACTCAATTTATGTATAAGATTGGTGATACTTCGTATTCTTAATTCCTCATTTTTATACTTCTTATATTCATTATTATATTTCTTACGTGATTCCAGGTCGATGTTTCCGCAAGAAATCCCTTAAATTACCATAAGGTGCAAATTCGACGATGACGTAGAGAGGACCACCCTGTGTGCAGCATCCTAACAAGTTGATAATGTTCACGTGTTTACCAACTACCTTCATTATCTCCATTTCTGATACTAGTGACATCATTTCGGCATCAGTGTGCCCGTCTGAAATAATGTAGAAAATATATGTATCGTTTCTTATACATTTCTATACAGAAATATCTTGATATTTAGACAATTGTATGGTATAGTTTTCTTTACCTTTCAGCATTTTAACCGCTACCGTAGACTGCCCTCGCGTTAATACGCCCAAACAGTCTGCTTTAACGACTTTACCGAATTCTCCTTCTCCCAGTACCTTCCCTAATGCAACTGTCTCACGAGGTACCTCCCAGTTCTCGTCTAGAGGTAATTCATACTCTGATAACATCTTCGAGTCATTGGTATTTTTCTTTAATTTTGAGACCTTTTGTTTTTCAATCTTTATTGTTGGCAAAACCTATTAAAATGTTAAAGTTAGACATTTTTCAATGTTTAGCGTTGCTTATTTTACAAAGTTCAGCTAAGTGCGTGACAGTAGTTACCTATATTGGCTTTTGTCGTGTCCAATAGAAAATTGTTATGTTTACCTATTATTTGGTTATGTACGAAGATTTCCAAGTAAGTGCATTTTACATGTTAGGCCTCTTTAACTCCTTGACTAAAAAGTTACGTAAGCCGTTATAGATTTCTTTTAAAGTTCATCATATGGACTTCTATAATGATTTTTTGAGATTTTTAGAGCCAGCTGTTTAGCTTTTAGAGGGTGGAGGGACGCCTCTATTTGAAGAAAAAAAAAGATCTTTAAAGTAGATTAACCCACAAATGGATTCCCAAATCAAACAAATAAATCAAAAATCTTAGCAACCTCTCTAAAGACCTATCTAATGATACCCCACACGATGGGATAGAAAAAAAAAAAAACATCCCCCTTTAGGTGTGGGGGAAGTACAAATAAAAATATTTCATGATTTTATTGTAGCACTTTGTCCACGTGATAGAAATACATATTCATGCAAAGTTTATTCTTTCTAGCACCAACCATTTGGACGGTAAGTCGAGGATGGACGGATGGACGGACGAACATGACGAATCTATAAGGCTTCTGAGTCCTGAACTACGGAACCCCAAAAAGCTGAGCATTTTCTCAAAAATATTAAATTTCTTTTTACGTTATGTAAGTTGGCTACTTTGCTGATACAGTGATAGACTTTGTATAAAATATAGTTAATATTTTAATTTAATGTCGTATTATATATTGGGGATTCCTCTGGTACAAAACGTATATATCAGATACAATCCTCAACTAGAAAACGTTAATATAAAGAAAAAAATTGTTACTGAATACGCATAATATCGTGATCAGAAAATCAGACCAAAGTAGGATCTGATAGCTTGTGTCGTGGGTAACTTAAGGAGCATTCATCGAATGGACTCAAAGAACACACTGACTCAAAACTCTGGAAGCAGCAAAAAAGCTGCCTAACTACAAAATCATCCGTGCAGTTAATAACATTAAACAACAACAAACCAAACTTACCAAAGCTTCAGTGGCTTCAGGTGTAATATGTGGTTTCTCTATCGTTACTATCTTACTCCAATATGTTTCAATAACTTCTTTGGCTGTTTCCAGGGCTAGCCGCTTATGCATTGTTTCTCTTTTTAATTTCCTGCAAGTTGTCACCACGACCAATGTTGTTACTATGAACGATCCACCGAAAACAGCTGTTATGATGTTGAGATACGAAGCGTTTTCTGGACTGACTTCTTCTAATGCTTCTGAGGATGACCCTATATTATAAAAAATATCTTTTAATTTAATTTAGTATTAAAAGGAAATATTTTGCATTAACAAAATCATTTTTTCACTGAAAACTTTAATCAGTATTTGTTTACCTCCATGAAATTTATTTAATAATAAATACATTAGTTTCTTATGTATAAATTAAAAAAAAAGGCTAGGAAGGAGAAATTAAAAAAAATACAAAAAGCTACTCACCAGTATGAGATCCTAATATCTTTAGATATCCTTTTGCCTGGCTTGATCCAAGCGAGTTATAGACCACACAATAATACCAGCCCTCGCCTTCCTTGGTTACATTATATATTGTTAGCTGTTCTGGTTTATCTTCTGGATTCTGGCTCTGAAGTTGAACGTATAGCAGTGAGTATATTTCTGTTTCGTAACATCCTTAAAAATCAAGCGATCTGATTTTGTTGTTTGTCATTGATTTTTTTAAATATTTTATTATGCGCCTTTTTTTCTTATTTATGTAATTTTTATTTGTATGTTCAAATATCCCTTTTCTCTCCATGGGTATCGTCAGAGCGATCGATTAAGGTATCAAATTACTCAGGAAAATAGACTACAAGGAGAAATTCAAAGGAGGAATTCAATGAATTTTATAGCTATATCTATTACCCTTGAACGTATTCTCACTTACGTTCAAGAGTAAAAAAAGCAACCTCTTACTTCGGTTAGTTACTTATGTAATGTTTAAATGACCTTTAATGTAATTATATTTTAAATTAGAAAACGAGCATAAATAGTATTTCTTAAGGCTTATAATAAGAGAGACACGTATTGATTACCTTTATTAAATTTTCTAAGGTATTCCCCTTGACATCTTTCGAAGGTCTTATCCAGTGAAAATACCAGGACAGATCGGAGATAACCGGACATTCAAGTAATACATGTTTGTACACGGGAACCGTGAAGTTGCCAGGATACCCTTTTATGATTAACGGTTTTGAAGGGAAGGGTTCTAGAACAATATTATCATATTTGATTAAAATGTTATTGGTTTTAATAGATTGCAGCTGTTAGTGGTTTTACATGCCAACACCGTGCCAAACCTATTAACTCTGGTGTGCCTCACTGTTCTCATTTTTGACCTCTTCTTTTTATTCTATATATTAATACACATCTACATCTCAGAACGTATAAAGAACTCAAACGTTCTTCTTTACGCGCATGATACAGTCCTTTGTGTTATTCGTAAAAGCATAGACTGTAATTTACTCTAAGAACATTTAAATTATTCTAAATCTTTCTGTTAAATTAATAACGTATTTCTCAATACAGATTGTTAAGTCATTACTTTTCCTAGAAAAATTAATCCCGTTATCTTTAATTATAAATTGAGTGGTAGGCTTTCGGGTGTAGTCATTGTGGTCCGTGATTTGGGGATTATTATTGAGAACAAATTAACATTAATTCCTGATATGAATTAAACCAGAAACCAGACATGAATTCGGTTTTACCTTACAGGTTGAAAAACCTTTTAAAAAATGTTAACTCATAAGTAACAATACTTGTGCATAGTACACTGGAATTCGCTTCGGTGCTTTGGCAAATCCATTATCAAGTGGACATCGATAACATTGCAAGGGCTCAGCGTTTAGTTAACGCACTTCATTTCGGAAATATACATTTACCTATATGAAGACTGTGGTGACTGCCACATATCACGCAAGTGAAAAATTACCCACATCCCCATCCCATAACAGCCCCATCTACCAAAGAAACACGTAACCACGGAATAACTAATTCTGAATCGCGATAAAGAAATACTTGCGGCGATTAGTATAAACAGAACTGCTCAATATCAACCGTAGGGCAGTGGGCCGCCAGGCACGATCACCTCGTTAGGTTGGAGGATGCTCCCTTTGTGTTGGAGGGACATGAAACCCGCTCCCTACACATTGGAGGTATACACTGTATATTATTCGCTTGCGCTGTATGTGGAAGGCGCCACAAAGATTTCAAAATATAATAAAGTAAAATTAATTTGTCTAATAGATTTTTTCTCAGAAGTTCTGGCATATTTTAGTTTGAAATAACAACCAGAACATCAACTGGGTTACTTTTTTGCAATTTCCATAGAAAACGGTAATTAGAGTTCAAAGTCAGTCGTGAATCATAATAGTGATGTCAGTTCGGCAACAAACAACTTTTATTTGGTAAGTTTGATTGAACGACAAATTAATATGATATTAACTTTAATAACACCTCGATATCATACCGTCCAACTCCAGGTACGTAGTATGCTTAATGCAACCTAGCTTATTACATACTACGCAAGTATATTCCCCTTCATCATTCCTTCTGAGCTCTATTAGAAGTAATGACCAATTTTCATAGGAAGGTTCAAAGAAAGGTCTCACTATCGGAGTCACTCCATTTTTGTACCAAGTTATATTTGGTGTTGGGTTCCCTGCAAAGAATAATGAAATTGATATGAATGCTCTTGAAATAAAGGTCGGTCAAAATTCAGTGTCGATTACCGTTGACGATCGAGTTGATTTGACTGAGCCAGTGAGAATTAACATCATAAGCAGTTTTGTTAAATTTATGCCATCTTAAATTAAAGTTACCTTCCGCAATGCATTTTATACTTTTTGGTTTTCCCATATATCCTGTGACCCTAGTAGACATTAGCTGTGGAAACTTAAATTTAGGAGCCAATGAAATTACTTCCATTTCAATTTTAGTAGCATTTGAATCTTCTTTGTGTAAAGGAATGTTCTTGAACGGTTTTTGTACTTTTTTGCCTAGAAACAAAATACAAACATATGTGTTTTACCAGTTTCAGAATTTATAATGATTCTTGAAATCATATAAGTACTAGTTTTATGTTTTTTTTACAAAAGAAAAATCTCACACATCCTGTCTCGATAAAAAAATTTAAATCTTCTATATCATATTCTCGTGCCACAATGTTACCATACTCCTCCGAAACAGCTGGACCGATTTATATGAAATAATAATAATATGCATATCGGGTAGGTTTTTTTTAAATGTCTAAGAATCGGTCAAAATCTATTTTTCATACCCCTAGACGCGAGCGAAGCATCAAGCATCACCTAGTTGTGTGAATAAGATAGTCATTTAGCTATCAGCAGCTGTATTGACATAGTTTTAGAATTCTTGTTACCTAAAACTTTGCATATATTTGATACGACGTACACAATTGCCAACAGCAGAATAGTTAATTCTTTGCATTTCATTCTTCGGGGTTGATGTAATCTTGTCTATTGAGAATCATTAGTCTGAAACAAATATAATACTTAAATATGAATATAGATTTCACTAAGCTAGAGATAAAAGTGTAAGTGCTTTTTTAAGGAAAATGAGAATCTTTAATGTCTAGTCTCAATCATGAAACTCGACAATTCTAATTTCTAACTATTAAAGATTAAACAACCATGAAGATGGCATGTTTATAACAGTAAAGTAAAAAGTTAACACGATGGGTAAAGAAACTTCTCTTTTCTCGTTAAGTGATTAGTCCAGAATCCATGGCCCAACCCACTACTGGACACGAATATCTTTTTGAAAAAGGGGATGATATGTCAGTAGACCTTCTTCAGTGCTATTGCCCTACGTACTTTGCTTCCTTAATCGGTCCTTGTGATGATTGGGGATTGTTAGGAATTGCGATACTCCTTTTTCTAAATCCGCAAGACCCTCTAAAGGAGAATATTCATCATCATCAACCTATCACTGTCATCTGCTGGATATAGGCCTCTCCCATTGCACAATATTCTGATCGATTTTGAGCTTCTAGAAGGCTATTGCTTGGAGAAAATTAACACAAGTCAGATTATGACAAATACTTTTAAAGTACTATCATTAGACCCGAGCTATAAACCAAATTTACTTAGTTCTCAATTCAGACACCACACAGATCAGGATGCATATCTTTACATACTATTTAATCATGCTTTTCGTTTCGGTACGCTTTCATATTTTACGCTACTAACTGATTTAAATGCGGTTTTATTAAATGAAGAGAGTGATTTCAGAGGAAAGTTTTTATGCATAAACCTGCATATTACAGTATGGAAAAATTTAACCAAGTGCGTGTTAGGCCACGCATAGAACAAAGTTCCGTAGTCACCCTTGCTTGGATTTAGAATCATGTTCAACAAATAATTGTCGTTTTCTTATTATTTAATTATTTTTATATGAAGTTTTCCAAGTAAGCGTATTTTACGAGTTAGGCTTCTAGCCTAAAAATTGTTCTTTCAATTTGAATAACTCTCAAACGAATGCTTAAATAAAAAATCGTCTGAGCAACCTCTAAATGTGTTTAAGAGACCTATCTAATGGGACAGACGTGAGTAAAAAGAAATCCTCATTTGACGTATAGGGGAGGTATCCCAAAAAAATATTCATAGAAACTTTGTCTCATCACTTTCTTGACTTGATAGAAACACATATTTATGCAAAGTTTCATCTTTCAAACCGGTTGAAAAGTAAATCGAGGACGGACGGACAGATGGACCTACATGACAAAACTATAAAGATTCCGAGTCACGCCATAACGGAACTCAAAAAAAGAGAATTTCAAATAAAGACTGTGCAAAGTTGGGAGGTATTGCTAGTATTTTAGAAAATATTTATTTATATTATTGCATTGAGTAGGCAATTGCATAAGGAAAATATGTATTATGTGATTTGACTCATATTGATTAAGGTAAATTAATTTAAATGATGTGTTTCAATAGTGTAATATTTTTTGCAATTTACATTCAAACTATACGTGGTTAAAGAACTTTATTTGCTCAAAAGAAAATAACAATAAATTTCACTTAATGAGAACTTTTAACAAAAAATGATTAATATCGTAAAAGGCAGAACAAATATTCACTTTCCATGAGTCGAATTGTGGATTAAAAAACATTAGTACATCCCTAAATTTTCATGTCACTATAACTGCTCCAGAAACATATATAAAATCAAAAACAATTACAGTAGATCAGGTCTCGGAACGTTTTTAAAAAACTCCTGTTTATGGTTCCGTAGTTAGTATAGATTCGTCATGTCGCCCGTCCGTCCTCGACCTATCGTCCAAAACGGTTGGTGCTAGAAAGATGAAACTTTGCATGAATATGTGTTGTAATAACGTCGATAAAGTGCTACAATAAAATTACGAAAAATAATTTTATACTACACCTGATCGGAACAGTAGTCAATATTCCCTGAAAATGAAAAGAGAAAGTTAGTCTTTTCCTTGACCTAAATAAGCGGGAGGAAAAAATGTATGAAAATCCATTTCTAACGTGTTTTAGCGGGAGAGAAAGTTGTATGAATTTTCATTTCTCATGTGTTGTGTCAAGGAGTTTTTATATAATTTAAATATGGAATCTCCGTGCCACTGACATCCTTTTGTGAAGAATAAAAAAAAACAAAAGAAGCGTGAAATATTTGTCAAATTCTAAGCTTAATTGTGTCTTACATGGTGTCTTACGTTTTGATTTTATTTTAAAAATACCTTAAATGTTCCTCACAGGTGTAGTATAAAGCACTGTGTAGCACTCGGGTGAAAGTCCCATTCCTACCTCGGGAGTATTGTGGCCCTAGGCTGCGCCTTCGGGCCACAAACTGCTCCCTCGCTAGTAATCAGTCCCTTTCCTCCCTCGGTGAACAATGTACTATTATTTGGTAAAGTGGGGATGTTTTTTTTTCTCGTGTCTTCCCCATTTAATGTTGTATCATTAGATAGGCCTTTTAAAAAAATTGAGTGGTTGCTGAAACAATTTTTTGATTTAGGTATCCGTTTCCGAGTTTTTGTTTTTCAACTTTCAAGAAAATCTATAGCGGCTTCGACAACTTTCTTATTTCAAGAGTTATGGTGACATAACTTGTAAAATGCACTCACTGGGAAAATTTCGTAAAAAAATAAAGAAATAATAAGTAAACATAACAATTATCTATTTGACATCGCTTGATATTGTATGTGGCTACGGAACCCTATTCTATGCGTGGCCTGACATGCACTTACCCGAATTTACATTTCAGTTTACATTAATATAACCGGTGTTAGAAAAACAGCATTACACAATTGAAATTAAGTAGTTTATTCTGCATAAAGGTAACAAGAACACTTGCCCCCATACTTTCTAGAACAGATGATTCTCAAATCGGTAATATTTTTACGCATGTTGATCGTAAGTTAATTATTTCGGAAGTCTTATTGATTCCTTTCATTTTTATAGGTAAAGAAAAACATCGACTCCGAGGATGTGCATACAGATAAGAAATGGAAATACAATTTGTTACAATTTTACATGAATGTAGGCGTATTGAAGTGTGTAACATTTTTGAAGTGCTTTAAATAAAATATATATATAGGCCTTCCAATCCGACTAGTCTGCCCGATAAAAAGCATAAGTAGAATCCAAAAGTAGTAGAATCCTCGTTGTGAATCCTGACAATGCAGCATTATGACTCACATTATTTATGGCAGCTTAGCAAGATGATTTTGCGTCAATAAAATATAACTCTTTGACTGTTGTTATCATAATGGATACCGCTATGTTCATAGTGTACGAACATAATGTAATATTTTTTTGTATAGGTACAGTGTGTGTGTACATTTATATATAAAATTTATGTATTATTACACGCTTTATATTAGCTTCACCTGTATGTTTGTAACCGACTCCTTTGGGTGCGATTTTGACACACTTTAAACAGCCAGATTTTGTTCAGACTTTGTAGATTTATCGAGGACCGATGACAATACACAAATTTGAAAAAAAAAAGAAATCATACAAATTAGTCTTATTTAGTCAAGAAAAAAAAACAGTTTTAAAAAACTAAACAAACACGCTTTTAAACTAAAAAGTAGAAAATAATTTTAATGTTAAAAGCGTAGGATGCTTTCTGAAAATATTTCAATAACGTCACCAAACGCTTTTTACATTAAAATTATTTTCTACCATTTAGTTTAAAAGCGTGTTTGTTTAATTTTTTAAAACTATTATTTTTTTATATGTAGTCTTCTATATTTTATAATGCAACCTATGTGCATCAACCTCAGAAGATTACTATACTACTCTAAGGGTGACTGGTAGAGAATGCCCTGGGCATGAAGTACGCCGATGTAATGTACAAAAATGCATAAAGTAATAAATAAATAAAATAAATGTTCTCTGAGAGAGCTTGACAAGACAAAAATAGTTGCTGAACGTACCTTAGCAGAAAGTCTGTATTCTTATTACGTCTTGTAAACACTCAACACAATAAACGACATTATTAACTAAGTTATTCTTACAATTACATAGTTCATATTCATATCTCTCATATGTATATATTTATAAGTAATTCTGTAAACTTTTATCCTTTCAAGCAGCTCAAGCTGACCACTTATCTATCCTACTGTTGGTACATTTCGTATAATGAATTGCACATAACAAGACCGTTTGAGATACTAGCAAACACAAACTAGGCACTAAGGCACAGGACAAAACATTGAATATCTGAATGCTGTTTATTACTTTAATACCAGTAGGTATATTAATCACTTGTAGTGTTATAGTTTTGATGACGTGTTCTTTAACTAGTGATTAATTATATTATAATAAATATTTTAAGCTAACACTTCTATGTTTTATTTATTTACGAATCTTAGGTAAAACCTACAGCAATATACTTTTCGTAGATTATAGAAGTAGCAATATTACGTAACCTTTACACACTCAACGTTAAATAAAAGCGGCCAAGTGCGAGTCGGACTCGCCCATGAAGGGTTCCGTATCAGCAAGTAACATCATATAAAAGTTCTTGTAGTTCGTTGTAACTTTCAGCGATGTTTTTATACTAGTGTATTGATTGGATGAAAGGTAAATTGCGTGTTACGATTTATGACGTATTAAAAAAAAACTACTTACTAGATCTCGTTCAAACCAATTTTCGTTGGTAGTTTGCATGGTAATGTACAACATATATATTTTTTTAAGTTTTATCACTCTCTTATTTTAGAAGTTAGAGGGGGGGGGGGACACACATTTTTCCACTTTGAAAGTGTCTCTCGCGCAAAGTATTCAGTTTAGAAAAAAAATGATATTGGAAACCTCAACATCATTTTTGAACACCTATCTACACGTATAGGTTTGATGAAAAAATTTTTTTTGAGATTCAGTTGCAAGTATGGGGACCCCCAAAATGTATTGTTTTTTTTTTCTATTTTTATGTAAAAATCTTAATGCGGTTCACAGAATACATCGACTGACCAAATTTCAGCAGCATAGCTCTTATAGTTTCGGAAATAATTGGCTGTGACATACGGACGGACAGACAGACAGACAGACAGACAGACTTGACGAATCCATAAGGGTTCCGTTATTTGCCATTTGGCTACGGAACCCCAAAAATGACAAATTATTTATACATAAATATAAATTATATACGTTTTAAAAAGTACCTGCCAATCAATAACTTGCCAATGCAACCTTAAATTATGTTTCAAATAAACTCTGGATTTCAAAACGACATTGAGTGATGTCTTTTCCATATAGCAAAAACGTCCAGGTCATGCTTGCGAACACCGTAATAAGAATGACAAAAATGATAAACGAAAAACAAGTGAGGCAAACGTAGTGTAGGATACCCACAGGCCAGTTGGAGCAACGATTTGCGCAGGATGATTGACAGGAGCCGGAAGCGAAAAGCCGAATATCGATCAGAGTTGTATGCAATGGAAGAGGCCTATATCCAGCAGTGGACTGCGATAGGCTGATGATGATGATAAACGAAACTGTCTGTCCGTGTGGTGACGGATTAAGAATACAGAGTGTCACCATCCCTATTCATCACGCGGGTGTCGTAAAAGGCGACTAAGGGATAAACTACGCAAGACAACATCAATGCGAAGAGAAGGAAAACTTGAAACCAACCCTTTTTTTTTATGTGTGAAAAATCATCATGGACAGTCACCCCACCGGGAGTTATGGCGGGGTGGTGTGTCGGACTTGAACCGACTAAAAAACACACAGTGTGCCCTCTCCGCGCTTCTCCGTTTAGGAGGAGGAGAAGTCCAGGGTGGGATCTCCTTCTGAACTTCTCCAGCGCCTGCCCGCTCCTGATGCGGGCACCGTCTCTGTACGACGACCCTCTCTTAGGCGGCGTCCGGCACACACCGACGCCGCCTACTCGCAGCTGGCCACATAGTGCGGGTGGAGGGAAAACCCGTCCCGTCCACCCGCGGCCACACTCAAAGCGGCATGAGGCGCAGATGTTCGCGCCTCCGCCGCCCGAGTCGCCGGCGGCAAATCTGGTCCGATTGGATGTCGTCCTCCCGGGCCTTCTCCACCGCACCCTTCTGCGTGATTACGTCCTCGCAAAAGGTTGCGACCGCGGTAAATGAGCTCTCGCTGCCGACCATAGAACGAACGACGGCCGGCAGCGAGAGATCCCCTCCGATGACTGCAGTGAGGACCCGGCGCTGCGTCTCCCATGCGTGGCAGACCGCCAGCGTGTGCTGAGCCGAATCCTCGCTGCAGTCGCAGTGGTGTCAGGCGGGACTCAATTCCCTCCTGGCGACCGAATGCAGGTACTTTCCGAAGCAACCATGCCCGGAAAGAACCTGCGTCAGTCGGAAGGTAAGGGTCCCGTGCTGCCGCACTGCCCATTCGCCGATGACCGGCTGAAGCGCCACTACGGTGGCGAAGCCAGCACGTGGAGTCTCCAGCCGGATCGACCAGCGATCCATCGTGGCTCGGTGAGCGGCTTCGCGCCACTCGCGCACGTCCTCGGGCGAAGGTCCAACTCCACCACTCTCCGCCCGGTAGTTAGCCACTCGCCGATAAACGTCGGCGAGCACTTCCGCCTCCAAATCCCACGGGGGTGTTCCGGCCAGGGCACACGCCGCCTCCGTCGATACGGTGCGGTAACCCCGTATGGCTCTGACCGCCAGAGTTCTCTGCGGCCGCCTGAGGTGCACCCTATTCTGCTCGGTCAGAGCCGCCGCCCACACCGGTGCACCGTAGAGTGCCATAGACCGGACAACCCCCGTGTACAGCTGCCTCGTGGCGACACTGGCTCCTCCCAGATCGGGCAAAAGACGCCCAAGGAAGGAGGCAGTGCCGATCAGCTTCGGAGCAAGCTGTTGGAAGTGCTCGTCGAAGAGCCACCTACCGTCGAGGACCAGACCCAGATACTTCAAGTGGGCCCGGACCGGTACGAGGACCGAGTTGACCTCGATGGAGGCACCGGCGGGCGGACCAAGACGGGGCCCATGGAAAAGTAGGGCTTCCGTCTTTTCTAGGGCCACCCGTAAGCCCAGCGCCTCAATGCGCCCGACCACCAGGGAGACTCCTGTGGTGGCCAGACGTGCCGCCTCTTCGAAGGTCGACTCCCGGGCTGTCACAAGTGTGTCGTCGGCGTAGCAAATTACGCCGAGCCCGGGGGGGGAGACGCCCTCGCAGGACCCAGTCGTATCCCATGTTCCACAGGAGTGGTCCAAGGACAGACCCCTGTGGAACACCGCACGACATGGCCCGACGTCTCAAAACTCCTTCTCGGTCCTCGTATACGACGGTACGCTCCATCAGATAGTCTGCCACTAGCCGCCCCAGGTACTGTGGCACTCCATGGTACTGGAGTGCGGCCCTGATGCAGCTGAATGGTAGACTATTGAATGCGTTGGCGATATTCACTCGCGAGCTTTCGTACGACACAGTCAAACCGCTTTCTTACTCTCTAAAGTTAGTGACATTTACCCTCGCATCTCCAAAAAGTAAAAATGACGAAGTGTGATAATTGTGAAAAAAAATTAACAAAAAAGTCACCAGGACTTGAAGGCAATAAATGTGGAAAGATAATACACGCCAACCAACTATGCACAGGCCTATCGTCGAAACAACTGTCAGCACTACGCAACGCTGAAAACCTGGAGTGGACATGTGAAGAATGTCATCGGGATTCACCACGTCGTAAGTTATTCATTATCTCGGATGATGAGGACGACGAAATTGATGTGGATCAGCAGACTGCAGGTACTTCTTCAGCGACAAGTTAATTACTTCGTGACATATCACTTGAGGTCAAAAAAGCTGTAAAGAATGAACTGGTATCAGTTAATGGATCATTGAGTTCATGCTGTGTGAAAATGGACACTATACACACGACGCTCGAAATACTTACAGGGCAGGTTAAAGAGCTGGAGAATAAAAATGTATACCTAACCAACCAGAATAGGCACTTGGAACTAAAGATAAATGTAATGGAACAACACATTCGGAATATTGAACAAAAACAGCTGGATAACGTTCTGGAGATTGTAGGAATACCGGAGAATACGAACGAGAATATGGAGACACTTACAAGCAACCTAGCTTTGAAACTAAAAGTGGAGAAAAATCTAATTACAACAGTCAAGAGGATAACAGGTAGGAACGGTAAAGAAGGAGTGATACAAATAACATTACAACAAGAAGAACAAGTCAACCAGTGGATACGTGCTACACGTAAGGAAACACCCGTTATGGAAGAAGTAATTTCATATGCTGTACCGGATAAAGCCAAGTCAAGAGTGATGCTTCGCCACGCACTAACAAAATCTAATAAAACACTTCTGTGGCAGGCTAAAGAATCCCTAAAGGAAACGTTCCAATATATCTGGTTTCAAGACGGTAAAATTCTAGCACGTAAAAATGATAACGATAAACCAATTGTAATTAGAAATTTAAGTGATATTGATAAGATGTTGGTTGAGAAATCTCGATAGTAGAAAGACACAGTGACAAAGGTCTCTTTACATGATATACGTGAACTATTTGATTGTCCTGATGTATACGAGCTTAGCAAATTTCTCCCAAAAAATACGCACCATTTAAATATTTTCCATATAAATATTAGATCTATAGTCAAAAATTTCTCTCAGGTCCTACAATTCATTCACTGTTCTAAAATAAATATTGATATTATGATATTAACGGAGGTAGGCGTTTCTAAAAGCAGTAATATTATACAAATGTTCAGCATTAAGGGATATGTAATGTATTATAACCTTCGTGAACAAAGAAAAGGAGGAGGCATTGTGATGTATATAAAAAATACCCACGACTTTCAATTACTAAATAATCTCCAACTAAATCACTGTGAATCTCTGATAGGAAACTTGACTACTTCATATAAATACACTGCACTTATCTGTTCTTTGTATAGATCACCCAAAGAAAGTAAACACAATTTTATCAAAGAATTAAAAGAACCATTGTGTAAGGACATTTGTAAACACTCTGACATATACTTATTGGGTGATATAAACATCGATTTACAGTCGCATAATAACATACGTGAATTTTATGTAACTAGCATGGCCGAGTGTGGCCTGGCGAGTGGAATATCAGACTACACCAGAATTGAAAACCGAAATGAATCCATTACGCGGAGTTGTATTGATCATATATTTGCTAGATCACGCTCGCTAGACCTTTACTCGGCTGTGCTCAATACTGTTATGGCGGACCATCGCATGATTGCGTTGTCGTGCGCCGGCAACGTAGGAGCAAACACTATACAGGAGGATATAAAAGTGATACAAAAAATTAATTATAATGTACTAACATCGAAGCTTAATGAAATAGACTGGAGTACGGTAGACAACATGCAATGTCCTATAGAGATTTATAACTATATTAAAAACAAATTTGACCAAAGTTATGAACAATCAAAATATTTACAAAAACTTAATCTTAGTAGTAAAAGAAACAAGGAACCTTGGATAAATACTAAAATTAATAATATGTGCCGAAAAAGAGATCTACTATTTAACCAATGGAAAAAAGATACAAATAATTATATACTTAGATTGGAGTATAATAAACAGCGAAACCAAACTCGAAAAATTATTGAAACGACTCGAAACAAATATTATAATGATCTAATAAATAACTATAAAACGAATAAAAAGAAACTATGGGATATATTATTCGTTGACCGGTCGAATTTGTAAATCAGTCGATGAAGCGGTAATTAAAGCTTTTAAGAAAAATAATTTAACCGATAAAGATATAGCTAATTACTTTGGTAATGAATTCTGCCACAACGTTAAAAATATTTTGCCTAAGTGTAACACAAACCTTATCCCCGAGTCAGATTATGTATTTCCTGAAAACAAATCTATGTTATTCAAAAAGCCTACTAAAAAGACTTAATAACTATTATACAAAAAATACATATAAACAAATCGGCTGGGAACGATGGAATTCGTTGCGTTGATGTGAAAATGTTAAGCGAGAAGATTGCCAATGTCATAGTTAAACTAATAAACACAAGTATTAAGGTAGCAAAATATCCACAAGAACTCAAAACGGGCATTGTAAGACCAATATACAAAAAAGGAGCACACAATGATTACGACAGCTATAGACCAATAACAATACTTTCAGTTATAGATAAAGTGGCTGAAAAATATATGTGCCAGCAAATTCATAATTTTTATGCTCAGAACGATGTATTATCACAGGCTCAGTACGGATTCCAATCTAATAAGTCAACCACAATGTTACTATCAAAATTTACGGATGAAATTAACAAACACCTCAATGATAAGAACCATGTTCTATTACTTTTAACTGTTTAGAATTTTTGGAACATGTACCTCGTTTTCTTTTAACCTAGTTGCAGATTGTGATGTTAAGAGACATATCCTATCTATCTCCACTAAGGCTATGGGTGACGATGGTATTCAAACTCAAATGTTATGGCCTATTCTAAATGAACTCCTTCCGGCTATCACCCATATTGTAAACTACTCTTTAATGAACAGTGTGTTTCCATCGTCCTGGAAGAAGGCCCAGGTTATCCCTATACCCAAAATATCCAACCCATCCTTATTTTCTCATTTTCGTCCTATATCGATACTCCCGATCCTTTCCAAAGTGCTTGAGGGTATCGTCCGAAATCAATTGAGCTGTTATCTCTCCTCTAATTGCCTGTTGAGTCCATTTCAATCCGGTTTTCGCTCTGGACATAGCATGGTCACCGCGTTAGTCAAAATAACAGATGATATACGATTAGCGATCGAAAATAAACAATTAACAATATTGGTACTATTGGACTTCAGCAGCGCCTTTAACTCGGTTGATTTCGACATACTTTTAGGCATCCTGGCGTCTCTAAATGTTTCTAAATCTGCAATCGCTTGGTTTAGCTCCTATCTTCGGGGTCGCTCGCAAATGGTCCGCTCGGAGGAGACGTTCTCCAACTGGTGTGACCTTACTGCAGGCGTGCCTCAAGGTGGCGTATTATCTCCTCTACTCTTCTCCATTTTCATTAATGCTACCACTAATGTTATTTCTTCTCGTTATCATCTTTATGCGGACGATCTGCAGCTATACCGCCACTTTAAAATTGAGGAAGTTGCGGAGGCTGTCACTGCCATCAATACTGACCTACTGAACATCTGTTCTTGGGCAAAATCCTTTGGGCTGCTTGTCAACCCTGCTAAATCTCAGGCCATCATTATTGGTGGCAGGTACATCTGTAACAGTCTTGACCACACTGCGGTACCTCAAGTATTATATAATAATACTGTTATACCGTTTTCAACAGATGTTAAAAATCTCGGAATCTTTATGGATTGTAACTTGTCGTGGACCACGCATGTGACAGAGGTAAGCAAAAAACTGTTTGGGTCTTACCACTCCCTCAAACGTCTTCAAAGCTTTCTTCCTTTACAGACCAAGATACTGCTTTCTCAATCCCTTCTCCTTCCCCTTCTTGACTATGCTGATATTTCCTTTCTCGACGCCACCGAAGAACTTTGGGATAAGCTTGAACGGTTGCAAAATCTGTGTATCCGTTTCATATTTGGCTTGAAAAAGTACGACCATGTTTCAGATTTTCGGAAAAAACTAAATTGGCTTCCTATTCGTCGGCGTCGTGATGTTCACATTCTCTCTTTACTATATTCCACGCTATACAACCCTAACTTTCCTATATACCTCCGTGAGCGCTTCGAATACTTTGTTCCTAGGAATAACCTCTGTCGCTCCTCATCTTCTCTCCTCCTTCGAACTCCTTCCCATAAGACAAGTCGCTATGATAAGTCATTCACTGTTGCGGCTGTGCGGCTATGGAATGCCTTGCCGCTTGCAATACGTAAAAGCCCTTCATTAACTGTGTTCAAAAAGAATACCAGGGATTATTACCTCTCCCTCCAATAATTAGGCCCTTAGAATGTAGTATGTAGTCTTTATTTGTTATTTTTCTGCATATTTTATGGTATGTATATGTAGTTATATGTATATGTATGTATGTGTGGATGTATATATATATGTATATATGTATGTATAAGTACGTATGTAAGTAGGTATATTTTGAAAATTAAATAGATATTGCCACAAAAATGAATGACCTTAACTTTCGGTATTTACATAATCTTCTTTTCTGATTTTTGAAGTTTATCCAATGTTAGTACACACGATTTTACCGTTATATAATCTATCCTCTATTCACTCAAGGTTCGCTGGAAGAAAACTCAGGTTTGGGTTAAGCTCGCCTTTGTAAATGTAATCTCCTTTGTAAATAAAGTAAGAAAATTTGTGTACAATAAAGAATTAAATTATTTATAGATTTTGGTAAGGCTTTTGATACTCTTAGGCATAAGACCCTCATAGATAAACTCGACCATACTGGAGTCCGTGGACCATTATTACAATGGTGCCAAGATTACTTAGACAACAGAAGATACCGAGTTAGGATCGGTAATGCCCTTAGTGATGAGATAGAGGTTACTACTGGCACAGCTCAAGGCTCCGTCCTTGGGCCTTTGCACTATTTGGCGTACGTCAACGAAATGGAAAATGTCATAATCCACTGTTCTATATACCAATACGCTGATGATACGTGTCTCGTTGTAGCTGGTAAAAATCTGTCTGAGGCTGAACATCGTCTACAACATTATTTTAACAGTATATGTAAATGGTCGCACGATGTCGGATTAGTACTAAATGCCAACAAAACTAAAATCATTCATGTCCGGTCTAACCACTTACTTAATTACGACAAACCAATCGAAGTAGTAGCTCATTGCCACCGATGCTTGCATGAAATGAAATCTAACAATAATGCATGTAGCTGTGAATTTTTGGAACAAGTATCTAACTATAAATACCTAGGTCTAGTAGTGGACGACAGATTTAACTGGGGTTACCATATCGATACAATTTGTGACAAACTAAGAGCAATATTAGCTAAATTTGCAATACTAAAGTATAAGGTTCCTTTTAAAATACTACTAAATCTATACATTGCCCTTGCTGAGTCAATCATATCATATGGAATCACTAGCTACGGAAGAACTTTCAAAACCTACTTCGACAGAATATACAACTTGCAGGAACGAATTCTAAAAACTATAACACCAGACAAAATAAAAAACACGGTGTGCGTTGGTGACAATGCCAGTGCCCTGTTCAAATATTGTAAAATACTGCCAATTCATCTTAAAATAAAACTGTGGCTTTTAATCGAACAATATCAAAATAAAAAACTACAAATTAAAATTACTCATAAAATAACAACACGGCAAATAACACACTCAAAATTAGAAGTTCCCAGGATTACTAACTATTACGGACAACGAATGAACACTTATCTAATCCCAACTTATATCAATGACATTTCAATAAATATACAAACACAATTAACAGACAAGAACTATAAATGTAAATACAAAAAATATTTATTTCTATGCTTTAACACCGTAACATAAAATTATTGAAAAGTAGACGACTTGAACATATTTAAATAGAAAAATAAAAATAAAAGAAAGTGCAACATCCTGTCTATAGTGTATAACTCCTTCTGCATAACTACAGTACATATTAATATCATAACTTCATAAGAAAGTCAGGTAGCATCGGACAGGACATGCGTCGAACGGTTCGATAACCGGTTTCCTAGTGATAAATAGTTTAAGTGAATTGTAGGTACTATTATAAGAACATTGTTTTGAATTTTGAGATGTTTTTCAGTGAATGTATGTTAATAGATTGCTCAAAAGTGATTCAACGTCCAGACAAACCTGTCAAGGTTTTGTGATGTTCTATAGATTACACAGAAATTGTATGCTACGCAGCCCACCGCCCAAACTTGAAACCAACCCTTTTTTTTTTTTTTTTTTTTAATGTGTGAAAAATCATCATGGACCGTCACCCCACCGAGGGTTACGGCGGGGTGGTGTGTCGGACTTGAACCGACTAAAAAACACACAGTGTGCCCTCTCCGCGCTTCTCCGTTTAGGAGGATGAGAAGTCCAGGGTGGGATCTCCTTCTGAACTTCTCCAGCGCCTGCCCGCTCCTGATGCGGGCACCGTCTCTTTACGACGACCCTCTCTTAGGCGGCGTCCGGCACACACCGACGCCGCCCCCTCGCGGCTGGCCACATAGTGCGGGTGGAGGGATAACCCGTCCCGTCCACCCGCGGCCACACTCAAGGCGGCATGAGGCGCAGATGTTCGCGCCTCCGCCGCCCGAGTCGCCGGCGGCGAATCTGGTCCGATTGGATGTCGTCCTCCCGGGCCTTCTCCGCCGCCTCCTTCTGCGTGATTACGTCCTCGCAGAAGGTTGCGACCGCGGTAAATGAGCTCTCGCTGCCGACCATGGAACGAACGACGGCCGGCAGCGAGAGATCCCCTCCGATGACTGCAGTGAGGACCCGGCGCAGCGTCTCCCATGCGGGGCAGACCGCCAGCGTGTGATGAGCCGAATCCTCACTGCAGTCGCAGTGGTGGCAGGCGGGACTCAATTCCCTCCTGGCGACCGAGTGCAGGTACTTTCCGAAGCAACCATGCCCGGAAAGAATCTGCGTCAGTCAGAAGGTAAGGGTCCCGTGCTGCCGCACTGCCCATTCGCCGATGACCGGCTGAAGCGCCTCTACGGTGGCGAAGCCAGCACGTGGAGTCTCCAGCCGGACCGACCAGCGATCCATCGTGGCTCGGTGAGCGGCTTCGCGCCACTCGCGCACGTCCTCGGGCGGAGGTCCAACTCCACCACTCTCCGCCCGGTAGTTAGCCACTCGCCGATAAACGTCGGCGAGCACCTCCGCCTCCAAATCCAACGGGGGTGTTCCGGCCAGGGCGCACGCCGCCTCCGTCGATACGGTGCGGTAACCCCGTATGGCTCTGACCGCCAGAGTTCTCTGCGGCCGCCTGAGGCGCGCCCTATTCTGCTCGGTCAGAGCCGCCGCCCACACCGGTGCACCATAGAGTGCCATAGACCGGACAACCCCCGTGTACAGCTGCCTCGTGGCGACACTGGCTCCTCCCAGATTGGGCAAAAGACGCCCAAGGAAGGAGGCAGTGCCGATCAGCTTCGGAGCAAGCTGTTGGAAGTGCTCGTCGAAGAGCCACCTACCGTCTAGGACCAGACCCAGGTACTTGAAGTGGGCCCGGACCGGTACGAGGACCGAGTTGACCTCGATGGAGGCGCCGGCGGGTGGACCACGACGGGGCCCATGGAAAAGTAGAGCTTCCGTCTTTTCTAGGGCCACCCGCAAACCCAGCGCCTCAATGCGCCCGACCATCAGGGAGACTCCTGTGGTGGCCAGGCGTGCCGCCTCTTCGAAGGTCGCCCCCCGGGCTGTCACAAGAGTGTCGTCGGCGTAGCAAATTACACCGACCCCGGGGGGGAGACGCCCTCGCAGGACCCAGTCGTATCCCATGTTCCACAGGAGTGGTCCGAGGACAGACCCCTGTGGAACACCGCACGACATGGCCCGACGTCTCAAGACTCCTTCTCGGTCCTCGTACATGACAGTACGCTCCGTCAGATAGTCTGCCACTAGCCGCCTCAGGTACTGTGGCACTCCGTGGTACTGGAGTGCGGCCCTGATGCAGCTGAATGGCAGACTATTGAATGCGTTGGCGATGTCCAACGACACCGCCAACAGCACGTCGCCGCAGCCCACCGCTTGTTCGGTCGCGGCCTTCAGACGCAGAATTGCGTCGACCGTCGAACGCCCCTCCCGGAATCCAAATTGGGCGTCCGACAGATCGGGGCCCACCTCACGCAGGTGCCGGACGATGCGGGCGTGGAGCACCCTCTCGAACAGCTTACCCGCCTCGTCCAGCAACACGATGGGCCTATAGGCCGCGACCGAGTCGGCAGACCGACCTGACTTCTGGAGCAGAACCAGCTTCCCGCTTTTCCAACACTCAGGGAAGCGTCCGGACGATCGTCTAACACTCCCCTGAAGCGGTCCGACATATGATCGAGGGCTCGGGCCAGCACTCGGGCAAGTACCCCGTCTGGCCCGGGGGCGGTGTTCTTGGATCGAATCCTTAGAACAGCCGCCCCTACCTCTGATTCCCTGACGGGCGGCACATCAGCTTCGCCTTCGTCTTCGCCTCCGGCCATGACGGCCATCGACGGGGGCGTGTGCTCCGCCCGCTGCGGGAATAGGCCCTCGACCACTTCCTGCAGGAAGCTGGGCTGGAGAGTCTCCGTGAGGGGCAGGCCCCCCGTGCAGAGCTTTTTGCGCACCACACGATAGGGCCGACCCCAGGGGTCACGCTCGAGACTCTCCAGCATATCCTTGCGGCTTTCCTCTTTGGCGCGGCAGATGGCCAACTTCAGAATTTGCCGGATCTCACGGTATTCCTCTTGAAGCCGGTCCACCTCCTCACCGACTCCGCGGTGGCGTCGCCGACTACGAGTGAGGCACCTCCGGGCACGAACACAGGCCGCACGGAGGACCGCCAACTCCTGGGACCACCAGTAGACCTCCTTCCTTGGAGGCCGACGCCCACGTACGCGGGGCATGGCCGCGTCGCAGATCTGCGTAATCGCACTGCAGAAGCGACCAGCCTCCACGTTGACCTCTTCGGCCGGGGCCTGCGGAGGCAGCCAAGAGTTAAGAATGGCCGCCTCCAACTTGAAACCAACCCTATACCAACCCGTCTGGCCAGCGTAGTATAGTAGGCCAAAACCTCCTTTCTATGTCCAGCAGTGGACTGTTGAAGGCTGTTGATGATGACGATGAAACTGTCTTGACGATACCCAGTGGAAAATAGTGGTAAAAATGCAAAGCATGGCACAATTAATGTATTGAAACGTAAATTTTTGTTTTGTTCAGCAACTCAGGACAATCGATGGAAAGCAAGAAACAGTACGTCATTAAAATCCAGACGTTGGGTTTTGCACGAAATTGCATACTGAATTCGTCCTGAAATCAAGAAATTACTTAAATTTCGTTTGAACTCTTCAATACTCTTAACATAGATGTCATATCTAAAATTCCGAATTTGCGAGGTGTGTGGAAGGTACAGAACTTTAAAAGTTTCCTCATTTTTAAAGTGTCTGGATGTGCGCGTAACAGAGCCAAGAGACTTTGGGGCCTTTCTTACTATCTCAGATACTCATCATACAGTCATATAGACTTCTTACATGTTGAAGTTATGCCTAATAATTAAATTCTTAATCACTTCAACTACTTGTTTTTTTCAAAAAAAATAATCACATATTTTTTACCTATGGTGAATGTGACTTTTTAGCACTTTTACTAGTATTAAGGTATGAGGAAGAGAAGCAGACCGAGAAGAAAACCCACTCGGCCCACTCATTCATTTTGACATAATTTTCTAAAATAACTGATTGACTCTAATTGTAGGATGCGAACCATCGAAGTAAGACTTACTTGGATGGTTCTATTTTTATTATTATTTTCTTGTTCTGTACTTTAAGTGTGTTTACAGTAAATAAAATTGTTGAAACCTTTACGTATATACAGCCTATTGATATGGCAATAAAAATAATTAACGCACTGACCGGACGGGTAACTGTAGTGTTTGCTCCAAGTTTTCTTCTTGTTTGTTGTGAATTTGTCTTTAAATGGTGTATTTAAGCCTAAATATGTTGTATTATATTATTGTTAATTTTAGCAATCCATCATTCCGTTCACATCTTTTAAGCAAACCATCATTTGAATCTACTTAGATTTTGTGACTTTTATAATCATCATCATTAACGTAGTCTACTGCTGGATATAAGCATCTCCAATTGCACGCTACTTGGTTTGATCATATTTTGTAATTTGTTACAAGTCAGTAGGAAATCATTCTTAATTATCAAAATTATTCTTCATCATTCCTCACCATTATCCTGGACGTCAAGAGAATTCAGAATGATTGCGCCTCTCATCTCCTACTCACCATCGAAATACGAAAGGTCGAGTCGGCCCATTCGTGCTGAAATTAGAGTGGCTCTACTACAAATAGATAAATATAGATAAAATCATAATACGTCTCAGTAAAATGAAATAGTCAGTCTCAGTAAAGATGGAATTAAATACGTTTTATTTCATTTCAGATCTAAGTCACATTTCTTATAAAAAATATCTGCACACAAGACAAGCACTGTATAACTAACATCTGCTGAAATATTTTAATCCAATCATGTCGCCTCCTGTCCCTAGAAACGGGACGTCCCTAGACGCAAGATGATTGAGGTTGAAGTTATTTTAGTGTATAAGTAGGTTATTTTCTACGAATTTGATGACAAAATTACACCTAGTGCCATTTTGGACGTGCCTCGATTTGATTGATTGATCATCGGAACGCTGATTTTACTACTTCGACGTACATTACCGTCCATTTTTCGGCATACACTGCTGGTTACACGTGTCGCTGACGTTGACCATCAAGCTGGAATTATAACTGATGCACAGTGCTGTCTGACTGTGATCTACCATATCTAAATTGTTGTGGGTGTCAAACGCTAATGTGCTCGTCCACTAACCATTACCATTGGGACTTCAGGGATTCATTTGCTTATTTTTACAAACTGTTCATATTTTATCTGTGTTTTTCAACAATCTTCCTGTTGTACTCGTATATGTTTACTAAAAATTTATATTTTCCCCTTTGACTAAAATTTAAGATATAACTTAGTTAAGCTTAGATTGGCTGTTGGTTTATTGTATTGCATTTTGTTTGTTAACTTTAATATTTTCTTTTTTGTGTGTAGAACAATTTTGCTGAATGACCTTTTCTGGTTAGTTGTGTTAAAAAAGAGAGACGAACTTCTTAGCATTTCATGGATTCGCGGTGCGGGCGCCGGGTCTATCGTGTGGCAGAGGGAGAAACTCAGAGCAGTTGCCAGGACTTGCGACCTAGGCGTAGGCTTAAGGAGGCCCTTTGAGATGCGCATCAACGCTCACCTTCACTGCTCGAGTTGCCCGCCCTGCCTAGCCAAATTTGCTAGGAACCTGTTAGTGCAGGCTTAGATACTCGTTCTAATATAGAACTTACTGCATTTCTCGACAGGCCAAGGTCTTTCGGAAGGTTATAGAGAGAATTTGCTGGTATACCTCTCACTCCCTACTTCTACAGCGTATAAATTAACGACATAGCCATTTTTGTTTAGGTCATTTGTTGGATCGTAGTATTTATTTAATTTTATTGCGTGATCTTTAGGAATGTTGGTTTCCAACGGTACAGTAAGCTCTACTAGTATTATAGGTTTCTAGAAAAGAGAATTATGTCAGGTCTGGATGTCCAAACACCAACATCCTCTGGGGTTTTATAGTGCTTTTCATACGTTAAAATAGTCCAATCAGGTGCAGTACCCAGGATTGAGAAAAGCTTGTTTATAGAGTTAACAGTTGAGCCTTCCTTTATAAAGTTGATTTATCGTTTATTTGTGGTCAATCCCTTTTGTATAATTTGAATAACTCTATCGTGTCGACGTGAGTAATGACCCTATCAAGCAGCACCTTGCAACCCACTGATAAGCAAGTATAATACCCAGCATCTTCCTTGTTGAGCTGATCTAGAAATATTGACCATCTTTGGAAAGTGCACCGGTACCGGCACCGGCACCAGTAATAGTACTGGTGCCGGTGCCGGTACCGGTGCACTTCCACTCCGATAGCGGAGTTACTTTAATTTTCATTCCAAGTTATATTTGGAGCTGGGTTTCCTGGAAATAATGATGAAATCGATCTGAACGCTTTCGCAATGAAGATTGGTCATAATTCAGTGTCGACCGACGTCTACGATCGAGTTTATTTAACTATCAGCAGAGCCAGAGATAATTTATGTTTCGAGTAGTTAGGTTGAATAAAAGTTACATTCCGCAATGCAATCTATTCTTATTGAGTATCCAGTTACCCCTTCCGTGTGGTGAAGGATTAAAAATGCAAAGTGTCACCACCCCTATTCATTTCATGGGTGTCGTAAGAGGCGACTAAAGGAACAAAATAAGCAGCTAACATCACTGCCAAGAGAAGGAAAACTTGAAACAAATCCTTTACAAACCCGTCTGGCCAGCTTTGTATAGTAGGCCAAAACCTCCTTTCAAAGGGGAGGCCTATGGTGGACTGTTAAATGCTGTTGATGATGATGATCCAGTTACCCATACTATAATTCAGACGGAAACTTGAATTTTGGAGCCGATAATGCTACAGTTTTCTCAATTTTAGTGTCACTTGAATGTTCTTTGTGTAAAGAATTATTCTTGAACGGTTGTTGTACTCTTGACTAGAAATCAAGAAAATGCACACGTTTTTTACAAGTTTCAGGAATTATAAGGAATTTCGATATCATATTTTAGTTTCTTGTAATTGATGATAATATTATTTGTTGAATCAGTTGACATAATGGAATCATGTCATTCTATAGTGGAGTCATTTTAATAGGTAACATTTGACTATTGTTCAAAATTCAACGACGTAACCTTATAACGGCGGGCATAAAAAAAATTTTTTTCGTTTTGTGAGAACTATTTCTTAACTTTTTTTAAATTACCATTAGATATTTA
Organism: Phragmatobia fuliginosa; assembly: GCA_932526445.1. NCBI lineage: Eukaryota > Metazoa > Arthropoda > Insecta > Lepidoptera > Erebidae > Phragmatobia > Phragmatobia fuliginosa. Next base: position 13,859,408 of record OW052078.1, on the reverse strand, counting down.
TTGTAATAATGACCGATCTAATAAACCATTCTAAATATAATAAACAATTTCTGATCTAAAGAACTGAACGTCGTTACAATGTTGCGTTAAATAGGGTTCTTTTTCTTTTTAAATACTAGGAAAGAATCTAAAAATCAAAAGCTGATAAGTGAAATCGAATGCAGATTTTACTTATTAGCTTTCGATGATTACTTGTGAAGAAATATCACTATAAATTAGTAACCACGATGTGATTATAATAAAACATAACTATATTAATTAGTCTTTTAACTAAAAATATAAAATACAAAAAATAAGTAAATAGAAAAATCATTGATTTTAGGTCTAATTTAGTTGGGATGTTGCTGGGTATTGGTTTTTGGGTATTGAAAAACTAAGACCTGATCATACGGTCAGTTTCCACTAATCGGTCACTGATTTTTTTGCTATCAACGTAGTTCTCTAGGTATTCAAAGAAATAAAATAGTGGATATATTATTTTAAAGAAAACCATAAGTTTGATTGTTTAATGTACTTAACACCTCTCGCCTTTTTAGGGTTCCGAAGTTCATCACTCGGAACCCTTATAGATTCGTCATGTCCGTCCGTCCGTCCGTCCGTCTGTCCGTCCGTCCGTCCTCGACTTACCGTCCAAACGGTAAGTGCTAGAAAGATGAAACTTTGCATGAATATGTGTTGTAATTACGCCGACAAAGTGCTACAATAAAATTATGAAAAATATTTTTATTTAGGGTACCTCCCCTACACATTAAAGTGGGGATGTTTTTTTTTTCTCGTGGCTCCCCTATTGTGAGGGGTATCATTACGTTTATCTTTTAAAAACAATAAAGGGTTTCTAAGAATTTTTTTTGATTTAGGTATCCGTTCGCGGGATATTCCACTTTAAAGGGCTCTTTATTGTAAAAACAGAGCGTCCCCCCCCTCTAAAAGCTAAACGGCTGGCTCAAAAAATCTGGGAAAATTCGTGAAGGTGGTCCATATACTGAACTTTGAAGGAAAGCTATAAGGGATTTAATGACTTAGTTATTTCGGGAGTTATAGAGGCTTAACTTGTAAAATGCGCTCACTTGGAAAACGTCATACAAAATTAACGCATTAAGGCCTCAATCACGAGAGTTTTTATAACGGACGTTAAAAAAGCGTTCAAGTATGAAGTTGCATAATATTATGGTCTATTTCCAACGCCCAAAGTTGAAAATGCAACACTGCTCGATAAAAAAGCGTCGTGTTTTAAAAACGCTGTCGTGTGAACATATACACTCATTAGCAAAAAAAACGGGTGGTTTCGATTTTCTTCCTGGCTGAAAAAAATAAAATACCGAAAAGGTTTTAATCATTTGAACATGTTACTGGACAGTTATAAAAGTGGCATAATGTTTATAAGAGTACCTTCCAAATTCAAATTTTTGACTGAGCCTGGTTTTCAAAGAAAACAACTTTTAACTACATTTTGTGGCGCGAATTCCCTATAGTTAATATCGACTCTAATTAACTTTATGTCAATTTTTATTAAATTATCTGATGTCCTTGACATTTAAAAGTATTGTTATTGCTGTTTAGCAATCTCGAAAATGGTAGATAAAGTGATAAAAACGAGTAAAATTATTGCGCTGCTTGAAGAATGTCTCAGAAGAATGCTTCGTGGCTCAGAGGCTAAATGTGAGTCGGTCGACAGTTCAAAGGACCTGGCAGCGTTATCAAGAGACCGGTTCCGTCAAGAGAAGGCCTGGTTCTGGCAGAAAGACATGTACCGAACCACGGGATGATTATTTTCTAGTTAGTCAAGCGTTGAGAAATCGCAAATCTTCTTATGTGGACCTCAAGAACAGACTCGAAGAAGTAAGAAATGTGCAAATTAATCTATGGGCGGTCAGGAGGAGGCTTCTCGCTGATAATATACACAGTCGTCGCCCGGCACGCGGCCCTAAATTACTCCGTGGACATGGAGTTGCCAGGCTTAGCTTCGCTCGAAATTGTGTGTCATGGACTCATGAAGACTGGGATAGGGTATTGTTCTCCGTTGAAGCCAGTATATCTCTGCATGGTGAAGTCCGACGTCGAAGAATGCTACGTAGACGAGGAGAACGCTTTGCAGAGGCATGTTTTAAAGAAATCACACCTTATGGAGGAGGCTCTGTTATGTTTTGGGCAGGAATAAATTCTATGGATCGTACGGAGTTAGTCTTCATCGAAAACGGTACACTGACTGGACACCGATACATAGCGGCAGTTCTAATTCCTTGTGCACAACCCGCTTTAACCGCTCTTGGCGAAAACTCACTTTATGGACGACAACGCTCGCGCCCACCGGTCTGGCGATGTGGAAGCGTATATGCTAGCAGTTGGAATTCGTCGTTTGGACTGGCCAGCTAGAAGTCCGGACCTCAATCCCATAGAGCATGTCTGGGACGTTCTGAAGCGACGAGTAAGATTAGTGCAGCCGGCTCCGCAGACCATCAGAGAGCTAAAGAATGTGAATACCGCGGAGTGGGAACGTATTCCCCAAGAAACCATAAAAGATATACTTGCTAGCATACCCAGACGAATGCAAGTCGTGATTTCAGCAAGAGGGGGTCACACTCAATACTAAACTTTTATCTGCTTTTAATGTATTCAATAAAAACAAAGAAATTAACGCGTTTCATTTTTTTCAACGAGCAGGTACAATAATAGTGTTTTGAGCTTAAACTTCTTTGCTTAAGTGCCCATTTTTTTTTGCTAAAGAGTTTACTTGGGAATGTATTTGTTGAATATGAACGTTTTTTTAACGTCAGTTTAAAAATCTGTCGTGTGAATGAGGCCATAAACGTAAACATAACAATTATCTATTGGATACGATTTTAAATGACTGAGGAACCCTTTTCTGTGCGTGGCCTGACACGCACTTGGCCGATTTTTAATATTAATATAATGGTCCCAGGGGCATAAAGCTTCATTTTAGTCATTTTTAGGGTTCCGTACTCCATACCAAGACCGAGTTTCAATCAAGTTAGAATTATTACCAAATATTCAAGTTTGTGATGCGTTGCAGCAACGAAAAAAACGAACTTGTGAAAGCCTAGGCAATCAAAAGATACGGTCTATTTTACTCTATCCTCGCAGTGGAATCAAAGCCTATAGGGTACTTTCCATTTTACTAGAATCATAAAATTTCGCAAGTTCATGTGGTACAACTAAAGGAAAAAAATCGAAAACTGTAAATTTTTGCGATTATTGACTGTGATAATAATAACTTACTTGCAGTTGGTACACTAACCGTGGCCTTTTCAAACGCAAAGTTAAGCACGTACCTAATTCACTAACAAAAAGTTTGTACAGAACTCTCGGTATGCGATTCCGACTCGAACTTGGCCGGTTTTTTATCTTGAAATCCCTTCCGAAACTGAAACCTGGCTACGCCCGTAAATTGGACAGGGATTCACCTGATGAGTTTTAAAATTTACATATGTTTCAAGTCCGTATCGATTGATTCACTTTAATTGATGTTTCTAAGCAGGTCACCTCACCATGAAGATAAAACTGACAGACGTCAAATGTTCCCTATTAAAATGACTCCACTATAATTTATCGACTGTACAAACACAGTCCTGTGTTTGTAAGAAGTTTTATTTATTTATTTATTTATTTTATAACACACTTACGTCTACCATTACAGATATGTAGACTCTAATGCGGTATACGTAGACAATATGTTATAATTAACTTAACTGTTCTCAAGTTCACAGTAAGTTACCCTGGTGAATTCGCTCAGTGAACAAATAATTTAAACGAAGCAAAAATATTCTAAAACTATCTTGATATTTAAATATTTGCTGCTTCTTGTCTTTTAGTTCAACATTATCAGGATAAACCTGATAATTTCGGATAAGTTTCGGTTTTAAAACTAACTAACTAACTAAATTGTTTGAATTAAATATTTATTTGAGTATGATTAGCTATATTGACATAGTTTTAAAGTTTACTTTATCTAACACTTGGCATCTATTTGTTGCGACGTACATAATTGCTGACACCAGTATACTTAATTTCTTGCGTTTATTATTTGCTGCTGATATGACCTTGTCGATGTGGACTTATTATTCTGAAACAAAAGTAATATTTACTTAAATATGAATGTCTGTTTTCTAAAATTGCAATCAATATTTAAATAAAAATCGGGCAAGTGCGTGTCAGGCCACGCATAGAACAGGGTTCCATAGTCAAATATAATGCCAAACTATGTCCAATATATGTTAAAACAAAATAAGTTAGTAACATATGACATTATACGTAGTCGACAGTATAAAACACTTTCCAAATTCTTCACTTTCCTTTTCTCTCGTTTACCATCCTTTGTCTCAATATTCACCACATTTAGTCTACCATTTAGTGATTAGTACCAATTAGTGATAGCCCATCACCCAAATAAAAAGGATCAGTGACTTCTATTATAACTTAGTTGGGTATCGGCGCATCACTGGATCTGACCTCGAAATCTTTCATAAAGTAGTAATAAGGTTTAAGCCAATACATGTAAGGTTCTAGGTCAGAGAGTAGAAGGCATAAGAGCACAACGGTTTCATTAACCAAAACCGTAATGTTACCAAGATAACCCCCTTTGATGTAGGGCTTCGAAGGGTAGCGTTCTATAAAGGATAGATTTTATTGACGTACATATATTTGTCTTAAGGCTAAAAGTATATTCTAATCAAACGTAAAGTATATTTTGAATTCATTGAGATTTTATTAGCTAGATATTTGTGTCTTGGCCACTCCCTTTAGGCTGCTGGATGGATCTACATAAACATGAGAGCAATGTATCAGTTATAAAAATTTGAATTCTATTCTTTTCGACGATAAAATTCTTAGAATATATTTTGATTTGCATATATTATTACCTGTGACAAGTAACACCATAGTATGCTCGATGCAGCCCAACTCATTACAGACAACGCAGGTGTAGTTTCCATTGTCGGCCTTGGTGAGCTCCTCTAGAGCAATGGACCACTTGCCGTATGAAGGTTGGAAATAAGACCTTGTGATTGGTGTACTCTTGTTCTTATACCAAGTAATGTTTGGAGTGGGATTACCTTAAAATTTTTCATGTGGTTAATATACAATAACTTCATGGTTTTGGAGTCTGGTGCCAGTCGCTCCGTGGAAAAACTGATATTCAAGAAAAACTGGTCGAAATAATCTTGGGAATATTAAAGATAATTAGGAAGATGAATAAATTATTATTTCTATACCTCTTTTATAAATCACATTAAAAGTATTGGTAAAAGGAAATATTGTATATAATTATAAAAAAATATTTATTACCTTCCGCGGTACATCTTATTCTTATAGAGTTACCGGCTGGTTTCATAGCCATCTTATACAATTTTGTTGGGTGCTTGAACTTTGGGGCAAAACGGTCTAGTTTGTCATCAATGTACCCATAGTTAGGATGTTCCTTTTCTGCCTTATCATCAGGATCTTCATCTTTTGGAAGTCGTCGGCTAACTTCTGTTACGTTTTCATCTGATGTATTGTTTTTAATAAACGATCCGCTTTTAATCTGAGATATTGTCTCCGGGAGGGATCGTTCAACCATATCCGCTTGGGAACATAAAATAAATTACAATTTTTGTATTTTTTTTCTAACTAAAGTATCTTTCAGAATCCACTAATACAGAATAAGTTCCACAAACAGAAAAGTATCTCTAAAATTTACTCTTTGATATCATTTGAACCAAATAATTTACAGGAAACTGGCTGTTATTTCAATCAAATTATTAAGTACATCCCGTGACAAAAAAATTCTTGCAATGCGGCAAATGAATCTATTATAATGTTAAACATGTCTGGTTTATTGTTTGATAAATAAAAAATAAAAGGTCACTTAACTAGTCTATCGTTGTTTAAATCGACACAAATCATTAGCATGAGAAAGTGAGTATTCGCAGTAAAAACTGTGATTAGAAACAATCATCAACGGTAGGGAACGACGGCGTGGTTAGTGCCTAGATGGGTGACCGTTAGTGACATAATATCATGAGAAACTCCGTGATTTGGAGGTCACGTTAAGCAGTCGATCCTGGTTATCATAGGATAAAGGTCGTGAAGTTTAGTTGTAAGGCTTCTGACGACGACTTTAAAACATTCAACGGCATGGTTACGTAGCCAAAACGTTGTCTTGCCATTCCCAATATGCGCTAGGGGACCCGAGTTTAGGAATGGGACATCAGTTGTTGATGATTGTATTCGCAATAAATAATACATTTGTCCTTCTCTCTAGTAAGCTAAAAGTGTCTAAAGGTACGCTTACATTCTAAGACTGATAGGAAACCTGTAGACGTGGTATTTCCAAGAGTATTGAGGGCCACACAAACATACCAGCCCTCGTCTTCTTTGGTTACGTTGTATATTGTTAGTTGTTCTGGTTTATCGTCTGGGTTCTGGCTCTGTAAACGGAAAATATGAAATGAAACTAGCTTTCGCCCGCGGCTCCGCCCATGTATATGTCGATTATCGCGGTAAAATGGAGCCTATGTCCTTTCTTAAGTTCAGTTCTATTTTCGTACCAAATTTCATTAAAATCGGTTCACTGGTTTAGGCGTAAAAGCGTAACAGACTACAACGGGCTGAAGATGATATATGATATTCAACCAATATTTAAGCAGAACTCGTATATCATTATAATAATAGGTTACAGATAATAGAAATATAGAGTAACTAAGTAATATTATAAGCATACCCAGTAAAGCAAAACATACTTAGACACGTTGCTATAACACAAATACTAAGAAACAGTTGAAATATAAATATGCATTACACATGCACATGCAAAACATAAACAAATGAACAACACAAAAGAACAAACAAAACAAGAACAAAAAGAGTTGGCGTTAGTCACATTTCCCTCACCGACACAATTTTGTTCTTATCGTAGGAAACAATGGTTTTCTTGGCAGAGGTATCATTGGGATCGACTGTATAGTTGTAACTGTAATCGTCTCTGGAGAAATACATCCAAAAGATGAAGGGGTGCATATCAGTAAGGAACTGACAGCTGAATCGAGCTGTCCCTCCAACCAAAATCGTCACATTATCTGCACCACGAGTCAACACCGGCTTCGCGTAAATACGCTCTATAAGGAAATTGGATGATTAAAAAAAGTGATGATTAATGATTTAATTCTGAATTATTGACTGGCTGAAATTGCTTCAAGCTTTTAATTATACTAGTCTATTTTCTTTTACCCGCAGTTCTTCACTAACTTTAATGTATAATATCTGGTATTCCAAAATAAATAAATCGTAACACTTAAAATAAAATAGAAACGGAATTTAAGTGTGTTTTTATTCAATTTGCCATTTATGTCTGACTATTTTTATACATACTTGAGCAAATAATTGATGAAGTTGAATTGAAATATACGTATTGGCTAAAATTAAAAACTTACCATCTTTGTTAACATAAAAAAGTATGCGATTGAATTAAAAGGTTTTCAGCGTCCTAATTTTATAAAACATTTTTACAATTTTGATGTTTAAACCGTTGTCTTAAGTATCTATCCACCACATTTAACCATTACTATTTAACTTTACCTTACAGTGATAACTCCTAACATCATTTTAATACTAGTTAGGTGTGAGCTTAGTTTCTCCGAAACCAATAATCGAAAACCATGCAGCGTTAAAACAAAATTAGTTAGTGACATTTAACATTGTACGTAGTCTACAGTCTAACATTATTAAAACATTTTCCGCATTCTCCACTTTCCTTTCCTCACATTTACCAAAACCTATTCTCAATATTCACCACCTTTAGTCTACCACAACCATTTAGTAATAGTCCATCACCCAAATGAAAAGGATCTGTGACCTCTATTATAACTCTTTTGGGTATTGGCATATCACTGAGTCCGACCTCGACATCTTTCATGGAGTAGTTATAAGGTTTCAGCCAATACATGTAAGGTTCAAGGTCGGAGACTGGAGGGCAGGAGAGCACAACGGTTTTATTATCCAAAACCGTAATGTTACCAGGATAACCCTCTTTGACGTATGGCTTCGAAGGGTAGCGTTCTATAAAAGATAGATGTTATTGACGTATGTTTGACTTTAACCTAGAAGTATATTCTAGTCGAACGTAAGGTATATTTTGAATTGATTAAGATTATATTAGCTAGATATTTGTTTCTCGGCCATTCCCTTTAAGCTGCTGGATCTACGTAAATATAAGAACAATGTATCAGATATGAAAATTCAAGTTCTATTAATTTCGATGATAAAATTCTTAGAATATATTTTGATTTGCATATATTATTACCTGTGACAAGTAACACCATAGTATGCTCGATGCAGCCCAACTCATTACAGACAACGCAGGTGTAGTTTCCATTGTCAGCCTTGGTGAGCTCCTCTAGAGCCATGGACCACTTGCCGTATGAAGGTTGGAAATAAGACCTTGTGATTGGTGTACTCCTGTTCTTATACCAAGTAATGTTTGGAGTGGGATTACCTAAAAAATTTTCATGTGTTTAATAAACAATACCTTCATGGTTTTGGAGTCTGATGCCAGTCGCTCCGTGGAAAAACTGATATTCAAGAAAACTGATCGAAATAATCTTGGGAATTATATAGATAATTAGGAAGATGCATATATAATAAATAAATCACATTAAAAGTATTGGTAAAAGGAAATATTGTAAATAATAATATGTAGTAAGCAATTGCAGGAAACCCAGATTCTTTTAATATAGTTACAAACACCAGAAAACGAAATATTACGGAGGTAATCAAGTCATAAGAGTGAATCCCATACAAAATGTAAAGTTAAACTCATCACGTTTGTACTTTAAAAATATTTCAACAAGTGTCCATCTTACAAAAAATCAACAATAATAAAAATATTTATTACCTTCCGCTATACATCTTATTCTTATAGAGTTACCGGCTGGTTTCATAGCCATCTTATACAATTTTGTTGGGTGCTTGAACTTTGGGGCAAAACGTTCTAGTTTGTCATCAATGTACCCATAGCTAGGATAATCCTTTTCTGCCTTATCATCAGGATCTTCATCTTTTGGAAGTCGTCGGCTAACTTCTGTTACGTTTTCATCTGATGTATTGTTTTTAATAAACGATCCGCTTTTAATCTGAGATATTGACTCCGGGAGGGATCGTTCAACCATATCCGCTTGGGAACATAAAATTAATTACAATTTTTGTATTTTTTTTCTAACTAAAGTATCTTTCAGAATCCTCTAATACAGAATAAGTTCCACAAACAGAAAAGTATCTCTAAAATTTACTCTTTGATGTCATTTGAACCAAATAATTTACAGGAAACTGGCTGTTATTTCAATCAAATTAATAAGTACATCCCGTGACAAAAAAATTCTTGCAATGCGGCAAATGAATCTATTATAATGTTAAACATGTCTGGTTTATTGTTTGATAAATAAAAAATAAAAGGTCACTTAACTAGTCTATCGTTGTTTAAATCGACACAAATCATTAGCATGAGAAAGTGAGTATTCGCAGTAAAAACTGTGATTAGAAACAATCATCAACGGTAGGGAACGACGGCGTGGTTAGTGCCTAGATGGGTGACCGTTAGTGACATAATATCATGAGAAACTCCGTGATTTGGAGGTCACGTTAAGCAGTCGATCCTGGTTATCATAGGATAAAGGTCGTGAAGTTTAGTTGTAAGGCTTCTGACGACGACTTTAAAACATTCAACGGCATGGTTACGTAGCCAAAACGTTGTCTTGCCATTCCCAATATGCGCTAGGGGACCCGAGTTTAGGAATGGGACATCAGTTGTTGATGATTGTATTCGCAATAAATAATACATTTGTCCTTCTCTCTAGTAAGCTAAAAGTGTCTAAAGGTACACTTACATTCTAAGACTGATAGGAAACCTGTAGACGTGGTATTTCCAAGAGTATTGAGGGCCACACAAACATACCAGCCCTCGTCTTCTTTGGTTACGTTGTATATTGTTAGTTGTTCTGGTTTATCGTCTGGGTTCTGGCTCTGTAAACGGAAAATATGAAATGAAACTAGCTTTCGCCCGCGGCTCCGCCCATGTATATGTCGATTATCGCGGTAAAATGGAGCCTATGTCCTTTCTTAAGTTCAGTTCTATTTTCGTACCAAATTTCATTAAAATCGGTTCACTGGTTTAGGCGTAAAAGCGTAACAGACTACAACGGGCTGAAGATGATATATGATATTCAACCAATATTTAAGCAGAACTCGTATATCATTATAATAATAGGTTACAGATAATAGAAATATAGAGTAACTAAGTAATATTATAAGCATACCCAGTAAAGCAAAACATACTTAGACACGTTGCTATAACACAAATACTAAGAAACAGTTGAAATATAAATATGCATTACACATGCACATGCAAAACATAAACAAATGAACAACACAAAAGAACAAACAAAACAAGAACAAAAAGAGTTGACGTTAGTCACATTTCCCTCACCGACACAATTTTGTTCTTATCGTAGGAAACAATGGTTTTCTTGGCAGAGGTATCATTGGGATCGACTGTATAGTTGTAACTGTAATCGTCTCTGGAGAAATACATCCAAAAGATGAAGGGGTGCATATCAGTAAGGAACTGACAGCTGAATCGAGCTGTCCCTCCAACCAAAATCGTCACATTATCTGCACCACGAGTCAACACCGGCTTCGCGTAAATACGCTCTATAAGGAAATTGGATGATTAAAAAAAGTGATGATTAATGATTTAATTCTGAATTATTGACTGGCTGAAATTGCTTCAAGCTTTTAATTATACTAGTCTATTTTCTTTTACCCGCAGTTCTTCACTAACTTTAATGTATAATATCTGGTATTCCAAAATAAATAAATCGTAACACTTAAAATAAAATAGAAACGGAATTTAAGTGTGTTTTTATTCAATTTGCCATTTATGTCTGACTATTTTTATACATACTTGAGCAAATAATTGATGAAGTTGAATTGAAATATACGTATTGGCTAAAATTAAAAACTTACCATCTTTGTTAACATAAAAAAGTATGCGATTGAATTAAAAGGTTTTCAGCGTCCTAATTTTATAAAACATTTTTACAATTTTGATGTTTAAACCGTTGTCTTAAATATCTATCCACCACATTTAACCATTACTATTTAACTTTACCTTACAGTGATAACTCCTAACATCATTTTAATACTAGTTAGGTGTGAGCTTAGTTTCTCCGAAACCAATAATCGAAAACCATGCAGCGTTAAAACAAAATTAGTTAGTGACATTTAACATTGTACGTAGTCTACAGTCTAACATTATTAAAACATTTTCCGCATTCTCCACTTTCCTTTCCTCACATTTACCAAAACCTATTCTCAATATTCACCACCTTTAGTCTACCACAACCATTTAGTAATAGTCCATCACCCAAATGAAAAGGATCTGTGACCTCTATTATAACTCTTTTGGGTATTGGCATATCACTGAGTCCGACCTCGACATCTTTCATGGAGTAGTTATAAGGTTTCAGCCAATACATGTAAGGTTCAAGGTCGGAGACTGGAGGGCAGGAGAGCACAACGGTTTTATTAACCAAAACCGTAATGTTACCAGGATAACCCTCTTTGACGTATGGCTTCGAAGGGTAGCGTTCTATAAAAGATAGATGTTATTGACGTATGTTTGACTTTAACCTAGAAGTATATTCTAGTCGAACGTAAGGTATATTTTGAATTGATTAAGATTATATTAGCTAGATATTTGTTTCTCGGCCATTCCCTTTAAGCTGCTGGATCTACGTAAATATAAGAACAATGTATCAGATATGAAAATTCAAGTTCTATTAATTTCGATGATAAAATTCTTAGAATATATTTTGATTTGCATATATTATTACCTGTGACAAGTAACACCATAGTATGCTCGATGCAGCCCAACTCATTACAGACAACGCAGGTGTAGTTTCCATTGTCAGCCTTGGTGAGCTCCTCTAGAGCCATGGACCACTTGCCGTATGAAGGTTGGCAATAAGACCTTGTGATTGGTGTACTCCTGTTCTTATACCAAGTAATGTTTGGAGTGGGATTACCTAAAAAATTTTCATGTGTTTAATAAACAATACCTTCATGGTTTTGGAGTCTGATGCCAGTCGCTCCGTGGAAAAACTGATATTCAAGAAAACTGATCGAAATAATCTTGGGAATTATATAGATAATTAGGAAGATGCATAAATAATAAATAAATCACATTAAAAGTATTGGTAAAAGGAAATATTGTAAATAATAATATGTAGTAAGCAATTGCAGGAAACCCAGATTCTTTTAATATAGTTACAAACACCAGAAAACGAAATATTACGGAGGTAATCAAGTCATAAGAGTGAATCCCATACAAAATGTAAAGTTAAACTCATCACGTTTGTACTTTAAAAATATTTCAACAAGTGTCCATCTTACAAAAAATAAGTAATAATAAAAATATTTATTACCTTCCGCTATACATCTTATTCTTATAGAGTTACCGGCTGGTTTCATAGCCATCTTATACAATTTTGTTGGGTGCTTGAACTTTGGGGCAAAACGTTCTAGTTTGTCATCAATGTACCCATAGCTAGGATAATCCTTTTCTGCCTTATCATCAGGATCTTCATCTTTTGGAAGTCGTCGGCTAACTTCTGTTACGTTTTCATCTGATGTATTGTTTTTAATAAACGATCCGCTTTTAATCTGAGATATTGACTCCGGGAGGGATCGTTCAACCATATCCGCTTGGGAACATAAAATAAATTACAATTTTTGTATTTTTTTTCTAACTAAAGTATCTTTCAGAATCCTCTAATACAGAATAAGTTCCACAAACAGAAAAGTATCTCTAAAATTTACTCTTTGATGTCATTTGAACCAAATAATTTACAGGAAACTGGCTGTTATTTCAATCAAATTAATAAGTACATCCCGTGACAAAAAAATTCTTGCAATGCGGCAAATGAATCTATTATAATGTTAAACATGTCTGGTTTATTGTTTGATAAATAAAAAATAAAAGGTCACTTAACTAGTCTATCGTTGTTTAAATCGACACAAATCATTAGCATGAGAAAGTGAGTATTCGCAGTAAAAACTGTGATTAGAAACAATCATCAACGGTAGGGAACGACGGCGTGGTTAGTGCCTAGATGGGTGACCGTTAGTGACATAATATCATGAGAAACTCCGTGATTTGGAGGTCACGTTAAGCAGTCGATCCTGGTTATCATAGGATAAAGGTCGTGAGGTCCCCGGGCCGGACAGCGCTGCTAAAGCGGACGTCCTGGCCGAACGCTTACGTGCGGTCATGTGCGACACAGACGCGCGATTTGTGCGTCCGTGTAAGACAGCTGAACTGCGGGTGATGGATTTGGATGAATCCATCACCGCCAACGAGATCGCGGAAGCAATAGCCGCAGCGGGTAGCTGCTCCTCGTCCGACATCAAGGTCGGAGAAATACGCAGAACTGCAGACCGGTTAGGGACGGTTTGGGTCCGGGGCCCACTTACGGCTATACGCCAAGTTGCGGCCGCCCAACGCGTAGAGGTAGGATGGGCATCAGTCCGTGTCGAAGTGCTGACACCACGGCCCTTGCAATGTTACCAGTGCCTCGAAATGGGGCACGTCAGGGTGAAATGCTCGGGCCATGCAGACAGAAGTGGGTGCTGCTTCCGTTGTGGAGAACAGGGCCATAAGGCCCGAACATGCACTGCAGATACACCGAAATGTCCGGTGTGTCTCGACTACGGTCGGCCTTCTAACCATCGGCTGGGCAGCAAAAGCTGCTGCCCACCAAAGAAGAAGAGGGGAGATACCCAGTCTCAACCCTCCTTAACTCAGTCGGGGCGGCCGGTGTCGAGTAGTAACTCGACGGGAGAGGCAATGGAGGCCTAAAATTCCCACCTCAAACAAAGGTTCTCCAGGGCAACCTCAACCACTGCCGTGCAGCGCAGGATCTTTTGATCCAGACGCTTGCAGAGCAGTCTGTTGCCCTGGCAGTCATTGCAGAGCCGTATTCCGTCCCAGACCATCCGCGTTGGTTCGGGGCGTCCGACGGCTCAGCGGCCATATACTGGCCGGGTGGGGATGGCCTCCCTTGTTCTCTCCTGAAAACGGGAGCGGGCTATGTGGCAGTGGAGTGGGGAATATCAGTGGTGGTAGGCTGTTACTTCTCTCCCAATCGTGGCCTAGCCGAATATGAGGCATACCTGCACGGGTTAGGGATCTGCATACGCAGTTACGCCTCCCGTCCGGTATTCGTTCTGGGAGACTTCAACGCCCACTGAAGGGAGTGGGGTGACACCCGAGACGACGCGAAGGGAGAGGCTATTCTGGAGTGGGCGGCTGGACTGGACCTTCGACTTCTCAATCGGGGTTCAGTCAGTACCTGTGTGCGGTGGCAGGGGGAGTCGATTGTCGACCTGTCCTGGGCGACTCCCTCTGCAGTGCGCATGGTGTCAGGATGGCGAGTGGCGGAGGAAGTGGTGAATCTGTCTGATCACCGGCACATCGTATTCGATGTGTCTCTCCGCCGCTCTGGGCGCTCAAGCCAGGATAGAGAACCTCCGCGACGATGGTCCCTTAAGCGGCTCAACAAAGAGATGGTTGTAGCCGCATCCCATGTCGCGGATTGGTCAGAGGAAAGGGTTTCGTCCGATCCAGAGGAACTGGCGGCTTGGTTTGGGAGCATTATGACATCAATTTGTGATGCCTCAATGCCCCGAGTCAGACCAGCCGGAAAGGGCTCAGCGTACTGGTGGAGCGCAGAAATCTCGCGATTGAGAATGACAGTCGCAAGATTGCGCCGCCCGTACCTTCGAGCCCGAAGAAGACGGCGAGCAACAGTCGAGGAGATCGACGGAGCACGGCGGGCATATGGAGCCGCTGTAAAGGCTCTTAGTGATGCAATCGCTGAGGCCAAGGCTCGGTCATGGCAGGAGCTCATTGCCGGACTGGATAGGGACCCATGGGGGCGACCGTATAAAATGGTACTGGGAAAGCTCAGACCATAGGTCTCTCCGTTGACGGAAACCCTGAACCCGGAGTTCCTGTGAAGAGTGCTAGACACGCTCTTCCCAAGGGTCCAGGACCGTCCCCCGACTCCTCCGTCACAATCGTATCCACAAATGTGGTCTGACGACAAGGAAGTGACGGAGGAAGAGCTGGACCGAGCCGTGCGGGGGCTGGCTTCCCGCAACACAGCGCCTGGACCTGATGGTGTTCCGGGTCGGGCGTTAGTGATAGCTCTGTCGGTGCTAGGGGACAAACTGAGGCAGATTTTCACAAAGTGTCTCAGCCTAGGTAAGTTCCCCCTCGGCTGGAAAGAAGCGAGACTGGTGCTCCTAAAAAAGGAGGGAAGGGCTGCAGATTCACCATCTTCGTTCCGACCGATATGCCTGCTGGACGACGCGGGGAAGCTCTTTGAGAGGGTGATCTCTGACCGTATCAGCGGGCACCTGTCGCGAGTAGGTCCTGATCTATCGGATTGCCAGTTTGGATTCCGACAGGGACGTTCGACAGTGGATGCTATTAGGTGTGTTCGCTCCCTGTCGGAGTCGGCAGTCCGATCGGGGGGGGGTGGCGTTGGCAGTTAGCCTTGACATCGTCAACGCTTCGCTTTCGGCACCCTTCCCTGGCGGGCAATCAGGGCGGCTCTTGAATATCACCAGGTGCCGCCCTACCTGCGGGCTATCATAGGGGCCTATCTGCGCGACAGGACTGTGAAGTTTGTCGATCGAAGAGGGGTGGAAAATCGAAGGGAGGTATTTTGCGGGGTTCCTCAGGGTTCAGTATTGGGACCATTATTGTGGAACCTTGCATACGATGCGGTCCTTCGTACCGATCTGCCCTCGGGCCTGAGTATCGTCTGTTATGCAGATGATACCTTAATACTGGCTAGAGGGTCATGCTTCGAGGAGGTGCTCCTGCTCGCTGAGCAGGGGGTGGCTTGTGTTGTAGAAAAGATTCATGAGCTGGGCCTGAGAGTGGCGCCTCAGAAAACTGAGGCGATATGGTTCCATGGCCTGCGTAAGCGCCAGGAACCACCCAGATCATGCCTCCAGGTGGGTGACACTGAAGTCCAGGTGGGCCAGTACATGAAGTACCTGGGCCTCACCCTGGACAGTCGATGGAGCTTCGAAGAGCATTTCGGGCGATTAGTCCCCCGAGTTCGAGGGGTAGCAGGGGCATTACATCGTCTGCTGCCTAATCTCGGGGGACCAAGGGAGGAAGTTCGCTGCCTCTATATGGGCGTCGTGCGATCCATGGTCCTCTATGGGGCACCCGTTTGGTCTGAGGACCTGGTGGGTTCCTCCCGCTGTAAGGCTCAACTTAGGAGTCTGCAGCGGCTGATGGCCATACGGATCGTACGGGGCTACCGCACCATCTCGTATGAGGCGGCGACGATCCTGGCGCGATCTCCACCCTTCGACATTCTGGCCGACATGTACACGATGGTCTATGACCAAATTCGTTCTGTCGGTCGGGATGGCGAGGGGACAGCGCCGGATCTAGAGCCCGGAATGCTACGGCGGAACGCACATGCTCAAGCTCTGCGGTGTTGGCAGGCACGGCTCGAAATTCAGGGTTGTGCTAGCCAACGTGCTGTCGGAGCCGTTCTGCCTAACTTCGAAGCGTGGGTAGAGAGGACCGGCTGTGTCACCTACCGGTTAACTCAGATACTCACCGGGCACGGTTGCTTCGGTGAGTATCTGAATCGAATAGGTCGGGAGGCTACAGCACAATGCCACCATTGTGGGTCGGACCGGGACTCCGCCCAGCACACGCTGGAGGACTGCCCTGCTTGGGAGTCCGAGCGTCGAGTCCTGGTCGGACAGATTGGACGAAACCTGTCACCACCAGCATTGATCGCGGCAATGCTGGCGAGTGGCGAGGGATGGGAAGCCGCGGTCTCCTTCTGTGAGAATGTTATGCTCCAGAAGGAGTCCGCAGAGCGGGATCGGGCTTTCCCCTTCGCCGCCTCCTTCGAGCAGGATCAGCCCTTTGGCTGATCCTGCTCGAAGGAGGCGGCGAAGGGGACGCGGTAGAGGCCGCTAGCTCCCCAATCGTCGCCTAGGGTCGCTGCGGTCACATCCTGGGGAAATGTGACCGCTGCAAACGACTCGAGATAGGTGGACACCCCCGGTGCGGCCGGGGGGTGTCGTCTAAGGCGGGTTGATGGTCCGCCTCTTATACAGAGTGGTGAGAGGCGCAGCAGCATCCTGCCTGGGGGTTGAGTTTAGTCACCCCGAGATGTACCCCAGATTAGGGGTAAGGCAGGTGGGACATCAGAAGCCGCTGATGCGATCCTGGTGTTCCTCCCGACTGCCGAGGTAGGCCGCCGCGGGGTTTAGTGGGTAAACCGGTTGCCCGGGAGTCCCACACACGCCCTTCGCTTGCCCCACGAAGGGTATGGTGCCCAAAGCATTCCCCGCGTAAAAAAAAAAAAAAAAAAAAAAGGATAAAGGTCGTGAAGTTTAGTTGTAAGGCTTCTGACGACGACTTTAAAACATTCAACGGCATGGTTACGTAGCCAAAACGTTGTCTTGCCATTCCCAATATGCGCTAGGGGACCCGAGTTTAGGAAGGGGACATCAGTTGTTGATGATTGTATTCGCAATAAATAATACATTTGTCCTTCTCTCTAGTAAGCTAAAAGTGTCTAAAGGTACACTTACATTCTAAGACTGATAGGAAACCTGTAGACGTGGTATTTCCAAGAGTATTGAGGGCCACACAAACATACCAGCCCTCGTCTTCTTTGGTTACGTTGTATATTGTTAGTTGTTCTGGTTTATCGTCTGGGTTCTGGCTCTGTAAACGGAAAATATGAAATGAAACTAGCTTAGCCCATGTATATGTCGATTATCGCGGTAAAATGGAGCCTATGTCCTTTCTTAAGTTCAGTTCTATTTTCGTACCAAATTTCATTAAAATCGGTTCACTGGTTTAGGCGTAAAAGCGTAACAGACTACAACGGGCTGAAGATGATATATGATATTCAACCAATATTTAAGCAGAACTCGTATATCATTATAATAATAGGTTACAGATAATAGAAATATAGAGTAACTAAGTAATATTATAAGCATACCCAGTAAAGCAAAACATACTTAGACACGTTGCTATAACACAAATACTAAGAAACAGTTGAAATATAAATATGCATTACACATGCACATGCAAAACATAAACAAATGAACAACACAAAAGAACAAACAAAACAAGAACAAAAAGAGTTGGCGTTAGTCACATTTCCCTCACCGACACAATTTTGTTCTTATCGTAGGAAACAATGGTTTTCTTGGCAGAGGTATCATTGGGATCGACTGTATAGTTGTAACTGTAATCGTCTCTGGAGAAATACATCCAAAAGATGAAGGGGTGCATATCAGTAAGGAACTGACAGCTGAATCGAGCTGTCCCTCCAACCAAAATCGTCACATTATCTGCACCACGAGTCAACACCGGCTTCGCGTAAATACGCTCTATAAGGAAATTGGATGATTAAAAAAAGTGATGATTAATGATTTAATTCTGAATTATTGACTGGCTGAAATTGCTTCAAGCTTTTAATTATACTAGTCTATTTTCTTTTACCCGCAGTTCTTCACTAACTTTAATGTATAATATCTGGTATTCCAAAATAAATAAATCGTAACACTTAAAATAAAATAGAAACGGAATTTAAGTGTGTTTTTATTCAATTTGCCATTTATGTCTGACTATTTTTATACATACTTGAGCAAATAATTGATGAAGTTGAATTGAAATATACGTATTGGCTAAAATTAAAAACTTACCATCTTTGTTAACATAAAAAAGTATGCGATTGAATTAAAAGGTTTTCAGCGTCCTAATTTTATAAAACATTTTTACAATTTTGATGTTTAAACCGTTGTCTTAAATATCTATCCACCACATTTAACCATTACTATTTAACTTTACCTTACAGTGATAACTCCTAACATCATTTTAATACTAGTTAGGTGTGAGCTTAGTTTCTCCGAAACCAATAATCGAAAACCATGCAGCGTTAAAACAAAATTAGTTAGTGACATTTAACATTGTACGTAGTCTACAGTCTAACATTATTAAAACATTTTCCGCATTCTCCACTTTCCTTTCCTCACATTTACCAAAACCTATTCTCAATATTCACCACCTTTAGTCTACCACAACCATTTAGTAATAGTCCATCACCCAAATGAAAAGGATCTGTGACCTCTATTATAACTCTTTTGGGTATTGGCATATCACTGAGTCCGACCTCGACATCTTTCATGGAGTAGTTATAAGGTTTCAGCCAATACATGTAAGGTTCAAGGTCGGAGACTGGAGGGCAGGAGAGCACAACGGTTTTATTATCCAAAACCGTAATGTTACCAGGATAACCCTCTTTGACGTATGGCTTCGAAGGGTAGCGTTCTATAAAAGATAGATGTTATTGACGTATGTTTGACTTTAACCTAGAAGTATATTCTAGTCGAACGTAAGGTATATTTTGAATTGATTAAGATTATATTAGCTAGATATTTGTTTCTCGGCCATTCCCTTTAAGCTGCTGGATCTACGTAAATATAAGAACAATGTATCAGATATGAAAATTCAAGTTCTATTAATTTCGATGATAAAATTCTTAGAATATATTTTGATTTGCATATATTATTACCTGTGACAAGTAACACCATAGTATGCTCGATGCAGCCCAACTCATTACAGACAACGCAGGTGTAGTTTCCATTGTCAGCCTTGGTGAGCTCCTCTAGAGCCATGGACCACTTGCCGTATGAAGGTTGGAAATAAGACCTTGTGATTGGTGTACTCCTGTTCTTATACCAAGTAATGTTTGGAGTGGGATTACCTAAAAAATTTTCATGTGTTTAATAAACAATACCTTCATGGTTTTGGAGTCTGATGCCAGTCGCTCCGTGGAAAAACTGATATTCAAGAAAACTGATCGAAATAATCTTGGGAATTATATAGATAATTAGGAAGATGCATATATAATAAATAAATCACATTAAAAGTATTGGTAAAAGGAAATATTGTAAATAATAATATGTAGTAAGCAATTGCAGGAAACCCAGATTCTTTTAATATAGTTACAAACACCAGAAAACGAAATATTACGGAGGTAATCAAGTCATAAGAGTGAATCCCATACAAAATGTAAAGTTAAACTCATCACGTTTGTACTTTAAAAATATTTCAACAAGTGTCCATCTTACAAAAAATCAACAATAATAAAAATATTTATTACCTTCCGCTATACATCTTATTCTTATAGAGTTACCGGCTGGTTTCATAGCCATCTTATACAATTTTGTTGGGTGCTTGAACTTTGGGGCAAAACGTTCTAGTTTGTCATCAATGTACCCATAGCTAGGATAATCCTTTTCTGCCTTATCATCAGGATCTTCATCTTTTGGAAGTCGTCGGCTAACTTCTGTTACGTTTTCATCTGATGTATTGTTTTTAATAAACGATCCGCTTTTAATCTGAGATATTGACTCCGGGAGGGATCGTTCAACCATATCCGCTTGGGAACATAAAATAAATTACAATTTTTGTATTTTTTTTCTAACTAAAGTATCTTTCAGAATCCTCTAATACAGAATAAGTTCCACAAACAGAAAAGTATCTCTAAAATTTACTCTTTGATGTCATTTGAACCAAATAATTTACAGGAAACTGGCTGTTATTTCAATCAAATTAATAAGTACATCCCGTGACAAAAAAATTCTTGCAATGCGGCAAATGAATCTATTATAATGTTAAACATGTCTGGTTTATTGTTTGATAAATAAAAAATAAAAGGTCACTTAACTAGTCTATCGTTGTTTAAATCGACACAAATCATTAGCATGAGAAAGTGAGTATTCGCAGTAAAAACTGTGATTAGAAACAATCATCAACGGTAGGGAACGACGGCGTGGTTAGTGCCTAGATGGGTGACCGTTAGTGACATAATATCATGAGAAACTCCGTGATTTGGAGGTCACGTTAAGCAGTCGATCCTGGTTATCATAGGATAAAGGTCGTGAAGTTTAGTTGTAAGGCTTCTGACGACGACTTTAAAACATTCAACGGCATGGTTACGTAGCCAAAACGTTGTCTTGCCATTCCCAATATGCGCTAGGGGACCCGAGTTTAGGAATGGGACATCAGTTGTTGATGATTGTATTCGCAATAAATAATACATTTGTCCTTCTCTCTAGTAAGCTAAAAGTGTCTAAAGGTACACTTACATTCTAAGACTGATAGGAAACCTGTAGACGTGGTATTTCCAAGAGTATTGAGGGCCACACAAACATACCAGCCCTCGTCTTCTTTGGTTACGTTGTATATTGTTAGTTGTTCTGGTTTATCGTCTGGGTTCTGGCTCTGTAAACGGAAAATATGAAATGAAACTAGCTTTCGCCCGCGGCTCCGCCCATGTATATGTCGATTATCGCGGTAAAATGGAGCCTACGTCCTTTCTTAAGTTCAGTTCTATTTTCGTACCAAATTTCATTAAAATCGGTTCACTGGTTTAGGCGTAAAAGCGTAACAGACTACAACGGGCTGAAGATGATATATGATATTCAACCAATATTTAAGCAGAACTCGTATATCATTATAATAATAGGTTACAGATAATAGAAATATAGAGTAACTAAGTAATATTATAAGCATACCCAGTAAAGCAAAACATACTTAGACACGTTGCTATAACACAAATACTAAGAAACAGTTGAAATATAAATATGCATTACACATGCACATGCAAAACATAAACAAATGAACAACACAAAAGAACAAACAAAACAAGAACAAAAAGAGTTGGCGTTAGTCACATTTCCCTCACCGACACAATTTTGTTCTTATCGTAGGAAACAATGGTTTTCTTGGCAGAGGTATCATTGGGATCGACTGTATAGTTGTAACTGTAATCGTCTCTGGAGAAATACATCCAAAAGATGAAGGGGTGCATATCAGTAAGGAACTGACAGCTGAATCGAGCTGTCCCTCCAACCAAAATCGTCACATTATCTGCACCACGAGTCAACACCGGCTTCGCGTAAATACGCTCTATAAGGAAATTGGATGATTAAAAAAAGTGATGATTAATGATTTAATTCTGAATTATTGACTGGCTGAAATTGCTTCAAGCTTTTAATTATACTAGTCTATTTTCTTTTACCCGCAGTTCTTCACTAACTTTAATGTATAATATCTGGTATTCCAAAATAAATAAATCGTAACACTTAAAATAAAATAGAAACGGAATTTAAGTGTGTTTTTATTCAATTTGCCATTTATGTCTGACTATTTTTATACATACTTGAGCAAATAATTGATGAAGTTGAATTGAAATATACGTATTGGCTAAAATTAAAAACTTACCATCTTTGTTAACATAAAAAAGTATGCGATTGAATTAAAAGGTTTTCAGCGTCCTAATTTTATAAAACATTTTTACAATTTTGATGTTTAAACCGTTGTCTTAAATATCTATCCACCACATTTAACCATTACTATTTAACTTTACCTTACAGTGATAACTCCTAACATCATTTTAATACTAGTTAGGTGTGAGCTTAGTTTCTCCGAAACCAATAATCGAAAACCATGCAGCGTTAAAACAAAATTAGTTAGTGACATTTAACATTGTACGTAGTCTACAGTCTAACATTATTAAAACATTTTCCGCATTCTCCACTTTCCTTTCCTCACATTTACCAAAACCTATTCTCAATATTCACCACCTTTAGTCTACCACAACCATTTAGTAATAGTCCATCACCCAAATGAAAAGGATCTGTGACCTCTATTATAACTCTTTTGGGTATTGGCATATCACTGAGTCCGACCTCGACATCTTTCATGGAGTAGTTATAAGGTTTCAGCCAATACATGTAAGGTTCAAGGTCGGAGACTGGAGGGCAGGAGAGCACAACGGTTTTATTAACCAAAACCGTAATGTTACCAGGATAACCCTCTTTGACGTATGGCTTCGAAGGGTAGCGTTCTATAAAAGATAGATGTTATTGACGTATGTTTGACTTTAACCTAGAAGTATATTCTAGTAGAACGTAAGGTATATTTTGAATTGATTAAGATTATATTAGCTAGATATTTGTTTCTCGGCCATTCCCTTTAAGCTGCTGGATCTACGTAAATATAAGAACAATGTATCAGATATGAAAATTCAAGTTCTATTAATTTCAATGATAAAATTCTTAGAATATATTTTGATTTGCATATATTATTACCTGTGACAAGTAACACCATAGTATGCTCGATGCAGCCCAACTCATTACAGACAACGCAGGTGTAGTTTCCATTGTCAGCCTTGGTGAGCTCCTCTAGAGCCATGGACCACTTGCCGTATGAAGGTTGGAAATAAGACCTTGTGATTGGTGTACTCCTGTTCTTATACCAAGTAATGTTTGGAGTGGGATTACCTAAAAATTTTTCATGTGTTTAATAAACAATACCTTCATGGTTTTGGAGTCTGATGCCAGTCGCTCCGTGGAAAAACTGATATTCAAGAAAACTGATCGAAATAATCTTGGGAATTATATGAATAATTAGGAAGATGCATAAATAATAAATAAATCACATTAAAAGTATTGGTAAAAGGAAATATTGTAAATAGTAATATGTAGTAAGCAATTGCAGGAAACCCAGATTCTTTTAATATAGTTACAAACACCAGAAAACGAAATATTACGGAGGTAATCAAGTCATAAGAGTGAATCCCATACAAAATGTAAAGTTAAACTCATCACGTTTGTACTTTAAAAATATTTCAACAAGTGTCCATCTTACAAAAAATCAACAATAATAAAAATATTTATTACCTTCCGCTATACATCTTATTCTTATAGAGTTACCGGCTGGTTTCATAGCCATCTTATACAATTTTGTTGGGTGCTTGAACTTTGGGGCAAAACGTTCTAGTTTCTCATCAATGTACCTATAGCTAGGATAATCCTTTTCTGCCTTATCATCAGGATCTTCATCTTTTGGAAGTCGTCGGCTAACTTCTGTTACGTTTTCATCTGATGTATTGTTTTTAATAAACGATCCGCTTTTAATCTGAGATATTGACTCCGGGAGGGATCGTTCAACCATATCCGCTTGGGAACATAAAATAAATTACAATTTTTGTATTTTTTTTCTAACTAAAGTATCTTTCAGAATCCTCTAATACAGAATAAGTTCCACAAACAGAAAAGTATCTCTAAAATTTACTCTTTGATGTCATTTGAACCAAATAATTTACAGGAAACTGGCTGTTATTTCAATCAAATTAATAAGTACATCCCGTGACAAAAAAATTCTTGCAATGCGGCAAATGAATCTATTATAATGTTAAACATGTCTGGTTTATTGTTTGATAAATAAAAAATAAAAGGTCACTTAACTAGTCTATCGTTGTTTAAATCGACACAAATCATTAGCATGAGAAAGTGAGTATTCGCAGTAAAAACTGTGATTAGAAACAATCATCAACGGTAGGGAACGACGGCGTGGTTAGTGCCTAGATGGGTGACCGTTAGTGACATAATATCATGAGAAACTCCGTGATTTGGAGGTCACGTTAAGCAGTCGATCCTGGTTATCATAGGATAAAGGTCGTGAAGTTTAGTTGTAAGGCTTCTGACGACGACTTTAAAACATTCAACGGCATGGTTACGTAGCCAAAACGTTGTCTTGCCATTCCCAATATGCGCTAGGGGACCCGAGTTTAGGAATGGGACATCAGTTGTTGATGATTGTATTCGCAATAAATAATACATTTGTCCTTCTCTCTAGTAAGCTAAAAGTGTCTAAAGGTACACTTACATTCTAAGACTGATAGGAAACCTTTAGACGTGGTATTTCCAAGAGTATTGAGGGCCACACAAACATACCAGCCCTCGTCTTCTTTGGTTACGTTGTATATTGTTAGTTGTTCTGGTTTATCGTCTGGGTTCTGGCTCTGTAAACGGAAAATATGAAATGAAACTAGCTTTCGCCCACGGCTCCGCCCATGTATATGTCGATTATCGCGGTAAAATGGAGCCTATGTCCTTTCTTAAGTTCAGTTCTATTTTCGTACCAAATTTCATTAAAATCGGTTCACTGGTTTAGGCGTAAAAGCGTAACAGACTACAACGGGCTGAAGATGATATATGATATTCAACCAATATTTAAGCAGAACTCGTATATCATTATAATAATAGGTTACAGATAATAGAAATATAGAGTAACTAAGTAATATTATAAGCATACCCAGTAAAGCAAAACATACTTAGACACGTTGCTATAACACAAATACTAAGAAACAGTTGAAATATAAATATGCATTACACATGCACATGCAAAACTTAAACAAATGAACAACACAAAATAACAAACAAAACAAGAACAAAAAGAGTCGTGCGTTAGTCACATTTCCCTCACCGACACAATTTTGTTCTCATCGTAGTAAACAATGGTCTTCTTGGTAGGCGTATCATTGGGAACGACTGTATAGTTGTAACTGTAATCGTCTCTGGAGATATACATCCAAAAGATCAAGGGGTGCATATCAGTTAGGAACTGACATCTGAATCGAGCTGTCCGTCCAACCAGAATCGTCACATTATCTGCACCACGAGTCAACACCGGCTTCGCGTAAATACGCTCTATAAGGAAATTGGATGATTAAAAAAAGTGATGATTAATGATTTAATTCTGAATTATTGACTGGCTGAAATTGCTTCAAGCTTTTATTTATACCAGTCTATTTTCTTTTACCCGCAGGTCTTCACTAACTTTAATGTAGATTCTCCGGTATTCCAAAATAAATGAATCGTAACACTTAAAATAAAATAGAAACGGAATTTAAGTGTGTTTTTATTAAATTTGCCATTTATGTCTGACTATTTTTATACATACTTGAGCAAATAATTGATGAAGTTGATGATTGAAATATACGTATTTACAATTTTAATGTTTAAACCGTTGTCTTAAGTATCTATCCACCACATTTAACCATTACTATTTAACTTTACCTTACAGTGATACCTCCTAACATCATTTTACTACTAGTTATGTGTGAGCTTAGTTTCTCCGAAACCAATAATCGAAAACCATGTAGCGTTAAAACAAAATTAGTTAGTGACATATAACATTATACGTAGTCTACAGTCTAACATTATTAAAACATTTTCCGAATTCTCCACTTTCCTTTCTCACATTTACCAAAACCTATGTCTCAATATTACTCAACACCATCTTTAGTCTACCACCACCATTTAGTGATAGTCCATCACCCAAATGAAAAGGATCTGTGACCACTATTATAACTCTTTTGGGTATCGGCATATCACTGAGTCCGACCTCGACATCTTTCATGGAGTAGTTATAAGGTTTCAGCCAATACATGTAAGGTTCAAGGTCGGAGACTGGAGGGCAGGAGAGCACAACGGTTTTATTAACCAAAACCGTAATGTTACCAGGATAACCCTCTTTGATGTATGGCTTCGAAGGGTAGCGTTCTATAAAAGATAGATGTTAGTGACGTATGTTTGACTTTAAGTTAAAAGTAAATTCTAGTCGAACGTAAGGTATATTTTGAATTGATTGAGATTATATTATATAGATATACGTTTCTCAGCCATTCCCGTTAGGCCGCTGGATCAACGTAAAAATGAGAGCAATGTATCGGATATGACAATTCAAATGCTATTCATTTCGATGATAAAATTCTTAGAATATATTTTGATTTGCATATATTATTACCTGTGACAAGTAACACCATAGTATGCTCGATGCAGCCCAGCTCATTACAGACAACGCAGGTGTAGTTTCCATTGTCAGCCTTGGTGAGCTCCTCTAGAGCCATGGACCACTTGCCGTATGAAGGTTGGAAATAAGACCTTGTGATTGGTGTAATCTTGTTCTTATACCAAGTAATGTTTGGAGTGGGATTACCTAAAATTTTTCATATGTTTAATAAACAATAACTTCATGCTTTTGGAGTCTGATGCCAGTCGCTCCGTGGAAAAACTGATATTGAAGAAAAAACTGGACGAAATAATCTTAGGAATAATATAGATGATTAGGAAGATGCATATATTATTATTTCTATATTTCTTTTATAAATCACATTTAAAGTATTGGTAAAAGGAAATATTGTAAATAATTAAATAAATAAATATATAAGTTTTTTGACTATCTTCAGTATGTAGTAAGCAATTGCAGGAAACCCAGATTCTTTTAATATAGTAACAAACACCAGAAAACTAAATACCACCGAGATAATCAAAGTTAAAAGAGTGAATCCCATACAAAATCCCAAACTCATCACGTTTGGACTTTAAAAATATTTCAACACGTGTCCGTTTCACAAAAAATCAACACTAATAAAAATATTTATTACCTTCCGCGGCACATCTTATTCTTATAGAGTTACCGGCTGGTTTCATAGCCATCATATACAATTTTGTTGGGTGCTTGAACTTTGGGGCAAAACGTTCTAGTTTGTCATCAATGTGCTCATAGTTAGGATGATCCTTTTCTGACTTATCATCAGGATCTTTATCTTTCGGAAGTCGTTGGTTAACTTCTGTTACGTTTTCATCTGATGTATTGTTTTTTATAAACGATCCGCTTTTAATCTGAGATATAGTCTCCGGGAGGGATCGTTCAACCATATCCGCTTGGGAACCTAAAATAAATTACAAGTTTTGTATTTTTTTTTAACTAAAGTATCTTTCAAAATCCACTAGTACTGGTATACTTACAGGTATACTTACATTCTAAGACTGATAGGAAACCTTCAGACGTGGTATTTCCAAGAGCGTTGAGGGCCACACAAACATACCAGCCCTCGTCTTCTTTGGTTACGTTGTATATTGTTAGTTGTTCTGGTTTATCGTCTGGGTTCTGGCTCTGTAAACGAAAAATATGAAATAAAATTATGCTTTGGTCAACTATCTGGTCTGAAAAGTTGTTGGTGTTTCAAAAGTAAACTCAATCTTAATTTATGCGTGCATGCCTGGTATGTAGAATTAGCTCTGACTCACATAGTCAAAACGATTTAAGAAATATAAGTTTACGAAAATTGGACTCCGTGGTGTTCCTTGAGGACAGGCTCATATCCAGCGGTGGACTACAACGGGCTGAAGATGAAATATAATACTTAACCAATATTTAAGCAGAACTCATATATCATTATAATAATAGGTTACAGATAATAGATATATAGATTAACTATACTTTGTCCATTCGTTTATTGTCTTTTTGACAGGTCACGCCTATAAATTACCGGTATTTTTTTTCGTAATAATGTACTACAGTAATATCGTACTTTATAGACGGGTAGGGAAGTGGGCAGTGTGCATAGCTTAAAAAAACATATTAAACAGTTCTTGAAATTCGATGAATCGATTAAACGATTAAAATAATCTATCATATTATTATGATCAAAATAATTTGACTTCATGTAAGTATTGTTTCTGTGAATTTAATAAAATTAAAAGGAAATTAAAATAGTATGACTTCAAGATTGATTATTTGCAAGGAAATAAGTCGAAAATTTTGGAATTTAAGTTCGAACTTAGAATAAAGAACAATAATTCTGTGCATTAATTAATTTATATTTGGACCACTGACTTAAAATGTAATTATGCACGTGTAAGTAAAATTTAACTTTGAAACGCGTGGCTAATAACGTTTAAATCCAGTGTTATGAGTAAATACATTTGAAAAATCGCATAATAGTTACTAAATCGAACTTCAAGTGAATGTGTTAGGAAGTTTTCTTTGTTCTTAGACAAATATATATCATAATAGTGCAAATTTTATTTATTTACAATACTGACTTGAAAAATATTGTATCGATTGATTTTGATTTCAAATCGAATCGGTGACGTGTGAGGGCGTCACTATTTTCGAAATTTGTTGAACTGTCAAAAAGATAATAAAGGAATGGACAGAGTATAAGTAAAATGCATTTTTTTCCTTTGCGAGTATTTTTGTCAGTTACGAACCTAAGTTGTCTATATTATTTCTCTAGAGTCTTTGGAGTAATTATAAAATTAAAAAAGTAAAGGTATGTCTGTCTGTTACGCTTTAACGGCTAAACTGTTACTCCAGTTTCAAGAAAATTCGTCATGTTTTTTGAGGAAAGTAGGCTTACAAGATACTCGTAGTAGAGTCACGCTGATTTCAACACGAATGGGCCGGGTTGACCACCCTCATACAGAAGACCAACCTAAAATGCTGTGGTTTTTGTGTGGCCTAGTAATGCAGAAACATCTCACAGCCATAGTGCAGGTATGGATCACCGTGTGGATGATGACCTCTACTCTTGGATTCTGCATAAGCTTTCCATCAGGCAGAGTAGAGTCACCTTAGTATCACCGTTGGATACAGAAAGAAATCAATAAGAAATTATTGAATACTATTGCCATGACACTAAAAACAAACCACGAATAATTAAGAGCTTAACTAGGAAAGCATTTACGCATTGTTTTAATAAATACCAATACATATATTTACCTATATGAGACAAGCGACAAGCCTGTTAGAAGATTGTTAGTCATAGTTATTTGTGAAAACATATGTCAAATGGGCTTATTTATTACACTGTTAAAAACAGAATGTGTTTAAGTGTGTGTAAAATTTTGTTGTTTCTTTCTAGGGTTCCGAAGTTCATGACTCGGAACCCTTATAGATAACTCATGTTTGTCCTCGACGTACCGACTAAACGGTTGGTGCTAGAAAGATGAAACTTTGCATTAGTGTGTCTTGTAATTACGTGTACAAAAATTAAGAAAACTATTTTTATTTGGGGTACCTACGTACCCTAAATAAAAATATTAACAAAACATTAACCTCCCCTACACATTAAAGTGGGGATGTTTTTTTTTTCTCGTGGCTCCCCTATTGTGAGGGGTATCATTACGTATATCTTTTAAAAACAATACAGAGTTTTTAAGACGATTTTTTGATTTAGGTATCCGCTTGCGAGATATTCCACTTTAAAAAGCACTTTTTTGTAAAAACAGGGCGTCCCCCTTCCCTCTAAAAGCTTAACGATTGGCTTACAAGATCTGAAAAAATTCGTGATGGTGGTCCATATAATGAACTTTGAAGGAAAACTATAACGGATTAGATGACTTTGTTAGTTCAGGAGTTATAGAGGCTTAACTTGTAAAATGCGCTCACTTGGAAAACGTCATACAAAATTAACGCATTATTCCGTAAACATAACAATTATCTATTGGATACGATTCTAAATGCACGTACCATCATAGGTGACTGAGGAACCCTTTCCTGTGCGTGGCCCGACACACACTTCGCTGTTTTTTATTTTAATTTTTTTACTACTTTGAAACGGAAAAAAGACGACATGGCTACTCCCCTGTGGTCCCCAAACGGGAAAAATAATTTTGTGATAAACATGATTGTTGTTTTGCGTTTTGGTAAAATTTACCTACAAATAAATAAAATTGAAGTGTCTGTTTGTAATTTCAAATTAAGAATTTTTAACTAAATGCATTTTTAAGTATTTACATACGGTATTTCCATTATCAATATTTTAATCTTTAGCAAGGTTGGATCAATTTTTATGTGACTTTCGCTTGAAGATAACTAATGACATAAGAAGTACGGACTAGCGTAGTCTCGCGGCGTCGCCAGCGCAGCGTTTTCTTTACAGCTAGTCCAGCTAGTATGTATTCAGGAATTATTGAATTTGGTTATCAGGTAATTAATATTAAAAGCATAACTAGTAAAGCAAAGCATACTAAGACACGTTGCTATAACACAAATACTAAGAAGCAGTTGAAATATAAATATGCATTACACATGCACATGCAAAACATAAACAAATGAACAACACAAAAGAACAAACAAAACAAGAACAAAAAGAGTCGTGCGTTAGTCACATTTCCCTCACCGACACAATTTTATTCTCATCGTAGTAAACAATGGTCTTCTTGGCAGACGTATCATTGGGATCGACTGTATAGTTGTGACTGTAATCGTCTCTGGAGAAATACATCCAAAAGATCAAGGGGTGCATATCAGTAAGGAACTGACAGCTGAATCGAGCTGTCCCTCCAACCAGAATCGTCACATTAGCTGCACCACGAGTCAACACCGGCTTCGCGTAAATACGCTCTATAAGGAAATTGGATGATTAATGATTAAATTCTGAATTATTGACTGGCTGAAATTGCTTCAAGCTTTTAATTTTACCAGTCTATTTTCTTTTACCCGCAGTTCTTCACTAACTTTAATGTAGAATCTCTGATATTCCAAAATAAATAAATCGTAACACTTAAAATAAAATAGAAACGGAATTTAAGTGTGTTTTTATTCAATTTGCCATTTATGTCTGAATATTTTTATACATACTTTAGCAAATAATTGATGAAGTTGATGATTGAAATATACGTATTGGCTAAAATAAAAAACTTACCATTGTTACCATAAAAAAGTATGCGATTGAGTAAATAAGTTTTCAGCGTCCTAATTTTATAAAACATATTTACAATTTTGATGTTTAAACCATTGTCTTAAGTATCTATCCACCACATTTAACCATTACTATTTAACTTTACCGTACAGTGATACCTCCTAACATCATTTTACTACTAGTTAGGTGTGAGCTTAGTTTCTCCGAAACCAATAATCGAAAACCATGTAGCGTTAAAACAAAATTAGTTAGTGACATATAACATTATACGTAGTCTACAGTCTAACACTATTAAAACATTTTCCGAATTCTCCAATTTCCTTTCCTCACATTTACCAAAACCTATGTCTCAATATTCACCACCTTTAGTCTACCACGACCATTTAGTGATAGTCCATCACCCAAATGAAAAGGATCTGTGACCACTATTATAACTCTTTTGGGTATCAGCATATCACTGAGTCCGACCTCGACATCTTTCATGAAGTAGTTATAAGGTTTCAGCCAATACATGTAAGGTTCAAGGTCGGAGACTGGAGGGCATGAGAGCACAACGGTTTCATTAACCAAAACCGTAATGTTACCAGGATAACCCTCTTTGATGTATGGCTTCGAAGGGTAGCGTTCTATAAAAGATAGATGTTAATGACGTATGTTTGACTTTAAGCTAAAAGTATATTCTAGTCGAACGTAAGGTATATTTTGAAGTGATTGAGATTATATTAGATAGATATTTGTTTCTCAGCCATTCCCTTAAAAAATGAGAGCAATGTATCGGATATGACAACTCAAATTATATTCATTTCGATGATAAAATTCTTAGAATATATTTTGATTTGCATATATTATTACCTGTGACAAGTAACACCATAGTATGCTCGATGCAGCCCAGCTCATTACAGACAACGCAGGTGTAGTTTCCATTGTCAGCCTTGGTGAGCTCCTCTAGAGCCATGGACCACTTGCCGTATGAAGGTTGGAAATAAGACCTTGTGATTGGTGTACTCCTGTTCTTATACCAAGTAATGTTTGGAGTGGGATTACCTTAAAATTTTTCATGTCTTTAATAAACAATAACTTCATGGTTTTGGAGTCTGATGCCAGTCGCTCCGTGGAAAAACTGATATTCAAGAAAAACTGGTCGAAATAATCTGGGAATAATATAGATGACTAGGAAGATGCATAAATTATTATTTCTATACCTCTTTTATAAATCACATTAAAGTATTGGTAAAAGGAAATATTGTAAATACACTCGGTTCCAAAAATTACGGGTCAGTCACAAAAATTGAAATACCTCCAGAACTGTAAAAGCTAGATCAATGAAATAAAAAACAGAATAAAGACTTTTTAGTTGCGCTTCTAATAGCATATTATTTAAACTGGTTGATGAAAAAAACTTCATTAGAAAAACAAAATTTAAAAAAATGACTATTTTTAAAAACAAAATTTTTGTTTCATGTCATTATGGATGCTTTCCATTTCTATTCTGTCACAAAAAAAATTATCGTGAACGTCTTCCACGTGCATAATTATTATTCTGTGAGGTGAAGCATGGCAGTCACGCTAGAGGAATGTCATCAACAACCCATAACGTCCCACTGCTGGGCTCAGGTCTCCTCTCAAGAGAGGGTTAAGGCCATACGTCCCCACGCTGGCCGAGTGCGGGTTGGGGACAGGCAAGACACGCTGTGGCTACGTAATCTTGCTGTTGGATGTTTTTAAGCCGCCCGAAGGCCTCCAACTGAGCTTCACGACTGCTATCTTATGATAACAACCGGGACCGACTGCTTAACGTGACCTCCGAATCACGGAAACGCTCATTACATATAATGCCACAAACGGTCACCCATCTAGGTCCGACCGCGCCATCGTTGCTTACCCTTGGTGATTGTTTCCAATCACCTAAGGCCACTTGGCTATGAGCGCTTCAAGAATGAATCAGGAATGTACCAGAATCCTAACTTTTTTGGAACTTGGGCGGAGCCAGCGTGAAACAGCCAGAAACATTGGTGTATCTTTGTCGACTGTTCAGCGGGTAGTCCAGCGGTACCAAGAGACCGGATCACACCTTAGAAGACCAGGAAATGGCAGACCAAGATGCACAACGGCCAGGGAAGACAGACAACTGGTGGCTACAATGCTCCGAAATCGTTTTCAAACTGCTGTTGGTCTAAAAACTCACTTTATTCGCTTTGGAGGTGGCAATTTAAGCGCTCAAACAGTAAGAAGACGTCTTGCTGAAGCAAATTTGAAACCATTGAGGCCCGCAAATGGCCCCAAACTGGAACGGGGACATCGAATTGCAAGACAGAGATACGTGCGCGAACACCTAAACTGGACACTAGACGATTGGTCTAGGGTAATGTTCACGGACGAGTCTAAATTCATGCTTTATAAGCATGATGGTAGGCAGTTGGTGTACAGAAGACCAGGGGAGCGCTTCCATCAAGCGTGTGTGGAGGAAAAAGTGGCGTACGGTGGAGGCTCCGTACAAGTTTGGGCTGGGATTTCTGCTGAGGCCCGCACCGAGCTGGTGCTCATTCAAAATGGAACTCTAAATGCAGAGAGGTACGTGGAAGAGATCCTCAATGAACATGTAGGTCCTTTTATGGCCAGGATGGACCGGCATGGCATATTAATGCATGATAATGCGCGTCCCCATACCGCCAGAATTGTACATGACTACCTTGAAGAGGTCGGTATCGAACTCATGCAGTGGCCAGCGCGAAGCCCGGACTTAAACCCCATCGAGCACGCCTGGGACGAGCTTCAGAGATGCGTGAAAGGTCGAAACCCCCCACCAATCACGCTTCCCGAGCTCATACAAGCACTGGTGGAGGAATGGGAAGGTATTCCTCAGCACCGGCTCCGAAATTTGGTGTACAGCATGCCTAATCGCCTGGAAGCTGTCAGAAGAGCTCGTGGAGGCAATACAAAGTATTAAATGAAGAAAGTGATGAAAAACAGCAAAAAAACAATCATAAAAAAAATGTAATCTTAAGAAAAATATGACTACTTTAGTTTTTTTTTAATTTAAGATTAATATTGTGGGTGTAACTAAGTTTTATTTTATTTTTTATCTGTATAATTAAATTCTCAATTGAACAGTCTTCGTTTCATTAGGATGGCATACGTAGTTCGGGAGATATTCGGGTTTATGTGACTGACCCGTTATTTTTGGAACCGGCTTTAATTAAATAAATCTTTATATATATAATTCTTCTGTGACTGTGTATGTCACTGAACTTCTCTCAAACTTTTGATGAATTTTTTTGTGTGTGTTCAAGGGGATCTGGGAATGGTTTAGATTTGCAATTGGATCCGGTAGGTGGCACTGCGATCAAGTTCTGGAATTTTAAAGTTGGGCGGTACGAAGCTCGCTGGGTCAGCTAGTAATTATATAAGTTTTTTAACTTTCTTCAGCATGTAGTAAGCAATTGCAGGAAACCCAGACTCTTTTAATATAGTAACAAACACCAGAAAACGAAATATTACCGAAGTAATCAAGTCAAAAGAGTGAATCCCATACAAAATGTAGAGTTAAACTCATCACGTTTGGACTTTAAAAATATTTCAACACGTGTCCAGCTTACAAAAAATCAACAATAATGAAAATATTTAATACCTTCCGCGGTACATCTTATTCTCATAGATTTACCGGCTGGTTTCATAGCCATCTTATACAATTTTGTTGGGTGCTTGAACTTTGGGGCAAAACGTTCTGGTTTGTCATCAATGTGCCCATAGTTAGGATGATCCTTTTCTGACTTATCATCAGGATCTTCATCTTTCGGAAGTCGTCGGTTAACTTCTGTTACGTTTTCATCTGTTGCATTGTTTTTAATAAACGATCCGCTTTTAATCTGAGATATTGTCTCCGGGAGGGATCGTTCAACCATATCCGCTTGGGAACCTGAAATAAATTACAAGTTTTGTAATTTTTTTCTAACTTAAGTATCTTTCAAAATCCACTAGTACAGAATAAGTTCCATAAACGGAAAAGTATCTCTTAAATTTACTCTTCGATATCATTTGAACCAAATAATATACAGGAAACTGGCCGTTATTTCAATCAAATTATTAAGTACATCCCGTGACAAAAAAATCTTGCAATACGGCAAATGAATCTATTATAATATTAAACATGTCTGGTTTATTGTTTGGCTGTTTGGCCGCCTTAGAATATTAATTCATAATAAAGTATTGTGTTTAGTTTAGTTACAAACTGATAGTGACAAATCGACAGCAGCGTCAACCAACGGGCCCCGGCCGGTACCGCCACAATCGCATTGTTCCGCATTTTAAATCTGTAATATCTTCAAAGTATTAATTTAAATTACATACTGTAAAGGGCCATATTAATATATATTAAATACACAATGTATTTAAGGTACTTAATTGGATAAAGAATTATACTGTATTGCTTAAAATCGCTTCGTAAATAAGCCATTATTTCTAGTAAAAAAAATGGTTATTGTGAGTTATCCCTAAGAGATAGACATATACCATCGTAAATTTTTTTGTAGACCTTTTTAAGATGTACAATACTGTAGTACATTATTTTGATCTGTCTCGTAGGGTACAGCCAGCGTTTGCAATGTAAGCGTAAAAAAATGGGTTTATTTACATCACATTTGAAGCCTCTAAAATGTTTCTCTACTATATTATGCATGTATTATACATAAAAACCTTCCTCTTGAATCACTATATCTATTAAAAAAATGGCATTACGAGCCGTAAGGTAGTTCCTAGAATTGTTATCCGCGTCGTGGTCGATCGGTGCAAAGAGTATGTAACACTACGTATAAGAGACGGGAGTGCCATAGAAATAAACGATGTATGAAACGGGAGTCCTCGTCCAATACCAACCTTACGGAACTAAGGCGTGATACAATGCTGCCAACACAATGTCCATAATGTCATTAGTGGTGTGGTGGTTACTAGCGAAAACTTATCGATATCGACTGCAAAATTTTGGGCTTTCAGGAAATAAATAAAAGAATATTAAAACTCAGATTGCTTTAAAACATATTTATTTACAAGGTATGAAACAATTACCAATACTATTGATAAATTTAATTTTAGAGATAGGTTTTACAAATACACGTCATCATCATCATCATCATCAGCCTATCTCAGTCCACTGCTGGACATAGGCCTCTCCCATTGCTCACCACTTTGATCGATTTTGGGCTTCTCGCTTAATAATACACGTCAATAATATTTTAATAGGTAAAAGTTGGGATAAATATCTGTACGCTTTAGGCGACTTTTTGTAAATGGCTAAAAATAATTTTAATAGGTAAAAGTTGGGTCCAATATCTGTACTCTTTAGACGACTTTTTGTAAATAGCTAAAGCTACGATTTTATTTAATTTAGTCCAACAATTTGCCTTTAGGTTTTCGACTTTGGTTAGC
This sequence comes from Phragmatobia fuliginosa, assembly GCA_932526445.1. Classification (NCBI taxonomy): domain Eukaryota; kingdom Metazoa; phylum Arthropoda; class Insecta; order Lepidoptera; family Erebidae; genus Phragmatobia; species Phragmatobia fuliginosa. The sequence goes on along the minus strand of OW052078.1, from coordinate 13,822,530 downwards.
CATAGATGATTCTATCAAACTTTTCAAGACAGGTGATGTTATGTTAACCATCTCATTAACTTTCGCTTCCGGGGTGTCACTGGGACAACTTGTCTGTCTTGATGTTTACTTGGTGACAATAATGGTGCTGAAACATGAAGAAAATCTGTGTAAAATGTAAGTTATTAAGTACTTATATACTCAAATAAAATGTGTATAACACTCACTAAATTTATAATGACAAAATCAACTGATTGAAAAAACATTGATTTCACTTCCTTAAATCATTATCATTATCAGCGTAGACTGTATATTCCACTCCTAAACATAACTTTGTCCAGTAATTTCTATAACTAAACATCGATATCGATAAATCCGATTGATGGGTTCTCACTATGCAATATGCAATGTTTTGTTAAAGTTAATTTGATTTGGTTAAAATGCACTAAACCTTTAGGAATTGTACTAGAATTGTCTTCTATAAAGAAATAATTTATCTAATTATGCTTACCGTTCTTCATCTAATGGAAATCTAGCCATAAAAAGACGTTTGGTGACATCAACCCGGAAGTTTTTAAACCACAAATTTCACACATTATTTCTTTCATTTTGTTTATTAGAAACAATTGACGACAAACCGACAACAAATTTCGTCCAAATAAATGATTATATATACACTTTATTGCAATTTATACGCGAAAATATAGATTTAGAAAATCATAACAAACTAACCATCAAACGCTTAGCACAGACTACACAGAGTACTTTTATTTGCTAGTGACATTAGTGACATTCAAAATGGCGGTCCATATAATCCATCTATGTGTAGAAGAATCGTAGCCCGATATGGTCCCAGAGTTCTCCGTGTTCTTCGTAATTTTAACGGATTATAGCCGCCATTAAAAAGGACTCCCGTTTCATATATAATTTCTTTTGTATAGGAGTTTCGCCAGACTGGATCGGTGAGTGTGCTCCGCTCAACCTGCACGAACACTTATCTAGACTCTGTCGAAGCGATGAAGTTTCACCGCTTGCGCCTCGTTGTCAAATCAGCTCCCGTATAATTGGAAATTCCGACGTATTAGTCTACATACTCTACATCTCAATAATTTAATAGGTGATCTAAAATTTTGTCACGTTTATTAATAATTAACCTAAAAGTCCTAAATATCTTTATAAAAAGTCAGTATCAAAAGTTGAATGGATATCGATTCTTTATTTAAATATCGTTGGTGCTACACTAATCATTGTAAGTTTCAAAACGGGCCCTGCGTATTGAGTTTGACAATATAATTCTGTACATGGCGCCAAAAACTTGCAAAGAATATTTGAATAACAAACGAACCCCTACAATCGATTTGGCTTACAATTCCATTCGATATCCCATCAGAGATTTTTGTTAATATACAGATGAATTTTAAATACACAATTCATATATTTCGACCAATCGAAATGCTTGATTTTTGACACTGATTGTTGTCTCGTAAAATATTAATGAAACTGCTAGGAAGCTATGAACATCTTCCTTGAAACTGGCAGTTACTACGTCCTAGATAATTAGATTTATACGACGGCCTTCTTGGTCCAGTGGTTAGCGTATGCGGCTGCTGATCAAGAGGTCTCGGGTTCGATTCCCGGGTCAGACCAAATGTTTGTGTGATCCACAAATGTTTTTTTCAGAGTCTGGCTGTTTTCTATGTATATTGAGTATGTTTATGTATGTAGTTGTTTAGTACCCATATACAACCTCTGCTTAGTTTAGTAGTTACTAGATGGCGTTGTGTGTAAAATGTCCGAAATTATTTATTAATATTATTTATTATTATTATTTATTATTTATAAGACTTGGTAGATACAGAGAACACATGAGAATTTGAATTTTTAACCGACTACGGCAAAGTCAAAAGGAAGGGTTATAATTTCAGCAGTCTCTTTATGTTTGTATATTCCAATGTAGCGCATAAACTACTGAATCAATTTGAATGAATAAGGTATCAATAGATTTTTAATGATGGTCTGGCTGACACTAATTCAATTTTATCATTTTTATTTGTATATTTATAAGCCTACCAAAGTATCTAATCTGCTTGATGGAAAGCATGAGTAGAATCCAGGAGAAGGGGTCACCATCCTCATTGTGATTGCAGACAATGCAGCATGGTGACCCACACCATAGCGACCTATGGATATATTTCTGGCCGGGAGAATGATGCAGAATGATTGGGCCTCCGGTCTCACACTCACTAACGAAATACGACAGCGAACGTTGTCATTATTAGATTGGTCTTCTATCACCCCGGTCGAGCCTATTGTGCTGAAATGCTCGTAATTTTGTCGAGGTCGGGTTGTAATTTTTTTAAACTTGTGTTTGTGCTATTATATGTGGTTGCCAGATCTTTAAACGTCAATATCGATAGGTATGTCAAACTTTTTACCCAAATTACTACTCTACAATAGTAAGTTTAATCTCGTGGTCTAGATAAAAGTTATGTAATCAGCCTAGTCGGCAAGACATTTTTCTTCGCTAATCCTATTAATCGCCTTTGAAACAAATTCTTTGCCGCCAAAACGCGTCATAAAATATGAAACAATGTCGCCTCTAACTTTAAGCAATTACTGTGTCTGATTGACGACCGTAATGCTTATAGCATAACGTGAATTGTTTATGGGCCATGCAGTCCATCAAATGCAAGTTTTCTTTGATGTGAACTTAAGACAATTTCATAAGTCATTTTTGGAATCTAACCATAGATGTGATACTTACGTTTCAATAGTCGTTTGATGTATACGGATGAAATTAATAAGAAAAACATTTATCAAAGAAGAAACTTACCAAGAACTATTTCTTTGGCCGTAGCGACACATGCCGTTGCCAAAAGCAGGGAAAACGTTACAGCGATTGGCATTTCGCGCCAAAACCCAATGGCGGCTGACTTCATGTTTCACCGACAATCTCAACTTCCCATAATAGTGTCCATTAGAGTCTGAAACAAAGAGATTTCAATGTTAATTTAGTTTACAATTAAACTGAGTAAAGATGTTTATGTGTTTATGACAAATATGCTCTGAATTGGTATTTGTATAAAAGTATTGAGCAACAATCCGTTGATTATATAGCAAGAGTTTTGTTGAACAAGACTAAGTCAGAATATTTAAAAGGTACCTTTTCTTATTTGGATATATTTTGAAGCATGTATGAAAGTAAACAATAAACGGAATGTTTGTCAACTTTTGGACTAAATTTATTTATAACAAACCCAAAACCCACTGAATTAAACAACTTTTGAATACTTCTCGTGGGTAACATGTGTAGCACTAAAAATAGCTTTTCTAACATCCAACGGCTATAAAATATGATAAAGGCATATTGGTTACGAAGCACTAACACAGAATATATAATAGTATGACACTAACCTCTAAAATGCAGGATGCGTGAAAGTAATAAATGTCAAAATTAATGTAGGATTTGAGCCGATACGTTTTAGTGGTATGGAAATACGTTTATGTAACTTGATATATGGGACTTAAGTGGAAACTTATTGGTTTAAATGTAGCCACTTCTTCAGATAACGATTTACAATAACGAACTAAATTATTTATTATGTAAAGTTACATAATGTCAATTATTAGATCATTTTCAAAAAGTACGATACTGAAGTACGAAATATATCTTAAAAGTCAATTTTTCAAAATTATTTTATTACTGAATTAAGGGTAGGGAGTAAATCGCTCATTCCAGTCACGAGCCACGAATACGAGTAGATTCATACAGTTCTTCATAAAGCAACCGGCGTTAATGGTTTTATTAGATATTTGCACCAGACAAATCGTACCTTGAAAAGGCTATAGGTATCACCATTTTTTTATATTGGAGCCTACCAAAGTGCCTGTAAAGTCGTGTATGTTTGTAAAGTCTCCCACGAAACATTGTTTATTCCTAATACGGGAGTAGTCTTAAAAAATGAAAGAAAAAATGTGGAAATTACAATTTTAGTCAGAAAATAAATGGAACGATTACCGTCGTACTTTATACTATATTGTTGACTCAATATAACATTAAACGAGGTTAGGGCCACCGCAGACTAGCTACTTTTAGCATCGGCGATCGGCGATTTGGCGACTGCATCGATGCTGCATCGCGATTTAGCGACTTCCTGCGTTCGATCGCGGTATCGGAAACGCGCGTTTTAGCGACTGCCCAGATGCCAAGTCGCTGCTACCGGCATCCGAATGTGTGCGGAGAGTAGCGTTCAGCTGCTGTGTCGCGCTTCTAAAAAGCGACTCGATCGCCGCGTTTGGCGTTTTTAAGTGTGCGGTGTGGAGCGTTTGGTCGCCGTATTTAGCTTCTAAAAAGCGACTAGTTGCCGATCGCTGATGTTAAAAGTAGCTAGTGTGCGGTGGCCCTTATATACAGCTAATCAAGACGGCAAGTTATGTGTATGTATGACACACGCAAACATCGAAAATATTTCTACAATGTACGTTAAATTTAGGGTTACTGAGACTTGATGTTAAAAATTGAAACCCTTTCAAATGTTACACATAATACGAGAGGTTTGCTACATAGCCCGTTGAGAGTTCTTTTAATATCTCTACAACAAAAGTCATTTTAGGCATTGAGAGCAGGTAGCTGATTGTAGTTCGGGTGATAGTCCTTGTAATCTTAAATAATTTAATTGTATAAGTGGTACTGTATGTCTGAGAATAGCATTTTGTAGTCAATGAAAAATAATCTATTAAGTAGTCGTGCTTTCAATTTAATAATTTCTATCGATTGCAATATCTTAAATTAATACAAAGATTTATAATTCAAGCTTTACCTAGAATATAATTCACAAAAGCAATGAATTCTTATTTACATAATATTCTTTATTATATATATATTTACTATTCTATAATGTCTTTATGAAGGTTGTACAAGTATCTATTAATGTATTGTTAATAGTTTTAGTCAAGTGTCGATAGATGCCGTGAACACCATTTTCTGAATCGCGCCAATGTTTGTCTTCGAGGCGAGTATATGAACTCGACGAACATTTCAATAATGTTCAGTCCAAAATGCAGGACTGCCCTTTATCACAAAAATAGTATGTTCATGTGTGTTAAGGTTTACAACAAACTACCCCAAAAGCTAAGAGAACTGCCCTTAAAATTGTTTAAAGCACGCCTAAAAAAATTGCTAACTGAAAAATGATTCTACACTATCAAAGAATTTTTAGAGTCTAGAATTGTATAAATAGTTAGGAATCTATTCGTAATATTTATTTAGTTATTGTTTCACTTAGTCTTCCCTTTTTTTATTTTTGCTAGAATTATATAAAGATAACAAATTTAATGATATAATAAATTTTAGTCATAAGTTAAGTGAGTTCTAAACCTAATTAATAAGTAATATCTAATTAGGAATATTTTAAGTAGATTCCCTTTCACAATTATTAAATATTTGCATGCTATCTATATATGGCGAAATGTGTCTCGCACTTTAGACATTAAAAACCACCTATTATAAAAACCACATTTTTGCAAATAAAGATTTATTATTATTATTATTTGTAAGTGGACGATTCCACACCCAATAAACATTCAGCATAGTGTTCTAGTGTTTTATTACGGTTCACACCTGGCAGACCCTTATAATTATATTTATTTACAAAGTTATATTAATATTTATTTAGACATAAATATAACAAGTTTACACAGAGTACAATTGAAAACGATGTTATCTGCAGAAATATTGAAACTGTGTAGCAGATATCAACGCCCAAAAATAACAAAATGAAATAGAAAAGAAAAGACATGTGTAGCGACTTCCACATACAGCGCGACGAAAACCTACGACAGCGCCATCTAGCGAAAAAACACAGAACTACAAAGAAAAACACGTAACGATCTATACAGAGTAATTACTAATCCTGATTCGCGAAAGTGACATTCTCGCGCCGATTAAGAATATATATACAACATCACAACATCAACTGTTGGGCAGTGGCCCAGCAGGCATGATTACATCACCTGGTCGGAGGATCCTCCCTTTATGATGGAGGAACACGATACCCGTTCCTCCACACATGAATTAACATTTATACAATGTCAAATACATAGAAAAAGAAATTATATAGTGTAGTAGTGTAATTGTGATGTGTAATGTGTACTTGAAGACGTGTGGGTGAAAAAGATAGTGTGAGTGTAAGTGTAACTATGACGAAAATTTCCGTTTTATGTAATAATAATAATAATAATAATAAATCTTTATTTGCAAAAAATGTGGTTTTTATAATAGGTGGTTTTTAATGTCTGTAGTTCGGAGTCTATAACTCGTGCGAGCTAAGATGGCACCTGACTCGAATCAGAGACGTTTAAAGTACCGAGTGCGAACAAAATTGTCATAATATTATTTTATTTTTTAATATCAACCTTTATTAGGGTTCCGAAGTTCATCACTCGGAACCCTTATAGATTCGTCATGTCCGTCCGTCCGTCCGTCCGTCTGTCCGTTCATCCGTCCTCGACTTACCGTCCAAACGGTAAGTGCTAGAAAGATGAAACTTTGCATGAATATGTGTTGTAATTACGCCGACAAAGTGCTACAATAAAATTATGAAAAATATTTTTATTTAGGGTACCTCCCCTACACGTAAAGTGGGGATGTTTTTTTTTTCTCGCGGCTACCCCATCGTGTGGGGTATCATTAGATAGGTCTTTTAAAAACAATAAAGGGTTTCTAAGATTTTTTTTTGATTTAGGTGGATACCTAAAGTGGAATATCCCGCGAACGGATGTTCGCGGGATATTCCACTTCAAAGGGCTCTTTATTGTAAAAACAGAGCGTCCCCCCCCCCTCTAAAAGCTAAACGGCTGGCTCAAAAAATCTGGGAAAATTCGTGAAGGTGGTCCATATTCTGAACTTTGAAGGAAAACTATAAGGGATTTAATGACTTAGTTATTTCGGGAGTTATAGAGGCTTAACTTGTAAAATGCGCTCACTTGGAAAACGTCATACAAAATTAACGTATTAAGGCCTCAATCACGAGAGTTTTTATAACGGACGTTAAAAAAGCGTTCAAGTATGAAGTTGCATAATATTATAGTCTATTTCCAACGCCCAAAGTTGAAAATGCAACACTGCTCGATAAAAAAGCGTCGTGTTTTAAAAACGCTATCGTGTGAACATATACACTCATTAGCAAAAAAAAACGGGTGGTTTCGATTTTCTTCCTGGCTGAAAAAATTAAATACCGAAAAGGTTTTAATCATTTGAACATGTTACTGGACAGTTATAAAAGTGGCATAATGTTTATAAGAGTACCTTCCAAATTCTAATTTTTGACTGAGCCTGGTTTTCAAAGAAAACAACTTTTAACTACATTTTGTAGCGCGAATTCCCTATAGTTAAAATCGACTCTAATTAACTTTATGTCAATTTTTATTAAATTATCTGATATCCTTGACATTTAAAAGTATTGTTATTGCTGTTTAGCAATCTCGAAAATGGTAGATAAAGTGATAAAAACGAGTAAAATTATTGCGCTGCTTGAAGAATGTCGCAGCCAATGCTTCGTGGCTCAGAGGCTAAATGTGAGTCGGTCGACAGTTCAAAGGACCTGGCAGCGCTATCAAGAGACCGGTTCCGTCAAGAGAAGGCCTGGTTCTAGCAGAAAGACATGTACCGAACCACGGGATGATTATTTTCTAGTTAGTCAAGCGTTGAGAAATCGCAAATCTTCTTATGTGGACCTCAAGAACAGACTCGAAGAAGTAAGAAATGTGTAAATTAATCTATGGACGGTCAGGAGGAGGCTTCTCGCTGCTAATATACACAGTCGTAACCCGGCACGCGGCCCTAAATTACTCCGTGGACATGGAGTTGCCAGGCTTAGCTTCTACGTCCATTACAAAGTTAGCCGATAGCAAGTTTGAAAAACATGATATATATGATATTTGAAACTACAATTAAGAGGCTTATCATGACGATTTAAAATGGTATTTTATAACCGTATTTCGGTACCTAATATCATTTAAATCAACGCGTTCTAACGCGTTTGACAATCCATTATGAGTTTCGAAGTGACATGGGTTTTATTGAGGGTATTAAGTACCGATGCACTATCAGAGACTATACGGATGTGTGAGTCCGTACGGAATCGACGCATATAGTTTATCATTTGTTATGAGTGGATATTATATATTCAATATTTGGTTTAACTTGTTATAGAGTTTTGAGCTGATAAAATAATAACGCCTACTCGCTGTTTTATACGGTGGTCCTTCTAATGCCGGCTTTGGTGTGAAGGTATTTTTGTAATTCAGTGAGGGCCACCCGATTCTTAGGACTGGACAGTGGATTGCTGCAGTGTAGAGCAAAGGCCGCAGCGACGCAGTGTGACGTCATAGATGTAACGTCATAACCGCGACGTCGGGAACGTGGAGGAGAAAGCTGGAAGGGTTGCTGAATCAACCACGGGTGCACGTGGTTGTCAACGTGCCACGGCAGATGGCGCATCAAGTTTGGTGCAGGCACGAGTATCAGTGAAGTATAGTGATGTGAAACTGTGAGTACGCTTTAATATATTTACAAAGTTAGCCGATAGCAAGTTTGAAAAACATTATTTAAATGGTTATAGTGCATGAAAAATTGTGAAATGAAAAAAACTCTTAAAGTTACTAGATAATTAACTTAGTTTTGTAGTGATTTTTGGACTTGCAGTAGTTTCATGTGAAAACTGTTTTTAGACTTTCGCGACTTTTACACATACTCACTAAGCTCACATCAGTCTAATAATAACGTCGGAATATCCGCAACAACACAAAATATCACAGGGCTGTCAATGTGTCAGTATTTTACACAAATCTTCAGTAAAAGTTGAAAACACAATCAGTTAGACACCATCACAATCAAAAGACAGTTCCGTAACGTGAAAATTTGATATGAGTTCTACGCACCTACGGGACGACCGCGCGTGTCGAGCTTTGTAAGAAGACTGAAGCAACTGCAGCGAAAGCAAAGACAATCCGCGAGTGAGCTTTCAGCGTTGCGCGTGCGCCTTATTTGAAACCGTAGCATGTCGTGTGTAACTACAGCTATTTCTTTCTTTTCTTTAGATTTTCGTAGTGTTTTTTTTATCTCTGACCTTGTATAACACTTCTACGCTTAAATTGTGGATAACGCAAGTAAACAGCACGTTTGTGTCATCTTACGTAATCGAAGGTGTATTTATGATATATTCTGTCTCGCGATAAATGTACTGCCAGTGTTTTTTTGCGTTTTATTAATGTTGGCTTTTATTCAACAATATGGGCGCCAAATACTAGCAGTTGGACACGTTTTTTTAATTGATAAATATATGTTTGGAAGTATAAAAAATAATCATTTCGCCGGCGTCTATGTCGGTTATGGCGGTGATTAAACGCAGACGCCTTTTTTTGTAAACGCTAAATTTATTGTCAAATAACGCACCTCCTGTAAAATTATTTTATAACGCCATCTTGCGGTTGAACTCCCAATTAGCAGAGTTACAGCTCGCTGGACGCTAGAGAGAGTGTCCCGACATTGCAGTTAGCAGTGGCGCCGATGTCTTACAAGCGCGTGCACACCAGTAGTCCACGGTATACCACCTACGTCGGTTTACGACCCTCAAAGGTCACAAACAATTGACAGTGACCTTTCGCTTTTTATACTCGCAACGCCTCCGCATATGAACATCGCCGTAACTCAATTCATTCCGCTCACCTTTTTTATGTGTTTAATAATGCCACGACTTGTGCTTCTCTCGCCTAAGACTTTGGATACAGTGCCCGTGATTGTTCTGCTGAAATAAACTGGGCATCCTGAGGAGTTGAAGGTGAGTGGTGCTTTGTTTCTTTCGTAGATTAACCGCATTTTTTTAAAACCGCCTCAAATATAACCCGTATCAAAACCCCAATGCCAGGTGTTCGGCTATTTATTTTTTTATTTATTTATATACTTTATGCACAAATACATACATCGGCGGACTTAATGCCTTAGGCATTTTCTACCAGTCGACCGATTGGGAGATGCAGAGAAAAAATGAGGTAGGTGCGTATAGGGTGAATGGATAGATTATAGTAGAAAAAGTCATAGGAAATATACATACATATTATATGGTAAGTAATATACCTACATAAACATACATATATACGTTTATATTTATACACATACATACACGTACATATATTTATTATCGTAGAATCCAATAAGAATCTGTGATAAACTAAGACCCCGTCGAATCCGATAATTCGCCCAATAAAAGCTTGTTTACCTTCATCTTGAATGTGTCTCGATTTTTGGCCGTTCTGACCTCGAGAGGAAGCGCATTCCACTACTGCACAGACTGGACAAAGAATGAGGATCCAACGAAACCAGTAGTGTGTGATGGGCAAAGCAGGAGGAGATTGTTAGCCGAGCGAAGGTTTCAATTGCGATTACTGCACAAGAGTTGGAAATGTGTTTTTAATTAACTGGGGGGGGGGGGTGGGGAATTGAGGATAGTGTACAGGAATGTGAGTGCGCGCATTTTTCTGCGTTGACGAATCGGTAACCAACCTAACTGGGAACGAAAACTGGAAATGTGGTCATACTTACGAAGATTAAAGATGAATCGAATGCAGTTATTTAGAAGACAAACTAACTTATTGAGGAGATCTGCATTCAGGTCATAATAGCACACGTCACCATAGTCGATCAAAGGGAAGATCAGAGATCGCACAAGCATTTTCTTGGTTTTCACGGGAGGAAATTTTCCAAGCGATATAGTGCTCTGAGAATGCCGGTGACCCTCTGACATACATATGTAACTTGATCACGCCAGTTCAAAATACAGTCGAGTTGTAAGCCTAAGTCTTTCACTGTTTGGCAGACCGGTATAGTGGTACCATTCAGCATTATTTTAGGGAGCATTTCTAAATCGGTCCTGTCCATTGAACGCCTACTACCGATTAGTATGGCCTGGCACTTTGTCGGGTTGATAGCTAAACCGAACCACGTAGACCAGTTCTCGATAGTCCGGAGATCAATATTGATATTATCAATAGCCGTTGTTATGTTGTCAACACTGGCCTGAGAGTACAGTTGTAGGTCGTCAGCATACAGGTGATACGCACTGCGAAGTTCGGGACATAGAAGATTAATAAAAATTGAGAAAAGCAAAGGAGAAAGTATACCGCCTTGAGGGACACCAGAGTCGACATCACACCATCTCGAGGAGAGATCGTCAACGCGAACGGACTGTTGGCGTCCCTGAAGATGAGAACCATTCCAGCGCCCCAGACGAGATCTTAAGATAGGAGAGGATGGCCAAGAGAATGTCGTGACTGACGGTATTAAAGGCGTTCGAAAAGTCGACCAGAACTAAAACTATTACCTTTGTTTCTTCCAAGGCTTCTCTAATATCGCCTGTCACTTTGAGGAGAGTAGAGGTAGTACCATGGCTGGGCCTGAAACCCGATTGAAATGGGCTAAGCAAATTATTTTTGTATATATAATCAAATAGCTGTTTATATACACAGGATTCAAGAATTTTAGAAAGGAAGGGAAGAATTGATATGGGTCTAAAGTGGCTAGGAAGTGTGGGTTGTGTGATTTTGGGTAAAGGAATTATGTGAGCTTTACTTAGTTTACTTACATCTAAACGAACAAAGCAGCGCCTGTGCAATACTCTCGGGGGTGGTTTTAGGGATTTTAGGGCATAGGAGAGGAAAATTAGGTCATGATTGGAAAAACCGGGTGCAGGAAGTTCGCCGTGATTATAGACAAATGTTGGGTCAGACGTGATCAGCAAATCCAGCCAAGTGTCCCTCCCCAGATTAATGTGGTGAGTCAGTTGTCCCCTACAACCGACTCACCATAATAAGACCTGCATATCGGCTGATTCGACAATCTGACAAAATTTACAGGATCGTAGGGATTTTTGGGTAAGATCAGTGTTAAAATCGCCCATGATGACATGATGAGCATATTCTGACCCTAAAGATTCCAGTACTGTTTCCAGACTGGAGAAATAGTTGATAGAGGGAGGACAATAAACGACACCCAGAACCATCTTGATTCCTCTAACATAGACCTCAAGAAAGAGATGCTCAACGTCAGCTGTGTAGGAAGTAGGAGAAGATGCAAGGATTTTGTAAGGTAGGGAGCTGTGGATATAAATAGCTACCCCGCCACCTCTTCTGTCAATCCGGTTATTTCTGACAAGATTGTAGCCTGGTAGAGAATAGGATGTGGAGAGGAGGTTAGGTTTGAGCCAGCTTTCAGAAATGAGGACAGCGTGGACGTTTGTATTAGTGAAGGCTTCTGTCAAGTCCTCAAAATGGCTGGGTATGCTTTGTGCATTTATATGACACAGGTTAAGTAGGTGATTCGATTGCTGGTTGAATGTGTTACGCAAATGATCACTCAATGTGTCCGGCAGAGAGGTGAAGCTATCTTCACAAGATGAGACTGCAGATTCATAGGCAGAATTATATGAGTCGTCGTTATCAGTTATCATAATAAAATACAAAAAGTATTAAAAATTATCAATACAGAAGAATATACTTTATAGAATATATGTATAAATTTATTATATATATTGTAAGATATTTCATAAGTTAGGGTATAAAAGGCGGCGCGCGCCTGTGCATAACACATTTCTTGTTCGGCGCTCGTCGTGGTAACTCTGAAGGAATGTTATTGTGATCTTTGCTATATTGTTACATTGTTATTATCAAATTGTAAAGTAAGGACTGCGAGTATTGTAAGTAATTAACTTGATAGAGTTGGAAATCTAATGTAACTATTTCTATTAAAATACTAATAAAAGTGAGTTTATTGTGTAAGTACTGTAATGATTATTAATTGTAAAAACAATGTTGGAAAAGAGTGTCTATGGAGTTTCTTGTCTGTTCTTCTCCATCGGATCTACGCCTTGGAACAGACAATTAGCTTATTAAAAACAGTTTGATATAATTTAATTATATTTTTGTTTCTATTTCACTTTCGACCCATAAAATCAGAAGTGGGATAAAGAACCAAGCTCATTAGCATTATAAAACTTTGATTTCCAACTCGTTAATTCGTTTTATATTATTTTCTTTTCTACCCACTTTTTTCAATTTGCTTGTATATGGTGTGGTATTTTTGTGTCTAAGTTTTGCAACTTGCTCCGTAGCAGATCACGACACCGGTCCTGTGCTAGGACACGGCATAGGGCTCGAGATTACTCTCGTAACAGCGTGTCAATAAGTCGTAGTAGTAACCATGATTCTCGTCGCGCTCGACGTTCGCGTTCGCGACAAGCGTAACGAGCATACTCGGTGTCATGAGTCACGTTCATCTTCCCGTCGTTGTAGTGTATGCGACACCGATGTGCAAAATACATTTCAAACGATTTTAATGATGATTTAATGCCATCGAGTCGAATAAATCGACTCCAGGTGGATGATACACTTCAGAGTAGTGTAAAACCTACTAGTAGGCTGGTAATAACAAATAACTCCAATACGAATAAAACAATTCTTCTTGATTCGATCACGTCTTTGTTTGTTGACCATAATACTTGTACATCAGAGTTGTAGATACAATTTACAACAAATACACCGGTAAATAACTATATCGAACGACCGACCGTCGGTAGGCGAAGGTAGTTTGACATCGAACCCTAAAGTGTAGTTTGACTAAAGCAACTATTCATAACTGTGATCCTAGATCAGCAAATTTGACTAAAGCTATCCAATCTTTGCATCTAACTAGATAATATTCTGCTGACAAAAGCTGCACCCGTGCATTATACGGGAACTAGTACAATGTGAAAGGGGTGCAATGCAGTTCATCAGTGCGATCCGGTAATGAGTCAAATCATATTTTCATATCGTGTTTTGATTTATTTTTACATAACTGATGTGTAGTGTACGAAAGTGAACCGTGTGCGTAATTTAAATCGTTAAAACGATCGTAATGATTGATGACGCTTATGAGTAATTGTCCAAAGCTGGTGTAAAGCTGTAGCTTAACAAAAGGGTTAATAGTAATTGTAGCTGATCAAAATTTACCAAGTTATTTCATAGTTTGACATAATTTGTTTGACGTGATGGAAACGAATTTTTGTAACTATACCACCTGTGCATAAACAACTGGGCGTCTTTACTATGGATGATGAATTAATAGCAGTTGCAGTTTTAAAGTGGCTGCCTAATGCAAAGCTAATCACATTCTAATCGATTTACGTAAAATGAAACGAAGTAGCACTAACGTAAGTACGCTGAGAATAATACCCACGCACGTTGTGATTAATTTATTTATCTTTCTTTATGGAAAAATAGATACTTGTCAGATTATAACAATTTACAGTGTGTAAACCAGGTTACTAGATATGTTTTTCCGTAAGTGTAAAAATGGAAATGATCATTATTAAACAACTAGCTTTAGCCAGCGGCTCCGCCCGCGTGTATGTCGGTTATCGCGGTAAAAAAGTAGCCTATGTCCTTTCTCAGGTTCTAAACTATTTGAGTTTCAAAATTCATCAAAATCGGTTAAGCGGTTTAGGCGTGAAAACGTAACAGACAGACAGACAGTTACTTTCGCATTTATAATAGTAGGGATGATCAAAAAAAAATAACAACAAGAAATAGTTGATGATCAATTACATTTCTAATTTTTTATTTTGATAATTCGATGATTGAGCTATTCTTTTATATTGGTGGTTGGTGAGAGCAAATACATCGAGTTTAAATTATTTACTGGTAATTGTATCAGTCAGCTGTTATTGTAAAATCTGTAGTGTTATGACATCGAGTGGCAAACGTTTAGGTTCTAAAGTTATTATGTTAAATTTATTTTATAGTTCCGAGTAGGTAGTACGAAAATGACTACAATTGTAATCTTAGGTTCAAAGAAACTTCTTTAAATTCGTCTTTAGACGGCGTATATATTTAAAAACGTAGTTTGGACACCAAACTGGAACTTCATATTGCAAATGTAATCTTATTGGATTTACACAACGTCAACGACAAATTTATAGAAAGATTATGATAACGCGTAACATATCGTATGTTTGTTAATTATGTTTTGATATGTTTATGAAAATGCCAAATATTGATACCGGTAACGACTACATGTCTATCGATCTTATTAGTACGTCTACTTAGGCATAACTTTAATAATGGGTTAAAGTTATAGAAGCATTATGAAAGGTTTTAAATACCCTCACTAGTGTCAAGTATTAAATAAATTTAAGTGTTAGTTCGCGAGACATTATGTTGTTTGTGAAACTATAATTACTAATGGTGTCAGGTTAGACCGAGCTAAAACAAGGTTTAATCACTAGTCAATGCGAGAGTACCAAGTAGTGTTACATAAAGATAAGACTAGTTATTTCGGGTTTTAAGTTTTAAGATCTTAAACAAAAACATTCTAGCACACTTGATCGTAAAGGTGTGACATTCATATGTGATCACGAGTTCATGTTCATGAGGACATTACAAGCCAGCACAGGCTATTGTGATCTTTTCTCTTCCTGACAGAGGTGCATATTGAAACGTCAGTACTAGTGATGGTTTCGATGGGCTGACAGTTAGTGTATGCTACTACTGTTCAATATAGGTTCGATTTTTGGGTTGAACAAACATTAACTAATAATACTGTGTACTTCTATTTATAGACATGCATGTCGCGGCCCGAAGTTTAAAAGTTGTGGTCAAAGCTTCGTGACTCGAATGAGTACAAAGAGTCGACGGTCCTACGCCTGATCTCTTTCGGGTCATATTGGGTGGCCGTCTCATCAGACCAAAAGCATACACCTGTGTTCTACAAGCACTTGCATGCTGTGTGTCTTGTCTTCGTGTTTTTGGTTGTTCACCATTGGGACTGGCCGCCGTAGCCGAAAGGTTTAAATGGTAAGGTTTAACTACACTCATGACGATGGACGATACGCAGCCTGTGGCCTATTACAGTAAGTAATTGAACGACACTTGTCATACACGCTCTGGTGCAGAAAATGACTTTGATGGCAATCAGTCTGAACTTGAATTCAATGCATGGCCATACTTGGACATGCTTCGAAGTTGCTTGACGCCAACCGTCGAGCTGCAGACATAACCAAAATTAGTGACCCGGTATCATATCCTGAGTTTTTCAATAATTGGGAACATCCTTAACTATGTACCGTGAGACTTCTGTAACATTTTCTAGCAACCTCCGGGTCTTGCATGTCCAAATGGATTTGAGTATTGTGTGGTATGGTAATATTCTATGTATATATAAGCATTTACAGTCCAGTAATTGTATCGAAGGATTGAGTGAGATCAGTATCAAATAAACCTGCGTAAGAACTACACGTCGTTTTAATAAAATTACGTCAAATGAAAATAACCCTTAATACCTTAAACATATGGTCCATAATCGAACCGGATTGTATTAAAAAATATCGAGCCCGGCCGACACGCGAGAACAAAAGAATGTATATTATAACCGAGGAGTGTTGTTCGGTGACTGTTTACTTGATGTGATATGTGCAAGTTATAAGACGATTTTAAAAAACGCGTTATTATTGTGAAACTTAAATTATTATGAACGGATACTTGTTTACTAGATATATGTGATTTTGAGTGCAAATTATAATAACAGTACATTGAGTGAGTGTTTAAACAAATAAAAGTTAACAAACTGTTATTGTACAACTTATTATCTAAGACAAGTGACCGATCGGAGTATCATTTGCTGAGATAACTACGTAAGTTTATTTGTTACCAAAATGGAGGCTCTTTTTTCGTTGCAAGATGAATTGTTCAACAATTTGATAAAATCTGAGAGAAATTTTAAGAAAACTCCAAAAGAAAGAATTAAACGTCAGTATATAGAAACGAGATTAGAGGTGTTAGAACAATTATTTAAAGATTTTAGAGATGGACACAAAGAGATTGTTGTTATGGCGAAAGGTAAAAAGGAAGCATATTTTACAGAGGGAAAATATGAGATTTTTGAGGAGTCATATATGCAATATAAATCGAATTTACTAGAAGCTTTACAACAGTTTCCACCGCCAGTTACTGAGTTACCTAACCCAGCAGTTACCATTACAGCAGACAAGAATTACAGTGATGTTAAACTACCCCGCATACAATTACCTACGTTTGGGGGTAAGTACGAAGATTGGCAAACCTTTTACGATATGTTTATTACATTAATACATAATAATAAGAGTATTTCATCGGTACAAAAACTGCATTATCTCAAATGTAATTTGAGTGGAGAAGCGTTAAATCTGCTTAGTAATTTTTCAACAACCGATGCCAATTATGAAGAAGCATGGAAGCAGTTAATTCGGCGTTACAATAACAAGCGGTATAACTGTAATGCTATAATGCGATCCTTATTTACCACGAAGAAAATTCAACATGAATCAGCCAATGCTATTAGGATTTTATTGGATACAACATCCACCTGTCTTAAATCTCTAGAGAATTTGGGCATTAAGACTGAGACTTGGGACGCAATTGTCGTTTACTTAGTTGTTTCTAAATTAGACACGGAATCCATAAGACAATGGGAGCAACATTTAAATACGAGCTGTGAGGAATTGCCTACTTGGTCACAGTTAACAAACTATTTAGAGTGTAGGTTCCGAACTTTAGAGATGATAGATACGAATGGAAAACGCGACACTCAACAAGCTAAGCCCGCAGCTAAATCAAAATATTTTTATGCATCAGTAGAGAAAGAGAAGGAGAACAAGTCTAAGGCTAAACAAGAGTGTCCGATGTGCCACGAAATGCATTATCTCAACCAGTGCAAGAGTTTTAGCCTTTTAACACCCAGAGAAAGACAGGAGTTCGTGCAAATAAATAAGTTATGCTTCAATTGCCTAGCACCAACTCATGCGGTCGTTAAGTGTCGTCAATCATTTAGTTGCAAAAAATGTGGAAGGAGACATCACACACTGTTACATTTCGAAAGAGATGGCCAGGAGCCAACTAGTAGCCAGGAGCAGGCAACTTCAGTGTCATCGAGTGAACCACAACAAGAGAGAGCGAGTACATCGCGAGGTAATACAAACATTACTGCTACATTTTCTAGAGAGGAGCTACAACCCAACAGCGTGCTACTTGCGACGGCTAAAGTAAAGGTATTCCGTTCTAATGGTTTTAATTATATTATCCGTGCTTTAATTGATCAAGGGTCACAGGCATCTTTTGTATCTGAATCTACTGTTCAATTATTAGGTCTTGTACGTAAACCAGTAAGTGGCTGGGTGTCAGGGTTAGGAGATGGTCGTATGAAAATAAAACATACGGTTTCACTTCGCTTAGAATCACGTCACGATCCTACTAGTTATATCTTTGTTAACGCTTATGTGTTGCATTCTTTAACGTCACTACTTCCTTCAACCAATTTGAGCACTCCCAAATGGGTGGAAATGTACAATCTTCCTTTAGCAGATCCGACATACAATGTACCAGGTAAGATTGATATTTTACTAGGTGCAGAAGTTTATAGTGAAATATTACTTGATGGTGTCATGAAGCATCCTGATTGTAATGTAGTAGCCCAAAATACGTTGTTTGGATGGATTTTGTCTGGAAGAATGTCAAAGGGACCTGGAGGGTTAGTAAAGAATGATCTCATTAGTATGCACATACAGATAAAAGAAGATGAGTTACTAAAAAGGTTTTGGGAGATAGAAGATGAGCCTAACTTAATAAAGAAGGAGATTACCGTTAGCGAGAAAGTATGTGAGGATTTGTTTAATTTGACTACAGTGAGAGATGATGAAGGTAGATTTATAGTTAAACTACCTTTTACAACGAATGATCCTCAATGCCAATACGGTAATACAGAAAAGATAGCAATAAAGAGGTTAGAATATTTGGAAAGAAAGCTATCGAAAGATTTAAAATTGAGAAAAGAATATAATAACGTTATGAGTGAGTACTTAAGTATGAATCATATGAGAGTGGTTTCTGAGAGTGAGTTACAGAACCCTAAGGCTGTCTATCTTCCTCACCATGCTGTGGTGAGGGAAGATAAAGACACATCAAAAGTGAGAGTTGTGTTTGATGCTTCGAGCAAAGGTAACAATAATGTGTCACTAAACGATGAGCTACTTGTTGGACCAAAGTTACAACAAGATTTGAGGCACATACTGTTGAGATGGCGGCATCATAAAATCTGTATCGTAGCTGATATTGTCAAGATGTATCGAATGGTGAGAGTAACAGATGGGGATACCGATTTTCAGAGAATTGTCTGGAGGTTTAATCCATCGGAGCCTATACAACGTTACAAATTATTACGTTTAACGTTCGGTACAGCGTGCGCGCCATATCTTGCTGTCAAGGTATTGCATAGACTAGCAGAGTTAGAAGAAAAGAAGCATCCTATAGCGGCAAGGATAACAAAACAATGCTATTATATGGATGATCTGATGACCGGAGCAGACACGGTTTATGAAGCAATACAAATTTATGAAGAGATGAATGAGTTAATGAGAGGTGGTGGTTTTGAGTTACAGAAATGGAATAGTAACAACAAGGAGTTTTTAGAGCAGATTGGGAAGACTGAGTTGAGTGAAAACCAACCTATTAAACTAAACGATTCAATAAAAGTGTTAGGATTGAGTTGGAATAGAAGGAATGATAATTTTGAATATGTATTAAACTTACCTGAACCTAAGGATTTAGTTACTAAACGACAAGTATTATCTGAAGTCGCCAAATTATATGACCCTTTGGGATGGATTGCCCCGGTGGTAGTTAGTGCCAAGATTTTAATTCAGAAATTATGGAAGTCAGGTCTTGAGTGGGATGAGTGTTTGACGGATGAATTACTTTGTGAGTGGCTAAAATATAAACATGAACTAATAGATCTACAAAATGTTAAAATACCTAGATGGATAAATTATACACGAGATTGCAAGAGAGAGTTACACGTATTTTCAGATTCTTCAAAATCAGCTTTTGCGGCAGCAGTTTATATGCGAGTAATTGATAGTTCTAATAGAGTGTATGTACATTTACTGACCGCAAAAACTCGAGTTGCCCCAATCGTAAAGGAGATTTCCATTCCCCGACTCGAATTGTGTGGTGCTACCTTAGCTGCCAAGCTTATTAGTGAGGTATCACAAGTTTTAGAGATACCCATGGAACATCTCTATGGATGGACTGACTCCACTATAGTATTAGCATGGCTTAAGGGAGGCTCAAGTCGATGGGTAACATTCGTTAGTAACAGAGTATCCACTATATTAAATATTATGGACTATAACCAGTGGAGTCATGTCTCATCGGAGACAAACCCTGCGGACTGTGCTTCACGTGGTCTGCAGCCCAAAGAGTTAAGTGAGCATGCATTGTGGTGGAGAGGACCGAAGTGGTTGTCAGAAACTACAATACCTATAGATGAGATACTAATTCAAGACACACAGGAAGAGGAACGAATCCAATCTTTAACTGTTGTATCTGATGTCGAGGAGGATATTTTTTGGTTAAAATATTCATCATTAAATAAACTATTAAAAATTGTATCATATTGTAAACGAATTTTGAATTTTAAATTAAAAAAGGATAATAGACCTAAATTACCTAAATTTATTACACCAAGAGAAATGAATGAAACATTGTTATCATGCATTAAACAAGTACAAGAGCGCGAGTTTTCATTCGAAATAAAACAGTTAAAGATTAGAGGATGTGTGCCTAAAATGAATAAATTACGATCTCTTTGTCCTTTTTTGGATCAAAAAGGGATACTAAGAGTCAGTGGACGTATAGCACAGTCGGACGCATGTTATGATACAAGACATCCGATAATTTTACCTGGTAAACATCATTTTACTAAGGTTTTAATTGCATATGCTCATGAAAAAACATTGCACGGAGGTCCACAGGCTATGTTAAACTTTCTAAGATCAAAATACTGGATCTTACGTGCCAAAGAACGTGTTAAAAAGTATTTTAGAGAATGCACTATTTGTTTAAGATATTCCACAAAAAAGACTACGCCTATTATGGGTCTGCTTCCAGAGGCAAGGGTAAAGCCTAGTAAACCATTCAAGTCTACTGGCGTGGACTACTGTGGCCCTGTCTTTATAAGATTCTCACCCGGTCGAGGAGCTAAGTCATATAAAAGTTATATTTGCATCTTCGTATGCATGGTGACACGAGCAGTCCATTTAGAGGCAGTGACCGATATGACTGCCCATGGTTTTATAGCCGCCTTTAGGCGATTCACAGCTCGTAGAGGTCACTGTCAGGATTTATATAGTGACAACGGCACCAATTTTGTAGGCGCCGATAGACAAATGCGAGAAATGTTTCATAGTGCCCGGTCTTCTCTTCCGGGAGAAATAGCAGAGTTACTTTCTTTAGAAAGAACCACCTGGCACTATATACCTCCCCACTCACCTAACTTTGGCGGTTTATGGGAGTCATCGGTGCGCAGCACTAAGACTCATTTAAAAAAAGTAGTGGGAAATAGTACACTTACCTATGAAGAAATGTCCACTGTTCTAGCACAAGTGGAGGCGTGTTTAAATTCTAGACCTATTTCTTTGTTGAGCGACGATCCAAATGACCCTCTACCCTTGACACCAGGTCACTTTTTGGTAGGTGAACCATTGTTAAATATTGCAGATAAAGATTATACTAATTGTAATGTAGTTGGTTTGGATAGATGGCGATTGACGCAAAAAATTGTTACAGATTTTTGGCATAGGTGGTATAAGGAATATCTAGTTAATTTAAATCAACGATATAAATGGAACACTAAACGTGATGAGTTAGCAATAGGTGATATTGTTGTTATAAAGGAGGATAATTTACCACCAGCTAAATGGTTACTTGGTAAAATTATCAACAAATATCCTGGACCAGATAATGTAACTAGAGTAGTATCTGTAAAGTGTAAAACCGGAGTATTGAAGCGTCCAGTGAGTAAGGTTTGTTTGATAACTAAATAATATTCTTTATTGTTTTATTTTTTATTTTTTTTACTTTTGTAAGTTAATCTATTTTATAAGAAAGTAGGTATAGAATGTCATCTTGCAAGCTAGGGCGAACTGCAAAGGCTATTATTCTAATGTTTTTGTAATAAGACTTGAGTTTTCTTATGTTTATTACGCGTTAAGTTTATGTATAAGTAAATCTTGAAGTTAAGTATTGTTGTTAAAAATATCGTTAAAGAACTATGTTCTTTGGCGGGCGGAATGTCCAAATGGATTTGAGTATTGTGTGGTATGGTAATATTCTATGTATATATAAGCATTTACAGTCCAGTAATTGTATCGAAGGATTGAGTGAGATCAGTATCAAATAAACCTGCGTAAGAACTACACGTCGTTTTAATAAAATTACGTCAAATGAAAATAACCCTTAATACCTTAAACATGCATCTTGAGAAATAAGTGAAAAATAGTAACATTCTTGACGGTATCACTGTGTACATACTGAGGGCACTGTTATTTTTAAATATCACAAAAGTTTTGCTTCCTGGTATCGCCTTCTAAAAGCTCGGTAATTAATCATGACGATAGTGCAGCATATTGGTGATGTAAAAGTAATACCGAATGCAAAACTAATGCAATGTTTCATGCTTTCCGTAGATTACAACTGTGCCTTGAGAGGTCTCGTCCTTCGACCTTCTCGCTGTCTACGCGAGCCGAGCGCGGTCAGTGAACTAGCGTGTGCTGCTGCCTGGTGAGGCGCGAGCCTTCGGTCTGCTCTCCGCCCGCTGAGGCGCGAGCCTTTGGTCTGGCTTCAAGAGTAGTGAGTGACGCCAGTGGTTGTAATGTGTTCAACCCACTGAGAGAACATACGAGAGTATGGTTCTTCGTTTTAGCAGCTTTGTGCTAATGGCATTCACAGTATGCTAACGTTAGAGCCTATGCTGTGAATGCATGACAACTTTGATTCCATCGCTCACGATGCAATTTTAAATTTGTGTTTTTCCCCATTGTTGATTCTAGCCAGACTGAGACCGCGTTTTTATTGGTTGAAGCCGATAAAACACTTTGGTAAACGATAACATTTTATTTATATGTGTCAATATGATTGTGTGTGTGTGTGTGCAAGAATTTTATATCTGGATGCGGTGTTTGTGTGGTGCATACAAAAGGAGACTTGTATGTTTCACTCGCACTAACCTTGCATATAAAATTCTGATTTCAAATTTTAAGTGAATAAAATAATCAGACAGTGTTATTTAATCAGGGCCCCGAATCACCAGTGGCTGCACATAGTCAGGCGCTATCAATGCCACTGCTTGAAGTGGAGAGCCCCGGCAGGATGGTTCAAGAAATCGTCGAGGACGACTCCCCGTCAGGAGAAGCCGTGTAAGATATTTCATAAGTTAGGGTATAAAAGGCGGCGCGCGCCTGTGCATAACACATTTCTTGTTCGGCGCTCGTCGTGGTAACTCTGAAGGAATGTTATTGTGATCTTTGCTATATTGTTACATTGTTATTATCAAATTGTAAAGTAAGGACTGCGAGTATTGTAAGTAATTAACTTGTTAGAGTTGGAAATCTAATGTAACTATTTCTATTAAAATACTAATAAAAGTGAGTTTATTGTGTAAGTACTGTAATGATTATTAATTGTAAAAACAATGTTGGAAAAGAGTGTCTATGGAGTTTCTTGTCTGTTCTTCTCCATCGGATCTACGCCTTGGAACAGACAATTAGCTTATTAAAAACAGTTTGATATAATTTAATTATATTTTTGTTTCTATTTCACTTTCGACCCATAAAAATATATATATTTTAACTAATAATTTATACTGACATAAAAGTTAAGTTTATATACTGAAATAAATGTATAAAAACCTCACAATAACTAGGTTAGGAATTTCTCTGCACCACCCACCAGCTCACGAAATAGGTTTTATACAAAAATTCAAAACTAAACGCGAAACAAACACAGACAAGAGATAGCATTTATCAGATAAGTCGTGTAAAGTAACGTATAGGAGATTCGTGTTGTATCCGAACGCAGCTCGCCGAGTCAAATGTCACTTCGAAGTGTCAAATGTGTATGCATTTGACAACAGATGAATTTGTTTACAATTTATATGATCTATATTTACAAGCCGTCTCTCCAGGCGGTAAAAAGTAGATTATCTGGGTACAAAATTTCATTTATTTATTTATTTATAATGGACCTCCGACAAGGAATACACCTTACATGCTAATTTTTAAGAAACAGAAATAACAAATTGTTTTAATGCTTGTGCTTCCTCAATTATGGGAGATCACAACATGCGCATTACAAAAATAAAAATAGGTACAATTAATAGTGTTCACAAACAGCATATGTAGAAAAGGTAAAAATAGCAAAGAAATTAATAAAATTATAAAATATAAAATTACAAATGGTAAGCAAAAATTAGAAAATTTGTGGCAGTTACATATCTTTATCTCGTGCGAGCTAAGATGGCACCTGGCTCAAAACGAAACATGATACCGTTCCCCCGCGTAATACCCCTCTGTCATCTTGCTAGTAGCGTTAGCATCACTATTACCGTTGCACGATTCTTTCCATAATAATTATAGTTTATTAGGTATTACCTAATATCATATAAATCACTCCATGAATTTATTTTATTAATATATCATTAGATTCGTCTGGATTGATCACAATTGTTTTAGGAAAGACCACACGAAAAAAAAGCAGCATGACGACTATGAGACGCAATAGTTTAAATTAAAGAATATCCATATACACATGATAATTAGAGACTTCGATTAAAAGGCTTATCATGACGATTTAAAATTGTATTTTAAAACCATATTTCAGTTCCTAATTTCATTTAAAATGATATTAGGTATTACCTAATATTATTTAAATCACTGCACGAAAAATGCATTCGGGTAAATAATGAATGAGGCCTGCTTCCTATTGGTATGCATATGTATTTTCTTAACTCAGGTAGTAAAGTACGACAATCAAGTAGTATGTAATGAGAAACTACTTGAAGCAAAATGAATGTTGAAATTTAAAAAGAAACTAGAATAAATTATATTTTTCTTGCACTCAGTACTTCCGCCATTTGAGTCAGGTGCCATCTTAGGTCGCACGAGTTATATCACACATATTAAAATTTATATTCAACACACTTATGTACATATCTTTATATATATAATTCTTCTGTGAGTGTGTATGTCACTGAACTTCTCTCAAACGACTGGACCGATTTTGATGAAATTTTTTGTGTATGTTCAAGGGGATCTAGGAATGGTTTAGATTCGCAATTGGACCCGGTAGGTGTCGCTGCGAACAAGCTCTGGGATTTCAAATTCGGGCGGTACGAAGTTCGCCGGATCAGCTAGTTTATATTTAAATTTAAACAGAAGGTAGGTACGTCAACAATAAAACATTTAATTGCACTATTGGAACTCGTTTTTTTTTTAAATTCACTATTAGAAAAGATGTCTATGTCAACTGAAGGAACTAAAATAGCATCATACTCATGCTTGTATGCTTGTTTCTCTAGATTTTTTCGGGCCCGTGGAACCTTAAATATAGGGCGAGGGTTTCGCGGGATTTTAGTTGGAACACTTATATCGATTTTGCTGAGGAGGTTTGGACAGTCAATGTGGCCATGGAACAACTTATATAGGAATACTAGATCAGAAATTGTACGTCGGGCTTTCGGAGATGTAAGTTTGAAATGCGTTAGTTTATCCTCGTAATTCTTAACGCCAAAACGAAAAGTTAGATGTCGAACTAGTCTCTTTTGTACTTGTTCTATTTTGTTGCTGTGTATTTGGTAGGTTGGGTTCCATAACGTGCTGCAGTATTCCAGATAACTTCGTACGTAACTGTTGTATAAAATTATAGCGGTGAATGGCTTTTTAAATTCCCTCGAGGACCGCAGTACAAAACCTAAGGCCCGAAATGCTGAGTTAGTTATCTTATCATAATGGTGTATAAAGTTGAGTTGACTGTCAAAATATATACCTAAATCTCTGATGGTAGTTAGTTCTTTTAATTTGTCTTCTCGAATGCGGTACTCAGATGGGATTTTGTTGTGTTTTCTTGTGAATTTGATGTGGTAACACTTAATACTGTTTAAATTAATTTTACTATCGAGACACCATTGGTTTAAATTATTCAAATTAGCTTGAAGTAAGCTTACATCTGATTCATTCATAATTTTACGAGTCAGTTTCAAGTCATCTGCGAAAAGATACGGTGTTGAATGCGTGAATGCTTGCGAAATGTCATTGATAAATATGTTAAAAAGTAACGGTCCCAAGTTAGAACCTTGTGGTACGCCGGATGTGGCAAAATATGGCTCGGACTGACTACCATTAATAGCCACTGAAGATGTCCTATTGTTGAGGTAGGAGCTACACCAGCACAAGGTTGACTTAGTGATACCAAGAGAATAAAGTTTATGTAATAGTAATGTATGATTTCATTATCAGCCTTCAACAGTCCACTGCTGGACATATGCCTCTCATTAGAAAGGAGGTTTTGGCCTACTATACCACGTTGGCCAGAGGGATTGGTAATGAAATGAAATAAAATGAAATGAAATGAAATGAAATGAAATTATTTATTCTGCAATTAGGTTACATGAATACTTTTGCAAGTTAAACTTTTTTTTTGAGCAGATGAGTTCGGCCTTTCCTAACTGGACTAGCCCTGAGAAGAAACGACGAAACAAACTCAGGCATCACAGTTAATTTTAAAGTCCAGACAATATTCTTAAATGCGATAAATACAATTGTTACAATTTTAATAATTAAAGATAATAATTTAAAAGTTGTCAACAATGACAATGACTTATGACAAATTTGTTGTTTAATATAAATTTAAACCATAAATCATCGTCACATCAAAATAAATTTAAACATCCAATAAACAGCATGTGCAGAATGGGCAGCTCAATCCCAGGCGGTTTTATCAACAATATATTCTGCTATGGTATAATACCCCTTTTCCTTAATGGCGAATTCCTAATATCGATAGGGAGTTTATTGTAAAAGCGTATACATTGTCCCATGAACGAGTTGCCTACTCTGTGGAGACGAGTGACGTGAACACAAAGATTATGTTTATTTCTGGTATTTACCGAATGAACATCACTAAGTTTAGTTTAGGGTTGTACAGGGTTGGTTTCAAGTTTTCCTTCTCTTTGCATTGATGTTGTCTTGCGTAGTTTATCCCTTAGTTGCCTTTTACGACACCCGCGGGATGAATAAGGGTGGTAACACTCTGTATTCGTAATCCGTCACCACACGGACATGTATGATTAACCTTGTCAAATGCCTTCGAGAAGTCGGTATATATTGCGTCTATTTGAAAACCCTGATCAACAGCAGATGCCAGTTCTGTAATATATGAAACGAGATTCGTATTTGTAGATTTATTGACCATGAAATCATGCTGATTATGATATAGATATTTCTTTACATGAATATACAATACAGGATACATAAGACATTCAAAAGTTTTACATAATGTTCTTAAAATGGAAATCGGTCGATAATTGGAGATCAAATCTGTTTTGCAATTCTTGTGAATGGGTACTATTCTAGCATGTTTCCACACGTCAAAAAAACGCCTGCTTTCAGAGAAGTGTTAAAAATTACTGCAATAGGTTAAGAAATCTGACGAGCGCACCGCGACCAAAATACAGGTTCTGCAGTTCTACGTTGTCAGGTTCTGCACTTTTAGAGAGATCCAATCTACAAAGCTTTTTATATACTGCGTTAGGTGTGATAGAAATATCGTTAATGTCTGGCACTGGAGCCGAGTGAGTATAGTTATTACTTAAGTCACTTTCAGAACTGGGAGGTTCAAAAACCAAAGAGAATTGTTCAGCAAACAAATTTGATATAGTTGCCTAATATCATTTTAGACGGACAGGAATTGGTACCCTTCCGGATATTTTTTATGTGGGTCCAGAAAATCTTAGGATGTTCTTTTATTTTACTTTCTATTGCTTCTATTTATTCATTATAACATTGTTTAGTATGGATTTGGCATTCCTTTCTAATGTAATTAAATTCTAATATATCTAATGGATTATTATATTTCTTTATTTTCTTACGCAACCTCAATTTCATATTGAGCAATTTTTTTAGTTGATTCGAGTACCACGCTGGATATGATATGGATTTCCCACGTATGTATACTGAGTTTGGTACATTTTTTTCTATAATTTCTCTAAGTTTCGTGTAAAACTTATCCACCATCACATTGACATTGTACGAAAATAAAAACTCATTGTCCCAATTAATTTTGCTAAGTTCTGATTTTATGGCATCATAGTCAGCCTTATGAAAGTTAAGTTTAGTCATTTTATTGTATCATTTTTTATATACTTCGGGATTACTGGCAAAAATACCAGAGCTGGTTGATATTTATCTAATTTGCGAATAGGATCGATACAATCAGTAACTTTTACTTCATCAAAATCAGATAAAATTAAATCAAGCATATTATTAAGTGAATTTTTATTACAATTGAATTGTCTCAAATTGTTTAGAGCCATAAAATTTAGTAGGATATTTTTTAAGTTGCTGTTGCAGCTTATAGAGGCCACACAAAAGCCATCGTTGTAGTCGTACTCCCAATCGATACAACTCAAATTAAAGTCTCCAATTATAAGTGTGTAACTGTCACAGTGAGAGGCTATAACGGAATTGCAATTTTCTATGAACTGATCTAAGATCTCAGATGTACTGGCGGGAGGAGATAGGTACCACAAACTTTCACAGACTTTATACTAGAATCCGAAGTAATTTCTAGACCCACAAGTCCTCGCAGTCAGTCTCCCATTCTGACATACGACATGATTTAAGTTTATTGGACACAGCTATGAGTACACCACCATTAGTCTTTTTATGGTTGCTTAAACTAGAAGTCTCTCGGTCTCTTCTATATACATTAAAATGAATACCGAAAATTTCAGCATCAAATATACCATCACAAAGCCAAGTCTCAGTTAGGACATAGACATCGTATTTACTATTATGTATATGTTGACGTACCTCAGATAAATATATATAGACCTCTTGTGTTTTGGTAATAGCATTTTAAATAAGTAAATTTTAAAGATAAATTTAGAGATCATGCTAACAATAAAAGAGAGAAGTTTATTTTAATGAATACAGCTTCTCGTGGTTACTTATTAAAATACTATAAGAAGTTTCGTCTTTTTTCAAGAAAATTCTTCTGTTACGAACCCACACGGATTTGTATCCCAACTGCGTGGCTCGGGTGCGAGCTGCTGCGTGTAGCGTTTTATTTTCCGGTGAAAGATGCTCAACGACATATATCGGTGTGGGTATCTTGCTGGATATGCCCAGATGACTGGAGTTTAGTTTGTCTTTCGGATTAGTTCTATTTAACTGCGTGGATGCTGCGAGGAACCTGTCTCTTAATCGAGGACAATTGAATTGAATGAGGACAGATCACGAACGAGGACTTTAAAGAGATGCCGATGGCCGTTATGTGGTCAAATTACCTTTTCGTTCAGAAGATCCGTCTTGCAAATATGGTGATTCTAGAAATATTGCAGTAAAAAGATTGTTAGGGTTAGAAAGGAAAATGGCTAGGGATTTAAAATTAAAACAACAATATTCCGATGTAATACATAAATATTGATTGGTGGTTCACTTAAAGAAGATAACTGATAAGTCAGAAAAGAATAAAGCTGATGCAGTTTATTTGCCTCATCACGCAGTGGTGAGACAAGATAAACTAACCACTAAGGTAAGAGTGGTATATGATGCGTTATGTAAGGGAATGAACGGAGTTTCCTTAAATAACACTTTGATAGTGGGACCTAATCTCCAGGCAGATTTGCGACATATTATATGTCGCAAATCTATATGCGATATTCATTTAGCTAACAGTAGCTATATTGACATAGTTTTGAAGTTTACTTTACCTAAAACTTGGCATCTATTTGGAGGTACACAATTGCCAATAGTAGAATAGTTAATTTTTGCGCTTCACTGTTTGCAGTTGATGTGATCTCAGTTCTGTTTCAAGTAAATGTAATAGGTACTTAATTAAGAATATCTATTTTCTAAAGCTTCAATCAATATTTATAAAACTGTTCCGTTACTGACTGGCTGACAGACAACGCACAGATAAAATTACTGGGCGCAGGACAACCTTTTTTCTCTTTAAGTGAATAGCCCAGAATCCCTGGGCAAAAACTCTCTCATATTTGAAAAAGTTGCTTATATGCCTGTGGTCCTTTTTAGGGTTCCGAAGTTTATGACTCGGAACCCTTAAAGATTCGTCATGTCCGTCCGTCCGTCCGTTCTCGACTTACCATCCAAACGGTAAGGGCTACAAAGATGAAACTTTACATGAATATGTGTTGTGATTACGTCGACAAAGTGCTACAATAAAATTATGAAAAATATTTTTATTTGGGGTACCTCCCCTACACGTAAAGTGGCAATGATTTTTTATTCTCGCGGCCACCCCGTCGTGTAGGATATCATTAGATAGGTCTTTTAAAAACAATAAAGAGTTTGTTAGACGATTTTTTAATTTAGGTATCCGTTTGCGAGAAATTAAACTTTAAAGGGCACTTTTTTGTGAAAACAGGGCGCACCCCCCCTCTAAAAGCTAAACGGCTGGCTTAAAACATTTAGAAAAATTCGTGATGATGGTCCATATAATATACTTTAAAGGAAAACTATAACGGATTAGATGACTTTCTTGGTTCATGAGTTAGAGCGGCTTAACTTGTACAATGCGCTTACTTGGAATACGTCATACAAAATAAACATAACAATTTTTCATTGGATTCATTCTTTCCTGTGCGTGGCCTGACACGCACTTGGCCGATTTTTATTCAGTTCTATTGTCCTCCGTACTTTGCTCCCTAATCGGCTCTTGTGACCCTTCAGGATTACTAGAAATGGTGACTCTTGTTATTTCTTATTTGACACCACTTGGACTTTCACAAGACTCTAAAAAACGGTTGGCTGGTAGAGAATGCCATGGACATTAAGCCCGCCGACGTACACAAGTGTATGAAGTTAGGAATAAAATAAAAACTATTATTTTTGAGAAAATGAACACAAGTTAGATAATGGCACTGTTGAAGTGCTATCATTAAACCCGATGCCTAAAACGGATTTATTTAGCTCTCAGTATACACTTCATAGATAAGGATGTTAACTTTACACAGTTTATAATGACGTATACGTTACCCCAGCAAAATAAAAAAAAATGCTTTACATTTAGAGTGAGGCTTTACAGAGGTGAGAGTAAAACAGAAAATTTGAGTGTTCTAAGGAGTAATTTGTTACAAATATAGACCAAGGTAGAAGAAGCCATAAAATATTAAAAAGTGAAAATAAATTATAGTAGAATGAAACCCATTGGAAAATGAGGAGAATATTATAACAATAAATGGAAAAATAATTTACGGGCGATCTGAGG
This sequence comes from Phragmatobia fuliginosa, assembly GCA_932526445.1. Taxonomy (NCBI): domain Eukaryota; kingdom Metazoa; phylum Arthropoda; class Insecta; order Lepidoptera; family Erebidae; genus Phragmatobia; species Phragmatobia fuliginosa. Next base: position 13,791,147 of record OW052078.1, on the reverse strand, counting down.
TCGGGAAGGGAAAGGTGGGGGGAGGTTTTTATCACTTAACCTCATATTTTATATGAAAAATTAAAAAAACCAAGTTTTGGTTTTTTATTTTTAACTTTTACAAATAAAATTATTTTTTCCACGAAATTTTGTGAAAACTTACCTTTTTATGTCCCAAATACACTGTAATTTATTTGAGTTGAAATATTAACGACTGCCTTGGTGGTCTAGTGGTTGTCGTATGCGGCTGCTGATCAAGAGGTCTCGGGTTCGATTCCCGGGTCGGACCAAATGTTTGTGTGATCCGCAAATATTTGTTTCGGAGTTTGGGTGTTTTCTATGTATAATATGTATTTATTTACAAAAAAAAGTATGTTTATGTATTTAGATCAGTTGTCTAGTACCCATAATACGAACTCTGCTTAGTTTGGGACTAGATTGCGTTGTGTATAAGATGTCCGAAATATTTATTTATATTTATTTATGTTTATTTATTTTTTCACCTTATTTTGACTTAAAATCGAAAAAGCACCATAATTTTGAATCGAAAATTCACCCGTCAAAATATCAACTTTTTTCAAAAAATTTGAGTGTTTTCTGTTTGATGAAATCTCTTCTTTGTAATGGTGTAAAAAAATATATTATTAAAATTTACACTTTAATTACTCTAAAAACGTAAGATTACATGTTACATTGATAAACAAAAATATTGCAAAACGAAATATACTACTTTATCTTACAAACAAATAAGTTAATAAAGTTAATATTCAATAAAACATCTACAATATTTTGAGAAAGTTGTAGAATCCTCTTTAAATTATATGCCTATTTATTATTATTTTATTGATAATTTAATACCTGAGTGAGCTTCAAAAAATTTTGGCCAATAAAAGGTATTTCATAGAGAAGTGGGCTAGGCGGCTTAAAATAACTCAGCCTGCACGTGTAGTTTTATAAACGATGTTGTACACTGCTCTGTTTAACAGCTACTACGAAATAGCAGATATGTAGTAAGGCCAAGACCCGCCTTATTGTCCGTGTAAGATTGAAAAAAAAATCTTTACAAAGAATATTCTCCTATCGTATAAGCATGTTAGCATTCAAGTGCAGTGTTTGTATGAACATATAGGTACCGTAACACAACAGACAAAAGGGACAATACAGCGAACCACTACAAAATGTAACTGAAACCTATTTAATATTTCAATCACTAAAGCATTCCCCGCGAAAAAAAAAAACCTATTTTATAATAAATAGCTACAGTATTTAATAAAGATCTTTAAATTGTATTTTAATGATTACAAAGGTTCTTTAAATACTGGTTAAGTACAATATTTATGCAATATTTCAATTTATCACTTTCCCTATGTCTATTACTAATGTTTTTAAGTAAATAATACATCTTTATTAGACAGTCCGTGGAGGAAAATCATTATTTTTTTATTTTACATCTGCAAGTGCTTGTGTATATCTACGGACTTAATACCCAAGGCATTCTCTACCAGCAGGTGAAAAATTAGTTCCTGACGCTGGTGTTGACCTATGCTGAAACAAGGCCAATCCAATATCTGTGTTATCTTGACATTTAAATTTTCTTTGCAATTTGAACACCTCTTTCATCTCTTCCATTGGAATGTGGATATCGTAGAGAAAGTAAATTTTAAAGCCTCATCGAAATAGAAACTTTGGAATGTACCATTATAGATTGTAGTGTGAACTACAATATTGAATGGTACATTCCAAACTATGATAAAATCTCTATAGAAGTCATCATCATCATCCGAGCGTTATTCCCGGTTGCGTATGGGGACGCCCAGGGTCCGCTTTCCGACTGTTCTATCTCCACTTCGCACGGTCTTCGGCATTGTGCGTTGTAAGGCCATTGGCATGCATATCATCCCTTACGACGTCAAGCCAGCACTTCTTGGGTCTACCCCTTTTGCCGGGGCCCGGTGGAGGAGGCATGGCCAAACATTTATACCCCACGTAGCTGGGTGGGATAAAATCTCTATAGAAGTATTTATTATAATACTAGCTGATTTATTTGGCATTAGCTTTAGTACCCGGGCGACCGAGATCTGCTCGGTTAATACTGTTTAATTTTTAACAACGCCTTTTTTTTCAAGTAGCTGTAGTGTTGCTGTGTTGGAGTATCAACCACTAACCACAACACATAGAGTAGTACAGATATCGCAAGTAAATTCGAAATCTCGTGCTAATCTTTGGAACTACTGGTCCGATTAGAATAATTCTTTCAGTGTTAAAGAGCCCAGTTATCGAAGAAGGCGTCAAGACCTTAAGTTACCATCACGTTACGACCCATAAAGCAGAGTATCAATAAAAAATATTGCAAAAACGAAATAGAAGACGCAGACGGACCTGCGCGGGTCGGCTAGTATATTAAAAAACTCTAAATCTTCCGAGTCTTTATTCTCAAGTTTATTTGGGGTCGGCTGCTAGTTTAACCGGATTTACCTGATTTTCAGTTTTTCCACGGAGCGACTGGCATCGGACCTCCGCAACCCTAAGGGAGAACTGAAATTCGAAGATTGAACTAGTTGTCAGTATATTTGAGGGCACTGACTTCCCAATAACGATTGCCATAGATGTACATGACAACCGGGACCGACGGCTTTACGTGCGCTCCGAGGCACGGACGTGAATCACCGCCAAACTTCCAAACTCCGGGCTGCTATTAGGAATTTCCTATTAAAAACCCAAAAACACTTAGGAATGCTATTAGGAATTTCCTAAGAAAAACCCAAAAACACTTTTGGCCCGACCCGGGATTTGAACCCGAGATCTCTTGATTAGCAGTCGCATACGCTTACCACTAGACCAACGAGGCAGTTAGAAAACTCTATTACAAAGTAAAAACATTTAATGGTTTGCGTACTCAATAGCAGGCCACGTGATGAATTTTTTGAATGTAATCGAATAATCGTTAACGTCTCTTTTCTGTATTATTGGTATCTTGTATAAGTTTTCTAATAACATTTGTAAAATGTGAACTAAGCTACTGACTGTTGCTGCTGCTGCTGCCTTGATTACGTCATATCTAGTCGAGAAAAAGCTGGGAAAGTGCTAACGGTAACAGTGCATTACAGACGAACGACTGGAGTACTATTGAATGGCGACTGTACTCCAAAAAATAAAAGATCAAAGTAAGAATGGCAAATGTTTTTTTATTAAATATCTCTAATTTCACATACTTTATTTATTTGAAACACATAAATTCAAAAAATATACCTATACACGGTGAAAAAAATCCACACTTATAAAATTAAGTTTTTTTGGTCTAAAATTAACTTATATTAATATCGATTACTGTTTAAAAAAAAATATTCTGACGTTCGTAGTAACAAAAGTTTCTTACTATTTTTATGATACTATATTACTAAAACTATTATTTATAAAATAATCTTAAACAAATTTCTTTAAACTTAAAAATAAATCTGCAGAGCACTGATCATGATGGAACATTTTCCATAGAGAATACAAGGAAATGGTCCGAAACAGGTGTTCTACAGTAAATAACTATAGGATTTAATAAAAAGACTTACTAGATTTAAAAAACGGATCAAAAGTCGACAGAATGAGAATCACATTAAATAAGTGTTAAAGTCACCTATGACCCAGTCAATCTTTTTATCCAATCACTAATGGTCCTACCATGAAGTTTCTAAAGTCGTACTATGTGATAGAAGCAATAAGTTATATTGTAAAAAATAAGTTGATTCAAGTAGCATTGTAGCCACTTTTACTATTCGTCAGTAGTCAAAAGTGAACTTTCTTTTTCAAGACTTACATTTCTTGAGAGCCACGATGTTTCTGTAACTTGTAAGGTTTCTGACACAGGAGGACTAAGATCAAGATATTCTACGTTTGTCACCTGTGTGAGAATCTTATCCAGTTCTCTTACTAATACGGTGAAAGAAGGCCGACCTTTAGGGGAGAATGACCAGCATTCTCGCATAAGCAAGTATCTGAAATTATGAAACAAATTCACCCAAAATGAAATAAGTATTATTTTATCATTTTCTGTATGTGATGTTTTTATGGCAAATTCAAGCGAGAATGTTCTGGCTTACAACATATTCCCTTCTAAACCTGACTGACCAAATTTTATAAAAGCTGAGACCTCAACAGTTGGTCTTAAATTGAGAAGTTCTTTCACATGTTATAAGATACTCACAAGTCACGTCTGCAACTAGGTGGTTTCTCCAAGCGATGTCCAGTTTTAAGATGTTGTAACAGATATTGTCCTTGAACAGATTGATAAGGTGTAGCACCCAGTGTTACTATTTCCCAGACGAGGACGCCAAAGGACCAGCTGTTGAGAAAAAATGTATTTCATTTTGACATATAGAGAACAATGACGATATAATAGTTGATACAATTATTAAAGGTCCTAAAGTGTTTTATTTTAAAAGAATACTAAATAATTCCACTGGGCTTACGATATCGTGTGCTAATCGCAAGTGAGAAATGTGTGTTGTGATGAGTTTAGCGTCTTCAAAAAGTTTTCCATTGTATTTGTGAACGATTTTGTGGAAATAACGTTTCCTTGTCTTACTCTTCGATGCAATGGTATTGTTTGCTAATTCTATACTTTGACAGAGACATTTCAACAGCTCGCTAGGAGGCTTCCAGAACAGCCCAAAGCTTGAAAAAACCTTCTCTGGGCCTGATTATTACTCTTCCATCTTCTGTATAATCTTGCGCAATGTGTTAATGTGGTCTATGGTGCCAAATTCGTCGAGTCTTTACGCAAGATGGTTAGTGATTATTCTTGTAATAGCTTGTAGACGTGGCTTGGAAGAAAAATGGCGCTATGGTTTTCCACCAGGTCTTGTGACCCTTTTTAGCGAAAAGATGAAAACGCTCCTACCTGTAAGATAGTTTCTAAACCACCTATTTGTTGGCCCTCTAATGCCACACTCTGACATGGGTTGAAGCAGCAATTCATGGTCTAAGGTGTCAAATGTCTTTTTGTAGTCAATAAATAAGGCTAAGACCTGGTGACCCTGGTCAAGGCTACTATTAATGTCGTCTGTAAACTGTTACAGTGCCGTTGAGGTACTTCGACCACACTTGAACCCATGTTGCGTGTTTGATAATACGCTGTTCTGCTCCAAGAAGGTGCTAATCTGTCCGATCACAATCTTCTCAATAATCTTATCAATCCCTGATAAGATGGCGATCGGCCTGTAGTTAGAATAATCAGCGTGTAGTCCCTGCTTTTAAACGGGTCTGATTAAAGCCTTCATCAGGAGGCTTGGGTATACCCTCTTTGACAAGCTTAGATTAACAAAATATGCCAAGATTGGTGCAATTTGGTGTTTAATATTCTTTTACAGATGACCACACTTCTACTACACGCTTGAGGAGCTCTCCCTTCGTACAGAACAGCGTTAAAAGCTTTCGGATCAATCGGAACTCCTCCAATACGGGCTTACCTCCATTCAGCCTTCAACAGTATTTAGTAACGCTATCCTTTGCAGGGGTTTTTAGCTGTCCAAGAGTCATATCGATTTCGTCAGTGCTGACTTCCGGCAGATCTTCACTGCAGTGACATGTTGATGTGGCTCTAGGGTCCTCATATTATCTATATTACTATTATTTATATATTTATTTGCCCAAGGGCAACCATTGATCTGCTCTCTACGAGGCATGATCACTTCGCCTGGTAGAAAGATTTGGTGGTGCAAAATACTTGTTCATAATCGCAGATGTAGAAAAATAGAATGAGCGATACGGCATTGTATGTTGAAACATACTGTCTGCATCTTGACTATGTTTTTACTACTAAATAAGTACACATGGGAAACTGATGATGGTGTTTGATGAATTTTATAATGTTAGTTTCGCGTAAAACTTGGAAGGTAACATCATAATATTTGTTATCATTATACGAAATTGAAATGTTAAATATTTTTGGATGATATTCGACATATACGTCAAAGTAACGAAAAGGCCATCTGGTAGTTTTCATGCAAAACAAACTTTTCTTGAGCAATAGAAAACAGATTGTTGTAATACTCACACATCAGTTTGTCTAGTAAACAGCATACTGTTAAGTGACTCCGGTGCCATCCATCGTACTGGTAACTTTCCTGATGTTTTCTTTCTATAATAGTATTCGGTTTCTATGTTCTTTGCTAGCCCGAAGTCAGCAATTTTCAGTATGAAGTTTTCTGAGACTAGAACATTACGGGCAGCTAAATCTCGATGAATGCACTGAAAACAATCAGAAAATAATTTTAAATTTGAGGAGGGCTTTTATCTCTTGATGTTTTTGATCAAGTTCTAAAAATAATAATTTCTTTGTGTTTTATTTATGTATATTCAACGTTGAAGCAACCAAAATTTGTGAGTTGTAGTTTGTATATTTAAAATCTTGTTTTATAGTTCAGAAACCTATTTAAGTCTTACATGTCTTGATGCTAAATATTCCATTCCTTTGGCGACTTGGTAAGCATACGATACCAAATCTTGAGGTGTAAGATTCCGTCTGTCTTCTAAAACATCGTTTGAATATTCCTTTCTGAAATAAGAAACGTGTTTTTAGGTAATACAATATGTATAGTTTATTTGAAAATGAATAAAGAATCATTATATGTTTTTGTTAAAGCATTAAATAACATCTTGAATTCCGCAAGTGAGTAGGTCCTACTATGAAATATATTTCGAAAAACTTTATAAAATCATCAACACAGTCTGTAGTAGTCCTCTGCTAGTCAAAGGCTTCTCTAGAAACATCCTTAAGCTTTAGATAGGAGCTTTTGGCCTACTACACCACACTGGCCAGGCAGATTAGTATTGGGTTATTTTACAGTTTTACTCATTTTCGCAGTGCTATAACATACTTAGTTTGTTCCTTTAGCCGGTCCTTACGTCACCCATAATACATATAAGGAGGTGACACTCCGTACTCATAATTCCTTAGGTTACTTTAAAGTATAATGGAGGGTTAGTTTTTCTGACTGCCTCAAATATTTCATGTAGCAGTGTAAGGAGTAAGAAGAGTACTATACACAAAAAATTAAATTATGATATGTTTTGTACAATATTTACTTACCTAATTTCAGGTCGACGTTTCCGCAAGAAATCCCTTAAATTACCATTAGGTGCAAATTCTACGATGACGTAGAGAGGACCACCCTGTGTGCAGCATCCTAACAAGTTGATAATGTTCACGTGTTTTCCAACTACTTTCATTATCTCCATCTCTGATACTAGCGACAACATTTCGGCATCAGTGTGCCCGTCTGAAAAATGTAGATTTGTTACGTATTGTTTTCTTATAGATTTCTATACCGGAATAACTGAATACTTAGGAAATTATATGGTATAGTTGTTTCTACCTTTCAGCATTTTAACCGCTACTGTAGACTGGCATCGGTTTAATATCCCCACACAGTCTGCTTGAACAACTCTACCGAATGCTCCTTCTCCCAATACCCTACCTAACACAACTGTCTCACGGGGTACCTCCCAGTCCTCGTCTAAAGGTAATTCATACTCTGATAACATCTTAGAGTCACTGACATTTTTCTTTACTTCGTAGACCTTTTGCTTTTCAATCTTAATTACTGGCAAAACCTATAAAAATATAAAAGTTAGACTTCATTTTGATTTTAAACGTTAGTTGAAATAGTATTTAATACACTTTGTTTTGATTTTAAGTAGGTAAGTCGACCGCCGCATATTTTTTTTTTGAAAAAAATGAATAAAATATAGTAGCTAATAGTTATAATGTGGCTGCTTTTGAAAATATTAAACCAAGCGATATTTTAATTTAATATCATTTCACGTATTGGGAATTTCTCCGGCACAAAACGTATATCAGATACAATGCTCAACTGGAAAACTTTACTAAAAACACATCATGTTCTGATCTGGAAATCAGACCAAAGTAAGATCTAATATCTTGTGTCGCGGGTCGCGGGTGACTTTACGAGCATTCATCAATCAGCCTTAAACAACACCCGGACTCTTAGACTTATTTTGAAGCGGCAAGGGGGCTGTCTAACCACTATGTCATTCGTGCAGTTACTCAAACTTCAAATCGGATCGTGATCGGATGTTAAATCACTCAGTTTGAGTGATTTAACATCCGATCACTGTGGACAGAAAGTCACTTTTCCTATTCATACAGTGGCTAAAGTAAATAAGATCACCTGTAGGCCAATGAGTACAGCTCGCCTAAACAAATTTAATGAAAATGTTTCTGTCCGTATCACCAATATAGATTTTAGTCAAGATGATCCGAATTACCTTTACGCGTCTTTGTTTAACATGATCAAATCGGAATTTAATAATATATTCACAACTAAGACTTTTTATAAAAATATAAAAATTTGCTTTTGTGATTGGGCAACAACTGGCATACAAATAAGTAGAGCTAAGTTGTATGAATTGTATGGCATGAAGCAATATAATTTTGACCATAAGTTTGTTCAATATGTTAAAAATTATTCCAAAGTATTTAAAAAGACTTGCGCTGCTGCCAAGTCTTTATATTTAAGTAAAAATATTAAACAAGCAGAGAATAAAATTAAAGCCACTTGGAACATGATTAATGCTGAATCTGGACGGGTCAAGCCACGTGAACATAATTTTGAATTAAGTATTGGTAATAAAACTGTAACTGACAATTTAGACCTAGCGCAAACATTTAATAATTTCTTTGCTGATATACCTAAAAATACAACCAGCTCCTTAAGATCATGTCCAGTTGATGCTCAATCACTTATGAGAGGCAGTGTGAAAGAGTGTACTGTACCATTCAGTTTTAATTTTATAAACCCCACTAACATAATAAAAATATTTAAGTCAATTAATTGCAAAAAGACAGCAGATTTATGGGGTATTTCTGTTAAATTAATTAATGGCATTATTATTAAGATAGCACCACATTTAGCAACAATATTTAATCGATGTGTTGATACCGGTGTGTTTCCTGATCTGATGAAACACATTAAAGTAATTCCTTTATTTAAAGCCGGTTCAAAAAGTCGCTATTTTACCAGCTATTAGTAAAATCTTTGAAAAAGCCATACTAATGCAATTAGGAACACATTTCAATTCTAATAATCTACTGCATAGTGAACAATATGGATTCACAAAGGGTCGCTCAACAGTAGACGCAGGCTCTAAACTACTTAAACATATTCATAGAGCCTGGGAAAACGCGCAGGACGCCATTGGTGTTTTCTGCGATCTCTCAAAAGCATTTGATTGTGTGATGCATAGTACACTTCTGCTGAAACTTAGGCATTATGGCATAACAGGTACAGCGCTTACTCTTGTTGCTTCTTATCTTAGTGAGCGAATACAGTATGTTGATATTAATGGAATAAGGTCCTCCGGATCACCCGTGAGTATGGGCGTGCTACAAGGCTCAATTCTGGGTCCTTTTTTATTTTTGGTGTATATAAACGATTTGCCATTTTTTACTAGTAAGTTATGCGATATTGTTCTATTTGCTGATGACACTTCTCTCATATTCAAAACCAATCGCAAAAACGATTACTCTGACGAAGTAAATAGGTCCCTCGCATTAGTCCTTGACTGGATTACATCAAATAACATGCTTTTGAATTCTAAAAAAACCAAATGTATTAAGTTTAGTTTGCCAAATGTACGGAATATCAGTACAAATCTAGTTTTAAACAATGAAGTTATTAATTTTGTTGATTCAACGGTTTTTTTGGGAATTACTTTAGATAGTAAGTTACAGTGGGGCGCCCAAATATCGTGTCTCGTAGGGAAACTCAGTTCTGCAGCGTATGCTGTCAGCAAAGTCAGACAGCATACGGATGTGGAAACAGCAAGGCTAGTATATTTCCGTTATTTCCACAGCGTCATGTCGTATGCTATGGGGCAAGGCAGCTGATATTCAAACAATTTTCATTCTCCAAAAACGTGCAGTGCGTGCGATTTACAAACTAGGTGCACGAGTTTCCCTTAGAGAAAAGTTTAAAGAGATAGGCATTATGACAGTTGCATCACAATATATATTTGCAAACATTATGTTTATAAAACAAAATATGCATTTATATCACAGGAATAGTGACGTTCACTCGGTGAACACGAGACATAAGCATAAATTAGTAGGTCAATATCATAGGCTACATAAAACGCATAATTCATTTATGGGTCTTTCCGTGCGATTTTTTAATAGGTTACCAACTAGTGTTATGAGTCTATCAGTGGAAAAGTTTAAAAATGTAGTCAAAACTTATCTTATACGTAGAGGTTATTATACAGTTGACGAATTTTTAAATGATAAAGAAAAATGGATTTGACTACTTGCTCCTTGTCATTTTATTCTACTCATGTGAATGTTGTTATCACATTGTTTATGAGCATGATTTTACTTTTGTAAGTAAAGGTTCTACGTGACGAATAAAGGCCATTCTTCTCTTTCTTTTGATCTTAAAATTAATATTTTATATTTAATCTTTCGTTACCAGTAATTTGGCCAATATTTGAGCACATATAGTTTTTACCTTTGTTGTAAGTAGATGCTCCTACTATGTTGTACCCACTGAGGCTGTTGTATTTTTCTTTTTTTTTTAAATTAGCTTATGTTCTAATTTTTAATCACTATAATTTGCATCAGTCCTCTAACATGGTGTATAGTATATTAGTGGCAGCACCTTACCCCCATATCAGGTTTATAAACATTAAAACTATGTAAACATTGGCGATTTGAAAGGAGTGGCCGCGAGTTTTTATTGCCATGTTCTTTTCTCCGGCTTTACCTATTGTTTGCGAACATGGCATAAATGTACATGTAGAATCTTGACCTGTCACTAGAGATGTATTGCATCCTAAGTGAATAAAGAATTTTGAATTTGAATTTGAATTGAACTTACCAATGCTCCAGCAGCTTCAGGTGTGTTTGTGGTGTGTGGTTTCTCTATCGTGATTATCTTACTCCAATACGTTTCAATGATATCTCTAGCAGTTTCCAGGGCTAACTGCTTTCCTTTCTTCTCTCTTTTCAATTTCCTACAAGTTGTTACCACGACCAAGGCCGCAATTATGAGTGATCCAACGAAAACAGCTATTATGATGTTGACCAATGAAACGACAGGCCTGACTTCTTCGGAGGCTTTTGAAAAAAATATAAGATTTAATTTCATTCTAATATAATTTAACAATGAATATTTTAGGACATCTAAATATTAAGAAAATTTTACACGCGTCGCCATCTAGTCCCAAACTAAGCAGAGACTATACTATGGGTACTAGTAGACGACTGATATACATACATTTATAATACTTTTTTTGTAAATACATAAGTTTTATACATTGAAAATACTCAAACTTCGAAACAAATATTTGCAGATTAAAAACATTTGGTCCGACCCGGGAATCGAACTCGAGACCTCTTGATCAGCAGTCGCACACGCAAGCCACAAGACCATCAAGGCAGTTTAAATGGCAATATAGAGATATATTTTGAAATAAAACAATCATTTTCGTACTACAATAAATTTTAAAGTTTACTATAACTTATTTAAGGGTTTATGAAAAACAATCAACAATTGGTTTAATGTAAAATTATGTATAATTTAAAAATGGTAGCCTGAAAATACACACATTCTAATATCTTTAAATAGCCGCTTTTCCCGTTTACTCCATATAAGTTGAAGGCCAAGCAAAAATACCAGCCTTCGTGTTCCTTGGTTACGTTATATATTGTTAGCTGTTCTGGTTTATCATCTGGATTCTGACTCTGTAAGTATTTGAATGAAGTCATAACAATTCTGTTTAATAACACTAAAATTATAATAATAACACTAAAATTATATTTGTAGGCGCATCGGTTATTTTAGCTGGCAACACTGTTAAGTGTCTAAAGGTAAGACACTGACGCAACACCGGGCACTGGCGCGTGCGACCGGTGACCGCAGGGATGGGAATCATTGACACTTTAAAATAATAAAAACGCGATTGAATGATTGATTTTAGTCGATTACTTTCATGTCATAAGTCATAGACAAGGATCACGGGTGACAATGGTTTTATCCCTTCCCTAGATGATTATTGTTCGTTCATTCGATTCGTGAGTTCCTTTAAAATGGAACGTGGTCGTACGGCGAGCATAATTATTGTGGATCGTCTCGTGTGAGCACCACGTGTTCGGTGGAGTCTTATTTAAATGGGCTGCTATTCAATGTCCTAAGTGTATTTCGTGATCGATAGTTACAATAAAGTAATTGTACGAGAATATTCTCCTTGCCCGAAAACTCACGCCTACCCTCAATTATAAATATGAGGCCTACTGACGTTTCTAGTGGATGTTGAGCTTTTATATCAGAAGTGGGGATACGCAGGGCAACCACCTAAGGAGAATAGTGTATAGTAAACAGCAGTGAGCAGCCCGGACAATCAAAATGGTTACAAAACATGGATATGAAAATCTGTTGCTGGCGACCGCTCATCCGCAACAATCCTGATTCGTTTTGACCACGGCGATATGTCATTGTTTTGGCACAAAAGGGCAAGTACTTTGTCCATGATTTTCTCTATCGAGTGTCGCAAAAGAGCCGTCTATATAAGACTTTGAACAAAGCTCTGTTCACTGGCTACATATACGGACAGGCTGGATATGTCGCATCGGTTTGTGAAGACCGCAAGGGTTCGGAGCTACAACAATGACGGAGGTGCACATCTGTAAACATGAATCGACGAGGAGCGGGAGCAACGCAGAATATGGTGAGATCGTTTCTTTTTATTTTCTCGTTGATAGTGGGCATGCTTGTTCGTTAGTATTTTACAGTGTCGTAGTATCGGGGGTAGTTAAAAAAAAAAGAGGAAGAAAAAAAAAGGAACCGTAAGATGTTCCTCGCAAATACAAAATCGCGTTCGCATATAACATATCACGATTACGTTACTATTTTACGTTGTGCCGAATGGAACGATAAACGGTAAAGTAATTCTATAGGCAGTGATTTTTTTTAAGCGAGAGCGTTAGTGTGCAAATTAACCGTATTGTTTTTTTTACAAAAGGAAGTGAGTTTCAGCGAAAAGCATACCCAAACTAAGCTAAGCTATTGAGGATATAGATACTGACTTAAACTGCGTGGACAAAATCAAATCAAAAATCTTATTGATCTTAACTTAGTTACGAAAATATTCTGAATTCTTTATCGATGGTAAACCAGGGCATCGCGTCTTTACAGGAGATTTACGGGTAGACCCTATTGGCCAATATAAGAATGTTCAAAGACGAAAAAGTTTTAGCCCTCCTAGAAGCTTAAGTTATTTACGGTAGTTCCTCACCCTCACAAGATGGTCAATATGGGTATCTAACTAAAGCCCTTTGATCTTAGAAATTCGGCTGCAGTCTATCAAAGGTGTATCAACAAGGCTTAGTAATAAACTTGGAATTGGCGTTGCGCTGGGTTACCTTGATTATGGACTTGGTTTCTCTGATAAACTTTCCCACTGTCTGGAACGTTGCTTTAACTCTGAGAGCATTGTCAGACGCAGTTTTCCTTTTTTTTTATAGAAATGTAAATTCATGAGAACAGGAGTACATTTTGTGGGTCATGTAGTTAGAGCAGGAGAAGTGGTCGATTCTCATACCCCGAAGATTGCTACTCAGAATAGACAGTTCTTGGGCCTTGCCTCCTACTTCAGAAACTTTATACCCAAATAATACTCGTATGGTAGGCCCACTTTATTCACTGAAGGGGACAATAAGGTGGACGGACCTACATGACACTATTTAAAAGAAAACTGTTCAAATACTTAGCTCAGGAGTCTGTACTAACAATATTAGATCGTGAGGCGGCAGCTATTGAGTTTCACACTGATGCCAGTTCTAACGGTTATGGGGCCATAATCATTCAAAGAAAGAATGGTTAGCTACATGTTGTCATATCTTAGTGTCATATTTTAGTTGACGAACGACTGACGCAGAATCGCGATTTCATTCGTAGGAACCAGAAACTATGATAGTCGCCTGAGTAGTCGAGATCTTTAAACAGTGTTTGTATGGGCAGCATTACACAGCATACACCATTAGTGGTGGGTATTTCTACAGGATTTAATATAGTGCATAAGGATCCAACAAGTAACATGCTGATTTCTTGTCTAGACATCCAATCCCAAATACAGTTTGTGATGACTCTAATGCCAGTACATTATCAGATGAAACTGTAAACGTAATATTAAAATACTGTAGAGGACCGGGTGTCGTGTTCCTCCGACACAGAGACACAGAGGGGGGATCCTCCGACCAGGCGAGGTGGTCGGGCCTGGTGGGCTGCTGCACAGCGGTTGGTGTTGGGATGTCGTGTGTGTACTGGTCGGCGCGAGAGTTCCTCCGTCGCGATTCAGGATTGGTAGTTACTCCGTGTAGTTCATACCGTGTGTTCTTCGTGGTTCAGTGTTTCTTCGCGAGATAGCGCTGAGTGTTAACTTCATCAAGGGTAGTTAGCGGTAGAATAAAATTGTGATATCAAAATTCGAGACCTCATTAACAAAAATAAGAACAAAGAAACCTCAGGCTACTCGCACCATGATGTGCGTAAGGGTAACCAGTTTCCGGTTACCAATAGCTCCGTGATCCTTAACGTGGACCTTAATTAATCATGTTCCTTCGGAAACTAAGAAATTAAGAACTATTTGAGGATTATTGGTTTCCAGAGATGACCAAGTAGGTACGTAAGTTTATTGATTCTTGTATAGTATGCAACGCTTCGAAAGACAGCCGGGTCACAACAAGTTTCGTCAGCAGCCCGTGGTTTCCGCTGCTGGGCTCGGGTCTTCTCTTGGGGAGGGTTGACGCCGTGCGTCACCGCCCTGGTTGTGGACTTGTGGAACGCATTGTGGCTGCGCGGTCTTGCCGTTGGATGTTGTTTTTCTGTAGGACCTCCAGCCCCGGTCGCCTGGGGTGTTTAGGCTTGGCAAGTTGGCCTTCATCAATGCCTAAGGACACGGGTCCTGACATGCGATTCACATAGATATTGCGGGGGGATTGGGCGGTAAAGACGATGGGAGGGAGTGCGTGTCTTTCATTACTCGGCATCTCTCGATGCTCCTACCTTAATTCAATCCTTCAAGAGGGCTGTTTGCCTATTTGGTGCACCGAAGCGTGTAAAAGCAGACTAACGTAGGTGTTATATAGGTGCAAACTTCAAACGGTGTTTATGTGGGCATAGTGTACAGCTTCACCTTAGCGGTACTGTTTCCGGTAGGGCTAACGCTAAGCGTATAATGCGTACTTTAAAATGTCTGCTTACAATAGTAGAGAACAAACCAAACAAAACTTCTGTAAGTTCAGCTTGCCTTTAATACCACTAGATCCAGAGTAACAGGCTACTCTTCTGCGGAATTAATGCTTTACAAACGAGCAATGTAGAATAACAAGACTATACGTCAGAGGTAGAACGCTTCATCCGAAGTAGAGCAATAGTGAGTCCATTCAGTGCAGGCAATTTCGTCTTTATCAAGGACAGCGAGTGTAACCAAACCAAACTACAGTGAAAGTTCAAAGGTAAGGTCCTTTTATTGTCAAGGTACCAGATCATTATAGAGACGAGCTGAGAGACGTTGGTGGGTCTAACCTAGCCTGTATGCTCATGAAATTCGAAATCTATAGTCATGACAATGGACATAACATCCTATGAGGAAAGTGATGCAGCATCGACATCTAAGTCCACATACCTTAGCCTCTGCCTCTGAACATGATGAGTACTAAAAGGTGAGTTTATAACCTTTGTGTATTCTTCTTCTTTCTCAGCATATTTTCATCCACTGTTGGATATATGCTTCTTACATGGTTCTTCATGCGCTTCTGGATGCGGTGTGACTAGTCTTTCTTTATATCTTTCGACCGCCTGGCAGCTAGTCTACCAACACTTCGACTTCCTGTTTAGGGTCGCCGGAATAGTTTTATGACCCCATTTATTGTCGTGTCTTCGGCAAACATGTCCGGCCAATTGCTATTTCAGTTGCGCAATTCATTAACCGATCTAGAGCGTGTGTACTTACGTAACGTAGCGAGCGTACACTGGATGGGTACTTAGTAGGCGCATATCTGAAAAAGGGGACTGGTCTGTAAACCGGATCGACGCCTCTGATTAGACTTAGCGATTTATATTAGCATTGTTGATGGGTAGTTGGTAGTCTAGATCTGAAAAAGGGGGCTGGCCTGTTAACCGGGTTGATGCCTCTGATCAGACTACGCGATGGTAATACATTGGTATGATACGCCGCTCATAATATGGGTGTTGAACCGTCAATCATAACTAGGTAGCGATGTAATCTCGGCGTCCGAATGTCCATCATATGTCTGGTTTAGATGCGAGATATCCATAGTTTGGTTTAGATACGAGATTTCCATAGTTTATCCTGGTCGACAGTGTTGTCCGGGCCAGACCCGTAAGGGTTGGTTGAAGGGATGCACTCGTCGGGTCCAGATGTGTAGTCTATCCTGGTCGACAGTGTCGTCCGGGCCAGACCCGCAAGGGTTGGTTGAAGGGATGCACTCGTCGGGTCCAGATGTGTAGTTTATCCTGGTCGACAGTGTCGTCCGGGCCACACCTATAGAGGTTGGTTGAAGGGATGCACTCGTCCGGTCCAGATGGTGTATGGTTTAGCCTGACCTACGGCAGTCGTGATCAGATCGGATAGGTTCAGATGGTATTTGTGGCTTGCTTAAATGAAAATTGTCACTCGAGGCAGATCCGTTACGCAGCTAGTTGAGATGATGAACTCGTCAAGTTAATCTATTGTATTGAGTGTCAGGATGAACGAGCGGATGTTCTATTGATTCTAAAATGATTTCTTCAGATAAAGTATTAACGCCCGAGGACGGTCGTATGTCAGTATGGCCGTGTAGGCGCATCGGTTATTTTAGCTGGCAACACTATCAAGTGTCTAAAGGTAAGACACTGACGCAACACCGGGCACTGGCGCGTGCGACCGGTGACCGCAGGGATGGGAATCATTGACACTTTAAAATAATAAAAACGCAATTGAATGATTGATTTTAGTCGATTACTTTCATATCATAAGTCATAGACAAGGATCACGGGTGACAATGGTTTTATCCCTTCCCTAGATGATTATTGTTCGTTCATTCGATTCGTGAGTTCTTTTAAAATGGAACGTGGTCGTACGGCGAGCATAATTATTGCGGATCGTCTCGTGTGAGCACCACGTGTTCGGTGGAGTCTTATTTAAATGGGCTGCTATTCAATGTCCTAAGTGTATTTCGTGATCGATAGTTACAATAAAGTAATTGTACGAGAATATTCTCCTTGCCCGAAAACTCACGCCTACCCTCAATTATAAATATGAGGCCTACTGACGTTTCTAGTGGATGTTGAGCTTTTATATATTAATAACACTAAAATTAAATTTATATTTCATTGATCAATACCTATGTTACAGTATATGACATTTCATAGGTATATAAAAAAGTCAAAACTAAAACCCAACTACTTTTATCACAAATTATTGATCGAAGCCCAACTACGACATTATACAACGCTGAAAAAGTTAGAAACAAGATTCTCAGGATACAATTATCGATACAAAAGTCGTAGTCATACGTTACATACTGGATACGCCATTTTGGCCTTTTGTTAATTGTCACGCTAAGCTGATTGATGAACGCGCCAATCCTAGCCACTGTCCTTCCTGGTACCTCGCAAGAAGAATGGCCGAACAATACGAAACGTCGTATTGTTATGTCAAGTGTCAGGTGCCGTTGACATTTTGACCGAGAGAACCCCGCAGAACTCCGTGCGAATAGGCCGTGTTGAAAAAAAGCCCCGCAATCAGGTTGGCTGACGTGTTCGCGAGCTCCCGCATACCGCATCTACAGAAGTGTTTTCGTCCTTCGCTTCAAACCGTCGTGGAAGGTGTGTCATTACGGACAGTGACAAGCCTAGTGACTTGGGCCAAGCAGCCGGCAGACCCAACGCGAGAAGGCGCCACTGAGAGGTTAGTCCCTTTATCTATTTTGAACTGCCTGTCCCTGTTCTCATGTTCCTGAGGGCAGTTCGTGTCCCTTTATGTCGCGAATCATCAGTCAGCTTAGCCACAAAACCGCATAGATCGGAGTAGCCAATACCCGACCGCCATTTGTAAACCCCGCATACGAAAAATTACAGTCCACTGAAACCGCAAGCAATTATTATCGTTAAAGCATTTTCTTTCAATCTTAACCGTTGCGTATAATTACAACATTCCAAACCATTATTTATGGTCCTATCGTACCGGATAAAACATTTGTTAGATTAGCTAGCTATACCTACTTATATTTTCGCTTTTAACCGCAGCGGAAAAGGTGCTAGGCATCTGATTCGATCAATCATACACTACCAATGGTTAAGATTACCGCAATAGCTACTAATATATATCGCAGGCTAGTTATATATCGCATATCATATACGCATTGTTTGTTTCTTGCAGCATTCAATAGAAATTACATTTCTAGAACTTTTTTCTTAATATATCAAAATTCGTAGGTACTACAATAAAAATAAATATCGGTCGTACCCGATCTTCGTTAATATTGCACAGACTTGCAACTTAGTAAATACGTTAAAGTAGGTAGGTATTATTCGGATACCTTATTACTAACTTGTTGGTTATAATTGATTATAATTATATATTTCTCGCATCGCATAGAGTGTAACTACATAGCTGTATAAGTTTGCAAGTTATCTGTTAGTCGCATATACAATAAAATAAAAATAAGTATCTATTACTAATATTAACATATTATTCGTTTGTTATATTGATAACAGCTGTTACTTATCGTCATGCCGGACGATAGTAAGTTAGCGCTTCTACACGCAAAAAGAGATCTTATGTTCTCACGCATACAATCTATTGCAGATTTGCAGTGAGTTTGAAAGGGAAAGTTTTTTGTGTGAACTCGAGACTTTAGATAAATTACGCATAGATTTTGAGTTAATCTTAGATCAAATTAATACGATTGAGTTAAAGTTGAATCCTAAATATACGATTAACTACCAACCATTACTGTCATTCGATCATCTTTATGGTCGAATTAAACGCGCGCCAAAACTGATTGCCGTGAATGAGCCTCGCCTGGGACACAACACATGTGACAGACCTAGACTGCCGCCGATAGAACTGCTACACTTTAGTGGCGATATTAAGACTTGGCCGTTGTTTTACGCGGCTTATAAAAACACAGTTCATGAGAACCCGAAGTTGACCGACTCAGAAAGATTACATTACTTAATAGGTAAATTAAACAGTAAGGTTCAAACTGTTTTCGCAAGCATTACGCCGTGTGCCGAAAATTATAAAGTTATTTTAGATACTTTAATAAATAGGTATGAAGATAAACGCGCGCTGTCATGCTCCTATTTGGATCAGCTGTTCGAACTTAAACCTTTGAGTGCTCCCAGTGTAGTGGGCCTCGAGATGTTTGTAGATAAATTCGCATCGTCAGTCGCGGCGCTTAAAAATCTTAAGGTCAACGACCTCTCCGACTTATTGTTTTTATATTTAGCATTAAAAAAGTTAGATCCTGAAACCGCTCGCGCATTTGAGTTGGAAAGTAGAGGTTCTGAAATTCCGTCTTTCGATAGTTTAGTTTCATTCGTCCGCGATCAGGCAAAAATCATACAACGCACACCGAAAGTCGAACCGCGTACCCGCGTAGCCAACACGACGCCAATGTCGCCGCTCGCCTCACGGCGCAAGGCAACAAATACTTACGTTAATACCGCTCAAACTCAACCGTATAAAACTGATTGTCCGCTATGCAAATCGCAGCACAGCCATTTGTATAAATGTCAAGCATTTCAAAAATTGACACCAAATGACCGCTTTAGGTTTATTAAATCTCAGGCATGCTGTATAAATTGTTTAAGTGGAACTCATCAAGCATTTAATTGTAATTCGGATTCGCGTTGTAAAACGTGTCAACAAAAACATCACACGATGTTACATTTTGAAAATAAACATACTGCATCTCATGCAGTAGTCGCGTCGCGCACCTCGCCGCCGCCGCGCGCTTGCAGTGATGTTGGAGGGGGACGGCAGTCGGGTCAGGAGCCCGCTCCGTTATACTATGAAACCCGCAACGCTGATGATGTTGCATTGTGCTCATTATCAGGCAACAATAATATAATTTCGCACGCACCCGTAACTACGGTTTTGCTCGCCACCGCCCGGGTTATAATGATAGATAGGCATGGCAAGGAACATAGTTTCCGCGCTCTGTTAGACAGTGCGTCTCAGAGTAATTTTGTAACGCGCCATTGTTGTAACCGCTTAGGATTAAACTTGAACGAAGGACCGTCCGCACCTATAGTGAAGGGAATTGGGGGCTCTACTAAAACGACACTGGGTTCCGTACAGTTAAAATTTTATTCGCACTTTAATAAAAATGTTAACTTTAATATGGAGTCACTAGTCGTCGATAAAATTACTGAACGCTTACCGACTGTCACTGTTGATACGTCGACGCTTGTTAATTTTGACAATCTGCCTTTAGCTGATGATTCATATCACAAGCCGGCTGATATTGACATTTTGATCGGCGCCTCTATTTTTCCACATCTTATGTTAGGGTCCAAGGTTCAGGGTAATTCCACACTCACCGCACCCCACGCGTTAGAGACCGTGTTGGGTTATGTTATTGTAGGTTGTGCCCCCGCAAAGTTGATATAACGGGCAGAACTTACAAAGCAATTTGTTCAATATAGTTGTTAATTTCCGCTTATTTCCAATCGCACTTTCAGCCGACGTTCGGCTAATGTATCTAAACATTGAAGTTTGCGAATATGATCGCCGATTTCAACGCATATCATATCGGGTTTCGCCTGATAAACCGCTTGAGGTTTGTGAATTTAATCGCGTATCTTTCGGTCTCACGTCGAGTCCGTTTCACGCACCGCGTACACATATTTCACATACACTCTCTGAGCTATTATAGCTCGTTCGAACTCGCATTCGCATTCGCGCTCGCACACGCACTCACACGCGCACTCGCATTCGCATTCGCACTCGCACTCGTACACGCACTTGTACACGCATTCGCATTCGACTCGCATTCGCACGCGCACACGCACTCGCACACGCACTCACACTCGCACACGCACGCATTCGCACTCGCATTCGCCTACACAGGCGCACACGCACTCGCATTCGCACTCGCACTCGCGTTCGCATTCGCACTCGCACTCGTACACGCACTTGTACACGCATTCGCACTCGCATTCGCATTCGACCCGCATTCGCATTCGCATGCGCACACGTACTCGCACACGCACTCGCATTCGCACTCGCATCCGCATTTGCACACGCACGCGCACTCGCGCTCGCACTTGCACACACACTAGCATACACACTCGCACACGCACTCGCACACGCTAAACGCACACTTTCGGAACTTTATGGGCTTCTAAAGTCCAAAGACTTCACTAGTGAGTATGCTCACACATTAGCTGAGAATCTCATAACCTGGTTACTAAACACGCCCGCCGCTGGGCACTTTGGAGGTAGCTGGGAGGCTAACATTGAGAGTCTTAAGACTCAGATTCCGCGTTATCGGTGAGCAAATCTTATCGTTTGAAGAGATGACCACCGTGCTGGCTCAAATTGAGGCAGTCACGAGTACACGTCTCTTATGCCGCACCATCTCTAGCGATCCTTCAGAGGATCTTGCATTAACGCTTTCACTTTCTAAATACGACACCCTTACGTTACTTACCCGCGCGCGACATCGAAGATGACAAGCTTAATATTCGGTCTCGACATGACTAACTGGATAGATTAGTGCAATCCTTTTGGAGGAGATGGCGAGCAGAATACTTGCATACTTTGCAGTCTAGGAATAAATGTAATACACCGCATAGCCCGATAACCGTAGGGACCGTCGTTATTATAAATACGGAAAACGCGCCGCCTCTTCACTGGCCTTTATGGGTTATTGAAGAAGTGTTTCCGGCCACTGATGGAGTGGTTCGTATCGCAAGAGTTAGGACTGCTACCGGATCGTATTTGCGCCCGGTTGTACGTCTGTGCCCTTTACCTAGCCAATAAGTATTATCGTGAATAGCGTCTTAGGTTAGGTTATATATGTATATATTTTAGTTTAGTTTAGGATATATTTTACGCTCATATAGTTGGGCTCCTATTGTACGCATTTAGTTTCGCTCATATAGTTGGGCTCATATTTTTTCGCATCGCATCAACATAGAGTTTTTTGCTTACCTATTAATTGTTCGCGCTTTCTTTAATCTTTGAAGGAATCAATTCCTTCAAGCCGGGGGGAACGGATGCGCCATTTTGGCCTTTTGTTAATTGTCACGCTAAGCTGATTGATGAACGCGCCAATCCTAGCCACTGTCCTTCCTGGTACCTCGCAAGAAGAATGGCCGACCAATACGAAACGTCGTATTGTTATGTCAAGTGTCAGGTGCCGTTGACATTTTGACCGAGAGAACCCCGCAGAACTCCGTGCGAATAGGCCGTGTTGAAAAAAAGCCCCGCAATCAGGTTGGCTGACGTGTTCGCGAGCTCCCGCATACCGCATCTACAGAAGTGTTTTCGTCCTTCGCTTCAAACCGTCGTGGAAGGTGTGTCATTACGGACAGTGACAAGCCTAGTGACTTGGGCCAAGCAGCCGGCAGACCCAACGCGAGAAGGCGCCACTGAGAGGTTAGTCCCTTTATCTATTTTGAACTGCCTGTCCCTGTTCTCATGTTCCTGAGGGCAGTTCGTGTCCCTTTATGTCGCGAATCATCAGTCAGCTTAGCCACAAAACCGCATAGATCGGAGTAGCCAATACCCGACCGCCATTTGTAAACCCCGCATACGAAAAATTACAGTCCACTGAAACCGCAAGCAATTATTATCGTTAAAGCATTTTCTTTCAATCTTAACCGTTGCGTATAATTACAACATTCCAAACCACATACCATGATACCAAATACGGCATATTTATCTTAAATTTATTTTTTAACACAGTTCTTTATGACCGCTAGAGGGCGCCACATTAGGTTCAGCGACACGTCATATAGCGTTTCTTTTATTATGTATTCTGTGCTATAACTAGCGGACAATCAATACGCTTCTAACGATACCTCATTTGTCCAGTTATAATAAGTAGTTGAAGAGCTATGAGGGAACAGACGAACATACATACATACATACATACATACATACATACATACATACATACATACATACATACATACATACATACATACATACATACATACATACATACATACATACATACATACATACATACATACATACATACATACATACATACATACATACATACATACATACATACATACATACATACATACATACATACATACATACATACATACATAGACTGTCAAAATCATAACCCGAGAAATCATTTGGCTTTGCCGTAGTCGGGTAAAAGGTAGTTCTTAAGGTATTCATTGGTCTAAATTACAGTACTGTAAAATTACCGAAATGCTATTAAATTATAAATGTATACATATGTACATTAATTAAATTGAGAATACTTAAATAGCTGTTTGCCTGAGTTAGGGTGAACCTGTTTCAGGAGATCGCTTGACTCAAATTTAGCTGTTAGTTGGCTGTTACTAATTATACAAGAATTAAATGTAAGAGTTATTGATTAATAGTAAAGATTATGTACTAAAAAAAACGGCCAAGTGCGTGTCAGGCCACGCACAGAAAAGGGTTCCTCAGTCATTTAAAATCGTATCCAATAGATAATTGTTATGTTTACGTTTATGGCCTCATTCACACGACAGTTTTTTAAACGGACGTTAAAAAACGTTTATATTCAACAAATACATTCCCAAGTAAACTCTTTAGCAAAAAAAATGGGCACTTAAGCAAAGAAGTTTAAGCTCAAAACACTATTATTGTACCTGCTCGTTGAAAAAAATGAAACGCGTTAATTTCTTTGTTTTTGTTGAATACATTAAAAACAGATAAAAGTTTAGTATTGAGTGTGACCCCCTCTTGCTGAAATCACGACTTGCATTCGTCTGGGTATGCTAGCAAGTATATCTTTTATGGTTTCTTGGGGAATACGTTCCCACTCCGCGGTATTCACATTCTTTAGCTCTCTGATGGTCTGCGGAGCCGGCTGCACTAATCTTACTCGTCGTTTCAGAACGTCCCAGGCATGCTCTATGGGATTGAGGTCCGGACTTCTAGCTGGCCAGTCCAAACGACGAATTCCAACTTCTAGCATATACGCTTCCACATCGCCAGACCGGTGGGCGCGAGCGTTGTCGTCCATAAAGTGAGTTTTCGCCAAGAGCGGTTAAAGCGGGTTGTGCACAAGGAATTAGAACTGCCGCTATGTATCGGTGTCCAGTCAGTGTACCGTTTTCGATGAAGACTAACTCCGTACGATCCATAGAATTTATTCCTGCCCAAAACATAACAGAGCCTCCTCCATAAGGTGTGATTTCTTTAAAACATGCCTCTGCAAAGCGTTCTCCTCGTCTACGTAGCATCCTTTGACGTCGGACTTCACCATGCAGAGATATACTGGCTTCATCGGAGAACAATACCCTATCCCAGTCTTCATGAGTCCATGACACACAATTTCGAGCGAAGCTAAGCCTGGCAACTCCATGTCCACGGAGTAATTTAGGGCCGCGTGCCGGGCGACGACTGTGTATGTTAGCAGCGAGAAGCCTCCTCCTGACCGTCCATAGATTAATTTGCACATTTCTTACTTCTTCGAGTCTGTTCTTGAGGTCCACTTAAGAAGATTTGCGATTTCTCAACGCTAGACTAACTAGAAAATAATCATCCCGTGGTTCGGTACATGTCTTTCTGCCAGAACCAGGCCTTCTCTTGACGGAACCGGTCTCTTGATAGCGCTACCAGGTCCTTTGAACTGTCGACCGACTCACAATTAGCCTCTGAGCCACGAAGCATTGGCTGCGACATTCTTCAAGCAGCGCAATAATTTTACTCGTTTTTATCACTTTATCTACCATTTTCGAGATTGCTAAACAGCAATAACAACACTTTTAAATGTCAAGGACATCAGATAATTTAATAAAAATTGACATAAAGTTAATTAGAGTCGATATTAACTATAGGGAATTCGCGCCACAAAATGTAGTTAAAAGTTGTTTTCTTTGAAAACCAGGCTCAGTCAAAAATTTGAATTTGGAAGGTACTCTTATAAACATTATGCCACTTTTATAACTGTCCAGCATCATATTCAAATGATTATAACCTTTTCGGTATTTTATTTTTTTCAGCCAGGAAGAAAATCGAAACCGTTTTTTTTGCTAATGAGTGTATATGTTCACACGACAGCGTTTTTAAAACACGACGCTTTTTTATCGAACAGTGTTGCATTTTCAACTTTGGGCGTTGGAAATAGACCATAATATTATGCAACTTCATAATTGAACGCTTTTTTAACGTCCGTTATAAAAACTCTCGTGATTGAGGCCTTAATGCGTTAATTTTGTATGACGTTTTCCAAGTGAGCGCATTTTACAAGTTAAGCCTCTATAACTCCCGAAATAACTAAGTCATTAAATCCCTTATAGTTTTCCTTCAAAGTTCAGTATATGGACCACCTTCACGAATTTTCCCAGATTTTTTGAGCCAGCCGTTTAGCTTTTAGAGGGGGGGGGGGGACGCTCTGTTTTTACAATAAAGAGCCCTTTAAAGTGGAATATCCCGCGAACGGATACCTAAATCAAAAAAATTTCTTAGAAACAGTTTATTGTTTTTAAGAGACCTATCTAATGATACCCCACACGATGGGGTAGCCGCGAGAAAAAAAAAACATCCCCACTTTACGTGTAGGGGAGGTACCCTAAATAAAAATTTTTTTCATAATTTTATTGTAGCACTTTGTCGGCGTAATTACAACACATATTCATGCAAAGTTTCAACTTTCTAGCACTTACCGTTTGGACGGTAAGTCGAGGACGGACGGACGGACGGACGAACATGACGAATCTATAAGGGTTCCGAGTGATAAACTTCGGAACCTTAAAAAGGTACTTGTACCTATAAAAGCAAATTTCCAAAGGTAATTAATGGTTGGTAAAGAATACTTCAATGTTTCGAAAATGTTTTCTGTGTCTGCGTAGTTTAATTTACCTGAATATTCTCTTAGCATGATCTTACATTTTTATTGTTCAGGCTGTAAATATTTAGTACCTTATTAATTCTATTGTACAATAGTGGTCCTAAAAGGCGAACGAGGCCAGTTATAATCCATGGTTTTATATTTCGATGTTTTCAAGATAGCTTTTGCGTGGCAGTATTTTATGCAATTAAATTTTGTAATGAATTAAAAAATAGTCTAACAACACTTGCGTCGTCTGCATTGTAAACAGAGTCAAAACAAATAATGCTTAAGTTACTCTCAAGGCCTTTTACGTTGACTTTTGTATAGCTATTATTGAAGTGTTAGTAAAACAGTCTGATGATCTGTAAGTGTGGTATTAGTTACTAATGTAAGGAAGGGTTTTTTTGTTTTCATGATAAAATGATCGAAGCAAGAGTTACTTTGATGGGTGGGGTGTTAGTGTGCAGGTATATTCTCGCTTAATATTATATTTATACACCTGTGAGCCCCACGAAGTGACTCTACTCCATCTGTAGGAAGTATGAACACAATCCAACAACACAACAACAATGCAGCATGGTAACCCACACTATAGCAGCCTATTGAGATGCTTCTATATCATTGCATTTATCTATTCTATTTATAACATTTAAAGGACCTTTTATATAATTATCTGTTAAATAGAAAATGTTCATAAATGGTCATTTTTTAATCACTATTTAAAGGAAAATAAGTCGTTACCTTTATCATATTTTTGACAAAAACTTCATCATCAAAATCATACAAATCCAAGGAATAATTTAAGGGTCCTGTCCAAGCAAAATTCACATCCAGGTCGGCCACAAGTGGACATGTAAACGTCACATTTTCGTTTACATCAGCTGTGACGTTGCCAGAATATCCTTCTCTAATAACTAAAATAAAATTATTACAATTGATTGAAATGTTAATTTATCTAAATTAATTTTAAAAATTCAGAGTTATGTTTATTTAAAATAACAAATTAAATATAAAATGGATGGGTTAGAAATAAATACTCATATTCATAAAACACGTTTTAGGAATTAATATTTAACCAACTTTTAAATAGACTGTAATATACTTTGCTCGGTTTCCTGCTGGGAACGCGCGATGTATGAGAATGGGATTTAATAGCGAAAGACATTAAAGATCACAAGTGACTGGGCAGCTGCATTAGGGTTTTCAGATTGGAATATTACCGAGAAATCTATATATATATATGTACTAGCTTTCCGCCCGCGGCTTCGCCCGCGTGGAATTCGTCTTACATGATTTTATGTTTGATAATAAGGAACTTCGACACAAATTTTCGTCCCCTATTTCAAACCGTTATACCTTTATTTTCGCGATAAAAAGTATCTTATGTCCTTTCCCAAGTTCAGTTCTATCTTCACACCAAATTACATCAAAATCGGTTCAGTGGTTTAGGTGAAAGCGTAACAGACAGACAGACAGACAGAGTTACTTTCGCATTTATAATATTAGTAGGGATTACACCATCGGAAAGTAGAGATTTCATCAAACAGAAAACACCCCATTTTTTTGAAAAAAGCCGAAATAGGGTGAAAAAATTAAATATTTCAAATCAAAAAAATTACAGTGTATTCGGGACATAAAAAGGTAAGTTTTCACTAAACTTCGTTTAAAAATTATTTTATTTGTAAAAGATAAAAATAGAAAACCAAAAACCTTTTTTTAATTTTTCACTTATAATTTGAGGTTATGTGAAAAAAAGTGTAACTAAAAAATCGGCCAAGTGCGTGTCAGGCCACGCACAGGAAAGGGTTCCTCAGTCACCCATAATGGTACGTGGATTGGAAATTGTATCCAATGGATAATTGTTACGTTTACGTATTAATGCGTTAATTTTGTATGACGTTTTCCAAGTAAGCACATTGTAGAAGTTAAGCCTCTGTAACTCCTGAACTAACAAAGTCATCTAATTCGTTATAGTTTTCATTTAAAGTTCATTATATGGGCCACTATCACGAATTTTTCCAGATTTTTTGAGCCGGATTCCGCCTGCGGCTTCGCCCGCGTTGAATTCGTCTTACATGATTTTATGTTTGATAATAAGGAACTTCGACACAAATTTTCGTCCCCTTTTTCAAACCCTTCTACCTTTATTTTCGCGATAAAAAGTATCCTATGTCCATTCCCAAGTTCAGTTCTATCTTCATACCAAATTACATCAAAATCGGTTCAGTGGTTTAGGTGAAAGCGTAACAGACAGACAGACAGACAGAGTTACTTTCACATTTATAATATTGGTAGGTACCATCGGAAAGTAGAGAATTCATCACACAGAAAACACCTCAATTTTTTGAAAAAAGTCGAAATAGGGTGAAAAAATTAAATATTTCAAATCAAAAAAATTACAGTGTATTCGGGACATTAAACATCGTTTAAAAATTATTTTATTTGTAAAAGATAAAAATAGAAAACCAAAAACTTTTTTTAATATTTCACTTATAATTTGAGGTTAAGTGAAAAAAAGTGTAAATAAAAAATCGGCCAAGTGCGTGTCAGGCCACGCACAGGAAAGGGTTCCTCAGTCACCCATAATGGTACGTGGATTAGAAATTGTATCCAATGGATAATTGTTATGTTTACGTATTAATGCGTTAATTTTGTATTACGTTTTCCAAGTAAGCAAAGTTCAGGAGTTACAGAGGCTTAACTTCTACAATGTTGTAGAAGTTAAGCCTCTGTAACTCCTGAACTAACCAAGTCTTCTAATTCGTTATAGTTTTCATTTAAAGTTTATTATATGGACCACTATCACGAATTTTTCCAGATTTTTTGAGCCGGCCGTTTAGCTTTTAGAGGGGGAGGATGCCCGGTTTTACAAAAAAGTGGCCTTTAAAGATTTCTAAATCAAAAAATCGTCTTAACAACCCTTTAATGTATTTAAAAGACCTATATAATGATACCCCACATGATGGGGTAGCCGCAAGAAAAATAAAACATCCACATTTTACGTGTCGGGGAGGTACCCTAAATAAAAATATTTTTCATAATTTTATTGTAGCACTTTGTCGACGTAATTACAACACATATTTATGCAAAGTTGCATCTTTCTAGCACTTACTGTTTTGATGGTAAGTCGAGGACGGACGGACAGACAGATATGAATCTATAAGGGTTCGAAGTCATAAACTTCAGAACCCTAAAAAGTTGTAGATCTTTTAATTACCTACAACTTTGCCATTTAACTTTTTTCCGTAGGACTTGTAGTTTTGCCGGAAATTGAGATAAACCGTTTTTTACCCTTTCATCTTCCTAGCCTTATTCCCAATTTACCCTTTGTTTTATATATTTAGCCATTCAAAGTGACTCTACCCTGCCTGATGGAAAGCATGAGCAGAATCTAAGAGTCGGGGCTACCACACTTGCTGCGAATGCAGACAATAATGTATGGCGGCCCACACTATGGTGGCTTAGTGAGATGCTTTTTCACGCCCCGTCCGAGGAGGACCCGAAAACCTCCCCTCCCTACCTAACCCCCCTCAGATCGCAGATCGCCCGTAAATTATTTTTCCTTTCATTTTTATAATATTCTCCTTCTTTTCCAATGGGTTTCATCATACTATAATTTTGTTTTCAAAAATTATCTACCCTGCTCTACTGGTCTCTATGTCATTTACAAACTATCATTATGGTTGCCATGCGAGTGTGTTATGCCTAGCAACCTGTGAAGTTTTGGCAGGAGATAAACAGTGATACATTTTGACATCTACGATTTATGTATTTTTATAATCACCTAGGTAAAAAGGTAAAAACCTTTGTATCTCGATTATTGCAGTTAAAAGTAGCCTATGTCCTTTCCCAAGTTCAGTTCTATCTTCATACCAAATTTCATCAAAATCGGTTCCGTGGTTTAGGCGTGAAAGCGTAACAGACAGACAGACAGAGTTACTTTCGCATTTATAATATTAGTATGGATAGTATGGATTATAGTAAACAAGTTGACTGTTAACTTGAAATTTTACTACGGCTAAGCGCCTGATTATTATAATTAGCAATCGGAAACCGAGCGACTGATTATCATAGTGTTGTTGAAAAGGGTATTCTTCAATTAAATGCAATACTTATGATAAATTAGTTTAATGCTTGAAGATTACAAGGTTCGGTGGAAAAGGTTATGAATAGTAACATGTATAGTTGCGGAGTGTCAAACGGCTCAGATGGCGCTAGCGGGCCCGGGCGTGGGGGAAACCGTTGCGTTCCGTTCTTGTTGCCTCAACAATCTCCGCCTCCTTGAAAAGTGAAGAATGCTGTTCGTCTCCTTAGAGAATGTCTACAAGCGGGCAAATTCGGTTGATTGCTCGCCGTATGATTCCTTTGCTTGTTTTGATGTCTGCTACACGACAGGCATCATCAGATCTTTTGTATACAGTAGTAATTATTCCTAATGGCCACTTCATAGGCGGGCTACATTCGTCCTTAATAAGAACCAATTGATTGGGTTCGAGGTTAGGTTGTCTGTTCTGCCATTTAGTCCGCTGCTGAAGCTCGCAAATATATTCACGGCTCCATCTGCTCCACATGTGCTGCCTTGCTTGCTCAATAAGGGCATATCTGTGAAGACGGCTTGGATTGACATTTTGTAGATCAGGGGCAGGTAGTGACGTAAATGGTCTCCCTACGAGGAAGTGCCCGGGGGTTAGTGGACAAAGGTCATTTGGATCAGAGGACATTGGCATTAGCGGCTTCGAGTTCAAAATAGCTTCTACTTGGCAAAACAATGTCGAGAGTTCCTCAAATGTGAAATGAGCGCTACCTACAACCCTCTTTAAATGAAATTTTGCTGATTTCACAGCTGACTCGTACAACCCACCGAAATTCGGTGCATTTACCGGTGAAAACTTGAATTTTATACCTTCACTGGCAAGATCTGACACAGAATCGGAACAATTTTTGACAAGGGCAGCAATTTCTCGGCTTGCACCGACAAAATTGGTGCCGTTGTCACAAAATATCTCTCGAGGCTTTTCTCGACGAGACATGAAGCGTCGTAAGGCCAATATAAAAGCTTCTGTGGTCAAGTCGCTTACCAATTCGAAATGGACAGCTTTAATCTTAAAACATATAAAAACACAGAGATAACATTTTATTAGACTGGCACCACGACCCTTCCTGTTTAGAATTAAAAAAGGACCTGCGTAATCTGTTCCGGTTATTTCAAAAGGATATCCTGGTGATAACCTGACAGCTGCAACATCTACAGCTACTCGAGGGCAGTGCTGGGAGCTACAACATCTACAGCTACTCGAGGGCAGTGCTGGGATCTCCAACATCTACAGCTACTCGAGGGCAGTGCTGGGAACTACAACATCTACAGCTACTCGAGGGCAGTGCTGGGCTCTCCAACATCTACAGCTACTCGAGGGCAGTGCTGGGCGCTACAACATCTACAGCTACTCGAGGGCAGTGCTGGGAACTCCAACATCTACAGCTACTCGAGGGCAGTGCTGGGAGCTACAACATCTACAGCTACTCGAAGGCAGTGCTGGGATCTCCAACATCTACAGCTACTCGAAGGCAGTGCTGGGAGCCTCCCCCCAACACGATATTTTTCATTGAGAAAATGAAATTGGCCTTGAAACCAACTGCTTATTCTCGCCAGTCAGTTTTTCAAAATGCAATAGCGAATTGTGTTTATGTTTACATAATTTGCAAGATATAGACTTGCATTGAGGTGCCAAATGTCAACTACGGAGACAGTTGATACATTGCCTATTTTTTATACGATCAAATTGAATCTATCTGCCGGTGACATGGCTAAAAATTTTTCGCAATAGTAAATTAAATGATCACCATTACATATAAAACACTTTGTAATGTTTTTGTCATTCTCACAAGTAGCAGCAAAAAGTAGTTTCTCAAAAGTAGTTAGTCTTCCTTTTATAGAAGACCTTTTAGCTTTTATATCTTTTAATTCATCTGTGCCAGTCATTGCTATCTATGAAGATAAATAATTCAAGTGTATAAATACCTTTACTCAACGCAAACCTTCAAATCAGCTGTGACGTCGAGCGATAACAATAGAAGATAGGTCACCGACACCGAACGATCGTAGATAACAGTGCAGTTATAAGGTAACTAGGTAGTGATTGCGCTTGCACTCGTCTGAGCAACCTGAAATTGATATATGTTGCAATTTATTTTACTTGTAAAACTTAGTTCACTGTTTAGAATAGGGAAAAGTTATCTTTTATTATAAGTAGGCAGCTTTTTATTTTAGTTAATACATATATTTAAAATTTGCAACTGCAATAACAATAATATCTGTAAATACGTATCTGCAATAAGCCTGTAATAAATGGTAGCAAGCCGATTGATAAAAACAAGCATCAGTATAATTATGCACATTAAAAAATAAAAAATGTAGGTAGGTACCTAGTTTTATAGAAACGAAAATGTATAAAGATTTCGATGATGCTTTGTTTCTGTTATGTATGATATACACAATAAATATGAAATGATGCTTTGCTAATATTTACGTGTTAATAAAGTATTTATAGTTTGACTTAGCCGGGAAACTAAGCAAATATAAGCACGACACAATTTTTGAACTCGAGCAAGCTAGACGAAAAAATAGGAATAATAGATATAGGAATCAGCTAAGGAACGAGCAAACCTCCTTGTCAGAAGCCAACTTCACCATCACACACTGCGTTTCCTGTAATTCCTTTGTATTCGTTTCAAATCCAATCGCCGTTGTCGGTCCAAAGGTCGTCGCAATCTTGTTCAAACGAAAATGACGTGTTGAGTGCAAATTCGTGTTCTTCAGTCAAACGGTCGCCAAAATTGTTGTTGAAAACCGCCAAATGTTGAAAAGTCCTGTCACGGTCGCCAATAATTGTTGTTGAAAAGGGTCTTCTTCAATTAAATGCAATACTTATGATAAATTAGTTTAATGCTTGAAGATTACAAGGTTCGGTGGAAAAGGTTATGAATAGTAACATGTATAGTTGCGGAGTGTCAAACGGCTCAGATGGCGCTAGCGGGCCCGGGCGTGGGGGAAACCGTTGCGTTCCGTTCTTGTTGCCTTAACAAACAGATAGCAATCCGCAGCTTGACTTTACCCCTTTCCCTCCGGGAGTCTGAGGAGTTTTCGATGGTCTTTGGTTGTCAACTCTTTGTTTTAAAATATTTCTTCTGAGAATTTTCAAAGTAAGCAATAGTAACTTATCTTACTTTACTGGAGATCAAATCACATTGGACTATAAGCAGAGTTATTTGAATCTATTGATAGCAGCCAGAAGAAGTTGACCCCTCCTACATTAAGTTGTGGTTGACCTCTTAAATCTACGTGCAGCCTACTGATTTTGAACAGCAATAATGCCGATCAACCACTCGCTGTCACCGCAATCTACAGTGACACCACAGATTTGTGTCGTGACGGTGCCTACCACAGATGATCTGGAATGCACTGGTACTATACTGAGCTCATCTGAGCCTAATTTAAACTTAAAAATAGACGCTCCTGAAATTTCGCCAAAAACACGTTTAGAAATACCAAACGTAAACGATCGGATGGGACCGCTGAGTATAAGTTGACTCTTTTTATGGCTGAGATGAAAGAGATGTTTTGTGAGTTTAAACCGCAGCAGGACGAGAAATACGAAAAGTTGTTCTCCGTTATAAATGACATACGTGATTCCTTGGACTTCCTATCTAAACAACATGAAGACTTGAAATCGCGAGTAAAAGTTTTGGAAACGGAGCGTGAACAGAGTCAGAAATACATCTACGATCTCGAAAACAAGTTGGATAGTCTAGAACAAGGTGCGCGATCTACGTGTATTGAGATACATAATATTTCATGTAGCAGGTCTGCGACAAAGTCCTCACTATTGAGTACTGTTGTGGAGACTGGTAAATTACTGAACATAATGATTCAGCCTAAAGACGTCAAAGATGTGTTTCGAATAAGGGCAAAGGACCCAGCTGTCAAGCCAATAATAATTCATTTTACCACTTTATCCTTAAGGAAGATTTTCTGCAAAAGTTTCGAAACCATATAAGAGGCGACAACATACCGACAACGGAACACCTTAAGATTACTGGCCAGGCTAGATGAATATATATATCTGAAAACCTGACAGCCAAGAATAAGAGACTCTTTTTTCTGGCTAGGGATGCTGCAAAATCTAACCAGTACCAATTCTGCTGGGTCTCACATGACAGGATTTATGTACGCGAAAGACTTGGTGGTCCCCATATGCAGGTGAAGAGCGAGGCGGTTCTAGCGCGTATTGTAAAAACCGCGTGACTGTTTATAATAACATCAATAGTTTCCGTGCCGACTATGACAGTGCTCGGCTTTTTATAGAGACCAATCTCTGTAGTGGGGGTAAACACGATGCGCTTGGTGTACGTTCCACAAGTGCGGGTACTTAAACAACACGACTACCTTCATATTATTATTATTTTTTTCTCTTTATTTATGGAGTTTTAGTCCTTAAGGACTACGCCACTCCATTAGATCAACTACAGCTACAACACAATTGTTAAATCTAGTCTACTGTGTACAAATTTACATACAAACTTTTATAATGGGCACACACTTTTTTATAACTAACAACTCCTTGATAATATTAAAAAAGAAAACAAAGCTCTGCTGGCGGTGCCTTCGGTAATGCTGTGTTTAATCATTGGTCGATGGTGATTCATCAGACAATGATCAAACACAACATTTATTAATTCTATGATGATAAGGATTTTGCCGGATCAGTCAGTACTTCAGTAGCTACATATATGTATTATAACAAAAATATATGTTTGTAATCATGCATATAATGGCCGCCGCCTCATTCCAACGAGCACTACCCTATACAGCGACTTTGCCGTCTCCGAAAGGGGAACAGATAATATATCATAACAAAAGCCAGGTTGGTTATTTGTTATATTTAGCAAATCATGTCTCACGTCTTCATTCCGGACACACTCAATCATAATATGATACGCATCTTCTAAAATGCCACACTCTGAGCAAAGGGGGGATGGAACTTTCTTCATCATATATGCGAACTTATTAAGTGGGATGTGTCCGGAACGTAATCTGAACGCTGTTATTATCATCTGTCTATCCAATGTACAATCATCAAACCAGGGAGTCTTCCAGGGCTCGTTTTGAAGTGTTTTATACCATATACCTTTATGTACTGATCGCTCGTCAAAATGAACTTTCCAAAGCATAAAACAGTGTTCTCGAATTAGATGTATACAATCAGTAAAAAACGGCAAGGGACCCATAACTACGCCATCACTACAAGCTAATTTCGCCAATCTGTCCACTTCCTCATTACCTTTTAGACCGATGTGTGAGGAAATCCACTGAAGAATAATGTCTTTTGAATTAGATTTTAATTCGAAAAGTAAATTCCTTCATAATTATCTAATGTTTCATTTGAACCGTCATATGTATTATTGTGTTAATATTGTGAATTGTTTCCATTGTTTGTGTTCGAATGTTTATATTTTGTCTATTTTTCATGTTATTAATGTTCTATGTCAAAATATGTACTTGTTTATACATTATTAATATATATTATTAAATTAGATTTGAACAAACGACAATAGTCGATTTATGATAAATAGGGATTATGCTGAGTGCTACGTCACTGACTTTGATTATATACATGTCTAGATGGAGTGTTGCGGTGCATTCGCAACAAATACAACAGGCCAGGTTTGCAAGGCTAGTGTGCGTGTTACACACAAATGCAAGTGTAGCTTACAAGCGCGCGCATGACGTCGGAGCGTTCTGAGTGATACCAGCCCTTGAATGTTTCCCACAAAAGGAAGGAAAATAAAAAATGTATTGATTTCGAGATTTATATGTAATTTGTATTAAATTTAAAATCAGTCAATATGTATTAGGAGTTTTTGCTTTTGATTTACCCTTAAATATACCCTGTATCTTAGAAAGAGGTCTGAGGTTCCGGTACTTTGAAAGACGGACGTAGGAAAGCCAACTCACAGAGGCCTTTAATTCAGTTAATACACAACATAGTTATATTTAATTTAATTACTATATTTTTAACTAGATGTTCCTCGCAATTTCTCGTAAATCTTGTTTTTTATATCGTTCTCGTTAAAAACTCAAAGAAGGTATAGCTTCCGATTAGTGAAAGAATTTTCAGAATCGGTTCAGAAATTCTGGAGATTAGTGCGTTTAAACAAACAAACAATCTCTTCAGCTTTACGTCGTACATACTACTTTCATTAATAGCATCCATGGAGCGGCAAAATTGACACCCATATCAGATTAACAATATCTACCACCTTAGATTTAAAAATATATGATATATACATATATAATATGTCTTATTCAGCACTATAATTATGATTCAACATTTTCTAAATTGGCTAACACTCACATGGGAAATTTAAATTCAATTAACAGGCAACCCTGTAAACATGCCGTCAAAATGGTGCTCGAACTTTGATAAAATTTCACTGAGTTAATTCAATTATTTCTTTACAATATAGTTATTTAAAGTTTACTTACCGATGATAAGTAATTTTGTTAGTTGATTTCAATCGTCCAAAGTAATTCCTGCACACTTTTATAATGCAAAACGTCATTTTTATACGCCACTCAATACGTGTTTACCGTACAATGACAGTAACGCCACTGATCGGCCGCGACGAGCTTAGTCTCTTACAGTTAAATACTATTTTTTTGGACGTTTAGACGCTCGAACTCTCTATCTAGACATGTGTATAATCAAAGGTCACTGATACCGGCGCGGCGACGGCTCGATTATATGTACCGAGTGCCCGGTATAATTGACACATTCCTTTCTCTCGCGTCATCGCCGATTGTGAATTTCTTTCAACTACCGCCTGTATTTATATTGTTAATTTTCGTATAATTTTAAAGTGAAACTTCTTTATAATCGTTGTGATTTCAAACCGGATGCAATGGAAAAACGACAGGAGAGAGACACAAATACAAAATTAGTAAGCCAGATCGAGAGAGCAAATGTCGGTGTGTACAACCGTTCGGAAATGACGTCATTCAAACTAAGCAAAACAAATCGAGATGTTAGTAAAAAATAACAGATGTAAAATTAAACAATATTTTATTTGTGTATCAATTTTTTACACTTTTAAACAAAGTACGTGAGCCATGACCAGGGTAGAAGCATTTTAAAATAATAAAAGTGAAAATAAATTATAGCAGGATGAAACCCATTGGAAAAGGCGGAGAATATATTTATATTATATTATATAAAAATGAAAGGAAAAATAATCTACGGGCGATTTG
Organism: Phragmatobia fuliginosa; assembly: GCA_932526445.1. Lineage (NCBI taxonomy): Eukaryota > Metazoa > Arthropoda > Insecta > Lepidoptera > Erebidae > Phragmatobia > Phragmatobia fuliginosa. Next base: position 13,753,768 of record OW052078.1, on the reverse strand, counting down.
AGGTCAGGAATTGGAAGGGGGGGAGGTTTTATGGGGAAAAAACGGTTTCCGGCAAAACTACAATTCGTATGGAAAAAACGAAGTGATTTTCGATGAATAATATTTGTGTTTATTCTTTAATTCTTTATTGTACACACATTTTCTTACTTTATTTACAAAGGAGATTACATTTACAAAGGCGAGCTTAACCCAAACCTGAGTTTTCTTCCAGCGAACCTAGAGTGAATAGAGGATAGATTAGATAACGGTAAAATCATGTGTACTAACATTGGATAAACTTCAAAAATCAGAAAAGAAGATTATGTAAATACCGAAAGTTAAGGTCATTCATTCTTGTGGCAATATCTATTTAATTTTCAGAATATACCTACTTACATACGTACTTATACATACATATACACATATACATATATATATACATCCACACATACATACATATACATATAACTACATATACATACAATAAAATATGCAGAAAAATAACAAATAAAGACTATATACTACATTCTAAGGGCCTAATTATTGGAGGGAGAGGTAATAATTCCTGGTATTCTTTTTGAACACAGTTAATGAAGGGCTTTTACGTATTGCAAGCGGCAAGGCATTCCATAGCCGCACAGCCGCAACAGTGAATGACTTATCATAGCGACTTGTCTTATGGGAAGGAGTTCGAAGGAGGAGAGAAGATGAGGAGCGACAGAGGTTATTCCTAGGAACAAAGTATTCGAAGCGCTCACGGAGGTATATAGGAAAGTTAGGGTTGTATAGCGTGGAATATAGTAAAGAGAGAATGTGAACATCACGACGCCGACGAATAGGAAGCCAATTTAGTTTTTTCCGAAAATCTGAAACATGGTCGTACTTTTTCAAGCCAAATATGAAACGGATACACAGATTTTGCAACCGTTCAAGCTTATCCCAAAGTTCTTCGGTGGCGTCGAGAAAGGAAATATCAGCATAGTCAAGAAGGGTTGCCTTTTATATCCCGAAATATAAAAGGCAACCCTTGTATATGAATTTAAAGCTAAGTATATAATATTGTATAAATGATAAGAAACGCCGAAACAAACCACAGAGGTGTCTTTTTTTTTTCTTAAGTCCGTGTACAACATTGAAGAGAACTATGTGAGTGCAGTATAGGGTCTGGGTTGGTCTTTTGAAGAAAGGACCATAGTTTTGAGTCGACCTGTCCATACAGACGGCATACGGGCCCCAGCCATGTGTAGCCTAACCAATGTAGTCAGGATCCACAACCCGGAACACGACACTGCCGCCAGCAGGACACTTGAGTAGGCCGTGGAAACACTCAAAACCACCAGAAAATTACTAAAATATAAACTAACATTACAAGCCCACACTATACTCACATTTACAAACTTACACAAAAAAAAACTAAAAAAAATACTATACAATTCAATTTCAACGAAAAATAAACAAATTAGAAATGTTCATCACTTTAAAATGTGGGAGCGAGCAGCATCAATCCCAAGCAAATTTGTCATTTAATAATCAGCAACTATGTAGTAAGCTTTATCACACAGTTTCTGTTTAATCATTAATTGATGAAATTTGCTTGGAATCTTATTGTAGAATCTCACACCCTGACATCGAAAAGACTTGCTTACTTTTTGTAGTCTAGTCGTTGGCAACACGAGTTTATATTTATTTCTAGTGTTTATATTATGTATGTATATAATAAATGTATATTTTTCTTAACATACACTAGATTTTCATATACATATTGAGATGCGACTGTCATAATACCAATTTCTCGCTCGCTAAAGTGAGTTTGTAACTGATCCAGTATAATTTTTTCAAAAATTTTACTGAAAGTAGGTAACACCGAAATGGGTCTATAATTGGTAGGATCGGACGTGCTACCCGCCTTGAAAAAAGGAATGATCTTACTGTGTTTCATTAAGTCAGGAAATACACCACACTCAATGCACATATTGAAAATTAAGGCCAACTCTGATGAATTCTCTTGTAATTTCAATTTATTAACAAGTAATGATTTTACTATCAAATTATTATACAGATTTATTGTTTGTTACGTATTAAAACCGAGAAATTTTATACTAGAATAAATATTTGTTATAAAGTAATAATAATAATACTAAAATATCTTTATTGCAACAGAAAGTGGATTGCAAAGCACTGTACAGCCCTGACTCCCAAAATAGCGCTAGCTGTGTCTTGGAAGTCAGTTTCTTATCAAAGACTAAATAAACAAACCATTAGTTACAATATTAGACAATAACTGTAAATAGTTCCTTATATTTGTGTGTCAATGTGAGTGTTATGTGTGTGATAACGGCAGCTAGTAGACCTACATCAGCAATACTTGGACGTTGTTGATGAACGGGATCAGCTGAAGGTGGTCACGGATGGTTTCAGTAATTGTAGTATTTTATATGATCAGGCTTTATTTAAAATTAGGGACCTAGAAGATGAGTTAGTTCATGCCAATAGTTGTATAATAAAGTTAGAGAAAGAAAAAGCATGTAATCAGGTTAAAAAAACAAACCTCTTATACAATGAATTATTAAATAGTGATTGTAACCCCCCTTCCTTAATAACTATTGATCTGACTGAAGATTCCTTACAGAAACAGAATTATTCAGTTAGCAATAAGAAAATAAAAAAGTATGCAAAACTGAATAGATTAATTAAAAAATGTTATCAATTTAGGAAACAACACAAACGCTTTTCCAAATATATTCCACTGAGGAAAGAGCGTGTTAAATTAGTTAATAAGTTAAATAATTACCAAATAAAGTTAGAAGACAGTATAAAAATATATGAAATTGATACTCAGTATTTGCAGTCTGAAATACAGGTACTTCAGGACTCACTACGTTCCCTTTCTAGTAGGTATGAAATTTCTCAGAACGAAATTAAAGAACATATTTTTGCAGCAAAGGAGTTGGTAATGTGTTAATGTTTTTGTCAGACTGTTACCAACCATGATACTGTCCAGCCTGAGGTAATGGAGTACCCGTCCCAGGTTGAGAATTTGTCTCAGGACAGTATACTGAACCAAGAATCAACTAATATGACACAAGATTCACACATGGTACAGCCTGAGTTATATGATAGTCTGCCTGAGATTGATAATTTTGTCTCACCTAATAGTCATGATTGTAATCATTCAGTTATGTTCTCTGACAGTATAGGTAGGGGGCTAGGTAAATTAATTAGTAATAACCTGAGTTATTGTACCCAAAACAATTGTATGCCCGGGTCAACCTACAAACAGATTATGGCATCAGTAACAAAAACTGTTTGTGATCCTAGTACCACCATTAGTATATGTATTGGCAATAGTTCTAAGATTAAAAAGGAAGACATCACTGACTGTGTTTCAGAGTTGTTGAAGTTGAATTTTAAGAAAATCATATTGTGTGCTTTTCCATATTTTGATAATTTAAGTAATAGTAAAAACAATTACATTCACATGTTAAATAACCATATACATTTTTTAGTAGGTCACTATAGTGATAAACTTATATATCTTGATATCAACACTTTTGTTGATAAACTTAGATCGACTCGGGGTAAAGTGCATCTACCTGTTAGTTGTAGACACAAAATAGCTAGGCTATTAGCTTTTAATATTCACACAGACATAAGTAGTATGTTTAAGTTTAGTTATATTATTAACACGGCGACTATTAGTAATAATAGTAATGTACAGGTGACTTTAAATGAATATAGCATTAGTGCTATAAATGTTTACAAACATTGTACTGAGGAGAATCCATGTGTCACCGTGGAAAATCCTCAATTAGGGTCTATTAGTAATAGGGTCTTTTTGTCTGAGGATGGGACGGGAGTCTCCGGCCTCACTCCAAATATTAATATTAATTTAAACTAGAAAGTGAGACAATGGAAGGTACCATTAACAATATTGTTAATCCAACTAACAGTAAGGTACCTTCTTGCACTCAATTAGTTAGCAAAAAGGGGCCTCATCAGAACACCTTAAAATTATTCCACCAAAATATCCAAGGCATTTCTTCCAAATTATTAGAAATTGAATTGTTTTTAGAAAGTAGTAAGTTTGACATTATTTGTTTTACTGAGCATTGGCTACAGGATTACCAAATGCTTATTAACTTTGAGATCTATATGGTGGGTAGCTGCTTTAACCGTAAAACTATGCTTCGTGGAGGTTCCCTAATTTTAATAAAAAATAGTTTTAAATTTAAGCAACGTAATGACATAGTGGATCTTTCGGTTGAACATTGTGTCGAACTGTCCTGTGTTGAGCTAGATAAGCATGTAATTGTGTGTGTGTACAGACCCCCAAACTATCAAAACTTTACCTTATTTGAATCGATAATGGAAGATGTCCTGGCAAAACTTGCAGCCAGTAATAAATATACAATTATTTGTGGTGATTTTAATATCAATATTTTAGAAGAAAATTCAAATAGTAGTCGGTTAATAAATCTTTTTAAGTCATTTGACTTGACCAACACTTTTATAGAACCTACTAGAGTCACTCCATCTTCTGCTACTTGTATAGATAATGTTTTCTGCAATTGTAATTACTTAGATAAAGCCATAGTAAATTGTCTACCGTCTGACCATAGTGGACAAACAGTAACTTTTAGGTGTAACACGCCATTGCAAAAAGTTCAGATTTAATTTAGACCTATAACTTCCAGCAAATTAGATAGGTATAATAATTCCCTACAAAACAAATTAAGTGTTATGAGCATTGACGATATTAATATAAATCAATTGTATGAGCGTTTCTTTTCAATAGTTCACACGGAATTCAACAAAACTTTTGAAAAGAAGACAAAAAGTATTTGCCCTAAATTTATATTTAGTGATTGGGCAACTAAAGGTATCAGAATAAGTAGGGAAAGACTATTTGAGCTTTATGGCCTTAAGCCTTTTATAAACTCTGAAACTTTTAACAAGTATGTTGCTAAGTATTCAAAAACTTTTAGAAATACATGCAAGGTTGCTAAAGCCCTGCACATTAGCAACAAGATCAAATCAGCAGAAAATAAAATAAAGACAGTTTGGAAAGTCATAAATAACGAGACTAACAGGAAGAAAATACGTAACGCTAGCTACACATTAGATACAGCATGTGGTCCTAAAAGCTCAAATCAGGAAGTAGCTGAAGAATTTGTAAATTTCTTTACCAATATACCATCAAAAACTACAGAGGCTCTTAATTCCTCACCTGATGTCTCAATTGATTTATTAAAGGCGAATGTGTCTAGCTGCCTGGCTGAATTTAAATTTAAACACATTAACCCTATGATAGTTATTAAGGCTTTCCGGCAAATAAAAATCAAACTGACCGAAGATCTATGGGGAATGTCTATCAAAGTTTGTACATCCATACTTGAGACTTTAGCCCCATACTTAGCTTTAATTTTTAATTTATGTGTAGACCAAGGAGTTTTCCCTGATTTAATGAAATACAGTAAAGTAATACCTCTTTTCAAATCCGGGGACAGTAAAGATACTAATAATTATAGACCTGTATCCGTGTTACCAGTTTTTAGCAAAGTTTTTGAAAAGGTAATGCTTAATCAAATGCTCGATCATTTTAACACCAACAAAATCATACATGATCAACAGTATGGTTTCACCAAGGGACGTTGTACAACTGACGCCGGTGTAACCTTATTAAAGCATAAATTTACTGCGTGGGAAGAGTCCCAAGACGCCATAGGAATTTTTTGTGACCTCTCCAAAGCATTTGATTGCGTAAATCACGACACATTACTTTTGAAACTTGAGCATTACGGACTAGGAAGACTTGCACTGAATTTGGTTAAATCTTATTTGAGTGATAGACAACAATATGTACAAATAAATGGTGTTAATTCACAGGGTTTAAAAGTAAAAATGGGGGTTCCTCAAGGCTCAATATTGGGTCCTTTCCTCTTTCTAGTATATATAAATGATCTACCATATTTATTAAAAAATCAACCTCAAAATATGGTGTTATTTGCTGATGACACTTCCTTAATTTTTAAGATAAAAAGACGGGCCCAAAATCTAGATGACGTGAATAATGCCCTAGTTCAAGTCCAGAATTGGTTCACAGCAAACAATTTGGTATTAAATGAAAAAAAAACCAAATGCATAAGATTTGCTTTACCGAATGTTAAGAGTAGTGATTGTGATATAATATTGAATAAAGATAAACTTGAATTCGTAGATAAAACTGTTTTCCTGGGGATTACGCTTGATGCAGGGCTACAATGGGGTTCTCATTTAACATCTCTTGCGGGGCGGCTAAGTTCAGCAGCATATGCTATTAGAAAAATCCGTCAATTTACTGATGCAGATACCGCTAGACTGGTCTATTTCAGTTACTTTCATAGTATAATGTCTTACGGCATCTTGTTATGGGGACGGGCTGCGGATATTGAGTCTATATTTATTCTGCAAAAAAGAGCCATCAGAGCCATATATAATCTTCGTAGGCGCGATTCTCTAAGGGAACTGTTTAAGAATATTGGCATCATGACGGTACATAGTCAATACATCTACGAAAACATAATGTACGTCAGGAAAAATCTTCATCTTTTTGGCAAAAGAGGTGACAAACATAATTACAGTACTAGAAATAGGGACCAACTAGTTCAGCCAGGCTTTAGACTCGCTAAAGTAGACTCTTCTTTTATGGGGTACTGTTTGAGATGCTATAATAAAATTCCACAAAGTATTCTTGAACTGAATGAGACAAAATTTAAAACATGCATTAAACGCACACTATGTAAGCAAGCATATTACAAGTTGAGCGATTATATCGCTGATAAAAATGCTTGGCTCAATGCTGGTCCTGCTTCACAAGGACAGGGGCGCATAAATTGATAGCATTCAATGGTATTGTTGGAGCTGCTGAAGATTGTACAACTTTCTTTGCATTGTATAGATTCAATCTCTTTAGTATTATATAATCGCATAGCCCATATTGTGTGAGTACTATGTACTAGGAAGCTATTCAAGCTATCATTCACTGGAAACCTACGTCTTTTCTTGACTTGAATCTGCCCTGGCGGTTGAGAGTATGTCATGCTCACTCAAATGTCACGCTGATGGTGGCGCGTGTGTCGGATCATTTAATTCCCTTCAAAATGGTTGAGTTGAATGGTGCGTCATGCGTCATGTTCGTGAACGGGCGCTGTCAGTTGTGACTGGTCATCTCTTAGTTGCCACGGCTTATTTGAATTAATTATTTTATTTTTCAATTGTATTTTTGTTGTACTATGGACACTTTTAACGTGCACGTCTTGCTACATCGTTCTCACATAATGTACCATCTGAACATGAATGATGTAACCATGATTTTGTAAAAACATTTTGATTTAAAAGAGTGTCCATGGAGTTTCTTGCCCGTTCTTCTCCATAGAGATCTACGCTAGGGAATGGGCAACTACAGTACTTTCACAGTTTTTATGTCTTGTGACTGGGACTGTAGCTACATTTTTGTTTCGACAATTCAAAAGTGCCTGTAACTGGCCTACTTGAAATAAATGCTTTTGATTTTGATTTTGATTTTGATTGTGTATGTTTTGCTGTGAGTTAAGAGTTGTGTGTGGTGAATGTGTTTGTAACATTATTCAATGTTTCATTATTTCACTATTTGTAGTAGGTATTCAACATCATCTTATTTTAGTTCCGTAAGCCACAATTTAACGATTTGTTTTATTTTAAAGTTAGTTAAGTTTTTAGTTTTATAAATCAAATTTAATTTGTTATACAGTCTTGGTGCAAGATTACTGTAGTGTTGCTGTGCAAATTTACTTGCTACCCTTGAGACTGGACATTTTTCTAATCTTTTGCCTGATGGTTTTAAATGTGGAATAACAGTTTTGTGGTATCTACGTATTGTCTGGTATATAAATAGTTTTCGCACAGTAAGAACGTCAGCATTCTTATAAACTAAATGTGTTGAGTGGCGAAACGGTAGATTTAAAAGTACTTTAAGGACGACGCGTTGTGCCCTTTCTAGTTGAATTAAATGTGTCTTAGCCGCTGAACCCCATGAGCATATACAATAGGTAACTACACATTCAGCGAGTGCTTTGTACGTTTGAATCGAAAGTGTAGTGTCCTGGATCAGTCTCAAGTCTCTAAATATATACACTCATTTGCAAATAAAACGGGCGGTTTCGATTTTCTTCCTGGCTAAAAAAAATTAAATAATAAAAAGGTTTTAATCATTTGAACATGTTACTGGCCAGTTATAAAAGTGCCATAATGTTTATAAGAGTACCTTCCAAATTCAAATTTTTGACTGAGCCTGGTTTTCAAAAAAAACAACTTTTAACTACATTTTGTGGCACGAATTCGCTGTAGTTAATATCGACTCTAATTAACTTTTTGTCATTTTTTATTAAATTATCTAATGTCCTTGACATTTAAAAGTATTGTTATTGCTGTTTAGCAATCTCGAAAATGGTAGATAAAGTGATAAAAGCGAGGAAAATTATTGCGCTGCTTGAAGAAGGTTGCAGCCAATGCTTCGTGGCTCAGAGGCTAAATGTGAGTCGGTAGACAGTTCAAAGAACCTGGCAGCGCTATCAAGAGACCGGTTCCGTCAAGAGAAGGCCTGGTTCTGGCAGAAAGACATGTACTGAACCACGGGATGATCGTTTTCTAGTTAGCGTTGAGAAATCGCAAATCTTCTTATGTGGACCTCAAGAACAGACTCGAAGAAGTAAGAAATGTGCAAATTAGTCTATGAACGGTCAGGAGGAGGGTTCTCGCTGCTAATATACACAGTCATCGCCCGGCACGAGGCCCTAAATTACTCCATCGACCGCGGCGAAACCCGTACTGATTTTCCGAAAGAATATTATTATTTTCAAGGTACGCAATTAATCGCTTGTTCATTACCTTTTCTATAACTTTAGATATAGTACTTAATAGAGAAATAGGACGATAATTTGTTGGTAGCGATTTATCACCTGATTTGTAAATAGGAGATACAACGGCGCGTTTAAATATATCAGGGAAGACACCCTTCTCAAAACTTAAATTAATTAGGTGACATATGGGCCCCACAAGACAATGACGAAATTTCTGTAGAATGTACGCTGTGATTTTATCTATACCAGGAGCGCTATGTTTTTTTAAACTAATGATCACTTCGTTAACCTCAATGGGGTCTGTCAGGTACAGTGCCATAGGCTTTAGAGGAGAATCCGTTCTTTTAGCTTTTTGTGCTAGTGCTGACTCTTTTGTATTTAATATTTGTAATGTTTGTTTTGAAAGACTTGGACCAATAGATGTAAAAATCTATTAACTTTATTAAGAGAATTAGCAGCAGTTGCTTCAATGTTGAGTAATTCCGATGATGATACATTTGATTTGTTCATGCTACATAATTCCTTTATAATAATTCCATGTCTCCTTTATATTACCCTTATTTTTGTATAATTTATCTTTGTAATAATTTTGTTTTAGATTTCTTATGATTTTATTTAATGTATTTCTGTAGTTAATATATATATTTCTAATATTTGAATTACAATTTATTATTGATTTTTTATACATTTTGTCTCGTTTTTGTATTGATTTAATTACCCCTACAGTAATCCAAGGTTTTAAAGGTCTATATTTCTTATTAATCTTTCTCTCTGTAGTATTGACATTAATAATATCTCTTAATTTAGTTGTTAATATTACTGCAGCGTGATTGACATCTGTTGTAGAATACAAATCACTCCATGATTCCTTCTCCAAACACTCACCCATAGTACTGAAGTCAAAGCTAACCTTACATAAATCTAAAGTTTGCTTGGGCACAGATGTACTGTCAATATACAAAAGTATAGGTGAGTGATCAGTCAGTTCATCAAATACATAAGTTTGGACTTTAGAAGTGGCTCTAATCATAAAATGATCGAGGCACGTAGTTTATCTAGTGGGACAGTGTATCCCCTGCCTAAGCCCGTGATTAGCCATTAAATTTTAATATATAGCAGCATTAGTGCTTAGATTATTAGGCATAATGTCTAGATTTATATCGCCAGTCACAATAACAGTTTTATTTTTACTTAATGTGTTTAAAATGCAATTTAAAGATATATATAGGAGAGCGGAAATTTAAAACTGGGTGGGCGGTATGTACAGACAATATATACGCTATTCGAAAGACTTATCACAATACAATTGCCGTCAGAACAAACCGGTTCCGTAGACGTCGCTTTAAAGACTTCACGAACGTACACCACAACTCCGTCATTCTGATTTAGGGATATTTTTGATCTAAACATTTTATAATCATTAATAGATGGCGGTGTAAAGTGTTCATTTGTCCAACATTCTGTCAACACTAAAACATCCATCTTTACTTTAAACTTAGTTAGAAACATTAGAAAAATATCGAAATTAGCACTAATGCTTCGTATATTTACAGTAAGAATCAATAAAGAATTATTTTCGGAGTAGGATATCAACTGTACACAGTCTGAAGGCTCATTTAATCTTTTACATTCAATGGTTTCATTGTCAACTTCATTTGCTAATTTAGTATATAATTTATTAAATTTTGTTTATAAATAATTTCAAGTCACGATTTAGTAGTAATAAGTGGGTAGTCTTATAATTTAATATCTTTAATAGACCATTGTTATCATAAAAACCTATACATAGAATATTTTTAGAACATCTTAGAAAATTAATAATGTGGCCATAGTGGGTAGTTACATAAACAACGGAAACTTGAATATTGTGTTTATAATAATAATATGTTTTGTTTAGACAAATGGTGTAAGTTTGTATGTAGTGTTTATTGTAATATTTTACGATTAGTATGAGTGTAGTGTCGATAATGTAAGGTATGTATAGGTGAAAGTGAAATATTAATGTGCTTAAATAGACACCGACATCCATTATTTTACATTTAGTCAATACATAGAAATAGTAATGGTTACTAGAACTTAATAACAAACGTGTACAATATGTCCCTTTATAACAACTATTCCAAAAAAGCGACCATAATCTGACAATGTCTACCAAAACCAGTTAAGTTGTGAGTTTAGGTATTGTGTGTAATTGTGAGTGTAATATCGATAAAATAGTAATAAAATGGTATAATAACAAAACAAACAACAACATGGCACCAAAAATAAGTATGGTCGACCTTATCATTAAACTGTAGTTACAATTTAGGGCTTTAGTAAACTCATTTTGAAGGAGACAATGGTTTTTATGGTAAATAGATTTTTTTTATGAATTATGGCTAGACAAAAAAATTTCAAAAATATTAAAAAAAAGATCGAAACAAAACTCTGTTTTCTTTAGTTAATCTCTCGTTGAAGAATACTCTTTCAGTTTGCGTACTACACACGCCCAGATCAGAACTACTGAGCCTCCTTCGTGACTTAGTAGCCCTGAGGAATGCATCACGCGTCAATCGGCGTAAAAATCTGACAACTATCGGTCTTGGCATTCTGGCTCCGTCTTCCGGCAGCGACGTGGTCACGGGTCGGCGGCGTGGCCCCACGCGTGATACCCAATCAACGTCCCTATCCTCCAGCTCAATCCCTATTTTCTTAGCTACAACGAGTACTATGTGCTGTACATTTTCATTGGCAGTCTCAGGTATTCCAACTATCTCGACTTCATTACGAAGATTGGACTGTGCTTGCGCATTCAATTCAGATTGTAATTGAGTTACCGTAGTACGTAAAATTACAATCTCTGCCTCTCGCTTCTCCAGATATATCAAACGCTCGTCAGCAGCACCGAGTTTTAGTACCAGCTCATCCAATCGCTCATATGAGTGGGACAGGGAAACTGTCACATCCTCTAATTGGGCCTTAAGGGCGGTAAAAGCCTCAGTCATTGTTCGAAGCTGATCAGTGAGCTTGGTTACATCCGATTCCGTAGATTCGGGAGTTAGTTCAGTCTTTTTCCGAACAGTGACATTATTAGAGGTAACTCGAACCGGTGTAAGACTATTGTCTCCACCCTTTTTTTGCGTAGCACAGCAATCAGGACACCTCCATTGCTTCTTGCGGTCGGCAGTCAGAGTTGTAACGTTGATACATAGCGTACAAAAGCTTTTTTCACAGACAGTAGACATACATCTAACTAAGTGTGGTTCCTTGATAGTTTTCATACACCCGGCACACTTCATACTGATTAAAAGTTAAAAGCAAAGTTCTGGAGAAAATGGGAATAGACAAACTGACAAGCCCTCGATATATATGTGTAATGTTTGTACTTTTAAAAACAATAGATCAAGCAATCTCTTTAGTCGCTAATAAACGTTCAAATAGCTGAGATAGTTCGGGTTCGCGAGAAGAATGTCGTAAGCGCCGTAAATAACGCGACGCTTACGCGTTGTAACGAAACACTCGCACAATATATGTTAATGACGGTATGTGCAGTTTTAACCGTAAGATCAAATTGTCCAATATTGAATGTTTAGCACTGTGTATCGGTTCACACACTGATAAGGTTGATGGAAAACACTTTCAGAAATGATAAGTCCACCACAAACACTAACTAAGACACAGTAAAAATAATAACTTTAACACGTGAGTAATTGCGTGTGTGATTAGAATCACGGTTGACGAACGAATGACATATTATGTTTCAATATTACTACAATAAATATTTACCTTTCATACACTTGTTTTGCGTGAAGAATAAATTGTATTTTTTAAAAACCTATGATTATTAATTAAGCTATTACGTGCATCTCCATATATTTCTACAGACATAATAAAAGTGACAAAACAGTCACAGTGACAAAAGTCATAAATATAATTTCAATTTCGAACTTTTATGTGTATCACTAACCATGCGTAACAAATCTATTTACTTCCGCGCAAACAATATATCTATATAGTATATGAGGCTTTGGCTGGTTGTATTTTGTTAATAAAATTGGATTATATTGATTAAAAAAATTGTAATGTATGTAGATAATATGTGAGAAAATTACAATAGCAGTTACAGATATACTTGAGAATAACATGCAGACAGTAACAGGGAACAACAGTAACCATATCAATTTGCAACTATTGTCTATAACAAATGTCAACACAGCTACATGACTGGGCTGTCCTGAAAGTGTGAGGTACCAGATTTTTCACTAATGAATATCTTTCCATGTGTGACCCAGCAAAATTAAAATTGATTCATTTTGTAGCATCGCGAGCATAAAAGAATAATCGTTTGTTCTTAACTGACAGTTTACAGAAATGTAAATTCGCTGCGCTCGTGCTGAGGTGGGAGGAATTTCTCAACATGTGTGCATTTTTTTCACTATGGCATACTTGGTCGTGACATAGACAATAGACGGATGGCAGCTGGCAGATGACAGTTATTAGCAGCCTAGTTCTCTGATTACCTCCCTTTCCGAATACAGTTAGTTTAATTTTATGGTTACTATTTATAATGTAAACTACAATTTAAAAAATAACAGGAAACTACTCACTGTTTTCGATTTCTAATATCTTTAGATATCCAAATCCGTATGATAATCCAAGGGAGTCCTCAACCAGACAAGCATACCAGCCTTCATCTTCCTTGTTTACGTGATGTATTGTTAGCCGTTGTGGTGTATCTGCCAGATTCTGGCTCTATAAGTGAATGATTAGCTGTCATTAAAGTCGTATTTCGATTTCATGTTTTTGTTCAATTTTATTGAAATTGTTGCAGCGATTTAATTGTGAAAATATAACAAACTGACTGAGTTACTTTCGAACTTATAAAATTATGTAGTAGAGATAAGCGATGAAAAGTTTACTAAATCTGCCTTGCTCCGAAAAAAGTCCTATTCGTCCATTAATTTATATCATCAGCTATTACGTAAGAAAATACGAACAATCTCAGATTATAACTATACGAAGCGAAGATCAAATACATCAATTAAAACTGCTGAAGTGACTAGTATTTGTAAAAACCATCACTAAAATGATACACTTTTACGATATGAAACTAAACATTCTTGAACTTTTGTTACGTTACATTTTCAAGTTATTAGTTATTGTGTATTTTTTGGAAATCGCCTTGTGTCCTCTTCAAAGTACTTTTCATCAAATATTTAATTTTGAAACAAGTGCTCAGAACTACCATTACCACATGAACTCTATACAGATCCACACTTTAACATACACAAATATTCTCAACAGACAGACACACATAATATATAGATGCCTAATTCTAAATTACTTACGATTTACCACTCTCAAATTTAATATAATATACCTAGAAACCACGTCTACTCGAGACCTGAATAGTATAAATGGATAAGACACTACATTCCCTCCGTGAAATAGACAACATTAAAATAGCTCGCACTATTGAATGTGAATGTTCTGAACTTGCAAAACATATTACTGTTAATAGGAATGACTTGACAATTGTTACACAAAATATTCGGAGCAAATTTTCTAACTTGGATGACTTCATACTTACGCTATCCACTTTTGAGTTTCAAGTAGACGTCATTATTCTTACTGAATGTAGACTACACGTTAACAAACCTATTTCGCAACTCAGTGGGTATTACTCTCATTTTACAACACATCTGTTGAACCAAAACGACGGGGTTGTAATATATGTCAACAACATACTTAGATCTAAAATTATAGAAATAAAACTCGCCCAGGCGTCCTGTCTCCAACTAGACTTACTAAACAACGTAATTTTAGGTATCTATCGTTAACCATCAAATTCAAATACAGAGCCTTTTGTAAATTCACTCGGTACACACCTTGACACTATAAAGTCACAAAAAACATAATCATAGCAGGAGACATCAATGTTAATATTAAACCCAAGACAACAGAGCTACCTCATGATCGCTATAACAGAATACACTATCTCAATTCGTTATCCCAGTATGGAATACTACCAGGCCATACCTTGCTAACAAGAGACCAAAATTTCTTAGACCATTTTATGCTTAAATTAAACAGAAATAAGGTATCTGCTTCAATTGCCATTATGCATACAACCATCACTGACCATTACTGTGCTCTGTTGGCATTTTCAAAATTAAAAAATTATAAGGTTATAAAGAAAACAACCACTAGCATAAATTTTGAAACAGCTCTCAAGCATCTACAGGAAGATAATCTTGCAGAATTATTATTTTGTGGCGACCCAGTTGTATTAACCAACCTTCTCATAAGTAATATTTAAATAAATAAATAATAGGCGCATTATTAAGCCTTGAATAAGAGAAGGCATATTACGCTGCATAAGAAATCGAAACTAGCTTCAAAAACAATTAAAAAATGATAAATACAATGAAATACTAAAAATAACATATTATACAAGGTATCGAAATTATTGCAATAACTTAATAAAAAAATTGATAAGGAAATATGAAAGGGATTTGATTTCCAAATCAGTAACAAATAATAAAAAGCTCTGGAAAAACATAAAAAACATAACTTTTACCAACAAGTCACTTAACGACACCGCACCATTGTTAAATTTTAAATCGACCTCTTTAGAGTCAGTTAATTACATAAACGATTATTTTGTAAATATTGGAAGGCATCTGGCAGAAAAACTTCAGCCAGGTGTGAACTCATACATTCCAACAAATAATCTGCCTTCTCGGCTAAATTCCTTTGTTTTGCTGGATACAGACATAGATGAAGTCGAACGAATTTTGATGAGCCTCAAATCTGATAGTTCTCCTGGTTGGGATAAGATCTCAACCAGATTTCTTAAGTATGTGTTAAAGAAGTTGCTCCAATTATAACTCATTTGGCAAACCTGTGCTGTGAAAAAGGTATATTTCCTGACGCATTGAAAATAGCCATAGGTACCCCAGTTCATAAAGGGGGAGACAGAGACGATATAAATAATTATAGGCCAATATCAGTCCTACCTGTAATATCAAAAATTATCGAAAAACTAATTACTAATAGACTTTTAATATATTTAAAAGAATATAACATACTATCTGTGTCACAATTTGGTTTTCGACAGGGTATATCGACTGGGACGCAGTCACCTCACTGAGTACATTGGTGGTGAGAGGTCTTGATACTGGAAGCAAATGTCTTGCGGTATTTTTAGATCTCAAAAAAGCATTTGACACCGTCTCTGTCCCAATCCTCTTAAGTAAACTGTATTATGTTGGCGTTAGGGGCACAACCTTCAATTTATTTAAAAGCTACCTTTCAAATCGTAGACAGAGGGTGAAGGTGGGTGAGTGTGTTGGAGATGATGCTGACGTTACATATGGTGTTTCCCAGGGGAGTGTATTAGGTCCCACGTTGTTCTTAATTTATATAAACGATCTCTGTAACCTAAAAATAGAAAATGCACAGATCTTCTCATCTGCCGACGATACTGCTATAGTCTTCACTGGTCGTTCATGGCATGAGGTTCAACACAATGCTGATGGGGGAATGGCTACAATAGCGACGTGGTTAAAAAATAATTTACTGACCCTGAACACCTCAAAAACGAACTATATGTGTTTCAGTATCTATAATAGTTCCCAGCCTGAAGACTTTAATTTACAAATACGTGTGTGTACTGATAGAAATAATTTATGTACATGTCCAAAAATCAACAAAGTGTCTCAAATTAAATATCTTGGTGTGGTTATTGACCAGACATTATCATGGTATCCCCAAATTGAACTGGTTTCTAACAGAATTAGAAAACTTGAATGGGTATTATAGACAGGGCACTACTAGAAATCTCCTGAATGAGATATATGTTGCCTTGGTCCAGTCGCTATTACAGTACTGTATCCCTATCTGGGGAGGCGCGGCAAAAAGTCGCTTCATTGAGTTGGAGAGAGCACAGCGTGCCCTGATAAAGTCGATGTACTTTAAAAACACCAAGTTCCCTAGGGATGGTCTCTACCAGATAAGCAACCTACTCTCAGTTAGAAAACTCTACATACTTAATATTATCCTAAAAAAACATAGAACCCTGCCTTATAATCCGGCTTGACTGTCTAAAAGAAGAAAATACTTTTCTTCTGATTAAGGACACAACCATCCTTTTTGTAAACACCCGTCCTACCCTTGCCGTGGGTGTCGTAAGAACCGATTAAGGGAGCAAATTACTCAGGACAGCACTACAAAGAGAAATAAATTTTGTAATTAACCCTATATCATATATTTTTTCTAATCAGGAATTCAATGAGTTTTATGACTATTCCTATAACAGTAAACAAAGGTTTCTCTCTCAATTCTTTGGTTCTTCGGTAACGTTTAAACGATTTGTAGTTTTGACTCTCCTCACTAACCTTACTTCCTTATCCTTACTACTATAATACTATACATTCGAAAGTAACTTTGTCTGTGTGTTGAGCTTCACGCCAAAACTACTAAACCGATTTAAATGAAATTTGGTAAACACATAGTCTAGAGCCTGAGAAAGGACGTGGCTAATAATAATTGTTCCAAGAAAAACAAGTAGTAATTACCACAATTATATTTCCTACGGGATCACTTTCAAAATAATCCTTCTTCACAGCATAATGCGAAAGTCTCATCCAGTAAACAATATATTTCCGAAAGGCGATAACCTGACATTCAAATATCGCAGTTCCGTCTACCAAAACCGTCACGTTGCCAGCATACCCGTTTAAGATGAACGATTTTAAACGGTCACTATCTAGAATAATATTATCACACTGCATTAAAATTGAAATTTACAACAAAAAAACTTAGAATACTTTGGTTTGAAATAATAACCAGAATATCAACGAGGTGGATTAGAAATAATAAATGTATTCATGAGTCCTCACCATCATCATCTTACACTCTCACTGGAGCCCTGGGTCGGCTTTCCGGCTCTTCCAACTCCATTTGTCTCGGTCTTCGGCATCCCTGGTAGTGAGACCGTTAGCATGCATCTCACCCCTTATCAGAACGTATCAGCACTTTTTGGGTTTACCCTTTCTACGGAGGTAGCATGGTCAGACATGATCTAAACCGCAAAAGGGTTCTGCACAAGCGCAGGCGATTCTCCTGCATTTGTCTGCGATGTCTCGGACATAAAAGTAGCCATGAATACGAAATTTTCTCACGCAATCATTCCCGCAAAGATAAGGAGAGATAAGATGAATATGCTGCGATGTACGCAGCATATTGAGGACAAGCCTAATGATAACTTTTATAGAGTTGTCTCTTAAACCTAACTGGAATTTTGGGGTCATAATTACACCTCACGCTACTTGACCCACGCCATCAATATCCCCTCGATATCACAATCAATGTGATCGGACACGTGAAATACAGATAGCAAGGATTTCACATGGTCATTGGTCACGTCTGGCTCTGTTTAAAGCTCTCTTCGTGGCGCGCTTTGCAACTCTGTACGCATTGTGATCTACAGATACGTCTCTGGACACTTATCACTATTTAAAGAGGTCTTTATTCACCTTTGTTCTTCTAAACTGTGTCATTACAACACCAAGTATCCCTGCCACATTTGCGTCCACCCCAAGATACATAGAGCAACACGCCAAGCACCGATCTCGCTGAATCAAGAATAGATGAATCTTGTTCCAACTGTCTTGAACCGTTTAGCTCTTAGCACCAGCGCACTTGTCACTGAAGACCAACTTGAACTTTTGGGACGTAACTTCATCGAGCAGCCACCATCTTTTGGGGACCGACACCCCGCCGGGGTTTTCGATGCGGCGGGGCTGTGTGTCGGACTCGAACCGACTAAAAACCACACGGTGTGCCCTCTTTGCGCTTTCTTCTATTTTAGGAGAAATCCAGGGTCATATCTCTCTCTGTACTCCTCCCAACGCCAGCCCGCTCCTGGTGCGAGCTCCGTGTTTGTAAGACCCTCTCTTAGACGACGTCCGGCACACGCAGACGCCGCCCCCTCGCGGATGGCCAACTAATGCGGATGGAGGGGAAAACCCGTCCAGTCGCGGACACACTCAAGGCGGCATGAGGCGCAGATGTTCACACCTCCGCCGCCCGGTTCGCCGGTGGCGGATCAGGTCCGAGTGGAGATCGTCCTCCCGGGTCTTCTCCGATGCCTCTTTCTGCGAGATTACGACTTCGCAGAAGTTCGCGACCGCGATAAAATAGCTCTCGCTACCGGCCATGGAGCGAACGACGACTGGTAGCGAGAGATCTCCTGAGAGGGCCCGGCACTGCGTCGCCCATGTGGGGCAGACTGATGAGCCGAGTCCTCACTACAGTCGCAGTGGTGACAGGCGGGACTCTTTTCCCTCCTAGCGACCGAGTGCAGGTACTTCCCGAAGCGACCATGCCCGGAAAGAACCTGCGTCAGTCGGAAGGAAAGAGTCCCGTGCTGCCGCCCTGCCCACTTGAGGATGACCGGCCAGAGCGTCTCCACGGTGGCGAAGCCAACACGTGGAATCTCCAGCAGGATCGACTAACGAACCATCGTGGTTCGGCGAGTGGCTTCGCGCCACTCGCGCACGTCCTCAGGCGGAGGTCGAAAACCGCTCTCCGCCCGCTAGTCAGCCCCTTGCCGATAAACTTCGGCGAGCACTTCCGCCTTCAAATCCCACGGGGGTGTTCCGGCCAAGGCTCACGCCGTTTAGGTCGATACAATGCGGTACCCGCGTATGGCTCTATTCGCCAGCGTCGTCTGGACCGCCAGAGGCGTGCCTTATTCGGTTCGGTCAGAGCCGCCGCCCACACCGGTGCACCGTAAAGTGCCATAGACCGGACAACCCCCGTGTACAGCTGCCTCGTCACTGGCTCCGCCTAAATTGGGCAAAAGACGCCCAAGGGAAGTGTTGATCAGCTTTAGAGCAAGCTGAAGTGGCCACCACCCGATTCAACGCTGGCAGCACTCGACGCGTGAAGCCCACAGTCAACATTGTTTTACGCGTCATATCATGATCGCTAAAATTTGTATTCATTTATTTATATGAATATTTTTATTTACATACACCAATTTCTCATAAATGTATTAAAATGCGATTGTCATGATGTATTACATATTTCCTTACATTTATCCCCATATCTATTTTGAATATATCTATTTTTTTAATTATTATTTATTTGGGTAAGTTTGTCTGCACGACTATTAATATATTAACTTTAATAATACCTTGATATCATACCTACAATATACAGCATCGTTTCATGCTTAATACAACCTAGGTCATTACATATTACGCAAGTATAATTCCCATCATCTTCCTTGTTGAGCGTGTCTAGAAATAGTGACCTGCCTTGGGAAAGTGCACCGAAAGACCTTACTATCGGAGTTACACTATTTTTGTACCAAGTAATATTTGGTGTTGGGTTCCCTGCAAATAATAATGAAATTGATTTGAACGCTTTCGCAATGAAGATCGGTAACAATTCAGTGTCGACCGCCGTCGACGATCGAGTTGATTTATCTATCAGCAGAGCCAGTGATAGTTTCTGATAGAGCAGTAAGTTAATAAAAGTTACCTTCCGTAATGCAATCTAGTCTTGTTGAGGATCCAGCTGTCAAGTTTATGGCCTTACTATGTAATTGATTTGGAAACTTGAATCTAGGAGCAATTTTAATGTCACTTGAATGATTTTTGTGTAAAGAAATATTCTTGAACGGTCGTTGTACTTTCTTGACTAGAAATAAAGAAAATGCACATGTTATTTACAAGTTTCAGAAATTATTATGATTCTTGATATCATATTTTAGTTTCTAGATGATAACTATTTGTTGTATCAGTTGATATAATGGAATCATGATATTCTAATTTATCGACTGTACAAATACAGTCTCGTGTTTATAGGAAGTTATTTAAACGAAGCAAAAATGTTCTAAAAATATCTGAATATTTAAATATTTGCTGCACATTTCATCTTTTAGTTCAATATTATCAGGATGTACCTGATAATTTCGTACAAGTTTCGGTTTAAAAAAGTAAATTGTTTGAATAAGATATTCAATTCTATCAGCTATATTGATATAGTTTTAAAGTTTACGCTACCTGAAACTTGGCATCTATTTGATGCGAAGTACACAATTGCCAACAGCAGAATAGTTAATTCCATGCGCTTCATTGTTTGCTGTTGATGTAATCTTGTCTATGGAAACTTATTAATCTGAAACAAATGTAATAGATACAAGCTGAAATCAATATTTAAATAGAATCGGGCAAGTGCGTGTCAGGCCACGCATAGAATAGGATGCCGTAGTCAAATACAGTGCCAAGCGATGTCCAATAGATAATTGTTATGTTTACTTATTATTTCGTTAGTTTTGTACGGAGTTTTCCAAGTAAGCACATTTCACAAGTTAGGCCTCTATATCTCCAGAACTAATAAAAGTATTTAAGCCATTATAGTTTTTCTTTAAAGTTCAATACATGGACTACTATCATGAAATTTTACAGTTTTTTTGAGCCAGCCATTTAGCTTTAAGGGGACGCCCTGTTTTGAGAAAAAATGCACTTTTAATTTGAATAACTCAT
This sequence comes from Phragmatobia fuliginosa, assembly GCA_932526445.1. NCBI lineage: Eukaryota > Metazoa > Arthropoda > Insecta > Lepidoptera > Erebidae > Phragmatobia > Phragmatobia fuliginosa. Next base: position 13,732,374 of record OW052078.1, on the reverse strand, counting down.
AAACGGATACTTAAATCGAAAAATGATTTTAGAAACCTCATAATGTATTTAAAAGACCTATCTAATGATAGCCCACACAATGGGGTAGACCCGAGAAAAAGAAACATACACTACACTTTACATATAGGGGAGTCATGAACTACGGAACCCTAAAAATGCCTGTGGTCCTTTTTCAGTGCTATTGTCCTCCGTACTTTGGTCTCTACTCGGCTCTTGTGACACTTGGGAATTCCTAGAAATGGTGACGCTAGCTATTCTTAATCTGACACCGCTTGGATTTCCACAAGACCTTCTAACAAACTATTATTTTGGAGAAAATGAACACAAGTTAGATAATGACACTTTAGCTTTCAGTACACACTGCATAGATTAGGATGATACCTTTACACAGTATAAAATGACTCGTTATTGTATACTAGTTTTTTATGTTTTAAACTATTTACAGATTTATGTAAATATAAATTACTAATGAGGAGTGATTTCAGAAAAATATTTATTTGCATAAATATACAAAACACTTATTTAAAATACTTATTTAGTGGGCAATACCATAAGGAAAATATGATTTGACTCGTATATCTCGTCTAAATTGATTTAGTTGATGTTTTTCAATTGTTTATCCCCATGTTGTGGACAGAAATAAACATTTTGGATAATATTTATTTAAAAATTCAAACTATATTATGTCAAATACATGTTTAAAAGTTCTGTAAAGCAATCTTGTTTTATCCTTATTTTGTTAGTAAGTGTATATATAATTCTAGTCAATATTTACATATTGACTAGAATTATATTTTCGTTTCAAAAAAGGAAAAAGCATATCCCTACTAATATTATAAAGGCGAAAGTAACTCTGTCTGTCTGTTACGCTTTCACGCCTAAACCACTAAACCGATTTTGATGAAATTTGGTATGAAAATAGAACTGAACTTGGGAAAGGACATAGGCTACTTTTTACCGCGATAACCCACATACACGTGGGCGCAGCCGCGGGCGAAAGCTAGTTACATATAAATCTTATTTCTAGGTTATAGAAAATTATTAAGAAAACAGGTGACCAATTATTAGATGCCAATATGGCCAAAAGCGGTTACATGTATTGATTTTATATGTACCGTGAATAACTGGCACCACATTTATAAAAAAATATTTGATCTAATGAGTAATTTTATAAAGAAAATATAATAGCGTTTCCATGCTGCTCTGGAAAGCCAAACTGGTATGAAAGAATGATTTCTGGTAGATAGGTGCACATCCTTTTATTTTAAGATCCTGCCATGCGTTCAACACCATCATTGATGCTTGCGACTGCGATGGCTGCATCGATATGTTTCACCTTTCTCTAAGTTTAAAAACAAAATTCACGATTGTCTGGCCCCTAAACTACAAGTAGTATAGATATGTTTGTTTTTGTTTTCTTTTGTTTTTATAATTTTAGTAAAACGTTATTCCTTTTTTACTTTTTGGCGCGAAATGTAAAATGAATATGTGGAAACTGCTTTGGATAATGTATAATTTATTTGTTTGTTATTGTTCTATATTTTGTATCTGTTTGTTTCCCTAATAAATCAGATCAAATCAAATATATTTTTCTTAGACCACCTAAGGTCGAGAGAAAACTTCTAAGGTTAAAACCTCTTTTGTAAGAAGAAGTTTATGCCCACAAATGAACTGTCAAATGCTAGTGATGATGATACTAGCCATTGGACCATAGTTACTTTATTGTGACTGAGAAAAAACTAAATATGATTTTAAAAATCAAAGCGTATAACGGCCTGTGCATCTTTTGTGAGCTATTCAAGGATGATCGGAATTCACAATCTTTAAATAATGATAAATCTTGTATACAGTATTTAAAGTCTATAATACCAAGCCGAACATAGCAGTTTATGCTACTGTATGTTGGTGAACATCATCGTAGAAATCTGCCATTAGCTGCATTAGCTATTTGTACCTGAGGCGGCTAACGGCCTGTAAGAACAGGAGCGTATCGTAATGTGCGAGGACCGAGATAATGTTTTGCGGCGTGCGTTGCGCGCGGTGTTCCGAGGGGTTTCAGACTACTCCTGTGGAATATGGGACACGACTAGGCCCTCCTTCAGTGTTGCATATAATTTTTTATACCGATGATACAATAGTCACAGTCTCTCGCTGCCGACCGTCAAATACTCCATGACCGGCAGGTATAGGTGTTTTATCGCGGTCACAACATTCTGCGACGTCGTTATTTCGCTGAAGGAGTCATGTCGCCCTGAGTGTGGCCACAATTGAAACTAACGCTAGCTGTTCTTAAATATTGGGATACCTTATTACCTATGGAGTTTCAGTAGTTAAAATGTTAGATGAACATACCTTAGTTTAAACAATGAAGTCTGGATACGTATTGCGAGTAAATAATGAAACAAATGACTACAATAAAGAACGTTGTTAACTAATTGATTTCTGGCAATTAATAAATTATCTGGTAAGTAAGTAGATAGTAACTCTTGAAGTTCTTGTTCTTTCAAACAGCTCAGTTGACAACTTAATAATTCTACTGTTACACTTTGTACTATTACTATAGACAATACTTAAATCACGACCATTTCGAGAGTCTGACCGTCACATAATACATACTGTAACACAACAGGAAAAGGGACAATACAGCGAACCACTACAAAATGTAACTGGAATTCTATTTAATATTCCAATAGCATTAGGTATATAATAATAAATAGCTGCAGTATTTACTAAAGATCTTTAAAATCGTATTTTAATGATTACAAAGGTTCTATAAATACTGTTTAAATACAAAAAATATTTTAATTTATTACTGTCCCTACGACTATTACCAATGATTTTAAAAGTAAATAATACATCTCTATTAGATATACCTTGGAGGGAAATCATTATTTTTTTTATTTTACATCTTCATGCGCTTGTGTATATCTGCGGACTTAATATCCAAAGCATTCTCTACCAGCAGGTGAAACATTGGTTCCTGACGCTGATGTTAACCTACGCTGAAACAAGGTCAATCTTCACTACATTATAATAACATTTTCTTTGCAATTTGAACACCTCTTTCAGCTCTTCCATTGGACTGTGGATATAGTAGAGGAAGTAAATTTAAAATCTCATCGAAATGGAAACCTTGGAATGTAGCATTTAAGTTTAGCGTACTCAGTGGCAGGGCACGAGATGGTTTATTTTTCAAATTAATCGAATAATCGCTAACGTCTATTTTCTATAATATTGGTATCTTGTATAAGTTTTCTTATAAAGTTTGTAGAATGTGAACTTAGCTACTGACTGTTGCTGCTGCTGCTGCCTTGATTACGTCATATCGTGTCGAGAAAAAGCTGGGAAAGTGCTAACGGTGCATTACAGACGAACGGGTGGAGTACTATTGGATGGCGACTGTACTCCAAAAAATAAAAGATCAAAGTAAGAATGACAAATGTATTTTATTAAATATCTCTAATTTCACATACTTTATTTGAAACACATAAATTCAAAAAATATACATAAACGGTGAAAAAAATCCACACTTATAAAATTAAGTTTTTTTGGTCTAAAATTAACTGATAATAATATCGATTACTGTTTAAAAAAATAATTTTCACGTTCGTAGTAACAAAAGTTTCTTACTATGTTTATGATACTATATTACTAAAACTATTATTTTTAAAATAATCTTAAACTAATTTCTTTAAACTTAAAAATAAATCTGCAGAGCACTGATCACGATGGAACATTTTCCATAGAGAATACAAGGAAATAGTCCGAAATAGGTGTTCTACAGTAAATAGCTATAGGATTTAATAAAAAGACTTACTAGATTTAAAAAACGGATCAAAAGTCGACAGAATGAGAATCACATTAAATAAGTGTTAAAGTCACCTATGACCCAGTCAATCATTTTATCCAATCACTATAGTTCTACCATGAAGTTTCTAAAGTCGTACTATGTGAGAGAAGCATTAAGTTATATTGTAAAAAATAAATTCATTGAAGTAGCATTGTACCCTCTTTTACTATCCGTCAGTAGTCAAAAGTGGACTTTCTTTTTTAGGACTTACATTTCTTGAGAGCCATAATGTTTCTGTAACTTGTGAGGCTTCTGACACAGGAGGACTAAGATCAAGATATTCTACGTTTGTCACCTGTGTGAGAATTTTTTCCAGTTCTCTTACTAATATGGTAAAAGAAGGCCGTCCTATAGGGGAGAATGACCAGCATTCTCGCATAAGCAAATATCTGAAATTAAGAAACAAATTCACCCAAAATGAAATAGGTATTATTTTATCATTTTCTGTATGTGATGTTTTTATGGCAAATTCAAGCGAGAATGTTCTGGCTTACAACATATTCTCTTCTAAACCTGACTAACCAAATTTTATAAAAGCTGAGACCTCAACAGTTAGTCTTAAATTGAGAAGTTCTTTCACATGTTTTAAGATACTCACAAGTCAAGTCTGCAACTAGGTGGTTTCTCCAAACGATGTCCAGTTTTAAGATGTTGTAACAGATATTGTCCTTGAACAGATGGATAAGGTGTAGCACCCAGTGTTACTATTTCCCAGACGAGGACGCCAAAGGACCAGCTGTTGAGAAAAAATGTATTTCATTTTGACATATAGAGAACAATGACGATATCATAGTTGATACAATTATTAATGGTCCTGAAGTATTTTATTTTAAAAGAATATTAAATAATTTCACTGGGTTTACGATATCGTGTGCTAATTGCAAGTGAGAAATGTGTGTTGTGATGAGTACAGTGTCTTCAGAAAGTTTTCCATTGTATTTGTAAACAATTTTGTGGAAATAACGTTTCCTTGTCTCACTCTTCGATGCAATGGTATTGTTTGCTAATTCCATACTTTACCAGAGATACCTCAACAATTCGCTACGAGGCTTCCAAAACAGACCAAAATTTGATCGAGTCAAAGACCTTCTCTGGGCCTGATTATTACTCTTCCATCTTCTGTATAATCTGCCGCAATGTGTTAATGTCGTCTATGGTGCCAAATTCGTCGAGACTTTGCGCAAGATGGTTAGTGACTATTCTTGTAACAGCTTGTAGACGTGGCTTGGAAGGAAAATGACTCTATAGTTTTTCCACCAGGTCTTGTCACCTTTTTAGTGAAAATAAATAAATAAATAAATCATTTATTCAGAACAAGTTCAGTTTTACAATTATTAAACCCACCAAACTGCAGAACAGTTTGTCGGCGGGATTAGCGCTTGTTTTTATACATTGTTAGGAGATCCTTAGATTAAAAACTAAAAATAAAATACCTAGTACCTACCTTATTACACATTACGGGATTTTTTTATTGGGACAGTCATCCGTAACACAAATATGTCAATTCGTATTAACTCGTTCAGTAGAATACGCCTCAGCTTAAATTTCAGGGAAGATTTGCTAATATTACTGGCATTATTTCTTAGCCAACGAATGTGATTCTATATTGCTGGGACCATGTAAAGCCGGTTCCAAAAATAACGGGTCAGTCACATAAACCCGAATATCTCCCGAACTACGTATGCCATCCTAATGAAACGAAGACTGTTCAATTGAGAATTTAATTATACAGATAAAAAATAAAATAAAACTTAGTTACACCCACAATATTAATCTTAAATTAAAAAAAAACTAAAGTAGTCATATTTTTCTTAAGATTACATTTTTTTTATGATTGTTTTTTTGCTGTTTTTCATCACTTTCTTCATTTAATACTTTGTATTGCCTCCACGAGCTCTTCTGACAGCTTCCAGGCGATTAGGCATGCTGTACACCAAATTTCGGAGCCGGTGCTGAGGAATACCTTCCCATTCCTCCACCAGTGCTTGTATGAGCTCGGGAAGCGTGATTGGTGGGGGGTTTCGACCTTTCACGCATCTCTGAAGCTCGTCCCAGGCGTGCTCGATGGGGTTTAAGTCCGGGCTTCGCGCTGGCCACTGCATGAGTTCGATACCGACCTCTTCAAGGTAGTCATGTACAATTCTGGCGGTATGGGGACGCGCATTATCATGCATTAATATGCCATGCCGGTCCATCCTGGCCATGAAAGGACCTACATGTTCATTGAGGATCTCTTCCACGTACCTCTCTGCATTTAGAGTTCCATTTTGAATGAGCACCAGCTCGGTGCGGGCCTCAGCAGAAATCCCAGCCCAAACTTGTACGGAGCCTCCACCGTACGCCACTTTTTCCTCCACACACGCTTGATGGAAGCGCTCCCCTGGTCTTCTGTACACCAACTGCCTACCATCATGCTTATAAAGCATGAATTTAGACTCGTCCGTGAACATTACCCTAGACCAATCGTCTAGTGTCCAGTTTAGGTGTTCGCGCACGTATCTCTGTCTTGCAATTCGATGTCCCCGTTCCAGTTTGGGGCCATTTGCGGGCCTCAATGGTTTCAAATTTGCTTCAGCAAGACGTCTTCTTACTGTTTGAGCGCTTAAATTGCCACCTCCAAAGCGAATAAAGTGAGTTTTTAGACCAACAGCAGTTTGAAAACGATTTCGGAGCATTGTAGCCACCAGTTCTCTGTCTTCCCTGGCCGTTGTGCATCTTGGTCTGCCATTTCCTGGTCTTCTAAGGTGTGATCCGGTCTCTTGGTACCGCTGAACTACCCGCTGAACAGTCGACAAAGATACACCAATGTTTCTGGCTGTTTCACGCTGGCTCCGCCCAAGTTCCAAAAAAGTTAGGATTCTGGTACATTCCTCTAGCGTGACTGCCATGCTTCACCTCACAGAATAATAATTATGCACGTGGAAGACGTTCACGATAATTTTTTTTGTGACAGAATAGAAATGGAAAGCATCCATAATGACATGAAACAAAAATTTTGTTTTTAAAAATAGTCATTTTTTTAAATTTTGTTTTTCTAATGAAGTTTTTTTCATCAACCAGTTTAAATAATATACTATTAGAAGCGCAACTAAAAAGTCTTTATTCTGTTTTTTATTTCATTGATCTAGCTTTTACAGTTCTGGAGGTATTTCAATTTTTGTGACTGACCCGTAATTTTTGGAACCGAGTGTAGATGTATCGTGTACTTGCTAGTTCTTTTACCGTAATAATTCTTTGCTTTCGATCTAACGAACATACGCTCTCTGACCCTTCTAGTGTTGTAGGTATTTTGTATTTGAACTTCGTACTGATTATTATAAAACTGTTCTAGAACTATCAAGTACCTGACCCGCTCGTGGACTGGGAGAATCTTACACACGAGAAACAGTTGGCTATAATTTTCTTTACAATCATTTTTATTTCATTTTGTCAACAAGGTACTTCATGAAACGAACCTGCAGTGATTTAATACTATCCAAGTATGGTTTAAATGTAAGACCGTACGTACTCAGACCATAGCTCAGCAGTGACTCGGCGAGGGAAAGTAAACTACACGCAAGGTTTTCCTACATAGTGTTGTATTTAAATTATAAAACTTATTTAGTACTGACCTGAGTTTCGCACATACACCGTCAACACGAGGTGTATGTGGTGTCCACCCATAACCCCAATTCATATTGGTGTCCACCCATAACCCCAGGTACTTAAACTTACACAATAATTCCAAATTTGAACAGGTACAGATAAGCATATGTGCGTGCAGGCACGAGTAAGTGCCCCACTATACCTATATCTGCGTTTGTTATGGCTTTTGCTACTAAGTTATGCGGTGAGTAAATGTACATCACTTTAGTTTTACTGATATTTAAGATAATGCCATTACCATGAGCCCACTTTATGACATTATCAAAGTCTGCCTGCATCACTGACCTGGCGTTCTGAATATTTTTAGAAAAATAAATTAAACACATGTCGTCGGCATACATGTATACCCGAAACCTACCCACAACATTACTTACACTATTTACATGCAAAATATAACCTATAGGGCCATAGACCGAACCAGTAGGTACACCTAAATTCACCAAGGCTTTGCGCCCCTCAATCTCTGCTATGGAAGTCTGCAGGGTTCCACCAATAAGATAGTATCTAAACGACCTATTTGTTGGCCCTCTAATGCCTTACTCTGACATGGCTTGAAGCAGCAATTTATGGTCTAAGGTGTTAAATGCCTTTTTGTAGTCAATAAATAAGGCTAAGAGCTGGTTACCCTGATCAAGGCTACTATTATTGTCGTCAGTAAACTGTGACAGTGCCGTCGACGTACTTCAACCACACCTGAACCCATGTTGCGTGTTTTATAATACGCTGTTTTGCTCCAAGAAGGTGCTAATCTGTTCGATCACAATCTTCTCAACAATCTTATCAATCACTGTTTTTTTTTTTTTTTTTTTTTTATTTAAAATAACAGATTTACAAAGGACAATAAATTAACACACTCGCCAAGCTGTTAAGCTTGTTGGCGAGACGCGCTCTTACATACTCTTATACATAAATATCTTAACATGTGTTATTAAGTTATACAGTGCCTGTTTATGTTTTGTATTCACATATCACTAGCCTCGATCCTTTCCAACAAAAGAGCTTTAAATTGAGTCTTAAGTTGACGTGAACTCAACTTAGGTAATCGTCGCAACAAATCAAAATCATTAAAAATACGCGGAATTAAGTATGCTGAATTTCTTTCGCCATAGTAGTTTGTAACTTTTGGTTTGCTAAATTTATTTTCTAATGCACTTCTAGTATTATAATTAGTTTCCACAAGTTGTTTAAATTTATCGCAATGGTAGTGTTCTATGCCTTACATATACTCTATCTTCTTATCTACTGGCAGAATCTTACATATAGGATAAAGTTTCTCATAATTTTTGTTACACAACAATTTGTCTTGTTTCATAACCAGATACTTTATAAGTCTCGTTGGCAGATCTTTTATATCTTTTACATAGCTTTTAAACGTTCGGCCATATACACTGAGCCCATAGCTAAATAAGGAGTCCGCAAGGGCATGGTACACCACTGTTAATGTATTTATATTAACTATACTTTTTAAAACATAAAATTTACCTAAAATAGATCTCAGTTTATTACTAATTTCATAGATATGTGATTTCCAACTAAAATGTGTATCAACCGTTAGTCCCAAATATTTGTAACTTACAACAGATTGTATCTTTTGACAATTACAATTTACTATATTGTTGTGTAAGCAATCGTATGTATGCCCAACTATCACTATCTCCTCTTTGTTTATAACTTTCGCGTGCTTATTGTAGGGTGAGTACACATGCATAAATTTAGTTTTGTTTAGGTTTAAAATAATACCATTATCATGTGCCCACTGCGCGATTTTGTCGAAGTCATGTTGAATGTTCTTTTGTGCTTCGTATATATCTTTAGATGCATACACTAGGCACATGTCATCAGCATACATGTACACCCTACACCTACTTACTACGTTAGCAACACTGTTTACATGCATTACATAGCCTATAGGTCCAAATACTGACCCGGTCGGGACACCGAGATCAACAAGAGTCTCCTCCCCCGAGACACCACTCACTGTTGTGCGTATCTTTCGATTGGATAGATAGCTCTTGAACCAACTCTTTGTGGGACCACGGATTCCACATTCGTCCATAGACTGAAGCAGAATGTCGTGATCTAATGTATCAAAAGCTTTTTTATAGTCTATGTACAGGACAATAAGCTGGTCCCTAGAATTGAGACTCTCATTGACCTGGTCCGCAAAACGAGAAAGTGCTGTCACCGTACTGCGCCCTTTCCTAAAGCCATGCTGTGTGTCAGATAGTATACCATTACCTTCCAGAAACCTACTTATTTGACCAACAATAACCTTTTCTATAATTTTATTTATAATCGACAATATCGCAACAGGTCTGTAGTTTCCATATTCTTTATGACTACCAGATTTGTAAATTGGCCGTATAATAGCCTTCTTCAAATCATCGGGATAAATAGATTGACTTATACACAAATTCACAAAGTTAGCCAAAATTAGACTTAATGGTTTACATAGGTATTTAATGTCTTTGGCTCTTATTCCGTCTATACCCGGTGCCTTATCGCACGACAAGTTCCTAATTATTTTTTCTATATCTAATGGACCAACCTTGTTATACCTAAAACTAACTAAACTTGGATTTACATAGCTTTTTCTGTCTAATATTTTAGTATCACAGTAGTGTTTGATATTCACAATTTATTTTGTAAATGTAGTGGAAAATTTGGTGCATACATTATATATACTATCATCTTTACCTAAATACCTTAATATTGTTTCATCCAGATTAACTTTAGACCTACCTAACCACGAGTTAATATTTACCCATATTTTTCCAAGGTCCCCGTTACATTTTTGTATTTCTGCCTGTCTGTATTTATTTTTTGCTTCATTTATTATTTTATTCACTTTATTTCTAAACCTGGTATACTCCAATCTCTTAGTCATATTTTTAGGAGACTGTTTCCATATTTTAAACAAAGAATCTCTTCTCTGTAATATTTTAAGTAAATACTTGTCTATCCAAGGTTGTTTTATACGTTTGTTAGGTACAGGTGTTACATAAGTACACTCTTTGTAAATAGTATTAAATACTGTAACTAATGTCTTATAAAATACTAAAGGACATGTTATCTCTAATAACTGTGACCATTTATACTCATGAAGTTTTTGTAAAACTAAATTATCACAGATAACTTCTCGTACACTATTCAAACAGGCATTGTTTACCTCTGCGTTCCAGTCTATTGATGCACCAACCGCATGATGGTCCGATATATGCGTCTCGAGAACATAGGCCGACGCGCTTACGCTGCGTCCCACTCGCACCCATAGATGATCCAAGCACGACTTGTTAACTCGTCCGTTCACTATCGCCTCGCGCGTTATCTCTCCGCTAGGTACTCCGCACTGCAGGCCGCATCCACACAAGGCGTTTTTGTATCTCGTCGTGATACTATTCATTTCATCGTTTAGTGTATCAATGTTTGTATCGCCAATAACTATTAAGTTGTCAATGGCTGGAACCGTTTTAATGAGTGTTTCGAGCTGTTGTATAAATTGTATTTTGTTCATATTAGGTGGTCTGTATAAAGCCAATATATGCAAATTACCATTTCGATTTGTTAGTTTACCGTGCAACATCTCCATCGCTGATGATTTAGCGATTTCTGTAGTCATTCCGAGGCCACTCTTCGTATATATTATAATTCCGCCTCCTCTTCGTGTCTCTCTAGTTAAGATGTGTGTTTCATATCCTCGTATTAAATATAGCGGTAGTTCTTCTTGTCTTATATTTATTTCACTTAAAATTAAAATGTCCAATGCATATTTATTTTTTTCTAACAATACTAAAACTTCGTTGAAATATTTTCGAAGCGATCGAATGTTTAGGTATTCTATGTGAATACTTCTATTATTTTCTATCATAAATTTATTTAAATTTTCTATGTTTTGAAACCTTTCGTACTGTAAATCTTTAAATAATTCATAATCAGGTGTTGGATCGAATTTTAATCTAAATGACCCAGTGTGTTCATACACTGTCACAGCTGATTGTGACCTGTTTACCTATTGCTCACTGTTAAAACATATTTTATGGATATCGTTCTCGGATCGAATGGCGCGAATCTTAGAGGTTTCATCTTTTTTTACCAGCACCTTGTGATCCTGAACCCAAATATATTTATACTTATCTTTGAGCATTTGTTTAGCACTCCATAATACCTGCCGCATATGTTTCGTTAGGTTCTTGTTGATGTAAAATCTCTTGGCGTTATTGTTCGATAGGATATCATTGTTGGTAAGGCATGTTTTTCTGTGCTGCATCCACTCTTTTTTAACAGATTTTGATCGCAAGGTTACGACAATAGTTCGCGACCGAGTCTCATCATCCTTTTTTCTGCCTACCCTCATTGTTTCTTCTATGTTCTGAGGATCTAATTTTAGTTTCTGAGATATCTTTTTTACTATTTGCGTAGTGTCTTCGTCTTTCTTCTCGTCTAGCCCAAAAATCTCAATGCACTTCTCAGTTTCTTTTTCTTCCAGTAATATAAATCTTTCTTCTAGTGCACTGTTCATCTTTTGTAGGTAAGTATTTTTATTCTCCAACGAAGTAATTCTTTTCTCCGCATTTTCTTTGAATGTCAACATCTGTTGGTACTGTTCTGCATAGAAATCGACGGTTTCAGTTAGCTCATCAATTTTCTGTTGCGTTTGATATATTATTGCTAGCTTGTTGTTCACCTCGGCTAGCAACGACTCCACCGTCGCCTTCTTAACGTCCACGACAATCTGCGGTGCTGTTGGCTTCGGGCTTTTTTCACTCTCCGTACATACATCACACATTCCACGTCGTTGAAACTGCTTGATGTTTTGAATGCACTTCTTGTGAAATACACCTTCACATAAGCCCTTACATTGAATGGTGTCATCCTTTGCAAGTGATAGAAACAGTTTACACTTTTTGCACTGAACCATAATATTTTTTTATCTCTTTTACTTGTTAGTACAAATCAAAACGTCCGTTCGCAGAGCGCGCACGATCGAACAGTATTTGTCCTTGAACAGAATGGATAAGGTGTAGCATAACTATGCATCTTATGATGGCGATCGGCCTGTAGTTAGAATAATCAGTGTGTAGCCCCTACTTGTAAACGGGTCTAATTAAAGCCTTCTTTAGGAGGCTTGGGTATACCCTCTTTGACAAGCTTAGATTAACAAAATGTGCCAAGATTGGTGAAATGTGGTGTTTAATATTCTTAAAAAGATGACCACACTTCTACTTCACGCTTGAGGAGCTCTCCCTTCGTACAGAACAGCGTTAAAAGCTTTCGGATCAATCGGAACTCCTCCAATACGGGCTTACCTCCATTCTGCTATCAATAATATTTTGTAACGCTATCCTTTGCAGGGGTTTTTAGTTGTCCAAGAGTCATATCGATTTCGTCAGTGCTGACTTCCGGCAGATCTTCACTGCAGTGACATGTTGATGTGGCTCTAGGGTCCTCATATTATCTATATCACTATTATTTATATATTTATTTGCCCAAGGGCAACCATTGATCTGCTCTCTACGAGGCATGATCACTTCGCCTGGTAGAAAGATTTGGTGGTGCAAAATACTTGTTCATAATCGCAGATGTAGAAAAATAGAATGAGCGATACGGCATTGTATGTTGAAACATACTGTCTGCATCTTGACTATGTTTCTACTACTAAATAAGTACACATTGGGAACTGATGAATGTGTTTGATGAATATTTTGTTGTTAGTTTCGCGTAAAACTTGGAAGGTGACTTCATATTATTTGTTATCATTTTACGAAGTCGAAATGTTAAATATTTTTGGGCGATATTCGACACATACGTCAAAGTTACCGAAAAGGATATCAGGTAGTTTTCATGCAAAACAAGCTTTTCTTAAGCAATAGAAAAGAGATTGTTGTAATACTCACACATCAGTTTGTATAGTAAACAGCATACTGTTCAGTGACTCCGGTGCCATCCACCGTACTGGTAACTTTCCTGATGTTTTCTTTCTATAATAGTATTCGGTTTCTATGTTCTTTGCTAGCCCGAAGTCAGCAATTTTAAGTATGAAGTTTTCTGAGACTAGAACATTACGGGCAGCTAAATCTCGATGAATGCACTGAAAACAATCAGAAAATAATTTTAAATTTGAGGAGGGCTTTTTTCTCTTGATATATTTGATAGTTCTAAAAAAAACTTTGAGTTTTATTTAAGTACATTCAACGTTATAGCAACCAAAATTTGTGAGTCATAGTTTGTCTATTTAAATTCTTGTTTAATAATTCAGAAACCTATTCATCTCTTACATGTCTTGATGCTAAATATTCCATTCCTTTGGCGACTTGGCACGCAAAGGATACTAAGTCTTGAGGTGTAAGATTCCGTCTGTCTTCCAAAACATCGTTTGAATATTCCTTTCTGAAAAAGAAATGTGTTTTTAGATAATACAATATGTATCGTTTATAAAAAAATAATGATGAATCATTACATGCTTTTGTTAAAGAAATAAATAACATCTTGAATTCCGCAAGTGAGTAGGTCCTACTATGAAATATATTTCGAAAAACTTTATAAAATCATCAACAAACAGTCTTTAGTAGTCCTCTGCTGGTCAAAGGCTTCTCTAGAAACATTCTAAAGCTTTAGATAGGAGCTTTTGGCCTACTACACCACACTGGCCAGGCAGATTAGTATTGGGTTGTTTTACAGTTTTACTCATTGCTGTAGTCGTACTAAGTTTTTTCCTGTAGTTGGTCCTTAGCGCACCTATTATACATGTAAGGAGGTGACACTCCGTACTTTTAACTTCGCACTATAAAGTATAATGTACAGTTCGTTTTTTGTCTGCCTCAAATATTTCATGTAGCAGTATAAGGAGTAAGAAGAGAGAGAGTAATATTATACATAAAAATTTAAATTATGATAATTATGTTTTATGCAATATTTACTAACCTAATTCCAGGTCGACGTTTGTGCAAGAAATCCCTTAAATTACCATTTGGTGCAAATTCTACAATAACGTAGAGAGGACCACCCTGTGTGCAACATCCTAACAAGTTAATAATGTTCATGTGTTTTCCAACTACTTTCATTATCTCCATCTCTGATACTAGCGACAACATTTCGGCATCAGTGTGCCCGTCTGAAAAATGCAGATTTTTCTTTATATTGATTTCTTATAGGTTTATATACCGAAATAACTGAATACTTAGGAAATTATATGGTATAGTTGATTTTACCTTTCAGCATTTTAACCGCTACTGTAGACTGGCATCGGTTTAATATCCCCACACAGTCTGCTTGAACAACTCTTCCGAATGCTCCTTCTCCTAATACCTCCCCTAACACGACTGTCTCACGAGGTACCTCCCAGTCCTCGTCTAGAGGTAATTCATACTCCGATAACATCTTAGAGTCACTGACATTTTTCTTTACTTCGGAGACCTTTTGCTTTTCAATCTTAATTATTGGCAAAACCTATAGAAATATAAAAGTTAGATTTCATTTTGATTTTAAACATTGGTTGAAATAGTTATAATACACTTTGTTTTGATTTTAAGTAGGTAAGTCGACCGCCGCACATTGTTCAACATTGTTTTGCTGCTGGTACAGAGATTTGATAGACTTTAAATAAAATATAGTAGCCAATAGTTATAAAGTGGCTGCTTTTGAAAATATTAAAACCATGCTATTTTAATTTAATTTCATTTCGCGTATTGACGATTTCTCCGGCACAAAACGTATATCAGATACAATATTCAACTGGAAAACTTTATTAAAAACTTTGTTGCTGAAAACACATGTCCTGATCCGAAAATCAGACCAAAGTATGATCGAGATCGATCTTGTGACGCGGGTGACTACGAGACTTCAGTAGTCCTTCAGGAGTCCGGGAATTGTTTACCGCCTTAAATAACACCCGGACTCTTAAACTTATTTTGAAGCGGCAAGGGGGCTGTCTAACCACTACGTCATTCGTGCAGTTATTAAAACTTCAAATCAAACATACCAATGCTCCAGCAGCTTCAGGTGTGTTTGTGGTGTGTGGTTTCTCTATCGTTATTATCTTACTCCAATACGTTTCAATGATGTCTCGAGCAGTTTCCAGGGCTAGCCGCTTTCGTTTCTTTTCTCTTTTCAATTTCCTGCAAGTTGTTACCACGACCAAAGCCGCAACTATGAGTGATCCAACGCAAACAGCTATTATGATGTAGACTAAAGAAACGACTGGCCTGACTTCTTCGGAGTCTGTTGAAAAAAATATAAGATTTCATTCTAATTTAATTTAACAATAAATATTTTCGGACATGTTAAGTATTTCGGAAATTTTACACACGTCGCCATCTAGTCCCAAACTAAGCGGAGCCTATACTATGGGTACTAATAGACGACTGATATACATACATATGCTTTTCTTTTTGTAATTATATATGAATTTTATACATTGAAAACACTCAAACTCCGAAATAAATATTTGCAGATTATAAAAACATTTCTCCCGACCCGGGAATCGAACCTGAGACCTCTTGATCAGTAGTTACATACGCAAGCCACAAGACCATCAAGGCAGTTTAAATGAGAATAAACTGAAATTTTGAAATAAAACAAACATTTTCGAACTGCAATTAATTTTAAAGTTTACTATCAATTATTTATGGGTTTATTCAAAACTATCAACAATTGGTTCAATGTAAATTTATGTATAATTTAAAAACGGTAATTAGAAAACACTCACATTCTAATATCTCTAAATAGCCTTGTTTCGGGGTTATTCCAAACGTGTTCAGGGCCAGGCAAACATACCAGCCCTCGTCTTCCTTGGTTACGCTATATATTGTTAGCTGTTCTGGTTTATCTTCTGGATTCTGACTCTGTAAGTATATGAATGAAGTCATAACAATACTGTTTAATAATACTTATATTTATTTCATTGTCAATAGGTTACAGTATATGACATTTGAAATATAAAAAAAGTAAAAACTAAAACCCAGCTACGACAATAAACGACGCTGAAAAATTATGTCACAAGTTTTTCAGGACACAATTGTCAACGAAATAGTCGTAGTCACACGTTACATACCATGATACCAAACACGGCATATTTATCTCAAATTTATTTTTTAACAAAGTACTTTATGACCGCTAGAGGGCGCCATAACTAGCATAGCACTAACATAGCCATAGCCATAACCAGGGGGGTGTCACTCCGCAGTTTAGGTATAGTCGACCGCCTGCCTGCCCGTACAGGCAAGCCGGTGTGGCTGTCGCTTACGCACGATACGCGTCACGTTCCTAGCTGCGTCGCTCTCGCACATTATTTAAATTTTTGTTATACTTTTTGATACCCACAATGGCTTCTAATCTTCTAATCCATGTAAAATGTATTGTTCTGTTAATGATGTCTGACAAAAAGGTTTTAGGCGTTAGGTAGGAACTAATCTGTTCGCGTCGTTCGTATGTAGGTAGTAAAAGTACCTACAGTAATTATAGTAAGGCGGATTCAATATCTTTGAGTAATATCAGGCCTGTCTCACTTCCCGTAGGTAGGTAGGTTTAAAAGACGTAAGCAGGTATGCGCGAATATATTGTAATTAAAGTATTGCTATCAACTACCTATTTGGAAAGTAATTTGTTCACAAAAGTTTTAGATTTAAATTATTTTTAAGAGGAGACAATCGATTACGAATACGAATCTTATCTGTTCTGATGATATTAATCATCAGTACAGATAAGAGTTACACTATAGAAAGAGGCGCAATTGTAGGTAAATATAATCGTAGGTGATTCGGCGCTGTGCGATCTGAACTGAACTTAATTATATGACACCGAGGGTCCCTATTTTTTAAAATTACTTTTCGGAGTGAGTTTTCTGTAGTAGTAGTATTATGCATTCTATGCTATATCTAGCGGACAATCAAGACACTTATAACCATACCTCATTTGTCCAGTTATAATAAGTAGTTGAGGAGCTATTAGGGAATAGACGAACATACATACCAACATACATACATAGGCTGTCAAAATCATAACCCTTCTTTGGCTTTGCCGTAGTCAAATTCAAATTCAAAATTCTTTATTCACTTAGGATGCAATACATCTCTTATGACAGGTCAAGATTCTACATGTACATTTATGCCATGTTCGCAAACAATAGGTAGAGCCGGAGAAAAGAACATGGCAATAAAAACTCGCGGCCACTCCTTTCAAATCGCCAATGTTTACATAGTTTTAATGTTTATAAACCTGATATGGGGGTAAGGTGCTGCCACTAATATACTATACACCATGTTAGAGGACTGATGCAAATATAGTGATTAAAAATTAGAACATAAGCTAATTAAAAAAAAAACAACAGCCTCAGTGGGTACAACATAGTAGGAGCATCTACTTACAACAAAGGTAAAAACTGTATGTGCTCAAATATTGGCCAAATTACTGGTAAGGAAAGATTAAATATAAAATATTAATTATAAGATCAAAAGAAAGAGAAGAATGGCCTTTATTCGTCACGTAGAATCTTTACTTACAAAAGTAAAATCATGTTCTTAAACAGTGTGATAACAACATTCACATGAGTAGAATAAAATGATAAGGAGCAAGTAGTCAAATCCATTTTTCTTTATCATTTAAAAATTCGTCAACTGTATAATAACCTTTACGTATTAGATAAGATTTGACTACATTTTTAAACTTTTCCACTGATAGACTTATAACACTAGCTGGTAACCTATTAAAAAATCGCACGGAAAGACCCATGAATGAATTATGCGTTTTATGTAGCCTATGATATTGACCTACTAATTTATGCTTATTAATTATATATTATTATATAATTTATGCTTAGTCGGGTAAACAGTAGTTCTTAAGGTAGTCATTGGACTAAATTACAGTAGTTTAAAATTAACGAAATGCTATTGAATTATAAATACATTTTAAAATTGAGAATACTTAAATAGCTGCTTGCCTGAGATAAGGGTGAACCTGTCTTTCAGGAGATCGCTTGACTGAAATTAAGCTGTTAGTTGGCTGTTACTAATTATACAAGAATTAAATGTTTTTATTAATTATGTAAAATAATAAAATAAAATAATTAAATAAAAAGATTTATTTATTAATAGTAAAGATTAAGTACTGCAAATGTACCAATAAAAGCAAATTTCCAAAGGTAATGGTTGGTAAAGACAGGCCCAACTTTTTAGTATGGTGCTCGAAATATTATCCCATCCTACAGCACAATTATGTTTTAATCCAGATATAGTGTGTAATACTTAATTGAAATCGGTATTTAGCATGACAAAAGAGTTTAGTTTAGATAAAGGCATGAATTTGTTTCATTGTGCGGGGCTCTCGGCAAAGCCCGGTTTCCACCGCGAGCGGAACGGACCCATTAGTTACTCCTTTTACCTCGCAACATAAAACTGCATGCATGTGTTTCCACCAACAAACTCGACTAGTGTAAATGACAACGAGGGCGAAAAGAGTAAAAATGAGCTGCGGACTCGGACCGGGGTCATTAATGAGTCCTTTCAATTCGCAATTGAATTTTACAAAATAGTGTTTCCACCGAAAAAGAGTTGAGCAGAGTGGACCAAACGAGTAAAATGTGTCCGTTGCGTCGCGGTCTCGCCGGCTAGTTTGAAACGGACTCGCTGATATAATAATATATACTTTTTCTTTCGGTATACATAATCACTGTCCTCACTTGATTCCGTGTCACTCGATAACATCGCGAATTCACACAACAAAACACTACCGCACGTAACCAGTTCAAAACTTGAACTGAACTCGCTCTCTGTGCAAATTGACTATTCATTTCTCATTTTCCGTTCAGCTCGTTCCGCCGAGTCCGCTCTGTCATTATCCGCTAGCAATGGCAAACCTCTTTGTTGGTGGGTGTAATATATGCGCCCTTGCTTGACGCATACATACAGCTGTGGGGTGGTTAAGGGAGGGTGAGAATTGTATTATGGGCTGAGGGGTGTTACTGAAGGGTACTCACGGTTTGGTGACGGGTATGAGCGGAGGGCAGGATCTGGTTGTCGGCCTCGTGTAGTATTGTATCGATTGTTCATGGCACTACAGTCTATGTAACACGGCACGGTGGTCAATGAGCTGATTTGGGGTTATTACAGTCGCGTTTACTGTCTGGGCAGAATATAATTTTACACTTATAACACCACGCGTTCGGGGTCCTCACTTTTTTCGTTCTCGTTCTAGTACTCAAACGTCACTCCCCTGTCATTTTGACAAGCGCTCCGTTTCGCAGACGTCCCGCTAGTGGCGGGAACAGTGGGAATGCAAACCTATTTTGTAAAAAAGGATTCCGTTCCGCTTACCATTTCCCGCTCAGTACCCTTTCGCGGTGGAAACCGGGCTTAACTGCCTGTTAGAATTTTTCTGCGAGAGTATCGCCGATATTTTTTGAAATTAAATATTGTAATGAATTTTTTTGTAATGAATTTGACTGCACGGTTGGCCTAGTGGCTTAAGCGGTCGCCACGCCGCTTCCTACTACGCCATGTGTCGTGGGTTCAAATCCCACGTAGGACAACACTTTGTGTGATTCACAATTTGTTGTTCTGAGTCTGGGTGTTCTTTGTGTCCGTTTCATGTATGTTTGTAAAGTCCCCCGCGACACAGGAATTTATATTCCTAATGCGGGAGTTGTCTTTTTAAAAAAAAAATAAAAAATAAAAAAAAAATGATAAAATAGTCTAACAACACTTGTGTCATCTGCATTGTAAACAGGGTTAAAACATAAACTGCTTATGTCACTCTCAAGGCTTTACATGTTGACTTTTGTATAGCTATTAAGTATTAGTAAAACAGTCTGATGATCTGTAAGTGTGGAATTAGTTACTAATATGAGGGAGGGTTTTTTTTGTTTTCTTGATAAAATGATCGAAGCAAGAGCCACTTTGATGGGTGGGGTGTTAGTGTGCAGGTATATTTTCGCTTAATATTTTATTTGTACACCTGTGAGCCCTACGAAGTGACTCTACTCCATCTGTAGGAAGTATGAACAGAATCCAACAACAAAGCAACAATGCAGCATGGTAACAAAATTCAAAAAATTCAAAATTCAAAATTCTTTATTCACTTAGGATGCAATACGTCTCTTGTGACAGGTCAAGATTCTACATGTACATTTATGCCATGTTCGCAAACAATAGGTAGAGCCGGAGAAAAGAACATGGCAATAAAAACTCGCGGCCACTCCTTTCAAATCGCCAATGTTTACATAGTTTTAATCTTTATAAACCTGATATGGGGGTAAGGTGCTGCCACTAATATACTATACACCATGTTAGAGGACTGATGCAAATTATAGTGATTAAAAATTAGAAAATAAGCTAATTTAAAAAAAAAAGAAAAAAAAGCCTCAGTGGGTACAACATAGTAGGAGCATCTACTTACAACAAAGGTAAAAACTATATGTGCTCAAATATTGGCCAAATTACTGGTAACGAAAGATTAAATACAAAATATTAATTATAAGATCAAAAGAAAGAGAAGAATGGCCTTTATTCGTCACGTAGAATCTTTACTTACAAAAGTAAATTCATGCTCTTAAACAATGTGATAACAACATTCACATGAGTAGAATTAAATGATAAGGAGCAAGTAGTCAAATCTATTTTTCTTTATCATTTAAAAATTCGTCAACTGTATAAAGCAGGCACCACACTTCGCTATGCGCTATTCGTTATGCGGGTTATTCGCGCGCATACGGCGAAGTGTGGAGAGTATATTCGCCAATATTCGCTTTATTCGTACGCATCGAATAGCGAATGCACATATACGTCGACTTGTCGGTTTTTTGACACACTTCAAAGGACACGAATAAGGCGAATACACGCATCGACTGCCCACACTTCGGACGGGTAGTGAAGTGCCCTGTGCATAACTAACAATCATAGACTATAAAACAGTTTTTGAAATAGATAAATCAATTAAACGATTAAAATAACCTATCATTTGATCAAAATAATTAGACTTCATTTAAGTATTGTTTTTGTCAATTTAATAAAATAAAAAGGAAATTAAAATAATATGTTTCGTTCGTTCATTGACCATTAAAAATGACAATGCCCTGTGCATAACTAACAACCATAGACTTTAAAACAGTTTTTGAAATAGAATAAATCGATTAAACGATTAAATTAGTTTATTATATGATCAAAATATTTAGACTTCATTTAAGTATTGTTTCTGTAAATTTAATAAAATAAAAAGGAAATTAAAAGAATATGTTTCGTTCGTTCGTATGGTTTCGTTTTGTTCACCATAAAAATGACAATGACACATCTCTACAACACACACATTTGCCTTATTTGATATACCAGTACGAAGTGTGGTGGCGTGTTTATTGTTTGCGCGCATAACAAATATTCGGGCGAATACGGCGTTGACACATAACGAATAGCGAATAACGAAGTGTGGTGCCTGCTTAATAACCTTTACGTATAAGATAAGTTTTGACTACATTTTTAAACTTTTCTACTGATAGACTCATAACACTAGCTGGTAACCTATTAAAAAATCGCACGGAAAGACCCATAAATGAATTATGCGTTTTATGTAGCCTATGATATTGACCTACTAATTTATGCTTATGTCTCGTGTTCACCGAGTGAACGTCACTATTCCTGTGATATAAATGCATATTTTGTTTTATAAACATAATGTTTGCAAATATATATTGTGATGCAACTGTCATAATGCCTATCTCTTTAAACTTTTCTCTAAGGGAAACTCGTGCACCTAGTTTGTAAATCGCACGCACTGCACGTTTTTGGAGAATGAAAATTGTTGGAATATCAGCTGCCTTGCCCCATAGCAGAATGCCATACGACATGACGCTGTGGAAATAACCGAAATATACTAGCCTTGCTGTTTCCACATCCGTAAGCTGTCTGACTTTGCTGACAGCATACGCTGCAGAACTGAGTTTCCCTGCGAGACACGATATTTAACTGTAATTCCCCACTGTAACTTACTATCTAAAGTAATTCCCAAAAAAACCGTTGAATCAACAAAATTAATAACTTCATTGTTTAAAACTAGATTTGTACTGATATTCCTTACATTTGGCAAACTAAACTTAATACATTTGGTTTTTTTAGAATTCAAAAGCAAGTTATTTGATGTAAACCAGTCAAGGACTAATGCGAGGGACCTATTTACTTCGTCAGAGTAATCGTTTTTGCGATTGGTTTTGAATATAAGAGAAGTGTCATCAGCAAATAGAACAATATCGCATAACTTACTAGTAAAAAATGGCAAATCGTTTATATACACCAAAAATAAAAAAGGACCCAGAATTGAGCCTTGTGGCACGCCCATACTCACTGGTGATCCGGAGGACCTTATTCTATTAATATCAACATACTGTATTCGCTCACTAAGATAAGAAGCAACAAGATTAAGCGCTGTACCTGTTATGCCATAATGCCTAAGTTTCAGCAGAAGTGTACTATGCATCACACAATCAAATGCTTTTGAGAGATCGCAGAAAACACCAATGGCGTCCTGCGAGTTTTCCCAGGCACTATATATATGTTTAAGTAGTTTAGAGCCTGCTTCTACTGTTGAGCGACCCTTTGTGAATCCATATTGTTCACTATGCAGTAGATTATTAGAAATAAAATGTGTTTCTAATTGCATTAGTATGGCTTTTTCAAAGATTTTACTAATAGCTGGTAAAATAGAAATAGGTCTAAAATTACTAGGGTCGCTTTTTGAACCGGCTTTAAACAAAGGAATTACTTTACTGTGTTTCATCAAATCAGGAAACACACCGGTATCAACACATCGATTAAATATTGTTGCTAAATGTGGTGCTATCTTAATAATAATGCCATTAATTAATTTAACAGAAATACCCCATAAATCTGCTGTCTTTTTAACCCACACTATAGCAGCCTATTGAGATGCTTCTATATCATTGCATTTATCTATTCTATGTATAACATTTAAAGGACCTTTTATATAATAATCAGTTAAATAGAAAAAGTTCATAAATGGTAATTTCTAATCACTATTCAAAAGAAAACAAGTCGTTACCTTTATCGTATTGCCCACAAAAATGGGATCACTTTCAAAATCATGGTTTTCCAGGGAGTAATTTGAGGGTCCCATCCAGTATAGATACGGTTCCAGATCGGACACAGGCGGACATGTAAAGGTCACATTTTCGTTTACAACAGCTGTGATGTTGCCAGGATATCCTTCTTTAATAACCGGTTTTGAAAGAAAGCGTGCTAGAATAAAATTATTACAATTGATTGAAATGTTAATTTGTCTGAATTAATTAACACAAAAAATCTGAAAGCTGTTTATTTCAAATAACAACTTAAATATTCAATGGATCTGTTAAAAATATATCCTCATATTTTTTAAATACGTTTTAGGAATGAATATTTTACAAACTTCCAAGTAGACGGTAATATACGAGGACTGTTCAAAAAGTATCACGAATTTCGAGTTTACGCGGATATTTATTTTTTTATTTTTTGTAGCGTTACGTTGGTACTCAAGTCCTTTAAGCTGACAAGGTCGTCCACTTTGAATGCTGAGGTGATTTTTGACAGTTGTTTTGTTTGTATGTGTTTTGGCTCGTCTTCGATTTTAGTCTATTCCAAAAAATGGATTAAAGAATCTGTATAAAATTTTGTGTGAAAACCAAAATAAAATACGCGGACGCATTCCGAATGTTGATTGTGGCATATGATAAAGCTACCTTGTACCAAAGCAACGTTTATCGGTGGTCTAAAATATTCTCGGAGGGCTGAGAAGATGTGAACGACGAACAGCGTGCCGGATGCCCAAGCACGTCAACAACAGACGAAAACATTGATAAAGTGAATTGGCCAGGCCAGGCCATTGGCCAGTTGTCGAATCACCGTTAGAGGAGTTGCTGAGGACCTAAACATATCGATTGGCTTTAGTAATTCGATTCGTCCGATTTGATCGACTAGGACTTCGCGTTCAGGCGCCCACACGGGGCAGTCCTCCAGCGTATGCTGCGCGGAGTCCCAGTCAGCTACGCAGTGGTGGCATTGTGCCGTCATCTCGCGTTCGATCCTATTCAGATACTCACCGAAGCACCCATGCCCGGTGAGCATCTGAGTCAGACGGTAGGTGACGCTACCTCCCTCGCTATCTATCCTAGCTCCGAGGTTAGGCAGAACAGCACAGACAGCGCGTTGGCGCGTATTGCGCGGCTGCTCCAGCAAGACCCGCCACTTTGCCAGTGCCTGTTGGAGAGGGTTCCACCGCATTTCGAGCTCGTTCTGGTCTTCCACGCTTTGACACCGGCGGACAGTACGAGTCTGGTCTTAGACCTTCGAGGCCATATCCGCCAGCATCCACGTACGATCCGAATAGCCGCTACCCGCTGCGCTGGATTGAGCTTGGCTCGGCAGTGGGAGGAGATCGCTAAGCGCTTGGTGGCGCCCATATCGGTGCTCCATAGAGAGCCATGGATCGTAAAACCGCACCATAAAGGAGACAAACTTCCTAACGCGGACCCCCTAGATTAGGCAATAGCCTCTGTAGGGAGCCTGCCCGGATTCGGGGGATCATCCACTCGAAATGCTCTTCGAAGCTCCATCGACTGTCCATGGTGAGGCCGAGATATTTAATGTGTCGGCCAACCTCGACCTCCGTTCCTCCCACTAATAAGTGAGCGAGTAGGAACAGAACAATAGAGCATGCTGACGACGATATCGAAACCATGTTTGAACACTTCTTTCACGTTTCTCATTGGGGATTTTAACAAACACACGAACAGTAGATTTATATATATAAAGATAAACCTTAGTAACAGCTTGAAATATCATACCATAAACCAATAGTTGCGTAGTATGTTCCATACAATATACCTGGTTACATATTACGCAAGTATAATTCCCCTTATCTTCTTCAGCGAGGTCATCTAGAAATAATGACCATTTGCCATAGTGAGAGTCAAAGAAAGGCCTTTTGTCTGGAGATTCCTTATTTTTGAACCAAGTTATATTTGGAGTTGGTTTCCCTGGAAAGAATAATTACAATTCAGTTTTGATTAATTTTTGATCTCACAACTGGGTTGTTGTTGTAAATTGCGAGTACCGCCGCGGAGTGAAGATAGTCTATAAAATTGCGTAAGTTACTTCTTGGGTCATCAGCTTTCTGCCACAGAAAGTCCCGTTAAAATCGGTCCAGACGTTCCAGAGTAACGAGTTCGTTCTGGAACATACAGACTGACAGACTTTTTTTTTTTTAAATTGCCTTTTTGATGTTAGTGCCGTATATATATTTATTATTTTATAACATATTTTAGTGCATTTAGTGAAACAACTATTCATTTCAAATTATATACAGACACTACAATTTTATTCATTTGCATATATAAATAATTTGACTTCTAATAAATAAACGCCAACTTTTATTGTTATCCTCTAGCTCTTTAGGTACGAGTAGCACTGGACTAGACTACTCACTACTTGGTACTGGCCTTGGTGATACTGTTATAAATAAGTTTTTACCTAATTTCCTTATTTCAACTGGTTGTAACTGAACTATCGCATTCTTTAATTGTCAACGTGTTATGTTCATAATTTAAAACACAATTATTCTTCTTTAAAAATCCTTATCAATTATACCATCTTGTGCATAAAGTAGATTCTTTAGAACATAAAACTTATTTTCGAATTCTTTCCCACATATGGAAAATGGTATGTAAACATAACCGTTGGTGGTCGATTTGCCACCAATACCATTAATGGTTATGCGTTCTGGTTGCATAGGGTTGTTCCTGTCTTTAGACACGCACCATATTTCATCACTGACAAAGAGGCTCCCGTGTCAACTAACATTTTATTGTCATTTCCATGAAGTTATTATAGTTACCTACATGATAAAATAAGATTAGGATCGAAAAAACTCCAAATCTAAATTTTGATTGTTTGTCAACGTGCTTTGAATCATTTCTCAACTAATCTAACAACTAATTATTATGCCTGTTATTGCGATTATAGTCTCTCGGTTTCGTCGCCTGACCGTAAACCTTTTGCGCGATCTCGGTAATAAGTCCTAAAAGGCACCTGATTCCAGGAAGATGGCGGCGGGGTCGTCTTATAGTTACGACTCTGAATATAAATACGTCCTCCTGGGACCTTCTTTACCGTCCGCTTGAGATATAGTCAATTCCACAAATAAGTCCTCAAGTTTCTTACCAAATTCCTCAATGTTTTGTCGAGACTGCAATAGTTCCAATTGAAGCGCCGTGGCAAACTGCTTCGACACCAAATGATTTTTCATATCCTTTATAACGTCTGCGGAAGTATCATAATTAGATGCCAAACATAATTTTACACGTCGGGATATGCGAGTTTTAAGACCTAAAGATATTATTAAAGGTCCATGTGCTTTCATAATGTTTTAGCTATAAAACTCAAGAACATCTATGAATGTTAGTACATTCCTCCTCTAATGTCATCACAGGTAGAAGAGAAGATGCAGTTTTCATGTCAAACTCAGTCATGGTGTTTACGGTACTTAAACTGTGTTCGTTCTCTAAACAAAAATCTGAATTCTTTGTTAATATGACACTGTGTCGACACAAATAACAAAAATATACTTTAATTCCTCCTGCTTAACATAACTTTTAGACACCTTTATATCTATTTCACTACGATATGTAATATATTAAGGGTTGAAATGGTATGAAATTGCCGATTTGTACTGAAATATTAAAAGTCGTTTTTTTATTTAACATATTAATTGGATCAAAATATCTACCATTATTATCCATGGCATCGAATAGGAAAGTTATTTATGCATTTGCGATGGAAATCTAGTGATCTAGATTCTACAAACTGTGTGAAAGCATGGTGTACTGCCTCCTGGTCGCCATGTAAGGACGGGATTTAGGTAATCAAACGAGATGTTGATGGTTACACGTTCTGTTTATTAATCCCCTCTCTACCTCAAAGACACAGTCTTATATACTTACTACTAATGTTAACTTACTACGTAACAGAAATATTGTAACCGAAAATTGAATCGGTAATATTGTTATTCTTTGTAATACGATAATACTATTCACAGTTCTGAAAATTTATTTAATTATGGACTTCTAAAAGTTAATTATAAGGATGTAAGGAGGCGAAACCACCATCTTTTGCCCCAAGCCAACCTCACCTGCACGCGGTACGTCCTGCTGAACAACGAACGAGGCTCTGGCGACCGACTGATGGCGGTATATCCATCCAAACTCGTGCAGCTAAATACCACAGACCGGTGATGGGCAGCAGCATCATCGGTAAAATAGGAAACCCGCCTGCCCAGCGTGGCGATTATGGGCATATGCCCATAATCGCCACGCTGGGCAGGAAGGATATCCTTCCATGCAGATGCAACTAAGGCCACGGCCCCCGGTTCCCGGTAGCCCCAGTATTCCTGGTTATGGTGTCGACCACGGTAACGGAGGGGCAGGACTAAGAATCTCCAGGTTACGGGAGGCCACCACAACAGACTGACCCTGGCTACTTACAACGGACGCACGTTACGGCTAGACTCGCATCTGGCACAACTAGATGAAGAACTTGGGAAAATTAGGTGGCACATCCTAGGGTTATGTGAAGTTCGAAGAGAGGGGGAGGACACCATAACCCTCGAGTTAGGCCACCTAATGTACTTCCGCGAGGGAGACCAACAATCCCAAGGTGGGGTGGGGTTTCTGGTAAACAAGTCAATATCCAACAACGTTTTAGAAATTTCCAGAGTGTCGAACAGGTTAGCGTACCTCATTATCAAGCTCACTGAGAGGTATGGCCTCACGGTTGTGCAAATGTACGCACCGACCTCGGTGCACACGGACGACGAGATGGAGGAACTGGAGGAACTGGATCGACATATCGAGGGCCCTCCACTTTACCACTAAGACCCACTACAACGTTGTTATGGGTGACTTCAACGCCAAAGTGGGAGTACAGATTTGCAGCGAATTGGTAGTAGGATCCCATGGACTTAGAGTCAGGAATCATAGGGGGCAAATTCTAGTTAACTTCCTTGAACGCGAGGGGCTCTTCTTGATAAATTCGTTTTTCCAGAAACAGCCCCAACGGAGATGGACGTGGCAAAGCCCCGACGCTATGACTGAAAATGAGAATAACTTCATCATAACGTACAAGAGGCCAATATTCAGAGACGTCTCAGTGGTTAAAAGGTTTAATACCGGCAGCGATCACCGACTTCTCCGAGGCTCTCTGAATATCGACTTCAAGGTTGAACGTGCCCGCTTGATGAAGGCCAGGCTCCGACCTACTCTGCTCCAGACCATGATAGGATCTGAAAAGTTCCAGTTAAACCAGGAAAACCGATTTGCTGCCGTGCAAACCACAAAAGACGTAAACCAGAACCTCAAAAATGTGGTCCGAATCCTCAGGGTGTAATACTTAATTTTTTGTTGTTTAGGAGTTGTCTGTGATTGTCACTGATTACTGAATTTTGCAGTGCCATCTTCTTGTGAATGTAGCTCTCTATTTGGTTATCTGAGCGAGTGCATTTCAAATGGTTCGCCAGTATGCGCCAGATGGCGCTCACTTCTAAAATGATCTAATTTGTTTGAAGCTTGTTTAGAAATGTCATTTGATATACATATATGCTATCTGTCACATATTGATATCGTATGACGTTTAGGTTAGGTGGGGTGTAATTTTTCTGGAATATTCGACTGATTTTTGATTTAAAAGGCGGTGTTCTGAACTAAAAAGATTGCTTCTTTACTTTACCAGTTGTAATACTGAAGCTTTTGAACTTGAAGTATATATATTTGTTAATCTTCAACATGGGGTGAATCCATGTTTGTTTGAGCCCACATATTGTGGGTTCAATGTTTTGGCTGAGGGAATGCCCATCAGCCCAATTCTCATTTTGTGTCGTACCTGTCTGAGGAGGTCGGGCGACGCATCGGCGCATCGGTGATGTCTCACTCACAGGATCGCAGCTGGCTCCATCAAAAGGTCACGTAATTTTACCTTAATTTTTTTTTTATCATCACCTTCTGGCGACTACCAGTTGATTCCCTGCAGACCACCTCGGGTCTGCAAGGCGATCCAGTGTGATTCCATTCTTTTTTTTTTATGTGTGGAAAATCATCATGGACCGTCACCCCACTGGGGGTTACGGCGGGGTGGCGTGTCGGACTTGAACCGACTAAAAACCACACAGTGTGCCCTCTCCGCGCTTCTCCGTTTAGGAGTAGGAGAAGTCCAGGGTGGGATCTCCTTCTAAACTTCTCCAGCGCCTGCCCGCTCCTGATGCGGGCACCGTCTCTGTTTGACGACCCTCTCTTAGGCGGCGTCCGGCACACACCGACGCCGCCCCCTCGCGGCTGGCCACATAATGCGGGTGAAGGGAAAACCCGTCCCGTCCACCCGCGGCCACTCTCAAGGCGGCATGAGGCGCAGATGTTCGCACCTCCGCCGCCCGAGTCGCCGGCGGCGAATCTGGTCCGATTGGATGTCGTCCTCCCGGGCCTTCTCCGCCGCCTCCTTCTGCGTGATTACGTCCTCGCAGAAGGTTGCGACCGCGGTAAATGAGCTCTCGCTGCCGGCCATAGAACGAACGACGGCCGACAGTGAGAGATCCCCTCCGATGACTGCAGTGAGGACCCGGCGCTGCGTCTCCCATGCGGGGCAGACCGCCAGCGTGTGATGAGCCGAATCCTCACTCAGCAGGTCCAGTGTAATTCCTGCTTTAACCTGACTGACCTTCAGACGGATATGTTTGTTTTATCTTGGGTATGTAGAATCTTGAACCCACTGGGAACGTTAGTAGGCCTCATATTTCTAATTGAGGGTAGACGTGAGTTTAGCGGGTGAGGAGAATGTTCTCGTACATTCGCTTTATTGTAGCACTCGATCACGAAATACAGTTAGGACATTGAATAGCAGCCCATGATTAATAATTTTAAATAAGACACTCCACCGAACACGTGGTGCTCACACGAGATGATCCGCGATAACTATACTCGTCAACGACCACGTTCCATTTTTAAAGAACTCACGAACGAATGAACGAACAATAATCATCTAGGGATGGGATAAAATCATTGTCACCTGTGATCCTTGTCTATGACTTATGACATGAACGTAATCGACTAAAATCAATCATTCAATCGCGTTATTATTATTTTAAAGTGTCAATGATTCCCATCCCTGCGGTCACCGGTCGCACGCGCCAGTGCCCGGTGTTGCGTCAGTGTCTTACCTTCAGACAGACTTTTGTAAGTAAAGATTCTACGTGACTAATAAAGGCCATTCTTCTCTTTCTTTTGATCTTATAATTAATATTTTATATTTAATCTTTCGTTACCAGTAATTTGGCCAATATTTGAGCACATATAGTTTTTACCTTTGTTGTAAGTAGATGCTCCTACTATGTTGTACCCACTGAGGCTGTTGTTTTTTTTTTTTTTTTTTATTAGCATAAGTTCTAATTTTTAATCACTATAATTTGCATCAGTCCTCTAACATGGTGTATAGTATATTAGTGGCAGCACCTTACCCCCATATCAGGTTTATAAACATTAAAACTATGTAAACATTGGCGATTTGAAAGGAGTGGCCGCGAGTTTTTATTGCCATGTTCTTTTCTCCGGCTCTACCTATTGTTTGCGAACATGGCATAAATGTACATGTAGAATCTTGACCTGTCACAAGAGATGTATTGCATCCTAAGTGAATAAAGAATTTTGAATTTGAATTTGAATTTGACACTTAACAGTGTTGCCAGCTAAAATAATCGATACGCCGACAGGTATAAACTGTGCTTTGTACCTAATTCTTTTTTTATCTAACCACTTGTTTGTAGTGCGGAGGGTCCCTAGGTGGCCCAAAACACAATATTTTTTTTTATATAAAATGTATAAACCTAACTTTATACTTTTATCTGACAATCCTCCTTTGTTTTTTTGTGTAATGACACTACTGTAATGGAATCTAAATATTGTAAACTGATAATACAATTCATTTATTTATAAAATATATATATATATGTGATACCGATCATACAATGGTTTTCTTTAAAGTGTTCCCTGAATGCCCCATAAATATATGCACACACACCCCCTTCATTTCTATTTCTTTGTTTCTTTTTTTATATACTATCAATTTTTATTTAAATCTATTAAGGTGCCCTGGGCTTATGATTCTACCGCTGATCTCGCAGGTGTGTGACCTCCCTAACAGGTTAAGAGGTTACAAGGGAAGAAGGCGCGAGATTCTGCGAATTACAGCGTAAAAGCAAGAAGTCGAAACTTTCAGAGGGGACTCTAGGGTTGATGAGGGAACGGCGTGAAAACCCACCCGTCACTTCGTCGGCAAAAAGGAGGCTGAACAGAGCAATAAGCAAGCTCGTACGACACGACCTCCGGTACTTCAATGCAATCTCCATCAAAAGAGCAATCGTGTTTCCCTGCGGAAAGTGGAGAAGTTGTTTCCCTGGCGATACATCCAAGTGATGAGATATCTCTACGATAAGCGCACTATATCCGTCCAAGTACAGAACCAACAAACAAAGCCCATACCATTGCATCGAGGAGTGAGACAAGGGGACATTATTTCCCCGAAGTTGTTCACAAATGCAATGGAGGATATGTTTAAGACGCTGAACTGGAAAGGACGTGGCATTAACATCAATGGCGAATACATCTCTCACTTACGATTTGCGGATGACATCGTCATAATGGCAGAGACACTGCAGGACTTGCAACAGATGCTGAATGACCTAGCTGATTCTTCTAATGGCAACGGCCTACGGATGAACTTGGACAAAAACAAGGTCATGTTCAATCAACATGTACTACCGGAACCGATTGCAATACACGGTGTGGCTCTCGAGGTTGTTCAAAAATATGTCTACCTTGGGCAGACATTGCAGTTGGGTAGGAATAACCCCGAGGACGAGGTGAATAGGAGAATTCAGCTGGGTTGGGCAGCATTTGGAAAGTTACGTCGAGTCTTCTCGTCGTCGATCCCACAGTGCCTAAAAATGAAAGTTTTTAATCAGTGCGTCCTACCTGTCATGATATACGTTAAGTGCTCAACGTGCTATGGAAAGCGCTATGCTTGGCGTTTCTCCGAGGGATCGTATCTGGAATGAGGTAATCCGTCAGAGAACTAAAGTCATCGACATAGCCCACCGGATTAGCAAGTTGAAGTGGCAGTGGGCTGGCTATATTAGCTGCAGAACTGATGACCGTTGGGGTAGAAGAGTTCTGGAGTGGAGACCGCGTCTGGACAAACGTAGTGTAGGACGCCCATAGGCTAGGTGGAGTGACGATTTGCGCAAGATGGCTGGCAGGAGCTGGATGCGAGAAGCCCAAAATCGATCAAAGTGGTGTGCAATGGGAGACGCCTATGTCCAGCAGTGGACTGAGATGGGCTGATGATGAAATGATGAATGAAAAAGTTAATTGGATCTTAATTTTGGGTATTGTTAGTTGATCTACAGATTTAGGTATAATAACAACTTTATGTTGACTACTCCTGGATTCTACTCATACTTTCCATCAGGCAGAGTAGTCATTTTGATAATCTTAAATAAATGAAACAATTCAATCGTCGACGGCGAGGCATCGATGAAAAGTTCGGTGCAAGGGTGCCTGTTGACAATCGAGTTGATCTAAAATAAACTCTCAGTAGAGCCAGTGATAACTTTCATTACAAACAGCTTAACAGAATGACATATTTAGACCGTTTTAGGAGTAAAAGAAACCTTTTGGGCCATCAGACTTACTTGCCGGAATGCATGGTATTTTTATTGATGATCCAACTTTTTTCGTGACCCAATATTCGGGAGCCGAAGACGGTATTCCCTCATCAATTTTGACATCACTTATATTTTCTTTATGTAAAGGAATATTCTTTAACGGTATTTGTAGTCCTTTGTCTGGAAATAAGTACATACATATGTTTTTACAAGTTACAGATGATTCGTGATACCGTATTTTAGTTTAATTTAATTGGTGATAACTACTTATACATATAGTCGGTTGACATATTGGAATCATGATATTCTAATTTGTCAGCTGTTCAAAAACTGTCTCATGTTTGTACGGATTCATTTTAAGGCAGCAAAACTTGGATTTTTATAACTTTGCCACTCCACACCTATAAGTTAATATTAGGTACATGAAGCATTCTTTTAACTCAATCAGTTTTAAGTAAGTAAAGAAAGAAAAACATGCAAGTATGCTATCAAAAGGTCACTGTGCCGACTGTATTTTACTTACAGAAAAGTAAGTAAGTACGGTTCATCTGTCCAGTAAGTAAAAATTGAAAACGAGTTTCTAAATGAATGCATGAATCAAAATGAACCTTTGAACCAAAACTTTGCTATAAGAAAGTAAATTCTTTAGATTTAATACTCATTTAACTATCAACATATGTACCAACATAACTTTAAAGTTCATGTTACCTAAAACTTTGCATTTGTTTGATGCGATGTGCACAATTACCAACAACAGAGTAATTAATCCTTTGCGCTTCATTGTTCATTAAATATATCATTTCTTAATGTCCACTAATCTGAAAGTTGAGAAAATAGTTTTATACTTATTTATGTATTTAAACTGAATGCACATGTTGTACAAAGGCGGACTTAATGCCATGAGGCATTCTCTTCCAGTCAACCTTAGGGTGATGTAGGGGTAGAATTCTTTTTTATTATTATTTTGAGTTAAAATGATGGGAGACGCTCATAGCCAAGTTTGGAATCGATCACCGATGGTTAAATGGGTGAGAATGAAGGTGTTCTATGCCCTCAGAAAGCACGTGAAACCATCTCGGTTGTCATGAACATATACATATAAGGGTTAGTGATGATCTCGTTTAACACGATAGTTTAAAAACTTTCTTATTTTCTAATTAAATGACTAGCTGACCTGACGAACGAACAAGTTTGGCTTAGTTTGGAAATAGATGGTATCGCTAGTATTTCATAAAGCATTTATTTAAAATATTTAATGTTGTTGACAATTCCATGAGGAAAACATGTTTTACTTGATTTAACTCATGTCTCATGTTCCTAATTAGTTTAATTGTTTAAATAATTATTTATTTATCCTTATGTTCATCTTCTTAGTCATTATTATTCTCAATATCATTTAGGGTCTTCAACTAGTTCAATTGATTCTTCCTGAATATCAGTTTCTCCACGGAACGACTGGCATTGGATTTCCGTAACCCTAGTTTGAACAAGTTCACAGTATATCTTTATATATATAATTTTTCTGTGAGTGTGTATGTCACTGAACTTCTCTCAAACGACTGGACCGATTTTGATGAAATTTTTTGTGTGTGTTCAAGGGGATTTAGGAATTGTTTAGATTCGCAATTGGACCCGGTAGGTGGCGCTGCGATTAAGTTCTGGAATTTTAAAGTTGGGCGGTACGAAGTTCGCTGGGTCAACTAGTATATATATATATATATATATATATATATATATATATATATATACTAGTACATACACACTCACACAAGAATTATATATACCGACCGAGATAACCGTGACCACGAGCGGTATAACACAACCCATTCGAAACGTTGCAAAGTGGAAGGTATCGTAATCTTCACTACATATTAAGAAATATAATAAAGTCCTCCGCCGCGTCTGTCTGTCTGACTGTTCGCGATAAACTCAAAAATCAATGCACCAATTAAAATTAAATTTCGTAGGTATCCAGATAGTTTAAAGCCTGAGAAAGGACATAGGCTTTCTGCCGCGATAACCGACATAGACGCGTGCGGAGCTGCAGGCGAAAGCTAGATTTAATTATTGTATAGCAAATAAGTGACGCTGTACAACATAACACATGAACATGACCATACCTAGGCAGATACAATGAAGTCCAGAACCTTATTACGTCACATAAACACTCAACTCATAAAATAACATTAATAACTAAGTATTTTTCCAACTGTTTGGTTCATATCTCTCATATGTAGGTACTAATTGTGTAAACTATTATCCTTTCAAACGGCTCAGAGGAAAAGTTATTTATTCTACTATAGGAGCATTCCGTACGATGATTGTACAATACACTTTTTAACACGACCTATTCGAGAGACTAGCAAACACATAATAGGCATTTATTACAGACCAAAAGAACAAATTATTAAACCAATCTATATAAATAAATAGACTTGAAGTGGCCGCTTGTAACTTCAAATTACCAGCTTTATACTAAATGTATATGAAAGTTAATATTACAATACTTAAATAAAATAAAAATAATAAAAAAGAAATTTTTGGTTGTCTGTCGGTTTTCGGCTGATATCTGGAACAGCTTAACCATTTTTGACAGGACTTTCACTAGCATATCGCTGACGTAATAAGTAGTAACCTAGGTTACTTTTGTTTAAAGCTTCGCCCTGCGGTTGTTAAAGGTGCAACGAAAACCGCAGATAGAACCACGGAGCGCATGTGGTTATAAATATAATTTAAATTCATTTACTTGGTAGCAGTAGTTATTTGAAATAGATGTAGTGTTTTTTTCATTGTTTTTCCATAGACAAAAATCACATAACTATTTAGTACACCAGAATTTTCCAAGTTTCACAAAATGTCTATCGACAACGTACTAAAAGATTTTATTACTTCTCACTCTAAATGCTAGTAAGACAAACTACATGTGTTTTCATAAAACAGCGGTTTCTCAACCCAAGAACCCTATCCACTTTCACTTACACTCCCACACACCGTCTACTCTTCCATGTAAATGTGAAGACCTTAAACGCACTGAAGCTGTTAAATATCTCGGAGTCATCATGCGACTGCTGAGAAACTTTGTCAGTCACAAGATCTTAAAAACAGTTATCATAAGCTACTGTATTGGAATCTGGGGCTCAGCGGCTAGACTACAATAATTAAACTTGAAAGGGCTCAACGAGCATTGCTGAAGGCGATGCTAAAAAAACCCTACCGTTACTCAACCAATGATTTGTACGCCGAAGCAAAGGTGCTGCGAGTGAGGCATTATTCATTATCCACGCTTGTATTATTAATCACAAACTCTCCATTATAATAATAGTATCAAGTCTAAACGCATCTATAAAATACCTCTACCATTTATCAAAACCACATTCGCAGAAAGATTCGCACCGTACAGCCACCCACACATATACAACAATTTATCATCTAAATGCTGTCTGAAGGACTGCACCATATACAAAGCCATTTTTTTTTTCTTTTTTTTTTTACGTGTGGAATTCCCCGCGGACCGTCACCCCGTCGGGGGTTACGGCGGGGTGGTGTGTCGGACTCGAACCGACTAAAACCACACGGTGTGACCCTCTCTGCGCCTGTGTATTGGAAGGAGTCCAGGGAGGGGATTTCCTTCTGGACTCCAACCGGCGCCTGCCCGCACTGTTGCGGGCACCAACTCTATCTCGACTCTCTAATTGGGCAACGTCCGGTCACACTCGGACGTCGCCCCCTCGCGGTTGGCCTCTACTGCGGACGGACGGGAAACCCGTCCCGCCCATCCGCGGCCACTCTCAGGGCGGCATGAGACGCAGGTATGCGCGCCTCCGCCGCCCAGGGCGCCGGCGGCGGATCGGGTCCGATTGGATGGCATCCTCCCGGGCCTTCTCCGCCACCTCCTTCTGCAAGATTACATCCTCGCAGAAGGTTGCGACCGCGGTAAAACAACTGTCGCTGCCGGCCATCGATCTTATGACGGCCGGCAGCGAGAGATCCCCTCCGATGACTGCAGTGAGGACCCGGCGCTGCGCCGCCCAAGCGGGGCAGACCGCCAGCGTGTGCTGGGCCGTGTCCTCACTGCAGTCGCAGTGGTGGCAGGCGGGACTCGGTTCCCTCCTAGCGACTGAGTGCATGTACAGGGTCCCGTGCTGCCGCCCTGCCCACTCCTCGATGACCGGCTGAAGAGCCTCCACGGCGGCGAAGCCAGCGCGTGGGGTCTCCAGCCGGAGCGACCATCTCAGCATGGTGGCTCGGCGAGCGGCTTCGCGCCACTCGCGCACGTCCTCGGGCGGAGGGCGAAATCCGCTCTCCGCCCGGAAGTCAGCCACTCGCCGATAAACTTCGGCGAGCACTTCCGCCTCCAAATCCCACGGGGGTGTTCCGGCCAAGGCGCACGCCGCCTCGGTAGATACGGTGCGGTATCCGCGTATGGCTCTGACCGCCAATACCCTCTGGGGGCGCCAGAGGCGCGCCCTATTCTGGGCGGACAGAGCCGCCGCCCACACCGGTGCACCGTAAAGTGCCATTGACCGGACAACCCCCGTGTACAGCTGCCTAGTGGGGACACTGGCCCCGCCCAAAACCATATACAAAGCCAAAACTAACCTAACACAATTTCTACTGGGTCTAGATTACATCGATACTGACTGAGGGGTTGTTATCTAGGTACGGAGACATAGTGTTTGATTGATAATTGTAATGATGTACATAACATATTAATATAATAATAATAATAATAATAAATTTATTTATTCAGACAAAGTCCATAGTGTTAGTATACAAATTATCTTATAGTCCAGTCAATAAAAGCTTAACTTTGCCATTTTGGTTGAACACCTGCAACCAACGCCAAAATTTCCGTAAGTCTTCGTAGATTAAAATACTAAAATTGCAGGGTGCTGCAATACCGGCAAAGGGTGCAAATACATTGCAAAAGGGTGCAAAAACAACTTTTTCGTCTATATCTCGCGATTGGTTGGAAAAATAAAAAAAGATCCTACTACAAAATTGTAGGAAATTAAATCCCCTACAAAAACTTGGAAACGTATTTTCGCGTATCTCTCATAGTTTTTGTAAAAAATGCATTTAAAGGTGCAAAATGAAAAAAATGTTACTATTAATCTTTTTTTTTCATATTGAAGTGATACTACATGTTTCATTGGGAATCCAATGATATGTTTCGGGCATTTTTTTTTATTTATTTACACCTTTTTTCTTTTACCTAATAATCTTGGCAAAAAAAACATTTAAATTTTATTATATTTATGACTAGCTGACCCCGCAAAGTTCGTACCGCCTCAGAATAATCATTAAAATATTATGCTTAGTTATTAACTGATACTGATAAATTGACAGCAGTGCCACCTAACGGGCCCCGGCTGGTACCGCCACAGTCGCTCGTTGTCGCCACAGTTGATCTATCTCATAGGGTACAGCCAGCGTTTGCAATGTAAGCGTAAAAAATGGGTTTATTTACGACATCACATTAAAAACCTCTAAAATTATCAATGTTTCTCTACTTTTATGCATGTATTATACATATAAACCTTCCTCTTGAATCATTCTATGTAGTAAAGAAAACGGCGTTAAAGTCCATTGTGTAGTTTTAAAGATCGAAGCATTTATACATATAGACAGACAGAGAGTGGAAGCGACTTTGGCTTATACTATGTAGTGATAATTTAATTTTAGTTTTTTTTATTCCATTGGATTCAGCGCAAAATAGCATTTGAAACGTATATTTGCAGTATAAATTACCTCTCCATTTACCTGAGCTATTATAAATTTCATTTCAGGGGGACGTTTATAATATCACTGGCGGAGAAAGAGCGTGGTATATTTTATATTATTCTTTCTACTACTATTCTACTCTTTTGCTCCCACTGATTCCAATTTTCTATATAAGAATCTTCAATATAAGAGTGAATAGGGAGAATAAGACAAATATGAGACCCTTGCGCTCGACGTAAATAGTCCCATTCAAGATCTATAGGATAGGATCGAAAAATAAGACCCATGTGCTCGAATAAGACCATACGTTTCCTAATAAGAGCGAAAGAGATAGAGATTTAGACAAAAATGAGAACCTTGCGCTCGACGAAAATAGTACCATTGAGAACACACACACATGCGCTTGTTTTTCTATATCGCTGAGTGCAATGAGTAAGACTGCAGCAGAAAATGCTCAACTAACTGTTTGTCACTTACTGTCACTATACTCCAAACTGTCGTTTCAGGGATATTTCGTTTTTGTGCTTCTAACTGTCCAAAAGTGATTTTTTGCAGAATAAACTTGATTCACTGTTTTCAATTTAAACGAAACAATGAATCCTTCATTTTTATGTACTATTTGTATGAAGAAAACGTAAGATGCAACAATTGTTGTGAAAAGTATGCAATCTTCTCAGACAACATCAACCAGACGCCGTACCTCGCAATTAGCCATCAGCCGGTCGTCCCTAAGGTGACTTTTGGTCAAAGATCTGCGCATGTCCGTGCATCAGCTGCTGCCTGTCGACCACTAAACGAGTGTAGCCTACGCCCATGCGATTCTCAATCTCAAGGACGAAGTAGACGATTTTTCGAGCAAAATAATAATGAGCGATGAGGCTCATTTCCACCTCAACGGGTACGTGAACAAGCAAAACTATCGCTTCTGGGGCACCGAAATTCCACGAGTGTAGCACGAGGAGCCATTACTCCCGTGAAAAGTAACTGCATGGTGCGCTGTTCAAGCTGAAACAGTCACCGGTCCTTTTTTTTTCGAGGACGCCGCTGGTCAAACGATAACAGTGAACGGTGCGCCCTATATGGCCATGTTAACCAAGTTTTTTCTGCCACAATTGAACGAATTAAGACTGGAGAACATGTGGTTCCAACAAGACGGAGCAACGGCACACACTGCGTGAGACACAACCGATATTCTGTAGGCAGCGTTCCCGGGTCGCCTCATCTCTAGTTTTGGCGATCGCACCTGCCCGCAAGATCGCCCGATTTAACCGTTCCAGACTTTTTTGTGGGGTTTTTGAAGTCTCGTGTTTACGTGAACAAGCCCAAACACATGAGTGCGAGAATCTGTCGCCCGAAGTTCTCGCTGAAGTGATGACAAATGCCATAAAATGAGGCCGTATAGCAATCGATTGTGGCTGCGCCCATTTGGCCGATATCATCTTCTCGACTTCACTATTAAAATTCTAAAGGTTCAAATAAACATAATCTAAAAACAAAATCGAAGTTTTTTATTTAGAAAAAAATTGAGAGCCGAACAACATCGGATGACTTCTTTTGGCTCACCTTGTATAAGAACCTCAGGTGGTCAGGAGACTTTTTATTGTTTAGGAGGCATAGCAGTGTACACACCAGCAAGTAGTGTTTGATATAAAAGAACTCCAATCAAATGTAAAAAAATCTGCAGCGCAATTAGCATCTACAACAGATATCACCGATGAGATGTAAGATGAGAGATTGCCTTCTGGATTAAAAAACATCACCTATGCAGATCCTAGTAAACTATGTTTAGGCATTTCACCTCTTGTATCACCATCGTATATAACATTTCTATCAGGCATATTACATGCCTCCCGATCATTAGATGACCATCCTCCCAAATTTGAAAATTTGCGACTTTGCGCTGAATCCGATGGAATAAAAAAAATATAAAATAAAAATATCATTTAATAAAATTGAAATGAATTTTTTGTCAAGATTATTAGGTATATGAAAAAAGGTATAAATAAGTAAACAAAAATGTTCGAAAAATATTAATTAAATACTAAGGAAACATGTAGGATCGCTTCAAAATGAAAAAAAAAGATTAATAATAATATTTTTACAATTTTGCACATTTAAATGCATTTTGTGCAAAAACTATGAGAGATACGCGAAAATACGTCTGCAATTTTTTGTAGGGGATTTAATTTCCTACAAGTTTGTAGTAGGATCTTTTTTTATTTTTCCAGCCAATCGCGAGATATAGACGAAAAAGTTGTTTTTGCACCCTTTTGCAATGTATTTGAACCCTTTGCCGGTATTGCAGCACCCTGCAATTTTAGTATATTAATCTACGAAGACTCACGGAAATTTTGGCGTTGGTTGCAGGTGTTCAACCAAAATGGCAAAGTTAAGCTTTAATTGACTGGACTATAACCTAGGTTAGTAATTAGCAATTTATTTATTTTTTATTTTTATTTCATCAACGTTTTTACAATGTTTTTCATTACAGTCGAGTCGTATTTTTCAGCTATGTTCATCAGGATGCTATTACTGCTGTCCCGTATTCTCCTAAGCAGAGAGGCAGTTCGCTTACGTATTATAGCCTCAAAGCTATCAACTCTCGCTTCCATGAACATCGTGGAAGCACTGCAGTAACGAGGCAACTTTAACAGCATCCTGAAGACATTATTATACTGAACACGCAATATACTTAAAGACTTCTGGGTACAGCTGAACCATAAGCTGCTCGTGTAGAAAGTTTGACAATATGATTTAAATAGTGTTATTTTCACTTCATTACTACAACGAGCAAACCTACGGGCCAGCATATTACCCCTAATCGCCATTGCTCTGCGTTCCCGATCAATATCCCTGTGATCACTAAGATCATCCGCAAGATAGTGTCCAAGGTATTTGAATTCATGAACCCGCTTCAGTTCAATTTCGTTTAGTTTTAGTGATGGCACTTTTAATGGACAATTACTACGCGACCTAAACACCATATAAACACTTTTTATTCCATTGTAAATCAGCCCATGTCTATTCCCATACCTCTCGCAAACGGTCAATAGGTTCCGCAATGCACTTATAGTCGGACTAAGCAACACCATGTCGTCTGCATAACTAAAATTGTTCATGCAGACATTGTCAACAGAACAACCTATTCGGGTGTTGCTGAGTTCATCTATCAGCTCATTCATATATAAATTAAATAGCTTCGGAGAACTCAGCCCTCCCTGTCTCACTCCGCACTCCATACGATAGGTATCGGAACAGCCATCAGCCCACCTTACACAGTTTATCTGGTTAGCATACCAAAACTGAAACAAATTTTGAACCTGTGCATGCACGCCTGTCCCCCTGAGCTTCCGCCAAAGCACATCGTATGACACCAGGTCAAAAGCCTTGGAAAGGTCCAGAAAGCATGCATACACAGGTGTACTCCTCTCTGTATAGTACTGCACAGTGTGCTTGAGACTAAGTATCGCACTTTCCGTAGACAGACCTGGACGGAAGCCAAACTGCGCGTCATTTATTTTTAAATGTGCAGCAAGTTCCGAGTCAATCACACTGTCCAGCACCTTAGCCACCACCGTTGCCAAAGATATAGGCCGGTAGTTGCTTTTTTTAGATACATCACCTGTTTTGTTTTTTACTATAGGTACAACAATCGTTCGCATAAGTTCCGCCGGCAGATATGTATGATTCAGGCACAAGGAGAAAAACATTGCAAGTACTGGTGCTAGATGCGCACCCGCAAACTTTAGGTGTTCAATGCTAAGCCCGTCGTGCCCAGGCGACTTACCTCTC
The DNA here is from genome assembly GCA_932526445.1 of Phragmatobia fuliginosa. Taxonomy (NCBI): domain Eukaryota; kingdom Metazoa; phylum Arthropoda; class Insecta; order Lepidoptera; family Erebidae; genus Phragmatobia; species Phragmatobia fuliginosa. Next base: position 13,689,632 of record OW052078.1, on the reverse strand, counting down.
GACATGCCACATATAATGCGACGTACCTGGTTGGCGGATACAGTAAATATATCACCGGACACGGCAGGCCCCGCATTCACACCTATACTTTGAGTAGAAGGACCGAGTGGCGATTTTACTGTGAAGTATTCTCTGAACAGTTCAGCTATACCCGTGCTATCATTAACATTTTCAACACTCTCAGCGAGGCCAGGCTTAGGACTCAACTTGTTTGTTGCCTTCCAAAAATCAGAAAAGTTATTTGATGCTCGATATTCAGCAATAATATCCAGCTTTATCTGTTCTTTATTATCTTGACACCACTTCAATTTTCTTTTAAACGTCTTTCTACTTTCACACATTTCGTCATAAACTATACCCGTGCGCGGCCTCCCTTGAGAGACCCAGTGTAAAAATTTAAGCCTGGCCTCCCTGTGAGCTTCGCGCACATACCTTTTCCAGCCTGTTACATGACGGTTACTTTTACAATTATTACTTTTATGACTTAGTATTGCCGAGTCGGTTAGAGCACCTATTATCTCACTATAAAGTGCATCCAGTCTATGTTTATGTTCAGTACAGTTGCAAACATTAGAACAACAGTTCCTGAACTCATCGGGAAAGCCTATCATTTTTAATTGATTGTGACATAATTGATTATATTTGTATATTTGTTCATTTGTTCTTTCCCCCCATATGATTTTATTTATAGTACTGCTACAGAAAGTTGATCTAGTTTTACAAACAATTTTATTTATTTGACACTCAATTACAAGCGGCAGGTGATCCGACCAAAACGTGTCATATTTAACATTTATATGTCTAATTGTTTGCTTAGCCGAGTGACTAGTAACGCAGTGGTCGAGCCATCGCGTACCCGTGCACTTCACTGATAAACGTGTAATTACTCGAATTACAGCCTAAAAAGTCTATATCCGCACAAATCAAACGACTATCTGCACACAAACTAAGTAACTCATCACCGAACAGTTCACCCGGGTGCGCATTAAAATCCCCTAGTATATATATAGCTTCTACTGAGTAATTGTCAACAATGGCACATACCTCACCAAAGCATTCCGTAAAAATTGGCAAGTTCTCCGCTGAGTTGGTAGGCATGTATACACTGAACACCATAAAAACATGATTATTAATTGTCACTTTAATTGCACTAATACGTGGATTATTACACTATATTAATGTCTTATGTTTTCTTTCTTTCTATTTTATTTTACTTTTATCTTTTTAGTCTTTTTTTTTTTTTTTTTTTTTTTACGTGTGGAAATCCCCGCGGACCGTCACCCCGTCGGGGGTTACGGCGGGGTGGTGTGTCGGACTCGAACCGACTAAAACCACACGGTGTGACCCTCTCTGCGCCTTTGTATTGGAAGGAGTCCAGGGAGGGGATTTCCTTCTGGACTCCAACCGGTGCCTGCCCGCACTGTTGCGGGCACCTACTCCAATTTCGACTCTCTATTGGGCAACGTCCGGTCACACTCGGACGTCGCCCCCTCGCGGTTGGCCTCTACTGCGGACGGACGGGAAACCCGTCCCGCCCATCCGCGGCCACTCTCAGGGCGGCATGAGACGCAGGTATGCGCGCCTCCGCCGCCCAGGGCGCCGGCGGCGGATCGGGTCCGATTGGATGGCATCCTCCCGGGCCTTCTCCGCCACCTCCTTCTGCAAGATTACATCCTCGCAGAAGGTTGCGACCGCGGTAAAACAACTGTCGCTGCCGGCCATCGATCTTATGACGGCCGGCAGCGAGAGATCCCCTCCGATGACTGCAGTGAGGACCCGGCGCTGCGCCGCCCAAGCGGGGCAGACCGCCAGCGTGTGCTGGGCCGTGTCCTCACTGCAGTCGCAGTGGTGGCAGGCGGGACTCGGTTCCCTCCTAGCGACTGAGTGCATGTACAGGGTCCCGTGCTGCCGCCCTGCCCACTCCGCAATGACCGGCTGAAGAGCCTCCACGGCGGCGAAGCCAGCGCGTGGGGTCTCCAGCCGGAACGACCATCTCTGCATGGTGGCTCGGCGAGCGGCTTCGCGCCACTCGCGCACGTCCTCGGGCGGAGGGCGAAATCCGCTCTCCGCCCGGAAGTCAGCCACTCGCCGATAAACTTCGGCGACCACTTCCGCCTCCAAATCCCACGGGGGTGTTCCGGCCAAGGCACACGCCGCCTCTGTGGACACGGTGCGGTATCCGCGTATGGCTCTGACCGCCAGTATCCGCTGGGGGCGCCAGAGGCGCGTCCTGTTCTGGGCGGTCAGAGCCGCCGCCCACACCGGTGCACCGTAAAGTGCCATCGACCGGACAACCCCCGTGTACAGCTGCCTAGTGGGGACACTGGCCCCGCCCAAATTGGGCAGAAGTCGCCCTAGGGCGGAGGCAGTGCCCACCAGCTTAGGACCAAGCTGTCGGAAGTGCTCGTCGAAGAGCCACCTACCGTCGAGGACCAGACCCAGGTACCTCATCTGGGCCCGGACCGGTACGAGGACCGAGTTGACCTCGATCGAGGCGCCGGCGGGCGGACCACGACGGGGCCCATGAAATAATAGGGCCTCCGTCTTGTCCAGGGCCACCCGCAGACCCAGCGCCTCGATGCGCCCGACCACCCGGGAGACTCCTGTGGTGGCCAGGCGCGCCGCCTCCAATTCTACTATTGTAACTGGTTAATTTTATGGCAGCCCAAAACACAAGCGTAGCTTAGTTTGGGTGCCATCAGCAAATTTTGTATTTCTTGTACATATACTTTACTTCAATAAAAAAATATTATTAATATTATTTATTACTAGTAGACTAATGTACATTCTTTTTATATTGGTTTTCAATCATATTGTTAGACTGATAATTAGCTTAACCTCGGAAAAACCTACATAATGGTTTTTCCAAGTTAATATTTGAGCAAGTATAACTCATTCTAAGTAAACGTCAGATTTAGCTTTAAATTACAAGAGCCATAAATACTCGTAACAATATTTCGGACATCTGACACACAACGCCATCTAGTCATAAACCAAACAGAGCTCGCACTATGGGTAATAGACAATTGACATATATTATATTTATACATACATGAACCTTATTTGTAAATTAAATACAAACATATTAAACACTCAAACTCCGACCCCGAGACCTCGACCACAGCAGTCCTATAGGGTACCACTCCGCCACTGAAACAGTCAATTGTCATCTGTGTTTTTAATGGATACGTTCATAGAATTTTTTTACCATTCCCTCAATTGAGTTCAGATTAACTGATTCTGTTATTAGCTGTTGAGTTTTACACGTTGATACATCACAATTTTTGCCCGACTTCAAAAAAGGAGGAGGTTCTCAATTCGACTGTTTTTTTTTTATATTTGTTACCTCAGAACTTTCGATTGGGCGAAATGATTTTGATAATTCTTTTTTATTTGAAAGCTGGGGCCTCCCAAGTGATCCCAGAAACCAGGTTCCTGATGATGGGATCCTGGAGAAATCGAGGGAACTGCTTAAATGTCATAGGCACACCTGTCGCGATTTGGGTACTCAGAATGGTTTTTCTTTGAAGTGTTTTTTTTTTGTTAAAATTATTTTTTTATTAACATGGGGGCAAATAAGCATGAACATGTTTTTTTTTTTTTTTTTTTTAAAGTTTATTGACACTACAAATATTGTAGTACATACATGGTAAAATACATTCTACATTGAATAATAATTAGCTACAATTATTGTGGATGCAGTTCTGATCTCCTAACTAGGTTACATCATAACCTGTGTGAAGGAGTGTCAGTTCCTAACCCCCAATTAATTAAAATAGGTTACAATTATAATATTTGTATTTTACTGGGATTTTAAATACTATATATAAAAGAAAAAAATAATAATAACAAAAATATACAAAATGTAATGATTATTTTCTTATTGTAAATGTTTTGTTACGTATTATATGAGCCTGCGGTTTTAGTTTTAAATGTGGTTGTTATTGAATTTTATTACATCCGCCGGTATCGCATTACTCATGTTATCGCCTCGGGCTAAAGGTACTCTAAAAAAGTATCCTAGTTACTCTATCATCATCAGATATTGGTCAATGAAACTCCTATCAAAATCGGTTCAGTCGTTCCAGACATTAGATTTTTTAATTTTAGTAACACCTACTGTATAGGTATCTTTTAAATATGCTAATGCATTTTATTTCTTTGTACAGATGAGACAATAGAGACACACTATAAACAGGTAACTATATACACATACTAAAATTTATTGACATATTATATAATTAGTTCCCGAAAACAAGGAAAAGCTAAATATCCGTTAACGGGACTGTAATTTTATATGTCAACTAAAACATTGAAAAGTGCCATCTGTTGACTAAAGGCATTAACTTCTTAGTTAAAATATTTTAATGTTAGTTTTAAACTTATCCAACAGATGGCTCTATCTTAAAGTAAATTTAATGAGATGTATATATAGTAAGGTGTGGGATTTTTGTATTAATTCTGGTGCAACAAAGTTTCATGTTTTTGTAACCACTTTATTTATAAGACTAGCCGCAGTTTTAGTTGTACTAAATTAAGATATTTTGTTTTTGGCTGACCTAAACAATAGTAATAAGTTTTCATTGCTTCAAATTTTCCCTGTCCCTATACTTTCCTAGGTTCTCTACTCCTGCGTCAGTTCGCTCTTGTGACATTCATCCACAATATGATTAAGGATGGCGATACTCTATATTTTACATCTGTCACAATTCTGACCGACAAAGTTCGACTTATTAGCCACTAAATTATTACGTCTTCGAGATAAATAACATCAAAAATGGCGGCCAAAGTAGTGTGTAACAATGTGACGTCTACATTGACTAAACTAATGCCCGTTTAACTATTAACTAACTATACCTACTTTAAATGTCTCCTTACCTACTAAGCGTCCCCTAAAGGTAGGTGAAAACGAAAATATCAACAAGGGTTACATAACTTGGGCAATTGTTACTCACTGTTGCACCCTCCAACGAAGTATGCAATGTTCGTGCGACTGTCCTCGTTTGCAAAATGTCGACAAAATAATGTACCTTGGTGTGCTGATCGATCACAATTTAAGCTTCAATGAGCACATTGATTTGCTTTCGGGGCGGTTGCGGAAGCTAATGTATGTGTTCAAGGGCTTGAGTGGGGTTGCTGACCATACAACAATTAGAATTGTATACGAGTCGCTTTGTCAATCATTGTTGATCTACTGTGTGATAGTTTGGGGCGGCACATATAAAACTACACTCTTAAAATTGGAGCGAGCACAACGAGCAGTATTGAAGAGATCATTATCGTTACCTTTTCGCTTTCCTACTGTGGAACTATATAGGAATAGCTCTTTGCTAACCGTCCGACAGCTATTTATTCTATACACTATACTCAAGCAACATTCGCTCCTATTCTTTGACACCACAACTACAGTCAAGCGCCGCAAGTACAGCGTATGTATAACCCCAAATTGTTCTGACTTTTCTCACAGGTCTTTCTCTTTCTTGGGCGGCTACCTCTATAACAAATTAAATAAAGAACTTGATATATACCCAAAGACTAGAGGATGTGTGAGAGAGTTGGTTCATAAATTTTTGGTCAAATTAGACTACGATGAAACGGAGAAACTTATGGTTATACGAAAATAATAACTTAGACATAACACACACACACGCGCACACACACACACACACACACACACACACACACACACACACACACACACACACACACACACACACACACACACACACACACATGAAATTAAAATGTTTTTGTTTTTTCTTTGTTTATTAGTTTTGTTTTAGACTCATTTTGCATATTCCTATGCGATGAGATAGATAAATAAGTTATAATAAATGTACGTTTTCACAGATTGACAAAATGTCCAATGTTATCAAATGGGGGGCCTGGAGATCTATGGTACAGGCTTCGGCTTAGTTTAGACTCCAGATCTCCCACAAATTACGATTATAAAAGATGTCATTTTTTATTGTACGAATAATCTGATGTAATTTGTGGAGATGAAAATAAACAATTATTATTATTATTATTAACTATCTGAAAGTGGCCCCTAAAATCTAGGGGACGTTGAAGAAAACTGCCTTTAAGCTGCTTTTGAAAACATTCATTCATAAAGTCACGCCCGTTTCCCCAAAGGGGTAAGTCACTGGCATAAACAGTGCTCGACCAATGCTGAATTTGACTGATAACTTTCGACACTTTCGAGTAACTAATTTGAGAAATTTCTGACATTCTGAATTAAAATGGTGCAGATACATCTGACCAGGCCGCCATGGTATGGGTCACCATGCTGCATTGCCTATTCTCACAATGAGGATAGTGACGCCTACTCCTGGATTCTGCTCCTTTCCATCAGGCAGAGTAGTCACTTTGGTAGGCATCAATATAAAAAAAGACTACCATTACACGCATAAACAATATGCGGTTTTGTGATTACACGGCTTGTCCCGAGGTACGGTGCGGTTCTAGAGATTTCTTTTCTTAGGTGTATTTGCTCTCTAGCTATTAGAACCCGAGCCGGTGTACGCAGGACAGAAAGAAAACGTCATTTATGGAACATATATATATAATAATACAATGTTAGTTTAAAATAATAAACCAAATTCAAAGTTATTTCAGCGACTGGATGCAAAAAGTATCAGACCGGGTTCTGTGGTGTGCCTTGGGACAGGCCTATGTCCAGCAGTGGACTAATGATAATGAGACCAAATTCTGTTGTCAACTTCTATCACTTTAGATTACAGTTCAGTTTATCTAACATTGATTAATTATATATTTATTATAGCTCTAGGTAACAAAATGAAACATCAAATATCAATTCACAAGTTTGTAATAAATGTTTTACGTCGATACATCATTTTGTCAGTATATATTATGGCATTGCCTTACAATAATTAAATACATAAATTTAGTACATGTGTTAACTTATCTATGGCGCGCGCCTGCCCAAAGAGTTTTCATATAATTTAAATATGGAATCTCCGTGCCACTGACATCCTTTTGTGAAGAATAAAAAAAAAAACACAAGAAGCGCAAAATATTGGTCAAATTCTAATTATAGTAGGATGAAACCCATTGTAAAAGGAGGAGAATAGTACAAAAATTAAAGGAAAAATAAATTACGGGCGATCTGAGGTCGGGAAGGGGGAGAGGGGGGGGGTTTTAAGGGAAAAAAATGGCTTATCTCGATTTCCTGCAAAACTACGAGTCCTATGGAAAAAAGTTAAATGGCAAAGTTGTAGGTAATAAAAAGATCTACACCTTTTGCATTTACACTTTTTTCACATAACCTCAAATTTTATGTGAAAAATTCAAAAAACCAAGTTTTTGGTTTTTTATTTTTCTTTTACAAAAAAAAATAAACAAAATTTTGTGAAAACTTAGCTTTTCATGTCCTGAATACACCGTAATTTATTTGATTTGAAATATCTATTTTTTCACCTCATTTTGACGGAATACCGAAAAAAAACCCTAATTTTCAATCGAAATTTCATCCGTCAAAATATCAACTTTTTTTTAAAAAAATAGGGTGTTTTCTATTCGATGAAATCTCTACTTTCCGGTGGTGTAAAAATAGATACATATATTACCATAGTAAATCTTCTCAGAAAATGCAAAAAATGAAAAAACTCGAATTCGATTTTTTTTTAATCGTTATTGAGATATTTATTAAAATTTATACTTTAATCACTCGAAAAACGTAAGATTGCATGTTACAATGATAAAAAAAATATTGCAAATCGAAATATACTACTATAATTAACAAACAAATAAATAATAAAGTTAATATTTAATAAAACATCTACAATATTATGAGAAAGTTGTGGAATCTTCTTTAAATTATATGTGTACTATTTATTACTTTTTTTAGATAGTTTAATACCTGAGTGACCTATGAAAAATGTTTGGCTATTAAAAGTTTTTTACCGTAATTTATTTTTCCTTTCATTTTTGTACTATTCTCCTCCTTTTACAATGGGTTTCATCCTACTATATTTTATTTTGTTTTCAAACATTAAAAGCACTGGTCTATACGTTTTGATTTTATTTTAAAAATACTTTAAATGTTCCTCACAGGTGTAGTCTAAAGCACTGTGTAGCACTCGGGTGAAAGTCCCATTCCTACCTCGCGAGTATTGTGGCCCTAGGTTGCGTCTTCGGGCCACAAACTGCTCCCTCGCTAGTAATCGGTCCCTTTCCTCCCTCGGTGAACAATGTACTATTATTCTACTCATGGACGTATAAAAAAAGTCGGACGGAACTCCCGCTAAAACAAAACTGAGGCACTGTAAAGCCGGCGGAGCTTTATGTGTGTGAATGCACCCCCCTGGCCATAGTACAAACTCTGCTTAGTTTATGAATAGATGGCGTTGTGTGTCAAATATTCGCAATGTTGTTACGAGTATTATTTAAGGTTGTTGTAATTTAAGGCTAAATCTGAAGCTTACTTAGAATGAATTATGCTTGCTCAAATGTTATCTTATCTTGGAAAAACCAGTAGGTAGGTTTTCCGAGTTATGTTATAAGTTAATTATCAGTTCAACAATTCGATTGAAAAGTAGGCAACTACCAATATTAAAAAATATGTACTTCCGTGAAATTTGGAATATCCTAGTGTACTAAATAGTAAATTGATTTTTCTGTATGGAATAACCAGCTTACTGCCAGTGAAAGTCCTGTCAAAATCGTTCCAGCTGTTATAGATATTAGTCGGAAACTAACAGACAATCATAAATGTAAAAAAAAAACAATTAGGTAATTATTATTTTATTTAAGTTTTGGAATATTAATTTTCATATACATTTAGTTCGATCGTGCGCGCTCTGCGAACGGACGTTTTGATTAGTACTAACAAGTAAAAGAGATAAAAATTGCGATTGCTAAAATTAATTTAATTTTTTTTTTCGATGTACTGACACTAGATTTCTTATAAAAAGTATTTTCAATTTTTATATTTTTTGTAAATACCTGAAGTTATTTTTAGTTAATATTAATTCTTTGTAACTATGGCTTAGTGGTTTGATGACTGTCCGGCGACATAACGGTTGGGAGTTCCATTCCGGAATGATTATTTTTTTATTTTATTTTGTTAAATTTTGCTTATTGTTGTCATCACTCTACTCCGCGTAATTTCTTTAATTCGCGGAAGACACCGACGCCCGATCTGGTTGCCTGTGCAGGGGTCGGGCCTTCCGCGCTACATGTTCCTGACGTCGGCGTTTCAGGACAAGGGGTTCATCGTACGGGCTCACGTTCATCGAACGGGCTCACATTCACCGTACGGGCTCAAGACCGCCCATCCTTTGGGCTGTTCAAGTTCACCCTCTGGGCCGAAAACCGTTCACCCTCCGGGTTGAAAACGTTCACTCTACGGCTTCGAGTTCATCCTACGGGTTGAGAACCGACCACCCTTCGGGTTCACGAAGCGACAGCCTTCAGGAGAGTTACCCGAGGCGCAATCTTCGGGCGACGAGCATCCCGGCCATCCATCCGCGAGCCAGCCTCGTAGGGGTTGCTTAACCCCAGCTCGCCCTGCGCGGCCTCGCTCCATAGTTGCGTGACCAAACTATTAAAGAAAAGAAACCTTCCAGTGCCTAGAACCTACTCCCCTGAGTATTAGAGACTTTATTTATTTTTTATTTATTTATTTATAAACTTTATGCACTAAATGTGTACATCGGCGGACTTAATGCCCAAGGCATTTTCTTCCAGTCAACCTTCGGGTGGTGCAGAAATCTTATGAGGTAGGTGCACAGAGGTTACATATGATGTGTTCAATAATAATTCTCACAGTTCACAACATATCTATACAACACATACATATATACATACATACACATACACATATATACACCAATCCACATACATATACATATATACATACATACAAATACTTACATAGGAATACAAACATATATATAAATTATACAGATAGACATACACATATGTATCATATTTATACACTATAGATGCTAGCAATACGATTTACTATGGGTTAGATAGTTCTGCCAGTTCATTGAGAAAAAGATCGTGTACTTTCCTTTTGAACGTAAATCTGTTGGTGGACATCCTGACTTCGAGCGGGAGCGCATTCCAGAGTAGTACTGCCTGAACAAAGAACGAACGGTTCACGAAATCAGAGTTATGAGAGGGACATGAGAGGAGCAGATTATTAACTGATCGAAGATTTCTATCGTGGTTAGAGCACAGGTAACGGAGGTAATATATCGAAGTACTTTAGTGCTTCGATATATTTTATTTGTGAAATAAAATTAATTTATTATTGTAAATTGTGTTTTTCTGTTTTCGTTGTGCCGTCAGGCGGTAGTAACAGGTGGCGCCCCCATTTTATAGGCAAAGCTCCTTTTATACTCCGAAACAAATATTTGTGGATCACACAAATATTTAGTCCGACCCGGGAAACGAACCCGAGACCTCTTGATCAGCAGCCAAATAACGGATTAATTAATTAATAACGGTTACGTGCGTTATTTTACATCGTTCTTATTTTTTTTTTAATTGCCCACAATCTCGTCACATTCGTCGCGTATTTTTTTTTTATACAGCGTACAATTAAATATTTAAATTTAACCAAATCGGAATTCACATATGACGTAGCCATACGCAGTCTTGTACCTAAAGAGAGGGTTGAGATCCTTAGGGTTCAATTAAATAAAATTGTTTTTGTAAAATTTTATTTTTGTAGTAGTTGTCTATTGTATGCTGACGTTTTAATAGTAAGTGATTACGTTGTCTTTGACGAATTAAAACAAGCCTACACGATTTTGATGTTTTTGATAGGGAGTTTTTTTTTGGTGTTTTAGGTTCCTTTATACACACATTTTTTTATTGCGTTTTGCAAATTTTTGTTAGCGGGGTACGACAGGTCTAGGTACAAGTCTACTCGTCTGCTGTTTTTTCGTTACAGCGGGTTGTGACTGTAACAAATTCGCCAAAGACTAGACATATTCATTACGCGAGCTATTTCGCCTATTATTTGATTTCATTTTGTTCGTTTCTGCCTATATTTTTTCATAATAGTCACCTTTAACGGTTCTAATCTTTTTTTTCGTAATGTTTCGGAATGAAGTAATATTTTTTTAAATACTTTTAGTTATAACCATTTAAATAAATAGTTGTTGCGTTTCGGTCTGTGTCTGCGTTGTCTTTGATGAATTAAAATAAGCCTACACGGAAGCACGTTCGGTTGGTAGACTGTTTTTTTTTGCGTTTTGCGCGTTTAGAGCAGGTTGTGACTCTTTAAATAAGCCTTCACATTTTTTTTGTTTTGCGGGTTATGAGCCTTATAGGGCCTAATTCGTTTTGTTTTCCGCGTTATGGCGGGTTGCGACTCTAGTATGGGTCTTATTGTTTTGCGGTATGTGCGTATAGAGCGGGTAGTGACTCTTTAATCTTCTCAGAAAATGCAAAAAATGTAAAACGTTATTGAGATATTTATTAAAATTTACACTTTAATTACTCTAAAAACGTAAGATTACATGTTACATTAAAAAACAAAAATATTGCAAAACGAAATATACTACCATAACTTACAAACAAATAAGCTAATAGAGTTAATATTTAATAAAACATCTACAATATTTTGAGAAAGTTGTAGAATCCTCTTTAAATTATATGCGTAGATGCCTATTTATTATTTTTTTATGATAATTTAATACCTGAGTGAGCTTCCGAAAATTTAGGCCATCGAAAGGTATTTCATAGAGAAGTGGGCTAGGCGGCTTAAAGCAACTCAGCCTGCACGTGTAGTTTTATAAACGATGTTGTACATTGCTCTGTTAAACAGCTACTACGAAATAGCAGATATGTAGTAAGGCCAAGACCCGCCTTATTGTCCGTGTAAGATTGAAAAAAAAATCTTTACAAAGAATATTCTCCTATCGTATAAGCATGTTAGCATTCAAGTGCAGTGTTTGTATGAACATATAGGTACCGTAACACAACAGACAAAAGGGACAATACAGCGAACCACTACAAAATGTAACTGAAACCTATTTAATATTTCAATAACACTAAAGCATTTCCCGCGAAAAAAAAAAGTGTTTTATAAGAAATAGCTACAGTATTTAATAAAGATCTTTAAATTGTATTTTAATGATTACAAAGGTTCTTGAAATACTGGTTAAGTACAATATTTATGCAATATTTTAATTTATCACTTTTTCCCTGTGTCTTTTGCTAATGTTTTTAAGTAAATAATACATCTTTATTAGACAGTCCGTGAAGGAAAATCATTATTTTTTTATTTTACATCTTCATGTGCTTGTGTATATCTACGGACTTAATACCCAAGGCATTCTCTACCAGCAGATGAAAAATTAGTTCTTGACGCTGGTGTTGACCTATGCTAAAACAAGCCCAATCCAATATCTGTGTTATCTTCATGACATTGAAATTTTCTTTGCAATTTGAACACCTCTTTCATCTCTTCCATTGGAATGTGGATATCGTAGAGTAAGTAAATTTTAAAACCTCATCGAAATGGACTTTGAAATCTACCATTATAGATTGTAGTGTGAACTACAATATTGAATGGTACATTCCAAACTATGATAAAATCTCTATAGAAGTCATCATCATCATCCGAGCGTTATTCCCGGTTGCGTCTGGGGACGCCCAGGGTCCGCTTTCCGACTGTTCTTTCTCCACTTCGCACGGTCTTCGGCATCCTGCGTTGTAAGACCATTGGCACGCATATCATCCCGTACGACGTCAAACCAGCACTTCTTGGGTCTACCCCTTTTGCCGGGGCCCGGTGGAGGAGGCATGGCCAAACATTTGTTCCCCACATAGCTGGGTGGGATAAAATCTCTTTAGAAATATTTATTATAATACTAGCTGATTTATTTGGCATCAGCTTTAGTACCAGGGCGACCGAGATCTGCTCGGTTAATAATATTTAATTTTTAACAACGCCATCTTTTTTCTCAAGTAGCTGTAGTGTTGCTGTGTTGGAGTATCAACCACTAACCACAACACATAGAGTAGTACAGATATCGCAAGTAAATTCGAAATCTCGCGCTAATCTTTGGAACTACTGGTCCGATTAGAATAATTCTTTCAGTGTTAAAGAGCCCAGTTATCGAAGAAGGCGTCAAAACCTTAAGTTATCATCACGTTACGACCCATAAAGCAGAGTATCAATGAAAAATATTGCAAAAACGAAATAGAAGACGCAGACGGACCTGTGCGGGTCGGCTAGTATATTAGAAAACTTTAAGCCTTCCGAGCCTTTATTTTTAAGTTTATTTGGGGTCGGCTGCTAGTTCAACCGGTTTTACCTGAATTTCAGTTTTTCCACGGAGCGACTGGCATCGGACCTCCGCAACCCTAAGGGAGAACTTAAAATTCGAATATTGAACTAGTTGTTAGTATATTTGAGGGCACTGACTTCCCAATAACGATTGCCATAGATGTACATGACAACCGGGACCGATGGCTTTACGTGCGCTCCGAGGCACGGACGTGAATCACCGCCAAACTTCCAAACTCCGGGCTGCTATTAGGAATTTCCTAAGAAAAACCCAAAAACACTTAGGAATGCTATTAGGAATTTCCTAAGAAAAACCCAAAAACACTTTTTGGCCCGACCCGGGATTTGAACCCGAGATCTCTTGATTAGCAGTCGCATACGCTTACCACTAGACCCACGAGTCAGTTAGAAAACTCTATTACAAAGTAAAAACGTTTATTGGTTTGCGTACTCAATGGCAGGCCACGTGATGAATTTTTTGAATGTAATCGAATAATCGCTAACGTCTCTTTTCTGTATTATTGGTATCTTGTATAAGTTTTCTAATAACATTCGTAAAATGTGAACTAAGCTACTGACTGTTGCTGCTGCTGCTGCCTTGATTACGTCATATCTAGTCAAGAAAAAGCTGAGAAAGTGCTAACGGTAACAGTGCATTACGGACGAACGACTGGAGTACTATTGGATGGCGACTGTACTCCAAAAAATAAAAGATCAAAGTAAGAATGGCAAAATATCTCTAATTTCACATACTTTATTTGAAACACATAAATTCAAAAAATATACATACACGGTGAAAAAAATCCACACTTATAAAATTAAGTTTTTTTGGTCTAAAATTAACTAATAATAACATCGATTACTGTTTAAAAAATTATTCTCACGTTCGTAGTAACAAAAGTTTCTTAATATTTCTATGATACTATATTACTAAAACTACTATTTATAAAATAATCTTAAACAAATTTCTTTAAACTTAAAAAATAAATTTGCAAGGAAATGGTCCGAAACAGGTGTTCTACAGTAAATAGCTATAGGATTTAATAAAAAGACTTACTAGATTTAAAAAACGGATCAAAAGTCGACAGAATGAGAATCACATTAAATAAGTGTTAAAGTCACCTATGACCCAGTCAATCATTTTATCCAATCACTATAGTTCTACCATGAAGTTTCTAAAGTCGTACTATATGAGAGAAGCATTAAGTTATATTGTAAAAATAAGTTGATTCAAGTAGCATTGTAGCCACTTTTACTATTCGTCAGTAGTCAAAAGTGAACTTTCTTTTTCAGGACTTACATTTCTTGAGAGCCACGATGTTTCTGTAACTTGTAAGGTTTCTGACACAGGAGGACTAAGATCAAGATATTCTACGTTTGTCAACTGTCTGAGAATCTTATCCAGTTCTCTTACTAATACGGTGAAAGAAGGCCGACCTTTAGGGGAGAATGACCAGCATTCTCGCATAAGCAAGTATCTGAAATTACGAAACAAATTCATCCAAAATGAAATAAGTATTATTTTATCATTTTCTGTATGTGATGTTTTTATGGCAAATTCAAGCGAGAATGTTCTGGCTCACAACATATTCCCTTCTAAACCTGACTGACCAAATTTTATATAAGCTGAGACCTCAACAGTTAGTCTTAAATTGAGAAGTTCTTTCACATGTTTTAAGATACTCACAAGTCAAGTCTGCAACTAGGTGGTTTCTCCAAACGATGTCCAGTTTTAAGATGTTGTAACAGATATTGTCCTTGAACAGATTGATAAGGTGTAGCACCCAGTGTTACTATTTCCCAGACGAGGACGCCAAAGGACCAGCTGTTAAGAAAAAATGTATTTCATTTTTAAATATAGAGAACAATGACGATATCTTATTTGATACAATTATTAAAGGTCCTGAAGTGTTTTATTTTAAAAGAATACTAAATAATTTCACTGGGTTTACGATATCGTGTGCTAAATGCAAGTGAGAAATGTGTGTTGTGATGAGTTCAGCGTCTTCAAAAAGTTTTGTGGAAATAACGTTTCCATGTCTCACTCTTCGATGCAATGGTATTGTTTGCTAAATCTATACTCAAGAATTCGCTACGAGGCTTCCCGAACAGACTAAAATTTGATCGAGTCAAAGACCTTCTCTGGGCCTGATTATTACTCTTCCATCTTTTTAGACTGCACGGTTGGCCTAGTGGCTTAAGCGGTCGCCACGCCGCTTCCTACTGCGCCAAGTGTCGTGGGTTCAAATCCCACGTAGGATAACACTTTGTGTGATTTACAATTTGTTATTCTGAGTTTGGGTGTTCTTTGTGTCCGTTTCATGTATGTTTGTAAAGTCCCCCGCGACACAGGAATTTATATTCCTAATGCGGGAGTTGTCTTTTTAAAAAAACAAAAAAAAAAAACAAATATCTTCTGTATAATCTGACGCAATGTGTTAATGTGGTCTATGGTGCCAAATTCGTCGAGACTTTGCGCAAGATGGTTAGTGATTATTCTTGTAACAGCTTGTAGACGTGGCTTGGAAGAAAAATGACTCTATAGTTTATCCACCAGGTCTTTTCACCTTTTTAGCGAAAATAAATAAATAAATAAATCATTTATTCAGAACAAGTTCAATTTTACAATTATTAAACCCACCAAACTGCAGAACAGTTTGTCGGCGGGATTAGCACTTGTTTTTATACATTGTAAGGAGATCCTTAGATTAAAAACTAAGAAATAAAATACCTAGTACCCACCTTATTACACATTACGGGGATTTTTTATTGGGACAGTCATCCGTAACAGAAATATGTCAATTTATATTAACTCGTTCAATAGTATACGCCTCAGCTTAACTTTCGGGCAAGATTTGCTAATATTACTGGCATTATTTCTTAGCCAAACAATGTGATTGTATATTGCTGGGATCATGTACCTGTTAGTTCTTTTACCGTAATAATTCTTTGCTTTCGATCTAACGAACACACGCTCTCTGACCCTTCTAATGTTGTAGATATTTTGTATTTGAACTTTGTACTGATTATTATAAAACTGTTCTAGAACTATCAAGTACCTGACCCGCTCGTGGACTGGGAGAATCTTACACACGAGAAACAGTTGGTTATAATTTTCTTTACAATCATTTTTATTTTATTTTGTCTACAAGGTACTTCATGAAACGAACCTGCAGTGATTTAATACTATCCAAGTATGATTTAAATGTAAGACCGTACGTACTCAGACAATAGCTCAGCAGTGACTCGGCGAGGACAAAGTAAACTACACGCAAGGTTTTCCTACTTAGTGTTGTTTTTAAATTATAAAACTTATTTAGTACTGACCTGAGTTTCGCACATACACCGTCAACATGAATAGTTAGAATAATCAGTGTGTAGCCCCTGCTTGTAAATGGGTCTGATTAAAGCCTTCTTCAGGAGGCTTGGGTATACCCTCTTTGACAAGCTTAGATTAACAAAATGTGCCAAGATTGGTGAAGTGTTGTGTTTAATATTCTTTAAAAGATGACCACACTTCTACTACACGCTTGAGGAGCTCTCCCTTCGTACAGAACAGCGTTAAAAGCTTTCGGACCAATCGAAACTCCTCCAATACGGTCTTACCTCCATTCAGCCTTCAATAGTGTTTTGTAACGCCATCATTTCCAGGGGTTTTTAGCTATCCAAGAGTCATATCGATTTCGTCAGTGCTGACTTCTGGCAGATCTTCACTGCAGTGACATGTTGATATGTCTCTAGGGTCCTCATATTATCTATATCACTTTTATTTGTATATTTATTTGCCCATATGTGTGGAAAATCATCATGTACATAACATCATCATCATGATGATGTTATGGCGGGGTGGTGTGTTATGTACATGATGGAAAATCATCATGTACATAACACACCACCCCGCCGTAACCCCCACCGGGGGTTACGGCGGGGTGGTGTGTCGGACTTGAACCGACTAAAAACCACACAGTGTGCCCTCTTCGCGCTTCTCCGTTTAGGAGTAGGAGAAGTCCAGGGTGAGATCTCCTTCTGAACTTCTCCAGCGCCTGCCCGCTCCTGATGCGGGCACCGTCTCGGTTTGACGACCCTCTCTTAGGCGGCGTCCGGCACACACCGACGCCGCCTCCTCGCGGCTGGCCACATAGGGCGGGTGGAGGGAAAACCCGTCCCGTCCACCCGCGGCCACACTCAAGGCGGCATGAGGCGCAGATGTTCGCGCCTCCGCCGCCCGAGTCGCCGGCGGCGAATCTGGTCCGATTGGATGTCGTCCTCCCGGGCCTTCTCCGCCGCCTCCTTCTGCGTGATTACGTCCTCGCAGAAGGATGCGACCGCGGTAAATGAGCTCTCGCTGCCGGCCATGGAACGAACGACGGCCGGAAGCGAGAGATCCTCTCCGATGACTGCCGTGAGGACCCGGCGCTGCGTCTCCCATGCGGGGCAGACCGCCAGCGTGTGATGAGCCGAATCCTCACTGCAGTCGCAGTGGTGGCAGGCGGGACTCAATTCCCTCCTGGCGACCGAGTGCAGGTACTTTCCGAAGCAACCATGCCCGGAAAGAACCTGCGTCAGTCGGAAGGTAAGGGTCCCGTGCTGCCGCACTGCCCATTCGCCGATGACCGGCTGAAGCGCCTCTACGGTGGCGAAGCCAGCACGTGGAGTCTCCAGCCGGACCGACCAGCGAGCCATCGTGGCTCGGTGAGCGGCTTCGCGCCACTCGCGCACGTCCTCGGGCGGAGGTCCAACTCCACCACTCTCCGCCCGGTAGTTAGCCACTCGCCGATAAACGTCGGCGAGCACTTCCGCCTCCAAATCCCACGGGGGTGTTCCGGCCAGGGCGCACGCCGCCTCCGTCGATACGGTGCGGTAGCCCCGTATGGCTCTGACCGCCAGAGTTCTCTGAGGCCGCCTGAGGCGCGCCCTATTCTGCTCGGTCAGAGCCGCCGCCCACACCGGTGCACCATAGAGTGCCATAGACCGGACAACCCCCGTGTACAGCTGCCTCGTGGCGACACTGGCTCCTCCTAGATTGGGCAAAAGACGCCCAAGGAAGGAGGCAGTGCCGATCAGCTTCGGAGCAAGCTGTTGGAAGTGCTCGTCGAAGAGCCACCTACCGTCTAGGACCAGACCCAGATACTTTAAGTGGGCCCGGACCGGTACGAGGACCGAGTTGACCTCGATGGAGGCGCCGGCGGGTGGACCACGACGGGGCCCATGGAAAAGTAGGGCTTCCGTCTTTTCTAGGGCCACCCGCAAACCCAGCGCCTCAATGCGCCCGACCACCAGGGAGACTCCTGTGGTGGCCAGGCGTGCCGCCTCTTCGAAGGTCGACCCCCGGGCTGTCACTAAAGTGTCGTCGGCGTAGCAAATTACACCGACCCCGGGGGGGAGACGCCCTCGCAGGACCCAGTCGTATCCCATGCTCCACAGGAGTGGTCCGAGGACAGACCCCTGTGGAACACCGCACGACATGGCCCGACGTCTCAAGACTCCTTCTCGGTCCTCGTACATGACAGTACGCTCCGTCAGATAGTCTGCCACTAGCCGCCCCAGGTATTGCGGCACTCCGTGGTACTGGAGTGCGGCCCTGATGCAGCTGAATGGCAGACTATTGAATGCGTTGGCGATGTCCAACGACACCGCCAACAGCACGTCGCCGCAGCCCACCGCCTGTTCGGTCGCGGCCTTCAGACGCAGAATTGCGTCGACCGTCGAACGCCCCTCCCGGAATCCAAATTGGGCGTCCGACAGATCGGGGCCCACCTCGCGCAGGTGCCGGACGATGCGGGCGTGGAGCACCCTCTCGAACAGCTTACCCGCCTCGTCCAGCAACACGATGGGCCTATAGGCCGCGACCGAGTCGGCAGACCGACCTGGCTTCTGGAGCAGAACCAGCTTCCCGCTTTTCCAACACTCAGGGAAGCGTCCGGACGCCAGACTAGCGTCTAACACTCCCCTGAGGCGGTCCGACATATGATCGAGGGCTCGGGCCAGCACTCGGGCAGGTACCCCGTCTGGCCCGGGGGCGGTGTTCTTGGATCGAATCCTTAGAACAGCCGCCCCTACCTCTGATTCCCTGACGGGCGGCACATCAGCCTCGCCTTCGTCGTCGCCTCCGGCCATGACGGCCATCGACGGGGGCGTGTGCTCCGCCCGCTGTGGGAATAGGCCCTCGACCACTTCCTGCAGGAAGCTGGGCTGGAGAGTCTCCGTGAGGGGCAGGCCCCCCGCGCAGAGCTTTTTGCGCACCGCACGATAGGGCCGACCCCAGGGGTCACGCTCGAGACTCTCCAGCATCTCCTTGCGGCTCTCCTCTTTGGCGCGGCAGATGGCCAGCTTCAGAGTTTGCCGGATCTCACGGTATTCCTCTTGAAGCCGGTCCACCTCCTCACCGACTCCGCGGTGGCGTCGCCGACTACGAGTGAGGCACCTCCGGGCACGAACACAGGCCGCACGGAGGGCCGCCAACTCCTGGGACCACCAGTAGAACTCCTTCCTTGGAGGCCGACGCCCACGTACGCGGGGCATGGCCGCGTCGCAGATCTGCGTAATCGCACTGCAGAAGCGACCAGCCCCCACGTTGACCTCTTCGGCCGGGGCCTGCGGAAGCAGCCAAGAGTTAAGAATGGCCGCCTCCTCCAGTAAGTCCCTGTCGAGCTTGGCGAAAGACCACCGCGGAAAGCGGGAGGGACGCCGCGCCGCGTGACCCCTACTGGCGTCCTGGGACCGGGAGAGCTCAAATCGGATATACAAATGGTCCGAGAGCGTCTCAACCTCATCCAGGACACGCCAGTTCTGTACACGTGCGGCGAGTGCAGGGGTAGCGAACGAAAGGTCCACTATCGACCCCCCCTGTTGTCGCACGCACGTGTTGGTGGAGCCTCTGTTCAGTAGACAGAGGCCCACCGAGGCCGCCCACTCCTCTACGGCCTTGCCCCTGGCGTCCGTCGCCGGGGAACCCCACGCAATGGACTTGGCGTTGAAGTCCCCCAGCACGAGGACGCGCCCAGACGCTAGTTGCCGCATCGAGGTCTCCAGGTTGTTCAGGAAGACCTCGAAGTCGCTCAAACTCTTATTGGGGGAGAAGTAGACACCGTAAACGGTGATCCCCCCCCACTCGGCGGCAACATATCCCGTGCCCCTGTCTTTGAGCGACAAGGGCGAGGAACCAGCCGCCGTTGAGCCGACGACTGCCACGGAGCCGTCCCGGTCACCCATCCAGTTTGGACGGGGAGGGACGAAGTAGGGCTCCGCGACTACGGCCACACCGACCGACCACTGCGCCATGGTTTGCAGGAGGAGATCCTGCGCTGCGGCGCAGTGGTTCAAGTTCGTCTGGACGAGAAGGTTGGAGACTTGATCCATTAAGGGTTCGTCTCTACAACCTCCTCCATGGGCATCGGTGCCGACGCACTAGTGATGTAGGAGGTACACATGCAGACACACACACACACACACACACACACACACACACACACACACACACACACACACACACAACATTCTTACATGCAACAAATTAATTATCTATATAATATTCTATCAATAAATTATTTCTATATAAATACTTCACTATTATATTAATATTCCCTATTTATTTATTAATATTATTATTACAATATTATTTAATTACTTTCTAACCTAGTATTAACACTTTCATCTTATATAAAATAGTTTACGTATTTCGAATATTATTTAATCATATTTCATTCGCGTTAGTGAGACCACACCTTATTTGAGTTGACCTTTTTTGCTATAACGGCCGGTGCAAGCGCACCGGTGATTTAGTATCGAACTGCCCTCGGTCGCGCGAAACAATAGTGGTTGCAATTAAACCTTTTAATAGATTTTAGAACATTTTAACAGTTTTCTGTGTCGTTGTGTGTATGTCTGTATGTAACTATATTTCTTGTGACTTTTCTTTGTGCTGTGTGACTTTTGTGTTTTATTCCGGATTGTGAAGATTAAAAGTGTGAACCTACCGTACAACTTTTATTTATAAAACCCTGTGAGTATAGACCATATACCATAACTGGTGACCCCGTGTAGAACACAATGAGTGACAGTAGTGATTCCGCTAAAACCGTGTCGGATAAAACTAAACACGTAACGATACGCCGCGCAAAACCCGTCACTGTTTCGCGAAAAATGAGCATTAAAATACCCCCGTTTGCTCCCGAGGATCCTGAAATCTGGTTTGCGTTGCTGGAAGGACAATTTGAGGCTATAGGTATTGAGGATGATGCAACCAAATTCACCCATGTCATCACTCACCTCGATCTATACCACGCAAAGGCAGTTAAGGATGTTATCGTAAACCCTCCGGCGAACAACCGATACTCAAAAATAAAATCGGAGTTAATTCGTCGGCTCTCTGCATCGCATGAAGAGAGGGTGAAGCAGTTGCTGACCCACGAAGTGCTTGGAGATCGGAAACCCTCACAATTCCTGAGGCATCTGCTGGACTTAGCCGGACCCTCTGTACCAGAGGAATTCATAAAGACCATCTGGTGTAACCGTCTGCCTAACAATATTCAGACAATCTTGGCGTCACAACCTACCCACTCTTTAGAGCAGTTATCAGACTTGGCGGACCGTATCCAGGAAATTACAGCACCCTGTCAGGTCGCAGAATCTTCTCTTAGGCCAGGACCGAGTACCAGCGTCTCAAATGAAATCGCAGAACTGAGACAAATGGTTGAAAAGCTTGCACTGAAGCTAGATCAGCGGTCACATTCCCCTGAACATAGATACCGCCAGTCAAGGACACAGAGAGGACATTCCACTTTCCGCCAGAGATCCAGGTCAAACTCGAGCTACCGCAAGTATCCCATTTGTTTTTACCATAATAAATACGGCGAACGAGCGAGACACTGTGTTAAGCCATGCGACTACAACAAGCCGGGAAAAGCCAACGGCAGTCGTTGATGGCGACTGACGACTGCCCAGTATCTTCAGGTCGTCTCTTCGTGTACGACAGGAATTCAGATACCCGATTTTTGGTCGACACAGGGAGTGACTTGTGTGTCTACCCTCGTTCTGCACTTCGAGATCGTCGAGCCAAGACTAATTATACTTTGTGTGCTGCCAATGGCACTTCTATAGACACTTATGGTAGTGTAGATTTAAATTTAAATTTAGGTTTAAGACGTAGTTTTCCCTGGCGCTTTACAGTGGCCGATGTAACAAAAGCTATTAAAGGTGTAGACTTTTTAAGCTTTTACAATCTTGTTGTGGATGTAGGCAATAAAAAGCTCATAGATAACACAACTACATTATATTCTAGTGCTTCTGTAGCTCAAACTAATGTATGTTCTGTTAAGGTAGCATCAGGCAACACCAGGTATCACGCGCTCTTGGGTAAGTACCCTGAAATTACTCGCCCTTCAGGCACTCCGTGGCTCCCTAAACACAACACAGTACACCATATTCGCACTACACCAGGACCTCCTGTATCATGCACTCCTCGTAGACTCGCTCCTGACAAACTCAAAATAGCAAGACGTGAATTCGAACTAATGCTTAGCAACGGTACAGCGCGTCCTTCAGAAAGCGCTTGGGCTTCTCCCTTACACCTAGCTCCTAAAAAAGACAACAGCTGGCGTCCTTGTGGGGACTACCGCATGCTTAATGCCCGAACCATCCCTGACCGTTACCCTATCAGGCACATACACGACTTTGCTCATTCCATAGCGGGCTGCAAAGTCTTCAGTACCATCGACCTGGTAAAGGCTTATAATCAGGTTCCAGTGTTCGAAGAGGATGTGCAGAAGACGGCCATTACAACCCCCTTTGGCCTGTTCGAGTTCCCCTGTATGACCTTCGGTCTGAGGAATGCAGGTCAGACCTTTCAGAGATTCGTCGACGAATTAACTAGAGGGCTTGATTTTGTGTACCCCTACTGCGACGATTTTCTTTGCTTCTCTCAGGATGAGGATCAGCATGAGCAGCATCTGCAGCAACTCTTCGACCGCATGAAGAAATACGGCGTCCTTGTCAATACTTCCAAATGTATTTTCGGAGCAAGTGAGGTAAATTTTTTAGGTTACCACATTTCAGAAGCGGGCACCAAACCCCTAGAGGCGAAGGTCCAGGCCATCACCGACTTTCCTGTACCTAAGACTGTCAGGCAACTGAGGCGTTTCTTAGGCATGCTGAATTTTTATAGGCGCTTTTTGCCTAACTCAGCAGTCACTCAAGCCCCTCTCAACGCCTTACTCACAGGCTCGGTCAAGGCGTCACAACCCGTCGACATATCCGGAGACACACTTGTTGCTTTCCAACAGTGTAAACAGTCCCTTGCTAATGCTGCACTACTCGCTCATCCAGACAGCGATGCTAAGCTAGCACTCGTGACTGATGCTTCTGACTTGGCGATGGGTGCAGTATTGCAACAATTCAAGCAGGGTCACTGGCAACCACTTGCATTTTTCTCACGCAAGTTTAGTCCCTGCCAGCAAAAATATTCACCCTACGACCGCGAGCTTTTGGCAATTTACGAAAGCATCAAGTATTTTCGGCACATGTTGGAAGCTAGACACTTCATAGTGTTTACCGATCACAAGCCGATTACTTATGCTTTTCACGAAAGAAAGGCTAATTGTTCACCTCGCCAATATCGACATCTGGACTTCATATCACAATTCACGACCGACATTCGTCACATATCTGGCAAAGACAATGTTGTTGCTGATACATTGTCACGGATCGACGAAGTTCAGATGTCTATTAATCTCGAACAGTTGGCGGAGTCTCAAGCCGATGACGAAGAGCTTGTTAAGTACACCGGTGGTGATTTCTCACTACGACTTAAAAAGCTCAAGCTTCCTGGTGGTACAAAGGAACTTTATTGTGACATCAGCACACAACATCCTCGCCCCTTTGTAACTAAGACCCTCAGAAAGCCACTATTTGACACCCTTCATAACCTCAGTCATCCAGGCGCTATGGCCACCACAAAATTGGTCGCCGAGCGGTTCGTCTGGCCTGGTATGCGTAAGGACTGTCGAGAATGGTGTCGCAAATGTCTGCCCTGCCAACGCGCTAAGGTGTATCGCCATGTTTCAGCACCTTTAGGTACATTCGACCTACCACGCGCGCGGTTTACGTTTATACACGTGGACATTATTGGCCCTTTACCACCTTCTCAAGGCTACCGCTATTGCTTGACAGCAGTAGACCGTTTCACCCGTTGGCCCGAGGTCACGCCCATGATGGATATTACCGCAGAAACCGTCGGTAAGGCATTGATATCCTGGATATCCAGATTTGGATGTCCCACGGATATTGTCACAGACCGCGGCCGGCAATTCGAATCCACACTTTTCCAATACCTTGGAAAAATGATAGGATTCAAACATCGCCGAACAACTGCGTACCATCCTGCGTGTAATGGCTTGGTGGAACGGTTCCATCGTCAGCTCAAAGCGGCCATAATGTGTCATGCAGACAGCAACTGGGTCGATACCCTTCCTCTAGTATTACTAGGCATTAGGGCATCCTACAAAGAGGACTTAAAGGCTTCGTCGGCTGAATTAGTCTATGGCGAACCTTTACGTCTTCCTGGTGACTTCTTTCAGGCAACCATGCCGGATTCCACAGATCTGACGGATTTCACATCCCGCTTACGTCATTTCTCACGAAAACTTCGTCCGTCCCCCGCTTCTCGCCATAGTAAAAATAACGTTTTTATTTATAAGGATTTACAATCTTCTAGCCACGTATTTTTAAGAGTCGGTGCATCACGAGGTCCCTTAGAACCTCCTTACTCCGGTCCATATGAAGTGCTCGAGCGCGGGGATAAAACGTTTAAGATACTTTTCAAGGGTAAGAGCGTCACAGTATCTGTAGACCGTCTAAAACCAGCCTACATACTCGTCGACCCATCTACTAACATATTACCCCCTCCAACTCCTACTAATTATGATCCCGTCTTAGATCCCATCCCTTGCCCCAGTCCTAGCCAGGATAAACCATCAGATCACCTGAATTCCAGAACTACTCGTTCTGGCCGCAAAGTTCGATTTCCTGACTTTTATCGACCGTAGTGACGGTCTCTGGGGGGGAGTGATGTAGGAGGTACACATGCAGACACACACACACACACACACACACACACACACACACACACACACACACACACACAAACATACTTACATGCAACAAATTAATTATCTATATAATATTCTATCAATAAATTATTTCTATATAAATACTTCACTATTATATTAATATTCCCTATTTATTTATTAATATTATTATTACAATATTATTTAATTACTTTCTAACCTAGTATTAACACTTTCATCTTATATAAAATAGTTTACGTATTTCGAATATTATTTAATCATATTTCATTCGCGTTAGTGAGACCACACCTTATTTGAGTTGACCTTTTTTGCTATAACGGCCGGTGCAAGCGCACCGGTGATTTAGTATCGAACTGCCCTCGGTCGCGCGAAACAATAGTGGTTGCAATTAAACCTTTTAATAGATTTTAGAACATTTTAACAGTTTTCTGTGTCGTTGTGTGTATGTCTGTATGTAACTATATTTCTTGTGACTTTTCTTTGTGCTGTGTGACTTTTGTGTTTTATTCCGGATTGTGAAGATTAAAAGTGTGAACCTACCGTACAACTTTTATTTATAAAACCCTGTGAGTATAGACCATATACCATAGTGACATCGGAGGCAGCCTGGATCGATAGGCTGGCCTCCGGCGCTTGCCGAGACGCGCGGGGAGGCTTGCAGCCCCCCTGCCCGGTCTGGTGATTGGCGGGCTTATTCGCCGCCGCACACACCGGGCAGTGGGGGGCGGCAGAGCAATCTGCCGCCTTGTGCCCCGGTCGACCGCAGCGGAAACATAGACCACTGCAGTCGAAGCAACTCTCGCACTTCGAGCGAGTATGGCCTGCGGCTAGGCACTTATAACATCTCGTCGGTCTCGCCGCCAGGACTGTGACTCTAGCGCTGACGAAACCGACGAGCAGCTTGCCAGCGTCGTCTAGCGCCTTGGCCGACGCCACGGGACAGCTGACCCATGCAGCGCCTAGCCCGCCTGGACCGGGGCGAATAGTGCCGACCCTGATATTGTCCGCGCTGCAGCCGGTCTTCTCCCGGATTGCATCGCGGACATCTTCGGCTGTCACAGAATCGTCCAGACCCGAAATACGCAGCTCCGCGCACTTCGTGGGCCTGGCGATCTTGATGCCATCCAGGTCGGCAAACATGCCCCTCAGCGTCTCGGCACATTTGTCCGCCGTCTTTGCGCCTTCTGCTCCAGGGAACTCGAGGACTCGAGCTCCCGTCTGGGCGCGGCGCAACCTGACCCCTGCCGGTCCAAACTCGCTGGCGAGACTAACCCGGGCCTTTTTAAATATGTCCGCGTAGGTTAGTCCGCCACTGGCCGCCTCCGGCGTGACGGTCACCACTACAGCCGCGGTTTTAGGCGGCTGCAGTTTTCGCGGCTTCTTTTTGGTGGCCGCTGTCACCACCGGCGGTGGCTGCGAGGCTTCGGCTGCCTTTTCGGCGGCCCTTCTGGCCCGCTGCCGCTGCCGCTGTTGGTGCCTCTTTGAGCTCCCCACGACCTGCCAGCTCTCGTTAGCAGCGGCAGGTGTGGAGGTGCCCGGCAGGGGTGTTGGAGTGGGGAGAGGGGGGAACTCCTCTCCTGTTTCCGGCACCGCCTTGGTCGGCGCTGTGGCCGGTGTCTTTGCCGGCGCCTTCGCCTGCGCCTTCGCCTGCGCCTTCGCCTGCGCCTTCGCTGGCGCCTTGGCAGACGCCTTCGCCTGCGCCTTTGCTGGCGTCTGGGCCGGCGCCTTCGCCGGCGCTTTCGCCTGCGCCTTGGCCCCCTTCCCCTGTTTCTGGGGAGCCTCAGAGGCCGGGGCAGCGGCCGCCGCCGCATACGACACCGGACCTCCCTCAACGGGGAGTTTGGTCGGCGCCGCCGCAGCCTTCGGCCTCTGCGATGCCAGCGGCGGACGTACCACTGGGGGTGGAGGCAGCATTGCCTTCAGATCCGCCAGGCGACCATCCAGCATGTGCCCCACCGCGACTAGCACCTGGCGCAGCTGGGCGTCAGGCATCGCCGCATTGGCTGGGACTGGGGCAGGCTGGGGCAGGGCAGTGGCCACCATCTCGGGATGACTCGCCTGGAAGCAGGCGAACTTGTAGCCGAGTTCGGCCACCTGCGCCGTCAAGCGGTCATTTGCCGCCTGCAGACGAGCCACGTCTCCGACGAGCTCGTCTACGGCCCCCGTGATGGCGCAGGAGGAGTCCTTAAGGGCCTTCACAAAGGAGCCCTTTAGGTTAGTGGACCTGCCGGCCACTCGGCGGATCACTTCCACCGCCGCCTTCGCCCTATCCTGCACGGAGGGAGGAGCCTGCGGTACATCTCCCGCCGTCGTCATCAGATCCTTGACCCTCTACAAGAGTTCCTCTACCTCCTCCTCCGCCTTTGCCTCTTTGTCGGCCCTGTTGCGCCGGTAGGTCTCCGGCTTAAAGACGGAGCCTGACGGGCCTGGGACCGGCGAGGGTGACGCCGTTCTACGTTTCGGCTGGCATGCGTCACCGTCGTCATTCCCAGCGAGCTCGCGCTTCCTCCGGACTTCGCTCGGCTCCACCTGCATTGGCTCCGAGCCATCCGTGTCCACCGCGGCAATCTTGGAGCGCAAGCGCTCCGACACTCTTCGGCTCCCAGTCGTCTGTTCGACTTCTGGGAGCCCCTCCAAGATGAGCGTGTCTAACAACACCCTCTCCTCTATGGACGCGACTTCGTCCACTCCCGAAGAGCTCCCCTTGCAGGTGCCCTCCTTCTCCATCTCCTTACTTACGTCCGTCGTGCATTCGATTGCCATTGTGCTTGCCATTTCGTTGTTGGTTTGGTTTTCCGATTCGTTTGTGTTTTTAAAAGAGTTAACAATATCCATAATTAGACCCACGAGAGGGGGAGAAATACAAGGTCGACCCGGGCAGAGATCCCCCAGTACCCGGGCAAGCGTAAATTTTTAGCCAAACCGAGGGGTCCGCAGGTACCTCGGCTTGGAGTGCGTTCGCAACTGAACTTCCCATCAGCCATGCATCCCCTGGCCACGCACCAGAGCTTGAGATTCGGGGTGATTTTTTATAGAGGTTTTCTTCCTCGCGGTCCAGGCGGTTAAGCCAAGACCCACGCCCCCGATCAGAGCAATCTTCTCGGGGCTACGCTATGCCGACGGTGGCAGGAAGACTACGTCACCCTGCCTGCTCGGTGGTAATGTGAATACACGCCGAGCCCGCCCTCCTTTCTCCACCGCTACTAGCGGGAGAAACTCCGACCCATGAAGGGTCCCACCTTCGGTTTTTTAACGAGGTTAACCTCCTCCTTGCTCCGAAGAGCGAAGAGCCAGCAGGGGAACCGGCGAAAACGCCCGCCCCGCTGGACCAGGCCTTGCCCGGGAGCCGATGATGGCTCCTCTCCAGCCAGAATATTAGCCGCTGGCGATAATCCTCTCCTCCAGATGACGCGGAGGAAATGAGGAGGAACAGTGCTATCGCCAGCGTTGCCCAGGGTGCACCACGTGGAGGTTTTCTAGCCAGCAGCACCCCATATTTATTTGCCCAAGGGCAACCATTGAGCTGCTCTCTGTACGAGGCATGATCACTTCGCCTGGTAGAAAGATTTGGTGGTAGATGCAAAATACTTGTTCATAATCGCAGATGTAGATAAATATAATGAGCGGTACGGTATTGTATGTTGAAACATACTGTCTGCATCTTTACTATGTTTCTACAACTACACTCGGTTCCAAAAATAACGGGTCAGTCACATAAACCCGAATATCTCCCGAACTACGTATGCCATCCTAATGAAACGAAGACTGTTCAATTGAGAATTTAATTATACAGATAAAAAATAAAATAAAACTTAGTTACACCCACAATATTAATCTTAAATTAAAAAAAAACTAAAGTAGTCATATTTTTCTTAAGATTACATTTTTTTTATGATTGTTTTTTTGCTGTTTTTCATCACTGGAGGCTTCATCACGTGGAGGCAATACAAAGTATTAAATGAAGAAAGTGATGAAAAACAGCAAAAAAACAATCATAAAAAAAATGTAATCTTAAGAAAAATATGACTACTTTAGTTTTTTTTTAATTTAAGATTAATATTGTTTTATTTTATTTTTTATCTGTATAATTAAATTCTCAATTGAACAGTCTTCGTTTCATTAGGATGGCATACGTAGTTCGGGAGATATTCGGGTTTATGTGACTGACCCGTTATTGGTTTATGTGACTGACCCGTTATTTTTGGAACCGGCTATAATTAAGTACTCGTACACATGGGGAACTGATAACGGTGTTTGATGAATTTTTTGTTGTTAGTTTCGCGTAAAACTTGGAAGGTGACTTCATATTATTTGTTATCATTTTACGAAGTCGAAATGTTAAATTTTTTTGGATGATATATGACATATACGTAAAAGTTACGGAAAAGGCCATCAGGTAGTTTTCATGCAAAACAAACCTTTCTTAAGCAATAGAAAAGAGATTGTTGTAATACTCACACATCAGTTTGTATAGTAAACAGCATACTGTTAAGTGACTCTGGTGCCATCCACCGTACTGGTAACTTTCCTGATGTTTTCTTTCTATAATAGTATTCGGTTTCTATGTTCTTTGCTAGCCCGAAGTCAGCAATTTTAAGTATGAAGTTTTCTGAGACAAGAACATTACGGGCAGCTAAATCTCGATGAATGCACTGAAAACAATCAGAAAATAATTTTAAATTTGAGGAGGGCTATTCTCTTGATGTTTTTGATCAAGTTCTAAAAATAATTATTTCTTCGTGTTTTATTAATGTAAATTCAACGTTGAAGCAACCAAAATTTGTGAGTTGTAGTTTGTATATTTAAAATCTTTTTTTATAGTTCAGAAACCTATTTAAGTCTTACATGTCTTGATGCTAAATATTCCATTCCTTTGGCGACTTGGTAAGCATACGATACTAAATCTTGAGGTGTAAGATTGCGTCTGTCTTCTAAAACATCGTTTGAATATTCCTTTCTGAAATAAGAAACGTGTTTTTAGGTAATACAATATGTATAGTTTATTTGAAAATGAATAAAGAATCATTATATGATTTTGTTAAAGCAATAAATAACATCTTGAATTCCGCAAGTGAGTAGGTCCTACTATAAAATATATTTCGAAAAACTTTATAGAATCATCAACAAACAGTTTTTAGTAGTCCTCTGCTGGTCAAAGGCTTCTCTAGAAACATCCTTATGCTTTAGATAGGAGCTTTTGGAGCTACTACACCACACTGGCCAGGCAGATTAGTATTGGGTTGTTTTACAGTTTTACTCATTTTCGCAGTGCTGTAGTCATACTTAATTTGTTTCTTTAGTCGGCCCTTACGTCACCCATTATACATGTAAGGAGGTGACACTCCGTACTCTTAATTCCTTAGGTTACTTTAAAGTATAATGGAGAGTTCGTTTTTCTGACTGCCTCAAATATTTCATGTAGCAGTGTAAGGAGTAAGAAGAGTACTATACACAAAAAATTAAATTATGATATGTTTTGTACAATATTTACTTACCTAATTTCAGGTCGACGTTTCCGCAAGAAATCCCTTAAATTACCATTAGGTGCAAATTCTACGATGACGTAGAGAGGACCAGCCTGTGTGCAGCATCCTAACAAGTTGATAATGTTCACGTGTTTTCCAACTACTTTCATTATCTCCATCTCTGATACTAGCGACAACATTTCGGCATCAGTGTGCCCGTCTGAAAAATGTAGATTTTTTACGTATTGTTTTCTTATAGATTTCTATACCGGAATAACTGAATACTTAGGAAATTATATGGTATAGTTGTTTCTACCTTTCAGCATTTTAACCGCTACTGTAGACTGGCATCGGTTTAATATCCCCACACAGTCTGCTTGAACAACTCTACCGAATGCTCCTTCTCCCAATACCTCCCCTAATACGACTGTCTCACGGGGTACCTCCCAGTCCTCGTCTAAAGGTAATTCATACTCTGATAACATCTTAGGGTCACTGACATTTCTCTTTACTTCGGAGACCTTTTGCTTTTCAATCTTAATTACTGGCAAAACCTATAAAAATATAAAAGTTAGACTTCATTTTGATTTTAAACGTTAGTTGAAATAGTATTTAATACACTTTGTTTTGATTTTAAGTAGGTAAGTCGACCGCCGCATATTTTTTAATATTTTGCTGCTGGTACAGAGATTTGATAGACTTTGAATAAAATATAGTAGCTAATAGTTATAATGTGGCTGCTTTTGAAAATATTAAACCAAGCGATATTTTAATTTAATATCATTTCACGTATTGGGAATTTCTCCGGCACAAAACGTAAATCAGATACAATGCTCAACGGGAAAACTTAACAAAAACACATCATGTC
Source organism: Phragmatobia fuliginosa (assembly GCA_932526445.1). NCBI lineage: Eukaryota > Metazoa > Arthropoda > Insecta > Lepidoptera > Erebidae > Phragmatobia > Phragmatobia fuliginosa. The sequence continues at coordinate 13,657,943 of OW052078.1, read as the reverse complement.
CTGATCTGGAAATCAGACCAAAGTAAGATCTAATATCTTGTGTCGCGGGTTGCGGGTGACTTTACGAGCATTCATCAAACGGCCTTAAACAACACCCGGACTCTTAAACTTATTTGGAAGCGGCAAGGGGGCTGTCTAACCACTACGTCATTCGTGCAGTTACTAAAACTTCAAATCAAACTTACCAATGCTCCAGCAGCTTCAGGTGTGTTTGTGGTGTGTGGTTTCTCTATCGTTATTATCTTACTCCAATACGTTTCAATGATGTCTCTAGCAGTTTCCAGGGCTAGCTGCTTTCGTTTCTTCTCTCTTTTCAATTTTCTACAAGTCGTTACCACGACCAAGGCCGCAACTATGACTGATCCAAAGCAAACAGCTATCATGATGTGGACCATTGAAACGCCAGGCCTGACTTCGAGGCGAGGCGAGGCTTTTGAAAAAAATATAAGATTTCATTTCATTCTAACATAATTTAACAATGAATATTTTCGACATCTAAATATTCAGAACATTTTACACGCGTCGCCATCTAGTCCCAAACTAAGCAGAGACTATACTATGGGTACTAGTAGACGACTGATAAACATACATTTATATTACTTTTTTTGTAAATACATAAATTTTATACATTGAAAATACTCAAACTCCGAAACAAATATTTGCAGATTATAAATGTATGTGTACTCGGAAGTCCTATACTGCCCTCCGGGTCCAATATAATAATGCGTTCAGGGTGTTGATGGGGCTGCCACGATTCTGTAGCGCCTCAGGAATGTTCACACAGTCTTACGTTGATTGTTTTTACGCGACAATGCGTAAGAGGTGCGGCTCCTTATTGCGCGGGGTTCGTGGCAGCAACAATATTGTCCTGGGAATGATAGCAGATCGTCTGGACTGCTTGTATATAAATCACTGTTCTGCAGTCGCCAATGGAATGGCGTGTTAATATTAATTACTATTACATTTTATTTTATTAATTATCAGTCTAATTTCAATTGAAATTTGTATTTTATTTATTTATCAATACAATTTGAATTATTTTAGTTATTATTATTTGATTTTAAAATTTGTAATAGGAATTGTTTTTAAATGTTTTGATTTTGTATTAATTAATTTTATTTATGCTTTTTATTCTGTAAATTTTAATAATTTTACTAACCATAATAAAGATAATTGTAATTAACAAAAACAAATATGGACACAATATGGTCTGAATAAATGATTTATTATTATTATTATTATAAAAACATTTGGTCCGACCCGGAAATCGAACTCGAGACCTCTTGATCAGCAGTCGCATACGCAAACCACAAGACCATCACGGCAGTTTAAATGGCAATAAAGAGATATATTTTGAAATACAACAAACATTTTCGTACTACAATTAATTTTAAAGTTTACTATAATTTATTTATGGGTTTATTCAATACAATCAACAATTAGTTTAATGTTAAATTATGTATAATAAAAAAATGGTAACCAGAAAATACACACATTCTAATATCTTTAAATAGCCTTGTTTCATGTTCGTTTCACGCCCGGTCGTGGCCACGCAAGCATACCAGCCTTCGTCTTCCTTGGTTACGTTATATATTGTTAGCTGTTCTTCTTTATCTTCTGGATTCTGACTCTGTAAGTATTTGAATGAAGTCATAACAATTCTGTTTAATAATACTAATATGTATTTGATTGACCAATACGTATGTTACAATATAGGACATTTGATAGGTATATATAAAAGTTAAAACTAAAACCTAACTACTACGATCACAAATTATTGATCGAAGCCCAACTACGACAATAAACGACGCTGAAAAAGTTTGTAACAAGATTCTTCGGATACTATTATCGATACAAAAGTCGTAGTCATACGTTACATACCATGATACCAAACACGGCAGATTTATCTCAAATTTATTTTACACTAGTAGTATTATGTATTCTGAGCTATAACTAGCGGACAATCAAGACGCTTCTAACGATACCTCATTTGTCCAGCTATAATAAGTAGTTGAGGAGATATGTGGGAACAGACGAACATACATACATACATAGGCTGTCAAAATCATAACCCTCCTTTGGCTTTGCCGTAGTTGGGTAAAAAGTAGTTTATAAGGTATTCATTGGACTGAATTAGGGTAGGTAAATTAGGGTAGTTAAAATTACCAAATTGCTATTAAAATTATAAATGTATACATAGGTACATTTTAAAATTGAGAATACTTAAATAGCTGTTTGCCTGAACTAGGTTGAACCAGGTTCAGGAGATCGCTTGACTCAAATTAAGCTGTTAGTTGGCTGTTACTAATTTAAGAATTAAATGTAAGAGTTATTGATTAATAGTAAAGATTAAGTAGTACAAATGTACCAATAAAAGCAAATTTCCAAAGGTAATGGTTGGTAAAGACTACTTCAATGTTTCTAAAATGTTTTCTGTGCCTCATAGTTACATTTATCTGAATAATCTGATCTCACATTTTTATTGTTCAGGCTGTAAGTATTTAGTACCTTATTAATTCTATTGTACAATAGTGGTCCCAAAAGTCGAAGATACTTAAATATATTTATTTATTTTCTTGTTCTTATGTACAATAAATAAATGTGTTAGAGAAAATTCTAATTAATGTTAAGAATGACAACTAAGTACTCCTCATCATTGGTATTTGCTAACGCATAGCATGCATTGAAAAATTGAAAATAAAGTATATTTTGTTTTTTCAAAATTTTTGGTTGATAGATTTTTATATAGCGCTATGTTAAAGTCTCTCTGAGTGAGGTGAAAACACTTCACTGCGAGTTTTCGCATTAAATATTAGAGCTGTGTCATCTGTGTAACATACTATGAGAGACCTTAATGAAAGAAAAAAAGAAATTTTCAAGCTACAAAGGTCATTTATTTACACCCGAAACAAGGTACAGCTTCCTTCCTTAAAGTACTTTCCTGGGGAAAACCATTACCAGTGTTCCTAGCTTCAGAACTTAAGTAAGACCCAACTTTTTAGTATGGTGCTCGAAATATTATACCATCGTACAGCACAATTATGTTTTAATCCAGATGTAGGGAGTAATAATTAATTAATATCGGTATTTAGCAAGACAATAAAGTATAGTTTGTTTGGATGAATTTGTTTCATTGTGCGGCTTTCAGTAACTGCCTCTTAGAATTTTTCTGCGAGAGTTTCGCCCATGTTGGCAAAATGATTATTGACTATATTCGTTGCTTCAGGCTAGCTTATAGCTGTGTAACAAGTCTCAAGGCGTTTCAGGATGTTTCGATTGAAATGTGTTAAATTAATTAATTTCCAGACAAGCTTACTATCTTTACCGGCTTTTTTAAAACCATTTTATTCCTGTTAAATTTCTCAAAGGGTTGTTACAGAAATTTGTGTTTCTTTTATTAGACATCGATAGAACTATATTATTAAGCTGCATTACGCATTTACGGTGAAGTTTGTCTCGGTGTATTATGCAACGAACGAGGCCAGGTGTAATCCATGGTTTTATATTTCTATGTTTTCTAGATAGCTTTTGAGTGGCAGTATTTTTTGAAATTAAATTTTGTAATGAATTTATAAAATAGTCTAACAATACTTGCGTCGTCTGCTTAGAGTATCTATTTCCAGTAGGTATAGAGCGCGCATAACGCACCGCTTACATAGTGCGCATTGTAAGCAGGTGAACTATAGATAATTAAACGTATATATTTGTGACCAATAGGGATGTGCTAGTGTGCACCACCGTCTAAGTCGATGATCGATAATTATAATCAAGGATAACTCTTATCGTAAAAATTAAACTATTCAAGAAACCAAATAATTGATTTTTATGTATTAAGCTAATGTAGTTTTATTCACTTCCGATAAATAAAGAAAGTCCTTATTTTTGCATACATTGTTACTATGGAAAATAATAAGAACTGTGTTTTCAAAAATAAAAGATTTATTTGACTTTATTTATGGAGATTAAATTACCAACATTTGTTAATTGTAACTCATGTGGAAAGTCGTTTAATTTAATTTCATGATTAGCTATTTGAAGTTTCATAATAAATAAAACCTAGCGCGGTCTATGCATCTTTGAGAACGTTTGTTACTAAGTATCAGAAAACATGATTAAAAACTGCCATTGAAATTTTAAGTAAAATGAAAATCAGTATTATTGGCTAATTTTTTTTTTTCCACATAATAGATATAATAGTGTTGTATTTATTGACCTTTAAAAAGAGTAAGCTTATTGTAAAGCTGCCTCTTTGTCTCCTTCACATTTGCTTTTCGAACTAAATATTTAACCCGTATCTGAACATGTTTTTGGACTACAGCCCGTAACAAATGAACTAGATTATTACTACAAGGATCTTGTTCAAATATATGTGTATGAAGAACACTAAATATTAGTAGTCTTTTATCTTTTAGCTCATTTAATAGTTGCGATAAACTCTTGACTTTCTTTTTTAAACGCTGACGAGCAACGTAAAGGACATCGCAAACGACGGCATTTTGCTATATCTTTTAATCGAGCGATTTCTTTTTTTAACTTTCGTTTTCTTGGTGTATCAGTTATATCTGAAACAGATGGATATGCATATGATGTCGCAGCCGGATTTATTTCCTGGTTAACGGAATATTGATGAACAGATGGTCAAGTTACTGCGTCTTCTACTGGGCCTGAAGTAGATGGATCTTCCGCTAGAAAAAGCGATGGTACAGGATCATGTGTCAATCTGCGGAGTCCTTTTTTTGTTACATAGAAGCTAGAATCCGGAAAATGCAATGAACATATTTTACTCCAAACATTTGGTTGAAACCTGAAAACCTGGAAAAGTGAAATGGGTTTAATGAAAAGAAATTCTCTGTAAAAAACGGAAACAGAACGTTTTTTTTTCTAATTTTCTTTTTTTTTTGACAGTTTTAAATTTCATCTTATCTAAAAGCTAAATCAACGCCGAGAACCAGCAATATTGAACACACCCGGATACGAAATTTCAACCAGATCGGAGAAATTATTTTCGAATCGATCATCTTGAATTTTTTTCATGTCTCACCCTTGCCCCGCGCCGCCTTGACTGACCTGACTAACATTTATTTTTGTACCCACACCTAACGCTAACGGTTTCATCAGAGCTATAGGATGTTGAATTTTGTTTAGCTGTAATTTTATTTTCCACCATTTTGAATTTTTGTAACACTGATCAATTTTTATATAAATCTTATAGTTTTTGCAGGCTAGGTGACTACCTGTACCTTATGGGAAGCAGATTTTAAAGAACTGAAAGTTTTACCATACTAACTTTTACTTATAAATTATATCCCGTATTTTTTACAAAAAAACTCCTGGGAGAACAATTATATCAATACATCGGACTGTGAATGTTAATTATTACAATTATTTAAATAACATTAATGTACAAAAGAATCGATATAACTATCATAATATTAATATTAAAAAAAAAAATATCGAGTTTCGATACTGTGTCACATCACTAAATGAACCCAACGTCCAAGCGGAGTTGCGGGGTAGTGCGGGGAGAACGCCTACGCCCGCCCCTCGCGTCTCTTTCGTCCCCGTAATGCGTAATTTATTTTTACCTCAAAAGTACAAAAAAATTACTTACCTGTGAAATGTGATACTCGATTTGTGTTTGTTGTGTTTCCGAGTATCATTTTTACATGGTTTTACAGTACATTTCACCATTATAATATCATAAATATTTAAAAACGCTTCTTGAAATTCGCAACTCACGCGCAACATTAGCAGTCGACTGTGACTACTAGAGTTCGTTCCAGTGTTCCCACCTGTGCTTACTGTTCTCACTTTGATAGGCGCGTTCTATACCTACTGGAAATAGATACTCTAAGGTCGTCTGCATTGTAAACTGGGTCAAAACAAATAATGCTTAAGTCACTCTCAAGGTTTTTACGTTGACTTTTGTATAGCTATTATTGAAGTGTTAGTAAAACAGTTTTATTTATTTGTTTATTTATTTATTTATATGTAGGCGTATCGGTTATTTTAGCTGGCAACACTGCTAAGTGTCTAAAGTTAAGACACTGACGCAACACCGGGCACTGGCGCGTGCGACCGGTGACCGCAGGGATGGGAATCATTGACACTTTAAAATAATAAAAACGCGATTGAATGATTGATTTTAGTCGATTACTTTCATGTCATAAGTCATAGTCAAGGATCACGGGTGACAATGGTTTTATCCCTTCCCTAGATGATTATTCTTCGTTCATTCGATTCGTGAGTTCCTTTAAAATGGAACGTGGTCGTACGGCGAATATAATTATTGTGGATCATCTCGTGTGAGCACCACGTGTTCGGTGGAGTGTCTTATTTAAATGGGCTGCTATTCAATGTCCTAAGTGTATTTCATGATCGAGAGTTACAATAAAGTAATTGTACGGAATATTCTCCTTGCCCGAAAACTCACGCCTACCCTCAATTATAAATATGAGGCCTACTGACGTTTCTAGTGGATGTTGAGCTTTTACATCAGAAGTGGGGATACGCAGGGCAACCACCTAAGGAGAATAGTGTATAGTGAACAGCAGTGAGCAGCCCAGACAATCAAAATGGCTACAAAACATGGAGATGAAAATCTGTTGCTGGCGACCGCTAATCCGCAACAATCCTGATTCGTTTTGACCACGGCGATATGTCATTGTTTTGGCACAAAAGGGCTGGATATGAAGGTTTGTGAAGAGCGCAAGGGTTTGGAGCTACAACAATGACGGAGGTGCACATCTGTAAACATGAATCAACGAGGAGCAAAAGTAACGCAGAATCCGGTGAGATCGTTTCTTTTTATTTTCTCGTTGATAGTGGGCATGCTTGTTCGTTAGTATTTTACAGTGTCGTAGTATCGGGGGTAGTTAAAAAAAAAAAGAGGAAGAAAAAAAAAAGGAACCGTAAGATGTTTCTCGCAAATAAAAAATCGCGTTCGTATATAACATATCACGATTACGTTACTATTTTACGTTGTGCCGAATGGAACGATAAACGGTAAAGTAATTCTATAGGCAGTGATATTTTTTAAGCGAGAGCGTTAGTGTGCAAATTAACCGTATTGTTTTTTTTTTTACAAAAGGAAGTGTTTCAGCGAAAAGCATACCCAAACTAAGCTAAGCTATTGAGGATATAGATAGTGACTTAAACTGCGTGGACAAAATCAAATCAAAAATCTTATTGATCTTAATTTAGTTACGAAAATATTCTGAATTCTTTATCGATGGTATACCAGGGCATCGCGTCTTTACAGAAGATTTACGGGTAGACCCTATTGGCCAATATAAGAATGTTCAAAGACGAAAAAGTTTCAGCCCTCCTAGAAGCTTAAGTTATTTACGGTAGTTCCTCACCCTCACAAGATGGTCAATATGGGTATCTAACTAAAGCCCTTTGATCTTAGAAATTCGGCTGCAGTCTATCAAAGGTGTATCAACAAGGCTTAGTAATAAACTTGGAATTAGCGTTGCGCTGGGTTACCTTGATTATGGACTTGGTTTCTCTGATAAACTTTCCCACTGTCTGGAACGTTGCTTTAACTCTGAGAGCATTGTCAGACGCAGTTTTCCTTTTTTTATAGAAATGTAAATTCATGAGAACAGGAGTACATTTTGTGGGTCATGTAGTTAGAGCAGGAGAAGTGGTCGATTCTCCTACCCCGAAGATTGCTACTTAGGCTGAAATTTATAAAGCGAGCTTAGGCTTTGCTTAGACTTACCTCACGAGTTAAGTGTGCGTTGAAATTTATAGTCATAATGCTTAGCTCAAGCTGAGCAAATGCTTAGCATAGTCTAAGTCACCAAAATCCTTGACTTAGCGATTACTTACGATTGTTCGATTGTCCAGGAAGAAAAGTCGTAATCTAGTTCGCAAGCGTTGTAACAGAAGTCCATAAGGGTATGCCAGGGTCAAGATAAAAAGTTAATACAAGAAATTGATAATTATTTGCGAATGAACTCGAGACAAGAGACAACCTCAAATATTGTTATGACATTTGACAAGTCAAAGATACGTACGTTTTGTTTTACTTGTACATGTGTTATTTTTGCCTTTTAGCACTTAAAATCAATGAAAACTAAAGGTGTTAATTGATTGAAATATAATTATATGATAAAATTTATAAGATTACTAATATTTTAGTTTATTACAGCTATTTTAAAAATAATATATTTTTGAAATACCAAGAATTTAAATTAATATGCTATGCAAATCGAAACGTTTAAATTTTTTTCCTGATCTCTTGCTTAGCATACACTCAGTAAATGCTTAGCCCAAGAGGACTATAAATTCGAATGCTAAGATTACACTGAGCAGGAACTTAAGTAAGTTTAGCGTAAGCAAAGTCTGAGCAAAGTCTAAGTACGCTTTATAAATTTCAGCCTCAAAATAGACAGTTCTTGGGCCTTGCCTCCTACTTCAGAAACTTTATACCCAAATAATACTCGTATGGTAGGCCCGCTTTATTGACTGAAGGGGACAATAAGGTGGACGGACCTACATGACACTATTTAAAAGAAAACTGTTCAAATACTTAGCTCAGGAGTCTGTACTAATAATATTAGATCGTGAGGCGGCAGCTATTGAGTTTCACACTGATGCCAGTTCTAACAGTTATGGGGCCATAATCACTCAAAGAAAGAATGGTTTGCTACATGTTTTCATATCTTAGTGTCATATTTTAGTTGACGAACGACTGACGCAGAATCGCGATTTCATTGTAGGAACTAGAAACTATGATAGTCGCCTCAGTAGTCGAGATCTTTAAACAGTGTTTGTATGGGCAGCATTACACAGCATACACCATTAGTGGTGGGTATTTCTACAGGATTTAATATTGTGCATAAGGTGCCAACAAGTAACATGCTGATTTCTTGTCTAGACATCCAATCCCAAATACAGTTTGTGATGACTCTAATGCCAGTACATTATCAGATGAAACTGTAAACGTAATATTAGAATACCGTAGAGGACCGGGTGTCGTGTTCCTCCGACGCAGAGGGGGGATCCTCCGACCAGGCGAGGTGGTCGTGCCTGGTGGGCCGCTGCACAGCGGTTGGTGTTGGGATGTCGTGTGTGTACTGGTCGGCGCGAGAGTTTCTCCGTCGCGATTCAGGATTGGTAGTTACTCCGTGTAGTTCATACCGCGTGTTCTTCGTGGTTCAGTGTTTTGTCGCGAGATGGAAACTGAGTATTAACTTCATCAAGGGTAGTTAGCGGCAGAACAAAATCGTGATATCAAAATTCGAGACCTCATTAACAAAAATAAGAATAAAGAAACCTCAGACTACTCGCACCATGATGTGCTTAAGGGTAACCAGTTTCCGGTTACCAATAGCTCCGTGATCCTTAACGTGGACCTTAATTTATCATGTTCCTTACGAAATAAAGAAACTAAGAACTATTTGAGCATTATTAGTTTCCAGAGATGACCAAGTAGGTACGTTAGTTTATTGATTCTTGTATAGTATGCAACGCTTCGAAAGACTGCTCCGGGTCCCAACAAGTTTCGTCAGCAACCCGTGGTTTCCGCTGCTGGTCTCGGTTCTCCTCTTGAGGAGGAGTCGCCTTTGGGTTGCGGGGCGCTCGTGGCGTGTCGTGCCACGGGTGGTCGCCCGTCCGGTCCTGGCCGCGCCGTCGTTGCTTGCCCTTGGTGGTTGTTTCCGGTCGCCTGGGGCCTTTAGGCTTGGCAAGTTGGCCTTCATCAATGCATAAGAACACGGGTCCTGACATGCGATTCACATTCATATTACGGGGGGATTGGGCGGTAAAGACGATGGGAGGGAGTGCGTGTCTTTCATTACTCGGCATCTCTCGATGCTTCTACCTTAATTCAATCCTTCAAGAGAGCTGTTTGCCTATTTGGTGCACCGAAGCGTGTAAAAGCTGACTAACGTAAGTGTTATATAGGTGCAAACTTCAAAACGGTGTTGATGTGGGCATAGTGTACAGCTTCACCTTATCGGTACTGGTTCCGGTAGGGCTAACGCTAAGCGTATAATGCGTACTTTAAAATGTCTGCTCACAATAGTAGAGAACAAACCAAACAAAACTTCTGTAAGTTCAGCTTGCCTTTAATACCACTAGATCCAGAGTAACAGGCTACTCCCCTGCGGAATTAATGCTTTACAAACGAGCAATGTAGAATGTCAAGACTATACGTCAGAGGTAGAACGCTTCATCCGAAGTAGAGCAATAGTGAGTCCATTCAGTGCAGGCAATTTCGTCTTTATCCAGGACAGCGAGTGTAACCAAACCAAATTACAGTGAAAGTTCAAAGGTAAGGTCCTTTTATTGTCAAGGTACCAGATCAATATAGAGACGAGCTGAGAGACGTTGGTGGGTCTAACCTAACCTGTAAGTATGTTCATGAAATTCGAAATCTATAGTCATGACAATGGACATAACGTCCTATGAGGAAAGTGATGCAGCATCGACATCTAGTCCACATACTTTAGCCTCTGCCTCCGAACATGAGGAGTACTAAAAGGTGAATTTATAACGTTTGTGTATTCTTCTTCTTTCTCAGCATATTTTCATCGACTGTTGGATATATGCTTCTTACATGGTTCTACATACGCTTCTGGATGCGGCGTGACTAGTGTTTCTTTATATCTTTCGACCGCCTGGCAGCTAGTCTACCAACACTTCGACTTCCTGTTTAGGGTCGCCGGAATAGTTTTATAACCCCATTTATTGTCGTGTCTTCGGCAAACATATCCGGCCAATTGCTATTTCAGTTGCGCGATTCATTAACCGATCTAGAGCGTGTGTACTTACGTAACGTAGCGAGCGTACACTGGATGGGTACTTAGTAGGCGCATATCTGAAAAAGGGGGCTGGTCTGTAAACCGGATCGACGCCTCTGATTAGACTTAGCGATTTATAGTAGCATTGTTGATGGGTAGTTGGTAGTCTAGATCTGAAAAAGGGGGCTGGCCTGTTAACCGGGTTGATGCCTCTGATCAGACTACGCGATGGTAATACATTGGTATGATACGCCGCTCATAAAATGGGTGTTGAACCTTCAATCATAACTAGGTAGCGATGTAATCTCGGCGTCTGAATGTCCATCATATGTCTGGTTTAGATGCGAGATTTCCATAGTTTGGTTTAGATGCGAGATTTCCATAGTTTATCCTGGTCGACAGTGTCGTCCGGGCCAGACCCGTAAGGGTTGGTTGAAGGGATGCACTCGTCGGGTCCAGATGTGAGTTTATCCTGGTCGACAGTGTCGTCCGGGCCAGACCCGTAAGGGTTGGTTGAAGGGATGCACTCGTCGGGTCCAGATGTGAGTTTATCCTGGTCGACAGTGTCGTCCGGGCCAGACCCGTAAGGGTTGGTTGAAGGGATGCACTCGTCGGGTCCAGATGTGAGTTTATCCTGGTCGACAGTGTCGTCCGGGCCAGACCCGTAAGGGTTGGTTGAAGGGATGCACTCGTCGGGTCCAGATGTGAGTTTATCCTGGTCGACAGTGTCGTCCGGGCCAGACCCGCAAGGGTTGGTTGAAGGGATGCACTCGTCGGGTCCAGATGTGTAGTTTATCCTGGTCGACAGTGTCGTCCGGGCCACACCTATAGAGGTTGGTTGAAGGGATGCACTCGTCCGGTCCAGATGGTGTGTGGTTTAGCCTGGCCTACAGCAGTCGTGATCAGATCGGATAGGTTCAGATGGTATTTAGTTGGCTTGTTTAAATGAAAATTGTCACTCGAGGCAGATCCGTTACGCAGCTAGTTGAGGTGATGAACTCGTCAAGTTAAACTGTTGTATTGAGTGTCAGGATGAACGAGCGGATGTTATATTGATTCTAAAATGATTTCTGCAGATAAAGTATTAACGCCCGAGGACGGTCGTATGTCAGTATGGCCGTGTAGGCATATCGGTTATTTTAGCTGGCAACACTGCTAAGTGTCTAAAGTTAAGACACTGACGCAACACCGGGCACTGGCGCGTGCGACCGGTGACCGCAGGGATGGGAATCATTGACACTTTAAAATAATAAAAACGCGATTGAATGATTGATTTTAGTCGATTACTTTCATGTCATAAGTCATAGACAAGGATCACGGGTGACAATGGTTTTATCCCTTCCCTAGATGATTATTCTTCGTTCATTCGATTCGTGAGTTCCTTTAAAATGGAACGTGGTCGTACGGCGAATATAATTATTGTGGATCATCTCGTGTGAGCACCACGTGTTCGGTGGAGTGTCTTATTTAAATGGGCTGCTATTCAATGTCCTAAGTGTATTTCATGATCGAGAGTTACAATAAAGTAATTGTACGGAATATTCTCCTTGCCCGAAAACTCACGCCTACCCTCAATTATAAATATGAGGCCTACTGACGTTTCTAGTGGATGTTGAGCTTTTACATATATTATGGAGGACTTACAGCTAACATAATAACATTTGCAATCTAGTAGATAACAGTGAGCCAATTACAAGTCCTCACCTGTAGTGATATAATAAACATACAGCTGTGAGCGACAGAAAAAAAAACAATTATTGTCTTATTGTTATTACTTTAACTTAAAAAAAACTTAAGGCTCTGACATTTTTGCACCTTTGAGACACTCATAGAGAATGGATCTATATCGTCATGCTTACAAAGCTTATTAAAAGCCCTACTCACACGCACAATATAGCTGTTCTGCCGATAATTGGTAGATGCTCTAGGTACGCTTAAAAGAGGGTTGTAACGGAGTGGTCTGGTGGGAATTTGAAAGTTAATTTTTTCTAGAAGTTCCGGGCAGTCGATACTGCCATCAAGAATTTTCATTAATAACAGCGAGTCAGCTATCATACGACGATTTGCAAGAGGCAACAGATGGAATCGCTTGTAAGCGTAAAATTATATTTCACTTTGTAAAGTGAAATATAATTTTTTGACCGATAAGGGATTCTTTGGTGAAAACAGAGGTATTTGACGAACCGTTTTTGTACTTTTTCAATCCTGACAATATATATATGATATCGCGGGCTCCAAATTTGCGATGCGTATTCCAAGTGACTTCTAACATATGTACAGTACAATATTTATAACGTTTTAGCTTCCGTGAAGCACTTGGATATACGCATCACAAATCCTAGTGCCCTAGAAGCGTTCTTGATAATAGCATCCACGTGTTCATCGAACAGCAAACCACTGTCATGGTAGACGCCCAGATCGCGAACCACCTGACACCTTGAGACTGATTGGCCTTCCAATGTATAATTGGTACTTATGGTCATGCGTTTCCTAGTGTAGGTAATTACAGAGCACTTGGAAGGGTTAAGGTTGAGTTTATTGACCTGACAATATTTCTCTAACCTATTCAGATCGCCCTGGAGTGCTTCCATGTCACCGATTGATGATATGACAGAGAAGATTTTCATATCGTCTGCAAAGCTAAGCAGTTTAGATGATTGGAGGCAAGAGTGGATGTCGTTCACATAGACAACAAATAACAATGGTCCGATCAGGGAACCTTGGGGAACGCCAGAAGGCACTGGAACCCAACTGGAAATGTAGTTGTTAAGGACAACTGCTTGAGTCCTATTCAAGAGATAGGAAGAGAACCACTGGAGCAGGTCCCCCCTTATTCCCACCCTCTTCAGTTTAAGGAGCAGGATATTGTGATCGATCCGATCGAAGGCTTTGCTGTAATCAGTGTAAACAACATCCACCTGCTTACCGTCATCCATGGTGCTCGTAATAAAGTCATTAAATAGCGCCAGGTTGGTGACAGTGGATCGGCCTCTCAGGAAACCGTGCTGTGAAGGACTCAATGAGATCGATATAGCAGAATAAACCTGGTTATATACTATCCTTTCGAATACCTTAGCTAAGATACAGAGCTTCGATATAGGCCTGTAATTAGTAACTTCTATTTTTGAACTCTTTTTATAAACAGGAGTTATGTACGCTGACTTCCATATAAGGGGAACGATACACGACGAGAGCGATTTCCTAAATAGGATTGAGACAGGCAACGAAACAGAAGACCAACAGTTTTTAAAAAGCTGCGGTGAGATGTGGTCAGGACCTGCACCCTTTGAAATATCCAACTGCTGTAGTAATTTAGCAACTTCATCGGTGTTAATATTGATACAACAGATGTCTCCAAGGGATTGACTCGGTGTCAGGTCGATAAGGAGGTTAGGATTAGAATCTGTATCTGTGAATTTCACGACGGGCGAGCTTAGAAATGTGGATTGGAAGTATGAAGAGAACGCCTCACAGATTGATTCACCAGAAGACAGCGATTCGTTATTGTAAACAAGGTGATTAGGTATTGCATTGGAATTGTATCGACTTTTTACAAAGGACCAAAAAGCTTTAGGATTAGATCTTATGGAATTTTCTGTGAGCGTTACATAGTTTTTATAACATATCGTCTCCATTGCTTTAGCTCTATCGCGTAGAAGCTTGTACGACAGTTCATCAGACCTGTTGCCATATAGTTTAAACTTTTTGAAGTATTTAGATTTTTCCTTTATAATTTTAATAAGACCCACATTATACCAAACTGGATATTTATTGCTTTTAATATTTTTTTTGAGGTATGTGCTGGTTTTGTAAGTTAATTAAGGTTCGGTTAAAGAATTCAACCGATTCATCAACCGAACGTAAAGAAAACTCAGACGACCAGTTGACCGCAGAAATATTATTATTCAAGGCAACGAAGTCTCCTTTGTTATACATATATCGTACTCTTGGCGCAGACTCTAAAGGGGGGGGGGGTTACACAGTTTGATGATCTTTAAGTGTAGAATTAGTTACTAATGTAAGGAAGGGTTTTTTTTTTCTTTTAATGATAAAATGATCGAAGCAAGAGCCAGTTTGATGGGTGGGGTGTTAGTGTGCAGGTATATTCTCGCTTAATATTATATTTATACATATGTGGGCCCCACGATGTGACTCTACTCCATCTGTAGGAAGTATGAACAGAATCCAACAACAATGCAGCATGGTAACCCACACTATAGCAGCCTATTGAGATGCTTCTATATCATTGCATTTATCTATTCTATTTATAACATTTAAAGGACCTTTTATATAATTAATCTGTTAAATAGAACATGTTCATAAATTGTCATTTCTTATCACTATTCATAGGAAAACAAGTCGTTACCTTTTTCATATTTACCCCAGAAATTACAGTACGGTAATATTCAAGGATATCCAAGGAATAATTTGAAGGTCCCATCCAGATAAAATACAGTTTCAGGTCGGCCAGAAGTGGACATTTAAACGTCACATTTTCGTTTACAACAGCTGTGACGTTGCCAGGATAACCTTCTTTAATAACTAGAATGAAAATATTACAATTGATTGAAATTTTCATTTATCTAAATTAATTTTCACAAAAATTCAGAGTTTTGTTCATTTGAAAGAACAATTTAAATATGAAATGGATGGGTTAGAAATAAATACTCATTTTATTAAAATGCGTTTTAGGAATGAATATTTCACCAACTTTCAAATAGACGGTAATATACTTTGTTCGGTTTCCTGCTGGGAACGCGCGTTGTATGAGAATGGGATTTAATAGCGGAGGCCATTAAGATCACAAGTGATTGGGCAGCTACATTAGGGTTTTCGGATTGGAGTATTACCGAGAAATCTATATTTGACGTACTTATTTATAGGTGTATACATACATTACGATTACGAATGCAAAAGATAATACGGAATGCATGGTAAAGAAAGAGATAGCTATCTCTTGCGAGTTGCACTTTGAGGTTGGTAATAAATTATGGACTAACTCGTTAAAATTGATACAGATATGACATTGAATATCGCCATTTGCTAAAAGTTACCACTCAGTAACGTAATGACTGTCGTAAAACATGTATGTAGTAATAATAAAACAACGAAGAAAATTAGTATCGATTTAGTTTCAATAACAATATAAAAACACAGTAATTTTTTACAGATAAAGAAGGTTATTTAGTTATTCAAATCATTCGCTATAGATGTTTTAGATCAACATATATTTGTCGGCAAAGGGTTTTTGTTAGGGCCTTGCCTTCTCCGAAATACATATTGTGTGGGCTGCGTGGTGTTTCTCAAGCATTTCATTCTCGTAAGATCATCACTTGGAAATCTGGAAAATACAAAACAATATACACTGTTTTTTTACCAACATACATTTTAACACTATTATTGCCAAATAATATAATCATCATATTAACTGAAAGACAATGACAACTCAACACATAATAGTAATACATAATTATGAGCATATCAATTAGACGGTACTGGAGGACGCGGACGATAGGTATGTATTGTGCCTACGATATCCCTTCTGTTTGATTTAATCTATTACGCATCAGTCGACCGTTATTAGTCCTTGTCACACTTCAGTTACAATCTTATCCTCTGTCCTTTTTTAACGCGTCTTTAATAATACTGGATATCATTTAATAATTTTGGTAAATGCGAAACAAAACCGTGACAATATACAAATATTACGTAGTTACTTATAAATACTTACCCGTGGTATGTAATTCCATCCTTTTTATTTACTTTGGAACCATAGTTTTTACACCTTCATAACACACAGCTCGGCATTTTGGTAATAATAAGCACTTCACGGAAACGCTCTGACAACGTGTTTAGTCTCTAGCTTCTATTAGCCGACTAAATGAAATCAAGACGATTGTCTACATTTGTCCGCAACAATATTCGCGCGATAGTGCGATATCTACCTTTTTTTATAATATCATTGATTTGAACAGTCTTATAGACATATCTGTTGGGTAATTTAGTTCGGACGAGCACCAAAGAAAACGCAGCATATCGTGACAGCCATTTTAATAGAGAGAGACTTACATATTAGTAACCACAGACAACATACTAAATAGGGATGTTACACAATATTCTACACACCCCCTCAATTTAGACATTTTAAAACAAAATTCTTAAATTGTTTAACTCAAAACTTACTTACAATACATAATATGTTGTCAACTTACAACTAAAGTTACAAGTTATATTTACTTTAACTTACATAAGTATAAATATTCTATAATGTACTTACATATATAAACATAGCACAATAGAAATAAAAGGTTACATATTTTACTTCAATTCACTTACAATATTATATTATGTATGTACTTAGGTACACATACTTATACCTATGCATAGCAGCATAGAAAGAAAATTTAATTTTTGTTTTACTAACACTACAAACACTTACAAACTTACAATAAATTTAATTTTTCAACAAAATAATTGTGTTTTACTTTTGGTAATGCCTTTGTGAACAAATCTGAAATGTTTTCATCAGTAGAAATATAATTTACAGAAATTAAATTCTTTTGAACAATATCTTATAAGTAATGAACTTTTATATCAATGTGTTTGGACCTCTTACCATTATCAAAATTTTTAATCATTCTTATTGAACTCTGGTTATCTATTAACAATGTTGTAGGTATATCTGACAAGTTTGTCAGATCATAAAGTATCCCTTTCAAATATATTAGCTCACATGCTGATTGAGCAGCTGCCACATATTCAGCCTCCGCTGTAGATAATGCGAATGATGTTTGCTTTTTGGAAAACCAATGTAATAGATTTCCACAGTAGAACACAGCACATCCACTTGTACTCTTCCTGTCTGTTTTATCTGCTGCCCAGTCTGCATCTGTATAAGCAATTAAATTCTTCTTTTCATTTGTTTTTCTGTAAATCAATCCTTTGTCTAGTGTACTTTTCAAATATCTTAAAATTCTTTTACTTGCTGTCCATAATGATGCTGTTGGCTTGTCTAAAAATCTACTGAGATATGCAACTGCATATGTAATGTCAGGTCTACTGTTCATAGATACAAATAGTAAACAACCTATTAATTCTTTATATGGTACTTCAATAATTTCTTCATCTTTTACACTGTAGTTTATCTCCATAGGTGTATTTATTCCCTTACATTCTTGCATGTTAAACTTTTTTAAGATTCTTGTTATCATTTCTGTTTGCTTAATTTCCATTTGGTTATTTTTTCTTGTAATTTCCAATCCTAGGTAGTGTTTTACTTCTCCTAAGTCCTTTATTTTAAATTCTTCTTTCAATTTCTTTAATATTCCTTCATTTCCAATTAATAATATATCATCGACAAATATTAATAATAAACTATTATTGTTTTTATACAAACAAAAATCATGTTTTGATTGTTTATATCCATTTGCAGTTATAAATTGGTGAAATTTCTCGTTCCAACATTTTGGAGCTTCCTTTAAACCATAAAGTGCTTTCTTCAACTTAAGAATCTTTCCACTATGATTGACTCCTTCTGGGCATTTAATGTAAACATTATCTTTTAAATCTCCATTCAGGAAAGCTGTTGGTACATCTAATTGTTTTACTGGTAATCCTTCTTGTATAGAATGACTTAGTATGGTCCTTATAGTCGGTAGTCTTGCTACAGGCGCATAATATCCTTCTTGTCCTTCTTGCTGAAAACCTTTTGCAACTAGTCTTGCTTTCTTGGTTCCGTCTTGTTTCTGTCTAAATATCCACTTTGTTTCTATAGCTTTGCTTCCTTCAGGTAAATCAGATACTTTCCAAGTTCCTAACTTTTTATGAGAATCTAGCTCTTTCTTTATAGCATGTTTCCATTCATTATCCTTTACTGCTTCTTCATAATTTACTGGTTCTCCTGCACATAAGCAGTAGGCTATATTTAAATCATATTCTTCTAACTTCTTTGGTTTTCGAATTTCTCTTCCTGATCTTGTTGTATATCTAGATGTTTCTGGTCTATTTTCTTCATTTTTACTTTCTTCATTTATTTCTGCTGTCTTTTCAATTTCTTCTTGATTCATCTTTATTTCCTCTTCTTTGCTTTGATGCATGGTCCTATCATTCTTATTGGGTTTTCTTGTCTTTTTGTCATCTTCTTTGATCTTCTCTATATCTTCTTTTTGTATTATTTCATCTTCATAGTAATTTTCTTTGTTTATTTCTTTCTCTTCTTTATATTTTATTTCTGTCTCATCTACCCTAACATCTCTCGATACTATGATTTCATTATTTTTGGGGTCCCATAGCCGATATCCATTTGGACTGTAACCTACAAATCTCATCTCTTTGGCTCTTGGTAAAAGTTTATCTTGCTTTGGTAAGATATGTACCCATGCTTTTGATCCAAATATTCTAAGTCTTTTCATATCCTTATGTCCAAACATTTTCTCAGCTGGTGTCTGAAAATCTATAGCAGAAGATGGGCATCTATTGATTTGGTATACAGAACACCGCACTGCTTCTCCCCATAACATCTTGGGCAACCCTGTTTCTAATAATAATGTTCTAGCTCTGTTGTAAATATTCCTGTTCATCCTTTCAGCTACACCATTGGACTGCGGACTATATGGAGTTGTATACTGTTGTATAATACCTTTGTTTCTACAGAATTGATACAGCTTTTCATTTTTAAATTCACCCCCGTTGTCACTTCTTATTTTCCTTACTTTATTTCCTGTTTGTCGTTCCATTCTATTTATGTATTCTATAATCCTATCACTTGCTTCAGATTTTCTTTTCAATAGATATACTTCTGTGAAATGGGTAAAATCATCTATGATTGTCTGATAGTACACTTCACCCTCATTAGTCAATGGGGTCACGGGTCCAGATAAGTCCGTGTGTATGAGTTCACCTACATACCTTGATCTTGGTCTAGGTGCTGTTGTGAATGGCAGTCTTGTTGATTTTCCCTCTAAACAAGGTACACATGGTTTTTCCGAGCTAGGTAGGTTTAATATTCTTAAATGTTTTCTATTAGCGTGTCCTAACCTTTTATGCCACAGATCTTTATCATTAATAGCAGAACAACATTTATCTAAATTAACTTACAGATTTATTCCATATAGGCTACCATACATTTTACCATAAATAATACCATTCCCTTTGGTAATTGAAACATATTTCTTATAAAAGTGAATTAAATTTCCTTTTTCTAATAGTTTTGTTTCTGATAATATATTGTGGGATAAGCCCTTGACAATTAATGCTTCTATTGTTATTGGAATATTATTATAAAATACATTTAAGTTACCTTTTTTATATGATGTTAAATACTGTCCGTTCGCTACATAAATTTTAGTTTCGGATTCTAAATTTTGAATATTTGACATAAACTTTTCATAAGTTTCCATAATTAAATTTTGTGATGCACCTGAATCAACAATAAATTGAATATCCTCAGTACATTCATTAATAGAAAATACATTCTCGCTGGCTATAAATGAAAATGGGTTTACCTCATCTGTGCGACAGATTGTCCCAAGTTCCCGAACTTGTCCACGACCATAACCTCGTCCACGGCCTCGAGTCTGTCCTCTTCCACGATGTTGACCTCTAGTGACACCTCTGACACTGCCTCTTTTGCCTCGCCATTGTACTGCTCTTTCTTCACTTTTGCACTCAAATGATTTATGACCTGGTTTTCCACAGCTGTAGCAGGTGATGAATGTCGACTCCGATTTTTCTTCAGTGTTTTTGCCTTTAATTTCTGCATCCAGCAGCCTAGCTTTTACAAAATCTATATCTAATGTCTTTTCTGTGCTCATAGTTTCAATGCTGGTGATGACATTATCATACTGTACAGGCATAGAGGAGAGTAAGTAACAAATCTTGTCCATATTCTCTACCTGACTCCCAGCAGCCTCCAATTCGTTTAGTAAACTATCAAATTTCAGAAAATAGTCTTGAAGTTTCTCGCCATTTTCACATTTCAAGGAAATAAGTCTTCTTTTGAGATGAAGTTTATTGAATACACTCTTCCGTTCGAATGTATATTCTAACTGCGTGAGCATTTCCATTGCAGTTTTACATTTTTTCACAATTTCTAAATATCTATCGGAAAGACATTGCACTATGACGTATTTCGCTTTTGCGTCAATTTTGTCAAAATTTTCGGGTTTTTTCGAATCTTCTTGTATTTCCATCACGGAGTATAATTGTCTTTCTTGAAGAGCTAACTTTACTCTGAATTTCCAATTGTTGAAATTTGTTTCGGGTGTGAGCCGCGGCAGTATTTCTCTTACATGAGACTCCATTTTGTTTCTCCACGTGCGTCGGCGACGCTTTAAGATTTTCTTGTAAAATCACTTTTCCAATACTTGCTCTTCGTACACTTCTATAAATTTCTTAACTCCGGCACATATAACGATTAATTTTGTGCCATTGCGCAGTGGAAGCGTTTGTTGGGTAATTTAGTTCGGACGAGCACCAAAGAAAACGCAGCATATCGTGACAGCCATTTTAATAGAGAGAGACTTACATATTAGTAACCACAGACAACATACTAAATAGGGATGTTACACAATATTCTACAAGGCTCAGTTTCGAATGCTGAAAACGCTAATGTTTCTTTGTCAGTTACAAATACTATCGGAGATATTAATTATCTCACTGTTTTGTTACCTACCGCTTATGTATACGCATATAATTGTAACGGACAGCGAAAAAAGGTACGCGCTTTTCTAGATACAGGTTCTATGTCTAACTTTATTACAAAGGTATGTTGTGAACGACTAAATTTGCAAATATCACCTAATGGGCCCGGTAAATGATCAAATTTGTTTGACAAATTTACGTGTTTGTCAAATTATTTGATAGTGTGCTGTTGTGTTTGACGCTTTTGTCAAACAAGTTTGATCGTTTACAGGGCTCTTTTGATGTAAACGTTAAGTTTGACCAACAAATTTGTCAAACAAATTTGATCGTTTACCGGGCCTATAACCCGTGTGTGATAAAGGCCATAGGGCACTCTGAGAGTAGCTCGTATGGTTTTGTTACATTTAAAATTCAATCCCGCTTTGACGCGCGTTGTAATTATCATATTAAAGCTTTAGTCATAGATAGCATCTCGGATCGTTTACCGAACTATCACGTGGATACATCGCAGTTGGCTGGTATACACGACATACCACTAGCGGATGATGATTATTACATCCCTTCGGAAATAGATTGTTTGCTGGGTAATGAGAATAATTCGCAACAACAAGATTAGCTTTCCTCCGTGTTTAGTTGTTGCCATGGAAACGACTCTCGGTTATATAATGATGGGCAGGGCTCAGTGTGATGACTCCGATTTAAACACGTAGAAAAATAATAATAAAACATTTTTATGTTTTTCTCATACGCAAATTTAGATGACTTAACGCAACGCTTATGGGAGCTCGAAAGGGTACCAGATAAAGTTCACACAAGTCTTAATGATGAAGTCTGCGAACGTATCTTTCAGGCAACGCATTTCCTGCGACGAGACGGGTAGATATACTCTAACGCTCCCATTTAAATATGATCCCCTTTTACTCGGAAACTAGTATAATATCGCTAAAAAACGATTAATAAATTTGGAAAGAAAATTAGATAACGCACTTAAATTACGCTCCGAGTATAATGCAACTATACAAGATTATATTGGTCAGGGTTACTTATCAAAAGTCAACTCTGATGCTCAAATTCGCAACTCTTACTACATGCCGCATAGGGCCGTCTATCGGCCAGATAAAAGTACGTCGAAGATTCGCGTAGTTTTAGACGCCAGCGCTAAAACGACGTCGGGAAAATCGCTTAATGATTTGTTGTTTACGGGTTCTAACCTTCAACAGAACGTTTTTAATTTATTAATTAATTTACGCGTGTTTTCTATAGCCATGTCAGCGGACATAGAAAAAATGTATTTTCAAGTACAACTCACGCCGAGTCACCGACATTTTCAACGCATTCCCTTTAGATTTGACTCTAGTTTAGATATTGACGAATACGAATTTAATAGAGTGACATTCGGATCGTCTAGTTCCCCATACCTCGCAATGCGCGTCGTGCGCCAACTAGCAGACGACGAGCGCGCAAAGTGGCCGCTTGCCGCTTACGAGGCCGCGAGTCACATGTACATGGATGACTATATTTCATCAGTAGATTCTGTAGATGCCGCAGAGAAAATATACAAAGAAATGATAGATTTGTTTTCGGCCGGAGGTTTTAAATTGGTGAAATGGATCTCGAATAGCTCGGATTTATTAAATAAAATTCCTAGCTCAATTATAAGCCCGCATCTTGTAGATTTCGACGCTACTCAAACAACTACGAAAATTGTAGGCATGCTTTGGCAGCCTGATGCGGATATATTTTTATTTCAAGTTACCGCAGATACCGGGGTACAGTCGTGTATAAAACGTAATCTTCTCGCCGCAACCGCTCGTCAGTACGATCCAATCGGTTTAATTTGCTCTGTTGTTACTTTCATGTAGCTTTTAGTTCAGCTCTGCTGGAAATTTTCGCTTGATTGGGATCAAGAAGTACCTGATTCTATCCGCAAGAAATATATACAGTTTCATAAAGAGTTGCAACATCTGTCAAAACTAGTTTTTCCCAGACATATAGGTATTGTCTCGAACGCTCACATTTCGCTGATAGGTTTCGCTGATGTCAGTGAGCAATGTTATGGTGCCGTGGTTTATATTCGTGTTAGTCCCGATGATAACTCGAAGGGCTCCGTTTCGCTACTCGCTTCTAAGTCTAGATTGGCGCCGCTAAAAAAGATTTCACTCGCTCGCCTCGAACTTTGTGCCGCGCTACTTTTAGCTAATTTAATTGATTTGGTAACTAATATATTAACAAAACGCTGTAAAATAAACTCAACATTCACATTCTCTGATTCCACAGTCACGCTGACTTGGATTCACTCGCCCTCGTTTAAATTTCACACCTTAGAGAGAGAGATTAACGCTAAACTTGACGCTAAACACTGGTATCATATTAGTGGCTCTGATAATCCCGCACATATTATTATTGCACAGCCTATTGGCCTATCGCTCCGTTTCAGCCTTGTTCAGCACAAGATGAAAGTTTTGAAGGTAAAACAATAACGCTTACTTCGTTACTAAGTTCAAGTCCCAGTGACGAACATCCGCTACAACGTTTAATTGACCGCATCTCAACCTTTAAAAAGTTGCTACGCGCCGCCGTTTATGTATTCCGATTTTCAAAGCTCTTACGCACCAAAGGTTTGGTTACTCCCGCAATAAATTATAAAACGGAATTTTTAACTCTTACTCTTAGATATTAGTTGTATTATTACGCTTTATTCAGAGGAAATACCTCTAGGCCGGGGGGTTGGAAACGCCGTTTACGCCATATTATTACTCACGTATTCAATTATATTATTTTTGTATTTCAATATTACTCAATCACTCATTACACGTTTCTGAACGCATCAAACACACACCCTTTCTTTCTTCCCCTCTTTCCCCGCTCCGCATATCCTAGAACCATTTTGAAATGGACTAGTAGTCAGTCGCTATTCTCAAGACGCCGCAGTAAGTCGTCGTCTATTACTCGTCAAGCCATCTCCTCGCTCTCAATTCGCTCTCAAGTCACACGTCACTCCGCTATACTCCACCACTCTAAAGTACCGCCGCGAATCCTGCGCCGGAGCCACGCTATTCAAAAACAACTATAAGTGCGCGTGTGATTCTTATCAAAAACACTCTCAGCGCAAAGTGTGTTGTACGTGACGCTGTTGAACCAGCCCTTATGGACTACAAGAGCAAGATCTATACAGCCTAACACCTATCCCACGTAAGTCACATACAACTCTTGATCCAATCTTTACATTAAATTATATAAATATGGAGAGACACTGGCCCTTAATCTTAAAAAAAAAAAATATTTAAAAATAGAACTGCAGTAAAACTCACAGTATGTTTATCAGCAGAATTTCCTCAGTCCTTTACAATCTGGGTTCAGACCCGGTCACAGCACAACCACCGCACTCCTCAAGGTGACTGGCGATATGAGGCAGGGTATGGAGGACACCGAAGTCACAGTCCTGGCTTTGATTGACTTCTCGAATGCTTTTAATACCGTTTGTCAGGACGTCCTATTAGCTATTCTCTCCTATCTCATGGTCTCCTCAGAAGCTCTGGAATGATTCTCCTCCTATCTTCAGGGACGTCAACAGTGTGTTCACATTGACGACCGGTCATCTGGTTGGAGTGATCTTCGCAGTGGCGTCCCTCAAGGCGGTATATTATCTCCCTTATTATTCTCAATATTTATTAATCTCGTAACCCAATACCTTCAGTGTTCGTATCACCTGTATGCCGACGATTTACAATTGTACACGCAGTCAAGGTTAGAAGACATCGCCAACGCAGTTAACAAAATCAACAAATATTTAGACGTAATTAAGAGCTGGTCGACAAGCTTTGGGTTGTCAGTAAACCCAACCAAATGCCAAGTGATTATTGTGGGGAATAAGCAAATGGTGAGTAGGTTGGAAATGGCTGTCATTCCATCAGTCGTCTATAACAGCGTCAATATACCCCTGAGCGCTCGGACGTGCTGGGTTTGAGGATGCGTAGCGGCACACGTGCTTCTACGACGAATCAAACCGAGCGGGTACGCACTTCTTCTCATGCGACCGAGCGGGTTGGCGGGTTGCGGATAGCCAGTTTCTGGCTGCGGGACCGACAGCCTTTTCCCTGGCGGTCGACCCCGCAGCCGGACCCGGACAAGAGAAGCTCCCTGAAGTCAAATCCCAGACCAAGGGTGACCCTTACCTTTATTTCCATGATCCAAATTCCAATAAACTCCCTCCTTCCGTATCATCCCTACATTTTGTTTTGTTCGGTCTTATTCCACTATGCATTGTAGTGGAGTGAGACCGAACAAAGTAAAATTCCCTTCGATCCAAGAGGAGGGGTAACCTCAAATCCTAAAAGCCCACAAAACCCCCAAAAATGAAGCACAAAGACCAAACCAATCCCCAGGTGGGTCCCGGCCAGGCCGGGGAATCCCACACCTTTCAGGTCAGTCCCCATCGTAATCTGGGGGGGGACACCTTTTTGCTCCCGACGTCATCGACGTCATTCGCGCTCAGAGCGCGACCGGCAGCTGACACACTAGCGCCCACGACACCGGCTGCGACAAACGCGCCCACAGACCCAAAACCGGCTGCAACACATGCGCCTACCGACACACAACCGGCTGCAACACATGCGCCAAAAACCACCGACCCGGCTGCGACACACGCGCCACAAAAACCCGGACAGAAACCAGGTACGTCTTCCGCGAGCGTCTGGCAACAGAGCCTCGTACGGAAGAGTGCCAAAGACACTGACTTGACTAGGGGTAAGGAAGCCGGCCCAGGTAGTTCCAACCCTGCACCTGGTGGCAAAGTACGCAAGCGTGGAAAAGCTACCAAAAGCAGTAAAGTAGGCGACCCGACGAGCAATACCCGCGAAGGCGTAAGCCAGCGCGATGCTCGAAGGGCCGTTGAAAGAGAAGTATGCGACCAGTCGCAAGTCCGCGAAGGGGCAACCCAGCGCGAAAAGCGACCGGACGCAGAAACGCTCGCGCGAGGGGAAGTACGCGAGGGGGAAACCCAGCGCGAAAAACCCTTGCAAAAGCAGGAACTACCCAATGGTGGCAACCCACCCAGACGAAAAAGGGGAAAGCGGTCTGGGGCCACGTACAAGGCGTCTCTGGCCACAACACCAAGGCCAGACACCTCTGATCCGCAACCGGGCCCTAGCGGCATGGGAGCGGTAAAGAGGGTGCGCCCGGATGAGACGGCTTCGCCGAGCACTCTCCAGGGCGACGCCAAGCGCGTGAGGACCCAACCGCCTCAAGGGGGGCAAATAACCTATGCGCTCGCCACAAAGGACATTCCAGCGCGGCTTGCTGTAGCTATTTGCCTCTCCCCCCCAACCCGAGACATGACAACCGACGAGGCTGAATTCATCAAGACAGCGCTCGAGGACCTGGTCATGGACACTGATCCCGGCACGCCCCTCCCGGCTTTCCGTGGCTACCCACGGGTAGTGGATGGCACGGTGCAGATGTGGTGCGAGGATGACGGTGCTCTGGCCTGGTTGACTGAGAGCGTCCTGAGGATTCAGCTTCCCAACACCGACTTAAAACTAACGGTCATGCGGCAAGCAGACATACCGACCCGTGTTAGAGCGGCGTTTTTCGTACCGAGGTATCGGGGGGATATAGCGCGGCTCCAGAGTGTTCTGACCCGTCAGAACACTTGGTACGACATCGGTCGGTGGTTGCTTTACAGAGCAACATCCATCGGTGGTGAAAACCCGGGGACATACCTGACCCTGGGGATCCCACCGGAGGAGGCAGAGAGGGTCTTGGCGCGGGAGCGTCGAGTATCGTACCTTCTTGGTTCGATATACGTCCGCTTCTACCCCAAGAGCCTTCCCTCTGTAGCCCAGACCACAACACAGACGACGACACCGACACCGACACCGACTGACACCAATGACGATATGACCCGACTGGAGGAGGAAATGGCGAAGGCGGCGATGGAGGATGCTGAGACGGGCACCCTAACACCCACGTCACCAGGGTGGACGGACCGGCTTCTCTCGTCCTCGCCGAGCGATGGCAGGCGCGAGATTGGAGTGGAGGACGGATCCGATGGATCGGACCAGGACTGACTCCTCTCCCGCGACGCCATCGCCTAAAACCAGCCCCCTCGAAGTCATACAAGCAAATCTCCAGCATAGCCAGACTGCCACGGCCAACTTGCGCAGGGCGCTGGAGACACATCCCCGAACCATCGCACTGATCCAAGAGCCATGGATCAGGAACAACAGAGTATGCGGCCTCAGTAACATCGGAGGTAAGCTAATTCTAAACACACACAGTACAGACAAACCAAGAACCTGTGCGTACATACCAAATGACATCCCGACCACAACACTCACGCAATTCTGCTCCAGGGACCTGACGGCTGTCAGGCTTCAGAATGCCGATAAAAATCCTGACATGGTACTAGCATCAGTGTACATGCCAGGCGACAACGAAAACTGCCCACCGAAAGAGATGGTCGACCTTGTGGATTACTGCGAGGGCGCCAAGCTGGATCTCATTATCTGCACTGATTCAAACGCCCTTCACCAGCTCTGGGGATGCGACACTTCAAACTCCCGAGGAGAGGTATTGTCCACTTACTTATTTTCAACTAATCTTAATATAGTAAACCGGGGCTCAGAGCCCACCTGGGTCACAGCCCGGGGACAATCCATCATTGACCTAACGCTAGGAACAGATAACGCAACAAATCGTATATCAAACTGGCGTGTATCCAACGAACTCTCTTGCTCAGATCACAGGAGAATTCGTTTCACAATAACAGTAAACACAATAGAACCAACCCCGAAAAGAAATCCGCGTCGGACAGATATACCTGGCTACAAGCGTCTTCTAGCTTCATTAATAGCTAGTAATCTACCACGCACATCAATCACAGACACCACACAGATAGAGCATACAGTGACTAAGCTAACACTTTACATCAAAGAGGCATATCACGAATGCTGCAAATTAAGAGTTCCGTACACCAAGTGTAAAACCAACCGATGGTGGAACGCTGAACTCGAAAAACTCAGAAATACACTACGTAAACAATTCAATCGAGCCAAAAACTCGAGACATCCGGATGATTGGGAACTCTACAAGGAAACCCAATATACCTTCAAAAAACAAATCAGACACGCCAGGAGACTAGCCTGGAGGAAGTTCTGCGAATCAATCGAATCAAACAATGAAGCTGCACGAGTGAGGAAAATCTTATCCAGCGACCAAGATCGCAACCTCGGTGCGCTAAAAAAACCCGATAACACATTCACACAAACAGACCACGAAATCTGTAAGGTCCTTCTTGAAACACACTTCCCAGACTGTAGCCTCTCAGAGGAAAAGATCTGGAAGGAAAATACAGGAATGGAACCAACCAACAATGACTGGACTGTAGCCCGCGAAATAGTGACAGAGGACAGGATTTCGTGGGCTATCAAGTCTTTCCAACCATATAAATCCGCAGGCCTGGATGGCATTCTACCGGCCTTTTTGCAATGGGGTATTGAATCCCTAAAACCATGGCTGGTGGAAGTCTACAGAGCCTGCATTGCACATGGAAACATCCCTCTCGCTTGGCGGGAGGTGAAGGTTATCTTCATACCGAAACCCGGAAAAACCGACTACACACAACCCAAAGCTTATAGACCTATAAGCCTGACATCATTCCTATTGAAGACCCTAGAAAGACTATGCGACAGAAACATCAGAGATGGACCTCTACGCATGGTACCGCTACACAAACAACAGCATGCATACTCAATAGGGAAATCAACAGAATCCGCTTTGCATAGCGTGATTTCCAAGATTGAATGCGCTGTAGACCACAAAGGTTCAGCACTGGCTGCCTTCATAGATATAGAAGGCGCCTTTGATAAAACAATGTTCCACAGCATCGACATAGCCCTTAAAAGGCATAGTGTGACCCCAACCTTATGCAGTTGGATAACCAACATGCTCAGACAAAGGGCCATACAAGTCACGGTGAATGACACCACGAGAGTCATTGTGGCGAAGGGATGCCCACAAGGAGGTGTCCTCTCGCCCCTATTATGGAACCTCGTCGTGAACAGCCTCCCAAGTGGTTTAAACGACAAAGGCTACTTCACCGTAGGATATGCCGATGACATAACAATCATAATAAATGGCACTCACGAAAACACACTGTGTTACCTCATGCGTCAAGCCTTGAAAATTGTAGAGGACTGGTGCAAAGAGCATAAACTAACAGTCAACCCCACAAAAACAGAACTGGTCCTCTTTACCAAAAAAAGGAAGCTGGCAAAATTGCAACTGCCACGCTTTTACGGATCTACCCTAAACCTGACATCAGAGACCAAATACCTGGGCGTCTATTTGGACAAACAACTGAATTGGGCTAAACATACTGAATACATTACCACAAAAGCCAGTATATCACTGTGGCAATGCAAGCAACTGCTTGGCAGAAATTGGGGCATCAGTCCCAAGGCCACTTACTGGCTATACACTACAGTTATTCGACCAACTATAACATATGGCTCCCTAGTCTGGTGGCCCAGGACAGACTCGGTTACTTGCCAAAAAACCCTAGAAAAACTACAGCGATACGCCTGCGTGGCTATCACTAGTAGCATGAGAACCACACCAACAGCCGCACTGCAAAACAATGCTGGGGCTGCCACCCTTGCACTTAGTTGTTAAAGAGGAAGCAGCACTAGCAGCGTTTAGACTCCATAATGCCGGCACACTGGGAAATGACTCCAGAATCAAACACACACGCATAAGAGAACGAGCGATCACACATCAACCCATGTTGACATCACCCAGTGAAAGGATGCTGAAGAAATTTAATTTTCAGAAGCACTATAATATACACCTAGAAGAAGAACCACACGACAAATCAGATACAAAAGAACTCAGAATATACACCGATGGCTCCAAAACCAACTCAGGAACCGGAGCAGGTGTATTCTCAGACGAACTTAACATCAGGGTATCGAAGCCGCTAGGTAGATTCAACACTGTATTCCAAGCGGAATGCGTGGGTATTATCCTGGCAGCCCACGCTATAGAGACAAGGAAAATTACGGACTCACACATCCGTATAGTCTCTGATAGTGCATCGGTACTTAAATCCCTAAATAAAACCCATGTCACTTCGAAACTAATAATGGATTGTCACAACGCGTTAGAACGCGTTGTGACCTCCGGCCGGAATTCAGTGACAATACAATGGATAAAAGGACACAGCGGATCGCTAGGTAGCGATGCGGCCGATGAGCTGGCTAGGAGAGGGTCGGGCGCAGCGGTTTTCGGACCCGAACCCGTGGTGCCCATCCCATTCGGGCAGCTCCGTGGTTGGCTGCAAGAATTTACCCGCACACAAGTACAACACCACTGGCTATCTGTCCCAGGCTGCAGACAATCAAAGGAAGCCATGCCACTACCTAATGATAAACTAACCAAACGCCTATTGCGTTTGGACAGGGACAGTCTGCGGCTGGTGGCAGGAACTATCACCGGACACTGCTCACTAAACAAACACTTCCACACCATAGGCATAACTGACAGTCCCCTATGCAGAGCATGCTTAGGGGCAGAGGAAACGGTGTCGCATGTACTCATTGAGTGCACAGGTATCACCGAAACACGGAAAAACACACTTGGATCTCCTAAATCTGTTGCAGAATGTCTGGACAGACTCGGAGACCTTATCCACTTCTGGAGGGAGGTGGGCTGGCTGGAGTGATGGCCGCCCTCACGTACAATGGTCCACTTAAAGGACTAAGTGCGGAAACCACCCACATAACATAGAACATAGAACCCCTGAGCGCAGTTGTAAAGAACCTGGGACTACATATAGACTCAACACTTGATTGGCGGGCACAAGTTACCCACGTCAGTCAAAGGTTACATCATGTCTCCGTGCTCTATATCGCCTTAAGAACTTTCTTCCCATTAAAACCAAGGCCACGCTCGTACAGTCCTTGATAATTCCTTTAATTGATTATGGTGATGTGTGTTATTTTGACCTGAATGCAGACCTCCTCAATAAACCTCCAAATAACTGCATTCGATTCGTTTTCAATCTTCGCAAGTATGATCATGTGTCTACTTTACGTTCCCAGCTGCAATGGCTCCCTATTCGTCAGCGCCGCAGTTTGCGGGCTCTGACTACACTCTTTTCTCTCCTCAACTCCCCATAATTACCTAAATCCCTTGAACCTCATTTCCGTTTCTTATGCTCCAATCACGACCGAAGCCTCCGGTCATCCAACAACTTACTTCTTCTGTGCCCCTCTCATACCTCCAACTATATCAACTCCTCCTTTTTTGTGCAGTCGGTCCTACTATGGAACCCGCTCCCTACCGAAATCAGAATGTCCACAAATCGCATTAGTTTTAAAATGAAAGTGCGCGAATTGCTTCAAAGCGAATTGGCAGTACAGCTACAACGATAGTACCCGTGTATATTTTTATTATATTGTATGTACGTATGTATGTATGTAGTTTTATATATATAGAGTAGTAGTGTATATGTATGTGTATTTAAAAAATATATTTAAGTAGGCTAATCTTATTTACATACCTATTCCTATTAATGGTATTTTTTTTCTCTCTGCACCTACCGCATCACATTTCTGCAACACCTGAAGGTCGACTAGCAGAGAATGCCTCATGGCATTAAGTCCGCCTTTTGTACAACATGTGCAATAAGTTTAAAATAAATAAATAAATAAAATAAAACAAATGAATATAGCCGGAAAAAGAAAATTTATTCGTAATATCAGATTTGCGTGTTATTTCTAGCAAATTTTTGAAATTAATTCTTATTGATTTTTTATTCTTTTGACAATTGAATTATTGTTACCAGCAGAATCGTTGGGTTAGCTTTTTAACTCATCGAGAGTTTCTGAACCATAATATGGATACTTCGTATGAATTAAAAAAAAATGTAATGTCCACGCCTTGACGGCGCAAACATTACAGCGACGTGAGGGGAGTTTGGATGATAAGGGGGTGGGAGCAGATAGGTAGGGCTGTGTACTCACTTATTGGTGGCTCGGAGAGCTGATGCGTCGGATTTCGCTTCGGGGGGCCGGCCTCGTGACTATTATGATTGGCACTGTAGTCCTTTTATTTACCACGGCGAGGTGGGTTTTCGAGCTGATTAGAGTTTATTTTGAATGTCAGAATGTCTTTACACTTCACACCCGTTTTTTATAAAGCACTGGCGCGCGGCGATTCAACACTTTCATTCGTAATGTCACTTTTCCTGTCAGTTTGACAAGCGCTCGAACACACAAACGTCAGGCCATTTGGCGTGAACACAAGTTGCTCAAATTATAGCATTGGTGCGGGAGGGCTTGGATCAACGAACGATTGGTAGAAATTTAAATTTAAACCAGTCTACGGTTTCTAGAATATACAGAAGGTTTGTGGACAGGTTCTTACAAAAGGAGACGTAGTACAGGCAGAACTAGAGTAACCAACGGTCGTGATGACCGATTTATTGTTACAACTTCCCTGCGAAATCGTTTTCTCACGTCAGTTAACATCAAAACAGAGCTTAGTGAAGTGCGTGGAGTAAACGTTAGTGCACGAGCAATAAGAAGAATGTTAAAGGAAGCGGATATTACCCCTTTAAGACCAGCAAATGGTCCAAAGTTGTCTGTAGCTCACAGACAAGCTCGCTGAAGATTTGCGCGTGATCATCTAAATTGGACAGATGAGCAATGGGCCTCCGTATTGTTCACAGACGAGTGTAGGACATGTTTATATGGTGCAGATGGTCGCAGAAGAGTCTATCGTCGACGTGAGGAGCGATATGCTCAAAGTTGCATTGAGGAGCGTGTTCCTTTTGGAGGCGGTTCGTGCATGGTCTGGGGTGGCATATCGATAAACGGGCGAACAGAACTTGTGTTCATAGACATGGTCCGTTAAAACGGTAGTAGGGAGCGGGTTTGACTGCATATCGCTCATAACAGAGATCTTAGAAGATCACGTGGTGCCTTACATGGGATTTATAGGCGAAAATTTTACTTTAATGCAGGATAATGCCCGGCCGCACAAGTTCGACAATATTGCAAAGAGGTTGGGATACGTACAATGAATTGGCCAGCACGCAGCACGGATCTTAATCCCGTTGAGCATCTCTGGGACAATTTAAAAAGAGCTGTATATGCTAGAAATCCTGTGCCTACGTCGTGGCACAACTAAGTACAGCACTTTCAGAAGAATGGGACAGTATTCCGCAAGATTTTTTAATAACCCTAATCAAATCTATGCGGAACCGATTAGAATCTATGATAAGGGCACGTGGAGGTAATACACCTTAATATTAAAACATAAAAAAACCCTTGCATAAAGCTTGTGTCTATTGTTAAAACTATTTTTTAATTAAACCAATTTTCTTTAAATTTCTGTTTTTCTTCAAAAAAGTTTTAAAGTCCTTTCCAGTACACAAACTTAAACTTAAGGATATGACCCTGCGCTGTTTTAAAGTAAACGAACCAATTTAGACGTTTCAATTTAAATCTGTGTAGAAAGTTTGCATACTTGGTTAAAATATTTATTTCAAAGTCGTTTTTTACTTTGATGCAGTTTATGAGTCCGTCAGTGTATATTAATAATGTACATATGTATAAACATTCGAACACAAACAAAGAAAACAATCCACAATATAAACACAATAATACATATAATTTAACTAGGGTCCGCTACATACTATTTCCTAACAGATTGCAAACTTTTGGTATTGGGAAATAAAAAGTATTAAATGATGGGGTAGATGCATATGTGAAGATTGGACTAAATGTCAGGGTAGCAATACCTAATTTTAATGACTCAAACTGTTTGGTTAACGAAATTTCAAATGAAGCTACCTTTAGTGCTATTTACCTCTTTTCATCATATGAAAACCTAACTTTATGGTATGGTATACTTTCAGCTTACAGTCTCCCGACTAGACTGACGAACTACCTCGATGTAATGATTCGCTCTCAGAGTTTCCACTGCGTCATCACTAGATTCCTATATTACAGACCACGCTCCTATTATTATTTTTTGTAATACTTTGAAAAATACAGTGAAACACAGTTACTCAACGTCAAGATAGACGTTCCAGCAGTGGTTGAGTGTAACAGTAATGTCATGTCATACCGCAATATCAATATACAACGCCGTTTAGTATGAAAGTAACCTATCTTTCTTTATAATGTCATTGGTTCAAATAGTGTAAGAGTGTCCTTATCGAGTTTAGATAATGCCATATGCGTTATGATGAAACCTATGCCTAAGCGTCGTAACGCGGATTTGGCTGAGCAAAAACGTTCAATAAAAGCGTCTAATGAATATAATTTAAATTTTAACATCTGTTCTAAGTACATAGAAGCTTGAACTCTAATGTCCTCATATTTTTCGATTAATGCATTCCAAATAATGTCATAATTCTCACCAATAGGTGGAATGCTAGAACAAACTGATAAAGCTTTGTTTGAGAGGTTACCTACGAGGTATTGAACCTTTTCGGCTGCGGTGAGTCGAGGATTATCGTAAATGAGACTTTTAAAGTTCTGATAAAACACTGCCCAATTGTTAGGGTTACCATCGAAGCAGGCTAATTGCAGAGGTGGCAATTTTGGCGTAATTTTTGGTTTCTGCACGCAGTCGGGCCCCAGAAGAGAGTTCTCAACCATTTTAATACGACAATACAAATCATCAAATGAGTTTATTCCGAGTAGGTAGGTTTGACCTCTTTGTCCTGTTCCATAAACAATAAATTCAAATCATCTACTGTTTCGGAAATCTAGAAATTCGGTTCTAGTATGTTCTAATGATTTTAAACGCGATAAGAATTTAGTTTGCGAGATATGATCGGAAACCTTTAAGCTGAGATCGAAAGTTTCTTGCGTTCTTTTTTTATATTGCAACAAAGTAATTTCACGAAGTAGTTGGGTGGCCATATTTAAAGTGAAACAAGTATGACCGGATGCGTCTGAGAAATAATTGAAGTTAACTATTAACTATTTTGAGGGTATTTTAATAAAATAATATCAATATATTATTAATAATAGAATACGTAAATAACGTGCGTAGCGATAAATAGGCGTTGCGAAGAAATAAAAATGGCGGATGCGTGAGTTTCTTACAATTGATACCCCTCACGCGACGCATATTTCATCTTACTTTTGTAAGATGAAATTGCGTCGCGTGAGAGGTATTTAATAATATAACATCATTATATTATTAAATAATATATATGTCGGCGCGAAAACATTTAGTTATGATTTTGAGCATTTCAGTTAGTTAACAATCAATATTTTAATATGTTACAATTAAAAATGTCTCTTCTGCTGATAAAAGGTTTACTTGAATAAGTTATTTGATTATTAGACGCCTAAGCGGAATGCTATGATATTCATACTATATTCATACTCTTAATTGCAATTAAAAGGTTCTTACTGTCTTAACAATTATTGGAAAATTAAAAATGTGATTTAACAATAATGTTTGTAAGCAGAGAATGGTTGTAATTAACAGTAATCTCAAATAATTGTGAATAACAAATAATACATATCTGTCAACTTCCGCTTTTCCAAGTGAGTTATAAAAATGTGCGGCTAATCACAGTAATTCTAATTATTTATTTAAAGATTTATCATGTCATAGAATGAGGCATCTAATTGTTTGTAACGTTTATACAAAAACAACGACATCCGGGACTTAGAATATATCCCTACCCTCACTAACATTTCATATCCGTTGATTTTGTATAGACGAGAAAAATAGGATTAAGAGAGATCACTTCGTTCGAGCGGAGCACGAGGAAGGACGAGCTGCAAACAAGTTAAGTGTCTAGGCGTCTTAATTATTGTCGTTGTTAATAGTTATATCGCAGTTAGATAAAACTAATAAGGTCTTTCATTTTGTTGTGTGATTGAACTCTTGTGTACCGACAGGTAATTAATTAAAATTGATTAAGTGGTGATATCTTTGTGTTTGAATTATGAGTGATACTAATGAGATGAGAAATGACGTCAGCGAGGCTGTTGTCACACTTCCTAATAATCGTTCCGCGCCTCCTGCGCCGTTATATATATAAGCTATTAATAATAATAGAATGCGTAAATAGGGTGCGTATCGATATATTAGCGGTTTAGAGGATAAATATGGCGGCGTGTTTGTCGTCTTATTTGCGTTATAAATAAAATATGTGTTTTCTGATTTTGTGTGAATTGCGGATGCGCCTATGAAGGACCAGGAGTTGTATGTGACTTACGTGGGATAGGTGGTAGGCTGTATAGATCTTGCTCTTTAGTCCATAGGGGCTGGTTCAACAGCGTCACGTACAACACACTTTGCGATGAGAGTGTTTTTGATAAGAATCACACGCGCACTTAGTTGTTTTTGAATAGCGTGGCGTCGGCCATAAAAAAATAATATAATTAAATACGTGAGTAATAATATGGCGTAAACGGCGTTTACAGTTTGCATACTTATTAAAAAAATCATTTCAAAGTAATCCTGAAGTTTGATGCAGTTTATGAGTCCGTCAGTGTATATTTGATATGTCGGCTACTATACTACAAGTGAAACTACCGTTGCGATTGGATGCTCGTTTATTACTGCGGACACAAGTTAACAGCAAAACTTATGTGCGGGCACACACACATACACATCACTCCTCTAACACTATTTCAAATTACATAAAGAAACCTTGAAATAATTAAAAACAACAATAATAGGCAATTGGCCAATTTGTACACTACGCACCAATAATTACCTAGTTTTTTTTAATTTTTTTGATATATATTTTTTTATTATGCCTACCAAAGTTTCATTCAAATCCGTTTAGTAGTTTTTGCGTGAAAGAGCAACAAACATACATATGTCGGCGTATCGATTTTAGCTGGCAACACTGTTAAGTGTCTGAAGGTAAGACACTGACGCAACTTCGGGCACTGGTGCGTGCGACCGGTGACCGCAGGGATGGGAATCACTGACACTTTAAAATAATAATAACGCGATTGAATGATTGATTTTAGTCGATTACTTTCATGTCATAAGTCATAGACAAGGATCACAGGTAACAATGATTTTATCCCATCCCTAGATTATTGTTGTTCGTTGATTCGTTTGTGAGTTCCTTTAAAAATGGAACGTCGTCGTTGACGAGCAGAGTTGTCGCGGATCATCTCGTGTGAGCACCACGTATTCGGTGGAGTGTCTTATTTAAAATTATTAATCATGGGCTGCTATTCAATGTCCTAACTGTATTTTGTGATCGAGTGCTACAATAAAGTGAATGTACGAGAATATTCTCCTCACCCGCTAACTCACGTCTACCCTCAATTAGAAATATAAGGCCTACTAACGTTCCCAGTGGATTCAAGATTCTACATCAGAAGTGGGGATACGCAGGGTAACCACCTGAGGAAAATAATGTATAGTGTCCAGCAGTGAGCAGCCCGGACAATTAAACTGACTACAAATCATGGTGATGAAAATCTCAATTACTGGCGACCGCTAATCCGCAACAATCGGAATCTAACGTTACCATAAGGCCGATTTCTTTTGACCACGACAATGTGTCAGCGTTTCGGCACACAAGGTCACAGTATTTTGCACACGATTTTCCGTATTGAGTGTCGCAAACAGCGATAAGGTTCTAAACAGATCTCAGCTACGTATGCGGACAGGCGGGATATGTCACGTCGGTTCGTGAAGAGCGCAAGGGTTTAAACAGAGCTACAACAAAGATGAAATCAACGCAGATACGGCGAGATCGCGTCTTTTTATTTTCTCGTTGAGAGTGGGTATGCTTGTTCGTTAGTATTCTACACAGTGACGTCGTATAAAAAAAAGGGGGGGGGGGAGGGGAAGAAAAAAAAAGGAACCGTAAGATGTATCTCGCAAATACAAAACCGCGTTCGCATACAACATATTACGATTACGTTACTGTTTTACGTAGTGCCGAATGGAACGATGAACGGTAAAGTAATTTTATAGGAAGTGTTTTTTTTAAACGAGTACGTCACTGTGCCAATGAACCGTATTGCTTTTTTTACAAAAGGAAGTGAATTTTAGCGAAAAGCATACCCAAGCTAAGTTAAGCTCTTGGGGGTAAAGATACTGACTTAAACGGTGTGGACAAAAATCAAATTAAAATTCTTATTGATCTTAATACAGTTACGCAAATATTCTGAACTCTTTATCGATGGTATACATAACAGGGCATCGTGTCTTTCTGGGAGTAGACCCCATTGACCTATATAAGAATGTTCAAAAACGAAAAAGTTTCAGCCCTCCTAGAAGCGAAGATTGCTAGTCAGAATAAGCAGTTCTTAGGCCTTGCCTCCTTCTTCAGAAACTTTATACCCAAATAATACTCGTATGGTAGCCGCACTTTATTCGCTGAAGGGGACAATAAGGTGGACGGACCTACATGACAATATTTAAAAGAAAATTGTTCAAATACTTAGCTCAGGAGTCTGTACTGACAATATTAGATCGTGAGGCAGCTATTGAGTTTAACACTGATGCCAGTTCTAACGGTTATGGGGCCATAATTATTCAAAGAAAGAATGGTTTGCTACATGTTGTCATATCTTAGTGTCATATTTTACTTGACGAACGACTGACGCAGAATCGCAATTTTATTCGTAGGAAAAGTCGCCTGAGTAGTCGAAATCTTTAAACAGGGTTTGTATGGGCAGCATTACACAGCATACACCATTAGTGGTGGGCATTTCTACAGGATTTAACATTGTGCATGTACGGTGCAACCGTACATTGCGAAATTGTAAACATCGCGTCAGCAATTCCGTCAGTATTCATTATTAAAAACCATTTAATATTTAGTTCACTACCGGTCACTAAACGCGCCGTGTGTTCTCAATATCATTTAGCAATTAATCATATTTTGTATCATATCAAATCATATTAGTAATAAACCACTTAGGCTCCTAAACCTTAGTATCATTTCATCATTTAGTACATCATCATATCAGTAAAAGTTGTGTGGTAACATACCATACATCTTTTTGGTCCTTCGACATTTCAATTCGCGTGTGATAGTGTACATTGTGAAGTGAATTACCAGCGCTATCAAAGGACTTTGTAGACACTTGTGATTACTGAAAGCGAGTGATCGTAAGCAAACAGGGCTTGCGGTCTACCAGTCTACTTTTACCAGCGAGATATCAAGTAAGATCTTTAATTTTTTATAATCTTGTATCATGGCAACAATGGAGGATCTTTTGTCCACTCAGCAACAATTAGCTTCTGCTCTAGAGCTATTATATAGTAATTTCAAGAAAGATGGAACGGAGAGAAAGACACCTGACTACATTAAGCGTCGTCTCGACACTCTCGACAACTATTGGTTAGAGTTTCAGAACAACCACGTAAAGCTGTGTTGATTTGGTGTGAAATCTGGTGAATACTTCACGGCTAATCAATTTGAGATAGTAAAGTCACGGTTTGACAATACACGTGCAGTAATACAGAACTATCAGTCTACAGACGGCAGCAGGCCATCTACACCGTTATTGAAGCCGAGCAGGCTGGGCGAAGGAGGCATGAGTCAACCGTCTCCTTCAATTTCCCAAGGCACAAACAGTAAAACAGATGAGATGATACGGAAACAGGCCAGCAATTTTAGGGCATTCAAGCGAACAGTATCAGGCATAAAGTTAGATTCCGTAACAGAGAAGTGGGAGTGACGATGTACTCAGGACATTACAGACTCGGTGGGCGGTCATAGACACATTACATTGGGATTTAGATAGTGAACTGGAAGGCTCGAACAAGGAATATGAGGATACATATTCCCACTATAAACAAATTTACAATGACATGAAAAGGTCAATTAACAAAAAAATTTAGTCCACCTCAATTACCCACAAAACCACACCTCAAATGGAAATACCTACTTTTAGTGGAAATTACTGGCAGTGGACTTCGTTTAGGGATCTCTTCACAGAGTCAATACACAAGAATTCACCCCTATCCGGAGCGCAGAAAATGCAGTTCCTAAAAGACAAGGTCAAAGGAGAGGCAGAGCGATTAATTCAACATCTTACAATCAGCACCGACAATTACTTTGTATGCTGGAACATTCTAAATCATCGATATAATAATAAGAAACTTCTTTTCATGTCTCAAGCAAGTATACTATTTAATATTCCAGAGAGTCCTAAATTATCCCTAAATCATATAAAAAGAATTCATGCAACAACAAACGAATGTCTGAACGCAATTTAGAGTTTGGGTATCGATGTAACATCCTGGGATCCTTTGCTGATATATATTTTATCAAACAAACTAGACCCTGAAACTCACACTGAATATCTCCAATCGCTAAAAGATTCACGCAAGTTGCCAGTTCTGCAAGAATTTCTGAACTTCTTAGAAAGAAAATTCATTACATTAGAGACGTCGACTAAGAAGACAAACTTCAAATCAACTCAAAGCAACTATACCAGCTATCAAAATATATCATTCCTAAATAAACAGCAAAAATCGCAGTTTCAGAAGCAATCATTTCCTACTAGCAGCCGCGTTATATCACCACCAGATAACAATCGAAATATCAATCAGTCGAAATACAAATGCTCTATTTGTGAAACATTCGACCACGGTATATTTTATTGTCAAAAATTTCTTAACATGTCACCGGATGAAATGAAAGGGAAAGGTTATGAAACATAATTTATGGCGTAATTGTCTTTATGATCATTACAATAAAGCATGCCTTTCAGAAAAAAGGTGTCGTTCGCGTAACGGAAATCATAACACCATTTTACATGATTCGTACGTGCACGGTCACATGACACCCGCTGCAACGACATCAAAATTAGCGAACAACAGCGTTTCCAATACGGTTAACAAACTCGAGGTCATTGGAACTCACATGTGTCGTTGCAGGATGATGCTCAAGAAGTACTGTTACCAACTGCTATGATCATGGTACAGGATGCAGACGGCACCTACATCAAGATGAGAGCTCTGTTAGATCAAGGATCTCAGACGTCACTAATCACAGAAAATGCATTTAAATTGTTATGTCTCCCGCGCCAAAAGCTTAAGGGTGTCGTATCAGGCGTAGGGGCCAAAAACAGTAACTGCACGGGAGCAGTCAGCATAAATTTTACATCTATCAGTGGGAACTGCTTACATCATACAGATGTGATTATCATGCAGTCGTTAATAAATAATTTGCCGAATGTTACTTT
Organism: Phragmatobia fuliginosa; assembly: GCA_932526445.1. Taxonomy (NCBI): domain Eukaryota; kingdom Metazoa; phylum Arthropoda; class Insecta; order Lepidoptera; family Erebidae; genus Phragmatobia; species Phragmatobia fuliginosa. Next base: position 13,616,338 of record OW052078.1, on the reverse strand, counting down.
CCCGAAACCAGCATGGTCTTGTCTGGATAACATTCAGCTAGCAGACCCAGAATTCTACAGGAGCCGACCCATTGACATACTCTTGGGGGGCGAAGTATGTTTCGAAATTATATTAGAAGGTATTTGCAAGTCAGACAATTTTCCAACCGCTCAGCAAACTAGCTTAGGATGGATCTTATGTGGCAAGACTATTAGGACACTACACCCTATGAAAACCAGTCATATTCATCTGAAGATCAAAAATGCATATATTTTTACAAAAAAACTACTAAAAGAAGTTCGGTTACCTTTGAAGTCCGCGTTACAAGAAAATTTAGGTAACTCAAAGTTTAAGGCAATTGCACAATTTAATTTCTTTATTCAGCAAAAAGACATAGCTCGTGAATATAAGTTGTTTATTAATGAATATATATCGCTCGGACACATGACGCTTGCGAGTAACATAAAACCTGGCGTTATTAATTGTTATTAACCACATCACTGCGTTCACAAAGCTGACTCTACAACAACCAAATATCGTGTTGTCTTTAATGCTTCATCCAAAACGACTTCCGGCTACAGCTTGAATGATCTTATGTACCGAGGGCCGAATTCACAGCAAGATCTGCAGACTCTAATTATTACATGGCGTCAATTTAGATACGGTTTTACAGCTGACATTGAAAAAATGATCCGAATGATTTGGTTGAATGAATGCGCTCAGGACTTGCAAAGGATCGTTTGGAGATCACATCCTGGAGACAGTATCAAAGACTGTTGTTTAACAACCGTTGCATACGGGATGAAAGCAGCCCCATTCCTTGCAATGATGACTTTGCATCAACTTGCGCAGGATGAAAGGTCAAATTATCCTAACAGCACTGCTATACAAATTTTAGAAAACTCACTATATATGGATGACACTTTATTTGGTTAACACGATCTTGAAACGGGTAGACGTATACAACAGGAATTGATACAAATACTGAGATCAGGAGGTTTCAATTTAAGAAAGTGGAAGTCTAATGCGTCGGAATTGCTACAAAATGTCAGTTCAGACGAAAACAATCAAAATGACTATGACTTTAAACATATGGAATCAACAAAGACCTTGGGTCTCAGTTGAAACCCCGGTCAAGATACATTGAGCTTCCACTACAACATAGAATCAAAATTATCACAGACAACTAAGCGATCACTATTATCAAATATCTCAAAATTATTTGACCCTCTTGGCTGGCTCTCGCCAATGTCAACCAAGTTAAAAATTATGTTTTAAAAGGTTTGGTCATTAAAAATAAATTGGGACGATGCTTTACCGGATGCCTTACATCAAAAATGGCTTAAAATCAGAGAAGACCTTAGCAACATTAATCAATATCAAATAGAAAGGTGGATACAAACTTATGAAAATGATCAAATAGAATTGCACGGGTTTTGTGATGCTTCCACAAAGGCATACGCCTGTGTTATATACTGCAAAATCAACAAACAAAATTTTGTATCAATATCATTGGTTGCCGGAAAAGCGAGTCTGGTCCCTACAACCAAATCTATATCGCTGCCACGATTAGACCTCTGCGGAGCGGTCCTCTTATCTCAACTAATGGACAAAGTTGAAAAATGCCTGAAAGGCTATAAAATCAAAGTTTACTGTTGGATTGATTCAATGTTAGTCCTAGGATGGCTCAAGGGAGACTTAACAGACTTAACAAATAACTTAATGTCGCCGTGTGTATGTAATTTAGTTACCTCATCGTCAGCATTACTCCGTTAACTATCTTATTAATAGTAACCTAATGTTCGTGTACGTCAGTTATTTTGTTAAATTTCTGAAACACTAATTTTAAACTTAACATTTTTATACGCACTTATTACCTTCAGGTGTTGCTGAAAACCAGCATTGTACCGTAAATGGTGCAGCATTTTGCTGAGCAACATCTATTTTTAATGTACACTGCGACGCAACCGCACAGCAAATGTTTGTATTGTGTTTTTATTATATATGTATTGTAAACATAGAAAATGATCCCCTGAACTTGTAATAATGTATACTTGGTTACATGATGTACACCATTATTATTACTAATGACGCAATGAAATTAAAATAAACGTATTTTCTTTCTTTCTTTCTTCTTTCTAACACGTTGGAACACCTTCGTCGCCAATAGAGTGAGCCAAATAGTACAAGTGATACCCGCGGAGCAGTGGTACTATGTAAAATCAGAAGAAAACCCAGCGGACTGTGCGAGCAGAGGACTATCACCGTCTCAGTTGAAAGAACATCGTCTCTGATGAAGTGGACCATCTTGGTTAAAACACTCTTCTGTGCGTAAAAATCATATTTCATCATCATATACAACAGATGTAGAAGAGAAGAAAAGCATCAAAGTCAATGTCGTAATCAAGCAAGCGGGCGAAAGTATTATACAGCAGCTTATTGAGAATTTTATTGTAGTTCATATATGAAAATTGTCCGCACATTAGCGATGGTTCTACGATTTACAAGTAGAAACCAAAAGAGGAGATCATTTTTATCATTACAAGAATTACATAAAGCTAAATCATTATTAACAAAATATATACAAAATCAACATTTTTCGGAAGAGATCACCGAGCTAAGCAAAAATTATAAAATTAAAACTTCTAGTAAGTTACTGAACCTGAACCCTTTTTTCGATGACGAAGGTATTTTGAAAGTTGGAGGAATACTTAGAAGAGGTTATATTAGCGAAGAAATGAAACATCCAGTAATTTTACCCAATAGCACTCGATTAACTAACTTAATCATTGATTATGGCCATGAGCTTACATTTCACGGCGGCCCAAAACTGACGTCAGCATTTTTCAAAACACGATTGCGTTTGTGCGTCACTTGTAGGAAACATAACCCCGATAAACATTACTAACTTATGGGGGATCTACCTGCATCAAGATGTAATCCTTCGAGGCCTTTTTAACATACCGGCGTAGACTACACAGGATTCATCGACATTAAAATAAGCAAGGGCCGTGGGGTCAAAACCTCAAAAGGTTACGTGGCTTTTTTCGTATGTATGGCGACCAAGGCCGTACACATTGAGCTGGTCTCCGACCTCACAACACCCACCTTTTTAGCAGCATTGCATTGAATGGCTGCCCGAAGAGGTACTCCACGTCACATTTACAGTGATAACGGTACTAACTTCTTGGGGGCAAGCCACGTATTACAACAGCAGTTCCAAGAAATACAACAACAGGCTTTACCTGGAATTACAGCCATGGAAATAGAATGGCATTTCAATGCACCGTCATGGCCGTCAGCAGGAGGACTCTGGGAAGCAGGAGTCAAAAGCCTTAAATATCACATGAGGAGAGTGATTGGTGAACAAAAGCTCACATATGAAGAATTAAACACCATCTTAACGCAGATAGAGAGTTGCTTAAATTCGACACCTCTTTGCCCCATGTCAGAAGACCCTGAAGATCTTGACTTTCTCACTCCGTCGCACTTTTTAGCCAGTGGACCGAATCTTACTATTTACGATACCCTAACCAACCTTCCAAGGTGGCAATTAGCACAGATTTATCAGGAAATTTGGAGTAGATGGCAATCAGAATATCTCAACTATTTAAATTCTAGAAGCAAATGGAAACAAGCACTGAATAATCTAAAAATCAACGACATTGTATTAATACATGATATGAATTTACCCCCCGGCAAGTAGGCTACGGGCAGAGCAGAGCTATGGAGCTTCACCCTGGACAAGATGGCCACGTAAGAGTCGTCACCATCAAAACAAAAAATGGACTAATAAAACGACCTATCATTAAGTTATCCGTTTTACTCATTCATGAACAATCACGTAGCGGTTAATTACACAGAAATTAATAGCAAGGAATTAAATAAACCGACTCGTAAAAGATACGACTTCAAAACAATGGCGATTACATTTTTTTTTATTTTTCATGACATTAATAACTTCGGCGCAGTGTACATACAATATCAAAAACTTGCCTGTAAATCAATCTTTATATTTTGACAAAATCAGTAACATGCATTTGATCAGGGATGAATGGAATTGAGTGGTTTATTTCAACATGGATCCGTACTGGAATGGCATGAAAGCATTATCAAAGAACATTGAATATTTAGAAACAATAAGTACAAAAATAAATAAAGTATCACATTGTGAGGGAATCCTCATTCAACTATGTACGTCACAGTTACCTGGAAATACAACACTAAAACCGTATGTTGTTGCATCAGCAGTTCTACGCGCGTGCGAGACGTAAGCGTGGTCTCAATTTGATAAGAGTACGAGTCAGAGTATCAGCGAGGTCGAGAGCGCCGCGGGTGAAGGAACCTGCGGTTCTGCAGCCAGCCATCAGTACCTTCAGTGTCAGTGTACCAAATGAGTGCTCATATGACAAGTGTTGTGAAAGGTTGAACTGTCCACGTAGACATTTAAACGAGTGTGAGACTCTGGAAACATCCAGTAACAAGTTTCAAAAAAAGACAAAGCTACATCTCTAGTGCTTAAATCAAGATTTATTATTACAGAATAATATGAATATTAAGATCTTCTATTTATCACCGTGTTTTATGAGTTCTGAATATTAGTAGCTATTTACTTTATTGTTAGGTTGAATTTTTATTGTAAATCTATACTGACATAATATTTTCTTTTATCATAATTATCACCCACTTTCATCCCATTTGCCGCCCGGGAGCATGTACGGTGCAACCGTACATTGTGAAATTGTAAACATCGCGTCAGCAATTCCGTCAGTATTCATTATTAAAAACCATTTAATATTTAGTTCACTATCGGTCACTGAACGCGCCGTGTGTTCTCAATATCATTTAGCAATTAATCATATTTTGTATCATATCAAATCATATTAGTAATAAGCCACTTAGGCTGCTAAACCTTAGTATCATTTCATCATTTAGCATATCATCATATCAGTAAAAGTTGTGTGATAACATACCATACAGTGCATGTTTTTTTTTTATTAATTCAATACATTACATTTACATTTGCATCTTCTCAGCCCTAATCACAAAAACCCATCAGTTAACATACAAAGTTTCCGAATCGGTACTATACAGAGCGGACGTGTTAATCGCTCACGCGCTGTGTCCTAGTTAAAAGTGCAGTCGCAGCGTCGCGGTGCCTCCGCCGCCGTCGCGTGTGATGACCCACTTACAGACATATGACTAACTTAGGTGTAATTATTCATTGTGCAATTATTAAGGACAGCAGTATTCCTAACAGCATGTATTACAAAAATATACCTTCTAGCAATCCTAAGGAAATATGCTCATTATTATCCGCCTTCTTTAATTCGGTTTATGAACCTTCTACCTTCGACTCTCAGAATTGGTCGCCCCCCAATGACTTTGCTCAAATGTCTTCTTGTATTTCCGATATTTACCTTGAAAAGAATACCATCTTAAAGTCTCTGTTGTCTTTAGATCTAACCAAAGGACCTGGTCCAGATGGTCTTCCACCTATATTCTTTAAACGTACGGCGCAAAGCATTTACATTCCGTTATATATACTTTTCAACAAATGTCTCAGGGAAGGGGTATTTCCATGCATTTGGAAAAAGGCTTTCATCACACCCATTTTTAAAGGTGGAGACAGGAGCAATATAGAAAACTATCGACCGATATCTATATTGTCTACCTTGTCTAAGCTTTTTGAGAGACTAGTACACGGTCAATTATTTCCACAGTTAAGTCACCTCATTATTGCCGAACAACATGGCTTCGTACAATCCCGATCTACTACTACAAACTTAATGATTTTTACTCAATTTTTATTCGAGAATATGGATAAAGGCATTCAGGTTGACGCTGTCTACACGGATTTCCGGAAAGCTTTTGATAAGGTGGATCATAAATTGCTTTTAGACAAGATCGCCTTCAACGGTATCAGAGGTAACCTACTCAGATGGTTCACATCTTATATAATCCGTCGAACTCAAAAGGTCGTCATCAATGGTTATGAGTCCGATTACATAGTCGTGGAGTCCGGTGTGCCCCAGGGCTCGGTACTGGGTCCGTTGCTTTTTATTTTGTTTATAAACGACATTAAAAGTTGTATAGTTAATTCTAAATTCCTTATGTATGCAGACGATATGAAAATTTATAAAACCTGCACGAAAATTCAAGATTGTGTACTACTACAAGAGGACCTCTGTAGGCTCTCTCAATACTGTGTTGTTAACAAGTTACAACTTAGTCTGCCAAAATGTCACTTCATATCGTTTACTAAAAATAAAACTCCAATTACATTTCCATACACACTGAATAACACAAATCTTTCCAAAAACGATTGCACTCGAGACCTGGGTGTATTACTAGATTCTAAATTACAGTTACACATACATATTGACAACATTATTAGTAAGGCCTTTCGGATGTATGGTTTCGTCATGCGCTCATGTAAGGATTTCAAAAAACCTACTACTTACCTTTTCTTATATAAAACATTAGTTCGATCTCAGTTAGAGTACGCTGTACCTATTTGGTGCCCCTTTTATGCCAAATACAAACAGAGGATTGAAATGGTTCAGAAAAAATTCCTACGTGCTACATATTACAAATGTTTCAATTCTAGAATTTCTTATGAAAATCTTCTGAACCATTTTGAGCTCTTGAGCTTGGAACGCAGACGTACTTTACTCATTGTAATGATGCTGTACGGCCTATGCCACAATATGTATAATTGTACAGCATTGACAAATAAGCTTTGTTATGTGGTTCCTAGAACTGTTATTCGGAGGGAGGTGCGCGTACCTCGATTATTCTATACAGAAAAGTGTAAGACTAATGCAGGAGAGCGTGCACCTCTTCACCGACTGTTAAAGACGTACAACTCGCACTTCATGCATTTGGACATATTCGCCCTCACTCATACTAAATTTAAAAAAATTGCTACGGAATCTCTTTTTGTTTAAAAAAATTATCTCAACACCCCCCCCCCCCCTCACTCTTTTATATTTGTATAGCGCACGTCCGTTAACTTACCCTATACCATTTATCACCCTGTGGACAATAGTGTGGGTTATATGTTTTAAACACAATCTGTTATTTATTTTTTTGTAAAAACTGTAATGTATAACTGTTTTTTGTCCCAAATAAATAAAATAAAATAAAATAAAAATTATTAAATAATTTTAATGATGACTAACATCACGCCATCAAAATCTATCAAACTCACAACCGAAAATGAACATTACTTATTCGAACAGTATATGAATGAAAAACAAAACAGCGACAATCTTCGACTTATGGTGCAAGACTTGCGCGTACAGGTTGAGAACCTTCAAAGTCAACTGGAAAAGCTCCAAAACGAAAAAAAAACACCATTGGTAGAAGAGTCTGAAACAGTTCAGTATGAAACTGATGAGGACGAACTAGCAAATGAAACCGAGTGGATTCGTCAACAGAGTCGTAAAAAAAGGAAGCTGAACTTATCGTTGACACCACCAACTAAACAACAAGGGACAGGTTCCAGCGAAGATGAAACCAAAATACCTAAAGTTAAAAAACCTCCGCAACCTCCACCCATAAATGCTGAAAATATAAAAGATTACCGGAAATTTTACGATTTCCTATCTGCAAATGCCACTGGTGAGTCATTTTTAATAAAAATGCTAAATAATAATAGCGTGAAAATAAACTGCCGTAACGAAGATACTTACAGATATATCACAAAATTACTACTCCAGAACAATTTCCTTTGGCATACTTACGAAAACAAGCAGGACAGACCCATCAGAGTGATGGCGAAAAATTTGCCTTCTTTTATCTAATAAATTTTGAACATTATAACATCGTTCGATGAACGATTAAAGAAACTAGATGTTGGTTGTAACAAAAAACCCAAGCCTCCATAAATAACTAAATGGTATACATTAGACCATTGAGTGCTGAGTGAAATAAACTGATAAAGATTTCTTTAAAACAAACTTCAATTTGTCGTGCTCACAATAAACCGAACTGTTGAACAGCACAGACGAAGACGTGTTTCATTATCCTCTGCGCCAATAATCCCAACAGGTTATGGGCCCAGGCTACGTTATTAAAAAGTAGTACAGTATTCAAAGTGATAAAAGTTTACAATAATAGTTTTGAAATATAAGTATAAATTATATTCATGAAAGAAATATAGACCTATAGAATTGAATTCATGAAAGAAGAGAAATATTCATGAAGATATGATCGAGCGAAATAGTAAATCAAAATTGGACGACAAAATAAGAGAGACTTTCTGCAATGGCGTTATAGCAACGTTAGAAAAAGAGGAGAACATTTAATATTGAAATACTAATAAATTCAAGAAAAGAATATTGAAGAATATAACGTAAAATAAACCATATTTCAATCAATGAAATATAATCATCGATTCTAACACTTCAGCTCATAAGATTTCAAAGCTGAATTGCAAGCAATAATCAAGAAAGCAAAATCATATCAAGAAAGATTGACATGTCTTTCAAAAGAAACTGCCGAAATGGTTGTAAAAGCAACACCAGAATTTCCTCGTAAATGATGTGCAGATTTCCAAGAGTAACAAGGAGAGTTTCATTTATTAAATTCAAAATGTGAGTTATATAATTAATTAATTTATGCAAATAATAATACAAATTATTTTCTTTTAGTTTCGAATGCAACGAATCATACTGTAAATAAACAGGAAGTATTTCATCATATATAATACGCTACGAAACCCAATAAAAATCGCAGTTGTGAAGAACAAGCATATCTCATTTGACAAAGGAAAATTTAATATTATAGTTAATCTCAGATTTTAAGGTTACTATTATAATATATCGATGAAAAACATTCAAGGAACAAACAGGTATGTCAATTTTATGTAATAAACTTGCAAGTTTACAAAAGCAACAAATATTATAAGTCTGGTACCAGCACTAACAATATGTTGTAATATCTTTAAGAAAGTTGTTCTAATTATATTTAATTTAATTATGACTAAATTACGCCTGTATTCATATTCAACATGCACCTATAAGTTCTGGCATCAACGCATAAATGAATTTGAATTTACCCTAAAAGTTAAAAAGTCATATTATCGATGATGTTATGCCCAATAACGATTATATCCTTTAGAAGGATCACTGTTCCAATATCAAAATTGTATACGTGTTTCAAACGTTACAATTCTGTTTAAAGTTTAACCAAAATTATCGTACAATAATATTACATGTGTAACTTAAAAGTACGTATTTTCAAATATTTTGTGTTGATAAAGGAATGCATTTATATAAGTATCTTAAAACTCATAAATCGTACACTAACTGAAGTACCTTATAAATTAGTTTCAAGTAGGTACAGAAGTCAAAAGTGCGAGAGAAAGCTGTATTCACAGCCAATTGTAGATCCAACATGTTCCCCATTAGAATTTTTTAATCACGCATTTAATTAATATTTAACGCCAGAAATATTTACTTAAAATAAAGCAAAATTAACTTTTATTTAAAATACTTTGAGTGCAGTAATAAGTCAAATATTTGTTGCCTATTTCATTAATTTCATGGAATTAATAGAGAAAGAGACCAACAAAAATGAGTAAGCCCAAAATAATCAATAATAAAATAATATGTATTAATAAAAAAAAAAAAAAAAAAAATACCACTAGGCACAAAAATTAGTGAGCCAGAAAATAATTCGGCAAATCTAATATATATGCCAAATTTAGACAAAACAAATAGTGGAAATATTCTGACAAAGCAAATAAATGTCTAACTAAGATAAATAAAATAATTACTAAAAACTAATATAATTATTTGAAATCAAAACGGCAAGGTTGATCTATGTTAAATTAAGAAAAATAAAGTAAACAATGAACCTGAAAATAATCTGGCAAAATTGATATATGTATATCAAATTTTGAGCAAATAAAAAGAGAATTTGTATGTAAGACTGAATACAAAAATAGGCAAAAGTAATCGATCTAATCGATATCGATTAAAACATTCTTTGTACACCAAATATAATATAATCACCAATTTTGTTTTTCTGCTAAAAACACAGCAGCAAATGACTCGGTGACAGCAAATTCGTGAAAAGGTTTAAGGAAATTTATGTATCCTAAAAAATGTAGAATCTTTACTATTACTATAATTATATATATTTATTTCACCAAAAGTTTGAATTGCTAATTAAAAGACTAATTGCTAAGGCAAAGCGATATACAATCACTTCAAAGCAATCAAAGATGGTATTTTGGAGAAAGATCTAAGATTTAACATCTTCATATACCTAGTAGTAAAGGATAATTGTTCAATATAAAAGGCAATGAATTTGATCATATCATACGATACAAAACACGTTTTGGTTGCTTGAGCCCTCATCGGGAAGATTTTTTTGAAGTAATTTTGACTTTCGTTGTTGAGTGTGAGACCGGAGGCCCAATCATTCCGCGTCAAACATTTTACTAAGTCGCCATGGTGTGGGTCACCATGCTGCATTGTATACACTCACAATGAGGATAGTGACCCCTACTCCTGGATTCTACTTATGCTTTCCATCAAGCAGAGTAAAGTCACTATGGTAGGCTCCAATATATAAAAGAAACGCTAGAATGCCATAGTATACAAGAAACTTATACACGGACGTAAAATACCGTATTTGTAAGAATGCTATTTCAAATAAATTATATAAACAAAACCAAGTGTGTAATAAATTAAATAAAACGTTAGGTGGTCTCAAACAATCATTGTATTGTTAGTTTGAGTACTTCAATGTTGTTGTTAAAAGTTAAAGTATGGGTCTTTGAAAATTGAGAAGTGGATTCTTATAAATAAATATTAGACCAAAATTGTATAAGTGTGAAATTGCATATGTAAACAAACACTTCATGAATAATTGTAAATGATATTGCATTGTGACGATGTATTTATTTAAGCTAAAATATTTATGGTTTGATATTTCCGAATAAGATTTAGAGAATGCAAAATCTTTATGATTTGAAATAAATAAAAATAAATAATCCTTGGTATCTAAATTCAAGAGTCAAAAATGCAATTTTATTATATTTATATCAATCCATTTATTTACAACATGCTTTAATCCGTTTTTCGAAGAATTTCAAATGCATCTTATGAAAATGCAGCATAATGCCTGATATACTTGTACAATGATTTCTACACGAGATATCTGTGTATCTATCACTGTGTTTAAGTAGATATCAGTCTGAAAATAACGAATAGTTATCGAAAGGTTTAAAACATCATTCTCACTCTATAGTCTTAAATCTATATTTAAGATTTATTAGTATTTAAGTTTAACCGGCTACGGTTATTATTTTAGTTTAACGTATAAGTGTACTTTTAATAGACATTTAGTGATCGGTTACGCTAATTCTATTTATTAAAAGAATTTAATAATTGTACTAATAATGTTATTGTGTCCTCAAAGACGAGTGTAATATGGCATAATATGAGGCTGTAAGAAAAACAGTCAGTATGAAGTTGCTATTAAGTAGCATTTCAATTCAAATGAAGGGAAATAGTAAATATATTACTATTCCCAATACTGTCTAAAGCCATAAAAATCGAAACATGTCGATAGCAAATACACTCTTTAATGGAAGTAAATCGCTACTGAACTCATTAAGTTAGTTCGAACTTCTACAGGAAGTAAAGCGATACCTTTCCAAATTTGTAAGATTTAAGACACAAATTTATACTTCATTGATGTATTAGAGAATGATGCGAAGAATTTTTCGTAACGCTTGTATTAAAAAATAAATAAATAAATACTTTAATTGAATTTTAATGTAGATATTATTTGAAAGTAAATGTGAAAAGGAATTAAATCGCTAATCACAATGTACAGTTAGTAACTAACTAATATTATGTTTACAAAAGCGATACCCTTAGAGGAGTTCCCAGATGTAACAATCTGAATTTATAGGTACCATATTATGTAATAATTAATGTTAAAACTAAAATGTTAAAGTGGCACCATCATTGTATGCGAGAGATTGTCTTCGAGCTTTAAGGCCGCCACTGATACATCATCATCATCATCATCAACAGCCTTTAACAGTCCACTGCTGGGCATAGGCCACTGATACATACCTAGCATTAATTTCTTTTGTAATTAGCTGATGTTACTACAATAAATTCATTATTATTATTATTATAGATTATAAAAATAAGAGTATATTTCTATAGAAAATCAACTAATGCTCATTAGTTGATTCTGATTAAAGTCAATCTTTAAAACCGAAAAATTTCGAGAAGTTATAATATTTAAGACTCAATCTGAAATCATACTCCATTGGATAATCTATTATATTATAAGTTTATAAGTCGCTTATAAAATGTTAAAGTTACAATATATTTCCATATATCATGACATATGACATAATGTAACTGATATATTGGCAAAAGCGACATCCTTATAATTATATTAGATTTAAGGCAAAGTATGTGTTTACACTAATTTTAAAATACAGACAGATGTGTTGTTGGGGAGTTTGTTCCTCCGCTTCTTCTTCCCAACTAAAACACTAGGAAGTGGTGATGGGGGGCGTTTCTGGGGTCTGTCTTATTGTTTTATACGAATAATTAGTTTCAAAAACACTAGCACTCAACTTAATTTTAAATTACGAATTGTACACTTGCATTTTTTGAGGGGGACTGTTGGTTGTAACTAAAAAATCCAAGCCTCCATAAATAACTAAATGGTATACATTAGACCATTGAGTGCTGAGTGAAATAAACTGATAAAGATTTCTTTAAAACAAACTTCAATTTGTCGTGCTCACAATAAACCGAACTGTTGAACAGCACAGACGAAGACGTGTTTCATTATCCTCTGCGCCAATAATCCCAACACTAGAAAACAACACTAGGGCTACTTTATTCCAACAATCATGAGTAACAAACTGAAAATCCTGACTTGGAATGCTAATGGACTCCTTCGCCATCAAAATGAGCAACAAGTTGTCCTAAATATAGAAAATATTGATGAGATATACTGATAGATCATATCAGAAACGCATTTCACCAGTGAATCTTACATGCAAATTAAAGGTTACAAAATGTATCATGCTTTGCATCCCGATAATAAAGCCAGAGGTGGTAGCGCAATAATAATAAAAGAAAACATTTCTCATTACGAAAAATTCAAGCACGAAGAGCTTGAGATACAGACTATGGCCGTATGTGTTATGACTAAAAGGTATACCATAACAGTTTCATCAATCTACAGTCCACCAAGGTATTCTTTGAAATCTACACAATACCGGAACCTCCTACGAAAAATGGGAAATAGATTTATTCTTGGTGGTGATTTTAACGCTAAAAATACACACTGGGGGTCTAGACTTACTACATCAAAAGGGAAAGAACTGTTATGTGCAATAATATCTACCGGAAAACCCACATATTGGCCTACGGACCCACACAAAGTTCCTGATCTCATAGATTTTTTTTACTATAAGAACATTTCATCTGCATTTTTAAACATAGAAAGTTATTTTGACATGAATTCGGATCATTCACCATTCATGTTAACAATAGATGAAAAAAAGATATTAAAAGAGACCCGCCCGACGTTAGCAAACAAATACACTGATTGGGAAAGCTTTAAATATGACTTAGAGAGTACAATTAATCTAAAAGTCCCATTAAAGCTCCCACAACATTTGGAATCAGAAATATCTACTTTTGTAACTGACATTCAACGATGCGCGTGAAAAAATACGCCAGAGTTGAGACGTAAAATCAGAAGTACTAACTATCCAATAGAGATTAGAAATTTAATCAGCGAAAAAAGAAAACAGAGACAAAGATGGCAGCAAACAAGATACCCTGCGGACAAAACATTATTGAATAGGCTCACAAAAAAGCTTACTCGTATAATACAACAGTTCAAGAATGACTGTATGTGTACTTACCTAAGCCAACAAACCAGTGACCGCACTACAGATTATTCATTATGGAAAGTCACAAAGAATTTTAAAAGACCCGTTACGCAGATACTACCCATTAGAGATGAAAAAGGGCAATGGGCTGTAAGCAATGAACAGAAAGCTATAAGATTTGCTTGTTACTTAGAGCAGATATTTCGACCGAATGTAGCTGATACTGAGGTCGTGACATGTCAAGATACAAGCAAAATTTATGAAGAAGACATAAGACTTGTAACTCCGAAAGAACTGTACACAGAAATAAAATTTCTAAACCGTAAAAAGTCTCCCGGTTATGATCTTATTACTGGGGAAGTCCTATATAATTTACCATGGAAAGCAATAGATAAGCTTACGACGCTAATAAATGCTACATTTAGACTAAAATACGTACCTGATATGTGGAAAGTAGCAGAGGTAATAATGTTACCAAAACCTGGCAAACCACCTCACGAAACAACCTCATATAGGCCTATTTCTTTATTACCGATAATATCTAAGTTATTTAAAAAGCTATTATTAAAAAGGATGAAACCAATAATAGAATCAAAGCATCTAATACCCGACTATCAGTTTGGCTTTCGAGTAAAACATTCTACTATAGACCAAGTTCATAGAATAACGGATATAATAGAAAAAACTCTAGAAGAAAATAAAGTGTGTTCCACAGTCTTTCTGGACGTAGCACAAGCTTTTGATAAAGTTTGGCATGATGGACTTGTGCACAAATTAAGAAGAATACTACCAAAACCTTTTACAGATATCTTAAAATCCTATATATCTAATAGAATGTTCAGAGTTAGAGAAGGAGATGCATATTCTGAGCTGAAACCTATTAAAGCGGGGGTACCACGAGGAAGTGTCCTAGGTCCGGTACTGTACCTGTTATATACATCTGACATGCCAGAATTAGAAGAAAATATCATTGCAACTTTTGCGGATGACACGGCTATTATGGCCACTGAGTCGACACATAAAGAAGCAGCCGATAAACTTCAAGTAGCAGTGAACACCATTTATGATTGGTCGAGTAAATGGCGAATAAAATTAAATGAATCCAAATCGGTTCATATCGACTTCACCAATAAATCACCTAACTATCACCCGGTATTTATAAATAGTCATATAATACCCTATGCCAATACTGCCAAATATCTTGGAATGACACTAGACGCAAAGCTTCGCTGGAAAGCCCATGTCAAAAAGAAACGTGACGAGCTGGATCTTCGCTACAAAAAAATGTATTGGCTCTTGGGTAAACACTCAAAAGTGTCCGTACATAATAAGTTGTTAATATACAAACAAGTTCTTATGCCTGTATGGACTTATGGTATCCAGCTATGGGGATGTACCAAACAATCCAATACACTGATGATACAACGCTTTCAAAATAAAGTACTTAGGGGTATTGTAAATGCACCCTGTTACATTAGAATAAACGACCTCCATCGGGATCTTAAAGTTGAACTCGTCGCAGACATCGTGTCGAAGTACGCCGAAGCTCATGAACGCCGACTTCATCATCACGTCAATGTTGAGGCTATCCAGCTCCTTGACAAAACGAATATTAAAAGAAAACTCAAAAGGATAAAACCCTTTGAGTTAGTTAAGTGAAAGTGCAAAGTGAACAAAATAATACCATTAGTGCAGTGTATTCAAGGAACACAAGATCAGAGTGCCTTCAATTTAATTAGAGACAATAAGAATAGTGTTAATGGACACAATCTATTACAGTTTTGTTTTATTAAGTTAAGTCAAAGTAAAATTACTCATTAGTCCGTAGACTAGATCGTAATATCAATGTCCTACTATACTGGTAAGGCATTTCAAGGAAAAAAAAAAAAAAAAGTTAACATACAAATTACAATTGCAAGAAAACTTGTTATAAAACTATATATTTACTATAATTATATCTACATATAGTAAAAAAAAAAAAACTTCAACATGCGGAGAGTCGAACGGTCGCCGCCAGCTACTCCTACAACAGGTAAACAGCAGGAGCCTTGTACCCCTGATATATCAGATCCGGCCAATGTAACGGCGAGGAGCAAGCGTCTACGCCCGGATTTCTCGCCCGACATTGATTGGACCGTGGCCTTTGAAACTCGCATTATGAATTTACTTAGTTCGTGGAAGATGGAACAGAATATTTTGCTTTAAAAACTAACAACGGACTTCGCTGAGATGAAGCAACAAAACATTGATATACAGAACACAAATCAATTGAGTTTATCAACAATGGTTATGAAAGTTTAAGGCAGTCAATGGATAAAGCGCTCATAGCCGAGTGGCCTTAGGTGATCAATCACCAAGGGTAAGCAACAACGGCGCGGTCGGACCTAGATGGGTGACCGTTTGTGGCATTATATGTAATAAGCGTTTTCCGTGATTCGGAGGTCACGTTAAGCAGTCGGTCCCTGTTGTTATCGTAAGATAGCAGTCGTGAAGCTTAGTTGGAGGCCTTCGGGCGGCTTAAAAACATCCAACAGCAAGATGACGTAGCCACAACGTGTCTTGCCTGTCCCCAACCCGCACTCGGCCAGCGTGGGGACGTATGGCCTTAACCCTCTCTTGAGAGGAGACCTGAGCCCAGCAGTGAGACGTTATGGGTTGTTGATAAATGGAAAAATTGGAGAGCTCTCTCTATCTCAAAAGGAACAACGTGATTATATTATAACTCTGGAAAAAAAGATTGAGGATCTACAATAAAGTTCGCGCTCTTCAACCATAGAAATACGAAACGTTCCACAGCGCGAAAAAGAGTCCACTGATGAAATAACATCTATAGTACTGGAAACTTGTAAAGCTGTAGGAACAACTGTAACATCTACTGAATTAAGATACGTCTACCGAATGCCAGGGAAAAAAAGTAAGTGTAACTAGGCCCAAAATCTGTGAGTTTTTATCGGTTAATTTAAAGCACCAGGTCCTAGATGCCGTATGCGCATTCAACAAAGAACGTCCCCTTGATGAAAAATTAAGTACTAAGTGTATCGGTATGGATGGCCCTCACAATCCGATTTAATCGATAAGCATCTTCCTGGACTGTAGAGGCAGTTATTCTACGAAGCACGTAGCTTTGCCGAAAGCAACAATTACAAGTTTTGCTGGACACGAAACGGCCGGTTATTTCTGCGAGAGAGGGAGGGAGCTGAAGCTATATCAATCAAAACATCGTTATATCTTAAGAAATTACTTTAACCACAGCGTGACTAATAACTCTCATTCTATTTGGATTAATTCTACTTTTAAATTTTTAATACTTAGTAATAAATTACTTAAAATACTTTTAACCTATTTTAAAATTATTCAAATATACCACTACTACTGTCATTCCCTCAAACCATACTGTACACTTAAACATTACACTACACATACTACACACTATGTATCTACATATTTCATTTTATTTATATTCTTACAAACTACAAAATACACAGACAATAAATAAGAGTGCAGAATCGATACAAATACCTGGTATCTTCGGTTATTTTATGATATTGGCAGAAACCTCTACGTGTTTTTAGGGTTCCGAAGTTTATGACTCGGAACCCTTATAGATTCGTCATGTCCGTCCGTCCGTCCGTCGGTCCTCGACTTACCGTCCAAACGGCAAGTGCTAGAAAGATGAAACTTTGCATGAATATGTGTTGTAAGTACGTCGACAAAGTGCTACAATAAAATTATGAAAAACATTTTTATTTGGCGTACCTCCCCTACACGCAAAGTGGGGATGATATTTATTTCTCGCGGCTACCCCATCGTGTGGGGTATCATTAGATAAGTCTTCAAAAAACAATAAAGGGTTTCTTAGACGATTTTTTGATTTAGGTTTGCAAGATATTCCACTTTAAAGGGCACTTCTTTGTAAAAACAGGGCGTCCCCCCCCCCTCTAAAAGCTAAACGGCTGGCTCAAAAAATCTGGGAAAATTCGTGATGATGGTCCGTGTAATGAACTTTGAAGGAAAACTATAACGGATTAGAATGACTTTGTTAGTTCAGGAGTTATAGAGGCTTAACTTGTAAGAGGCGCTCACTGTGAAAACGTCATACAAAATTAACGCATTAATACGTAAACATAACAATTATCTATTGGATACGATTTTAAATCCATTATGGATGACTGAGGAACCCTTTCTGTGCGTGGCGTGATACGCACTTGGCTGATTTTTTTAAATCGCTACAATGGTTGATTTAAGTTCTTTATATAATGATTCAAGTCACGCAGCGTACTATGGAGAGGGCTATGCTCGGAGTTTCTCTAAGAGATCGTGTAAGAAACGAGGTAATCCGGCAGAGAACTAATACTAATAACCATATTAGCCGCAGGACCGACAACCGTTGGGGTAAACGTGTTCTTGAGTGGAGACCGCGTCTCGGCAAACGTAGTGTAGGACGTCTACAGGCCAGGTGGAGTGATGATTTGCGCAAGACGGCTGGCAGGAGCTGGATGCGAGTAGCCGAGGATCGAACTAAGTGGCGTGCAATTGGAGAGGCCTATGTCCAGCAGTGGACTGCGATAGGCTGATGATGATCTAATGATTTAGATGTTTACGGGTCATTTGAGTCTTATAAATGTAAAGCAGAACAATGTGTGGATGTACTCATCATCAATCATCAACAACCCATAACGTTCCCAACCCATAACCCATAACGGATGTACTCAACAGGAGCCATAATAAACTACAAATATTACACATAAACATACGTAGCGTGAATCAATACTTTGAAGAGCTTATAGTTTTTCTACACACTAATAAAACACACCCGGACATAAAATAACAGGAAACTACTTACTGCTTTCGATTTCTAATGTCTTTAGATATCCATATCCGTATGATAATCCAAACGAGTCCTTGACCACACAAGCATACCAGCCTTCATCTTCCTTGTTAACGTCATCTATTGTTAGCTGTTGTGGTGTATCTGCCAGATTCTGGCTCTATAAGTGAATGATTAACAGTCATTATACTCGTATTTCGATTTCATGTTTTTGTTCAATTTTATTATGATTGTTGGAGTGATTTAATCGTGAAAATGTAACAAACTGACTGAGTTACTTTCGAACTTATAAAATTATGTAGTAGAGATAAGCGATGGAAAGTATATTAAATCTGCCTTGCTCCGAAAAAAGTCCTATTCGTCCATTAATTTATATCATCGGCTATTTACCAGTGAAAGTGTCGTCGAAATCAGTCAAACCGATCCAGAGCTTAACCGTAACAAATAGACAGACGGATTTTGAATTTTAAAAATTGATTTTCTGTTGTAAGTGTCCAGATAAACTGTTGTGCATATTAATATATAGATATACACAAGAAATAAATATAATGTAAGATATAAATAAGTACTATTATAATGTAAATTTAGTTAAATATAAGTTGTTTTTAGAATTTGTTTACCAGTGTGCTCGACAGATGGCGCTGTTAGGTTTTGTTGCATCGCGCTAGCGGTTCATTAACAGCAACATTATAAATAGTTTTAAGAAGGTGTTATTTTTTGAAGAACCTATTCTGTTCTGAGAATATACATATTTGTTGATAACAACAGTAGTATTATGTCTCGCCTACGGAACCTTGAATTTCGTTCATGGTCCTTACGTGCCGGAAGACTGGACGTGTTTTGTAGTCACCGGTGGTGGTAGTGGCTACTACCCTCTACGTCATTACTGGATAGTGGATCGCTGTCCAGAGCAACCCCACAGCTCGGTTCCAGGAAAGGTGTCATCGTGTTGGAGGTACCAGATCGCCGCATCTGGAGGAAGGACGTACAAGAGGACCTTGGCAGAAGGCGGAGCACAGCGCTAAAGGGTTTGAAAAGGAGCGGGCGCAAAATTGTGACAGTGAGTGCTGTGAAAAAACTGTGAGTACATTTTAAACCTTATTTGTTGGAGTAGATAAACTTAGCAATTTGCAAACTAATGAAAAAAAGTGCATTCAAATTGGAACTTTAAAATCAAGACTAGTGAAACTTAGTAAATTTAGCCGTAGTGAAGATTTGGACTTAGAATAATTTTAAGTAGTTTGGACTTGTGTTAGTTTTAAGTAAAAGTGGTTGAGACGGGGAGTCTATGCCCGATTTTTGTCAGATTTTATAAGTTTCAAACACTTGTAAAATTTTAAAGATTTTATTTAGACTTAGAAAAATTTCGATAGGGTGATTAAATTTCTTAAGTGAGTACGTACAACAATAGTTGTCTTTTTATTTATTTGTTTTATTTTGAATTTAGTCAGTTGTTTTATTGTGAAATATTTGTACATTGATTTTGTGTTTTTTTAAATAGAAACTTGGAAGATAAAATAAACAGAATTAAAAATGGAATCGTTTAACGCCCTACAGGAGGACATTAAAATGAAAATGTTCAAAGCTAAGACTAATTTTAAAAAGTCCCCAAAGGAACGATTAACGGTTTCATATATCGAAACAAGAATCGATAATTTAGACCAACAATGGGCATTATTCACAAAAACTCATGCTGAAATAATAAGCACTGTTAAAAGGTCGGAATATTCTAGTTCTGAATACTATAAAAACGATGTTTACGACAGTGTTGAGGAATTCTATGTACATTTTAAAGCCGAATTGAAAGAAATGCTAAGTCAGGATACTTTTAAGAATTCTTTGTCGAGCCAGCAGTCCTGTTGTCATAGTGAAAAAGTAGCACGTAGAGTCAAATTGCCAGAAATAAAAATTCCGATGTTCTCTGGTAAATATTCAGAGTGGCAGACCTTTAGAGATTTGTTTGTAGGATTAGTGCACGAAGATAAATCTTTGGATGATGCACAAAAGTTATTTTACTTAAAAGGGCATCTGACTGGGGAAGCGGAACAATTGTTACGTAATATTAAGGTTTATGAAAATGCTTGGGAAAAACTACATAAAATGTACAATAATAGGAAGTTTCTGGCGACTGGTATGCTTAAGCGTTTATTAAATCAAAGGTCATTGACATCAGAATCTGCATCAGAGATTAGAGAGTTAATAAATACAACTGCCGAATGTTTAGATTCCATTAAAGCCTTAGGGGTTGATGTATCCTCGTGGGATATTATAATTATACTTATCATTAGTGCAAAACTAGATCCTGTCACTAAAAAGGCTTGGGAATTACAGGTATCTTCAGAACAGGGCGATGAATTGCCTACATTTGGACAATTTTCTGAATTTTTAACAGGTCGTTTTAGAGGTTTAGAAAACTTAGACACCAAGCTACGCATTGAAAAAAAGGTTGTAAGTAGGTCATTTCATATTATAAAATCTAAATCTACTGGGCCTTGTGCGTTCTACAGATCACAAAATTACTTCTTGTAAAGCATTTGGCAGGGAATCAAATCAGACTCGACGTGATTTTGCCATGGATAAAAAATTGTGTTTCATATGTTTGAATAGTAACCATTCTGCCAAGTACTGTAAGAACATTGTCCGGTGTCAGGTGTGCAAACGCCGCCACCATTCATTATTACATCCTAGTGGAGTTTCTGGTTCTGTAGGGGAGAAATCAGTTCAGGAAAACTCCTTTTCGACTAGTTCGAATAAGGAGGAAGCTGCTTCAGGCAGTCCTAAGTATACCGCGCAAGCGGAGGGGTCTAACGAGCCAGTAGTCTCTTGCCTTTCGACAGGAAACTGTAATAAAACAGTTTTATTAACCACAGCAATCGTGCAAGCTGAGTCAAAAGACGGGAGTTTCCGTATGGTTAGAGCCTTGTTAGACCAAGGATCGCAAGGATCTTTTATTACTGAGAGTATGGTTCAGTACCTAGGCTTAAAAAAGATCGCGGTTAATCACACTATAACAGGTGTAGGTAGCGCTAAAACTGTGGTATCAAGGTCCACAGTTTACGTTAAAATAAGGTCGAGAATTGATCCACAGTTTCGGATTGAGGTTAAGGCCTATGTGTTGAAGTCGGTTACGTCCCTTCTCCCAGTTGCGAAGGTAACTAGGGTAGAATGGGTAAATCTATCGGTTGATGATTTGGCCGACCCTGACTACTACAGGCCTAATAAAATAGATATTTTATTAGGTGCTGAGGTATACAGTCAAATCATCAAGGATGGCATTAACCGGCATTCTAGTGGAGCCCTACTGGCGCAGGATACTGCCTTTGGGTGGATACTATCTGGCGTTTCTGAGGTGGACAACTCAACACTTGTCCATTCTCATATAGCTGTATTGCCAGCAGGCATAAACGCTGATGAGCTGTTAAGGAAGTTCTGGGAGTTGGAATCCGAACCAACTTCCAATAAAAAGAGGCTCACGGAAGAAGAGACTAGATGTGAGGAGTTTTTTAAGGCTACTACAAAACGTAATGAAAATGGGCGATACATTGTACGTTTGCCCTTCCGAGACGCTGACCCGGACTGCAGATATGGTGAGTCTAAAAAAATAGCTGAAAAAAGATTTAAAGGGTTAGAGTTTAAATTATCAAGAAATATTAAATTGCGCCGAGCTATATAGCGATAACGCTACCAATTTTGTAGGAGCTGCTCGCGAGCTGCGATGTCTATTCAATGCAGAAAGGTCAACGTTTAAGCATGAATTGGCTGAATATCTCGCGAACAATGGGACACAATGGAATTTCATTCCGCCTCGCGCTCCAAATTTTGGTGGATTATGGGAGGCAGGTATTAAGTCGACAAAATTTCATCTCAAGAGAGTAATTGGCAACTCTACGTTGACGTATGAAGAGTTGGGCACCGTATTGGCTCAAATCGAGGCATGCCTCAATTCGAGGCCATTGTCATACGTAGAGGACGAAAATGATCTTGTTATACTAACTCCTGGTCATTTCCTGGTGGGTTAACCACTCGTTGTAGTTCCCGATTTTAATTATGAGCATTCCAACCTATGTAGTCTACGGCGATGGCAACACCACCAGAGAATGATGCAGGATTTTTGGCGCCGTTGGTCGCAAGATTATCTTCACCAATTTTTGCAGAGACACAAATGGGAATATCAGAATCCAGAACCATCCGTAGGTGACGTAGTTTTAATAAAAGAGGATGATATGCCTCCTGGTAGATGGTTGCTAGGCAAAATTGAACAAAAACATCCAGGTCCGGATAGAATCACACGTGTAGTTACAGTACGTACTAAAGGCACTCTAATTAAAAGACCTACGTCTAAGTTGTGTCTGTTACCTGTAACGAGTCAATAAAATTATGATTAGTGTAGTCGCATGGTGGGCGGATAAAAGGACATACTGCATATTGTCCTTGGTGGGCGGTATGTCCAGATAAACTGTTGAGCATATTAATATATAGATATACACAAGAAATAAATATAATGTAAGATATAAGTAAGTACTATTATAATGTAAATTTAGTTAAATATAAGTTGTTTTTAGAATTTGTTTACCAGTGTGCTCGATAGATGGCGCTGTTAGGTTTTGTTGCATCGCGCTAGCGGTTCTTTTAACAGCAACATTATAAATAGTTTTAAGAAGGTGTTATTTTTTGAAGAACCTATTCTGTTCTGAGAATATACATATTTGTTGATAACAACAGTAGTATTATGTCTCGCCTACGGAACCTTGAATTTCGTTCAGTAAGTGACATATATACTTTCATATATGAATTTAGTAAATAACTGTTTATTTGATATTACAAATAGACACTTCGATTTTTTTATTTGTATATACGTATAGATGTAATTTGTCATTTTCATGATATATAACTGATTAAGGACACCACCATCCTTTTTGTAAACACCCGTCCTACCCTTGCCGTGGGTGTCGTAAGAACAGATTAAGGGAGCAAATTACTCGAGAGAAATATATTTTGTAATCATTGATGTATTAAAAAACCCTAGATACACACTCAGCGTCGCAAAACCGTCCTCATAAAATAAGCGCACTATTGAAAATGGTGCTACTATTTCAAATAGTCTCGCGTCGCTCGCGTCTCTGTGCGCTCGTTAAAAATGCCTAAGTGTTCGATGCGGAATTGTAAAAATATTACGTTAGGAACGTTAAAAAAGGATGGGATATAGTATTTTCGGTGAGTAAAAGAGTTTGTTAATTTGTTTTTGTTGTTTTTATGACTAAATATCGGAAGCAATATGTGATTTTGATTTAATTTGTCTAAAAACTTCACTCAACGGTCCAAGTATAATACGACAAATTTCAATGGCCGCTTTTTCAGTGTAAGAACGACTATTACTGAAATTGACTATTTTAATAAGTATGTATACGTTACAAAATATATAATAATATTATTATAGTTATTAATCGCATTGCAAAAGGAAAGGAGGTCGTCCAAACGGTGTTATTATTAAAGTTCGTAAATATTATATTACCTATTAAATCGATTAATTAGGGGACAACTTATGAGTTCGCGACATACAATTTTTTTAGGCCAAATAGTGCATGCGTCGTTTGTTCTGAACATTTTGTGGACGAAGATATGAATGTCACTGCTAAAGGCATAAAACGTCTTCTTAAAACGGCTGTTCCTAGTATAACGGTAAGTAGTCGTTAGCCAGAAAAATAATGAATTTATCAAATAATTTCGTACCTACATTCAAATAATATAATTATTTTTTACAGGATATGTCTCTGATATGATATGAAAAAATGAATTAAACGATTTTAAGAGTTAATATTTGTTTCATTGATGTACACATGTCCTACCCAAAAACATATTTACGCTCAGATATAAGTATAATTATGGGCTTAGAACACAATTTAACTAACTCTTAAAATACTAACTCAATGTATTATAATAAAAAAATATACAAATATTCCTCTTCACTCCATGTCCTGTCCTGCCGGCTAGCTTCGGTCATAAAATTTGATTGGTCATTGTACGCTGCTTTGTAATAAAAACTTTCAACAATGCGCGTAAGGTTGAATGTGCAAAAGATGTGTTTATAGCATAACTAAAACTACCCACATTGATATTTTTATACATCAATGACTAAGTAGGATAGTTTCGTATGCGGCTTTTGTTTGAGACTGTGCATCTAGGGTTTTTATATATCAATGTTTGTAATTAACCCTATATCATAAATTTTTTCTAATCAGGAATTCAACAATTTATTCAGAGTTTTATGACTGGCAACAAAGCTTTCTCTCCCAATGCCTTGGTTCTTCGGTAACGTTTAAACAATCTGTAATTTTGACTCTCCTCACTAACCTTACTTCCTTATCCTAACTAGTATAATACTGTACATCCAAAAGTAACTTTGTCTGTACGTTGAGCTAAACCGATTTAAATGAAATTTGATACACACATAGTCTTGAGCCTGAGAAAGGACGTGGATAATAATAATTGTTCTAAGAAAAACAAGTAGTAATTACCATAATTATATTTCCTACGGGATCATTTTCAAAATCATCCTCCTTCATAACATAATTCGAAAGTCTCATCCAGTAAACATCAAATTTCCGATAAGCGATAACGGGACATTCAAATATCGCAGTTTCGTGTATAAGAACTGTAAAGTTGCCAGGATACCCGTCTTCGATGACCGGTTTAATATGAAAGCTTTCTGGAATAACATTATCACAGTGAATTAAAATTGTAATTTATTAATATTTTTTTTTAGAATACTTTAGTTTGAAATAATAACCAGAATATCAACTTGGTGGATCGGAAATATGTATTCATGAGTCATCACCATCATCATCTTAGCTTGAGCATCATCTTACACTCTCACTGGAGCCCTGGGTCGGCTTTCCGGCTCTTCCAACTCCACTTGTCTCGTCTTTGGCATCCCTGGTAGTGAGACCGTTAGCATGCATCTCACCCGGTATCACAACGTATCAGAACTTTTTGGTTTTACCCTTTCTACGGACTTAGCATGGTCAGAAATTTGCTACGTGGGTAGCAAATGTCTAAACCGTAAAAGGGGATTGCACAAGCGCAGGCGGGTCTCCTGCATTTGTCTGCGATGTCACGGACATAAAAGTAGCCATAAATACGAAATTATGTCACGCAATAATTCCCGTGACTCCGCAAAGATAAGGAGAGATGAGATGAATATGCTGCGATGTATGCAGCATATTGAGCACAAGCCTAATGATAAGTTTTATAGAGTTGTCTCTTAATCCTAACTGGCATTTTGGGGTCATAATTACACCAGTTACCTCACGTATTTAACATGGTCATTGGTCACGTCTAGCTCTGGTTAAAGCTCTCTTCGTAGCGCGCTTTGCAACTCTGTATGCATTGCGATCTACAGATACGTCTCGACACTTATCACTATTTAAAGAGGTCTTTATTCACCTTTGTTCATCTTAATTGTGTCATTACAACACCAAGTATCCGTGCCACATTTGCGTCCACCCCTTATACACGCCAAGCACCGATCTCGCTGAATCAAGAATAGATGAACGTGTGGAAATCCCCACGGACCGACACCCCGCAGGTGTGTCGGACTCGAACCGACTAAAAACCTCATGGTGTGCCCTCTTTGCGCTTCCTCCTGCTATAGGAGTCCAGGGTCACATCTCCTTCTGGACTCCTGCCAGCGCCAGCCCGCTCCTGGTGTGGGTTCCGTGTCTGTAAGACCCTTTGTAAGGCGACGTCCGGCACACGCAGAGCGCACTAGCACACGTCCTCAGGTGGAGGTCGAAAACCGCTCTACGCCCGGTAGTCAGCCACTCGCCGATATACTTCGGCGAGCACTTCCGCCTTCAAATCCCACGGGGGTGTTCCGGCCAAGGCGCACGCCGTCTAGGTCGACACGGTGCGGGCTGCCGAAGGCGCGCCCTATTCTGGTCGGTCAGAGCCGCCGTCCACACCGGTGCACCGTAAAGTGCCATAGACCGGACAACCCCCGTGTACAGCTGCCTCGTCACTGGCTCCGCCTAAATTGGGCAAATGACGCCCAAGGGAAGTGTCGATCAGCTTTGGAGCAAGCTGAAGCGGCCGCCACCTTTTTTTTTTTAATGTGTGAAAAATCATCATGAACCTTCACCCCACCGGGGGTTACGGTGGGGTGGTGTGTCGGATTTGAACCGACTAAAAAACACACAGTGTGCCCTCTCCGCGCTTCTCCGTTTAGAAGTAGGAGAAGTCCAGGGTGGGATCTCCTTCTGAACTTCTCCAGCGCCTGCCCGCTCCTGATGCGGGCACCGTCTCTGTTTGACGACTCTCTCTTAGGTGGCGTCCGGCACACACCGACGCCGCCCCCTCGCGGCTGGCCACATAATGCGGGTGGAGGGAAAACCCGTCCCTTTCCACCCGCGGCCACCTGATTCAACGCTGGCAGCACTCGACGCGTGAAGCCCACAGTCAACTTTGTTTTACGCGTCATATCATGAATATCGCTAAAATTTGTATTCATTTATTTAAATGAATATTTTTCTTTACATACACCAAGTTCTCATAAATGTATTAAAATGCGATTGTCATGATAAATTACATATTTCCTTAAATTTATCCCCATATCTATTTTTAATATATTTATTTTTTTAATAATTATTTAATTGGGTAAGTTCGTCTGCGCGACTATTAATATATTAACTTTAATAATACCTCGATATCATACCTCTAATAAACAGCATCATTTCATGCTTAATACAACCTAGGTCATTACATATTACGCAAGTATAAATCCCATCATCTTCCTTGTTGAGCTGGTTTAGAAATAATGACCATCTGCCTTGGGTAAGTGCACCTAAAGACCTTACTATCGGAGTTACTTTATTTTTGTACCAAGTTATATTTGGTGTTGGGTTCCCTGCAAAGAAAAATGAAATCGATTTGAACGCTTTCGCAATGAAGGTCGGTAACAATTCAGTGTCGACCGCCGTCGACGATCGAGTTGATTTATCTATCAGCAGAGCCAGTGATAGTTTCTGCTATGAGTAGTAAGTAACTAAAAGTTACCTTCCGCAATGCAATCTAGTCTTGTTGAGTATCCAGCTGTTTCTGCCACATCACTATGTAATTGATTTGGAAACTTGAATCTAGGAGCAATTTTATTGTCACTTGAATGTTCTTCTGAATGAAAGAAAATGCACATGTTATTTACAAGTTTCAGAAATTATTATGATTCTTGATACCATATTTTAGTTTCTAGATGATAACTATTTCTTGTATCAGTTGACATAATGGAATCATGACATTCTAATTTATTGACTGTACAAATACAGTCTCGTGTTTGTAAGAAGTTCGTTTATATACGAAGCAAAAATGTTCTAAAATATCTGAATATTTAAATGTTTGCTGCACATTTCATCTTTTAGTTCAATATTATCAGGATGTACCTGATAATTTCGTACAAATTTCGGTTTAAAAAAGTAAATTGTTTGGATAAGATATTCATTTAGCTATCAGCTATATTGACATAGTTTTAAAGTTTACGCTACCTAAAACTTGGTATCTATTTGATGCGACGTACACAATTGCCAACAGCAGAATAGTTAATTCTTTGCGCTTCATTGTTAGCTTTTGATGTAATCTTGTTCTATGGAGACTTATCTGAAACAAATGTAATAGATACAAGCTGCAAACATTATTTAAATAGAAATCGGGCAATTGTGTGTCAGGCCAAGCATAGAATAAGATTCCGCCAAGCGATGTGCAATAGTTATTAGTTAAGTTTACTTATTATTTCGTTATTTTTGTACGAAGTTTTCCAAGTAAGCGTATTTCACAAGTTAGACCTCTATATCTCCTGAACTAACAAAGCTAACTAACTAGCACAGCCACTATAGTTGTCCTTTAAAGTTCAATACCTGGACTACTATCATGAAATTTTACAGTTTTTTTGAGCCAGCCGTTTAGCTTTAAGAGGCGGGGATGCCCTGGTTTTAGAAAAAAATGATTTGAATAACTCATGAGCGGATACTTAAATCGAAAAATGATTTTAGAAACCTCATAATGTAAAAGACCTATCTAATGATAGCCCACACAATGGGGTAGACACGAGAAAAAGAAACATATACACTACACTTTACATATAGGGGAGTCATGAAATACGGAACCCTAAAAAGGGGGTTATATGCCTGTGGTCCTTTTTCAGTGCTATTGTCCTCCGTACTTTGCTCTCTACTCAGCTCTTGTGACATTTGGGAATTAATAAAATGGTGACACTAGTTATTCTTAATCTGACACCGCTTGGATTTCCACAAGACCTTCTAAAAACTATTATTTTGGAGAAAATGAACACAAATTAGATAATGACACTTTAGCTTTCAGTACACACTTCATAGATTTATTTATTTATTTATTTATTTTTTTTGAGAAACTTACAGACATATAACTAAGATGTATTATTACAAGTAAATAAACTTATTGCTAATAACAAGTTTCTGCATATAAGTACTCTGAAGAGAACTGTCGACTTAAACATACAACAAATAAACATACAAAAAAAAAAGTGTTAATGCCAAGATATTGCAAAATTAATAACAATACATAATCAAGTGATGTACAAAGACAAGAACAGTAGAGAAAGAGTAGCACAGTTCAAGTGCCGTTTTATGTTTCAAAAAATGATTTAGTTAATTTCCTCCTAACCGTGCTCACGCTGGTGCAAAATAGGTCTATGTCGTGATCTCTTGAAAGTTGATTAAAACTTTTTGCGCTTCTCAAAGAAAAAGTATTACGCCTGTAGTTCGTTGTTGCAAATGGTATATTTAACAGGGGTCGTTGTCTAAAACCAGCCCTGTTCACACTTATTTGCACCTTAGCAACAAGCTCGGAACAGTCGACTGTACCCTGAGCAATGCTTATCAAATAACCGATATCATTAATGTAACGTCTGTGTTCGAGAGGCAAAAAATGAAATTTCTTACAGCTGTGGCCGTAATTGTCGGGCCACTGCCGCGCCTTAAAACTAAGAAACCGCAGAAATTTTACCTGGACACCCTCAAGCCGTGACTTATAAATGTCATACTGAGGGTTCCAGACTTGAGACGCGTATTCTGAGTGGCTGCGTACGTATGAGCAATATAGGACTTTTATTGGCTTAAGGGATTTGAAGGAAGTCGTGGTTCTAATTATAAATCCAAGTGCTTTCGAGGCCTTTTTAATTATATGGTCAACGTGTTGGTCATAGAGAAGTTTACTATATTGTGTAATACCTAAATCTTGTATACTGTGGACTTTGCTGATTAACTGATTGTTAATTGTATACCCCGTGCTTACAATGGACTTCCGACGGGTGAAAGTGACATGAAAACATTTGGCAACGTTTAATTGAAGTTTATTATGACTACAATATGTCTCAAATCTCTTCAGATCATCTTGCAGTTCATATGTGTCGGATGGACTTCGTACTACTTTATGAATCTTCATGTCGTCAGCATAGATTGATGATAATTTTACATAGTTTAAAATGACTCGTTTTTGTATACTACTTTTTTATGTTTTAAACTATTTACAGATTTATGTAAATATAAAAATAATAATCCATACTAATATTACAAATGCGAAAGTAACTCTGTCTGTCTGTCTGTCTGTTACGCTTTCACGGCTAAACCATTGAACCGATTTTGATAAAATTTGGTATGAAGACAGAACTGACCTTGGGAAAGGACATAGGATACTTTTTATCGCAAAAATAAGGGTAGTAGGAGTTGAAATAGGGGACGAAAGTTTGTATGGAAGTTCCTTATTGTCAAACATAAAATCATGTAAGAAGTCTAGACCTTGGGAAAGACTATAGGCTGCTTCTTACCATGTCGCGCGATATAACCGAATTCCACGCTGGCGAAGCCGCTTGCGGAAAGCTAGTAGTATAATAAATGTAAATTACTAATATTCATAATGGAGAGTGATTTCAGAAAAAAAATTATTTGCATAAATATACAAAACACTTATTTAATACTAATAATACTTATGTAGTGGGCAAATTCCACAAGGAAAATATGATTTGACTCATATATCTCGTCTAAATTAATTTAGTTGATGTTTTTCAATTGTTTATCCCCATGTTGTGGACAGAAACATTTTTGATAATATTTACTTAAAAATTCAATATACTTAAAAATGTCAAATACATGTTTAAAAGTTCTGTAAAGCAATCTTGTTTTTACCTTATTTTGTTAGAAAATGTTGACCAACCAGAATTATGGTTTCGTTTAAAAAAAGAAAAATATATGTTACATATAAATCTTATTTCTAGGTTATAGAAAATTATTATATTTAGGAAACAGGTCACCAATTATTAAATGCCAATATGGCCAAAAAGCGGTTAGGTTTATTAATTTTATATGTACCGTGAATAATCGGCACCACATTTATAAAAAACATTTGATCTAATGAGTAATTTTATAAGGAAAATATAATAGAGTTTCCATGCTGCTCTGGAAAGCCAAGCTGGTATGAAGGTATGACTTCTAGTAGATAGATGCGCATTCTGTTATGCAATATTTTTTTCTTAGACCTCCTAAGGTCGAGAGAAAACTTCTAAGGTCAAAACCTCTTTTGTAAGAAGAAGTTTATGCCCACGATAGAACTGACAAATGCTAGTGATGATGATACTAGCTATTGGTACATAGTTTCTCTATTGAAATTATTTCATGATCTGGTTTCTTGTAAAGAAAAGTGATTCTAATTTGGAAACTGGTTTACAATCGTTAGTATTCAATATGAATGTATCATATTTAGCAGATGAATAACTTACAACATATTATGACTGAGAAAAAACGAAAAATAAATTTCAAAATCAAAGCGTATAACGGCCTGTGCACCTTTTGTGACCTGTTCAAGAATGATCGGAATTCACAATCTTTATATAATTATAAATCTTGTATACAGTATTTAAAGTCTATATTATCAAGCCGAACATAGCAGTTTAAGCTACTGTATTTTGGTGAACATCATCGTAGGTAATCTGCCATTAGCTGCATTAGCTATTAGTACCTGAGGCGGCTAATGGCCTGTAAGAACAGGAGCGTATCGTAATGTGCGAGGACCGAGATAATGTTTTGCGGCGTGCGTTGCGCGCGGTGTTCCAAGGGGTTGCAGACTACTCCTGTGGAATAAGGGACACGGCTAGGCTCTCCTTCAGGGTTGCATATAATTTCTTACACGGCTAACACCTATGATACAATAGTCAGTCTCACGCTACCAACCGTCAAATACTCCATGACTGGTACTCCATGAAGGTACAGATGTTCTATCGCGGTCACAACATTCTGTTATTTCGCTGAAGGAATCATGTCGCCCTGAGTGTGGCCACAATTAAAACTAACGCTAGCTGTTCTTAAATATTGGGATACCTAATTACCTACGGAGTTTTAGTAGTTAAAATGTTAGATTAACATACCTTAGTTTAAACAATGAAGTCTGGATACGTATTGCGAGTACATAATGATACAAATGAATACAATAAAGAACGTTGTTAACTAATTGATTTCTGGCAATTAATAAATTATCTGGTAATTATCCAAAGTAGACAGTAACTCTTGAAGTTCTTGTTCTTTCAAACAGCTCAGTTGACAACTTATCAATTCTACTGTTACACTTTGTACTATTACTATAGACAATACTTAAAACACGACTATTTCGAGAGACTCACCGTCACATAATACATACTGTAACATAACAGGAAAAGGGACAATACAGCGAACCATTACAAAATGTAAGTGGAACCTATTTAATATTTCAATAGCATTAGGTATATAATAATAAATAGCTGCAGTATTTACTAAAGATCTTTAAAATCGTATTTTAATGATTACAAAGGTTCTTTAAATACTGTTTAAATACAAAAATATTTTAATTTATTACTGTCCCTATGACTATTACTAATGATTTTAAAAGTAAATAATATATCTTTATTAGATATGCCTTGGAGGGAAATCATTATTTTTTTATTTTACATCTTCATGCGCTTGTGTATATCTGCGGACTTAATTTCCAAAGCATTCTCTACCAGCAGGTGAAACATTGGTTCCTGACGCTGATGTTAACCTACGCTGAAACAAGGTCAATCTTCACTACATTATAATAACATTTTCTTTGCAATTTGAACACCTCTTTCAGCTCTTCCATTGGACTGTGGATATAGTAGAGGAAGTAAATTTAAAATCTCATCGAAATGGAAACCTTGGAATGTAGCATTTAAGTTTGTAGTGTGAACTACAATCTCAAATGGTACATTCCAAAGTATGAAAAAATCTCTATAGAAGTAGTTATTATAATACTAGCCGATTTAGTTGGCATTAGTTTTAGTACCCGGGCGACCGAGATCTGCTCGGTTAATACTATTTAATTTTCAACAATGCCAGCTATTAACTCAAGTTGCTGTAGTGTTGCTGTGTTGGAGTATCAACCACTAACCAAGTGTTAGATAGAGAGTAGTACAGATGTTGCAAGTAATGCTGAGAGTAATGATAAATACTAAAGAAAAACACATGAAATTCGAAATCTCGTGCTTATCTTTAGAACTACTGGTCCGATACTGGAACCATAAGTTATCATCACGTTATGACCAGCATCTATCTATCTATGTATCTATTTATCTATCTATCTATCTACGACCAGCATGAGCTGAGTATCAATGAAAAATATTTCAAAAACGAGGAATAATTACTTCTTTTGAGAGCTTCCATTGCGGGCTATCCGTAATTGATTAAAGATTCGTGAAAATAATGTATGAGAGTATTGTTCGTCTTGAAAAGTCTATCTTTGTCATATGTTCATTTTTTAAGATGAGCTCACAATAATCCATTTTACGCTACGAGCAATAGAAAACGCAGACAGACCTGCGTGGGTCGGCTAGTATAATAGAAAACTCTATTACAAAGCAAAAATATTTCATGGTTAGCGTACTCAGTGGCAGGGCACGAGATGGTTTTTTTTTAAATTAATCGAATAATCGCTAACGATTTCTAATAAAGTTGGTAGAATGTGAACTTAGCTACTGACTGCTGCCTTGATTACGTCATATCTTTTTTTTTTTTTTTTGTTCTTTTTCTTACTACGATCTGTCTCCTTGCTGGGACATTTAATAGTAGGTCTGTCGTGATGTTTATTGTTTACTGGCGTGCTCAGCTTGCGAATGTATCGCAGCCTACTTTATTTTTATTTTTTTGCTATTTAAGCATGTCTTGGGGCATTTTACGTTTCAATCTGCGAGTTGCAATTGTCTGGTCAATCAAGTCACCTGCCAAACTGTTAGGATGTTTAGATATTCTTTTCTTGTACGACATTGTGAATGTTTGTATTTCGTGTCGGACTGTTTCTATATTTAAGTCACGATGCAGTTGTTCATTTGTGACAAACCAAGGAGCATTGGTTATTATTCTCAGCATCTTGTTTTGGAATCTTTGCAGAATTTCAACGTTGGAGTGAGATGCAGTTCCCCAGAGTTGAATACCATATGTCCAGATAGGTTTTAATATCGCCTTATACACGAGAAGTTTATTACTCAGTGAGAGTTGAGACTGGCGACCCAATAGCCAGTAAAGTTTGCGTAATTGTAAGCCCAGTTGTTTGCGTTTAGTCATTATATGTTTCTGCCAGGTGAGTCGCTTATCTAAGTGTAGACCAAGATATCTTACATGGTCTGCTTGTGGAACTTCCAAGTTGTTTAACTTTACCGGTGGACAAATACACTTCCTTAGTGTGAAGGTAACATGAACCGACTTGGTTTCATTAGCCCTTATTCTCCACTTTTTTAACCAGACTGAAATGCCATCCAGCCCCGTTTGTAAAATTTGTGTTGCGATAGATGGATCCACGTGGGCGGCCAATATCGCAGTGTCATCAGCAAAAGTTCCAATGGTTATATTATCTGAAGTTGGTAAGTCTGACGTATAAATAAGGTAAAGTATTGGTCCCAGCACGCTGCCTTGTGGCACACCTGCATTTATGCTGCAGAGCTCTGAAAGAGCTTCCCCTTGTTGAACCAGAAAATATCTGTCTTGTACGAAGGATTTCAAGATCTCATAGATGTAGTTGGGCAGCAGGGATTTCAACTTAAATAATAGGCCCTCATGCCACACTCTATCAAACGCCTGTGATATGTCGAGAAAAACACCAGTGCAGTATTTTTTTTCTTCAAACGACCTATCAATTACTCTTACTAACCTGTGCACCTGATCCACTGTAGCGTGTTTCTGGCGGAAACCAAATTGGTGTTCTGGTATCAGCTTGTTTTGTTCCACGATTGGCAGCATTCTCAGCGATATCAGGGACTCATAATTTTTTGCTGGTATAGGGAGCAAGCTAATAGGTCTGTATGATTTTGGGTCTTCCGGTGGTTTGCCAGGCTTTAGTAGCATGATTATTTGTGCTACCTTCCACTGGGGTGGTATAAAATGCAGTCTGGTAATTGCATTATAGATCGCCGTAAGTATTCTCAAACCAGAGTCAGGCAATTCTTGCAGAACCTTATTTGTAATCAAATCATACCCAGGTGATTTCCTGGGGTTGGATTTTTGGATCACTCTCTTAACTTCTTTCTTTGTGAATTTTTTAGGTCTATTTTCGTCTTGCACAGAAGAATCCAAGAATTCCCTTACATCAGCCGCGTGCTCTGGTGGACCTTCATAAGGATGTGGCTGGAAAACATTGATCAGATGTTCTGAGAATGTGATAGCCTTTTCATAATCACTTCTTGCCCAAATGTTATCCATTTTTCTTAAAGGGGTTGAGGCTTGTATAGGCCGTTTAATTTTTCTGGTTGCCTTCCATAGGGAGTAATTTGTGGCTACTGTTGCATCAAGACCTTCAAGATATGTTTGAATTCCTGAATCTCGGTCTTGTTCCAAGATACGCTTAAGTTCCTTTACCTTTTTGTTCAACCGTTTTTTTAATTCAGGACATCTGCTTTTTTGCCACAATTTTCTGATTTCTCGTTTTTCCTTGATTTTATCCCGAATTCTTATGGGTATTAGCTGCTCCGTAGGTTTGTGTTGACTTAGTGGAGTAGAATTCCATGCCGCATCTTGGACAGTTGTGTTGAAATGTTCAACAGCATTTATAATGTCATTCTCTGTTTGGAGTGATATCGGCACAGCGAATGCCCCATCCACAAGATCCCTAAAGAGTTGCCAGTTAGTTCTTTTGTGATGCAAAACGCATTTCTTAGTAGTTTTCCTGGCCTCGGTTGAGATTTCAAGAAAAACAGGAGAGAGATCAGATGACAGGTCCCAGCAACTACAGCAGGTTATGTTGGTCTTTGCAATTCCTTTGCTGATGCAAAAGTCAATGACATCCGGTATTTTACAAGGGTCTGTGGGCCAGTATGTGGGGTGGCCTGATGAAATCACATTAATTGTTCTTATCTGCACACATTTGAGAAGTTCACGGCCTCTAGGCGTGATAAGCCGGGAGCCCCAAAAACTATGTTTGGCGTTATAGTCACCAGCAGCTATGAAACGATTGCCCAGTGTTTCGAAGTAGTTATCAAACTGTTGTTCTTTGATAGTTTGCTTCGGAGGGCAGTAGAGCGCCGATACGGTGAGGTTACCAACCCAGTCGCAAACTACTACATTGGTTGCTTGAATGTAGTCCTTACGATATGACTGGGACTGATAGTGTTGGATGTTAGTTTTGATTAAAATCGCTGAGCCACCATGAGCTTTACCATCTGGGTGCATGGTATGGTATAAATCGTAATCTTTC
Source organism: Phragmatobia fuliginosa (assembly GCA_932526445.1). Taxonomy (NCBI): domain Eukaryota; kingdom Metazoa; phylum Arthropoda; class Insecta; order Lepidoptera; family Erebidae; genus Phragmatobia; species Phragmatobia fuliginosa. The sequence goes on along the minus strand of OW052078.1, from coordinate 13,579,888 downwards.
ATCTTAAAAAAGCTCTTGGGTGTGAAATGGGTTTCAGAGATCAACATAATATCCACGTTGTTAGTCTTGAGGAAAACTTTTACTCATTAGAGTGGTTGGACAGGCCATTAGCATTCCAAAAACATAACTTTAATGTAGTGAATGTAGTGGCAATTTAGACATGAATTCTGTTAACATTTGGGTCATTTTTAGCATTTGGTTCATAAGTGCTTGCATTGATTCATTGAAGATGCGAAGGGTGTCTGATACGTATTGTTCGGAGTTAGTGATATTACAATGTATGTTTGGTTTTGGTGCACCTTTGACAGCTGATGCATATGATTTTCCTGGACTGTTGCTTATCTGTGTTATCCTGACTGTTGGATCTATTTTCTTTGATCGGGGTTTGTTAGCATTAGGTGGAGGGTACTTTATCTTTTGTAATTCTCTATATCCTATACAGCCCTTGTAATTGGCCGGATGGTTGCCCTCACAAAGTATGCATTTTACTTTATCCGAACGTTCTTTTCTAGGACAGTTTGTGGTGTGGTGGGATTCTGCGCATTTGACACATTTAGGCTGTCTATGGCAAAATTTTTGCGTGTGACCGTACTGCTGACAGTTGGAACATTAAGGAGTTACACGTTTCGGTCTTGGGGGTTCAAACTGTACACAGCAGTTAAGTAATGACTTTATGTCATAGATGTCTTTGTTGTTAGGACTGGGTTGTAAGTCTATGTAAAACATCGGTAGGGGTTTTTTCGTTTGAGCGTTTTTTACATTCCAGATATTAGTGGCTTGATGGTGTTGCGCTTTTAGGGCTTGTTTTAACTCCTCAATGTCAGTTGACGGATGCATACGTTTAAGAACAACTCTAAAGCTCCTCTCCTGCTTTGGTTGGTACGTGAAGAACTCAGTATTTCTGTTTTTCAGTTCTTTGTATATGACAGAGTACGATTCAGGGGACTTAGCTTGTATTTTCACACGCTCACCTTGTAAGATTTGTGACTACACGGTTGGCCTAGTGGCATAAGCGGTCGCCACGCCGCTTCCTACTACGCCAAGTGTCGTGGGTTCAAATCCCACGTAGGACAACACTTTGTGTGATTCACAATTTGTTGTTCTGAGTCTGGGTGTTCTTTGTGTCCGTGTCATGTATGTTTGTAAAGTCCCCCGCGACACAGGAATTAAATTCCTAATGCGGGAGTTGTCTTTTTTAAAAAAAAAAAAAAAAAAAAAAAGAAAGATTTTGATTTCATAGTTTGCGCTTGCTACATTTTCTAACATTTTAGTAAGGGGCTGAATGTTACTAACCCGATCAACAAAGAGAGGTGGGGGTCTTACTACTTGTACCTTCATGTCTGTGGGTTTCAGTTGATCTGCATTATCAAGTTCAGAAAAACTATTTGAAGTTGGTATAGGTTTTGATAACCAGTAATTGAGCTTCATTTGTTTTTGGTTTCGCATTTTTATTGTTTCTGGACTGCCTCTCAGTCTTTTGCGGTTAGTCACTTCCTTCCAGTGTGATTCTTGTTTGTTTTTTGTATTTGTTTGGTTTGCATTAGGTGGTGTTTTGTCTAGTTCAATGGTTGCAGTGTGTTCATTGATTACTGCAACTTCTGATGAAGTCGAAGGTTCACTGAGCGAGTTCGATCTGGGTCTATTCAAAAACTTGTCTCTGTGAAATATTTGCTGGGCGAGGTTAGGTTTTGGGTCATACGTATTCTTTTTAGTGTTAGTAGTATTTAATACTTTAAAGCGAGATTTGCCCCCCCCCCCCCCCCAGAATCCGTGGGGCAGCCTGAGTTCTGTTCCGAGGAACATTCTTTAGGAAGGGATTCTCCACAAAATGTGGTACCCTCCTGGGGTATGTCAGTTTTAAATTCCGCCATTTCATGTATTTTGCTGGTCCACAGCTTCGTCTTTTCTGTCAGGGTAAGATCCCTTAGGCCACGTCTTACAGGACTAGAGGCATGTCCTTGCCTACTGGTTTTGGTTCGCGCTAGGTATTTGATTTCCCTAGTACCTCCCATATCTGGGGGGCGTTCCCCTATCCACCACCTGGGGACGCGGTCGATGGGAGTCCAGCAACTCCACACGACACGTCATATCTAGTTCAAAAAAAGCTGGGAAAGTGCTAACGGTAACAGTGTATTACGGACGAACGACTGGAGTACTATTGAAGAGCGACTGCACTCCAAAAATAAAAGATCAAAGTAAGAATGGAAAATGTTTTTTTATTAAATATCTCTAATTTCACATACTTTATTTTAAACACACAAATCCAGAAAATATACATACACGGTGAAAAAAAAGGGTATTTTCTACACTTATAAAATAAAGTTTTTTTTGGTCTAAAATTAACCAATAATAATAATAATTTTCACGTTCTTAGTAACAAAGGTTTCTTACTATTTTTATGATACTATATTACTAAAACCAGTATTTACAAAATAATCATAAACAAATTTATTTTAACATAAAAATAAATTTGCAGAGCACTGACCATGATGGAACATTTTCCATAGAGAATTCAAGGAAATGGTCCGAAACAGGTTTTCTACAGTAAATAGCTATAGGATTTAATAAAAAAAATTACTAGTTTTAAAAAACGGATCAAAAGTCGACTGAATGAGAATCACATTAAATAAGTTTAAAAAAATTCATTTTATCCAATCACTATAATTCTACCATGAAGTTTCTAAAGTCGTACTATGTGAGAGAAGCATTAAATTATATTGTAAAAAATAAGTTGATTGAAGTACCATTGTAGCCTCTTTTACTATTCGTCAGTAGTCAAAAGTGAACTTTCTTTTTCAGGACTTACATTTCTTGAGAGCCACGATGTTTCTGTAACTTGTAAGGTTTCTGACACAGGAGAACTAAGATCAAGATATTCTACGTTCGTAACCTGTGTGAGAATCTTTTCCAGTTCTCTTACTAATACGGTGAAAGAAGGCCGACCTTTAGGGGAGAACGACCAGCATTCTCGCATAAGCAAGTATCTGAAATTAAGAAACAAATTCACCCAAAATGAAATAAGTATTATTTTATCATATTCTGTATGTGATGTTTTTATGGCAAATTCAAGCAAGAATATTCTGGCTTACAACATATTCCCTTCTAAACCTGACTGACCAAATTTTATAATAGCTGAGACCTCAATAGTTAGTCTTAAATTGAGAAGTTCTTTCACATGTTTTAAGGTACTCACAAGTCAAGTCTGCAACTAGGTGGTTTTTCCAAACGATGTCCAGTTTTAAGATGTTGTAACAGATATTGTCCTTGAACAGATTGATAAGGTGTAGCACACAGTGTTACTATTTCCCAGACGAGGACGCCAAAGGACCAGCTGTTGAGAAAAAATGTATTACATTTTGACATATAGAGAACAATGACGATATCATAGTTGATACAATTATTAAAGGTCCTGAAGTGTTTTATTTTAATAGAATACTAAGTAATTCCAGTGGGTTTACTATATCGTGTGCTTATTGCAAGTGAGAAATGTGTGTTGATATATTCGATAGCACGTTGTGATGAGTTCAGAGTCTTCAAAAAGTTTTCCATTGTATTTGTGAACAATTTTGTGGAAATAACGTTTCCTTGTCTCACTCTTCGATGCAATGGTATTGTTTGCTAATTCTATACTTTAACAGAGACATCTCAACAATTTGCTACGAGGCTTCCAGAACAGACCAAAATTTGATCGAGTCAAAGACCTACTCTGGGCCTGATTATTACTCTTCCATCTTCTGTATAATCTGCCGCAATGTGTTAATGTGGTCTTTGTATACTTTGCGCAAGATGGTTAGTGATTATTCCTGTAACAGCTTGTAGACGTGGCTTGGAAGGAAAATGACTCTATAGTTTTTCCACCAGGTCTTGTCACCCATTTTACCGAAATTAAATAAATAAATAAATCATTTATTCGGAACAAGTTCAGTTTTACAATTATTAAACCCACCAAACTGCAGAACAGTACACTTTATTAAACATAACGGGGATTTTTTTTTGGGACAGTCATCCGTAACACAAATATGTCAGTTTATATTAACTCGTTCAATAGAATACGCCTCAGCTTAAATTTCAGGGAAGAATTGCTAATATTACTGGCATTATTTCTTAGCCAACGAATGTGATTGTATATTGCTGGGACCATGCACCTACCTGCTAGTTCTTTTACCGTAATAATTCTTTGCTTTCGATCTAACGAACATTATTCTCTCTGACCTTTCTAGTGTTGTATTTATTTTGTATTTGAACTTTGTACTGATTATTATAAAACTGTTCTAGAACTTTCAAGTACCTGACCCGCTCGTGGACTGGGAGAATCTTACACACGAGAAACAGTTGGTTATAATTTTCTTTACAATCATTTTTTTTTTGTCTACAAGGTACTTCATGAAACAAACCTGCAGTGATTTAATACTATCCAAGTATGATTTAAATGTACGACGAATGTACGTACTCAGACCATAGCTCAGCAGTGACTCGGCGAGGGCAAAGTAAACTACACGCAAGGTTTTTCCTACTTAGTGTTGTTTTTATATTTGAATTAGACTAGGCGAGCGCGCGGCTTGCGTGTGTTTACGTCAATAATTATGCTGTCAGTTTGTGTATTGAAATTTCTGTGATCATCCCGAGTACATTTTTTATAGTAAAATATGTTTAGTGTTAGTAATTTATTGTTGTTACAACGTAACATTAGCTAAACAAATTGTTTTTAGCTAAATAAAAGTGATTAAATTCATCGTCGTCAAAACGTTACAAACTCAAAAACAAACAAGTCAAACCCATGGACGTATAAAAAAACGTCCATGGTCTTACACCGTCAACAGGGTCAAATACCCTTACCGATCAAATCTGCACAACAGATGTCCAACAGATGTGGACACTTCGAACCTTTGTTCGAAGAACTGAACTAAAGAAACTGCGTATACCAGGACCACACACACATAGCACTCTTTTATATGCAAGTAAGATCTATCCAATTTTACTACAATATATTTGTACTGTATTTGAAAGGGTGGTTCGCTTGATACGATATATTATCTTAACCACGGTATAATGCCTCAACTTAAGCACACACCACCGAGCTCACCCGTTGCAATATCGATGCCTCCTTCTTTCTCAAAACCAAAGCCGAAAAATGCAGATGAAAATGCAGTTAGAGTCAATAAAGTCCATACGCCTTGCAATGTAAACACAAAAAGAGGTAGTAAAGCTAAGCTCTCACCAACAATCTCACCTGATTTTGGAATCATGACGGACAAAATAGACTCTCAGTTGTTAGAAGAACTTCGGGAGTTACGGTCAATTATGATGATACGTATGGACAGCCAGGCTAATACAATTAAAGACCTGCAAAACCAATTCTGTCAAACAAAAACTGATCTATCTGGATCGTCTGATAAAAAAGATAGGTGGGCATGAGGAAAAATATATACACAGTTTAACTGAACTGAAATGTGAACACCAGGAGACGAATTTAATAAAGGATACCTCCCCTTCTTCTTCTTGTGACACCACGAAAAGTACTCGCGGAAATAATCCGCGCCAAAAAATCACCAATCTAATGTCCACTAAAGATCAAAGAGCCGATAATTTACAAAATGACAACAACGATGGGGCCACGAAACTAGGTACGAATTCGGATATGACATTGTGTACAGATAGCCGCCAATAGTAGTACTGTAAGACGGTAACGATACCACAGTAGACTGGACAATAGTAAAAAAAAATAAAAAGTTGGCCGGACGTTCTAAAATGGTATTTCATTGGTCATTCAGATAAGAGGTGTTTTATGTGCGCTCGGGTCTCAGGGACCCAACCAGGCACGCGGCGTAACTTTTATTCCGTAAGTACTTACCTTTGTTTTTTCTTGTTTCATATGTTTTGTGTGGTAAATTGTTTACGAAAATAATATTTTATCAGTTAAAAATGGTTAGTAACGAATTTTGATATCTGTCAAGCTTTGGAGAGAGATTTAGAAGAATATGAATACGAAGATGTGGTTTTTGATGATAGTGGAGATGAAACTTGGATGTACCACATGGGTAAGATAGTGCTGAGGAAGTAGCAGAAGTCCATGCTGAACCCAATAATAGTGAAAGTGATAACAGTGATGTTGAGATGTCTCAGCCATTGAGTAATTTGTCTCACGCGTCGATTTTATTTTCTTTTTATAATTTAGCCTACCAAAGTGACTCTACTCTGACTGATGGAAAGCATGAGTAGAATCCAGGAGTAAGGGCCACCATGCTCATTGTGAGAATAGGCAAAGTAACATGGAAAACCATACTACCATGGCGGCCTGGTTAGATAATTGGATAATTGTGAATTTTTGTTACGTAAAATATGAGAATTTTAAATTAGGTTATAAACATTTTGTAAAACAACTTTAGTTTTAATTTTTCCAATCATATAATTTAAATGTCAGTGAAAATTAATAAAAACCCTGTAATTAGCTTTCTGACTCGTTAAGTAGGTAAAAATCAAGCATTTTGTTTACGGGTCTCACAGACCCACCAGGCATGCGAAGTGATTTTTAGGTACCAGGCACCCGAAGGGTTAAAGACATTCAGATGAAAGCCAATTTACATAAAAGATTTAAAAAAACTAAGCTTAAAAGTGATTATTATGAATTTTCTCAGTACAGGGCCCGTATTAAAAATCAAAAGAAATTGCACACAAAGAGCACATAAACAAAATTCAAGGTAAGTTCGCAAAAGATCCAGAATCATTCTGGCAATATGTTAGGACAAAGAGAGGTCAAAGAAATAAACAGAATATTGTACACAATGGTCAATATCTCTCAGATGAAGATTGTGCAGCGCAGTTTGCAATCTTCTTTGAGTAGGTTTACAGTACACAACGACCTAAACTTGACGCACAGGCAGTAGGAGCGGAGGTGGGAGCGAGCAGTGCACGAGTGCATATAGAGTCTTTTAAGTCTTCAAGATGTAAAGGATGCACTTGTAAATCTCAAACCAAAGTATTCTTCTGGCCCGGACGGTATACCCGCTTTTCTGTTTAGAGACTGTAGCAGATATTAGCAGAACCATACATATACTACATCATATTTTCATTGTCAGTCTAACGCAAGCAACGTTCCCAGTTAGGTGGAAGATTACACGAGTGATCCTAGTAACAAAAGGTAAGGCAGGTCTGGAACTGCCTTACCTTTTATCATAACAAAATAATGTCAACAAATGACATCTGGATGTCAGCGGCTACAGACCTGTGGCAGTGTTGTCAACACCAGCTAAGGTATTCGAGTTGGCTATCTAACGTAGCATGCAAAGACAGGTGAGTACACAGTTGTCGGACGCGCAGCACGGGTTCCGGCCGGGACGTAGTACTGTCACAAACTAACTTAATTTTATGGTGAAAGTGGTGCCAGCAGTAGATGCAGGTTTACAGGTAGATGTTGCATATTTTGATTACAAAAAAACATTTGACAGCGTCGATAATGACATTTTATTAAGGAAACTGGCAGAGGTTGGATGTACGACACACCTTTTACGGTTTTTCGTTAGCTACATGGAAGACCGACAGCAGTATGTGGACTACAATGGGTATGAATCTGATACATATTATACTAGATCTGGCGTAAGCCAAGGTAGTAACTTAGGACCTCTCCAATTCATTATTATGGTAAACAAGTTACAGGAGGTCGTAAGACATGGGTCATGTTTACTATATGCAGATGACCTAAAGTTGTCGCTAGTAGTCGGGGACGAGTCAGACTGTGAACGTATGCAGGATGATATAAAACGAGTGATGGATTGGAGCCATGAGAAAAAGCTCTATTTAAATGCGTCTAAATGCTAGGTGATTACTTTTTCTCGCGCGCGAACATCCATACAGTACGAGTACAAAGTAGGAGACAGACCCATGCAACGAGTCTCGCAGGTAAGAGATCTAGGGATACATCTCACTTCGGATGTAAGATTTCGGGAGCATATAGTGAATGTATGTAAGAAAGCATACAGAAGCCTTGGTTTTGTGCTAAGACAGTCTCAAGGTTTTACGAGCATTACAACACTGAAGGTCTTATATGATGCATTAGTTCGCAGTCACCTAGAACATAGTGCTGTCATTTGGGCTCCGCATGAAACAAAATACAGTGAAATGTTACAACGGGTTCAGAATAAGTTTACAAGATACTTATATTTTAAACTGTACGGGGTGTACCCGTTTTTTCCACTGATGTACCCCACGCTGTTTGTTCTGGGTATGGTCAGCTACAAGGAGCTTAGAGTGCGACGGGAATACACACTTGCTGTGTATGTAGTGAGATTACTACGTGTTATAGATCATAATCCTGGGGTACTGGGATGTTGATTATTAATCTCAGATAAGTAACCTTTTTGTATTAGGTTACTGGCAGGTTTTTATATTTAAATTGTTATTTTTTTAAGTATTTGATTTTTAATGAGGAAATTTGTAATTCTAAATTTATTATTCCGTTGATAGTTCTAGAAGCAAAAACATGTATCTGTAAATTATAATATTGAATTAAAATTCTGAAATATGAATTCTATTCATCAAAGTTTATCATTTCTTGAAAGTATCCTTCTAGTAACCAAATAATGATTTAGCCACATTCAAGCCACCGTTCAAGAGATTATGGGCCCAGCAATATTCATATATTAATAATGTTCTTTTCAGTTTATTGAGCAATAGAGAAATTGTTTTTTTTCAAAGATGGACAAGCCCATCAAACCATTACTATCCAAGAATTCCAACTACCATGGCTGGAAACAAAAAATTATATTAAAGATAACAGCGGCAGGATATGGGAGCATCCTAAATCACAGTAGCCAAGATGTGACCACAACGACGTCAAGTGAGACAATATTTTCCGTAGATAAAATGGAGGCATGGGGTAAGTCACTAATTTTAAGCTCGATTGATCCAGACATAGAAAATTACGTCATTACTATTGATACGACATTTTCTATGTTGAAGAAACTGGACGAGATTTTTCTGTCAAATAAAGACCTGCAAATTAGTGAACTACTAAATGAATTTTACACTTTTACTTTTAATTCGGAGGATATGCTTACGGCAATCGGGCGTGTTGAGCTTATAGTGAATAAACTGAAATCATTAAATCACATACTATCGAATGTAGAAATTACAACAAAAAATATTTCAATATTACCAGTCGAATACAAAGCTTTTAGATTAGCTTGGGACGCAACTCCATCTGAAAATAGAACTGTAGAGAATCTTGTCTCTAGGCTTTACAAAGAAGAGAGACTGGAAAAAGCAAATACAGCTACTACTGTATTTAAAGCAAACGAGAGAGAGTGCTTCATATGTAAGTCTAAGGAGCATGTTGCCAAGTTCTGTCCTAAAAATTATTTCGCACGGCAATGTAACTGCAAGTGTAATTGCAATAGGAAAAAGAATTCTAAATTTTTCTGCTCTTTCTGTAAGAGACCTGGCCATACTGCGGATAGGTGTTTCAAAAGAAATAATCAAAGCAGTAATGATCACAAACCAAATGTGAGTATAGACGCTGTTTTAGATTCTGGTGCTACATCACATATGTTCAAAGATAGTTTACTTTTATATAATTTGAAATCTTTAAATACGCCTATAGCTTGCGCTGATAATATGATGATTAATGCAGAAGCAATTGGCAGTTGTATTACTGACACATGTACTTTAGAAGGCGTGTTACATGTACCTAAGATTGCTAAAAATATTATTTCGGTTAGCAGCTTAACAAACAGGGATTTTAAAGTAATTTTCTATAAAAATGTTGCAGTAGTAAAGAAAGAAGAGAGAAAAGTACTAGTAGCGCATAGGAACAATAACGGCCTCTATATCACGAAACTAAATGCAATTTTTCCAACTGTCTCAGCGTTGCTGGTTGAAAGTGAAAGTATTTGGCACAGACGGTTAGCTCATTTGAGCAATATTAGAGAAACCGCAAAGAATGTGGTAGGTTTAAACCTGTCTAGTTCCGACTTCGTATCAAAGTCCTGCGAAGTTTGTCATCAAGCAAAATTATGTAGGCTTCCTTTCAAAACTGTACGGTATTTGGCTAGTAGACCACTAGAAATCGTTCACACGGATATTTGTGGTCCAATTGACTGTCAGACATGGGATGGTAGGAGATATTTTATTACGTTTCTCGATGATTTTACTCATTACGCAAGGGTCTATCTTTTACGAAATAAATCAGATGCAATAGGTTATATTTTTCATTTTATTAATTGGGCTGAAAGACATTTTAATCAAAAAATTGAAAAAATACGATGTGATAATGGTGGTGAATACTGTAGTAGCCGGCTGGTTAGGTGGTGTCAGGATCAATGTATAATGTTAGATTATACTGTGCCATATACTCCTCAATTAAATGGTAAAGCTGAAAGGTTAAATAGAACTCTAATGGAGAAAACACGAGCTCTTATGTTTGATTCTAAGATGCCTAAATTTCTTTGGGGTGAAGCTCTATTTACAGCTGTGTACCTTCTTAATAGAGTAAGTACGTCTACCAAAAATAAAACTCCTTTTGAACTATGGCATGGTAGGAAGCCAGACTTATCTAATATAAAGGTTTATGGTTCTAAAGCATATTATAAAATAAATAGATGTATAGGTAAATTAGATAAACGTTGTGAGATAGGTTTGCTGGTCGGATATGGTGCTAATTCCTATATAATTTGGAATCCACGTGTCAGGAAAACGTTCCATTCAAGGGATGTCGCTTTTGATGAAAAACTGAATGATTATGGTGAGATTTGTAAAAATTTTGGTGGTGTGGCTAATAATTATGTTTGTGCAGATTTGTTTATTGGTTTAAATATTGAAGATGTTTTACAAGAATATTCTAGCGATGAAGAAACAATTGGAGAAGAAAGTACAGAAACGAATAAAGTAATTTGTGAAGAAACTAATGTGAGCAATGAAAATTTTATTGAAGAAGATATAGAAAATAAAGGAGATATTGATGAGTTTTTGGATGCAAATGAGGATAGAATAGAGGAGGTAATTGATGTTTTTGATGATGCTGATGAAACAAATGAAGAAGAAACGGAGGTTGTTGCAGAAAGTGTGGGTCCAAGGAGGAATCCACCAAGAAATAGGCACTTGCCTGAGAAATATAAAGATTATGTTATGGATTTTTTGGCTGAGTGTGCACTTTTAACGTTTGAGGAAGCAGTTAACTCCAGTGAAAAGGAGGAGTGGTTGAAGGCTATAGAAGAGGAGAAATTTTCTTTAGAGAAGAATGGCACATGGGAGTTAGTTGATGAGAAAGAAGCTGAAGGGAGAAAACTTTTAACAAGTAAGTGGGTCTTTGCTAAGAAGTCGGATGGTAGATATAAAGCGAGATTAGTAGTCAGAGGTTTTCAACAGAAATATAAAGTGGACTATGAGGAGACCTATAGTCCTGTGGTGAACAGTACTTCACTAAGAATTATTTTATCGATAGCAGCTCAGAAGAATTTAAAATTAAGACAATTTGATATCAAGACAGCATTTTTACATGGGAATCTAGAAGAGAAAATATTTATGCATGTTCCTAAAGGTTATGTTGAGAAGAAGGGGAAGATCTGTAGGTTAAAGAAGAGTCTTTACGGTTTAAAACAAGCTCCTTTGATGTGGAACATTAAGTTTACCAGTGTACTGAAGAAAATGGGTTTCTTACAATTAAAATCTGATCATTGTATTTTCATTAAAGAATTGAATGGTGATGTTGTTTTTCTTGCCGTTTATGTAGATGATGGTTTGCTTGCTGGTAACTCTTTTCAGGAACTGGATAAAATTCTAAAGGAACTTAATAGTGAATTTGAAATGAGTGTTTGTGATAGTGTCAGTAATTATATTGGTATAGATGTTAATATTACAGATAACGGGATTAAAATTGCTCAGGCTAGCTACATTAATAAATTAATTAATAAATTAAATTTGCAAGATGTAAAGCCAACGATTACGCCCTCTATATTTACTGGTGAACATCCTGTTATAAATGATGATTCGTTAATTGAGGAGTATAGGGAGGCAGTAGGTTCTTTACTGTATGTAGCCAACAAATCTCGTCCTGACATTGCTTTTCATGTAGGTTATTGTAGTAGACACCAAAATAATCCCAATGAAAATGATAAGTCTAATATTAAATCTATTCTAAAATATATAAAAGGTACATCTGGTTTGGGTATTGAGTATGTTAGGGGAGATAGTAATCTTGTGGCTTTTTGTGATGCAGACTTTGCAGGAGACTTAGATACTCGGAGAAGTACCACTGGATACTTGATTTGTTTTGGAGGAGGTCCGATTGCATGGGCATCAAGAAAACAACCTATCGTTGCGCTCTCTAGTACTGAGGCGGAGTATATTGCTGCTGCTGATTGCTGTAAAGAATTATTATACATACAAAATCTCTTGAAGGAATTGTTACATGTTGTACCTCAAACAACTTTGATGGTTGATAATCAGTCTGCTATTGCTTTAATGAAGAACGGAGTTTTAAATAGGAGAAGTAAACATATCGATGTTCGTTACCACTTTCTGAAAGAAAAGCTTGATGAACAATTATTTAAAGTAAAATACTGTCCAACAGATAAACAGTTAGCGGATATACTGACGAAGAACTTGACCAACGTTATATATTTACGGCTTCGTAATCAAGTTTTAGTGATGTAATGGTGTAAGTACACACATCAAAAGTGTCTAGGGATCAAGCATTTTTATGCGGATTTCTTGAGATTGAGATGTGGCTTTGTAATAAATTTATGATTTTATAAATTTATATGGATCCTTTTTGGTGCATTTCATAATTTGAATCAGGAACTGTCAATCAAATTCGAGTAAAAGATGAAAATCAGCTGCCAATATTTTCCCTATAAAAACATACAACGCATTGAAGAAATTATTAGTGCTACTGTTTCCCTACTACTGATTAAAACCAACGTTATTATGGAGCGGCGACGTCATTTAAGCAGGGAAGAAATGCTCAGAGCCGTGGGAATGATAGAAGCTGGTTCCCGGCAACGTACTGTGGCTTTAGCTCTGAATACAAGTCAGAGTGTTATCAGTCGACTTTGGACACGTTACCGAAGCACTGGTACCGTGGCTGAGCGCCATGGAGGACGGTATCGCTGCACCACACGGAGACAAGACCGATACATTCAAATCTTAACTCGAAGAGCTCCAACAATAACCGCCATGATGTTAGCCGTGAGGCTTCATCACTCTTCAGGGAACTTAATTAGCGACCAAACAGTCAGAAACCGCTTGCATGAAGTGAACCTTCATTCCCGAAGACCGCTACGGGTACCACCTATAGCAATGCACAATCGTAGGATTCGATATCAATGGGCTCTTGAACACAGAAATTGGGCAGAAGAACAATGGCGTTTCGTGTGCTTTTCTGATGAGTCTCGTTTTGGTATGAGACCGGATACAAGACGTATACGACACTGGAGAACCCCTGGACGCCAACAGCGATTAAAATCCTGCCAGGAAGTCCATCCTTATAGTGGTGGAACCATCATGGTATGGGCGGGTATTTGGATCGGCGGAAGAACTGAGTTGATTTGGATCAGAGGCAACCTCAACGCTCAAATTTATGCTGAGACGATTGTATCAGACGTCATCGTTCCTCTACAAGTGCAAATCGGTCCCTTATTTCAGTTAATGCATGATAATGCACGACCGCACACCGCAAGAGTTGTAAGACAGACTCTCGCCGCAGCTAACATCAATGTCCTGCCCTGGCCTGCTCAGTCGCCAGACTTGAACCCGATTGAGCATGCATGGGATATGCTACAGAGAAGAGCTCTGCCGAATATGGAGGGTATCCAGTCGCAAGAAGACCTTTTTTTGTTGTTGCAACGAACATGGGCGGCCATTCCACAGCGTGATTTGGATGAACTCATTTTGAGTATGCCAAACCGATGTTCTTGTGTTGTTAGTGTTCGCGGTAGAAACACGGATTATTAATTGTTTAAGTTACCTAATAAAATTTTAAAGAAAACTGTTATTTGAGTCTTTTTTTCGAACTTTAATGTTAGTGGTTCAAATGTCAAAAATCCCTTCATTAGGAAAATGGCAAATTTCTTTACTAATGCAAAGGTGACTTGGTTTATCGTTACTGTGACAAAAGAAAACACTTTATTTGATGAATCCTTAAAGAAATTTTTAATTAATATCAATCAGGAGAAAAGTTATTGCAAAAATATATGTTGATCCCTAGACACTTTTGATGTGTGTAGGAATTGGACTTATGTGACTAGGTTTTTAGTGATTGATGTTTTGTCTTGTGACAGATGTTATTATGACTTTTAGGTTTTTTAATTCTAAACCCTGTAGGTGTAGGTAGTGTTGTAAGGGGGTGTTATTAATAGAGATTCGCGCAGTGGAAGCGTGTGTGTTTGTTGTAAGGGGGAAAATATTTAATGTTTTTGTGTTAATCAATTATTTTTGTTAGGGGAGTAGATTTTTATTATTCTGCAGATTTTTTGAACTTGACATCTGACTATTAGTACAAAGTAATAAAAATAATAACGAATTGAAAAAAAAAAAAAACGGAATGTTTTCTTTTCAGAAAAATTTACAGAATTTTTAATATCTCCTCTACCTTTATAGTGTGTTGTTTTTCTGTGTATTTTTAAGGTTTGATATATTAAAAGGTTTTTGGTTTCTGCTGAAAGAGTATATTACTGTTTGGTGTTTATTAATTTCTAAATTGTGGTTGGAAATTATAAAAAGTTTTGGTTTTTGTTGAAAGAGTTGAGATGATATGATGAATGTTAAAGTTATGAATGGTTGATTTGATTTGATTAGCTGTTTGTTGGAGCTGTTTGTTGATAATGTGTAATGTGGGTGGTTATGAAGACTGACTTTGTTCATTTACAATACGGTAATTTCATTTTCAATTTTTATTCTGGGGGTTTTTCACTTTTCTCATTTATTCTGGTATCTTCTGGAATTGAAGACTGTTGCCGGCCAAGAATGCTAGCTTGTGTGCGTACTGGCAAACAGATGGTACATGAACTTGAGTCAAACAGTTGAAATACAAATGTGTCAGTTTGAATGTTAGCCACTGATTCTTCTTTCTTCTTCTTTCTGATGAAAGATTGGTGGTATCTCCTACATAGTTGTTCGAGTTGTCGAAGTATTTGTTGGAGTTGGTGTTTGAGTTGTTGAAGTGGTGATTGGAGCTACTGTTGTAGGAGTTTGTTGTTATAATTTCTAAATTGTTGTTGTCAGGATATAAGTGTTTGTGGTTGTGGAAGTAAGAATGTGTAAGAATGTGTGAATTGTTTTTCGGTACTTATCTGAGATTAAGGGGGTGTGTTGATTATTAATCTCAGATAAGTAACCTTTTTGTATTAGGTTACTGGCAGGTTTTTATATTTAAATTGTTATTTTTTTAAGTATTTGATTTTTAATGAGGAAATTTGTAATTCTAAATTTATTATTCCGTTGATAGTTCTAGAAGCAAAAACATGTATCTGTAAATTATAATATTGAATTAAAATTCTGAAATATGAATTCTATTCATCAAAGTTTATCATTTCTTGAAAGTATCCTTCTAGTAACCAAATAATGATTTAGCCACATTCAAGCCACCGTTCAAGATGGGAAACCTGAACCTGTGCGTGCCTGACCGGTACGTGAGGAGGTGCCGAGGCCCGCCCTTATTAGCGGTACCAGCACCCAGTACTAACTTACTACAGAAAGCACCCCTTACGTGAACTATACATCTTGTCAACGAAGTTCACAAAGAACTAGATATTTTTTCGAGTCAATTGAGTGTACTCGCAAAGTGTCTTTTAAATATAATATATTACAAGGACTCAAATAATTGCAACATTTTTGTTTTGTTTACTTATATTATTATTATTTTTAATAAGGATTATTGTCTTTGTTTTTCTTTTTGTTATTGTAAGTAAGATGTATGTTTTTTATACACTTAAGTTAGTAGTATAAGACAAATTTAATGTTTAAGCTAGCCTTTCTATCACATTAGGTCTACCTGTAATGATAGTGAGGGTAACGTAAAAGAAATAAATAACTAAAATAAATAAATTATAAAACTTATTTAGTACTGACCTGAGTTTCGCGCATACACCGTCAACATGAGGATTCCAATTCATATTGGTACCACCCATAACCCCAGGTACTTAAACTTACACACTAATTCAAAATTTGAACAGGTACAGATAAGCACATGTGCGTGCAGGCACGAGTAAGTGCCCCACTATACCTATATCTGCGTTTGTTATGGCTTTTGCTACTAAGTTATGCGGTGAGTAAATGTGCATCACTTTAGTTTTACTGATATTTAAGATAATGCCATTATCATGAGCCCACTTTATGACATTATCAAAGTCTGCCTGCATCACTGACGTGGCGTCCTGTATATTTTTAGAAAAATAAACTAAACACATGTCGTCGGCATACATGTATACCCGAAAGCTACCCACAACATTACTCACACTATTAACGTGCATAATATAACCTATAGGGCCTTGGACCAAACCAGTAGGCACACCTAAATTTACCGAGGCTTCGCGCCCCTTAATCTCTGCTATGGAAGTCTGCAGGGTTCTACCAGTAAGATAGTATCTAAACCACCTATTTGTTGGCCCTCTAATGCCACACTCTGACATGGCTTGAAGCAGCAATTCATGGTCTAAGGTGTCAAATGCCTTTTTGTAGTCAATAAATAAGGCTAAGACCTGGTGACCCTGATCAAGGCTACTATTAGTGTCATCAGTAAACTGTGACAGTGCCGTCGAGGTACTTGACAATACGCTGTTCTGCTCCAAGAAGGTGCCAATCTGTCCGATTACAATCTTCTCAACAATCTTATCAATGATGAGATGGCGATCGGCCTGTAGTTAGAATAATCAGTGTATAGTCCCTGCTTGTAAACGGGTCTGATTAAAGCCTTCTTCAGGAGGCTTGGGTATACCCTCTTTGACAAGCTTAGATTAACAAAATATGCCAAGATTGGTAAAATGTGGTGTTTAATATTATTTAACAGATGACCACACTTCTTGAGGAGCTCTCCCTTCGTACAGAACAGCTTTAAAAGCTTTCGAATCCATCGGAACTTCTCCAATACGGGCTTACCTCCATTCAGCCTTCAACAGTATTTTGTAACGCCATCCTTTGCAGGGGTTTTTAGCTGTTCAAGAGTCATATCGATTTCGTCAGTGCTGACTTCTGGCAGATCTTCACTGCAGTGACATGTTGATGTGGCTCTAGGGTCCTCATATTATCTATATCACTATTATTTGTATATTTATTTGCCCAAGGACAACCATTGAGCTGCTCTCTACGAGGCATGATCACTTCGCCTGGTAGAAAGATTTGGTGGTAGATGCAAAATATTTGTTCATAATCGCAGATGTAGAAAAATAGAATGAGCGTTACGGCATTGTATGTTGAAACATACTGTCTGCATCTTGACTATGTTTCTACTACTAAATAAGTACACATGGGGAACTAATTATGGTGTTTGCTGATTTTTATGTTGTTAGTTATGCGTAATACTTGGAAGGTGACATCATATTATTTGTTATCATTTTACGAAGTTGAAATTTTAAATATTTTTAGATGATATTTGACATACACGTCAGACGTCAAGTCATCTGGTAGTTTTCATGCAAAATAAACTTTTCTTGAGCAATAGAAAAGAGATTTTTGTAATACTTACATATCAGTTTGTATAGTAAACAGCATACTGTTAAGTGACTCCGGTGCCATCCACCGTACTGGTAACTTTCCTGATGTTTTCTTTCTATAATAGTATTCGGTTTCTATGTTCTTCGCTAGCCCGAAGTCAGCAATTTTAAGAATAAAGTTTTCTGAGACTAGAACATTACGGGCAGCTAAATCTCGATGAATGCACTGAAAACAATCAGAAAATAATTTTAAATTTGAGGAGGGCTTTTTTCTCTTGATATATTTGATAGTTCTAAAAAAAAAATCTTTGAGTTTTATTTATGTACATTCATCGTTATAGCAACCAAAATTTGTGAGTCGTAGTTTCTCTATTTAAATTCTTGTTTAATAATTCAGAAACCTATTCATCTCTTACATGTCTTGATGCTAAATATTCCATTCCTTTGGCGACTTGGTACGCAAAGGATACTAAGTCTTGAGGTGTAAGATTCCGTCTGT
Source organism: Phragmatobia fuliginosa (assembly GCA_932526445.1). Taxonomy (NCBI): domain Eukaryota; kingdom Metazoa; phylum Arthropoda; class Insecta; order Lepidoptera; family Erebidae; genus Phragmatobia; species Phragmatobia fuliginosa. Next base: position 13,561,750 of record OW052078.1, on the reverse strand, counting down.
CTTCCAAAACATCGTTTGAATATTCCTTTCTGAAAAAGAAATGTGTTTTTAGATAATACAATATGTATCGTTTATAAAAAATTAATGATGAATCATTACATGCTTTTGTTAAAGAAATAAATAACATCTTGAATTCCGCAAGTGAGTAGGTCCTACTATGAAATATATTTCGAAAAACTTTATAAAATCATCAACAAACAGTCTTTAGTAGTCCTCTGCTGGTCAAAGGCTTCTCTAGAAACATTCTAAAGCTTTAGATAGGAGCTTTTGGCCTACTACACCACACTGGCCAGGCAGATTAGTATTGGGTTGTTTTACAGTTTTACTCATTGCTGTAGTCGTACTAAGTTTGTTCGTGTAGTTGGTCCTTAGCGCACCTATTATACATGTAAGGAGGTGACACTCCGTACTTTTAACTTCGCACTATAAAGTATAATGTACAGTTCGTTTTTTGTCTGCCTCAAATATTTCATGTAGCAGTATAAGGAGTAAGAAGAGAGAGAGAGTAATATTATACATAAAAATTTAAATTATGATAATTATGTTTTATGCAATATTTACTTACCTAATTCCAGGTCGACGTTTCCGCAAGAAATCCCTTAAATTACCATTTGGTGCAAATTCTACAATAACGTAGAGAGGACCACCCTGTGTGCAACATCCTAACAAGTTAATAATGTTCACGTGTTTCCCAACTACTTTCATTATCTCCATCTCTGATACTAGCGACAACATTTCGGCATCAGTGTGCCCGTCTGAAAAATGCAGATTTTTCTTTATATTGATTTCTTATAGGTTTATATACCGAAATAACTGAATACTTAGGAAATTATATGGTATAGTTGATTTTACCTTTCAGCATTTTAACCGCTACTGTAGACTGGCATCGGTTTAATATCCCCACACAGTCTGCTTGAACAACTCTTCCGAATGCTCCTTCTCCTAATACCTCCCCTAACACGACTGTCTCACGAGGTACCTCCCAGTCCTCGTCTAGAGGTAATTCATACTCCGATAACATCTTAGAGTCACTGACATTTTTCTTTACTTCGGAGACCTTTTGCTTTTCAATCTTAATTATTGGCAAAACCTATAGAAATATAAAAGTTAGATTTCATTTTGATTTTAAACATTGGTTGAAATAGTATTTAATACACTTTGTTTTGATTATAAGTAGGTAAGTCGACCGCCGCACATTGTTCAACATTGTTTTGCTGCTGGTACAGAGATTTGATAGACTTTAAATAAAATATAGTAGCCAATAGTTATAAAGTGGCTGCTTTTGAAAATATTAAAACCATGCTATTTTAATTTAATTTCATTTCGCGTATTGACGATTTCTCCGGCACAAAACGTATATCAGATACAATATTCAACTGGAAAACTTTATTAAAAACTTTGTTGCTGAAAACACATGTCCTGATCCGAAAATCAGACCAAAGTATGATCGAGATCGATCTTGTGACGCGGGTGACTACGAGACTTCAGTAGTCCTTCAGGAGTCCGGGTATTGTTTACCGCCTTAAATAACACCCGGACTCTTAAACTTATTTGGAAGCGGCAAGGGGCTGTCTAACCACTAAGTCATTCGTGCAGTTACTAAAACTTCAAATCAAACATACCAATGCTCCAGCAGCTTCAGGTGTGTTTGTGGTGTGTGGTTTCTCTATCGTTATTATCTTACTCCAATACGTTTCAATGATGTCTCGAGCAGTTTCCAGGGCTAGCTGCTTTCGTTTCTTTTCTCTTTTCAATTTCCTGCAAGTTGTTACCACGACCAAAGCCGCAACTATGAGTGATCCAACGCAAACAGCTATTATGATGTAGACTAAAGAAACGACTGGCCTGACTTCTTCGGAGGCTGTTGAAAAAAATATAAGATTTCATTCTAATTTAATTTAACAATAAATATTTTCGGACATCTTAAGTATTTCGGAAACTTTACACACGTCGCCATCTAGTCCCAAACTAAGCAGAGACTATACTATGGGTACTAATAGACGACTGATATACATACATATGCTTTTTTTTTTGTAATTATATATGAATTTTATACATTGAAAACACTCAAACTCCGAAATAAATATTTGCAGATTAATTAAAAACATTTCTCCCGACCCGGGAATCGAACCTGAGACCTCTTGATCAGTAGTTACATACGCAAGCCACAAGACCATCAAGGCAGTTTAAATGAGAATAAACTGAAATTTTGAAATAAAACAAACATTTTCGAACTGCAATTAATTTTAAAGTTTACTATCAATTATTTATGGGTTTATTCAAAACTATCAACAATTGGTTCAATGTAAATTTATGTATAATTTAAAAACGGTAATTAGAAAACACTCACATTCTAATATCTCTAAATAGCCTTGTTTCGGGGTTATTCCAAACGTGTTCAGGGCCAGGCAAACATACCAGCCCTCGTCTTCCTTGGTTACGCTATATATTGTTAGCTGTTCTGGTTTATCTTCTGGATTCTGACTCTGTAAGTATATGAATGAAGTCATAACAATACTGTTTAATAATACTAATATTTATTTCATTGTCAATAGGTTACAGTATATGACATTTGAAATATAAAAAAAAGTAAAAACTAAAACCCAGCTAACACCATTGCCAAGAGAAGGAAAACTTGAAACAAACCCTTTACCAACCCGTCTGGCCAGCGTGGTATAGTAGGCCACAACCTCCTTTCTAAGGAGAGGCCTATGTCTAGCAGTGGACTGTTAAAGGCTGTTGATGAAACCCAGCTACGACATTAAACGACGCTGAAAAATTATGTCACAAGTTTTTCAGGACACAATTGTCAACGAAATAGTCGTAGTCACACGTTACATACCATGATACCAAACACGGCATATTTATCTCAAATTTATTTTTTAACAAAGTACTTTATGACCTATTTAGTACTTTATGAGGGCGCCATAACTAGCATACCACTAACATAGCCATAGCCATAACCAGGGGGGTGTCACTCCGCAGTTTAGGTATAGTCGACCGCCTGCCTGCCCGTACAGGCAAGCCGGTGTGGCTGTCGCTTACGCACGATACGCGTCACGCTCCTAGCCGCGTCGCTCTCGCACATTATTTAATTTTTTGTTATACTTTTTGATACCCACAATGGCTTCTAATCTTCTAATCCATGTAAAATGTATTGTTCTGTTACGGATGTCTGACAAAAAGGTTTTAGGTGTTAGGTAGGAACTAATCTGTTCGCGTCGTTCGTATGTAGGTATTAAAAGTACATACAGTAATTATAGTAAGGCGGATTCAATATCTTTGAGTAATATCAGTCCTGTCTCACTTCCCGTAGGGGTTTAAAACACGTAAGCAGGTATGCGCGAATATATTGTAATTAAAGTATTGCTATCAACTACCTAATGTTTATTTGGACAGTAATTTGTTCACAAAAGTTTTAGCTTTAAATTATTTTTAAGAGGAGACAACCGATTACGAATACGAATCTTATCTGTTCTGATGATATTAATCATCACTATAGAAAGAGGCGCAATTGTAGGTAAATATAATCGTAGGTCATTCGGCGCTGTGCGATCTGAACTGAACTTAATTATATGACACCGAGGGTGAGTATTCTGTACTAGTAGTATTATGTATTCTATGCTTTAAGTAGCGGACAATTAAGACGCTTATAACCATACCTCATTTGTCCAGTTAAAATAAGTAGTTGAGGAGCTATTAGGGAATAGACGAACATACATACATACATAGGCTATCAAAATCATAACCCTCCTTTGGCTTTGCCGTAGTCGGGTAAACAGTAGTTCTTAAGGTAGTTATTGGAATAACTTACACTAGTTTAAAATTAACTAAATGCTTTTAAATTATAAATACATTTTAAAATTGAGAATACTTAAATAGCTGCTTGCCTGAGATAAGGGTGAACCTGTTTTTCAGGAGATCGCTTGACTGAAATTAAGCTGTTAGTTGGCTGTTACTAATTAACAAGAATTAAATGTTTTTGTTAATTAAATAAAGTAATTAAATAAAAAGATTTATTGATTAATAGTAAAGATTAAGTACTGCAAATGTACCAATAAAAGCAAATTTCCAAAGGTAATGGTTGATAAAGACAGGCCCAACTTTTTAGTATGGTGCTCGAAATATTATCCCATCCTACAGCACAATTATGTTTTAATCCAGATATAGTGTGTAATAATTAATTGATATCGGTATTTAGCATGACAAAAGAGTTTAGATAAAGGCATGAATTTGTTTCATTGTGCGGGGCTCTCAGTAAAGCCCGGTTTCCACCGCGAGCGGAACGGACCCATTAATTACTCCTTTTACCTCGCAACACAAAACTGCATACATGTGTTTCCAACAACAAAGAGTCGAGTGTTAATGACAACGAGGGCGAAAAGAGTAAAAATAAGCTGCGGACTCGGACCGGGGTCATTAATGAGTCCTTTCAACTCGCAATTGAATTTTATAAAATAGTGTTTCCACCGAAAAAGAGTTGAGCATAGTGGACCAAATGAGTAAAATGTATCCACTGCGTCGCGGTCTTGCCGGCTAGTTTAAAACGGACTCGATCATTTAATAATATATACTTTTTCTTTCGGTATACATAACCACTGTCCTCACTTGATTCCGTGTCACTCGATAACATCGCGAATTCACACAAAAAAGCACTACCGCACGTAACCAGTTCAAAACTTCAACTGAACTCGCTCTCTGTGGAAATTGACTATTCATTTCTCATTTTCCATTCAGCTCGCTCCGCCGAATCCGCTCTGTCATTATCCGCTAGCAGTGACAAACCTCTTTGTTGGTGGGTGTGATATATGCGCCATTGGTTGACGCATACATACAGCTGTGGGGTGGTTAAGGGAGGGTGAGAATTGTATTATGGGCTGAGGGGTGTTACTGAAGGGTACTCACGGTTCGGTGACGGGTATGAGCGGAGGGCAGGATCTGGTAGTCGGCCTCGTGTAGTATTGTATTCATTCTTCGTTGCACTACAGTCTATGTAATACGGCACGGTGGTCAATGAGCTGATTTGGGGTTATTACAGTCGCGTTTACTGTCTGGGCAGAATATAATTTTACTCTTCTTATAACACCACGCGTTCGGGGTCCTCACTTTTTTCGTTCTTGTTCTAGCACTCAAACGTCACTCGCCTGTCATTTTGACAAGCGTTCCGTTTCGCAGACGTCCCGCTAGTGGCGGGAACAGTGGGAATGCAAACCTATTTTGTTAAAAAGGAGTCCGTTCCGCTTACCATTTCCCGCTCATTACCCTTTCGCGGTGGAAACCGGGCTTAACTGCCTGTTAAAAATTTTCTGCGAGAATTTCGACTATATTTTTTGAAATTAAATTTTGTAATGAATTGATAAAATAATCTAACAACACTTGTGTCATCTGCATTGTAAACAGGGTCAAAACAAAAACTGCTTATGTCACTCTCAAGGCTTTTCATGTTGACTTTTGTATAGCTATTAAGACGCTGAGTGCAGCCAACGACCTTGAGCAATGGACACGCCCCTTACAATGTCCGATAAAGCAGCGCCGCGTTGCTATCGTAATGGTATGATAAAAAAAGTCATGTGGCACTCGGAGACCGACGCGGTAAAGCTATTGCATAGCATTTTTTATCAACTTATGCAATTTAATTATTTATTTATTTTTTATTTATGTACTTTTTTTTTCTTTAATATTAATTCAAGTTTACAAAACAATATACACTGTCTTTTTACCAACATACATTCTAACAATATTATTGCCAAACAATACAGTCATCCGATACCGAAAGACAATGACTGTAGATACGTCAAGTGTGCAAATAAAAGTTCTTATTTTCACGTAAAAATAATGGTATAATTGTTTCTTTGACACAATAACAATTGTATGTTCATCTGTCCCACAAAGATTGTCTTACTCCTAAACTTATTTAATGTGACTTTAAGTATAAGTACGCTACAATGACAACTAAACAAAGAACATAATAGTAATATGAGCGTATCTATGGAATAAAAAACAAAAAAATAAAATAATATAGAATCTAGAATCTAGAATGACTGAATGGATAACGACCGGTGGCTACAGCACGCATGCGCACGAAGCTGCCACATCCTTGTCGCACTGCAGTTACAATTATATTCTCTATCCTTTTTTAGCGTGTTAGGTTTTTTCGTTACGGAATTTCTTGATTCGGTCGCCGCGCTCAAAACCAGCGATAAAAGCTATACAATAGCTTAACAAACATAATTTGAAATGGGTGTTATTTAAAGGGATAAGCACTTTGAGGGTAAGCAACAAAATTTGTGCAGCATACACAAATAGCGAAAATGGCATGCGCAGCGCAAAATAGGCGCGCATTCCATAAAAGAATAATTATTTAGTATTATTAATGAGTTCACTTTTTGTGGGGTTAAATGAAGTAATAGAAAATATGTGACATAATATTCTTTTAATTTTGTATTGTTATAGGTAAGAAAATACAATTATGTAAGCAAGTATCTACCTAAAACAAAAAAAATATATTTTAATCACATTTTAATGTGATTAACGAGATCACGATTATCACGAGATCGAAATCAAAAAGTAAGACAGGTAGGACAATTGTTTAATATTAACAATAACAATTTGGTTATTATTTTTTTTGTTTTTATGTAATCATTATTTAAATTAATGTATGTCACTTTAATGAATAAATGTAATGTTATAATTATAATTGAAATCGAATCAAAAAGTTATTATCAAACAATTAAACATTTGAAATTAGTTTCACACGATTAGCTACTCGTGTCAAGCGCCTGCTTATGCTCTTTTAACGTATAGTAGCCAATCTTTATGGCCACTCTGAATGTAGCCGTTGGGACGATCTTGCGCATGGTATAGTCGGATGGACATTTCATAACTAAGTTTTTTTTGTATTTATTGAAAATTCATCATCATCATCAGCCTATCGCAGTCCACTGCTGGACATAGGCCTCTCCAATTGCACGCCACTCAGTTCGATCCTCGGCGACTCGCATCCAGCTCCTGCCAGCCGTCTTGCGCAAATCATCACTCCACCTGGCCTGTGGACGTCCTACACTACGTTTGCCGAGACGCGGTCTCCACTCAAGAACACGTTTACCCCAACGGTTGTCGGTCCTGCGGCTAATATGGCCAGCCCATTGCCACTTCAGCTTGCTAATCCTGTGGGCTATGTCGATCACTTTAGTTCTCTGCCGGATTACCTCGTTTCTAACACGATCTCTGAGAGAAACTCCGAGCATAGCCCTCTCCATAGCACGCTGCGTGACTTTGAATTTGTGGACCAGCCGTGCCGTGAGTGTCCACGTTTCGGCTCCGTATGTCATGACGGGTAGGACGCACTGGTTGAAAATTAAAATTATGAAATTTAAATCTTCAGTTACGTTGTTAGATTAGCTATATTGTATTGTTTAATTACTTTTTCAATCAAATTCGATTAATGTTTCTTTATTATAATATAATAATTCGCTTCCTTCTTCATAAACATTAATACGTCAAACAAAATTTTCTGCGACCGCGAGACATGATCATAAAAATGGTAACTATAACAGTACAAATAACAACAAGAAACAATAGCTATTGCAACGGGAAACAAATAACAAAGAAGTAATAATATGAAACTATTCTGAACGCGACGATACTGTCAGAGCTCAGCGAGTATGTGATTCGTGTATGATGCAAAACAACATTCTGCGGTCCATCTCCTTCAGAACTATTTTCCAATAGTCTTCTTTTGCTGTAAATAAATAGTCCATGAATTGCTAGTTAGATTTGAGTGACATTTCAGGAAGTACAGTATTTTGCACTGTAAATTGTACATTATTTTATTAAAACACTAATAGAGTGCCTTAGTAATATATTTTTATTCAATGTATTAAAATATTGACTCAGTAATATACATTTTTATGATAATAAATTGATTTTAGGGGAAAAATAAGTGTGCACAGTCTCGTCAGTCGGTCTTGTGCCAGATTTCTGTCGGACGTCCGAACGCTCAAAGTCAGTCTGTTTACGACTTACGTCCGATAGCTTGCACAGTTCAGTGTATGTTCATACTCTAGATCACGGCTATCAGTCGCGTCCATCAGCCGCGTCCGATAATGTGTCTCTAGCTTAAGCTTGTTCCACTACACAGTCGACAGTTTTTAGGGTTATGAAACTACATTACGTCTTTGTAAGGATATCTAGTTAAATAATCTTACATGTCAATCAAATTATAAGTTTATTAATAAAATAATTTATTCTTACCTTATAGCCTCCATCATAATATGCTTTTGTTTTATTTTTTAATAACGTTTTTTTAGATTTATCAGCTAAATACAGCGCGCGAGTCGAGCGACATAGGTCCGTCTAGCAGCGCGCCTCAGCGCTCACTGTCGATCTCCATAGGAGACAGAGAAAAAGCGCTTGAAATAGAAGGGCGTAAGTGCCAAACCACAAAATTCGTTATTTTTTTGTAAAAGTTGCATTTTTTTTTAAATCAAACTTAACAATTTCCTTCAGTTACATATGATACACAATTTTACTTAATTTCATTTACATTACTTAGAGCACAACTGTGTAAAGTCAATTTTCAAATATTTTCAGAGGCTACTTTGATTTTTTTTCTATCGAGTGAAGTTTTTCAAATCGTGTTTTGGAAATAAACACTATGTAAGGAATATGTTCAATTATAAAGACATTGATTTTGGTAATGATATGAGCGATAGGTTTTATACAAAACGATCTTTATTTACCTCTATTTTGGTTTTCAGCCTCTTAAGTGTTAGTAAAACAGTCTGATGATCTGTAAGTGTGGAATTAGTTACTAATATGAGGGAGGGTTTTTTTTGTTTTCTTGATAAAATGATCGAAGCAAGAGCCACTTTGATGGGTGGGGTGTTAGTGTGCAGGTATATTCTCGCTTAATATTTTATTTGTACACCTGTGAGCCCTACGAAGTGACTCTACTCCATCTGTAGGAAGTATGAACAGAATCCAACAACAAAGCAACAATGCAGCATGGTAACCCACACTATAGCAGCCTATTGAGATGCTTCTATATCATTGAATTTATCTATTCTATGTATAACATTTAAAGGACCTTTTATATAATAATCAGTTAAATAGAAAAAGTTCATAAATGGTAATTTCTAATCACTATTCAAAAGAAAACAAGTCGTTACCTTTATCGTATTGCCCACAAAAATGGGATCACTTTCAAAATCATGGTTTTCCAGGGAGTAATTTGAGGGTCCCATCCAGTATAGATACGGTTCCAGATCGGACACAGGCGGACATATAAAGGTCACATTTTCGTTTACAACAGCTGTGATGTTGCCAGGATATCCTTCTTTAATAACTGGTTTTGAAAGAAAGCGTGCTAGAATAAAATTATTACAATTGATTGAAATGTTAATTTGTCTGAATTAATTAACACAAAAAATCTGAAAGCTGTTTATTTCAAATAACAACTTAAATATTCAATGCATATAGTAATAGTAATAGTTAAAAATATATCCTCATATTTTTTAAATACGTTTTAGGAATGAATATTTTACAAACTTCCAAGTAGACGGTAATATACGAGGACTGTTCAAAAAGTATCACGAATTCCGAGTTTACGCGGATATTTAATTTTTGATTTTTTGTAGCGTTACGTTGGTACTCAAGTCCTTTAAGCTGACAAGGTCGTCTACTTTGAATGTTAAGGTGATTTTTGACAGTTGTTTTGCTTGTATGTGTTTTGGCTCGTCTTCGATTTTAGTCTATTCCAAAAAATGGATTAAAGAATCTGTATAAAATTTTGTGTGAAAACCAAAATAAAATACGCGGACGCATTCCGAATGTTGATTGTGGCATATGATAAAGCTACCTTGTACCAAAGCAACGTTTATCGGTGGTCTAAAATATTCTCAGAGGGCTGAGAAGATGTGAACGACGAACAGCGTGCCGGATGCCCAAGCACGTCAACAACAGACGAAAACATTGATAAAGTGAATTGGCCAGGCCAGGCCATTGGTCAGTTGTCGAATCACCGTTAGAGGAGTTGCTGAGGACCTAAACATATCGATTGGCTTTAGTAATTCGATTCGTCCGATTTGATCGACTAGGACTTCGCGTTCAGGCGCCCACACGGGGCAGTCCTCCAGCGTATGCTGCGCGGAGTCCCAGTCAGCTACGCAGTGGTGGCATTGTGCCGTCATCTCGCGTTCGATCCTATTCAGATACTCACCGAAGCACCCATGCCCGGTGAGCATCTGAGTCAGACGGTAGGTGACGCTACCTCCCTCGCTATCTATCCTAGCTCCGAGGTTAGGCAGAACAGCACAGACAGCGCGTTGGCGCGTATTGCGCGGCTGCTCCAGCTAGACCCGCCACTTTGCCAGTGCCTGTTGGTGAGGGTTCCACCGCATTTCGAGCTCGTTCTGGTCTTCCACGCTTTCACACCGGCGGACAGTACGAGTCTGGTCTTAGACCTTCGAGGCCATATCCGCCAGCATCCACGTACGATCCGAATGGCCGCTACCCGCTGCGCTGGATTGAGCTTGGCTCGGCAGTGGGAGGAGATCGCTAAGCGCTTGGTGGCGCCCATATCGGTGCTCCATAGATCGTAAAACCGCACCATAAAGGAGACAAACTTCCTAACGCGGACCCCCTAGATTAGGCAATAGCCTCTGTAGGGAGCCTGCCCGGTTTCGGGGGATCATCCACTCGAAATGCTCTTCGAAGCTCCATCGACTGTCCATGGTGAGGCCGAGATATTTAATGTGTCGGCCAACCTCGACCTCCGTTCCTCCTACTAATAAGTGAGCGAGTAGGAACAGAACAATAGAGCATGCTGACGACGATATCGAAACCATGTTTGAACACTTCTTTCACGTTTCTCATTGGGGATTTTAACAAACACACGAACAGTAGATTTATATATATAAAGATAAACCTTAGTAACAGCTTGAAATATCATACCATAAACCAATAGTTGCGTAGTATGTTCCATACAATATACCTGGTTACATATTACGCAAGTATAATTCCCCTTATCTTCTTCAGCGAGGTCATCTAGAAATAATGACCATTTGCCATAGTGAGGGTCAAAGAAAGGCCTTTTGTCTGGAGATTCCTTATTTTTGAACCAAGTTATATTTGGAGTTGGGTTCCCTGGAAAGAATAATTAAAATTCAGTTTTGATAAATTTTTGATCTCACAACTAGGTTGTTGTTGTAAATTGTGAGTACCGCCGCGGAGTGAAGATAGTCTATAAAAAATTTGCCTAAGATACTCTTTGGGTCATCAGCTTTCTGCCAGAGAAAGTCCCGTTAAAATCAGTCCAGACGTTCCAGAGTAACGAGTTCGTTCTGGAACATACAGACTGACAGACTTTTTTTTTTCAATTGTTTTTTGATGTTAGTGCCATATATATTTATTATTTTATAACATATTTTAGTGCATTTAGTGAAACAACTGTTCATTTGAAATTATATACAGACACTACAATTTTATTCATTTGCATATATAAATAATTTGAGTTCTAACAAATAAACGCCAACTTTTATTGTTATCCTCCAGCTCTTTAGGTACGAGTAGCACTGGACTAGACTACTCACTACTTGGTACTGGCCTTGGTGATACTGTCATAAATGAGTTTTTACCTAATTTCCTTATTTCAACTGGCTGTAACTGAACTATCGCATTCTTTAATTGTCAGCGTGTTATGTTCATAATTTAAAACACAATTATTCTTCTTTAAAAATCCTTATCAATTACACCATCTTGTGCACAAGGTAGATTCTTTAGAACATGAAACTTATTTTCGAATTCTTTCCCACATTTGGAAAATGGTATGTAAACATAACCGTTGGTGGTCGATTTGCCACCAATACCATTAATGGTTATGCGTTCTGGTTACATAGGGATGTTCCTGTCTCTAACCGCATTATATTTCACCACTGACAAAGAGGCTCCCGTGTCAACTAACATTTTATTGTCATTGCCATGAAGTTATTATAGTTACATGATAAAATAAAATTAGGATCGAAAAAACTCCAAATCTATATTTTGATTGTTTGTCAACGTGCCTTGAACATTATTTCTCAACTGATCTAATAAATTATGCCTGTTATTGCGATTATAGTTTCTCGATTTCGTCGCCTGACCGTAAACCTTTTGCGCGATCTCGGTAATAAGTCCTGGTAAAAGGTACCTGATTCCACGAAGGTGGCGGCGGGATCGACTTATATGTTACGACTCTGAATATAAATACGCCCTCCTAGAACCTTCTTTACCGTCCGCTTGAGATATAGTCAATTCAACAAATAAGTCCTCAAGTTTCTTACCAAATTCCTCAAAGTTTTGTCGAGACTGCAATAGTTCCAATTGAAGCGCCGTGGCAAACTGCTTCGACACCAAATGATTTTTCATATCCTTTATAACGTCTGCGGAAGTATCATAATTAGATGCCAAACGTAATTTTGCACGTCGGGATATGCGAGTTTTAAGACCTAAAGATATTAATAAGGGTCCATGTGCTTTCTTAATGTTTTAGCTATAAAATTCAAGAACATCTATGAATGTTAGTACATTCCTCCTCTAATGTCATCACAGGTAGAAGAGAAGATGCAGTTTTCAGGTCAAACTCAGTCATGGTTTTTACGGTACTTAAACTCTGTTCGTTCTCTAAACAAAAAATCTGAATTCTTTGTTAATATGACACTATGTCGACACAAATAACAAAAATATACTTTAAATCCTCCTGCTTAACATAACTTTTACACACCTTTATATCTATTTCACTACAATATGTAATATGAAATTCCCGATTTGTACTGAAATATTAAAATTAGTTTTTGTTTTTTCATTTAACTTTAATTTAATCAAAATATCTACTATTATTATCCATGCCATCTAATAGGAAGGTTATTTATGCCTCTGCGAAAGAACTCTAGTGATCTAGATTCTACAAACTGTGAAAGCATTGTGTACTACCTCCTGGTCGCCATGTAAGGACGGGACTTAGGTAATCAAACGAGATGTTGATGGTTACACGTTCTGTTTATAAATCCCCTCTCTACCTCAAAGATACAGTCTTATATACTTACTACTAATGCTAAATTACTACGTAACAGCAATGTAATTGTATTGTAACCGAAAATTGAATCGGTAATATATTATTCTATGTAATACGATAATACTATTCATAGTTTTGAAAATTAATTGAATTACGGACTTATAAAAGTTAATTGGATCTTAATTGTGGGTATTGTTAGTTCGTCTACAGATATAGCTATAATAACAACTTTACACATGTCGCACTTGGCCAAAGTAGCCTCAATTATTTAGTAACCAAACCTTTAATGAACATCATTACTTACTTGTTCGCCATACTGCTGGCATTTGCAGTGAGTATGGCGACCCCCACTTGTGGATTTTACTCATGCTTTCCATCAGGCATAGTAAATTCATCTTGGCAGGCGTATATAAAAAAAAAAAAAAAAAAAACTTAAATATTAATCAGCATGGATATTTTTTTCAGTTTCATTGCAAGTATTTTTGTAACAGGGAAAACGGAACGACTCATCTGGATGGTAAGTACGAGTTTCTTTTACATCATTCTGCATCATTCTGCCGGTTTCCGGAGGTCAGGAGAATGATGCACCATGCTGCATTGCCTCACAATGGGGATAGTGACCACTACTCCTGGATTCTACTCATGCTTTCCATCAGGCAGGGTAGTCATTTTGATAATCTTAAATATATGAAACAATTCAATCGTCGACGGCAAGGCATCGATGAAAAGTTCGGTGCAAGGGTGGTGCCTGTTGACAATCGAGTTGATCTAAAATAAACTCTCAGTATAGCCAGTGATAACTTTACAGATTTAGGCCGTTTTAGGAGTAAAAGAAACATTTTGGGCCATCTTAATCAGACTTACTTGCCGGAATGCATGGTATTTTTATTGATGATCCAACTTTTTTCGTGACCCAATATTCGGGAGCCGAAGACGGTATTCCCTCCTCAATTTTGACATCACCTATGTTTTCTTTATGTAAAGGAATATTCTTTAACGGTATTTGTAGTTCTTTGTCTGGAAATAAGTACATACATATGATTTTTACAAGTTACAGATGATTCGTGATACCGTATTTTAGTTTAATTTAATTGGTGATAACTACTTATACATATAGTCGGTTGACATATTGGAATCATGATATTCTAATTTGTCAGCTGTTCAAATACTGTCTCATGTTTGTACGGATTCATTTTAAGGCAGCAAAACCTGGATTTTTATAACTTTGCCACTCCACACCTATAAGTTAATATTAGGTACATGAAGCATTCTTTTAACTCAATCAGTTTTAAGTAAGTAAAGGAAGAAAAACATGCAAGTATGCTATCAAAAGGTCACTGTGCCGACTGTATTTTAATTACAGAAGGAAAAGTAAGTAAGTACGGTTCATCTATCTAGTAAGTAAAAATTGAAAACGAGTAAGTTTCTTTGGCTTTCTAAATGAATGCATGAATCAAAATGAACTTTTGAACCAAAATGTTGATATAAGAAAGTAAATTGTTTAGATTTAATACTCATTTAACTATCATGACTGCCTTGTTGGTCTAGTGGTTAGCGTATGCGGCTGCTGATCAAGAGGTCTCGGGTTCGATTCCCGGGTCGGACCAAATATTCTTTATGTGATTTACAAAATTTGTGTTTTTTATGTATAATATGTATGTATTTACAAATAAAAAGTATGTTTATGTATTTATATCAGTTGTTTAGTACCCATAACACAAGCTCTGCTTAGCTTGGGACTAGATGATGTTGTGTGCCAGATGTCCAAAATATTTATTTGTCCAAATATCAACATATGTATCAACATAACTTTAAAGTTCATGTTACCTAAAACTTTGCATTTGTTTGATGCAATGTGCACAATTGCCAACAGCAGAGTAGTAAATTCTTTGCGCTTCATTGTTCATTAATTATATCATTTCTTAATGTCCATTAATCTGAAAGTTGAGAAAAATGTTTTATACTTATTTATTTATTTATTTAAACTGAATGCACATGTTGTACAAAGGCGGACTTAATGCCATGAGGCATTCTCTACCAGTCAACCTTAGGGTGATGTAGGGGTAGAGTTCTTTTTCATTATAATATTGAGTTAAAATGATGGGAGACGCTCATAGCCAAGTTTGGAATCGATCACCGATGGTTAAATGGGTGAGAATGAAGGTGTTCTACGCCCTCAGAAAGCACGTGAAACCGTCTCGGTTGTCATGAACATATACATATAAGGGTTAGTGATGATCTCGTTTATCACGATAGTTTAAAAAATTTCTTATTTTCTAATTAAATGACTAGCTGACCTGACGAACGAACAAGTTTGGCTTAGTTGGGAAATAGATGGTATCGCTAGTATTTCATAAAGCATTTATTTAAAATATTTAATGTTGTTGACAATTCCATGAGGAAAACATGTTTTACTTGATTTAACTCATGTCTCATGTTCCTAATTAGTTTAATTGTTTAAATAATTATTTATTTATCCTTATGTTCATCTTCTTAGTCATTATTATTCTCAATATCATTTAGGGTCTTCAACTAGTTCAATTGATTCTTCCTGAATATCAGTTTCTCCACGGAACGACTGGCATTGGATTTCCGTAACCCTAGTTTGAACAAGTTCACAGTATATCTTTATATATATAATTCTTCTGTGAGTGTGTATGTCACTGAACTTCTCTCAAACGACTGTACCGATTTTGATGAATTTTTTTGTGTGTGTTCAAGGGGATCTGGGAATGGTTTAGATTTGCAATTGGACCCGGTAGGTGGCGCTGCGATCAAGTTCTGGAATTTTAAAGTTGGGCGGTACGAAGTTCGCTGGGTCAACTAGTATATATATATATATATGAGGGCACTAACGTCCAAAGAACGATTCTTATAGTTGTTCATGACAATAGAGACGGTTTAACGTGCTCTATGAAGCACAGGCATGATACACCTTCATTTTCACCCATCTAGGTACAAACCGCGCCGTCGTTGCTTATCCTCGGTGATCGTTTCTAATCACCTAAGGTCACTTGGCTTTACAAATATATTTTACTTACAGTATATATGGGACTTACAACAAAACAAAAAAAAGCCTGTCCGTCTATTCCGGATAATCTCCGGAACGGCGGGACACCCTCTATACTTCGGTATTCCTCCACTCCTGGATTCTACTCATGCATTCAATCAGGCAGAGTAGTCACCTTGGCAGGCTATCAAATAAAAAAAAAATACTAAACAGAAAAGTTTTTATTGCATTATAATAAGAAATGTTAATAAAGATTTTTTTCTTTTGATTTATTTAGCATTTTGCGACTATTATGAGTATCTATATATTATAACCGTGACCACGAGCGGTATAACCGTGACCACGAGCGGCATAACACAACCCATTCGAAACGTTGCAAAGTGGAAGGTATCGTAATCTTCACTACATATTAATAAATATAATAAAGTCCTCCGCCGCGGTTGTCTGTCCGACTGTTCGCGATAAACTCAAAAATCAATGCACCAATTAAAATTAAATTTCGTAGGTACCCAGATAGTTTAAAGCCTGAGAAAGGACATAGACTTTCTACTGCGATAACCGACATAGACGCGGGCGGAGCTGCAGGCGAAAGCTAGATTTAATTATTGTATAGCAAATAAGTGACACTGTACAACATAACACATGAACATGACCATACCTTGGCAGATACAATGAAGTCCAGAACCTTATTACGTCACATAAACACTCAACTCATAAATAACATTAATAACTAAGTATTTTTCCAACTGTTTGGTTCATATCTCTCATATGTAGGTACTAATTGTGTAAACTATTATCCTTTCAAACGGCTCAGAGGAAAAATTATTTATTCTACTATAGGAGCATTCCGTACGATGATTGTACAATACACTTTTTAACACGACCTATTCGAGAGACTAGCAAACACATAATAGGCATTTATTACAGACCAAAAGAACAAATTATTAAACCAATCTATATAAATAAATAGACTTGAAGTGGCCGCTTGTAACTTCAAATTACCAGCTTTATACTAAATGTATATGAAAGTTAATACCTATTACAATACTTAAATAAAATCATCAACAACCCATACGCCGGCGGCGGATCGGGTCCGATTGGATGGAATCCTCCCGGGCCTTCTCCGCCACCTCCTTCTGCAAGATTACGTCCTCGCAGAAGGTTGCGACCGCGGTAAAACAACTGTCGCTGCCGGCCATCGATCTTATGACGGCCGGCAGCGAGAGATCCCCTCCGATGACTGCAGTGAGGACCTGGCGCTGCGCCGCCCAAGCGGGGCAGACCGCCAGCGTGTGCTGGGCCGTGTCCTCACTGCAGTCGCAGTGGTGGCAGGCGGGACTCGGTTCCCTCCTAGCGACCGAGTGCAGGTACTTTCCGAAGCAACCGTGCCCGGAAAGTACCTGCGTCAGCCGGAAGGAAAGGGTCCCGTGCTGCCGCCCTGCCCACTCCGCGATGACCGGCTGAAGAGCCTCCACGGCGGCGAAGCCAGCGCGTGGGGTCTCCAGCCGGAACGACCATCTCTGCATGGTGGCTCGGCGAGCGGCTTCGCGCCACTCGCGTACGTCCTCGGGCGGAGGGCGAAAGCCGCTCTCCGCCCGGAAGTCAGCCACTCGCCGATAAACTTCGGCGAGCACTTCCGCCTCCAAATCCCACGGGGGTGTTCCGGCCAAGGCGCACGCCGCCTCGGTAGATACGGTGCGGTATCCGCGTATGGCTCTGACCGCCAATACCCTCTGGGGGCGCCAGAGGCGCGCCCTATTCTGGGCGGACAGAGCCGCCGCCCACACCGGTGCACCATAAAGTGCCATCGACCGGACAACCCCCGTGTACAGCTGCCTAGTGGGGACACTGGCCCCGCCCAAATTGGGCAGAAGTCGCCCTAGGGCGGAGGCAGTGCCCACCAGCTTAGGACCAAGCTGTCGGAAGTGCTCGTCGAAGAGCCACCTACCGTCGAGGACCAGACCCAGGTACCTCATCTGGGCCCGGACCGGTACGAGGACCGAGTTGACCTCGATCGAGGCGCCGGCGGGCGGACCGCGACGGGGCCCATGAAATAATAGGGCCTCCGTCTTGTCCAGGGCCACCCGCAGACCCAGCGCCTCGATGCGCCCGACCACCCGGGAGACTCCCGTGGTGGCCAGGCGCGCCGCCTCCTCAAAGTTTGCCCCCCGGGCCGTGACCAGGGTGTCGTCTGCGTAACAGATCACACCCAGCCCGGGGGGGAGACGCCCTCGTAGGGCCCAGTCGTATCCCATGTTCCACAGGAGTGGTCCTAGGACAGACCCCTGCGGAACACCGCACGACATGGCCCTGCGTCTCAAGGCGCCACCTCGGTCCTCGTACTCGACGGTACGCTCCTCTAAGTAGTCTGCCACCAGCCGCCTCAGGTACCCTGGCACTCCGTGGTACTGGAGTGCGGCCCTGATGCAGCCGAATGGCAGACTATTGAAGGCGTTGGCGATGTCCAATGACACCGCCAACAGCACTCCGCCGTCTCTCACCGCCTCTTCGGTCACGGCCCTCAGGCGCAGGATCGCGTCGACCGTCGAACGCCCTTCTCGGAAGCCGAATTGGGCGTCCGACAGGTCGGGCCCCACCTCGCAGAGGTGCCGGACGATGCGGACAGAGAGAACCCTCTCAAACAACTTGCCCGCCTCGTCCAGCAACACGATGGGCCTGTAGGCCGCGACCGAATCGGCAGGCCGTCCATGCTTCTGTATCAGGACCAGCTTCCCGCACTTCCAACGCTCAGGGAAGCGTCCGGACGCCAGACTAGCGTCCAACACTCCCCTGAGGTGGTCCGACATGTAGTCGAGGGGCTCGGGCCATCGCTCGGGCTGGAACCCCGTCCGGCCCGGGGGCGGTGTTCTTGGACCGGATCCGTAGAACAGCCGCCCCTACCTCCGATTCCCTGACAGGCGGAACATCACCCACGCTGCCCCGACGACGACCACGACGGGCCATCGATGGGGGTGTGTGTTCCGCCTGCTGCGGGAATAGGCCCTCGACCACTTCCTGCAGGAAGCTGGGCTGGAGAGTCTCCGTAAGGGGGGGGCCCTGGGTGCGGAGCTTTTGACGCACCGCACGGTAAGGGCGACCCCAGGGGTCACGCTCGAGACTCTCCAGCATCTCCTCTCTAGACGCGTCTTTGGCGCGGCAGATGGCCAGCCTCAGAGTTTCCCGAGCTGCTCGGTACTCCTCGTGAAGCCGGTCCACCTCCTCACCGTCCCCGCGGTGACGTCGCCGACTCCGGGTGTAGGACCTCCGGGCACGTACGCAAGCCGCACGGAGGTCCGCCAACTCCTGGGACCACCAGTAGACCTCCTTCCGAGGAGGCCGACGGCCACGAACGCGGGGCATGGCCGCATCGCAGATGAGCGTTAACGCATCGGCGAAGCGACCAGCCCCCACGTCGACTTCCTCGGTCGGGGCCTGCGGAGACAGCCAAGAGCAAACAATGGCCGCCTCCTCTAGTAGGTCCCTGTCCAGCTTGGCGACAGCCCACCGCGGAAAACGGGAGGGACGCCGCGCCGCGTGACCCCTACTGGCGTCCTGGGACCGGGAGAGCTCGAATCGGATATAAAGGTGATCCGAGAGCGTCTCGACCTCATCCAGGACACTCCAGTTCCTTACTCGTGCGGCGACTGCAGGGGTAGCGAACGAAAGGTCCACTATCGACCCCCCCTGTTGTCGCACGCACGTGTTGGTGGCGCCTCTGTTTAGCAAACAGAGGCCCACCGACGCCGCCCACTCCACGACGGCTTCGCCCCTGGCGTCCGTCGCCGGGGAACCCCACGCAATGGACTTTGCATTGAAGTCCCCCAGCACGAGGACGTGCCCAGACCCCAATCGCCGTATCGAGGTCTCCAGGTTGTTGAGGAAGACCTCGAAGTCGCTCAGACTCCGGTTGGGGGAGAAATATACACCATAAATGGTGATTCCCCCCCATTCGACGGCAACATATCCAGTACCCTTGTCTTTTAGCGACAAGGGCGGGGAATGAGCCGCCGTGGAGCTGACGACTGCCACGGAGCCGTCCCAGTCACCCATCCAATTTGGACGGGGAGGGACGAAATAGGGCTCCGCGACTACGGCAACACCTACAGGCCACTGCGCCATGGTTTGCAGGAGGAGATCCTGCGCCGCGGCACAGTGGTTGAGGTTCGTCTGGACCAGGAGGTTGGAGACTTGATCCATTACTGGATCGTCTCTACAACCCCCTCCATGGGCGACGACGTCGTCGCCTGATTGACGTCGGAGGCAGCCCGGGTCGCCAGGCTAGCCTCCGGCGTCTGCCGAGAGGCGCGGGGAGGCTTACAGCCCCCCTGCCCCATCTGTTGGTTGGCGGGCTTATTGCCCGCCGCACACATCGGGCAGTGAGGGGCGGCAGAACAGTCTGCCGCCTTGTGCCCGGGTCGACCGCAGCGGAAGCAGAGTTCGCTGCAGTCGAAGCAGCTCTCGCACTTGGTGCGAGTGTGTCCCGCGACGAGGCACTTGTAGCACCTCATCGGCCTCGCGGCCAGAACCGTGATTCTGGCATTCACGAAGCCGACGAGCATGCTCCCGGCGTCGGCCAAGACTTTGGCCGCCGCCACGGGACAGCTGACCCACACCGAGCCGAGGCCTCCCGGGCCTGGCCGGACGGTGCCGACTCGGATGGTGCCCGCGGTGCAGCCAGTCTTCTCCATGACTGCATCGCGGACATCCTCCGACGTGATGGAGTCGTCCAGACCCGAAATGCGCAGTTCAGCGCACTTGGTGGGCCTGGCGATCTTAACACCGTCCTGGGCGGCAAACACCTCCCGCAACCTCTCGGCAAATGTGTCGGCCGTCTTCGAGCCCTCTGCCCCCGGGAACTCGAATACTCGAGCTCCAGTCTGGGCGCGGCGCAGCCTCATCCCCGCAGCCCCGAACTCAGCGGCGAGCCCGGGACGGGCCCCTTTGAACAGGGCCGCGTAGGTGAGCCCGCCACTGGCCGCCTCCGGCGACACGGTCACCACTACAGCCGCGGTCTTGGGCGGCTGCAGCTTCCGCGGCCTCTTTTTAGAGGCCGCTGCCGCCACAGGCGGCGACTGCGGGGCTTGGGCTGCGCCTTGGGCGGCCTTCCTCGCCCGCGCCCGCTGCCGCTGCCCCCGCCTCTTCGAGGCCCCCACAACCTGCCAATCCTCGTTAGAGGTGGCTGGTCCCGAGGAACCCATCGGAGGCGCCGGAGCGGGAAGCGGGGGGAAGTCCGCTCCACTTGTGGGCGCCGTTTGAGGCCCCTTCTTGGCCGGCGCTTTGGCCGGTGCCTTGGCCGACGCCTGGGCCGGTGCCTTGGCCGGCGCCTGGGCCGGTTTTGCGGCCCCCTTCTTCGGTCCCTTTTGATTTTGGGGGGGGGCCGGGGCCGACGTCGCCGCCGCGTAGGTCACGCGAGTTCCTACCAGAGGAAGCGTAGACGGAGCGGCAGCTTGGGGGCGCTGCGACGCGAGCGGGGGGCGGACAACCGGCGCGGGGGGAAGCCTCGCCTCCAGGCCGGCCAGTCGCCCGTCCAGCATCCGCGTCATTGCGTCGAGCGCCTGACGCAGCATGGCGTCAGGGAGCTCGCCGCCAGCAGGGCCCTCCGGCCGAGACGACGCAGGCGGGGCTGGGGCCTCCATCCGAGGCGGCGCAGGCGGGGCCGGTGCCTCTGCCCTAGACGGCCCGGGCGGGGCCGGGGCCTCCAGCTGAGATGACCCAGGCAAGGCCGAGGCCACCGGCTGAGCACGCTGGGCCCGGAATTGGGCGAACTGCGCACTCAGCTCGGCCATCTGGGCAATCAGGCGGGTGTTGGCCTCGTCGAGGCGCGCCATATCCCCGCATAGTTTCCCCACCACCTCTGACAGGGCGGAGGAGGAGTCCTTAAGGGCTTTTACAAAAACGCCCTTTAAGTTCACGGATTTGATGGCCACCTTGTTTATGATGGCCACCGCCGCGCTCGCCCTCTCCTGCACGGACACGGGGGCTTTGGGGGGTTCTCCCTCCACCGGCTCCCGAATCTTAAGCAGGAGATCGGCGATCTCCTCCTCCGCTGCGACTTCGTTGTCTAGTCGCCTCCTCCTGCGGGACTCCGCATTCGAGAACACGGAGTCCGTTGGCAGCGAGACAGGGGCTGCCGACCCGTCAATGCGGACACCCTTCGCGACTGGCGTCTCTGCGTCGCTGTCCACCTCTGAGTGCAGACGCTTGAGGCTATCGCCCGCCCGCATCTCCGTCTCCATCGGCTCCGGGCGCGCATCATCGCTCCTGCCCGCCACCGCCGACTTGGAGCGTATCCGCTCCGAAGACCTTCCTCCTCTTCCTCTTCGGCTCCCAGCAGTCCGTTTGACTACAGGGAGCCCTACCGAGGTGGGCGGCCCGAGTGCCACCACAGCCTCCTTGGACACTAGGTCCACTATCGAAGTAGAGCTCCCCTTGAGGATGCCCTTCTTCGCCCTTCCTCTCTCCATATCAGTTTCCATTGTGCTTGCCGTTTTCGTTTGATTAATCGATCCTTTTACTTTTAAATTCAATTTAACATCTTCCATAATAGTCCCACGAGTGGGGGAGAAATAAAAGTCGACCCGGGCAGAGATCCCCCAATACCCGGGCAAGCGAAAATTTTTAACCCAGCCGAGGGGTCCGCAGGTACCTCGGCTTGGGGTGCGCTTACGACTGAACTTCCCATCAGCCATGCATCCCCTGGCCACGCACCAGAACTTGGGATTCGGGGTAATTTTTTAGAGAGGTTTTCTTCCTCGCGGTCCGGGCGGTTAAGCCAAGACCCACGTCCCCGATCAAAGCCGCGAGACTTGACCACAGCACTTCTCTCGGGATTACGCTATGCCGACGGTGGCAAGAGGACTACGTCCCCCTGCCTGCTCGGTGGTAGTGTAAGTACACGCCGAGCCCGCCATCCTTTCTCCACCGCTATCAGCGGGAGAAACTCCGACCCATGAAGGGTCCCACCTTCGGTTTTTTAACGAGGTTAACCTCCTCCATGCTCCGAAGAGCGAAGAGCCAGCAGGGGAACCGGCGGAAACGCCCGCCCCGCTGGACCAGGCCTTGCCCAGGAGCCGATGACATGGCTTCCTCTCCAGCTAGAATATTAGCCGCTGGCGATAATCCTCTCCTCCAGATAACGCGGAGGAAATGAGGAGGAACAGTGCTATCGCCAGCGCCCAGGGTGCACCACGTGGAGGTTTTCTAGCCAGCAGCACCCCTTTTTAGTCTAACCTAACCTAACTTTATTTAATATTTTCTGAAAATGTATATTGTATGCGTCTAATTCTACTATTGTAACTGGTTAATTTTATGGCAGCCCAAAACACAAGCGTAGCTTAGTTTGGGTGCCATCAGCAAATTTTGTATTTCTTGTACATTTACTTTACTTCAATAAAAAAATATTATTAATATTATTTATTACTAGTAGACTAATGTACATTCTTTTTATATTGGTTTTCAATCATATTGTTAGACTGATAATTAGCTTAACCTCGGAAAAACCTACATAATGGTTTTTCCAAGTTAAGATAATATTTGAGCAAGTATAACTCATTCTAAGTAAACGTCAGATTTAGCTTTAAATTACAACAGCCATAAATACTCGTAACAATATTTCGGACATCTGACACACAACGCCATCTAGTCATAAACCAAACAGAGCTCGCACTATGGGTAATAGACAATTGACATATATTATATTTATACATACATGAACCTTATTTGTAAATTAAATACAAACATATTAAACACTCAAACTCCGACCCCGAGACCTCGACTACAGCAGTCCTATAGGGTACCACTCCGCCACTGAAACAGTCAATTGTCATCTGTGTTTTTAATGGATACGTTCATAGAATTTTTTTACCATTCCCTCAATTGAGTTCAGATTAACTGATTCTGTTATTAGCTGTTGAGTTTTACACGTTGATACATCACAATTTTTGCCCGACTTCAAAAAAGGAGGAGGTTCTCAATTCGACTGTTTTGTTTTTATATTTGTTACCTCAGAACTTTCGATTGGGTGAACTGATTTTGATAATTCTTTTTTATTTGAAAGCTGGGGCCTCCCAAGTGATCCCAGAAACCAGGTTCCTGATGATGGGATCCTGGAGAAATCGAGGGAACTGCTTAAATGTCATAGGCACACCTGTCGCGATTTGGGTACTCAGAATGGTTTTTCTTTGAAGTGTTTTTTTTTGTTAAAATTATTTTTTTATTAACATGGGGGCAAATAAGCATGAACATGTAATGATTATTTTCTTATTGTAAATGTTTTGTTACGTATTAGATGAGCCTGCGGTTTTAGTTTTAAATGTGGTTGTTTTATGTATTGAATTTTATTACATCCGCCGGTATCGCATTACTCATGTTATCGCCTCGGGCTGAAGGTACTCTAAAAAAGTATCCTAAGTTACTCTATCATCATCAGATATTGGTCAATGAAACTCCTATCAAAATCGGTTCAGTCGTTCCAGACATTAGATTTTTTAATTTTAGTAACACCTACTGTATAGGTATCTTTTAAATATGCTAATGCATTTTATTTCTTTGTACAGATGAGACAAATAGATAGAGACACACTTTAAACAGGTAACTATATACACATACTAAAATTTATATGCATATTAAATAATTAGTTCCCGAAAACAAGGAAAAGCTAAATATCCGTTGAACGTGACTGTAATTTTATATCTCAACTAAAAAATTTAAAAGTGCCATCTGTTGACTAAAGGCATTAACTTCTTAGTTAAAATATTTTAATAATGTTAGTTTTAAACTTATCCTACAGATGGCTCTATCTTAAAGTAAATTTAATGAGATGTATATATAGTAAGGTGTGGGATTTTTGTATTAATTCTGGTGCAACAAAGTTTCATGTTTTTGTAACCACTTTATTTATAAGTCTAACCGCAGTTTTAGTTTTACTAAATTAACATATTTTGTTTTTGGTTGACCTAAACAATAGTAGGTAATAAGTTTTCATTGCTTCAAACAAACGATCGGCCGACTGACGTTTTCCCTGTCCCTATACTTTCCCAGATTCTCTACTCCTGCGTCAGTTCGCTCTTGTGACATTCATCCACAATATGATTAAGGATGGTGATACTCTGAGTTATTATATATTTATAATAATATAATGTTAGTTTAAATTAATAAACCAAATTCAAAGTTATTTCAGCGACTGGATGCAAAAAGTATCAGACCGGATTCTGTGGTGTGCCTTGGGACAGGCCTATGACCAGCAGTGGACTGCAACGGACTGATGATAATGAGACCAAATTCTGTTGTCAACTTCTATCACTTTAGATTACAGTTCAGCTTATCTAACATTGATTAATTATATATTTATTATAGCTCTAGGTAACAAAATGAAACATCAAATATCAATTCACAAGTTTGTAATAAATGTTTTACGTCGATACATCATTTTGTCAGTATATATTATGGCATTGCCTTACAATAATTAAATACATAAATTTAATACAAAAGCCTTAAACAACGTCATTCATTCGATTCAAATACATTTTAATTAACTATACTATGTGTCACAGACTTTCTTTTACTATTTTACAATTTATTAAAAAAATAAACGTTTTTAGGATGATTTCCAGCAAAAGACTAGCTCTTAGTAAGGGTTTTATATTTTTTAAACAATATTAAATCTTGTACACAGTTTTTAAAGTCTATCAAACCGCGCAATTCAACTTCACCGCAACAAAGAATATACAAAGTACATAGAAGGACATCAGCGCTTTGAAGACAAACTTTCTGCGACCGAAATTGCCGCTTGACGGCGTGACAGTCGCCCTGTGACAGCTGTTTAAGTCTTACGCATTGCAAAGTGAATAGAGAACGACGCCAGCGCCGCTAACTACGAACTAAAGTGGGGGCAGACCCCACTCGGAATCGGTACACAAAATCATTATGGTCTGCGCTCGCTTCTATGTACGCTGTTACATTGACCACAGGCTTTAACGACACATGACCGTAGAGGTAATATATACTTTAAACACTGTACACACGGTTTAAATTTGTTTGAAGATTATAGAAACCCTGACGATGCGAGACTTTCAGTGATAATTATCCTTTAAATATACACTTTTCGTTTCGAAATAATTCATAACACGTAATAAAAACAATTCTTAGCAATAATATTCAAAAATAGATTATATATTTGACTCAAAAATAGATTATTTCGTAAATATAACACTAAACAATGATCTACATAATTATTTGGTTTTTGAGCGTAATCTGAAATCATTTCTGAAATATATGAATAAAATTAGATTTTTATGGTACAGGGAGCAAAACGTGCTAAGGTTTTACATGTGTAAGCATAATTAAAGAGCGTAAAGTGTGCAGCTAGTTAGCAAGCCGCACACTTTATGCTCTTACTCATTTTACGCTAGTTACAGCCTTTAAGTATAGAAAAAGAAGTAGGATGGTAGCCTATAAAATACTTTAATCTCTGTAAGTTATTTTCGCATTTATAATATTAGTAAGGATGTATCAGTTCGTCACTCCATTACCGGATCACAAAAAGAACAGCACTCCTGCCTAAAAGCTGCATGTTAAAAGCGAAAGAGGATTTACTTTAAATCAAGAATTAGTGTCAATTAGAAAAGGGAAAGGATTATTAGTTGCCTTAAAAAGTAAATTTCAATCCGGAGATTTGCATGTGAACTAACTAAAAAATCATTAAAATTGTCTTTTAGTAAATTTAAGTTAGTTCTGTTTCATATTTAACAAATACTGATAGGTACGTGGAAATTTGTAGTTCGTTTAAAAGTCGTCGAAAACTGTTTTTTTTTAACTGATTTCAGCACGAATGGGCCGGCTCGACCCGGCCAGTACTACCCTCACACAGAAGACCATCCTAATAATGACAGAATTCTTGCTGTCGTATTTCGTTGGTGAGTGTGAGACCGGAGGCCCAATCATTCTGCATCATTCTCTTGCCCTTCGAAGGCCGGGAGAATGATGCAGAATAATCTAACCAAGCTGCCATGGTAAGGGTCACCATGCTACATTGCATACCCTCACAATAAGCATGGTGACCCCTACTCCTGGATTCTACTCATGCTTTCCATCAGGCAGAGTAGAGTCACTTTGGCAGGCTTAAATATAAAAAAAAAAAAAAAAAAAAAAAAAAAAAAAAACAATGATTGTCAATAAATAAAACTTATAAGCAATAGAAAATAATGTGTTATACATTTTTATATCTTTTACACAAACGTTGGTACATCATTTTATATATCATTTTCTAGAAATAACTAACACATACTACTCTACGCTTGGGTTTTAAATAGCTGTCTACTAATCTTGGAAAATAAACATTAACATATTATTGGGCATAAATATTTTGGCCCAAATAGATGATCCTATAAATAAAAATACGCGAATTCTTAGAGAACCTACGAAAAATCTTAATTAAAGTTTTTTTTTTTAAATTAATTTTAAGATAATATAATTTTTCCTAAAACTTTTTTCATCACATGTAAATGTCAACTCTTATCAAGTAATACCCGACTTTAACTTTACAATAAGATCAATAGTTATGACGATTTAGTCAGTATTAAAATGTTAGTCATACTAATTTAGTCGGTCAAAAAGTAATGTATATTTAATATAGGTATATATTATGCTGTCATTTATATTTTTACAGAAAGCACTTGCACCTAGATCGACTAATATAAATACATCAAAAACGTTTTAAGTAGGTACACATTACACTATCTTATATTATTATATGCTTTAAGCCATAAAATGGTCACAACTATTGTACCTTAACAACGAAAAATCACAGAAACTATCGAGATTTAGTCCATATCACGTTATCAAGGCTAAAATATCACATATTGACACAACGCAACTTCTTTTCTGGAACTCTCGACGCGAAGTGATAGCTAGGAACAACAGCTTTTACTTCAACTCTCTCTTCTTCATCATCTTCTTCTTTCTTCATTAAACTTATCAAGCATATCTTCATGTCACTTGCAAACTTACGAACTAATCTCTCCAAAGAAAATAGATGATCATCTAAAGCTTCGGGTATTTCTTCTCTCATAAAGTCAGCTAATCTTAAAAGGTATTCTACATTTGAGCCCGAAGGTCCCTGGCTCTCTAGAATTTGTTTAGCTATATCAGACAAAGGTGCTGCTCCTAACCAGTGTTTATTTTCAGGAACAGCTATATATAGAAGGGCATTTTTCTTTTCATCATTGGACGACGAAGTGTAGAACGGACGAGGGTGGAAGTTCACCGTGCAGGTTCTGTAACCCCCTAAGGTGCACTCCCTGTTAGATAGGTAAGGCAGCGCTGCAGTATTTCCAGCGGAGATCAAAAACGCCTTACCCCATGTGATACCCTGAAACAATAAAGAGGTTTATTTAATAATTTGGAAAAACATAAGTTCGGTAGAACGGTTGTTAAAAAGTTTGTTAACAACCTTTGAGCATTCATCTATCTGTAAATATAAAATTCTCGTGTCACAATCCTAGGAGTCGGCTTGAGTCGGCCATTTTCATGAACTTTCGTGAGT
Source organism: Phragmatobia fuliginosa (assembly GCA_932526445.1). Taxonomy (NCBI): domain Eukaryota; kingdom Metazoa; phylum Arthropoda; class Insecta; order Lepidoptera; family Erebidae; genus Phragmatobia; species Phragmatobia fuliginosa. The sequence goes on along the minus strand of OW052078.1, from coordinate 13,533,148 downwards.
TTATTCAGTAGGTCTGAGAATAAGACGTAAATTATTTATCATAGCCCAATAGGTAATAAAGGATCAAACGTACATTACCTAGTTTCTATATACAGTTACGGAAGAACATTTAATAAGATTTTTGAGCAATTTAATTTAAATTTAAACTAAGTAATGAAAACATACCTAATTAATACTCCAAATATAGCTTTGTAATGAACATATAAAATAAAATAAGCCCGAGGACTCTGACGCAACACAATTGCTCAAGATTTGATGAGCATTACCTTTGTTTGTTACCATAAACATTGCAGTACAGAGTGATTTATTTATGTTGAAAATCGATTTGACTAAGGGTTAATTACAATATTTAAACGTTTTAGATTATCATTTTTCACAAGAACCTTACAGAATCGCGAGCTCAAATCTTCTCATGCATATCATGGCTGTCTTGCGTAATACTAACTTCTGTCCGCGGCTTCACCGGCTTGTATGTCGATTGTCGCGGTAACTAGCCTATGTATGTACCTACATTCTCGAGAACTACAATATCTCCCATGCCAAACTTTATTTTTAAAAGCGGTTTAGTCATAAAAGCATAAGAGACAATAGTTTTTTTTGATTTTTTATTATTAGTATGGATTACATTTAATAATATATTTGAAAATTTAAAAACAGCCTATCCCTAAAAATAATCTTATAAAAACTCTAATACACGTGTTATGTGGCATTCCTATCTATAGCAGTTTGTCTTCATTTTGAATGATTGCCAGAATCCAAGATGTATATTTAGATATTCTAATTTACATTTTATGGTTCATTTGGTATATAAATTTTGAAACATATTAGCCATAAGCATATTAATAGGTACACGTTTTTCGTTAATCGCTCTCTATGTTTACATATCTCTTTTATTTACAAACACGTGACACAGAGCCGTGACACGTGACAAACACCAATCTAATACATCGTACTTTTTCTTCATGAATTTTAAATGTTAATAGTCATACAAACGACTGCACGGTTGGCCTAGTGGCTTAAGTGGTCGCCACGCCGCTTCCTACTGCACCAAGTGTCGTGGGTTCAAATCCCACGTAGGATTACACTTTGTGTGAATCACAATTAGTTGTTCTGAGTCTGGGTGTTCTTTGTGTTCGTTTCATGTATATTTGTAAAGTCCCCCTCGACACAGGAATTTATCCTAATGAGGGGGTTTGTCTTTTAAAAAAAAATATAGAAGGTTGAGCCACTCTTTCTGCATGAAAGGGACTACTCTACCGGGGCGGTACTACCCTCTAGAAGACCAATCTAAAATGACAGGATTCGCGCTGTAGTGTTGTGTGTGTAGAGGTACCCCAAATAAAAATATTTTTCATAATTTTATTGCAGCACTTAGTCGACGTAATTACAATACACATTCATGCAAAGTTTATTCTATCTAGCCCGTACCGTTTACGGTAACGGTGCGGACGGTAAGTCGAGGACGGACGGACGGACAGATAGATTTTTTAGGGTTCGAAGTCATAAACTTCGGAACCCTAAAAAATCTAACATGCTGAATAGGTCAGCTATTTTAAAACCCCACATCTATCAAAATCGATCAGAGTGGTGTGCAATGGGAGAGGCCTATGTCCAGCAGTGGACTGAGATGGGCTGATGATGATGATGAAACATCTATCTTCTCTAACGATTTTTTTTTTATTTTTTTTTATTTAATGCTGCCAAAATGACTCTGCTCAGCCTGATGGAAAGCACAAGCAGAATCCACGAGTGGTGGCCACCGTCCTCATTACCAATGTGGACAATGCAACACGGTGACCCACACTATGGCGGCCTACTCAGATGCTTCTTCACGACCCGCTTGAAAGACCCGGGATCATAGTAGGAAGGAAACACATGAGCTGGTAGGGAGTTCCAGTTTTTGATTGCTCGGCACAGGAAGGAAGAGCCGAACCGCTTAGTTCTAGTGCGTATTGGTTCCACTCTAAAGCGGTGACTCCCTAGGCCAGCACGCGTAGTCCTGTAGAGGAAAGGAGAAGGTGGGATCAGTTGGAAGAGCTCTTCAGAACACTCTCCATGGTAAAGGCGATAGAGGACTGCCATAGAGGCAACATCTCTTCGCAACTGCAAGGGCTCAAGGAACTCGGTGGCTTCGGGACTATCAATTATGCGGACTGCTCGCCTCTGCAACCTATCGAGAGCGTCAAGCAAGTACTGCGCGGATCCATCGCAAAGATGAGAACAATACTCCACGCAGGAACGTACCTGGGTCTTATAAAGAAGACACAGATGCTCCGGCGTGAAGAACCGTCTCACCTTGTTAAGCACACCCAGTTTACGCGAGGCCGCCTTTATGACGCTCTCAATATACTCCCGTCGGTTGAGATCCCGGCAAATATCCATACCCAGGATACCGAGCTTATCCTGTAGTGGCAGTGGAGTGTTCTGAAAAGAAGGGAGAGGAAGGAATGGAGACCTTTTAGTAGTGAGCGCGCACACCTGTGTTTTTTTGGCGTTGAATTCAACCAGATTCTCATCACCCCATTCAGAAATACGGCTGAGAGCCCGGTCGAGCCCAGCGACAAGTTCCTGTCGTTTTTCCTCAATGTCTGACGATTTAGCTGTAGGATGTCCTAAGTATCGCCCGTGAACTGTGCTATCATCTGCATAGCAATGTATGTTGCCAAGGGCTAACATATCATTGATATGCAGAAGAAACAGTGTGGGCGACAGGACGGAGCCCTGAGGTACACCGACGTTTACCTGTCGAAAATCTGAGGCCGCGCCGTCGCAAAGGACCCTAATGCGGCGTTGGTGCAGGAAGGCGGCGACCCAGTCACAGAGTTTTGGGGGCAGGCCGAATGCGGGAAGTTTGGAGAGAAGCGAACGGTGCCAGACCCTGTCGAAGGCTTTGGCCATATCGAGGCTGGATTAATTTTCAACACATGACTCAATGTGATAATAATATTTGAAAGATTTAAGAAAAAAACATTTGGTTATAAAGGCAGTTCGATTATATATAGATCCTAACAAAAATATTCAAATTCTATTGGTAAGGATATTTAAACAATTATCAACTGACTTTCAGCCTATTGTTTAAACACTAACAGTCGATATCGACCTGTGAACCATTTGAACAATTAATGATTTGTTTTAATGATAATGAATATAACTAGTGAACCAAAATAAATACTATTGACAAGGTTCTAAACACAGGAAAGACATGTTATGTTTTGATAACAACACATTATACATTTGTTTTGAGAATTATATTAATATATGCTAGAATGAATGGAGATCTTGGCAAATTGCATGGCTCAAACTATTGTCAGGATAGCCTATATTAAGTGCTACTTTGTGTAATGTTTAAATAGTAGATAAATACTGAAGTAATTAATACTCTTCCCCTTCTTCCTAGCCTTTATTTACCTACTCAAGTTTATTTGGGGTCGGCTACTAGTTCAGCCGGTTTTACACGAATATTAGTTTTTTCAGGGAGCGACTAGCATCGGACCTCCGTCCGCAACCCTTAGGGATAACTGAAATTCGAAGGTACACATTCCAATTCGAAGGAAGGGAAACATATTATACCTATAATAAAGTCCTCCGCCGCGTCTGTCTGTCTGTATGTTCAGTACCCAGATAGTCTTAAGCTTGATAAATGATAAATGATATTTATTTCTGTAAGTAAATCTTTTCAGACATTTTTACAAGTCGGACTTATAGCTAGAAGGCGCCGGCATTTCCTACGACTCACTCTGGGAAGAAACGCCGAAACAAACCACAGAGGTGTCTTTTCTTCTTTTTTTTTTTTTTAAGTCCGTGTACAATATTAAAGAGAACTATGTGAGTGCAGTATAGGGTCTGGGTTGGCCTTTTGAAGAAAGAACCATAGTTTTGAGTCGACCTGTCCATACAGACGGCACACGGGCCCCAGCCATCGTGTAGCCTAACCGATGTAGTCAGGATCCACAACCCGGAACACGACACTGCCGCCAGCAGGACACTTGAGTAGGCCGTGGAAACACTCAAAACCACCAGAAAATTACTAAAATATAAACTAACATTACAAGCCTACACTATACTCACATTTACAAACTTACACAAAAAAAAAATACTATACAATTCAATTTCAACGAAAAACTAAACAAATTAGAATAAATGAAATACAAATTAGAACAAAATTTAAATGTTCATCACTTGTGGGAGCGAGCAGCATCACTCCCAAGCAAATTTATCATTTAAAAAATCAGTAACTGTGTAGTAAGCTTTATCACACAGTTTCTGTTTAACCAAGGACTTAAATTTGTTAATACTTAATTCATGAAATTTGCTTGGAATCTTATTGTAGAATCTCACACCCTGACATCGAAAAGACTTGCTTACTTTTTGTAGTCTAGTCGTTGGCAACACGAGTTTATCTTTATTTCTAGTGTTTATATTATGAATGTCGCTAAACTTTGTGAATGAATGTATATTTTTCTTAACATACACTAGATTTTCATATACATATTGAGATGCGACTGTCATAATACCAATTTCTTTAAACTTATCCCTCAGTGACTGCCTATAACTGAGATTATAAATTGCGCGAATAGCTCTCTTTTGCAACACAAAGATACTTTGAATGTCAGCAGCATTTCCCCACAACAAAATACCGTATGACATTACACTATGAAAATAGCTAAAATACACCAGTCTTGCGGTGTCTACATCAGTTAATTGGCGAATTTTATAAACCGCGTATGCTGCAGAACTGAGTCTATTCGACAAGCCATCAATGTGTGGGCCCCACTGCAATTTAGAATCTAGAGTTATACCCAAAAACTTAGTGGTGTCCACAAGATCCAACTCCTTTCCATTTATCAGAACATTAGTTTTTACCTGCTTAACATTAGGTGTAAAAAATCGAATACATTTAGTTTTTTTCTCGTTTAAGAGCAAGTTATTAACGTTGAACCAGTTCACGACCTTGGAGAGAGTGTTATTCACATCGTCAGTAACTAATTGCTGTCGTTTTAGTCTAAATAAAAGTGAGGTGTCATCCGCAAATAGCACTATCTCCTGATTATCTTTTATCAGATTAGGTAGGTCATTTATATAAACGAGAAACAAAAATGGGCCGAGAATTGAGCCCTGCGGAACCCCCATAGTGACCAGAGACCCGAGGGACCTCTGTCCATTAACTTCCACTCTTTGGGTCCTATTACCCAAATAAGAGATAAGAAGATCCAAAGCAGTATTCCTTATTCCATAGTGATGCAATTTCCTGATCAATGTGTCATGAGAAACGCAATCGAATGCCTTGGATAAGTCACAAAAAACACCCAGCGCATCCTGTTTATCCTCCCAGGCACTAAATATATTTTCCAATAGTTCAACACCAGCGTCACTTGTCGAGCGTCCTCTTCTGAAGCCAAACTGTTTCTTGTGTAGAATTTTGTTTGCGCTAAAGTGAGTTTGTAACTGATCCAGTATAATTTTTTCAAAAATTTTACTGAAAGTAGGTAACACCGAAATGGGTCTATAATTTGTAGGATCGGACGTGCTACCCGCCTTGAACAAAGGAATGATCTTACTGTGTTTCATTAAGTCAGGAAATACACCACACTCAATGCACTTACTGAAAATTAAGGCCAAATCTGATGCAACTACGTTAATAATTGATTTGGTTATTTGTACAGAATTACCCCAAAGGTCAGAGGTTCTCTTTACACTAAGAGCACTGAACGTTTTAACAATATCTCTATCGGTGATACAACTAAATCTAAACTCAGTATTACAAATGTTAATATTTTCTTTCAATAATGATTCTGCAATAGTGAGGGACGAATTCAATGACTCTGTGGTCGAAACTGGAATGTCTGTGAAAAATTTTTCAAAAGCTGTGGCAACGTCTAAATCGGAATTTATTTCTTTATTATCAATTAAAAGACTGTAATTATTACCTTTGTTCTTTACTTTTCCAGTTTCGGCATTAATTATTTCCCATGTCATTCTAATTTTATTTGAACTATTACTAATTTTAGATTTTAAGTAATTAACCTTTGCGAGATGACATATTTTTTTAAATAAATTGGAATATTGTTTAACATATTCTCGAAATTCTACACTAGTGTTATAATTTCGTTCTTCGTAAAGCTCATAAAGCCGTGTTCTACTTTTAAATATTCCAACCGTGGCCCATTCACTGAAGGTTGTAGTACCCCTAACTGATAACTTCTTAGGAGTAAAAGTTGACTCAAATTCTGAACAATACATGTTAAAAAAAGCATTATATAATTGATTAGGATCATCATTATAACCCAAGCTCGGCAGTTTACTAAGCAGTTTATTTTTAAAAATTTCCATACGAGTTACAGTTTTAGGTACCACAGTAATATCTCGTGTTACCACTATTTTATTTTTTATATCAAACGCTCACATCTGTCCACAGTGATCAGAATGTAGTTTATGTATTATTCCTTTAGTGTGTGGCAACAGGTCAGTAAATATATTATCTAAACACCTGGCTGTGGTGGCAGTGATCCTGGTAGGCTCCAGAAAGATGTTATCAAGGTTGTATGATCTAAATAGGTTTTTAAACCTTGAACTCAAGGATGTATCTTCTAATATGTTTACATTAAAATCACCACACACAACTACATTTTTGTTTGATTTACATACTTTCTGCAAGACTTCATTCAAAGTTTTTTCAAAACTAACATACGATGAGGATGGAGGCCTGTATACACTCAATACAATAAGTTGCTCTAACTCCACACATGCTATCTCTATTGTCCGTTCAACAGAGAAGCCCACAATATCAGTACGGTTCTTAAAACTAAAATCCTTTCTGAGCAAAATCAATGAACCGCCATGTACAGCATGCTCCCTGCAGAACGAACTACCTAATTTGTGATTACTGAAATTGAACATGAGCTGATGACTTTTTAGCCAGTGTTCTGTAACACAAAAAATATCAATTTTGTCACAGCTCATGAACAATTCAATCTCTAGGTGCTTACTAGACATTCCATGAATATTTTGATGCACCAGAGTAAAAGTGTTCCTTTTAGGTGTTTCTGATACCATTCTATATGGTATATATAAGCTAGAGGTTGCCTCTATTATATTACATTTAGTATTTATCTTATTATTTTTAATTAATTTACAATGATTGAACTTTCCACTAGTGTTCAAATTAATAGTGCAAGAGGCAGTCTCTATTGTCTTATCAATAAATTTAAATTATTTGAAATGTCAATCACATTATCAGGTAACTTATTGGATATGTCATTTAATTTTTTATAAATGTCAAAAGAATTATCTGCCAACGAATTGGCAAAGTCACTATGGGTGTCAATTTGCTCAATAGAAGCAACAGTTTTAGCCAAGTTCTTGGCTGTAATAGAAAAATAATATGATAGCGTAACTGCTATCTGTCTCTTATAAATTGAGAAAGGACATAGGCTACTTTTTACCGCGATAATCGACATAGACGCGGGCGAAGCCACGGGCGAAAGCTGGTTAATACTATGAAGTGAAATAAAAACTGTATTATATTACGCACTCGTGTCTTAACTGCACAACCGAACATCACAAAATTTGCATTAGTTTTTGAAACGTTATCAAACGTCATAAAACTAGATGTGTGTGTGTGTTATTTTAGTACTCTTAATTTTAGATTTAAAGACATCATTAATACATAAGAGTATGTCAATGATTAATTGTATTTAACTGGACGATTGGTCTGGAGGTTTAGGTGGTGGCCACACCGCTTTCTACTATGCCAATTGTTGTGAATTCCAATCCCACATGGGACAACTTTTTGTGTGATCCACTAATTCTGAGTCTGGGTGTTTTATGTGTCCGTTTCATGTAAGTTTTAAATCCCCCACGACATATTCCTAATATAAAACTAGAATAACAATAATAGTATGCTTAAGTAAGTCAGACTCCTTTTAATATAAAAGTCAAAGGCATTGTTGTGATAGATTTAATAATAAATATCGGTAGACGAACTGTTAGACTGTAGAAGATATCTTTATTGATAAGTAAAGAATATGATGTCTGCGACACGTCTGACAGGCGTGTGTTTATTTATTTAGTACGACGTTATAATGTGTTTATTAGCTTTTATACACTATTTTATCAAATAATATAGCTTTATGTACATATTTAAAACGTACTCAATCGGTTACAGGTACAACAAACACCATAAACTGATTGTCGAAGTATCTAAAGGTGCTAAGTAGGCGTCAGAGAACGAACGGAACAAGTTTCTTCTAATTTCCCAGAAGACATTGAAGGGTACAGAACGAATTCCGGCTTTCAGGTTCCCAGAAATCACTGGTTCAACATATACCTAAGTTTCAGATCTAAGAAGTTTGAGTCGATAAAAGTTAGACACGCCACTTCAGCAATGAATCAACATAGACACGTCACGAGAAAAACAAAAAAGAGATAATTAGACAATGAAAGAAGATACTAAGAAAAAGTCACCGATCTTTCTAAGAATACGGACGTAATACAGAAGCAAGTGTTGTAACAACAATTGTTTTGTACAACACTTTAATACATCTGCGTAACGGCGTTTCAGCTTTCATATTCATTGTACGAGTACTTAGATGCATCACATTTTGCTTATAAAGCGATGCAAGGTTTCCACTGGATTACTGAAGAACACCGTTGATTACTGAGGAAGTCACCGATTGTTTAAACAACTGCGTTTCAAATCTGTCGTAATTCTCTTTACATCTTGACAATTTGCGGTTATAAAAGAAATGCATACCGTTGTACTGTATAAGGGCCACAGCACACTAGCTACTTTTAGCATCGATGCTGCATCGCGTTTTAGCGACTTCCTGCGTTCGATCGCGGTATCGGAAACGCGCGTTTTAGCGACTGCTCAGATGCCAAATCGATGCTACCGGCATCCGAATGTGTGCGGAGAGAAGCGTTCAGCTGCTGTATCGCGCTTCTAAAAAGCGACTCAATCTCCGCGTTTGACGTTTTTAAGTGTGCGGTGTAGAGCGTTCGGTCGCCGTATTTAGCTTCTGAAAAGCGACTACTTGCCGATCGCCGATGCTAAAAGTAGCTAGTGTGCTGTGGCCCTTAATTTTGATTTGAACTAAAACCCCTGTGTTGGGAGTAAAATTATTATCACGATGTCTGACGTCACCTTTTAGAGTACATAAGATCTTTGGACGATAATCGAAAAATCAAATATTTATTTTATACAATGTCGTCAAAACGGAAATAACAACCAACGTCGTAAAATGTATTCTCATTCTTGGTTTCTCACTACTACACTCATGCCAGTGCCAATTCGCAAATTACCGGATGCAATTTCGCTGTGTCAAGGAGCATCAGACCCTTTTGTACCGCAATTGCGTTTGAACATACAGATATCTATACTAATATTATAAAATTCGAAAGTAACTCCGTCTGTCTGTCTGTTACACTTTCAGTACCAAGCCGACTTGGACGAATCTCCGTATAGAGATAGATTGGACCTTGGAGAAGGATAAAGGCTACTTTCTCTGAAAGAAGAGTCTCTGTCTCTGAAGAGTCTCTGAAGAGAGGGTCTGAGAAGAGACGGAGCCTGCGCCAGGTGCGGGCTGGCGCTGGGAGGAGTCCAGAAGGAGATATATTATGATGATAAAAGAGAAGCGCAAAGAGGATACACCATGTGGTTTTTAGTCGGTTCGAGTCCGACACACCGCCCCGCCGAATCGAAAACCCCGGCGGGGTGACGGTCCGTGGGCATATCCACACGTAAAAAAAAAACAAAAAAAAAGGGAAAGGCTACTTTTTCTCGCATTTACGGGGCAGAGCCGCGGGCAAAAGCAAGTTTTGTATATATTTTTGTTGGAAAACCATGCAAGCCGTATGGGTCAGCTAGCTAGGAGTGCCATCATGATATTACAGAAAATCTTTAGCTAAGCAATTTCTTTATTCATTTTTAACGAATAATACGCATATCTTTATATATATAATTCTTCTGTGAGTGTGTATGTCACTGAACTTCTCTCAAACGACTGGACCGATTTTGATGAAATTTTTTGTGTGTGTTCAAGGGGATCTGGGAATGGTTTAGATTCGCAATTGGACTCGGTAGGTGGCGCTGCGATCAAGTTATGGAATTTTAAAGTTGGGCGGTACGAAGTTCGCTGGGTCATCTTTATATATATAATTCTTCTGTGAGTGTGTATGTCACTGAACTTCTCTCAAACGACTGGACCGATTTTGATGAAATTTTTTGTGTGTGTTCAAGGGGATCTGGGAATGGTTTAGATTCGCAATTGGACTCGGTAGGTGGCGCTGCGATCAAGTTATGGAATTTTAAAGTTGGGCGGTACGAAGTTCGCTGGGTCATCTAGTATATATATATATATATATGGTAGTTACTCTTGATGGATAGGTAATACTACTTGAAACTCGTTTGGCCCCTCATTTACTGATGGAATAAAAATAGTATAATTAACTTTGTTGGATTAACGCCAAAAATTCCTTGTTTAGGAAGGGGATAAAAATACCATGACACGTTTCCACTGGATGTTGAACCGTGATGATAAAATTCATCATACCTATACTATTTGTATTGGAGTAATATAACTGTAAAGTTTTATCTAAATCTGTACACAGTACTTTTTGCATGAAAGGTTAAATGATAAATGATAAATGATATTTATTTCTGTAAGTAAATCTTTTCAGACATTTTTACAAGTCGGACTTATAGCTAGAAGGCGCCGGCATTTCCTACGACTCACTCTGGGAAGAAACGCCGAAACAAACCACAGAGGTGTCTTTTTTTTTCTTTTTTTTTTAAGTCCGTGTACAATATTAAAGAGAACTATGTGAGTGCAGTATAGGGTCTGGGTTGGCCTTTTGAAGAAAGAACCATAGTTTTGAGTCGACCTGTCCATACAGACTTCACACGGGCCCCAGCCATCGTGTAGCCTAACCGATTTAGTCAGGATCCACAACCCGGAACACGACACTGCCGCCAGCAGGACACTTGAGTAGGCCGTGGAAACACTCAAAACCACCAGAAAATTACTAAAATATAAACTATTACAAGCCTACACTATACTCACATTTACAAACTTACACAAAAAAAAAAAAAAAAAAAACTACAATTCAATTTCAACGAAAAACTAAACAAATTAGAATAAATGAAATACAAATTAAAACAAAATTTAAATTTTCATCACTTGTGGGAGCGAGCAGCATCACTCCCAAGCAAATTTATCATTTAAAAAATCAGTAACTGTGTAGTAAGCTTTATCACACAGTTTCTGTTTAACCAAGGTTAATTAATATCATAGTCTTAAAAAGTTTCTCCACCTTCTTTTTTTTTTTCGTGCGGAATTCCCCACGGATGCCACACGTTGGTGGCTATGTCGGACTCGAACCGACTAAAACCGGACGCCGTCTCGGGTACTATGAGTCGGGGAACCAGGTATACCCTCGAAAGGAAGTCCCTGGAACCCCGACGCACCTCGGGCCACCTACCGCTAGTAGATGGCCTCCTTCTGTGTGGCCTAACTAAACTAAAAACTAAACAAACACGCTTTTACCAACCAACACTTTTATAGAACCTACTAGAGTCACTCCATCTTCTGCTACTTGTATAGATAATGTTTTCTGCAATTGTAATTACTTAGAAAAAGCCATAGTAAATTGTCTACCGTCTGACCATAGTGGACAAACAGTAACTTTTAGGTGTAACACGCCATTGCAAAAAGTTCAGATTAAATTTAGACCTATAACTTCCAGCAAATTAGATAGATATAATAATTCCCTACAAAACAAATTAAGTGTTATGAGCCTTGACGATATTAATATAAATCAATTGTATGAGCGTTTCTTTTCAATAGTTCACACGGAATTCAACAAAACTTTTGAAAAGAAGACAAAAAGTATTTGCCCTAAATTTATATTTAGTGATTGGGCAACTAAAGGTATCAGAATAAGTAGGGAAAGACTATTTGAGCTTTATGGCCTTAAGCCTTTTATAAACTCTGAAACTTTTAACAAGTATGTTGCTAAGTATTCAAAAACTTTTAGAAATACATGCAAGGTTGCTAAAGCCCTGCACATTAGCAACAAGATCAAATCGGCAGAAAATAAAATAAAGACAGTTTGGAAAGTCATAAATAACGAGACTAACAGGAAGAAAATACGTAACACTAGCTACACATTAGATACAGCATGTGGTCCTAAAAGCTCAAATCAGGAAGTAGCTGAAGAATTTGTAAATTTCTTTACCAATATACCATCAAAAACTACTGAGGCTCTTAATTCCTAACCTGATGTCTCAATTGATTTATTAAAGGCGAATGTGTCTAGCTGCCTGGCTGAATTTAAATTTAAACACATTAACCCTATGATAGTTATTAAGGCTTTCCGGCAAATAAAAATCAAACTGACCGAAGATCTATGGGGAATGTCTATCAAAGTTTGTACATCCATACTTGAGACTATAGCCCCATACTTAGCTTTAATTTTTAATTTATGTGTTGACCAAGGAGTTTTCCCTGATTTAATGAAATTCAGTAAAGTAATACCTCTTTTCAAATCCGGAGACAGTAAAGATACTAATAATTATAGACCTGTATCCGTGTTACCAGTTTTTAGCAAAGTTTTTGAAAAGGTAATGCTTAATCAAATGCTCGATCATTTTAACACCAACAGAATCATACATGATCAACAGTATGCTTTCACCAAGGGACGTTGTACAACTGACGCCGGTGTAACCTTATTAAAGCATATATTTACTGCGTGGGAAGAGTCCCAAGACGCCATAGGAATTTTTGTGACCTCTCCAAAGCATTTGATTGCGTAAATCACGACACATTACTTTTGAAACTTGAGCATTACGGACTAGGAAAACTTGCACTGAATTTGGTTAAATCTTATTTGAGTGATAGACAACAATATGTGCAAATAAATGGTGTTAATTCACAGGGTTTAAAAGTAAAAATGGGGGTTCCTCAAGGCTCAATATTGGGTCCTTTCCTCTTTCTAGTATATATAAATGATCTACCATATTTATTAAAAAATCAACCTCAAAATATTTTGTTATTTGCTGATGACACTTCCTTAATTTTTAAGATAAATAGACGGGCCCAAAATCTAGATGACGTGAATAATGCCCTAGTTCAAGTCCAGAATTGGTTCACAGCAAACAATTTGGTATTAAATGAAAAAAAAACCAAATGCATAAGATTTGCTTTACCGAATGTTAAGAGTAGTGATTGTGATATAATATTGAATAAAGAGAAACTTGAATTCGTAGATAAAACTGTTTTCTTGGGGATTACGCTTGATGCAGGGCTACAATGGGGTTCTCATTTAACATCTCTTGCGGGGCGGCTAAGTTCAGCAGCATATGCTATTAGAAAAATCCGTAAATTTACTGATGCAGATACCGCTAGACTGGTCTATTTCAGCTACTTTCATAGTATAATGTCTTACGGCATCTTGTTATGGGGACGGGCTGCAGATATTGAGTCTATATTTATTCTGCAAAAAAGAGCCATCAGAGCCATATATAATCTTCGTAGGCGCGATTCTCTAAGGGAACTGTTTAAGAATATTGGCATCATGACGGTACATAGTCAATACATCTACGAAAACATAATGTACGTCAGGAAAAATCTTCATCTTTTTGGCAAAAGAGGTGACAAACATAATTACAGTACTAGAAATAGGGACCAACTAGTTCAGCCAGGCTTTAGACTCGCTAAAGTAGACTCTTCTTTTATGGGGTACTGTTTGAGATGCTATAATAAAATTCCACAAAGTATTCTTGAACTGAATGAGACAAAATTTAAAACATGCATTAAACGCACACTATGTAAGCAAGCATATTACAAGTTGAGCGATTATATCGCTGATAAAAATGCTTGGCTCAATGCTGGTCCTGCTTCACAAGGACAGGGGCGCATAAATTGATAGCATTAAATGGTATTGTTGGAGCTGCTGAAGATTGTACAACTTTCTTTGCATTGTATAGATTCAATCTCTTTAGTATTATATAATCGCATGGCCCATATTGTGTGAGTACTATGTACTAGGAAGCTATTCAAGCTATCATTCACTGAAAACCTACGTCTTTTCTTGACTTGAATCTGCCCTGGCGGTTGAGAGTATGTCATGCTCACTCAAATGTCACGCTGATGGTGGCGCGTGTGTCGGATCATTTAATTCCCTTCAAAATGGTTGAGTTGAATGGTGCGGATCCATGCGTCATGTTCGTGAACGGGCGCTGTCAGTTGTGACTGGTCATCTCTTAGTTGCCACGGCTTATTTGAATTAATTATTTTAATTTTCAATTGTATTTTTGTTGTACTATGGACACTTTTAACGTGCACGTCTTGCTACATCGTTCTCACATAATGTACCATCTCAACATGAATGATGTAACCAAGATTTTGTAAAAAACATTTTGATTTAAAAGAGTGTCCATGGAGTTTCTTGCCCGTTCTTCTCCATAGAGATCTACGCTAGGGAATGGGCAACTACAGTACTTTCACAGTTTTTATGTCTTGTGACTGGGACTGTAGCTACATTTTTGTTTCGACAATTCAAAAGTGCCTGTAACTGGCCTACTTGAAATAAATGCTTTGATTTTGATTTTGATTTTTAAACTAAAAAGTAGAAAATAATTTTAATGTAACAAAGCGTGGGGAGCTTTCTGAAAATATTTCAATAACGTCGCTCCACACTTTTTACATTAAAATTATTTTATACTTTTTAGTTCATAAGCGTGTTTGTTTAGTTTTCTAAAATTATTTATTTTTCTTTTTAGATTTAGACTACTAAAGTGACTCTACCTTACCTGATGGAAAACACGAGCACAATCCAAGAAAGTTGTCCAAATATATAAATACACAAGTATAGATATAATTTACACGTGACGTGAAGACTACGATTTTCACGAACCGTGACCCACGAGTTGGCAAGTGATATCTAAATGCGCATTAGAAATACGTACTGAATGTAACACGTGCTTCTAAAAATATTTACGTGATACAAATAACGTCACAGAGGTGTTACACATAGGGTTGCCAACCGTACTGTAATATATTATCATCAACCCATGATATCCAACTGATGGGCTCATGTCTCCTCTCAGGAGAGGGTTAAGGTCATACGTCCCCACGCTGGCCGAGACTGGCAAATACACGTTGTGGCTACGTAAATCTTGAAGTTGGAATGCATAGGGTTGCCAACCGTACCGTAATACCTATATTATCATCAACCCATGATATCCAACTGATGGGCTCGTGTCTCCTCTCAGGAGAGGGTTAAGGTCATACGTCCCCACGCTGGCCGAGACTGGCAAATACACGTTGTGGCTACGTAAATCTTGAAGTTGGAATGCATAGGGTTGCCAACCGTACCGTAATACCTATATTATCATCAACCCATGATATCCAACTGATGGGCTCATGTCTCCTCTCAGGAGAGGGTTAAGGTCATACGTCCCCACGCTGGCCGAGACTGGCAAATACACGTTGTGGCGACGTAAATCTTGAAGTTGGAATGCATAGGGTTGCCAACCGTACTGTAATATATTATCATCAACCCATGATATCCAACTGATGGGCTCGTGTCTCCTCTCAGGAGAGGGTTAAGGTCATATGTCCCCACGCTGGCCGAGACTGGCAAATACACGTTGTGGCGACGTAAATCTTGAAGTTGGAATGCATAGGGTTGCCAACCGTACTGTAATATATTATCATCAACCCATGATATCCAACTGATGGGCTCGTGTCTCCTCTCAGGAGAGGGTTAAGGTCATATGTCCCCACGCTGGCCGAGACTGGCAATACACGTTGTGGCTACGTAAATCTTGAAGTTGGAATGCATAGGGTTGCCAACCGTACTGTAATATATTATCATCAACCCATGATATCCAACTGATGGGCTCGTGTCTCCTCTCAGGAGAGGGTTAAGGTCATTCGTCCCCACGCTGCCCGAGACTGGCAAGACACGTTGTGGCGACGTAAATCTTGAAGTTGGATGTTTTTAAGTCGACCGAAGGCATCTAACTAAGCTTCATGACTGCTATCTTATAACAATCTAGACCGACTGCTTAACGTGACCTCCGAATCACGGAAACGCTCATAACATATCATGCCACAAAAGGTCACCCGTCTACAGCTGACCGCACCGTCGTTGCTTACCCTCGTTGGTAGTTCTTACCTAGGGCCACTTGGTTATGAACGCTTAGTGAAATGCTTCTGCATCATCATCATCCTTGATATTGAAGCTGACATTTTATGCCAGTTTTAATTTAGATTGATATAGGTACAGTTTTACTGTAAATAATTAATTATGTTATTTTTGATAAACATTTTAGCGATAATATGAACATACAATGTAAATAAATGATTTTCCTGTACACTACTTTGTATGCAATGTTATTAAACAAATGGGATTTACGACGATGGCCGAATCCGACTCGCACTTGTCAGTTTTTTTGTCTGTGCGGAAATTCCGTGCGGATACTGCCTCCCTCCCCTACTGCCGCCGACGTTAAAAATTTGTACATATTATACTCGTATTGATACCATACACGGAAAAACAACATCACGTCTCCGTTGTTCTATATCGCTTTAAGAACTTTCTTCCCATTAAAACCAAGGCCACGCTCGTGCAGTCCTTGATAATTCCTTTGATCGATTATGGTGATGTGTGTTATTTTGACCTGAATGCAGACCTCCTCAATAAACTAGACCGCCTTTTCAATAACTGCATTCGATTCGTTTTCAATCTTCGCAAGTATGATCATGTGTCTACTTTACGTTCCCAGCTGCAATGGCTCCCTATTCGTCAGCGCCGCAGTTTGCGGGCTCTGACTAAACTCTTTTCTCTCCTCAACTCCCCATCATTACCTGAATACCTTGAACCTCATTTCCGTTTCTTATGCTCCAATCACGACCGAAGCCTCCGGTCATACTTCTTCTGTGCCCCTCTCACACCTCCAACTTTATCAACTCCTCCTTTTTTGTGCAGTCGGTCCTACTATGGAACGCGCTCCCTACCGAAATCAGAATATCCACAAATCGCATTAGTTTTAAAAGGAAAGTGCGCGAATTGCTTTAAAGCGAATTGGCAGTACAGCTACAACGATAATACCCGTGTATATATTTATTATATTGTATGTACGTATGTATATGTAGTTTTATATATATAGAGTAGTAGTGTATATGTATGTGTATTTAGGAATATCTCGTATATATATAAATGTATGTATATTTAAAATATATATTTAAGTAGGGTAATCTTATTTACATATATTATCTATTCCTATTAATGGTATTTTTTTTCTCTCTGCACCTACCGCATCACATTTCTGCAACACCTGAAGGTCGGTTGGCAGAGAATGCCTTATGGCATTAAGTCCGCCTTTGTACAACATGTGCAATAAGTTTAAAATAAATAAAAACGAAGCTGATGATGTCTATATATATTATGTAAAACGTCCCAAATCAACCTTGTAAAGGCGTCTTCTAGCTGAAATGATAATAATGAAAGTGATGTTGAGAACTGGTGTGGAAGGCCACCGGAAGTGATAATTTATTATCATAAGGACGTGAACAACTACCAGAGGAGATCCAAATTTTACAAGAAATATGCGAGGGTCATTCTAGATCACCCTAGCAGGAGCAGGTCGGGGTGGCAGGTGGGAGCTCTTCAAACCACGTATACTCTTTTTTAGCAGAAAAGGAACGCCAGGGTACATACAAGTGGAGTGAGCCATTTACAAGGAGGTACGAGACGGCGTGTTATTTTTGGGTAGTTCGTCTTCGACATAACCATCACCTGGTGTAATCGGAGGAGATATCCGCACAAAAATAAAGGGTCATCCTAGAGAGATTACTGAATGACATCGCGTTAGAATTTAGAGACGTCAGTGATTGCGATATAAACCGGCGCAAATACTAGTGTATTCTATACAAAAAAGTAAAATTGGAGTGTCTGTTTGTAATATTAAAATAACCGCTTTTTATTAAATGCATATGTATGTATACACGGTACCTATGAAAAAATAACATTTTTTACAATGTTTGCCTGTCTGTCTGTTTGTTCCGGGTAATCTCTGTAACGGCTGGACCGATTTCGGCGGGACTTTCACTGGCAGATAGCTGATTATATATAGAGTAACTTAGGCTACTTTTTTTGGACTAGCATCGCCCCGCGGCGTTGCCCGCGGTTACAACAACAAACATGGGTGGGTTGTAAACAACAAAGTAGTAGTAGTAGGTAGGTAGCAAGTCTATAATATATTACAGAAATATTGGAAGTAAAATTCCCACAAAGAAAGATTGCACACGCTTCAATACATCTTGAACTTTGACGGAAGACTCAATGTATTGTTGAGAGAACAGTACTGAGAAGTTTACTGTGTGATATGATGTTTATAAGAATGGTATCATAACTATGATGAATAACAATCATTATAATTTGAGTGACACGCGACGGAAGCGAGTGCCGGATACTGTTTAGCATTAAAACACTAAATGCACCGATTCATAATATCAATGAACATTATGATGGCAATAAGTACATTCACTCAATAACTATTTTGTACTTGTACTGCCTTTGGCGCTTGGTTCGCGTGTATGTCGATTATCGTGGAAAAAACTAGCCTGTTCTTTCACAAGGGTCAAAGTATCTTCATTCTTAATGACAGAAAATAGTTCTTTATATGGGTTTCTAGGTTGAATGGGTTTTTATCATTACTATTAGAACTTCCTATTGTATAGTTGTTTTAAATTACCTCAGAGACCTCTTCTTAAAATAAGGTTTTAGTCTACTATATCACGCTGATCACACGGGTTGGTTTAGGGATTGTTTTTTTTCCACGAAATGGAGCCCGCATTAGGAGCGTGCAGGCGCTGGGAGGGGATCAGAAGGAGAATATAGTTCCCTGGACTCCTCCTAAAAATCAAGCGCACAGAGGGCACACCGTGTGGTTTTAGTCGTTTCCGACACACCTGCCCGCCGTATAGAACACCCTGGCGGGGTGAAGGACCGAGGGGGTTTCACACGTAAAAAGAAGGGGATTGTTTTCATATCTTCCTTCTGTTTGTAGATACAAATACATAAATACATCTACAAATAATGTAATTTACTCATTTAGTCTATTGTCTACTAACAAGAGATAATCATTACTAATAATAACTAATGTTCCAAATGCTCCCAATAATAAGACAAAGGGTCGCCGTAAGATTGCTACACTAATTTGTGCAGAGATAATTAAATTATCCGAGAATTGGTTATGACGATTGCCAATAAATTACCAATAAATGGGTTTCATTACTGATAATTCGAAAGCCCTATTTCGACAGCGTATTGTTTCTAAATTGAATGGTAATGTTCCTTTAGCGTGAAATTGTTCGAACCGTTACTTCAAATTCAGATAATTATGTGGTTTTAGATACTATGATCCAATTTGAAATTTAAATAAGTTTAGTAATGACAATTTAGTTAATGATAAAACTTGTTGTTTAGAAAGAGAGAAGTAAAATAGAGTACCTACATCCTTTTTAGGGTTCATGAATCGAAACCCCTTATAGATTCGTCATGTCCGTCCGTCCGTCCATTCTCAAATCTTGGCCAAACTGTTGGTGCTAGAAACATGAAATTTTGCGTGAATATCTGTTGTAATTACGTCGACAAAGTGCTACAATAAAATTATAAAAAATCTTTTCATTTGGGGTTCCTCTCCTACACGTAAAGTGGGGATGTTTTTTTTTCTCGCGTCGACCCCATCGTGTAGGGTATTATTAGATAGATATTTTAAAAAGATTATGAGGTTACTAAGACCAGTTTTCGATATTAGTATCCGTTTGCGAGTTATTCAACTCTAAAGCGCATTTTTTGTAAAAACAGGGTGTCCCCCCTCCCTCTAAAGCTAAATAATTTGATGTGCTGGCTCAAAAAATCGTAAAAAAATCATGATAGCAGTCCATACATTGAACTTTAAAGTAAAAATATAGCGGTTTTGATAACTTTTTTATGTGTTTTGTTATTACGTGTAATAGAGGCCAACTTGTTGTTCGTATAAAAATAAGTTAAAATAACAATGAAACGATTTCAAATCTACCTACCATTATGGGTGCTACGGAACACTATTTAAAGCGTGGCCTGATACGCAATTGGCTTATTTATATCCATCCATCCGTTCTCGACTTACCGTACATACGGTATGTGCTAGAAAGATCAAACTTGACATGGATATGTATTTTTATCACGTCGTCATTTGCGAGTTACTCAACATTAAAGGGTTTTTTCTGTTGTTAAAACAAAGCTTCCCCCCCCCCGCTCTCCTGTCTAAAAACTAAACGGATGGTTCAAAAAACCTGAAAAATTCATAATGGTAGTCCACAGTGATGTTATTTCTTTTTTAGTTTAGTTATAGAGGCCTAACTTGTAGAATGCCCTTATTTGAAAGACTTCGTACAAAAATAACGAAATCATAAGTAAACATAACAGTTTGTTTTTAACTATTGGACATGATTTTAGACTAAATTAATTGGACATGATTTTAATTATGTGTAATTATGGGTGACTATGGAACCCTATTCTATGCGTGGCCTGACACGCACTTGGGCGTTTTTTTTTAAATTGATACATGCATATGTATCAAGTGGATTAACCTGTTTAGAATAAAATAAAGTGTGGGCAAAATGGTATTATTTTGTTAAAAATACAATTGATAATTTTATCATATCATATAACAATTTAGATATTCTAATATATTCAATGATAAACTTAAATAATTTGATGTGCGAATATTTAAACAATAGTTTAAAATTCATAGAAAAAACATTTATAGCAGGTATTTACAATTTATTCCTATATTACATTGGCTTTTGCCCTCGGCTCCGTCCACATGTACATATATATATCGCGATAAAAGTAGCCTATGTCCTTCTCTATGGTAATTCGTCCAAATCGGTTCAACATTTAAGCCGTGAAAGCGTTACAAACAGACGGACAGAGTTACTTTAGAATTTATAATATTAGTATAGTAAACATAAGTTGTATTTGAAGCAATCCTATCATTGCATTTGACTTGCCCCTTTCTAGTCATAGGTTATTGTGATTAGGGATTTGAACTGCTAAGTCAAGGGTCGTAGGTTCGATTCCCACCATCATTTGTTCTGTGTGTTTCAGTATCCACGCGTTCCATAAGATACTAGGTAAATGCGTATAGCAATTTGCGTAGCAGAATATATTGTTCATACGAACACGTGTAAAGGAGTTGAAAATACTACGATTATTTTAGTATCATGCGAATGTTTATTTCCTTATACCATGTGAGTCACAAATGATTATAACTACACATGTATTAATCGTGAACGCATTTGTAACGAGTCTTTTGAGCGATAATTAGAGGACTCAGATTTACTGGCAGCAGGCAGAGGGCCTAGTGTGAGATTATTTCACATTCACTCCAAGATTAAAAAGCAACCCCAGATTGATAACAACATCATCATCAATAGCCCTTAACAGTCTACTTAGAAGAAAGCAGGTTCTGACTTACTATACCAGGCTGGCTAGGTGTGTTGGTATATTTATTTATTTATTTACAACTTCAGGCACTTTTGTACATAGGCGGACTTAGTGCCCAAGGCATTCTCTACCAGCCAACCTTTGGGGGGTGTAGAGATATAGTATGGTAGGTGCATCGAGTTTAGAGCTGTACAGAGCAATTGATATAAAAATATACTAATATAGCATAAATTCACATATACATATATAAGTATAGATATACATACATAAATACATACACATATTGTATATCGGTATAGTGTTTGTTACAAGATTTCCTTTTCTTCGCAGTAATATTGTTTTGCGTAGTTCGTCTCTTTGAAGCTTCTTAACTGCCTCAATACTTTTTTGGATAGGATAAGCAATTATTATTTAAAAAAGAAGAAAAAATAGAATTTCATATTTTCAGACGATTCGATGGGATGTAAGGGGGTGAACCAACATCTTTTATCCCAAGCCAACCTCACCTGCACGCGGTACGTCCTGCTGAACGACAAACGAGGCTCTGGCGACCGACTGATGGCGGTATATCCATCCGAATACGTGTAGCTAAATACCACAGACTGGTGATGGGCAGCAGCATCACCGGTACAATAAGCTGCACCCTGCGATCGCCAACCCGCCTGCCCAGCGTGGCGATTATGGGCATACCCTCCCATGCAGAGACAACTTAGGCCACGGCCCCCAGTTCCCGGTAGCCCCACTATTCCTGGTTATGGTGGCGACCACGGTAACGGTGGGGCAGGGGGTGCTAAGAATCTCCGGGTTACGGGAGGCCACCACAACCGACTGACCCTGGCTACGTACAACGGACGCACGCTACGGCTAGACTCGCATCTGGCACAACTGGAGGTAGAACTGGGTAAAATTAGGTGGCACATCCTCGGGTTATGTGAAGTCCGAAGACAGGGGGAGGACACCGTAACTCTTGAGTCAGGTCACCTAATGTACTTCCGCGAGGGAGACCAACAATCCCAAGGTGGCGTGGGGTTTCTGGTAAATAAGTCTATATCTAACAACGTTGTGGAAATTTCCAGTGTGTCGAACAGGGTAGCGTACCTCATTATTAAGCTCACTGAGAGGTATAGCCTCAAGGTTGTGCAAGTGTACGCACCGACCTCGGCGCACTCGGATGACGAGGTGGAGGATATGTACGATGACATATCGAGGGCCCTCCACTTAACCACTAAGACCCACTACAACGTTGTTATGGGTGACTTCAACGCTAAAGTGGGAGTACAGATTTGCAGCGAATCGGTAGTAGGATCACATGGACTTGGAGTCAGAAATCATAGGGGGCAAATGCTTGTCAACTTCCTTGAACGCGAGGGGCTCTTTTTGATGAATTCTTTTTTCAAAAAACAGCCCCAACGCAAGTGGACGTGGCAAAGCCCTGACACTGTGATAAAAAATGAGATCGACTTCATCATTACGGACAAGAGGCACATATTCAGAGATGTCTCAGTGATCAATAGGTTTAATACCGGTAGCGATCACCGACTAGTCCGAGGCTCTCTGAATATCAACTTCAAAGTTGAACGTGCCCGTTTGATGAAGTCCAGGCTCCGACCAACTCTACTCCAAGCCATGATAGGATCTGAAACGTTCCAGTCAAACCTGGAAAACCGATTCGCTGCCGTGGAAACCACAACAGACGTAAACCAGAACCTCGAAAATGTGGTTCGAATCCTCAGGGACGAAGGTACGAGATTCTGTGAACTGCAGCGTAAAGGCAGGAAGTCGAAGCTTTCAGAGAAGACTTTAGGGTTGATGAGGAAAAGGCGTGAAAACCCACCCGTCACTTCGTTGGCAAAGAGGATGCTGAACATAGAGATACGGAAACTCGTCCGACACGACCTCCGGTGCTCCAATACTCGCACCATCGAAAGAGCGATCGAGCAAAATCGGGGGTCAAAAGTGTTTGTACAATCTCTGTGTAGAAGCGAACTGACGAAGTTGACCACAACAAGTGGAGAAGTTGTTTCCTCGAAACCGGCAGTCCTTTTGGAAGTGGAAGGCTTCTATAGCCGGCTATACGCTTCGCATGCATCTCGACCTGACCCCGAAAATGAGGACACCAGAGCCACATTAACGCGTCACTACACCGAAGACCTGCCAGAAGTCAGCACTGATGAAATCGAGATGGCTCTTAAACAGCTTAAAAATGGAAAAGCCCCTGGAGAGGATGGCGTTACAACAGAGCTATTAAAAGCTGGAGGTAAACCCGTACTGAGGGAGCTCCAAAGGCTTTTCAACGCTGTCCTGTTTGAAGGGAGAACTCCGGAGGTGTGGAGTAGGAGTTTGGTCGTTCTTTTCTTCAAAAAAGGCGACAAGACCTTATTGAAGAACTATCGACCCATTTCCCTTCTAAGCCACATCTACAAGCTGTTTTCAAGAGTCATCACGAACCGTCTTGCGCAAAGACTCGACGAATTTCAACCACCGGAGCAGGCCGGATTTCGGAGCGGATACGGCACCATAGACCACATACACACAGTGCGGCAAATTATACAGAAGACCCAGGAGTATAACCAGCCCCTGTGTCTAGCATTCGTGGACTATGAGAAGGCCTTCGACTCGGTTGAGATCTGGTCTGTTCTGGAGTCCCTGCAGCGTTGTCAGGTAGATTGGCGATACATCCAAGTGCTGAGATGTCTCTACGATACCGCCACCATGTCCGTCCAAGTACAGAATCAGCAAACAAGGTCCATACCATTGCATCGAGGAGTGAGACAAGGGGACGTTATTTCCCCGAAATTGTTCACAAATGCAATGGAGGATATGTTCAAGACGCTAAACTGGAAAGGACGTGGCATTAACATTAATGGCGAATACATCTCTCACTTGCGATTTGCGGACGACATCGTCATAATGGCAGAGACACTGCAGGACCTGCAACAGATGCTGAATGACCTGGCTGATTCTTCTATGCGCATCGGCCTACGGATGAACTTGGACAAAACCAAGGTCATGTTCAATGAACATGTTCTACCGGAACCGGTTGCAGTACACGATACCGTTCTCGAGGTTGTTCAAAAATATGTCTACCTTGGGCAGACATTGCAGTTGGGTAGAAACAACCTCGAGGATGAGGTGAATAGAAGAATTCAGTTGGGTTGGGCAGCGTTTGGAAAGCTACGTCGAGTCTTTTTGTCGTCGATCCCACAATGTCTAAAAACGAAAGTTTTCAATCAGTGCGTCCTACCTGTCATGACATACGGAGCCGAGACCTGGACACTTACGGTACGGTTGGTCCATAAGCTTAAAGTTGCTCAGCGTGCTATGGAAAGGGCTATGCTCGGCGTTTCTCTGAGGGATCATATCAGAAATGAGGTGATCCGTCAGAGAACTAAGGTCATCGACATAGCCCACCGGATTAGCAAACTGAAGTGGCAGTGGGCTGGTCATATTAGCCGCAGAACTGATGTCCGTTGGGGCAGAAGAGTTCTGGAGTGGAGACCGCGTCTCGGTAAACGTAGTGTAGGACGCCCACAGGCGAGGTGGAGTGACGACCTGCGTAAGATGGCTGGCAGGAGCTGGATGCGAGAAGCCCAAAATCGATCACAGTGGTGTGCAATGGGAGAGGCCTATGTCCAGCAGTGGACTGCGATAGGCTGATGATGATGATGATGAGACGATTCTTAGGATTGATCTTTAGAAGATCGGATACAATGCATGAGATAATCCCCGGATTGTTACGTCCGATGCATTACGGATCCACAAAATCGGATTGAGGGTATGTTCCTGGACGAAAAATGCTATTGGGCAGCAACATATTTGTTGGGACCTGTAGGCAGATCATAAGTCATCAGTCGTGAATCTTCTGAGAGGAGACCCGAGAGCCCAGCAGTGGGACGTTATGGGATGTTGATGATGTTAGACAGATGGAAGCCTTTGATGATTACCCAGGACAACCTATACAGGATACCTGTAACAACGTAGTCCAGATCCTCTTCAGAGCAGGGCGATCGAGACTGGCTTTCGACACTCCTTAGTCCTGAGTCCCCGAGGAGCAGGATATCGGAATCGATTTTCCACCCCATCAAAAAGGAAAAAAAATGTTTTACCGTGATGATCGTGTTACTATGAAACAAACTCACACTAGGCCTTCGTTTCAGTTGAACATGATACTGTAAATTGATGAGTCATTGTTTCTTTTTCTTTTTTAATCTATGTGTATGTACGTAAACGAACTAATATACAACGGTTTTGATAGTAATATAAGATAATTGTTTGGGTGCAACGCTTTGTTTCTCATAGCTTTTTGTCACGTATACTTGATAAAGCTAATTTAATATGCTAGTATAAATATTTCATTTAAATTTAACATATTGGCCTTTGTTTGAATAGGATATTGTTCATTGTGTCATAGGTCATATTTACTTTCTCTATTTTTTTCTGTTATAATTAGCCTAGTGCGCTCGTGCGCCTATAGTTCGAGGGTGCATTTGGTGCTTACATCCGAGCTAACTATTCAGCTTTACATCTCGATTGTGAGGTAAGTAGAAAAAAACAAAACCCGCCTATTTTCATTTAAAAGAATCAAGTAAAGAACTCTTTATTTTTTTTATTTTTTCAAGAGCGAAATTGAGCTTCGCCGTTCGATATTTAAAATTGATGAGTATTATACTCACACGAAGACAAGGCTAAATAGCAAAGCGACCTCTTTGGTCATTGGGCTGAATGCATGACGTCTATTGCCAGTATGATGGTTAGATGTACGCGAACTTTTTGAAAGAAAGAAATATTTTTTTTTAATTACTTACCGCCTTAGGGGTTTTCTAGCTACATTTTTACTCTAGAGCCGTAATTAGTCACCTACAAGCCCCATTTGGAGGTAATAAGAACCTACTTACCAAACATGAGAGATGTAAACTAATATCAATGTTCTAAAGTATTTCATTTATAGATACAGAAAGAATGCACATCTCTGTCGCATGTAGTGTAGGTTGCGAAGCTTAGCTTTATCAACCAGTTACTTTGTTATTGCATTTGAAATAAAACTTTATATAATTTATTAAATATATTGTAAAATATTCAACATATTAACTTGTAAAGTATAATTTTCTAGAAGTACATGCAATTTTCAAGCGATCTGATGTAAGCTTTATTTTTAAAACTCTTAATATGGGTGCATGCATGCATATTTAAAAACATGCGCGCTGTTATCTGATTGATTATCTAATAGAATTATTCAATTGATTGTTTACTTGATTTATAGGTTTACTTCTTGTGGATTTATATGCGTGTAAGATAATATCAAGCAGCAATTACCTATGTTGTTATTACTACAAATAAATAAAATTAAGGTGCCTGTTTGTAATATAAAATAAACAGTTTTTTTAGTAAATGTAGGTACATATATGATATATATGATTCAGCCCGTGCCTCGGAGAGCACGTAAAGCCGTCGGTCCCGGTTGTCATGAACATCTATGGCAATCGTTATTGGGAAGTCAGTGCCCTCAAATTTACTGACAAGTAGTTCAATCTTCGAATTTCAATTCTCCCTTAGGATTGCGGAGGTCCGATGCTAGTCGCTCCGTGGCAAAATTGAAATTCCACAAGAAAAGGTTGAACAAGTAGCCGACCCCAAATAAACTTGGTAATAAAGGCTAGGAAGAAGTAAGTACTTATACGATAGTTATTACTTTACTAATTTCCAAAAAAAAAAAATTTTCAAATTCTTGTCTGTCTGTTGATTTCGGCTAATCTCTAGAACGGCTAGATTTATTTTGACGGGACTTTAACATAATTTATCTTTTCACAACAATAATCGTGGAGAATAAAAGCCGATAAATTTAGTCACAGTTTGGGTACGTAAGAGTACGGATTGTTGTCACCACAGAACAGATAAATATACATTACTGTCCTGCCCCTTAAGCAAGTTGCAATCGTTTTCCGTTCAGCAATCACTGACGCCTTTATTCTCTCTTTTGATTGGCTAAAATTTTGTTTTGATCACGTGACTAAGTGACATTAGCCAATCATTAAAGAGAATAGAGGCTTTAGCGATTACAGAACAACACCATAGTGTGGGTCACCGTGCTGCACTAAACGTTGTGGCAGTGAGGATGGTGGCCTCCACTTCTGGATTCTGTTCATGCTTTCCATCAGGCAGGGCAGAGTTATTTTGGCAGCTAATATATATTTAAAAAAAAAGAAAAACGTTTGCAATTTGGCTAGAGGGGACTGTGGTCCCTACCCATAGGTAGTCGTCTCGTGTTAGAGAGAGTAGTAAGGGTCGACTGCTAATGAAAACATCAACGTATGTGATAGGATTATTTATCGTTTTTAACCGACGAAAAAACGGGGGCGTTTGTTGTTTGGCACCGACTCAAAATTACTTAGCTATACTTACATTAGTTTAAGAACTCAAGATAATTAAAAATTCACCTATTTACAAAAATATATACTTAGATATAGTTTCATTACTTTAAGAAGTTGATTATTTTTATTAAGATTAATTAAAAAAGGTTTATTATTTTTTGCTTTTCAGGTTTCATTTATTTTTAAATAGTTTTTTAATTGAGTTTAATCATCAATTAAAATGTCACAGTAATAAAATATTGCGGCATTTCACACGGCTGTCTGATACCAAACTAGGTAAAGCTGTTATAGTAACCAGACTTGAATGATAAACTCATGTAATTATACCTATTATAGATAAATTACACCCAGACTTGGAATAATAAAACCGTGTTTATGAAAGAATGATGCGTCCTGAGTGGGAATAGAAAACACGCCATCAGTCAGAAGTATTGACTGCTAGGACTAACAGATTTGCTCAACATTGCCTAGCAAATACACGAGTTTCTGGTCATTTCTGTCTCCATGGTCGGGTCTGGTCTGGCCGTGGGTCGGACAACACTTTGTGCGATTCAAAAATTGTTGTTCTGAGTATGGGTGTTCTTTGTAGTCGTCTCATGTATGGTTTTAGTCATCCGCGACACAGAAATTATTTTCCTAAAACGGGAGTTGCTTTGAAAAAAAGATTCTTATTTTGTTACGTCTAGCATCATCAATTAGCCTTCGATAATTCGCTGCTGGACATACACATTATTCTGATGGAGTTTTTTGCTGGTTCGTCTTCGTAAGAATGACATTGTATATTGTATAGTATTAATGTAACGTTTCGAAAGTGCCTGACCCTACTTGAAATAAAAGCTATCTGATTTTGATTTTAAAGCCTCCCCTTAGAAAGTAGATTTTGTTCTACGTATACTAAACTAGACCTACCGCCCTAGCCAAGTTACAAACGTTTTTCGTTTTCTATTATATTCTCTTGCTTCATTGGCTAATAATTTGTTTTGATCACGTGACTGAGTGACATTAGCCAATGAAACAAGAGAATAGAGAAATAGAATAGAAAACTAAAAAGGTTTGAGACTTGGCTAGGGGCCTGATGCGTTGGTATTTAGTCTGTGTTAAGTTTTACTGCTCTATGCTCTGAATTGCTCCCTAAGGGCCACAGCACACTAGCTACTATTAGCATCGGCGATCGGCAACTAGTCGCTTTTTAGAAGCTCAATACGGCGACCGAACGCTCTACACCGCACACTTAAAAACGCCAAACGCGGAGATTGAGTCGATTTTAGAAGCGCGAGACAGCAGCTGAACGCTACTCTCCGCACACATTCGGAT
This sequence comes from Phragmatobia fuliginosa, assembly GCA_932526445.1. NCBI lineage: Eukaryota > Metazoa > Arthropoda > Insecta > Lepidoptera > Erebidae > Phragmatobia > Phragmatobia fuliginosa. Next base: position 13,503,965 of record OW052078.1, on the reverse strand, counting down.
GCCGGTAGCATCGATTTGGCATCTGGGCAGTCGCTAAAACGCGCGTTTCCGATACCGCGGTCGAACGCAGGAAGTCGCTAAAACGCGATGCAGCATCGATGCAGTCGCCAAATCGCCGATCGCCGATGCTAAAAGTAGCTAGTAGTAGTGACTGCACGGTTGGCCTAGTGGTTTAAGCGGTCGCCACGCCGCTCTCTACTGCGCCAAGTGTCGTGGGTTCGAATCCCACGTGGGATAACACTTTGTGTGATTCACAAATTGTTGTTCTGAGTCTGGGTGTTCTTTGTGTCCGTTTCATGTATGTTTGTAAAGTCCCCCGCGACACAGGAATTCATATTCCTAATGCGGGAGTTGTCTTTTTAAAAAAAATAAAAAAAAAATAAAAAAAAATAAGTGTGCTGTGGCCCTAAGTCGGCTCGTGCAACACTCGAGGGACGAACAAGGAGTATATCTGATCTGATCTTAATCTGTCAATACATACATATTTCGATATTATCATATTTGAATATTGATAGGACGTGATCAGGATTCGAATTCGTGATCAAGCTGATTGCTAAGTTGTTGGCGAAATATTGCCGTGCGCAAATGAGTTCAATTGCTTCAATAATATTTTCTTTACTAATCATTGAAGAAATTGATAAGAAAATGTATTTGTTAAAGAGACAGTTATGTTGTTTTTATTATGAAGATATGATTGAACACTCGTAGAAAAAGAATAAAAATTATTGAAGATAATCATGATCAAAGTCATACTTCGGGTCGTTAATCTTGACTAATACCGGTTTGGAAAGATGATGGCTGGGGTTCGTATGCCGACTACATAGGACAGGCTGACTCAAAAGTATGGTCCTTCTTCAAAAGGACTACCCAGGTTCTTAATAATTGTTAACGGACTTTAAAATTAAGATACTTCTGTGGTTTATTGTGGCATTTCTTCTCAGAGTGAGTCTTAGGAAATGCCAGCGCCTCCTAGTTGTTAATATATTTATTTATTTGAATAAAACTTGTTGCACTTGTTGTACAAATGCGGACTTAATGTCATGAGGCATTCTCTTCCAGTCAACCTTCAGGTGATGTAAAAATAAGATGCGGTAGGTGCAAAGATAAGTTTTCTTTGGTACATAAGGATTTTTTACCTACATACGACATACACATCTATTAATATACATACATTTTACATTAATGTACTATATATAACATTACATATGTTAAAATATATAAACATACATATAGACATACACATACATACATAAATTTAATATTATATAAAATACATAGTCGTGTACTAGAGTTGTGACTAGGTATACTGCCGACTCATTCTGAAGAAGTTCTCGTACTTCAAATTTGAACGTAAGGGGGTTTGTGGACATTCTGATTTCAGCAGGGAGTGCATTCCAGAGCAGAACTGACTGCACGTAGAAGGAAGAATCGAGGAAGATAGAGTGTGAGGGGGACATAGAAGAAGCAAATTATTTGATGCCCGAAGGTCTCGGTCGTGGTTGAAACGTAAGAAACAGAAAAGTGGTACGAGGTATGTAAGTGAAGGAGAATTCAGAAAAGAAAAAAGAGTAGTCAGAGCTTGCAAACTGCGGCGCTAACGAATTGGAAGCCACTTCAGCTGGGAACGTAAAGCAGACATGGTCATACTTGCGAATATTGAAAACGAATTGAAATCTGTAATAGATTTCCTTGCAAAAATAAATCTCATTTATTACCCATCCTTCTGGCTTCACCGTGGTCGAGTAAAAAATATAGTTTACTTATTTTTCTCTTCAATAAATTCAGGACCGATTAATTCTATAATACAATCTATCCTTCACAATAAATAGCTCTGAACAAACTTTTAATGCTAGAACGTAGTTTTAAAATAATTTTAAAGGAATTCTTCAATTCAAAGCCAATAAGGATATATTGTTCAAGGTCTGTTTACATTCTATTGTGAATTGTTTTTATTTGTTTACATAACAAAGAGCCTTATAACTGCTTTAGTGGATTGAGTTTTTATTACAAAAAATTAACCCAGATAGTAATGCATTAAATCTGTTAACATTACTGAATAAAATGGAGTAATCAGTAATGGCGGAAGCTCAGAGTCTAGGTGTTTCTATGATAGATATCTAATGCCCGTTTTTAGGGTTCCGTAGCCAAATGGCAAAAAACGGAACCCTTGTAGATTCGTCAAGTCTGTCTGTCTGTCTGTCTGTCCGTCCGTATGTCACAGCCAATTATTTCCGAAACTATAAGAGCTATACTGTTGAATTAAAAATTGATTTAAAAAATTGAATATGTTTTAATGTTCTTATATCATTTTCTCTCTCTCTCTCAATTATTAATAACAATATAATCGTTTTTTATTGAAACTGTTATTTTATATATTATCTACATCACTATATATTTAGTTTGTAAAATTGAAGCACCGGGCAATTAATCATCAATCATCAACAGTCCACTGCTGGACATAGGCCTCTCCTTTTAAAGAAGGTTTTGATATACCACGCTTGCCAGACGGAATAATTAGCAGATACATATGTAGAAAACGTAAATAATAGTTCATTTTATATCGTATATATTTTAAGTTAGATAATATATACTCACTTCTTTATCTTCTATTAGAGTCGCGACTCGGCCGGGCTGTAAAAAAAAACATATTTCCGTTAAAACCTTGTTTACAAGTCCGTAGAATAAACTGGAGACAAACACGACAAAGGTTTTATATATCAGCATTGCAATACCAGCTGTTTAGAAACAAAGGAACTGTGCAATTTATAGAATGTTATTCAAATATTACATGTGTGTGCGTGATATATATGTATATTGTTTATTGTGTTCGTTATCTATTTATCTATACATATAAATAATATTGAAGTTTCTGAAGTTAATATCAAAATAACAGTCTTTTACTAAATGCATATAAAAGTATCTCCGTTAGATGCAACAGGCAAGCATTTTTTGTTAAATTTTGTTTGTGTATTTGTTCCAGGTTATTGTTCCAGAAAGCTGATGGGATAGGGAGTAACTTAAGACTATTTTTAGACTAGCTTGTACCGCGGGTAAAACCGCAGGACTCACCTAGTTGTAAAATATATATTTAGATCGACATATATATAGACTGCACGGTTGGCCTAGTGGCTTAAGCGGTCGCCACACCGCTTCCTACTGCGCCAAGTGTCGTGGGTTCAAATCCCACGTAGGATAACACTTTGTGTGATTCACAATTTGTTGCTCTGAGTCTGGGTGTTCTTTGTGTCCGTTTCATGTATGTTCCAAATGCGGGAGTTGTAAAAAAAAAAATATATACGTATACTATAGCTGACCCACACAGCTTTTTCTACATGTTATAATCATACCGTAATATTAGCCCATAAGTGAGGTAAGTTAAGCAACCTTTTTTTAGTAATATAACATACCTACATAAGTTTCTTAATAATCGTAATTATAATGGAAATAGGCACCCTCAGGACAGGCATGCCTAGTGTGGTCGTATGAGGCCAATTCACATAACAAATAAATAAATATTTCGGACATCTGACACAACGCCATCTAGTTCATTATAAATACATATACATACATTATAAATACATATAAGTAGATAATATTTTTTAACACTCCAACTTCGAAAAAAATATTTGCAGATCATACAAATATTTAGTCCGACCCGGGAATCGAACCCGAGACCTCATGATCAGCAGCCGCATATGCTAACCACTAGACCAACAAGGCAGAAATAATAAAAGAAATATATATATATTTAAATATGTATAAGGTTATTGGTATTAAAAACTACTGAACGGATTTGGATGAAACTTTGCAGTAATATAGCTTAAATATCAGAATTACACATAGGCTACTTTTTACTGCAATAAGCGAGATACACACGGGCAGAGCCGCGGGCGAAAGCTAGTATGATATAAAGATAATACAGTCCTCCAGCGAAATTTATTTAAATTCTATTTGGTGTTATCAAAACAAGAAAATTCTTCAAAAGTGGTAATACTTGAATTAAAGTGGTTTTGTTTTTCAAACGAATTAATTTTACGGCCATAGATTAAGATAATTACTAAGTAGACAAGTTTTATTGAATTTAAATGAAGTTTAATTTTGTTTATAAATTAGTTTTTAAATATCAATAATTACTTAAGTTTATATTATATAATATAATTATATATATTATGTTTCGGCTAATACCCGAAGTGCGGCTACACCTAGTTCTAGCCGGCTATAACTAGGTAAAGAAGGTTAAACTAAGTATAATTTGGTTTGTTAGCCGTAACAAATCTTACACCTAGGTTTAACCACCGGCTACGCCTAGTTAAAGTCGGCTAGAGCTAGGTGTAGCCGCACTTCGGGTATTAGCCGTAACATATATATGTTAAATAGATAAACGTGTCAAAGAAAGAAGGCCAATTGGGTTACAAGAGTTCTTAGTATCATACATAAGGAACGAATAATCAAACTGAGTAACAATCTCATCATACGCGATTGTGGTTTAATTTAACACTATTTAGTACTAAAAAAGTTTTTCAATTCTCACCAGCAGTTCCCGAGGTTATCGTGTTGAAACAAACAGCCCAACTCTTTAGTTTGCTTTAGATACTGCTAATAGTTAATAATATGTCTATTTACTCCATTGCCTTTTTGTGAAAACTCGTACCATTGAACGATGTTTTTGTATTAAACAAATATTTGCTGGGAACGTTACGTCATTTAGAACGCAATATGTATGTTTATGGGCCACAGCACACTAGCTACTTTTAGCATCTACGATCGGCGACTAGTCGCTTTTTAGAATCTAAATACGGCGACCGAACGCTCCACACCGCACACTTAAAAACGCCAAACGCGGAGATTGAGTCGCTTTTTAGAAGCGCGACACAGCTACTCTTCGCACAAATTCGGATGCCGGTAGCATCGACTTGATGTCTGCCTAACACGACTCTCATCATTTCTTTCATTCTTTCATAATACTGCAATAACATTGCGAATCTCAGACATAAGTAATCAAAGTTACAAATCGGAGAATTATAGACAACACTACAGTAAAGAAAGTTAAAATTTCAAAGAAATGAAATTCCTTCCTTAGCATCCACTAAGGAAGGAATTTGGAAACTGACAACATAAAAAGACACCCAACTGCCCTAATTGCAAGTTGTATGCATGAATTGCAAGCACTAGTGAGTCAGGAACTCAGGACAAATAATTTTATGTGCATAGATTCTGACCAGCGACAACAACAAAGTGTACGGATTATCTACAGGCGAAAACTATTGTTTCGAATAACAAATCTGCAGTAATAAAAAAAATAACATTGCATATCCATAATATTTGTGTATTTATATAGCTACAGTCAAACAACAAAATAACATTTTTTGCACACTACGTCGTGCGCAAACTCAGAATCATAATAAACGGGTCACGCTTATCGCGTTTGAACTACAAAGTTAGAAGATTATGTTTATTTTGCGTAATTAATCGCTTTTATCCTGAACATTATGTAAATAAACAAATATAGTTTATTATTTCTAAGTGTTGTTATTTAATTCTATTCGCACAGAAAGCGATTGTGTTATTTAGGTTATCATAATCGTCAGTGTCATCTTTAGAGATCAAGAAACTTTAGAGCGACTACCTATACTGGACAGACAGGTTGATTCAAGTTCTTCTTCTCTTTGATGTTTACTCCCTTAATCAGCTCTTACAACGCCCAGGATAATAAGAGAGGACAAGACATGATAGGAGTGTTACCGCTCCTGAGTAACTTACTCAGTCAAAGTCAAAATCCAATTCTCATCCCCGACAAAAAACTGAATAATGATTATTTGTTCTATCTAGGTAAATTTTATAACAATCAAATTTGAATGTATATAAAATAAGAGCCAATACTTTTATCATCTATCTGATAATCATAATAGGAGATGCTATTTAGTATTCGATGATCGTGTGCAGATTCTTCACGGACGCGTCTAAAGTTTACGAGTTCGGATACGATTTTTATACACTTTCTTCTCCACTTGGTCCATTATTCGGTATCTCCAGTAGTGAGATCATTGCACGTCACCTTTATCCAGGTCAAGACAACATTTTTTGGGTGTACCCCTGCCATGGGCGGGATTCGTCAAGAGTAGAAATCTTCCATTTAAATAATTTTTAGGTGTGTTAGTCCAGCAAATACTGTAACGTCAGTATCCGTTGTGACTTCAACTCAAAGTGATTTAACCTTTGAATAGACTGTGATACTAAAAAATATTTGACTTTTTAACCCTAATCACTTTCTGAACCAACGTAGGTTACTCGTGTGTGTTTGTCAGTTAGGTTATAATGTAATATTCGCTTTTATGAATTTAACCTTTGATAAGGTCTGAACCAGAAAGTTTCGACTGGTTATGACTGGATTGATTGCACTGGGCAACAGTATTTACTTATCAAACGGCAAAATGGTGGATTTGGTACAAATAATAAGCAATAATAAGGCCAGACGTCATCTGCTATGTTTTTAAACTGTTGGGTTTTTTATTCAGTAAATGAGCTATTTAAACTTTTTACCATATTAAAAAAATATTTTAGAGTATTTTAAGAGCTCCGGGAGAAGTTTAGAACAGTCCCGGTCCGCAAGACCAAGAACGGGCCAGGTACCTCAGAAGACTCGGGGCCGTGGAGATCGTTAATGGATCTCCGTCCTCCATAAGCGCAAGCATGGGGGTAACAGGTGAGGCTGTCTCTCACCCTAGACGAAGCAGACCGGGATGGGGACAGGAGCTAAGTAAGCAGCCTTTCTTTTGGGCTGGAACGAAACGTTCCCACACAAGAGGGCATCATCTACAAACCGTAAGTGGCTCGAGGTACGTTAGTGTTCCAGGGATTTCCTTTCGAGGGTGCACCTGGTTCTAGTACTTTCAGCAGCTAGGCGTGCGGTTTAAGGTTGGTTTTAGTCCAAGATAATCACCATCTGGTGGTATCCGGAGGAATTTTCACACAAAAAAAGACCATTTTAAGAGCTGATATTAATGAATCGGCTATAAAGTATAATTCACTATCTAAAAGAGCAAATTATAATACTAAGTGAATCTTTCAAACGGAACTCACATATTACACGAAGGATGGTAGGTTGAATCACTTCCACAGTATTGTGATATAAAAATGACAACATATTGCAATATAACATATTGATTTAATCTATAAGTTGGAACACTGTCTACTCTGTTATCCCGTCGCCAATTTCATCACCAACACCTAATATAAACGGCAATCATTTGTTTTTAAATGATTATATTGTAGCAGAGTGCAAAATGCAGTGAAACCTGGTAAATCGCGATAAAGTTATCCTCAAATTCTTATTTATTAAATAAAAATAAATAAATCAACATTGTAATAGGCTTTCTGGATCATTCTCTTGCATGAGTAGCTAGAAAGCAAATGCAAACTAATAGTTATCAATACCTTTTCTTGTATCGACTAAAATGTCATGTCATGTAGCGTTTGCGACTGCTTTGCTTGAGGTCTCGGGTTTGATTCCGGGTCGGACCAAATGTTTGTGTGATCCGCAAATATTTGTTTCGGAGTCTCGGTGTTTTTTATGTATAAAATGTATTTTGATTTTGATATTTATATCAGTTGTCACGTTCCCATAATACAAGTACGATAAGATGTCCGAAATATTTATTAGTGATTAATTCATTACTAATTCCTAAAGGAAACACCCTTTCGTTACGACACAGTGTGGTTTTCTGATGACGTAAGAACAGGTCTTCCTTCATAAATGTTTCATCATAAACTTTTGACGTATAACATGTGTCAGTCAAGGTTTGATTTAGTTTAGTTACCTATAATCTGAGTTGTGGTTTATATCCTGTGATATTTTAATAAATTACCTGTTAGGTTTAGCCTATACCTACGGGTTTAGTTGTTTCACTTGGCCTTCAATCAAATCAACAGCCTTTAACAGTCCACTGCTGGACATAGGCCTCTTCTTAGAAAGGAGGTTTTGGCCTACTATACCACGCTGGCCAGACGGGTTGGTATATGGTTGGTTTCAAGTTTTCCTTCTCTTTGCATTGATGTTGTCTTGCGTAGTTTATCCCTTAGTCGCCTTTTACGACACCCGCGTGAGATGAATAGGGGTGGTGACACTCTGTATTCTTAATCCGTCACCACAAGGACAACTTTTTTTTTTTTTTTACATATTTTTTAAGTAGATATACTGTTAGCCACTCGAACAATAATGACCTCAGAAGTAAATATATCGATACCGCAGCACGTACAATGTCGATGAGTCATTACGCGTGTGAAAGTGCACTTTGAATCGCCGCCAGGGTGTGCGCGTCGTTAATGAATTAAGAGGTGAGGCACTTGATCGTAAAATGTATTTTGAGAGACGCTTTAACCGTGACTTGTAAGGTGACCATAGGTTAAAGATCCGTTTAAGAAATTAAAGGGACCCAAAGGAAATCATGACTCCGAAAGACAGTTTGTTGATTGAAACAACGCTACGAATAGTATAACAAAAACAGATAAAAGAATAGTGTTTAGGTAAAGTAACAAAACATGATAGCCCAATTTCTATTAGGTTGAAAATATATGTAAAAAAAAAAAAGAAAAAATAAACTAAGAAATTTTTACGCTCCTGGGATTGAGCCTCAAATAATTTTAATGTAACAAAGCGTGGGGTGCTTTCTAAAAATATTTCAATAACGTCGTCCGTCGCTTTGTTACATTAAAATTATTTTCTACTTTTTAATTTAAAAGTACTTTTTAATTTAAAAGCGTGTTTGTTTAGTTTTTTTAAACTATTATTTTTTGAGGCCCAATCCCAGGAGCGTAACAATTTCTTAGTTTAAGTAATTTTTTTATCTAGACTTATAATACTAATTTGTATAAACATTTTTTTTTATTTTTTTTTTAAATCAGTGTATTGTCATCGGTTCTCGATAAATCTACAAAGTTTGAACAAAATCTGGCCTTTTAAAGTGGGTCAAAATCGCACCCAAACGAGTCGGTTACAAACTAACATACAGGTGATGCTAATATATAAATGTTGAAGCGAATATGTCTTTTGACAAATTATGAAGGATCTAAAAAGCTCAAACTCGCTGCTCAATTTATTTTGTAAAGTTACTCACACTTGTACATAATGATGACACATGATTCAGTTATATTCCATAATGACGGAGTAGACTATGAACAGATTATGACAACTCTTCTTAAAGTAATGTTAACGATGTAAAACTTTAATAATTTTTTTTTTTTTTTTTTTATATTTAAGCCTGCCAAAGTGACTCTACTCTGCCTGATGGAAAGCATGAGTAGAATCCAGGAATAGAGGTCACCATGCTTATTGTGAGGGTAGGCAATGTAGCATGGTGACTCTTACCATGGCAGCTTGGTTAGATTATTCTGCATCATTCTCCCGGCCTTCGAAGGGCGGGAGAATGATGCAGAATGATTGGGCCTCCGGTCTCACACTCACCAACGAAATACGACAGCAAGAATGCTGTCATTATTAGGATGGTCTTCTGTGTGAATGTGCTTTTTATTATGCCATATATGTATATACAATGAATGTAAATAAGGTAAGCCATATAATAATATAAATATCTAATTGGGGCCATTCAAGAATAATGGAATTGGGCTATAATAATAAGTAAGTTCGTATCATTAAGTCAAGTAACAGTAATTTCATTAGCCATGGTTCATCATAAACATTTATTATACGAAATATTATTAGTCTAATGCTCTTCATTGTACACTACTTCAGAATTAGAGAATATTCCATACAATTCCGTACATAAAATGAGAGGTCACATCACTCACAGTGATCTTTTCGACACAACTTTTCCACGGACATTTTTAAATGCAAGTTACGGCATCCTGTTAATCCTGCTAAGACAGGCACTGTATGCATTGTTTGATGGTTCGGCAAATTGGAATGTCATGCCCTTAATATAAAATTTTGTTGGCCTAGTGGCTTAAGCGGTCGCCAAGCCGCTTCCTACTGCCCCAAGTGTCGTGGGTTCAAATCCCACGTAGGATAACACTTTGTGTGATTCACAATTTGTTGTTCTGAGTCTGGGTGTTTTTTTGTGTCCGTTTCATGTATGTTTGTAAAGTCCACCGCGACACAGGAATTTATATTCCTAATGCGGGAGTTGTCTTTTTTAAGCCAATAAGCTAATAAGACATTTTTATTAGGTAGTTCAAATCTTGGCTTTAGGCAACTCGTGCCAGTTTAAATGAAACTATGATCGAAATCTGAGACAATAGTATTAATTGCTAGACTTAATGATCCGAATGATACAGAATCATGTCACTAAGCCACCATAGTGTGGGTCACGGTGCTGCATTTTCTGCACTCACAATGAGGATGATGACCCCTACTCTTGAATTCTATTTCAACTGTCTTGTTGGTCTAGTGGTTAGCGAATGCGGTTGCTGATCAAGAGGTCTCGGGTTCGATTCCCGGGTCTGATCAAATATTTATGTGAAACACAAATATTTGTTTCGGAGTCTGGATGTTTTCTATGTATAATATGTATGTATTTACAAAAAAAAGTTTATTTATGTATTTATATCAGTTGTTTAGACAAGCTCTGCTTAGTTTGGGACTAGATGGCGTTGTGTATAAAATGACCGAAATATTTATATATTATTTACATTTATTATTCATACTCTCCATCGGGTAGGTGTGGTACAATTCCAGAAGAATACAGGAATTTCAAGTAGTCTGGACACCCTACTTGTAAGTGTTATCAAATCGCATGAACCATCTTGCTGGTAACGAAATGATTTACCAATTTTCATTTAAAATCGGTTCAGTCTTCGCGTGAACGCGCGACAGACACACATTATGTAGTTATTTTCGCAGATTAGTAAGGATTTTACAAGCACTAAGTTGTACAAATAGAGTTTGCTTTTATGAAATATACTAACTAAGAAATAATTTGATGTAAATTTTTCTTATAGATAGTCTACCATGTTTGGTTCTGCATCGCCCTAAGGTCGACTGGCAGAAAATGCCTACGGCATTAAGTCCGCCTTTGTACACTTGTACATAAAGAATAAAATAAATAAATATATATATATGTATGTATATATGTATGTATATATATATATATATATATCTGTAACTGAAATAATACACACACACATTACTCATGCTAGAAGATCAGAAGGAAATATTCCACTGGTTGTAATAACCTAGACTAGTAAATAATTCTGTTTTCTTAGATACAGGTCATCCCTAGTAAGGAAAGTTATATATATATATACACTCATTTGCGAAAAAAACGGGCGGTTTCGATTTTCTTCCTGGCTGAAAAAAATAAAATACCAAAAAGGTTTTAATCATTTGAACATGTTACTGGCCAGTTATAAAAGTGCCAAAATGTTTATAAGAGTACCTTCCAAATTCAAATTATTGACTGAGCCTAGTTTTCAAAGAAAACAACTTTTAACTACATTTTGTGGCGCGAATTCCCTATAGTTAATATCGACTCTAATTAACTTTTTGTAATTTTTTATTAAATTATCAGATGTCCTTGATATTTAAAAGTATTGTTATTGCTGTTATGCAATCTCGAAAATGGTAGATAAAGTGATAAAAGCGAGCAAAATTATTAAGAAGGTTGCAGCCAATGCTTCGTGGCTCAGAGGCTAAATGTGAGTCGGTCGACAGTTCAAAGGACCTGGCAGCGCTACCAAGAGACCGGTTCCGTCAAGAGAAGGCCTGGCTTTGGCAGAAAGACATGTACCGAACCACGGGATGATCGTTTTCTAGTTAGTCAAGCGTTGAGAAATCGCAAATCTTCTTATGTGGACCTCAAGAACAGACTCGAAGAAGTAAGAAATGTGCAAATTAGTCTATGGACGGTCAGGAGGAGGCTTCTCGCTGCTAATATACACAGTCATCGCCCGGCACGCGGCCCTAAATTACTCCGTGGACATCGAGTTGCCAGGCTTAGCTTCGCTCGAAATTGTGTGTCATGGACTCATGAAGATTGGGATAGGGTATTGTTCTCCGATGACGCCATATCTCTGCATGGTGAAGACCGACGTCGGCGAGTGCTACGTAGACGAGGAGAACGCTTTGCAGAGGCATGTTTTGAAGAAATCACACCTTATGGAGGGGGCTCTGTTATGTTTTGGGCAGGAATAAATTCTATGGATCGTACGGAGTTAGTCTTCATCGAAAACGGTACACTGACTGGACACCAATACAAAACGGAAGTTCTAATTCCTTATGCACAACCCGCTTTAACAGCTCTTGGCGAAAACTCAATTTTTATGGACGACAACGCTCGCGCCCACCGGTCTGGCGATGTGGAAGCGTATATGCTAGAAGTCGGAATTCGTCGTTTGGACTGGCCAGCTAGAAGTCCGGACCTCAATCCCATAGAGCATGTCTGGGACGTTCTGAAGCGACGAGTGAGATCAGTGCAGCCGGCTCCGCTGACCATCAGAGAGCTAAAGAATGTGATTACCTCGGAGTGGGAACGTATTCCCCAAGAAACCATAAAAGATATACTCGCTAGCATGCCCAGACGAATGCAAGCCGTGATTTCAGCAAGAGGGGGTCACACTCAATACTAAACTTTTATCTGCTTTTGATGTATTCAATAAAAACAAAGAAATTAACGCGTTTCATTTTTATTTAGCGAGGAGGTACAATAATAGTGTTTTGAGCTTAAACATTATTTCTCAATAATTTAATTAAAACGTTATCATAAAACTGATGAAAACTATTCCTTCCTAATTTATTTATAAAATTCTGAGGATTACAATACCTAAAATTGTCAAACAAACAAATAGTAACTATAAAATAGTTCTTTGCTTAGGTGCCCGTTTTTTTTGCAAAAGATATATATATATATATATATATATATATATATATATATATAGTATATATATATATATATATAGTATATATATTTATATACCTTACTAGGGATGACCTGTATCTAAGAAAACAGAATTATTTACTAGTCTAGGTATATATATATATATATATATATACACAACCAGTGGAATATTTCCTTCTGATCTTCTAGCATGAGTAATGTGTGTGTGTGTGTATTATTTCAGTTACAGAGTTTCACGAGAATTTCAATGTTATTACGACGTTATTATATCCCAACTCGTGTTATATACATATATATATACCGGGTGGGCCGTTAATAAGTGCACTTTTTGTCTCGCTCTAACTCCCGAACGAAATAACCGAGACGCGCGGGGAGGGTATCTCCTTGCAGCTCGAGATCTAAATTTTTTGTCGCAATGAGTCCGTTCACGGGAGAGCAGCGCGCTTTCTGCGTTCGCGCCTTTTATGAAAACAATCGCTCATACGTGACTGTTCGTCGGCTTTTTCGGGTAAAGTTTGGATTACGCAACATCACCGAGTGTCCAAGTACGAATGTAATCAAAAAATGGATCGTAACATTCGAGGCAACGGGATCAACGCAAAAACTTCGACCTACAGGACGCCCACGTTCCAGGCGGACTGCAGAAACAATTGAACGCGTACAAGCTTCTGTGCGCGAGGATCCAAGAAGCTCTACACGGAAACGCGCTGCGGCCCTGGGAGTACCCAGAACGAGTTTACGTCGCATTTTACGGGATGATTTGAAGTTATACCCTTACAAAATTCAGATTGTCCAAGATTTGAAAGAATCCGATTTTGTTTCACGGTTCAATTTCGCAACAGAAATGTTACGGAGATTCCCTCACATCAATATCATTATCTTCTCAGACGAAGCTCATTTTCATGTCAACGGATTTGTTAATCGACAAAATTGTCGATACTGGGGAACAGAAAATCCACGCTTAAAACATGGACGACCGTTACACTCTCCGAAAGTGACCGTTTGGGCCGGAATAGCCAAGTGGGGGATCATAGGGCCGTATTTTTATGAAGATCGATACGGGCGTAATGTTACTGTTAATTCAGAGCGTTATGTTTCGATGCTTAGAGATTTTTTAGCTCCAAAACTGCAAGAATCGAGTGGTTACACTATTCACACCTGGTTCCAGCAAGATGGCGCTACCTGCCATACAAGTAACGACTCTCTGGAGGTCGTTAGAGAAATGTTTCCTCGAAGGTTGATATCGAGGAGGGGTGATATTGCTTGGCCACCCAGGAGCCCTGACTTAACGCCACCGGATTTCTTTTTATGGGGCTACCTCAAGAGTAAGGTGTACTCTAATAATCCTTCAACGACGGCTAAATTAAAAGCGAACATTGAAGAAGAAATCCGCTTAATTACTCCGCAACTTTTGACAAAAGTGTTCCAAAATCTCAGAGTCAGATTGGAAGAGTGCTGTAGGCGAAATGGACAACATTTGGATGATTTAATTTTTAAAAAATAAAATTCATTTCGTTTTGTATAATTTAAAATAAATATTTCATTTAAAAGCGCTACAGTTGTATTAATATAATTTTTTTTTAAGTGCACTTATTTACGGCCCACCCGTTATTTAGCATAGCACGAACATTTTGCAGAACAAGAGAATTTTCGATATACCTATAACAAATTATCCATTAGGGACTGCTCACAATTATCGATGTCAATGTCAACAAAGGCTTTCATGAAAACAACTATTTAAATGCAGTATTAATGGTGTCAGCTTAGGAATTATTCCAGTTAAGTACAATCTTGTGTATTTGGGTAAGTGACCAGATAAGCTGGGCTATCAGGTATTGTAATGATGTTTAATTTACAACCTATAATCTCATTAGGCAATAATCTAATTAGGTACTAGTACCCATTAGGGTTTAGGTTAATAGACCAGAAAGATGCACATCCATTAATATTATAGGGATATTTTCGTATTCCGAAGATGATTATGTTTAAAAATGTCTTTAATCAAAAATGTTTTTGATGAAAGGCATTTTTATTTTTCATCAAAAGTGATTACTCTGCCTGATGGAAAGTATGAGTAGAATACAAGATTAAGGGTCACCATCCTCCAGGGTGAATTATGACAACAGGAATGCTGTCATTTTTAGGTTTGTATTCAGTGTGAGGGTAGTAAGTAGTAACGCCCTTGACTAGTCAGCCCATTCATGCTACAATCAGCGTGGGGTCTATGACCTGTTTTGTTCGAATTTTCGCGATTGACGCGCGCATTTTATGGCGCGCTTTTGCAGCATTTCAATCAAAGACGAGTGTAACAAAAGCGCGGTAATACAGCGATCAATTGCTCGAAATTAATGGCAAACTCATTGCTGGAGTTTCTGTTTAAATTATCTTTGAATACTTTACATAACATTTCGTAGTGATGAGGAGTTAAGAATGCAGAGGGTCACCACTCTTATTCAAACCAGTGTCGTAAATCGTAAGAGGCGACTAAGGATATAATAATAATAATAAATGCTAAGAAGAAGAATAAATGCTTTGGACATCTTACACACAACGCCATATAGTCCCAAACTAAGCAGCGCCTACATATTATACATAGAAAACACCCAAACTTCGAAATAAATATTTCCGGAACACACAAACACTTGGCCCGACCCGGGAATCGAACCCGAGACGTCAAGCACAGCAGTCTCATACGCTGGGAGCCACCATACACAGGACAATACGATCGCTGTAAAGAGAACAAAAACTCGAAACAAGCCCCATACCATCCCTCCCGACCAAAATGGCATCTACTAAATTGGGCAGAAAATATTTATATTTTTGAGAAAGGACATCATATACACGCGAGCAAAGGTGCGGGTAAAAGCTAGTTTGATATAAATTTGAAAGAATTAACTTTGATAAAGTAAAATTGCGCCCAGTCAAGAAAATTGTATGTTAGGTGAAAAACCTCATCAAATTTCGTCCGTGAAGAAAGACAATAAGTTTTTAATAAGATGGCCGTAAATACTCCTCAAGAAATTCTTTGCAGGAAAATTCACTGCAGGAGAATGCGTTGGGGAATTCCCTATCACAACGTGCGTACTGAAATTACGTGCAGTGCAGAAACAGATAAAACAATATGCATGTTGAAACTGCAACTGGGACCGATTACGTGTTTTTCGAGGCACGGAGATTTCTCAATTTGTAAAAATGAATGTGTTACCCAACCATTCATTTTTACAAATTGATGGATGACCCGTCCAGGGACTGACCTAGCTAAGATTGCTTGACTTTCAATTTATAGCTGCTATTAAAACTATCTCAATTACTTATCCCTATTTTTACTAATATTATAATTGCGGAAGTAAGTCTGTCTGTATGTCGCGCTTTCATTCCAAAACTGATGAACCAATTTCAATGAAATTTGACTGCATGTTTGGCCTTGTAGTTTAAGCAGTCGCCAAGCCGCTCTCTTCTGTGCTAAGTGTTGTTGGTTCAAATCTATACTAATTTTCCACACATGGTTATTCTGAGTCTGGGTAATACATTCCTACTGAGGAAGATAAGCATCTTTTTAAAAAAGATAAAAAAGGAATTTGGTACTCAGATACTTTAGAGCCTAAGAAAGGATACCCTTTTTACTGTGATCACTGACATACACCGACATACAAAATTAAGCCTGTTTAAGTATTTTCATCCATATAGATTTTGAGTCATGATTTAGAGTAAAATCCCCTGTGGAGCTTTATGGTTGTTTACCATTAATTTTTAATTAAACTTTTTTACAAATATGTCAGTTTTTTTTATATCATTAAATCCTAGTTTTTGTCACTCTGATCTGTCTCAATTATCACAACAGAAAGGAGCCTATGTCCATCTACAAAGTACAATCTATCTCTATGTCCAATCTAACTCATTCAAAATGTTTCAGCAGTTTTAGAGATGAAAGTAACATTTAAATTTATTATATTAATATTGAAAAGACATTGAGTTCTAGATGAAATTTGAGAATATTTATTATTTATTTACTATTTTCAAATACCCTTTGAGAAATCTCAATTTATTATAATATAGAAGTTTTCTAATTAGAGATTTAGTCCTAAAATTGACTTTCCTTCATTGTATCTGCTCATAGTCTATCGACTGACTACAAGATAAAAAAAAACCAATAGTAATTATTATGTAAATAATAACATGATTAATAAAATAATATTCTAATAGTTAATAGTAACTGAGTTAGAATTTTACTTTTAGATTTAATGTTGTTCCATTTGACCAAACCAATATTGCATTAGTTTTATTAACATATAGTCATAAGTTCAATTTCTATATACGCATAGTGACTAGTCTTTTCAGGCTAAAATATGTTAATCATACTGTCCGTATGGATATTTGTACAGTTGAAAAAAAGATATTTCAAATTGATTTATGTGGCCTTATTTAGCAGTTTGTTTAATAAATTAATTTGAGTGGGAAGTTCTTTATACAATAAATTAAGTAAAATAATAATATTGTTGTGTATTTGGCCTTTTAAATGATCTACTTTAGAATTATTTTTTAAGAATTACCTATTTCTGTTCAGGGTACTACAGATGTTTGTTCCCTTAATACATACCTACTACACATTAAAAATATGAAAATTAAATTGTTTACAATAAGTTGTGTTCAGAAAATTTTTGTAAGCAAATACTTGATGCTTGAGTGAATATTGCCACAAAAGTTTTTGGTACAAACATTTTAAAAAGTAAAGTTTATGAAACATGGTTCTATTTAAAAATGTTCGATATTTAAACCTATTCATTTAATTTTAAAAACAAACTAACATTGTTTTATGACGTAAGTAGGTAGGTTAATGTCAACACTATGAAGAAATGACTGAAAAAACAGGGTCAATTACCTTAGTATCCGTCCCGCGGTGTGTTGTGTTTCCTTGCCAGAATTTTCTGCTGAAGCCCTTAACATATCCAGTGATTGATTGCTGATATTCAAAACCTGGGTTCCAGCACAGAGAGCCGTAACCAAACACCCATAAGGATTCCATTTTCGCTTCCTTTGCTTGACTAGTTCCTTGTGAAGCTTCCATGTTCATTAAAAATAAAATATTTATGATAAGAATTTGTTCTAATTTCAAATTCGTCTCGTTCTACACTTCGTAATTTGAAATAGCCTTTAGAAAGTGGAAACACCGAGTCGCGTTCTGTTATCACAAATATCTAAAATTCCACTTTTATTATTCTACATGGGTTTCATTGTTGGTATTTAGAACACGCGAATACAATAACAAACAAGCACTAAGAGTTTAATAACATAAAAATTAGACGGCTACCCATTGCGCTGTGGGTTAGCTGACTCATGACTGACATGAATGATTTTATACGTTCGGCAAAAGAGGCAGTGCGTTTTACGTTCCATTATACTAAATTGAACTATACGTCAAGTATGTTCTTTAAATTAATAAAAAAATAAACATATCAACACTTTTTCTATGAAACAATAGCTAGAGATACACATAATGGAAACCTTGTGAATATGTAATGAAAAAGCTCTAACTACAAACATTCTAAAACCATAGAAAATGTTTTGTTACGCTGCTTGTAAAGTAACGAAGTATAATTCGCTCTGCAACTGGATTATCTTTTGCCCAATAACACGTGCGTAGGATAATTCCTGCGTGGTGATTGGCCAATGACTGTCTGACGCAACTTTTTGAATTCCTTACATTTGATAAGACGTGGTAGCCTGCAATGCAGAAGTGGAAT
The DNA here is from genome assembly GCA_932526445.1 of Phragmatobia fuliginosa. Taxonomy (NCBI): domain Eukaryota; kingdom Metazoa; phylum Arthropoda; class Insecta; order Lepidoptera; family Erebidae; genus Phragmatobia; species Phragmatobia fuliginosa. Next base: position 13,485,376 of record OW052078.1, on the reverse strand, counting down.
TTTTATACATGTTTATAATATATATTTCTAAGGTTTTTGTTACCATTACTTTTTCATTAAAGAGTTTTAAATAATCAATGAAATTAAACTAAATAAGTCTGTATACAGTTTACACTGTAATGACTGTAATAAGACTTTTATAAACTTAATTGGGTACATATTTGGAAAACTATATTTATGGGTTTCGTATCAATTTATTTTTATTTCGTTCATGGTATTACTAAACTAACAAAGTATACAAGCATCAGATCATCATTATTTCGGTGTTAGATAACCCATTTGTTGAAAAAATTCTACACTACGAAAAGTTTTATTACGCTACGTCTAACTGGGAAAAAAAGGCAGCAATGCAGCAATGAAAAATGCAATGCAATACATAAACGGAAGAAACTTATTTGTTTGAGAGCTTAAATTACATAATGCGTAAACGGTTAAAGTTTCGCAAAAGTAATGTAGTAAAGAATTTATGGCCGCTGGCCGTTAAATCCCGTCACGTATGCAGCGGCCTTAAATGTTTTCAAAAACCAATGTGTATCTTTAAATTTTGACTCACTATAATCATTTTTAGGATAATCAAATCGAATTAGCTAACGCTCTCGCTTCGAGTATTAAAAGACGCGGATGAAGTGGGTCAGCTATTGGATGAGTTAATCTGATTATAAGCTGAGTTACTTTAAAATTTAATCTAATTAAACCTGTTCAGAACCGTTTTCGTGAAAGAATCACAAACATCAATACTCACAACTTTCGCATCTAGAAAAAATCGGCCAAGTGCGTGTCAGGCCACGCACAGGAAAGGGTTCCTCAGTCACCTATAATGGTATGTGGATTTAAAATCGTATCCAATAGATAATTGTTATGTTTACGTAATAATACGTTAATTTTGTATGACGTTTTCCAAGTGAGCGCATTTTACCATATAAGCCTTTATAACTCCTGAACTAAGAGAGTCATCTAATCGGTTATAGTTTTCCTTCAAAGTTCATTAGATGGACCATCATCACGATTTTTGTCAGATTTTTTGAGCCAGCCGTTTAGCTTTTAGAGGGGGGGGGACGCCCTGTTTTTACAAAAAAGTGCCCTTTAAAGTGAAATATCTCGCAAACGGATACCTAAATCAAAAAATCGTCTAGGAAACCCTTTATTGTTTTTAAAAGACCTATCTAATGATACCCCACACGATGGGGTAGCCTCGAGAAAAAAAAAACATCCCCACTTTACGTGTAGGGGAGGTACCCCAAATAAAATTATTTTTCATAATTTTATTGTAGCACTTTGTCGACGTAATTACAACACGTATTCATGCAAACTTTCATCTTTCTAGCACTTACCGTTTGGACGGTAAGTCGAGGACGGACGGACGGACGGACGGACGGACGGACGGACGGACGGACGGACGGACGGACGGACAGACGGACATGACGAATCTATAAGGGTTCCGAGTTATGAACTTCGAAACCCTAAAAAGAGCATGTTTATTGTATTTAGGTATAAGTAACTTTTACAAAATAAATGTTTGTGTATTTTAATTGTCTAGTACCCATAATAAAAGCTTTGCTTAGTTTGGGACTAGACTGCGTTGTGGGTAAGTTGTCCAAAATATTTATTTTATTATTTATTTATAACATTCACATCACCTGTTAAAAACGTACTCTGTAGATCTTTGAAGCGCGCGAAAACTGCATTTTGTTTTCAAAACGGTGAGATACGCGTGCATTTGTAAAATAGAAATACAATATAAAGTGACGTCACGGGAACTACTGCGATCATATGTGTACCTAAGCTTTCGTCGCCATCTTGTGACGTATCAAAGATACGTAAAGCAAAAGGTAAAGATTTCACGAGAAAATAGTAATGTAGTCAATGCGATTGCAATAAAAAATAAATAATACCTAAATATTTCGGACGAATGACACAGAACATCATCTAGTCCCAAACTAAGCAGAGCTTGTACTGTGGGTACTAGACAACTGATATAAATACATTTACCTATACTTTTTTGTAAATACATACAAATTATACATAGAAAACACCCAAACTCCGAAACAAATATTTGAAGATCATGCAAACATTTGGTCCGACCCGGGAATCGGACCCGAGACCTCTTGATCAGCAGCCGCATACGCTAACCATTAAACCAACAAGACAACTAGATGGTTGATTCACGAACACAATAAGTGTTTTATTTCTTCGGGGCTTCTAACATTTCCTTTGGTTGGTGACGCAAGATGGTATGCAATTTTAAGTCAATTCCACACTTAGTCACTCCATCGGTGGGTAGTAACGATCTTTGTGATACTTAGTAACAGACGGTATCGCATAATTGTCTGCTCATATGCTTCAACTAACTGCCTAAATAGGTAGTTGGCGCTTCTTGGAGGAGACTTTCGTTCAGCAGTGGATGACGACAGGTTGACTTAATACATGGAAAAAACTTATACCCCTAGTAACGTTCCAACCCAACCATTTGCACCATGCAACGATTTTCCAACCAGTTTCTCATTTATAAATAAATAAATAAATATTTTGGACATCTTACACACAACGTCATTTAGTCCCAAACTAAGCAGAGCTCGTATTATGAGTACTAAACAACTGACATAAATACATAAAAAAAAATTTTTTTTTAAAGGTAAGACATAAATTCAGCCTTTGTAATGTTTAAGAAATAAAGTTAGTTCAATTCTAAACGTGTCAGCGGACAGTAGTCCTGTCATTTATTATTAAAAAGCCAATTGCCGGATCACTTAACTTGTCTCAGATTTTACGAAAATTATGCGAACGAAGAAGTATGAAATTAGTTACTGTTCATTTAGAGGTTCTCTTCTTTCTACCATTTCTGTTATTCTGTGCAGAAAGCTTTAAACCAACATTGGACATTTAGTTTTAAACCTACCACAGCTTGTACTATGAAACCTACATTGACTAATAGAATACTTTTTAGTAAACACCCAAACTCCGACACAAATATCTGTAAGATCATACAAAGACCTGAACCGTCCCAGAACCCGAGACCTCAACCTCCAATTAAGTATAGTAGTTAAGCAATATTTAACCATATTTGGTAAAAATAAATAAATAAATAAATAATAAATAAATAAGTAACAAACAAAAGCCTCCATGTTGTATATCCAAACAATATGTAGGAAGTTTTCACAAGCAATCAATCACATCAAACAAGCAACTATGTATGTTTTATTCAAGAAATAATGAGGTAGGTAACTGACAAATAAGGTGAGTAACATGAATATTGATCATATTCTGGTGAGAAAAAGCCTGCAGACGTCAAATTAATATGAAAATAACATGTCATTCTAACGTACCTACCTAATGCTAAGCAATGTATGTAACCTTCATTGACTTCCGCATTGTAACTGATAAGAAAAGTTAGAAATGTAAGTTTCAAGAATAAGGTATTATAATATACTGCCCTGTTGGTCTGGTAATAATAGGGGTTAAAGTATGAAATTGCCGATTTGTGCTGAAAAATTGAAATTTGTTTTATTTTTAATTAACATCTTTATTTAATCAAAATATCAACCATTATTATCGATACATTGCTGCCATCTAATGGGTAGGTCATTTATGCCTTTGCGATAGAACTCTAGTGATCTAGATTCTACAAACTGTGTGAAAGCATTTTATACTGCCTCTTGGGAAGATTTTTTTATACTACACCTGATCGGAACAGTAGTCAATATTCCCTGAAAACGAAAAGAGAAAGTTAGTCTTTTCCTTGACCTAAATAAGCGGGAGGAAAAAATGTATGAAAATCCATTTCTAACGTGTTTTAGCGGGAGAGAAAGTTGTATGAATTTTCATTTCTCATGTGTTATCTTATCTATGGCGCGAGCCTGTCAAGGAGTTTTCATATAATTTAAATATGGAATCTCCGTGCCACTGACATCATTTTGTGAAGAATAAAAAAAAAACAAAAGAAGCGCGAAATATTTATAATTAATATGTCAAAATTCTAAGCTGAATTGTGTTTTACATGGTGTCTTACGTTTTGATTTTATTTTATAAATACTTTAAATGTTCCTCACAGGTGTAGTTTAGAGCACTGTGTAGCACTCGGGTGAAAGTCCCATTCCTACCTCGGTAGTAACTAACTAACTGCTCCCTCGCTAGTAATTGGTTCCTTTCCTCCCTCGGTGAACAATCTACTATTTTATCACGTAGAAAATTGTCCAAATCACGAAAAAAATGGTAGTCCTTTGGAGCAAGGTCTGGCGAATACGGAGGGTTTATTTCGAAGTTTGGGTGTTTTCTATGTATAATCATAAGGTCGGTTATACGGAGAGTTTATATAAGCTTAGGTCAATCAATATTAAGTTATTGTATTCCGGTCTGGGGAGGTACTTACAAAACAACTCTGCTGCAATTAGAACGAGCTCAAAGGTTACTACTGAAAATAATGAATTTTAGACCCTTCGATCACAAATAGTACTTTTATTGATCGAAGTTTAGACCGCTAATGTATCCCACCAAGTATGAGGAATGTCAGGTTTTATCAGTGAGGCAGTTGTTCATACCTAATACAATACTTCGGAAACACACGCAACTCTCGATAAATCCTGACATTGTAAAAAAAAGACAAGGTACCATGGTTTGTCAACCATGGTACCTTGTCTTTTTTTTACCTTGTTACCGGGTTTATCCCTTTTAACCGACTTCAAAAAAGGAGGAGATTCTCAATTCGACTTATTTTTTTATGTTTGTTACATCAGAACTTTCGATTGGGTGAAACGATTTTGATAATTATTTTTTTATTTGAAAGCTGGTGCCTCCCATGTGGTCCTATGATTAGGAAACCAGGATCTTCGAATAGAACTCCTAAACAGTTTTTCTTTGAAGTCGGTTTTTTTTCTTAAATTTATTTATTATTTTACAACGTTTTATATTGTGTTACGTTTTTAGAAAACATAAAACTCTAGATTTAGTTACTATTTCAATTAGATTTGAAATGGTTCGATTCCCACAAAGGACAATAATTATACGAGTGATTACGCGATCGTTTGTTCCGTGTACAACACAACACATGTAGGTATTTACTTATATTTGCAAACTTCTTTTTCATAGCCTATTCCTAAGATTATTTGTATTGATTATAATATGTATATTTTACTAGTTCAGGGTTTGCTTGGATTGAATGGCATTGGACCTCTGTAACTCCGAGAGTGAACTGAATTTAAATATTTAACTAGTTGTACTAACAACTATATGTGAGGTCACTAAATTCCTAATAACGACTGCCATAGAAGTTAATGTACACCGGGTGTATTTACATATTTACAACTTACATATTTACAGCTTTTGCTAGCGGTTCCGCCCGTGTGTATGTCGGTTCCATTTATCTCTGTACTAAAATTCATCAAAATCGGTTCAGCGGTTTAGCCGCGAAAACGTAACAAACAGACAGTTACTTTCGCATTTATAATATAACTAGCTTTCGCCCGCGGCTCCGCCTGCGTGTATGTCGGTTATCGCAGTAAAAAGTAGCCTATGTCCTTTCCCAAGTTCAGTTCTATCTTCATACCAAATTTCATCAAAATCGGTACAGCGGTTTAGGCGTGAAAGCTTAACAGACAGACAGAGTTACTTTCGCATTTGTAGGGATTATTAGGGATATGTATGTTTGTACTTGGAAATATTATACATGTTTATTAGCAGTCTGCTTAGAATAGCAAGGGCACTGCTTTGAATAATTTGGAATCAGATATGAATGTGTGAAATGTTTGAAGTCATTATTTTTATATTCTTTAAACTTTTGGTTGTACGGAAAAGGAAAATGGGTAATGAAATAAAATGTTAACTTCATTCAATACAATGGTCCATATATTTTCATAAAGATTAAATCACAATGCATTAAGTAGTTTATTTATTTTACACGTTTTCATAGACAGAGTATTTAACGGTGAATATCATAATTATTTTACAATAAACTATAAGTACTGATTCAATTTATATAGGTATTTAAAACATTTGAGTTGAAACAGTTGTGAAATGGTGCAGATATCCTGTTTTGATTTGAATGTATTTAAATAGACATTAAAATGGAATGGATCATTTAAAAAACAATATTATTCGAAATTTAAATCCATATAGAAATACTTTTTTTTTAAATTATGTGTTGTTTTAGGATCTGATAACAATGTATACCTACATATATAAAAAGACTTAGTCGAACTGTAATAAACTTGACAATCTTGACATATTGACTAAAGTGTTTTTTTTAAACTGGCCTTTTTTTGTATGTATGTGACACCTACTTTTACTAATCTAACACTTGATTTTATTGGTCAAATTTGAGATTCACTTGGTAAATCTTGCCCAGAGGATATTATTTTCTATTATCATATTATTATTTAGTTTCATCGAAAATTCGCATCAGAATCTGCGCAAAGTTACTAATTGATTATAAGATGTTCGCTAATTCAAAAAACTATCGTAGTATGATATTTTTATTAAATGTTAATTCGAGACGTGAAATACTATAGTTCCGAAAATAAAAAAAAGCATTTTTTTTAAACTAGTAGGTATATTGCCAAAAACAAAGGAATGAATAAGGCGTAAAAACAGTAAATCGATCAATCAAACTAATAACTGTTTTGGTAGATTCGTATGTCTTCAAATTTTTTCAAAATTTTTTTGAAAGTGGCAACATTTTTTTTTCAACCCAATAGGAAGGATAGTATAATTTGTCTATATTTTCTCTTTTAGTGATACATACATACTCCATCTCGAAAATGCATTCCCGACGAAAATTAAGTTCTAAAATAACTTGCACCAACAATTTGTGAAATTATAGGTAACTAACAACATTAAAATATTGAGATTACACATTATCATTTAAAATATGATTAAAATTTACTTTACAAGCGAATTTAATATCATCAATTTGCGATATTTGGTTTCAAATCAATTTTCCGATGGAGGAAAATATTTAAAATATTCACATGGAGTGTCTTTTGATTTAATTTTTAATTGCCAGAAACAGGCAAGGCCATAATTAAACATCTATAGTTATTATTAAATATTTAATTAAAATACAACACACATTATAAATTATTAATTGCATGAAACGGGGATTGCATTCAAATGTTATTTATCTTATTTAAATTACTTAATATAAACACTCCATGTAAATAATTAAGCTAAGTACATTTAAAATTGTGATGATCATTTACATTAATAGTCAACAACTCAGCTATTTACAATCAGACTTTTATAATACACATACAACAGTATTTTTCCATACAACATTCTTCTCTTCATACATTTCTCATGTTGAGAAAATGAGAAAAAATATTTTAAAATAATTGAATACACGAATTATTATTGTATTTATATATGTATATATACTCGTAATTAAATACTATGTTCCTGAACACAGGACAGGTACGGTTATAATGTATGTTATATTTGATTATTATTTTTATTTATTTATATAATATGACTAGTGATATGTAACGATAACTTTACATATGGTATGGTAAGACAGAATATTCTATATACTCAATTATTAAACAACGAGATTTCTTGATATTTATATTATTTAATTATTAAATGTTTAATTTGAGTTATAATTATTTTATATTTACAATGCACCGAGGGATAAACCTAACTAATATTTAATGTCTAACTAAAGTTTCAAAAAAATCAGGCTTTTTGGTAGATCCCTTTTTGGGGATTAAGGTTTAGTACTAACTTGTATTGTAGAGGTAGGTAGAAAATAATATAATCTAGTAAAAATAATTTATTATGCAGCAAATTCTATTATATTTGATATATTATTATGAATTTGACAATAAAATTTATTTACAACACTTACAAAGAACAAATTTTATTTTTATAGTTTTTTTCATTGCAACATTACACAGATGATGTCAGATCCGGTGTTTCCATAACACAATTATATTATATATGTATAATTTTGGTCTAATATTTAAGAATGTTGTACGAGACATATTTATTTTCCTTATACTATACAATTTTTATTTCTTTAAATATAATATATATCTAAGTTTGATATTGCTAAAATATAACTTGATAATTTCAAAATATCATATATCAGATTACACAAATTCTAGGATGAAATTTTTATTTATTATCAGAAAAATATATATGTTATACATAAACATACATATATCATAAATATCAGTATAACATAAATAAATACTATATAAAAGTTACGAGTATTAACGTTATTTTGTTCATTAAAAATAACGGTTTCACAATGAAACGATACATTAATAACTACAACGAGCTGCCAATCCATTCCAATTCCAAATTGGAATTTTTATATTTACAGAGACGTTGGAAAACGTCGACTTAAGTTGGCCACGTGACCGACTTAAGTGGAATGCTTGGATCATACATTTGATTCGGGTCCTTCTGTGTTGTGCTTGAACGAAGCCCTTATTCTAGCAAGGTATAGAGCGCAGATATGGCCGTAGCACTTGTTGTACCATTCTGGAGTACGGCCCCTGAAATGTAAAAATAAATTGTAGGTTTTTGTACCAAATTCTTTTATCTTGTTCATCGAGGCCAAGTTATGAGATAGATGAATAATAGAGTGGTTCTACTGGTGCAGGAAAATGATAGCAGTATATGTAGTTCAGGGCATTTGAATTTTATCATATGCAATGTCTAAATTGTATTTAAATAGAGGAAGGTTTGGTATTTTGTACGAAAATAAAAATATATTTTGTAAATAATAAATTCTAAAGTAATTCCTCTTTCTTCCAAAAGAAATTTTAAATAAATATACATATAAGTTACTGAAGTGAATGCGGATGAGTTCTATGACTTAAGCATTATTATCAGGAATATTCGTATTTTTTTCTACTTGATGTAAAAATCCATTTAGTTTTTTTAAAAGATTTTATCAAAACAATTATACCCCTTAACTATCTCAGAACGATTTCATAATACATAAGAAACCCAAAAATAACATAGGTTATCAATATTTGATGTAACGGCTACCTTAATATCATCATCATCGTCATCAGCCTACCGCAGTCCACTGCTGGACATAGGCCTCTCCCACTATTATATATTTCATAGCGCTTCTCGCATCTACACACCACCCTAATATAAAGATAACAATTGCAGTAAACTTACATAGTGTCAACCCTAGCGAGGTGGACCAGTCGCGAGCGGCCTTTACCGGCGGGCTGTGCGAGGTATCGGGAGGCGAGGACCACGCCGCGCGCGCCCACTCCTGGCGGCGCTGCGCTGTGAGCCACCGAAGTCTCCGCCACCGCGCACCAGCCGCCGCCACCTCCTCCGCCCCCGCCCTGCTGCCACGACCTGAATGTAACGTAGACAGAATAATTAAAAAAACTGCAACTAACAGTTCATAAAGACAACTCACGTACTTCGAATAAATTATGAGTTACGGGGTACTTTACAAATAAAATTTGACTGCACGGTTGGCCTAGTGGTTTAAGCGGTCGCCACGCCACTTTCTACTGCGCCAAGTATCGTATGTTAAAATCCCACGTGGGATAACTTTGTCTGATTTACAAATTGTTGTTCTGAGTCATGGTATTCTTTGTGTACGTTTCATATATGTTTGTAACGTCCCCGCGTCACAGGAATTTGTATTTCTAATGCGGGAGTTGTCTTGAAAGAGAAAAAAAAAACAAAAAAAAAAAAAGCGGGGACAAATAATATAAACCCAGAACAATAGTTTAAAGATCACACAAAGTATTGTGTCAAGGTCGAACCAAATGTTTGTATGATTTGCCAATATTTGTCACGGTTTGGTTATTTTCTATGTTACAAAAAAAAGTATGTAAGTATGTATATAAATCAGTTGTAGTACCCATAATACATGCTCCCGTTAGTTTTGGGATTAGATGTTCGAAATATTATTATTATTACGGTGGGATCGTACCGGACAATACTTCGGATGAGTAAAAACTGCGAACCGGCTACTTAAACCACTAAGTTATCATTGCAGTTAAATGATGTTACACGTAACATTAATTTTATCATCATCCATCACCGTACACTGCAGAACGAAGGTCTCCCCAAGCAATAATGTATTTAAAAAAAATGTAACCAATGATACCGCTAGACAATGGCATTGGAACAATCAACTTGTACCCATAAAATTATTATCTACTAAGACATGTCTCCCTTGAACGAAACTATGCGTTATTTAAACCTTGACTAACATTTCATACGAATATATTAGTTAAATACTCAGATGGCTCCGAAATCATTAACAAATTAATTGAATAGACCTACTTTTGTTAGGTCCACTCGACTACTTTCCTAAAAACACTTTATTGGAAACTAAAAGAAAACAAACATTATCATATGGCCTCTGGTCTGGGGCCCTCAGAGTTATAATAATAAACTCTTTTGCAAAAGAAACGGGCACTTAAGCAAAGAACTATTTTATAGTTACTATTTGTTTGTTTGACAATTTTAGGTATTGTTATCCTCAGAATTTTATAAATTAATTAGGAAGGATTAGTTTTCATCAGTTTTATCTCAACATTTTGATTAAATTATTGAGAAATAATGTTTAAGCTCAAAACACTATTATTGTACCTGCTCGCTAAATAAAAATGAAACGCGTTAATTTCTTTGTTTTTATTGAATACATTAAAAGCAGATAAAAGTTTAGTATTGAGTGTGACCCCCTCTTGCTAAAATCACGGCTTGCATTCGTCTGGGCATGCTAGTGAGTATTTCTTTTATGGTTTCTTGGAGAAAACGTTCCCACTCCGCGTTAATCACCTTCTTTAGCTCTCTGATGGTCTGCGGAGCCAGCTGCACGGATCTCACTCGTCGCTTCAGAACGTCCCTGACATGCTCTATGGGATTGAGGTCCGGACTTCTAGAAGGCCAGTCCAAACGGCGAATTCCGACTTCTAGCATATACGATTCCACATCTCCAAACCGGTGGGCGCGAGCGTTGTCGTCCAAGAGCGGTTAAATAGGGTTGTGCTTAAGGAATTAGAACTTCCGTTATGTATCGGTGTCCAGTCAGTGTACCGTTTTCGATGAAGACTAACTCCGTACGATCCATAGAATTTATTCCTCCCTAAAACATTACAGAGCCCCCTCCATAAGGTGTGATTTCTTCAAAACATGCCTCTGCAAAGCGTTCTCCTCATCTACGTAGCACTCGCCGACGTCGGTCTTCACCATGCAGAGATATCCTGGCTTCATCGGAGAACAATACCCTATCCCAGTCTTCATGAGTCCATGACTCACAATTTCGAGCGAAGCTAAGCCTGGCAACTCGATGTCCACGGAGTAATTTAGGGATGCGTGCCGGGCGATGACTGTGTATATTAGCAGCGAAAAGCCTCCTCCTGACCGTCCATAGACTAATTTGCATATTTCTTACTTCTTCGAGTATGTACTTGATGTCCACATAAGAAGATTTGCGATTTCTGAACGCTTAACTAACTAGAAAACGATCATCCCGTGGTTCGGTACATGTCTTTCTGCCAGAACCAGGCCTTCTCTTGACGGAACCGGTCTCTTGATAGCGCTGCCAGGTCCTTTGAACTGTCGACCGACTCACATTTAGCCTCTGAGCCACGAAGCATTGGCTGCAACCTTCTTCAAGCAGCGCAATAATTTTGCTTGCTTTTATCACTTTATTTTTTACACTTTACTTTATTTTATTAAACGCTAAAAAGCAATAACAATACTTTTAAATGTCAAGGACATCAGATAATTTAATAAAAATTCACAAAAAGTTAATTCAGTCTACTTAATTTAAATAAGTCGATATAAACTATAAGGAATTCGCGCCACAAAATGTAGTTAAAAGTTTTTTTCTTTGAAAACCAGGCTCAGTACAAAATTTGAATTTGGAAGGTACTCTTATAAACATTATGGCACTTTTATAACTGGCCAGTAACATGTTTAAATGATTAAATCATTTTTGGTATTTTATTTTTTTCAGCCAGGAAGAAAATCGAAACCGCCCGTTTTTTGCAAATGAGTGTATAATATTCAAACCATGTATTGTGACCATGTTCTTCATGAATAAGTATCGTATAATGTCTTAGGTAACAGAAGATTTAGCTTCTTATAACCATAATGTTATATTTAACTATATTAATATCTCTTTACTTGTTACAATAAATAAAGTTTTCGGACATCTTACACATTTAGTCTCAAACAAGCAAAGCTTGTATTATGGGTACTAGACAACTGATATAAATACATAAACTTACTTTTTTTGTATGTACATATATATTGTACATAGAAAACACTGAAACACCCGGGAATGGAACCGGTAATTAAGAGTAATTCATATATTTTAGTATCGTCGACGTGGCATTCCAATTATTTTACTTTATAAGGTTCTATCAAAATAGAGCCAATAAATTTAACTTACCGTAAAACGCAGTAATCTCGGGACGGCAGATTGATGCTAGACGCAGTTATGTACTGAAACACTTCGGCGTTGGTCCCCAACTTCTCCGCCACTCTCCACTTCACTAAGGAATCGTCCCATATATGTCGCTCGCGGAGTATCCTGAAATATAAATATGTTTTATAAAAAATCAAGCATATCGAGTAAAGCAGAAACAGTAAAATGGTAAACTCATTATCTTTTTACTAGCTCTCACTAGCTTTTATTATTCCCAAGTTTATTTGGGGTCTGCTACTAGTTCAGTCGGTGATACCTAAATATCCGTTTTTCCCTGTATCCACCGTCATTAAAAGCAAACTGAATTCGAAGGTCGAGCTGATCTTTCGATCGGCAGTCGCATACGCTAACTACTAGACTAACAAGACAATAAAGTAGTTGACTGTATATAATAATATAATATATGTTGTAAGGACTCCTAAACTTCTAGATGATATTCTTCTTCTCAATTTCAGGGCCAAGCCCTTATCGGTGGAACAATCTCCACTCCTATCTATTTTTATTTAGATGATATATTATTTCCAAATTTATATTCTAAACATACCTTTGCATAACCTCCTGCGGCGGCGCTTCCACATCCGTAGTAGCTCTCCATAGCCTGAGAGGATGACCATCACCCACTTTTTTACAACAGAGTTCTACATGGGGAGCGGCCCCCGAAACAGACATCCATCCTCGAGTTCTGCAATCATAAACAGGCAATTTAATATTGGATTCATTTCGTTTCTAAAATTTCACTAATAAGCTGAAAACTAGTTAAAACTTTTGAGCATGCGTGTTGTTCACATGAAAATGCATTAAACGACGAAAATTTAACAGTCGTTCTCACATTATAGACAAAAATTAAATTGGCTTTACTACCTTGATGATATGATTATACAAACTTGAATATTAATTGAGCATTGGTATGCAATGGATCTGAACAGCCAATTATTAATGAGCAATGAACATTTTATTTATTAGAGCCTTTTAATCCTAACATTGCGAGTGACGCATTCCAATTATTTTGTACTTAAGCTTCCCTTTCTTAATTATAAAGTAAATAGTTTGTTAATCATAATAATTAAAACAGAATTACGTGAAGCAACATTGATAGTATAAAAGGAATTGAAAACACTACAGAACACCTAAGTGGCCATGACAGGAGTACTAATGGATGTGACGTGATCTATGGTGTCGATGGAAATTACTTAGAACTTTATCTGTTTCTTACTGAAGAATCATTTGGCAAATATACATTTTTGGAAAAACTGATGAACATTATGTCACAAAACAATGTACGTAAATGCGTAGAAATATTGGTAACAAGCCAATTTATAATCTCTTTTTCTCATTTTAAATTATATACAATCTGTTACTAAAATATAACCAAAAAGTAAACGAAGATATTTTCAAAAGATCAAATATTTCAAATATTAATTCTATGATTTTTGAAAAATTACGAAGTAACAAGTTGTTTTGGTTCTAATGAACTTTTTCTTTGTTTTAACCTTCTTGCTAAGTATCGTCGCTATTGTTTTACATTATATATACATATTTGTTAAGTATTTCATTTGAAATAATCATGATTTTAAAACAGATGTTGAGCAGAAAATTTCAAAACAAGGATTGAATAATGGGTCATTCAAAATGACGTCAAAAATGCAATGATAAATATTAGTAAGTCAAACAATAATACAAAAGCATTTTTAGAATTCCTAATTTCTGTCTTCAGTAAGAAACAGATAATTTCTACATCGATGATGTAACAAAATCTATGGTCAACGCGCTAACATCGATGTCTCACCTCTTTCCTGATCGGCCACTGACTCTAAAAAAGCATGAAAAAAGTTAGAGTCTAAACAATAATTTACAAAAAGAGAATATTGAAGAAGATGTTGAGAGAATCTACGAACAATTTTCAGAGTTTAGATATTGGAGGGTAGAAGAAAATTATTTTTTTAAACTTACTTTTCTTTGGCTTCTTTGAGTAAAGCTTTTATGCAGGCTTGCTGGAAACCTTTCCAGTCTTGATTAAAATCTGCGCCTAATTCTTCTAAGGCCACCTGAAAATGAGATTTTTAGTTAATTTTAGGAACTCGTGTGTGTAGTTAGTCTCTCATTGTCAACATGCTTCGAAACCACTTGACGATTAACTAAGAATTTGGCTCCTCTTGTATATTTTCTTTCTAACTTTGGAACCATTTTTCCTATTCTAATTTACTCCTTTTAATTGTAGAAATAATTTAGGGCTTCATACAAATAATTTATCGGATGATTGAGACATATTTTTTTGCAAATTTTCAAAGTGATAGAGTCACACTCTGCCTGATGGAAAGCATGAGTACAATCCAAGAGTGATAGTCACAATACTCATTGTGAATACACATAATGAAGCATGGTGACCCATACTATGGCGGCCTTTTAAGATGCTTCTGTATCATTTAAATACATATTTTTCAATTACTTTATCTTCCGATAATTTACATAATTCAATTTTATACTTAGTGATAATAAGTATTACCCTCCTTCTGACAAGTTCAGTAAAAATAAACTGTCTGTTTGACTATGCAAATGTTACATAATAATAAAAGAAATATTAAACTTACACTTACCGGCACACTTTCTTCAAAATAATTAAATTTACATCGTGCCAACATATCAGCCGGAGCTAGGAACAACTGGTGGTGTTTCTGTATTAGAAGTAATAGGCACGCGTGCGCCGCTCGACTCTCGCTTATCTGACGCTGGTCCGCTACACTTTCTATAACCATCCTGGAAATATTATACATTACGCTTTTTAATGGTTTTTACCAAAAGGAGTAAGTATATAATGGACTTTTTCATGAGTTGCTACCAAAATGACTACCCGATGGAAAGTATTAATAAAATCCAAGAGTGGTGTTGACGGTGGACTACCATCCTTATTACGAATTTGAACAATGCAGAATAAAGACCTGACATGGCGGCCTAGAAACATGTTTTTTCATGTTTCACTTAAATGACCCGGGATAATAGTGGGGCGGAAATACGTGCGCTTTGTGTAGATATTTAAAATATATTGACTTTTTTATATCAAAAGGGTGATTATAACATAACTCTGTCTAAATAAACAAATATAATTATCATCCAAGAGTAGGGTAACCATTCTCATTGTGAATACAGACAATGTAGCATGGTAACACTATGGCGGCTCAGTGAGATACTTCTGCATCATTAAGCCTTCGGTTTCATATTCATCAACGAAATACGACAACACAAATGCTGTCATTTCGCATCGCGTCGAGCCGACCCATTCGCGCTGAAATCACCGTGGCTATATTACATATACTTATAGGAGCCTTGCAGACGGATAGTGAGTACTTCTTAAAAGTTAAAGAACATTTATCTCATACTTAAATAAATGCCAACGTTGTCGCAGTTATAATGAATAGTAAAAAAACGAAAGAAACACTAAAACAATGTTAAATACCTGTTAGAATTCCCTTCTTTTGTGCTACCAGTTTGAGGAGGTGCGTGATGTAACCTCAACAATGTAGGAGCTAAGCAGACAGCCAAATTGGATGCCGTCATTTGGTTAACTGCCGAATGTTCTGCCACCTAGAAAAACATGTATTTTATAGTACTCAAATTTAGTAGAATATAATATATAATTTACACGGTTAAGTTTCAAAAACTTTTCTCTTAACCTGAGTACTACATGAATTCATTATTATGCTATAATCTAGGACAGGAGAATATTATATTGACGTACTACTGTAAGAAGTGCTCCAGTCGCAAGGATACTTTCAATCTTTCGATTTAGATAGTGACAAAAAAAAAGAAATGGTTGAACAGTGAATTGACTTCAAATTTCAGCTTACAATAACACTTGCGGTTAACTTGTTTTGTCTTCAGTTGTACTAGTATTTGGTGCGGGCATAGATAAATAGATAGAAAACTCAAGCGGAGTGACAACAATATAGTAATGACAGTTATGTAGTGTACAAAGGGCGGTCTTATTGTCTAAGGCAATCGCATAAAAAGGCATACACTTACATCAGCTAGGAATATTAATAGAGACTGCAGAGCCTCTAAATGTTCCTCAGGTAACAGCAGTAAGGCACATTGCACCGCATCTGGCCTTAAAGGTTCAGGAACATCTGAGGAAATATACGGGATCTCATTACATTTATTCAAAACTGGCAGTTACTTTAAAGGTTCACTTCTACTTCCACATACAGTACAAGCGAAATGTATATAACTTCGGAGTAACGAACAACACGAAATAACTATAATACTAATCCTACATCGCGATATAGGAGTTCTCGCACTGATTGGACCGTGATCCGTCAGGCACGATCACATCGCCTGGTCGGAGGATCTTCCTTTTGTTACCAGGGTACATATTAACCAGGGTACAAAAGTATATTTCTGCATAGATACACTCCGAACTAATAGCAACACATAAATATTTGTTTTTGTTGGTTGAAGTTATGCCTGGCTTGGATATCTGATTTAATTTATCGAGTTTGTAAGTTTTCAGTAAACACGCAGTGTCCAAAAACTTTAAAAGGAAGAATTAATGCAAAACTAATAGTATTGTTATACTTACGTTGAAATATTGCAATAAACGTTTCACTAAGCTTATTAGTCAGTAATGCATCAGGCAATTCCCTAAAGTATTGCTTCACCATGTCCGCAACGTCATGTGCCTGAGCTCCATCGAAGTTGAGACTGGACTGGTTTGGTTCTATCGTGTTTATATTCTCTATTGCAAAGGATGCATTAGCTGAACCAGCAGCTTCCACTGTGGTACGGAGTTTTGCTATTCGAGATTTCACGCCTGCTTTTCTAAAGATGCCCATCTGTAAAAACGTGGTCTAGTAAATTGAAAATTTTTGAATGTTTATCAGGTTAAAATTTTTTTTTGGCTGAACCAGGTGCTTAAATAGAATCAGATACGACACTACGAGAATCTATACTAAAAGTTCGTCAAGAAAAAAGATTTAAAATTACAATTACTAATATTATAAAAGCGAAAGTAACTCTGTCTGTCTTTTACGCTTTCACGCCTAAACCACTGTACCGATTTTGATGAAATTTGTTATGAAGATGGAACTGAACTTGGGAAAATACATAGGATACTTTTTGTCGTGAAAATAAAGGTAGAAGGGTTTGAAATAGGGGACGAAAGTTTGTGTCGAAGTTCCTTATTATCAAACATTAAATCATGTAAGATTGTTTAATCTACCCTTACCATGTCGCGCGATATAAACGAATTCCACGCGGGCGAAGCCGCTGGTGGAAATCTAGTATCTATTATATTTTCTGTGTTATCTGCGTATATTTTGTAGTGCATCCTTACATCATCCTTTTCAGATAATTCCCCAATTTTATTTTTCTAACATTTTATGCGGAGGGATGAGGAAAATGTGGCCAGGAAAATGTAGGAGATGCAAGTTGAAGGGTACAAGTAAAGAGGAAGACCAAAGAAAAGGTGAATGGATTGTGTGAAAGAAGATATGGCTAACCATATCTTCTTTCACACACAGAGAAGAAAGTTAACAGTAAAATGACGAGTAATAGAGTAGAATAGAATGAAAATATACTGCGCTGACCCCAAATAAAATTGGGATAAGCGTGGGCAAATTATGATGACGAAAATTATGTTTTTTTTTAAAATAGTAAAATGTTAGTGTAAAGCATTTGTTATTTTACATATTTTATTACCTGATCCAAAGCGTTATTCTTGAGCCAATTCAAAGCACACTGAATTGGTTTCGGGAGTGCGTGACCTGTCCTTTGTAAGGATACAGTAAGCGGCACTCCGAAAACTGTCTTATCTGAAACAAAGTATTTTAATGTTATTATCTTTAAGGTTTTTAGTTATTTTTCATCGAGTGATTGAGGTTCAAATAATCAGTCTGTAATAGACCCTTGCATTTCATTAGAAATAAGGTTTTGGCTAATGGGTATGAAGCCTTCTTGCCTTTTTATTTTGCAGTGATTTTATCTTTTGTGTGAGCTTCCTTCCGATTGCTTCCTCATTTGTGAGCGATTGAGTTTGTGTGTTTAATTTTTAGATATTTTTTTTCTACACCAGGGTTTACAAATACTACACACTCATAAACCTAACAAAAAGTGTGAGGCTTAAAGGAGCCATTATTGCTTAGAGTATTTTTTTCCAGGCCACCTTCATTTATTTATTTATTACTAATATAATATTAAATAAGAAGAGGTACAATAAGTTTATATTACCTATCGTATAGTACTTTATCTAATTTAGCAATAATACTTTCAACAATGTTCCCAGTGTAATTGAGTACCATTAGAATAAAGATTATCAAAGTTATTCCAACTTTCAAAGTAGCTGTAATCCTTAGATTAAATCGAAAAACTTTGCCAGTTGATTTTGAGAGAGAACCTGAACGTTTTAACAAAGTTATTGTTTCACTATTTCTTAGATGTAATTGACGAAAATAATATGAAATCGTTATGGTGAGTAAAATGACAATATCAGATCAAATCAAAAGCCCCTAGTGTTCCATTGCTGGGCTCCTGTTTCCTTTCAGGTTACGTAGCCACAATGTGTCTTGCCAGTCCCCAATCCACACTTAGCCAGCGTGGGGACGTTTAAGGACTGGCAAGACACATTGTGGCTACGTAATCTTGCCGTTGAGTGTTTTCAAGCCGTCTTAAGGCCTCCAACTAAGCTTCACGATTGCTATCTTATGATAACAACCGGGACCGACTGCTTAACGTGACCTCCGGAATCATGGAAACGCATATCTAGGTCAGATCGCGCCGTCGATGCTTGCCCTCGGTGATTGCTTTCAATCACCTAAAGCCACTCTGTTATGAGTGATTCGAATTGAACTACAAGACCTTAATGAAAAATTAAATGTAATTATCAAACAGGTTTATTGCTTACAAAAATCAACACCAAAGTATATGTAAATTAATTATCTCGACAAACAAGTTCAATTCATTATAAACTTACAAATGAAAATAACTACAAATAAATTATATACTTGTAATTTATTACTTAGAAATTCGCCGTGTGGTGTTGGGTACGAATAGCTCACTTTAACATGCTGCTGAGCACATTACCATCTTACAGCGATCGTCAACCCGATTGGAAACTGTAATCATTGCAAACATTCAAGGAGGGCCAATTTACTCTCTCTTTCGGTTGAGATGATGGTATTTTCTTTAATTTTCGACTAAGACCGTTATTATGTACAGAAAACTGTTTTTCGTTTATCTATATCTTTGTGGTATTATTGACAGTTTGACGTAATCCCTTTGCTGAAAGTTCTCGCTACGAATTCTATTCCACCAATACTGGTCTTAATAGATGCGTTTTAAAAGAAAATTAACTTACCTTTATAATCCGGTGTTTTGATTTTTCGAATTAGCTTTGGTAGCTCCCAATTCCATCCAGATTTATGGGAAGGGCAGTATCGCTCCATACACGCTGTGAGCCGGAGTAAAGCAAGTTTGCGTAGAATATGGAGTTGGCCACAGGATAGAGACGACATTGGTCGTGACACTGAAAGAACGTCCAAGGTTAAAAAACCGATGTATTGGATATAAGCAGTACGTATATTTGATCCATTCGGGACATTTAGTCTTGTGGTGGTCGGAAGAGTGGAACAGTACAAACCCATTACGACCGTAAGAGAATGGGAAGACATGGGACTCGTAAGAGGCATAAAATCTGAAGGTTCCGTATATCAGAGAAAAGATAACGGAGTTTTCTGGAATGCTTCATCAACTGCGTTCGCATACCCGCTTTTTTACTTGAAGCTTGAAGCCTACCAAAGTGACTCTACTCTGCCTGATGGAAAGCATGAGTAGAATCTAGGAGTAGGAGTCACCATCCTCATTGTGAGTTCATAGTGATTCTAGATATTCATGTGTGAATTTCCAGAATGTACTAGAATCAAGTTTTAATCTCTAAATCTAGGAACTTACAATAAGAATCAGGATCCTTTTGGTTAGGCGAAGGTTGTAGAGTATTATTCGCCTTAGGGCCACCGTTCAAAGTGCTTGTCCTAAATGAATACCATCGCTGGATGTTGTTCCTGTAACAGAGATGATAAAGTCAGTAGGTCTATCTATATCTATCATAGATAAGTTACACGAAGACATAAAACAAATGGTGGGTGTTAGCATATGATTTTGTATTGACTGGGAATTAAACTACACGACTTTGAATTCAGGAGTTAGGTACACAGAGCACTGAACCAGCGGTCCCGCCACGGTGTTATTAAAGTAAGACTTTTGTACTTGTTTACTTTACTATTGTACTGGTTCAAAATAAATCTTAATACGATATTTACTTTTTGGTTTTATTATCGAGGCTGTCGTCATCATCATCGTTATCTCCGTCATGTGATCTGGATCCTGCCGAGTTAGGGCTGCTGTCCAACTCTGAACTCCGTGATGCAGATTTGTCTCGCTTCAGACTCCTGTCTCGAAACCTGGGAAACGGTGCAGTCATTTTAGTTATCATAAAAATTGATATAAAGAGTAATGTATAATAGAAATTATAAATTTGTATAGTTGCTGATTACTGAGTCCATTATGATATGTAATTTCGAAATTAGAAATATTAATATCATTTATCTTTTGTTTGCATTTTCGTCTATTCAAAATTAGACTGTAAGAAAATAACTGAAGAAAATATTTGATAATTGAAAGGAATAAAATGTTTGTACTTCCACTACTACTAGCGCGATGTTATACAGCAATCCTTGATTAACAAGCTACACAACACTACATTTTCTATTCGAAATATTAGTTCCTGATATTAGCACATTCAACCAGACAAACTATTCAATTTCGTTATATAAGTGTAAAATATGGAAATACGAACTCATTTATCTGTTTTGTACGCATTCAGTTCGACAGTTGTTTTTTCCGATTAAGACACACACAAGCACATCACAGGTTGTACCAAAAATATGAACAATAAAACTCTAAAACATAATTCACAGTAATATTGACGCACACAACCACATCCCATTATGCTACGAACGTAATAATTCAAGCTACTTTGAGTATTAGAAAAACAATAAGTTATTCGGCTAACATTAGTGGGTGTGTGGTACATTACGGTACCCGTTTAGCACTAATGGGTTCTGGAGTAATTACTTTTGTTATTATAACTTTCAAATTTGGTCGATAGTTATCTTTAGGTTCGGGTCGTAGTCAAATATTTTAGGAATCAGAATTCATATTTCAATGAGAAGAAATTTTTTGTTGAAAATGGTGTGCGCGAATTGGAGTTACTCCTTTCGAAATAACGTGAATGAGCATTAACTGAAAGGAACGTGTCACTTTAGCGGTTTCTTATTAGTAATATCGTTTAACATACTGTTAAAATAAACAGCGCTAGATCGCTTTTTTATTAGGGTTAGTTTTCTCACCACCAAAATACTTACTTTTGACCCTCTTTTCCTAAATTCAAAGAGCTCGTCCTTATAGCTTGTCGTCGATGATGTGTGTGACCGGGTGACTTCTGAACCTCTCGGAGTACCTCAGGATCTGGTTTTAGTTCTACTGGTGATGGAGGTTCTACATACACCTGCAAAAAGTAGAACATAAATTATTATAAATGTAAAATAAATGAACCCTCTAAACAACTTACTAACAGAATCGTTTTCAATTTTTATTTGGCGTATATGTATTACAAAATAAAATAATTTAACAAACTAAGCCTGATTTATAAAATTATATTTGAAAAAAAATATAAAACACCTACTTAGAAATAAACACGTCGAAAATATATTATGACTTGTCATGATGTTAAACTAAATTGACAAATATTTAGAATTCAAACAAAAAAAAACGACTTCAAAGAAAAACTATTCCGAGTACCTAAATCACTATAGTTATGCTTATTTGAGAAGTTCTCTCGGTTTCGTCAGGATCCTATCATCAGAGGTGACCAAAGCTTTCAAATAAAAAAAGAATGATCAAATTCGGTTCACTCAATCGAAAGTTATGAGGTAACTTGAAAAAAATAAAGTCGAACTGAGAACCTCCTCCTTTTTTGAAATCGGTTTAAGAACAAGAGGTTGTAAACAGACTCTCTCCAGTTTAATTAAATCTTCAAGGTCTACTCAGCAGGTCAGCTAGTGGAATAGTTATAGACTGTAGTTAGAATTTTATTGTTGCTTCTTACAAGGTCGTGTAAACTATTTCCATTACAGTCTTTGAAACTTCTTGCAGTTTATGGAACTAATTGTATTTAAAGTTATTTGAGATAATAAAGTGTATCAGCAGACCTGTTTGTATGATCTATCCTGATCTGTGTAAATATTTGTTTCGAAGTTTGGGTGTTTTCTATGTATAATATGATATGTACGTATTTACTATAAAGTATATATTTAAATATTTGTTCATTAAAAATTCTCATTGGGGCTTTATTTTTAGAATTTGGTGACTTAGAGGACATTGAGGACAAACGACAATATTCGAGGCATTTACGATATAGATATATCACAAGTCAAGGTTTATTAAAACAGAGAATTTAAATCTTTGTAAAATAATGATGAGCATTTTAAAACTGATAAAAGTGAAATGGTTGACCTAATATTGAACAAACCAATTTAATGGACACTGGGTACTAAACAATTACAGTACAAATAATCATTATGAATTTCTGTATTTATCATAATTATGAAATTATAGGAGCAAAGAAAACATGATCAAATTACAAACACATGAAAAATTTTGAACAAAACTCCGAAATCATAATTATTATGAATAAATCTTTTATTCGAGTAACTCATAGGACTCATTTGAATCAGCACTAACAATTTTCTGCCAAACTATTTTAGTTTAAAATCTTATAATACTATATGTATGTGAATCACTACCACAATTTTATTAGAGATATAAAAAGCCTTGAGCAGAGGTTCACATATACACAGTCAAGTCTATTGACAATGCCGAGTAAAAAGTTATAAATAACTTACTTCAGTATTCTGATGAGTATTGTGTTCTCTATAATAATTATGTCTCCAACTCGCTGGTTGACATTCTGAATCACTTAAAGCACTCGAATCATCGTTCTTGATACCTCTGTGAAACATTCTTTTCGCTCTACCTAATTTGGATTTTGAACTCTTGTTACTAGAACTCATACTGCCATCTGACGCATAGCTGGAACTATCATCTCCAAATGGAGGATGTAAAACAAAAGATTGTTCTAAAGGAGCTATGGGAGAAGGAGGCATCACAGTCATGGGTGATGGAGGTTGAGTTCTAATCGCAGGTGCATGGAGGGGTGAATTATGGAAGTCTGGAAATGGAAATGCTGTGGGAGTTGTAGGTGTCATGTCTATGTAGCTGAGGTCTGCGTATTTGTCTTGCTGTACGTCAAGAAAGTGCGGCGAGGATACGATGACTTCTGTGCGATTTTGTCGTTTTCTTCTCCTCGTTTTAAGTGATTCTACTCTTCGGAGTAAAGCTTTGGCACCATCTCGGAGTCTTTCCGAGCCAGTGCGTCGGAAACGTGTTCCAGTTTCTTCATCATCTTCTTTGTCACTTGGTAACTGTATCATTGTTTGACCTGGTACTGTTAATCTGTAACAAAAAGAGTATTTATATTAATACTAGCTAAAGCCCGGCTCCGCTCAAGGGGTGCAAAAAGTAGTTTACGTCCTGTTCTCAAAACTACTGAATAAACACACAAAATTGCAAATAATTGGCCGAATCAATCAAACCATTTTGAGGAGGAGACGGCAACTAGCATTGTGTTGCGAGAATTCGATATATATATAGAGGTTTTATATAATACACTAAAACATTTTTATATACACATGCATATATATACATATATAACATTTTTATATACATGGTTATGGATGAAAAAATTCAAGTTTCACCACCCAGTATTTACAACATGGGTGTCGTAAAACATCACTCAAAACCCGTTTGGTGCGTGGTATAAGAAGTCATAATCTTCTTTCTAAGGAGAGACCTATGTCCAGCAACGCTCTTAGTACTAAAGGCTCTTGAAGATTTCATTGATGATAAATATGTTTTTGAGTAGCTGTTTTCAATGTATGCCTACAATGTACGAGTATTTAGTCTATTTCATAGTGTTTAAAATCACTTGTAGTTAACAACGATTTAAGATTAATTTTTAACTCCACTTTCAAAATTTCAATGTTGTAACGAATTAATTACTTTAGTGATACATTGTTTCATTAGAAATTCAAAAAACCTATGATATTGTTTTAAGTATTTAATAATGCTGAAATGTTGTCAAGAAAGTACAACGAATTCCGTTTTAAAAGCTTTGTAAGTTATCTCCATAAAAGTTTCTTCAAGCTTGTTATGGTTTCAAAGTTACGACAAATTCAAACTTAGTACAAAGTGCTAAGTTTTATAACTCGACAAATTAATTAATAACAATTTATTTCCATTTAATTAAACAATTAGGTGTTTATTAATAAAAGCTTTCAGTTTTCGAATAATTGTGGCCAAAAAGTTGGTATGGCATCAAATTCAGAGTCAATTTTATCTTTATATAAGTATGTAGAATTTTATTAGGTGTGCAATGGCTTACCAAATAATCGCTACAAAGTTAACCGATTAAACTTGACCGTGTTTATGGTAAAATGAGTACCTATAGCTACTTGTGATATATGAAAGTGTGTGGGCCGTTTTTTAAATCCGATGAAAAATCATACAGTTTTATAATATAAAGCCTTTTAAGTTGTTTTAACATTCACATTCAATGTATTTTCTTATTTTTTTTTTCGAATTTTCTTATTTTGAAGAATAATACACAGACGGAAAATTAAAGGAGTTAACAAAAAAAAAATTTTTTTCATTTTCTTGTAGAGCAGGCACATTGAGTTAAATGTTTTCTTTAAACTATGTTCTTTTAAAATTATGTGGTGACGGATTAAAATATTGATCCCCTATTGATCCCGTGGGTGACGTAAGAGTCTACAAAGTGACAAATTACTCAGAACAAGTATACTGCAAAGCGAAGGAAAACTTGTAATAAACCATATACTAACCCGTCTGGCCAGAGTGGTATAGCAGGGCAAGCTGTTGATGATGACGAGTGATTAAATCTGTTTTTTCATTACTTTGCCATTGCCAAAATAAGTGTTAATTTCTAAAAACATTATTAAGACTACGCTATTATTGCTATTAATACTAATTACCGCGGTGTTTTACAAAGAGAACAAGAAACTAATATATCTAGTCAATTCTCTTTGAGTTTAAATTATAAAACTGTTATTACAAGTTTATTACACTAAAGATCTCACCAATTTCACATTAAAAATGTTCTGAATAACCAGAAAAGGAAATGTAAATACTCGGGTTTCCCTTTAAACAAAACTCTTTATTCAATTACGAAAAAATACTTGGGATAAATTTATTTCAGCTTCTGGTTGACGGATTATGGGCTTTGTGTTGTAACAAAGGGATAAGCTCCCGGACAACATATGAAGAAATAATGAAATTGAAATATATTCTTTTATTTATTGGTGTTTCGTGAACATTAAGAAAGGTCTTTTAAGATATTTGTTTGTTCAGCAATGTTTATAGTTAGGGTTCCTTAGTGTGTAGTTATTAATGTGTTAGCTTTAGGTAGTCATCGTAGTTCAATAGAATTTACTTTGGATAAACGTTATATCGGCGTCGATCCCACAATGCCTAAAAACGAAAGTTTTCAATCAGTGCGTCCTACCAGTCATGATATACGGAGCCGAGACCTGGACACCTACGGTACGGTTGGTCCATAAGCTTAAAGTTGCTCAGTGTGCTATGGAAAGGGTTATGCTCGGTGTTTCTCTGCGGGATCATATCAAGAATTAGGTGATCCGTCAGAGAACTAAGGTCATCGACATAACCCACCGGATGAGCAAGCAGAAGTGAAATTATAAAAAATCATTTTTGTGTAATATTTTTTGGGTACATTTTGACATTGATTTATAAATTATTCCATAAAATATTACTTTAAAACTTAGAACTTTAAAGCTTAAAATATACCTAGGTAGTATAGCTTGCAATCTTTGTTACTAGTACTTAGGTCCAAGGCCGAATTGTTTTTGTTTTTTCTTGGCGCGATATTTTCGTGAACAGATTATGTATGTAGGTATGTACAAGTTTTTCATTAAAGATTTCCCGGTAGGTACACAGTGTGCTAAACAAAGTAGCTTTTTTGTTCGTGAGGTTTGTGAGCTTTTAAATTGAATTTCCTTTGATAGAATGTATACGTGGTATATACTAAATAATGTACAGGAAGCGGTTCGTTTCAAAATTGCCGTCTTATGCTTTTGACTTTCATGTTTCTTTGTCGCTTTTTTGAAGAAAGATTTTAATTTCTTTGTAAAAGAAGTTTTAAGAGGATATCTTGTAGGTAGTATAGTAGTACAGTAATATAGTAATGATATAGAGTAGTTAAGCGCATTGAGGCTATACATTGTTTGAGGGAGTCGTCAAATGAAGATTCTATGTTCGGTTATAGATTTCATGGGTTTGGTTTGATATATTCTTATGTTTAACATTTTTTCATATAACGAAAAGTTTTGAGTACATTTTAGTCCCAACAATAGCTACCTATGATCTTCATAGGCAACAATGCATAAAAATGACTAGAATTCATTGCTCGCTATTTCACAAACATTGGGTGTCCAAATAATTCATATTGAGACCTACTTCGAAATACATTTAAGCATTACCTAGCGAAGACCAGGAGAACTACAAAGTAATTATTAATCCTATATCGCACAAGTAAAAGTTTCACTGAGTATACTAGCTACAGCGTCTTTACATACAATAATAGAGTTGCAATATAATACAGAGACACATTTTTTTTAAATTATTGTGCCTACCAAATTGGTTCTACTCTGCCTGATGAAGTATCAGTAGAATACAAGAGTAGTTGTCATCGTCATCATCAATATCATCATTAGCCTATCGTAGTCCACTGCTGGACATAGGCCTCTCCAATTGCACGCCACTTAGTTCGATCCTCGGCTATTAGTGGTCATCGTACAGATACTCACAAACAAAACACGATATCACAAATGCTGTCATTTGAGGTTGGCCTTCTATTAGAGGGTAGTACTGCCCTGGTCGAGCCGGCCTATCCTACTAATATTATAAACGCTAAAGTTTGTGAGTATGTATGTATGTATGTATGTTTGTTTCTCTTTCACGCAAAAACAACTGAACGAATTGGGGTGAAACTTTACAGTAATATAGCTTCTATATCAGAATCACACATAGGCTACTTTTTACTCCAATAATCGAGATACACGGGCGAAAACTAGGTGATTATAAAAATACATAAATCGTAGATGTCAAAATGTATCACTGTTTATCTCCTGTCAAAACTTTACAGGTTGCTATGCATAACACACTTGCATAGCAACCATAATGATATACGCGGGTAACACCGCGGGGCGCAGCTAGTTAGTAATAAAACCTGCGTGGCTCTACTACTTCACAAACATAATACACTTTTACATTTTATCAGTTAAAAATAAGTCGCAAAAGTTTGTGAGAAGTAATTATTACAGGTGTAACATGCATTACATTAGTTGCTTTTCCGCCTCAAGCTTACACCGCCAAAACCAAACGCCTAGTAATTTTATTGTATTGTTATGTAGAAAGTTCACGTGCCCATCATTACGACAGTATAATTAAAGTTTAAAAACGTTATCTTCGCTGCCTTAACGGAAATGACTCACATTTTACAAGTGCATCGTTTTACGCTGTTGAACTCAATTTTAGAGATCCGTCACCAAATAAAAAAATAGTTTTTGACTATTTTCACACAATATGAATGCCCTGTTTAAAGTAGAAGAGAAACGATTTTTATAGCCTAGGGGAAAACAAGCAGTATGATCACACATAAGGTTCGGCTCTTCCTTCCTAAGCCGAGCAGTCAAAAACTGGAACTCACTAACAGCTCACGAGTTTCCTTCCCACTATGATCCCGGGTCTTTTAAACTGGGCGTAAAAAAGCATCTTACTAAGCCACCATACATTATTATCTGCATTCGTAGCAAATGTGGCCCCCACTCTTGAATTATGCTCTCTATCAGACAGGATAGACTCACTTTGGTAGGCTAAATATATATAATAAAAACATCATGGTAAGTGTCTAACGCCACCGTTCTTCCAATTAAAGTAGGAGATAAACGCCTTTTTATAGCATAGGGGGAAAACAAACGTCATGGTAAGTTTCCACCGCTACCCATAGCCCTCTACTGGACATAGGCATTTGCTTAGAAAGGATTTTTTGGTTGGATTACCACACTGGTCTACCCTACTCTGGGTATAGGCTATTTTTCAAGTTTCCTTTCTTTTTGTAGTTATGTTGTACTGCGTAGTTTGTTCCATTAGTGACCCATGGGATGAATAGGGATGTCTGGACCTTGAATGAGACGATGATTTCTTAATTTGTTCGTTCTTTCTTGTCAGGGCTTGTCCCGTTAGTAGAGGCCACAAAATAAGCAAAATTGTTCGTGTTATTTAATTGCAGAATAAATGATTTCATTTTAATGACACTATTCCACAAATCACATGGTTTGTGTTTAAGTAAATTATATTTCAATTTTTTCGAAATGATCAGAAAATTAATATGTATTCGAATTTGGTGATTTTTTTTTTAAATGATTTAATAATATATAATGATACCTACGGAACGTTCATGCAATTTTCGAACCTGCTTCAATGAAACTGTCAAATTCACACAGTAACAATTAATCTCACAGTAAGTGCTTTCCGCTCTGTATACTAACGCCCTTTATGTGGGGCAGTACTTACAGTACATATCGTTAGGACTATGTCCTATTGACAGCGATTTCTTATAAGTGTTAGCGTTTTAATGGTGCACATCTTACGAGTTTCCTGAAATTGTTTTCAACTACTATACATTATTTTAACTTTTTTAGAAATAAATAATCAATTGTTTTAAATATTTTAATGCTATAAGGGGCAAACGAGGAGAAATATTATTTGACTGCCTTGGTGGCGCATTGGCAGCGTATACGACTGCTATTCTTGAGGTTTCTGGATCGATTCCCGGGTCAGATAAAATGTTTTTTTATGATCTGCAAATATTTGTTTCGAAGTTTGGGTGTTCTCTATAATAAATATGGGTTTACAAAAAAATGTATGCTTACGTATTTATATCAGTTGTCCAGTACCCATAGTAGCAGATCTGCTTAGATTGGGACTAGATGGCGACGAGTTTCAGATGTTAGAAATAACGAAAATAGGAACGTATTCCTACCTAAAAGGCTGGCAATTTGTTCTTACTATTAAGTAACAGGTTGTAAGTACATTCATTGTTGCAGTTTATTACAATTACTGTTCTACTTGACTGTTCACTTCACTTATCGCTTTCCGCGAGCTATGACACCTCGCCCTATCCTAGCCTATCATTACAATGGTTTAGCAATCCAAAATAGAAACGTGATAGGTGAAGGGATTCTACAAATGTAATATAGAACAAATGAACTTAATTATAGTCATTTGTGCCCTTTGCGGGCGTCACTTTGACGTGTTTGCTAAGAGTCCATTATGGAGAATGGTTTTCTTTGAATATAATGGTATCTGTCTGTTGTGAGATAGGATTGTTTTGAGATGATGGTGATATCTAAATATTTGTTTATTATGGTGTTATGAAATAATTATTTAACAAAGTAAACTCAATATGTATTTACAAAAATATTTTGTGCACTTGTGACTCAAAAACTCAAGAAGTTCCGTACAATTGATTTTAAATCAAAATGCGATATACATAAGATTAATTTGAAATACTGTATTTATTCATGTTTAGGGTAAATGCATCTACAATGTGCTATAACGAATGTGGTATAGTTAGTTTTATTACAATTTTGTGACTTATGATTATGTATCACTTTTTTGCTTTAATTCTCATTTTTTTCTTTAATTCTAAAGTTTAGCCGTATAGCAGTTTAGTGTAGCCGTTTAGCCGCAAAAGCGTAACAGACAGATTTACTTTCAAAATAAACATTTTAGTATAAATTTTAAAACTATGTATAAGATTGGTTACGCCTTAGCTATGTCTAAGTAGGTTCACTAACACATCTATGAAATATCTATGGTGTAATTCGGTGAAGCTTTCTTTTCTTTTCTTTAAAGAAAAGATAACTAAGAATATAAATTCCTGTGTCGCGGGGGACTTTACAAATGTACATGGAACGAACGACACAAAGAACACCCAGACTCAGAACAACAATTTCTGAATCACACAAAGTGTTATCCCACGTAGGATTTGAATCTACGACACTTGGCGCAGTAAGAAGCGGCGTGACGAACGCTTAAACCACTAGGCCAACCGTGAAATCGACCAAAAAAAATACTTTTACGATCAGAATATGTCTAGCACTATTACCAACAAGTAAATTTAATACTAGTTTATATTACTACATTTAACTTATCTCATTTTTAAAAAGGAATTTCTACATAACATACTATTGAAAAGCAGTTTCTTTACAGAAAAATAAGCCAATTATTTTTTTATAGTTACAATATCCAATATTTTATTGCTTTTATTTATGTATTTTACCATCAACTATGCAATGAGAGTTCAATAAGAAATTTTGACCAATTATGTCCACATTGTCCTTTTAGTAGTTTAATAAACTGTATACTGCATTTTTTTTAGCCATATTGGTAAATTTTGTTATTCAAACATAATCGAGCGATTCAATTTGTTCATTCAATAAAATAAAAAATTGAAGTCACTTCGTAAATCGGATCCGACTTCTAATGTAAGGTAACTGTAACTGTATTCCCCAGAGATACCTAATAGGTGTCTATAAAGTTAGACCCCTAGAATACTCATTCTTCTACAATCACTCAAAGACTAGTAGATTAAATCCGCAGATATTTCTCTCATTATTAAACAACATTGAACCAAAGAATTATTTAACAGTGATCAATCTCCCGTCGGCCATCATAATCGCAACAAAAGAACAGGCAGCCGGTCATCGACATCCAACAATACTGTCAGTTTATCTTGATATAAATCCGTTACGTACTTAGAATCAATTCACTTAACATTCCTATCAATCACATGTAACAATCAAATTAATAAGCTCGTCTCACTATATCTATAATCACTCAAGTGTTAATGAGGATGTTCGGTATGGCCATTAAATCAACGATATTATAGATTTTTTGTTATAGAATTATTTTTTGGACTTTGAAGTGATTTTCTAAAGTTGCATTAATAAAACTTGGCAGTTTTTATAAGTGCTATTCTGTTCGAAAGATTTTGATTTCATACTATGGTGAATTATATGCATATCCCTAGGATATTCCGAGATTTCTCTATGCCAATCGGGAACGATTTCTACAGCTCTATTTGATTTGATGGAAACGTATCTCAATAAGAGGTTAAACTAAAAGATGTAACGTAATCATCAAATTATATACAATTATTTTTTCAAAATATGTAGTTCCAAATAACCAAATTAAATGTCTACAGATTAACTTTTGACTCTGAAGTGAGAGTTCATTATTTAGAAACAACTAGAATTTTCGAACATAGTAAAATTAATTCCTACGTTCAAAATAAGAGAACGACATACCATGTCTCACTTCTTATGTAATAGCTTACCGCTACAATACGTTACTGTCCTACAACCGCTTAACGCTACAATAAGTTACGGCATATTTAAGGGCCCCAAATCGACCGTACTTTTGATGCTTCACAAAAATAATTGGCCCTTGATTGCGCAAACGGTTGATATTTCAAATAAAAGGTCTCAAGTACGTGTTAACTATTTTAATTGATCTCTATTTATTGGGATCATTGTTTTGACGCCTGTCTCACGACTACGATACTTTAATGTATAGGATATCTCCTCTTTCATCAGTGTAGAGCTAGAATTATTAATGAGTGAAAGTGATATAGGTCTCTCATTATATCCATGAAGAGGGCGGACTTGTATATCAAGGTGTCATATAGGACATATCATATCATATAGGAGAAAGAGTTGTTTTTTAACGATAACTTAATTGCGGAATCATCATAAATGGCCTTAAATAGTCCACTGCTGGACATAGGCTTAGACTCTTTGTAGAGTAAGAGCCAAGAGCGATCAGACATAACTTATTTTCACATGGATGAAACCTTAACTACTCAGTAGCGTCTAGTGTACTTTTAAATACCTGCGTGTTTGTGGAACTAGATCTGTGACACCTGGGCAGATATCAGGTGAGAAAGGTAACGAAAAATAAGAGTTATCTAACTTAAATTAGTATGGCTGATCTTTATATATATTTTGTAGAATATTATTTTAAACTAGTTTCATAAAGTGTCAGACACTTTTCATGGACCAGAGCTTGTGTCAGACGCTTTAAAGATCGACAAAAAATTTATGAACTTTACTTATTTTTACATGTCTGATTTTTTAATATGTTATTATAGTAACTATTACAAAGTTACATTTTATCAGTCAGACAAATTCGAGTGACCAAACATCCCTTAAATTGTGTTTAAGGGATGTTTGGTCACTCGAATTTGTCTGACTGATGAACTGGTATCTTTTTTACAATAAAATAAAGATATTTCCTTGAAAAATAAAATGGATCCTCATATATTCACCTATCACAAATACATGCAATAAATGAATTCACTTAATATTTAATAATTAACAACTTAATGTTGAAGCCCATGTTATTGAAACAAGAATGCGAAAATCTTAGATTGAAATTAGTAAGTATTTTCATTACATTTAATTTTTTTACTCGATGGGTTCGATGAAAAAATTTTTGTATGGGGACCCCCAAAATGTATTGTTTTTTTTTTTCTATTTTTATGTGAAAATCTTAATGCGGTTCACAGATTACATCTACTTACCAAGTTTCAAAAGTATAGCTCTTATGGTTTCCGAAAAAAGTGGCTGTGACATACGGACGGACAGACAGACAGACAGACAGACAGACATGACGAATCTATAAGGGTTCCGTTTTTTGCCATTTGGCTATGAAACCCTAAAAACGGGATCCAAGTTGCTGTGGACGTCTCACTCGCTCTGAAATAGCATGATGATCGCACTCCCCGCTGAATAATTTTTGTGTTTAAGGGATGTTTGGTCACTCGAATTTGTCTGACTGATAAAATGTAACTTTGTAATAGTTACTATAATAACATATTAAAAAATCAGACATGTAAAAATAAGTAAAGTTCATAAATTTTTTGTCGATCTTTAAAGCGTCTGACACAAGCTCTGGTCCATGAAAAGTGTCTGACACTTTATGAAACTAGTTTAGAATAATATTCTACAAAATATATATAAAGATCAGCCATACTAATTTAAGTTAGATAACTCTAATTTTTCGTTACCTTTCTCACCTGATATCTGCCCAGGTGTCACAGATCTAGTTCAGCAAACACGCAGGTATTTAAAAGTACACTAGACGCTACTGAGTAGTTAAGGTTTCATCCATGTGAAAATAAGTTATGTCTGATCACTCTGGGCTCTTGGACCATTAGAAATGGGGTAAAAAAATATTTCCTGCTCAAAAACCCGTCTGGGTTAGTTAGGATTTGTTTTAAGCTTTATATCCCTATGCAGTATTATTATTCTGTAGAGTTTGTTCCTTAGTTGACACTTAAGATACCCATAAGATGAATAGCGGTGGTCGGTCATACTTAGTATTAGTAATCTTGAGTTTTGTATAGACACTAATTTGTTTTACAGCTGTTGAAGGATCTAATGACCAGATATTTTTGAAATGACTTCAAGGTTTTATATTAATTTGATTATATTTAGGCACAACTTTCAAAAAGATGTGACAAATATTTATATCTGTACTTACAGATCAGGTTCCACATCAGTGTATATGCCGTCGGCATCCACAAGACCGACTCTTATTGTAGGAAGAGTCTCATCTTCATCATCTTCTACTTCTCCTCTAGCTTCTCTTGCTTCTCTTTCTGCTAATGCCCTTGCTGCAATCACCTAATAAGAAAGTAAATTATTTATCAAATATTTCTAATAAATTACAACTTTTCATTGAGATTCCTCTCCTGCTTTAATACTCTATTTTTTAACTTATGTCTCCCCAAATGGAAGATCCATTATGAAAAGATTTTATCGGCAGTTGGAGGGGAATATTTTAGAGGACTGGCTGACGAGTCACTCGATGATAAATACTACTAATACTACTTCAGTAGATGACAAACCTAAGCTCTTTCCCTAACTCAAGATTTAATGATCTCATAAGACCCTCCTTTTTGCAAAACGTTATAAAAATTGCCATCCTAGCGTTGAAGAAGTTAATTACATTCGTCTGCGTTTAAATGATGAAATCCATAAATTTTCAGTTCCGC
Source organism: Phragmatobia fuliginosa (assembly GCA_932526445.1). Classification (NCBI taxonomy): domain Eukaryota; kingdom Metazoa; phylum Arthropoda; class Insecta; order Lepidoptera; family Erebidae; genus Phragmatobia; species Phragmatobia fuliginosa. The sequence continues at coordinate 13,450,637 of OW052078.1, read as the reverse complement.
AAACATAACGTACGGTCTACGGAAATGAGGTATGTCCATCAACATACTGACCGCATTGTTGTCCCGTACACAGAACCCTGGAAATAGCGTAACATGATATCCATAGTTGTAAAATATAATAAGTACTTTACTTGATAGTTTTTATCTCATTTACATAAAAAACTCTTACTAAAGATGATGTAAGTTTCAATAAGTATATAACATGCATAATTATTTACCCGTATTCTTATTATTTTCTGATCATTCCATAGCTTGTGTGTGTGGCTACTGTAGAAGTGGACTACTCAAAATTCAAAACTAGTGGTCCCTATCCTCATTGTGAATAATGACAATGCAATATAATATAGTGATTAACACTATGTATTCTTCTACATCCATGGGCCTCCGGTGTAGCCGGTTAAAAAAATATTACCAAACCCTCTTTTGACTTTGATATAGCGGTAATGCCCGTAGACACTCGACGCTTAATTGTATAATTTTTAATCCATGTCAAAATTCTGACTAAATGAATTTTGGGTTTATATTTAAAAAAGGTTAAATATTAAATATGCAAAGTGGTATACGGGTTTGTATGATAGAATTTGAAGTGCTTGTTATTCAAAAGGATGTTAGTATCAAAGTGTATTTAAAAAAAGTTTTATTATGTTATTACAGTATAATCATGTTTTTTATGATATAAAATGGATGCAATTGAGCAGACGGGTATTTCTGTAAACAGTGACTACCGTTGTGCATAATTGCCTGGAACTTAGATGGGAGAAGCCCGTTCCTGATCTTATATCGATATCAATAATTTTATTTGTTCCAAACATGCAAAACAAAAAGTTTTTAAAATAAAACTTTTTTACGCAGGTTTTACTTTGGTAGTAATCTGGTGAATGTGTGACACATACGTTACGAAAAGTGTGATCGGGTGAGGCGAACGTACATTGAGAGGGAGATATAGGCTAGTGAAGATAGAAAGAGAGAGCTATGTACGTTTCGTATGTTACTCTCATTGTCAGTTACTTTTCGTATATCTAAGACATGGTGCCTTTTGTTTCTATTCTGTATTTACTTAAGTTTTACTTCAGTTATGTGGCCTGAAGCACACTCGTATTGTTTTTTTAAAAGACACAGTCTTAAATTAAAAGTCGTTTATATATGAAGTGAAACAATTAAGTATTAATGAAGCCCGAAATTGATCAGAGTGGTGTGCAATGGGAGAGGTCTGGACTGCGATAGGTTAATGATGATGATGAAAGTATTAATACCTGGAGTCTTCTCTGAGCTTGCGGTGTGATTTCGACGACGCGCGACCATCGCCGGGATTTTCTTTCATACTGCCATTTGTCACTTAACGCGCACTGATCATCGTCAGAGTCATTCTGTAAACAAAGTATGTAATACGATAATTTACAAGTAATTGTTTTTTTAAAACCATTGAATCATCCTCAGTCCATCAGTTTTCAGGCTGAAATGATAATAAATCTATCTGTTCTTTGTTTACGTTGGTCTTTGTTAAAATGTACTACTTATTAAATTAATACTAATATTATACAGCCGAAGAGATTGTTTGTTTTTTTGAACACCGTAATCTCAGGAACTATCTGGCTATTGACACTATTAAAGTTTTTTTTAAATTGGACCAGTAGGGTCCAATTTCAAAAAAAATTCACTGTTAGATAGTCTATGACCAATATAGAAGCTGGGTAAAATGAAAAATGAAAATCGGGACAAAATTATTTTTAAATTAAACTGTGACTTAACGCAATAAAGCCAAAAATGTAACTCTCTGAATGCAAATTATATTTTCGGAGGAGTATGGCAACTAAAATTGTTTTTTTTTTTTTATATTCAAGTTTTAAATGGGCTTACTGTATAAAATATAATAAATAGACTTATATATGGTAGGCCAAATTGACTAAAAGAGTGAGGGTCATCATCCTCATTGTGTATATATGTGTAATGATATTGATTGATTCTAAAACATTGTGACTTAATTTGAACAGAAATAATCCAAATGCAAATTAAATTGGATTGGTTGGATTTAAATTGGATTACTTTAAAATTATTTTACACGTCCATAAATTGAATATAATTCAATTAAACTAAATATAATTCCATTTAATCGAATCAATCCGTTGGAATCAGCCTCGCTCTGAAGCGCCTTGATTGCTTTCCAATGAAGTCAATTCAATGAATTTAGTGTATACGAAGGCGGATTGCTGTTATTTAATTGTTCAGCTGTTAAACCGTGTATTGCGAGTAACGAAATTGCCATGGAAAATTAGTTTTTATGTTTTGTGTGACAAAAAATACTTTCCGATGTTTCTATTACTTGAAAAGACTTCTTTGTGAAGTCGCTTCATGTGTTAATAAGTGCCATACTTTTTAAATTATTGACTGCCTCGGTGGCGCAGTGGAAGCAAATATGTGACCTATGTGCTTGAGGTCTTAGGTTCAAACAAAATGTTTGTATGATCCGCGAATACGCGTATTTTTTTCGGAGCTTGGATATTTTCTATGTAATTATACATTGAATAAAGAAGAAGAAAAGGGTTTAGATATTCCATTAGTGAATCCAACTGTCATATAATTATAACAAAAAAACCGAATTTAAAGAAAAACTATTCTTAGTCCTCAAATCGCAACCTATTATCAGATTCTAGTTTTCTTATCATGGGATCACATGGGACGCACCAGCTTTCAAATGAAAAAGAATTATCAAAATTGGTTCACCCAATCGAAAATTCACAAAAAAATACAGTTCAATTGAGAACCTCCTCCTTTTTTTAAATCGATTAAAAATACAAGATTTTCTTAGTTTCAATAACGTTGTCTGTCAGATGTCCGTAATAATAATTTAAGTATAAAAAATAACAGATGAAATTGCAGTTTACTTATAATTTATGATGATTAATATATGTGTTTATATCTATAGCATATTTTTTAAATATAATAATTATTGTTTACATTCAAACATGTAGTTTGTTTGAAGATAATCTGTTGATATAATCTGTTACTAAATTCTTATATCACAGTATTGGGTTAATGATCACGATGCCTAACAAAAACAAGTAAAAAAAACAGTAACAATAATTTCGCGATACACGAGCCATTTTTTAAATTTATTGCTGCGATTATGATGAGTCATTTGATTTGTACAGTCAGTGGCCGAAATATTTACTCATTGCACTTTTTACTACTTTAACCGCTTAATTGCAATTGTCATGATTATTTCCAAAAATTTAAGATAGATAGATATAAGATCGTTTATTGCATTATAAATTTATATGTACATATGTGTATTTTAATGAAACTACAAAACATGTTTGATATGCAGTCATATTCTGGGATTTCATATTCTTTTATTTATTAAAATACGCTCAATACATTTATTTTTCTATTTGTATCTGTCAAATAGTTGATTTCAAATATTCATGATCACAAGGAAAGCTAGTTAAAATTAAAAACTCAGCACTATTTTTAACCGACTTCAAATAAGAGATTCTATTCTATTATCTATTCTATTCCACTGTACGTATTTTATTAATTTCATATTTTAGATGTCGTATTTGAAACGTCCTTTTTAAATTACTTTTTTGAACCTTTAATCTTTTTGGGTCTGACTGTCTCGAAGTTCAAGCATGGATATCACACCGTCATGCCAACAAATTGATTTAAGATGGCTAGTTTAACTACCATAGCATCTCGTTAATCAATTAAAATAGTTCGAAGATTGTTGTCGTTCAAAAAGTTAAGGAGGTTGCATAACTGATGTATGTGCTTTGTGAGTTGTAATTGTTAAAAATAATTTAAATGTTACTTGCAATGTATAACTTACAGTAAATATATTTTTGAACAATATACAGATTTTACATTGTTGCGTCACAAAATTTATTTTGATATTTGGATAACATTTAGTTTTGAACGTCCTTTGGCAGAACAAAACTTATTATTGGTGATTTTTATTTAGTGTGAAGGGTTTTCGAACAACAGAATCAGCACGTGTTTGATTCATTTTGACATATCAAGGATATCTTTTTCTTATTGCACTAATTGTAACTGACAAAAGAATTTGGCCTGGTTATATGTGTTATACTGCATATTGAAACTTTTATTATTTTCAAAGCATTATTCAGAAATCTTCTTGATTATGCAATTTTTTTTGTAATTTAATGGTAGTCTAAGCTTTTCGAGCTTAATTTATAATGTATAATAATCTACGATTATGGTTTCTAATACATTTAAGATGAATTTGATGGTTGATGTTTTAGAGCAAAAAGAAATTTTACGCGTGAATGGTGTAGTGGTGGCCGCACATTGGACAATAGTTTGTGTAATCCACAAGTTATTGTTCTGAGTCTGGGTGTTCTTAATTATAAAGTCCGCCGAGACATAGGATATATTTTAGTTTTATCTCTTAAATAGTTATCCGTTAAAAAAACTTATCTGAAATTAATCAGTACACCAACTGAGAGGTACCAGGGTGATTGCTCGCAAAGAAGAACGACAATCGGTAATGCCATAAGCCTTGTTACGTACTGTGCTCTCTAAGCCAGGATTACATATTGTACAAATACAATATTTGCGATTGGTGATTATTTGTAGATATTTATCTATATCGGTTCCGGTTGTCATGAACATCTATGGCAATTGTTATTGGGAATTTAGTGCCCTCAAATAGTTCAACTATCGAATTTCAATTCTTCCTCAGGGTTGCGGAGGTTCCGTCTAATATACCGATTTGTATGAAATTTTGTGTGCATATTGCTTAGGTCTGAGAATCGATCAACATCTATTTTTCATACCCCTAGGAAGTGAGTGGAGCCGCGGGCATCAGCTAGTTAAACTATAAACTAAATTACAACACAGTTTGCAATGCCCTAGAGTAATTACTTTTTATCAATCAAGACACCTTTTCAAAACATTTCTTGATTTGAAAAAGAGATAACGACCATTGACTATCGAACTTTGTTGCACATACAAACAAAACAATCACTATCAAAATGATTACTTAGTTAGCCTCTAGAGGTACAATGCCCATAGAGCAAGAGCCCAGAGCCGCCAGACCTACGTCATTAGTGCAAAGCTGAAATTTTCAGGATTATTAGTACAATGTCTTGTTAAGATGTATGTGTACCCATTAGCTTGAAAGCGGGGCCGTTTCTGAGATAGCGCGAAGTACAGATAGATAAAAATATTACTTACCTACGTTAAAGGTGCAAAGCTAGTATTTACATATTTTTTCAAGAATATTATTTAAAATTAAAATTCATTACTGCCAGACACTTTCCGTGGGCCATTACTTCTGCCAGACGTCTTGAAAGTTGTGAAAAAATTAGGTTATCTACGTTATAGTAGCAAACCTAAATTTTATACATATTATCTAAGGTACTATTTTAAGACCCTTTGTATGACCAATCCAAAAAGCGTGTAAAAACCATTTAATATTTTACAATTATATTCTTGAAATAATACCAAAGATAATATACCTCAGCTTCCTAATTACTACAAATATATGTCTGGGGGGATGATAGGCCCTTCGGCCGCATACAAAGGGTCTTAAAATAGTACCTTAGATAATTGTATAAAATTTAGGTTTGCTACTATAACGTAGTTTACTTAATTTTTTCACAACTTTCAAGACGTCTGGCAGAAGTAATGGCCCACGGAAAGTGTCTGGCAGTAATGAATTTTAATTTTAAATAATATTCTTGAAAAAATATGTAAATACTAGCTTTGTACCTTTAACGTAGGTAAGTAAGATTTTTATCCATCTGTACTTCGCGCTATCTCAGAAACGGCCCCGATTTCAAGGTAATGGGTACACATACATCTTAACAAGACATTGTACTAATAATCCTGAAAATTTCAGCTTTGCACTAATGACGTAGGTCTGGCGGCTCTGGGCTCTTGGTCCACCACGGACATTATAGTGTTGCGTAAAGACAAAACTATAATCACCAACATGAGTATCTAGTAGCTGACTCGTGCACGAATGACCTTTTGTAACTATCAATCTTCTGTTGCAATATCTTGAGATAAAGAGCCTTATTATGTACGGGTCATGGTACATGATTAAAGGGAAAATATATTATTCTAGATGTATTTATTTAAACGAATAAATAATAAGGACTAAACTAAAATATTAAGGACTCAATTTTGATTTTTAACTTTAAAGTGTATTTAATACACTTAAAAGTTAAAAATCATTTTTAACTTTAAAGTGTATTTAATACACTTAATAGTTAAAAATCAAAATTAACTTATTAATATTTTAGTGAGTTAATTTTGATTTTACTGCATTCTTAACGCGAACGAACTATAAATACCCAAGAGGGTATTTACGTTTCACATAAAAAAAACTATTCTTGGATTTTTTTTGTCGGCCTGTTTCTTATTAATATATTGACATTTCAATTTCTTAATAGTTCCTTTATCTGGGAAGGCTAATCCACTTTTATTATCAGAGCACATCAAATCACCATTTCAATTTTATTTCATACTTGTTCCCAGCTCCGCAAGACTATAAAACGAATGGGTAATAATTGGAATTATTACCTGGTTCTATAAACATCTCGTCTGTGGCCATGATGTCCTTTATCGTTTGTTAATCCTAAGGTATTACGATCTCACTGTTTTAATTGTTTTATAAGAGGGTCAACAGCATATTCAATTTAGTTGAGAAGATGGCCTATTACCTGTTGTATTCATAATATACGTTAACTGTCTTGAGGCGGAGTGGTAGCATATGCGACTACTATGCCTCATTGTAACATAAATAAATAGTTCATCATTATCATCATCAACAGCCTTTAACAGTCCACTGCTGGACATAGGCCTCTCCTTGAAAAGGAGGTATTGGCCTACTATACCACGCTGGCCAGACGGGTTGGTACAGTATTATTGATGTTTCTTGCGTAGTTTATCCCTTAGTCACCTCTTACGACACCCGCATGGGAAGAATAGGGGTGGTGACACTCTGTATTCTTAATCCGTCACCACACGAACAAATAAAAAAAAAACACGGACAAATAGAAATAGTCGGGTACGTTTCTTTTATAAAATCCAGTCAAAGTGAATCTACTATACTTAAATAGAAAGAATGAGTCATCGTCCTCCTAGCCATTTTTCCCAAATTTATTGTGGGTCGGCTATTAGTTCAACCGGTTTTACCTGAATTTCAGTTTTTCCGCGGAGCGACTGGCATCGGACCTCCGCAACCCTAAGGGGGAACTAAAATTCGAAGATTGAACAAGTTGTTAGTATATTTGAGGGCACTGACTTCCCAATAACGATTGCCATAGATGTTCATGACAACCGGGACCGACGGCTTTACGTGCTCTCCAAGGCACGGGCGTGAATCACCGCCTAACTTCCAAACTCCGGGCAGCTATTAGGAATTTCCTAAGAAAATCCCAAAAACACTTTTTGGCCCGACCCGGGATTTGAACCCGAGACCTCTTGATTAGCGGTCGCATACGCTAACCACTAGACCAACGAGGCAATTAAGGCAATAGAAAACATGAGTAGTATCTAAAAGTACTGGTCACCATATATATTGTAAATGCAGACAATACAGCATGAAAATCCATTACACTTGGTTTCCATTGATGCTCTCCTTCAGGCTGAGTAGTAGTAGTACTTTGAAAGGCTCAAATACATGCAAAAAAAAAAAAAAGTGTCGGTTTGTAAACTTTTTGAAAACTAATTACGGTACTTATATTTAAAAAAGCAATTTAAAAAAAAAACTGTTTGTAATCTCTGGACCTGCTGGACCGTTTTGACGGGAATTTCACTGAAGAATTGATGACATAAGGATTATCTTAGGTTCAGGCTTCACTCCGTGATTTAACCCGCAATTTTCAACACACGCGTAACATATCGTATAACAACATTACAGAGCTCAATTATAATTTTGATACCTAAACCACAAGCAAACAAAAAAACTTAATACAAACTTATAATATAAATATACAATATAAACTTATAAAGTAGTAATTTATAAAATATATTTTAACTAGTTGCGCCCCGCGGCGTTACCCGCGTATATTATTATGGTTACTATGCAAGTGTGTTATGCATAGCAACCTGTGAAGTTTTGACAGAAGATAAACAGTGATACATTTTGACATCTACGATTTATGTACTTTTATAATCACCTAGTTTTCGCTCGTTTATCTCGATTATTGCAGTAAAAGTAGACTATGTGTTATTCTGATATATAAGCTATATTACTGTAAAGTTTCATCCAAATCCGTTCAGTAGTTGTTGCGTGAAAGAGGAATAAACATACATAGACACAAACATACATACCTACACACATACTCAAAAACTTTCGCGTTTATAATATTAGGAGGATACGCCAGTTCTAGTTACATAGTTTCAAATTCCAACGAAATACTGAGCGGATTGTGTAGTTGTTAGTTGAATATTACCGAAATAAGGCAAAGTTGTCAACAACTAATTATGAGTTGACTTAAATTTTGCTAGTTAAAACTTCTAAACTGAGCTTTAATTTATATGCTAGTAAAATTTAAATAGCATTTGTTCCGGCAACTCGGTACAGATCGTTTTGTGACCATGTGATTAAATTTACTAGTTACTGATTCCCCCGGTGTTACTTGCGGTTGTTGTGATCACTTTACAATAATAGCGGGTAAAGCCGTCGGACGAAGCTAGTCTAAAAAGTAGTCTAATTTACTTCTTATGTTATCAGCCATCTGCCAGTGAAAGTCCCTTCAAACTCGGTCCTGCCCTCAGCCCAACCCAATATAGAGATTCGCGGGAACAAACAGATAACAATTTTAAAATCGTTTTTTTATGTTAGTTCCGTATGCACTTTTACATACATAGTGAAAAGCTGATTGGTTAATTCAATAACATCCCACCAAAGATTAACAGCTTGTATATCATGAATGCAGTACCTACTATTTAAATTAACAAAACATTTTCACTATATTTTTTATATATAAAAAAAATATAGTGAAATGTCCGTGTGGTGACGGATTAAGAATACAAAGTGTCACCACCCCTATTCATTCCATGGAGGTCGTAATAGGCAACTGAAGGAACAAAATAAGCAGCTAACATCACTGCTAAGAGAAGGAAAACTTGAAACAAACCCTTTACCAACCCGTCTGGCCAGCGTGGTATGGTAGGCCAAAACCTTCTTTCTAAGGAGAGGCCTATGTCCAGCATTGGACTGTTAAAAGCTGTTGATGATGACGATGTATATCATAAATGCATACTACTACTATTACTATACTGCTATTTAAATTAACAAAACATTTTCACTATAAATTAATTATTGTACATAAAGTATGTAATGCTAAAGTACGGCTAGGTATATAAGTAGCGAAGGTAATTTGACATTCAATATTAGTAGTAATTGTAGCTATAATATAACTTTCATAGATTTATAAAATCAATTAACAATAAAAGTAAGTGCGTTAAACTATATTATCTGATGCACTCTTTATGGTATAATAACCGTTAAAAATTCTCGTTTTGCACAATTTCTACGTTTTAAACAGCGGTTCTCAACTTTACTGCAGAGGGATGAGTAAAACCGTCTTATTATTGCTCCCCGTTGTGCGAGCAAGTGTAATGCACTGTAATGGGTGCGACGACTTAACCGTACATTGAAAATAGATTTCATTTACATTTTCTTGGCTTTATTTTTTGTAAATACAGTTCTATAAACTAAATTAAACCGTTATTGTATAAAGGATTCAAAAATTATCTATCAATAACGAACTAACATTTATTGATGAAAACTTCAAGAAAAAATTAAGATTATAATGTAGAGAACAATTTCATGTCTTTCTTATTTTTTAGAAAGGGAATAAAAACATCAATGTGATACAAACCAATTGTAATAAAATAAGCAACACAATTCAATGAAAAAAAAAAATTCTTACTGTTCTGTTAATGGTTTTCAAAACATCAACAAAAATTTTAAACTAATGTTAATCTATCTATCACGTAAAATAGTAATTAATGGTATGCTATACTTTAAAAGCAGTTAAATTTACTATAAGTAAAGTTATCGAATTATGATATCTGTACAAATAAGGTGACGTGTCACTTGATGGTAAGTGACTGCCGACGGTACTAGATGGATATCTGCTATTAAAAAACTACAAAACTCCCCTTAAATTCTTTTCACTAGAATCAAGGGGAGGTGGAATTTGGTCTGGTGGGAACATCACTTACTCTAGTAGTACGATTTACTGTCGAGCTCTGGTATAACTCGGGCTGAACCATCCCATTTATGACAATACAGATCTCCCACGACTAAAAATATTTTTGAAATACTAGCTTTTGTCACCTAAGGTGTATATGTCAGTTATTGTGATAAAAAGTTACCCTGTTTGTATTTCAGCCAAACCACCGACAGACAGACAGAACAGAGTTCAAATTTATAATACTAGTTTGAATTAATATTAATTAGGGTTTCAGTCTACAACTTTGAGTACCACTGTCTCTTAAGTACTTAATAAGGTTGTGTAACCTCGAAGAAAATATGATCATTGCCGGACGAGTTACGATAATTCTAGTAGTTTCTCTACGCATATAATTTACGTTTATTTTATACTATCTATTATTATTTCTATTACTATATATTTCAATGTTTATAGCGATACGTGATTTAAATAATACACTGCTTTAAATGTCTTTCTAAGTACTTATTTAATAAAATGGCTAATAGCTTTAATAGGTAATCTTCTTCTTACTAATCTTTATTCCAAAGATTATTTGGGATCGGCTACTAGTTTAACCGGTTTTACCTGAACATCAGTTTTACCACGGAGCGACTGGCATCGGACCTCAGCCGCCCTGAGGGAGAACTGAAATTCTATAGTTAAACTAGTAGTCAGTATATTTGAGGGTAATAATAACGATTGCCGTAAATGTTCATGACAACCGGCACCGACGGCTTAATCTCCTAAGCATGGGCGTGAATGGCCAACGAGGCAGCTTTAACAGGTAATACAATTAATAATTAACTATTTATTAATAAGAGTATCTTGTCATATCAGAAATATCTTGTTATATACTAATTGCTATATACATAAAAAATCGTCAGCTTTATTGCATTAATATAGATTTAGAACCATATGAACTTCCAAATAAAGACTTATGGAAACTACTTTGTCTTCTTAAATAAATATTCAATTGCGTTCACTTTCTTTAAAGGTAAACATCTGGACCTCATAGCCTCACTCAGTAAACAAACAGCTAAGTCGCTCGGTTATCACAAAGCACATGAATCACAGTTGACAGGGTCTATCAGCTAGACAGTAGCTTTTTGTTTCTATACAGCCTTTAGTAGCTAGTAACTCAATACCTCATATACAGCGTGTTTTTATTTTACTTACTTGCCTAAAATTTTGTTTCATTTGAATACGTTGCTACAACGAATTTATCTTAATCTTAATACCCAGAAAGCAATGCAAGCTAACGGACTTTGGAGGAGTTTGTATTGCGTCTTTTCCTGATACAAATTAGTCTGGCATTTTTGCGGGGGGGGGGGGGGGGGGTAATCTTTACACACACACATTTTAGAGTCACATACATAAACAATCGCTTGTCACATCTAACTCACAAATAAATAAATATAAATAAATATTTCGGAAAATTTACACACAACATCATCTAGTCCCAAACTAAGCAGAGCTTGTGTTATTTGTACTAAACAACTGATGTAAATACATAGAAAAACATTTTTTTTTTTGTAAATACATACATATTATACATAGAAAAACACCCAGACTCCGAAACAAATATTTGTGAATCACACAAATATTTGGTCTGACCCGGGAATCGAACCCGAGACCTCTTGATCAGCAGCCGCATACGCTAACCACTAGACCAACAAGGCAGTCATAACAATAAACACAATACATTTAGAGTTTCACACATACTTACTTATACACATTCTGTGTCATCAGAAGTGTTATACGTAGACCTATTTGGGCTTATGTTTAACCAGAGAGGCACACCTTCGTATGGCTTTTTCCCAGCGCTATGCTCTATGCACTACACCAGCTCCCTTATTAAAGTTGCAAAAGTTTTTCATTTTATTCCCTGTTCTCTTCCTTCATTGGCTAATATTTGGTTTTGATCACATGTCTGAGTGACATTAGCCAATGAAACGCGAATAGAAATATAGAATAGAGATCATCTTCCTAGTTTTTATTCCTAGGGTCGGCTACTAGTTCAACCGGTTTTACCTGAATTTCAGTTTTTCCACGGAGCGACTGGCATCGAACCTCCGCAACCCTAAGGGAGGCTCCAATTTCCTAAGAAAAAGCCACAAATTCTTTTTGGCCCGACCCGGGATTTGAACCCGAGACCTTGATTAGCAGTCGCATAAATATAGAATAGAGAATGGAATAGAAAACGAAAAATGTTTGCAACTTGGCTAGGGGGACTGTTGCCAGCGGCATCATTTCTGTTACTAGCATGATTATTTTCAGTACTTGTTTCTACTATTTATTCCTTATTTTTTTCCCGTTAAGGTTGAAATTTACAAAATGTACAATATTTTTAGTGGATGCTACTGCTTATATTATATCAACATGTAAATTTCAAAGATTTTAAAACCAACGGTTTACTCTTGACACTGATAAATCAACCAGGGTACTATTAATATGTGTCTATACTATTCTAAAATAAAAGTATGCAAGTTACTCATTACGTCAAAAAGGTTCCAGCCGTTCCAGAGATTATCCGAAACAAAGAGACAGACAATTTATTTATCATTGTTTTATGTAAGTACAAATATTATGAATATTTTTCATTTCATCAATTTTATTTATTAATAAAGATTAAGAGTACAGAAATAAAACTTACCGATCTCTTTTGATGATGATGATGTTCAAGCTTCATATTGGCGCATCTGTTCAGTGCGGTGAGCCGCCTGAACAGTGACTGTAGACTGTCTGCGTCAAGGAAGGGGTGGTCGTTCTGGACGCCAGACACGTCTATTGGAAACTGAAGATCTGTAACAAAGAATTATGAGATTAAGTATTGGAATTCGAGATTTTGATTGTAGTGAGTTTCGAAGACCTCGTTTTAAAGGATCTAGTCTTTAAAAAAGCTATTAAATAACATGAAAGTTTAATAATCGGTACAGACAGAGATAATTAGGAATTTATAATATTTGTGTGGATATATAAATTTGACAATGCTAAGAGAGTTTTGATAATAAATAATCTAATTAAAAACACCTTTGGACATCTTTTTTTTCTTTTCTTTTTTTTATATTTAAGCCTGCCAAAGTGACTCTACTAGGGGCAACCATCCTCATTGTGAGGGTAGGCAATGTAGCATGGTGACCCATAACATGGCGGCCTGGTAGATTATTCTGCATCATTTTCCCGGCCTTCAGAGGGCGGGAGAATGATGCAGAATTATTGGGATGCAGAAATCTTGCAATATTAATAAATAAAAATAATAAATAAATACTTTGGACATCTAACACACAACGTCATCCAGTCCCAAAATAAGCAGAGCATGTATTGAGATGCTAAATAACTGATATAAATACATAAACATACTTTATAACCCGAGACCTCTTGATAAGCAGCCGCATACGCGAACCACTAGACCAACAACATTAGGGAATTAAGTATATTGTACGTATTCATTTTATATGATGCAATTATACTCTAAAGAAATGTAGCATTTGCTAATAATTTTATTTCCATTGAAATAATATTACATATTCCATTTATTCTAATATTTTACAACACAAAAATACACCCTGTATATTCAATTTTAAAGGAAACGTCACTCACTGACGTGACGCTATCTCACAATCAAGGTACTTCATTATGATCTCCTCAATTCCTAAACAAATCCGCAGCCAAGTGAAGATGATCAAACAATAGGACGTGACGTGACGTAGGTACGACATGTAATAGTGAAGAAGCAGTCCTCAACGACATAAGGATTTAGGCTTTCGTAACGTCAATTGTGTCTGACAAAAGTACCAATGACGTAATTGACATGTGACAAAGTCACAATGTCAACGAGTTGGATGAAAGATAAACTATGACAGGTAATAAAAATAGTTCAAAGTTCGGTTTATTCTATTAGAATCATTTCAATCAGAGCCACACAGGCCCGCAGACTAAAGGGGAGGCGTCTTTTTCCGATACAAACAGCCCGTAATTTTTGTGGGGGAAATTTTCACACGTCTACGTTTTATACTCGAATCCAAAAACAATATCAACTAACACAGCATGACAATTAAAACAAATAAATCACACACACATAAACAAATTCTGTGTCATAATAGTGTAATGCATATGCTCATTTGCTTAAACTTTGACATAGGGAATTCACTGCGTATAGCTACTCTCTACCGTATTGCTCTATTACCATAATTCCTTTTTATAGTGAACTGCGTTTATAGAACCTTTTCTGACTTTGTATAAGATGAAATTAGAAAAGTACTGATCTAGGTAGCAAGTTAGTTCAGAGGTCACACTTAATTATTATTTTTGGATTCGTACTTAATATCCCTATTTGAATTTATCGCAATAAAGAACTGAATGGAAATTTATAGAATGTTTCATATATATAAATGCTATTACTTATTGGCACTTGACAGTAACAAATACCATTATATCAGTTCAGTAAACACCTGATCCTGAGTGACATTAAAATATAATGCTACCCGCAAAATGCTTAGTCAATAGCAACGTCACGGAAATGGAAGGGAGGCATCGAACCGGGACCGGGAAACGCTTCCAATGGTAAGTGCTACATACCGACAATGTATGAAAAACAAAGGAATTTTTGCTAGAAATGTGCTTTTTTATTACATAACGGATGGTAAGACCATGAATATTTAATTCTGGTGTATTTACTAAGAATTGAAAAATATTGTTTGATAGATTGCTGGTTGTCTTCAAGCATAATATTAGCTAGGCTTGTAAAATCTAAACTCCTGCATAATTTTAAAATATAGATAGATACTTTACTTCCAAACACAAAGTAATTATATGTAGTTTTATCAGCATGACTGTTAATGTGTTATTTTAAAAACTCATTCTCTATTAAAAATAATTGGAATATAATAAAATAATCATCATCGTCAGCCTATTGCAGTTCACTGCTGAACATGACTGTAATAAAATACTTATTAATAAACTAAAAGAAAAATAAACGTACGTCATTTCAAGTTATCACGGACGTAGAACTAGGTCGGTTGTCATAAAGAGTTCTCTGTATCACTATGACGTAGTGTCCGGTCCGTAGAGTGGGGGCCCGGATGTGGGGAGGCGCAGTCAGGCGTTAGATGTCAAACATGTAGGTCGTGTTTGAAAATAATTTACAATTGTAGGTATTTGGAAGATTCAAATACCTTACTGTCTTGAATTTAAGTTTTGCATAATTATAGAAAATTAAGACTCGACCATTAAATACGATAACTATGTTAGTTTTTATCGATGTCCATTCAACTGTGTTAGAATCAGATTTGGTGATTGTAGATTCGTGTAGCGATAGTGATATCATTAAAGCTTCTTATCATTTTAAATAATATCAAAAAATAATTAATTATATTATGGCTCATTTTGAGTATAACATATCATTAATGGCATTTTTACCTACAGATTGTGGTACATATTATGTGTACAAAATCATCATCAACAGCCTTTAACAGTCCACTGCTGGACATATGCCTCTCCTTTGAAAGGAGGTTTTGGCCTACTATACCACGCTGGCCAGACGGGTTGGTTAAGGGTTTGTTTCAAGTTCTCCTTCTCTAGGCAGTGATGTTAGATGCTTATTTTGTTCCTTTAGTCGCCTCTTACGACACCCATGGAATTAATAGGAGTGTTGACACTTTGTATTCTTAATCCGTCACCACACGGACTACAGTTGTGTACACAAAAGTCACTCTATATAATAGTCATTTATTTATAAGTCCATATTGACATTTTGATTGCAAAAAATAATTATAAAAGTATATTTTTAAATGAGCCTGGCAAAGTGACACTGTTGTAGTAGACAAGTAGAGATACACATTGCGCATGCAGACAATCAAAATACTATTGCTGCTAGGTACGTTGCTTCTGCATCATTCGGTCTAAGGTCTTGTACTCAGCAACGAAACAACTGCATAAATATTATCAGCTTGGTACTGCCCAGGCCAAGCCAACTACTTTATACCTATCTTTTAATAGAATATGTATTTGATATTACGTACATATGTGCTAATTTTACGATTGTTTGTGCTAATCAACAACAAACTCAAAACTTTTGTCTTAGGATTGAGATTCACCAATAATTAGATTAACAGATCCGCCATGTTGTTCAACAAATATTACGCAAAAGTCTATAAATTAACCTTGGTGGTAATAACAGAAATAGATGATTTCAACGGTTAATGGCAAAGATAAAGCACTTGAATGTATTTTGGCATACCTTTTATTGAATATTCCATAAATTGTACCTTATCTTGTTGTTCTACGAATGTGTTAGATTCTTTGCCTGCGTCAAGAACATTTTCATATCATAAGTGGAGTTTGAGTACAAATTTATCGTCGCAAAATATTTGCCAAGAAACGGTTTTGTAACATTTCCTCCTCACTGATATTATAAATAACTTTATCACACCTGACTGTCTGTCGTTCTTTCAAGTCAAGGCTACTGAATCGTTTTAAATGAAATTTGGTATTTACATACTAGACAGTAGACTCAGGGAATTTCTTTAACGCCAATCTCTTTGGTGTATAATTTAATAATATATTTTTACTTTTACAACTATTTTAACTGAAACAATTATTTAAAAAATATTTACAAAACATAGTCTATTGCACCTTTCTAATTAAGTATTGCTTTTCAAGCTTCAATTTAATAAATTAACGTAAAAAGGCGAAAGGTAAAACCTTCATGGACTTACACGTACTCGTAATATTAAATAAGGTTTTTGAACTTAAATTGGCATTAAATCAACTGGCAACATTAGGTTATTGCCTTTATTTCTGTCGGCAACACACGTCAGAATGACGAGGGTGCTTTGACGTAGGTATGGTTGGTAACTGAAGATTTCCTGGTGATTATTCTGCTGACGGTACTAAATGTTTTTGTAAAGTGTACGTAAGAGTGACGGGTGGGTGCGTGGGTGCTATTGTAAAATGGCTACCAAAGGCTTATTATGACTAAAATCATTCAATGGTCCACTTGAAATTGATATAGTACTACATATTAGTACAAGAAAGTTTATTAAATTGGCAGTATCTGGAAAATATATTTTTTACATTTTTTTAAAGCAGTAGATTGAAAACTTCTCATATAGGTATGATCTCAGATAAGAGAAAAAGTAGATGATGTGCAAGTTGTTAATCAGCTCTTTGTAAGTGTCATCATATTCATCAATGAAGGGTATGGCAAGAAAGAGTGAGATCTTTAGTAGGTGAACATCACAATAAATAATGTAATTTAAAATAATGATTAGTAAATTGTTTTTCATTCTTTGAAATACTACACTTCATTTGTGTGTTACCCACTGATGAAAATAAATAGGATTCATACAACTTTTCATAACATTGTACGTTAAGTTTAAAAAGATTGGTTTTACTAAAGTGTAGAGAAAATTTTGTCATAAAGTCAAACGCTTTTGTCTTTATTCGTTAATCAATACCTTAATTGACCGCATGTCGAGAAAAGTGGAAAAGCTTCTCTCATTAATTTTTCTCCTGTGTTTGACGGACGGACATATTAAAGTATTTTTATTAGCTCTTTCTTGGAAAAAGTAATAGGATGAATTTCTTTAAAAACGTTATTGGAAGCTATGTAATTGAGTGGACTTCGGCTGAATGCGATGTTTATTATAAAGGTTTTAAAGAGAATTTTATCGAAAAGAGAAAGACATAATATGGTTGAGAGTCATTTGGGCATTGAAAGCCAACCTCTATGAAGTAATAATTTAAAAAGATAATTAGCAATTAAAAAAGTATTGTAGAGAATACATTAGAACATCCCTTCCTACCCTCTTACACAAGACCAACATAAATTTATTTTAAAATACAACTTTTATTTTATATTCCTTTAAAAGATAACTCTCGCATTAGGAATATATATCCTGTATACATGAAACGGACTCAAAGGACACCCAGACTCAGAACAACAATTAAATGATCACACAAAGTGTTTGAACCCACGACACTTAGCACAGTAGAAAGAGGCGTGGTGGCCACTTAAACTACTAGGCCAAGCGTGCAGTTATAAATGTCAGCATTTGTGTGACAGCGCACAGAAAACAACGACATTTGGCCCCACACTCACAGTGTATCGTTAATGAGTGCAAAACCGAAGGCCCAATAAAGAAAGAAGAAGAAAGGAGAAGAATCATCTTAAGCAAGAAGAAGAAGCATCTCAATAAGCCTCTATAATATGGGGTCACTATGATGCATTGTGTACATTTGAAATGATCACTACTCTCTGATTCTCTTCATGCTTTTTATGATGCAGATGCTTTTTTGTAAACAAAAATGTGTAAAACATTACAGTTCATAAGTAGTGTCTATTTATATAAAAAAATAATTTTAAAAATCGAAAGAAACACGTTTTTTAACAAAAAAGTAGAAAATAATTTTAATGTAAAAAGCGTGGGGCGACGTTATTGAAATATTTTCAGAAAGCACCCCAAGCTTTGTTACATTAAAATTAGTTCCTACTTTTTAGTTTAAAAGCGTGTTTGGTTAGTTTTTTAAAACTATTTTATTTAGAAAGACTTTTTTTTTTGTTGTTTTTTTCAAATTAGTGTATTGTCATCGGTTCTCGATAAATCTACTAAGTTTGAACGAAATCTGGCCTTTTAAAGTGGGTCAAAATCGCACCTAAATGAGTCGGTTACACACATACAAATAAACATACAGGTGAAGCTAATAAAAAGCGTGTAAAAAGGAGACCGAAAACAAGTGTATTAAATATGTCATAGCAATGTAAATAGATTCAACTATCATTCATAGAATCAGTTATACACCATAAACCGAAAGCTATTTCACAAATTCAGAACTAGTAAAACTTTATGTACTAAATATGTAAATGGACAATGCTGAATTCATAATTTATTCTTTTTATATAAACAAATCAATAAATGTTTCGGACATCTTATACACAGTATCATCCAGTCCCAAACTAAGCAGAGCTTGTATTATGGGTACTAAACAACTTAAATAAATACATTAACATTTTTTTTGTAAATACGTACATATTATACATAGAAAACACCCAGACTCCGAAACAAATATTTGTGGATCACACACATTTTGGTCGGACCCAGGAATCGAACCCTCGAGACCTCTTACGCTAGCCGCATACGCTAACCACTAAACCAACAAGACAGTCATAGACAATACACATCATCATCATCATCATCAGCCTATATCAGTCCACTGCTAGACATAGGCCTCTCCCATTGCAAACCACTTTGATCGATTTTGGGCTTCTCGCATCCAGCTCCTGCCAGCCATCTTGCGCAAATCATCACTCCACCTGGCCTGTGGACGTCCTACACTACGTTTGCCGAGACGCGGTCTCCACTCCAGAACTCTTCTACCCCAACGGTCATCAGTTCTGCGGCTAATATGGCAAGCCCATTGCCACATATAATACAATACACAATTATGCTTTTTTACCTAAATCATATTAGTGAATTTAAGCTATTTTTGAGATGTGACACGTTTGCTTTCTGACAGCAGTAACCTCCATGCGATTGTGACGGCTTCACAAAAAGCCTTTATCTTGTGCAGATCAAATTCAAACGGCCCTTAATTTATCAAAGTCGGTACAATGGCCAAAGATATTTGAGAGATTGAGAAACTTATACTTAGATGTAGTAACTCGTATGACATTTTACAAATAGTCTTGCGTCTAATTATTAGTTAAATGGGTCAATCGGCATTCTTATCGCATAAAGGTATCTTTTGCCTACGAAACCTTTAGACTTATTTATTAGTACGAAGGAAACACTGGAATTATTGCTTTGAATGAAAGTAGATAATGTATTTAAATCGGTCAACCGAAATGTGTCGGTAAGCTAACTTTAGCCCGCAGCTTCGCCGCCGTACGAGTATTTGTCACTTATCATGGTAAATTGCCTATGTTCTTAATCAAGAATCAAAATATCTAATTGTTATTTTTTTAAGCAAAATTTTTTTTAGGTCACGGCTTATGTTTTGTATCAATAACTTAGAGTCCTCTTTCTCCTTTACAAATAATTGACCACTTTAATTATCATTTCACGAGCACGGCTGTTAATTACTTTCTTACTCATTTTAACAGAATAATTATAATAACAAAACTTAACAACAAAAATAAAAAAACAGGCTAACGAAAACAAAGCAATATAAAACACGTCTGGCTGACTTTGCGAACGGTACTGACAGTTCGACTACGTCACCAAGATGGACGCCAATCGCAATATCATCGTGCGGGACTTATAAAGCGTAATAGACAGACAGAAAAAGTTGCTTAATGTATTAGACTTGCTGAGTCCCGCGGTGTTAGCCACGGTTATTGTTGTTAAGCGCAAGTAATGCCGCGGAGCGAAGGTTGTCTAAAAATAAGCTTAAGTTACTCCTTAGGTCATCAATTTTAGGTCAGTGAAATTCACATCAAAATCGGTCAAGCCGTTCCAGAGATTACCCGGAACAAACTGACAAAAAAATTAAAAATTACAATTTAGTGTTAGTTACGTATATCCCTACTAATATTATAAATGCGAAAGAAACTCTGTCTGTCTGTTACGTTTTCACGCCTAAATCGCTGAAACGATTTTGATGAATATTGGCATAGATATAGACGGAACCTTGGGAAAGGACATAGGCTACTCTTTACCGCGATAACCGACATACACGCGGGCGGAGCCGCGGGTAAAAGCTAGTACTATTTATAACATACGTTGCATAATATGCAATTAGTAAAAACTGTTACTTTAATATCACATATAGACACTTTAATTTTATCTATTTCTATAGATTAAATATTGGTATGGAAATATTGATTGGTGTTGGTGTGCAAAAATCTATTTAACTGCAGCAGGGAATCACTAAAGCTACTTTCTAAATGTACTCCTATTTTGCACTGCTAAGGTCCTTAACCTCTAACCTCCGATATTTATTCTGACATGACCAAGTAATATATATATTATGTATTTCGAACACCGGTACCGAAAATAGACATCATTAACGGAACCTTTTTAGGTAAACAGCTAACCATTAAAGAACTTGGGCATAATATGAATTTATTTACTCAGTTGGATAATAAGATTGGCTAGACATGCTTACATGGATGAAAGGAGCTGAAAGGGAACGTCGAGTCCGCTAATGAGTAAAATTGTTAGGAAAGAATTATGATATGTGGTTTTATTCATATGTGTGGGTTAGGAAAAGACGCTAGGAAGTGACATTTTCAAAAGTTAAATGTATCATATTGTTATGTGTTTTAAATTCTTGTAACTACAGAAGTAAATATTGGTGGTGATTAACGCCCGTGCTTCGGAGAGCACGTCAAGACGTCGGTCCTGGTTGTCATGAACATCTATGGCAATCGTTATTGGGAAGTCAGTGACCTCAAATATATTACAACTAGTTCAACATACGAATTTCAGTTCTCCACTAGGGTTGCGGAGGTCCGATGCCGGTCGCTCCGCTGACCCCAAATGAAATGGGGAATAAAGGCTAGAAGAAGTCTTCCCGAGGTGGGTGTTAATGGCTGCAACACTGCTATTTAACTATAGCCAATACCTAGTATAATTGTGTTCCTGTGTATTTTGTTATTTTTTGTATCAAATAAACTTTTATTCTAATTTGCCGCATCAGGTACTTAATTACTTACTTAACGTGGGACGTTTTGATACATAGTAGATATGTAATTGCGGTTTTGGTATTAACAGGCACTGTCAGAAACATACTGCAACACAAAATTAACAGTGACTTGGTTGATCCCGTATGACAGTGTCAAACAGAGACACCCGAAACAAATATGTAAATTGAATTTAATAACGGATACTTAAACAAAAAGTTTTGTGAGTCTACTAAGAAGCAGGATAAGTTGTGGACAACTGAACTGTAGGATATTTTTCTAAAATCATTCGTAACAGAGATATCGACAAAAACCGCTATAAGTCACCTTTTTTCAATATGGCGGTGCAAGCGGCAAATATACGAGGTTTCAAAGTTGAAATTGGCTAAGAGCAAATGAATATCTATAAAATTACATAAATAAATTTTCCAGATAGCCTCTAGCTATTTTTTCACCAAATGACTGTACAACTAAACATACATATTTTTGATACTAATAGTTTATGATAGTGAAGGTGCAAACAGTCTATTTATAACGAATATATTTATGTTTCGTAGTTTAGTTATAGGAAAAAATACTATATACATCTGAAATTATATAACGCAACACAAAACAACCACAACGGGTTTCGATGCGATTTGTAGCATAGTATAGATATATTAAAAAAAAAAAACACTAGAAATCATTACGATAAAAGCTACAAAAAATTATAAACCTAAGTAGGTTAAGCCTTACATGGTTAAGAACCATGTAAGGCTGATGATGTTCTTAAATAATTCAAAACTCAAAGTGGTTTGTTAGTACTGAATAAATTTAAAATCAATTCGATCAGTACTTGGTATTTTCTTCATTCGTTCTTGAGAGTAATCCGTCAATTCAATATTATATGTTTATTTAGTTTATAGCTTTACCATCAAGTAACATAATAATATATTAAATATAAAACAGCTTTGTCAACCATCCCCTGTCTCGTTTACATTGCACGGCAATGTATACAACCCAACCTCTGCTAAGCGGTGTTTAAAATTAGCACGCGGTCGGCGGACTGTGAATTGCTCGCTCGAATGCCCTCGCTTTTATCCTAAATCAAAGCCTAAACCAGTGGAGGGTTGCTTTCATGTATGTTATTATTTATTTAAGAGTATATTTTGCTGTTGAAAATGTTGATTTCTGACTTAATACAAATCACATTTATGAAATTATGAGACTTGCTTTGAGCCTTAAAGTAGTAGCTTGAAAACAGCTGCGGGTAACGCCGCTGGGCGAAGTTTGTCTAAAGAAAGGTAGTCTAAGTTATTTCCTGCGTCACTAGCTAGTAAGAGTTTCATATAAATCAGTACAGTCGTTCCAGAAACGAGTCGAAACAAGGATGGACAGACTGAAAAAAAATTTGTTATTAAGTACCGAATATACCACTTTCATAATAATATGCAATTTATGAAAAACTGATAATTTGAAGTTACTGGCACTTCAATTTAATTTATTTGTATAGATTTTAGATTTTACTTTAATTATATATATAAAAAGTAAAGATTGTAATAAACTATGTTTAATTTTTTGAAATTTGTTTTTGATACTGAGCTGTACCATCTCTAGACAATGAATAAATATTTAATTCTAAACTTTAAGTAAGCAACGAGTTAGTTTTTAATTTTCTCAAAGAGTTGTTTTTTTCTTCGAAATCAAATTTGAAGTAATTTAATATAAAGTAATTTAATAGTAACCTAAATTTAATCATAGTACTATTAGGTTTACAGAAAAACAGTTTTTGTGTTGACTTAACGATTTAAAAAGTAGTTTAAAAAGTCATAATAATGAGAGAAGAAATATTAACCGACTACATCAAACCTAAAAAGAAGGGTAGTAGTAATAGTTTTACAATCTGTTCGTTTGTAAGTTTCAATTTAGCGCCTAAACTAATGAGCCGATTTTAATGAATGAGGTGTCAATAGATTCATTAAAGTGGCCCTTGTGACATAGGTAATATAAACTTTATCAATCGTTTTTAAATCATCATCATCAGCCTTTAACAGTCCACTGCTGGACATAGGCCTCTTTTTGGAAAGGAGGTTTTGGCCTACTATACCACGCCAGATGGGTTGGTATAGGGTTGGTTTAAAGTTTTCCTTCTCTTGCGTAGTTTATCCCTTAGTCGCCTTTTACGACAACCGCGGTATGAATAGGGGTGGTGACACTCTGTATTCTTAGTCCGTCACCCCACGTAGTAGGGTTCAATTTTTTAAAACTTTTACGTATGGGAATGGCATTCTATGCTAAGTACACGTATTCATGCATTATTTTAAAGCATAGCTAAGTAAGTTTGTGACTGACAGTTTGACGTCTGACATGTGAAGTAGGCAGGCACCCTTTGTCCGGACTGTTAACATTCTCGAAGGCAGGTCAGTCATAGTTATTTTTTTGTGGCAAAGTTTCTTTATGCTAATAGGCTCTTTAAAAGAATGGCAATGGATCAACATACGTCTGTATTATTTCACATGTGTTCAAGATTTAGGATGTATTTAGGAAATGTGAAAAGTTATTAAATAAAAAGTTAATACATATTTATAACTTAAGCGTCGTAACGAAGTGCTCATAGCCAAGTGGCCTTAGGTGATTGGAAATAATCACCAAGGGTAAGCAACGACGGCGCGGTCGGACCTAGATGGGTGACCGTTTGTGGCATTATATGTAATGAGCGTTTCCGTGATTCGGACGAGCAGTCGGTCCCGTTTGTTATTATAAGATAGCAGTCGTAAAGCTTTGTTGGAGGCCTTTGGGCGGCTTAAAAACATCCAACAGCAAGAGGACGTATGGCCTTAACCCTCTTTTGAAGGGAGACCTGTGCCCAGCAGTTAAGGGTTGTTGATGATATATTTATCACATCATAATTATCAATAAACTCTATTCTGAACGCTAAAATTATTGATTTCTTAGTTACATATGCTTATAAAATCCTCTTTAAGCGTAGCGCAGAAAACAAGAAAAAAATTTACCTATTGTGTACTCTTCATTCACTTTTTTAAAAAGTTTGTAGTAAACTTAAACTTTTTCTGCAAAAATACAAACTTTCATAAAGTTGAAAATACCAATTAGAATTTTTTAAACGTCGGGCGAGGTTTTCTCATAACTGAATATCGAAGAGATTTAAACTAATAAGTCAAGAAGAATTGTTTGCAGAAAGAGCCTTTTTTTTTCAATGTTTTCGGACGGAGTGTTTTTTAAGAAAACTTCTGATAAAAATAGAGAAAAGCAAAGTATAGATAGGGGAAAAGGTATTTACAAAGCTTACTTTTTAATTAAATATTAAGATTAGCTGGCATCGTCTACCCTTGTAAGTAATTGAGTAAATTTAGAAAATATTAAGAAAACAAATTCAAATTGAGGACAAAAATTAATCATTTTATGATAGTTAGTATTACATTGTTTTAAGAAGTTTATTATTTCTTCTTTCCTTTTGAAAGAAAGACTGTTTAATATTTTATCGAATTTGTTTGTAGAAGTTATCTTAATTATCGTTTTATATTAGCAAAGATGTTTCTATGTGAACCGAGATGAACGGCTTAACATGCTGTACGAAGTATGATAAGGTCTCAATGTATTGCTATGGACACCTATTCATGAACTGACTTAGCTACGATTGCTTAACACGAATTCTTAGGTATTTACATACAGTAAAAATACAATCGCACATAATAATATGACGCTAGATAAATTTGACACTAGATTAATTATTTAAATGGTATCCCTCTTAATATGAAGGCAGGTCATGTTGTCAAGAGCGTCCACATCAGAAACACAATTACTTACACGAACCCAATTAACGGAGTCGATCACTGTGACAATCTCTGTGTATATAAGGCTTTTTTGTATCATACGACACGTTACCGAGACGAGGTTGATTTTATAAACTTGATTTTTTATTTTCTAAAGATGAGTTATTACGCAATTTGCTTTTATCTCTTGATACAATATTATAAAAGTAAAGTACTCGTATTGTCAAAGTAAGCAACTTTATTCAAGTCCTTAGGGCATTTTCCCTTTCCCTGTGGCTAGCCTAAGTTAATTTTAAAATCGGCATTATTATATTGGTTTTGATACATCGTAAAACCTACTTGTTTTATTTTCTATAAAGATGCTAGTTCTTTCATTTGATGAATTTAACTAGTTTTTTATATAAAGAAAGCAAATTGAGTGTCAGTCGTTAGTCGGTATTACAAAACCCCGTAGGCTACTTCTTCCTAGCCTTATTTCTTACTTTTATACGATGACTGTATTGAATTAGTCAGCGATATATCTATTTAAGTGAAAATGTGGACAATAAACTGAATTAAATATTATTATTATTATTATGATAAGTGTATGAGAAGTTTTTATTTATATACATTACGTACTGACGTGATGCTACAGTTTATAACTGTTTTAGACCACGTTTTTTTTTAAATACAAAGGCTAAATTTATACTTTAAACTTATAGTTTAGTAACTTTTGCCTGCGTGTCCGTGTGGTGACGGATTAAGAATACAAAGTGTCACCACCCCTATTCATTCCATGGGTGTCGTAAAAGGCGACTAAAGGAACAAAATAAGCAGCTAACAGCCAGCTTCCTCATCCTGCCAAGAGAAGGAAAACTTGAAACAAACCCTTTACCAACCCGTCTGGCTAGCGTGGTATAGTAGGCCAAAACTTCCTTTCAAAGGAGAGGCCTATGTCCAGCAGTGGACTGTTAAAGGCTGTTGATGAACTTTTGCCTGCAGTTCCAGCCGCGTGTATGTCAGTTATCGCGGTAAAAAGCAGCCTATGTCCTTTCGCAGGCACTAGACTGTGTACCAATTTTTACTTAAATCGGTTTAGTAGTCTTGGCGTGAAAGTGCTACAGACAGAAGACAGAGTTACTTTCCTATTATAATACACATTAGTAAGGATTTTTGGAGTACTTTTACGTCTTGTCATACGCTAAGAATATGGATCGACGACAAATCGTATGTCGTTACCTGTAAATTTACGCGTGGAATCTGTACAGAGCTGTTGGCTATGCATTCAGGAGCCATGTTAGTAATTAAATTTGCTAACCGTTTCTAAGTAATTCGGTAGAGGTAACTTAGGAAAATCACTTTAGGTGTGTGGTTGTTTATTTGTTACCCTTGACGATATAATTAATAAACATTTCAATGGAAATAATTTTAGTACTTTAATGAAGTACAAGACGAGGGAAATATAATAAAGAACAATATATGTATGTGAAATAATAATTGGAACAGATGGTGTCTAAACAGTTTAGTATAGTTTTATTCAAGACAATAAAATTAAACACTAGGGTACTCCAAGTGTAACAAAATTTAATATTTTTTTTGTATTTGAGCTCGTGCTGAGTGCAGCGCTCTATGATTTCGCGTAAGGTCGCTTTATCCTTTTTAGGGTTCCGAAGTTCATAACTCGGAACCCTTATAGATTCGTCATGTCCGTCTGTCCGTCCGTCCGTCCGTCCGTCCGTCCGTCCGTCCGTCCGTCCTCGACTTACCGTCCAAACGGTAAGTGCTAGAAAGATGAAATTTTGCATGAATACGTGTTGTAATTACGTCGACAAAGTGCTACAATAAAATTATGAAAAATAATTTTATTTGGGGTACCTCCCCTACACGTAAAGTGGGGATGATTTTTTTTTCTCGAGGCTACCCCATCGTGTGGGGTATCATTAGATAGGTCTATTAAAAACAATAAAGGGTTTCCTAGACGATTTTTTGATTTAGGTATCCGTTTGCGAGATATTTCACTTTAAAGGGCACTTTTTTGTAAAAACAGGGCGT
Organism: Phragmatobia fuliginosa; assembly: GCA_932526445.1. Taxonomy (NCBI): domain Eukaryota; kingdom Metazoa; phylum Arthropoda; class Insecta; order Lepidoptera; family Erebidae; genus Phragmatobia; species Phragmatobia fuliginosa. The sequence continues at coordinate 13,423,017 of OW052078.1, read as the reverse complement.
CCCCCCCCCTCTAAAAGCTAAACGGCTGGCTCAAAAAATCTGAAAAAAATCGTGATGGTGGTCCATATAATGAACTTTGAAGGAAAACTATAACCGATTAGATGACTTTCTTAGTTCAGGAGTTATAAAGGCTTATATGGTAAAATGCGCTCACTTGGAAAACGTCATACAAAATTAACGTAATAATACGTAAACATAACAATTATCTATTGGATACGATTTTAAATCCACATACCATTATACGTGACTGAGGAACCCTTTCCTGTGCGTGGCCTGACACGCACTTGGTCGATTTTTTTACCATTTGAAAAGGATTTCGAGTATAACTTCACTTCATTTATATATATCTACGGATAGCACTTAAGAGTCTTAATTTGAAGGATAAGATTATTATTTCCAGTTAGGGCTGCATCTCTCATAAAATTCGGATACCCAAAGTAGTCTGTAAATAGAAAAGTGATTAAGAAAAATTTTCAATAAACGTAACAGTAATGGATTTTATAGAATTTTATAATAAACCCTTTACACTTTCATTCAATTTGCTCAAAGCTGCGTGATGCCATGATTGATGTGAATTTTCCCCATTTATAAAGCCAAGCCTCAATAATACCTCCCGCTACATACAAAAAATATTATGAAAATGGTCTATGAGAACACTGTCACTTTTGTCAGTGAACCATGCCTGAGGTACTTTCAAGAACAAAATTGTATCATAACATTTTTTAACTACAAATTTTTAATGATATTTCAAAGTAGTTTCTCATATTTTAATATATAGTTGCGTTAAATGTGGCAGTTAATAGAATTCTTTATAATGACGGTATAGCTTCTTAGATCCAACAAACGAGTAAATAAAGGGGAAGCTATTCTTTAAGCCAAAAAAGTTAAAAACTTACTACTTTATAAAAATAGTAACAAAATTATTTATTTTAAAAGGTTAACAGCATTTTCACCTGTTAATTATTTATGTTAAGTTTTTGTCATACATTTCGTCCATTTAATTTAATTTATTTAGAGAAACTAAAGTAAAATAATTTAACATTACAATGGGTTTAACTTCTAAAAATCATATTGATAGAGCAAAATGTTCACAATATCCTCTTTATTTCTAAAGGTTTTTCATAAATACATTCAAGTGCCAATTTATTTGCCAGATATTTTTCTTGTTGCAAGCAAAATTTCACCGATGTAAAATAAAATTGAATTGAACAGAATCCATTGTATAAGTCTCGAGTCTCTGACATGAAGTGTTGCTTGTAAAATACATTTGCTATATTTGAAAAACGCTGTCTAAGCAAATATTTTATTGAAAGTTGTGATTGAATAGTGACGATAACATTATCAAAAAGAAAATTTTGAATTGAGCGAAATTATTGGGTTTGATTGAAATTTTTATCGTAGCTCAAAAATGTTATTCAAAATTTTTGATTTAAATAGCAAAAGTTTCAGTACTTTTGTTTTTCTTTTTTGTTAAAATAATACTTGTAAAAAACACATTACGTATTTAAGGTACAAATCTGTACGATAAAAAAATATATCAAAAAATCCTAAGTATTTTGCTCTTCACTGTACTAGTGGCTCTATAGAGCTGCCCTTTGGCGCAAATTAAAATCGCTCCACGAAGTCCGTGCCCACTGAGCCGTGTATTTGATTAACTCGCAAATGGATCTATCTACACAATATGTCTTTTTACCTATTTTTGTTGCAACAGGTCGGCTTTCATTCACTCAATTGCCCTTTTTACCTTTCTCTGCCCATTCAACGTGGTATTGAGTGCTATTCTCAGCATATTGATTAGCTCATTGCCTGGGCAGATTCAACAGTAGCTTAAATGTGTACGTGATTTTAAAAGTGTAATAGATTGCTTTTGAAAAAGTTGGGTTCTGAATATTTGTAGTGATAAAATTAAAATTATTGTGACGTCAGAGACCTTTATTATTTCTATAATAAATGAATGTAACAATATCTTCATAAACCATTTTTTCTTGTAAAGTATACAACCTTTTGAAGGTGAAAATTTCAGAAGTATTTCTTTTTTTACGTTGCTCGTGATCGATTGAAAAATAACATACTTCATTTATTAGATCCAGATACATTTGCGCATATGTTCGAGTAAGGTTTTAACTAATTCATAATAAAATGGCAATGAACGCAAAAAAGTTTTATAAATTCAAGCAATTTCTTAAGCTAAACCATATTCATTACATATCTCACGATCGACGACAACGACGCAATAAAATCATGATGAAATTGACAACAAGTGGTTATTTTTGTAAGAAAAAGTAAGGTGAGTTAGGTAGTTATCGACATGTTCGTGCAAGCATGTCTTTATTGTCGTTTAAAAGGCTTATTTGGGCCGCCATCGGCTAAGCTCACCACTAAATTTACACTGGACAGTAAGCAGCTTATAACCATAGCTGTGCTTCAGTATACTTTTCATCGAAAATTATATTTGAGAAATATGTCTCGTAACTTAACATCTTATTACAACATTCTTGAGATTTTATATCAAATTCGTTTTAAATGTGCTGAATTTCCAACTAGTCAAGTCAAAGTTGTCACGTCACCGAATCCCATAGTCCTGAGGATTGTGGGTACTATTTCTACATGGAATAATACTTTGTATGATCCATAAATCGACATCCTGAGTTTGAGTGTCTGTTTTACGAGTTTTTATAAGTAATTCGTAGTGTAATAGTTGTCTACAAAAAGAATATTTTTTCTGCCTTAAATATGTTTATAGACAGACTAACACTTGCTCACGGCTCCGCCCGCGTATGTATCGGTTGTCACGATAAAAGTAAACTATGACCTCCTTTAAACTTTCTATCTCTTTACCGAAATTCGTTTAAGTCGGTTCGCTGTTGAAAATGGAACAAACACACAGACAGACAGACAGAATTACTTTAGAATTAGAATATTAGTAGGGAGTATGGATTTAGGTATTTTTGTATCGCTTACATTTTTTAGTATTGAAACGCAAATACTAGTTTCCATATCAATATTTGTATCAGTGGTCTCTGTTACAGTAATATTAATGACGAAATACGAACTACTTTCAATTTCAAGCCATTACCCAGGTATCCGAATTACCCAATTCAGTTATTCAAATATATAATGTTTTAGACAAATCACTCGACGCAACAAATGATTTAGGACATGCCACAACGGTATTCTAAAGGTATTTTATCATTAGGGCTTAACCGAAATAGATAACATTGTCTGGCTACTGAGTGAAAAGGAACGTAAAATGGAAGTGAATAATTATGTACTTACTTTAGATTAAGTGTATGTAACGGGAATTTGATTGCGACTGTACTAGGGGTTATAGAAATCTGTTATTTGAAAGTGATTTTGGGAACTCAAAGATGGAATTATAGAAGTGTTTTCAATTGTTGAAGGCTTATTATATTTTTTAATGAACTACGTTTTACCCACTTAATGTAAAACTGTTTATAATTCACATTCATAAGTAATTTGACTGACTAATGCATTGTTTTTTTTAAACTTACTAAATACTTTATGGTGCTGCAGACGGGGACAAACAATACTATTTTAATTACAGGCAAAGGTAGATCTACTAAACCTAAAGTGTTTAGTAAGCTTACAAGATTATGCATTAGTCGGTTGAACTTAATATAGAAATTTTGATTGTATAAATGTCTTTTTGTGTGTGTCCTTATTTTTTAAATTATTATTAGAAATAAATAAATAATTCAGGCATCTTACACACAATGCCATCTAGTCCCAAACTAAGTAGAGCTTGTACTATAGGTACTAGACAACTGATATTAATACATAATTATATTTTTTTTGTAAATACATATTATATATAGAAAACACCCTAACTCCGAAAAAAATATCATGAATTACATCTTTCTGACCTTTATTATTCTAAATATTATTTGGGGTCGTCAGATTATAAATATATATTTGGTCCAATACGGGAATCGAACCTAAGACCTAAGGGTACATCGGTTGCATACGCTACCGAGGCAGTCAATAACACTAACTCTATATTATGGATATACTTATATTGTTTACCTGTATATTGTTTAATAATCGGTTTAGATTCAATCCAACTGCTCAGGGATCCATTTATATTAAGTAATGGCACTTTACTCTCACATTCAACAACTTTACACTTCAAACAACACAACAAACTTTCACTTATTTTCTTTTTAATTCGATATTCCATTTTCATGTTTTAAAAATTCAAAAAAAGAAACTTTTTTTTTAACTGTTAATTTATTATTTATGTTACAGATTTTATTATTTTTTAATGTTATTATTATTTATATTAAAAGTCTATCACATATCAAATAAATGATTAGAGGTGTACTTTTACATGTAGATTTTCACTATAAGGCACTGAAATCACGACCGTAAATGAACGACAAATGGAAAAAATAAATAACAAATACGATTCTATCTAATCTATAGCGAATAATCCCACTGAGATCCTCCCAGCCAGATTGACGGCTCATGAATGATAAGAAAACACCCAGTATTTGATTGAACTACATAGATAAATGAAATCAGTTACGATACCAAACAAAACATACCAACACGTCGCTATGTACTTGATTCCTGTCACGCATACTACATTTCTTCTTCGTAGCCTTATTCCCAATATTATTTGGGGTCGGCTTCTAGTTCAATCGGTTTTACCTGAATATCAGTTTTTCCACGGAGCGCTTGGCATCGGACCTATGCAACCATCAGGGAGAACTGAAATTATAATGTTGAACTAGTTATCAGTAAAGTTGAGGGCACTGACTTTCCAATAACGATTGAATAACGGCTTTACGTGCTCTTTGAGGCACGGGCGTGAATTCACCGCCAAACTTCCAAACTCCGGGCTGCTATTAGGAATTTCCTAGGAAAAACCCAAAAACGCTTTTAGAACCCTTGATCAGCAGTCGCATACGCTATCCACAAGATCAACGAGGCAGTTACTTCACTAATGCCCGTTTTCATCAACTGTACTTAGGGGGCGTCCATAAATTACGTGAGATGTTTAAGGGGGGGAGGGGGTCGAATCAAATCTCATCTAGTATTACGTTGGAGGGAGGGGGGGTCTCGGCAAATATCACGCAATTATTTTTTCTGATTATTACAAAAATAAAAACTATTTTAGTCCATTTAATCCAGATTGTACATGCTTAAGATTTAATCTTAAGCGTAATCGTAATACGATTAAGATCTCACTAATTCATTCGTAAATGAAAATCATGTGGACATGTTGGTTCCAATAGTCTCTCTTGAGACCGCGCATGATTCTCCATGGACTGAATTAGAGAAACGAGTAGTGAATTAGAGAAATAAGAAAAACGAATATTTAATTAGTTTTTTAATCACAGTAGTTACGATTTAACTATTCTTTGTTAAATTTTTATTACACTTATAATTAAACTCTCAACGATATTGATTACTAGTCTTAACTAGTCGTAAATAAAAGCACGAACTAAATTTTTTATTCTTTTTACAATAAAAATCCAACGGGTTTACGTAAGAAACCCAAATTTTGAAAAATCTCACGTGAGATTGGGGGATGGGGGAGGGGGTTGAATGAAATCTCACGACATCTCACCAGGGGGGAGGGAGGGACAGAAAATTTAAAAAAACACCTCACGTAATTTATGGACGCCCCCTTAAACCGTCTCCTTACTAAAAGCCCCGTAATGTGGGTAGAACTCATATTTTGAAGATACGCCTAAACAGTTTATTATCCTCTAAAGGTTGATGAAAATGAAAAAATACTTACGGTTACCCTTCTTTATGTGGCCCTTTAAATTTAGGTGACGTTGATGAAAACCATAACAATTTTATATAAACAAAATATAAATAATACTTTATAAGGTATTAGACTGTATATACTGAAGATTTATTTCATTCCGTGGGTGTCGAAAGAGACGACTAATGGAGTAGTAGAGCCGTCGAGTAGGCAGCACTACAAAGTGAAGGAAATACAAACTAGACAAATACCCTGTATCGACCCGTCTGGCCAGAGAGGTATAGTCAGCATAAACCTTTCCTCTTAGTCTAGAGTCTAGTAGTCTGGTACGTGCAAACCTTCTTAGGAGGGTTCATTCAAAGGAGAGGCAATGTCCAGCAACGGATTATCAAAAGCTGTGGAGGTGATAAATGAAATTAACCAACATTTTCTAATATTTATGTACTCAACACTAAACCTGGGACCCATCCCTATCTACGGGCTTATAAAATCCTTGGAACCTTTTAAGAGGCTTGCAATGCTAATTGGGTCAAGTACCATCTTCTACGAGTTGGTAAATCAGACGGTACTTCGGAGCATCGCATGTTTTGTGAGAATATTCCGCTCTCTAGAGTCCTTAGCAGGAGAGTACCTTTGTTCTTGGTACTGATGTCGATGAAGCACTATTAAAGTTTTTTTAAATCAATTATAACTTTAGACGTTGAATGTCTCGTTGTTCTAGTGGTTAGCGTATGCGGCTGCTGATCAAGACGTCTCGGGTTCAATTCCAGGGTCGCAAATATCTGTTTCGGAGTTTAGGTGGTATCTATATATAATATGTATGTATTCATAAAAAAAAGTACGTTTATCTGTTGATATAAGTTGTCTAGTACCCATAATACAAGCTCTGCTCAGTTTAGGACTAGATGGCGTTGTGTGTCAGATGTCCGATATATTTATTACCTATTAAGTTATTATTATGTATTATATCCGTGTGGTGACGGATTAAGAATACAGAGTGTCTCCACCCCTATTCATCCTGCGGGTGTCGTAAAGGCGACTAAGGGATAAACTACGCAAGACAACATCAATGCAAAGAGAAGGAAAACTTGAAACCAAGCCTATACCAACCCGTCTGGCCAGCGTGGTCTAGTAGGATAATACCTTCTTTTCAAGGAGAGGCCTATGTCCAGCAGTGGACTGTTAAAGGCTGTTGATGATGATGATGAAGTTGTGAAATGCGAGAAACAATGATATGAGTTCTTGTAAAAATGATGGGAAAAATTATAAAGTAAATAAGTAAATTTTCTTAAATTTTACCTTTTATATATTTTATGTAAACCTAGGTATGTACTCATATCAGGGTAAACTTAGCAAATATATAGTTTATAAAATCGATTGCAGTATTGTAAATTTGAAAGTAACTCCCTCTGTATGTTTGTCTATCTATCTGTTATGCTAAACCACTGCGTCAATTTCAATGAAATTTGACACTCTTTACTGAGATAACCGTCAATACCGGAGCGTTTTGCGGAGCGGAGCCGCCGCAAAAGCTAGTATACTCACAAATACTGCGACGGAATTATAAAGTATTTCTGTTGATTAATTACCCTTTTACCATTGAAAGAATTGCTTTATTTAACATGTTCCAACAAATGTCCAAACACAGCTCTGTTTTAAATTCAAGTGAATCGTAATGAACTAAAATGAAAACTGAATATTTAACCACAAACCTCAATAACATAACATAAAATTATTCGTTTTATAACCGAAATGAATGGCCAATGAAAACATTTTCATTAAATTTAACGTAGAACACCTACCTGTACATAAAATAAATTGATGCGTCTGTTTCTAAATTCAAATAACAGCTTTTCACTAAATGCAAGGCTAAGTATATTTTAACAGGACTTGAATCAAAAATTCAATTAAAAAAAAAAGTCGCCTCTTACGACACCCATGGAATGAATAGGGGTAGTGACACTTTGTATTCTTAATCCGTCACCACACGAAAAGAACGCATACAAAACTATCCAAGTAATACAGATTCTCAAGTTACTGAAACCATTTTTTAACTTGTTTACATGAACTTTACAAGTCAAGGGAAATTAAATCAATTAACTTCGTAGAAAATTAATTAAAAAGGGTTGGAAACTTCCGTTGGAAAATAAACAGAGATAATTAAAGACTTAAATAATTATTTAGTAAGAATTAAACATTGTAGTCTGTAAAAATTTAGTCAAAAAATAAGTAAATATGCGTGTACTATAGAATCCTACTAATATTATAAACGCAAGAGTTTGTGAGTGTTTATGTGTATGTATGTTTGTTCCTCTTTCACGCAAAAACTTCTGAACGGATTTGGATGAAACTTTACAGTAATAAAGCTTATATATCAGAATAACACATAGGCTACTTTTTACTCCAATAACCGAGATACACGGGCGAAAACTAGGTGATAATAAAAATACATAAATCATAGATGTCAAAATGTATCACTGTTTATCTCCTGTCAAAACTTCACAGGTTGCTATGCATAACACATTTGCATAGCAACCATAATGATAAACACGGGTAACACCGCGTGGCGCAGCTGGTACATAGATATATTTTACATAGATCAGTCAGAGAAATGCTGTTGCCATACTTCAAAGTATATCCAAATCCACCTAGATCTATATGTAACCGCCTAGATCAAGCAGTAGTAAAGTTTTCAAGATAGTAGATAGAGCCTCGATGTTTTAACACAAATGGCCTGGCTCGACCGGGGCAGTACTAACCTCAGTCACAGAATACCAACCTCAGTATGACAGCATTCGCGCTGTCCAATTTTATTGGTGAGTGTGAGACTGGGCCCAAATATTCTGCGTCATCCTCCTAAGAGGAGACCCGAGCCCAGCAGTTGGCATATTATTACTTACTAATTATTATGAACGGTTTATTTCAAATTGATAATCGAGTTCAAATAGTAGGTGCTTTTATTAGTAATCTAATTAAAAATTATTACAAGAAATAAAAAGTTTAAACCCCTTTTTGACAATATTGTGCATAGAGTGTGTAAACTTTCACTGTTAAGTTTATACAGAGATGTGTAGAAAACTAAAAAATAAATAAAAGGTAAGAAGAGAAATAAATTCTAATTTCCACATCTGTATTATGATATTTCTATGTTTAAAAATGTTATCCCTTGTTACGTTCAAAGTGAATAAAAATTCTGGCATAAATAATTTTAATTTGTTAATTATATCAAACGAGATATGGTTGTTGATAACTGCATAACTGTTCTAAATATTTTAAAAGTAATTGTTGTACTTCTTATCACAGCGTTATCAGTCAAAATCAAGAGTTTATTTATCTTTCAAATTACTTTTATTTGTGTCTGCGGAACACTTCCGTGTCTTTTTAAATAAATTAATTTGGGACGTGAAGTTAATACACTACAAGACGTTGTAGTTATTTGAAGAAAGAAAGAGGCGTCCATCCGGACGTAATACATGACCACAAAGCCTATTTCTTAAAATAATTTTAACAAAAAGGAACCGACTTCAATGAAAAACTATTCCGAGTACCCAAATCGCGACATTGTGCCTATGATATTTAAGGAGTTCTCTCGATTTCCTTGGGATCCCATCATCAGATCCCGATATGGTGACGATGGGACCACCTGCAAGCTACGCATTCCTAAAATTCCTAAGCATTCCAATGCAAAAAGAATTTTTGAAATCGGTTCATAAACGACAAAGTTATCGCTGAACATACATAAAAAAAAAACCGACGAATTGAGAACCTCCTCCTTTTTTGTAAAGTCGTTTAATAAGCAGAATAGCAATAGGGACTATACAACTAATATATATACATAGTACCTTGACGACCGAGTTTTGCTCGGTTAGTTAATACTATTTATTTTGTTTAACAACGTCATCTATTCTCTCAAGTAGCTGTAGTATTGCTGTTTTGGAGTACCAACCACCAACCAACCAAGTGTTACTGAAAGAGTAGTATATATATATGAATGCGAAAGAAAGCGCATTAAAACTCCTTTTCCCAAACGTAAGACTAATATAGATCGGTTTTTCATTACCGTAAACCGCCAAATATTTAATGTCAAGGAAAACGTGAAAGCCGTTTCGATTTTATATAAATTATAGCTCGTTTAAAAAAAGAATTGCTCGTATAAAGGTAATAAATACACTTTTTTTGTAAGTACTTTGATAAACATGGAAAACATCCGAACTCCGAGAAAAATATGTACCTACTTGTGAAAGTTGCCAAAATGACTGTACTCTGCCCAAATAAAAGCTGGAATGTTTGGCACTCCTTACAGAGAAGGAAACCTACAGCCAGCAGTGGAAGTAGATATGTTGATCGAAACATATAACAAGAAGCAAGTCTATTGTTCCAACTAATCTATGTAACAGGAGGAGCAATTTGAATGCGACTTTTATTGGCAATCAGCTGATGATACAAGCAGTAATTTTAGGCTACTTTTTTAGACTAGCACCGTCCCGCAGCGTTGTTATATCAGCCGCAGGGGCTCTGTAAATCCTACCTACTAAATCACATGAGATAGAACAAAGACAAAAGCAATCTTGTTAACTCATGACCTTGGAAATACGACTCAGCTTTAATAAAAATGCCACTAAGTCTGCTCGCAGCGCTGGTGTAGGTACATTACAAACATACATAATATGTGAATGGTTTGTATGAGACTAAGTGCATCGTTTTCACAAACCAATTGAGCCCAGATGTAGTTCTAAGGTCGTTGCTTGTGTACTCATTGTATACAAAACGCTATTTGAGTGGTGCAAGGGAAAAGCGATAAGCGATAGCAATTCAAATACGACATTGTTAGAGCGGCGTGCAATAGGAGAGCCCTATGTCCAACAGTAGACTGAAATAAGCTAATGACGGTGATGATAATGATTGGTACAAAGTATAAAAAACATTCCTCACAATATCTGTTTTGTTGCCTTATCCTTCTCTCACATAAAAAACCAACCGAAAAATAACAGCATTCGTGCTGTTGCCTGTATTTCGTTGGTGAGTGAGAGTGACCTGACCAAAAATACTGCATCATTCTCCTGGCCTCCTAGGCCAAACCCCAACACTCTTGTCAATGCTCTGCTCTGCTCATGCAGCAGCACAGTCACTTTAGCAGGCATAAATATAAAAAAGAACACTTTCATAGAATCGCAGTTCATGTCTACCTGAATAGTGGTAGTACAATTAGTATCCACATCATTACATTATTTTTTATTAATTTTATAGGAACTTAATTAACTAAAAATATGTGTCTTGATTGTACTTGAGACACACAACCAAAGACTTGAAGCGAATTGGCCAAGGTTAATCTACACGGCCACATCACACACGTGTGGTTTAACCATAATTAAACACATGTGTTGGTTGATTATTACTTAACCGAAGTAGGTAATAATCGATTGAGTTTAATATACTACCGACGACCAGCTAATAAGGTCTAATATGAAAGGGTTTCCCAATAAATGTACAATAGATGTAAAGAGCTATGCTTCGATATATTAAAGCCGGTTCTACCCCAACGAGTAGCCTTTCACCAATTTCCAACTGTTAAGGGGGTATTGAAAAGGGGGTGATATAATTGTGACTACTCATTGGTTTGTTGAATTGAGTGACGATGGATGACGGTAGATACCTTTAAGTAAGGGTTGTGGCAACTTCCACATACAGCGCACAAAAAGGCACACGCCATCTGCCGAAAGTAAACTGAACTACGCAGTATTTAATTCTGTATCGCGATATAGAAATTCAACTTCCTAATATCAACCAAAACCTCCCTTTATGTTGGAAAGACTTGACATCCAAACTTCTAAGGATTTTCCGTTAATATATTGGTGTGATCGCAACCCAACTTATTTTTACTTTACGGTTTATTTGAGAGACTGTACGTACAAGTTTCATTGCTAACCTTATACTAGGAATCCAAAATTACGTATTCCCCAACGATTATATCATGTGTTCATTTAGATAAGATCATTGATCACTTTTGGTTGTACGCCTCCATTCATGCCCCTTATTGAGTATGTAACGACTATACAAAGCGCCTTTTTCTAAGAACGTAAAGGTCAACTCTCAGACCCTATTAGGTATTTATCAGCTTAATTTGACGTAGAACTACTGGTTTTACCAGACTGTGTTTTCCTGTAACGCAGTTTTGATGCATATTTCGCAGTAGTTTTTTTTTCATTATATTTTGGATTAAGAAGAAAAGGCTCGGGTTTCCCGCCAGATAAAGTAGCCTTGTTGTCCTTGATTTTTTCGACATCCTTTCCACAGAAACGATAGGCAACTATCGTTTCTTTCTTCCAATTTTCTTCTCTTTTATTCCCTTAGCTTCCAACCATATTAAATGGACCGAATAGTGGGAAAAAATTAAAACCTTTGCATAATCGTTTCGTGATGCAAAACTGCGTATATTAATGTATACACTGGGAAAGGGTACAGTTAAGGGGTAGTTTAGCACATGTCGGTCTCGGTTGCCATAAACATCTGTAGTAATTATTATTGGGACCTCAGTGCTCTCAAATATACTGACACCAAGTTCAGCCGGGTTGTAGAAGTCCGATGCCAGTCTCTCCGTTGAAAAACTGAGCTACTGGCATCGATATTCAGTCTAAATCAGTTGAACCAGTAGCCGACCCGAAAGCCTGACGAAGAAGAAGAAGAACTGACTGCTAATAAGTGCCCGCGTGCTTATGATTCTCATTCCTAAGCACCTAGACGTTTTTATTTATTTATCGATAACACATAATGGGACAGCATCTGTTGTCTGTGTGAGTGGTTAGTCGATAAACAACAACAGACATTCGTATACCTACATATGTGACTTCGGAAATTTACGGTATTTTATAATCTTTAGATTAAATGTAAATAATACCTTTGATTCAAGGAAAACTACTATAGCTATCGACAAATGTTGTACGATAAAATTCTCTAGTAATTTACCTACATTGAGATCTACGCCTTATTCATAAATCTTTATGGTACATCTTTACAACTAAAAATATAACACAGATTTGTAAAAAGTTGAATCGGTTTATAACTGGCGGGAAACTGGGTTAACATGAAGGATATACATTAGCTGTGATGTTGAAGTAAGGGATGCTCTAGTGCACGGAACTCATTGAATTTTATACGTTGGAATGAGTACATTTTATACATGCATACACAAATAAACGTCAGTTCTGCAATCAAGTAACATTTATTTATTTATGTATAATATGTATGTATTTACAAAAAAAAAACATGTATTTAAATCAGTTGTCTAGTTCTTATAGTCCAAGCTCTGCTTGGTTTTGGACTAGAAGGCGTCGTGTGTAAGATGTTTGAAATATTTGTTTATTTATATATGTGATAAGTGAGTTTATCTAGTTTAGAATCAAACAACAGTTTGTAAGAAGTGTCAATTTATTTTAATTTATTTAAGCCCCATGAACAGCAAGTCGCAAGCGTTAATTGAAACACATAAAATAGACAATAATGTGTTATTATGGCAACTATAACCATCAAAAGATCCGTTAATTTGTTAGAGTACTTAGACTAGGCCGTCCTATTGACCTTTACTTGATGGCTTATTCTTATTGTCAAGTATCAAATAGTGGTACGATGAGGAAGCGACTTATTGAATTAATTTCATAGAATGTTTTATTCTGCCTTATGTTCAAATATGGATCAACATTACGGTAAAAGTAATGTAGGTATACAATTTGTAATATAGAATCTTCTAAATAAGCTTGTACTGTTGGCGAAAACTAGGATTCCTTTAAATGCAAAATTATTATCACCAGCCTATGTAGTCCACTGCTAAGGATTTTCCTATATATATTTCACTCTGATCGATTTTAGGCTTTATTAGGACAGGACAAGTAGAGTGACGATTTGGACAGAATGTCTAGCAGGAGCTTAATACGAGAAGAAGGCGAAAATAAAATTGTCAATTCTAGAATAGAGATTATCCGTTTAGCCTAGTCTAAATGAGTAAACTGTCTTAGGTTGTAAGGCGTGCCAAAGTACCTGAATACGTTTATAGCATAAAAAAGCATTCTTATCTAAAATTCAATTTAAAATCACAAAATTTTTGAAACGGCAAATAATTTCTTGATGTTTAAAATACAGATGGAAATGCCATAGACAAGTTTAAAACAAATTGCTCTATAGTCCCGTAGTCCCACAGTTATATCAGTAATTAGCAAGGTGTAAGCGGCTTTTATTGGCACGTGGTACGGCAGCTGGCAGTAGTAAAGAAGGTTACTGGCACTATCGAAATGTGGGCAGCTGCATGCTCTATTCACATGCTTAAAATAGTAAGGGGATGTGGCTTTGAGGCTATTGCTTACTTTGCTAATTACTGGCACAATTAAAAAAAAACAAATGTGTAGGTATAAATTAGTTTAATTTTAATTTTTTATCCTTTGTTTTCACAAATTGTCTCGAGAATGGTCTTTTATAACAAGGAAAGATTGGCTTTGAATTTTTATCTATCTTTCATTCCGGTTATATTTTAACGTATTTTCAAAAATGTTACTGAGTCTTTCTAATAAGAAATTATATGGAAGTTAGGCACTCTTTCACGCCTGTTGCTGGAGGAGCATATTAAGCCATCGGTCCCCGTTGTCTTGAACATCTATGGCAATTATTTTTGCGAAGTCAGTGCCCTCCAATATACTGATAACTAGTTCTACCTTCAAATTAAGTTCACCGTCAGGGTTGCGGAGGTGCAATGCCTGTTGCTCCGTGAAAATTCTGGTAAAACCAGTTGATTTAGTAGTAGTAGTCGACCCCTAAATAATCTTGGTTATAATAAAAGCCAGGAAGATATTATTATTTATAGAACAAATCAATGTAACAATATTTTCCAGAACTCATGTTATAAAATTTAAAGTGCCGTTTTTGTGGACAATAGAATTATTTTATTGAACTGGATGCTATAGCATATTGTAAACTTTCTTCCGTGGTCGAACTTATAGTTTATTACTTGCTTAAAATTTGCATTCATTGTAAAACTGTTTCATGTTGCATACAATACTTTTAAACAAAACAAGCTATTATAAAGTACAACAATGCCATATTTCCTATTGATTTGCAAAGTACAACTAGTGGCATAGTTTTACAAAACTCGAGGTTACTGTCAATTTGACACTTAGAGTGACAGTAACAGTTGAGACATGTGTTTAGCCAATACTTTTGCTATCTACATTTGGGGTCCATCAAGATAGATAACTTCAATGGTAATAGGCAAAAAAATTGTAAATTATAATAGTGACACGGTGTAATGCATTCCAGATTTAGATCAAATCTGTTTAGTTTGGAATAAAATTTATCCATTAATCCATATTGTATTAAATGTTAAAACGTGAGCAAAACTTCTGAATACAATAAATAGGGATATAAATAGGAGTACAAATAGGTACTACTTTATTGAAAATATGTGTTTTCTATGTACTAAAAATTCACTTTTAGAAAAGTAAACAACAGACGATGAAATGTCTTGCTTGAAGGACACCGATATAAAATATTTGGATACTCTATTACATATTATACAATATTAACTTACAATATGTATTGTTATTGTCATTCATTTTTAAAATATAACCTGTTTGTTTATTTTAAACGGCTCCATCCTTACCTTAATAGTTGTGTATATATTTAAAAAAAAAAGTATGTTTATTTATTTATATCAGTGGTTAAAGTACCCTTAATAGCCCTGCTTAGCTTGGGACTAGATGACGTTGTGTGTAAGATGTCCGAAATATTTATTTATTTAATACCTAATACGCAAGAGTGACTAAAATGGTATTCAGGAATATGTTACTTTTTAGCATACTTCTGTTTACCCTTTTAGGGCTAAATACGTGAGAGTATGTCCATTTAAAATCAAAAGCTTATCATAATTGTTTACAACACCGTAAAACTTAACCAAAAATCATTTTCGTTATCAGTTGTGTCTATGGTAATAGATGGGAGCGTAACAAACGTCTCCTGTAACTGATATGAATTTGACATTAATTGACATTGCGTGTTTATGGTCACGTAACACATACTAAGGTTACAAGTTCTAAATTGGAGGGAATATAATGTCAAGAGCGTTTACAATTAATGTGTTCATCTACATTTAATTGAACATTAATATTTGACATTTAAATTATCTGTAAACATAAATCTTTGAATTGAGATTTTAAGGAACGATTGTTCTTTCGTTTTTTTTTGTTTTCCATTTCTTATCATCCATATTTTTTTATCATTAAATTCACGACGACGACTTGAAGACTAGAAGACTTTACAATTGAAGACGTTAATAACTTGACATTGGCAAAAATAGCTGATATTCGGATGGTTGCCATTTCATCAAAAACAGAAGAGGCTTTAAGGATATTATACCTATAGACACCGACACTTACTTACACCGGCAAAAGGGGTAGACCCAAAAAGTGCTGGCTTGACGTCGTAAGAGATGATATGCGTGCCAATAGTCTTACAACGCAGGATGCCGAAGACCGTGCGAAGTGGAGGAAGAACAGTCGGAAAGCGGACCCTGGGCGTCCCCAGACGCAACCGGGAATAACGCTCGGATGATGATGATGAGACACCGACACTTACTTACTAAAGACAGACAGACACTTACTAAAACCAATGATATCTGGTAGAAATCTCGGTAGTTTTCGTACATACATAATAATAAAATATATTCATAAAACCAAATACATACATACAAATATACATATGCATATTTTATTTTCAGAGATCATAAGTAATTATTCAAATAAGGCTAGTATTTAGTTTACCTTTCTAAATATATAGGTAGAAATAAAATACAATGTTTATTTTAAAAATAGTAAACATATATTATCACAATTTTAACATATTAAATTAAAGATGCAAGCGTCTTTAATATAATATGTTAAAATATTGCGTTTGAAATAACTTATCAATAATAAATAACCAAAATATTAAAACAACAATAAAATATTACGAAACTATATAAAAACATACCATGCAAACAGTTTCCGTCAATTATCAGCACTAAACACTATCACAAAACAACCATTTTTAAACTTTCAAACTCAGAGGTCACAAACGAACTAAAAAGTTTTTTTTTTTTATTTTGAGTAAATTATTTTAGTAACCGAACGGACCGTCCGCTGCAAGCCAATCGGGCATACTGCACATCGTACACATTTACCTGAACTAATCTCACAAAAAATATTTTGACGGATAAGTTTGTTCTGTCAAGGATACCGACCCCCTATTGGCAACCCTGCATCTTGCAATTTTATATTCAACCTTACAGACGCCACATTAATCCTTCTTTCTAACAACGTAAGGTTCAAAATAAAGTTTATGAGTGGCATAATTAATTTGGCATCTGTCACTAAGTGTCAAAGAATTTCTGTTGTAAATGATAGAGTTCATTTCGGTTGGAATTTAGTCATTTTTAAGAAAAAAAATACCTTTGTAATAGATTAGGTTCGTTAATCAGATACTATTTGTTTGACTTTGGGTGACGTAAACGATTATTTATATGGCAATACTTGATGCTTGTGGGTATTAAATGGGCGGACGGTGCTTTCACTATTTTTTCAACATTTGGATTATGCCATTTAACGGCCCTTTTCTAATTGTTTGTTTGTTGACCGTTGTAAATAGCCCAATGCAAAAATTATTACGGTTGAGAATTTTTATGGGTGTTATAGAGTTATATGGATTTTTACCGTGGGAGAGAAAGGCATGTTTTGGCACATATTTGTCGGCTTGACCAGACACTGATCTTACTGATCATTGCTTCACAGACAACCGTTATTCTGAAATCTTTAGTTGTTTTTTACAGACTGAGTGTGGTCAAAGGCATATTTTTCCCTCATCTTATTATGGTGTGAAGGGTGATCAAGAGGTTTAAATGCATTTGTCTTCTAGAGTTGCCATGGGCGGCGGTAAAGACTTATCATCGCGTGATCCATCCATTTGTACTACTGTGGAATTCATAATAATATTATAAATACAAAAGTATCTCTGTGTGTTTGTCTGTTTTTCGCCTTAAACATACCTTTAATTAAAGGTATGGAGATACTTTGATTCTAGAGAAAGGAAGTTGGCTTCTATTTTATATACACGGGCGGGACCGCGGGGTAAAAGTAGTCCATACATAACAATTAATTCCTTATATGTGATTTTTTATGAACTTTATACTCAGGTGTTATTCTTTATTTTATTAGCCCATAAACGCAATAATGTATTTAACAACGAAAACATTCAATTAATAAGTTTAAGTTTAATTACGACTATAAATTGTGTTTAATACCTTCCTTAAAACGATAAAACATACCGATTGAGACTTATATGGATTGTAATACATGTGCTTTTCTTCTGAGAAATATAAATTTTGGAACCCAGCCTTTTATTATCATCAACAGATTTAAACAGTCCACTGGACATTGGCCTCTGCTTAGAAAGGATGTTTTGGCCATAATACTACACCGGCCAGACGAATTGGCCTAGTATTAATTTCAAGTATTCCTTCTTTTTACAGTGCTGTTGTCCTGCGTAGTTTGCTCCCTTAATCGGCTGTTACGGGATGAACGGACTCCCGTGGTAACAGAAGGTCACCACTTGGTGGCATTCTGTTACCACACGGATAGCCTTTTATTATGCTTAAAAATAAATATAGTTTTAAAAAACGAAACAAACACGTTTTTAAACTAAAAAGTAGAAAATAATATTAATGTAAATACAATTAAAGCGTGGAGCGACGTTACTGAGACAATTTCAGAAAGCACCTCATTTTTTTTAAAGAAACTATTATTTGAAAAACATTTTTTTTTTATAAATTACTGTATTGTCATCGGTCCTCGATAAATCTACAAAGTTTGAACGAAATCTGGCCGTTCAAATTGGGTCAAAATCGCACCCAAAGGAGTCGGTTACAAACATACAAACAAACAAACATACAGGTGAAGCTAATAAAAAGCGTGTAAAAATAGCAACTGTCTCGGTAGTACAGAAGAAGTGGTAGCGTATGCAACTGTTGTGTTGAGGTCTCGGATTCAAATCACTTACTATGACTCCTATCAAACCTATCAAATGGTAAGTCACGCGGTGCAAAGAAAATATTAGCCAATGATCAAAAGAACAGAGGCGTTAACGAATGTAGAAAAAGATTCGACGAGAAAGAAATTCTAGCTGACTTCCTCCTCCTCCTTCTGTTTTACCTTTTATTTCTCCGTTACGGAAAATACTAATGTTACAGGGATAAGAATAGTTTTTAAAGTGACAATATCTGATTAAGGAAAAAGATTTTATAAGAGGATAGTGTAATAGTTGTAAATAAAACCTCAGTGTGTCTGAGAAAATCCCGAGTGCGAATGATTCAGACTAATTTTAATACAAGACTGTTTTTAGAAGTAATGCTTGAACTTTGTTCTTCGAGACTATTAAAGTTAATTCATGTAATTGAAACGATTATGCTGTGTACAGTATTTTTTTCGATATCGATCGGATTTTCCTGTTACATATCGAATCGATGGCATCATCATTCTTAATAAATAAAACAACTCCTGAATTAGGAATAAATCTTTTGTCGCGGGAAAGAAGAACACCCAGACTCAAAACTACAATTTGTGTATCTTAAAAAGTCTTCTCACATGTTCGGTTTGAATCCCCAACACTGTGCAGTAGAAAGCGCCGTGAAAACCTCTTAAATCACTACGCTATTTGGGCATCATCATCATCATCAACAGCATTTAACAGTCCACTGCTGGACATAGGCCTCTCCTTTGAAAGGAGGTTTTGGCTTGGCTGGCCAGACGGGTTGGTAAAGGGTTTGTTTCAAGTTTTTCTTCTCTTAGCAGTGATGTTAGCTGCTTGTTTTGTTCCTTTAGTCGCCCCTTACGACACCCATGGAATGAATAGGGGTGGTGACACTTTATATTCTTAATCCGTCACCACAGGACTGGCCTATATTCGATAAATAACGAAAAACTTTTTATAAGTCCTCCTACTGATTTTCAGTAATGCTGATTTTTCACACAACGTCATCTAGTGCCAAACTAAGCAGAGCTTGTATTATGGGTACTAAACAAATGATATAAATACATAAACATACTTTTTTTTTGTAAATACACTGTAAATACTGTATTTATAAAGAATGCCTACTTCACGTAGTTGCTCATTGTCAAAGATCCTTAAAAACAGCGGTAGAATTAAAAAAGCTGGAGCAATGACTAAAACCTACTTTCTAAGGAAAAGCCTAAAGGCTGCCGGTGAGTAACAGTATGACAAATCAGGTAGTTAAATAATGAGTACCTTCTTAGATTCAAGCACTATGCTTCATGAATACCTTACTAGTATAAAAATCAGGCAAGTGCGTGTCAGAGAATAGGATTCCGTAGTCATTTTCAATGGCCAGTGAAATTAAATTCTTGTCCAATTGATAACTGTTATGTTTACTTATCATTTTTTTATTTTTGTACGAAGTTTTCCAAGTGTAAATCGAATAATCGTCTTAGTAACCTCCAAATGCTTTTAAAATACCTATCTAATGATACCCCACACGATGGGTTAGACGCAAGAAATAAAAACATCTCCACTTTTCGTGTAGAGGAGGTACCCCAAATAAAAATAATTTTATTGTAGCACTTTGTTGACGTACCATAAACACATATCCATGCACAGTTTCATCTTTCTAGCACTAACCGTTTGGACAGTAAGTTGAGGACGAACGGACAAACGGACATGACGAATGGGTTCCGAGTCACGAACTACAGAACCCTAAAAACTACGATTGATTCATTCCACAACTACTGACATCATTATCATTTGCAAATAAATTGTGTACTTACATTTTTCTACTCTGTTCATCATCACGGTAAATATATATGCACTATACATCACAAATACACAGGTAGGTAATGATTCACTCAAGTATCTTGAGAAAAATCAAACAATTTCTGGGAATATTATCACTGATACTGATTACGTCACAACCCAATACACTGACGGCACGATAGTTGGTACTCAAATGTAAACAAAGCTTTTTGGTTCGCATTTTTATGTAAGCCTTATCTCAGATTATGATAAAGACCTTGGAGACGAGTATTTGTCATAAAAATCTAAACGGCAAAAGATTTTAAGTCTTATTGCGATCGCGAAAAGGTTTAAAGTAGTTAGCTATGCTAGTGTTAAAAGCATTTATCGGTTTTTAAATATATTGACACGGTAATGGATGGTAGTGGTTAGAAAAACGTATGTTTTGAGGAGTTTTGCATTTTTTTAAATGGTTTCGAATTTTACAAAGACATGTTTGGTAACATATTTTTTTTAATTATCTGTATTCTCTTATGTCATAATCTTTTGGCGGCAACTGCTGAATCTTGACAAAGTTATCTCTATAAAGAGTTTAGCGATGATTACGTTTGAGAGGCCGTATTCAAAGCTTTCAGACATTTTAAACTACTTTTAACTAATTTATTCGACTCGTCTGTTGGCACCGTGAAACTACTAAGCTAAAGATAGTGGATTCCCATCCGGGTAAAATAATTTCGTGATATGCGTGATCTCTTATTACGTATCTGGGTATAGTTTATTTGAAATATATTATTATGTATTTTTCAAATAATTAAAAAAATAAAAAATAAAATTAAAGTATCTGTATATAATATCAAATTAACAGTTTTTTTAATAAACTTTGCGATCAAACGCTCGTATCGTAGGTTATATTTATTATAGGAACACCCCCTTCCTTATTAAAAATGATTTTGTAATTATTAATGTGTGCACTGACGTTGAGAAGGGAAATAAAGTTGGTGGACTTTTGAATTTTTATGTCAATCTGATGCGGTTTCAATCGTAATAATGGAATTTTTATGGTCCATTTTACAACGTGTCTATAAAAACTAACCAGCGAACTCTAAAAGGATTCTAAAAAATGTGTTTGTTTCGTTTCATTTTACTGTGAATGAATGAGTGAATGAATGAGTGAGTGAATAAGATTAATGGGCTCACTTCAGCTCTCTTTAATTCTAGGTTCACAACATTTGAGAAGCCAAGAATCGAACCTAATGACGTACAATTGGAGAAGCTTATATCCAGCATTGGATTGTGATAGGCTGATGATGGAAGCGCTATGATCTTAGGTGATTGGAAACGATCACCTAGGGTAAGCAACGACGGCGCCGTCCGTACCTAGATGGGTGACCGTTTCTGGCATGATATGTTATGAGAGTTTCTGTGATTCGGGTGTCACGTCGGTTCCAGTTGTTATCATAAGATAACAGTCTTGGAGATTAGTGGGGTGCCTTCGGACAGATTAAAAACATCCAACAACAGCTACAAGGTGTCTCGCCAAGCCGCATTTGACCAGCGTGGCCTTAACCCTTTCCTCAGAGGAGACTCGAGCCCAGGAGTGGGACGTTATGGGTTATTGATGAGGCTACTACTATCAGACGCTCAGTGGAAATTTGTTTCATACCAAGTCAGTCACAACGGCTAACACGTTCGGTGTTGCGATTGACTCCAAACGTAGTCACCGTGGTGATCAAATTGTTGAGAAATAAAATTACACTATTCTCATACACTCATAAGCAATCTTTAGTTGTATTCACTTGCCGTTTTTGGTAGAGAACTATAAAAAAAATCACCATAACCCACATAAATCTGAATAGGAAAAAAAACTCGACAGCATCTCCTTTTAAAGTTCATCTAATTTAATTATTCATTCATACAAGGATCATTTTGGAATAAAAATGTGAGATATCCATATTTGAATAGATCTTTAATAGAATATCTGCGTCACAATGAGATATATGTATCGTGGTCCTTTTAGTCCTATTAAAGGATAATTTACTTTGTATTGTCAGTGAGGTTATCATGAAGTGGACCTACCCATTGTTGACGTTTCATTTTGTGTTTAACTTAACGTCAAGAGATTAACTTTTTGTTTCGTATTTTGCTAAGTTCGATTTGCTTACATTATCCTTTTTTGAAATTTATCATTTTTTTATGAAACTTTAAGGCTAGATTAGACATAGCTAGCATAGTTTGTAAATTTAGTTGACATAGTTTTAGTTTAGTAGTTATCAAATACTTCAAACTTTTAGCGTAACAGAAAAAGTAGAAAGAATCTTTTTATATGTTTTGTTAATTTCTACGATTCTGTTTAGTAAAAAAGGTCATGCGCAGTTTCTTCACACACCATATGAAAAACACTTGGAAAGAACATCCATATTAATCCTTCATTAATAAAAGTAAGAATAGCGATCAATTGAGTGGGATTTGGCTTCATCTGACCGGCTGAGCTTCGTTACCGGCTTTGATACAGCATGTTTCATATTTTTGTACGCGACATTAAATAATATTGTTATGTCTTTCAGAATAACCCTATATTTCTTACACAATTTTCTATCATAATCTCATAGGTCAGCAATTCTCGGTGATAAAATTTATTGTTATACTTCTATGCATAGTAAATAATAGAAATCTTATTTCACAAAATGATTGAAGTATTTTAGTCTTTCTGCCCTTTGCTGTGGGTTTAAACTAAAGTTTATCTTTTATGTGGAAGTTGTTGTGTAAATAAAACAACAAGAATAATAAATGTATACAATTATTTCGTTACTGGCAGTACTGCGAATTAAATAAATTAGACAATCGAATAATGAAAACGAAAACAAAGGTAAACGTATAATAATTGGGAGAGATCAAACAAAAGCCGCAGTCTGTTTTTGATAATTAAATTATAAATCAATATTCAGAAGGGGCCTTTTCACTGAATTGTTGAGCTTGGATTAAAAGCCAGTGTTGATTTAATCGGTTCCTACTCAGGGCAAATAATTGTGTATTGAGTACAATAATTTCTTCTTAATGTAAGAATCGTTTGGTTGGTGTCAATTTTTTTCAATAATACTAGAAAAACTAAAAAAAAACTCATTTTTTTGTCAACCTGTATAACACAAAATGTAGGACAAACCTCGCATTGACCACTAAGTAAGATTAATAGATTCATTGAGACAGGTCGGGACTGCACTTATTTCTGGGACTGTCCTTAATAGGACACAGTTCTTGGCGACCCTTCCTTGTACACATAGATTATGGTAAAATGAAAGTTGTAATTTAGTTGCTCAGATTAAAATTGAATCTGCGCAGTTGTGGTTGCGACGGGAAAGGTCGTTCTACGAACTGCAAACAGTACCTATCTTATCATTTTGATATTTGTTATTTTGGTTTGTATCTGGTGATACTTTCTTAGAAGGTATCTATAGATGAGAATGTTACCACCAGTTAGTCATTCAAAAGGATAAAGTCTTGAAAAATGAGGTACTCTGTCATCAATCATGATATTAGTATTTATTTTTATTTATTTGCACTGATAACATAATTTTTCAATTTTTAACCAGTTTGTGCTCCCGGTAAAGACGTTCGGTGCAGATTCGTGAACACTGACTGTAGACTTTAAGTTTATGGACTAGCGTCCATAAACTTAAAGTCGCTTAGCGTGCTATAGAAAGAGCCATGCTTGAAATCTCTTAGTAACAGGTGAAAAGAGTATAGGATAAAATCAGGAACGAAGTGGTCCGTCAGAGAACCTAGGTAATCGACATAGCTTCGAAAGTAAGTATGTTGAAGTGGCAATGGGCTGGGCATGTATGTCGTAGAACCGATAAGCGCTGGAGTAAGCGAGTTCAGGAGTGGATTCTGAATAGGAACATTGTCTATCGATAAAACTACCACAAATGCATATTTAAATACATATTTACATATTTAATTAAATACATACAATTAATACATATTTAAATACATAAATACATATTTAAATGCTTAATAAGGAATACCTTTGCATTTTCTCCCCAATATTTTCAAATTAATTCGGCATACATAAAATGGATTCATTGCAGAATATTGTGTTATAATATTATAAGAAAAAAAACCTTACCTTCGTACATCTGCGCATACTGAGGGAATCCAGCAGCTCTCAGCCATGTGCAAGCCTCCGCCGCTTCGATCTCTGAAACAAAGAAAGGGACAGTTAGATCTTATCTTATCTTATCTTTGTTTTTATCTCCATGGACTCAAGGGTATGAACAAAAAAAATGGCGCCCAAATCTGTAGTGTTGAGCGCCACCCACATTAACTGACTCAATAAGAAAAGTAATCTTTAACGATCTTTTGTTGACCCCAGACGGTAAAAGAAGAATATCATTAGTCTATTTGTGGATATAAAAGAACCTATGCTGTTAGCCAATCTAGCTGGCGGTGTAACTATTTTAGCTGACAAACTTTAAATTTAAGAAATATTTTGATTAATTGAAAGTAGTTTAGCTAAGCAAGAGAGCAAATCATGCAGGACAACCGCAGTGCAAAGAGAAAGGAAACTCAAAAAATACCTAATAGTAACGTATCTGAATAGTATAGTATAGTGGGCAAAAACCTAACTTTTCAAACCTCTTCTTAAAACTTGTTTGAAAATAGTTAAGTCCAAATTATATTAGTAAAGGATATAAATGATGATGAACAGATAATCACACTTTGAAAATCATAGACTTCAAGTATAAAGAAAGAAGAAATAAATGTTATAAATGTTCTATAATTGGTAAATTAACTTCTGTAGATTCTTATCTATATAGTATCGCCATATGAAAAAAAAAGATAAATCAGAATTTGTCTCAGTAAAAAAAGGTAATAAAACATTATTATGAATAGTTTTACTTCTGGCGCCAATGCAATTTAAAAAGTTTGGCATACATTAAGAGTATTCAAAATCTTTCTTCCAAGTATCGAATGACATAAGCACCCTTATTCATAAACGTTGTTTGGCTTTAAGCAACGATTCTATATTTTTATTTATAACTTTAAACTAATCGCAATAAAGTTGAAAATAACACAGAACCGTTGTTGATTATAGAAATAGAGGTAGATAGAGATAATAAAAGTACTAGGTGTATTGAACATCCGCTACTCCCGACTAAACATTTCAGTTTCATTTTCGCAATAGAAGGCAAACCTATTGCTGTCAACCGATGACATATAATATTTCTAAGATTATATGGTATACTAGCTAAGCCCCACAGTGATACTCGCGGTTATTGTTGTTAATCGCAAGTAACGCCGCAGACGAAAGTAGTCTAAAAAATTAGCATAAGTTACTCCTTAGCTTTCCACCAGTGGAAGTATCGTTAAAATCGGTCCAGTCTTTTCAGAACTTAACCGGTACAAATAGACCGACAGACAAAATTTAACAAAAATGCTCTCTTGATGTAAGTATCGTATATAATTATTTTGCTATGTATTTATTAAAAACATGTTCATTTGATATTACATACCGACACTAAAAAATATTTATTTGTACAGATTTACATCGCTCTATACAAAAGAAAATTCTTGGAGTGGGAAGCGAACTCACGACCTCCGGTTTAGCAGTTACGAACATCAACATAGGACGACCACACATCTAGATTTAAGTTCCAGATTTGAGTAATAAATTTTTTATATTAATTTTAAACTACAAATACAAACTCGTTCTTGCCTGAATTTCTACTTTATGTAAGTTAAGAAACCACCGTAGTCTCAGTTTTATATCGTCATAAAATAAATTAAATCTCATTCAAACATCATTTCTTATTCAAATTGTAGTAATAAATTACGATCAAAAATAAATAGACCACTGTTTATTGCAAGACAACAATTTTGCCCTTTTAGGCTCACGCGTGGGTGACTCGGTTATTTCCTATTGTTTTGCCATAAAAAAGCTGATATATAAACACAATTCTTTGACCATAAAACATGGAATGACTTTCGCTTTGACGAGCTTTTTACGGAAGTTTGGTAATCATGGAACATTATTTCGATTTGAGTACTCGTCTGGCGAAAGTGGTATAGTAGGCCAAAATCTTTTTCCTAGGAGAGACCCTTGTTCAATAGACCTTAAAATTTGTTGATAGTAAAGCCACGCTAATTTCAGCACGTATGGGCCGGTTTGGTTCGGCTGGGGCAGTACTACTCTCACACAGAAGATCATCCTAATAATGACGGCATTGTTGCTTTCGTATTTCGTTGATGAGTGTAAGACCGGAGACCGAATCATTCTGCATTATTCTCCCGGTCTCCGGAGGCCCGGAGAATGATGCAGAAACATCTGAACGTTAGCATGCTGCATTGCCTATCCTCACAAGGAGGATGGCGACCCCTTTCCTTGATTCTACTCATGCTTTCCATCAGGCATAGTAGTCACTTTGGTAGGCTAAAATATAAAAAAAGAAAATAAAAGACTGTAAATTATGAGTTCAAAGCTAGATTAAGGAGGCTAAAGCTAGTAGAAAATTGTGTTGAAGTCCACATCTGGACAGATTAACAAGAGTGTTTTAAATATTGGGACTGATAAATTATGATGACAATGATATCTTACATAGGTAAGCTAATACGGTTAGTGTTTTATTTTTTAATTATATTTTATGACTAGTATGGTATAGTAGTGGGTTTTGTTGCTTTTGTATCCGAAATTGATCAGTAAGCCATTGGTTTAAGTATGGTCTTTTTTTATATTTGTACTAATTTCTAAATAGAAAAATTTACTACTTAGAACATAAGTTATCTGCCATTGAATGTCCCGTTAAAATCGATCCAGCTGTTCCAGAGATTAGTCGAAACAAACAGACAAACAATCAGATGAAAATATATAAACTGATTTATGATAATACTTTTATAATCATTTTAAAGATTTTAGTAAAATAATTATATAGGTATTTAGTAGAAATCTGTTTACTTGAAATTACAAGCAGATAGTTCAATTTTCTCTATTTCGCATACTTAACACACTTAAAAAAAGCATTAATTTTAAGCTGTTCTTAAAAATAATGCTTATGCTTTATGGTTAATCTAAAAACCATTATGAGGACAAGTAAGAAAATTCTTAATTCCAAATAAGTTAACATTAGTTTCGAAATTAGCAACTTAATTAACGATTCAAAAATATTTTCTAGGAGAATTATTCCGATCCGAATCCTAGAGTTTATAAACACACATAAATGTAGGTATATATATACAGTAACTAATTGCATCCCAATCAGTACAGTTAAAATAGTTAAGATTCCATACAAAAAATTAAACAAACAAAGGCATTAATTAGGACTTTCTCCTAATAAATATTAATGTCCGAAGACCAATCTTCAAGATCCCTCAAGTAGGATATTCGTTGGTAAATCTTCTACAAATGTTCTGTACGCCAGGTACCAAGTTAAGATGGTCTGTTATTACGCACTTACACGTCTAAACCAAATATGAAGACACCACTACCCATTACAATTGCGGTAAGATTTCATTCTGCCGTTCTGGGTGTTAAGGGTCAAGATATAATGGTGATGTGGTTTCTGTCTTAAGTCCAAGGGCCAATCAGCAGTATTGTGTCTGTGACGGTTACAAATGCCTAAATAATGGAAACGAAAGCGGGTAATACGATATACGACGTGAGAATGGGATTGGATGCGGTATATGAGCTCAGTAATAGAATCGTTAATATGACATGTCTTTTGAATTTTTGAAGTCTAATTTTATGTGCTTACGCCTTCAGAATATATTATTGGTTCAAAAAAGAGTATTCGTTTTCTAAAGTGAACTCTAGTTTGAAAATTGAGGTCATTAAACGGGATTATAAATAGACCCTTTTCCCTTACTTTCTTATACTAAAACCATTTAAGTTATACTTATAGTTTACGAGATCCAGTATATTGGCTCTTCTCTGCAAAAAACATGAGTAGAATCCAGAGATCACTACTATCATTGCGAGTGACACAAACCATGGCAGCCTATTGCATGGCGGCCTATTGATGTGCATCGTGCTCTTAAATCAAGGGTAGAAATACTATATATTTTTATGCGGAAAACCTATTTTTATAATACTTATCAGAACAAGATAAGTATAATGTAGTTATAGACAGATAATTGTTACGATAAGATATATTTAACAAGAAACCAAATAAATTCTTAACACAAAAGATAACAAAGGTATTAACAATTAAATACATTTTAATGTTTTGAACTACATAATATAAAATTAGTACCACATCCAAACCTTTACCACGATATCCTCTTACACAACGATAGTGGCAAAGTGCAATACAATTTTTCATAGGTACTTTAAAACATATGATTTGTATAAGTTATCAGGGTACCGGCCACCGGCGGTGCAATGACAACGAGACGAATGAGTAATGTGACCATACATCTTAGTCCCGGCGGGATATCCGCTAATTCTTAGGCAATAAGACTCGTTTATCGAATTTACTATTATATGAGAGTACGAACTTGAAACTTTTTTACGTAAGATAGCTGGCAGGATATAAATCAAAGAAAACACTAGATGATTTGAGATAGAATCATCATCAACAGCCTTCAACAGTCCACTGCTTGACATAGGCCTCTCCTTAGAAAAAGGTTTTGGCCTACTATACCACGCTGGCCAGACGGGTTGGTATAGGGTTGGTTTCAAGTTTTCCTTCTCTTTGCATTGATGTTGTCTTGCGTAGTTTATCCCTTAGTCGCCTTTTACGACATCTGTGGGATGAAAAGGGGTGGTGACACTCTGTATTCTTAATCCGTCACCACACGGATAATAGAATAGAGATAGAATAGAATGAATTTACTATTTTTCTCATTTTTTCAATTTTTGCTTTTAACCCTAAGGTATTTCAAACTAGAAAAATAGTCATCAGTCATCAGCCCGTTGCAGGTAGACACTCTAAACAATTATGAAAAATTGAATTTGAAAATTATACTACTAGTACAGTTAGAAAATATAGAATAAAAGAGAAAATACTAAAGCAATTTGAGACCAATAACAATATTTCAGTTTGATTATAATATATTAGTTAAATATTTATTTTAAAACTCTATTTTTAAGGTTATCGTCTCGTTACAAATTGTTACTGTATTAACGATCAAAAAATTACACTTCCTGACAACATCCAAGCGCAATATTACAATATTATGTAAATTACACAAATTTTGTACAATATGAGTATTTAGTTCGTAATCAACTTAAGTGTGTACACTATGTAAACTATAAATTTAATGTAAATTTGCGGAAAACTAAGCTTTGATAGGTTTGATGGATAACCATCTGATGTTCAAAGACATTATTTAAAGTGGGCTATCATCTCTACGATAGCTGATAATGACGGTACGAAACGTCCCACATAACCCGTAACTTATGGCCATACGAAGTGCCATTTACTGCCCGATAATAAAGGATCGGGCACCTTTTGGTTTAAGTAATTTGTTCCGAGATGCTTCGAAACGGTAGATGGTATGATGATGATATTGTTTTACAAATGAAAAATGATGTGATGGCTTGTAATAATGTATCACAGGTGAGATATTGAAGACAATTATAGTTTGAGTACATCTTTGTATGTTTCTTGAAAGTGAATTATTAATACTTTTGTGAATAAATTATAAAATTATTCTCAGATTTAAGATTTATTGTTTGATTGCAAAGTATCAATGTACAGCAATGTATTTTGTAAAAAGTACTCTATTACATAATAGAGCAAGAGCCCAGAGCCGCCAGACCTACGTCATTAGTGCAAAGCTGCTTTTTCAGGATTATTAGAACAATGTCTTGTTAAGATGTATGTGTGCCACCTTTAAATATTTGTAGTAATTAGGAAGCTGAGGTATATCAAATTTGGTATTATTTCAAGAATAGAATTTTAAAATATTAAATGGTTTTTACACGCTTTTTATTAGCTTCACCTGTATGTTTGTTTGTTTGTAACCAACTCCTTTGGGTGCCATTTTGACCGCATTTGGTGCAGCGTTGCACCAATTACTATGAAATTTGGCAAGCATATACTTGAGTAAGGACATAGGGTACTATTTACCGCGATAAACGACATACGCATCATTTATTACATACATATTATACATAGAAAATGTATAATATGTATGTTTTGACAAAGGAAAAGTATGTTTATGTGTTTATATCAGTTGTCTAGTAGCCATAATTCATGCTTAGTTTGGGACTAGTTGTGTGTAAGATGAGCGTAATATTTATTTATAACTAGCTGACCCGGCAGACTTCGTACTGCCTCAATCGATAAATAGAAGACCTAAACTTTTGTGTAAAATAAACTTTAAAACAAACATACGCGCAAACGGAGCCTCGGGTAGAAGCTAGTGCACAATGAAAACATATCTGGGCTACTATGAAATGGTTTATATCAAAATAAAATCAAAGTTGAAAGAAAAACAAGGAATACTCATACATCAGTTGTATTGAACATTTGCCGCGTAAACAATATCAAGTTCGTTCTTGGAAAACCGAATGAACAGGTATATGTTTAATAAGTGGAAATCTTTGATAGTTAATAATAGATTATGCTTCAATAGGATTGAAATGCCGAATGAATGAAACCAAGAAGGTATCAAAGCAATGTCAACAACCAACCAATTAATTTTGGTTTTATTAGTTAAAATCTATAAATGAATGAATATTTTGGACATTTGACACACAGTCATCTGGTCCCTAATTAAGCAGAGCTTGTATTAAGGGTAATGGGCAATCAATACTTGTATTAATTTTTCTAAATACGAACCATTTAGCCATTCCATCAGGCAGAGTAGAGGCATTTTGGTGAGCTTAAATATAAACAAAAAGAAATCAAGAGTTATAGAAAAGAAAATGTACTTAAATACTTTTTTAACATATTTGTTGTTCACAGCAGTAAACACATAGTAAGTATTTAGATAAGGTGCAGCGATAACGCACTAATTACTAGTAAAATACTAGCAGTCATTGCAAGCATTCGTGCGTGATGTTCATACGAGTCATTTCAGTAAATATCCTTGTTACGACCTGATAATTACCTTAGACGGTTGAGGGTAGATAACAAGGGCCATTTTTTTTGGAATACTACTTGATATTATCTATAAATATTTTCGAACTCCTTACACCAATGCCATCTAGTTCCAAACGCGGAATTTGTCAGGGGTACCAGACAACTGATGTAAATACATAAACATTTGTGAAAATATAAATTTTATACATAGAAAATCCCCAAATTCTGAAATAAGCATTTGCGGATCATACAAACATTTCGTCCGATCTGGGAATCTAACCTGAGATCTATTGACTGCACGGTTGGCCTAGTGGCTTAAGCGGTCGCCACGCCGCTTCCTACTACGCCAAGTGTCGTGGGTTCAAATCCCACGTAGGACAACACTTTGTGTGATTCACAATTTGTTGTTCTGAGTCTGGGTGTCCTTTGTGTCCGTTTCATGTATGTTTGTAAAGTCCCCCGCGACACAGGAATTTATATTCCTAATGCGGGAGTTGTCTTTAAAAAAAAAAAAAAAAAAAACTAATAGCACAGCAGTCGCGTACGCTACCACTGTGACACCGAGGCACTCAATATCTATAACATAGATTTTACATTGACATTTAAATGTATTTATTTAATTATGCCCAGGATAGAGACTCTTTTAATTACGTCATCATCATCACTATTAACAATCTATAACAGTTTACTGCTGGACATAGGCCTTTCCTTAGTTAGGTATTGACCTTTTATACCATGCTAATAAAACAGGTTGGTATATACCTGGTTCTGTATATGGTTGGTTTCAAATTCCTTTTAGAGCTTCTTTTACTTAAATGAGACTTTACTTTCTTTAGTTTTGTATTTAATTGCTTATTAAATATTTTTGTATCAGGAAAAAAAATGATAATTTTCAATGACTCTAAATTTTAGTCGTCAAAGTATCGGTTGTGTGTCTCTATTTACTGCTTTAGGGACAAAAAAGAGTTTGATAATACTGACATTATCCTCACGTTTGCAGACAGTATGATATATTTGACTTTGTAATCATCATCATCATCAACAGCCTTCAACAGTCCACTGCTGGACATAGGCCTCTCCTTAGAAAGGAGGTATTGGCCTACTATACCACTCTGGCCAGACGGGTTGGTATAGGGCGGGTTTCAAGTTTTCCTTCTCTTTGCATTGATGTTGTCTTGCGTAGTTTATCCCTTAGTCGCCTTTTTCGACACCCACGGGATGAATTGGAGTGGTGACACTCTGTATTCTTAATCCGTCACCACACGGATATTGTAATGTTTTTGTACTATTATGTTACCTATTCGAGACCATCTGTAGCGTGGTCAAAATTTGTGTACCGCAAGGCAGCAAACCAGGGCCTGACTTGTTTATTGGAAAAATTAAGATTTATTACTGTTACTGCTAATTATTTGTGACAATGGATTGCCTTTACAGAAATACACTACTCTTTACTTACTTAATTATTTTCGTCACTTGTAGTAGTTTGTTAGTTTCCAAACTTAAACTTAGGAGTTTAAGTTTAAGCTATTAAACTACTATTACAAGAGTAACAGAGATGGCAAACTTTGAACCGTTTATTTGAGTAGATATTTACCTTAGTTCAGATCAAAGACTATTTACACCATAAATAAATAAATATTTCGTACACTTTTACACACAACATCATCTAGTACCAAACTAAGCAGAGCTTGTATTATGTCTACTAAACAACTGATATAAATACATAAACATCCTTGTTTTGTAAATACCTACATATTATCCATAGAAAACACCCAGACTCCGAAACAAATATTTGTGGATCACACAAAGATTTAGTCCGACCCGGGAATCGAACCCGAGACCTCTTGATCAGCAGCCTCACACGCTAACCACTAAACCAACAAGGCAGTCAATATGAAAGTAAGTAGAGAAATATATCACAAAAATTACTATTAAGGATGTTATCTTTATGGGTTGCATACAGGTTTGGTTCTGTATATTTACAATACAATCATGTACTACGCTTGAAAAGCAACATACTCATAAAACCGCGATAAAATACCTATTCTACATCTTAACCATAAAACAGTAATAACAATTTGAAGGCCACTATAGATTACGGCCAAGCTAGATGTTATAAACCAATGCTTACAATAGATAAATTAGAAATACCTGTGATTTGATCAACGCTCAAATTTGGAACACTCATAATTAGCACAACACTAGCACTTCACTGGAGCAACGTTCACTGTGACCTGCAGACTCCTGCACATCATTACTAACACTGAATCACTCAACTTTCATACGAAATTCGGTCTATTAACTGCTATTTGTAACGCATTAACACCGTAACTGAGGCAACATTTACCAAAGAGCAACCGACCTACCAATTTTAATGACGATAACTTGAATCGTTAAAAGTTAAACGTATATAAATTTCATTGAAAGCTCCTAGCGGTACTTTAATAAGATGTTCAATGTAATCGATGTCTCATTTATAAACACTGACCACATCACTATATTGTCACTCATATAAACCAACACGATTACTTTGCTTTTAAAAAAAATCTACCTCTTCCAAATTTAAATCATCTTATTTCTTTTTTATTTAAAGATTGAAATTGGAATCAATTTTTAAACATTAAAAAGTAAATGAATGTTGCCGTTTAAAAATACTTCCACCTCAAGTGTAGTGTAAACGTATGTAAGAAACAAACAAGTGTGGCCGTCAGTTGACTAAGAATGAGATTAGTTATCAGTTTTTTATCGCAAACAGTCGTAACTTGCGTCCTTTAATCGCTGGACGCGTCACTGATGGTACTTGTATTATGTAGCATATAAATAACATGGATATGGCAACTCGTAAGGAAATCTAGTCAAATAACTCTGTTTATACGCAATTATCTTTGTAGGAATTCGATGTGTCATGTTTACTTGTACTGTTATGAAAAAAAAAAATAGCATAGACACGTGAAAATGTGTGATGAAATCGTTGTTATTTTATATACCCATCATTTCAACGCATTCAGAAGACCTTTATCTGATGTATGTTTATAAAAGATTATTTATATATTCGGTTAACTAAAGAATATAAATTTAATTTGACTGCCTTGTTGGTCTCGTGATTAGCGTATGCGGCTGCTGATCAAGAAGTCTCGCGTTCGATTCCCGGGTCGGACCTAATATTTGTTTCGGAGTCTGGGTGTTTTCTATGAATATTACGTATGTATTTACAAACGAAAAAGTATGTATATGTATTTATATCAGTTGTTTAGTACCCATAATACAAGCTTTGCTTAGTTTGGGACTAGACGATGTTGTGTGTAAGATATCCGAAATAACTATTTTATATAGAAATTTCGTCTGCGTGGTTTCGGAATGTCATGCAGTGGGTATCGTAAAAGCCGAAGAGTACTGCAAAGAGCCGGAAAATTTGTGACACATTTTATAAACTGTTCATCCAGCCAGTAGTAGATAAGTAGTACAAAAAGTTGTGTACTGCATTTAGTTGGCCAATCTTCCTGTTTTCAGGAGAAGTTTATGTTCAACAGTGAACCATTAAAGTCTATTGATGATTTACGAATCATAATTTTAGGTTAGATACCACAGGATCTACCATTAAGAAATGATTTCTATTTTAATAGTTTCGTAAACAATTAATTTAAGGTATACTTCAAATACACAAATATTTCGGACATCTTACACACAACGCCATCTAGTCCCTACTAACTAACTAAGCAAAGCTTGCATTATGGGTACTAGACAACCGATATAAATACATGAACATGCTATTTTTTTGTAAAAACATACATATTATACATAGAAAACACCCAGAATCCGAAACAAATATATGTGGAAAACACAAATATTTGGCCCGACCCAGGAATCGAACCCGAGACCTCTTGATCTTATAAAGAACATGTTGAACGAATGTTTTTGTATTCTTGTATTTTTGTGTAGAAAATTAACAAAAATAACCGTAACAATAGATTCATAAGTTAGTTAATATTATAAAGACCAGATTTCCGCTGGCCTTAAAATCATCTGAAGCAGGAACCTTCAAAATATATAATAAAAGTATCAATATGTAAGTATTGAATAGAATGAATAGAGGTAGATTATTACATTTCCCTTTTTACCTCTGAAGTCGTAAACAAGCTTCACAGAAAGGTCCGTAAAATTGTAAGATATTCTTATGTACTTAGTTATGGTACACACGTCGTAAATAAACATTTATAACGATATTTTAGTCTGACATAACCCTAACTGTGAGTTGTAAGAAATTATACCTGAACTGTCAAAACTTAAAAAAAATAGTCTGCAATTTTTTCTGTTTATGGTCACTGATCTACTTCTTATGTTTTATAACCTACTAATTTTCGCCCGCGGCTTCGCCCGCGTTATTATCAGTTATCGCGGTAAAAAGAAGCCTGTACCCTTTCTAAGGCTCTAGAATATCCGCGTACCAAACTTCATTTAAATTGGTTAAGCAGTTTCGGCGTAAAAGTATGACAGACAGACAGAGTTACAGTTATGACAGTTGAGGATGAATTTCCTTTCACAGGCACCTTTTCAGTAATAAGTAATTTCAAGATCTTGGCTTCATAACCAGACCATTATTACTTAGCGCAATCTGTTAGATTTGCTAGAATGAATTATCAGTAAAAGTTATACATTGAAATCCAGAAGAAAAACGTACGCACTTCCATCTTCTAATAAAATTAACTTCCGAAATTTGTTATAAATCTAAGTTTAAAAAGAAGTACCACACATTGTAAATGTCATATTTTAAATTTCGAATGTCAATGTGACAGGTGTCATTAAAGAACGAACAAAAATGTTCACAAAGCCTGTCATCTTATATTATCTATGTTTGTAATAACCACTAATGTTGTGCCGTAATGTACACAAATAGAAAATAAATGGGTTCACAACGTGAGACGTACTTAGGGTGATGTCCTGTAGACAAGTTAATAATAAAATAAATACTTGACTTTATCTCATGAGATTATCGATATATGATATGAAGATGCGGTAATCATTGTTCCGATTGTCGTATCTGCTCACGAATTGATAGTCAAGGCCAACACCTTAAGAGGCTAAAGTTAGAGGGTTGGACCAAGGGCAGATGCAGAAGGCACTCCTCATGGGCACGGCACTTATAGTTAGGATATTCCTATTTTTGGAGCCCTAATCACCGGATTCTTGATCCTTGTACCTGAAGTCGATGGTTCACTATTCTTTTATATTTTAAATGTTTTTTTTTTATATTATTTACTGCTGAAATGTTTCTCTACATCATCATAATCACGTACCCTCAACAGCCTTTAACAGTTCACTGCTGGACATAGGTCTCTCTTTAGGTAGGAAATATTGGTTTTGTCTACATCGTTGTGTCCATAGCCTTGGTTCCGCCCAGACGTTAATTTTCAAGAGCCCTTCAAACATTCAGAAGGTCAAGATAGGCAGCTGAATTGAGGATCTGATACGATATTGCCAGTTTTTAACTAACTTTAAAAATTACTGACATTTAATTTCAAAAGATAGTTTTCTAATTTATTTACACAATAATAGATTTTAAGAAATTAACTATCATGTAAATATACATTGAATTGGTTTTTTTTCAAGAAATTAATGAAACACGTTAAATAGTAACTGGAATACTTAGTAATGGAATATATATAATAATAATGGAATGGAAAAGATTGGGATTAAATAATGATTATAATAGTGCTTCAAAAATACCACTTGCTTAGTATAAAGGTAAGTACTTTAGGTATTACGAAAAGAGGATTATCTCCTAACTAATTTCTAACAATAATAAAATCATTTTGTAGAATAGTAAAATCTAACGTTAAAATAGTAAGATTTGCCCATAAAACAGTTTTATCTCATAGACAAAGTCTCTATAGTCTCAAATCTCATAGAGAGAGTGTAGATATAGGGATACTCAGATGCTGAAATCCACCTTCCTAACCATATTTAATTTAAAAAATAAATCTGTTCGTTTGGGAGTAACATTGAGTTTGAGATAGAGAGAGCTTAGAGTTTGGATATTTAATATGTATGTATTTAGAAACTAAGTATGCTCATGTATTTATATCAGTTGTCTAGTAACAATGATATAAGCTCATCTTAGTTTGGGACAAGAAAGCGTTGTGTGTAAGATGTCTGAAACATTTATTTCATTTATTTTTATTTTCGTGCCACTTTGTTGATTACGATGAGTTTCACAACAATTCAACAGATTTTCAATTGTATCTAGAAATATTTTACACTTTTTTCAGAAAGATGTCTAAGAAGACTGAGACGAAGTGTCTTAAGTCACCTATAGTAAAGTATAATTTATAAATATATATATATATATATATATATATATATATATATATATATATATATATATATATATATATATATATATATATTTTTTCCAACCATTACACCATTATTTATTTTTTAATATCGTATGACCTTCTAACATTGACAGAATACATAAGTCCATTCGGGTCTAATACCAAATTATTGCAGAATCATTCGAAGCAGTTGATACTAAACTTTAATGCCAGACACTTCGGCACTCAGATACACGAGTATGAGTGTCATTTTAGTTTAATATTGATTTTACGTAGTCTTAACATCCGCAGTTACAACTGTTTTGTGGTGACCATGCTTCTTTCAATATTATTTTTGATACATTTGAAATCTATCATCATCATCAACAGCCTTTAACAGTCCACTGCTAAACATAGGCCTCTTTTTTGAAAAGAGGTTTTGGCCTACTATACCACGCTGGCCAGACGGGTTGGTAAAGGGTTTGTTTCAAGTTTTCCTTCTCTTGGCAGTGATGTTAGCTGCATTTGCATTGAATAGTGATCGTCAACCTTGGTTTCTACCAATGCTTTCCATTACTATAGAGTTATTTTGGAACAAACATATTTACACAAATATTTAAAGAACTGACTCGCTCAGTAAAGCTAACCCTGGAGCTTGAGCAAGAGATTAAAGATAGTAGAGCCACGCTGATTTCAGAACAAATAGGCCGGCTTGACCGATGCGGTACTACCCTCTCACAGAAGACCGAATAGGTCGCAAACATTTGAACGGTCTCGAAAATCGAGACCTTAACACGTAGTAACTATTCAGTAATCTGTGCCTTAACACAACAGGCGCTTACGCTAACACTGCGCCACGGAAGTAGCCAATAGCCTTGAAAACCAACTATAACCCCTCCTGGGTTATAATTCTAGTCAGTAAAATATATTTAATAATTTTTCCTCACTGATATTCTGTAGAAATAGTGAAAGGCTAGTATCGTAATAGCTATAACAGTCGACTGTCGGACGTAGGACTCTTCTTAGGACAAGGTTGGTACGCGTTCAACGGTTTTTAACACAAAAATCTTAACAATATTTACCGCTTTCAAGTTTAAAAGTCGAGTTTAGCTTTTAAGATATGACAAATAAAGATAAACATATTTTTCTCAAATCAAAATAAACGATTGAATTAGGATTGTTTTGCGTGATTCGTATAAAATTTGATAATATTAGGGAAATACTATCAAAAATTTCTTCATAAATACGAATTAACTTTACGTTTCGTGAACAAGTGCGGATGCACCTTATCGACAGATAAGATATGAACTCGTCAAATCACATACATTACATAATATGGAAATGTGTGATATAATAAGTAAACAGACAAAATTATTTTATAACTCGTTGTAGTAAATGTCACCGCGGTTAAGAGTACCCTGTGTCCTTCCTCCAAAATCTAAGTATCTTTATGCGAAATTTCATTTAAATCGGCGCAGCAGTTCAGCGTACAGGCACACACAGACAAAGTTCCTTTTGAATTTGTAATATGTATATTGCATTGATTCACAGCATTAAGATTAAGTTGTACGTTTAAACCTGCTTTCCCTCTAACTCAACTAATCGTAAGTAAAACGAATAAAAATTATAATAGAAATGAAAAATCCCATTTGCCAAATTTCTGCAGTCAAAGCAATGAACTAAAAAGAGAAACTCAAGTATCACAATTTCTAAACAAAACTCGACGGACTAATGCACTATTTTGCAAGCTTATAAAACACTTTCTGATGCTTGAAAAACACCAATCAGTCTAATTTTATTTAGATTTATTGATATTTCTTTGTTTTATTTTCAGTTCGTTGCTTTTAAGCATTCGGGTTTGTTGTGTCATTTGTATGATTTTTTGTCAATTTTTAATACCCATTTGCCGGTTCTTTTCAATAGGAATCACATTGTGGAACTAAGCAACTAGAGTCATTAATGTAACATTTCGAAAGTGCCTGGAAAGGCCTACTTGTGATAAAAGCTTTTCGATTTAATTTCATCTCCCTACCGTGTTACTCTGTGTATTGTGTTAAGCTAGAAAACAAAAACTAAATGTTTCATACTAAAGCCCTATGATGTAAGTTATGACGTGTCTTTGTCAGAACTTGTCAAGAGCAATATGAAAATAAAGCCATTCGATATCGGTGCAGTAATATTGATCGTTATCGCTTCCTTGTATCGCGAAATTGTGACTCATGTCCGTTAGTCATTGTACTCAGTTTAGATATTACGTGGAAAGGTAAAAATTCACTGATGTCATAGAAATCTGAATGAGAAATCATAAGAATGAGATATTGCTCATGTGAAATTTCTAACAAATGTATCTTGTCAAAGATTGAGCTTTCTTTATTGTGAGGTGTGTTGCATCAACGTTTTGTGATTCGGGAACTAGAAGTGTGGTTTCAACTGATAACATATGATTTTGTGATAAACAGGGCCAATATCTATTGGCCCTGTGTCTTAGTATAATCTATACAAATAAATATAATTGAAGGGGTCAGTTTGTAATATCAAATAAACAGTTTTTTACTAAATAAGTAGTTACGGTCTAACATCAAAGAATAAATTTTAAAATTTGTGTCTGACTTTCTGATTGATCTTTTGGAACGGCTGGACCGGTTTTGACGGGACTTTCACTAGCATGATGATGACGTGAGGAGTAGCTTAGGCTATTTATTTTAGACTTACTTCGGTACGTGGCGTTACTCGTGATTTACTACAATAACCACGGGTAACACAGTGGGACTCCGCTAGTGTATTACTACAAACCCTGCCTTGTTTCGCTATGGCATACTGTGGTAGAAATGGGCATCTAAATTCTGTTCAGGCTTAACTTTTAGAAGCGCTAATAACTAACTGACCATAGGAGATTGGAACCAATCACCGAGGGTAAGGAACGACGTGGCAGTCAGTGCCTATATACATAAATATTTTTTTGGAACATTTTACACACAACGCCATCTAGTCCCCAAACTAAGCAGAGCTTGTATTATGGGTAACTAGACAACTAATATAAATACATAAACATACTTTTTTTCTTTTTTTTTGTAAATACATACATATTACAAATAGAAAACACCCAAACAAATATTTGCGGATCACACAAACATTTGGTCCGACCCGGGAATCGAACCCGAGACCTCTTGATCAGCAGTCGCATACGCTAACCACTAGACCAACGAGGCAGTCAAAATATGGGTGATCGTTTATTGCATGATATGTTATTAGCGTTTCCGTGATTCGAAGGTCCCGTTCAGTAGTCGGTCTGAGGAAATTGGAGCTTAGCAGTGGGACGTTACGGGTTGTTGATGATGAGTTTTAAATTTATACAATAATCTTTTAATATATTTGTCTCTGCTTTTAATCACACTATCATCAATCATCATCATCAATAGCCTTTAACAGTCTAGTGCACGACATAGGCCTCTCCTTGAAAAGGAGTTATTGGCCTACTATACAACGCTGGCCAGACGGGTTGGTATAGGGTTGGTTTCAAGTTTTACTTCTCTTTGCATTGATGTTGTCTTGCGTAGTTTAGTCGCCTTTTAAGACACCCGCGCGGGATGAATAGGGGTGGTGACACTCTGTATTCTTAATCCGTCACCACACGAACTTCACACTATGTATATACTTAAAAGACTTAAATACCTATGAAGCATAGGCCTAAACTTTCTAAGTTACTAAGTCTTAGGTCTATTTGACCCCTACTAAGTGTCTGTCTATTTAGAATTCCTTAATCTTTCAAGACACAAGGTTATAGGGCAACAATAAATCAAGAAAATCCCTTTATTAAAAGTGCTGTTTGTAAAGAAGGAAAGTCTACTCAAACATATAAATCAATGTCACCCTAGCTCGTAAATCTTAGCTCGCCGGTAGTATCAATAATATAAAAGCCAAAAGCTATATTCCTGTAAATACAGTGCGGTTACAGTATTGCCCAGATGTTCTTCTTAGTATTATTTGCATATGTGTACATATATAGCTATATATATATGTGTGTGTGTGTGTGTGTGTGTGTGTGTGTGTGTGTGTGTCAATGCTGGACAAACATTTAAATTGCATTTCCTGGGTGATATCACTGTTGATTGTGGTTATAGAGCGACAAGAAA
Organism: Phragmatobia fuliginosa; assembly: GCA_932526445.1. NCBI lineage: Eukaryota > Metazoa > Arthropoda > Insecta > Lepidoptera > Erebidae > Phragmatobia > Phragmatobia fuliginosa. Next base: position 13,381,001 of record OW052078.1, on the reverse strand, counting down.
ATTGTGACACGTGGCTTAATTAGGAAATACAACTGCCATTTTGTATAACGTCTGTTTTGTGACAGATCACTAGTATTTTAAATTAACTTCAAAAAAAGGAGGAGGTTCTCAATTCGTCGGTTTTTTTTATGTATTTTCAGCGATAATTTTGTCGTTTATGAACCGATTTCAAGAATCTTTTTAAAATCGGTTCATAAACGACGAAATGGATTTGTATTGGAATGGGCGTAGCTTACAGGTGGACCCATCGTCACCATATCGGGATCTGATAATGGGAACCCAAGGAAATCGAGGGCAACTCTTAAATTTTTACTTTAAATTGTCGTAGTTACGTATCAATTCGTTAAACAACTTCGAGAATTAAAGTTTTAAAGTTCAATACTTGATTGTTATGTTTTCGGTTTTATTATGAAACAATCTAAATTAACTTTAACGTTTCGTGTTTCCGTGCTGTTAAAATAGGCATTTATTTAAAATTTTAAAATGTCTTTCATATTTAAGTGACGAAAAATACGAATAAATATAATATACAAATGACTGCCTTGTTGATCTAGGGTTTAGCAAGTGCCGCTGCTTAACAAAAGGTCTCGGGTTCGATTCCAGGGTTGGGCTAAATGTTTGTATGATCTACAAATAGTTATTCCGGAGTTTAGGTGTTTTCTATGTATGACATGTATGTTTTAAAAAAAAATATATAAATGTATTTATATCAGTTGTTTTGGATAAGATGTTGTGGGTCAGATGTCCGAAAGATTTATTTATGATTTATTTAAATAACAAACTACACAGGTGCATATACATCTGTCTCTTTCTAATCATTATAATTAGTCAGAAAGTTTAACCACGCAGAGTAGTCGAATCTCTGTTTTATCCGCTTAACCTCATTACTAATATGCCGAAATACCTAAGTATAATAAGTTGACACAAACGTTTCAACATTAAGTTGTACTAACGATGTTTTCCAATCCGCCATCAGCGAGGTATTAAGTGTTTACATGGTAATCCCTCATTTAAATGCACAACTGACGTAAGCTCGTGGACATAATTAACAGATTCAAAACACAGGCGGTAGCGGTAGCGATTTTTTATAGTGTTCAGAATTTGCAGTTTGAGTCTTGAAGCGTCAAAAAAATGTATAAGTCCGTTCCAGAGTGCTATAGAATTATATTTTTGATTACCTTGTTGGTCTAGTGGTTAGCGTATGCGGCTAATGATCAAGAGGACTCGGGTTCGATTCCCGGGTCAGAACAAATATTTGTGTGATTCACAAATATTTGTTTCGGAGTCTGGGTGTTTTCTATGTATAATATGTATGTATTTACAAAAAAAAAGTATGTTTATGTATTTATATCAGTTGTTTAGTACCCATAACACAAGCTCTACTTACTTTGGGACTGGGATGATGTTGTGTGTAAGATGTCCAAAATATTTATTTATTATCATTATTTATTTCTATAAGCTAAAAATTTTTTAAATTAATGTAATATGCCTGGATTATTATTTAATTGTATAAGCTTATTAGATCAAAAGGAACGTTCTGTTATTTTTTAGCTTAGATAACAAATTAAATGGCAACAACTTCTTACAATCAAATACTAAGTACCTATCTGGCGGATGCTAGATAATCTTCATAGTTCTTAATAGTTTCACATCTTGACCTACCATTATTAGTTGAAAAACTAATCATTTACCTAATAGATCTCAAAACGAATAACGAACTCCAAATAACTGGACACAAATTGGACTTCAGACCTAAATATTATGAACTGCAATGTGTTTGCTTGTAGTGGTTATTTGTGATGGGTTTATTGTCTGTTTCTGTACCTAATAAATAAAATAAACACGATTAAGATCCGTATTCATGTTTGAGAAAGTCGACTTTAGTATTTTTCATATCAGACGAACTTCTATTTCCTCTCTCAGTAGCCAAAGAAAATATAACTCATATTTAATAGTTAATAATAGTAAATATGTTGATCAAATGTAATCCATGTTCAAAGAAATCAATTGAATGTTGAATTGTGTTCGTAAATTAATAATATCGAATACCAAAGTTCTCTAATTAATCATTCACCCGACATTTCAGCGGAATTATTAATTAATCTTGTTAACTATAATGGTGCTTCGTGAAAATTGTCTGTTTATTTTAACGATTTGCTGAAACACAAAGGAAGCAGTTAATTCATTTCATGAATTTCAGATGGTGAACAGATATTTGTTTTGTAAGATTAATTCAATATCGAGAATATTGTAAAGAATTAAGAAATAATAGCTGGGCATTGCATTCAACTGTTTGTATATGATGCCAAGGCCTCTGATAAGCGTGGGTACTTTTTTTTACACACAACATCATCTAGTCTCATTGTACTATGGGTACAACTGATATAAATAATATTTTGTTCATTATTATGTAGTAATATTATTTATATAAATAAGTAAAACAGGAGTCTCTAAATATCTACGATTTGTCTGTTAGTCTAGTAGAGAGTGACCATTACTGCTTAGAAATAAGGCCTAAGTTTGATACCCACTTAGGTAACATAAATTAATTGATAAACGTTTAATTTTTACTGTTTCTGGGTGTATTTTATAAATTATTTGTATGTAATTAGAATTGTCTATAGAATTATTAAAATTAAATCAGTTTTTATACATCATACGCGCACATGCACCTAATTTAAATAATAATATTCATAGTTAATCGAACCCACGGCGACTAATTAAGCTGTCAAGAACATCAATCACTAGACCAAAAATAAATCGCTCGCTCATTTAACTTGGACTCAATGTTACAACTTACTGTCAAACGTTTACGCTTATAGCTGAGTAGTTTAGGTGATGCTCTGGGTGGGCCGGAAGCCGGTTCAAAATGGCTCACTTGGGATTAGTTGTTTGTTTGTATAACGCAAAACGGACTTAAATTAAATAAAAGTCTAAATTATAGTTTTTTTAACATTTCAATTTACCCGAATACTACCAAAAAACTTTTGGTAAAATTTATATGCAAAATTGACATAGTAACTTATTCATTGAGCTCAGTTTAGTAGTTTAGGCTTTACGGTAGAATACATAAACACTAATTGACTACCTTAACTTGTTATTTAATATTTATACACCAAAATAGAAAAAAAGTAATAAATTTTGGCGGTCCCCATACTTAGAACTGAAACTCAAAAATTTTTTTTTATCAAAACCATAAGTGTGGAGTGTCTATGGATAGGTTTTCAAAAATGATATTGAGATTTCTAATATCACTTTTTCCTAAACTGAATAGTTTGCTCGAGAGACACTTCCAAAGTGGCAAAACTTCTAAAATAAGAGATAAATAAAACTAAAAAAAATATATGATGTACAGTAACCATGCAAACTTCCAACGAAAATTGTCGTCAACGTCATAAATCATAAATCGCAATTTACATTTCTTTCAATCCAAACACTATTATTAAAACATCGATGAAAGTTAGAACGAACTACAAAAACTTTTATATGATGTTACTTGCTGCTACGGAACCCTTCATGGGCGAGTCCGACTCGCACTTGGCCGCTTTTTTTTAATAATTGAGGTCGGATAAATAAGACTTAAATTACGTATTCAATTAGTTCAATTAGTGTAGTACGATAACGGACTTAGAAAATGCTATTATATTTTAACTTACCTCAACAACTTCGTCTTTGTATCATAGGGAATATTTTTTTATAGTATTTGCTATATTTTTTAATGTTGGCTGCGCTTTTACAGGTAGTAGCGCAATGTTACATAGCCTACAGCCTTCCTAGCTTAATGGCCTTTGTAATTCTAAAACAATTTGTCAAATTGAAGAAGTAGTTTCTGAGATTACTGGATTCAACCCAACTTTTCAACTTGATAATTTTAGTATAGAAATATCCGCTGGTTGAAAGAACTCTGGACGGGCGGGAAAAGTCTAAAATTAAAATAACTCAGTAGCTTTATGATAAAATTTATGAATCATAAATTTTCGTTAAGGAATCCAAAATTTGTGGTGAAAGCAACCTACTCAACATGCTCACGAAAACATGAATTCTAAATAATTATTAACCAAAAATAAATAAACATGATTCTATAAACAAATCCATTCTTTTTAAATATGACTTTGACCTTACCAGCCAGTGTCAAGCATATGTTATTTAAATTTCGAATAATAATTTTCCATTTTTAAATTTTATGCAGTGTTCTAGCGTGCGATTGAAATGGAGCTAGTAACTGGACTAGCAACACAAGCGAGCAACAGAAAGCAAAAAGAGTGGTATTCATTCAAATTCATAGCCCTCATAGGGTGTTTGTGCTATAAACCATGGCACTTCGACATTTTTACGACACCCCATGTCTGGATAAGCACTATTCAAGTATATTATTTTATGTGCAGTTCAAAATTCCAAGGAGATGAAATGTTTAACATGACAATTTATCAGATAATTTGTTAACATTGTAATGTTGGCTGTTTATTTATTATCAATTACAATCTCTAATCACAATTTATTATATAATATTCAAGTAATTTCTTTATACATTTACTGGCGGGTTGATAAGTAATCAGTGGTTATGACCGTTAAGCGTTGGTCAAAAAGTGTTAGTGAGTTTTATGATTATAGAAAACTTAACAACCAAAATCAGTTAGGGAACAACATTGTCATAACTATATATGCACATTGTTTTTAAGCTGAAGAGTGTTAGGTCTAAATTAGAGATTATTTTAGTTAAAAAAATATAATTTATTGAAAAAATTATTTTCTCCCGCTGTAACATAACACAGCCCACGAAAATAAAAAAAAAATGTTGCAAGAACGGGACAACTTTTAATTGTGTTGTTTTATTATAATATTAATTTAATATGGATATTGTTCAATATAAAATATATTAAACATTGATCTAACCTTAGAGTATACATAAGCAAGCTATCTATTTCTCACCAGTGTGTGTACGCATGTGTATTGTAAAATTACTGTTGCGTGAGAATTGTGTCTTACATATTTCACAATGATATGGTTTCTCACCAGTGTGTGTACGCATGTGTGTTGATAAAGTACTTTTTTGTGAGAATTGTTTCTTACATTTATCGCAATGATATGGTTTCTCACCAGTGTGTATACGCATGTGTTTTGTTAAATGACTCTTTTCTGAAAACCGTTTCTTACATATATCACAATTGTATGGTTTCTCACCAGTGTGTGTACGCATGTGTGTTGTAAAATTACTGTTTCGTGAGAATTGTTTCTTACATATTTCTAGCTTATGTATACTCTAAGGATCTAACTATAGATTTTCGATGAATCGTCAATTACGAATGATTCATGAACAGATTTCGCATCAGGGAACCGTATTGCTATTATCTTGAAGTGTACGGAAATTCCAAACCGATATATTTGCAGAAACACAAGTTTAGGTATATCATTAAAACATTAAGCTTCTATATTTATCGATCTCCTAAATCTCTTAAAAATCTTCATTTTAATTTTATCGTCGAGTTTATTTTCCCTGAATTTTTTCTGTCTGCTAATGTCAAAGTCATTAGCGACATTGTAATAAGTTCCACGAAATAAGATTATGCTATTTCAAAACCTAAACAGATGTTGGTGGACACTTTTCTATGCATGCCAATTTCTACCTTAATGTAGAAATTTGAGTGGGGTAGTTTAAGGATAACCGACCCAACTCATTGTAGAAATTTGCAGGGTAAAATAATGGCTTTATATTCAAGTACTGATATATATATCGACGTATTTATATAAGCTTATACAATTTGCAAAATATTTTATTTGTAATATCATGAGATTGTATTTAAAAAAATTCTTTTATAATTTAGGAATTTATAATTTAAAAAAATTCTTTTATATTTTAATTTCTATTCAAGTTATTTAAAACTGACATTTATTGTGTTTTTATTTTATTGTAAATATAATCTTTGTGCACGTACCTCGAGTTTATATTATTTAATTAAATAAATAAATAGAACCAACTAGTCATCAATATTAAAATAAGCAATATAACTAGATTAAACAATAAAGAAAATATAACTAACTATCTCTGTTCAAACTATGTAAACTAAAAATAATAAAAAGTAAGACCAATCTTCCCAGAAACGAAAGCTCGTTGACTTTACTCACCTGTCGAGTTGACCCACATTGGCTCAATAACCTTATAAGGCCATAACCATATAAAGTCAACGTTTGTTCTCGCCAATCAATATAATTATCAACGAAAATGGCGTTAATTTGTATTAAATGCCTTGTTTTTTATTTGTTATACAGTTTATGATTTATTACGAAGTTAATTGGAAAGACGCTGTTGGTGGCTTATTAAGAGTACAGTTGGTAGAATATATTTTAGAAATTTCAGGAGAGTTTAATGCTTTAGTGCCTAATAAGGCCTTTACGCAAAAATGAAAAGATTTAAGTCAATTGGTCTTAGGTGTTTGATAATAAATACCATCCACGGTAATATTAACCTATTATGATTTGTGGTATGAGGGACAAACGAAAAGGCCGCCAGACCAGTCGCAAATGACCTTCATCCATGGACACATAGAAAGCAAATATCAAAAATGTGTTGCCGAATTCAACCAGCGAGTACCGGCTCTATGAATTATTTGCTTTAAATGCTTTAGTATTGCCGTTTTTGTACATACATATTTCGAAGAGAAAATAAGGCTTCAGATTGTTATTACTCTCAAGCTCACTCCAGGTATTACTAGCAATACTATTTCTTTGTTTAAATGTTCGAAAAATGTTAGAAACAGATCGGCTCTGAAGTAGTATAGTACTACTTCGTTAGTTTTCTGTAAAAAACATATTTTTATGCGTAGGTTGTTATTAAGCCTTGGTATGTATTACAAGTGCAAAACTAAGAAATGTAATAAGGCCTGCTCTCTACATACCACTTACTGAATACCTTACTGTTTTAAGTCTTCTTTATCTATAAATAAATATTTTTATATGGTCATTTCTAGTTACAAACCTGCAATGTTTGACATGGTCAATCTTAGGTGAAAATATTTGTTATATAAACCAACTCGAATGCAGCTAAACAGCCATTAAAATTCACCATAAAGAGATGACCATAGCTAGGCGTGAATTGGCCGTAAATATTCCATGGTATAAAGGTAATGACATTTAGAAAGCTAAGCGAATAACAGGCGATAAAATATAATATAATACTATTATTTCTAATACTTTCTCTACTAAACAAGGTTAATTTTATGATTCTTCTAAAACGGTTATTTGACATATTTTCAGTACACAATACCGTGTGTAATTTTGCATTCAACTTAACTATTTGAAAAGTTGAATGCTGACTTACGCACATTAACACACATTAAACACTTGACCGTTATTTGAAGCTTACTATATATGAGAGTGGCGCACATTTGACTTCCGCTTTATTGCCCTCTCTTTCACTCTTTATCAGTATTTACATCTATCTCTTTCGCTCAAATGATTTCTCCCACCAGGTGGCGCTGTACAAACCAGCTTATGGTTGTTACAGTTTAACAGCTCATTGGCGTCTAAAATTCCGCACAGAGCAGTCGTTGCCTAGTCAACGTTGCAGAATTTTCGAATATATATTTTGTATTATTATTAAATATTCAATTAAAATATATGTACACTTATTAAACTTATCAAAGTAAGTAAATTTTAAATTAGATTATATTAAAAGTGGTGTGCGATCCATCCATACCCGCATCGAATAAAACCGTGAGTACTTATTTAATTTATTTAAATCAACCAAACTAGGTTGGTTGCTACAATGGGGAAAGTATTAATTTTGTTTTAAACGGTGTTACCGTTCGACTTTAGCCCCATATACAAATGTTATATTAACGTGTGTACAAGTACCCTCTCTTGTTCTAGTTCTTAAGCTTGTTTTTCAGTGTGTCAATATAACTCATAAAGGTTATCGTAATAGAATAGCTTGAGTTTTGCTAAAACAGAATGGATATACCAAGTGATTTTGAGCTAAAGGAGATGCCGTGAGTCTATTAACCTAAGAAATAAAATACCCGACTCGCGTTGACACCTACGATCGAATTCAAGTTCGACCTTGAGTTTTTCCTGTACTACTTAAAGTAACATTACCGTCATTATAAAAAAAAAAAAAATACACAGAAGAAATTGTGTATAATTAATCACAAGAAGGTAGTTAACTACCTAATGTCCTGACGATAATGACGCTGCATAACGATCAAAAAAGAAATATCACCTCATAGTTTGACAGACTACAAGTACATAAATAAGGCTAAAGTCATCCATATGTAGTTGATATGACCAACGAATGAAAATAAATGAGGAATTGCTTGGATTCTTCACAAGCAATTCAACACTTGACCAAAGTGAACAGAGTGCGAGCCATACACTCGGTGAAAGAAAATCTGTAGCCACACGGTTGGTTTTTATTGTAATGTATTGGTGATTAAATTATATACGTATTAACTTTGACATTGTTAGGCGTAAGAATGTGAGATTTCATTTAAGACTTAAGAATTGATAATGTTAATTATCTCATTATGTAACGTTAAGGCATGCAAAGGTTTCGGTGATACACCGTAAGGATGTACTCCTTATCACTTTAAATAAATGCCACGGTCTGCCATGTGACCTGTGACTCTAGCATCTAGCCGCAAGCCCTCGCAGCGATTGGCTTATTATGTACTTTCGCAATTTATTTATTTATTGCATTGACTGTCCCAACAAATATATATATATATATACCTTTAAACAATTAAATAAATTTCGCATTAAGTATGGAGTGGCATAGTGTAACAATTACTCATGGGTAAGCACTATGTGCACTATAAACAATATTATCAGATGCTTAAGCTATCCATCAAATATGCCACACCATGCCGTGTGGCTCGCAGCTTTAGCAGGACTGGCACCCAGTCGCAATCCCTGACAGGGAATCGACTCACTATGTACCTTTGCCGGAAGCCTATCAGATACAACCACGCTACGCCATGGTACTCCCAGCTCTAGCAGAGCTGGCACCCAGCCACAATCCCTGACAGGGAATCGGCTAATTATGTACTTTTGTAGGCTACCTATCAAATAAATCCGCGCTATGCCGTGTGACTCCCAGCTCTAGCAGGGCTGGCACCCAGCCGCAATCCCTGACAGGGAATCGGCTAATTATGTACCTTTGCAGAGTATCTACCAGATATAACCACACTATGCCGTGTGACTCCCAGCTCTAGCAGGGCTGGTACCCAGCCGCGATCCCTGTCAGGGACCGGCACATTATGTACCTTCGCAGGGTACCTATCAAATAAAGTCACGCTATGCCGAGTGAGGAGAAGAGGTTACCAGAAACAAGATCTAAAGATTACTCGGGAGTAAAGAATCGTGAGTTCTGATCGTCAATTTATATGTCAACATCGATGCCGATCATGGCACGGACTAGATACAGAGAAGATACTGCTTCACACATTATAAGGGTGTCACATACTTATGTCAAACAACCGTCTCTCATGCTACGAAACGAACTTTGTTCGGTTACCATTTCATGGATGTGTGAGCAGCATGTTAGAGATGTTATAAATCAGTACACAACAACAATGTTTCTAAATCCAAGTCCGACAACCCGGATCGGATCAATCAGTCTAACAGGTCTAATTAACAAATAGTTTGTCATCGCACCGAATCACTGCCTTTAAGAGGTTCGTGACCTTTGCACATAGTTTGATTCCATAGCAGGTCTAATTCCTTATTGGTTAGTGTTACGATACGTTTTATATTCCGACATTACGAACGGGTTATACCGCTCTTGATCACGGGTAGTCTTAATCTCTCTACGATCGCTAATGGCTCTGGTTAATTGTTTTGATCAGGGGAAGTAACATTGAAATGTCATTACCATAGTTAGTCTCTTTGTAGAATGTCCATTAGCTTAGCCTCGATCGCAATACCTCGTTGGGATTGGCTCATTGCGTACCCCCCAAGGGTACCCATCAGACATGCTATATGCTGTGTGCTTTCCAGCCCTTGCAGGGATAGCTACAAGAACAGCTCACGCAGAGCTCGCGTACAATGTAGCCTTATTTCAACTTGGCCTTAGTCTTACAGACGATGCCTAATCTGATTTACACACAGATGCTGATCAAATGATGATTCAGGAAGTATTAAGTCACCTGAGCACTACATTACTGATTTAGTAGTCGCCATGTGGCATGTGCTGTGACAACTAATAAATTATATTAGAAACATATCATACGCTGGTAAAAGAGCTTGTTTTTTGAGGGCTCCAAGTGAAAGACCAGATTGAAAGAGATTTAAAAAAAAAAAAAAAAAAAAGAAAAATACTTAAAAACTTACACAAGCGTGTTGAAAATTTTGTAACTACTACAAAGAGTTGTAGGCGTATTGAAATGTGTAAGCCGTACCGGAAGGTAGGCAGTATCATTTTCGGGATACTCTCGTATTCCTAAATGAGGAAGGTAAAGGAAACTATTCTAATCTGAACTAGTGGATCATTAGTCAGGATGACTGATATGTCATTCCTGTTAACGAGCGCCATTTTTTGGGGCTTGTCCGTCCACAGTTATTACAGCAAATATGGTCAGACTATGATCAGTCGTCTGTTATCGCACAACTCCAAATAGCTTACTTATTGTAAATCATACCTACATTTTAAAAGAGCATCCAAGAAGTTCTTGCTGGATCTTTTTCCATGAAGATTAGGCTGTTTTTGGAACTAGTAACTAGAATCGCTCTCATCTCTAGTATGGTCATGACTACTCATAAGTGCCTAAAATTATCTATAGGTATAAAAATATTTTAAATTTGGTCACTGAACCTTCCTTAATTACCTTATCTGAGTACAGGTGGGATACTTGATTTGATATCCCGTAATCGTCAGGGAGACAAAGTGAAGACCTTCATTACACAGAAGGCAATAAAAAGACAAGTCCGTTTTTTTGTACATGTCAACCGTACTGATTCAATTCGTGCTAAGCCTATTACTGTGTATTAGTAAAACTAAGGGGGGGACCGGGTTGACCCCATTACAACTAACAACTACTGTAAGCCCGAAAACGCAAAGATTCGTGATAGACCTATGTCCGTTGCAACAGGAAAAAGTAGTAGCGTAATACGTTTCTCTGATCTGGACAACACGCATTTGTGAATTTAATTGACGGTCAATACCGTCGCCTGAAATGTGATTGTCTCGTGGCCTAGATCTGGGCCTCCTTACTTTATCGCTTTTGTTCCTAAGGTTGTGGTACCTCAACTTAGCCTCGTGTATATGTTTTCTATTAGTGCCGAAATGGAAAAGTTGATAATGGAGAACAGACGCAATAGCCTGTGTTCTAGTAACCTGTGACCTAGTAAGTGAGTATTAATATGTAACCTAGCTAAGAAGATATCTAATGTGGATAATGAACCATGGGACATGTGCCTTTCAATCCACTAACCAGAACTTAGCTCGTTTTTCTGAAGGATCGATATATGCTAAAAGGACTTGCTATACTTAGATCTTTGCTGCTCAGGTCCCTTGTTGTACCTTACGCAGCTGTTATGATGTCGGTACATTAAATTTTTCGCAACTTATTCGCTCATATACTAAGACCATTGCTCAGAGAAAGCCACTGCCTAAGAAACCTTCAATTTGGGATCTAAAAGAACTAGGCCTATACCCAGAAATTTATGACATAGATGGAATAATGTATTTGTATTTAGAAGACATACTGCGACATTAGTGCCTTTCTGTTTAGCCAGGGGTATTCATAACTTCACCTACTGGCAATTGATACAGCACACTTGTCCTAGTGTAACAACTGTCCTTATGTATGTTCAGCCTTCCAATTTAAAACGAATAGGTATTGATAACTACAGCCATTTAAGGCAGGAACTAATCACAAAATTTAAATATTCTTAAGGTAATTCAATAATTTCTAATGGGCCTGTATTACTATTCTACAGACTGTAAATCTCTTTGTTTTGACTGAACCTAAGGTCGCTTTTATGTAAAAGCTGGCATAGACAGTGCAGCGCCAAGATCTGCAATAGCATCTTAGTTATCTAGATCAAATTTATCATTTTGATAGGCTAGTTAATAACTAGCTGTAAGTAATAGGTAACTGTAAGTCTCGAAATACCTTTACCCGTTATTACTGTAAACAAGTGGTGCCAACCATACCAAAAAGACCTACTGGTAAATTAACAAGTACATTTTCTCCAATTCCTTAAATTGTAATTGTGTATTGTAGCAATCTCATGATACCTTTCATTAGGTATTATTAGCCTTATTCAGATATTGATATCACATTGGCGTCCTCTTTCCTCCACCAGGTGATAACAAACACGTCTCATATATAGTAAGCTTCAAATAACGGTCAAGTGTTTAATAGTAGTGTTTTACCTGAAATAAAACACAGATTAAATACTTACCTTATTTGAAGCTTACATTCCAGTACTACCTGGTGTATATTATCGACTCAATGAGCTGTTAAACTGTAACAACCATAAGCTGGTTTGTACAGCGCCACCTGGTGGGAGAAATCATTTGAGCGAAAGAGATAGATGTAAATACTGATAAAGAGTGAAAGAGAGGGCAATAAAGCGGAAGTCAAATGTGCGCCACTCTCATATATAGTAAGCTTCAAATAAGGTAAGTATTTAATCTGTGTTTTATTTCAGGTAAAACACTACTATTAATAACTGTAAAGCGGAGGCTATAGTTCTTTGTTTTCATTTACACACTAACCTTGGCTTGAGGTTACGCCCTCTTTTACGTTACTTTTTGCGCTAAAACGTCTATGCCATTCCTTAGAAATAAAAGTATCCCCATGAAAAGTTTCACTGAAATTGATGCAGCAGTTTAACCGTGAAACGTCTTTCACATTATAATATTTCTAAGGGTTTAATATAATCATTCAATGAAATAATGTATAAAATGGGTGCAATTTGAAAAGAAGCAGTAAAAGTAATGGAGAAAATCGTCGAAATGGTGTAAAATATGATATAGCAACACAAATTGCAATTATTGTGTGGGTGTGAAATTTATCGAAATTGATTACTGAATACAAAAAAGTTGGTATAATAATTGATCTACAAAACAGTATAATAACCAAATCAAACTTTTATAGCCATCGTTAAAAACCTTGATATAAATAAATAACGAATATTTTGGACTTTTGACACACAACGTCTCAAACTAAGCAGAACTTGTACGGGTACTAAGACAACTGATATAAATACATACATACATTTGTTTTGTAAATACATATAAATATATATATTATATAGAAAACACCCAAATTCAGAAAAAAATATTTGCAGGTCATACAAATATTTGGTAAGACCCTGGAATCGAACCCGAGACCTCTTGATCAGCAGTCGCATACGCTTAACAATGAACAAATAAACATTAATTTTTGATATAAACATAGAAAAAGGAATCGTAAAAATGAGATATGAGGTTAAAGAAATAAATATCCCTCTGTGGAGCACTAACCTACAACACATCACTTTCTTTAGGAATGCGTTGCTCGATTTATGGGGCCAATAATAAGTTTTGTTTTAAACATTTTTTACATGACTTTTATGACATATTCCAAACATTTACACAATTTAGCACATTTTTTACACAGTCGTAGTTATTTATATATTTACGACACAGCAATAGAACATGTTGTCGATAATAGAAAAGTAATAAAACTGGAAATATGTATAGTTTATAACTACTTTTATTTATGATGTTTTTCATTCAATTATGTTAAATTTGCAACCGCTACTGCGAAAACATTTGCTAAATTAATATTTATGTTCTCACAAACAACGACACTGTCCCATTTCTTTTTTGTTTCTAAATATATTGGGGCCGACTAGTTAACGTTAAGCGACTGAACAACGTTAAAGAAACTCGAAGTTGTGTTTCATTGAATGGATATTTTATGGTATTATGGATAAATATACAGTTGACGAATTTTTAAATGATAAAGAAAAATGGATTTGACTATTTGCTCCTTATCATTTTATTCTACTCATGTGAATGTTGTTATCACATTGTTTAAGAGCATGATTTTACTTTTGTAAGTAAAGATTCTACGTGACGAATAAAGGCCATTCTTCTCTTTCTTTTGATCTTATAATTTATATTTTATATTTAATCTTTCGTTACCAGTAATTTGGCCAATATTTGAGCACATATAGTTTTTACCTTTGTTGTAAGTAGATGCTCCTACTTTGTTGTACCCACTGAGGCTGTTGTTTTTTTTTTGTTTTTATCACTATAATTTGCATCAGTCCTCTAACATGGTGTATAGTATATTAGTGGCAGCACCTTACCCCCATATCAGGTTTATAAACATTAAAACTATGTAAACATTGGCGATTTGAAAGGAGTGGCCGCGAGTTTTTATTGCCATGTTCTTTTCTCCGGCTCTACCTATTGTTTGCGAACATGGCATAAATGTACATGTAGAATCTTGACCTGTCACAAGAGATGTATTGCATCCTAAGTGAATAAAGAATTTTGAATTTGAATTTGAATTTAAATTAGCAGATGGTACATTATGTAACAATAAAGTAAACATACAATGCTGTTTGATCTTAAACTAGGCAAAGACCAGTATGGTAACCAGACTGTCGATGGACATGCTCACATTTTGTAGATAAATTTGTGATAGGTGTTAATCTGAGGGATCGTCTCAAGAATAAGGTGATTCTGCAGAGAACTAAGGTCATCGATTTGGCGGATTAGGAAGCTGAAGTGGCAGTTGGCTGGTCATATTAGCAGCAGAACTGATGACCGTTGGGGAAAAGAGTTCTGGAGTGGATACTGCGTCTTGGCAAACGTAGAGTAGGTCGCTTGCATGCCAGGTAGAATGACGATTTGCACAAGAATGGCTGGCAGAAGCTGAATGTGGGAAGCTCAAAATCGGTTAGAATTGTGTGCAATAGGCCTATGTCCAGCAGTGGACTGCGATATGCTCGTGATGATACATAAATTGCGCCCAGACGTAGAATAAATGTTTGGCCTGGATGGGAATTGACATTTCCTACATTTCCAGATTAGCAGTAGCAGAGAAAGCCCTGTCAGTATGAGGAGAATAGGTGAGGTGGGTGTTGGCCCAATAACTGTTTTCTGTAAGACTGGATCATTTCGGTCAATCGGATGCATGAAAATAGAAATGTTCCGCATCATGACTCCCCTACGATACACCAAATGTTGATAAGAAAATATATTAAAACAAATTATATACGTATACCGCATTAGATTCTATATATCTGTAATGGTAGACATAAGTGTGTTATAAATAAATTAGCAAAATATTTTTAAGTGTAGTCGTATAAAGCAATATTTATTTTGATAAAATCTTATATCAATAGGATTAGGCTATGAACATAGTTATATACACAGATTAAATCAAATATTGACTCTGACGAGTAAATCTGCTTTGAGTGGCTGTTTAAAAATTTAAGAATAGAAAATAGATTTAGATTGAAGTTTTTATTTAGACATATTTATTTGTGTAAGCACTATTTACTCGTAACAAGGCCGACTGCTTATTCATCTGATAATGAAACTTATACTTATCCATTGAAATACTACTACACTAGTAACTTCTTCTTCTTCCTAGCCTTTCTTTTACCTGAATTTTTATATGCATGGAACCTCTGCAACCCGCAAGGCGAACTGGATTTCAAAGTTTGAACTAGTTGTTAGTATATTTGAGGGCACTAAATAAGGGTTACTGAATTGCAATCCCATTTTCCTGAAATAAATTGAAGAATACACATCTCAACGCCAAGTGGGTTGCCACGCTCAAGTGTCTACAGGCTGTTCAGTTTACGTAGATATAAGACTAATCTGGGCCTTTGACCAGAATGGCCAAGTCTTACAAAGAACTTTCTCGTCTGTTGGATTTAGATATTTTTAGAGAAAATATGCATAACTTAAAAAAATAATAGAACATCTTGAGTCTGGACTTCGGTGGGTCTGACCGCACCAGAGTTTAGGTTCTGATTGAGTTGCTCTTTTAGGTTGTTTATGGCTCTTTTAACTAGTGGCTTTCTTCTTTTTTATTATTATTATTATTATAATTTTTTAATTTAATTTAGATGGTACTATTATGCTTTGATAGCTGTGATTACCTATAAATGAGTGAGCACAGGGCATGTATTTTGTGTTCTTTATATTCATATATATGTGTGTATAATTTGTTGGTGAACCAAAATAAATCGAACACTACAATAATATCTACATGAATAAAATACGAATTTTAGGACTTACTCTAACTATAGTTGTATATATTAGTCGTTACAGAAAATATTTGTTATTACTGTTTCAAATTTACGACGTCTTTGAATGACGTATAACTTACTTAAGCTAAAGCTTAACTTTCATTTGTGTGTTTTACTATTACCTGAATATTATATCTCATGAAACCTTCAACACAAATTACTCAATAATCGAAGTGCACCATTGTTTTATCTCATTAAAATTTAATGGTATATTATTAGATTGTGAAATATTCCCCAGAGAATAAGGAACGGTGTTTAAATTACCATCTACCTACTGACACCCACGGTAAGTAAACGTTATTACACTGGTTGTTACGTATGATTCAGCAAATGCTAATGCATTTGCTTGATTGATCGTTTGTATTCTGAAGGAAATATCCTAAACCAATACTAATTACCGGCAGTTCATTATTCTCGAAAACCACATCGCTTATCAAAGTAATGAATTAATACTGTCTAAATAAACTGTTAGTTTGACTCTTCGTTGATTCGTTGGCAGAAATACTGGCACTTCCTACTTCGGTTACAGATGTTAAGTTTACGAACTTGTAATTGTTAGCCTACCTATAATTTCTAATCCTGTATTTACAATTTGCGAAAAGAAAATACAATTATTATTCTTTTGTTAGAAGGAAATAAAAATAGGAAAAAAAATAGGATTTGATTCTAATTTTGAAACAAAATATTGGGTATCGTCTCTTTACAAGACTTAAATTGCCTCTTATCAAGACGTGAATCAACCGATTAGGATTTTTTTTTCATTTAATTATCTTATACAATATTTTTGGCAGGCGCCTGGTGCCACCTACAGGATCCCTCACAGTAAGTCTTGGTAACGGAAACTTGAACTAATTCAATATCTTCAACAAAAGAGCATCTCCCAACGCCTTCCTCCCTTAGATCGCAACCTTTACAGTAAGTATTGAAATACAATGATGACTAATAGCAGTTATAAATGCTAATACCTTAATACGTAATATAGATTTGTGCATGACAGAAACGATTTCGTGATATATAACAAGATATTAATACGCAATTGACAAGTAATGTGAATTATGGCTGAAACCAAAGCAATAATTCAAGATAAATTCTAATTAAATGTGTCATAATTTTATTTTAAGTTGGTTGGTTGTTTACTCAACCAACAACGTGAAATGGTTAGTCTGTCTTTTAGGGGTTCGATTTTAATAAAATTTTTCATGGATACTCTAATACATGGCTATTCTATAACCGCGATAACCTAAAATAATAATAAAGTTAGTGAGGAATATATTCCGCACAAAACATTGAGGTTAAAAAGAGTGCGTATACGTATACTAAAATTAACTCACCATAAAAATGATATTCGATATAAAAAATACATTACTATATGTATGTAGTTTTTTTTACTTTATATTTAGGCTGTTAATGCTATAAAAAGTGCATTTAAAAAAACTGAGTCTATTAAAAAATAAACAGAAGTAATTAGCAAAACCCCAACCGTTTGTTTTTACATCTGTGAAGAGTCTCAAAAAATTGTAATTCACCTCGACTACATAATATTAACAAAATAAAACATGAAATAACTAATTTAGTGCGAATAAACATCTTAGCATTAATCCCACATTTCGTAAATGCCACTCCTTATCACATGTAGTTTTTAATTCCTCTTAGCAAACATCAAATCTTAAATAAACATTTGAGTTAAGATGAGTGACATCATCTTGCGCACGCGCAGTGTTACGCATTTCTTGTAGCCTATGTTACAAGCGTTTAGCGTGTGGAGTGTTAATAGTACCATGTATACACTGGTACACTTTGGTTCTCTAAATAATTTAGCTATTTATTTAGTTTATTCAAAGAAATAAAGTAACTCTGTTTGTCTGTTATGCTTTCACGGCTAAACGCTTAACCAATTTGGATAAATTTTGATATAAATATATATTGGACCATAGAGAATGACAAAATAATAGAAGACAGACAAATAGTAATGGATATAACTAAATTTGATTAGATTTTATCAATAGGATTGCTGTATAGTCCCACTACATAGATATTGTTGTTGTACCTTTTATATAATTTAATAAAACTATCCTGGTATAACAAATTCTAGTTATAATTTTGGTTTACATTGTACAACACAAACAATATAATTACCTGTAATCTAAATTATTATAATTCCAATAACAATCATAATATAATTTGTTGAAACATTTCGCCGAAACGATAACAGTGATAACACCCATAATGACTTAATCATGTGCACATTGACAAACATTATTTTTTATTATATCAATATAGTTAATGTAACTTATTGTTTTGTCGTATAATATTATGTGTTCAATTGTATATCAAAACTCAAACAAAAAAGTGATAGTAAAATCATTATCTAACAGGGATGGTTTTTTTTCTCAATATTATTTAGACTAGTCATAAGTAATAACAAATTGTACTAAATTGTTTAATGTGATTTATATTAAACAATGTTATTTGACTTGCATTCTTGGCTACGTATTAAGTTCACAAAAGAAAGGAGAAGTAAAACACTACTAACATAGTTGGCTGGGGCTAGATTTGGCAGAACTCCAGTGACCAGACTTTAGCCATTTGTACTCAACAGACTACAATTATAAAGACTTTAGGTCAACTTTGTTTAATAGGCGATGCCATATAAAATTGATTAGCTCTACTTTTTATTCCGCCGTCGCTCCCGCTATAGTTTATGCCATAATACACCACATGCTAACTTCAGATATGTGTTTAGGCAACGCAATATTTACAAAACGCACAGCGAATCTTTTTATGTTTGCACTGCACATACTTGTGTACTATGTACTTGTGAATTGTTTACTAAATGTGTACCTAATCAACTGAGAATGTTGAACAAATAAAGATTCTTGTTATAGAAATTTTGGAATATGAAATGGAGAGTGATTAAAAAGCTGTGTTGTATTTTTTCTTAAGTAGATAATATTATAGGCCCATGCCTATGTCCACAAGTGGACTATTAAAGACTGTTCATAATTGATTTAACCTACAACATTTAAATTACTTACAGCATTCCCGAATTTATGAAAAGGTAAAAAATGTACTAGAAAAAACTATATATATGTAATATATGTAGCTTTTCTAGTATCCATAGTACAAGGTCTGCTTAGTTTGGGACGTTTGATTAGATTACGTTGTGTCAGATGTTCGAAATATTCCGCTAGAAGTTCCTTTTTTATTACAATTTCGAATGTATTAAATTATTAAGTGAAGTTAAACGCAATTTGATTTCCTTTTTAACAAACTTCAAAAAGGAGGAAGGTCTCTTTTTCTTGTGTCTAAGCAAAAGCGTTTGGGAAACATCCCCCGGAATTGGTTTACTTTACGTAATTAAATTGAGCCTATAGTGAAGGAGTAGGTAAGTGAAGTCGTGACAATTTATTGGTGAGTTGTTTCGCGAGGATAAAGAAAGGCCGACTTAACTCAGTTGAAACGATCAGTTGAAAAGCTAGTCATTTTTTATTTATTTATTTCAGTTACATTACCCTCACTATCATTACAGGTAGACCCAATGTGATAGAAAGGCTAGCTTAGACATTTGTCTTATACTACTAATTTAAGTGTATAAAAAACATTCATCTTACTTACACTAACAAAAAAAAACAAAGACAATAGTAATAATAATGTTTCACCTTATTTGTAACCTTTGAATTTTTTTTTAATGAAATTGAGTATCATGGGAAGCAGCAATGGCGCAGGTAGTATTTGGATGGGTGAATGTTAGTGACATGATATCATGAGCGTCTCTTTAATTCACGTTTAGCAGTCATCCCCGTTGTTTTCTTAGGACGGTCGTGAAGCCCTTCGGGCCTTCGTGTGGGTTAAAATATCTAATGGCAAGATAACCTAGCCACAACGTTGCCTGGCCTATCCTCAGCCCGCACTCGGTCAGCATGAGGACGAATGACCTTAAACCTCTTTTAAGAGAAGACCTGAGTCCAGAACTAGGACACCATGGGTTGTTGTTGCTGTATAACCTACATAATTATATAAATTTCGTGCACATAACCCTTTTTTTTTTAGTACCACAAATAAATCTTTAAATATTATCTTCTATCTACAGGAGAATTAAGAACCTCTTTCTTTTCTGTAGTTGGATAAAATCGAAGTCACGAGTTCACGAAACCGTACCATTTCAATAGTAGGACTCCATTGGTATGTCATCGACATATCGATGCCAAGACACTGGGTAATGCGTTTCCGTGAGAACTTGCCACAATTGCTAGAAACTGGAACTGTGACCCTACATCATTACGTATAAGGAATATTAGATGTTTGTGCCTTTTAGAGCGTTTTCATCGCACTGTATTCTAAATAAATAGAGTAGGACACTATAAAATTTAGTGATGGGACAGACAGCGAGCGGTTACAGATACAGCCATCATCGGATGTCTGTACTTAACTTTATTCCCGAATACTAATATAATATTATTATGTTAGTATAACAGCACTCATTATATACCATTTAAATATAAATTGTTAAATATAAATATAATTGTTGCCAATGTCTATTCTTTCAGCAGGAGTGTATTTAGAAAGATGTATGAGTTAGGTATTAAAATATTCTAACTAAACAAATAGAGCAATTTGTCATCGTTCCGTTATAATTCATTTTTGTTTATGTTGTCTGTGCTGATTCTGTCTCATAAGATCTTGGAGTACATGGTTATGGACCCAGGGCGAAATAAACATAAATGCATGGGAAACTATGTAGTATTTTAGTGATTATGTAAAATAGCTTTAATAGTAAGCTATAAGTGTTTAATCGGAAAACCTCTTAACATTTTAAGTAAGAATACATTTGCATTTTATTATTTCTTGCCTACCTTTAAAACCTGCGACATAGTTGCATTGTGTAATTACTAACAGAAGATAAAAGTTTAGGTCTGTAACATGTGGAGTCCAGAAGTGTGTCAGGGTTTTACTCCTTCCTGATTTTGATTGTTGAGCATAAATCTAATATTGTTTTCTCGATTAATTATAATATCTAGAAATCTTTATTTACTTAATTTTTAACACCATTACTTGACTCTTCAATAAATGAAACCTTTCCATCGTCATAATTGAGCCAAAACCCTTGAGCAGCCTACTGCCGAATATAGGCTGCTTCTCAGTAAGAAGGTTTTGGCCTATTATAATACACTGGCCAGGTGGGTTGGTACAGGATTTGTTTCAAAATTCCTTCCTTCCTTATCTTTGCAGTAATTTTGTCCTGCATAATTTTTTCCCTTAATAGCTTCTTATGACATCCATGGGATAAACAGTGGTATTGACACCGTGTCATAATAAAAAGAAGTGGCAAAGACTATATTATATAAGGCCTAGAGTATAATGATCAACCTATGAATAGGGATGACACTCATATGTTATTGAAACGGAACCACACATAGAGCAATCGATCGAAAAGTCTTAATAAACGAAGTCGAAGCAAGGCGTTAGTTTTATATAATAGCAGACATTATTTATAACAATATCACACTCTTCCGATTTCATTTTCGAATTGAATTGACTAGAGATATAAATCATTACTTTCATTTGATTGATCGTCGGTACATTTGATTTTGATATCTACTTTCAATGGATTAATCGACTATTGTTTAAATAACTCATTCGATATAATCGATAATGAAATATTGGTATATTATGTCGTATGCATATTCCGATTTAAAAAAGATGGTTTTAGCTAGTTTACTACAAATTTTAAGTAGCTTTCTATCGTTTTTATTTAAATTAATATCTTTCATATTGAAATAAGAAAGCCTTACTTCATAAGTAGATTCTATGATAGATTATCAAAACTATTTTCGAACTATACTGAAATTGATAACAATGATTCACAATGGTACAATACTTACAGAAATCAAAAATTAATTTTATATATTATGCACCATTTGATTTGCTTGTTGAAAAGCTCTCTCATTATGCACTCTATCCTATTTCTGTATTCTATTGTTTTATTGTCAATTTTTTTTTATTTGATCTGACTGAGTGACATTAGCCAATGAAACAAGTGAATATATAAATAGAGAATGGAATAGACAACGAAATTCGTTTGCAGCTTGGCTAGCTGCACCGCCAACGACGAAAGGGTCGTTAGCGGTGCACGCATTACGCTTACAGGCTCGTATAGTCAAACGACTATACGAGCCTGTAAGCTGTAGCTGTAAAATGTTGATTTTTAAGCAAACGCTTAAAAATCAACATTTTACTACCGAAATACAGTGATGCAACTCACTATTCAATGAAATTTCTCTCTGACTAATTTTGTTTGAAATCTTTAAGACGTCTATAAGACAAATCATATCTAAAAAATGACTAGTAGCTCTTCTAAACAATAGGCCAGTTATATTCCCGGTGGTAACAATTTGTCAGCATAGTCCGTGATTTGTCAAAAGTGTCCGTAATTTGTCAATATTGTATACGATTTGTCAAATATTGTCAGATAACCCTACCACTGCCGGAGGTCTATTGATTCCTTTATTGTGTATTGTCCATTATCCGTTTAATAATGCTATCTTTTAAGGTCACTGATACGGTTTGTTGCTTTGATAAAAGCCATTAGAAATATTGACAAGAGTTTTGTATTGTATTGCGAATTGAGATAAACTCGCTCATTATAATTATTAAGTTACCGCCTTGTCACAAGGAATGAAATAAAAAAAAACTGTTAGATATTTTATACACAGATTTGTGAAATGAAAATAGAAAGTCAATTTAACGAAAATTGACATTATATATAAACACCAGCTTTCGCCAGCGGCTTCACGGCTCCGTGTACGTCGGTTAGCGCGGTATAAAGAAGCCTATATCCTTTCTTAAATTCTAGTCTATCTGTGTATCAAATTTTATTCAAATTGGTTTAGCAGCTTTAGCGTTGAAGCACGACAGATAGACAGACAGAGTCACCCTCGTAATTATACTATTTCTAGTAAGGATGAAGTGCTGTTCGTTAGTCTTATTAAAACTCCGAAATGGTTGAAACAATTTGGTCAATTGTGGTTTTAATATATTTCTGGAAGTCCATGGTAAGTCTAAATGGTGTGACTAACTTGATTGTCATGAATGTACATAGTTGGTCTTTAATCATACCAAAAAAACAAATTTAGTGTACAAAGTAGATAGTACAGGTATTGTGAAATAAAATTAACCAACACGCTGAGAATTTCATGTCCTATATTTATAATCTCAAGATTAAATGTAGAAGTTGGAACTTACTACATTTTCTTAAAGATTGAAAATTCATTAAACACTTCACTTAAAAAACACAAATTGATATATTTTATCACAAAGTTGGTCTTCAAATTACACATTAAATTAGTTTTAAAAGCCAAAATTAAATAAATTATTCATAGACGGAATTAGTACTGGTGTTGTATAACTGATTTCCTCTTAAATATTTTTATGAGCTGATTTAATACGATTTTATATATTTATGAGATTTATACAGTAACCTGATATTTATGGAAACTTTTCGCCGCCACGCAGTCTGAGCTTTACAGTTTCGAAGGAAATTCGTTTGGAACTTTTTTTCAAGGTAGCAGAGCGTGTCTCTGTGGAGGTACGGGTGTCGTGTTCCTCCAACACATGCATGGCGGGCCACTGCCCAACAGTTGATATTGGGTTGTTGTATATATGCTAATCGGCGCGAGAATGTTACTTTCGCGATTCAGGATTAGTAGTTACTCCGTATAGATCGTTACGTGTTTTCTCCGTAGTTCAATGTTTCTTCGGTAGATGGCGCTGTTGTATGTTTTTGCTTGAGCTGAATGTGGAATTCGCTACATCTCCTCGCGGTAATTTCGGCACGAATGGGCCGGTACTGCTCTCGTAAAGAAGACTTACCTAAAAATAATTTCATTTATGATGATAATGGCACCCAACGATGCAGAAGCATTTCGCTAGCGTGGACCATCATGGCGCCTTGTCTGCATTAACAATGAGGATGGGGTCCACCACTCTTGGATTTTACTCATGTTTTCCATCAGGCAGAGTAGAGTAACTTTGACAGGCTCACATAAAAAAAACTTAGAGAGAGTTTTGGGCACTTAGTTTATTCTTTTCGACTATTTTAGAGGCATCGAATTACCGTTCCTCTATTAAAAAAATGCTGAAGTTTTCTATTTAGTCACGCCACGAATTTTTTTTTTCGTTCCGTGTGGTGACGGATTAAGAATGCAAAGTGTCACCACCCCTATTCGTTCCATGGGTGTCGTAAGAGGCGACTAAAGGAACAAAATAAGCAGCTAACATCACTGCCAAGAGAAGGAAAACTTGAAACAAACCCTTTACCAACTCGTCTGGCCAGCGTGGTATAGTAGGCCAAAACCTCCTTTCTAAGGAGAGGCCTATGTCCAGCAGTGGACTGTTAAAGGCTGTTGATGATAATGACGAATTTTTTACGAAATTATCTGGATATAATTTACCACAAAAATAAGTAACGGTCTAAAATAGCGCATACATAATTTTTCTACCCTTAAATAGTAATAAAACTGAAGCGTCTGATAAACTATGGATAAAAGTAAAAAGATATAATAATAATTCAGAAATAAAATAATATCGTCTTTAACATTACAACATCAATTCACCATTACAGTATGTATGTAATGTATAGTTATATCGATGACAGAATAGGAAAAGTCGTATCTCGGTAATTACCGTACCGGACCATACATTTATGCGAATTGGCTTAGTAAAAAACCGAAATTTACTATTAATAAGAAAAATCGGCCAAGTGCGAGTCGGACTCGCCCATGAAGGGTTCCGTATCAACAAGTAACATTATATAAAACTTCTTGTAGTTCGTTGATTAAATTGCTGTTTACGCTTTATGACATATTAAAAAAAACTACTTACTAGATCTCGTTCAAACCAATTTTCGTTGGTAGTTTACATGGTAATGTACAACATATATTTTTTTTAGTTTTATCACTCTCTTATTTTAGAAGTTAGAGGGGGGGGGGGGACACACATTTTTCCACTTTGGAAGTGTCTCTCGCGCAAACTATTCAGTTTAGAAAAAAATGATATTAGAAACCTCAACATCATTTTTGAACACCTATCCATTGATACCCCACGTATGAGTTTGATGAAAAAAAATTTTTTGAGTTTCAGTTCCAACTATGGGGACCCCCAAAATGTATAGTTTTTTGTCCATGTTTATGTAAAAATCTTAATGCGGTTCACAGATTACATCTACTTACCAAATTTCAACAGTATAGCTCTTGTAGTTTCGGAAAAAAGTGGCTGTGACATACGGACGGACAGACAGACAGACTTGACGAATCTATAAGGGTTCCGTTTTTTGCCATTTGGCACCGGAACCCTAAAAATTCCCGTCTGTCAATTGCTGGTGTTCTACGCCTAGTCTTATCTCTAATAAAAAAAATAAAAAGTTTTTTGTCTTTCTATTAAATTTAATATTTAGTGGTACAACTAAAGCTTGAAGTCATTTGTACGTTTTAACTTTTAACAGGAGATTAGAATAGAAACAAAACCATCTGCTATTATAAAATTATCAGAATCATTCATAAGATATCCGAAATTCTCAGAATCAATGGTACGAGGTACACCCACTCAATAGCGTGGTATCATTACAATATTGCATAAAAACGCATTGAAATCACCATGTTTTATTCATAGCGAATACGGCTGTTTCATTGTATTCAAATGGCACTTTCGCCAATTATTGTGGTTAGGGCTTTCGCGGGTGAAGCAAGTAGACCAAACAGTGGGAGTGATGCTGTGCTGTTATGTTCTAATTCTTATCTAACAAGTTTA
This sequence comes from Phragmatobia fuliginosa, assembly GCA_932526445.1. NCBI lineage: Eukaryota > Metazoa > Arthropoda > Insecta > Lepidoptera > Erebidae > Phragmatobia > Phragmatobia fuliginosa. Next base: position 13,354,940 of record OW052078.1, on the reverse strand, counting down.
TGAAATAATAGCTGTACCTTGTCACTCTTCACTGTCATACGGAAACTGTATTTATGAGAAAATTTACGTGAAAAATAGTTTAAAATAATCTTTGAAGCAAGTTGTATGTTGTTTCCAATTTGGAGGTGAATTCATGCATAGCTTATTGACTTTTTGATGCATAAAAATAAATAAATTAATCTATATATATAATATATAGATATATATAGTAATTAAGTTATAGTTATATTAAATTCTCGTGTCACAATGTTAGTTGCCATACTCCTTGGAAATGGCTTCATCGATTCCTTTGAAATTATGTGATTTTATTTACTAGGTCTGAGAATAATACGTAAACTATTTTTATACCTATATATAAATATAAATAGACTACCAGAATATCACTAACTTTTCATTGCTGAATAATTATACTAAATTTTTTTGAACCTCAAAAAGTCTTTAAATTCTTAAATGTCATTTGGCGTTTCAATAAATAAAAGCTTTAATTTATAACATAATCATGTCGTAACTTCTGAAACATTTATTAAATGTATTGTATCTTTTATCCAAAAAGAAGTATTAAAATTGTATTGTGTGCATTTTGAATAAAAAACGATTTGCAACGAAAGAATAATATTATGAATTCTTATCGAATCTTATCGAATCTTATCGAATCATTATTCAATCATCGTACCTGCACGTCATTTTAAATACGGAACGCTAAAAAACATTTATGCCGAAATTGTCGATATACAATTTAATGTCTCCGAAACAATTTATTAATATGATGCATTACTTTTTCGGGTAAAGTTAGAGATAAAACAGTAAGTTAAAAATATCTTTAGTTTTCTAATTCTTATTCGTTTTACTGGTAAATATTAGTTCATACAAATATTAGGTACACGTAGAAGTAACGCTAGTAACTAAACTAGTAATGCTTGCTGTTAAAATGAGAAAGAACTAATATTCTAGACGTCCGTCTATAATGCAATTGTCTTTAATTATCTTATGTTTATGTCTGAGTAACATGACATTTTTGAATGAAATTTAAGGCTGAAACAGAGTGAACTATAACTCGTGCGACCTAAGATGGCACCTGACTCAAATGTCAGTCGTTTGAAGTACTGAGTGCAAGAAAAATATAATTTATTCTAGTTTCTTTAAATTTCAACAATTATTTTGCTTCAACTGGTTTCTCTTAACATACTACTTTATCTTAAGTGGTACTTTACTACCTGAGTTAAGAAAATACATATGCATACTCATTCATTATTTACCCGAATGTATTCTTCGTGCAGTTATTTAAATAATAACTGTAATTTTATTTATAATAATAATTTAAATAATAATAATAAAAACTGACTGCCTCGTTGGTCTAGTGGTTAGCGTATGCGGCTGCTGATCAAGAGGTCTCGGGTTCGATTCCCGGGTCGGACCAAATATTATTTGTGTGATTCAAAAATATTTGTTTCGGAGTTTGGGTGTTTTCTATGTATAGTATGTATGTATTTACAAAAAAAAGTATGTTTATGTATTTATATCAGTTGTCTAGTACCCATAACACAAGCTCTGCTTAGCTTGGGACTAGATGATGTTGTGTGTCAGATGTCCAAAATATTTATTTATTTATTATATTAGGTAATACCTAATATCATTTTAAATGAAATTAGGAACTGAAAGATGGTTATAAAATACAATTTTAAATCGTCATGATAAGCCTTTTAATCGAAGTCTCTAAATATCATGTGTTTATGGATATTCTTTATTTTAAACTATTGCGTCTCATAATCGTCATGCTGGTTTTCTTTTTCGTGAGACCTTTCTTAAAACAATTGTGTTATCCAGACGAATCGAATGATATATTAATAAAATAAATTCGTGGAGTGATTTATATGATATTAGGTAATACCTAATAAACTAAAATTATTATGGAAAGATTCGTGCAACGGTAATAGTGATGCTAACGCTACTCGCAAGATGACAGAGGGGTATTACGCGGGGGAACGGCATCATGTTACGTTTTGAGCCAGGTGCCATCTTAGCTCGCACGAGTTATAATCACAAAGCTGTCAGTAAAGTTTTTTAGTACGAAATCTCATCTTTCTAACGCCGTTCAGTGGAACCCGATCCGAGTCCGAACCCGGACTTATATATAACGCGAGAAACAGACAACTAAAGCCATCTATTGGAAAAATAATGGGTTTCTTTTTACAACACCCATTATATTAAAACACCCATTATATCGACTGCACGGTTGGCCTAGTGGTTTAAGCGGTCGCCACGCCGCTTCCTACTGCGCCAAGTGTCGTGGGTTAAAATCCCACGTGAGGTAACACTTTGTGTGATTCACAATTTGTTGTTCTGAGTCTGGGTGTTCTGTGTGTCCGTTTCATGTATGTTTGTAAAGTCCTCGTGACACAAGAATTTATATTCCTAATACGGGAGTTGTCTTTTTTAATACATATTACTACCGTTGTATTCATATTTGTAAAACTACGTATTATAAATAAATTCAACTGATTTCCTCAACAAACAATGCATTGTTTGTTGAGGAAATCAGTTGAATATAAGCTTCTGCAGAAGCTGCTCTGATTTAAAATTCCTGAAAACTATAACTAAAGTAAAGTTATTCTTCATGTTATCTAATATTTTGTGTCAAGCTCAGTTTGTGTCAAGTAGGCATTTGCAACTATCATGCTTAATACAGTCACTAACTCTTTCAAATTGTATCAAATTAAATATCACAGTTACTACACGCGAATGCCATAACAGTGCTCTAATGAAAACCGATAGCTGTCATTTGTCCTGCGCACATGCACTGTAATCGAATTACTAATTGGCTAATCGATATTGGTTTTTATCGAATTATTTGTGCAATTGAAAGTGACGGAATCCACTGTCTGGATAACTTAGTTATTTCACTGAGGTTTGCCACTTTCACAGCGAATACTCCATTAATATTTTTGATGAATTTAGATCAAGTGATGCTTGCTTTTTTTTTTTTTTTTTATTTGATACCTGCCAAAATGACTAATCTGCCTGTATTGTATTTGTTCATTTGAATTGTATTTAATGTGCAAGTGTAAGGCAAACGTGAAGAGTAGTAAGGATATTATGTCTATTTGCTTTGACTCTTATGTACATATGTTTTCACCAACTATACTGTCTCTTTTCTAGGAGCTCCTAGTATACTAGGGGCTCCTAGAGTGCTTAGTAGATTTAGGGGCTACCTATAGGTAGCCCCTAAATCTACTAAGCACTTTATGTTGCCCAAAAAATTAGTTGAAAACGAAAATATCAGTAAGGGTTACATATCAAATAACTAATTCCCGTTTTCACTAACTATACCTAAACTGTCTCGGTACTAAGAGCCCTCTAACATAGATAACCCCAATTTTTTTAAGAGAAATTTATGCACTTAAGGGTGACACTTAAGTATTGGTAAAAACTAAAATATCACTAAGGATTACCTAACTCTTTCTAAATAGCCCCTTAAATTTAATCGATGGTGGTGAAAACGGCTATTAGAAAGAGTTTTGAACCTTTTTTCTTTTACAAAGTTCATTTATTTGTCTTCTAGAATTTATAGTTTTATTCATGATATATATTAAGCATCAAGAAAACTTCTAAATATTCTAGATGTTATATCTAAAAGAATCTAAAGTTCATACTGCCACTCAAAAGTAATAAAATAAAACCATTCGAATTAGACTCGATGAAATCAAATTAAAGTATTATGTAGTGTATCACTTACAACTCTTTCTTAACCAAATCGTTAGACATTCAATTCATAATGAATATCACCCAGTGACATTATCTCTCTTAATTATATTCACATAATTTATAACCTGGAGAACTTATAACCGAAACAATCTATCAATATACGACCCTGAATAATTTGTTCCATAAATAATCGCAATAAATAAAATTAGAAAGTACATGTGACTTTCCAAATAATAATTTATGAGAGTACTAGACATATCAAGTTACAATATCGATGAGCATTCGACATGGCCCCTATCAAAATGTCTACGGTTAATCATGCAAATTTAATACGGAGAAATACTTTTATTGTTAAAGGTTAATTTCTTTGATCGATAGGTATAAAGTGTCATGGTGTTAGTTGAATATATTTCTTATACCTAGTTATTATTGTTATTTGTTTATTTCACTACAATTGTATTTGTAGTACGCGTTTCATAATTACTTGTTTCAAGAAATGTAATGAACCATGTTGCTGTAGTTCATTGCTAGATATCTAAGGTAAGGCCTGTTTGTCTTTTTCAGTGTGTGAATTAGTTCAATTTATTAAATATTGTTTTTTTTTTCAATAGTTCTATCAAAATTACCTAAATTATTACGTAGCACAGCGAAAATTAGTTTTTTCTCTTACAATTAAATCGCTGGAATAAATAAATTGTTAATTTAATCAGCAATATTTATCTTAGCAACAATCTTATGCTGTAACAAGGAACGAAATATGTTAAATTTAGAGATAAAGAAGTTAAATCAATGAATTTTCTTAATACAAACAATAAATCATTTACAATATCATTTAAATATTTTTAAACAGTCTGGTAATAATAATGATCTAACAGTAAAACAGTTGTATATTCGCAGCAGCAAAATAAAATTGTAATTTAATACTTCCATACTTTATTTTCTGTCTGTACATTTTTTGCAAAAACCAATTGAATTGAATGCGGACGTCTTGAACGTGCCTTATAAGGGTGGCCACGAATTAAAATTTGCAAAACTTTTAAGTACTCCGAACATTTTGGGGTTGGGTTCGGTACGACACATTTTTTTTTCATTTAAATGACATAATAAATAATAAGGTTATGAATAAAATTAATGATTATGTAATAAAAGAACATTGATTTCTGCAAATCAACGATACACAATAGATTTGAACGAAACACACATTGAAACGAAAGCCACAAAACGCATACTCAGAGAATGTCTATACGAAGGATATAATTCCTGTAACAACAACATTACTAGATAATATTACACGTTGTGTAATAGATAGAATAGCAAATGGTAGTAGATTCCATCTTAATCATAAAAGGATGCAAAATTCTTGAAAAATTCTATTATAATTAAAGTTTAATCGTTCGGCTGGTAAAGACTATCTTTATCTCTTTTACAGGCGAAAAGTCTCCAGGAATAAATAGAAAAACCAAGTTTAACTTAGTCGTACTCGCTATCTGATCTGTAACATGGGACATTTTTAGTACTTGAGGGTTATTCCATAATTCGGTCCGCTCATAAGTCAACTAAAACCAAAAGCTGACTTTCTCGTTCCTTTACACGAAATCATTCCCATAGACACATTCATTTCAAGAAAGCATCACTTGCAAATTCAACGGCAACATTGTTAAAAACTCTGATAACTATATTGATGACAAAAGATATCACTTCATTTAACAGTTGAGCAATCATAGCAACTGTCATTTCCCAAAAATTTAAACTTGTAATTTCGTTGACAAAAATTGAGGAACTCCAAATGTCATCACGATTTCTGAATTCTCATTGAGAAGTGCTCATTCTCCGTTACCCCCTGTTTAACTTAAAGACTTGAATGAAAAATACATTAAACATATTTCCATTGCAAGCAGCATTGCAATGTTGAATTTAGTTTTTGCGAATTTAATCGGCCTCGTTCGAATGAAGAATTGAATGGCGAATTTTGTTTTTTTATGTTTCCTCAATAATTAATGGTAATGTGTACTTTTTGCAAGTACTGTTAAATTACATTCAATTCAAAAATGATTGTTAAATGGATAACTGTTTTTGATTATCTGTAGTTAAATGGTGTGTGAATTGTTATTTATACAAGATGATTTAAGAGCTCAGATAGGTAAACTATTATTGTTTTCACAGTTAATATTTTAGTTAGAGTGCTGGAATGCTATGAAAATGGTACACTGAAAAGAGGGATTGAATAAGGTTTTCTATGTTTTAAAGTTAATTTAATTTGTAAGTAGAATTCCTAGAATTATATTGATTATGTAAGTAACTTATCACTATTGTGAAAAGGGTATTAACTGGAGGTTATATTAGTTTTTTAATTTATACAAACAATTGATGATAATATATATAGCATACAAAGCATAAGCACTAGCATTACTAGCAACTATTATACGCGCCTTTTGCATTTTTTCTAGTGTTTTATACAGAACACACATATACCCGTCTCGTTTTCTTGTGTTACTTATCTATATACACTCGGTTCCAAAAATAACGGGTCAGTCACATAAACCCGAATATCTCCCGAACTACGTATGCCATCCTAATGAAACGAAGACTGTTCAATTGAGAATTTAATTATACAGATAAAAAATAAAATAAAACTTAGTTACACCCACAATATTAATCTTAAATTAAAAAAAAACTAAAGTAGTCATATTTTTCTTAAGATTACATTTTTTTATGATTGTTTTTTTGGTTTTTCATCACTTTCTTCATTTAATACTTTTTATTGCCTCCACGTGATGAAGCCTCCAGTGATGAAAAACAGCAAAAAAACAATCATAAAAAAAATGTAATCTTAAGAAAAATATGACTACTTTAGTTTTTTTTTAATTTAAGATTAATATTGTGGGTGTAACTAAGTTTTATTTTATTTTTTATCTGTATAATTAAATTCTCAATTGAACAGTCTTCGTTTCATTAGGATGGCATACGTAGTTCGGGAGATATTCGGGTTTATGTGACTGACCCGTTATTTTTGGAACCGGCTATATATAAAAATGAAACCCGTTTTCCTTGGTCACGGCATCACGCGTGAATGGCTGGACCGATTTCACTAAATTTTTTTTTATAATATACCTTGAAGTACGAGGATGGTTCCTACGGAGAGAAAAATAAAAAAAAAAATCTGAAAAAGTCTAAAAACAACACTTTTCTATATTCCCATACAAAAGATTCGTAATAATACTTAAAAGTCAATTTGAACTTTAATACCATAACATAAAGTTCAAGTTTTATTGGAGGGATTCCGAGAAGGCAAAACAATTGAGTGACGTTGAATCGTCTGTTAGGCGGTACGAAGTTCGCGGGGTCAGCTAGTAAAGAAGATACTATTCCCTACGACATAGGGGTGTGGGGACGACTAGTGTGGGGTCTAGTGTATATTATAATTTTAAACTTTATATTAAGGAAACAATAAATTATTACTATTATTGTTATTTATGATATTGATTTATTTTTAAATTAATGTTCTTTTATTAATTATTTATAACCTTTTCACATAAATGTGGCAAATGATGCTCAACAGCATTGAATTCATCTCAATGATCAATTACATGCTCATCAATTTTAAATAGTGAATGATTTGGACCACAGCCTACGCATGTTTTATTAATGGCAGTTTCTGATTCATCAAGAATCGATTAAGCAGTTACTAAACAGTATTCATTCATTCATTCATTCAAAACGCGATAAAAAATAAAGCCAGTTTAGATCGTATCGATATCCGACTATAAAAAATCGATAGCTACGTAATGTAAATTTAACGTGACATTACCGTTTAATTAATAATTAACGAGGCGATGAATCGATTAAATTAAAATCTGGGTATCGAATTGATTTTCACTTATAATTTATCCGTCAATGATTTCTAGTGACTGCATGAACATGTGTGGTTAAAATAAACAATGTCGATTGAATCCTTAACATTATTTGTTCTCAATTCAAGTTATGTTTTACAACCGAGTTTAAACCTTAATGTAGCTTAGCTATAGGAGTGCATAAGAACCATGCCTAACGTTTGTAACTAGGGAGTAATGTATAAAAATAAACAAAATTAAGGTAGTAGAGCCACGCTGATTTCAATATGAATGGGCCGACTTCCGTGCCGCGCACCATCGCGTAGCGCGGAGTGGCAGATTTTAATATTGTATGCAAGTACAACGATTAGTATAGAAAACACGCCAGGTCCAAACACTGAACACTCGCTACGACGCGTGAGCGCGTGCGGCTAGCAGATTCGGGATTGGCTGCAATGGCTGCCCCGCGCCTACGCGCGTGTTCGCGTCGCCAGTGTGTGAATCGCCTAAGCTGCCATAGTGTTGGTCACCGTTCTGCATTGTCTGCACTCACAATGAAGATGGTGACCCCTATTCTTAGATTCTACTCATGTTTCCCATCAGGCAGAGTAGAGTTACTTTGGTAGGCTATAAATAAAAAAAAAATGAAAAGAAAACATGAAAATAGTTAGTTAGACAGTTTTGGTATTCATCGTGAACAACAACGTGACACAAGAATTATGTATATACAATAGATTATACATAATATACCATAAACCACTACCTTGTTGGTCTAGTGGTTAACGTTCGATTCCCGGGTCGGACCAAGTGATTGTGTGATCCGCAAACATTTGTTTCGGAGTCTGGGTGTTATTATGTATAATATGTATGTATTTACAAAAAAAAAGTATGCTTATGTATTTATATCAATTGTCTAGTACCCATAATACAATTCTGCTTATTTAGGGACTAGATGGCGTTGTGTGTAAAGATGTCATAGATATTTAATATTTATTTAAATATTTATTTATTTATATATATATATAGCATCATACCTACCTATAATACAATATTTTGTCACATGTCGTACTGCACTGTACTGAAGTCGTATCTTTGTTTTATTAGTCTTTTGTTCGTAAACTTTATCGATTTCTGAAAGGCTTTTCAATGTATCCGGTGCGATTTATTGAAATGTCGTGGAACGGTGCATTCTGGGTAAATGCAACTTTCTTTTATTTTCTTTTTTGTTTATTATTATTGGGAATTTAGTATTCCATTGAAAGTTTTACATGCAAATTAATTTTTTTATAAAATGGTACCTATGTATTTTTTTAAACCTGAAAGGTGACTCTACCCTGCCTAAAGGAAAGCATAAGAGGAATACAATAATAAGGGGATCTCATCATCTCATCACACTCCCTCCGAATGCAGATGATATTCACACTATGGCGGCCTACTGAGATGCTTTTTCACACCCTGTTTGAAGGACCCGGGATCATACTGGGAAAGAAACGCGTGAGATGGTAGTGAGTTGCAACATATGTGGTCAAAATATTTTTGAAAATATTAAATTTTCCTTAGATTGCTTGTTTAAATAAATTAAGTTACAACATTCACCAATCTTTCAAATGGATGAATCACCTGTTGCACCTCTCACGATCTTTAAAATTAATTCTTTGGCTCTCAGAACTTAGAGCTTTCCAAAAAATATTGCCAGGAGCATTAGACATGAAAAACGAAAAACAGTTTTTTTGTTACAGAGTTTTGAAACGTGATCTGGTACTCAACCATACCTGGACTTAAACGCCTTAAATAAACAGCGTTATTTGTAGCAATAATAAAACAAGCTTTTGCATTTAGTTTTTTTAGCGTCACTGAAATAAGTTTTAGAGGAGAGGAGGAGAAGAAGCTATATATGTAACTTCTCTTCAACATGTAAATAACTTTTAGAATAAATTGAAAAATCATTCGAAAACGATTCAACGAAAGTTTGTATGTTTCAATTTCACGCAAAAACTACTGAATGTATTTAGTAGAAACCTTACAGTAACATAGCTTATACCTATATCATAATAACATATAGACCTCTATTTACCATGATAATCGACATATATGTAAATAGTACCTAGTAATAAAACCCATATAGTTACAAAAGTAAACAGAATTTAAAGCTATGATACTATTTAGGAATATTATCCTTACCGAAATAATTTCTACAATACAAACCAAAAAAATAAAATCGAGTGACAACATTCTCATAAAATAGGACCGGTCATTAAAAAAACGTAATTTCGAAAACTGAATTCAACGTTTATGCAATTGACGAGAAATGTTACAATGGACGTTTTTGCTGAATAAAAAATTCCGAGCTCTTGCGCACTGAATAATGTATTGTGCGCAGGAGTTGATAAACGAGCGCGCTGTTTATAATGTGGGTTCCTTTGGTATAAATGACTGTCTCGCTTTTTGTAGATACTTTTAGAAGATATAATGGCTTATTACGTTAAGTATGTAAGTCAGAAGATAGTTGAAAATACGAAACTTTACAAGGAAAATCAGTAGTTAGTCAAAATTTGGTTGTGTCATATACCTGTGTCTTATGGGTTATTATTTTAATTTAAAACAGTGGACCGCAATAGATAGATAATGACGATAATTTTTGTATGTAAGAGACGAGTAATATTAACATATTTCAGTCATGGCGGTTTAATTTAAACTAGGCAGAATCAGTGCTGAGGTATCTGAAGGTGTTGGTAATTTTCTATTTGATTTATATATAAATAGATACTTCGGATAACATATTTTGAAAACGACGTTTTAAAGGTACCCTAAATGCAATCATACTTGAACAATTAATTCTTTTTTATGTAATGGCATACGGAATTTAATAAAATAATAATTACTGTTCAAATTTTCAAGACAGTGTCGCGGCTTTTTCTTGACATATTTCAAAACAGGATCCTCATTTATAGATAGACTAGTCAGCATGTGGTAATTTTTTAGTTTCTTTGTAAGTTCTAGACAACTTTTGCCCGTTATTAAACTATGTGAACTTTAATTAATTTCAACGGTTTCTAAAAAAATAAAGTAAAATTATTACGTCTCTTTTCGTTGCTGTCCTCAGCATAGATGCGTGTCGAATATTTTTCTACAATTGCTAACGTCTCTATTTTTTGTATTATCGTTTAATATATGGGAATGACATCTGCAAGGACAGCTGTTCATGTACCCCTCCTTTTTCAGTCGCAGAGTGGCACACGGTGTGGTTATAGTCGGTTCGATTTTGACACACCGCCCCGCCGCAAGCCCTGGGGTGGGGTGACGGCCCGTCGGAGCTTCCATACGTAAAACAAAAAACAAAAAAATGAGAATTACTTCTGTCATTGCTAAGTCACGTGCTTAGCGTTGACAGACGTCATGCCCATACATTTGTTGGTTTTTCGTTTAAGTGCGTAGAATATCAACTTGGTAAGGGGCTGTTATGTACTGCCTTGTTACTTGTACTTTAAAGTAGTTTTTAATAACATAACTTAAAAAACTATTCATCAAAAGCTGGAAAAGAATATTACAATAATAGCCAAAAAACTATCAGACATTTTATCCATTATTTTGTTCTAAAAATACAATGCTCGCAGCCACATGCTATCAACAAAATGGAGCCTACATGAAGTGTCAATCAATTTTGAAAGCGATTGATAGGTACTACGAAAATGGATTTAGTTCGCACTTCTGGCGTTGGTCGCACAAAAGCTGAAAAATGTAACACATTTGGTAAATTATTGTACATTTTATTTTATACAGCTATTCAAGTTTATTCTTAAAAATCCGCGATCGGCTTAGCTTCTATAGTGACTGGTTCTCTGCTTATGTTAGTGTTGTCGGGTTTCTGAAAATTATTTGATTTATAATATTACGATACTATGATCATAATTATTTAGAACCTTCTGCTAGCCTCATTATTATCCTTTCTAAGAACTGTGATCTAAAAGTGAAAGTGAAGATTTTTATGAAATCTCTTTATTTCGTTGTCGTAATTCTAATTATGTGTTTGGGATTTCTGTAATATATATTTTGACTTCATAAAGCTGATTCTGTAAATCGTAATATTGTTACACTTTTCCTTGCAAGACATTAATTTTTTAACTTCATTTAAAAATCTTCACAGATTTTTTCTATTATTAGAAGAAAGAATTTTATCAAAATACAAAGTATTAAATAAACATAAGTTATACAGCATTGATGTCTAAATATATCTCGTGTAAAATATGCATTGTAACCCAATAAAATCCGTGCTTAAAATATATTTTAAATTATATACTGAGAGACCCAGACAGATTATGACCCCTGCTATTGAAAATGGTGTTCTATTTATAACAACGCCTCCCATTTGTCTCCATCAACAATGAGCATATTTTTTAAACATATTTTATTTAAATCTTAAACCGAGGATGACAATATAAATAAATCAAAGAATTTACGTACACCGAGATTAATCTATCCTCTATGGTAATGCGGAATAAAAAGGCGGTATGGCTCGTCGGTAGTCAACCGAAGGATTTGAATACATTTTAAATTTATTAGGATAATCCTCTTACGGTTAACGTGAACACGGGTGCATGTGAATTTTATGATTTGATGGTTTGGGACGATTGTGTTGGAGATAACCTTATTATAAAAACTTATTTTTTTAATTTTTACAAATTTTTTGATAAATTCTTAATGGCTAAAACGAAATACCTTTCTGCCAGATCTTTTGTTTAGACTTTAGTAATAGCCCTAAAACGGAAAGCTTTGTGGATACCAGCAGCTTTGCAGTCACTATTTCACTACGTTACACTTCGTTTTTCTATTTGCTATTAGAATGATTTTTGATTTATTTTTTATCGAAATGACAACTATTTCCGGATATAGGACCGCATACATCCATGAAATAGATACAAAGAACACTCAGACTTAAAACAGAAATTAATTGTGGATTACACAATCGAACCCACAGCACTTATCGCAGTAGGCAGCAGTGAGGTAAAAGCTTCAACCACTACGCCATTCGTGTAGTCAATAAATATAAATATCGGTAATCCCATAAGACTGTTAACCAATACACATATGACAAAAAAAACACTTCTTACATATGGTATGGAGCCACTTACAGTTGTCATGTGAAGGAATGCCTTCACATGACAACTGTAAGTGGCTCCATACCATATGTAAGTTTGTTTAATGTTAAGAATTATCACCTAATAATAGAGAAAAGGTACCACTATAATATTTTAAATTTACAAACCATTGTGTGGATTAACTTTAAGTATAAAATATATACACGGTGATTTTATAGACGTTTTGAAAACGAAACATTTTAATTTGTAATCATCTATAGTACCAATAAAAATGGATAAATCAATTGTAATGTTGACTATAAAAAAGTTTCAGTTTTAATATTCATTTTTACTCGATCGACTTGGAAAGTAGTAATGCACTGCAAAGTAGTATGAATTAAACACGCCGCGCGCCGGTGACGCTAACAGCTGATTTACAAGTTTACTGAATTACAAGTTTATTTATTTAAACTTCTTTTCGATTATTAACCACGAATCACATCAAATCAATTTATCAACGGATTGTAGGACTGCGGCGTTAATACCTATTTTTTTAAAACTTCTTTTCGATTTATTAACCACGTGAGGCGTGTTAAAAATCGGAGCTATCTACAGAATAATTAGCTTACATACCTATTTACAGTTTATTTAACACTTCTCTGTATCGAAGCAACTGCTCAAAATGGAATCCGCGTTCAACACACAAGCGTCCACGTTTGATACAATTGTATTTGAATTTTCATAATGTGTCTCTATCACTTTTCACTTTATCAACTTCATCACTTAACAATTAACATCTCTAAGTACGAGTTGCCGGTTAGATGACCTTTGGTCCGTGGTTAGATGACCGTGACCGACTGACGCCAAGGACGCGTGACGATTGAGTCCCGCTGCGCCCGCGGGGCAGGGGGACTCAGTCAATCGTTATTGGTTGAAAGACGAAATCGTTGATTTTATTGGCGATTAACGATTTACGATATAAAACGCATAGTATTTCTGTTTGTAGTATGTACCTACGTGTGATTGAATAGTGCTACTACTGGTTCTCACTTTTTATCTGTAAACGATTTGAATATCGACTTTGATGATTTTTTTTTATATATTTTATTAAATTAACGTTATATATAGCTTCTGTTATTGATTACTAATTCAAAATTTTCGGTTTCAAAACGCTTTCAAAATCACCGTGTAGAAACGAATTGATTTTTTTTTTTACTTATAAGCCGGTCAAATTGATTCTAAACTGCCTGATGGAAAGCATGCGCAGAATCTAAGAGTAGTCACCATCATAGTTATTGCCAATGCAGCATGCTAACCCATACTATGGGCTAGTAAGATTCTTATGCATTATTGGGCATAGGTTGATTTTCTATCAGAGAGTTTTGCCTACGTCAAGCCGGCTCATTCATACTGAAACATTTATTAGTTTTTTTTTAACAATTCATTATTATTCATAATTACTTTTAGGTGTTGAATTGAATAAGTGTTTATAAAAGAATGAGGTAACAACAAATACGTTACTAGGACTAAAATTGTAACAGTGTGAACCCTGTTAATTTATGCAATTTTGAACCAATTTATCAAGTAAACCATTAAGTCATTTACAGCTTTGAGAAAATAAAATAAATATATGTAAATATATTACTTCAGCAAACACTATATTAAAGAAAATATATTTTAGCCATTCTTTGTTCACCTATTTGTTAATGAGTAGGTATCATATATTTCGGCACTGTTGCAAGCGCCATGATCACGGAGTAACTCCTATTCTAATGTTCAATACAATATGTACAATAAAGAGTGGTAATTACCGGTAAGTAAGTCAGTTATCGGAGTAATAAAGGAAGTTATTGCAATTTTCAAATTAATTTGTAATTATTAAAGATACTCAAAGTATCTCAAATAGACCACAACTTACTTTCCAAGGAGAGGCCATGTCGATCAGTGGACTAGTAAGTTCTGATGATTGGATCCATCAATAATGAAAATTCATAGCGTGATCTCGTTCATTCATTCACTCAACTTCTAAACGTTCCAAAATGTAGCTGTGTAAAAACTAATCAGGGTCAGTTTATTTCAGTCTTTAGCAACTCGAACCAAGAAATCGTCTGCTTTTTACTACTTTTCTAAAGATTTTCCTGTTATATATTTCCGTTGTTTTATACAAAATCAATGTAATATACCACAGAAAGTAAGAAGAAAGGAGTGGCAAAGAGTTGTGTGACGTACCTTGCCAGAAAACCATTATATGATAGCCAAGCCCATTCTGACAAGAGTGTTAAGATGAAGAGAAGAAATATGATTCATAACTTCTTTCATAATTCTTGGATAGTTTTATAATCAACAGTGATTTATGAACCTAATAAGCGTGAGTTTCCTAGTTGCCTGGTACGAAATAACCTCCCATCTTGTTCATAAATACTCAACCAGCCCTTCAAAATTTTGATGATAATTTTATACCTGAAACAAAAAAACATTTTTGTTATAAATAAAAATACATTTATTTATAATAATTATATATTAAATAATAAATTTATAAATTTAAATATAATTTATAATAAAAAAAAAAAATATATTAAGACGGAAAAGAACTGACACTAGGTAATGAAAAACTTAATGGAATAAGTCTAAAAAAGCGTCGACATGACTGTGTCTCGCTAAGAGTTAACTAATCCCAAATTAACGAAACGAGTCTAAGCTTCTTACACACTCGACACAAATGCCACCCTTTATTCGTAAAATACAACTTATATTCCATTTTACGACAAGAAATTAAAAATGCTAGCCTTCAAAGGAGACCACACACTAATTAATCCTATTTAAGTCGCCACGCGTCCTGAGGACAGTGCTTCATTTTTATACTCGTCTGTGAGAAAGGGTTCGAAGTTAATAAGTCGCTGAGACTTGACTGACGATAACTATCCTATAAATCAACTGATGCTCTAAAAATCCATCAAGGGTGCCTTAAAAACACCATCGTGTTTTGGGGTTCCGTAGTGAATTAAGTTCGTAGGTCCACAAGAGTTGATGAACGTCTTGTCTGCATGGGAATTAGAATTTTAATTGCTTTTATTGAAAATCATTCTGGTGATGTTTTTTTTTATATAGTTCTTCTTTGAGGTTTCCGTTTTATGTAGTTGGATGATTTTGGAGTGATGAACAAATTTGTATAACAAGTAATTTTCATTGTTTAAGCTAAAGATTTTGTGATATAAATGTGTTCATAAGTTGAGATAAATAAAATCGATCCCGATGAAATGAAAAACATCTATTTATTGCCATTATTTACATTTTATATAATTTCATAACACCAATTTTTACACAAATATCGCATTAGGATATAAAATCCTTTATCGCAAGGGACTTGACAAACATACAGGAAACACACAAAAAACATCCATCATCATCATCATCGCAGTCCACTGCTGGACTTCGTTTTTCACATCTCATCTGGAGCTGAGTAACGATGATGAACGAATGAATGAACGAACGATATCCAAATAAACGACGACTTCGAAAAGGAGGACTGTTTCAAGTTCCACTGCATGTATAGCTTTTGTTTTTTTTTGCTATTACAAAATAAATACGGAACCCATTCCACCTGCAGCAACATCTCACATGCATTGAGCCAAGTTAAATTAACAAGATTTATATTTCAACTTTATAGTATACACAGAGCCGTTACAAAAGTTTAATCAGCTTAACAATTAAGCCCATATCCAATTACAAAGATGCTATCGTTTAGGGTACAGCACTTAAGATGCATTGTTTGTTCTGGATAAGGAAATAAGCGTTTTTAAACATGGATGTAATAAATAATAGTCATGCATGCATTAAATGTAATGACAATCAAGGAAGACCTATTAAAAACTAACTTTTACCTGTGTAGCCGCTTGTGTTACTATTAATTTTACCTCGATGAAATAGCCGTGTAGTATTAAGCCTGAATTGTCTACTTCTATTTCTTATTTCATATACATAGATAAGGTGAGCATTTCGAACATTTCATCTGCCATTTTTATCCGACTTCAAAAAAAGGAGGAGGTTCTTAATTCGTCGGAATCTTTTTTTTTATGTACTTTCAGGGATAATTTCATTGCTTATGTACCGATTTCAAAAATTATTTCTGCATTCGATTCGGCATAGCTTACAGGTGGTCCCATCATCACCATATTGGGATCTGATGATGAGATCCCAAGGAAATCGAGGGAACTCCTCAAATATCATAGTCACAATTGTCGCGATTTGGGTACTCGGAATAGTTTTTCTTTGAAGTCAGTTCCTTTTCGTTAAAATTATACCTTATGAACTTTATCTAGGTCATCAACTTTTTGCCAAAGAAAGTCCCTTCGAAATCGGTCTAGCTGTTCCCGACATTAGCCGGAACAAACAGACAGACTGATCGACAGACAGACAGACAAAATTAAAAAAAAATAACTTTTTGATCTCATTTTTTGAACATTTAGTAAAAAACTGTCCGTTTAATATTACAAACAGACACTCCAATTTTATTTATTTGTATATATTGTTTTTTTTAACATCTCTATCTAGTCTCAAACTGAGCAGAGCTTCTACTATAGGTACAAAACAAGTAAATACAAAGCATTTCAGTATTTCTTTTTCCTTATATACCTACAAAGTAAAAACCTAAACTCCGAAACAAGTTTTTACAGATCATACAAACATTTGGTTCGACCCGGGAATCGAACTCGACACTTCAAGCACAGCAGTTATATTCACTACCTAGCCAGTAATAATGTTAATGAGATGAAGATGCTTTAAAATCTCTTTCTCGACGCAATAAATCTATCATTGTACTCAACGTCACACGGAACGAATGCGTATGCGTACTTAATAAGTCCCTTGTTAAATTGAAACTTAATACTTGTAGGATGATATGGGTTTTCACTGTATCTTATTGTTTGTTTACTTGACTGTATGACGTCATCGCCCACATTTAATCGATATATATTATCTATCTATACACAAATAAATAAATTTAAAGTGATAGCTTCTGATTAAAAAAAAAATATATACATAAAATTATTGTGTGTTCGATTCAAAGAAACGACCGAAATTATTTTAGGTAAATATTTAAATAAATAAATATTTTGGACATCTTTCACACAACATCATCTAGTCCCAAAGTAAGCAGAGCTTGTGTTATGGGTACTAAATAACTGATATAAATACATAAACATACTTTTTTTTGTAAATACACAAATAATTTACACATAAAAACACCCAGACTCCAAAACGAATAATTGTGGATCACACAAATATTTGGTCTGACCCGGGAATCGAACCCGAGACCTCTTGATCAGCAGCCGCATACGCTAACAACTAGACTAACAAGGCAGTCAAAGGTAACGAGTAGTTTGGGCTATTTTTTCAGACTAGCCTCGCCCTCCTGCTTTCTAGATTGTTGTAAAGGTACAACAACAATCGCAGGTAACGCCGCGAGACTTAGCTAGTCCTTTATAAAAGCGTAATTAAATTTTCTACATCCTTTATTCAATAAATGTAAAAAAAACTGACCCACCGCAAGTTGCATTGCATTATGGCATATTGTTATACAGGATGTTGCATTGTGTGTCCGTCTATTCAACGTTTAATAGCGACCCCATTCACTCTCCCTTATTTAATTTAGTCCGTGTTGTGAAAACATTGAACCCTTTTTGTGGTTTTAAATATTTGATATGTAATAAAAAAGAGATTCATTGTTAACAAAATAAGCTTTTTAAATGCTATTTAATATTTTAAGAGTTCTTTGTTACAAGCTGTTTGGATTAGACCTCCCTAAGTGATGCAACTGATATTGATTACCGTTTACACCAACGTCCCCTTAATTTAAGGGGCCACTTAGAAAAGGTAAGGTAATCCTTAGTAATATTTTCGTTTTTATTAATCTTTAAGGGATATTGGTGGTATCCGCACGAAATTCCGCACGAAAAAAAAGGGTACACCTAAGTGTTACGTTAGGCGTACTCCGATGTTTTGACTGTAATCACAGTTAACATAAATTTACACGAAAAATTGATACCGAATAGCCCTTTTTTTAGGAAAAAAAGATAACTCCTTGACTCTGGGTTTGCAGCAGTAGAATTGATCTAGTACAAACCTTATCAAGAAATAAATTTCACGAATATCGAATAAGAAAGCACAGGTATTCAAAAGTGGATAATTTACTTATTCTTACATAAAAAATAGGAAATGTGTTGCCAGTAAGATCTTACCGTAAACTGTAAGCAAATCTCGTACAAACACCAAAACATTTTCACACAAGCAAAATTCCAAGCCCAGCCGCCGTCAAAGCTAATAAATTCCAATTACTCCACAATGAACACATTACGGGTTCAAAGGATCAATTATTTATCAGTTACAACTAAACTCTCAAAGGGTCTACTGTTGTCGGAGGCCTAATTGAAATCATAGGTATATACCTCAACAATAATTTATACAAAGATTTGTTTGTTAGCTTATGCCAGTTGTTCAAAATAAAAAATGTAGATTTTTTTTTAAGCCTACCAAAGTGACTTTACTCTGACTGATGGGAAGATTGAGTAGAATCCAGGAGTAGGGGTCACCATCGCTATTGGGAGTACAGACAATGCAGCATGTTGATGACACTTTGATGGTCTAGTGAGTTTCTTCTGCATTGCATTGGGCCTCCGGTCTCACACTCACCAACGAATTACGACAGCAAGATTACAGTCATTTTAGATTGGTTTTCTGTGTGAGGAACTCATGCACTGCCTAGATATCTTTGTTTGGCTAGTATTTACTAACCTCATCAATTCAAAAAATGTAGATTTCAATTCAGCATACTTCAGGAAATGTTTTTATTTTCTGGATGAAAGGTATCTTCAATGTCTTATTAATACCCTTGATGATTTACGCTCAGTAGTAATTTTTTTTTTTAATTACAGAAACGTATTTAACATTTCTAAAGTAGTACCGTTTTAAATATATTGTAAAGGTTATCCAAGTCAGAAGTTACTTACATCCTCGTCTATCCCTGGCTTGTATTAGAACGCTCAACGTATATGAAAGGCAGAGGCAATAGGTGCCGCAGGATAGATTCTAATTGCACGGCTGGTCTGAGTGTCATATTATCCGTTGAATTGACAAGAAAATTTAGGTGAATTAACATTTCGATGTAAATTTTCTAAATTAAATAAGATTTTCATACGACTACGGAGAAATCAAATGGAAGAGCAATCTTTGTATATTTGTATGTTCTGTAGCAACTATGCTGCGGGTAATTTATGCCATATGAATTTTATCAAAAGTTTTTATAAAGTCGGGTTCTTGTGTTTTTTACTTCTGCATGTTTTAAATATATATTCATACAAAGAGATAGTTTGACTGAAATATTGTATTAGTTTATCTGAGCTAACACAACCTTCATCATCATCATCATAAGCCTATCTCAGTCCACAGCTGGGCATAGGCCTCTCCCATTGCACATCACTTTGATCGATTTTGGCTTCAATTTACCTTAAAATATATCTAAATATAAAATAACTATTGAAGAATATTAGAACTGACTTATTTTCCATCAAAACACTGATGATATATCACGCTTACACTTCACATAGTCGAGTCACGTTGTCATGTAATTTATCAACATCTATTTTATAGTCAACTAATGTACATAGACAGATCTTTCCATAGAAGTCAGATTTTTTTCATAGGTCAGTAGGTACTACGCTGATCAATCGGGTTGGCAAAGGGTTTGTTTTGAATTTTCTTTCTTTTTGCAGTGACGTGGCCTTCGTAATTTGCTTAGTCGCATCTTACGACCATGAGGTAAACAGGCGTGATGACGCTTCGTATTCTAAATCCATCACGACACGGATACGAAATGTCATAAATAAAGAAAAAATAATTTTGGGCTTGGGCCATGGGCTTCCAAAGTGACTTTACTCTGCCTGATGGCAAGCATGAATAGAATTCAAGAGTATCGGTTACCATACACACATCGAAAGCAGACAATGCAACATTGTGACGTATATATAAGACGCGGCTTCTGCATAAGAGGCCTCCGGTTGTGCACTCACCAACGAAATACGACATCATGAATACTGTCGACCGAGCCGGTTCGTTCTGGCTGAAATTGATTGACTCTACTACCTTTAATTTGCTTGTAATATCAGTAATATCTTTGGCAGGCCACCTCCATTCGGTTCTAATATTTTTTCAATTTTTTTTAGATCGACGCCGTCAGTCCATACTACCGCCGGGTGCCTCATATCTGCCTACCTACCTGCTTAATCGTGGTTTCTACCGGCATAGATAAGTCAGACGGAATAGTTAACGGAGACCTTCGTTTGACTGCCTTGTTGGTCTAGTGGTTGCTGATCAAAAGGTCTCGGGTTCGATTCCCGGGTTGGACCAATTATTTGTGTGATCCACAAATGTTTATTTCGGAGTCTGAGCGTTTTCTATGTATAATATGTATGTATGTATTTACAAAAAAAGATAGTTTATGTATTTATATCAGTTGTTTAGTACTCATAATATAAGCTCTGTTTAGTGTAGACCTATTAATATTAAGTCAGGAGTCCTGGAATGTCGCAATAAAAAAAATGGACTGCGATAAGTTGCTTGAAAATATGATGTTATGAAATTACAATGACTATGTTTGATGACTTGTTAATAATTAAGATTGTCATCAAATTATATTAAATTACATAAGCATTTATTGAATTATTTCTAGTTCCTCATCGTTACTGCGTTTTATATCTTGCATAATATCAAAAATTATATTAAAAAGGTCGGCTATAAAAGGTGATAATTGTACCTTTTTGGTTAACTTTCTAACTGCATATAGTGTTATATCGAGATCTTGTTAAGATGTTGTGTTTGTCTAATTTATGTACGACGTGACCTTAACTGGTGTCAGGCCTTTATTTTGATGGTTACCGGGACGATACACACAACTGTTTAATTTATCGAACGGGAGTTTTTCCTTTTTTTTTTTTTATAAATTCTAAGTTTAAATTTGTTTTTTAGGAAGTGTCTTTTTATATCAATCAGCTTATTATTTGTAGATTATTACTATATCCGTAACAATAGTATTTATTAAGCTGGTTTGTGATTTTATTGATTAAATCGAACTTTTATTCTGATTAGTCGAAATGTTATTAGAAATAATAATATTTTATTGGATATTATCATATACATCCAGTTTATAAATAAAATTATATTTTAGTTTATTTATTTTCTATATCTATTCAAACAAATAAATAAAATTGATGTTTCTGTTTCTAAATTTAGTTAGTTTTTACTTATTAGTTTTATTAAATTCATATAAAAGTATGTACCTTCTAAGGTTACATTAATTGAAACCAACAAAAATCATTTTTTAAATTACTGTCTGTCTGTCCGTCTACCTCTGTTCCGGCAAATCTCTAGAACGACTATATCGATATTGGCGGGGCTTTCACTGGCAATAAGCTGTTGACATAAGGACTAATTTAGTCTATTTTTTTTAATAACTTCACTCGTTAGCTTCATTACTCGAGATTTACTCCGCTAGTTGATAAATATAAGGGCACTAATATTTGAATTTCATCATCCTAGAAGTCTGTATGTAACAAGCTCATATCATTATTCGTGACCAGAAGATCATTATTTAGGCGGATCGAGATAACGACAGTTTAAAAAACGTCTGCCGACGTACCCATGGCCGTGGGACAAGAAGATGCAATTATCTCACATTTACCGTTATTTGGAGCCCTCTTTCGATTAGCCAAGATATTACCTGATGAAATGGTACGATTTCGTGGTGGCGTTGAAGTGTTTTGGTTCTTATCTAAGGCTATCCGCCTACAAATGGGAGTACTTGTCTTATCAGGAGTAGTCTATAATTTGGAATTCAAATTATAAATATATTGTGATAGTGGTATTATCTATTTAAAGAGTTTTTCAAATTATCAAAATATTTAGATGATTGTTTTAGAAAATGTATATTTGATGATAATTCAATAAGTGCATACATGTTAAGATATTTTGTATATATCGACGTAGGAAAACGTATTTGCTGTAATCGAAAATACGTTTTTTTACATCATTTTATTTAGAAAAAAATATTGCATCGATTGATCCAAGTGTCATAATTCTAACGTTAAAAAAATCACTATAAGGTTTTTGAAAAATATTAGTGTCTTTTTGGTGTAAGTCTGTCAAAAAAACAGTATTTTTAATGCATTTGTTGCTTACGCCATTCTCGCGTCCAGCACAAAGGCTATTTAGTTATACTTAAAAAAACATGTATACCATTAGTAGTTTTTAAACATAATTGAAGCATCTAGTTGTCATAGAAAATTTGTCATAGTTACAGCATTATATCGGTCTGTGAAATAAAACTTGAATGCAGTAAGCCAACCACTGCTTTTTATTGACTTAGAATTATATATTAATACGTAACATGTAACACAATCTCTACTAATATTATAAACTACTAATATTATAAATGAGAAAGTAACTCTGTCTGTCTGTCTGTTACGCTTTCACACCTAAACCACTGAACCGATTATGATGAAATTTGGTATGAAGATAGAACTGAACTTGGGAAAGGACATAGGATACTTTTTAATATATTTTTTTTAAGGTAATATGTCGCGCGATGTAACCGAATTCCACGCGGGCGGAAAACTAGTAAAAAATAAAAATATGTTTTTAAAATCATGTTTCTACGACGTATACTTTTTGACTAATATTTTTTTTCTAAATTCATAAAAGGTTTTTTGTTTCTCCTGAACATTTTATGTTTTGCGGCTTACGCCAAATACGTTTTTCACTGGCGATATACGCATACAAATCTTTATTTATAAGCACATGTGTCTAGTTGATGACAATAGATATATCTCTAGCACTTAAGTCGGACTTAAATATTTGTTATATAATGTAAGCTACCTATGACTTAATTAATTTTATCATTGTGCGAGTTATGACCTGAAAATTAAAATTTCTCTCAACGAGAACGGAATAATTTGAGAGAGACCGTGACTAGACTTTGTAAGTGAACATTTTAGTAAATAAATATAAAAAAAAAACAATTTGGGAAGAAATAATTATTGCGAAGAAAACAAAATTTTCCTTTAATATTATTTTATGCAAAACAGGTCTACAGATAGATGTAAGTTGCAACAATAACTCCATAATTAAAATTATTTTAATTTTTTTTGGTCATTAAGGGCCACAGCAGACTAGCTACTTTTAGCATCGGCGATCGGCAACTAGTCGCTTTTTAGAAGGTAAATACGGCGACCGAACGCTCTACACCGCACACTTAAAAACGCCAAACGCGGCGATCGAGTCGCTTTTTAGAAGCGCGACACAGCAGCTGAACGCTACTCTCCGCACTATTTCGGATGCCGGTAGCAGCGACTTGGCATCTGAGCAGTCGCTAAGGGCCACCGCAGACTAGCTACTTTTAGCATCGGCGATCGGCGATTTGGCGACTGCATCGATGTTGCATCGCGTTTTAGCGACTTACTGCGTTCGATCGCGGTATCGGAAACGCGCGTTTTAGCGACTGCTCAGATGCCAAGTCGCTGCTACCGGCATCCGAAATAGTGCGGAGAGTAGCGTTCAGCTACTGTGTCGCGCTTCTAAAAAGCGACTCGATCGCCGCGTTTGGCGTTTTTAAGTGTGCGGTGTGGAGCGTTCGGTCGCCGTATTTAGCTTCTAAAAAGCGACTAGTTGCCGATCGCCGATGCTAAAAGTAGCTAGTCTGCGGTGGCCCTAAAACGTTTCCGATACCGCGATCGAACGCAAGAAGTCGCTAAAACGCGATGCAGCATCGATGCAGTCGCCAAATCGCCGATCGCCGATGCTAAAAGTAGCTAGTCTGCGGTGGCCCTAACAACTCATTATGTCTCACTGCTGGGTTCGGGTCTCCTCTAGGGAAGGGCTTAAGAAGGCCAGATGTCGCAAGACAACGTTGTGACTACTTAATCATTCCGTTGGATGTTTTTAAGCCACTCGAAGGCCTCCAACTAAACTTCACGGCTGTTCTTATGATAATGTAGTAATCCGTGTCAATGTACTTAGCATCCGTTATAAAATAATAATAATAATAATAATATACTTTATTTGCTTAAATGTGGTACAGATAAAAAAGATGGTAGAATATGATAGGCACGATACACATTTCGCCAACAGGCATGCAAATATAGGGTTACAATCTCTTGTAAAGTAGTTACATAAAACCATTAAATGCTAAATTAAATAGTAATTAATCAGCTAAATTAGAGTCAATAACACAGTGTAATACTTTGAAAATACATCTAAATAATTATGAACAACTACAATGCATTTCTAAAATGATATGATGGACACGAGTTCTTTTGAAGGAATTCCCTAACGGAATAATAACAATTGTCTACCAACCATTTCCTGAGCACAGCACAAAATTTTTTGAGTGGTAGATCAGAAATCCATTTGGGTATTGTATTATAAATAAGGGGAGCCATATACACGCTATTTCGTCTAAACAGTTCGATTCTGGGTATTGGCATATTTAATGGAAATTGTGTTGCTTTACGTTTACTGAAGTTATTTTTAGATTCAAAAAGTGAAGGGTTATTTTTGACAAATGTTGCAATTTCATATATATAAATACAAGGAACAGTCAAAAGATTGTGATCTTTAAATACAGGTCTGCAGGATGAACTCCATTCCATATTAAAAATTGCTCGAATACATTTTTTCTGGACTATAAAAACTCTTTCAATTTCGGTAGAATTACCCCAAATAATAATACCATACCGGATTAAAGAAGTAACATGAGCGTGGTAGACTGTTAATGCAGTTGACTTTGATACCTCACTACTCAATACTTTCAA
This sequence comes from Phragmatobia fuliginosa, assembly GCA_932526445.1. Taxonomy (NCBI): domain Eukaryota; kingdom Metazoa; phylum Arthropoda; class Insecta; order Lepidoptera; family Erebidae; genus Phragmatobia; species Phragmatobia fuliginosa. The sequence goes on along the minus strand of OW052078.1, from coordinate 13,329,476 downwards.
AGCGAAAACAAACCTACTAATTTTCATACATATTTCTTCAATATGGCTTTTCCACGTAAAATGTTCGTCAAGTGTTACGCCCAAAAATTTTATTTTATTAACTTGCTCTATCACTTGATTTGTGTGTGAAATTGTAATAGGGAGATAGTCACTTTTTAAGGTTTTAAAGTTTAATAGTTTAGTTTTTCCTAAATTAATATTTAGTGCGTTACACTCTAACCATGCAATGATCTTATTTAAGGTGGTTTGTATGTCTAATTCGTATGTTTCCTGATTCTTACAATCAATGATAATCGTGGTATCGTCAGCAAATAGGATACAATTTTTGTTCACTGCTTGTGGCAGATCATTGACATATAAAAGAAAAAGAAGAGGGCCCAGGATACTTCCTTGTGGGACTCCAAAATGATTAAGTCGCGGATGGGAATCATAATCTACAATACTATTGAGTTTAGCGTCAAATTTAGTTATTCTGGTTATCTGAGTTCTATTTTCTAGGAAAGATTTAAACCATTCTAAAGCTGAACCTCTTATGCCACTTTTTTCTAGTTTATCAATGAGAATACTATGCTTAACAAAATCAAAGGCTTTACTTAAATCAAGAAATAGCGCCGTAGTTTTTATCTTTGCATTGATATTATTTGAAACCAACTTAAGTAGATTATATATTACTAGTGAAGTTGATTTATTTTTCCTAAAACCATATTGTTCTGTGGTAAGAACATTGAATTTTTCTAAAAAGGAAACTACTCTCTTATAAATGATTCTCTCAAAAACTTTTGACAATATCGGAAGCAATGCTATGGGTCTGTAATTATTTTTATCCATTTTGTGTCCTTTTTTATGCAAAGGTTTTATGATAGATATTTTTAATTTGTCTGGAAAACAACCCTTTTCTAGTGATAGATTAACAATGCATGAAAGAGGATTAGCAATAAACTGAGATATTTTTTTTAGAAGGTCTGTTGAGATCTCATCGTACCCCGACGATTTTGTATTTTTTAATGAGTTAATTGTGTGATAAATTTCTATCGGATTGGTGGGTTCTAAAAAGATGCTTTTGTTGTTATGTTTGATATTTAGATTTCTACTATTTTTTTTATTTATATTGCTTTCTATAACATCAACAAAATAATTATTGAAGACGTTAGCAATCTCTGCACCCGTTGTAATTATTCTATTGTTGTCGACGATACTGTCAATACCTTCTTTGGGCTTATCAGTACCTATAGTACGTTTGACTATATCCCATGTAGCTCTTCCCTTGTTTTTCGAATATGCGATGTGTTTTATATTACATAATGATTGCAGATTGTAAATACATTTCTTTAACATATTGGAGTATGCCTTAAACTTCGTTTTATTTTCGTTTGTTTTATTTTTATAATAATTAAATCTTAGTTTCCTTTTATTCTTACAGCTGATTTTAAGACCTTTTGTTATCCACTTTAGTTTATTATGTGTGTACTTTTTTTTTACCTTTATAATCGGAAAGCATAGCTTATAAAATAGAGTGATAGTGTCGTGAAAATTATCAAAAGCAGTGTTGGCATTTGTACTATTGTAAACTTCAAAAAAAGATAGATTACTTATATACTCGATAAATTTGTTGATATTGTACCTACTCATGTCTCGCACTGACATAAAACAGTACGTTGGCATCGATTTTAACCCATATTTAAAAGTAATAGTCTGCGCAGTATTATGATCTGACAAACAGACATTATGTGTTCTACCTATTACACTTGGGATATTACTAATAATGTTATCTATACAAGTATTTAGCCTGGTAGGCTGTTTAATGTGATAGTCTAAACCGTAACTTACAATGAGCTCCTTGAGTTTTGTACAATTGTTGTCAGTGCTAAGAAAGTTTATGTTAAAATCCCCTGCTATTACTAGTTTACATTTTTTGTGTTGTAGTTTTGATAAGGTCTTGTTTAGCTGTTCAAAAAAAATATTTATATTTGATGACGGTGTTCTATATATGCATAATATGACAACATGAATAGCCTTTATTTCAATTCCACAAATCTCAAAGTGTTTGTCTACACTAAATTCCCTAATTTCCTTTAATTCATAACTTTGTATGTGATTTCTGCACAGTATGCATGTTCCTCCTCTACGTTGATTAGGTCGTGAATATATTGCACTAAGGTAAAAGTTATTCAGTTTGAGATAATTTTTTTCACTACAGCTAACAAAATGTTCACTGAGACATACGACATCAATGTTTAATTTAGATTCCGCTAATTCATTAATGACCACTTCAATATCACGTAGTTTGTTTAAAGCCCCCGCTATATTTTGATGAAGAAGTGAGAAATTGTTGCTATTATATTTCTTATTAGTTACGAAAAAACGGTTTATTAGTGACTGGGGTATTTTCCGAAGTCATTTGGGGTAATTGTACTTTTCCAGCTTTTAAGAAATAATATGAAATAATGCCTTTACGAGGTTGTTTCACTAGATCAGTTGTTCTTATTGTTTCTAATGGATTTTCTTTTACATTTATTTTAGTTTGTAAATGATGAAGTTTGATGGCACTGTCTTTTTTTTTAGTATGCGTATTGAAGGAAAGGAATTTATTATAATATTGGACTGTATTAATATTATGTATTAATTGAGTTAATATACAGTTAAAACTACCTGCTTCAATGAAATTGCAATTTTTATAGGTGTCTGTCAATAATTTTAAATGGCAGTTAAGTTTGTGCTCATTTAAAAATGCATTGTTTTGAACATTTACAACGAAAATATTACAATCTTTTAACGCTTTAATTGCCGCTGCTATTTCTGCCAAGAACTTTATTGGATTTGAATCATTACTACCTGCCATAATAATCACATTGTCATTTGTGGTAAGATTTTCAGACAGACTTTTACAGTGCGATAACACTTCATCAGCAGTCGCTCCCGGTTTTCTAAAGCCTGATATAGAGTATCTATTAATAATAAATTTATTTTCATTCTGTTTCTTTATCAATCCTTGTACTATATTTTTGCCCCCTTCGTCCGATAATAGGATTATTCTTCCGTACCCGGCATTCCTGCTAGTTGCAGCTTTAGGTTCTGGGTTTTTTCCTATGATTCTAATTCTAGTGTTCTCTGTCAATTTATCGGTAGGTTTAGTTTTTATTTCATTATGTTTCATCTCGCCTTGGAGTATTTCACTAGTTGTGTTGTTGATAGAAGCTTTAGGTGTTTGAGAATAAGAATTGTCAAAGTCAATTCTTCGGGCCGAGTTAATTGCAATTTGTTTTTTAGTACGTCTTGTTACAGACGATAAAATTGTACTATTTGAATTTAAACTTGTAACATATAGTTTTCTAAATTGCTCGGTTTTCATTCTTTCCTCTTTCAAACTATGTTTTAATGAAATATTTTCTGAACGAAGTGTTTCTATTTCAACGTCCGCATTCATAATTTTCTTCATCAGCCTGTCAACTGTATTTTTGAGTTCCATCATTTCGTCTTTTTTTACGTTGGTGGATAGATCCAACATACTTTTGACGGTTAGGTCTGATGACAAACTGTCTATGGATTCATTGGAGCCATGAAAAAGAGAGCATGAAAGGGAGCGACGCAATTGTTTGTTTCTTATTGTTACATTGTTGGGGGATTCCATGGCTTATTGTAACTTTGAAAAGTATTTGGTAGAATTAATATACACTATTCAAAAAGAAAAAGAAAAGGAAATAAGGCAGAATTACAGTTATAGATACTTAGTTTATATTAGGGCAACACTGTGACATTAGTACTATTCACGCGGTAAAACGATAGTTTTGAATTTTTATCTTTCACAACTGTCGTTATTATCTTACCACATACAATCAATTACAATTTTTACACAAGTTTGTGGAATTTACTTTACAATTCAATATGTCGTGTAGAAAACTGCCGTATAAGAAATTTACTAGTCTTACATAAAAACACTGAAATCACACTATGAGTCCGGGTACTGCTTTTATTAGTGTGATTTTTGTAAATAAATCAATTTTATTGCAACTCAGTTTGCGGAATGGCCAGAGTGCATGTAGGCGTGAGTATGTGTGCGTAAAAGGCGAAGCGGCCGTACTGCGGGTTGCCCTAGGTCAGGGACGCAAATCGCTGCATTTTTTTCAAATTATATTCACTTATTACTCACGGTACCGATGGAGTCCAGTTGTGATAAGTGTATCACCAGTTAGTCCAATTTATAAGCTTTTCAATGATACCACACACAATTAAATTACAGAACTTTTAAACCTTTTTATAACTATCATAGCGACAAACAAAAGACGCTAATTATTTGAATCTCAACGATGCTAATCACTATAGGCAACTTTGGTCATTTGAGCGGGAATATTTATTTTCAAATTTTGCTCACTTAATGAATTCACTTCACTGAGATAACGTTACTTGATATTGGTTGGCACTTTAACTATATATTTAACACGGTTTCGTTCTCATAGCATTAAAATATCTATTTTTTAATAATTTTATTTACGGAGCACTTGTTTACATGGCAAGTGGCGCCATCCCATCCAATCAAATTATTGCATTGTATGTATAAAGTTCAATGACCAAATGCACACACGCACAGACACGTTACACGGAATTATAATATTTAAGGCAGTACATATTATTAATAAAATGAGTTGGTATTACAATCTAGTGTTGATCACTTGTTTCCCCGTCCCACTAGGACATCCGTCGTACGCGTAGCCATGCATACCGACGTCGGGTGTAGTCTAGGTAGTAACTTAGGCTACACCCACCAATGAAGAACCCACAATGGTGACCCCGACGCTCAACCGACACGCTCAACGGACGTGATTTTCAATTGACGTGATATTCAACCGACGTGATTTTCTCCTGCGCATCATCAAGCAAGAAAATTGTCAACGATGCCAGAGGTACCAACTCCACGAGGCGTTCACCAGTGTCAACAACAGCAACGACAAGGAATGCATCCCAACGCACCGAGCATTTCATCCGCACAATCAACTACTGCGCCCGAAGTTTCATCCATCAGTGTGACCGCCAGGATTCCTGATTTTTGGGTTGAAATACCAAGACTATGGTTTGCACAGTTCGAGTCCATCATGGCACCACAGAAGCAGGGCGACGAATGCAAGTTTAATTTAGTCATTTCAAAATTGGGTCGCGAGACTATTCAACAAGTTGGTGATTTGTTGCTGACTCCGCCGAGCGAACAAAAGTACAACACATTAAAACAACGATTGTTATCGATCTATGAGGAGTCCGCTGAACGGCAACTTCAAAAACTAATTGGCGAGATGGAATTAGGCGATCAGAAGCCGTCTCAACTCCTGAGAAAAATGTGGGAGCTAGCACGAAACGCCAACGTCACCGACTCAACACTTCATAGTTTGTGGCTTCAACGTCTACCAGGTTCTGTCAGGGCAGTTCTAACAGTGAGCCAAGACCAAAAGCTGGACAACCTGGCAGCTATAGCCGACAAAATTATGGAAAACACTAGGTTTCATGAAGTTTCGGAAGTGGCAAGCACCAGCAGTTTTCCGATGAACGAGTTGTTAACGCAAATTAACAGGTTATCCCTGGAGGTCGCTGCAATTAGGAGCAATCATGTCAATTCACGAGGCCGTGGTTATAACTCAAGGTTCAGAAACCGTTCCCGATCAAGACCAAGAAGAGGACTAAACGACCCAAACTGGCTGTACTATTACCATCACCGCTTTAGAGGACAGGCGCAGAAATGTGAGCAGCCCTGTGCCTGGAAAACAAAGTCGGAAAACTCCCAATAGTGTTGCCGGAGGCGGACGTCAGTGCTATATATCCTTCAAGCCGCCTTTGCGTTACCGACCGAAAAAGTCGTTATCGCTTTCTAATAGATACAGGTGCAAACGTATCTGTAATTCCGAGGACAACAAAAGTAATCAAATCGGACGAATATAAATTGTACGCCGCTAACGGGAGCGAAATCAAAACATACGGTGAAAAGACCCTTGAACTAGATCTCGGATTACGCCGGCCGTACCGGTGGACATTCGTCATAGCTGACGTCAAACAACCTATACTTGGCGCCGATTTCTTAGAAAAACATAATTTATTAGTCGATATGCGCCAGAAAAAATTGGTTGATGGTGTGACAGGATTATTAACACCGGGAAGGATGATTTCGTCTGATATACCAACAGTGAAGACTATAAACGCCAAGACCCCACTCGCAGACTTAATAGAAAGGTATCCTGACGTCACAAAACCATTCTGCGCAAAGGAGACACCAAAACACAACGTTGTTCACCAAATTATTACCGAAGGACACCCGGTCGTATCCAAATGTCGCCAACTATCTGCAGAAAAATATAAGCTGGTGAAGAAGGAAATCGAACATATGCTCGAAGCAGGCATTTGCAGACCATCAAAGAGCGCCTGGGCCAGCCCAATCCACGTGACAAAGAAGAAAGATGGTGGGATCAGATTATGTGGTGACTACCGGAGACTGAACGCTATTACGAAGCCAGATCGTTATCCAATCCCAAGGTTATTAGATTTCACGTATTTCTTACCCAAGAAGACCATATTTTCCCGGATCGACCTAAAAAGAGCATATTACCAGGTTCCTGTCGAAGATATTGAGAAAACAGCCATAATTACGCCATTTGGATTGTTCGAGTTTCCCCGCATGCCATTCGGATTGCGTAACGCAGGTCAAACATTCATGAGGTTCATGAATGACGTTATAAATGGCCTAGATTTCGTGTTTTGCTTCGTTGACGATATTTTAATAGCATCCGAAAATGAAATTCAACACAGAGCCCACATCGAGGAAGTGCTAAGGCGATTAAACAACCACGGGATTACCATCAACTTGGAAAAATGTATATTTGGTCAACCTGAGATAGATTTCCTGGGATACAAAATCACATCACAAGGTGTAACTCCGTTACCGGACAGAATAAAAGCCATCGACGAGTACCCATTACCAAGGACGATCCGCGATTTAAAACGTTTCTTGGGTATGCTTAATTTTTATAGAACTAGCATACCCCACGCAGCTGCACATCAAGCACCGTTGAATAAGTACATGTGCAAAAGCAATAAGAAACGAGATAACAGCATTATCGAGTGGAACGACGAGACCCGGGAAGCTTTCAGTCAGTGCAAGAATGGTTTAAAACAAGCCATCGCTCTGAGCCCCCCCGCACCCGACCCGTTATCGATTATGACAGATGCATCTCAAACATGCGTCGGAGCCGTTCTTCAACAAAATATTAACAAACAGTGGAAACCAATCTCCTTTTTCTCCAAGGCGCTGTCGCAAACGCAACAAGGATACAGCACGTACGACAGAGAGCTCCTGGCAATCTATATGGCCATATGTCACTTTCAAAATTACTGCGAAGGACATGAAATAATCGTGTACACCGATCACAAGCCCTTGACTTTTATGTTCAAACAAAAACAAACAGTCTCTCAGGAAAAAATATCACCGAGAAGATTACGTCAGTTAGACTACATAGCGCAATTTACTTCCGACATACGACACCTCCCCGGATCACAAAACGCGGTAGCAGACGCGTTATCACGAGTTTCACAAATTGACTTCCCTGATAAGATCGACTGGAACGAGTTCGCAGCGCAACAAATGGCTGATCCCGAATTGATAAAACTTTTACGAAATGACAGATTGATATGGAAGAAAATTGAAAAATTGAAAACCTGAATCGTATGTGGAGGATCTACAGCGCTCCATTCAGAACACCAAACCGATTTCAAATAACCACAACCACAAGCAAAACATTTTTGTATACAAGGACATGAACACATTCAATTATGTGTTTGTCAGGACAGATGCTGTGAAAAAGCCATTGGTTTCACCATACGAAGGTCCGTACAAAGTATTGGAACGTCATGAAAAATATTTCAAGATACAATTGCCTAATCGGATCGCAGTTGTTTCTATCGATCGCTTAAAGCCAGCGTTTATAGTACAAGATGTCGATGAACCTCAAAACGCACAGACTGCAGAAAATCCACAAGGCAAAAATGCGACAACAGCTGACGGACACACGACGCCACCGTACGCGACCAAGTCCGGCAGAGTCAGCAAACCAGTAGTCCGATTTTGTATTTAATATTTCATCATTTGTTTAGGTAAATGTTTGTAAGATTTTTAACAATTTACTTGATATCTAATGTATTTTTTTTTTAATTGTAATTTTTTTTTTCGTTATTGTTTTTCATTGTATTCGTTTATTCTTGTTATCAAAAGGTCACCAAATATTTTATTTGTAATTATATTGTTTTTTTTAAATTAATTGTGCCAATTAATTTTCAAAGGGGGAGAGTACTGTAGTAATCCGTGTCAATGTACTTAGCATCCGTTATAAATTATTGCATTGTATGTATAAAGTTCAATGACCAAATGCACACACGCACAGACACGTTACACGGAATTTTATTATTTAAGGCAGTACATATTATTAATAAAATGAGTTGGTATTACAATCTAGTGTTGATCACTTGTTTCCCGTCCCACTAGGACATCCGTCGTACGCGTAGCCATGCATACCGACGTCGGGTGTAGTCTAGGTAGTAACTTAGGCTACACCCACCAATGAAGAACCCACAATAACAATCTAGAACGGCTGCTTATGATGACCTCCGAATCACAGAGACGCTTATTAACATAGCAAATGGTCACTCATCCAGGTACTGACCGCGCCATCGTTGATTACCATCAGTGATAGTTACTAATCACTCAACAAAAGTATTGCCCTATCAAGTTGTTCATTGAATCATAAAACAGAGATGTAAATTTATCCATTATGTAAGCTATTAAATATTGAAAATTAGGTAAATAATTTACGTTTTTAAGATTTCTCCGATAACATTTATAATGTGACATGACTTTTAATGGTCCATCATGTTATACATTGACATTCTACATATAAATTAAATATTGACATCTATAATGTTCATATTTTAAAATTAAATTTGTGATTTTAAGTTAAAAGCAATTTCTTTCAGATGTTTTAATTAAAAATGTATTATGTTGATGTATATATTAATTTAAAAAATCGAATTAAAATATCAGATTTAAGTATTTATAAATAATAAATATTTTGCGGATATCTTACACACAACATCATCTAGTCCCAAACTAAGCAGAGCTTGTATTATGGGTACTAAACAACTGATATAAATACATACATAAACATACTTTTTTTTTGTAAATACATACATATTATACATAGAAAACACCCAGACTCCGAAACAAACATTTGTGGATCACACAAATATTTAGTCCGGCCCGGGAATCGAACCCCTAGACCAACAAGGCAGTCGTTTATTGTACTTAAATAAAATTCCGATCCGTACTATAATACAAAAAAGCTGAAAAACTTTGTTTCAGTGTATAAACCATCGATATACTTAAACTGATGTTTAAATGTATAGTTTGACCCCAGTCAGTCAGTCAATTTTTTATATTTCTTTTGGTGTTCAATAGTTTTATTTAACAAGTCTAAAAAAATCCTAATAGCTGCCTGGAGTTTGGAAGTTTGGAATTCACGCCAGTGCCTCAGAGAACACGTAAAGCCGTCGGTCCCGGTTGTAATGAACATCTATGGCAATCGTTATTGGGAAGTCAGTGCCCTGAAATATACTGATAACTAGTTCAAGCTTCGAATTTCAGTTCTCCCTTAGGGTTGCGGAGGCCCGATGCCAGTCACTGAAATTCAGGTAAAACCGGTTGAACTAGTAGCCAACCCCAAATAAACTTGGGAATAATGGCTAGGAGGATAAAATATCATGATGGTTCGTACTTATGAGCAAAGTAACAAAGTGGGTAAAACTGCAGGATGTACTAGTTTAATATAAAGGCGGATATATCCCAACCACTCACATATAAATATTAAATATATATTTGAAAACCGATACTTCAGCAGCAGTAATGTAAGTAATACATACATAAATTCGATGACTTTGATGTACCGCCATGTGAAGGGCCCTGGAACAACTTATAACGACCGCTTCCGTCCGATGTTATAAACTTATAAAGTATTGATTGTTTATTCCATAAATATTTCATGATAAAAAGATACTGAGTACTTTAGTGGTACCGGTTGTAAAGAGCCCATTATTTTTATGAAGATGCATGTGTTCTCGGTGACGCTAAAGTGTCGGAATGGATGGTGTCTTTTCAAACATCAATCTTATGAGGCAATGTGTCGAGTGTTCCGATTAGAGCATGAAATATGTATTTAATATTCTAATATATATTATCCGCAAAACAAGAAAGACTACTTAAAATGGCAGTTTAAAATAAAAAGCTGTTAAATAAAAAATCAATAATTTTATAGGAAGTTGCAACACAGATTCTAGAATATTTACAAAAAATTCAGAGTAAATCTCTAGAGGATCACAATGGAATAGAAATACAAAAAAGCTCCAATAAGGGATCAGTGCAGGCAACAGGGGATTATAGTAAACAGGGTCTTTAATTTTTTCAGTGTTTTAATTTGTTGCACATTTGCGAACATGATTTAGTTCCGTTCATTAATTGAAATCATTGTTGTTGGATCGATATATTCACAGCGTTGAATCCACAACTTATACAAACATTAATATAAACCTTTAGTCACCTGCTAATCAAAGTTCCAATGGTATTAACATAACAAAGAGTATGCTATCAATGGGCAAGACAGCGCAGAGGTGTCTATAACACTCTAATTAAATACCAAGACAACACCTCGTATTTGTTTATGCAAAGGCTATGGCTATCCTGAGTTCGATCGATCATTTCAATCAAGCGGCCGGTATGTGCCGGTAGATTGTCACAAAGGTATCTGAAGTTGTTGATGGATCGATGAGTGATAGTACCTTGCTTTGTAGTGGTAGTTTTAATTGACTTGTGGTATTTAATTGGTACTGTTTGTTTGATGTGTTGGTGTACGTCGTCATCAGTTTCTAGATCTTTTCTTAATTTTTTTAGGTTCCATTCTATTCTTCGCTATCTTCCTCGTTTCATTGATTTTGAAGTTATATCCTAGCAGTTGCAATCCGTCCGCCTTTACTGTGTTTTATTGTTATGTGATTAAATTTATTTCATTCAATTTTTTTAAAAACATGGGTGGCATTGTGATAATGCCACCTACGATACAGAAACAGTTTATATATAGAGTATATTATGTTATTATATGGGTACAATACAAAACAATTTCAATTAAGATTGACTGTAGCAGTAGTAGCAATTATCATACTGCAGTGGGTGCTGCAAACTTCTAGCAGTATATACTAATAAGTAGAGTTTGTTTTATTAACCTATAACACTTTTTAAAATATTTTTATGTGACATCAGTTATTTACTGACCTTAAATAGTGTGAAGGAGCACAATTGTAAATTTACCTCTATAAATGGCCTTTCCCATATTCCCATGATTGATAAAAAAAATACCGACAGAACACAAAAACAGTACAGTTATGTTATTATTGCCATAAAGAGGCCATCATTATAATTGTGTAACACGGTGCAGTAGCGGTTGCGTAAGAACTCGGCATAAGGCGGGTACGCTCGGCAATCGTCGCACGCGCGTATCCGAGATCTATGCGCGGGAGTAACCGCAACGGTACTATTAGGGTTGCCTCATATGGCTTTATGAGAATCTGATCATAAATCTGATTAAATATAATTTTATTTATTAGTGTATTTACATTCAATTTAATTTCTAATTTATTTTGTTTTGTAAGAATTTGTTGTAAAGGGTAATGAAGTTCGTCGATCGAAGAGATATTTGATCGCTGTTGATGATTGACTTACTGCTTCCAAAGGCTTAAGCTTAATGGTCATAAATGCGTTGGGGGTTATGAGTGCTTTTAGCCAGAATACAGGAGAGGAGGTGAACAGAAGTTGACTCAGTAAAATGCAAGAATAGAGCTGGGTCAGACCACAGAGCTAAGTTTTTTGAAACGTCTTTGAATGGTCCACACGTCCGGTTACGAAATTTTAACAATTAATTTAAAGTTTATCACAAAATACTTTTAAATGGAAATGATGACAGCCCTAAAACTTAGGCCGACCTTTTTTATTCTATGGCAAATAATGGGAATAGTAATATGATGGGAGATTAAAATCTTGTGTTGTTATGTTTTTATCTCACGTGTTAAGCTTTTTTTATCTTCGACGGAAAGGGATGTTTCATTTTGTTCAAATATATTTTTTTAAATGTGTTTGGTGTACAAAGTCTTTTAGATTTAGATTGAAGAGACGTAAAAAAGAATACAAACACGATCTCTATGGAACTATACTTGGCTATCTTATCCGTTATGTTTGACAAGCTATTAAGCTAGTGTATTATTTAAACTTTATTTTCATGTAGCTTTGTAAAGTTTTAGGTGTACTAAGATGTTATCTGTTCAGGCAGGAAAAAATAATTAAAGGACGTGTACAGTGACATTAGATAGCTGGTGGAGCAGTGGAGGTTTCTCCGTAGTAGGTAGAGTTCAGATAAAACAGGAGTGAGCTGTAGTTAACGTAAACCCGATTTATTTGTATTAATAAAATAAGTCTTGTTACAAGTTGCCCAATCAGCGATTTTATACTACTACGCGACGTGTAAAATGTAAAATGTGTTGTTATTCTATATATTTATGTTAAGTGCGGAGTCATCAAATCATGTACGAGCTCGTACAGGACGTATATTTCCATAATTATTTGTGAAGCATATTACAATATTATCTTTAATCGCTGTGCCATAATGTCTAACTGCTGCTCTCAGGTCTCTCCTCAGACGAGGGTTAAGGCCATACGTCCCCACGCTGGCCAAGTGCGGGTTGAGGATTGGTAAAACTACGTTGTGGCTACGTAATCTTGCCGTTGGATGATTTTAAGCCGCCCAATCCCCTCCAACTAAGCTTCACTTAATAACAAACAGAACCTACTGTTTAATATGAACTCCGAACCTCGGGGACGCTCACTGTATCATGTTACTAACGGACACCCATCCAGGTTCTGACCGTTACTTATCCTTGGTGATTATTTCTGATCACCAAGGGTAATTTGGCTATGAGTGCCTCATACGTTGTTGTGTGTATTTTACCTTAACCTCAACTTAACCCTTACTATTTAAAAGTATTGGCTTTTAATGTCTATCGGAAGTAATTATTTCTGGTAAATCCTTCTTAGAGAACGATAAAATATAACAAAGCAGTTTATTAAAATATCTTAAAATCTACTGTCCTTCATTTTTAAGGACAGTAACGAGATGTGGCAAAACCTCTGCTCTTACGCTTCCATTACATTTTATTATTTAAAAAACATATGAGATAGATAAATCCATAGGATACAACAAATAAGCACTTACTAAACTTCTAATTTTAAATGACGAATACCACAGACAGACGAGTAGACAGACACAATGATAAATAAATATTTTAAATATTTTGGACATTTGATCCACAAGATCATCGAGTCCCAAACTAAGCAGAGTTGGTATTGTGGGTACTAAACAACTGATATAAATACATAAACATACTTTTTTTTGTAAATACATACATATATTTTTTTTATTTATTTATTTAAGGTCGCTTTTTAACAACTAAGGTCATTAACGACCACTGAGAGTAACTAAATTAATTTGTACATATTAATTAACTTTAAGAACATTAGTGTTTTAACATATCCGCTTTGACTTCAACAATCCCTCAAGTTATTAGGCATATTACAAAAGTTTCTTTATTATACATAGAAAACACCCAGACTCCGAAACAAATAATTTGCGGATCACACAAACATTTAGTCCGACCTCGTGATCAGCAGCCGCATACGCTAACCACTAGACCAACAAGGCAGTAGTCAAATGTCCCATTAATATTTTTATAGCTTCTCCTATAAATAGCCGAAACCCTCAAAGGTCATCCCAACCTGCAATTCATAGTCCGGATGTGAATTACGATCAGTAATTACATTCGGTCGGAAATTGTCTGTCGCCGTCATCAATCAAAGCTGCTTTATTTACATAGAATGAATAAGTATAGTGTAATATGAATGCTGACTCAGGGTTTGTACAGGGTGTGGTTGAATTTAAGCGGCTTTGTCCTTTCGTGAAACTTATTAAATGTTTTTTGTTTACTCTTTCAATTTATGTAGATTACTATTAGAAAAAAATAGATTGAATTAATGAAGTCATTGTGTTTTGAGAATATGATCTCTGGAAGTTTCACATATAATGTGAATTGTAATAGTACTAATAATATTGTTTTTCAAAATTAAATTGCTGTTGGTACCAATCACTAAATTGTTTGTCATTAAATTATTTTGTCACCAATTTTCTATCCATTTTATTTATCGGCGAGATTTTTTATGTTCGATTTTAAGATCGATAATGAACATCATTAGCCTATCACTGTCCACATATAAATGAGGGCTTCCCAAAAAACCACCCCAGTTAAAAGTAAGGTACAGTGGCATACAATACCAGTTCACACAATTTCGAAGAGTTGGCATCACAAAAATTTTGCCAAAGATATTTGAGATATAACATCGATATTTCTATTTACCATTTCGCCAATTTCTAACAGTATAGAAATTCATATTGTCCATGCTCATACAGCACAGATCATATAATTCATGTCAGAATTCGACAATTGAGTCTAGGTTTGAACAACCCGAGACAATGCAATGTAAGGACCGTGGGCGTCCATAGAAAGGGTCACGAATCACGATATTGTTGCCTTTATAAGATAGTTTGTAATACTAATTTATTGACGCGATTCCCGTAATGGCGTTGTGTGGGAATGCTAGCTGCAGATGTTTTCCTCGCTTAGATAATACTGAAGTCGCATATTTTTATTAACTTACAAGCTGTACTGTGATACGCTACGCTGTGGTATATTGTGGTTGCAAAAATGGATACAAACTATCCTTGAAGCATGTTGTGTAAAATCTGACATCAATCTTTCGAAAACTTTTTGAGTTTTTTAATACAGAAACCAATTTATATTTATAAATAGAATTAGGAGACATGAAGTGATGGCATAAGTAATAGACACTAGTTTCACCAGCTTTGTTCACATATTGGCAGAAGTGACGAGTGACAGTGAGATTTATTGCGATCTTCAGACTGCCATTTTCATTCGTGTACATACAATATTTTCATTTGGTGAAAAGGGAATATTAATAATAGTACAAGCAGATAAGTTCACTTGTCCACTTACATACGTTCAGGCTAAGTACAAATTTAATAGGAGATTTTTTTAGCTATTTTTAAACAATTAGCTAAGCAACTGATCGATGCTTCTCGAGACCAAAAGACAGATTTAAATACTAAATATATAAGTTAACATGTTAAATAAATAGCTTTTTAATAGGGAGGACCTTCTCTCCCTATAAAATCAGTTAAACATACACATTATTAATTTGACAATGAATTCAATTTTTATTGTTTATGAAATATTATGTAAATAATTTACTCGTTTAAAATGTATTATGAAAGCTCTTGCATATTTATGTAGTCAAAATCTCCCAGAAAAAGTACGGGGACCAATATTGGCTGCGTGCAAAATTTCATTACCAGTTTCTGAAGCTTCCTACTGAAGATAACGTCAGTTGTATAAAAAGTTGATAAAGTAAAACAATACCAGATGTTCTCGACATCAATTCACTTTTTATATAAAACAAAATATGATTTTTTACTTCGTTGGGGAAAAATCTGGTATCAGACGGTTTTATAAAACTGTTTTTTTTATACCAGCTTGTTTCTCCCCAATGAAGTAAAAAATCATATTTTTTTTATCTAAAAAGTGAATTGATGTTTGAACAGTTTACCTTGAATTTAGATCATTTTGTATAGACATAATGATCTAAATTTAAGGTAAACTAAAATTATATTTTCTTTGCATATTGCAAAAAATAATTTTGGTTTTATTTACGCATATGTTTAACTCTATTTTAAAAACTTCATAATAATGGTTTAGAAAACTTGTGAATAAATCAGTACTTTTAGTTTAGTACCATTACAATTCAATATAATTCAGTCAGGCAGTTGTTAAAAACTAGTGAAAATTTGACTTTCCACAGTACTCAATCCTCCTCCCTCACCAACACCCAGTTTTGTCGAAATTAACTCTTTGGGAAACGCAGGAGACCGAGGATTTTTAAATTGCATAATATTAAGACGAGATAAATACTGAACTAAAATCTTATCCTTTTACCGTTACAACTAATAAAGTAGATTAGCATTTCCTTATGCGGTCTACACCAATAGCTAACTTTATACATTGAGGTTTAATCTAGGTGCTGAGATAATGTACAGATGCAACCTGCGAGTGGGTGTGGGTTCAGATAAGGAGTTAAACTTTGACATTTACTATGCTAACTTCGAGATGTTTCTGCGAATACTCAGAACATAGAAAGTTTTGCAAAATTTAAACTATTGGTGGTAATATAAAAGACGTTCATTCTCAGCTGGTTATTATACTCGATAGACAGCAAGTTTATAATATTACTATGGATTTGAGAAAGATCAGCGACTTCGTAAAAAACTAACAGATAAAGCGAGGTAAGTTGTTATACAGTCAGCCTGTGAGGTTCACTCATGGTAGCACTCTGCATTTACTTTCAAATATGTATCTAATATTAGATCAACCGCCGCACGAACGTCGGCACTCATGATAAGGTGATGTTTTATCTCATATTTTTGAAACACACCTTTATCAAATTACAAAGGTAAAGTAAAAATGTAGCTTCGTGTGAGACGTATGAAGTCTTGAACTGGAATAAATAAGAGAATATTTAGATAATATACTGTTTTTGTAAGTACGTGACATTTTTAAAATGTGCTTGTTATTCAAAAGTCCTTACTTTCGTCAGCTTTACTGGCTGATTAATAATTGCATAAATATAAGAAAACTACTTACTGACTGCACGGTTGGCCTAGTGGCTTAAGTGGTCGCCTCGCCGCTTCCTACTACGCCAAGTGTCGTGGGTTCAAATCCCACGTAGGACAACACTTTGTGTGATTCACAATTTGTTGTTCTGAGTCTGGGTGTTCTTTGTGTCCGTTTCATGTATGTTTGTAAAGTCCCTCGCGACACAGGAATTTATATTCCTAATGCGGGAGTTGTCTTAAAAAAAAAAAAAATATTAATAAAAAAAACTAATTTTTATAGTCAAGTTTTATTTTGTTTTAACAACTTTATTCACTTATTACAGCGCTCATAGCCGAGTGGCTTCAGGTGATTGAAAACAATCACCGAGGGTAAGGAACGATGGCGTAATCGAAACTAGATGGGTGACCGTTCGTTGCATGATATGTTATGAGCGTTTCGATGATTCGGTCGATCGAAAGCAGTTGTAATGCTTACGGCCCGTTTACGACCTTACCGCTGTGAGCGTAGCTAAGAGCGAAACGCCGAGCGGTAATATCAAAAGTATAAAATATCATCATAGCATCATCATAGCTATGAGCGGCGACTCGTGGCGTGCCTCGTACATTTTTATACTTTTGATATTACCGCTCGGCGTTTCGCTCTTAGCTACGCTCACAGCGGTAAAGTCGTAAACGGGCCGTTAGCCGGAGGCCTTCGGGCGGCAAAAGTTGAATAGTTGAGCTTTTTTAATGTGGTATGGCAATTAAATGCATACTTTTAAACTCCTTTAGCTCCTGTTAATACTAGAAAATATTGCAGTAATATTGTCCTGCGTAATTTGTCCCTTTGTTGTCTTTTACGAAATTCACGAGATGTTTAAGAGTGGTGACTCTTCACTTCACCACACGTACATATATTGATATTACATAAATAGAATTTGTTTTTTATTTGTAAATAAAAAAAACTATAACAACATTTACGCAAACATTTGGTCCGACCCAAGAATCGAATGCAGCAGTCGCATAAGTTTCCATTGCGCCACCAAGGCAGTGTGTTTAATAGTGGACTATTTAAAGCTGTAAATGTCAAGACCGCCAACTTACCCCAGAAAAGCAACACCTCTCTGTTTAAGAATAATTTCAAGAAAACTTTTAATTTAAGCTCACTCATTCAACCATTCTATGAACTCTGACAGCCAGGAACTAGCGTATTCCAGTTGACGTTCCAACGCGTCATGCATTACGCATGAGCTCACTAGGAAACGGTTGGACGGACACTCGTGTGGATGTTTAAATGTATGTGTCGAGAGATAGGATGTCTTGTACGGAAGTGGAGGGTAACGGACGAATAAATATTTCTTATTTTGTAAACCATTAAAATGATATAAACACAGAGCAACATAGATAATTTCAATACAAAACAGTCAGTAATTTAAAAAAGAAATTAATTTAATTTATAGAGTTCATAGGAACTCACACATAAAAACTAAAACAAAAAAAATCGCACACACAAACACTTTAAGTATAACAGTAATAGTGTAATGCATATGCTTATTTGGGCTTGTAATTTGATAGAGGGGAATGTTACTCCATGCCATGTTGCTCTATGGATTTAAAAATAATAATAGTTAATAAATAAACAAATATTTCCAACATCTCAATAATTATTAAGCTTGTATTAAGATGTGATTTCACAGACTTCAATTTGCAAACTTCAGATTGTATTTTGTTTCTACTGCTTGCATATGTGCTGATATGGTATTACTTACCGCCGTACGTACATGGTCATAATTTTGATAAACTCCTAAATATAAATTGAATTAACTGGTGTAGAATAAAATTTATTTTATTCTACTTGAATAACTATTTGTCTCACATAACTTATCCATTACTCATATTAACCCTTAGAATATTTCTAAACTTGTTCTATCTTAACTTTTAATGAATATCCACAGCATAAATAAGCGACGCAACTTTCAATTGTGTCAGACAAATAGAACATAAATATAAAACTTTATTTAACGCTGGGGAACAAGATAATGTCGTGAAGTTATGATGAATTTGTTCATTAAACGTACAACCTAAATAAGCTTCTTCTACGATTTGTTTATATTTTGGGTGAGTACTTAACTTAAAAATACCCAAACAATTCGAGTTTGGAAAAGTTTTAATGTCTTTCGTCGAGAGGGTCGGACGAGTCACTGCGTTTACATATTTCTAAATGAACATGAACCGTTTTTATAATATAGTAGGTATATTATAAATATTGAACATCTTTTCTAGGGATGGGAACATTACTAGCACTTTACTTATAAAGACTGTCGATCAGGAATGGCGTTTTATTATGATCTTATTTTCGCCTAATGATTAATACTATGCTTAGTCACTAATGCACAAACATCTGCAATTTATGCCTAAGTCGTGTGAAGTGGCAAACTTCACGCGCTCACCTTGGACCTCACAAGCGCAAACCACCTAAAGTCTCCTCACTAATAACTGTAGACTAATAACAAAATATGATAAACCGTTTTGGAATACAATGGCTCTACTATTTTATAGTACATCCATCTTGTAATAAAGCCTTGAAAATATCAAAGAAATGATGAAACGTGCGTAATGCTATATTCATACTAATCGTACGTGGACAGAATATTAATGAAGACATAAATTTGTTATTTAATAGCATTTAATGGAGGATACTTGAATAGTATTAGAATTATGTATGACTTAAAGTGTTATTGAAGTTTCCGAGATTGATGATATGTGTTATGTGTAAGACATTCATTGGGGATCAAACAGTTTTATCATGTTGTATGGAAGGTAATTTTAATGTCTGATTTATACTATCAGACATTACATTTATCATATATACTATCAGATAGTATCTACTACCTTTTTAAATTACAGTTCTAAGCTTTCTTTGAATAAGAACATAATTGCTACTGGTTTTTTTTAAGGTTCAAGAGTGCATTTGTTATTGAGAAATATAAGAGGAGATGTTCACCCACTTTTTGGAGGAGTCATTAATTCAATAGTGGACTGCAATAGACTGAATAGATCATTAAAAATAATTTAAATAATTTACAGACTTCTGATCACAGAATGCATATTACAAAACTGTTGTTTCTCGTGATAGTAAGTTTTCAGATACTAGTGCAACTATTGTATATAATTAAGAAAACTAAATGAAAAATTAGTAATCATAAACAAATTATTCTTATTTTGACAACTTTTTAGTCATCAGCATTTACATTACGAAAGCCAATACAAGCATTTTTAAACTGACAAACATTCGTTAACCTTGGAAATACTTTGCCAAGATCAACATGGTAATAATCCTGAATCCACATAAAGTTTACCCACCTTTAATTCTGAGTAAAGTAAGCCCCCAAACCCAAAACAAAGCCGTCACGCCATCACCAACGCATGATTAGAATTGCAATGAGCACGTGTTGTTGCGCGCACGCATAACGGTACACGTTATCGATTCAGTGACATTCGGGTAGATGACACTCTATTGCGTGTTTAGTCGTAATGGGAATGTATCGGTGTGTTTTCCCTAAAAGGTTTTATTTTAAGGCCCTAGGAATATTTTACTTTTTAACTGCATTAGATGAAGTTCTCTTCTTTCATGTTTTGAAACGTTCTCTTTCATTACATTCGTCTCAATCAGTTAAATAAAATAGGTAGATATTTGAAAAAAAAACTCACAACCACATTTTCAAATTACGAAGGATAAAATTGAGATACATAAAGTGTAATGAATTAGGTAGTTTTCTACTATGCGGGATGAGATAAGTCCCGAAAACATCTTCAACCCAAAGTTTCGGTATAATTTATGGTCGCAAACTAATTTCCTTCACAGCATTGCTATTAATATAAAATGATTTAAAATTACAAAGTCCGATAACATCTATATTACATCAAATTAACTACAATTAATGTACAAAATTATGTTGGTCATGTATAAAAACGGACAATGCGTAAGGGTCGGTGCACACGAGCGATTCCAGCCACCATTGTTCGTGATCACCGTTCGGGTAAGTAATTACACGCTTAACTGACAGTTGCGCTAGTCTGTGTTGGTTTAGATAAGGCTGCGGGAGGCAATGTGTATTAATAGCGAAAATGTTACATGCTATTTCTTTTCTTATTCCTAGCCTTATTCTCAATATTATTTGGGGTCGGCTACAGTTTTTCCACGGTGCTTTCCGAGGTACGGGCGTGAATCACCGCTAAACTTCCAAACTCCAGGCTGCTATTAGGAATTTCCTAAGAAAAACCCAAAAACACTTTTTGGCCCGACAAGGGATGTTTTATTCAATTTAATAGAATATATTTTTACTTGTAGAGAGTTGTTGCTTCCTTAAATATGTATCAATACCTCCAGTATAAAGACGTCCTCAAGCATAACGTCCTCCCTTTGGTAAACCAACAAATGCCTTAGGTGATGAAACAATCACCGAGGGTAAGGAACGACTGCGCGGTCAGACCTAGTTTTTTTTTTTTTTTTTTATATTTAAGCCTGCCAAAGTGACTCCACTCTGCCTGATGGAAAGCATGAGTAGAATCCAGGAGTAGGGGTCACCATGCTTATTATGAGGATAGGCAATGTAGCATGGTGACCCTTACCATGGCAGCCTGATTAGATTATTCTGCATCATTCTCCCGGCCTTCGAAGGGCGGGAGAATGATGCAGAATGATTGGGCCTCCGGTCTCACACTCACCAACGAAATACGACAGCAAGAATGCTGTCATTATTAGGATGGTCTTCTGTGTGAGGGTAGTACTGGCCGGGTCGAGCCTGCCCATTCGTGCTGAAATCAGCGTGGCTCTACTACCTTCAACTGATTGTATCATGATATTTTATGAGCTCACGATTCGGATCTGACGTAAAGTAGCCGGTCCCGGTTGTTATCAGTCGTGAAGCTTAGTTAGAGAGCTTCGGACGGCTTCAACACCACAACGTGTCTTGCCAGTCCCCAACCCTAACTCGGCCAGCGTGTTAATGTAAGGCCTTAACCCTCTTCTGAGAGGAGACCCGAGGCCACCTACCGGGTCCAATTGCGAATCTAAACCATTCCCAGATCCCCTTGAACACACACAAAAAATTTCATCAAAATCGGTCCAGTCGTTTGAGAGAAGTTCAGTGACATACACACTCACAGAAGAAATAAATATATAAAGATTCGTTTGAACTATTATAGTTTCGTGCACTTTCTTTATTTTTATTTTTACATTATATTTTTATGTTCATAAATCTCGTACAAAAAATTGCCTATATAAATCGATAGATGTAAATTTGCGAAACGAACCACCGGCGGCATGGTAGTAATAATATTGAACGTATTATAATGTATTGCTTCTTAAAATTATGCTAAACAGTTTTGTATAACTTATATACGTTTCAATTTCAATTAAAACAATTGATGAATCATAAAACCATGTCAGAGTATTACCTCAGCCAGCGCGGCGGCGATAGGAAAGTCATCCATTGTACTAGAATATGCAATCTTACTATTTAACTATGGTACAAGTCATAGAAACGAGCGAACTATGATTATTTACAGTAAAGCTAGTTGGAACATTAAACCGTAAAATATTACATAACACCGAATAAACACATTCGAATATGTTTATTTTAGTATAAAAAATTGAAAAGTCGTTTCCTGTGATCATATCAAACGAAATTATTTGCAAAGATGGCGAAAGTAATTGGTTTTAGTAAAATGGTGATAGTTTGCACTTATAGCAATCATTGATAATGTTTTAGGATAAAAATTGTTTTTGCTTGCACTCGTAATATCGTACGTGGTGACGCCATCTCTGTAATGTATCGATAATTAATTTACAAGGTGTTGAGCTTTCTCCCATCCACTACCGCGACATTGATCGTGTACATAACTAGACTACAGGTGGCGCTTATTTTTAGTGTGTGAAAACCTATGGTCTGGGTAAAACAGTTACGTTCAACTCACCGCCTAAGCTTGATGTTTTTGCATCGCTCGTAAAGCATCAGCTTTGAACTTATTAAAACGGACGATATAACCCGTGGTTATAAGTCTTTACGCCGCGCTCGACAAGAAGTATCGTCTTTAAAAATATTGAACAAACGGAACGTCCCACAAAGCAGCTCACCATCGCCAGGATAGAATTGCTGACGTGACCGGGGGCCCCTGGAGAAGATCCATCTTCATCGTCGACCTATCTTCATACACATCGAGGTAGGTGCACGATCATATCCGAACCGCCCCTGCCCCTGGCGAAACACCTAGTTTGTTTGGTATTCATTAAACTTAAAACCGCTTTATTGGCGATACCAGTACGAGTCAATATCTAAGCCTTGGACTGACATACAAGGATATTGAAAGTAAATATAATTATAATATGGTTTGGAATATTTAGAAGGGAAGAAGCCCCTTAGCATACATAATAAAAGAGAACACGTTTACATAAGAAAGGTTTCATATCGTTATAACTGAACTAAAAACTACACAGACTGAAAATAAAACCTCATTTATCGCTTTATTAAATAATCGGAATATCTCTCTGTTAACTAGTCTGAAATGTATCTATAAGTTTATCATTTAGACCAATTCCGTAATGATATTTTGATTGATTCATAATTTATGCTAACGTTCTTATAAGAGAATTAAATCTGCTGATGAACTTAATATGTTTCTCTTCAAAATAGTTTTAATGCATGTCGGTACTGAGGTATATCGTTCCTTGAATTAAGTTATATGTTTAACTAGTAGGAACTATGATTTACCATCATTATTTAGAAAATGATTTTTTGGCAACTAGGTTGTAGTCTTCAGTGAGCTTTAATTCGCAAAAAGATTTGCAAAGAACTGTTAGAAATTCTAAAAGCATGGTTTGCGAAAACATATAGTTTCGGGCTTAAAATAACAAAGGCATATATTAATTTATAACAGAATTGTCAAGCAATCTTCTGTAACTAGGAAACATTTGTTAAATAGAAAAGAGAAAAAAAATTAGTCATCCCAAAAAAAATAACCTAAATTTAGATCCACTTCTGTAGACACTGGTCTTCATGTATTTATGCATAGTGTGTAGTTTAGTTAAGAATGAATTAAATAAGCAAACAGACTCACTTTCGATATTATTTTATTTACTTAACAAATCTTAAAAACAAATTTTGATTAATGATATTTTTTTTTATTCATAATAAAGTTCTACTAATATTCGTTCCCATAACAGTAAATATCATCCCATCTTAATCGAATAATTATTATAATACGAAACAATAGTATCTCGTTAACAATCTCATTTATCTCGTAATAAATAGGTGGAAACATAGAGAACACATGTGCTCTATCACCAGAGACTATCGCCAGCTAATGTGATCCAATCAATCAGACAGATCAAACACGTTCTATTGTTTCTTGTTGCCAGTCAGCAAACAATCCCGTTGAATGGATGATCACTTATGAGCCGCTTTTTGGCGTTGCTATAGAGGAATTCAAGAGCAGTGACTTCGACAACTATTGGCTTTGATAAATTCCGTTCCATATGAGAGGTTTACCGCCATAAGAGCTGGCAACCGGACAGATAGTGACTGGTCCTACCATCAATTGAACCTGATGAGTCATAGACACCTGATACTTATGAGTTACGCAAGGTAATAAGCCACGCTGATTTCAGAATTTCATCATTAATACCCTCTCACGGAAGACCAATCTAAAATGAGAGCGTTCGTTAAGCATCTCAGTAGTCCATTATAGTGTGAGTGCCATATGCATTGTCTGTATTTGCAATGAGTATGGTGATCAGAACTCTGTGATTCTAGTCATGCTCTCTATCAGGTAGAGTAGAGTCAATTTAGTTGGCATTTAAATAAGTCAAAAATGCTGTGTCAGGTTTTCATTTCTTTCTACCAGGCATTAAGACATTAAGGGAGAATATTATGCTCCGAAATACTCAGTCACTCGGCAAAGAGTAACGAAAAAATTGTTTATAGCTGGTTTTCTGTTAAATCCCAGTCAGGTTGGCTCACTTACGTCCCTTGCATGGCTCTCCCACGGGAAGAAATTTATTTGGGTTTGGAATTACTTCTAATTCTCTGTGCTGGAAAAAGGTGTTAATCCTTTTTCCAGCACAGAGAATTGTCATTCAAAGGGATAATGTTACCAGTCTTTTGAGAATACGGATAAATTTCTTAACGATTGTATCCAATTATTGTAAATATTCTTTAAGTTAATTACTCTTATTCTAAACAAAATCTTTAATGTGTTGATTAACCAAGCTTTTGGTCAGAAACACGAATAATTTTAACACGCACACTGATATTTACCGATTTGTTAATTAAATTTCTAAATGTAAGGACAAATACACATATTTATTTTTTAAACCTTCCTGCCAATGAATCACAAGAAGTTAATGCTTTTTATATAATAACTAGTTTTTGTCCGCGGCTTCGCCTACGTTTTATTCTGATGTATAACTTCGATTGTCTTTTTCAACACATGCCAAAATTTCTGTTTCCTACGCCCAGTAGTTTCGGCTGTGCATTATCTGTCAGTCAGTCAGTAATATTATAATAAATATATGTTTATGCAAATTTAAATAATGATCTAGTCACTGTCATAAGTTAATGATCAACTTTTACTTTTCGCAAGGTTTCTTTATTCAGTAGATATTATCTAAGTAATATATTACCTACACGATTGTTTTCGATTATAATTAAGGTATCATATATATTATATACATATTTTTTATATACATACATTATATTATATACATATATATTAGCTGCCAAAATGACTCTGCCCCGCCCGATGGAAAGCATGAACAGAATCCAGAAGTGGAGGCCAGCACGGTGGCTTCCGAGACCAGCACGTGTTGTCCTGTATAGGAATTAGTATCGGCTGTGCAATAAACTCTGATAATCATGTTACAATATCAAATTGGAACTATCTTATTACACATAACTGATTCCTAATTTTTTTGAGAGTGCAGTTTTAAACAATACATGCACAGAATTAATATCCACATGCAATTTGCCTAGTCTTAAAATCCCTTATATTAACACTTTTAACATTGAAAACTTATCAAATATTATACTGTTACAGCGAGTTCTTGAAATATTTTTTTTACTCTCTTGTCCTTGTCCCTTACTAGGTTTTGAAATTGTGTAGCCGATATGTTTTCATGACCAGTGTGCAATGTAACAATAATTTAACAATTTTATCTTGCCTTTGATTATTTATAGCGAACCACTGTGCGTTCCCACTGTGCGGATCAGGGGGGTTTATTGTAGTAATGGGAAAAATAAAAACTACCGATAAATTCATCTGACCCTGAACTTTATTAACCCTTTTACTTTTTGAAATTACTATGAGATCGTTGTCCTTAAGATTGGACAGATTGCTAGTGTTTTTTTATTTTAATTCAAAAAGCAAAATGTATGTAGTTGTTAATCTTTGTAGTTGAGTGATATATTATATCAGATTAAAAACTTTTTATTTTAAATCGTTCAATATTTTTTTACATAGATAGGTGGTTTTCCTTCGCATGTTGCTCTGATTTACTTTGAATCTAGATTACTATAATTGACGGAACTGTAACTGAAAAAAATAAAAAGTACAATTAATTCAGTTCAGTTTTTAAGATGAACCCAAAAACATACAGAACAAAACAAAAGGTTATGTTTTCGATAACTTATCATAGCGACACTATCCCCTCACTATGTGTTTGGTCTTCGCGTGTAAATTCTGATATCATCTATTTATAACTGACTCGCTCGCAGCCATACATCACAAATGAATGAACACTCTTGTTTCTCCGCGTTACTTCATATTTATTACAACCGAAGGTACCAGATGCAAAATGATGAAAAGTGATTACAACTAATAAAATTATTAAAAATATGAGATTTGTACACCGTATTACAGATTAAAAAAGGACTTAAACGTAAATAACATGTATTTAATCATACACATACTAACGTCAGCATAAAATCCAAGAACAAACTTAGATTTTTCAAGTTAGTGCTCGGTTACACTCCTCAAGGAAAATACATGCCAAATTTCAGCTTCCTGCTTCAAGTAGTTTTGGCTGTGCGTTATCTATGTATTGATGTACAAGGGAGGTTCGAGATTACATTATTTTTCATATTTTAATTATTCAAAAATATTATTTATACTCCCGATTGTCAGCTCTTCGTGGAACTTGTTAAAATACATTCTTGAAATTAAAATCACTTCTACTTTTACGCCACAATTTAATTAGTTTAAATGCCACTTTCAAAGGTTAAAATGCCACAGGGCGAAACCGGTTAGGTTATAATATTTAAGTACAAGTGAGTTTAATTTCAAGAATGTAATTTCTCAAGAGATCTACTTTTAATTTTGCGTACACATTGTCAAGGGTAAAAAGGAAACAGGGCAGTTGAGCAGTAAAATAAAAGCAGCCAAGTGCGAGTCGGACTCGCCCATGAAGGGTTCCGTATCAGCAAGTAACATCATATAAAAGTTCTTGTAGTTCGTTGTAACTTTAATCGATGTTTTTATACTAGTGTATTGACTGGATGAAAGGTAAATTGCGTGTAACGATTTATGACGTATTAAAAAAAAACTACTCACTAGATCTTGTTCAAACCAATTTTCGTTGGTAGTTTACATGGTAATATATAACATATATTTTTTCTAGTTTTATCACTCTCTTATTTTAGAAGTTAGAGGGGGGGGGACACACATTTTTCCACTTTGGAAGTGTCTCTCGCGCAAACTATTCAGTTTAGAAAAAAATGATATTAGAAACCTCAACATCATTTTTGAACACTTATCCATAGATACCCCACACGAATAGGTTTGATGAAAAAAAAAATTTTGAGTTTCAGTTCCAAGTATGGGGACCCCCAAAATGTATCGTTTTTTTTCTAAATTTTTGTAAAAATCTTAATGCGGTTCACAGAATACATCGACTGACCAAATTTCAACAGTATAGCTCTTATAGTTTCGGAAATAATTGGCTGTGACATACGGACGGACAGACAGACAGACAGAATTGACGAATCTATAAGGGTTCCGTTTTTTGCCATTTGGCTACGGAACCCTAAAAAGTTTTAATTTTCTACAAAAGGAAAATAGCTTTTACGTCAGCGTAAATCATGACATTTAGAAACAAATTTTGTATTTCTTTTTATTTATTTTAAAGCCTGCTAAAGTGATGTACTCTACATAATGGGAAGTATGGGTAGATTCCAAGTAATTCAATTAATTTGAATGGTTTTTTTCTTATATTAGAAGTTCTGTCTGTGTTAAAAATAGGTGTTCTATGACTGCCTTGTTGGTCTACTGGTTAGCTTATGCGGCTGTTGATCAAGAGGTCTCTTGTTCGATTCCCGGGTCGCCTAAATATTTGTGTGATCCACAAATATTTGTTTCGGAGTCTGGGTGTTTTCTATGTATAATATGTGTATTTACAAAAAAAAGTATGTTTATGTATTTATATCAGTTGTTTAGTACCCATAATATAATCTGCTTAGTTTGGGACTAGATGATGTGTGTAAGATGTCCGAAATATTTTTTTATTTATATTTATTCTAGTTTACTGTAACACTTTTAAAATTTGAAAATTGACCAATTATGGTTAAATTTATTTATTACTAGAAAGTTCTAAGTATCAACAGAGAAATATACTTTAAGTCATACTATTGTGGACCATTGTACTATTTCACGTACAATGGTCCACTTAAAGGACTAAGTGCGGAAACCACCCACATAACATAGAACATACTATTCAGAACACAAAATATGGTGGACAAAAGACATGAAAAAAAATATACCTGAGGTATATTAATTCCACATCTCACAAATTTACTGCACAATGAATTCAATTTAACAAGATCAATTCAAGTTAATCAAACCCATCCGTTTCCGTAGATCTCAAAATTTACAATACTTAACAAAGAGTATGTAAACTTTCATTTCGTCCCTCATCAAAAATTAGTTGCATCATAAACATCAATTAAAAGTAATGAAGTCAACCCACATTGTCGAGGAAGTTATAATTAACAGTTGCACCCTTTTCAATGAACGGAGTCATGTGAGGATTAAACTGAATCATTTATCATTTCGAATAATTGAAAGTGTGTAAAATGATTACTGTTCTTCTATGACAATCTTTCTTGATTTTTGAAAGAATATTATTGATATAGTAACTGCCTCGTTGGTCTAGTGGTTAGCGTATGCGACTGCTAATCAAGAGGTCTCGGGTTCAAATCCAGGGTCGGGCCAAAAAGTGTTTTTGGGTTTTTCTTAGGAAATTCCTAATAGCAGTCCGGAGTTTGGAAGTTTGGCGGTGATTCACGCCCTTGCCTTGGAGGGCACGTTAAGCCGTCGGTCCCGGTTGTCATGAACATCTATGGCAATCGTTACTGGGAAGTCAGTTCCTTCAAATATACTGACAACTAGTTCAACCTTCGAATTTCAGTTCTCCCTTAGGGTTGCGGAGGTCCGATGCCAGTCGCTCCGTGGAAAAACTGAAATTCAGGTAAAACCGGTTGAACTAGTAGCCGATCCCAAATAAACCTGGGAATAAAGGCTCGGAAGATGAATGCGAAGCCGCGGGCGGAAAGCTAGTATCATATATTTATGACCAAAAAAATTATATCAGTTTAAATAATCACCGAAATAATTGGTATCAACGCGTGGAGTCGTAGCTAAAAGTTAGTCCGTAATATATGTGTCCCTGCTAATATAAAGTAATTACTAGGAATAAACATTAAAACATTCATATACAGCTAACTCCAATCAAGCTGTAAACCAACAAGGCGGAGATCGTTTAGAATGCCGACGCGAATTAACGGGTAATAATCGCTTGGGTATCTTCCGGTATTATGAAACTTGGAATAAACCAATGCCTGTAATTAACTTATGCGCTGGAAAAACTTTTATAGACACTCATTTTTATATGTATTCTTCTAGTGTTAAAAGGTTCTAATGAACTTACTAAATTGCATACCACTCTGATCGATTTTGACAATTTGTAAGTATGGATCTATAGGTGTTTTTTACTCTTTCACGCAAATACCAGTAAACGGACTTACAGCTTAAACATCAGAATGGTACATAGGCTATTTACAGCCATATCTGACATGAAATTGGGCAGAGTCACAACCCATGGGCAATAGCTGGTCATTATTATACTATCTGTTACTATATCCATTTTATAATAAATATAGCGACAAGTTAGAGATGGTTCAGCGCAGGTTTATAAAATTCACTAATTTCAAATGTTTTCATACCTGGGCTTCATACAACACTTTGTTAAATAAATTCTCATTAACTACCCTCAATTTTCGTAGAGTTTACATCGATCAAATATTTCTATTTAATATTTGTCACAATAAATTTGACTGTAATGAACAAAAACCAAGTATATAAACCAAGTTTATATTCGCATACCTAGTAGCTCTCTAAGAATTCGAAACACACACAAACAAAATCTATTTGCTCCTAAATTGAGTAGAACTAATGCCACAGAATACATAATAGTACCAGCACAGAAGACTCACTCCGAAAAGTAAATTAAAGTTATAGATACCCTCGGTGACAAAAGATTAAGTTCAATTCAGATCGCACAGCGCCGAATCACTACGATTATATTTACCTACGATTGCGTCTCTTTCTATCGTGTAACTCTGAACTGTTCTGACGATGTCTGTTCGACCGGCGTGTCTGACCCGGCAGGCAGCCGGCCGACTATACCTAAACTGCGGAGTGACACCCCCCTGCTAATGCTGGAGAACGAGCTCCCATAAGAAGAATAATGAAATCCTATAATGATAATTTCACTGACATAGATATATTTCATTTGTCTATCTCGCGGTTTAAAAATTGTGTCTTAAAACATTACCAGCATGTCACTTAATTTCTGATTTCTCCCTATCTTCTTATTTGCTGTTGCTCTATGTTCTGGCATTTTTGTTATTTCTGTTTTATATAATTCAGTACTTTACCATTTAGTACCTACTTTAAATATTATTTTGTGGATAACGGTGCTGATTGCGTTATTATTTAAGAGAACCTCTTAGAAATAAGACTTTATGTAATTCATTATTGCGCAATTGTTTGTTGTCCTGAATAAAATAAAATAAAATAAAATAAAAAAATCTGATGATCTCGTTAATCTGCTTTTATAATAAAGTGATAATTTGACAGTAAGTAAAAATGATGAGTTGCTCAAAAAAGCTGAGTGTACTGCCGAGTGCTTTTTCCCTGGAATTAGGGAGAGGAAGTGAAATTTCAGGTACCGATAAAGTGAAACTCTCTTCCTATGAAAAGAAACAAAAGTATTACTTAGCAGTAGATTTATTTGAGGCCGTAGTGTTACAAGGGTCAATTTGTACCATAATTATAAGCTGAAGCATGATTCTCTATCGCTTCAAATATTATGTAATGAAAGGTAAAAATAAGTAAGAAATTAACTTTGAGATTCCTTATAATACAAAGTTCACGTAATTTATTTTATATTTCAAACGATAAATAAAACTCTGTATCAAAAGATTGAGTTCCATTTTACATAGAAGTAAGCTACATTCTACGGATTCATCAAAACT
Source organism: Phragmatobia fuliginosa (assembly GCA_932526445.1). Classification (NCBI taxonomy): domain Eukaryota; kingdom Metazoa; phylum Arthropoda; class Insecta; order Lepidoptera; family Erebidae; genus Phragmatobia; species Phragmatobia fuliginosa. The sequence goes on along the minus strand of OW052078.1, from coordinate 13,298,050 downwards.
TCAAAGCTTGAAACGCAATCGGAATAGCGATTAAAAATCAATCGTGCATACAATTCTAGTGATGCGTACGCATCTTATCGAGAACTCACGGTAGCTAACAACTCGATTGTCAACCGATTTGCCGCAGGCGATAAAATTCTCACACTCTATTGGGTTAAACGGGCGAACGTTTCACTAATGTTTGCGGTGAAATTGATTGAGAAAGGTACTTTTACAATTGACAGCGCCTGTGGTTAAATCAACATACCATTGATGGTATGAAAGTGATATGTACAGCATTCTGCGCAGTCTACCAATCGATTATTGGTTTCGGAAATCCATTGCCTTGTTTAATTTTATAGCGGAAAATACGTTCCTGTTGCAATGTAATGATTAGATCCAGTTATTTGTTGAGAATGTCTTATTTATCGTTGGTTTCACTTTTATTATATGTCGTTCTAGTACATGTATAACTTCCTGAATGTACTTGTTCAAAACCACTCTTTGACATTTAATTGGATGAAGTTACAATTTAATAGCAGAATCTGTTATGTGATTATGAAAGTAAAGTTTTCCAGTCAAACGGATTTTGGGTTGTGCATTTATAATTGCAACTATGGAGGAACGGGTGTCGTGTTCCTCCAACACAAATCAAATCAAATCAAATCAAAACCATTTTATTTCAAATAAACCATACAACGGCACTTTTGAAACGTCAAGTAGTCAGTCAGTAGTCAGTCGTGAAGCTAATCGTCTGTTCCAAGCTGTTCCAAGCTAATCCAAAGGGAGGATCCTCCGACAGGGAGAGGTGATCGTGCCTGTAGCCCAACGGTTGATGTTGGGATGTTGTTTAAATGCTAATCGGTGCGAGAATTTCTCTTTCGCGATTCAGGATTAGTAGTTACTCCGTATAGATCATTCCGTGTTTTCTTGGTAGTTCAGTGTTTCTTCGCTAGAAGGCGCTGTTGTATGTTTACGTCGCGCTGTATGTGGAGGTCGCCACACAACTGTGTCATATCCCTATATCTGTGCTTTATACTATATCCATATATCTGTGCTTTGTACCGTGCTATAGAAAAAGCTGTTTTTCAATAAAAAGAAAAACAATAACACAGGTCAGATGGAGTGACGATTTGCGCAAGATGACTGGCGACAGTTGGATGGGAGAAGCCGAGAATCGATTTAAGATGGGTGCTAATGCAGAGACATGCATCCAGATATGAACTGCAATAAGTTAATGCTGAAGCTTTGAAATATTTGAGTTTAACTTATTCAAATGAAAATTCCCACGACTTTCATATAAACAACTATAAAATGTAGTTTCATTGTAATGTATTTCATTTGCCGATAACATAATTTTCATAGCTTTAACCTTGATATCCTTTCTCACGACCCCATCGCTTAAACAATACGTAAATGAAAAATTTATTACATGCCTCTGATTTTATATTACAACCGTTTCAAATTACTATTGCTTGTACCATATTAAAATAAATATATTGCGATCAATTCTCAGAAAGCGACTTATAAGTCTTCGATTTTTTTATGTTTGTCTAATTTATGTACCCCTCTGACGTGCCATTTAGAAATTCATATATATAGGTATTCTACATTATGTTTACTTGATTTCATATGTTTGGTGTTTTTTACATATACTACAAAATCAATTACATTTACTCATACTGATTTTTCCTCATTAACATTTGAACTATAATACCTGAATAAAAAATTGCAGACAAATGACACACAATATCATATAGTATCAAACTGAGCAGAGCTTTTATTATGGGTAAAAGACAATGACTGATAGAAATACATGTATATTTTTTTGTAAAAACAATTAAATATAGAAAACACCCAAACTCCGAAACAAATATTTGCAGATCATACAAGCATTTGGTCTGAACCGAGAATCAAACCTTTGATCAGCAACTGCATACGCTAACCACTAGACCATATTTTGACGTAGACATCGTGCGAGGTATGGTGGTGGTAAGGACGCAAGGCACGTGCAGTTGAAATGTACAACACTAGTAGTTGCAAGCGTTGGTTGCGACGTCGATACTGTGTGACCTGTCTACGCCTGTTGTTTCACTTTGCATGTATACCTATGTGAATAGTCTATTCTGCAAGTTTGACAACTATTTGTTATTTATGAATTATATAATGAGGATAAATAAATATTTGAGAGATATTTGTCCCGCATAATATTAATATTGCGGAACATTTTTCAAGAGACCTGAACACAGAAACCGTAAATTCATTTTGCGGTCTACCATTCAATCGGGAACAAGTTTCTAGAACATACGTTAGAAAACACATTGAATTCAAATTGGCCATATGTAAATACATCGTATTTGAATAGAAAATGTTTAGTAATGTCTATTGATTTGTCAATGACGATTTGTGTTTAGTCTGGTACTTAAAACTAGCTTAAGTAATTATGGTTATGTAAACTTATCGGTATATATAAGTATGTTTATGCATGTTTCTAATTATATTTACTAACAAATAGTTTCTTCAAAACTCAACGCACAATCAACTACTACTGCTAAGGTTGCCTGGAAGAGATTGCCTTTTTCAATAAGGCCGCCTTTGTACACTATTGTAACTTTGTACACTGTTTTAAATAACCCTATTGTAACTCTGTAACAAGGTGTGAAAATAAAGAGTTTTCTATTCTATTCTACTACTGTTCCTTCGAAATATTTTGATTCATACAAAGGTTGCATGGAAGATATTGCTTCAGTCAATAAGACCGCTATTTGAATACTACATAATTTTTAATTTAGTATGCAAATAAAAGATTTTCTATGTATCTATATATGCAGATAAAACAGAAAGGATTATATGACTAACAATACCAGTAAGATGTAGATTCAAACTGCATTCTCTAGCGTTTGTATCATGCTGTGCAAAGCTCAGAGAAATTTTTCAGACTAGTACCTACCATAGACTTCAGATCTAGGTATGTTGAAATATTTGCTTAGAAACAATAATATATTATATCTGAAAGATGGAAGATGGAGCGAAGATATAAGTTCCTCTTTTAGACTTAAGTAGGAAATTTAAAAGGACTTCAAATTTAAAGCGACTAACGAACAATTGAATGTAACTTTGTTGTCTGGATTACTGACGTCATTAGAACAATGGCTTACAATGTTTCTAGAATGAACGAAGATGATAAAGTTATCATCATAATAAATATCATTTTTATGAAAGCTACATAATTGTCCGTGTCTTTGTTCCCCTTTGAAACTATGTTCTGCAATTCTTGTCAAAAGTATGTTTATTTTTTTTTAGTATATTTGATAATATTGGTTGACTAGTTGGTTAGCGTACGCGACTGCTAATCAAGAGGTCTCGGGTTCAAATCCCGGGTCGGGCCAAAAAAGTGTTTTAGGGCTTTTCTTAGGAAATTCCTAATAGCAGCTCGGAGTTTGGAAGTTTGGCGGTGATTCACGCCCGTGCCTCGGAGAGCACGTAAAGCCGTTGGTCCCGGTTGTCATGAACATCTATGGCAATCGTTATTGGGAAGTCAGTGCCCTCAAATATACTGACAACATGTTCAAACTTCGAATTTCAGTTTTCCCTCAGGGTTGCAAAGGAACGTTCCACTTAAAAACTGAAATTCAGGTAAAACCGGTTGAACTAGGAGCCGACCACAAATAAACTTGGGAATAAAGGCTCGGAAGATGAGTATGTTCGATAATATAACTAAGCACATCTATATAAATAAATAAAATTGGAGTATCTGTATGTAATATCAAACAGTTTTATAATAAATGCATATCAAAGTATACACTAACATCTAAGAGGCAATTTTTTAAATTTTTTGTCTGTCTGTTTGTTCCGGATAATCTCTGGAATGACTGGACCAAATTTAACGGGACTCTCTCTAGCAGAAAGCTGATGGCCTAAGGTGTCACTTAGGCTAAGTTGTGTAGACTAACTTTGCTTCGCGGCGTAACTCGCGATTTACAACAACATCCGCGGATAACAGACAAACTTACATTGGCATTTATAATATTAGCTAGCCCAATTCCAAATACAAGCTAATAACCATATTTGTAAGTATAATTAATAATTAATACGTTGATTAGTTATCTGATAGAATACAAAATATTCAAAATATCACGTGCCACAGCTGACAATTGACATGTTCGCACGAACGACACTCGATAGAGATCTAGAATCGGAACTCGATGGTATCGACTCGAATAGACACGACGCTAGTGAAACTCTGTCGCGTCGATGCTATCGAATCCCCTTTGTTGTGTTTCGATGATCGATATTGTTTTAGTTACGATTGTGTTGTGCTTTTGTAAGTTTTTAAATCTGAGATAGCACTGAAGGTCTTCAACGCCATCTTGCCAAGATAACCACATACTTATTGAAAGTAAATTGCACTAAATTCGACGTCTTGAAGTTCACCGACCATCAGTTTATTTTCGAAATTTGGTGGTTTGGTTTTTTGTAAAGTATTAAGAATATTACTTGTTCCTAGTATGTATCTAAATCTCTACAAAAGATGATCGTGAAAATTACAGTAGGATCCTGTATAATCATGAACTATTTATATCTAACCTAATATATTTAAACAATCTCGACACCATGTTAAGAAACTGTAAAAATAATTGGTGAATTAAATTGACTGGCTTGGTCATGGTGTGACGGAAATCGTTAGAGAGAGACTGTAGAATATTTCATTTAAATTACGCAGAATATCTATAAAAAAAAAGACTTACGACACCAGCAATCTCACAGGTTGAACACTTTAAATATCTTTACATACCTGAAACAAAATAACATCGGTTAAAATCATCATCTTCCTAGCCAAAGATGTCCGAAATATTTATATTTATTATTATTCCCAATATAATTCTGGGTCGGCTACTAGTTCAACCGGTTTTACTTGAATATCAGTTTTTCCACGGAGCGACTGGCATCGGACCTCCGCAACCCTAAGGGAGAACTGAACTTCGAAGGTTGAACTAGTTGTCAGTAAATTTGAGGGCACTGACTTCCCAGTAACGATTGCCATAGATGTGCATGACAACTGGGACTGACGGCTTTACGGGCTTTCCGAGGCACGGGCGTGAATTACCGCCAAACTTCCAAACTGTGGGCTGCTATTAGGAATTTCCTAAGAACAACCCAAAATCACTTTTTGGCTCGACCCGGGATTTGAACCTGAGACATTTTGATTAGCAGTCGCATACGCTATCCACTAGACCAACGAGGCAAAATTATTTTAAATCCCAAAATTATTTTAAATCATTCCGTATCATACTTAACTAGTAAACAAGCATCGTGCCCGAACATGCATCACCTTACATATTTGAGATCGCGCAGGAATTTAAAAATTATCTACTATCTAGAGATCATATCAACCGCATAATTTCACGTTTCGCCGACCACCTTTGACCTCAATCACACTTTTACCTTTTAGCATCTAACAACAGTGGTGGAAAACAAAGGGCTTGGTAAACGTACACGTTCGAATACCTCAAACACTAGCTAAATTTGCCTTATCTGCATCACTTCGTATCGTCGGTAAGTAAAAGTTGATCGCTATCACGTCACGATGATTTGTGGGTACATGTGAACACACCATTAGTTTAATGTTCTTTTTCTTGTTGTGAATATTTTGCACTTATAAGTGATATATCAATGTTGTCGAATTGACATGTAACAGAGCAAAGCTTCAATTTCGATTGTAAATATCATAGAATAAAAGAATGTTAGTTTTATTACGTAAGTACTATCGCTTGGTACCTTTGTTGTTTAACTCGACTTTTTAAAAGAATAGTAGCCGTCAGAAATACTGAACATGAATTTCATTATGGTATCAAACTGACAGTATTTATTCCTGATTTGTATGCATGCACGTTGAGCTACCAACGTTCAATAGTGAATGCGTTTTTAAATGCCTTATTCATGTCATGAGATCGATGGACTTGACTCTCCAAGTTTGCATTTAAAAAATGTAAATGTTCTGTAATCGAGATTGAAGCCTTATATTGCGTTAACATTTATTGATATATGTTTATACTATGTATTATTTAAGGGATAAAACAAAACGTACCTATTTTAAAAACAAGCTCGCTATCGTGGGCAAATAGAAGTTTTATTAAAAGTTGTGCGCAGTTGTGTAAACAGAATATTCAGTTTGAACTTTCAATGATAATATTATATTTTACCTCAAAAGCAATTGACAAATATCTATTTTACTAAGCTTATAAATTTCATAGTAAAATATTTACACACGTCAAAAAACAAGACGGACAATAAAGCACCTCAAAGAAGCAAATGTTACTACGTCTCCTGAGATGCTTGAGTCATGATCTCACTTGGCAGGGAACATCAACTAGCTTCTAACACCTTTATGATTATTTTGCATATTAGATGAACAGAACTCTTACTACTATTTGTATAATAGTTAGATCTTAATATAAACTGCTTATTATAAACTAATTCGTATAAAACAGAGAGATAATCCAGTTTTTTTTAACTTTGACAAAATCCAGAGAAAAGAGTATTTTGATATTTTACCTCAAAGCCTTTTAGAATTACGCCTTAAACTAACATTAACTATCTACCCTATCTTCAGACATGTCTGCATCAACCAGATCTCACGATCTCGGATGCTATCTGCGGTATCTCACCATCGTTAGTTGCAGTTGATCGCAATCTCGTCGCGTGTGGATGATTTGTGGCTGTCTATGAGCATGCCATTACTGACCGACTACTTTATGGGGTACGATACTTGGTTAATAGTGGAACTATGACTTCTGTTTTGCTAACATTAAAATTAATTTTGAAGGCCATTTTCTTAGGTATTTCTTTCTTGGGATAACATTAATTAATTCATGACACAAATTAAAGCATAGATATATTTCGGCCGTCAGATGTCGGGATAATGACACAGAATGATAGGGCCTACGGTTTCACACTTACTAAAACGACAGCACGAATCCTATCATTTTAGGTTGGTCTACTGTGTGAGGGTAGTACTGCCCGCGTCGTGCTGAAATTAGCATGGGTCTACTATCAGAACTGTGTTTACCGTTTTAGAGGTACAACAACAATCATTTACATAGAAACCCAAACAACAGATTACATAGAAACCCTCTTATTTATTAAAGCAATGGAAAATACATTTCAAATAATCATTGACCACATCAAATATTACGGAAACCTTTTATTTATTAAAAAATGAACTCCTGTTCTAAGAATAGTTCTTTGTCGCGGGGGACTTTACAAACATACATAAAATTGACAGAAAATACATACCCATACTCCAAAACAAAACTTATATATCACACAAAATATAGCTAAGTTTATACAAAGGTTTGTGTAATAAACTTGATGATTCTAATACAGATAGAAATATTCAAGGAAACCTCATAGAACATTCACCTTATTTTATAACACCAGTTTCACATAAAATACATACCGCGAACTGTTTGTTTCATTGTTTGTCTAGAAACAGCGGGCATAAACAATATACTGAACATTATTCTAAACATATTCTAATGTAACGACTCAAGGGTCGATGTAAGACAATTTTGCTTCTCGATATCTTATGGTACCGATAAAGGTACAGCACTAGACACATGTAATAATTTGTTTCATGAACTTTATCACGAAGAAAAAGACATGTAAAAATTTGCTAACGTAGAAATGAAATGAACTACAAATAATTTATTTCGGTAATTATTTATTTTAAAGATTCACTTTATATACTGTTCTGCATTTGAAAACCGGTATTGTATTTATATAACCGAAATGTGTACTGTTTAAAAAAATATTACTACCTTGTTGAGCTAGTGGTAAGGGTATGCGGCTGCTGATCAAGAGGTCTCGAGCTCGATTACCGGGTCGGACCAAATGTTTGTATGATCCGCAAGTATTTGTTTCGGAGTCTGGTGTTTTTTATGTATAATATGTATGTACATATTTACAAAAAAAATATGTTTATGTATTTATATCAGTTGTTTAGTACCCATAATACAAGCTCTCCTTTGTTTGGGACTAGATGGCGTTGTGTGTAAGATGTCCAAAGCATTTATTTATTAAAAATATCGATAAATCGTTTCACATCTCGTTTTTCGATACCGCCAAAGTTCAATCGAGTTACTGTCATCGGTACGCGATAATGTCACCTAGTTCACCGATAGTTTTACTCGATACAGAAGTAAGGTGAAAACTGATGACGTGATAAAATTATAAGACTAGTCTACACTAGTTTATTTGTTGGTTATTGCGAAACGATAGTGTAAACTATGTTAGAACTTCGTCCCGTGTTGCGATGTCTATACATGTTACAAAGAATTGAGAACTTGTTGCAATCCTTTATTTTATTTGTACGAAGTTTAATGGAATAACTATTGCGATAAAATATAGCTGTATCCGTAAAGACCTAGATACTAAAAATAAATTCATATTGATTTCCATTCTAATATTTTTAATTCGAAAGCCACTATGTCCGTTTGTTACGTTATCATGGCTGAACCAATAAATCGATTTGACTGTTTTTTTCGATACAGATAAATCCAATCGTGTAAAAGGACACAGGCAACTTCTTGACACGATTACCGGCTGGAGCTGAAAAGTTAGTATGGAAATAAAAACTATAAGTATAAGGGAAATGGATAGCGAGACAACCAATACTATAAATATATATATAGTAGTGGTGGTCTCACTATTCATTATATATATACTATTAGATACACAACTGCGCAATGTTGATCTATGAACATAGATTTTTATTAAAAGGAGGATGTCCGTTGCCAAATTCTTGGGCCTTGTGAGAATCATTCAAGCAAACAAAGCCACACCATTTATTTGTATTTATTTCAAATTAGTAAACCTGGTACTACTATAAGTATAAGTGCAAACAAATTTCACACAAACACGGATGTTATTTCATCTAGATGCGGTCCGCTTGACAATAGAAGTTTGTTTGATATATGTCTGTGCTTTCCATGAGATGACGTACTACAGAACTTAGTCATTCTAATAGCAATGCTGCTATTGTTAGGCCTAGAATAAACCTACCTTATTAGTACACACTTGAAGTTTAAAATACATTGTATTTTTAACCGACTTCAAAAAAAAGGAGGAGGTTCTCAATTCGTCGGATTTTTTTTTTTTTTTTTTTTTTTTTTTTTTTTTATGTATGTTCAGCGATAATTTCGTCGTTTATGAACCGATTTCAAAAATTCTTTTTGCATTGGAATGGGCGTAGCTTACAGGTGGTCCCATTGTCACCATATCGAGATCTGATGATGGGATCCCAAGGAAATCAAGGGAACTCCTCAAATATCATAGGTACAATGTCGCGAATTGGATACTTGGAATAGTTATTCATTGAAGTCGGTTCTTTTTTGTTAAAATTATACTGTATTTATTTAGACTGTAAACTCAGTAAGTAAGTCAAGGAGTCTTTACCATCGCGTTTCTACCAACAAGCAAGTCTCAAATAGTGAAATAGTTTGTTCTATGTTTGTCAGGTTTACTTAAGTTAGAGCTTTACATATGAATATGGCGGCTTTCTCCTTTCGGGGTAAGTAAGCAAACCTGCTATCGATATATTTTTTTTAAATGTTTAAGCTTTTTGTGATCTAAATGTATAAGTAATGTCAAGTATTAATGTGATTTTGTTAACAGAAAGAAACTTGTATAATTAGGTTTAATTGATAATTTGGCATTTAGCTTTCATCATCATCAGCCTATCGCAGTCCACTGCTGGACATAGGCCTCTCGAATTGCACACCAATCTGATCGATTTTGGGCTTCTCGCATAGCTTTCACTGACTTCTAAATTTGTAAATGTGTTCTTTCAATTGTTGTCACTTGGTGGAAGTAGGTAAAATTGATTGTTGTAATTTATCTCACCTGTACTTTAATCCACTACATATATAATTTAATTACATTTTACCTGACGGGTTTCTCCCTCTAGTATCCTTTTCTTTAAAGACCTCCCCGCATTATTAGTATACATATTGTGGTTTCGGGGAACTTCACAAACGTACATAAAACTGTCACAAAGAACATCCTTAATCAGAACAACAATCAGTCGATCATACAAAAAGTTGTCGCACGTGGGATTTGATCGTACAATTCTTGGCCACCACTAGGCAAAACGTGCAGTTTGCAGATTTGCTTTTTAGTTATATTTAACGAACATTCTGTTTAGGAAAAAAGTACTTGATATACTTTTAAATATTTTTTTAAATATTAAAATACGCATACCCATCCATTATGAAACAATAATTTTCCGAATCTTCATGGAAATTTTGTTAGGACCATTTTTGTATTCGTTTCCGGACAGTCCTGAAACAACCCTATTCATTATTCATCTCAGTTCTCACTCATGTTAAATATTACTGTTTTCGGTAAGTATTTAATTTTGTTATGTCAGTAGAACGAATGAAGAATGAGGAGTATATATTTTAAATTAGGAAGTTGATAATACTTCTCTGACTTCATAAATCTGAACAAATCATCACGTAAGTCTGTAATACTAATTATATAAATGATTAGTTTTTGCTCGCGACTTCGCCGACGTGTTATTCTGATGCATAACTTTGACTGCCTTTTCCACCTCACTCGGGGTGGAATTTCCCAACATCGTGTTCTCTAAATCTTTTAGCGCTCGCCAGGAACACACATGCCAAATATCAACTTAATGCGTCCAGTTGTTTCAGCTGTTAGTGAGTCAGTAACGAAACAGTTTTATATAATACATTGATGAAGATGTTCATTTCCCCGATTCGGAAATCGAAAACGAGACCTCTTGATTTACAGTTACATACAAACCGCAATACCGATAACACTATATACATAACGTGGTCTAGCAAACAAACTTATCACTACTTTGTTTTTGTGAAAGCACGAAACATTAGCCCATCATTTTGGGGCAATTAATTTTATTTAACATCATACATTACTGTTTATCATAACACTACTGCTACTACAGTCGTATTAAACTTTTCCTTGTACGAAACAAAAACAACACGTCATCTACAATCGAAACTTGACATAATAACTTTGGTACAAGTTTTAACAAGTGTAGTTACTGTTCAGCGACTCTCAACTCGTGATCACGTACAATACAGTGATATTTCCGTACTTCATATCCAATATACTACGTGACAGTAACAGAGCAGGAATTGGTTTAAGGGTAACGGAACGAAATCGTTGTGCAGATTAGATCTACCGTCCATTTCAAATGGATCAAGTAATAACTCATCTGGGGTTCTGTTGCTTCCTTTTGAAGATGAATTCCAAAACTATTTTACCGAATTTCAGGTTAATTTTTTACCATGCGTATTTTGTTGGCCTATGACGTCAGTACAGTTAACATCACGTATAGACTAATCGGACCCGAGCATTGAAAGAGATGAAGACGAAGTTCGTGGGTCGACTACACATACACTTGATCAATATACACTTATGTTTTTCTTCTGGATCAGCGTGATATGGAAGGCCACAACCTCCTTTCTATGAAGACGTCAATGTCTATCAGTGGACTGTTATAGATTGTTGATGAAACTATATGGATTTAATATTCCTTTATTTACTTATCATCATCATCATCAGCGTATCGCAGTCTTCTGCTGGACATAGGCCTCTCCAATTGCACGCTTCTTAGTTCGATCCTCAGCTACTCGCATCCAGCTTATATACTTATATAGATTAATAATTCCTTTCTCTGTCTGAATTATTAACGTAAGGCCTAAACTGCTAGGGTCACAAACCTTTATGTTATTTGCCTTCAAGGGATAAAATGAGAATGATCATTACAAAGCTAGATAGACAAAATAACAAGTAATCAATCCAGGCAAGCTAAGGTTTACCTCTGGTCTTAAATACAACTGAACAACAGTAGTTCTTGCTTTAAGAAAAAACAAACTTAACTATACTACGACTTTAGAAGCCAAGATAATTCCAAACAAAACATTTAAATTCACTTGGCCGTACTTGGCACGAATTGCTTATTGTATGGCCTTAGGGTCAGCCATAAACAACGGGTCGGCTAATTACCAACGAACTCCTGCGCATACGTCCGGAAATAGCAAGAGTAAAGGTGAGTGCACACAATCGGTACGTGGAGAAAATTATTGATCATGTAAATGATACATAAATATTAATTCAGTGTGTGTAAACTGCTACTAAATGTTATCAAGAGTCGAAGGTCAAATTAAATTGAGAAACTTGGCAGGTAGAGATACAGTTTGGTCATACGATATTGATCTGAAAAATCTTTTTATTCAATAAATACTTATTATGTTCCAAATTACTTTTATCTACTTAATATTTTAGGTAATTTAACAAGATCAGTTAGAAGATTATGTTTATATGTGGATGATTGTACCTTGCATACAGAACTAATAAATTGGATTATCCTACTAATATTATAAACGCGAAAGTTTGTGAGTATGTATGTATGTATATATGTATGTATGTATGTGTGTCTGTGTGTATGTATGTTTGTTCCTCTTTCACGCAAAAACTACTGGACGGATTTTGATGAAACTTGACCGTAATAATGCTTATATATCAGAATAACACATAGGCTACTTTTTACTGCAATAATCGAGATACAAAGGCCACAGCTAGTACATTTATATTGTCGAGTCTTTGTAGGTCAGGCGTTCAAATGTTGACAGTTTTAGAGCACTAAATCACTTACGTCGACGCGTCCCGTAAATAAAGGACTGCTATTTCTATTTAAAGCATGGTCAGTCATAAAAGTATTTACCAATTCTTGTAGTTACTGCTTATCTCTTAAAACCTCTTTTCTTTCAACTTTTAATAACAATTTTAGTTGTTTAGGATTATACGACAAAAGAAAAGAGGATAAAAAATCAAGTTAAACCAATATCATTGATTTTAAAATTCACAATGTAGATGGGTTAGTGTTATGGGTTCAAATAAATAAATATTTCGGACATCTTTTACACACAACATCATCTAGTCCCAAACTAAGCAGAGCTTGTATTATGGGTACTAAACAACTGATATAAATAAATACACATACTTTTTTTTTAACATTATACATAGAAACACCCAGATACAACTCTTTATATGAATAAAAAGTTGTTATTGTGTGTCTGGGTATTCTTTGAAGAATATTTTTATAGAAGTTTAGTTACACTAGGTGGGGGGGTATAGCCTTAACCCATTCCTGAGAGGAGAGCCAAGCCCAGAAGTGAAATATTATGGATTGATAATGAGAATAGCGGTTTAAATTACTTCTGTAACTACATTACATGTGTGCGTAAAATTGTGTAAAAACAATTAACATGGGTACTGCGGTGGAAGAAGTAAGAATAAAATTAACTCCATTCCTGTGTAATTAATAAATAGTTGTGTAATTCGTAGATAGCTGTTTTAAGTCTGATTGTGCCTTTTGTGCCATCTTTAACTATATATTTATGACAACAAACAAGGCTATAGGCTGTCGTCTGCAGCGGTCACATCTCCCCAAGATATGGCCGCAGCGACCCTTGGTGACGATTAGGGAACTAGGGAAATCTGGCCTAAATTAATTTGATAAAAGTAAAAATAACTAAGTAATGTGTAGTTTTTACCTTACTGACAAAGACAAAAAGGTGCGTAATCTATGTCTATGTATGATTATACTCGTATGTTCTATCGTACCATCTAAACTACTGAATCGATTTAAATGAATAAGGTGTCAATGGATTTCGTAATAATAGCCCTGGTGACTAAAATTTAATGAATAAAAAAGTCGTGTGGTACTCGGGGCATAGCATTTTTTATCAACCTAAGCAATTTTATTATTTCTTGAAGTAGTATCTTTTTATCTTTGATATCAATTCAAGTTTACAAAACAATACTGTCTTTTTACCAACATACGTTAGAATGTCTTTCGGTTAATAAAATGATTATACATTCTATTAACCGAAAGAAAATGATAACTAAACATAATATTAATAGAATATAATAGTAATATGAGCATATCTATGAAATAAAAAAAACGAAATAAAAAAGAAGAAGAATCTAGAATTACTATGTTGTCAAGGCAACGGATAACAGTCGGTGGCAGCCGCACGCATGCGCACGGAGCCGCCACATCCTTGTCGCACTGCAGTTACAATCATATTCTCTATCCTTTTTAGAGTGTTAGGTTTTTTTTGTTACGGAATTTCTTGATTCGGTCGCCGCGCTCAAAGCCCACGATAAAAGCTTTATAGTAGCTTAAAAGTTTTTACCTAGTCAAGTTATAGTTGTTAAACTTACTTATTACACGTTATTATTATTATTGATAATTGTAAAGTTCGCTTACAGATCGGAATTCAGAAAATAATATTTATATGTGGATGACTGTACTTACCATTCAAAGCTCAATATTAAACATGGCGCTCAACATCGTTAACTGGATTGCATATCGTAATCACATACGCTCATAGCAAAAGCAGTTCTCGTAAGGATATCGTACTGTACGTGACAAATATTAATTCTTAGTCCTACATTCGAAATTGAACTTAATTACTAAGAAATCAGAGTCTTAATTTTCTAATTTTCTTCAGATGCCCTTTTGTAATCTCGTTAAATGGTGTATCAGAAATACGTACACTTCGAAATTATTTCGATTAAATCTATGCAAGTAAATAAAATTGAAGCATCTGTTTATATTTTCAAATTAACAGTTTTACACAAAATTCACAGTAAGGTATTATAAGGTACTTACATCAAAAAATCTATTTTGAAATTTTTGCCTATCAGTCGATCAATCCATTCGATTCAGCTAACCAACCCTATACCAACCCGTCTGGCCAGCGTGGTATAGTAGGCCAATACCTCCTTTTCAAGGAGAGGCCTATGTCCAGCAGTGGACTGTTAAAGGCTGTTGATGATGATGATGATGACTTTTTTACTAACTTCTCCCCGCGGCGTTAATCGCGGTTGCTGTAAAAGTACTACAACAGTCACAGTTCGGCTCTTCCTTCTTATACCGAGAAATCAAAAGCTGGAACTCGCTACCAGCTCACGTGTTTCCTTCCCACTTTGATCCCGGGTCCTTTAAGCGGGGCGTGAAAAAGCATCTCACTAAGCCGCCATAGTGTGGGCCGCCATGCTTTATTGCCTGCGAATGCAGCATGCGGCAATGGTGTTTGGTTTCCTCCACTCTTGGATTCTGCTCGTGCTTTCCATCAGACAGGGTAGAGTCACTTTGGTAGGCTAAATATTATAAAAACAGGTAACATTGAGGAGCTAGACTGTATAAATATTTACCTATCTATGTCAGTGAAACCAATACCCACATAAAACTATTTTAAAAAGTTTTTATTCATTACATTTTAACAATATACGACCGTTTAGAAGACTCCTACGCATTTAAGTGCACATAATAAAGAATCTGCATTCAAATTGATGTTCAATTCTTCTATAGTATATATATTATGGAATTGTAACCCGATCTACTAGAATTAAATAACAATCAAACAGTAGTAAAATAACTTATACCATTGTGTTTATCTTTTATATAACAGTTAAAAATGAGTATCTGCAAATGGCTTAGTAATATGATATACAAGCTGATCCCAGCCGTGTTACCATCGGTTGTTGTTGTAAGCCGCGGGGCGAAGTTAGTCCACTAAAACGTAGTTTAAGTTACTCTTTATATTATAAGCAATCTGCAAGTGAAAGTCGATTCAAAATCAATTCAGCCGTTCCGTGATTAGCTGGGACAAACAGACAGATAGACACACAAACAAAATTTTGACTTTTTCATGTAAGTTTCGCATATACTTTCATAAATGCATTTACTAAAAAGCTGTTAATTTGAAATTACAAGCATAAACCTCCATTTTCTTTAATTGTATGCAATCAATCGATTCAAGATATGTGACCTCTAAGTATGTTTTTTTGTGATAAATGTTTGTATGTATGTATCATGTATGTATGTATGTTTATTTCTCTTTTACTCAAAAACTACTGAACGGATTTGGATGAAATTTTACAGTAATAGGAATTATATATCAGACTAACACATAGGCTACTTTTTACTGCAATACTCGAGATACACGTGCTTGTTGAGTTTATCGCCAACAGACAGATTAAAAACCAGACGATTATAATAGTTTGTTTCATTTTCTAATGATATACCTTCTTATGTATTGTGCAAATTGTTAAATAAATAGTCGCGAGATAAGTGCGTCAAAACAAACAAACACTTTCACATTGCGTGTTAAAACGTATGCTTTTAGCTTGAAACCCAGGCTTTTAGTCTTAGCAACATACGACTCATTGGAAACGGATGTGGAAAAACTTTAAAACTTGACTTCACCGTTTTATTTGCTATGGTGTCGACACGTTGACATTTATGTAACTAGGGATGCGCCACTTTGTGTCGATGAAATCATGTAGTTAATCTTAAGACATACGTAAAGGGAACTAAGTACTTTATAATTTATTGAAAAAAATAAAGATATTTTAAGAGTGGTGCCCAATAATAAATAAATTTACTATTTATATCAATATCTTAAGTAATCAAGTAGGTTTTGACAAAAAAAATTTTGGCTTAATACGTAGGAAAGTCATAAAATTTTAAATTTTATTATGTAATACAAATATGCATAGTTTTATTAGACACTTGCATAAATGTAAATTGCACACTACAGTAATTTATTTATATATGTATATTTCGGACATGGACATTGCTATCTAGCATAAGCAAGCAGAGCTTGTTCAATAAAAGCTACTGATTCATAAAATACATATTTTACTTTTTTTGTTAATACACACATATTATATATAGCAAGACCGCGAATCTAATATATCCGAAACAAATATCTCTAGGTGATACTAAACATTTGGTTCGAGTTATTGAACCCGAAACCTCAAGCAGTTGCATACACAACCACTACGCTCAGACGAGGCAGTAATAATGAGTAACTGTATTTCCAAGAACGCTAATAGGTTATAAGATGAACCAAGGAATAATTTCAAAAGAAATGATTAGTAATACGAATAAGAAAATTAAAAAGTAAAAGCTAGCAACTTCAATTTAAAAAAAAGTAATAATGGCAGTATTTATATGAATTGGTTTCCACCATAAACGGCAAACATTAATTCTTACCAGTTATTATAAGTCCATAGAAGGAGGTATATCATTATCATTCAAATGTAAATATTTAAATTTGATTCCAATTAAATATCGATAAACGTTTTTAAATCGTTTCTACAACTTACATAACAATTATCTTAATTTATTGAGCACTACAGGGGCATTAGAAAGTCCGCAAATTAATGAGTACTTATAGTAATTATTTGAGCATGAGTTTGCATATATTACATATGCTATAATTTTACAAATCATTGCGATCAAAGACGTTTGATTTATATTAAACTAGATTTGGCCCGCGGCTCCACCCACGTGTGAATGAGTTGTCGCGGTGAAGAGTTTCCCTCCTCAGTAATCAAAGTATCTCTATGAAATTAGTGTAGCAGTTTCGCCGTAAAAGTATGACAGACAGACAGAGTTACTTTCAACTTTTTAATATTGGTATGGATGTTGATATAGTTTTCTGACTTATATAATATAGTATCAAATAACGTTCAGGTGGTATCCGTGTGGTGACGGATTAAGAATACAGAGTGTCATCACCCATATTCATCCCGCGGGTGTCGTAAAAGGCGACTAAGGAATAAATTACGCAAAACAACATCGATGCAAAGAGAAGGAAAACTTGAAACCAACCCTATACAAACCCGTTTGGCCAGCGTGGTATAGTAGGCCAAAACCTACTTTCTAAGGAGAGGCCTATGTCCAGCAGTGGACTGTTAGAGGCTGTTGATGATGATGATGAACGTTCAGGTGTTTTGATGGACATATTACAAAATGCACTATTTGGAGTGACTCAAGGATAAATATAGCAATCAAAATTCTTAGGAAATTCAAGCCACAATTGCATTTGTATTTTATCCTTTATGATATTATTTAAATCAAACAAACCGTCTGGCCACTTGATATGTTTATCTGGTTGTATATTCATTACTTTGTAAAATTTCGTAATTTATAAGTATGTTTATTAATTGACTAGTAATCTTAGTAGACTGTCTAATTTGAGATCAGGTCACTGTTGTATAAAAACTCTTTGTATTATTAATATCAATAAGTCATATTTTATATATGGTATTCCTTTTGGATAAAAAGTTGCAGATCCAGAAAAGTCCAACGGGTTAAATAATTGATTTAATACGGACCCTTCATCTTATGCATGACCCTATTAACAAATTGTGATTAATTTAATTAAATCAAAGCATTGTTTTTTGATAAAATGTCCGATGAAAAGATCTAATCGACGTTAGAAGTAACTTATTGAGTATGCTACTTTATCATTGGACAAACTTATACTTACGGACACAATTCAAAACTGTTAAACATGAAAATGAGAGAGATATCGATTAAAGATACAAATATAATATCAGTTGGTTAAAGTATCAGTAATATTATTTTTACTAATTTCCTCAGAAGTAACAAAATAACAATCTGACGTCATCTGTAATAACAGGAATTCTTAAAAATAAACTACGCAATGGACACTAACTTATAAAGATCGGAAGCGGATCAGTTAATGAATAGGTATTAAGTTGTAACGAATTCATTGGCACGGTTATACAGATAACCTTTGACACTAAACATCGTTATAGTTAGTTAATAAACAACATTAACATATAAAAACTTTATCACTGACATCAATATAAATCATCAAAAACTGTAATAAATTGTGTAATTCATTCGTTAACTTTCAATCTCCGAGGATTTTATTTGAATGTGAATGGAATCAAGAAAGGAGGTAAATCTACTGTCCCAAATTAAACAAATAACAATAGACGGAGTTCCGAAGTAAAAAAGTAAATAATCAGCAACTTCAAAATATAATCGCTAAAAAGTTTTAAACACGTCATCATCACTGAAGTTTTTACAATTGGAAAAGCTTTTAGTATTTCAAATGATGAAATGAACTGGCACAAATATCATACAGACTAAGAAAAACAATTTGTGGATCACATACAGTGTTGCCACATGTTATATTTGATTAAGGAAGAGTCAAAATCTTGATTAATCAACAGCCTGCCGATCAAGATACTTATGTCCACTACTGGGCCTAGGTCTATATCTTTAATACGTTTACTACCTACTAATGTCCAGTAGGTAGTCCACTCTTTTTATAAATCATTAAGAGATACTAATGTATCTCTTAATGATTTATGAAAAGACCGTTTGAAAATTATCGGTATTGTAGTATATCCTTCTATATTGTCGGCTCACAGTCGCACGCGTCCACTCACTATCGTTGCTAACAATCGACTGAACTGTGTTATTCGCACGTACTTTCGAGATGACACACTGCTTCCTTTTCATTCATTCATAGTTAACGAGCGAATGAACTCATTCATTTAAGTTGAACGAGTGAATCAATAACTCACTGACACATACACTACAGGTATCTAACATTAATCTATGCTTTTGTGACATCTTACAAATTCATATACAAATATATTTATTTGTCTATATTTGCAATTAAATGTTTACCTACAAAAAGTAGGTTAAATTTGTCATTTATTTATCGAACGTGCAAGCTTCACCTTCAAGATTCATTACAGAAAATATCTGATCTGATATTTAAGTGAAGTTAACCTTGCTAGTTATCTCCAAGGCTCGTTTGATTATATTAGGCGAGAGATTGCCATGAAACCTTGATATTGTGCCAACTCGTTACTCTGAATAAGTGCATTTTCTACAGTTAAGTCTTTATCAAGTCTTACACAACTTGACTGAGATGAATTTCCAATTTTAATAAGATGGTATTAAGTTCAATTTGGACAACCCTATGATTTTTGTAAGATATTTATACGAAATATTGTTATCAACATCATCTTAACAGGACTAGTACTTGACATAAATAGGCGACCTTAAAACATAACACTGGAAGAGGCATAGTATTCCTTTTCTAGTTAATTAGGTACTGTAATTAAATTTGATTTGAAAATGCTGCTTTATTTTCGTTTTTATCATATCAAATGATCGTTGGTTAGTGTAACTGGCTAATTATTTTAACGTAAATTATTGTACTAACGTAATTATTGTAAACTGGGTTAATAAGACAAATGTGATAAGTGATAACAAAAAGCTAGGAAAAGATAAAATGTATTGTAGGAATAAACTTTAATTAATATTTGACTTCATCTCTTGGTAATACAACTCTAAAGCAAATTAGTTCGAATATGCTAAAGGCCTCATTATAATTAACATCGATGACAATCGACCTTTAATTTTGATAACTTACCATAACATCCGGTGTTCTGGGAATTAATGCATGTAGTCGAACAAAAATACACCTAAAAAATTTAAATATAACTTTTTTGAAGCAAATAAAAAAGTAATAATTTGAATTTCATCGATATATCAAAAACGCAAGCACATCACTATCGTATTTACCGTCATTCGGTTGCAAAAACCACAAGATCTACGCGTCATGCAGTCTGCGCCATGTCGAGCACTTGCAATATAAACAAAAAATACAAGCATTTCACATCTTAAAAGATACAACCGAATATAAACCTTAGCTATAAACACTAAGGCTCATTTAGAAAGCATTTCGAATACATTGTACAAAAAATTTAACCCACTACTGATGAATGAATTTGTGAAAAATAAGCTTTATTGTTCTAGAAATAAGAATGAGGATTACATAAAATTGTTCTTGATAATAAAAAAAAAACGATTTACTTTAGAGTAGAATGTTTCTGATATAAAAATAAGTAATTGGCTAGTTAATTATCGAGTTAACAAGTTTGCGGAGTATTACGTAAGATTACGCAAGGTTTGATTCCTGTGTAATATCAATCTTAGTAATTTATGTAATTTTCCTTTACCGACTTTTTCTAATAACATAATGATGGGAAGGGCCTACAATTTTTATAGCAATTTTATGCTTTTTTCTTACGGTAAGTAGGTTGTAATACCTTGTTAATGGCTTAATGACAGTTTATTTAGTTTTGAAATGGCTTCGGCCGTGACTGTGTAATTTCCTGTGTCGAACCAACATATATATACTTAATATTACAAAACTGAAGTGTTTGTTTGTTTGTAAGGGGTATCTCAGAAACTACGAGACTAATTCTAAAAATAATAAATAATGAAAAAATAAATATTTCGGACATTCTACACACAACGCCATATAGTCACAAACTAAACAGAGCTTGTATTATGGGTACTTGACAACTGATAATAAATACATAATATACTTTTTTTTTGTAAATAGATGCATTTTATACATAGAAAACACCCAAACTTCGAAAGAAGTATTTGTGGATCACACAAACATTTGGTCCGACCCGGGAATCGAACCCGAGACCTCAAGCATAGATACGCATACTATACCACTGCACTACCGAGGTAGTAGAAACTTTTAGCTTTTTAAAACATTTAGGATTGGGATACTCCATTTAACAGAGAAGGCTATATATGTTATATGAGGTCACGCTACGGCTCATAAGAACTGGACATTAATGAAAATGGTTCATTTGGTGATGAATTAATTATACGGAGTGATACTACCCTCGTTAATTTCGTGGATATCGTAAGAAAGCAAGCTACATAGGACAACAGCGTTGCAAAGAGAAGGAAAACTTGACAAATTCAAATTCAAATTCAAAATTCTTTATTCACTTAGGATGCAATACATCTCTTGTGACAGGTCAAGATTCTACATGTACATTTATGCCATGTTCGCAAACAATAGGTAGAGCCGGAGAAAAGAACATGGCAATAAAAACTCGCGGCCACTCCTTTCAAATCGCCAATGTTTACATAGTTTTAATGTTTATAAACCTGATATGGGGGTAAGGTGCTGCCACTAATATACTATACACCATGTTAGAGGACTGATGCAAATTATAGTGATTAAAAATTAGAACTTATGCTAATTTAAAAAAAAAACAACAGCCTCAGTGGGTACAACATAGTAGGAGCATCTACTTACAACAAAGGTAAAAACTATATGTGCTCAAATATTGGCCAAATTACTGGTAACGAAAGATTTAATATAAAATATTAATTATAAGATCAAAAGAAAGAGAAGAATGGCCTTTAGTAGTCACTTAGAATCTTTACTTACAAAAGTAAAATCATGTTCTTAAACAATGTGATAAAAACATTCACATGAGTAGAATAAAATGATAAGGAGCAAGTAGTCAAATCCATTTTTCTTTATCATTTAAAAATTCGTCAACTGTATAATAACCTTTACGTATAAGATAAGTTTTGACTACATTTTTAAACTTTTCCACTGATAGACTCATAACACTAGCTGGTAACCTATTAAAAAATCGCACGGAAAGACCCATAAATGAATTATGCGTTTTATGTAGCCTATGATATTGACCTACTAATTTATGCTTATGTCTCGTGTTCACTGAGTGAACGTCACTATTCCTGTGATATAAATGCATATTTTGTTTTATAAACATCATGTTTGCAAATATATATTGTGATGCAACTGTCATAATGCCTATCTCTTTAAACTTTTCTCTAAGGGAAACTCGTGCACCTAGTTTGTAAATCGCACGCACTGCACGTTTTTGGAGAATGAAAATTGTTTGAATATCAGCTGCCTTGCCCCATAGCAGAATGCCATACGACATGACGCTGTGGAAATAACCGAAATATACTAGCCTTGCTGTTTCCACATCCGTAAGTTGTCTGACTTTGCTGACAGCATACGCTGCAGAACTGAGTTTCCCTGCGAGACACGATATTTGGGCGCCCCACTGTAACTTACTATCTAAAGTAATTCCCAAAAAAACCGTTGAATCAACAAAATTAATAACTTCATTGTTTAAAACTAGATTTGTACTGATATTCCTTACATTTGGCAAACTAAACTTAATACATTTGGTTTTTTTAGAATTCAAAAGCAAGTTATTTGATGTAAACCAGTCAAGGACTAATGCGAGGGACCTATTTACTTCGTCAGAGTAATCGTTTTTGCGATTGGTTTTGAATATAAGAGAAGTGTCATCAGCAAATAGAACAATATCGCATAACTTACTAGTAAAAAATGGCAAATCGTTTATATACACCAAAAATAAAAAGGGACCCAGAATTGATCCTTGTGGCACGCCCATACTCACTGGTGATCCGGAGGACCTTATTCCATTAATATCAACATACTGTATTCGCTCACTAAGATAAGAAGCAACAAGATTAAGCGCTGTACCTGTTATGGCATAATGCCTAAGTTTCAGCAGAAGTGTACTATGCATCACACAATCAAATGCTTTTGAGAGATCGCAGAAAACACCAATGGCGTCCTGCGAGTTTTCCCAGGCACTATATATACGTTTAAGTAGTTTAGAGCCTGCGTCTACTGTTGAGCGACCCTTTGTGAATCCATATTGTTCACTATGCAGTAGATTATTAGAATTAAAATGTGTTTCTAATTGCATTAGTATGGCTTTTTCAAAGATTTTACTAATAGCTGGTAAAATAGAAATAGGTCTAAAATTACTAGGGTCGCTTTTTGAACCGGCTTTAAACAAAGGAATTACTTTACTGTGTTTTATCAAATCAGGAAACACACCGGTATCAACACATCGATTAAATATTGTTGCTAAATGTGGTGCTATCTTAATAATAATGCTATTAATTAATTTAACAGAAATACCCCATAAATCTGCTGTCTTTTTGCAATTAATTGACTTAAATATTTTTATTATGTCAGTGGGGTTTATAAAATTAAAACTGAATGGTACAGTACACTCTTTCACTAAATTGTCAGTTACAGTTATATCACCAATACTTAATTCAAAATTATGTTCACGTGGCTTGACCCGCCCAGATTCAGCATTAATCATGTTCCAAGTGGCTTTAATTTTATTCTCTGCTTGTTTAATATTTTTACTTAAATATAAAGACTTGGCAGCAGCGCAAGTCTTTTTAAATACTTTGGAATAATTTTTAACATATTGAACAAACTTATGGTCAAAATTATATTGTTTCATGCCATACAATTCATACAACTTAGCTCTACTTATTTGTATGCCAGTAGTTGCCCAATCACAAAAGCTAATTTTTATATTTTTATAAAATATAAAACACACAAATCTTATACTAACTCGTCTGGCCAGTAGGCAGTAGGAGAGGCATGATGAGGACGAGACTAGTAGTAGGATAAAACCTCCTTTTTAAGAAGAGGTCTTTATTCATCAGTGGAATTTCACAAGCTGTTGATGTGAATAACAAACTATGACGCATGCCAAGCGCCCATTATTTATTGTGCTTGTCGCACTGCAGTTGCAATCATATTCTCTATCCTTTTTTAACACGCGGAGTTTTTTTTCGTTACGGAATTTCTTCATTCGGTCGCCGCGCTCAAAGCCCGCAATGAAAGCTATGCAATAGCTTAAAAATGATACGGAACGGGGAAAATGAATTATTTTTAAAAGATATAGACGAAGTAGCGCGAGTCAACTAGTTTTATTAATTCTACGGTTATTCGATATGCTATGGGTACTGTTTTGATGGTAAAACAACTACTACTGCAGTTTTAGGAGTAGTTAATTTTCTTTAATGAGTCGTTAAAATTGACTGAAGATAGATGAAATTTCGTGGGAAAAAGGTCTGACCTAAATAGGAGTAACTTCAGATAAGATATCTTTGTATAAAATGTATTGTTGTTGTATCGATCTATGTACTTTGTTTATGAAAATTATTATTAAGATCGTCCTCCTAGCCATTATCCCAAGTTTATTTGGGGTCGGCTACTAGTTCAACCGGTTTTACCCGAATTTCAGTTTTTCCACGGAGCGACTGGCATCGGACCTCCGCAACCCTAAAGGGAGAACTGAAATTCGAAGATTGAACTAGTTGTAAGTATATTTGAGGGCACTGACTTCCCAATAACGATTGCCATAGATGTTCATGACAACCGGGACCGACGGCTTTACGTGCTCTCCGAGGTACGGGCGTGAATCACCAATCAAACTTCCAAACTCCGGGCAGCTATTAGGAATTTCCTAAGAAAATCCCAAAAACACGTTTTGGCCCGACCCGGGATTTGAACCCGAGACCTCTTGATTAGCAGTCGCATACACTAACCACTAGACCAACGAGGCAGTTAAAATCGTTGCTTTTAAATATCCAAAGAATTATTCACTTAGTAAAATCATCATCATTTGACTGCCTTGTTGGTCTAGTGGTTAGCGTATGCGGCTGCTGATCAAGAGGTCTCGGGTTCGATTCCCGGGTCAGACCAAATATTTGTGTGATCCACAATTATTTGTTTCGGAGTCTGGGTGTTTTTCTATGTATAATATGTATGTATTTACAAAAAAAAAAAAAAAAAAAGTATGTTTATGTATTTATATCAGTTGTTTAGTACCCATAACACAAGCTCTGCTTACTTTGGGACTAGATGATGTTGTGTGTAAGATGTCCAAAAATATTTATTTATTTATTTATTTATTTATTTATCATCACTCCTATTTATCACATGGTTACCGTATGAGGTAACGAAGGAAGCAAGCTATTCAGAACAACATCAATGTTAAGAGAAGAAGATCTTGAAACTACTAACCGGTCTGAGCAGCGTGATAGAAGGCCAAACTTTCTTTCCTAGGCCTATCTAGCAGTAAACTGTTAAAGGCCGTTGATGATGAACATAATTATAACTTACGTTCAAATGTAAAGTATGAGAACTGCTTCAGAATGAGTCAGTTATAGTCGCAACCCTTGTAGTGCAACAAGTATTAATTAAATAAATAAATATAACA
The DNA here is from genome assembly GCA_932526445.1 of Phragmatobia fuliginosa. NCBI lineage: Eukaryota > Metazoa > Arthropoda > Insecta > Lepidoptera > Erebidae > Phragmatobia > Phragmatobia fuliginosa. The sequence goes on along the minus strand of OW052078.1, from coordinate 13,272,250 downwards.
ACTTGTCATATAGGTAGAACATACAGCTGTCATTTCTATTTATAAAGACATTTTGGTTTACAACATCCATGAACGGAACTAATGAATATTCGTGCTCATCATATAATTACATAATTTTCCTTGGGTGGGAATCGAACCCATAACTTCAGGTTTACCTGTCAGGATCATTAACCAATAGTCCAGTCCGTACCGTGAGTTGATAAATCAATCTTATTAACATCGCCCATTATAAAATATAGCCACATAAATTGTTTAAATCTCTACAACTAATTAATGATTATCGACCAAACTAAAACAATCTTCATATATATGCCATTCACAGTTACTTTTCACTAAAATTTTACATTTGTGATGCTAATTCTTACTAAATAGCATCATGAATCACAAACTCATCGTCAACATTACTCTTAACGCTATCCATTACATTGTCAACAGCCAACACGTTAAACATAATGGTAATAAACCCGTCAATACGAAACGTATAATGAAAAACGTCAAGTGTTAACGTACGTATCAATTTACTGCAAATGTGCTTAGTACGGGCTATAATGGTTATAGTTTCCTTCACAAGTGGACTATTATCTTCACGGCTTTAAACTGAATTATTTAAAGGTAAGCAGAAGCTATCTAGTTTTCGAATCCGGTTCCTTTCTTGGCTATCGCATCGGCTTATGATGTTTCCTTTGGTAATTGTGAAACTGTGAGAATGGTTTGTTTGTGAGATTATAATAGAAAATAGATGTTTGGATTTAGATAATACATTCGATAAAGTTTATCATTTAAATGGTAAACAATTCAATTTAAGTTATGGAATGACTGTTGTATTTAATGGTTTTTACATTCTTATATTAAAATTGCTTTTGACTATGTAAATATATTCTATAAAGATTTCAGGGATAAATCTTTAAAGTACATTAGGGCATAGGCCCAAGGGTAATTTCTCTATGGAGTACAATTTTATAAATTGACCATAAAACTTGGATATTTCTAATTTAGAATTTATTAAAAAAAACAGCAGGAAATTGGGAAAAAGTAAAAGGAATAATGAAAATGTTAACTAGTTCTTACACGTAATGCTATTACTATAATATATTTTACGTACTGATAATTACGAATAAGTTTTACCTACTGATAAGCCTTGACGGTTCTTATATAAACACTCTATTATTAATATATTAAACATCCTATTTTCGTCGTTATCGCTGTTCATTCATTGGTGTAGTAAGTCAATATACCTAATCAGTACTTTGTAAACACTGATAATTTTATTTAGCTAAACTATATTTGGCCTCATTGAACATATTTTTACTTTCTTTTACAAATGTGTTCACAGATAATCAATTGCTGTAAAAACTAAGCCTAAGGCAAAGTTTAATTCCCGGTACTGTGTAGACAGATAATAATGTGAGCCTAGATATATATTGACTCACATCGATCAATTATTTCATAAGCGTTTACCTGGGGGTTATAGGCACAGAATGGATCTGTTCTATGCTTATAGGTGAGGCTGTTGTGATTTGTTTCAATCGTACCGCTTCTCAAATTTGAAGGGAAGTCTAAAGATGATATATGAGCGCAACTGTTGACATTGAACCAACATAAACTTGATGATTAGATACTTTTCCCTATCTTTCTTTATCTTAATCCTATCTTGACATCAATTGAGTCACAAAGTCAAGAAGACACCGATACTCCAATTTACTAAATTAACACATACTTAAAATTGTCCATATGGAACAGCTCCAGAAGTTACAAATTTGAAGAACAACAAACTTTTTATATACAAGCTTTTATTATTGTTTCTTAGATCAACTCCCTAATATTGAATTGTCTCGCAACATACACCATCAAAATTTCAGTTCAAATAGAAACTGGTAAGTGGATCAAAATTAACTTGCAAGATTTCATTACAGAGAAAGCTTGAAAAAAGAGTAGTTTCTACCAACTAAAAATAATAGGAAGAGTTCTTGAACCAACATTAGACTGATAAAGACAAATGATACATATTCAAAAAGCTTTCTTTAAAACGACAAAACAAAAAAAAAACTCCACAAACAATCTACTACAGAACCCATAGTGTTATCCTACATTCCTTTTACCATAATCAAACACTTAAACTCTCTCGTTGACGCATTCATTATGCATACGCTGTAGACAGAGTCAGCACAAATCCTTTTAAGCTCATACACAAGGTCCTCTAAAGGTTAACTAACTAGGTTAGTGCTATATTGGTTTAAGGCTTGTAACCGGAGGCTGTTTACAATACGAAGCTTGAGGTTTAAAGCCCTTTTGAGCAGTGGCTCTTTGCCTGAAATTCCTTTTCTCGATGATAATTTAAACTTGGTCAATTATACATACATGATAGGAATATTTAATGATATACATTTTTTTTTCTTTCGGTTGATTTTGATTCGTGTTATTTTTTAATTCTTTCTTTGTTTACATTTTCTTCAACCGATTCAAAATATTTTGTATTAGGCCAGAATGGTAAACTAGAGCCTATTATTATATCAAGAAGAGACACTGCAATGGACTAATCAATCGATGTTGTTATTTATATTCCAAAAGTTGATTTGCTGTAACTCAATCAGATTTGTTGTTTTTTTTTTTACATTTAAGCCTAACAAAGTGACTCTACTCCGCCTGATGGAAAGCATGAGTAGAATCCATAATTAGGGGTCACATATTCATTGTGAGGGTAGGCAATGCAGCATGATGTAGCCATACTTTTATTTACCACATCAAAGATATCAATTTCTATAGGCTAACAATAAAAAGCCCACTGTTTGACTTCAGAGGTAGGGGCCGCAGGTAGTGGGTGTGGGCGTGGGCAAATAGAACGGTGCGGTGCGACAATTGAACGTTCTAGCATTGTTAGTGCCGCTATATTTCTAAAGATTTCTAAAAATTTCTAAAGATACTCGGAGAACTAAAGAATTGTTGATTCTAGTGGAAACTAATATTTGAAGAAAATATGTTTCTATATATTTAACTAGTGAAAAAAAGTTGTTGCTTTCATATGAATTGGTAAATAATTTATTACATTATCAGATTCTTAATAATAGCTCGTAGTTTTAAACAATTTGAAAGTATCACATGGCGATCATACAGTCATAAGTACTAAGAGATACATTTTCTTCACGACTACCTTAACGCTTGAAGCCTCTATAATCATAGAGGCTTAACATAACTGTTAATTATATAAGTCCTATTAAATATATTTTTTTAAATTAATACAACATATTATGTTGATACATGAACTCATTGTATGTAGCGATTTCGTGTAATTGGTTGCACAGCTAGATATAAAAAAAAAATATTCTTGTATACATCTGCATTTGTAACAACTGTTGGTGAACCTTAGTAAAATAAATATGCATAAATAAACTCATATCATAAATTTGAAAATTTACTATGATATTTGTTAAATACTAATGATATTTATTAAAGTTTCACTCAAAAAGTATTGAATTGTTTTAGACGAATCTTTCCAGTAATGTTGTTTAAGTTTCAGGATATCGCATAGTCTTATATTTTCCCGTACAGTACTTACTAAGTTCTCAAATTTTCAGCAAACGTTGAACCAATCATAAGTAATTTTGCTGCTAAACAATGATCAAATATAGCTAAGAGTAAATCTATTCCGTTTTTTTCTTTTAATGCCTACAGATAATCTTAAACGATCATTTCTCCCCCTGAGGCCTTCGTGCTGACGTCGGACAGCTGTTTAAACAAAGACTGCATGATATTGTTTGGTGCTAATCGCTTTAGGGACAAGTAACCCTCAGTTGAACTTTGTTTTGCGACTGACAGAAGATTAAATTATGTTCTCTTAGTCCGTGGTTTTAATTAATTCATTATTATTATTTATTTATATTGTTGTTCTTAGGTAAAATATATAAGTATTAAATATTTTTTGTATCACTCTTTAAAGAACACATACAAGGATGGGCAATATTTAGTATACATAATATTTGAAAATAGAATAAGTGCAGAAGGGCAAAATTGTTACGGAATATTCTGTTATATCTGTATTATTTGCTACACAAGTCATAATACCAAGGATAAACAATGAGAGCCCTATTTCTACATATTTTTGAATAAATTAAAATATATACGACTAAAAATGCAACGACCTCTAGTTTATTCAAATAAAAGTACAAACAAAGCACACACAATAAAAATATAATAATTACATTATTTTCGACTATCAATATTACCGATAGCCGAGATTCCAATTAAAAAAAGTAGTAACGTTTTCTGCCTTCAACTATCCAATGTTTATCATAATTATATCGTTTAGCACAATTTAATTATTGCACAACTAAGATAAATAGGCCCCATAAATATTCAATAATGATTCACGACAGACATTCTGCCCGCATCTCTAGAATAATATCCTTTTGTGATCATGTCAAAATGAGGAGTAAAGTCGTTTGTCAAGCTTATCCTCATCGCGTCATTTTGATATGACAAGGACGGACGAACACAATGACAAAAATAAATGATTTCCCATAACAAATACATTGTACCCTTGAAAGTGATATACTTTCACTTTCGTACACTATCCTATAGTTGACCAACATTAATTATTATCTAATCTAAATCATTAATCTGTATTGACCCCTACCACGAAACCTATTACTTGTCTTGTTATACTCGTAGTTATCGTTTGATTATCACTCGCGATTTCATTTGAGGATTTAGTGCTAATTTTATTTTTTCGATTTATGACTTGTAACGTAATATAGTGAAAGTATTGTTAGATTTATTTATGTTGTAAGACAGGTGTTGTCTTAGTGTTTTATTTATTGCTGGAATTTAGTTAGCTAGTTTTTTTTCTGACTAGATCATAGATGCTCGAAGTTGGTGGTATTGTTTGGAAAGCTTAATGCACAGAATCATTATCTCCATATTTAACAAGGAACGGTTCTGTGTTGCTTTCAACTTTAAATAACATTTATGAATAAGAAGGTATTATTAGAGGATGCTCATGAGAATTAAGTAAGAAGCAAAATAAGTGGAGAGTGTGACTCCCTGCCCTGAAGGGAGAAGGACGTGTTTCTACATTTAAATATAAATTACAACATAGAAATAAAATAATACATTCATATGCATCGCGTTTTGTTTAAATAAGAGAGACTACCTAATATTCGAATTGTTGTCTGGGCAAAACCTCCTTGCCAAGGAGAGGCCTATGTCCAGCAGTGGACTGCAGAAAACTACATCAAACGCCTCTGCTGAACACTTCAACCATTTATAGCTGATATTGAAATAAGTTTAAAATAATACCGCATCTTGTTCAGAACTTAAATGCTTCTTGTATTATTTCTATGCATAATCTTTATGAGTTCTATATTTAATAGATAAGGTAATTTTGTAAATTTTCTTTAAAATACGTATAAATAAGTAGTAGTACCAGTAGATTTGCAGAACAGTATCTCTAAATATCTATTGTGTCTATGCGAGTTCCGGTTGTAACCCAAAATGTTTTCTAGACATATTTTTCTGACGTGCCAAATAAATTCGAACTGCTCAGATGTATTGTGTAGAACATGGCTAGAACATGATTAATTATGATTATATTTTGATTAATTTTTGCTTAGCAGATCATCAGATATCTTTTGAATTTTTGTTATCTTACTTTCAGCAATAGATTATATAAATTACTAATACAATACACCTCTGGCCTTCTTTTGATTAATATTTCATTCAAACTAAAGTGAAGTGGCTTACAAATGATTGGGCGTATCTAGTTCTAGTCAGACTCCAGTCGTAGGTATGTCTTCCGTTAATTATAATATTCTAATCATTTATTTAAATGTACTTGACAGCTACAATTCTTACAAAAATGGTTTCTACGAGAACCTTAGAAGAAAATATTTTTACTTCAGATTATAAAAATATGAAATGCCTTGTTGTCCTTGTGGTTAGCGTATGCGGCTGATCAAGAGGTATCAAGAGGTATCGGGTTCGATTCCCGGGTGGGACCAAATGTTTGTTTCGGGGTTTGAGTGTTTTCTATGTATAAAAATATGTAGGTATGTGTTTACAAAAAAAAAGTATATTTATATTAGTTATTTAGAACCCAAAGTACATTCTGCTTAGTTGAGACTAGATGATGTTGGGTGTCAGATGTCCGAAATATTTGTTACTAGCTTTTGCCGTTTAAATCGTTTCAGCGGTTTAGGCGTGAAAACGTAACAAACAGACAGACAGAGTTAGTTTCGCATTTATAATATTAGTAGGTGATGAACCCATTACAAAACTATCTACATCGATAGAATATTAATACATCAATAGAAGAAGAATATTAACATTCAATGGTATATTGAGCCACAATTATATCTTCCCACACAACTTGCCCTGCAATTTTCACCCAGATGTAACACATATTGCAACACTCACCTCTGCATAGATGCATATTCATTAAACTGTGATTATTGCAATACATGTAGCTGTTCCAATAAACATTCACTTGTTGATTGATGAATACTTTAAACTAACGATTTAATAGCCTTCTAAATCACTCAGACAAGTAAATCTTGTGTCCTTTAAAGTGTATACAAGATGTCTAAAGCCAATTAAGAAATTTTTGTTCGAATGTCAATATAATGCGTGTGCCCTACTTTTCCGAAAGGCTGGCAACTTTGATCTTACTGTAATGAGAATTGCAAAATGCTTGATATCTAATGCGAGGTATTAAAGTAATGATAGGTTTTGCTCTAATAGAAATTATATAGGAAATTGTTTTGCGTTTGGAAAATAAGGTTATGATTTCGTCAAAAATATTGACACACATAATAAGTACAAAGTTTAGGTATAATAATAGTTGGTTCATAAGTTTTATATTGAATTCTCTCTTTGTAATATTTTAAGGTACTCTGCAATTTTGGAGTCCGAAGATTTGAAAATAAATTTATGTTTCTTGTTCAGTAATTTGCCCCAAATATAACCACGTGGTTAAATATTGATCACGATTTTTAAGTTCTAATTATTGAGTACATCGTTGATTTTCAATCCATTTGCGTCAAAATTTGAATGTATAGCAACAGATATGATTGTTTATACTAATGTTACAAAGAGGAAAGATATGATTGTTTGTTTGTTTGTTTGTTTGAAATGAATAGGCTTCGAAATAGTGGACCTATTTGAAAAATTCTTATATAATATATTATCCCTGATGGACATAGGCTATAGAATGTTTAAAAAAACACAAAATGCAAAATACAAATTAAGTATTTTTATGACAAAAGGAACAATACAAAACTAGTAAAACAATAAAAGGATTTGTGATCTGAATTCATATAAGGTAGTCAATTATATGACATTGTAAAGGTAAGAACTGTATAAGTCACACTCAAATTATTTCATACTACTTGAGTCCTTCGGGTTTACCTGCGTTTTTTATAGTACATCGCGAGTAACGCCGCTGAGTGTAGCTAGTCTAAAATTAAAGATACTCCTTATGTCATCAGCTTTCTGCCCATGAAAATTCTGTCAAAATACGTCCTGTCAAAATTTAAAACTTTTGATCTAAGTATGTATATATTTTCGTATGTATATAATGTCCATGTGGTGGCGGATTAAGAATACAAAGTGTCACCACCCCTATTCATTCCATGGGTGTCGTAAGAGGCGACTAAAGGAACAAAATAAGCAGCTAACATCACTGCCAAGAGAAGGAAAACTTGAAACAAACCCTTTACCAACCCGTCTGGCCAGCGTGGTTTAGTAGGCCAAAACCTAATTTCAAAGGAGAGGCCTATGTCCAGCAGTGGACTGTTAAAGGCTGTTGATGATGATGATGTTGTATTTAATAAAAAACTATGAATTTTAATTAACACACAGACACTTCAATTAAATTTACTTGTTATATATGTATTCTATCTTAGTAAGTGAAGGACATTCTATATATGACCAACTCATGTGACCATTCACACAAGAACTTACCCACGGACATTTACAGGTATTCGATGTGAAAATTAAGTCCACAATACCGGTATTGGGTCAAAAACAAACGCAGAGTATTAATGAACAGTGGACAAAAAGTGTTAACGCATGTTCTCACAGGAATTTCGACGGGACAATGTTGAATTTTAACTGTCAATGTACAGGACTTGTTTTTATTGGGACATGTTATTGGCTGATACCTAATTTGGAATACTAGTTTTGCTATAGTAGTAATGCTGCCTGGTGTGATCTGGTTACACGGTAAAAAGTAGCATACGTTCTTCTTCGAGTATCAATGTATCTTCTTGCCTTTTATTAAAAATTAATTCATACACTAGCTGACCTGGCAAACTTCGTACTGCCTCAATCGATAAATATAAGACTTACACTTTTGTATAAAATAAACTTTAACAAACAAAAGGAATCCGTAATTATTAAAAAAAAATACAATCAATTTTTTTACATTCACCTTTTAAACCTTCTCTGGATTTCCACAAATAATTCAAGACCAAAATTAGCCAAACCGGTCCAGCCGTTCTCGAGTTTTAGCGAGACTAACGAACAGCAATTCATTTTTATTTATATAGATATATTTATACAAATATTTATTTATATAAATGTATGAATAAATTCGTTATTTAACTGCACAATTGACTGCACGGTTGGCCAAGTGGTTTAAGCTGTCGCCACGCCGTCCCCTACTGCGCCAAGTGTTGTGGGTTCAAATCCTATATGGGACAACACATTGTGTGATCCACTAATTGTGGTGGGTAAACACTAAGTCTGGGTGTTCTTTGTGTCCGTTTCATGTATTTTTGTTTAGTTCCCCGCGACACAGGATTAATCTTCCTAGTGGAGTAGTCTTTTAAAAGAAAAAACATTGAAATATTTGTTTGTAATGTCAAATGGACAGTTTTTTCTAAATGCATATTAAAGTACCCACTGTATTTACATAAAAAGTAGTTTTTAAAATCTTTGCCTGCATCTCTGTTTGTGTTTCCACATTTATCTCCGGAACGGTTGGACCGATTTTGAAGGAACTTTCACTTGCAGATAACCGATGACATAAATAGAAACTTGTGTTATTTTTTTTTAATTCAAGACACAGCTAGTAGTAAATATATATTTCCAGCAATACATCAATATGAATAATTATCATGTTCTATTGATTTACATCAGCTTTTTTCCGAAATTTATTTAGGTTCGGCTAAAAATTAGCTTTTCCTTCTTTCATACTCCGGTGTCAGTCAGTGGTTCATTCATCGTCATCACCATCGCAGTCCATTGCTGGACATAGGCCTCTCCCGTTGCACACTACTTTTATTGATTTTGGGCTCGCATCCAGATTCCTGCCAGCTATCCCGCGCAAATCGTCACTCCACCTGGCCTGTGGGCTAACTAATTTCTAGCTATTCTACGAAGTTCGTTCATCTATTCTTCTATCTTCGCCAATATCCAAGATTAAAATATTTTAATTCACATTTTAGGGCATCGCGACTTAATCTTTTATTAGGTTACAGACCTATTAAACTATTCTCGAAACTTTAATTAGACCAGATCAATTCTAGGCCTCCATTGACCTCGGCTTTGACCGGCTTCAGGCAATTGGGCTAGTCCCGAAACATTTTAATTATTGGGTCGGCAATGAGAACGCTTTTATAGAAATGCTCCAATTCGCACTATCAGTTTGTAACGATCTATTAAATAGTTATGAACTAGTATATCAAATCTTTGTAATTGGTGTTTGCAACCCTTTAAAATATATACAAATAAATGAAATGGAAGTATCTGTTTGTAATATATAAAAGGAACAGTTTTTTTATATATGCATGTGGAGGAAAGGCTGTCGTGTTCCTCCAACACAAAGGGAGGATCCTCAGACCAGTCGAGGTGATCATGCCTGGCGGGCCAATGCCCAAAAGTTCGTGTTGGGATATTGTATATATATGCTAATCGGAGCGAGAATGTCACTATCGCGATTCAGGATTAGTAGGTACTCCGAATAAATCGTTACGTTTTTATTTGTAGTTCAATGTTTCTTCGGTAGATGGCGCTGTTGCAATATGTGGAAGTCGCCACATGCATATGAAGGTAAATACGGTACTTACATCAAAACATATTTTTTTAATTGTTTTCCGTCTGTTTGTTTGGTAATCTCTGGAACCTTATTTCTGTCTAATATAATGCAATTATTTTCATTTCTTTTGAGTTAATAAATATTTATTTCAAATTTATACCTACATCTGTTTATTGTGATTTAAATAAACTTTTAAATATGTATTTTTATCATTTATAAAAATTTCCATATTAAAAATATTCCAGGTAGTGTAGCAACCAATTCTCAAAATGTTATTTAACAAATAAGTACATTTACATAAATAATACTATCAAAACTGTACACTGCTATTTGTCAATAACATAATATATAATTTATTCGTAGTACCGTTACAAATAATTTGATATTTACAAACGAATGTTTAAGCAATTTAGGCGAAAACCAACCTAGATATAGGCAGATATCAAGAAGCCCACACACCGTGTTACTGCATATCGATTACAAATCGAGAATCGATATTAATAATATCGATATAATGTTTTTTTTTGAGTTGTCGCCTCTGGCAGCGGTTGCCGTTTTGTATTCTGATCTGCGTTTGGGATACCCGTGCTCTGTTAGTTAATTTTAAACTGGTATCGGATGTATATGATTTGTATTGATTGCAAAAGTCATACATTCAATATTTAGCAAAGAAAGAAAGTAAAAGAAGCTAGAAAAAAAGATACAATTACTCACTAAATAGGGCTCTAAATAAAAGGAAAGTAATTAGCAGACAAAATGGCTTTAAACATGCGGAGAAAATAAACTGTGAGACGATTTTTACTCAATCAGAATTTGCTTTCACCTGTAAAGCTAGATATTTACTTGATTTATATATATTTCAGTACAAATTTAAATAAAACGACAAAAAAATTTTTTTTATCAATGTTAGTTTTAAAATAATGCTTACGATCTCAACATTTTTGATAGGTAAATAAAAATTCTTGTGGATTCGATAAATGGTTGGGAGTATTTTTTGAATAGTTATAATATTTGCATGGAATCATCATCACTACCTTCAAAAGAGATATACATCTGAACAAAGGCCTCCCAAACACTTTCCACAACATCTGGTCTTCTACTGCGGCCCGTATCTGGTTTACCGCATATTTGCACGGAATCGGTTTTGATAAAGTTAAGTTATGATATCAATAGGAATTGCTGATGACCAATCTCTTTGCTGCGAGACCCGTTTATCCCTTCGAGAAATATGAAATATCTATATATATATTCTGGTGTCATAATGTTAGTTGGAATACTCCAATATTTTTATGAGCCCTTTGTAATAAAAGCTGAAATTGAGGCGAGCGGAGCGGAGGGCATCGAGCTAGTTAGTTTATAAAAAATATTCTATCGTTTGACACCTGACCTTTACGAGAACTTTAAACCTCGCCTACGATGCTAAACCGCAATTTGTGTCATCACTAACGTTTGACTGAACTAATTTATTACATTGGTGTTAGTTCTGTTGTTCGAAGACTCTCTAAATTAAACTGAACATCACTAAAATAAGTTGTGTCCATGTGGTGACGGATTAAGAATACAAAGTGTCACCACCAATATTCATTCCATGGGTGTCGTAAGAGGCGACTAAACGAACAAAACAAGCAGCTAACATCACTGCCAAGAGAAGGAAAACTTAAAACAAACCCTTTACCAACCCGTCTGTCCAGCGTGGTATAGTAGGCCAAAACCTCCGTTCAAAGGAGAAGCCTATGTCCAGCAGTGGACTGTTAAAGGCTGCTGATGATGAAGTTTTGTCCAAATAAAAGACTGTTTAAATACAGCACAAGCGTAAGCCATATAATGAACTACACAAAGTACCTACTAATCTTGAATTGCGCATTAGAAATTGTCGCGTAGATTAGCATATACAACTACCCATCATAAACTGTTGGGCCGTGGCTCGCCAGGCACGATCACCTCGCCTGGTCGAAGGGTTCTGCCACAAACCCGCTCCCTCCACAAATTAACTATAATTAGATATTGCTCACTAAAAATTGATCAAATAATATCTACAGAAATAAATTTATTCACTAAAATAATAGAAAAAATAAATAAATAAATTTAATTTAGTAACAAAACAACTATGCTTTAAATTTTTCTTGTTAAAATTATCTTCTAGAGCTTGCAAAAATGGTTACGGGGTCATTGATACTTTTATTAGTACGATATTATATTGAAACTATTTCACGTGAGTATAAATATGATAACTATGCCAATATGAACCTTATTAAATATAAAATTTAGTGACGTGAAACATAAATTTGAAAATAAATGATGCACCTATTTTACGTTATAAAATATTGTACTGGAATTAATGTGTAATGTTGTAGCGTGTGTGAGTGAATGCGTAAGTGTATTTGTATATGCTGTATGAGTCCGCATGTCCTCATATCCATCGCATACGTTTCATTTAGTATTTTGAATACGAATAATAAATAATAATTCTCCGCAAACTATAACTTAACTGGACCCATGGGTACCATTGGCCCAGTCTATTGTACTGATTGTCTGGTGAGTCTATTCATCTGCAGAATAGTTCTGGACCAGTAGCAGTGGTATATTTTCTAGAATTAAAGTGTTTCTCCAGGTAGTGGTTGTAATTCAGCATCGTTTAGTGCTATTTTGTTGCATTCTTGTTTGTTGTAATGTTTCGCAAGGAGTAAATTAAACTGAAAAAAATGTAATACACTTGTCATCAAAAGGCTTGAATGAAAAATCTTGATTATTCTAAATATTCCAGTAAATCACTTTAATTCTTACAGTTTTTTCAAACATCTTATTTATATTTTGAGTACATTCTTGTAAAATACATTTGATCATATCATTAAACAATATGCTTTATACATCAATAAATAATATACAGCAAAAAAAATTATGTTGCTAGTGACAAAAAAAACTCGTGTAAAAATACACTTAAACACTGCAGGTGATCGATATCGACAACTTAAATTTTATCGATCACTTGCAACCTCTATTGTATATCAACAATGGCGTCTGTAGAACAGAATAAGAGACACTTCACCACTGATTGACAGATAAATAGACATTTATTATTTAAATCGTATTGTTTGGCATGTTTAAGTAGCTACAAGTGGGCGAAGGCTAGTTTATTGACACTCTGATGATAGATACATGTCGTCCTCGACAGTAAACTATACTATTAAATGAATCATATCTTAACTTGTTCATTCAATTTGTTTGTTTATTGAAATAGGTTCTTGGCAGTCTTCTGGGAAATTTTTCTGGTGAAATTCTTATCTTCATTTTTTTTGTATATTTAAACCTACCAAAGTGGCTACTCTGCCTGATGGATAGCATGAGTAGAATCCAGGAGTAGGGGTCACAATCTTCATTGTGAGGGTAGGCAATGCAGCACGGTGACCCATACCATGGCAGCCTTGTCAGATCTTTCTGCATCATTCTCCCGGCCTCCGAACATAATACGAATTTAAACAGTGCAAAAAGATACTCTGACAGTCATATGTCACTTTCATTGAAAGTTCATATTAGAGATGTGCTCAATATCCATATATTTGCTATCGAACTTTATTTCGATACGTTAACAAAAGAGGTCACTTACAAAGCAATTTAATGAAACTATTTATAACAAATATTTATTTAAAGTAGCAATTAAGATAATAAGTTTTTTTTTATTATTATTATAATTTGGTTGCCTGGAAGAGATTGCTTTTTAGCCATAAGGCCGCCATTTGTACATGGTCAATCTGTTTATTATTGTGTTATTTTATGTATATTGTATTAACTAGTGAACAAAAAGGTTTATTCTATTCTATTATTTCACCTCAATTTCTTTGGATTTTAGAGAGAGAAACGCCTTAGTATTATATTGTATTATATTTAAATTAGAATATCAGTTAAATGCCAACCTGTATATTTATTTGAAGCAGAGTTGCTATGGGAAAGAGAGTACGTATTTAATTTTGAAAAGTCTTACACCATAACAGCAATTTTCAGTGAAGTTCTTTATGTCAATTAAATGAATTTTCAGTAAAGTTCTGTATATTGTTTTTATTAAATTATATTTAAGCCAAACAAAGAGGCTCTACCCTGCCTGATGGAAAGCATGAGTAGAATCCAAGAACAGAGATCACCATAATAATTTTTGCATGCATTCCAAATAATTCTGCATCATGTATGTCAATCAAAAGCAAAAATTCGCCATCTACGATAGTATTAATTAAAGTAGATTTTACCTACTGCTGTACAATACAGATAAATTGACCTAACTAAGAAATATTTGACTTGGTCTGTAATGAACAGAATGGTGTAAAATAATAAACATACATATATATGTATATACGAAAAAGTACTTATTTACCCCCAAAATTCTCGTCCGACTCCCTGCAAATTTCACATATATCTTAAATGCTTGTATGAATGTGCTTATATATGTAATATCAAAAGTGGTACATCACCGCATACTTTGATAATTATTCTGAGAATTTCACGAGTATAACCGCAGGCAAAACCAAACGAAGGTTTAATATAGACTTGCCACTAAACACTTAAGTGTATGTTCTGACACCCACAACTGGTTATTGTAAAGTATATGGTGACCTTCTGTTCATAGAAACCGATCTGTTTGACTTCGAACTGTTATTGGAAAGTTTCTTTCATATGGAGATGACGGTGCTCTCCTTGTCAGTTTAGTAAGTGACCTTTGATCTTTCTATATGTACATTCAGAAGGAAGCTTAAAAGATGTGAAAGCATTTAACCTTGTCGTAGAATTTATTAGAAATACTAATAAAATAAAATAAAAAACGCTACTGGCAATGTTTTGTTATGAATGACTGCGAAATGCTTCTAGAAAGTAATGGAAGATGTATAAAAATAAAACGTAAATTCTCGAAAATAGAGCTGTGTGAATATTTATTAACCTACAATCACATGACAAGTGTATTTCTTTTCATTTATTTTTATGAGTCCACCAAAGTGATTTTAGTTTGCCTGATTATAAGAATGAGTAGATTCCAAGAGTCAACTACAATCATTGCGAGTGCAAACATGGCGGCCTATTCAGTTAACTGGAGTTTAAGTTTCAATGTGGTAGTCATGCCTTTAGCCATGTTTTTAGCACCGCCGAGCCGACTCGACCAGGCCACAACTGCCATCTCAAAGTAGACCAACCTAAAATTTATTTTTAGTTGAACACCTAGACCCAGACCTTCTGATGCAGAAGCATTCAAATCAAATCATTTATTCTGCAATTAGGTCACATGAACACTTCTGCAAGTTAAACTTTTTTTTTGAGCAGATGAATTCGGCCTTTCCTAACTGGACTAGCCCTGAGAAGAAATGACGAAACAAACTCAGGGATCACAGTCTCTTTTAAAGTCCAGACAATATTCTTAAATCATTATAATAGGCCACCATAGTTGTCCCAAGTCCCAATGCTGCATTCGCAATAAGTTGGACCAATACTCTTGGATCTTACTTATACTTTCCATCAGACAGAATAGAATCCTGATGGTAAGTAAGTAACGTCACCCATCGACACCGGCAACTTAATAGTTACAAGTGTGTTGAGTTTTTAGGTGTATTTCCCCTTCTAGAGACGGGGAAATTCCAAACCGCAGGTTAACTTCACTCTCGAGGTGAAAACCAACGAAAATATAACTTAACCAAGATGCCTAATGATGCAGATGTATTTCAAGAGGCCATGGTGTGAGTCACCAAGCTGCATCGACTGAATTCGCAAAGAGTATGGCGACCATTAATCTTGGATTTTACTCATACTTTCCACCAGGCAGAGTAGAGTTAGTTAGGCAGGTACACAAAAAAAAAAACGGTTATCTGTGAGGCTCGTGATTATATCACTCCGGTCCAGGCCAACCAATCGTAACATAGCTCTCTTGCAGTAACCTGATTTGAAAACTAAAAGAAAAATCTACTGACCATACGTTTAGAACCCGGATATCGAACACATATTCAATTTTGATCCAAATCCCACACATGTTACTAGCCAATTATAATTATCAACTACTTTCTACATATAAATTCACATTAATCATACAAAATTACACCTATCTCGACAAAACAATATGTTGTTATCGATAATACCAACACTATAAATCATTTAACCATATCGGGATAATACATAAAAATCGATATTAAAATCGATTTGGATCAAAAACGCCGAATCGATTACAATCAATTATGCAGCGTTTTATTGTTAGATCAAAGCCCAATGGAGTCTAGTAACCGAGTAATAGCTAGTTTATTTTCGGGTTCTTCTAAATTAGGGTTGACAAATCTTAAGTTTTAGATCATCTATTAGCTTTAACTTTTGGTTAGACTCAGTGTGTGATAAGCATCTAGGAGTTTTACTGTTTACTTTCAAAATTAACCAATTCTTAGCGCTAATAAAGAAAGCATACCAAATCTAAACATTTTAAAGTTAATATAAAAAACACTTATAATCAACACAATTAATTATCGACACATACGAAGTGTTTCCAACGTAAATTTACTCAAGCACTCATTACGAAAGTTATAAAAATCATGTCATCGCACTTCAAGGAAGTCTATCTGTTTACATTTATGAATTTAAATAAAATGTACATCAATAAAAATCATTACGTACATATTGATACAAGACTACGATTAGCTAATCACAAGATTACATTACTAGAACGACTTCTGGTGATTGGTAACCCTAATTCAATTTCGTATATGTATCGGACTTGTGTGCCGAAAATAACTTTGGTAGTATTAGGGCCGGCTATTTTAAATAGTTCGTTGACCGATAATGTTAGTTTGTGAAGAGCCTTGATTTAGCCACTTTTAAGATTCATTGAATTGCTGATTTTTTTTTACTACCACCTTTAGTCCGCGATTCCACCTGCGTGCAAATCTGCCTGCGTGTTTAGTAGTATATACGTGAAAGCCTGGAATATAATTATGTTCAAATAATAATATTAGTTTGGATGTAGACAGAGTTCATTCTTTGAGATCTTGAAACTTTTCAAAAGCCCAGTGACGTTGGCAGGTTCACGCATAAAAAGAAACTAATATAGAATTCACAATAATAGATTTAGAAATTCTGAACACAGAGCTATAAAACGAAATCAAAATATTACCAGTGTAACAGTTTCTCAACAAGAAGAAACTAGTTCACTTGTTAATAAATTTTATAAATGTGTTGAATTTACATAATTTGCATGACATAAAAGTTGAGAATTAGATTTATACATAATTAATGTCAAGCAAAGATGGATGTGGAGACATTCTAACCGAAGTAGCAAACTTTTCGTAACATGAGGAGAGAATCTGTTCTCGAATTCGGATATTTTGTATTCAACCTCTTGTGTTTAACTGTGATTTATTATGGATTTTATAATGAGATGTTAGTAGCTATGAAGTATTTAGTTCCTAATATATTACTGTGATTTATGTTTTGTTTTTCTTTTGAGTTTCGTTTGTCTTAATTTGATGCTTCTGATGTTAAGATATGTTTATATGATTACTCGTAAATCTGTCTTTAGTACCTATAACCATCGTTTCATAAATGTCTACTTCTTAAATTTTGGCAAAGAAGCTTTTCTTATCTACTTGTTGGGAATTGACACATAATATAGTTTTTATTTAGTTCTAGATATACAATGGTTGAAAAATACAAAATTCTCAGTAAATGAAAATAATTTTAGAAATTTTAACTACTAAGTATGTAAGTATTGGGTCGAACCAAGTTGTTCGCAATTCGAGAGGCTTATGTCTAGTGGTGAACTGTGATTTTAGGTTGATGGTCATGCAAGTAGTTGCAGGAACTAGTGAAAATCGAATAAAAGAAATACTTTTGCGTCTGTCCAAAAAAATACATAAAATCATCTATACAAATAAATAAAATTGGAGTGTCTGTGTGTAATATCAAATGAACAGTTGTTTACTAAATGCGTATCAAAGTATGTACGGTACTAACATCAATTTTTTTTTTTTAATTTTTACTGTATATTTTTAGCCGGAGCTAATCTTTGGAACGGCTAGACCGATCTTAAAGATTTTATCTGGCAGGAGGCTGACGACCTAAGGGAGTACCTTAGGTCGTAATTACTATTAAGGTTACAACAACAACCGCGGGTAACATCGAGGGACTCAGCTAGTCTGAATTAAAATGGAAAATAAATTTTATTTTCGAAATATTCTAAATAAAAGTAAGAAAGTTCAAACAATAATAACAATTAACTTGTAAAGAATAAAATAATGTTAAAGTTATAGCCAAAAAGTATCTTAAAGTAGGAATTATTTTAACACTCATCGAGATTAGTCTAACAGGTGACTACCATTTGGTGATCACGAAAACGACGACATTTATTATGTTGAACCATTTCCTAGTGGTCTAATTAATCATACATATTAACGACAATTCATCAACTTTCCGTAATTTCAAGTTTAATTCGAATATTTATGTTCTCAGCTTCCGCTGTAATATTAATAGCTGGTATTGGGAAAATAAGATTACTTTTAAACTTTTAATTTGTGTCAACTTTTGGTACATTATAATCTTTATTTACAGCTCTATTATGAGTTTAATCATTAAATTTAAATTGATGTCTTGATTGTGAGATTCAAGAGTGAGTTTATATTTATATGTATATGCATTTATATTTATTCATTAATTAAAATCAAGCTTGAACTTCAGAAGATTTTATTTGGATGTAATTATATTAAAACAAAATTATTAATGCAAGATTTTCGTGAGAAATTTTCTGTGAAGGGAAAGAATTTAATTTTACCTAGCTTAAAAACAAATACTCTTTGTTCTTTTAATTTTTGATCCCAAATAATAGAATGTAAAGTTGTTTTTAAATATTTAGACCAATTTAGACTTTTAGAATTTTGTTTTATTTCAGATTGAAAAGACACACACACAAAAATAATTGCAATTTAAAAGCAACTCCCGCGCTAGTCACATGTCCTATGTCACGAATAACTTTATATATATTCATGAAATAGACACACAGGATACCCAGGCTCATAACAATAATTTGTATCCACAAATTATTTATCACTTTGTGTGATCCCACACAAAGTGATGTTTAGACACACACAATTTCATAATACTCAAGGAAGCGACAAGGTGATAGCTCAAACCTCTACAGTGTAGTCAATATGTGTAAACATAATCCTAGAATTTGATATAAACGGTACATACATTTTTCTCAGGTAAGTTTATGTTAACTGTAGCGATATTAGAAGTGATTGTGAAGTAGGAAGTGTTGAAGGTAACACTAGGAGTGACATCAATACCCGTGAGTTGGCTCTATTGCGAGGTGCAAGTCAAGAAATGAAGAGATTATATTAGTAGATAGTCACATTTTACATGTACTGTTAAGTTTACTTCTTACTGTTTTGTTGTTTTTAGATGCAAATTTTATAACGACTATATGTCTCTGAGTATACAGTAGACCACACATGCCTCTCTCTTAGAATAATGGGGGTGGTCTTCGAGTAGTTTAATTAGTTCGTGAAAATCTGAGAAAGCCATTATTTATCTCCAGTCGAGCCAAACAACGTGAACAAAAGCTTGACTCTCTCACATGAACTCTGTTTACACAAAAACGTAATATGTTACGTTAATATCAATTTTGGCTATATTTCAATTTACAATAGTATCCCAACAAAAATATTCAACCAATATAAACGAGTCTCAGCAACAACATTGGTAAAGTTATTTGTGCATTTTCGTCCAACAATAAAGCGATATCTATCAAATTCTTTACTTTTTCAATGTCGTTCCCGTCTTCTAGTTTAACACCAGACTTATGCAATGCTATAAATCATTGGAATTTGTATGGGATACAATTTAAGATTAAGATAGCGTGGTTAAGGAAATGAAAGATGGTAATCTTGGCTTAGTGTGAATTTCGTTATATTTGGATATGATTCGAAGAGGAAATTTGAAATTATGAAAGGCAAAATAACGGATTATATTATAATTTACGATTAGTTGTTTAAAATGATAAATATACATATTAAAATAAAAGTAGGTAATGCCAGCATTATTTATTTTTTTATTTTAAACATAAAACTAAATATTTCAGGTGATAGCCCAAACTGCTTGTTCAGCTGAATTTATAGATAAAATGCAGAGCGATGTCTCAAAAATAGGTTGTCTAGACAATAAACATATTCTAACTCGTATATTTTTTCAAAATGTAGTATTCTTACTTGAATGATTATTTTCCGGTTGTTAACATTAGAAGTGGTCTCATTTTTAAGCTTTCACACTCATCATTAAAATGAGGTCATTTTGTCTCATAAGGAAGCAGTGGTATTGACCTCTGCACCATAAACACTAGTCACTCGCTCAACAGAATGGATAAGAGTTTTATATATATATATATTTATGCCTCCCTAAGTGCATACTTACTCTGTATGAGTAGAATCCAGGAGTGTCCAGTTACCATACAATGCAGAATTGAAATCCACATAGCGGCTTGAGATGTTTGTGCATCATTCTCCCGTTCTCCGGAAAACGGCAGAATAATGCAGAATGATTGGGTCTCTGGTCTCACACTCACCAACGAAATACGACAGCACGAATGCTGTCATTTTAGGTTGGTCTTCTGTGTCTTCTGTGTGAGGGTAGTACTACCCCAGTCTAGTCTACTTGCTCTACTACCTATTAAGTTCAGTTAGGACGAAAGGACTGACTCAAACACGCTGATAAAAATTTTAAAATTAATAGACACAGTATGTAGCGAAATGAAGAGAAAGAAAGCAAAGCTGCTTATCCACTATTTTCCATCATCCTTGCCAAGCTTCTATATCAACAGATCTCAATTACTTCGTATACCATAACAATCTGTTTGTTATATCCTATCTGCCATCAGAGTTGGGAGGTGAAAACGATATCGCGTCGATCTCGTTCCGTTATTGTGTTGCAGTGTCAATGTCGCTGATGTAACAAAGGTCAACACGCTTTTCAAGTTCAAGTTTATGTATGATCTTCGGATTATTATGTTCCTTTTGTTGAGACACGATTATTGACTTTGCATTTATAGTCTTGCCTCGTTTAGTTTTATGTTTGTCTGGACTATCAGATCATTCGGTTTTAAAATCGGATTCCAATTTCACAGCGTTCTTTTTGCTCCCATAATTACAGACTTGTTTCTTCATATTTTCTTTAGTACAATACGTTTCTGTTTAATTTGACTACAATTTTTAGATGAAGCTTATTAAGTTGCTATATTTTTAGAACGAAGAACTATGTAAGAGCTTATACTATGACAGCTTGATTGACTAATAGAATACCTAAATACTTTTCTATGGAAATACATACATCTTTTACATAGAAATACTCAAACTCCAAAACAGATATCTGTACATCATGCAGGATCCGTTCGACCCCAGGATTTGAACTCAGGCAATATCTCAAGCACAGCAGCCGCATACATTACCACTGAGCCACCGAGGCACTTAAATTGATGCCGTCTTCCTATTAGTAGTTGCGTAATGTAGTACTACTAGTATGTATAGCCTTCCTCGAATAATGAGTATTCGACACTAAAAAGATTTACAATTTCAGTCTAGTAGTTTCTGAGACTATCGCCTTCAACCAAACAAAACAAGTCTTCAGCTTTGCAATATAGGTATAGCTGTTAAATTATAGAGCTACAATAATAATTCAATAAATTTAAACACGGCGGTCAATGTTGTTTATGACAAATAATTTATCTTCCAACTTACAACAATTTCTTACAATTTCAATACAATTTGCACTCAGAGTAATAATAGGTTGTTTGATTTGTTGCCAATGTTAAATTAGTTACTAACATAACTATGTATTTTATCACCATTTATGGCTACTATTAATGTACATGATAAAAACAAAATTCAGTCAAAGCATCATCATCATCATCTTCCTAGCCTTCCTAATTCCTAAGATTATTTGGATCGGCTGCTAGTTCTACCGGTTCCGGTACCTTAATATCAGTTTTTCCACGGAGCGACTTTTGAAATTCAGTCATAGCAATTACCCATTTATTACAGAGGACTTTGGAACCATTTAAGGAATCCAGCCACAGATGGTTCTCTCAGCAATCAAATTCCAAACATTTTTTGATATGTAAAAGATCAAAAAAGACTAGAAAATGCGAAGTAAGGAAGCGAAAAGAAGTTAAGAAACTTCTATTAGTAATTAAGCCGTTCGTACGTCACGTATTTAGACTTCTTGATAATAATAGTAAATTATTTATAATCTAGATCAAAAGTCCAATAAACCTAGGTACACTTAAGTTAAAATTAATGGCTAACCTTTCCGCCAATAAGACGTAAACTGGCGTGCAAAATAACTAGCCTACACTCACCAATTATCTACCTTAAACGATTTTATTGATTACGGGTGACATGAAAGCGTTGGGATAGAATCGATCATAATCAGTACTATTAGTAAGGTATTAGCCGAGAAGTGGAATGTAAATATCGATGTTAATCGATTCCGTTTAATCGTCTGAGAAGCTGTTTGGTTGCGTGCATTTTAAACCGTATAGAAAAATGTGTTTGACTGTATATAATTTTAAATATAAAACACAATTTTTAGGGTTCCGTACAAAACGGGTAAAACGGAACCCTATTACTAAGGCTTTGCTTTGCTTCTATCACCGGGTTGTAGCTCATGATAGTAAGACAGTTGAAATGAATTTCACAGATAACGTAATTGTGTTGTCCGCAAAAAAAAAATACAAAAAAATGGATAAAAATGACAGTTAGGTGGCTTCAATACAACAAACGTATTTTTTTGCTCATTTTAGCTCGATATTTTATCTGCAGCATTGAGATGCTTGAAATAATCATGACCCGAATATAATCACATCGTTATCAAGTCATAATCTGTCTTCGGTCTCTATGGCGAATCTAAAATTTCCTTAAGTCAAAAGTGAAATGCGATGTGAAAATATACAAAGCTGTGTGTTTTTTAATGTAAATTATTGATAGAAGTTCAACCAGATATGAGTGAGCTACCAATTTATCTCATCAAGTGGTAAGCTTGAAGGTAGGATGTCAACCTAAATAGGTATTCGATAATGGACTAGGACCACTGAAGCGGCTGTGAGGAGTTTCATGCTCGGAAAAACAAGCCAGACTGTTGGACACCGTTAACGCACGACTTAAATGATAACACCTATATATCTATATAAAATAATCTATCTAATATTATTAAACGAGCAATTCTTGTACATGTATATCTTTATATAAATAATTCTTGTGTGAGTGTGTATGTCACTGAACTTCTCTCAAACGACTGGACCGATTTTGATGAAATTTTTTGTGTGTGTTCAAGGGGATCTGGGAATGGTTTAGATTCGCAATTGGACCCGGTAGGGAGCGCTGCGATCAAGTTCTGGAATTTTAAAGTTGGGCGGTACGAAGTTCGCTGGGTCATCTAGTATATCTATATAAATATGAATTGCTGTTCGTTAGTCTCGCTAAAACTCGAGAACGGCTGGACCGATTTGGCTAATTTTGGTCTTGAATTATTTGTGGAAGTCCAGAGAAGGTTTAAAAGGTGAATATATAAAAATGATTTTTTGTTTGTTTTAACTTTATTTTATACAAAAGTTTAGGTGTTTTATTTATCGATTGAGGCAGTACGAAGTCTGACGGGTCAGCTTTTTTTTTTTTTTTTTATTGAGCCATCCAAAGTGACTCTACCCTGCCTGATGGAAAGCTATTATATAGTTTATTTATATGTATATTGTGATCTCGGAAAGGGCTACAACGATTTCGCTTATCGCTTGATCATGTAATATACCTACTCGTATCTATTAAATAAGTATTATAAATAAATATATACATAAAAATAGATAGGTAGTAAAGCTACGCTAATTTCAGCACCCGGCTCGACCGGAGCTTACTAGCTTCACACAGAAGACCAACCTAAAATTAAATCATTAATTCTGTCGTATTTCGTTGGTGAGTGTGAGACCGAAGGCCCAATCATTCTGCATAATTCTCCCAGCCTCCTGAGTCTGTGAGAATGACTGAATAAAAATAGTTTCCCATGTTACCCTCTACACCCTGATGAAATAGCCGGCACTCAATAATCTCGATAATAACAAGAAAAAAAATGCTAATTTAAACAAATTAAAGCAATAGAACCAATCACAACTACGAATTTACGTATAAAACTGTACGACTTTGACTTTATCTCGTAGTATAACGATCATACTGCTCAGTTTCACAAATATTGAAATGATCTTATCGATGAATTGACTTGTAAACAAATAGAATATGTTATCTCGGTAATTCGATATACCTACGTAATCACATCAAGTTCTACATAAGATATTAAATATGCAGATAGGTTACTTAACCCAAAATCTCTACGTTCCACAATCAATTTTCTCAGTTACGAACTTTTGTTCATTTGCATTATAGAACATCTTAATTACTTTATAAAAGCGATCTTTAGAATTTGTATCATCAATGAAGAGCGACCTTTATTATTTAAAATAAGTCTGTAATATAAAACTCATGATAAACATATCACTGGTATATATTCGAGTAGATAGGCTGAGGGTATTAAATGCCCTGCCTATCTAATGCCAAACTTATTACACTGAAACATTCACTGGAATGATTATATAGGGCTGTCATCGTCATTATCAGCCCATTATATGCCACTCTGATCGATTTTGGGCTTCTCGCATCCAGCACTACTAGCCATATTACTAGTTCATATTCATAAAGAATTATAGAAGAAACCCAAACTATGAAACTAACATTTGTAAATGATACAAACATTTAGTCATCGAACCATGACTAGAATCCAAGACCACAAGACATCTATCGCATACCTTCGCTAATAGTGCTGCCATTGAAGTACCAAGGTAGTTTTATTGGAGGTAAATTACAACAAAATTCGAGAAACGGAGTACATAATCCTTTTATGTCATTGTCTACGTACTTAATTCACTTAAGTAAGTGAATTAGGTAATGTAAGCAATATCCTCAATTAGGTTAAGGCCGAATAACTGTAACTTGAATGACCGCACTTAATGGATGCTTGCAGTACCAAAGATACAATTTATTTATCACCAGCGCTATAAAACCGATAAAGGTGTCAAACGAGTAATTTGTTTTTGTAATTGTAAGTTATATAACAGATTAATAATTTGTAATAACTAGCTGTAGCCGATTACAAATTCTAGCCACACCACTTAGTGCTATTGATTTGAGGTTACCAGTATTTCAACAAAGTTTACTTAATAAAAAAAACACAAAATACTTCTTCTAACATTATAATAGAATACTCCAAACTCAGTTAATCAAATATTGACTTTTAAAGACATACCTACTATTAGGTTAAAATTCAGAACGACTTTAGTCTTTACCATTAACGCCATGATCATGTCTATCTTCTAAGTCATTAAATTCAAGCAGATGCATACCTGAAACAAAAATAATAAAATAATAATTTATTTATGCAAAACGCATACAAAATTAAAATATTATTAACACAAAAACAGCGGCCCGTAATGCATTATCGAACGCTCTTTCATGTACATACATAATTTGCATTACTTAATAACTTAATTCGTAAAGAATGACCACACACGCTGCTGTACCGGTATTGAAATGCTTAGTGATGGGAAACAAGTTTGTTGAGGCCGAGTGGCCTGAATTTTATTAATGGGTGGCCTCAAATTGTTTGAGATACGTTTTGTCGCAGTCGGAAATGGTTTCCTGGTTTTGATTTTTTACATTGATTGACTTTTGTATAAATATAAATCAGAAATGAAAGATTCTTACAGCAAACTCCTTTAGTACTTAAAGCAGGTTTAATAATAATAATAAATGATAAGCGGAAATTATTTAAAACTTTAGTATTGTACATTAAAATTTGTTCATCGTTAGACAAACAGATTAATCTTATTATTTTTTTCATTCATATTCATAATGAATTTATGCGGTTGTCAAGACAAATTAAAATTATTTTAAACCATTTCGAATCGAGTTCCAAATTTTGAAGTCAGGATTTTTATCATCATAATCTTAGCCAATACATGTCCACTGCTGGTCAAGGGACTTCCCCCAAGGCTCTCCACAAACACCGATCCTGTGTTGTGGGACTTGTGGATACTATAGAATAGTGTGACAAACATAATAGTTTTTGTATTTTATTTGTATTTGTCAGCAGCCTTCCATTCAGGATTCTGGATATTAAATTTGTAAATTGATTTTTTTTGTAAAACTCCGTAGTCTCCGACTGTCCCATCACTACAACACTGTATTGGTCCGTTTGTTTTCCCATACATGTGCATACCGTTATGTTAAATTTTCATTCATACCTAATTGATAATTACGGGGAAAGTGAGCACTCATTGAAGTGGAAAACTACGCCAAGTCCATTAAGGATAAGCAGAGAATTACGGAACTCAATAAAAGACTTTGGATAAATGAATTTGAATATAAATGTCGACGTTTAAAACTGATTGAGTAATACTGCTGAAATGAGAATGTAACTTCAATTTTAGCAAAGTTTTAGTTAATATTTTGTATAAGTTATTCTTTCGAAATAATTTCCTTCTTTCATTTTTGATGTCGTTCTCTTCGTCAATCGAGTTTCTAGTTTTTGATTTTCTCTTTCTTTGGGGTGTTTGTAAAATAATGTTATTATGTATATTTCGGAATTTATTGAAGACTTATCTAAAACAAGTACTTCCATATCAAAGTATAGTTATTGATGCTTTGTCTATATGAAAAGCGCAGTGTAATATCTTAAAAATATATCATTACAATTTGAAATAAGTATTGAGTGTGTGAGTTTAATGCTCTTTCGTGTTGAAATTTGAAAGAAATACTGATTAAATTATTTACATAAAATAATAAATACTCGCAAAGTAGTTGTAACATACTCAAAGTAGTTACTTCTTTAACACTTCTAAAACTTCCAATGAGACTAATAAAATAGAAACTAAGAGCTGAAAAACGGTTAAATCAAATAATCCATACTTTCTGTCAGATTGTTATACTTTCACGGCTAAACCCCTTCACCGATTAAAAAGAACTTTAGCTTGGAGATACTTTGATCCTTGAAGAAGGCATTCATTCATTCATTTTTGACACAGTCTACTCTTTGCAAGGATAACCGACATAAACGCGAGCAGAGTCGCGGCCTAAACCTAGTGTACTAAAATTTGGGTCTCGGTTTGTTATATTACAAAAATAATCGTTTCTAAATAATATCCTCCTTTTACACAAGCATGACAAGCAATAAAAACGTCGCCTCGTTACAGTCTCTTCAAAGTAACATTAAAAACAGATTAACCATAAAATTGGCGCAAAAGAGAGTGTTGACCAAATTTTTTGATATTTTTATAACATGTTAATCGCCGTGTTGACATTAGAGGATATTTTATTTATATTTAAGCCTACCAAAGTGACTCTAAACTGTCTGATGGAAAGCATGAGGGTAATCAACAGAGTTTTGAACTAATCTTTTGGTATTAAAATATAAATCTGCGGGATTGCTACCATGTACCTTTTCGTTAATGAGTATCCGATATTTCTGTTGCCAGCGCCATGATCATAGTGCCGAAAATCGGACACTCATTAACACAAAAGTAAATGGTAGCAATCCCGCAGATTTCTATTTTAATGTTACTGACCATGAAAATTTAAAACAATATAATCTTTTGGTATTTTTATGACATGACATCGCAAACTGGGTGACTTGTCGCCGCGCCTTGTCACCGTGACAAGACGCGGCGTCATTGTTTCTTCGGGCGTCTCTGACGCCTAGTGTGCGGAGCTTAGGGCCACAGCACACTAGCTACTTTTAGCATCGGCGATCGGCAACAAGTCGCTTTTTAGAAGCGTGACGCGCGATTTTGATACCGCGATCGAACGCAGGAAGTCGCTAAAACGCAATGCAGCATCGATGCAGTCGTCAAATCGCTGATCGCCGATGCTAAAAGCAGCTAGTGTGCTGTGGCCCTTAGAGCAAATTATATGAAATTTGTCGGCCGCAGCCTGTCGTCGCGTCAAGTCGTCGAACTGTCGCTTTTCAATTTTATTAAGCCATAGTTTTCGGGTTCCGTACCCAAAAGGTAAAAACGGATATTACTAAGACTCTGCCACTATCGGTCTGTCCGTCTCTCCGTATCTTAAGAACCAAGATAGCAAGACAATTGAAATATTTTATAGTAATGTATTACTGTTGCCGCTGTAACAACAAATACTAATTTAAAAACAGAATAATATAAATATTTAGGGAAGATTCTCAAACAAAGATCGCTTGAAATATATATGTAGTTAATGGTACAGAACCCTTCCTGCCCGAGTACAACTCGTACTTGGTCGAATCTTAAACAGCGGTAAGGTCATTGTCTAAAAAGTTTCGACATATATAAGGTTCCTACAATCACCTTTTGTTAGAAGGTTGATTGTCAGTTTGAAAGTATATTTCGAAAGGTTTGCCCTTCAATACTTAAATTTTCTAACTAAATTTATTAGTTATCAGTTTCACTTACAAATTGTCATGGTTATAGAGGTACGATGCATGATAGAATTGCAATGAATTTCACTTTTTAACCGACTTCGATAAATAACGGATGTGCAAAGTTCTTTTTATTAAAAAGGAGTTATTTCGACATGATCCCATTTAAATTTAATGTGGATCTAATGATGAGTTTCCGAAATACACAATAAAATAGTCAAAAAAATTAATATATAACAAATTAATCACGATTGCTTCAATGGCATAAATATGCATTGGAGAGGCCTATGTCCAGCAGCGAACTATGATAGGCTGATGATCACATAGTATTGTTTGAAGTAGGTTGAACATTATCTTATCAAAAAGAATTTTAATAGGTTAAATTAAATTAATTTACTTTTTGAAGAAATTAATTTAATAAATATGTATTAAGTTGTGGATTTATGTAAAATGTAAAAACTTTGAACAAGTACCTTAATTTCATACTTACAAACTTAATGCCTTGCATTCTCTGTCTCCGTCACATTTTCCAGACTTGATTTAAATACAAATCATTTGATGGAATGTAGGTCTAACATATGTTGTCATGAGGATTTAACGGAAAATGTTAACAAAATCGTAATAACTTAGTAAATTTAATTTATTTTCTCTCACTCGCCTAAATATTACTATATCCAAGCTCATACTAGTAGGTAAAATAGTTCCTTTTATTAAATCAAGCGTTTATTTTCAACGGTTCTCGAAAAAGACGGAGCTTTCATTGTAGCTATAAGTTTTAATTTTCTTTTATAGTTACAGGAAAATGGTTTATGATACAAATGTTAATAGAAAATGTAGATAATTATATTATTATTATCATTAATAAAAGGAAACATGAGGGCAGATAAAAAATGAATGACTGTGTAGTTCCTTTTCATCTGTTATGGCTTAGGTACGTTGAAAAAGAATATATACAATTAAATAAAATTTAAAAAAAAAGTAAATACTTTACATACATCAAAAAGATTTTTTTAATTTTTTTGTCAGTCTGTCTGTTTGTGCTGGGTAATCTCTGAACGGCTGGACAGATTTTAACGGGATTTTTACTGTCAGAAAGTTGATGACACAAGGATTAACTTAGGTTATTTTTTTTATACTAACTTCGCTCCGCGGCGTTACTTGCGATTTACTACTTTAACCGCGAGTGACACCGCGGGAATTAGCTAGCTAGCTACATAAATGATATACTTAAAATACATAGATATGTACATATGGGTGTTTAATTATTCAAGCTTAGCTTTAACATGTATTAAAAGATTTTATTATAAGTAATGTGACATTTTTGGCATAACACTATTGGTATTGAAGAACTGTTATCTATCTTAGTTTAGTTTCCAACACCTGTAACAGATTCTGTACAAGCTACAAGTAAATAAATTTTAACGAAGAAGAACACCCAAATAAAATTATAAAACAACAATCGAGACCTGAAAATCAAGCGGTAAAATCCTTCTACCTTATCGGGACCTCTTACTTTTTAACCACATCCATGTACTACCAAATGTAAGTAATAAAATATTTTGCTGACTATAATCAGTGTGTAGTACCAATAATTGCAAGTTGCATCCAATATCCTCAGGCTGTGGAGCTTTTCAATTACTTTCACCGTCGACGCGTGATTTAGGCGAGTTTAACTTATTTTTTTAATGTCTGGTTGGACAATGATTGTGTATTTATTCAATATGTATTGACATACTTGGCGGCTTCGAAAAATAATTTTACTTTTGATTTCGTTCATAGTGTTTTCTAAATGAATTGTTAATTTTTGAATATTTGTATGTTTATGCATATAAAGTGGTCCCCTCAGGACAGAATTAAAACCCACACTGGCCGAATGTGAGTTGGGGACTCAATGTTTATTTAATGAACTATGCGATTTCAATCCAGAGGTTCAAATCCCGGGTTCAGCCAAAAGTGTTTTTGAGTTTTTCTTAGGAAATTCCTAATAGCAGCCTTGAGTTTGGATGTTTGGGGGTGATTCACGCCCGTGCCTCGGTTGTCACTTAAAGCCGTCGGTCCCGGTTGTCATTAAGATCTATGGCTATCGTTATTGGGGAATCAGTGCCCTCAAATTTACTGACAACTAGTTCAACCTATGAATTTCAGTTCTCCCTTAGGGTTGCGGAGGTCTGATGCCAGTCGCTCGGTGGAAAAACTGATATTCAGGTAAAACCGGTTGAACAAGTAGACGACCCCAAATAATATTGGGATTAAGGCTAGGAAGAAAAAGAAGATTACCTAAAGATTTTTTGCATCAAACTCAGCAGTAATTGGCCTTTCCTTGTGAAGCTCATCTCGTAATAACCTTTATTCCACTAAGCCATTTAAACAGGTTTTTATTTATACTTTAATGTTTTCCTTTGTTATTTTTCTTACAGTACTCATAAAGATGTCGTCTTGAAGAAAAAAAAAAGATCCTGAAATATTCCTAAAAAATTAAATACATAAAATATTGATACTGAATAAATAAAATGCCAACACTTACAGTAAAGTTACACTAACAGTAATACAAGTTAGTTTAGTAATACTTAAGTCTGGAGATTGGACTTGTAGACTGCGATCGGTAGACTCCAGTTTCAACTAAATAAAGAATAGGGTTGCCAGTGTAGTAGACATATTTTGTTTGGATGTTTTTTTAGATGTTTAAAACCTCTAGGGGATAAGATATTTGTAGACTGTGATAAACATCAAGGGGTTTATGATTCTTCAACACAATTTTAAAACTTTACTTCAAATTTCTATTTTTTAGTAGTAGTAGAAGAGATTTACAGAAGAGCGGTAAGCTATTTCGCTTAAATTAGAGCAACCCAACTGGTGGAAATACCTCCGCCTTACAGAAGACCAAAGAACAATAATTTTGATGTTGTTGTGTTCCTGTGAGAAGGTTTCCAGAGCTTCTAGGGGGTGCTACGAAAGTAGCAGGGTTCAGGCCTAAAAGGTGATAGTGACAAGCCCAGTAACAGGCACGCTACTGTGTTTGATCTCATATTAGGATCTCACTACCGCTTTCAAGTGGAGTGTGGTCAATCTTGAAGTGCGACATAAAAAAAGCAGTTTAGTTTCATTGACTGACCAACGGGTTATAACGTAGTTCCACCAATTAAAGTGATTTTCACTTTTTACTTTACCAAGTCACTCGTTCAAATTCAAAAGAAGATTTGAAAGTAAACTGGAGTAGTTAGATAAATAAATATTTCGGACACACAACGTCATCTAGTCCCAAACTAAGTTTGTGTTCTAGACAACTGATAAACATAAACGTACTTTTTTTGTAACTACATGCATTTTATACATGGAAAACACCCAGACCCCGAAACAAATATATGGGAATCACACAAAAATTTGGTCCGACGCGGGATTCGTATCCGAGATGTCGGAATCGAACAGTCGCATGCGCTACCACTGCGCCAGCGAAACAGTGAAGTAAGTATAAATAAGTACCGAAATCCCGAATCTGTCTTCATCATCAAATCCACCATATCTCCATTTCAATACGACATGAAGGAGGTCTAAATTGACTTTCAAGTTTAGGGTAATCAACTGTGAAATATAATTGAAAGCTAATAAAAGCGAGTTTACGATAATAGGATCGAGAGAAGTTAAGGAACTTTTGCAATTTATAATAAGGTGGATATTCTTCTATTTATTCTTATTTTTAGTAACAAGTTTCAACGTGACTATTTGTTATGAAATAAGAATTTTATCACTCCCTCCAAAGTTCAATGTCAAAAGTTAGTATGTAGATATTTTTGTTATGTTAAATAACTAAGTAATATTTATATAAGACTTATTGTTATTATTGTACAAAGGTGAACTTAATACCAGGCATTTTCTCCGAGTCAACCTTCAGGTGATGTAGAAATCATGATCCTGTATGTGCAAAGAAATAAACCGTAATATGAAGTATTGAATTAATAAAAAAAAAGCTTATCCCGACCTATAAGGAAATATTTTTCAAGCGATTGGAACCTCTTGTCAACTTTGGTTCGTAAAGCAAACTACGAAAGTTATCACAATTTTCTATTAGTATAGTGAATCTAAAATAGAGAATTATTGTATCAAAAGTACAAAATATAATGCATAGAATACTAATTTTATACAATAAAACATTTTCTTTTAAATTAGGCGTATTTTGTTTTCAATAAATAGTATTAATTAAAGTGTAGCTTCGGGACTTTATTATACGGTCGTGACTGACGTGACGATGAATCGAGTACTACACTTGACACCACACTGGTTAGCCATACTCGAAATTAGGAAATTTAAGATACCGTGTATCCAAGCTATGACGTATGACTAAACCGCTTCGTTGATTTCAATAAAGATGTTATTAAGATACTTTGTTCTTGAGGAACGATATAGGCTACTCTTTAGCGTAAAAACCAACACACACGCGAACGGTTTCGTGAGCTAAACAAAGTCTTTAATAAATATTATATAAAGAGACCTAATATAACTTCTCTTAACGTAAAGGGACCTCTAAAATAACACCAGATAAGGTTACTTCTCCGAGTTAATAAAACATCCTCCTTTTATGAAAGTTATTTCATGCGTTTTGCTAGCCAGAGGGTTGGTTTTAGAGTATCAAATGGAATTTTCACTACGTAGTATGTGGTCCACTTTACAAAAAAAGCACGTTTTTAATTTCATAGCGAATAAGTCCCTTTTACAGCAAAAACATGAGTATGTGTAAATTCACGAAAGTCTAAAAATAGTGAATTGTTTTAGTTGTTGAAAAATCTCTGCTCTCTTTACTTTTTTTACGGGGTTCACTCGCTTTTCATTAACGTCCATCAGATTTAAGATTTAAACCCTACATTCCGAGTAAAATTGCAATGTTCATTTAAAATTTTTATAAAGTATGACCCCGTGCGTGGCTCTCCAAAAAGTTACTGTTTACCTCGTGAAGGTCGTTTACAATCTGACCTAGATTCATTACTCTCGAGTGTAATAAGCTCTGCATTTCAAATGATACTACTTTCTTCAGGTAGTATACATTATACGTATCACAGTTCATCTCAGATTTTACTGCTCGACTGATCTTTAGTCTTTTGACCTTTATTAAGAGTTGCAAGCAGCTTGATTGAACTAAAATCTTAACATAAATTACATACCAGTAAGTACAGAATATTTTGCGTGAAAGCACTCATTACAAGTTCAACTGTCATCTTATCCGCGATCGTGGCCTAACCTGTACTTTGTGTCAGGGTTGTCACAACGATAATATATAAATAAACAATAATTATTATGTACAAAAATTGTAACGTTTTCTTTGAACCAAATCAAGAATCTGTGTTCACCAAAATGAATGCCATAATGTATTCTGGGTCATTTTACTCGTACTCTGCACTTTCTACATCATAAATGAGATATGCTTAATAAATAATAATACAACACATACGTCATGTTTCGTGAATACATAGAAGCATATATCTATCTACACAATAGGTAGAGAAAAGCTGATTTAAAACACAAACAGGCCGGCGCGACAGGGCTTCTACTTCTCTCTAGTACTCTCCAGAAGACTAGCCTAAAGTGAAACATTCTTGCTGTCGTGCTTCGTCAGTACTTGCGAGCCCGAAGGCCCAATGACGTAGAGCAGCTTAATAGGCTGCATTAGTAAAGGTCTGTATTCTCAATAGCTATGCTGACTACTACTATTGTATTAATAATAATAATGTTTATTTGATAAAGCAATTGTAGTACATAAAACAAATAACACAGAATTGAATTTAGATAGTGCGTACAATCAGTGGTTAGAGCGCTGTCCCCCTAGATAGGTTTTGAAAAACCTGTATTAAGGATAACAGTACCAACCTCCATTCGGTAGCATACAATAAATTACTGTATCAATTACGGATATTATTTTATTTCAGATATTCAGATTTCAGGATTCTACTAATGCTTGACATTAGGCACAGTGGACTCACATTATTAGGCTCATAAATAGAACATTTTTGATCACAAATCCACGTCCACATTTTGTTTTATTACATATCTTTAGTAGGAATATAGACAAGAATAAATACTGTCTACTAGTCCAAGCAGAGTTAACAATTCTGATATTTAAAGAACGAATTTCTCGAGGTTATATTCATTATTTCACATTATAAAAGCGCAAAATTACAAGTAATTCTCATTTGATAACATCAACAATCATTTGTAACATTTTCTACCATAATTCCCACGGCACATTCATTCTCTGAACATTAAAACTCCCATGCGGCAATAGAAATAATTACACTGGCAACCCTGTTCAGAAACATAAATTACTATTCCGGGAAACAATTACACCGTAATACGTTGCCAGAGATTCACCTGAAGTATATTGAGTTCTGTTATTTTCCAATTTGGAACTAAATTAATATAGTACGTGGATATTAAGACGGTGTGATAGAGAATTTAATGATTCAATCTCGGTGAACCAGTAGTCGAGTTTTAAGACAGTACATCAAAAGTAGTAGAGACACGCTAAGCCACCATGGTAAGGATCTGCATTGTATGAACTCACAGTGAGGACGATGGCCCCTACTCCTGGATTCTAATCATGCTTTCCATCAGGAGCAGACAGTTAAAAAGGTTATAATAATTTTCATAATCAAATGATTGGTTAAAGTACTTAATGCTATAGTTTGTTTTCATTATAAGCTATCGATTGCTTAGCGTTGGCTATAGATATAATATGATTTAATGATAAAGTTTACTAATCTATAAATAAATGTTTACGACGAAGTGATCAGGATGATCAACCACAATTGAAACCAAATAGAATATTTATTTGACATGTTTATCTACACATGTCTAGAGAAAGGCAATCTCATTGACTGACAGATAAGTATCCTGCCTCTATGTCCAAATAAAGGCATAAAGCCTTATTCCTAGAAATGTAAGATGTTTATTCAGTAGTTAATTACTGATTCAGTTTGCCGGATGCGGTTTGTTCAGGTTTTCCCATCTGTGTACAAGAATAAATATTATCTCTTTATCCACTTATCGCCTTTGTCCACCTATTAGAGAAGTGTGTGTGAGATTTATTATTAGCAAAAATGTGCCCTTTATCTATAACATAACAAATAAATAAAATTGTAGTGTCTGTTTGTAACTTCAGTTTACTGTTAAACTGAATTTTTCACTACTAGCATGATCCGGGTAGTCGTGCTAAATGTTAATCCTACTAACATTATAAACGCGAAAGTTTGTGAGTATGTATGTGTGTATGTAGGTTTGTTGCTCTTTCACGCAAAAACTACTGAACGGATTTGGATGAAACTTTTTTTTACTGCAATAATCGAGATAAACGGGTGAAAGCTAGGTGATTATAAAATACATTAAATCGTAAATGTCAAAATGTATCACTGTTTATCTCCTGTCAAAACTTCACAGGTTGCTATGCATAGCACACTTGCATAACAACCATAATGATACGCGGGTAACACAGCGGGGCGCAGCTAGTTCATTATTAATTGAAATAACATGCGAAATTTTAAGGTAACAATGTAATTTTATAATTCTAACAGAAAGAACCGACTTCAAAGAAAAACTATTCTGAGTACCCAAATCGCGACAATTGTGCCTATGGTATTTCAGGAGTTCCCCCGATTTTCTTGGGAAAGGGATATTAAACAACGAAATTATCGCTGAACATACATAAGAATAGATTCCGACGAATTGAGAACCTCCACCTTTTTTGAATTCAATTAAAAAGCATAGATAACTCTTTAGAAGAACTTCGCTATGTGGGAGTACGACCAGATGTGACCCATTTATTTCCTTCACTAATGACGAGGGTTATTGATGTACAATGTATTTTACTGTCTGAAATGTAATTTTAAAGAGGTAAAGAGTATAGTGTAATGGAAGGATAAAACTAGGATGGATACATTTTGGTATATTTATTGAAGTCAGTCTGTGTATAGAAGTTATTAGCGACTACTTTGAAGAAAAGAATAATGAAAATTTTATAGCATGGACGAACATAGTTCTTCGTTCACTCGTCTTACAGTAGGAGCATCCACCCGCTGCCAGTCACTTTAAGAAGATCGATTACATACCATGAATCAGTTTGCCTAAAGAATGACTGTAAGAAAAGCAATCACTTTTCATTCAATTTAACTTTTCTTATTGTACAAAGTATATAGCTTATTTACAGTGCAATCATAAGCAAGCTGTAGGTTTACAACTAAAAGGTTTCGTTTTCTTTTTTTGTCTTAAATATATCCCATTCAGGCTGCTTAAATTGTAGTTTATTATTTGATTTTTTACACTTTCAATGCAGGTATAGCATAAAATAATACTCAAAATTGGATACAATCTCTGACTAAACAAACATTTGGCCAATTCATGCACCGAAAACTAACAAAACTAGTGACGTTATTTACGTTACTACTAAAACTAAACACTACTAAACCACATCTGCCGTCCTAAACCAACATAGTCCCACGCGGTAAGACCCAAGTATTTAGTGAAGGGCTATCGTCAATCACTCTAAGTATTGCCAAGATACGAGTATTACCAACTTTGCCATTATGTCAAGGCCAAAGCTTGCCAATCATGGACCCAATCAGGCCAATATTGGTCAATAGATACGAAGCACTAATACGAGGTAGTGTGTGGTATGTAAACAGACGATTATATCTCGTGTACATATATTTTCTACTCCAATACTAATATTGTTTGGACAGTTCAAGTTTATATCTTGTTAGAGCATCGATGGATATAACTTTTAATAGATTATAACTTATTATTAGACATCGGATTATAAGCACTGTAAAGGTGCCGGAGGTTCAGTTCTGTAGTTACTAATAACTAGTTAGCATTATCAAAATGTCAAAGGATTGCTGGTTTCAGTTAATTAAACTAATACTAAGTAGTGTTGGGGTTGGAATTTGTAATCTTTTTAGGCATTTTAACAGTGTTGTAATTCGAAATGTACATGTACATAATTGGGTACAACCTATCATCTATATCTTTATCATCGTGTATGACCAGTTTTATGATGATGGTATCGATGTGAGAACAATGCATGATTAATTTATGATTTTCATACGTTAGATAATATTAATCCGAACTAAACAGAGCTCTTAATTTGGTTTTCCCTTTTATTGCAATGATGTTATCCTGTGTAATTTGTTTCTCTTACGATGCCAATGGGTTGAGTTAATTCTTAAGCTGTCATCCCAGAGGATTTTAGTGACTACGCCGAAGAACTATTTTGTTTTTTATAAAACCTATAAGTAATGAGATTCAAAATTTCACACACACAAACACATTATATGTATATTATAACAGTGTAACCAAACACAGTGGTTAATAATCGTTCAGTGGCTACTGGCGCCTTAATGGCTAAGCGATAAATATCTGCATGCAGTTAAAAACAGCAAAGTTTTGGCAAACAAGTTGCCCTATTTGTTTAGTTATGGATGTATAGCCTTTTGACTACTGTATTTCATGTTTCTAACTGTCTTACAGTCTAGTGATTATATGACTGGTACTGGTATGACTGTTAAGCTGGAAATCGGGAGTTTGGTTTCCCCTCAAGATAATTTTGCGACTTGGCGCGTTTTATAATAAACATAACATACAAATATATGTTTATTAGGAGTCTAGTTCCCATACTACAGGCTCTGTTTTGTTTAGGATCAGAGTGATTTGTGTCTGTAGGTGTAATAGGAATGTCATCCTTCCAAGAAAGTGTCAATAAAATTAAATAACCCTCTAGAACGGACAAACCTTATTACAAGATGTTCAAACTCATCGATAATTCAAATTATTGTTACCTTTTATCAGATACATATATAAAAATACTATTTATACTCTATATAAAATTCTTGATCAATGTCAAATTTGTGGCTAATCTAATAAGCTCTTGAAATGCTTTAGGATTTCGCTTGCCAATAAAATGCTGTAATATTTTAGGTCGTAATGTTGGCTGCAGATTGAGTTAGTGAAGGCCAGCAAAGTAATATAAACCTAGTCCATCATTAAACCAAACCTAAGCTATCGTAAGTATGATATGTACTGTCATCTTCTTCTCCCTAGTCTTATTTCCAATATTAAGTGGAGTCGGCTACTATGCTATGCTGCTTAAAACTATAGGTCTAAATTAAACAGCGAAACCTTCAAGAGTTGCTTTAATTTATTTTTTTAATATGACTGGCAATAAGATTTTACTTTTTATAACGAACCATACTGTTATTTTTTCACCTACCTACATTAAATTAATTAATACAGGTTACTAAACGACAATCCAGTATACCCACATAGTAGTCAAACGCAAAAAGCATGAATCACGTCTATCTACGTGATGGAATCTAGTGCTAATAGCTGATTCACGATACATACGAAAGTCATAAACATGCCGCAATGTCTGACCACCGCTGACTACTTTTTGTGGTGGAAAGTGTGGTAATGATGTCTAGTTTCTAAAGGCACCTGTGATTTTTCTATTAGACACATTTCTAACCTATTTATTATATTACTTATTAAATAAATCTGAAGTTGAGGGGCCCGTGGCTTAGTCTAGCAACGCTAGTCAGGTTAGTCTATGGATGAGTGATCACTTAACACAATGAAATCCTTATATGTTTCCAAGAGTCTGTTAATCTGTCAGTCCCGTTTATCGTACGAATATCTATGGCAGGCATTACGGGTTGTTCGATAACTTTCCTACAAAATTTCAAAATCTTCAATTATTTAGGTTTTGGAGGTCAGACCGTTAAACCGTCTGAAATTGAAGAAAGTTAAACTGTCTATAAACTAGATTGGGGAAACGACTCGGAAGAAGAAGTTCAGAAATTGGAAAATTTTGATCAATTTTAAAAATTAATTATATTTTTTTATTTTATTTTACTTAATATCTAAATGGACTAAAGAACTTTATGTAATGAAAAGCGATGAACAAGATGTTTCGAGGGAAGTGTTAGGTATGCGAGTTGAAGGATATAAGAGAGGAAGAAGAAGAAGACGATAGAAAAGGTGAATTAATTTTATGAAAGAGGATGTAACTAGGAAGACAGATAACAGTAAAATGACAAGTGACATATGAGAATCTAAGGATTCAACATACAAAGACAACCTCAAATTAAATTGCAATAAATGTAGGCAGATGATGACCAATTTTAAACCAACTGAAGAGTACTTTTGCAGAAAACACTTTGTTAATATATTTAATTTAAAAGCGGTACTTCACTTTGTGGTTAAGAAAACCTCATTTAATTCACTAAGTATCCAAGAAGGTCTTACAGTATTAGTATGCAAACTTGCATGCATTTAATGGAGAACTTTATTTCAATGATTTACCAATCACCATTCAGGACATGCCATCGTCCTCTCATTATCGAAAACCTTGTACCACTCGTCTACATTTAAAGCATCGTTTGTCAACTATTAAAGCTATGACCCCAATTTTCACCCCGAGTTATACATAACTCATTGAAATGCATTTTCTTAGACCTGTATCTTTGTTTGTTTTATACTGCTACTTGTTAGATTTTCAAACTATACTTCTTAATAAATGCTTCAAAATCAATTATCAAAATAAATGCGAAAAGTATTGAATTAAACTATCTTTACTTGATATCGATCAGCATATTAAGAAAGCCAAATGTAAGAAATTTCCGCACAAAGTTATAGAAAATTTAACAATCATCAGCCTGTAGGAGTTCACTGCTGGACATAGACCTCTTCAATTATACGCCACTTGGTGCTATTATCTTATCCTTCCAAAATGTAATGAAATTTGTATGAGTTATTTTTTAAATGAGAATAATTAAATGAGAGAAAACCGGTGATCTTAATTTAAACGAAAACTTATGAATATAATACTTAAAACCAACATTTCAATAGCACAAGTATTTCCAACGTTATTTGTAAAAAAAAACTTCAATTCAATTACGAGGTGGGGACTGAAACGTTTTGTTGAGAGCCGCTGGCTGAATCCACGATTCAATGAAATCGTACTTTAAATATTTAACAAGCGGTTGCAATTTGACTATCAATCGATTTCGCTTTCGAAGTAACATAGTATGTGTCGTGATTTGTGATTAGATAAATGACTTGATGTTGGCTAATAATAAACCTAATGCCACCTACAATGTCGTAACAATCTTATTTGATTTGATCTCTTTGTGTCATTATTTATCTGTTTTATGAAGGCGTAATGATTGGGGTCAGGGATATTTAACATCTTTGACTATCAATTGTTGTATTTGAATGATTATTATACATAGACACTAAATTAGTTTATCTAAGCTGTTTGTACAAAAGAGGATTATTGAAGGAAAAATAGAATAAATTAAATTTATGTGTAGAATATTATATGGATATATGTGTTGGAATTTTGATGTATAAAATGTGGTGAAATAAATATATAAGTTATTTTGCTAATAAGTTTTTATTTTATTGTTTGAGTAAACTTTGGAGACAATAATGCATTTTAGAAATGTTTGTGAGTTTGATCTTTCAGTTTTATTTTTGTATTGGATAGACTATCAATTTACAAAATAATAGGGGAGGTATGACCAGAAACTCGAGAGATACTGGGATAACAAGCACTTTAGTTTTAGATTAAGTTTTTTAAAGAGTCAGACGAGTACACCGATCATCTGCTAGTAAGTGACACGTGAACCCCTGCAACTCATTCATAAGTCTATTGCCGGCCTATAACCCATGTCTTTCTAGGACAGGAAGGGTTCCCTCTAGCAATCTGAGAGCATAAGCCCAGCCAGACCACCTATGCCGGAATAGGCTCCCACGGTTGAAATTCCTTAATTTTATTGTATAGTAGAATGGTACCCATATCTAGTTAAATTCAATATTTGATCTGAATTTCAACGAATCGAACAATAGACCATTTTGCCTTCCGTTATTATTTTCTCCAAGTAACACACTTTAAGCTGCTTCTACTAACATATATTATTTCTCACAAATGATTTGTTAATACATATTTCACCTCGTTTGACATAAGTAGATGTTCTTTTAGTAATAAACTTTGATAACAAACGCGAAAATTGAAACATTTTATTACATAACTGTGCTCGAAAATTTATCAAACATATATATATATTACATAACGTCTGATGTATAATAGATGATAACTCGAAAGAAAATATGATTTGAAATTGAAAGATATATCAGCTATAGATTTTAGGTCAATCATGGATATGGCTAAAAATATGGGCAATATTCTTAAGGCATTATAATTAGATAAGAGATTTCACATGTAGAATGGGTCGTGAGATCAACTTAAGCTTAGTATAGACTCGAGTTTTTACTAATTGAATTATTTAAATCCTACATTCAAACTGTCTTTAATTTTTAACATACAGGTCTACTGCTTCCAAACGTGTATACTATTCCTATTTTTTGTATGTAAGCCTGTTCAAATCTGCCTCTATGAAAGCATCTGTAGAATCCAGAAGTAGGGGCCAACATTCTCATTGTGAATTTATAAATTGTAGCACGGTGACCCACACCATGGCGGCTTAGTGAGATATTTGAATGATTGAGCCTTTAGTCGTCTCACACTGACCAACGAAAGACGACTTCGGCGACATTTTAGGTTGATCTTCTATGTGAAGCTAGTACCAGTCGAGCCAGAAATCAGCGTGGCTATACTACTTTAACTACTATTTATTCTAAGATTTCCCTACATACACGCTATAACTCACAACTTGGGTCATAACATATTACAACCACAACCCGTGGTTTCCACTGCGGTTATTCTAATCGACTCCCTGTAATTACTTCCTCGCTGACGACAGTTGCATACAAATTCAGTTAGCTTACTCACAACTACGAGTAATAAAATAATTTTCGTCATGACTTAGCTACTAAATCTGTTGAAAGACTCATGAAGCTAAGTAAGACTAACAGAGTAACAGATCTTGACGAAATTTAGCAAGAGAATAGATGGTAGAATATTGGCAAAGGTTTTTATTTCTAAACAATTGACAAACAAACGTGATATTAGTGAGTAAGTAATACAAGTTCCGAAAAGGTTAGATAAACAGGTACGTAGTAAATAACGGCAAGTATTTGGGTATGGATAATTTAATGGGTAAAAGGGTAATATGTAAATATTTTTTTATTTTTTCAAACGTTACTACATTTTAATTAGAACAAATATGGTGGCATATACCAGCAATTAATTACCGATAATCGTTTGCTTGCGAAAAACGTCGAATGATTCATAAATTCGCAGCACGCATAATAATTACGAGCTGTTAGCTATAAATATAGTATGAGCTATTATTATCCAAAGTAAGTAATAAATGCAACAGAATACTTTCCGAATAAACAATATAAGGCTATTTCAGACGACAGCTGATTAACGAGCGTTTAAATGACTTAATTTAGAAACCGCCGTCAATATGTTTATACATATTTCTTGACTTTCACGCCTATTTTGATATCATAAATGTGAGTTTTCTTGCGAATCATTCGTTTATCTAAGCAGAGATTTCAAAAGTGACTTATTAAAATAAAATACTGTTTGCTCAATTAACTTAAGGTCCATAAATAATTTGTCACATAGAGTTTTTAATATAGACCTTTAAATGGCCATTCTATAAAATGTAAACAATAAACTTTAATAAGAGCAAACGTAGAAACTATTTCAATTTTCATTTTTCAATTTCTTTTTCAATTTTCTTTATATAATCAACAATGCCCGAGTACCAATTACCACGTCAACACTGTTTTCTGTATATAATTTTAAATCTACTCTATAAATAGACGTCAAATTGAAAGGCCTTGTCAAAGCCGAAGCTTGTAGTAACAAGAAGTAGCGCCTCTTAACCAGTCAATTATACATACTTTGTCAGAGAAACATAAGAAACCTCTTAAGGATTACTCTCAGAGCATGAGAATAATGAGCTAAATGGTGATAATAGCTTCTTTTTGGTGTCACCTCTGTCACCAAAATGAAGCTATTATCACCATTTCGAAATCGTAGTTTTCTTTGCTTAGTATATGTTTTCAAATATAAACGTTTTAATATATAAGGCACTGCGGCCCTTTTCCGTTTTTGTTTATATTTTTTTGACTAACATGATGTAGGTGGTAAGTACAGGGTAGCAAAAATATAATGACGATAAACAGGGTTTGAATTCGATTATCCTTTTAGTACAAATATTTTATACAACTTCAATAAAGAGCACTGTGTTATAAATTCGACGAAATGTATTGATGTGGTTTGACACAGTTCAAACAATGAAAAACTAATGAGAATTAAATTTGGTGGAATTTTCCAAAAATCAGTATCCAAACCCTTCTATGTAGATTAGGTTATTGCATAAGGCAGGACTCCATTATGTTTCTAATCAAATCTTAAACATGTTTAATTTTTCAGAAACTTTTGATACATTTTACTTTAATATCATTAAATATAGAATAAAAACGTTGTGCAATAGGTAATACTAATTTCCATAACCTGAATTATATAAAACTGACATCACATTACTGACTGTCAGAAAATACATAACGATATGATCAGGTCACTTCGTTGTACTATCGCCATACTTTCAAAACTCAAAACCCTTCATATGCTACTGTTTCATGTATTAAAAACTCATTGTCCTGTACTAAGCTTTGTTTATTAAT
Source organism: Phragmatobia fuliginosa (assembly GCA_932526445.1). NCBI lineage: Eukaryota > Metazoa > Arthropoda > Insecta > Lepidoptera > Erebidae > Phragmatobia > Phragmatobia fuliginosa. The sequence continues at coordinate 13,228,092 of OW052078.1, read as the reverse complement.
ACAAAACCGCCTCAACAACCCTTGGGCTGCTTCGTCTATTAATAAATTTCAATATTGATCAGCAGCAATTTGTTGTTGTAGAACTGCAGGTCATGCATTAATCCATTCCAAATTGCGTTTTATTCTCATGTACAAACGATTTATTTATAAGTTGTAAGTTTATAAACTACAACTAGGTATGTGACAAGTAACTGTGGTGATTTTTTCATGACATTATGATACCTAGAGGTATATCGGCAGTTTAATTTCTTAGGAGTTTAATTTACAATCGTGCGATTAGTAACGTGCCGTGTGTAAGGGAATTGTACGCTAACATTTTTTAAAAGACAATTCTCGCATTAGGAATATACACCCTGTGTCGCGGAGGACTTTAGAAACATACATGAAACGGACACAAAGAACACCCAGACTCAGGGCAATAATTTATATTCACCAAGAATGATTTGACAATTCATAAAATCTATTTCCAATAACTTTGAATTTCATTTGACAATTAATTGTTACAAGTCGCGAGTAACGCCACGAGGTATAGGTGAGTATAAAAAATAATAATCCCGTCAAAATCCGTTCATCCGCTTCAGAGAGTATCCGAAACAAACAGACAGACGGACATATTTTTTTTAAAATGCATCTTGGATGTCAGTACCTTATATAATTTCATATGCATTTGATATGGTGTTTGTTATGTATGTCATGTATTGATAACTGCCGTGTTTGTAATTCCTACATAATATAATAACCTCGATAGAGCCTGGCTTACGTTAGTTGCAAAGTTGTGTGTTTAGGCATGTGTGTGTACAAGGAATGACCTATTGACATATATCGAAGCAGTACTCATAAGCCTTTTGTTTTATGAAAAGAGCACCGCACCCTTAATACGAAAAAGGCATGTTTGTTATAAGAAAATAAAGCTGTACGAATATGCGTTTTAAGATTTTAACCATAAGACCCATTTTATTTGGAATTCTTAGTTCTATAATACCTTGGATTTTTCTAAGAAAAGTTTTGCTTTGGTCAAGTATAATATTCTTTGATATAAGGCACTACAGAACAATCCCAACATTCAGGTCTCTTTCTTTAGTCGTATTTATGAGTGAATTTTATTTTACTATAATGATCAAACGAAAACCAAATTTAATGTCTGTTTAATCTGTGAAGTGTTTTTGAAAAAAAAGGCCAAAAAAAACATTACATTTAAACAAAAGAACTGTTAGAGCGTGATTCTAACTTGTAATTTTATATTGAACATTATCCTAAGTAAACTTGAATAGCGTCGAGAAAAACTAATTTTCTTTTTATTTTTTTTAGCAAAATCTAAAAGCAGGTACAGTTGTAAAACCATTTTTTTCTATGTTAGAAACATTTAAAATCTTTCTTTACTTGCAGATTGAAGATTTAGTAGTTTAAAAAGTAAATAATCTAACGTATACAGTCCCACATCTGTCTTCAGTAAGTTATTTCACCCAAAAATACCCATATTTTACCCATAATGATTTAACTCCACTCATATTAATAAAGATAAAATTAAACCTTAATCATATGGAAATAGATTCTCTTAAAAGGAAAAGGTAAATAAAAGAGAAAGACGAGAAAAAGAGGTTGGTTTGCGAACGCAGTGGTGTTTTTTCATTATCTGTAGACCGTGATAGTCAAGTTTCTTTAGGTGAGGCTCAGCAGTAAACGGGAATAGGCTAATGATGAAACTTGTCTTAGGTAACTGCTTTAATCCTAATAAATAAATAATAAATTAATATTTCAGACATCTTACACACAACATCATCTAGTCCCAAACTAAGCGGAGTTTGTATTATGGGTACTAAACAACTGATATTAATACATATACATATTTTTTTTGTAAATATATATATATATACATAGAAAACACCCAGATTCCGAAACAAATATTTAGGGATCACACAAATATATGGTCCGACCCGGGAATCGAATCCGAGACCTCTTGATCAGCTGCCGCATACGCTAACCACTAGACCAACACGGCAGTCTATAATAACTTTTTGCTCTTTGCAATCGTTGTGTTATTCTAAATGTCCAATAATCCGTTCTCTTTGGTACAACAAAGAAACTACCTGAGTAAATATGTGAACAAAATATTTTAATCCTTCTGAACATTTTAATTAAATAAACGAACGAAGATCAATAGAGAACAGCGCACCATTTGCATAAACCATTAACGAAGTATTATCGAGTAATCCCACTGCGAGGGCCACTCAGATATACATGTAACGATTCAATAATTCTACATTTAAAAGCACTTGGTATACTAAAAATGAAAGAATATTCTTTTATTAAATAAAACAAGAACCTTCGCTTCGAAGGTCTACCTTCGCTTCAGTTACAACTTTATGAGCTAGACTAAATATTAAATAAGTAGCCTTTTTTTAAGAATGAACGTATCATGTCGATAGCGAGGCTTATTACGTAAAACAAAAAGAATATCGTTAGTAATTAAGAAAATTAATATGCAAGGTAGTAGAGCCATGCTGATATCAGCAGGAACAGGATAGCTTGACCGAGGCGGTACTGCCTTCTCACAGTAGACCAACCTAAATTGAATAATTTATGCTGTTGTGTCTTGTTAGTGAGTGAGAGACCTGAGCCCTACAGATGCATTAGCATCTGAATAGACAACACTAGTGTGGGTCACCAAACATGAGTTGGATTCTACTTATGCTTTCCATCAGGCGGAGTAGAGGTACTTTGGCCCATACATAGAAAAGGCCACAAAGTCAAACTAAAGTCTTGGCAGAATTTACAAATCCCAACTTTTTCGGCTCTGTATACTTAACAATGAAACAAAGCTCTCAACTTTGTAGTACTTGTATAAATTGTTTTAGCCATTTAACTTGTGCCTATGATTCACCCCAAAAGGAAAGGACGAACACAATTAACTTCCATACCACAACACAACAAAGTGATGACGTAGCTTGCTAATGTGCCAACGAGACAGGATATCACGTTTAGGCGAACCGCATGTGACATTAAAACAGTGCGAGTGCTAACTCCGTTTTATTACAGCATAAACTATATCTTGTCGCAGCCCTTAGTGAGTTCGTTTTAATATTATATGCGTCATTTGGTGTAAAAGTTTCTGTTATTTTACCGTTGTTTTTACTACTAGCTTTAGCCAATGGCTTCGCCTACATGTTATTCTGATGTATAACTTTGATTTTCATATGGGCGTTATTTTCCAAAATCCTCTCTTAGTGCTATGTTCCTCAAGTAACATGCATGCCAAATTTTAGCTTTTTGTGCCTAGTAGTTTTGGCTATGCGTTGTCTGTCAGTCAGTCAGTAATTAAACAGTCTGATTTTTTAATAGAAAAGAGTCTTATATGGTGGTGTGTGGCGTTTAAAGTACGTAGTAAGTAAAGTAAGCACTATTTAGTGAATTGTCTCAAATTAGTGACTAAAAGATGGTTGTCTAAATTACTTAGCTTGATTCATCTATTAGGGATTTGTTCATTGAGCATAAAATATTTAATTTTACAACGTTGGATTTCGGCTGGTTGAAAAATTCTTATATTAAAATGTGGCTATTTTGTTTTAATACACTTCACTACACATTATATAATAAAGTCCTCCGCCGCGTCTGTCTGTCTGTCTGCTCAGGGTAAACTCAAAAACCACGACACCGATTTAAATGAAGGTTTATCTAAAGCTTGAGAAAGGACACAGGCTTCTTTTTACCGAAATTGACGCGGACGCAGCTAGCTAAAGCTAAATAAATACAAACAAGAAATATACGATTTATACTTTATAGTATATATTATAATCTATTGATTTTTATCTCCCATACCAACATCTGCCTGAACAGCTGACATAATCATCATTGTTGCAAATATCATCATACAAAATTGACCATCGATGCGTTCCTACGTACTTTATTTTCTAACACACCTACACCCTTATATTACTTACAAATAAAAAAATCAACAGCGCACCGCACGGATCCCTAAAACGTCGACAGATGGTCTAACGTGACACTATACAAGAAAAACAGAAGCTAAACTTTACAACGTCTTTGTGTTTGGGTGGAGATTTTACACTTGGTTATCCTTGGTAAAATTTTTGAAAATATTTTAGTAATTGAATAATACAATGCTGATATTAAAAAAAAATTACATTCTAAAATTTCTACATCTTTTATCATCATAGCATCTATAACAACAAGAGAAAGTTTAAAAAAACTATAACCTGATTAAGTACTTAAAATCTTTTGATAAAGTTTATACAATCAATGTCTCCCAGGCCATTATTACGAATCTTTTGACACCTCATTCATTAAAATCGGTTCACTACGGTGGAATTTACAAACATACATACTGGCAAAACTACCACACTGTCTTTTGACTTTCGCTGTAGAAAGAAAAATAAAGATATTATGTAAAAATCTATTCCCAGGTATAACGTATTGACACAGAACTCACGCTGTTTATAAAGCAATAACTTTTAAAAGTTTTTTCAACACTTGCTAGTAATTTAAATTTTGATGATGTAGCACAGTTTTATAAATAAACTCAACTCTGAGTTTTGCAATTCTATTACGCAAAACCGCAAACACATTCTATACATGTCCATCTTTTTACGTTAGTATTATCGAATACTAATAGAATTTTAATTACTATGTTAGCTCAGTAGTGACTTAGCTTGCAAATATTAATTAAGTAACTTAAATAATTAATAAACTTGAGTTCAGTTTTGTTTTGATAATATACGTAATGTATATTATGAAAAAATTACGCTCTTGTAGCAGTCATTATTTCCAACTCATCATCAGCCTATCGCAGTCCACTGCTGGACATAGGCCTCTCCAATTGCACGCCACTCAGTTCGATCCTCGGCTACTCGCATCCAGCTCAAGATAATAAAATAGAAACGTATAAATAATGCAAGAAAGAGAAAGAAAAGAAAGAAAGCCAGAAAAATATCAGAAATAGGTTATTGAGAAAATCATGGAAGTAAATAAGTAAATCGATTAGATAGAAAACATATAGTATACGGATTCCATACAGATTTCATATTTTTATGTACATTTAGGTTTACTTTTAACAATTTAAAACAGCTGCAATATTAAATGCGTAGTTATATATGGATGTATAAACTGTATAAAGTACTGTCTAATTCTGTGTTGTGGTATTATCCACGTGCCAGAATAACTTTCATTCATAAGCTGTTAGCTTTATGTTGACTTAAATACCGATTAACATACAACATAAACTGGACCTTGTTATTTTAACATAATAGTTCCGAATTCAATGAACTGCCTTATGCATACGCTCTTTTCGAAATAAATACGACGTATTCGGGACTGGACAGGGTTCGTTTTCCACCTTTTTTTTTGTCGACAAGGTCACTGGTGTACCGCTAAAGGTGTGTAATTTGTAGGTCAATCTGTACCCCGGCCTTGCGATGCAGATGTTCGGTGCAAAAAAAAACAGGCAGCTTGATACGAGCATCGGTTTTTGGGTAACGTACCTGGAACAAAACAAATTTGGTGTTTGAATAATGTGGTATTAGTTGCCCGCTTTATTTATATATAAGTACAGGATGAGTTAAGGGTAACGCTATGAATTTGTAATCTTCGAGGTTGTGTTAATACAGGTATACTGATGGTTTTAAGTGTAGAAACTGAGTCCTAAATGTAAAATATATTATATCGTGTCCTTCCGAAGGTCTCCAACTAAGCTTTACGACTGTTATCCTATAATAACAACCGGGACTGCCTGATTAACGTGACCTCCGAATAACAGAGACGCTCATGGTATCAAGCCACTCACGGTCATCCATCCACTTGGAGGTCACATTAAGCTGTCGTTCCTGGTTGTTATCATAGGCCGTGAAGCTTAGTTTTAGACTTTTGCTCAGCCTAAAAACATCCAACAGCACGATTACGTAGCCACAACGTTGTCTTGCTAGTGCCCATCCCGCACTCAGCCAGCGTGGGGACGTATGGACTTCACGATCTCCTACAATAATATATATACAATTATAATAATTGTATTGTATAGATGTATACATAAGAATATGGCACACATATACTATTGTACATTAGATCAATTAATCTGGCACGTATTCAAAGGATGTTCAATTAGGCACAAGCAGTATAAATTAATATAATATTACGATATCTAATCATCTATTAAGATTCAAACAACAGGATTAATGTTAGGGATAAATTGTCTTACCAGAGACAAAGGGATGGTAATCTGTCATTCCGTACGTAGACATTATGTAAGTGGCCCCTAATCTACCCATAGACATGAAATAGGAAGGCTGTAGACGTAATTGTTTAGCCTGCTACACGGCAATTTTGAAAAGCAATTAATTTTGAATTTCAGAAAACATCCGAAAAGGTTATGTAACTAAATATAAATAAACTAGCTTTCGCCCGCGGCCCCGCCCGCGTGTATGTAGGTTATCGCGGTAAAAAGTTGCCTATGTCCTTTTCCAAGTTCAGATCTATCTTCATACCAAATTTCATCAAAATCGGTTTAGTGGTTTAGGCGTGAAAGCGTAACAGACAGTCAGTAATATTAGTAGGGATAACTAATGATAAATGTTTCGGACATCTGACGATGTCGTTAACTGACATTGACCGCCTTGTTGGTCTAGTGGTTAGCGTATGCGGCTGCTAATCAATTCGTCTCCTTAACTGGTATACCTTATATATCAGAATAACACATAGACTACTTTTACTGATCAATAATCGAGATACACTCGGGCGGAGCCGCAGGCGAAAGCTAGTAAATAAATAAATCATACTACACATCTCTCGGAATTCTTGTGAGGCACGGGATCGCAACGTTTAATACTCCTGTTTTTAAGAAAGACCGAACCCGAGACCTTTTGGTTGGCAGTGGCGTACGCTAACCGCGAAACTAAAAGGCAGCCTCTACAAGTACCTCTACACAATTATTTATCAAACTTGTTACCAAAAGAAAATGTACTTTTGACAGTAGGTACATGTGTAAAACCGATCGTTGTCTAATTAACCGTAATGCCGGTTTTTAATTAAAACTTCGCTCGATAACACTTTTACTTTCTCATGTTAGCAATTATGGTTACATTTTACCATACAAAGGAAAGCGCCAATTAAATTCAATTACCTACAAAATTAAGCAATTATTACATATATTTATTTTACAATTATGTAAGTAAACATACTATTATTTGGTATCCAATCTATACAAATAACTCAAAATAACTCAAAATAACATATTTTCACTGGTACCCATAACTCAAGTTGAATCTTATCATGGGTACCAGAGTTCAATTCTGTCTGAAGACTGCCTTGTTGGTTTAGTGGTTAGCGTATGAGGCTGCTGACCAACAGGTCTCGGGTTCGATTCCCGTGTCGGATCAAATATTTGTGTGATTCACAAATATTTGTTTCGGAGTCTGGGTGTTTTCTATAATTATTATGTATGGATTTACAAAAAAAAATATGTTTATGTATTTATATCAGTTGTCTAGTACCTAATACAAGCTTTGCTTAGTTTGGGTATAGATGATGTTGTGTGTGAGATGACCGAAATATAAAAAAAAAAAAACTACCCTTACTTAAGTATGTAACGCATTTAAAGAAATGTTTGAAATGTTTTGTATGTTGTAAGTAGTTTTTGTACAAATACTGTTTGGAAATATATTATTATTTTACTAAATGCACATGGTAGTATAATTATAGTATCTACTTATGTACATCGAAAACTCAATTTAATAAAATTGTTTGACGGTCTGTTTGTTTCGGCTAATCTCTAGAACGACTGCACCAGTTTTAACGAGACTTTCACTGGAAGGCACTTGATATTGATGTAAAAAGTAACTTAGACGATATTCTTTATAAGAATAGCTTTGCCCTGCGGCGTTATCTGTCCTTTTACAAAGCCTGCTTTAAAAAATATTAATATCAATATTTATGCAAAATAAAGAAATCCTACGATTAAATTATATTTTACTAGCGTTGAAAAATGATGACTTAAATAAAAAAAGATATAGAATTTATTATTGACCGTCTCAAACCTATAGAAAAACAAGATTTAAATATTGGTGCCAAACCTTAATTTTGCACATAATTTTGCGTCTTACATTTTCCTTAAACATATAACTGTACCTTCTAATCTTCACTTATCAATTAATCTTTTCACTAATACCTATTATGTAAATGTTCGTAAACATATTTATAACTGTGATTAATTGACAGTAGTAAAAAATTAAGTTGCAATTTTATCTAAATTGATTGTTTGTCTAATATCTTTATAAAAGTATTAGCATTAACATTTTACTTTTATACATGATAAATAGGTTTTCTTATCATTATTTTCTTCGATTTAATTTAGATAGAGTGACAACCCTAAGGCAAAAATCTATTGTGAAATTAGGGTTTACACTCTATAAACTCATCAGACCCCCTAGCCAAGTTGCAAACATTTTTCGTTTTCTATTCTATTCTATTCTCTATTCTATTCTCTATTCTATTCCATATTCTATTCTCTATTATATTCTTTATTCTATTATCTATACTAATCTCTATTCTATTTTCTATTCTATTCTTTATTCTATTTTCTATTCTATTCTCTATTCTATTCTCTATTCTATTCTCTATTCTATTCTCTATTCTATTCTCTATTCTATTCTCTATTCTATTCTCTATTCTATTCTCTATTCTATTCTCTATTCTATTCCCTATTCTATTCTCTATTCTATTTTCTATTTTATTCTCTATTCTATTCTCTATTCTATTCTCTATTATATTCTCTATTGTATTCTCTATTCTATTCTCTGTTATATTCTCTGTTCTATTCTCTGTTCTAGTCTCTATTCTATTCTCTATTCTATTCTCTATTCTATTCTCTATTCTATTCTCTATTCTATTCTCTATTCTATTCTATTCTCTATTCTATTCTCTATTCTATTCTATTCTCTATTCTATTCTCTATTCTATTCTCTATTCTATTCTCCATTCTATTCTCCATTCTATTCTCTATTCTATTCTCTATTCTATTCTATTCTCTCTCTAGCGAAATGGTGTCTACAAACAATAAGGTATGAACGAAAAAAATCATACTTCTATATCAACGATAATTTATGAACTAATCCTGCCTATATTTTTTTGAATTTGTACACGTATATTTATTTTCATCAAGCGTTTTCAGCTGCTCAAAAGTAGCCTATGTTCTTCTTTAAAGATCAAAGTACCTCCATGCAAAATTACATTGAAATCGGTTCAGTGGTTTAGCCGTGAAAACGTTACAAACAGACTTAGTGACATTTGAATTAATAATACATATTATAGTATTATCTACTATTTATACACCATCTGACGAAACGAGTTTATAAATTAGCTATTTATTATTTTATCTAACTTACGTGATAGGCTGTCCTAAAATTCCTTTTAAGTAATATTTATTACTTTTGATAATCAATACATTGGTCTCCGGAGCTTTATAAAAATAACATTAATCAAGGGAAAGTGGATTCGATTAATTTATTGCAAACAGCTGACTGAGGTGTGACCGATTTTAATTTGGAAATAGTGATTTTTGAACTCAACTTGATTTATAAATCAAATAGGACTGACGGGCTATTTAACACTCTACGCAGATGATACCAGCTTATTTTATTTTGGTAAATCTATACACGGCATTATTAAAGAGGCACAACGGGATCTAGACTTAATCAATGAATGGTTTTTACACAATTTACTTACTATTAATACATCTAAAACTTCATATATGATATTTACCGCTAAAAATAAAAATATTCCACCTCATACTCCTCTTAAAGTAAATAACAACTTAATAGATTATTCTAATGGCGAGAAATATTTAGGTCTACTATTAGATGACCAGTTGTCTTGGAAGCCACATATTAATCGCGTGAAAAATAAGCTGACATCTTTATCTGGTGCCCTTCGGAAAATTGGCAATTGCTTACCGTCTACTGTGAAGCCTATCATCTATAATTCATTAGTAAAACCTCATATTGAGTATCTGATTGAGATTTGGGGATCAGCTCCAAATACAACTCTTAAAGATTTACAAATTACTCAAAATAAAATTATAAAACGATTGTATGGTCTTGACTTCCTAACACCAACTAAAGAGTTATATGAAAACACAAAACTACTCAGCATTCACCAATTGTACACGTACTATACAAGTATTTTAGTAAAAAAGATTTTAAACAACACAATACAAACAAATATTACCTTAACCAAAAAACCCCTTAAATATAATCTCAGAAATAAAGAATTAATAAGCTTTCGTCCCCCTAGAACTGAAAACTATGGCAAGAAAAATATTTTATACGAAGGAGTTCAGATATACAACACACTCCCAAACGAAATAAAAAACTCCAAAAGCATTCAAACATTTAAACGTAAAACAAAGAATTTTATTTTTCAAAACATACCTCTTAAGTAGAATAAAACATAAAGACAGTATAAGTAAATACGAGTACATAAAACAAGCGTATTACATTTTTAATTAATTAAGCAGTTCCCTTTGGTCAAAATAAAAAATCCATTAATACCACATTCTCATGACTTACTCAAAAGCTGTCTCCCTGACTATGTTAGTTCTAGGAATTCACCAAACACGCGCACCTGCATATTCACTACCCATTACGATCTCACTAAATATGTATAATTAACATTTCAACGTTTTAAAACAATTTAATTACATTATTATTACTGATTTGTATCCTAGTGAAAGAATATTATATTGACTATATTGACTGGCCAGTTTTATTGTTACTTTAGCAAACCGAAAGAATATTTTTAATTAAAGTGTAATTGTTTTAGCCTTTATACATATATTGTATATTTATAGCCGTTAAACCTATTGTAATTAGTATGTTTCGTCACAAGATGACAATTATTATTTTATTATAAATTGTACCTCATGTAAGTGAACTGTTGTTCTTATGAGAAATAAAGAGTCTATAAACCCAAAATCCTGTAGTACCTATTTAAGATTGACACACTATTAAAGTTTCTAATGTAAGATGTGAAATTATTGTTTACTTACGAAAATACTAAACATTGTTTGTATTTAAATTATTGCCTAAAATGATTTAAGCCAGTACGTAACAGTATGAGCCTTTTTATATTCTTAGTTATTTTGTGATTTGTGTTTCAATTAATTTATTGAAATTAAATCAAATCGGGAAATTACTAGTCGGACTCGTGCAGGAAGGGTTCCATACCTTTATATTTCAAGCGTTTACATGTTGTTGCGTTTATCAATATCAAAAAATGCACGTTTGTTGTATGGGAGCCTACATAAATACTTATTTTATTTAGTTTTTTGGGATTTGTTGTTATAGTGGCATCGTCTTTGAAAACTTCAACTGTCTTACTATCACGGCTCATGGGATACAGCCTGGTGACAGACCAACAGTGGAATTTTAATAATATTGTATCGTTTTACCCATTGCGTACTGAACCTTAAAAAGTAGTAGGCGGGTCGCATAAGATGGTTAGTCTAGCTGTTCCTTTTCATTCAGCGATGTCGCGGAGAGGAATGAACTTCTTTTGACCCTGTTCACTCGGTGACAAATAATGAAATAGGTGCATGTTTTTTTTCTAATGGTACCATGTGCTGTAGCATGGTTTTCCCACGATAAAGAAAGTAACACTCTTTCACGTATTTTTTTATAGAAGAGTCATTTATTTATTTATAGCCTTGTTCCTTTACATATGATAGATATAAACTTATAAAGATATTTGTTAGTATTATTAGTAATTATCATAAAAAAAATATGTTACATAAGTTAGTTTCTTTCTATTTTGTATAGTCCCTTTTCGGGTGTAGGTCTCCTCCAAATCTTTCCACTTATTCTTTATTTTGCAGTTTGAAGCCACTTTCATCCTGCTATGTCTATAATATCATCTTCCCATCTCATTTAAGAAGAGTCATAGTGAGTGCTTATATATGGTATGTTTGATCTAAGACATAATCAATCATTTCACTTACCGGATATCGATTTAGCACTCTTAAACAAGTTTTGATTTATTTCCTGTAATGAACACTAAAATTTTATATCCCCAAATTGCAATAAATTAGTGAATAATTGCTTGTTAATTTTATGTAAATTAAAGTTTTACGAACATCTTGAAATGTTTTATATAGTTACACAACTCATACACTCAAATTTTATTATACCAGTTGTAACAAACTAGTGACGGTGAGAATTATTAATGCAAATTTTTATGTTCAAATGTTATCTAATAAATGGCAAAAGATGATGTAAAAGGCGTAATCTGTTTAACGATTGATTTTTGTAAGTCGAACGTTGCCTTACTCACGAAAGTTCTGCGAAGTCTAGCAATTATAAGTTTAGTAGATAGATAAAAATGAATAGGGCCTTCGGGCGTTTTAGATAAATATTGCTTCAGAACTATGGGTTGCTGTATATTTATAAAACGATTAATTTATTGAGTCATGATATAGAAAGACTAAGCGCCAAGACACCGGTGATTATTGGAGCCAAAGCTAGGAACCTCTTCAAGATACCATCGAACTGTACGGTTGGCCTATTAGTTTAAGCGTCCATCACGTCACTTTCTACTGTGGAAAGTGAAGTGGGTTCAAATCCCACCTGGGACAATATTTTATGTTATCTACAAGTCATAGGAAAAAAGGAATAGGACAAACAGACACAAAGAAAATTGAAAAAAGAATGTTTGTAAATTCCACCACTTGCCTTTTCTAAATAAGAATAAGATAAGATGGAGGAAATCTGCCGCCTGCATTAGTCACATAACGAGGCCGGTCATTACAAAACCCCTTTTAGACGTTATTCGTATACGCCTTTCTATACACATCTGAATATAATTTCAGTCACAACATTATCCTGATAATGAAACTATAGTTATAATAAAATAAATAAATAAATATTTCGGACTTCTTACACACGACACCATCTAGTCCCAAACTAAGCAGAGCTTGTTTTATGGATACAAAATGACTGATATACATAAACATTCTTTTTTGTAAATACATACACATTATATATAGAAAACACCCTTATCACCTCGCTGCATATGTCGGATCTGCTCATAAAATGATAGTCAAGAACCTCGAGCAATATCTTAAGATGCTCACGTTAAGATTAATCCTAAATAGTTCTGATCTAAAAAGAAAGGCACTCCTTCACTCGAGGTTCTTTTCATTGCAACCGTAAGAACCATTGTCCTTGTAAATCAAACATGTACATATATTGTTCTCTATCTCTTTACTCATTTATTATATATGACTCTGCTCAAATGATTCTACTCTGCCTCATGAAAGGCATGACTATAATTCAAAACTAGTTTCAAAATTCGAACAGATTTCGTGCGTTAGTCTAAAGACTAGACTATCACTATCTACCTATTCTATAACTTTATGCAACAATCCACAAGCGAACCGTTTAAATTAAAAATTATGTAAGAAAGATGACATATTATTATGTTCATTATAAAATGTTAATAGTACTACTTAATTTTATTCCACCTATAAAATATCCATTTATATCCTGTTGTTTGACACCAGAAAACATTACTAATAATCATATTATTACGTGAAGTTAATTGTTAATTATGATTATTAATTAGAAATGAAAAGACACCCGCTGAGCGCTCACAGACTCTACAACAAATGACCATGACAATTAATGTAATTTAATCACATATTTAATATTTGTAATATTATTTATTACAGGTAATTCATTTGAAGTCTTTTCATTTGAATCACATTCATTTGAAGTTCTCACACAAACGGTGTGATTTAATTTGAGTTTGTATTTTTCTTAATTAAGACGGGAGTTTTCATGTATTTTGAAATTTTATTTTATGATTAGTGACACGTTGCCTGCTTTAATAATTTTGACAAATTTTGACAGTTGACAGCGACTGCACGGTTGGCCTAATGGTTTAAGCATTCGCTACGCCGCTTCCTACTGCGTCAAGTGTGGTGGGATCAGATCCCATTTGAGACAAGACTTTGTGTAATCTGTAAACTGTTTTTCTGAGTCTGGGTATTCTTTATGTCCGTTTCATGTATGTTGGTAAAGTCCCCCGCGTCACAATGAATATTCTTAATACGAGAGTTTAAATAAAAAAAAACTAATTGAGATGGTAATAAAATACACGAGATTTGTACTTCTTTAAGATTTTCAGTACATTGTAATAAACTGTACGCTTTAAAACTTATATTAACTCGAAGTATTTATGTTCCATTGAATACTGTCTTGAATCGAAGTACGTTTGATTTTCTCTAGAACTGTAATTTTCTTGTTTCCACGAGCACAATAATCGTTTTAGAAGAGAAGGCCATATTCAACGATGACCGTTAAATAAATGAGAAAACGATAAATCGGCAAAACAACGGCAATAACAGAAAAACAACACCACTAAAAAGTATACATTTATATTTTTCATAGTAATTTTTTCCATGTATTTTATCCATACCTAATCTTTATATATATAATTCTTCTGTGAGTGTGTATGTCACTGAACTTCTCTCAAACGACTGGACCGACTTTGATGAAATTTTTTGTGTGTGTTCAAGGGGATCCGGGAATGGTTTAGATTCACAATTGGACCCGGTAGGTGGCGCTGCGATCAAGTTCTGGAATTTTAAAGTTGGGCGGTACGAAGTTCGCTGGGTCATCTAGTCTTTATATATATAATTCTTCTGTGAGTGTGTATGTCACTGAACTTCTCTCAAACGACTGGACCGATTTTGATGAAATTTTTTGTGTGTGTTCAAGGGGATCTGGGAATGGTTTAGATTCGCAATTGGACCCGGTAGGTGGCGCTGCGATCAAGTTCTGGAATTTTAAAGTTGGGCGGTACGAAGTTCGCTTGGTCAACTAGTAATACTATAAATTCGTAAATGTGTCTGTCTGCCAGTTATGCTTTCATGCCAAAACTGCTGTACAGATTTCAATTGACTGCCTCGTTGGTCTAGTGGTTAGCGTATGCGGCTGCTGATCAAGAGGTCTCGGGTTCGATTCCCGGGTGGGACCAAATATTGTTTGTGTGATTCAAAAATATTTGTTTCGGAGTCTGGGTGTTTCCTATGTTTATTATGTATGTATTTACAAAAAAAAAAGTATGTTTATGTATTTATATCAGTTCTCTAGTATCCATAACACAAGCTCTGCTTAGCTTGGGACTAGATGATGTTGAAAAAAAAAAAAAAAAAAATTAGTGCAAATGTTATTTCTAAGGAAGGATATCGGCAAATCTTTACCCGGATAAGCCACCTTACGTGTAGTCAGTCGCATTATGGATACGTAATGTAATAAGTAATGAGCTACAAAATGAAACCTAAAACTAGAAATGTAAAAACAATGATTGAATATTTGTAATTTAGGATCAAAAATTTTCTGGATTAATATTTGCATATATATAGATATGCAAAAATTAATCCAGAAAAGTTCAGGCGTTTTTACGTAGTTGAGAAACAAGCATCATTTCGTAACTGTAGCCGTATATATAAAAATGTTAGGCTTTATGTTTATACACTTTATACATATAATGAAAAAAATGTACTATTCACATCAAGCGTGATTATGGTGTCATCTTCCTAGCCTTATTCCCAAGTTTATTTGGGGTCGGCTACTAGTTCAACTGGCTTTACCTGAATTTCAGTTTTTCCACGGAGCGACTGGTATCGGACCTCCGCAACCCTAAGGGAGAACTGAAATTCGAAGATTGAACTAGTTGTCAGTATATTTGAGGGCACTGACTTCCCAATAACGATTGCCATAGATGTTCATGACAACCAGGACCGACGGGGCTTTACCGTGCTTTCCGAGGCACGGGCGTGAATCACCGCCAAAACTTCCAAACTCCGGGCACCTATTAGGAATTTCCTAAGAAAATCCCAAAAACATTTTTTGGCCCGACCCGGGATTTGAACCCGAGACCTCTTGATTAGCAGTCGCATACGCTAACCACTAGACCAACGAGGCAGTGATTATGGTGTGTTAAACGATAAATCTTATAATATACTGTTAATGTTGTAGCCCTTGGACGTCCGTTCGACATTTTATCATCACCGTACAAATGTGTACACCATTTTTACATGTATATCAATAACAAATACGATTAAAAACGTTGGTAATTATATCTCTAGAGGGAATAAACAAACAAGTTTATAGAGTTCTATAAAAATCGAAACCTTTCTCTGCATAAGCTAATAAAATATGCAGATCAATTTAAACTCCAATTAATATAAACATCTGTTATTATATGCAATTTTTCACTTTCTAACTGATTGCAGCTATGACTTAACTAAGCGATTATAAAAGCTTTCTCGTATATATAGAAATATCGTTTCTATAATTGGTAGTTATTATTTACACTTACTTGACAATTAATATCGTATGCTAGAATTAAAGCGTTGGAAATATGAAGGGTATTTCGGAGGATTGAAAGGGACACACGGCTAGAAACAACTTCCAATCTATACATATAAATAAAATTGGATTGTTTGTTTAAAATACCAAATGAAAAGGATATAAGGAATCTCTGGATATTACATAAGTTAGTACATAAGATAATACATAAGTTAAAGCTAGCTTTTGATGGAACAGCATTAGGTTTTAATGGATTCTAGTTCAATACATACATATGGGTAAATATCAATAATCTTTAATAGTTCGCTACTAGATATTTAGGTTTAAAGATTACTATACCACGATGGCCATGCAGGTTGGCATTAGGTTTATTACAACTATTCCTTTTCTTATACCTGGCTCCTACACCACCCCTTTTTTATTTCCGTGCGGAAATCCCCATGGATGCCACCAGTTGGTGACTATGTCTAACTCGAACCGACTAAAAACGCACGCCGTCTCGGGTACTATGAGTCGATGAACCAGGTATAACCCTCGAAAGGAAGTCACTGGAACCCCAATGCACCTCGGGCCATCTTTGCAAGAACCCCGATGCTCCACTTCCACCAAATATCGAAGCGTGCGCGTTTCATGTCCGTGTGGTGACGGATTAAGAATACAAAGTGTCACCACCCCTATTCATTCCATGGGTGTCGTAAGAGGCGACTAAAGTAACAAAATAAGCAGCTAACATCACTGCCAAGAGAAGGAAAACTTGAAACAAACCCTTTACCAACCCGTCTGGCCAGCATGGTATAGTAGGCCAAAACCTCCTTTCAAAAGAGAGGCCTATGTCCAGCAGTGGACTGTTAAAGGCTGTTGATGAAGATGCGCGTTTTGTAGCCCCGTCCTACACCACCTCTGGGATAAATAATGTTTCTACTGAACTATAAAAACCTTAAGAATAGGTACATAATGAAGTAATTAAGAACTATATAGAATATTAGCTACACTTTAAATGACACCAACTGGTTTACGAAGTTTCGTTTCATTTTCTAATTTGACGCTTTCCATTTTCTTGACAGCTGAAATAAACATATCATTTTATTACTACGGTTTTACATTATATGACGATTTTATTTATACTTTTACTTCTCTATAAGCAACTTAGTAACATTATGTAACTTTGATATTGTGACGAAATTTACGATATTCGTTAATATTGGTCTGTAAAATAAACACTATTTAACAGACAAAACTAAATTGCGCCAGCGTTGCCTAAATTACTCATTTTATCATTAGCTATCTACAAGTGAAAGTGTGGTCAAAATCGCTTCAGTCGTGCCAGAAACATTTCTTTTTGTCAGTACTTTAAATAATTACGATTGTCGAAGCCTACTAAAATTTCTCTTTATACCTACAATGAACGCCTAAACATATAAATCACATTTATTTCTCCAAACAAATCTAATGACATGCTCACTGAAATTCCAGACCGTATGTCCCAATGTTAGCTTACAATCCCTGGTATATTCCCCGCGGTGCCTTAGACCTGCGAGAACGCCATAACACTGTGTTTATAGGACGGCTAATTTAATATCACGTTTAATTGTACCGTCAGTTGCTTGGTAATTATGCATAGTTGCGCAACAGTTGGCCGACATGGTGTAACAGGAGTAACGGAGTATAATTTAAATGTTGGGTTATACGAGTATGTTATAGAACATTGTGAGTTCCGTGGAGTGGAAATATTGGTGGAGGTAGATCTCTTTGTACCAATATACATATATAGTTTCTGTTCATAGCTTCACCTAATTTATGGTTATTTTTTCATATTCAAATTTATTTTTCAAATCAATAACATTCCTTTGACTCTGCCGTAGTAGGGTAAAAATACATGTACAGTTTCATTGCAATCGTGTAATCATGTTTAGTTAGTGAATGCGACATTGAAGGCCCAATGATGCAGAAAAATCTCAATAGGCCTCCATTGTATGGGTCACAAAGATGCATTATATGCATTTACAATAAGTATGGTGATCACTGCTCTTAGATTCTACTCGTTTTTTTCAGCAGACAGAGTTAAGTCAATTTGGCAGTTTCATAAATAAAGAATTAGGGGCGTTTACTTTTGAGAATCGAAGTGACAACCTCAGATGCGGCAGTCAGGTTTACAAGTCACTTAGAAAACCAATATGTACTATATATTTCTTGTATAAATATAGTCGCATCAAGCTTCTGCTGAACTTTCTTTTAAGCAATATAGTCTAATTTATGAAGTTTTTTTATACATATAGAAATTTAATGCACCTCCTGTTCGTCACAAGACCTCCTTTTCTGAGCATCAATTCTACACGTTAAGCCCTTACATATATATAATAATATATATTAATAATATATATTATAATATATATTAACAAAGACTTAAACATCCTACAATTTAACAGATTTAAAATCAAGCATCGATTAACTGAGTGGTTATTACTCAAAGATTATTCTACCACTGAATCACTGGTAAAATTCTTCAAGTGACAATATCACTAACATACAATTAAAATACACACAATCTCACACTTAACATAATACACACAGATACACACACACACACACACACACACACACACACACACACACACACACACACACACACACACACACACACACACTCCACTTAAGGTATCATATATCATTTACACATATTTTATATACGGTAATCATCTAACCGGCACGGTACCTTTAACGTCTTAAGACCCAACGATAAATCACTAATGTGAATCCTGATTGCTGAAACCTGTCTCTTAAGATACAGGCATCGCCTAGTTTGAGAGACAGGGCTCAATTGTTTAGAACAACAATATTGTTTAACCTATTCGAACTTTAGCATTTGATATTGCAAATATTTACTGTGTCGATTGTGTTTGAATGTTGTAACATTTCTTTTGGATTAATAAACTTTATTATTATTATCTTGGTCAATCATAGCAGACATAAATTATTTTATTAATAACTTTTATTAGAAATTTAAAAATGGATGAGGTAATGAAGAAATCTAATTTCAAATTATTGAAATGTAATAATAAATTTTGCAATGGAAATAGCATTTGAAGTTTTCTGTCAGCAAGTATGGTGATCTTTTTCTGACATCGGTAACACAAGTAGTTAAAACTCAGTTTAGTGAGTTTAAATATAAAATGTAGGTATATCAATAACATCAAAAACTATATGTGTTAGCTTTAAATCAGCTTCAAATTAACTTAAATAGAAGTGTGTCCTAAAGCTTAAACCTGCAAATAAAGTTATCATGCTTATATTACACAAATACTAATATTTAAGAGTGTGACTCTTACTACTTTAAATATTCTAAAAGACAATACAACTTATAAAGTAAAAATATTAAATTATGAACATCTAATTCTGTAAGGCAGCCCACACGCGACGCGACCGTCATGTCGCGCCGTATGTCGCTTATTTTTATACCCTAAGCACGCTGAGATTTAATTAAATAAACAGACCAATGTTTGTTTTTTAAACATAGACAAGGATTTGGATGGGTCTTGTTTATGGTTGTTGAAGTTAAGGTTTGGTATGGAAAGTAATAGTACTGACTGATTTACTTTCTGTTATTTTTTTGTTGTTTACATTACAGTTCCAGAGTTATCTCAAAGAACGTCGTTTATTTCAACAGTTGTCTCTCATAAGTAAAAATAAGTAATTACTAAACAGAGAACTTAAGTTATAGAAGTTTCAACCATGTAGACCTAGAGTTTTAGGGGGGGTTCTACGGACGATATATTATCGTCATGGCAGGTACTTCTATACACTCTGTGATTCCGTTACGAAAACTCGCTGACAGAATAATCTTTCATTCGCAAAGATCACAAGACGATAGAAATGCGGATCAGTCGCGATTATCTCATCGTCGCGATTTTCTCATCGTCGCCGTTGTGGTCATAGACGATTTACGTAAACGATTCATTCGAACAGACATCAGAAGTAAATATACTTACATAGATATAATTAAAAGGATTTGCAAAAATAACTACTAAAATAAGAACATTTCCAAAATTAAAAATAGACGTTGTTTATACTAATAGGACCGTGTCTAATTTTTAATCTTTATTAACCATTAGGCTTAGCTGACACCTCGCTGTATACGTTAATTTACAGTAAGCTTGTCGTATAATACACTCTGTTTTATCTTCGTAGTCGGTGGTACAATTATTTGTCGAGGGTCCAATAATAAATATTGTGTTTAAAAAGGGATTTTCTCGTCAGCTGCTCGTTCTAAATTTTAAATATGACAGTCATAGACAAACAATAAGTTAAGAACAAGGGGTTTTTGCATATTTCTAATTAGAAGACAAAGTCTTATGTTTTTTTGTCTGTATACGGTATATAAGTCATACAATTTAATATCTTAGTTTTTTTTTTTTTAACTACTGAAATGATTAATTTGCCTAATGGAAATCATAAGTAGACCTCAACAGCAGGGACCGCCATTGACACTGTCCAATTTTTTTCTAAAATTATCAATATGGTATATTTGTCACAGAGTTTTTCACTATTTTTTTCCAATGCTGAACTCGAAATCTAACGATAGTTCTAAAAACAATGTGCTGAACTCAATTTTTTGAGATGACGCTAAAAATCCTAGTTGTAAATAGAAAAAATGCACACATTCTTTCTTTAACCACATAACTAAAACATTATTAAAAACGTTCCACATTTGATATTCGCTCTCCATAGTGACAATCTATTTTTTACATTTTACATAATAGCATTAAATTAACATAGAATTTAAAGTTGTTAAATAAAGTTATGATTCGTGCGATTCCAAGTTCAGATGATGAGGTTTCAGCACATTTTAATAACACACGCGACTAAGATAATAAAATAGGTATTTTCTTCATATCGTTGATGATAACATGCATCGTTCTGACGTGTACACGACGTAATGCTAACAACTATGACGTACATGCATGCTTCATTGCTTTGTCATTCATGCATTTTAATAAAACTCCATACGCTACTCTCATATATTTAACACAGATTATTATCAATGCTAATGTTATAAATTAGATATTTTGTCTGTCTGTCTGTTACGCTTACACAGCTTAATTACTAAACCGAACTCAATGTATTTTGGAACGGAGATGTCTAGATTCTCGATGAAGGATATAGGCTACTTTTTACCGCGATAACTGAGATTCATATGGAAATCGCGCTTAAAAGCTGACCTATCTAAAATAAAATATGTATATTAAAGTAAAAATGTATGTAAATTTTCGAAAATATTTTCTATTTTTCGAACAATTAAATAAATATTGATATGAAATAAACCGAGGCGCATACTACACACGATCAATGTCTATCGTCTGAATATAGCTTTACCTACTCAACCCTTATGAGCACAACAATTTCTTTGCAATTCTTTTAATGTTATTACCAAGCGTTGTAATTTACTACTGTAACTCCCCTGGGGAGGCTTTTAAGATAGCCATAGGGAGTCTCGTGCCTTGCTTGCCGCTAATGCGCGCTAGATCTATTTATGTATTGTGTACAAGAAACATACTGGACTTAAAAGCAGGATTTTCTAATATTAATATGACGTTACAAATGACACATTTGAACTCTGACCTTAGTCAAGTTCACATTCTATAAATGTATGGGAAAAATGTCTTTCAACGCTTAGTTATGTGGTCTGAACACTCAGAATAAAGTATTAGCCAATAATAATAGAGGATAGAAGCTTTAGCGATTGTAGAAAGAGAAACGTTCCACATCGTTTCTCTTTCTACAACCGCTAAAGTTTCTATCACTTGCATCTTGACTAAAGGTAATAACTTTATTTTTAATCAATAAAAACTCGATTTCAATCAATTTTTACCCACTTTTTTATAGTATTTTGAAGAGGCCTCTGTCTATAATAATATTCAACTCTCAATACAATGATGAAAATCGGATTAGTAACCGACGATAGATCACTTTTTCATAAATACCTATATAGTTTACTGTGGATTACTAAATCAATATCTTAATTTCATTCATATTCAGTTTGGTACTAATAATAGACCTTATTACCATATAATATTTCATCAAAGACTACTATAGCGGTAACCATAATGCGGCCGTTGGTGAACAAAAGCTTAACAATAAAGCAGCTTTATACCGCTTCCAACTAATTTACATGAGAATATTGAAATTGTGTAGGAAAAATCTTTATTAATAATAAAGCCTTATTGCTTGAAATATCAGGGAAATTTTATTTTTATATATATTTATTGTGTAGGTACAATTATGTACATTTTCGGGCATATTCTGTAGCCTAACGGTTTGATAGAAATATGGCTCTGGATATCTGAATTGAAATTGACTAGTTAGGTTTTTAGACGTATCATCAATACCCTTTAGCAGTCCAGTGCTGGACTTGGGCCTTTCCTTACGAGGTTTGAGATAACGTATAGAGCGGCAAAACAGTAGAATAATTGAATGTCAAGTTTCCCTCGCTACCTGTGAACCTGCAACTCAAGAGTGTTGAGTGCGTTGCCAACCTGTAAACCCTTCTCTCAATACAACTTAAGTTTGGGTATGGGTAACTTCATTCATACAGTAAATCATCATCACCATCCTAGCAAAATTCCCGGTTGTTTCTTCCAGGCGTACCACGGGCTCATATATGTAAGTAAACTCTCTGGAGACCGCGACCGGTTTTCCTACATCCTTTCTCCACTTTGCCCTTTCTTCGGCATTCTTGTCCCTCTAAGTAATGAAACAAGAGAATAGAGAGTAGAATACAAAACGAAAAACTTTTTTACCTTGGCTAGGAGGGGCAAGAATGCCGAAGTAATAGCAAAGTGGAGAAAACGGTATAGGGAAGCGGATCCCGGTATCCATAGTGTACACTTGTGAGCCCATGGTACGATTCTGATAATGAGACTATTGACGCGCATGTAATCTTTTACGGCGTCAAGCCATCATCTCTTACTTGTTATACCTCCTTACGTTTCTGTTATTTGATAATGTTATGTTAGCAACATCTAGCACATAATCACTTTCTACAATTTTCGCAATAGGTGACAAGTAATTTTACGACATCGTCTTTCTATTCTCTGAATCATTTTATTGCGAATTTTATTATTTGTTTGCCACTATTATTGTATTTTCACCTTGGCGTTAATGGAACCCCTATAATATTACCACTGACGACACTATGATGGAATGCCAATCTCTTTTGTCATTGTAGAAAATACATCAGTTTGTCTATGATTTAACATTTTAACTTATATTGCTTTAATAAAAGTTTGAGAAAAAAAATGTATAAAATATTACAAACATAATAAAATATGTAGATGTGAACTAGTAAAGTAAATATAATACAGTTATTATAAAATATAATTGGTTCACACAACTTATTATAACA
Source organism: Phragmatobia fuliginosa (assembly GCA_932526445.1). NCBI lineage: Eukaryota > Metazoa > Arthropoda > Insecta > Lepidoptera > Erebidae > Phragmatobia > Phragmatobia fuliginosa. The sequence continues at coordinate 13,204,323 of OW052078.1, read as the reverse complement.
TTCTCAGAATGGAAGAATTACGTCATATGGCCAATATGATGACGTTTTATGATGCAGTATGGGTGACGGTGGTAACAAGTAAGAATCAGATCACAAGTAAGATCAGAGAAACCAATAAATAAATATTTTCGGACATCTGACACACAACATCATCTAGTCCCAAGCTAAGCAGAACTTGTGTTATGGGTACTAGACAACTGATATAAATACAGGGAGCTACGATGCCACAGACAGACACACACACAGAGACACGTCAAAATTATAACATCCTGTAGTTTTTGCGTCGGGGGTTAAAAATGGGGATACCAAAAATCGGTTTTTCCTCTTTGATGTTATTGTTTACGGCTGTCTGATCCCAAATCAGGCTAAGCCTGTACCATGGGACCTTTTTTTTTACGAGGTGGGAAATCCCTTTGGATCCCCGGCTCCTCGGGGATACAGAAGCCAGGAGTATGTGGTGTTTCCACTAAAACCCACCCCGATCGCCGGACTCATGCACCCTGTTCTAGTTAAGACCCGGACCATATTATTTCAGGTCCCCCCAGGATTGACGCCGCGCCAATTAAGGCTCTATCCCGACCTGGGACCTAGATTACTGATTAACCACACATAACACAAATATTTTGGTATGCTATAGTACTTAGACGCCTCGTTACATATTATAATGAAATAATACCTGTTAATGTAACTGTACTATTCAATGGCTTACGATAATAGACATAGACTTAACGTATATTATCAGAATTTACGCGGTGTTAGAACGAAAACAGACACTTTCTTTCGTCAGGTGTCTATGGCATCGTACGATGTTATTGTTTTGACTGAGACCTGGCTAAAGGAAAGTATTTTAGATTCCGAACTATTTGACAACAAATATACAGTGTGGCGCCGCGATCGTGACTACGATTTGACGAAACAAAAATACGGAGGCGGTGTTATTATAGCTACTCGACGTGAGTTACTGGTTACCCCGGCACCACAACTTCATTCCACAGCCGAGGATCTCTGGGTGAAAATGCGGATTAAAATATCGGAATCGCGACAATATATGAATATTTATATATGCGTTGTTTACTTATGTAAACAAGCGTTGGGGTATTCTTTTTCGTCTCAGCTCGGTAACTTTCTTACTATGTTGAACAACTCAGTGGTAAATAATAATAATTCCGATATGTTTTTGGTTGTGGGAGATTTTAATCTGCGAGGAATTACATGGCGGCCATCTGACCAACCGTCGTACTACCCGGCAAACTTAAATACTAGTGACGAATACCTACTTGCAGATGAAATGCACACATCGGGTCTAGGGCAATATAATGGCGTTACTAACAAGGATGGAAGAATACTTGATCTGGTCTTCTCAAGCGGCACAGTGTCTGTGAGTGAGTGCACAGATCCCTTGGTACCGATTGATCCTTATCACCCGGCCTTATTAATTGACCTACATGCCTGTGTAACCCCCCCTTTAGAGTCTGCGCCAAGAGTACGATATCTGTATAACAAAGGAGACTTCGTTGCCTTGAATAATAATATTTCTGCGGTCAACTGGTCGTCTGAGTTTTCTTTACGTTCGGTTGATGAATCGGTTGAATTTTTTAACCGAACCTTAATTAACTTACAAAATCGGCACATACCTCAAAAAAATATTAAAAGCAATAAATATCCAGTTTGGTATAATGTGGGTCTTATTAAAATTATAAAGGAAAAATCTAAATACTTCAAAAAGTTTAAACTATATGGCAACAGGTCTGATGAACTGTCCTATAAGCTTCTACGCGATAGAGCTAAAGCAATGGAGACGATATGTTATAAAAACTATGTAACCCTCACAGAAAATTCCATAAGATCTAATCCTAAAGCTTTTTGGTCCTTTGTAAAAAGTCGATACAATTCCAATGCAATACCTAATCACCTTGTTTACAATAACGAATCGCTGTCTTCTGGTGAATCAATCTGTGAGGCGTTCTCTTCATACTTCCAATCCACATTTCTAAGCCCGCCCGTCGTGAAATTCACAGATACAGATTCTAATCCTAACCTCCCTATCGACCTGACACCGAGTCAGTCCCTTGGAGACATCTGTTGCATCAATATTAACACCGATGAAGTTGCTAAATTATTACAGCAGTTGGATATTTCAAAGGGTGCAGGTCCTGACCACATCTCACCGCAGCTTCTTAAAAACTGTTGGTCTTCTGTTTCGTTGCCTGTCTCAATCCTATTTAGGAAATCGCTCTCGTCGTGTATCGTTCCCCTTATATGGAAGTCAGCGTACATAACTCCTGTTTATAAAAAGAGTTCAAAAATAGAAGTTACTAATTACAGGCCTATATCGAAGCTATGTATTTTAGCTAAGGTATTCGAAAGGATAGTATATAACCAGGTTTATTCTGCTATATCGATCTCATTGAGTCCTTCACAGCACGGTTTCCTGAGAGGCCGATCCACTGTCACCAACCTTGCACTATTTAACGACTTTATTACGAGCGCCATGGATGACGGTAAGCAGGTGGATGTTGTTTACACTGATTACAGCAAAGCCTTCGATCGGATCGATCACAATATCCTGCTCCTTAAACTGAACAGGGTGGGAATAAGAGGGGACCTGCTCCGGTGGTTCTCTTCCTATCTCTTGAATAGGACTCAAGCAGTTGTCCTTAACAACTACATTTCCAGTTGGGTTCCAGTGCCTTCTGGCGTTCCCCAAGGTTCCCTGATCGGACCATTGTTATTTGTTGTCTATGTGAACGACATCCACTCCTGCCTCCAATCATCTAATCTGCTAAGCTTTGCAGACGATATGAAAATCTTCTCTGTCATATCATCAATCGGTGACATGGAAGCACTCCAGGGTGATCTGAATAGGTTAGAGGAATATTGTCAGGTCAATAAACTCAACCTTAACCCTTCCAAGTGCTCTGTAATTACCTACACTAGGAAACGCATGACCACAAGTACCAATTATACATTGGAAGGCCAATCAGTCTCAAGGTGTCAGGTGGTTCGCGATCTGGGCGTCTACCATGACAGTGGTTTGCTGTTCGATGAACACGTGGATGCTATTATCAAGAAAGCTTCTAGGGCACTAGGATTTGTGATGCGTATATCCAAGTGCTTCACGGAAGCTAAAACGTTAAAAATATTGTACTGTACATATGTAAGAAGTCACTTGGAATACGCATCTCAAATTTGGAGCCCGCGATATCATATATACATATATTGACAGGATTGAAAATGTACAAAAACGGTTCGTCAAATACCTCTGTTTTCACCAAAGAATCCCTTATCGGTCAGAAGATTATATTTCACTTTGTAAGCGATTCCATCTGTTGCCTCTTGCAAATCGTCGTATGATAGCTGACTCGCTGTTATTAATGAAAATTCTTAATGGCAGTATCGACTGCCCGGAACTTCTAGAAAAAATTAACTTTCAAATTCCCACCAGACCACTCCGTTACAACCCTCTTTTAAGCGTACCTAGAGCATCTACCAATTATCGGCAGAACAGCTATATTGTGCGTGTGAGTAGGGCTTTCAATGAGCTTTGTAAGCATGACGATATAGATCCATTCTCTATGAGCGTCTCAAAGGTGCAAAAATGTCAGAGCTTTAAGTTTTTTTTAAGTTAAAGTAATAACAATAAGACAATAATTGTTTTTTTTCTCTGTCGCTCACAGCTGTATGTTTATTATATCACTACAGGTGAGGACTTGTAATTGGCTCACTGTTATCTATTAAAATGCAAATGTTATTTTGTTAGCTGTAAGTCCTCCATAATATAAATAAATAAATAAATAAATAAATAAATAAATAAATAAAAACACATTACACTCAATTACACACAGCTTACACTCAATTATGGAGTAATAATATTTTTGCTCATCACGAACCACACGAAGGTCCTCGGACCTCATTAGTCAGAAATATCAAACACTACACACGAACAAGAGAAAATTATTGGATTAATACCATAATACGTGATAAGTATGTTTATAGTTTGCTTATGCAAGTTGTTATGGTAATCAACCTTGTAATAAGTTCACGAGAGATACAAAGATGAAATGAATGGAAGTGTGTCGGAATCGAACCGACTAAAACCACATGGTGTGCCACACTGCGCCTGAAATAGGAGGGGTCTGAAAACAGCTGTTATTGAGCCATCTGGACCTCCCCAGTGCCTGCCAACACTGATGCGGGCACAAACGTCTGCTAAACTCTCAATTTAGGCGACGTACAGCACACGTGGACGTCGCCTCCTTGCGGCTGGCCAGTGAAGCGAATGAAGGGGAAAACCCGTCCCGTCCATCCGCGGCACCATGAAATAAATCCTACACCGACCTATCTAGCCAGCATGGTATAGTAGGTCAAAACTCACTTTATAAAGATACTCTTATATCCAGCAGTGGACTATTAAAAGCCTATTGATGCTGATAATATCTCATGGCAGCTGCATCCCGTTACATTTTACCTAAGTATATGTTAAATCCATTATTATATTCAACGATATCTTTGTACGTTGCACATTAGTTGAACCCGGTGAGGTCAGTTGACTGTCATTTTTCTCGTGTAACTGTGCGTGTCAGCGTATTGTGACTGTGGTTTTGTTACCCAATGGGCGAGGCAGATGGACATGTTAAGGTGTTTCAGACTGCATAACAAACGCACATATATAATTTCAAATGTAGATTTATATTACAAAATATAAATCTATTTATTGATGTAAACACATATTAATAGAAGGTTTTTTAAATAGTCGACTTCCATTCTAGGAATATTGTCATATCCGGAATAATGAGTGACTTTACAGATTAACGGATACAAGGAATATCCAGCCATAGGGAGTCAATACAAAACATAAGCGTGAATTAATTAATTATGTATGAAAATAAATACAATTCAAGTGTGTGTTCGTAATTTCAAATAAATAGCTTTTTACTAAATGCGTGTGACATATACGGTACTTACATCGAAACTCGAAAACGGCTGAATCCGTTTTGACGGGACTTTCAGGAGCAAATAGCTGATGATAAAAGTAACTTGTAAACGGGCCGTCATCTGTGCCTTACAACAACAACAGGGGTAACACCGCAGGGCTAAGCTAGTAATGTATAAAAACCGATTAAATCCTGAATATGAAGAAGGTCGCAGTGCATTTTCAAGTCTCGATTAGTCAGTGGTCGAATAATACAAATCAAACCCATAACAACCATATGCTTTGTCTGCCTCGGTGACGTAATGGTAGCGTATGCAATTGCTGTACTTGAGGTCTAGGGTTCGACTCCCGGGTCGGACCAAATCTTTGTGTGATCGCAAATATTTATTTCGGAGTCAGTGTGTTTTCTATGTATAATATGTATGTATTTCAGAAAAAAAGTATGTTAGAATATATTTATGTATTCTTAAATATAATACAAGCTCTGTTTAGTTTAGGACTAGATGGCGGTGGCCAAGATGGCCGAAATCTTTATTTATTTATTAAATACCTAGAGGTGATTTCGGAGTAAGGTATTTTAATTCCCAGAAATTGTATGAAAGCTATAACAAGGTGAGAAATGAGATTCCATTTCTTTTATCGCGACAACCTCTGCCATTTAAATTGATCTTTTACAATAATTTCCATATTATGAGAGAGATTATATCATCAAGAAAAATCTTGGCAGTAATATCCGTTGTAACAAAATGAAAGAAGACGACGTGATGCTTATTACGCAGATATTGACTTAATTTCTAGTGTGATATGACATAAATTACTTTGTATCAAAAGCATGATATGTCATGTCTAAATTTGACGACCAGATTTGTGTGTGATGCTCTCGACAATCTTTACATCAAAAAATTTTACACATTTTATATATTTTTTTTAGAAATTTTCTTGATACAGTTAGTGTGCAAATGTAATAAATATAAATTTTATTTAGAAATAGAAATTTTTTCAACGTTTATTTTTTACTTTTTATCTAAAGAAAGAAAATTTAAGGTTTAACTAAATAGTAGTGTTAAATAAGTATAAAGATTCACTTTGCTAAAATTGATAATTGTTTTAAATTAACGTTAATTTCTTTCTAAATTTTGAAAAATATATAACGCAGGTGTTTATAAGTGATAAATACATCAAATAATTTGTTATTTAGATTTAAGATAGAGATATTCTCTCGCCGATTAGCAAATATACAACGTCCCAACATCAACCGTTGGGCACTGCCCGCCAGGCATGATCACCTCGCCTGGTCGGAGGATCATCGCTTTGTGTGAAGGGACACGACAACCGTCCTTCTACAGACGTATCTCTGCGACATCAGACATCAGAGCGATGTTGATAACTGTAGTACATCGCTAGGGACTTAAATAGCAAATAAAAAAAAATCTTCTTCTTCCTCTAGTGCCTCTTCAATCCTGAAGGTTGGCCGTCAGCTTCTTGTACTCCTCTCTGTCATTGGCCAGGCAGAACAGTTGTTCAACGGAGGTGATACCGGTCCACTCCCGGATATTACGCAGCCACGATTTCTTTCTTCGCCCAGCGCATCTCTTCCCCTCCACCTTGCAAATCATTATTAACTGAAGCAGCAAATATCTTTCATGTCTGAGCACATGACCGAGATATTCGATTTTGAGCTTTTTGATGGTTTGCATCAATTTTCTTGGCATATGGAAAAAAGATTACTATAGACAAATTCCACTTTTAAAAAAGTTGAAAATCGTATCCCATCTGTAACACCTTTATCCACACTAAAAGCTAACGGTTCGTTCTTTTAAGTTACGCAAGGTTTTTTTGCCATCAGTACTATGCATAACGTTTCTTTGTTTGGCAGACGTCACTCCATTCGCGGTGGATTAAAGCTAACAATGCAGTGATGTATTTTGGGCATTAATGTGGATCAGCCGCTATGTTTTGAAAGGAATTTGTTTTAAGGTTCATGTGACTTGGTTTGATTAGAAATGCTTAGTATCAAAATTGATCTGCATAAGGAAAGCTAGTTATTTTCTTATCAAATTGTTAAAAATGTTTAAAGCTTATATTTAACGTTAAACATGGAGGACTTAAATCCAATATGTATTTCCTAATCAGAATTACTTTTAATTTTAAATTATACTAGCTGGGTCCTACTGTGTTTCCGCGGTTATTGTTGTCAATGGCGAGGCGAGCAGCGCCACGAAGAGAAGCTAGTCTACCAAAAAAAGACTAAGTTGCTCTTACTGTCATCAGCTATCTGCCAGTGAAAGTCTCGTCAAAATCGGTCCAAACCGTTCCAGAGATTAGCAGACAACAAACAAACAGACTTTTTTTTTTAAATTGACTATTTATTGTAATTACCATTAGTATACTTCATATGTATTTAGTAAAAAACTGTTAATTTGATAATACATAGACATTCATTTTTTTTTATTTATATTACTAGACATTTATCTGCATTTTCAGTATTTAAAAGTAACAATTTATGTGTGTCTAATTTAAGGGTACATTCGATTCTCTGTACTTTTCAACTTATCTCAAGATCTGAGAACTTACCGAAAACTAATACTTCCTAACGAATGATTAATGAGCATCGGATTTCTGTTTTTTTTTTTCGAAATATCTTTTTTTTTACTTCTTACCCTATTGATAGAAGATGATTTAATACTTAGATAATTATAACTAAGTGTCATGATCATCATCGGCCTATTTGCAGTCCACTGCTAGACATAAGCCTCTCATTACTAATATGATCAGTCAGATATATGACAATTAAGTTAAAAATGTTTGTAATATATATGAAATCGTCTATCTTAACAAAAAACATACCTACATAATAATGATCCCCACAACAACGCCTTAAAGCTATGAAAATGTTGTTCATCTCAAGGAATACGAGATATTTTTCAACTTTCATCTTTTGTAGGTGTAATGTACATTTTAAAGTTATAGAACAAATAAAATGAATAAAAAGAACAAAAGCGAAAAAAACAAAAGCTCGTATACACGAATCTTGAGAGTCGGCAAAATCAGTCAAACAATGATGTTATATTTTTAATGAGAATTATAACAGCGCAGAAACGGATAACATTTGTCATTTAAAAAAATTAAATTACAGCAATAGAAATAATGTAGTATAAGAATTGAATCTAAACAAATTCAAATTACCAATTTTTGACCAAATGCACATTATAGGATTTTAAGGTACGTAGGTACTGATATTAAAAAACTATATTAAAAAAAAAACTTTCATTCTGATTGTTCCGGCTAGTCTCGGAGAAGCTTCTTTTTATGAAAGGCCGTTATTTTGAAAATTTACAGTCACAATGACTGGTTGAACTAGTACCAAGAACTAGACCCGAAATAATATTAGAAATAAAAAAAAGAACAAAAGCGAAAAAAACAAATACTCGTATACACGAATCTTGAGACTCGGCAAAATCAGTCATACAATGTTGTTAAATTTTTAATGAGAATTATAACAGCGCAGAAACGGAAAAATAAAAAATAGGGAGAAAAAGAAGATGACAATTCCATCTAATTCAAAGACACCACAAAATCCGTCAAGCAATTTGAGCTGTAGGAATCAAAAAGATTACATAGTCTTATTAACTAATTTAAAAAAAATCTACTGTTCGACGTTCCACGTTTCAAAACCATAAACAACACTGTCTTTAAACATACAGTAGAGGTCACAAAACTGACTCACAAATGCATCACAACAATGCATTGTACACTGCCGACCACTAAAAGTCGGTAATCTGTACCGACTCAAACCGTTGCGCGTTGGAATGTCAACGCGGGTGGTGATTGACAATTGACCTCTTAAGGAGCAGTTTAAACGACAATGTAAATTTAACCTGCACTCGCGGGAACAATTTAACTAAAAGGTCTTACAAAATTGATATATAACAGTAGAAATACAAATATTATATTACTGGAATTAGAAACTAAGAATATTTTTTACGAACTGGAAATAAAAATCATTTAATCCATTGACATGTCTCGTGCAATATTACAGACTAATTAAATAAATATAGAACAAAGGACAACGTTCATTATACATTGAAATTTATTCTGTCGGGATAGAAATCAAATCTGTAACCTCTGGCCGTCAGTCAGAATGACCAGTAGATGGTCTACTACTACAAGCAAAGTTATGTTTAAAGTACCACGACAGTTAAGAGGTACTCAAACAATTCAGAAATAAAACTGACCTTTACAAGTAAATACAACACTAGTTTTTGACCGCGGCTCTGGCTGCTCTATCGCGGTAAAAAACAACCTATCTCCTTTCTTAGACTTTCATTTAAATCGGAGTAGTGGTTTTTGAGTTTATCGCGAACAGACAGACAGACAGACGCATCAGAGGACTTTATTTTATAATGTTGTAATGAAAAAGAAAAGGGTTGAATAACATTATGACTATTTTAAAGAGAGTCACAGCGATCTAAAGCATTCGATTCAGTAGCAATTGTAATTATAGAGCGGTACGCATACAATTTTGACGCGGTGTAACCTCTGTTTACTGTTAGGCCGCGTCCACATTTACGGCAACGACTGGGCGGAACTCTTTATAAAAAAAAACATGTAATTTATATGATAGAACCATCCTCTTATTCCGCCGCCTCTTTTCTACTTCCTGTATAGTTACAAGGACGGCCGCAGTTACAAAACCGCAAAGTGTCTTTAAAAGGAAAACACAGAAACAGTCATTAGTCATAAACACTTAATTGCACACAATATACAAATAGACAAATAACTATAATTAAATCTTTCTCTATTGAGTTGGTTCTAAAGGTGAAGCTATATTAGTCTTAGATTTATTGATATCAGGCTTGGAAAACTGTTATTAAGCATTTCAATACTCAATAACTGTTTATTGATCCATTACCGTAACTTAAATACTTATGCTGTTAGGTAGTAACTTCAATTTCGTCCATATACCTCTTTATGAGCAACTCATAGTAACGATCCGTAATACCCTGACATTTTAAATATGTCCTACAATGGAATGAAACAAATCGAATAAAACCATTAAACGTATCTAGCCAGTAAAATGTTTAAACGATAATATTTATGCGGTGTCTGTCACTCAGTTTTATGGCCTCTTTACTGAGAACAGAAGCGCCGACAATGTGACTTGACCTCATGGAACGTCAAATTGAAATTCAAAACTCGCGCGCAGTCCTTTAGAAAAAAAAAGTTATGGACTATGGAACCCTAGGCTTTGTACGCTAGAATATGAATTATAGAGCCTTATTATTTTTTCAAAGGGGCCGATTGAAGGGGCATAGATAAATAAAAATTAATGATGGCATTTCTAAGGTTGGTATGCAAAGGTTTTACGCACCAAAACTTATGGTACGAGTATATTTATATAAGAGTTCATAAATGGATTTGTTATTGTAGTGAAGTACGATCGAAAATTATTAAGTTTACAATTGCCTGCAATTGTACTAAATTCAAGTTTCTTTTTTTGTAAATATTACGAAATGTTTGTTTATCTTTTGACCTTTGTAAATTAATGTGATGACAAGCTATGAATACCGCTGAGCAATTTAAAAAAAAATTGTATGTGTTCGAGGCATCGTGTAATTTTGGTAAATTTTGGAGTGTGGAGAAACATCAATGAAGAAGTCAATGACACTGTTGCCTCTACCCAGTTTTATAGTTACCATAAGTAACCGATTCAACTTAAAGGTGATAAGCTCAATGTAGATGAGGACAATTGGAGAACAGACTATACTGTTCTAAATCCACAATAACTTTACATAATATTTTATTTCTGTCTGTCTGTCTGTAATTATGTTACGTTTTCGTTGCTTTGTGTCCATAGCAACATTCACCCCAAAACCAACCACAAAAAAATTTGCCCAAAATATTTCAAATCATTTATAAATTCCCTTCTAATAGATAGTATAAGACGTAGGTACTCAAGAGAAATGCCATTTTACAAAAAAATATTATTTACATTTATTGATGTCCTAAAGAGATAATTTTAATAATGCTATTATAATGAAACATTTTAGAGGAAATAAGGATATGCTTATTTTTTTGGTCTATTATTTTTTATATATATTTAAGCCTATCAAAGTGAAGAGTCGAGTGAAGAGTCACTTTGTGCTCCATCAGGCAGAGTCCCTACTTTGCTTGATAGAGCAGAGTAGAATCCAGGAGTAGGGGGCACCATTATCATTGTGAGTGCATACAGTGCAGCATGTGGCTTAGTGAGATGTTTTTAATAGCGGAGTATCCATTTGATATTGATATTTGCTTGATTGAAATTAATTAAAATAGCTAATAATTATAGTGTCAATCATTTGGTTGTTGGTTCTGGGGCGATTTTCGGCGATGTCTATTAGTGTATGTAGATACTTTGATACTTGAGAAAAGACATAGGTAGGCTATTCTTTACCACGATCACCAACACACACGAAGGCGGAACTACGAGCAAAAGCTGGAAACAAATAATTAGGTAATAATAACTATGATAACTAACGTTATTTTGATAACCCCATGTCACGTTTTCTGGATTTGACAATCGTAATAATTTCTTGCATCATCCTTTTAAGAGACTTATAATAGAGAATGTAAAATTTAGGAAGTAAGAAATATGTACCTACTGCAAAAATAATCCTCGTTAGAGAGGAAATGTTTGCCATTCACAAATTTTTGTTCTAAGTTTGGGTGTTCTTTGTGTCTGTTTCATGTATGTTTGTAAAATACCCACCGAGAATGTATTCCTAATGTGGAAGATGTCTTAAAAAAATCTGACCACAGTTGCTAGATATTATTCATTGATCGGGATTTTTGGCAAGTAAATTTACAGGGCTTTTCTCACTTTAAAACTAAAATCGCGTAAAAAGCGTTCTGGCGTAACCATGCTTTTCACATCATCATCATCAGAATATCGCAGTCCACTGCTGGACATAGGACTCTCTAATTACACGTTTAGATTCAGCTTGAATTAGAATCAAGGATCGAAATAAGTGGTATTTCGATCCTTGATTCTAATTCAAGCTGAATCTAAACTCAATCTAAACATCCATCCAAAATTATACCAGTAAAAACTGTGAGAAATAAACGCATTTCTCTGCACATTTTTATAACATATACACGTTCTTGGTTAAAAGTATGATCTCGTATTAAATACATATAACATGTGTGATGTGAATACGTGACGTCAGAGGTGGCCATATTGTTCACGTCATAGTAAGTTCTCCCGCACACTGCGACATGTTCAAGCGATTGTCTGTTGAATTATTAGTTGACCTCTTAGTTAGATTTGTTTGTTCTGTATTGGAATGTGCTTATTTGAAATATTTCGTTTGTTTACTCCAGTCGAGTTTGTTATTGGTATTATATTAGAGGGAATGGTAGTTGTGAGAACCAAATGTTAAGGAATAAAAATACACTTCTGAAAAATACTATGAAGAGATTGAAGACATGAATTAAAAGAGTCGATATTAATTTAGATTTAGAACTGAATGAATGGAATTTTTTTAACGATAAATTTTATATTTTTAAACTACATTTGTGCCGTCAGCAAAACATATGCCTCTATAAAAGTTTAACAAAGCTTATATATATAGCAATGGTAAAATTTTCTTCATTTACGAAAACTTTTTATCATAATAATTATTTATGTTACTCAGTTAATATTTTACTCACTTACATTGTAAAACTAAGTAAAGCAGATGTGAAAAATTCTTGAGATCGTTATTATTCTTTACAGAACACGGAAAAGTACTTCGCCTATTTATGTAGCAGAATATTTTCAGCTCAAAGGTTTACTAAGAATTCTATTGATGTTTAATTTTATATCGATACTAAAAATAACTATTAACCCACTCTTTATAGTCATTCCATATATAAATATTATGTTTAATAGCCTTGTTCTAAATTTAAGTAAATTTAAGCTTGACAGACTAATTAATTACCTACTTAACTTAGTTTTCACAGGATTTTTTTTTATATTTTAAATAATAAGAAAAGACTGATCCAAGTAATTTATTTATTGGACATACCTTAAATATTTTTTTCATTAAAACAATAAATTGTAGCAATATACTTTTTTATGCTTATAGGCCTTATACATATAAGCTTTATGCTTAAAGCAATATACTTAAATAAAGGCCGATTTCATCAGAAAAAGGAGGGTAACATCGATGCATTGTTATTGTCGGTGCACTAGCGTTTTGTTGTGTTTTAGCTTTTCTTTGAAAACTTCGAAGTAAAAAACTAATCATCTTGACGTTCATGTTACATTAAAATCTGAACTCTTAGTGAATAAATGACTTCAAATAGAATGAAAATCTGTAATGCATGCTATTGACAAATTAGACCAATAATCCTTAAAATATTGTGAACATCTTATTTGTAGTATATGTAACCCTGTGTACGAACATCCTTATGTCAAATCTCAATATTATGGTAGGTAACACACAAGGTTACAATGTTAGACAAACAATGTTATAGTAATCACGGTTTTGTGTAAATCCCTTTGTTTGAACGGTCCTACTTAAACATAATAAGTTCAGCTTGGACAAATATTCTCACAAATTATTTTGTAATTTTTTAAAACGTCCCCAGACGAGAAAAGTTTCTAAATTTAAAATAGTTCAACCTATTTCGTTATAAGTTCTTATGTATGGTGCGATGACCTAATGAAGGTCGTGAGAAGCCGTTAACTTTGAGGGAGTCTAATAGCCGATTTCACCAACGTCCCCTAAATTTAAGAAACCACTTAGAGAGAGATAAGGAAGGGTAACCCTTATTGATATGTTCGTTTTCACCAATATTTTAAGCTTTTCTTTTCCGTGCGATTACCACCAGTTGATGGCTATGTCGAACTCGAACGGACTAAAACCACGCCGTTACGGGTATTACGAGTCGAGGAACCAGGTAAACACTCGAAATGAAGTCCTTAAATTCCGACGTACCTATGGCTTGTACCCAACAACATTTTAACCTAAGTACTTTGATATCTTTTGAAATGTGGGTGCTACCAGTGGGCTCCTGGTAAGAATAATTTTAATTACGATGCGTCAACTGAAACTATCGTAACGATATTTTTTTTAAGTGTATTTTGCTGGCGTGTCTGACATTGGATGGTCAATGGCACCTTTAGTCCAATAGAAGTCGAGCGTGATCGAAGAGATCTTAGGGCAGTTACATGGGTCAGCTATTTATAGTTTTATGTAGTCCAGTATTTACAGATTAATACGGGAAGCAAAAAATTTGTATCCCTGTTTAAGGAAATTGAGTGGTCGGAAGAGTATAAAATTTCGCCCCCTTATAGTTTATATGGAGGAGGAGTGCAGACATATTTTTTTTTAATATGCATTAAAATACATTATATCACTTAATAATACGTCACACAACAACAAGTATGTGACACACACACGCATAGATACTCTTTTGTCAAATTGTAGCGTAGCCTTGGCAAAATCCGTTATTGTAGAAGTTATAGTCTTCGACAATAGAACTTTGATAATGTTGGCACTTACAGTTCAAATGAAATAATTTCAAGCACTTGGCGACCACTAGTATGTTTCAAACAGATATGGATCAAAAATCCATGCGATAAAAGTTAAAGTTATACTGATAAATAAATGATTCAATTCTTTGAAAATTCAACTGCAGGGCAATCTCAACTAATTCAAAACTTCATGAATAATATTATTTGAATTCAATTGTCAAATAATATAATTAAATAAACAATCAGTATTCTATTATTCAAATGAAAATAAACTTTGATTAGTTTTAATTCTCTATGGCATTATATTACTCCTCAACAAAGACACTTTAATTTAAAAAATTGAAAAGAAAATCTACCAAGAATTGCAAAACTAATTTAACTTGATTAATACAGATCTCGAACAAACGCTATTACCGAAAACACAATTTGTTTAATAGTTTTACATAATCGAATTATAAATGAAACTAATTTTAACTTAGATTTCAATAAACGAAGATGGTATTAACTTAATTATTCTCGGACTTGCTTTGAATAAAAATAATAATAAAAAAAAACGGTCATCTTACACACGCCATCCCGTTCCAAACTAAGCAGAGCTTGCATTACGAGTAACTAGACAACTAATATAAATACATAAACATACTTTTTTTGTAAACACATACATAGAAAACACCCATTTTATATTTCATCATCATCTTTTTGGCATTTTTCACATATTTTATTTTCAATCCGTGAGACAGTCGCAGAAAGCGGTGTGGCGACCATGATAATATGTGTTCCTAATGCAAGAGTAGTCTTTAAAAAAAATAGAATGCACTAAATATTATATAACAGCGGATACAGACCCAACTAGGCATGACCCTGGATTCTATACCTAGTATTAATACAGAAAGAAAATTTAGACAGTTTTTTGACTGGTTTCTTCTTTTGGCATACTTTAATAAGTATTGTATACACAGTTTCGGTTTATGTCTACATAATACGATCAAAATGAAATCGTGCTACGGATCAGAGCAGAGATATTTCACCGAGACCCGATTTGCGCTCACGATCTCTCATTCAAGTATTCACAAATCGCTTTTGGCTATAACTGCATCTGTGTTACGAACTACAAAAGGTTTGTTGCTTTTTGCTTTAAACTTAGTTCGTAACAATCCCTGATTTTTGTGGTTGCAGTACAGATTTTTACGAACACAGAAGATGAAGGAAAGAATATATCCTAATATTTTATAAGTAATTGAAGAGTTTGTTTGCTTAACGCAGGTATATAAGGTGCATAACACAGATAAAAGAAACATAGGAGATTAGGTTTGTACACAAATTTATTCATGTTCAGATGTCTCCGCGTTTCTCCCACTTCCTTCACTAACACAAAACCAAAAATTGTAAGCACGGCACACAAGCTCGTATTTCTCCCGCACACAAAGAAACTTACAGCAACACCAATAAACCCACTAATATAACACATTCAAAAAGAAGGCGGCGCATCTACCTGTAGCTACGGATTCCGAATAAACACACATGTGTGCAAATTATGCAACTAGTAATGTTAAGTGATAATCATAGAAAAATATCGATTGAACTTCAGTTAGCTATAATACCTACTCTTTCTCCTAAAGATTTCATTGACTGTGAAAAGCAAAACTAAACAGGAGTTTAATTCGAACATATTCTATACAAGCGATGTTTTATCATAATTGGAATATTAACTAACTAATTACCAAGAAACAGGATATCAACTTCTCGAATCTAGACTAGAACACAGGTAAAAGTGCAAGAATTTTATTGATAAGGGTTTAATTAACCAGTAAAATGTAAATATTTATTTAAAACTTGCCGCTTAGACAGTTTAGGTGTTGCGTTCTTAGTACAGTAGTATAATCTTACGTTTGCATATTTTTCCATTACGGCTTTTATTAGTATTATTAAATGGTTAATCATTGGCGATTGATCGTATTGGTGAAAATTTATTGGGACGAGCAAATTGTGCCATTTTTTGTTACGAACCAGCTTGAACCCCTTCCTGTCGCATTTATCCACATTTTTTTAAGTTTTTGATCCTTCGGATAGCTAAAATTTTAAAAATAAAAGCAAGGTATAAATTATGCTTGAGTACCACAATAAATTAAAAATCTAAACTTTTTTATTTACGCTTTTTTTACGTTTACATATATTATAATATTATAATTTATTTATATCTTTAATAATCATGCGTACTTAATAGGATCGTATAAATATCGACAGTCATAAATATCACAACACATCTCTAACACAAGCCGGCCGGCAGCGGCCGCATCCCGAAACTATCATGTGAATGAGAGTATCAATAAAACACTTATCCATTGCGCTATTAGACCAGCCGATCCATTGATCGATTCGCACTAAGTAAGCAATGGTTCCAAAAGTTTTTAGTTCCTAAAGAAAAGGATTGATTTGGTATTTCAACATATTTTTAAAATGTTTTAATGAATTCAGTATGAAAAACTATAATATTATAGTACTTATATATGAAATTAGATGCCACCTTTCTTGTAATTTACAATACAGCTGTTATTTTTGCAAACAATCGCTGAACAACGCGGCATTTTGTCAAAAATCATGAGCAGTGAAGACGTCGCAAGTTGGCATTCGACTAATGTCCGAAAATGGCATCAAGCCGCTTTGAGGCCAGATGCGTTCGCAAGCGGCACGCCTCAAATGCATATCTCCTGTGTTTCTTTTATCTGTGGTGCATAAGATCGATGTTTAAACTGAAAACTACAGACAGTTGTAAACCGTACTTTATAAAATATAAAATATTGACATTACCTTCTATATACATTTTGGAAACAATAATGTTTGTTAGGTCGAATTTCGGTCTCTTTCAGCGTTTGTCTGATGCCGTTCCAAGGAACAGACGTGACAATTCCAAACTCTGCCTTCACGGTGCTAAAACAACTTTTATGCGCAAAATTTTCTGTATGGCTCCGACTATCTACAATAAACTACCAAAGTCATGGAAATTACTAAGTACTTCAATTTTAAAAAACAAACTTAAGAACTTTTTATTTGAAAGAGCATATTATGATATTTCTGGATTTTTGAAAGAGGAAGGTTTTTCCTGTCTCTGAAGTGCTGATGTTGTGAAATATTTTATTAATTGAAAAGTTGCTAGAAATGACTGATAGAATATAATATGAATATGACAATAACTTTGCCTGTGTAATTTTGCTTTCTTTCATAAAATTAAATAATTATTATATTTTTGACTAATTAAAATATTATTGTTAATGACTCACTGCGTAGGTATTAGTTTTGATTTAAAAAAAAATTGTGAAGCTTCGGCTATACTGTAAAAAAACACTAGAATGGCCTATGGCCAACTAATTTGCATGTCGTTTAATGCGGCCAAACATGACTGATTAAATTATTAAGGTCTTGCATGCAATGTATGTACACCATGTTTTTACAAATAAAGACTATCTATCTATCTATCTATATAACGCATCAATCTCAGCAACTACTGGTAACTGAATAATTATTTTAAGGGCTGGATAGTCTATTTATCGAGATATAGCGATATTAGTATGTATTCGAGATATAACATCATGTTACAACCAATAGGAGAGAAGCATCAATGAAAAATATTGTGAAAACAGGAAAAATATCCCTTTTGAGAGATGTAAACAAAGTTTCGTAGGTCAATTAGTACCTATTCAGTATAAGTTGTCTTATAAAATTCAAAAGAAAATTAAGGTTCTAAGTAAACACTCAAAACTTTGAGAGTTTATTGTTTTAATGTTTAATGTAATTTATCTTCTAATTAACAGCCAGCTGAAACTTTCCAGAAAACTTTTTTTTGATAGTACTAATAGGCATTTATAATATTTAAAGTAATCATGATTCTGATGTGTTGTTTCTCTTTCATTGTACTGTTACATGCAAGAAATTTTCTTTATTAATAGAACCGATTTGTGTAAAATATTCAGTATAAGGGTAAAATTATTCCTGGTAAAACTAAAAAGTTATTTTATGTAACATGAGATGTTTTACTTAAATTTAGTTAAATGAATTAATACACAGTTTTATCAAACAATACATCAATTTATTGAGAAAATGAATGTCATACATTAATTTAAATTACTTAAAAGGTAGCAAGCCCGTGGGCAGAGGCAAGTTACCGTAACTGTTCACTGTGTGAACTTAAAATTAGATACACAATCATTAACCAACGTAATAGTTAGCTGTCCAAACCTGCGACCGTAAAAATAAGGCTTGGGTCGCAGTTGCAACACGTGCCTCGTAGGCGTACGGTTTCGCCGCCAGATGGCATGACGAAATTACTATTTGTTTTTGCGCCTGCATTTTTTGAATGCACTTCAACAATTCAAACTTTGCCGAAGGCTGAATGTAGATAACTATATTTGACGTTTTGACATCTGTCAAAAGCTGGAAACAAATAATTAGGTAACAATAACTATGCCAACTAACGATAATTTGATAACCCCATATCACGTTTTCTCGATTTGATAATCGTACTAATTTCTTGCATCATCCTTATAAGAGACTTATATTAGAGAATGTAAAATTTAGGAAGTAAGAAATATGTATTGCAAAAATTATCCTCGTTAGAGACGAAATGTTTGCCATTCACAAATTTTTGTTCTAAGTTTGGATGTTCATTGTATCCGTTTCATGTATGTTTGTAAAATACCCACCGAGAATGTATTCCTAATGTGGAAGATGTCTTAAAAAAGTCTGACCACAGTTGCTAGATATTATTCATTGATCGGGATTTTTGGCAAGTAAATTTACAGGGCTTTTCTCACTTTAATACTAAAATCGCGTAAAAAGCGTTCTGGCGTAACCATGCTTTTCACATCATCATCATCAGAATATCGCAGTCCACTGCTGGACATAGGACTCTCCAATTACACGTTTAGATTCAGCTTGAATTAGAATCAAGGATCGAAATAAGTGGTATTTCGATCCTTGGTTCTAATTCAAGCTCAATCTAAACTCAATCTAAACATCCATCCAAAATAATACCCGTAAAAACTGTGAGAAAAATAAACGCATTTCTTTATACATTTTTAAAACATACACACGTACTTGGATAAAAGTATGATCTCGTATTAAATACATATAACATGTGTGATGTGAATACGTGACGTCAGAGGTGGCCATATTGTTCACGTCATAGTAAGTTCTCCCGCACACTGCGACATGTTCAAGCGATTGTCTGTTGAATTATTAGTTGACCTCTTAGTTAGATTTGTTTGTTTTGTATTGGAATGTGCTTATTTGAAATATTTTGTTTGTTTACTCCAGTCGAGTTTGTTATTGGTATTATATTAGAGGGAATGGTAGTTGTGAGAACCAAATGTTAAGGAACAAAAATACTATGAAGAGATTGAAGACATGAATTAAAAGAGTCGATATTAATTTAGATTTAGAACTGAAAGAATGGATTTTTTTTAACGATAAATTTTATATTTTTAAACCACATTTGTGCCGTCAGCAAAACATATGCCTCTATAAAAGTTTAACAAAGCGTATATATATAGCAATGGTAAAATTTTCTTCATTTACGAAAACTTTTTATCATAATAATTATTTATGTTACTCAGTTAATATTTTACTCACTTTTTCAGTCAATTTTTCACATCTGCTTTACTTAGTTTCACAATGTAATCGTGAAACTAAGTAAAGCAGATGTCAACATTTTTTTGAGATCGTTATTATTCTTTACAGAACACGGAAAAGTACTTCGCCTATTTATGTAGCAGAATATTTTCAGCTCAAAGGTTTACTAAGAATTCTATTGATGTTTAATTTTATATCGATACTAAAAATAACTATTAACCCACTCTTTATAGTCATTCCATATATAAATATTATGTTTAATAGCTTTGTTCTAAAATTAAGTTAATTAAAGCTTGACAGACTAATTAATTACCTACATAACTTAGTTTTCACAGGATTTGTTTTTATATTTTAAATAATAAGAAAAGACTGATCCAAGTAATTTATTTATTGGACATACCTTAAATATTTTTTTCATTAAAACATTAAATTGTAGCAATATACTTTTTTATGCTTACAGGCTTTATACCTATAAGCTTTATGCTTAAAGCAATATACTTGAATAAAGGCCGAATCCATCAGAAAAAGGAGGGTAACATCGATGCATTGTTATTGTCGGTGCACTAGCGTTTTGTTGTATTTTAGCTTTTCTTTGAAAACTTCGAAGTAAAACTCGAAGTAAATCATCTTGACGTTCATGTTACATTAAAATCTGAACTCATAGTGAATAAATGACTTCAAATAGAATGAAAATCTGTGATGCATGCTATTGACAAATTAGACCAAGAATCATTAAAATATTGTGAACATCTTATTTGTAGTATATGTAACCCTGTGTACGAACATCCTTATGTCAAATCTCAATATTATGGTAGGTAACACACAAGGTTACAATGTTAGACAAACAATGTTACAGTAATCACGGTTTTGTGTAAATCTCTTTGTTTGAACGGTCCTATTTAAACAAATTATGATCAGCTTGGACAAATATTCTCACAAATTATTTTGTAATTTTTTAGAACGTCTCCAGACGAGAAACGTTTCCAAATTTAAAATGGTTCAACCTATTTCGATTTAAGTTCTTGAATATGGTGCGATGACCTAATGAAGGTCGTGAGAAGCCGTTGACCGTAAACTTTGAGGGAGTCTAATAGCCGATTTCACCAACGTCCCCTAAATTTGAGAAACCTCTTAGAGAGATAAGGAAGGGTAACCCTTAGTAATATGTTCGTTTACACCAATATTTTAACCTTTTTTATCCATGCAGAAATCCTCACGCATACGTCCAGTTGTTGACTATGTCGAACTCGAACGGACTAAAACCACGCCGTTACGGGTATTACGAGTCGAGGAACCAGGTAAACACTCGAAATGAAGTCCCTGAACCCCGACGTACCTATAGCTTGTAGGTGCCCCTCTTCTGTGTTTGAACACTAAAAGGATAATGCCCAACAACATTTTAACCTAAGTAAATGTGGGTGCTACCAGTGGGCTCCTAATAATAACAGTTTTAATTACGACGCGACAACTGAATCTAACTTACCGATGTTTTTTGTTAAGTGTATTTTGCTGGCGTGCCTGAAATCGGGTGGTCAATGGCACTTTTAGTCCAATAGAAGTCGAGCGTGATCGAAAAGATCTTAGGGTAGTAACATGGGTCAGCTATTTATAGTTTTATGTAGTCCAGTATTTACAGATTAATACGTGAAGCAAAAAATTTGTACCCCTTTTTAAGGAAATTGAATGGTCGGAAGAGTATGAAATTTCGCACCCTTATAGTTTATATGGAGGAGGAGTGCAGAAATATATTTTTTTTAATATGCATTAAAATACATTATATAACTAAATAATAAACACACGCATAGATACTCTTTTGTCAAATTGTAGCGTAGCCTTGGCGAAATCCGTTATTGTAGAAGTTATAGTCTTCGACAATAGAACCTTGATAATGTTGGCACTTTTAGTTCAAATGAAATAATTTCAAGCACTTGGCGACCACTAGTATGTTTTAAACAGATATGGATCAAAAATCCATGCGATAAAAGTTGGTTATATAGATCAATAAATGATTCAATTCTTTGAAAATTCAACTGCAGGGCAATCTCTACTAATTTAAATCTTCATGAATATTATTATTTGAATTCAATTGTCAAATAATATAATTAAATAAACAATCAGCATTCTATTATTCGAATGAAAATAAACTTTGATTAGTTTTAATTCTCTATGGCATTATATTACTCATCAACAAAGACACTTTAATTTAAAAAATTGAAAAGAAAATCTACCAAGAATTGCAAAACTAATTTAATTTGATTATTACAGATCTCGAACAAACGCTATTACCGAAAACACAATTTGTATAATAGTTTTACATAATAATAATATTATAAATGAAACTAATTTTAACTTAGATTTCAATAAACGAAGATGGTATTAACTTAATTATTCTCGGACTTGCTTTTAATAACAATATTAATAAATATTTCGGTCATCTTACACACGCCATCCAGTTCTAAGCTAAGCAGAGCTTGCATGACGAGTAACTAGACAATTGATATAAATACATAAACATACTTTTTTGTTTTGTAAACACATACATAGAACACCGTGTGGTGACGGATTAAGAATACAGAGTGTCAACACTCCTATTCATCCCGCGGGTGTCGTAAAAGGCGACTAAGGGATAAACTACGCAAAACAACATCGATGCAAAGAGAAGGAAAACTTGAAACCAACCCAATACCAACCCGTCTGGCCAGCGTGGTATAGTAGGCCAAAACCTCCTTCCTAAGGAGAGGCCTATGTCCAGCAGTGGACTGTTAAAGGTTGTTGATGACATAGAAAACACCCATTTTATATTTCATCATCATATTTTTGGCATTTTTCCTATTTTATTTTCAATCCGTGACACAGGCGCAGAAAGCGGTGTGGCGACTTTGATATAATATGTGTTCATAATGCGGGAGTAGTCTTTAAAAAAAAAGAATGCACTAAATATTATAAAATGGCGGATACAGACTAGGGTTTATTCCCGGGAATTCTCGAGCCGAGAATTCCCGGGAAATCGTTGGGCTTTGTTCCCGGGAAATCAAGCTCGAGAAAAGTCGAGAACTCGAGAAATCATGTACCTGTATAGAAATTAAATCGCCGTTTGTTAAGTTGCTTGGAGGCGCGGGCCAAAGCGCAGCGGCACCCTTGATCTCGCTGCAAGCGCTCTGAAAGGGTTCCTCAGCTCCCACCCATAATGGTACGTTGATTTAAAATCGTATCCAATAGGTAATTATTATGTTTACGTATTAATGCGTTAATTTTGTATGACGTTTTCCAAGTGAGCGCATTTTACAAGTTAAGTCTCCATAGCTCCTGAATTAATAAAGTCATCTAATCCGTTATAGTTTTCCTTCAAAGTTCATTATATATTAGATATATACCACCATCACGAATTTTCCTAGATTTTTTGAGCCAGCCGTTTAGCTTTTAGAGGGGGGGGGGACGCCCTGTTTTTACAAAAAAGTGGCCCTTTAGAGTGGAATTTCTCGCGAACGAATACCTAAATCAAAAAATCGTCTTAGAAACCCTTTATTGTTTTTAAAAGACCTATCTATCGATACCCCACGCGATGGGGTAGCCGCGAGAAAAAAAATTACATCCCCACTTTACGTGTAGGGGAGGTACCCCAAATAAAAATATTTTTCATAATTTTATTGTATCACTTTGTCGACGTAATTAAAACACATATTCATGCAAAGTTTCATCTTTCTAGCACTTACCGTTTCGACGGTAAGTCGAGGACGGACGGACGGACAGACGGACGGACAGACGCACTTGACGAATCTATAAGGGTTCCGAGTGATATGCTTCGGAACCCTAAAAATGGCATCAAAATCCGTTGCGTAGTTTTAAATATTTAAGCGTACATGGGGACAGAGAAAGCGACTTTGTTTTATACTATGTAGTGAAGATATAAACGTTTTCTTTCACTTTGATTCTTTGTTTAGTTTAATAGAAGCTACTTTTGTTTATAAGTTCTAAATAACCTGCCAAAAATGTTGCTGTCATTATAATTATGAGTTTTTTTTTAAAATTTAATTAGCTTATTTTTGTAAGTTTTTTTTTTTGAATATATTCAATAAAAGTTTTGTAATTAATTTGATACTTTTATTTGTGAGGAAAACCACTGAATTTTTTGAAGTATTGCAACATAAGAATATGAGAAAACGTACGTAAATATAAATCTCGACAACCCGAGAAGACCCGAGAAATTAGCTTCGAGAATTCTCGAGACCCGAGAAATTGAAAAGCTCGAGAAATCATGAACCCTAATACAGACCCAACTAGGCATGACCCTGGATTCTATACCAAGTATAAATACACAAAAAAAATTGAAAAATTTTTTAGACAGTTTTTTGACTGCTTTCTTCTTTTTTTACTTCAATGTATTGTATACACAGTTTCGGTTTATGTCTGCATAATACGATCAAAATGAAATCGTGCTACGGATCAGAGCAGAGATATTTCACCGAGACCCGATTTGCGCTCACGATCTCTCATTCAAGTATTCACAAATCGCTTTTGGCTATAACTGCATCTGTGTTACGAACTACAAAAGGCTTTTTGCTTTCAACTTAGTTCGTAACAATCCCTGGTTTTTGTGGCTGCAGTACAGATTTTTACGAACACAGATTAAGGAAAGAATATATGTTAATATTTTATAAGTAATTAAAGAGTTTGTTTGGTTAACGCATCAATATCTACAGCTACTGGTAACTGAACAATTATTTTGACGATTTATCGAGGTATGGAGATATATGTAGTATATATTTTTATTTGTTTATTCAACTTAAAAAAAAATGTAGTAGCGATATAACAAGTTACAACCAATAGAAGAGAAGCATCAATGAAAAATGTTGTAAAAACAGGAAAAATATCCCTTTTGAGAGATGTAAACAAAGTTTCGTAGGTCAATTAGTACCTATTCAGTATAAGTTATAAAATTCAAAATAAGGTTCTAAATAAACACTCAAAACTTTGCGAGATGTTTATTGTATTAATGTTGAATGGAATTTATCTTTAAATTAACAGCCAGCTGAAACTTTCCAGAAAACTTTTTTTTGATAGTACAAATAGGCATTTATAATATTTAAAGTAATCATGATTCTGATGTGTTGTTTCTCTTTAATTCTACTGTTACATGCAAGACATTTTCTTTATTAATAGGACCGATTTATGTAAAATATTCAGTTTAAAGGTAAAATTATTCCTGGTAAAACTAAAAAGTTATTTTAAGTAACATGAGATGTTTTACTTAAATTTAGTTAAATGAATTAATACACAGTTTTATCAAACAATACATCAATTTATTGAGAAAATGAATGTCATACATTAATTTAAATTACTTAAAAGGTAGCAAGCCCGTGGGCAGAGGCAAGTTACCGTAACTGTTCACTGTGTGAACTTAAAATTAGATACACAATCATTAACCAACGTAATAGTTAGCTGTCCAAACCTGCGACCGTAAAAATAAGGCTTGGGTCGCAGTTGCAACACGTGCCTCGTAGGCGTACGGTTTCGCCGCCAGATGGCATGACGAAATTACTATTTGTTTTTGCGCCTGCATTTTTTGAATGCACTTCAACAATTCAAACTTTGCCGAAGGCTGAATGTAGATAACTATATTTGACGTTTTGACATCTGTCAAGTTGAGTTTGATTTTAGAACGGCGTGCTCTATGATGCGTAATAATTTTTTTTTTGGTATTGTAATTTCTTATCATTGTGCATTTATAGTCTTGTTAGTAAGTAATATGATAATGTTGTAACGTACTTTTATATAGATTAATATATATTGTACTTACGCTAAATATAGGACCGACTGCTTAATGTGACCTCCGAATCACGGATACTCTCATGGTGTCATGCCAGTAACGGTCACCCATCCAGGTACTGACTATGCCGTCGTTGCCCGCCCTCGGTGATTGTTTCTAATCACCTAGGGCAGTTAGGACATCAGGGTGTCGACTTTGGTGGTTAGTGTTTTGAAGTAATTTTTTATTGTATTTCTATTTTTACTAACTATGAAGCAAAGTTTTTGAGTTCCAAGTAAGAATAAAAGATCGCGAATCAATCATAAACTAAATAAATAAACATTGAACAACCAGCCGTCGCGTCGGTTAAAGTACAAAAGGAAATTTATGCCAGTGGGCAACACACATTTTTCATCAGTACAAAAATAAAAAGCTTTTAAAAACTTATAACAACATTGTCGAATACACGTCCAGCCTTTTAAGTTCTTTATAATGATATTACCAAAAAGGTTTGGTTGACAAACCAAAGTAAAACAGAAAGCAAAGGTTTTGTTTTTTTGAATTTGTAATTTGTTACTGGTGTTCGTTTTAAAAGTATAATATCTTCTACCTATTTGAAATGCTTTTTCGCAGTTTAATTTTAACGATTTTAAATCGATAATCGTTCGAAAACTAATCTTCTGATTTAGTGCTGAATGAATGTGAAATTCGAACTTTAAGAATAAACGTGTACGTTTATTCGTAAAGTATCTACACTATACAAAACTTTTTAATTATATAAATGGCTTATATAAAGGGTCCTCCCATTTATGAAGTCACGTGTTTTTTTTATTTAAGCCTACCAAAGAGACTCTACTCTGCCTGATGGAAACCCTTAGTAGAATCCAGGAGTAGAGGCCACCATCCTCATTGTGAGTGCTTACAACGCAGCATGTTGACCCTGATCATGGCGGCTTAGTGAGATGTTTCTGCATTATTTTTCGGAACATACTCAAAAATGAATGACGACAGCACGAATACTCTCATTTTATTTTCTTTTGGTCTTCTGTCTGAGGTTAGTAATGTCCCGGTCAAGCCGGCTCATTCGTAGTGAAATCGGCGTGGCTCTACTACCTATAGTTACTAAAAAATTAAATACTTGTAAGCGGCAGAAGTTAAATACATTTACTTCTTTAATTTATAAAAAGCTAGCTTTCGCCCGCTTGTATGTCGGTTATCGCGGTAAAAAGTAGCCTATGTCCTTTCCCAAGCTCAGTTCTATCTTCATTCCGAATTTCATCAAAATCGGTTCAGTGGTTTAGGCGTGAAAGCGTAACAGACAGACAGAGTCACTTTCGTATTTATAATATTTGTAGGGAATAGGGATAAATACTCACTTGACCACAAACGTCATATATATCAGTTAAGTCGTCGAGTGATAGCAAATTTGTCAGTTAGTGTCACAATGGACGCTACCAGTTTATAACTGACCATTTCTTATCAGTATTGGTAATAATTATGTAATTAAAGATTTATAATTCCGCTGCTACAATAAAACAACCGTAAATGCAAATCTTATTCTCTCTTACAGAAAACTAACAACTTTACTTAGAACTGCTCGAACAAATCCAATCAGCCCATCGATGGAATTCCAATATGTAATTCTCGATTTAAAAAAGCCATTAACGGCAAATCATTCCACCAGCATTCGATGTTCAAACGATCTCGAAAAACCACATGCTAAATAAATCAAAACATGTTTATTACGAAAACAGACAGTGTGACAATGTGTAAGTTGTAATTATTTTTGCATATGACCTACCGTTAGGGTTGCCACAATAAGATCCCAGAATAAACCAGGCAATAAATCACACAGCAATTCTCCGTTGTTACCATTTGCGAACCATAAAATGTAATTGAATAATACCACGGCGGGTTTGTTAACCGCGAGATGTGGTAGTAAAAATTAAAAGAAAAAAGTGAGAATATGACCTTCGGCTTGAGAATTCTGTATAAGGTCATATGAATGTGCGGTGGAATATAGAAATGTAAACGAAGAGAATTGAAAATTTTACCTTGAAGTTACTATGGAATATGAACATCAAAGGAACTTCAATTTTTAGCTTTAGAATACTTATATTTGTAGATCTAAAAGAAATATAAAAAATATTTACGAAAGAAAGTCACCATTCGACTTAAGCTATTTTATAAGAATACAAGAAAAATAAATTAAACAAAAAAATTGCTAAAGTTTGGTTCAAGTCTTTTTGGTGGATTTCAATTAGTTGTTGGAAAAAAGTTTTTATTTATTTAATAAAATACGAAACTGATTAGAAACATTGAAACTATTTTGCATTTCGAATTCTACATTCCAAGAATGAATTAAAAAAAAAATGAACACCATAGTATAAAAGTATTTTGTGTGTTACCAACCTTAAAAATTGTGAAATGCACGCCGACAAGGTGTTTTATTGAGTCGATTTCTCGCATCGTCGCATACGCTATAACCTTGTAACGCCGGCGCAAGAGTTACAGCTTTTATTGCCAGTTACCAGCCCATTTCTTATTTTTATATATCAGCAATTATTTTAAAAATGAAAAATAGCTTGTTGTCAACGTTTCATAGGATTGTTGACTGTGTAATATTACTTATATAATATATGTTTATGATTCTAACGAATCCTTACTAATAGTATAAATGCAAAAGTAGCTTGTCTTTCTGTCGCGCTTTCACGTTAAAACTACTGAACTGATTTAAATGAAATTTGGTACGCAGATAGTCTAGAGCCCTAGAAAGGGCATACTTACTTTTTACCGCGATACCTTGCGTAAACGCGGGCAGAGCCGCGGGTGAACGCTACTACTTTATAAATTAATTTGAGTCTGCTCCGCACGGGGACATAGTTTTGATTTTTCGGGTTAATATATAGCCTATGCCACTCACAAATATCGCAGTCTTCTGTTAGTAAAAGAATTTTCAAAATCGTTTCAGTAGATCCAGAGATTATCCCTTACAACGTCACAAACTCACAAACTTTACCTCTTTATATAATAGTATAGATATAGAAGTATACATATACTGACCTGTAACGTCACCAGCGTTCAATCTAGAATTGCATAACAAATAGGTATGCAATCTAATTTGTTTTAGAAATAACGACATGCGAACTAGAAATTTCAACATATTTTTCCAACAGATTTTCTTTTTCTGTTCTGATTTTAAAATCAACTAAGTATTCATATAAGAAATACATCAAATATATGAAGCTTTGTGATGTCAATTTGGTTTTGTCACGTCAATTTCCCGCTTCGTTAAATTTACTGTAACCTTGTAAGGACGTAAGCAAACGGGTTTTCATTCTAGACACGCCACCATTATTATTAAATTCCGAGCTAATTTACCGTGAAATAAAGTAGTCATCTTTATAGACAGTTCTAACACGAACTTGTATTTCTAGTTAAATTTCTGAGAATCCGCAAAATTTAGCGAACAACAGTTAGACGTCGAAGACCATCGTAGAACTAAAAATCTTGGTATGGGTTTGAGCACAACAACTTTAAAGAACCAAAAAAAATAGACCCTTGTGCACAGGATCTATCAAATCTGGGAACACGGGTTCTGAAAAGGTAGTAGAAAGCTTTGATTTCAGCACGAATGAGCCGGCTTGATACGGTACTAGTTACTACCCTCATACAGAGTACCAACCTTAAATGGCAACATTTGTGAAAAATACCACAAACTAAAACATTTATAAATATTTTCTACATTTTATAAAAATATTAGCCTGAGATCTGGTACCGACATGAATCCCTAAACCCCTAGGGATTTCCATACCCAAGAATAGAGAGCAACTCAAGATGTATCAAGTTAGCTGTCCTTGAGAGGTTCTTTACACACGATTGGTCATAATATGTATTATATACTCAATAGCTATACGTTTAATGGTTCTTAAAAGTATTCATAAAGTTAAGCAACGAAACTATCAGAAACTCATAATGACAATCCAGTTTAAGATCTCCATTAATCATTATAACTTCATCGATTACGTTACAGCTTTTTCGTTTCGCTCTCCATGGTTCCAACCTTGCTCCAATGACCTCAAACTGGGTTCAACGTGGGCACAAACTGGTCCCATAACAATCTATGCATAAAAATTAAATTTAGTTTTTATTTATGATAGAAACACGTGACAACCTTGTAGTAGTATGTTTTTATTTTTATTACTTTTCTTGTGTTTTAGTTATGAGCTGTTTGATAGATGGCTTATAACACTATTTTTAACCGACTTTAAAATAGAAGAACGTTTTTTATTCAACTGTATTTTTTTTCTGTTTGTTAAATTGCTTTTTTATTTCAAAGCTGGTGCCTACCATGTAGTCCCATGATAAGGAGACCAGAATCTGGTATAAGATCCTGCAGAAATAGAGGAAACTCTGAGGAGTATCAGGACAGTGTGACAATGTGTAAGTTGTAATTATTTTTGCATAATTATGACCTACCGTTAGGGTTGCCACAATAAGATCCGTGAATAAACCAGGCAATAATGTATGTCTGTCAGGTATGCCTAGGATATTTGAGAATATCCTAGGCATACCTGTCGCGATCATAGTACTTGGAATAGTTTTTCTATTAACTCGGTTTTTTTTAAATATATGATAAAATATTATGAAAAATGTATGTGCCGTTAACAATTTCAAATTTCTTAGGAATAATTCATTCGTAACATTCATTTTATTCGTAAATCAGTGTGGCTCTACTGTCGTAGTAGATTGCAGATTGCCTGGCTCGATCGGGACGGTAGATACTTCGCTCACACAAGACCAAACTAAAATGACAGTCTTGTTTCATTGGTGATTGCTAGGCGGCCATGGTGTGGGTCAACATGTTGCATTTTCTGCTCTCACGTGATGCTATTCATGCTTTCCATTAGGCAGAGTAGAGTCACTTTCATAGGCCTAAATATATAAGCTCAGAGATTTTTGCTCCACTTTTATTTTAGTCTTATGGACTAGATATTTCTTCTCTTGTTAGTGCTTCTGTTGGTATTCAGTCTATTTTGATTTGGAATGTGCTCTCATATTCAATTGGAATATTTAGATATCATACGACATTTCACACTATGATCTGAGCATTTTACAGGAAGCAGTAGATAAATCATCTTGGCTTCATAATCATAGCTTTATGTTGTAACTATGTTTGTGTATGTATCTTTTAAATATATTTATTATAACTGTCTCGTTGGTCTAGTGGATAGCGTATGCGACTGCTAATCAAGAGGTCTCGGGTTCAAATCCTGGGTTGGGCCAAAAAAGTATTTTTGCGATTTTCTTAGTAAATTCCTAATAGTAGCCCGGAGTTTGGAAGTTCGGCGATGATTCACGCCCGTGCCTCGGAGAGCCCGTAAAGCCGTTGGTCCCGGTTGTCATGAACATCTACGGCAGTAATTATTGGGATGACAGTGCTCTCAAATTTACTGTCAACTAGTTCAACCTACGAATTTCAGTTCTCCTTTAGAGTTGCGGAGGTCCAATGCCAGTCGCTCCGTGGAAAAACAGATTTTCAGATAAAACCGGTTGAACTAGTAGCCGATCCCAAACAATATTGGGAATTAGGCTACGAAGAAGAAGTATTATAAAATGCATTTATATGTCAAGAACCTCTATGTATTCAATTATATGACTATAAAATTTATGCATAGTAATCCAGAATTATCATCATGATGTCTTGTTAAATCCCTTTCAGAACCATAAGCTTGACTGATAGATCATGCCATGTAAAATAGACAATACGATTTTACGGACAATTGTAATCACATTTTTTCTCACTTGACTTAGGTCGCAGACTTGAGATATGGCTTATATTTTATTATTCTTCTAGCAATATGACAAATATGAAAAACAAAATTAATCCTCGTTAATATTTTAAATTCGAAAGTAAAAGTCTAAACCGCTGATCCGATTTGGATAAATTTCGGTATAGTATAGATTGGACCATGAAGAAGGGCATAGATAATCATAAGCTACGCACGCACAAGCCATAAGCTACTTTTTGCTATGATAACATATAAATATACTTTTTGTTATGATAACCTACGCCCAAACGCTAATCACACTACATATTATAAAATCGTCGTTCGCTATAAACTCAAAAACCACTGCACCGAATCAAATGAAATTTTGTACTCAGATAGTCTAAAGCCTGAGAAAGGACATTGGCTAATTTTTATCGCGATAACCGACACAAAAGAGGGCTGAGCCTAAGGGGAAAAGCCATTAAAACATAAAAACATTTCACAAATTATAAATATTCATATTTTCTCTTGTTAGAAGCACATAAGAAAAAACTCTTTTCAAGTGACATCAGTTTACTTAGAAATCTGTTAGAAAAACATATGGTTCGTATCGCCGCCGAGAAAATCCAGTTTTTGTCACGTAAAAAAGTATTTAAGGTAAGTAGGTTAAAACTATTTGTGGGCACTTCAATTTAGATTTGTCTTACGGTGTACTGTTCGCATGTTTCGTTGTTTTGTCATTTTTGAGTCCAAATACAAACATTAAACGCATTTGTTTTTTTTTTATATTTTAATATTTGGACATCTGACACACAACATCATCTCTAGTCCCAAACTAAGGAGAGCTTGTACCATGGGTACTAAACAACTGACATTAATACACAT
This sequence comes from Phragmatobia fuliginosa, assembly GCA_932526445.1. Lineage (NCBI taxonomy): Eukaryota > Metazoa > Arthropoda > Insecta > Lepidoptera > Erebidae > Phragmatobia > Phragmatobia fuliginosa. Next base: position 13,171,861 of record OW052078.1, on the reverse strand, counting down.
ATACTTTTTTTTAAATCATTACATATCATACATAGAAAACATACAAACTCCGAAACAAATATTTGCGGATCACAACATTTTGTCTAACTCGGGAATCAAACCCGAGACTTCTTAATCTACAGCCGCATTTGCTTAACACCAGACCAACAAGGCAGTCAAGGCAAATTGATTTGGACTTATTTTTCAGATTTTTCAGACTTATTTTCTAAGAAATTCATCAATTCACTATCATTTGCCAAACTTTATTTTGAGTGAGTGAGAATGAGTTTTCTTATGCCATTATCCTATACTCACGATAAACTCAAAAATCACTGCACCGATTTTATTTACGAAGATTTTATTTTTGTTTTTATATACCCGCATTCTTCTAACAACAATTAAATTACGTAACGTTTTCATACAAACGTCATCCATTTTATTTATTACCATATAACAATGATCTCTAAGTGAATAAAGTAAAGAAATTTGTTACCTCACTGTCCTCTTTATGACTTTCCTTAGGCCATATATCCTATTGTGATACCTTCTAAATATGTATATCATCGACATGTCAATAACTCGATAATTGACAACAGATAATTTTACAACGCGTCAAAATGTTTTATCTGTGTCAAATTTGACACTTCTAGGTTGACGTTTCAATTCAAATTGTGACGTAACTTTCAGTGTGATGTGGGGTTATAAATTTGTTGAGTTGTCTACACTTTTGATGGTCTTCAAAAGAGAGGGATTTGATGTGAACGTGTTTTTTTCTAAGCCCACGATTTTCATTAAAAGTAGTAAGGAAATCTTGACTATTCAACAATAGTCAAGAGTCAACAAGTCTCGGGTTCAAATCCCGGGTCGTGCCAAAAAGTGTTTTTGGGTTTTTCTCAGGAAATTCCTAATAGCAACTCGGAGCTTGGAAATTCGGTGATTCACGGCCGTGCCTCGGAGAGCACGTAAAGCCGTCGATCCCGGTTGTCATGAATATGTATGGCTATCGTTATTGGGAAGTCAGTGTCCCCAATTATACTGACAACTAGTTCAATCTTCGAATTTCAGTTCTCCCTTAAGGTTGCGGAGGTCCGATCCCAGTCGCTCCGTGATAAAACTGAAATTCAGGTAAAACCGGTTCAACTAGTAGCCGACCCCAAATAAACTTGGGAATAAAGACTAGGAAGATTTTGATATGCTTACTTCCTAAGTATCGTTACTAATTCTTACTAATATTATAAATGAGAAAATAACTGTGTTTGTCTGTTGCGCTTTCATGCCAAAACTACTGAACCAATTTAAATGAAATTTGGTACACAGACCGTCTATTGTCTAAGAAAGGACACAGGCTCTTTACATCTCGATAACCGACGCACACACGGGCGGTGTCGCGGACGAAAGCTATTTTTCAATTTATTATTCGTCATTAGGATTCTCGTATAACGTGTAATTATTATAAGATTATGAGTTTATATAGTAAAGCACTTTTAATCATGATATGAATGACAATGAAAATTATTTACACGGATTAATGTACCAATCGATTATGTTCAGGAGATAGATATAGCACAACAAACAATACCTTTTTTTATTCGTGCGGAAATCCCTACGGGTACAACCAATTGGTAGCTATATCGTACTCGAACAGATTAATACCGCACGCCGTCTGTACTACTACTAACCAGGTATACCCTCGAAAGGAAGCCCCAGATATTGTGTCACTAAAAACGAGAGCACTAAAAGACCACATTCTGAAGTGAACCAGCAGATTTTCAGACAACTCTTTTATGTCCTAAGTGAGATCGATAAAATTGAAGAGTCTTTGGTCAGATTGGTTCAGTGTCCGTGGTCAGATTGCATTGCTATATCAATTTAACCTACGAAAACGACTGCCTACCAATCTTAATGTGTACCTTCCAAAGGTAGTTGATCGACGATCTTGAACTACCTACCTGAATTTATTGTAGAATGTACATAAACTCAAACAAGGTCACGGGCAGCTTTCCCGCGTTTAGAATATGTAATCTAAACTAACATTACGAAATTGGTTTTCTTCGAACATGTGCCCTTAATTCTAAAAATAAAAATTCCATGCACTTTCACCAATCATAATTTTATGTACACAATTACCCAAACTTATACCTCGTTTAAAACAAGTCTTCTTTATACTATATTTAAGTGACTACCTGTACATAGCATTGTTTCAAACTCAAAAGGCATTAAGAACCATTTACTGTTCAATGGAAAATCATCATCAGCATATTGCAACAACGTTACATGTAAGTGATTTTCTTTTCAACAGTGCCTGTCGCTTACGGACTTTTCACTTTCTAACATTCAAAGTATTATTATGTGCTAAGCAGTACAAGCACTAGCATTGCCCGAGGGTACTCTCGACGCCTAAAGTGTTAAATCGTTGAACACGATACCGGCTGTAATTTGCTAACATGTGAATGTAAGTAAAGGCAAGTCGAAAAGTGATCAGGTTTTCAAATAATGATAACCTGATTGATTTAATAAGATTTTTGATATGTAGTAGTTTAATAAACTATTCTATATTAATGTGTACAGCGTACCCTGAACTGCAGGTTGTTTCATTTTATACGTATTCAATATGCTAATATGCGAGGGTTCAATATCTGTGACTAGATTGGATTGTTAGATCAATCTAACTATTATTATAATCCACTATTTTGAGTCTTATGGTATAAGATATCCGTGAACCAATTGCTATATTCTAAAGAGATTAAAAACTGCGTTGACCTTTGATTTTTTTGTCGTGTTTGGCGGGGACGAATGTAAGTAACTTATCAGAACCTATTTTTATTCAATTTAAATTGGGCAGCATAGAACGTACATGCAAACCTAGATTTTTTTACCAAAAAGGTGGATAAGTGCTTTACATCGACGCGAGTGAATAATCGACTTTACATTAAAAACGTTGCAGGCAACTCCCAATCGATCTTTTTGGAATTTAATGAAGGTGGCCTATAGATCACCCAAAGTAGTAGAAAAATATTGTATCTATTCATGAAAAACTCTGTACTTTCTAGTTTTTATTATAATAACTACTGATTGTAACAACCACATTTTATGCAAATAAAGATTATTATTATTTATTATTATTCGTGTCTAGGTCAGAACTTCCTTTACCCTAGTAATTTATTTCATTAGTAAAATTTCCATACTAATTTTATTTGAAAATGTAATCATACATATTAATTGCACGTATTGACGAAACTAAACATCTCATAATCACCGCAGTACACTTCATAAGATGATGATAGTGGTGTAAAAATATAATGAAGAATTTTCTACTCGCCTGTACTGAAGATCGTGGAGGATGGTAATGAATAAATGCATTATGTTAATTTTTAATAAGAACTTCGGCCACATGTGCCCCGTTCCATGTACGCATGTCGCCCATCTGCCAAATTATATCAACAAGGGCTATTCATAAGACGTTGAGTAGACAAGGGCCTATCAAAGAGTCTCTTAAGGATTATGTCATGTAATGAACAATTCTTTTAGACAGAGTTGACAGCCAAGATGTAGTGGGAGTTGTAAAAAGTGACTCATTAATAGCTAGATAGATAGTTGAGTACTGTTGAGGTTAGAAGTGATTTGGTTCCATGATAGGGATGTCACAATGTTCGATAAATGATCTTTACAGCGTGTTAATTTTTTTACCGACGAAAAAACGGAGGAGGTTCTCAAGTCGACGCGTATATTTTTTGTATATCTTACATTTGTGAGGTGACGGATTTAGAATACAAAGTATTACTACCCCTATTTATATGGCCAACATAGTATAGTAGGCAAATCGAATGAGACTGAGAGAAATTGTCAAAAAATGTCAAGCAGTTGACTTTTTTTTCAAAAGATAACTCTCGTATTAGGAATATACATCCTGTATTGCGGAGGATTTTACAGACACACAGAACATCCAGACTCTGATCAACAATTTGTGAATCACATAATGCTTTATTGTGCGTGGGATTTGAACCCATATAACCTGGCGCAGTAGAAAGGGATTTTTAGACATGATGGCTCATTTTATTACAGTAATTTAGGAGTAAACCCTTTTTTTTCTTAAATAAGTACGTACAATGATACCACACTACTACTACTAATGATATCATCGATATATCTTGAAACGTGACCAAAGTAATTACAACATCATCGCAATTTTTACTGCATTTTTATTTCTACTGCTAAGTTGGCCAAGAAGTATACGGCTTGCCTGAGCTTAAGTAATTACCGGTACAACTATACACACACAACACTATAAAACTAAATAACTCCATTGAACTCGCACATTGTACGCTGTGTCCGAATAAGCACTGGCAATCTAATATGGAACTATTATTTCAGATAATTATTGTATATCATTACTGAAAAACTTTGGCACTATTAGAATTTATTACCATCTCAGTCAGAAGACATAGGTCAACATAGGTCTCTCCCGAATTTCTGACCACCGCTCATGGATTCTACTTATACTTTCCAATAGGCACAATAGAGTCACTTTGACAGGATCATACGAAAATACTTAGTGACGAGATTTGCCATAAAAATTAATATCGATAGTTACATCATACGTACGTACTACGTGATTATTAAGAACTAAAATGGGTATTATAATATAATGTAACAAATTATAACAGCACAGTATTACAAAACAACTTTTTTTCATAAAATAACTGGAACTATATATTACAAAAGTTTACAATAAATTTTTATTACCTTTTATCTATATTGAAGAGAAAAATGTAAACTTTACATAATCTGACTGGTTCGTGCATTGAATGGACGTCCGAAAACTGTCGATGTCATCGACCCAAATACCGTATGTTGCAGCACTATTGAACAGTAGGCTGATTGTGAATCAACGAGGAAGCGTGTTTTTCGACGATATGGGTCAACTTTGGCTTTTAGGGAGGTGAAGTAGCGATTAATTTGGTAAACTTTTTATCGATGAATAAAACACATAGCTGCAACACAAATTTTGTATATTATGAAATCCAACATAATGTGGAATTTTTCTTGACATAATCAAGTATCATACAATCTTACCTACATAAGTCACCGTAATTTGCATCAGACTGCACACAATTTTTGATATTTACCTGTAAACAAAAATAAACATTATTATGAAGATTGATCTTGAAAAAATGTTGAACACACTAATTTTAAAATACCAGTAATTCACCAGTCTTATTTCATATCTTAATTCTAACCTGACTTTCTTATCAGTCAAAATAATGTTAATAAAAACATAAACAGCGTCGGCACATGATTTATTCGAATTCACAGTTATCGACTTTCATGCACATCACTAACCGCAACGAATTGCATCACTCTAACCATCGACAGAGATTTAGAGCGGAGTTACGTTGGTTTACCTAATTTTTCTTTGTAGTATTGCCTCAGTATTCATTGTTTAGTCGAACAATGACGCCTTTGACGGAGTTTGGAGCCGGAAAATTATTAATTGGGGACATGAGGTCGTTGTTTGGTATTTTTGTGGCCAGACAAAAGTAATATCTTTATTTTTATGTTTCGAATATTTTAAAAGTCTTTTAAAACAGACCGTAGCTAAATACGACCCTGTTATTTTTGTATTCTTAAAATAATAAAAATGGAATTCCTGAATTTTAAGTTATATTATTTACTAGCTTTCGCCCGCGGCTCCACCCGCGTGTATCTAGATTATTGAAGTAAAAAGTAGCCTATGTGTTATTCTGATATATAATAACACATAGGCATACAGATGTATACATGTACAGTATAAATCTGTAAACTGTAATGTTTCATCCAAATCCGTTCAGTAATTATTGCGTGAAAGGTACTCACAGGTACTCACTTTAGCGTTTATAATTTTAGTAAGGATGTTTTCCGAATATAATTTTGTATGCCAATGTAAATTTCTAGTTTCTATTAATTGTAATATAAGAACCAGAAGCCTTGAAACTAAATACATATTTTATTAGTTAAAACATAATATTACAATTATTATTTCTGCAATATAAAGTAAACGTAAAACTATAAAGTTTTTGTAGACTGTAAGAGATACAATTAAAATCATACTTATTGTTTGTTTCATAGAAGCTATATTAGTTTTTTTTTAAAAAACTGTACTACTACTAACTACGAGTAAATTGAGTTAAAATATTTTAAACGCTTAAAAAATAAATTCATTTTAGTAGGCCACATTGTGAGCCACAAAATTTCTGCATATTATGATAAATGTGGACTTTGTGTTATATCACGCGGGTTTCTGCTCCAATTACTCCAAAAATGCAAATGTGTTTTTAAATATTATGATGCACAGTTGCTATATTTTCAGTAATAGTATAAGTGTATTAATATAAGTGAGGGAAAAGTGATAACTGTATGCCTTTGTGCCTTTGTAAGATATCTAAACTATGGAAGTAAAAATAAACTAACGATCCAGCACGGTTTCGTACGGAAGTTTTCAAATATTTCGGATTTCCTTTACTATAATATCCATGTGTACACGTTTAAGCCTTCCTCTTAAATCCTAAAACTATTCCTAAAACTAAATTAAAATGATTTAAGTACTTTTTTTTAAAGAGAACTCCCGCATTAGGAATGTATTCCTGAGTCACGAGGGACTTTTCATACAAGAAACGGATACAAAGAACACCCAAACTCAGAATAACAATTTGAGAATCACACAAAGTGTTATTGTATCCATGATTTGAACCCATAACACTTGGCATAGTATTGAGCGGCGTGACCGCTAGGCCAAACGTATAGTAAAAGATCTAAGCAAACAAACCGCGGTAGAGACTTTATTTTAGTACTATGTAAAGGTAATGGAGTGAGCGTCGTAAATCAGCAATCCAAAATATAAATAGGGCTAAATGAATAAATAACGATAGTCGCGATACAGGATATGCCTAGTATTGCTGTCACTGAAATTGTAATGCTGTAAAACTGAACTGCTAAGAAAGTTATGTTAAGGGGCCCCCGGAGGCTGAATTGTCCATACAAACGGTATACCAAGATCATTTGCAGTATAAACATATTTCCACGATGATATGTTGATATTCGGACTTAGACTGTATTTATTTAGGTTATAACGTATTTATTTTTAAAAATAAACTAATCTAGAATAAAATATAATCAAATTAAATTTTACATATTTTACATTGTAAATGTCATGTTTTCATTTTGTTTTTTTCTGTCTTTAAAAAAAAAATATTTCTAATATTGTTTCATCAATAACATATCTCATATTATTATACTACTACTAACACAAAATAAATCGAAAAAATATTGAGTTTTCATTCATGATTTTCGATATTACGAAACACGTCCATATTTTCACAAATTTCAAGCAATTAGTAGTGCTATCGCATCAAAAAATATTTAAATGTGTGTGTGATTCGCGTCAGTCAAATAATGATAGCCGAACCTTCTACGACAGAGTCCGAATTACTACGAATGAATGTCAATCCACATACACACATACAGCGGTGCACTTGTATCTACGTTGTATTTTGTCAAACAGAGACAGCAATATTTTACGAACAAATTTCAACTTGCAGTTTCGAGTGTCGTACGCCGGCCTCTTGAGATAATATTGTTAAGAAAGTATTTTATAATAAATATGTATTTGTTATATGATGCCTTATTATTTAATGTCCCATATAATCAAAAACTCTATTGATTTGGTTTTATAAACACTCGAATGAAGCGTCCAATTCTAATCATATGCGATTAAAACAAATTAGACACAATACATACACGTACACGTACATACGTAAATGGAATGAAAACAACTATATTTTGGGCATGGTTAATTAGAACACATGTGTTAAAACATACTTGATTAATGGTATATGTATTTGTTTCTTATGAATCTGTGGTAATTTAATATACCTATTCAAAAGTATTGGCACGGTGATCCTTTCATTATCGAGGAAGGACATTTACTATAAGCACAGATTACTGAATAGTTACTACGCAACAGATACTTCACTCAGTAGAAAATTTCCAATACCTATTACGATAATTGCCTACTCCCTCGCGTCAACAACCACTGTACGCTAAAATGCGCCTAAATGCTCAAGCGTACAGCAGTGATTGCTTCGCACCGCGCTATTCCACAGTAATCGCAGGGCTGCCTCTTCGATAAAATTAAATTAACATAACTTTTTATCTATGTTATTGAGAACTGTGAATATGTTCTGTCTTTTATGTGGCAGTTAAAAATTTTATCATTTATAAAATATTTAACCAACTTAAAAAAAAGGAGGTGATCAGACATACAGGCCAAACTGAGATGTTTGACTTGTATGGTTTGTAGGCAATGATATTTTATATTTAAAAAGAGGCAGATATGTTTCAAGCGCACGCGAAGTGAAGACTCGAAAACAGGCCAATTGGGACGTTTTGTCTTTAGTCGCGTCTAACCAAACAATAAGTAGTCACGTGTAGTGAATTATCAAATTATACCAAAATGCCGTCCTGTGTGTTTAGAAAGTGTACAAATTATTGTTCTAAAATTAATCAAACACAAGAGATTTCCTATCAGATGTAAGTACATTATATATGTTTCGATTTATTAGTGTATTTGAATAAAATTTGCCTACTAATATTCTTAAATAATGGTGGTACAGAAACGAGACAGTCCATACTTTTTGTCGCGAGCACGATAAAGACGCATATACTGCGAATATAGATTATAAGTACAGAAGCGAACATCTTAGGCTCTAAAGTAAGAATTACCCTGTTGTACAGTTTCCTTTATCTGTTTTTTAATTAATTAATAAGATTTGTTGTTTAATTATTTGTGATGTTTTAATATTTAATCATAGACCAGCCAGCACACTACTACTACAGCAAATTGAATTATTTATTTAGAATTATAGTAATTTTTCATTTTTAAGGTTTCCGACTTCAAGAGTGGACTACAATTGTTTGTAAACAAAGAAACGAATCAGACTGGGTGCCTTTAAAAGCCTGCAGAATTTGTATCAATCCCGAAATAAAAAAAAACTCTTAGATAGGTATATTGATATTGTTCAAGTGTGTTTAAATGGATAATAAATAAATATGTATTAACTGTTTCATGGAATTTTGTTTCTTACCTATCAACGAAATATCCTGTGAATGTTCAACAAAATCATAGTCTATGGTTCGACGTAACACTTGAAGTGCAATCGTTCCAATTATAGCTATCTTTTTTACTCACGTGCTTATCCCATCTTTTTTACTTTTCATTAATACTACTTGTCAACATGTGTGCACTATATTGGTATGTATATATGGCGAGCACAGATTTGAAGAGTCTGTTACTATGAAGGTAACATATCTTGTATATAAAATCATTGTTTGTAGGTATGTATGTTTGTGCGCGATAATCTCGCGTTTGGCTAAACCGACATCGATGCGGTTTTCAGAAAAGGATTTGTTACATTTAGGAGAACGTTTTAAAATTAGTATAATACTTCTTAGTTTGATGATGATCTTCGGAGATGTTCACTAGAAATGAAAAAAAAGCCTTAAAAAAAGAGAACCGACTTCAAATAAAGCACTAAGCCGTAAGAAATAATTTGTTTTTTTTTTATGTTAGTGCTAACAGCTGGTAATTACGAATCGAAAAAGCACCGACATCAAAGAAGAAATTATTTCTTAGTTTCTAAGTGGATACCGGTGTCCGCACACCTACTGTCTTTTAATTATGTATCTAATGACGGTATGTGAATGGAAAAAAATGTAAACGACAAAAACTAGTAATAATTTATCACTTACCTTTCTTCATTGACAGGTAAATGGAAAAATGATAGGTGTTTATTCCTTCTTTTGCTTGATTTACACCCATCTACAGCACATAAGGTCAGGTACCACTCGGCATCGTAATACGCGTACGAACGAACAGCACTATTAAAATTCAACGGCGTGCGCGCGCTTCGCTTGTGAAAACCGCACTGAATTTGAGCCGTCGGCGGCCCGAGACCGCTCGGCTGGGCGGTAGGCACTTATAGCGCGCAAGTACATGGAGTGACGGAGGCCTGCTATAAGTAGATTCACGCGGATTTCAGCTCGAATGGCCCAACTCGACCGGGACAGTACCAACTTCATACAGAAGACCAACCAAAATGATAGTATTAAAGCTGTCGTCTTTCGTTGGTGAGTGTAAGATCGGGGGCACAATCATTCTGCATCATTCTTCTTACCTCCGGAGGCCAATGCAGAAATACCTCACTAAGCCGTTAAGGTGTGAGTCACCATGTTGGAAACGAACGCATACAATGCGTATGCGTTCACAATGAGGATGGTGGCCCCTACTGCTGGATTCTACTCATGTTTTCCAACAGGCAGAGTAGAATACACTATGGTAGGCATAAATATATTTAAAAAAAATATAGTTTTAAAAAACTAAACAAACACGCTTTTAAACGAAAAAGTAGAAAATATTTTTTAATGTAACAAAGCGTGGGGGCGACGTTATTGAAATATTTTAAGAAAGCACCCCACGCTTTGTTACATTAAAAAATATTTTCTACTTTTTAGTTTAAAAGCGTGTTCGTTTAGTTTTTTAAAACTATATATTTTTTCTAGACTAAAACATACATTTTTTTTTAAATTTTTTTTGTTTTTTTTTTGAATAAGTGTATTGTCATCGGTCCTCGATAAATTTAGAAAGTTTGAACGAAATCCTGCCGTTTAAAATGCGCCCAAAGGAGTCGGCTACAAACATACAAACAAACATACAGGTGAAACTAATGTAAAGCGTGTAAAAATACATTGCGAAGAGCCGCCGGCATATGCTAATATTCTATAAGTTAATTTTAAATCATTGTTTGTTTTCACCCTTAACTGCTATATGAGAATTCACATAAATTATTAGAAAAACCGAGTAACTACAATTACAGAACTTATCGAAATCTCCACAAACTTTATAAAACGATCAATGTTGCGCGATTAAAATTTATGTTATCACGAAGTTTATTCATCTTTAATTAGATACCTTTATCGCTTGATTTACTACCTCAAGTGAAATATGATTGCGCCTCAAAGTACCGCACTCGACAATTACTATTACCAGGCCTCCGTCACTCCATGTACTTGCGCGCTATAAGTGCCTACCGCCCAGCCGAGCGGTCTCGGGCCGCCGACGGCTCAAATTCAGTGCGGTTTTCACAAGCGAAGCGCGCGCACGCCGTTGAATTTTAATAGTGCTGTTCGTTCGTACGCGTATTACGATGCCGAGTGGTACCTGACCTTATGTGCTGTAGATGGGTGTAAATCAAGCAAAAGAAGGAATAAACACCTATCATTTTTCCATTTACCTGTCAATGAAGAAAGGTAAGTGATAAATTATTACTAGTTTTTGTCGTTTACATTTTTTTCCATTCACATACCGTCATTAGATACATAATTAAAAGACAGTAGGTGTGCGGACACCGGTATCCACTTAGAAACTAAGAAATAATTTCTTCTTTGATGTCGGTGCTTTTTCGATTCGTAATTACCAGCTGTTAGCACTAACATAAAAAAAAACAAATTATTTCTTACGGCTTAGTGCTTTATTTGAAGTCGGTTCTCTTTTTTTAAGGCTTTTTTTTCATTTCTAGTGAACATCTCCGAAGATCATCATCAAACTAAGAAGTATTATACTAATTTTAAAACGTTCTCCTAAATGTAACAAATCCTTTTCTGAAAACCGCATCGATGTCGGTTTAGCCAAACGCGAGATTATCGCGCACAAACATACATACCTACAAACAATGATTTTATATACAAGATATGTTACCTTCATAGTAACAGACTCTTCAAATCTGTGCTCGCCATATATACATACCAATATAGTGCACACATGTTGACAAGTAGTATTAATGAAAAGTAAAAAAGATGGGATAAGCACGTGAGTAAAAAAGATAGCTATAATTGGAACGATTGCACTTCAAGTGTTACGTCGAACCATAGACTATGATTTTGTTGAACATTCACAGGATATTTCGTTGATAGGTAAGAAACAAAATTCCATGAAACAGTTAATACATATTTATTTATTATCCATTTAAACACACTTGAACAATATCAATATACCTATCTAAGAGTTTTTTTTTATTTCGGGATTGATACAAATTCTGCAGGCTTTTAAAGGCACCCAGTCTGATTCGTTTCTTTGTTTACAAACAATTGTAGTCCACTCTTGAAGTCGGAAACCTTAAAAATGAAAAATTACTATAATTCTAAATAAATAATTCAATTTGCTGTAGTAGTAGTGTGCTGGCTGGTCTATGATTAAATATTAAAACATCACAAATAATTAAACAACAAATCTTATTAATTAATTAAAAAACAGATAAAGGAAACTGTACAACAGGGTAATTCTTACTTTAGAGCCTAAGATGTTCGCTTCTGTACTTATAATCTATATTCGCAGTATATGCGTCTTTATCGTGCTCGCGACAAAAAGTATGGACTGTCTCGTTTCTGTACCACCATTATTTAAGAATATTAGTAGGCAAATTTTATTCAAATACACTAATAAATCGAAACATATATAATGTACTTACATCTGATAGGAAATCTCTTGTGTTTGATTAATTTTAGAACAATAATTTGTACACTTTCTAAACACACAGGACGGCATTTTGGTATAATTTGATAATTCACTACACGTGACTACTTATTGTTTGGTTAGACGCGACTAAAGACAAAACGTCCCAATTGGCCTGTTTTCGAGTCTTCACTTCGCGTGCGCTTGAAACATATCTGCCTCTTTTTAAATATAAAATATCATTGCCTACAAACCATACAAGTCAAACATCTCAGTTTGGCCTGTATGTCTGATCACCTCCTTTTTTTTAAGTTGGTTAAATATTTTATAAATGATAAAATTTTTAACTGCCACATAAAAGTCAGAACATATTCACAGTTCTCAATAACATAGATAAAAAGTTATGTTAATTTAATTTTATCGAAGAGGCAGCCCTGCGATTACTGTGGAATAGCGCGGTGCGAAGCAATCACTGCTGTACGCTTGAGCATTTAGGCGCATTTTAGCGTACAGTGGTTGTTGACGCGAGGGAGTAGGCAATTATCGTCATAGGTATTGGAAATTTTCTACTGAGTGAAGTATCTGTTACGTAGTAACTATTCAGTAATCTGTGCTATTACTGGAAGTATTTAGTCCGTGATTAAAATCAGTTCTTTGCCACCTACTCAGTAAGTGTGGGGCTATCTGATCGTATAGCATCTACACAGAATGGTTCACAAAGTTCAATGACATCGTAATCAGTGGTAAACTGTATCATTGTAGATGTCACGCTTGAATAACAAACCGACGGACCATCAATCTGTTACTTTGTTACTTTTCGGGTATTCCGCAAGAGATCTGCCACGAGAGTTATACCTTTTTGTGGAGTAATGATATGGAGTAAAAATTTAATAATTTTTGAGTACTTGGATTTTCCAATAATAGATCAGTGACGTGCAATAGGAGAGGCCTATGTGCAGCAGTACATTGCGATAGGTTGCTACTGCTTTTGATGAAGGTTTTATATATATTTAAGACTACTAAAGCGACTCTCACTATGTGGGCCTAGAGAGATACTTCTTGGGCTTGCGGTGATGAATTATCTAATGAATTATAACTTTGCCAATGCTTGATATTCTTTGATTTGGCGACCGCTTATCACAAAATGTGTTTGAGATAAATAGCTTTTTTTTAGGTTATAGTTTATGTTGAGTCTCTACTTGTGAAATTAAGCCATTAAAATAAAATGACAAAGTAATACGATCTACTCGTAAAAAAAGGGTTATACTTATACCAAAGAACGTGTAAATAAACATTAAGGCATTTTTTTGTTATAGCTTAATATATATTTGTAACTTACTTTTTCGGAATAACTATTCTAGTCAAAGTAAGAAAATAGTTGATTTTATTGAAGTATATGAATGTACTAATCTAAAACTTTTAACTTGCGTCCGATGAAGCAATCGCAATCAAACTGCTTACAACATCTGTAACTTTAAACAGTTTATAACGCTTTAAAAACCTCTCAAATCGTGAGGTGTAGCCTGTACAACACAGTTCACGGCCCAGACCTCTGGTACTGCCCTTGGCTGAAGCTATCGTCTTGACCCCGATGTTAGAGTGACTCAATCACTTTTGACAATAGCCTATCATTCGTTTTCTTATATTATTGCATTTGTACCTTATTTATACGATCGTAATACTAGTAATAGGTTAGTTTTGAAGCGTTAATAAGAAGGTAATCACGGTAATTCTTGTAAACAAAACTCATAACAAATCCAAGTTTAGCTTTTGTTTTTTAAGCTGCCAGGATTCGTCAACTCGGGGTTTATTAATTTAAAAAGTATTTGTCAGACTTTAGCAAACGATTTGAAAAGAAAATTATATTTATTATCTTTGGAATTCGTGAAGCCATTTCTAAGGTAAGAGTTTTACTTTTACATAAAATTTTATGTAATATATAAATCCAGAGTACTTCAGTACCAATTAACGTTCAAGTGCTTTCTGCCCTATTAACAGATAAGCCCGCATTTTTGTGTTTTACTTTTTAAATTTAATAAATTTTACTATCCACGACATCCATCGACTTTTTAGGATCTCGCGGGAAACATTAGGTACTCATTTTTATGTAATCTACGAAGGTCGCTAAATTCTTACGCGTACTCATTTTAACCAAACATCTATTACTACCAAAGTTATTTCTAAACGACAACTTGCTAATGACTTAACACACTCATAATTTATTCAACACTATGGAGTGTAGACCTTCACCAAGTGCCAACTGTGCCAACATGTGTGACGACCGTCGATGGATATTATCATTGGTATTAGTGTATGAATACGTGTGTATTTGTGTGTATGTGTGTGTTTGTCGAGTTAAAAGTTATTATGATGTTTGTAGTATCTGGTATGTGGTCTTGTGATGGTATTGCTTTGGAATGTTATTAATAAATATTGATTAAGTATTTTAAAGTTAATGTATACAATGATGATATTTCAATTGTGAGCTGAATTATATTTCCTATAATTATGTATAGATACTAGAACAATATTACCACGTCATTAAATATATGTGTAGTGCCTTGTTGACTACGATTCGTGGAACCCAGTTGAAGCGTCAGGTAATTCGAAGGTAATCATGATAGTTCTTGTAAACAAAACCCGGACTAAATTCAAATTTTAACTCATGTTTTTCTTTTTTTATTAATTTTTATACCGTCAGGTCTCTTCAACTCTGGGTATGTTCATTAAAAAGTATTTGTCAGACATCACGAAATGATTTCGAAGAACACACCTCGATTTAAATCTCACCGGTCTAATTTCTCAATGTTTATATATTTGGTATATTTTGAGTTCATGAAGCCATTGCTAATTTAAAAAAGAATACTCAATTTTAAAAATTCAGATTAGCTGTATCAGTTTAAAAAAGTATTTTCTAAAATAATCAGCTTAACTAAACTGATCATCTCAAGATTATTTTCCCGTGGGAATCAAACCCATGACTTTTAGCTTACGAGTCAGTTGATTTACGATGACCCCAATAGTTTGATGAAAGCGACGTAACATCAAAGGGCGAGATTAGTCTAAAAAAGCAGCCCAAGTTTCTCCATAAATCATCAACTATTCGCCCATGAAAGTTTCGTCAAAATCTTTCCAACTATTCTAGAGATTAGCTGGAACAAACAAACACACAGTTTTTTTTGTAGCCCATGCAAGCTGTTAACTTAAAATCACAGACAGACAGCGTAATTTTATTTATTTTTATAGATGTTATGAAACATCAAACACATATCAAACTTTTTTAAGCCACAAAGAGACTTTGTAAACAACGTTAATAACATA
The DNA here is from genome assembly GCA_932526445.1 of Phragmatobia fuliginosa. Classification (NCBI taxonomy): domain Eukaryota; kingdom Metazoa; phylum Arthropoda; class Insecta; order Lepidoptera; family Erebidae; genus Phragmatobia; species Phragmatobia fuliginosa. The sequence goes on along the minus strand of OW052078.1, from coordinate 13,156,020 downwards.
GAAATGTACCCAAAGCATCTTACAAAGGAACCCAAAATAATTCAGTAACAAAAAGATACACATTATAATGAAGGACGTTGACGGTTTTGCAAAGTAATAATGCTTTGGATGTTCTGACATTTTTCCTTTTCGAACAAAACATTAATCTTCGCTTACTTAGAAACAGGTTTGGTTTTCTTTTTAATTTAGTATAAAAGTCCTAAAATTAATTATAATGTTTGAATAAATTTTGCCAAACAATATTTGGTTGTATTTTAAGATTGTGAATGAATCTGTTTGAGATTATTTTTATCCCAAGAAGTTTTTTGTTTAAAATCAATCAGTGACTCTACTCTATATGATGGAAAGCATGAGTAGAATCCAGGAGGAGGTGGTCACCATCCTCATTGTGAGGGTAAGCTATGCAGCATCTAACACACCTGACAATCTGATTTTAAAGTATCACCTTAGATTTAATTAACTAATAATGCATAATACCTGAAATAGTTCATGTAATAATATTAGATTATAAGTTATGAATGATTTCAAAGTTAAGCTATGGTGTGTTTACTAATCGCCAACATAAATCTATAGAACAGGATCTATAGACATATGCAAAGCGTGGTCGTGATTTGAATGCTTAAAATTAATGTAAATAACAAAAACTAGATAAATTGATGCGGTATGTGCACAAACTCAAACCGTTTACATAATACAAATTGTACAAAAGTCTTACAATAAGTTTAGGCCGCTGTGCACATTGCACTAAAAGGTAATGTGCACTTTATTACACGAAAATAAGATTAAAACGGTAGTCACCCGATACTGTACGTGTACTTTACTTCCTAAAGATACTATACATTCAGCATTCCCATAAAAGTTTCATGTAGTACAGTGTTCAGTTAGATCTAATACAGTATGGTAAGGATGCCTGTTTTGGATCCGGTAACTTCACTAATTTAGCCTAAAGCACCGAACGAATTGCTTTACACCGCTATTCTGTGTGGCCGTAGTATTTCTTCGATCGAGTTGATCCATATATTCCGAAGTATACTCGTGTGTCTCCTAATTTGACTATTTATAACAAACATGTAATGCACTAAAGACACAATAACAACAAAGATTGACGTAATGCATAGAATATTAAGCGACACAAAATACAAACCATGCAAAAAACTGATTTTGCAAATAAATAGCATCAATAAAGCTTCATATAAATATTACTTTGTCAGCTAGATTCTACATACTGAAACGCAAAAAGAATTCTTTGAATGCCTGTATATGGAAATATCGAGCACGAAAGAATTTTGTGCAATGGAATATATGAAATTATATTTAGAAGATGTGTGAAGATATATTATCGAATATATTATCATCAACAACCTCTAACAGTCCACTACTGGACATAGACTTTCTGCCTTATTATAATAATAACTATAGAAAAATCATTTAAAATAGCCGCGATCATCTTATCATCAACTCAGAAAAGAAATTAATCATCATCATACATTTGTTAAGAGTTTTTAACAAACACAAGTTAGAGATGATTTTTTTTTAGCAAAATAATCGATGTTTTCTACTATTTCAATATTTTATCGATATCAAAAATTAAAATGCACCTCAATGAAGCTTGTGTTAAAGTATGACAGCAGCTTATTTACGAATAAACTGATTTTTAGCCAAAAAATAAAACGATCTCCGTCTATTGCAACTGCCAGGTTCCTTCTAGACATTTTCTTCGTAATTTATTTGCAAAATAATGCCGAACGTGACTACGGATAATGAACTTAGTTAGTCCTTGATATTATAAAAGTAAAAACCCATGGATAATACAGACAAAATAGACTGGGTACAAAAAGGAGAAACATCAACATCAGCCTATCGCAGTCCACTGCTGGACATACGCCTCTGCAATTGCACGCCAGTAAGTTCGAAAAAGGAGAATATCAGTGGGCAAACAAATTAAAAAATGCTTTTTTTATATTTATTTTTGCTAGAGATCGCCTGGTGATTGAATTTCAATTATATTTGATTATGTTTTATAACGGTTTTACTTATTTGACTGACCAGTAACTGAAAATGTCATTGTATACAATTTTATAAGATGAAATGTCACTTTTGTTAATATATATATACTAGACATGTGTAAGCTTGGTATTTTCGAATTAATGTATTGTTTTACTTTTATATGTTTTAACTACAATATTTACAGAAATTCATTTTCAATCATTAATTACAGATAGATTTCAATAGTGTCAACCCTAATATCTTACAAACATTGATGTCGACAATATCGAACATCACTAAGAAGAATTCAAATTCATTCTTGCATATTGATGTCTGTACTTTGTTGAGTACAATCTTTAAGATCAAAGGGGAATCGTTGAAATGATTTACACGATATTGGGGTAAGTATTTATTGTTTTTATGTTCAGGCTCGTTGATTTCATTGTTAGCAAATGTTTAATACTTTTATAAACAGGATGATGACAATAATACGGGATCTCCATTACGTATAAACATACTCTTTGTAAGTTTGAACAATTTACTGCGCTTTCAAATTATGAATCTTCAAATCAATTATTTTTGTCCTGAAACAGGTTATGCACAATAAAATCTCCATAAAACCTTCTAAAAGAAAGTCCGTGTCAGAACTAATGAAGGAAATACGTATATCTGAAGAAAATGTCATCACTTGCGTTACCTCCTGCTATATATGCAAGATTTTCTACATCATATTTGAGACTACTGACACATAGCTGGTTTAATTATTGCTTTTGCAAGAACACAGAAATACCGAAAACATTAATGTTAATCATAGAACAATAAAAAAATATGTTATTTTATGAAAAGAATATTATTAATTAACCAATATCTGCAATATTAACAATCACTTATAATAGATATTCCGTGACTTCAAACTATGAATGAACACGTTCTGTTTCAGATAAAATCTTACTAAGAATTCATTATTTTGTACTAACATTGATTGGAGGTTATTTATAGAGAAGATTTTGTTTTTTACTTATAAAATAAGTTGTTTGTTTGAGATTTTAAACCTTTTCTTTTACGCGGGGTTTATTTTTTGTACTGTAACCCTTCGTGGGAAGACTAAGATTGTGTGTGGGACTCCATACTCATTGTTAGTGCAGATATGCAGCATGGCGACCCACACCATAGCACCCTAATACGATTGTTCAATTTTGCAAGAAAAAACACTATGTGAAAAAAGTGTAAATTATTGAATAACTAAATGCTAACTAGAATAAAATAAAATGTTTCGGTGTGTAAGATCACGCAACATCATCTACTGGATACTAGACAACTGATATACATACATTAATATACTTTTTGTTTTTGTAAATACATAAATATTATGTACATAGAAAACAACCACACTCCGAAATAAATATTTGCGAATCACACAAAAATTTGGTCTGACGGAATCGAACCCGAGACCTGTTGATCAAAAGCCGCTTACAATAACCACTAGACGAACAAGGCAGTCATAGAGATTGAAATAGGAATAATACAAGTAAACAATTCTTTCTAATATTCTATCTAGTATTAAATGGCTTAACAAGGATTAGTGAAATTTAAATAAGGAAAGATTGGGCCCATTCCATATCTTTGTGTGTGGCGCTAATGATTGATAGGTAGCCATCAAACGTAACGATCAGCACGACATCTGTCCATGTACCTCATTATCTAACGAACTATAATAAAAATGACTTTTTCCGGCATTTCTGTCCAACCTTTTAGTATTAATTAGCTAATTCTCTTGATACGATGATCAAATATGGTAATAAAACCATATATAATTGTGTTGACGAAATCCGGTTATTGTCAATCAAAGACATCTAGATGTATAATGTCGTTAATTTACGTGAGAAATCATTAATGTTTTCGCTTTTTTTGTAGCGTTTTATTAACATTATGCTTAAAACTTTCTATCTTATTGGGCTTTTCGTGAGAATTTAGAACATTTTATGTGTTCAGATAAAGATTCAGAAAATTTCTCAGGTAGAAATTTACTTATGAATTACAGGTGAACTGAGTGATACGTTTGTTTTGAGTGGAAATGGTGATGGATTGAGGACGGTGAAGGACTAAGAATACGCAGTGTCACTAGTCCCTACCGCTATTCATCCCATGGGTGTCGTAAAAGGCAACTAATGGATTAAACTAAAAGAGATGAAAAATTTGAAACAAACCCTTTTTTTTTTTTTTTTTTCGTGTGGAAATCCCCGCCGACCGTCACCCCGTCGGGGGTTACGGCGGGGTGGTGTGTCGGACTCGAACCGACTAAAACCACACGGTGTGACCCTCTCTGCGCCTTTGTATTGGAAGGAGTCCAGAGAGGGGATTTCCTTCTGGACTCATTTGAAACAAACCCTAAATCAACCCGTCTGGCTAACGTGGTACGTAGGCCAAAACTTCCTTTCTAAGGCAGGGCCTATGTCCAACAGTGGACTGGTAAAGTTTTTTATGATAATGACTGAAAGAACTAAAAAATGGATATAAATACTAATTACCATAAAAATTGATTTAAAAAACTTTTACTTTTGAATTTCCTCATTTACGAAGATATAGTGATTATTGTTAAATTACTATGCTTCAAAATGCCTTAAATTTGTAATGAATCTTTTATTCGAGGAGGAGGATAGTTTTTAGGAATGCCCAGAATGCCTTCAACACTTTGTTGATTTGGTGGGAAATACTTTCCGTTCAGTGTCTTTTAATCTTGGACGTGAAATAGGATGAAAAATAAAGATTTCGGTACTCAAATATAGTTTATTAAAATTACTCATGATACAGGCACAATGAACTCGTTAATACTTTTTTAAAGTTAATTATGAAAAGTGTGTTACAGATTAAATAATGACAATAATGTTATCTAGTGATGGCCAGTTCCCGACATTGGAACGAGTTTGTATATATGAATACATTTTATAAGCCAAGTGTCAATTGCCATAAATATTTAGGTCACCATAACTACGTTGCATTTGTTATTTATGGGTCTATAAAGCTGAAATTCATATAACATACTGATATAATTTTATAATGCAGACATATTCATGATTAGTGAGGCTACCATTTCCGGTGTGAAACTCGACTAATTAGTCTAAAATGATGTTCTGTTTAATCGATTATTACTGAATTGAGTGATGACTTAGCTGGTGTGGAATGATAAATATTGAGAATTTGTATTTCTTTTTTGTTTATTACTTATGATCGATTTGTTTACATGTTTTTATCGATTCCTTGATTAAGTTTATATTATATTAGCTGTTGTCGTTTATTTATAAGATTCATATTTTACAAAATTTATTGGTACTTTTAAATATAAATATTTAGTGACGTAATTAAGTATGTTTTACATTCTTCTGTACTTAACAATACGTACTCTTTAAAGTAGTACATTGAAAATACCTATTCCTTTTATTTCTCAAATAATGCGCAGTTTGAACTCTATAGGTATACACGTTAGAACTGTTTATACGTTAATGGTGTTTAAATTATATTCCTAATAGAATATGCAAATAAACATCATATAATGTCAACAAGTGCTGTTTACACAAAACATTTTAATGATTTATTAGAGACGTATTCAAAGAGGCTCAATCACCATTGTTGAATGATCGAACAAGTTTGACAACTCGTTGGTTGAGCCATCAAATTTATTGATACAAATAAATACATAACTACAAGGCCTACTTCGTAATAGAACTAATATGCATACGGAAGAAACGTACACCTATTCAATGTCATATTTCGAATAACGTAATCGATATGTGAGTAACGTGATCAATAACGAATAGATATCGATTTACTCGGAACAGATGTCGATATTATCATTCACATGCCTACTATTCGCTCACGCACGTTTCAAATTTAGAATTCTTTGAAATTTATTTAAAACTTCTGGACAGAAGTCGGCATTTGCCTTTATAACAAAGTACATAAAAATCATATGATCTAAACCTTTTTTGATAGGTTTCTCTTTGATAGGTTTATTGTCTTACATTTCTGAAACTTTTTAGAAGATACTTTACTGAAAGATAATCGTGACGTGACGTTCAGACGTGATAGCGATTAACATTACCTATCTGTGCTTTCCAGCCTTTGGCTTAAAGCGCTTAATAGGGCTGTCTAATCTAGAGTATGTTTGAAGTTCCTATTTAATAAAATAAGCATTACTCTTACACCTAACACTTGTTTTTATGATAAAACCAATGTATTACTATAATCAAAGACATAGCATAACTCGCTTCCTTCTAAATGACTTAAAGCGCTTTTAGCTATATTAAATTTACAACGATCGGTATTACGAACGCCTCAATTACAGGCATAAACAGTAATGAAGGTAGTGGGCGCTAAGAGGCAAGGATCGGTGGTTACACCCACGTGGCAGATGTAAGTGACTTGGAGTTTGGAGGAGATGGTACTTGACCATACCTTAAAGGACGTATTTCTAAGTAATTCAGATTTAAATTAAATTTTTTTGATACACATTATATGGTTTAAGCTGTAGGTAGATATGTCTATATGATTTGTGTTCAACTCGCTTGTTCATGTATTTTTACAACAATGACTGCGAATAACGCCGAGAGATGTAACTAGTTTAAAAATTTAGCCTAAGTTATTTTTTATACCAATAGTTATCTGCCAGTGGAAGTTCAGGTATTCCGTTCCTAAGATTAAAGGAAATAGACGGATAACATTTATGAAAACTGATTTTTGATTTAAGTACCGTATGCAGTTCTGAAATATTTAGTATTTCATTTTTCCTTTTTTTTTGTTTGTCTTTTTTATTTGTATTTGAAATTACAAACAAACAGACTTCAATTTTACTTATATGTATATAGATTAAGGTTCTTTACATTAAATGTCGATTCAGCTGTCCGTTCTCTTAGATTTTTAAACTGTTCAACAAATTTTATAGTAATAGATCTCCATCTCAGTCTAGAGTATTTCAAGAAGAAAGGTTTAAGTGTGTAAAACACGCATATTATTGTATATTGTAGAGGAAATCCGACAATTTCAAAGACCGGTGCGTAGTAACCATTATTTACTTTAATATGCCTGTCTCTAGCTATAAAATAACCATTTACTATTACGACAGTTATGTACATCAAAATTTACCGTTACATTAATTATTTATGAATAATCCATCATTAAGAAAAGACCATTTGTCAAAGAACGAATCAGTGTTTTATGCAATATTACCCTTTCTACATATATTTTATTCGTTTTATAACTTTTCGGAAAATTTACAGTTGTAAAACTGTAAAATTTTCAATTTTACAATGTTAGCAATCACATAAGGAACTTTGTCAAATTCAATGCATATTTTATTTGTGCACATATCATATTATATGGCTGTATCACCTGAAGCGCATTTTGCAATACAATACATACTTCAAAGTTACAAGTCTTAGAAAAATTAATAAAATGGCAAAGATCATAAATAATATTGTAGATATGTGAAATTGATAACAAAAATATTCTAAAAACGCATTATAAATTAAATTTTATGGAAACATGCTGTTTAATATCGCGTGTTATAATGAGTTCAAATGTGTGTGAGTGAAGAAATGTGAGTGATCCTCAAATAAATGTTTCGGAGTCTGGGTGTTTTCTTTTATAATATGTATGTATTTACAAAAAAAGTATGTCTATGTATTAGCTGTTATGTATTCTCTGCTTAGTTTGGGACTAGATGCCGTTGTGTGTAAGATGTCAGAAATATTTATTTATTTATTTAAATGTAATAAAAAAGTACTGCCTACCCTGTCTACACATCATTTTACCCTAAACAGGCATCCTTGCGGAGCGTGAAAAGCATCTCACTAGGCCGTAGTGACTTTCGTAGTGAAAATAAAATTTCATGATAGTTCGATGTAACAATCGAAATGCACTGTCTTGTTGTTCTAGTGGTTAGCGTATGCAGCTGCTGATCAAGAAGTCTCGGGTTCAATTCCCGGGTCGGACCAAATATTTGTGTGATCCACAAATTTCGTAGTCTAGATGTTTTCTATGTATAATATGAATGTATGTAAAAGAAAAATTATGTTTATGTATTTATATCAGTTGTTTAGTACCATAATAGAAGCTTTGCTTAGTTTGGGACTAGACGATGTTGCGTGATGTCCGAAATATTTATTTATTATTATTTATTTACTATTGAGTTTTTACGCTATGACTATTTGGGTGATTGCTATTAACTTCGTCGTAAAATCCACACATTTTATCTAGGGTATTTAAGAGCATATAAAAACATTTACAATACATATAAATAAAGTATCGTTTTCGAAAGATGATAAAAAAGTGAGCCCTTCACACAAAAAGTATAGTATAGTATCTGTAAATAAATTCAAAAAACTAGCTTCGCAAGCTCTCAAGCTCGCGTACTTTTAATGCTTATCTGTGCGTATACGCATACTTACGTGAGTAAAAATACAGAATGATTACACACTGCACGATAGTTTGATCGTAAGGGGAAAGAAAACGTCTATTTTAATAGCCTCTTTGATATAGTCCTTTGTTTTTTGCCTCATATGAAGAGTATAGGTAGCTTATTATGCAATTAGAATAATCTACAGACGGACGGAAGCTTCTGAATTGTAGACCAGTAATTTGAATGATCATTTAGTCTCCCATTGTTATACTCGTATACAATTGTGTGATTCGGTTGTTAGATAAGATAATGATGATAGCTTGAGACACCTCACACAAGGTCGTGTGATCTCAAATTAAACTAACAACAAAGTCTTTACGCAGACAAACCGGTATAATTCGTACTGTAAGGTACGATAACATTAATCATTTAATTGCAAATAATTTAAATCTGTCAGACTCCCTAGAACAGAAAAGAATGGCGCAGAGGTCAGAGGCCAAGACACACTTTGGGTCGCTGAGCCTAGTAAGTAAGTGTCAGACCCTGTGAATATCTTGTATAAAGAGATTCATATGCAATGAATATCATCAGCTTATTGCAGACCACCATTGAAGGCCTCTCCAATTGTAATCCATTTGTTTCGATAGCTTCTCGCATTCAGCTCCTCCCAGGCGAAAGAATATGCGAATCACAAACGTTAAAAAACAACATTAAACCAAGTCACATTTTAGGGAAACAGTTGAGTTGCTTTATCAAAATACTACATTCATATAAGTAGGAGCAAACATACAGTATTTTATCACTACATATATTAAAAAAAGCCCTCTGCCGCGTCTGTCTCTTTGTCTGCTCGCGATAAACTAAAAAACCATTGCCCTGATTTAAATCAAATTTTGTACCCAGATAATCTAAAGCCTGAGAAAGAACATAGGCTACTTTTACCGAGATAACCGATATAGACGCTGGTGGAAAGTATAATATACCTAAAACCACAACTAAATTTGAATATTGTATTACTTGCTATACCGTTATTCGCTGTCTAGCACTTAATTAAACTTGCTAAATGGAATTCAGTTAATGCACTGTGTGGATGCAATTACCTATATCAAATTGGTATGAATATTATTAATTTCATACAATATTACTGTTTAATATGTTTGCTGTGTTTGCTTTAACACCGAAACATTAAACCATAGCATCCATATAATTACATAAATAAAGCCCCTAAGTGGAAACACAAAAGGTACACACATATTAAAAAAGATAATTTTGATTCAACTGACAATCAATTCCATCGATATTTTAAGTTGCAGATGTATTTGAATCCTATACCATTACAAAATATGTACGCACCTTACACGTGGGCAAATTCATCAGCAGTCAAAGGTCTCAAGTATCTATACATTTAAGTCTAAAATACATCAAAACTATACAAGCTTCCCAAGAGAAGATTATATCCATAAATAAAGTAATCATATTTTTATTTGTGGTTTGGTTTCTGGGTATAGTGAATAGTCTGTATCATAATTGCTAAACCACCGTCAATATTCAATATTATGTGTTCTATAGCGGCAGTACAATGGGGCCACTGGTGCGAGATCGCCTTGAGTTGTGCGTAGGCAGCATCCTGCACTCTGAACCAACGTTAATTCCATATTGACCTTATCGAGGTGAAAGGATATAGCAATTATTGACTAAACTGCATTTTGATGAAGGAGTTTAATTGGATTGTTGACCTAAATCTGGCTACATTCAAAAGATTTGTATGTTCTTTAAGTTAAAGTAAAAATGCTGTCTTTATTCATTCATCATGAACATTTTCTCGCTAACAATTTCGAATTCTGAAGTCAGTGCAATTATAATGTTATAAAACACGCGACCGACTTCTGTGATCACATGCCTAACGCCAATCTTCCCTCGAAATTGGTTTCATACGGAACAAAGGAAAAAGATAAATGAGGGTATGGAAGCACATGGGACTATGAAGTTTGGGTAAGGCATGCCGTATGGGGATAACAATGGCTCGAAAAAGCCGCAGTCATAAATACGGATGATAACGTAATAATTAGATTAGACACCACTAAAACAGAGATATCAATTGATTTACTAACCATAATCATCTTATTTAAAAAGTAGACAGAGAATGAGTCCCTGACGAAATGATAGTAAATAAGATTACACTATTAAAGTTGATGACATTGAACATTGTATAAATAAATCAATGAGTTTATCAACCTATACATATGTAATACCTAATATTTACATAATACATTTTATGATATGCATTGAGTTCGACGATTACATTACTGGTTTAGCACTAATATCTATTTATAATACTTACTAAGAGTGTAATAATCTCTCATACTAAACCGGGTCATGGTTTGTTGTTATTGAGAGTGTAAACTAACATATTAGAATTAAAATCATCTATGTTTTATCGCAAGACAGCGATACTTTGGCAAAATAGGCCACCTCGCCTTGAATAAACCGAGGGCCTTACAAAAATCTGGTGTCTAACATTCCGTTTGATTCTCATTACCAACTATATTTCAGTCCCTGACTATTACCATCTGGACAGATGACGAGACGACTTGCGACAGAGGACTGGTAGCAACTGGATGCAAAATCCAGCCGGCTGAGCTTGTGGTGTTCCTTGGGAGAGGTCTAGCAGTAGATTGCAAATGGCAGTTGATGATTATGATGATGGCTTTTACCGTTAACCGTGTATTTAAGACTGAAGTAAGAAGATGGAAAAATTGAAAGAACATTCGAAAATAAAGGTAGATGATAAGTGAAAATAGTGGAACGTAAGTGATGTTGTTTATACAGATGGATTGAAGAATGTAAATTACAACTTAAGCAGGTCACGGTCGAGTATCCGTATATCGAATTGACTATTGACGGAAAGTCAAGTCCTCTAACCAACCCACACGACATTAAACGTTAAATTTACTTATATTACGGCAAAATAGCTGTGAGTCATGGGTATACGCAACTCGGTAAGTTACGGTTTAGTTCTTTGTATTTTTTTTTATTTTATCAGTAAAGACATATTTTCCTTTGATATTTTGTAATTGGAAAATTATAAAGCCGTATTGCTAATAAAAATATTGAAAGGCGCATCTGTTTGTAATCTATATTGTTTAAAAATAGTAAATTTTGCAGTGCAACTTGCCTTTAGAAAACAATAGGTAATCAAGTTTTATCAAATAATAAGAAGAAGCGTTCATAGCGAAGTGGCCTAAGGTGATGGGAAACAATCAGCAAGGGTAAGAAACGACGGCGCGGTCCCGTACCTAGATGGGTGACCGTTCGTGGCATGATATGTTATGAGCTTTTCCGTGATTCGGAGGTTGTCTTCTTATATAGTGAGGCTAAGTTGGAGACCTTTGGGCTGCTTAAAAAAATCCAACGGTAAGATTACGTAGCCACAAAATTATAATCCTTTCAAATGAATATTTATATTTTCAACCGAAAGGTTAAACGTACATGATTAAATTATATTAATACATACATTACATTTGTCGATAGTATAGCCACGCTGATTTCAACACAAATGCACCAGCTTAACCGGGGCAGTACTATCCTCACACAGGAGATTAACCTAAAATGACACCACTTCTGTTGCTGTCTTTCATTGGTTATTATGAGACCGGAGGCCTAATCAGTCCAGTAGGAGGAGTAATGAAGTAGGAGTAGAAGCCCAGGAGAATGAAGTCGCCATGGTATGGGTCACCATGCTGTAGTGTATGCACACATAATAAGGATTGCGGCCCCTACTCCTGGATTCTACTTATGCTTTCTATCAAGCAGAGTAAAGTCACTTTGGTTAGGCTTTAATGAGTGTTGATTAAATAAATAAATTGAATTGTAGGTAATAAGGCCACGCTGATTTCAGCACGAATGGGCCGGCTCCACCGAGGCTGTACTAAAGTCACACTGAAGACCATCCTAATAATGACAGCATTCTTGCTGTCGTATTTCGTTGGTGAGTGTGAGACCGGAGGCCCAATAATTCTTCATCATTGGGAGAATGATGCAGAATTATCTGACCAGTCTGCCATGGTATGGGTCACCACGCTGCATTGCCTACACTCACAATAAGGATGGTGGCCCCTACTCCTGGATTCTACTCATGCTTTCCATCAGGCAGAGTAGAGTCACTTTGGTAGGCTTACATATAAAAAAATAACATTGATGACTACATTTGAATTAAAGGAAGATAAATTATTCTACCTCTCAGAGTGAAAAACCCTTATCACAAATACCGCAAAAAGACCTTGGTGCGTTTTAAATGTCATCAGTCTATTCAAGACTGATCTTATTAAAATTACAGCTATGTAAGGACCTACACTAATAAACATAATGCTGGTAGTCATGAGTCATAATTTGACGTCAAGTACCTAGAAATTCAGAGACAATAATAAGATGGATGTTGCCAATATATTAGTATAAGTCTCATGAAAGATGTATAAATTAGTTTTAGAAATTAATTACATTGTTTGTAACAGAGGTTTCGTTCTTATTCAGTCTACTGCCGTCAACTGCTGAACGAAGGCCTCCCCCAAAGCCGGTCTTGGGCAGTGCCATTCGCAGAGGTCTCCTAGTTATTTTTAATTTTTCATACTCTATAATATTAAAATAATATACTAGACGCTTATAGTTTGATATGCATATTTATACATATTTTGGACATTTTACACACAACGCAATCTAGTCCCCAAACTATGCAGAGCATGTATTATGGGTAACTAGACAACTGATATAAATACATAAACATACTTTTTTTATAAATACATACATATTACATAGAAAACACCCTAACTCCGAAACAAATATCTGCGGATCACACAAACATTTGGTCCGACCCGGGAATCGAACCCGAGACCTCTTTATCTGCAGTCGCATACGCTAACCACTAGACCAACGAGGCAGTCATGGTTATATTCACATACATCTTACAGTTATATTTACTTGTTTTCAAAGATATCACTTTCGAACTCCGCCTTCTAGTGACATGTTATCAAAACACTTCACTTGCAGTCAACTTAACAATAGTCTCAAGGACTACTCGTGGTTGCATTGATTTAAAAACTTTCTCTTTCTTTTTTTAGCTAGAAAAACTTGAATCACCTTATACTTTATCTACCTCACTCCCGTGGTGTTATCCACGGGTATTGTAGTAAATTTATTTTTCGATTTAAGTAATGTATTTACTTTCATATAGTAGAAAAATTGTTCTTTTGATATTACAAACAGATACTGTTATTTTAGTCATCTTGATTGATATTATTTTTATTTATTTGACTGCCTCGGTTTAGTAGTAATAATAATGATAACAATAAATTTATTTATTCAGACAAAGTCCATAGTGTTAGTATACAGATTCTCTTAACCTAGGATAGTAATTAGCAATATTTAATTTAGCAACGTTTTTATTATGTTTTTCATTACAGTCGAGTCGTATTTTTCAGCTATGTTCCTCAGGATGCTATTACTGCTGTCCCGTATTCTCCTAAGCAGAGAGGCAGTTCAGTAGAGGTAGTTCATGAGGCTGCTGTGCTTGAGGTCTCAGGTTCTCAGGACCAAATGTTTGTGTGATCCGCAAATATTATTTTCCAAGTCCGAGTGTTTTGTATGTAAAATATGTATGTATGTACAAAAAATAAATTTTGTTTGGGACTAGATGACGTTGTGTGTAAGATCTCCAAAAAAAATATTATTATTTAAACATTTGCTTGATTCTTGGATTATTTCTGATGTCAGCAAAATTTATATGCAATATCTTTTTTATATTCGTTCAAATTCAATAGGAAGATAACTCACTGACATGTATATTTATATTATTACAAGAACACATGCAAATCTCGTAACGCTTGCTTACGACGTCCGTTCAATTAAAGAAGCGAATGAGTCAGCACTCGGTCGTACCCGAATGCAATTATTACGTACTCTGGAATCTTGTCATATTGAAGATGCAAAATTTTGTTTACATTCCAAGAGTCAATGACACGGATCGACATACAATTACAATACGTTTCTTTGTAAAAGAAAAATAAGTTTCTTGAATGAATTTATATTTATCTTTCTTGTATTATTATGGTTGCATCCGACCACCTCACTGGTTACGGTGGGTGGCGTGAAGATCATAACACCAAATCTGATCGAAATGATTGGTTACCGACCTCAATGTTTTTCATGTACGGTAAATTTTGTTCACATCCTACTTTTCCTTCGGGTATGCTGTTTTATTTTTACATTAACATAAAATTGGCCGTGTAGTGACGGATTGAGAATACATTGTGTCACCACCCCTATTCATCCCACGCGGGTGTTGTAAAAGGCGACTAAGGGATAAACTAAGCAAGACAACATCAATGCAAAGAGAAGGAAATCTTGAAACCAACCCAATACCAACCCGTCTGGCCAGCGTGGTATAGTAGGCCAATACCTCCTTTTCAAGGAGAGGCCTATGTCCAGCAGTGGACTGTTAAAGGCTGTTGATGATTGATGATGAAACATAAAAATGCTTTTTTGAGACGTATGCGACAAGTGAACTGATGGGCCGTAATGGAAAGTGATAACTGCTGGTAATAGACGATTTGAACTTAACTTACGTTGGCATTGAGATGGAGCTAAGATCTTTTCTTTTGGGTAATTTGTTCCAAAGATTGGTTGTGTGGGACAAAAGGTTTCTTTAAAAGCTTACAGTGGGAGAGTGCCATCGATCCAAGTGCTGGATATGGCTGTTTTGCCACATAAAATGATGTTACTTATTGCCTCGATAGCTTATCTTGGCCTATATTGGTGTTGATCATTTTTTTCGATGTTTTTCTTTGAACAAATAAGTAATCGTAACTCACTCCAATTATACACCAAAGGTTGACTGGAAGAAAATGCCTACGGCATTAAGTCCGCCTTATGCAATGTATTTGCAGGAAGTATAAATAATAACATAATATATTATATTATAATGATAAATAATAAATATTTCGGACATCTTACACGCAACGCCATCTAGTCCCAAACTAAGCAGAGCTTGTATTATAAGTACCTACTAGACATCTGATATAACACCGTTGACTGCCTCGTTGGTCTAGTGGTCAGCGTATGCGACTGCTAATCAAGAGGTCTCGGGTTCGATTCCCTAGTCGGACCAAATGTTTGTGTGATCCACAAATATTTGTTTCGGAGTTTGGGTGTTTTTCTATGTAGTATGTTTATGTATTTATATCAGTTGTTTAGTACCCATAACACAAGCTCTGCTTACTTTGGGACTAGATGATGTTGTGTGTAAGATGTCCAAAATATTTATTTATTTATTTATCACACAAACATTCTCTTTTTGTAAATACATACATATTATACATATAAAACACCTCAACTCAACCTCAACTCATAAACAAATATTTGCGGATCACACAAACATTTGGTCCGACCCGGGAATCAAACCTGAGACCTTAAGCACAATAGTCGCATACACTCCCACTGCGCTACCAAGGCAGTCGAGGAAGTGAAGTGTAGCAGTAATTACAGGCTGCTAAGAAAGACATCTAATATTCTTGAAATCAGATAACCATAAATACTTGCTTAATATTGCACGGTGGTTTGAGTGGGTGTACCTTTATTAAAGTTACTTATAATAAGAAAGTGTGCAACAATATAATTACGTGTGGCTTTATTTAGGGCCACAGCACACTAGCTACTTTTAGCATCGGCGATCGGCAACTAGTCACTTTTTAGAAGCTAAATACGGCGACCGAGCGCTCTCTACCGCACACTTAAAAACGCCAAACGCGGAGATTGAGTCGCTTTTTAGAAGCGCGACACATCAGTTAAACGCTACTCTCCGCACACATTCGGATGCCGGTAGCATCGATTTGGCATCTGAGCTAAAACGCGCGTTTCCGATACCGCGATCGAACGCAAGAAGTCGCTAAAACGCGATGAAGCATCGATGCAGTCGCCAAATCGCCGATCGCCGATGCTAAAAGTAGCTAGTGTGCTGTGGCCCTTATGTTTTATTTTACTGTTATCGTTGCCGCATGTTCATCGCAAGGGTGATTTTAAATTGAATTGAGAGTCAATGCTTATGAAATTATTTCTTCGCTAATTGGCTGGGATCAAAATGCGTGGTAACGTCAATATTTTTTTATGTTTTTTTGTTATTCTTTCAATTGTGCACTGCGCTGTGGTAAAATGTTATTGGTTTTTTAACATGCTATTGTTGGCTTCACCTGTATTTTTGTTTGTTTGTTTGGGGCAACTCCTTTGAACTCAACTTATCATTTTATCATTGAATTCATCTTAGAGCCCTCTCTTTTCTCCCAGTTTCAGCTATCGGTAAAATTACTTACTCAGTAAAAAGCAAGTGAGGAAAAGATTGCTTTAAAGCTTCAGTGATGCCGTATTATCACTCCGGTCTTAAGAATGGCTCTCCTATGATTAACTTTTTTTCAGTGTTAATATTTATTTTTATTTTAAATGTAGGTACATATGTATCATACATACATGTACATATGTACATATGTATCAACAGCCGGAACAATTCACTGCTAGACATAAGCCTCTTCTTAGTAAGTTGGTTTTAGTCTACTACACCACCTTGGTCACCTAAGAGTTAATATAGGGTTTGTTTCAAGTTTCCTAAACTGCCCTATTGTCTGGTTAGTGTATGCGGCTGCTGATCAAGAGGTTTCGGATTCGATTCCCGGATCATACCAAATGATTGTGTGGTCGACAAATACTTATTTGTTTCGAAGTTTGTGCTTTCTACGTATTTACAAAAAAGTATGTTAATGTATTTAAATTAGTTATCTAGTACCTACCCATTTATACAAGTTCTGCTTAGTTTGGGCCTAGGTGGCGTTGTGTATAAGATATCCGAAACATTTAAATATTTATTTGCTGTTATGTTGGCTGTGTGACAGTGTGAGTATTACCCGTTTTGCTGTTACTTAACAAAATTCTTAACAACTATACAAGAATTTTCTTCAGTATTACATAGAAATATGTAAGACAGTTATTGCATGTAACAAATACATTGTAAACTAAATGTATTAGACAAGCAATGTATCACATAGTAAGCTTGCTAAAGATTTTATAACTTTCTACATGAACTTGTGATGCAATTTAGATTCTAATATGGTGCCCAGTGAGATCCATACTATTTTTATCTACTTAGTTGCTCCATACTTGCATGTACGGATTGAACGCTGAAAGACTGAATAATATCAAAAGTTAACTTAAAGAATATTTAAAATATTTAAATACAAGCATCAAAAAATTACCCCGCGTCATCGCTTACTGGTATCGTTCCTAAAAGACTGTCAGCATTGCCACGTTGAGTGTGTGAGTGAGTGTAAAGTGTGTGTTCTGACAATGAGGATGGTGACCCCTTCTCCTGGATTCTACTCATGCTTTCCATCAGGCAGAGTATAGTCAATTTGATAGACTTAAATATAAAAAAAGGAGTTATAAATGTAATACATTATTTAGAAAGAATCACTTTTAGAATTTTATATTAATTTATATGTGCCAGGTTAAATTTAAACACGCTTAAAATTAAAAAATTGAAATTGTGATAAAAATTATATTCAAACTTTTTGTTTCCTTATATTAAGAATGCATAATTTAGGCTAGAAATTTCTAAATAGTTATTTTTCTTTTAATTTTATTACTACTTTTACTATATTAGAAATAGAACAGTCGTGCTAACTGTATTTATTGAGTCAGCCAGTTGCTATATCATCAAGAAACGAGAATTGCAAATAGCTGTGTTGGCATTGTTTTGGTACATACCGATTACGAATGCTGATGTTTAACAAACCTTGGCAAGGTAAGATATTTAGCTCTAAACAAACTACAAACCTGTACACTCTGTACAGTTGCATACTATGTTTACTAAGAAATAGCTGAAGAATAATACTTACCGGTCGATAGGATACTATTTCTACTACTACATCCCACTTCTTACTAGTTAGTCCTAATCTAATAAATGTAAAAGTTTATCCTTATGGATGTAGATTAAAATAATACAAAAATCGTTTATTAGGAACTGAGGTACTACAACATTAAACAAAACAGTAACGATGATAGCTGCAAAACTATAAAACTGGCAAAGCTATCAACGCCCCCTTCATTTGTTGGAAAGTAAGTTGTTACAGATCTAAACTAAGGATGTAGTACAGTGTGTGTGTGTTGTGTGTGTTCAATAGATCACGGTCACTACACAAAAATCTGTTATTAAAAGAAATTGGATCTACGACCTCTTTTTCAGAAGCTACTAATAACGTATACATCATAGCATTTACCAGACAAGCAGCAGGCCTCTCTTAAAAAGAAAAGTTTGGTCTACTATACCACGTGGGCAGACCATCTGCTAGATGGTCGGACGAAATTATAAAGACGACGGGGCCGACCTAGATAGGAGACACCGCAAATATATCTCAATGGAGAAGCATGCAAGAGGAATATGTTCAGAAGTGGACAACAAAATGCGGAAAGAAAAGAAACACCACATTGGCCAGACTGGTTGGTACAGCGATTGTTACAAGCTTTCCCTATATTTGCAGTGTAGTCGTCTTTTACGGCATCAATGGAATGAATATGTATGGTAACACTCTGTATTCTTAATCTATTTCTATACGGAGAATTAGTAACAAAAATATATAACTTAAAAATTATCCCTTTAATAAAATACTTACTATAAATGTCTATATATTCAAAGAAAATATTAAAGCAACACAATAGGTATTTTAAACATTACCATAAAGATCTAAGCGACATGAGTCAGTTTTAAATTGATACATATTTTATTGCAACCACATACGTCTTCTTGGAAGTCACTGAGGAAAACCACCAACATCATCAGAACAATGAGAATGGTCACTGCGGAAATATTCGAGGATTAAATTAGTTTTCTTTTGTTTTTTTTTCATTTACTTTGGTACAAAACAGTCATTAATACAAAGCAAAAATAAATGTATTTAACAGACAGGCAAACAGTACCCAATAATGAATTGAAAAAAAATAAAATAAAACAATTATTAATTTCGTTTCATTTAATTCATAATTCCAGTCCAGGCAATCTGCTATAAAGAACCCTTTCACTCAGCTCGACTTTGACAAAAAAAATAGTACCTAATTAAATAAAAATATTTTTCTTCTATGATTTGGTTCCACGTTCTTTAGATGTCAATTAATCAGCCAGTAAATATAAGTGAAAAAATTATATACGAGACGAATGCTGACTATATCCATACTAATATTATAAATGCGAAAGTAACTCTGTCTGTCTGTCTGTCTGTTACGCTTTCACGCCTAAACCACTGAACCGATTTTGATGAAATTTGGTATGAAGATAGAACTGAACTTGGGAAAGGACATAGGCTACTTTTTACTGCAATAATCGAGATACAAAGGTCGAAGCTAAGTGATTATAAAAATACATAAATCGTAGGTATCAAAATCTTTCACTGTTTATCTCCTGTCAAAACTTCACAGGTTGCTAGGCATAACACAATTGCATGGCAACCATAATGATAGTTTGACAATGACATATAGACCAGTAGTCCAGGGAGATAATTTTTGAAAACAAATAAAATTATAGTAAGATGAAACCTATTGGAAAAGGAGGAGAATATTATAAAAATGAAAGGAAAAATAATTTACGGGGGATCTGAGGTCGGGAAGGGGTAGGGGGGAGGTTTTCGGGTCCTTTAAGCGGGGCGTGAAAAAGCATCTCACTAAGCCGCCATAGTGTGGGCCGCCATACATTATTGTCTGCATTCGCAGCAAGTGTGGTAGCCCCGACCCTTGGATTCTGCTAATGCTTTCCATCAGGCAGGGTAGAGTCACTTTGGATGGCTAAATATATAAAACAAAGGGTAAAGAACGGTTTATCTCGATTTCCGGCAAAACTACAAGTCCTATTGAAAAAAATGTGAGCCGTCACGTGACGCCTGGCAGATGTGAAACATCGCCATTATTTTGTAAAAGTAATATGCAGAAAAGAACATATTGTAATAGGAACTAAATATGTCATAATGATAAAATAAAATATTACTAATTATTAAAATAGTAGTCTATATGCAGTAGTGTGTACACCGTACACACTAATGCATATATACTGTATATATATACCATCGTATAGCGTGCCGTGGCGACGCGTCGCCAATCGCCAGGCCAGAAATCTATTTTACGTGCGCCTATAGATGTTTCACATCAAAAGTTAAATGGCAAAGTTGTAGGTAATCAAAAGATCTACAATTTTTAGGGTTCCGAAGTTTATGACTTCGAACCCTTATCGTCCGTCCGTCCGTCCTCCTTACCGTCCAATCGGTAAGTGCTAGAAAGATGAAACTTTGCATGAATATATATTGTAATTACGTGGACAAAGCGTTACAATAAAATTATGAAAAATATTTTTATTTAGGGTCCCTCCCCTACACGTAAAGTGGGGATGTTTTTTTTCTCGCAGCTACCCCATCATCTGGGGTATTATTATATAGGTCTTTTAAAAACATTAAAAGGTTGTTAAGACGATCTTTAAACCCATTTTTTGATTTAGGTATCCACCACAAAGGCCACTTTTTTTGTAAAAACAGGGCATCCCCCCCCCTCTAAAAGCTAAACGGCCGGCTCAAAAATCTGGAAAAATTCGTGATAGTGGTCCATATAATAACTTTAAATGAAAACTATAACGAATTAGATGACTTTGTTAGTTCAGGAGTTATAGAGGCTTAACTTCTACAATGTGCTTACTTGGAAAAGTCATACAAATTGGCCGATTTTTTATGTACACTTTTTTTCACATAACCTCAAATTATATGTGAAAAATTCAAAAAACTAAGTTTTTGGTTTTTTATTTTTATCTTTTAAATTTATTTTTAAGCGAAATTTAGTGAAAACTTACCTTTTATGTCTCGAATACATTGTAATTTATTTGATTTGAAATATTTATTTTTTCACACGATTTTGACTTAATACCGAAAATTCACCCGTCAAAATATCTACTTTTTTCAAAAAATTAGGGTGTTTTCTGTTTGATGAAATCTTTACTTTCCGATGGTGTAATCCCTACTTATATTATAAATGCGGAAGTAACTCTGTCTGTCTGTCTGTCTGTTACGCTTTCACGCCTAAACCACTGAACCGATTGAAAATAAAGGTAGAAAGAAGGGTTTGAAATAGGGGACGAAAGTTTGTGTCGAAGTTCCTTATTATCAAACATAAAATCATGTAAGATTGTTTAATCTACCCTTACCGTGTCGCGCGATATATACGATATCCACGCGGGCGAAGGCGCGGGTGGAGAGCTAGTTATTTATATATTAGAATTTGATAAAATACTTATAAAGACACACACAACTACCTTTTTTTACGTGCGGAAATCCTACTAGCTTTTTATTGTTTATATATTCTGATTATCTACATATAAAAATAATTCTTAAACCGTAAACTTTGAAAGCCTATATAATAACTAAAAAATAAAGGCAATGTAACTAACATCGTCAACAAGGCACTAACATCCGCAGCCTTGGCATTGAAACCGACAATCATTACAAAGACGTAAAGACGAACGACTATAAGTGCTAAGGCAAGTAAGGTTTCGAAGACGAAATCAATCAAAACCGTATTCCTCTATCTCAGATGGTTTGTCAAGGAATTTATTCTCGGTGGCTTTTAATTAGTCTGGACCTAAGAATAACATCAACAGTAAATCTATCCATCTATAAATTAAAATGAAATGTTTGTTTGTAATTTTAAATTCACAGCTTTTCTCTAAATGCACATAAAAGTAAATAGGGTACTTACAACGAAAAAGTTTTTTTTTGTCTAACCGTCTGTCTGTTTGTACCGGCTTATCTTTGGAACGGATGGATAACATTTGACGGAACCTTCATTGGCAGTTATTTAATAACTTAATTAGTACCTTTTTTGATGAGGTAACGCTCCGCGGCATGTAGATAAATAAGGTCACGCTAGTTATAGAAATAAAATCATTCAAATTCATTAGAAAGAGCTATTTTTAAAAACCAAGCTTAAAGTTTTTCAAAATGATCTAATGAAAACGTTCGATTGACCTATAACTTTTTTTAAATTTACACATGAAGCGTTTTAGAATTTTATTAGGTTTTTTCTTCAACGACATATACAGAAAAGTATACACAACATGTCACTGCCTAATCCCAAAGGTCAGATAAAAAAACATTATAAAAACGTACACACAATACATGACCTTAATAATAAAATATGAAGTGATCCTAATGAATCGTACACGGTTGACCATATAAGCATGTTCTTAATACTGTCCGTACGTCCATAAGCTTATTGTTTGGCTTCAAATTTTTTTGTCCGTATCATTATACGCTTCGTTAAATCAAAAAGACAAAAGGACTTTTTACAAGACTCAAAGGATTTGCAAACATAAGTAGAGAGTCATCAAAATAACTCCACTGGCTGTTGGAATTCCCGCGGAATACTTGGTACAGCAGAATTGAGCTCTATGTTTATTGCGTTAAAGTATTTTTTACATTACATAGATCTTAGAATCAAGATATCAGTAAACAATTGAGTATGTCATGATTGACTTTATAGTCAGTCACGTCGATATTATTTGCTTCCGTACATTAATTTAAACGACCTTATTTTTGACAACATAAGATTTAAAATCCTTTTTAATATGTGTATATAAAAGCTTGTTTATTGAAACATGAAAGCATTAGTACAGTGAATGGTTAATAACGTCTCGATTGACATTAATTCTTCCTCACTGCGCTTCTGATTTGCATAATCTTTGAACTTGTATCTGATAAAAAAATGATATGAATGATTCATGATTTGCTTAATATGTTGATGTAATAAATGTAAATCATTGCTTTGAATTTACAATAAATTAAAACAACTACAAATACATTAATACACAAACAATGATAGAATAAAATCCTAATGATAACTCATACTATAAAAGACAAATAAATTATGATTTAAATCAAGGCGGAAGCAGTCACTGCCATCAGATAAAACGTTTGCCTTTAACCCCTCACCCCCATTAAAAAAAAACCTTATTGAAACACGTTTTACGGAAGCAAACAAGTTCAACTTACTCTTAAGATTTTTTAAGTGAACATTTACAAGAATAGGATATAATTATAAGAAATACTACTTCAACTTACTCTTAGAACTTTCGAAGTTCAACGCAGGTTTGAATGAGAAGTGAATTCACTTTAGTCATCTTCGGCTTGGTCACATGATATGATTATGTTTAAAAAAGTATTACCGCGAACGATATATCTGTAGTTACAAGTATAACTTATTGCGGTAAGCCATCTAGAATGGAAAGACAGGTATTTATACTCTAGTCGGCAATTCTCATAACTGTTATAAATTCAATCAAAATACTTTTGACTGCCCCTGTGGCGCAAAAGTAGCGTATGCGACTGCTGTGTGTGAAGTCCCGGGTTCTGGGTCCGACTAAATGTTTGTGTGATCCGCTAATATTTGTTTCGGAGTTTCGGCGTTTTCTATGTATAATATATATGTATTTACAAAATGAAAAAGTATGTTTATGTATTTATTTGTTGTTTAATACTAATAATAGCAGCTCTGCTTAGTTTGGGACTAGATGGCTTTGTGTGTAAAAGATGTCTGAAATGTTTTTTTTTTTTTAAAAACTGAATTTCGCACGTTTCTATCGGTATTGGCGAGGGCCGATTTTTTTTTTTTTTTTTTTTTTTTAAGCCTGCCAAAGTGACTCTACTCTGCCTGTTGGAAAGCATGAGTAGAATCCAGGAGTAGGGGTCACCATGCTTATTGTGAGGGTAGGCAATGTAGCATGGTGACCCTTACCATGGCAGCCTGGTTAGATTATTCTGCATCATTCTCCCGGCCTTCGAAGGGCGGGAGAATGATGCAGAATTATTGGGCCTCCGGTCTCACACTCACCAACGAAATACGACAGCAAGAATGCTGTCATTATTAGGATGGTCTTCTGTGTGAGGGTAGTACTGGCCGGGTCGAGCCGGCCCATTCGTGCTGAAATCAGCGTGGCTCTACTACCTCTAAATTAATGTAATATGTTGATAAAAAACGTAACAGTTCACTGGACGGTATAATCTGTTACCATAAGATATTCAACGATAATAACGATGTAATAGTGACGATTTGCGCAAGATGGCTGGCAGGAGCTAGATGCGAGAAGCCCAAAATCGATCAAAGGGGTGTGCAATGGGAGAGGCCTATGTCCAGCTGTGGACTGAGATGGGCTGATGATGATGATGATAAGATATTCTGGTAAATAAAGATATCTAAATAGGTAGGTTTTCATTGAATGATACCATTTACCACCGAAAACGCAAAACCACACCTCTAATCACAAAATTTTATTTTACTACATGTCAACTACCAACCAGCACTAGATTTAACGCATAACAAGTTAATATCAAACATTAAGTTTAATCACCAGAACTCACGTATAACGTTAATATTTATCACCCATAATTTGGAATTGGATCTGGAAATTATGTGATAAAAATGTTACACCGGTAAGACACATTATCTCGGGAGTAAATTCTACATTAACTATGGGAAACAGGTTGTTTGATGGAACACACTTAACTAGAGACTGTTTATGAACATATTATATATATGAAACACGACACGTGCTTTTCGTGATACTATGATTGGGGTCAGAGGTGATATGTAAGTATTCTTTCTTGGACATCTTTATTGGAGTTTTATGTTCAACACTAAATGTGTTATGAACAATATTGTGATGTACCTATCTAAGTAAAGATCGAGAACAGTAATCTAGTAGTAGTCGGGATATGAATATATGAAAGACAAATTCGACTGCTTTGTTGGTTTAGTGGTTAGCGTATGCGGCTGCTGATCAAGAGGTTTCGGGTTGGATTCCCGGGTCGGACCAAATATTATTTGTGTGATTCGCAAATATTTGTTTCGGAGTCTGGGTGTTTTCTATGTATAGATAGTATGTATGTATTTACAAAAAAAAGTACTTTTATGTATTTATATCAGTTGTCTAGTACCCATAACACAAGCTCTGCTTACTTTGGGACTAGATGATGTGTCAGATGTCCAAAATATTTATTTATTTATGATTTATTAAAATTGATAATTGCACGATGGCAGCCTATGTCTAGTTACTATATTTAAATGTTATATTTTGTCGTTAATCGCGAGCAACGCTACGAAGCAAAGCTAGTCTGACAAATAAGCCTAAGACACTCCTCAGGTCATCAGCTTTCTACCAATGAAAGTCAGATCATATTCGGTCCAGCCGTTCCAGAGATTACGTTCATTCTACTAATGATGAATTTCTTCATAAAAATAAGAAGAAACGTAATTTTAAATGCCCACGACCATTCCACCATATTTTTTTCATCGATAATTAACTAGTAATGACTTCCTTAAAGACCAAAGTATTTTATGAATTTAAAAAAACTTTAACCAGTAATTAATTTAATAGGATCGGGCTTTACAAATACATGGGACACACCTAACCTACTACAGTCCCTCAACTTGCATGGTATATGGAAAAACACCTTAGTCATCACAGCTTGTTTTGCTGCCGTAAAACTAATAACTGATGTGTAAAAAGGCGTGTAGGAGTATCTCTAATTACCTAATATAATATGACTATTACAGTATTCAATGTCAGATATCTCACAATAGTGTTGTGTTAGCCGTGAGTCGTTAATCGAGTATTGTCGTAGTGATGCGAAACTGTTTGCTATTAGTCACGTCACGAATCGATAGTTACATACACGTTTTAGGTCGCATAGCTATGTAGGGTAGGTTGCTTTGGTACAGTGTGAACAGGAAAGAAAAATAGAGTAGTTGCTGACTATTTTTTACATAGATTTTTTTTTACTCGATACCGTTTGCAAACAAGAATTACTTCTGTGTGATACCAAACAGTATTATAAGCTATGAACGCTTACAATTTATAAAGCGGCCAAGTGCGAGTCGGACTCGCCCATGAAGGGTTCCGTATCAGCAAGTAACATCATATAAAAGTTCTTGTAGTTCATTGTCATCACTTTGATCGATGTTTTTATACTAGTGTATTGATTAAATGAAAGGTAAATTGCGTTTTACGATTCATGACGTATTAAAAAAAAACTGCTAACTAGATCTCGTTCAAACTAATTTTCGTTGGTAGTTTGCATGGCAATGTACAACATATATCTTTTTAGTTTTATCACTCTCTTATTTTAGAAGTTACAGGGGGGGGGGGACACATTTTTCCACTTTGGAAGTGTCTCTCGCGCAAACTATTCAGTTTAGAAAAAAGTGATATTAGAAACCTCAACATCATTTTTGAACACCTATGCATTGATACCCCACATGTATGGTTTGGATGAAAACAAAATTTTTGAGTTTCAGTTCTAAGTATGGGGACCCCCAAAATTTATTGCTCTTTTTCTATTTTTGTATAAAAATATTAATGCGGTTCACATAATACATATACTGACCAAATTTCAACAGTATAGCTCTTATAGTTTCGGAAAAAATTGGCTGTGACATACGGACGGACAGACAGACTTGACGAATCTATAAGGGTTCCGTTTTTTGCCTTTTGGCTACGGAACCCTAAAAAGGAGCTTAAAAATCTCTGGCCGAACATAGAGGTCTCACAAACCATCTCTGTTTCCCTTAACTACTCAGATTTATGGGTTTAAAAATATCACTACTTATTTTATGATATTTGTATTTCTTACTACCAATTACTCTTATTATTAGTGATATTGAGTTTGTTTTAGCGTCAGGCTATGTTGATATTAATTTATTAAATCTTCTTGAAATATGTCAACTAAAAATCTGCAATCTTACAAATTATGCCATCCTAAAAATATATTTGGGAAAACAGCAAGAAGCTACGTATAGGTAATCGACTTAGATTGATTTGAAATGAGAAATACTAGCTTTTCTAATCAAATCAAATCAAACCATTTTATTTCAAATACACCGTACAACGGCACTTTTGAAACGTCAAGTAGTCAGTCGTGAAGCTAATTGTCAGTTCCAATTCGTAGATCCTGAAGAACAGACAAGAAACTCCATGGACACTCTTTTCCAACATTGTTTTTACAATTTTTGGTTTCAATTTTGATCTAGAGCACTACAGTCTTTTATAATGCAAGTTATCAAGGCAAGAAAAATGTCAGATTACTTTCAACTTTACTAATTTAGTACCACGATGTTTTAAAGCATATTTGTTTATTAAAAATAACATAAAAATAGAAATCTATTCCAAAACTAACATTTGCTAATGAAACGTCTGTGTTTATGTTGGCATAGAGCAAATATACGTCAACGTCATCTAGTGGAGATAAGTCGAACTACAAGCAACTATTGACCTACATCACGCAATGAAAGTTCTCACGCTGATTAGAATGTGTACATCAGAAGTTAAGAAAAACATTGGAAGTTTTTTTATATCGTTAGATGTATACAAACATATCGTTTCTTTAGAACGGGAACAAGTTTTATGAAAACATTCGTTATACTGTTAGTAGTAGGTGTAGGTAAACAGTGTGTTTTCAATTTCTTGAAAACGAGAGTAACACACGGACTAGTTTACTAAGTAGCTTGTAACCTTACTGTACAGTAAAGATAGATAGATAGATAACTCTTTATTTGCACACTAAATTACAGAGTTTTAAGAAAGGAATTCAATGATCAAATATCGAGTGTACAAAGGGCGGCCTTATTGCTAAAAGCAATTTCTTCCAGGCAACCTTAAAATGTAGTACAATAAGGTTACAAGTTACTTATAGTTATAGAGAAGCAGTAGTCTGTACTGCTTCTTATTACTATAATGATGTAAGTGGGAAGAAACTTTAACTAAGCAAGGTCAATAATTTTTAATATATATTAAGTGTATCAATGTCCGTGTGGTGACGGATTAACAATACAGAGTGTCACTACCCCTATACATCCCCCGGGTGTCGTAAAAGGCGACTAAGGGATAAACTACGCAAGACAACATCGATACAAAGAGAAGGAAAACTGGAAACAATCCCTATATCAACCCGTCTGGCCAGCGTAGTATAGTAGGCCAAAACCTCCTTTCAAAGGAGAGGCCTATGTCCAGCAGTGGACTGTTAAAGGCTGTTGATGATGATGATGAAGTGTACCAAAGTGACTCTACTCTGCCCGATGGAAAACATGAGTAGACATCATCGTAGAATCCAAATGTAGGGGTCACTATCCTCATTATGAGCACAGACAATGGTGACCCACACTATGGCGGCTTAGAGTGATCTTTGGGCCTCTGGTCTCGCACTGCCGTCACTTTTAGGTTGGTTTATATGTATTTAGTCCCGTCACCGTCTTAATTGGTGTCGAATTTATCTGCATGCGTCGGTTATCGCGTTCAATAGCGTCTTAACTCTTAATGTAGACAAAACCGTCATGATATTCTCTTTGAGAGGGTCCTGGAGTGGATGAAAATCACTTTGGAATTATTTGTTGTTCCTGTTCTAGTTCGAATTCTACGGATAGTGTCGTCCTTCCTCAAGAATCAATACATGTACAAATATTATTGAAATATTAGTGAAAAGTATGGATTTAAGATATCAATACAACGCCTTTCCAAGGAGAAAAAAAATTATGTAGTAGTTTGACTGCCTTGTTGGTCTGGTGGTTAGCGTATGCGGCTACTGATCAAGAGGTCTCAGGTTCGATTCCCGGGGCAGACCAAATATTTGTGTGATCCACAAATATTTGTTTCGGAGTCTGGGTGTTTTTCTATGTATAATATGTATGTATTTACAAAAAAAAAGTATTTTTAAGTATTTATATCAGTTGTCTAGTACCCATAATACAAGCTCTGCTTAGTTTGGGACTAGATGACGTTGTGTGTAAGATGTCCGAATTATTATTATTTATTTATTCGTTCACAATTTTATTATTATGACAAAATTTTCGTTTTAATATTATGATGCTACCACAAATGAATACGTCAAACGTAAATTAAAATATCTATTCATTTCCGAGATAACCACATATCTTCAATAAATATTCATATTACTTACGGAACTTTAAATTCTATAAATCAAAATTAATAACTTTTTTATGTGACCTACAACCGTATCTACGTCATTTTTAAGCGTAATTAATTAATCATTCAAATCCTAATGTTCTATTAAATATCTCTTAGCATTTAGCTGTGAGTTGGAATGCTAAATCAATTATTAACCAGCTTTTTTAAGACTTATTTGCAAATTAAATAAGCATTATTTTCCTTGAGGTGTCCTTTATTATACATTAGCCTAATGAGTTAAGCATTAAAGCTGAAAAATAAAACAGGCCAGCTTATTTGTGTGTCAAATCAAATCGTTTTGAAGCCGCCATAATGTTTAGATTAAGTTTTTTTTAATCTATATTTACCTGTACTACTGTACTGTTCTATTCTATATATAATATCATTAAACGAACAAATCTTGTATATATATTTATATATACATATAACTATTAGAAACGACTATAAAGATTTCGCTGAAATTTGGTGTTTGGGGGTTTTCGAGGGTTTAAAATGGATCTAGATTAGTTTTGTGTTGGGAAAAACGCCAGTTTCCTCTATTTTACTCTTTCTGTAACACTTAGTTAGTTGGTGGTTGGTACTACAACACAGCAACTCTACAGCTATTTGAGAACATAAATGCCGTTTTTAAACAATAAATTCGATAACCGAGCAATGCTCGGTCACCCAGGTACTATAAAGTTGAAGTGGTGTGAAGTTGTTCATGTAGTGACGGATAAAGAATAGAACATCACGCTACGATCAATAGAAGACAAAGTTGCGCAGGTCAGCTATTAACTTATAATACGACTACCCACAAACACACCATTCAAGACTTGTAATTTCTCGATAGAGGCACATAGTTTAACGTACCTACCTAAAAACTTACCAAAAGGCAAAGTAAATCATGAAAAAGGAAAGTTTTTCAGAATTACTTTAATTTATTATTTAGGTTTTTTAGATATAGGTGATTAGTGATTACGAAACTTCAAATGCATGTTTAACTTCATTCAAATAATGCTTACTATTCAGTTTCCGTGCTCAACTCTGATATATAAGGTGTTGTTTTCCTGCCAAGGAAGTTCACACGCTATCTTAAAATTTCATCACAATTCGCAAGTCCATAAAATGATGTTACTTACACACCTGCTCCCACCGTATATCGACGATTTATATTTGACAGTAGCGAAATTCTCACTTTCTAATGTTGGCAGATAAACATAATCAAATTATGTTCAGTCTCACCGTACTTGCGTTGAGTAAACACATGGTAAGGCTAGGGCCTTTCTGCGAGCGATAATATTCACACCGGTAAGAAACAGATATTTATTTATTCTTAGGTTTATTATAGGATATATAATTTATATTTAGTCCAATATAACAACGCATTCAGGGTGCTTTTGGGGTTGCCATGGAGGTGTAGCGCGTCAGGCATGTTCGCGGAGGCTGATGTCGATGGTTTCGCTGCAATAATGCGGAAGCGTTGCGCTTCCATGCTGGCGCGTGTCCGTTCCTCCTCTAACGGTATCCTGAATGTATTTTCAGATAGGTGGGACTCCTCCCTCATGTCAAGGTGGTTGTATGTCCATACTTGTTAATTTATTGGTATGTACTTATTTATATTATATTTTTAATGTGTGTACTTATATATTATATTTTAATGTATGTACTTATATACATGTTCAATACTAACACTAGGTTAAGTTACTGTAACTAAGACAATATGGATTCAAGGTCCGAATTAAATAATTTGAATTTGAATTTCGAAATGACTTTTTTTAAATTTTGTTTTCAAATATGCAACATAGCAATATTACACCACTGTTAATTTGTTTTCAAGTAGAGCATCAATTTTTATTAAATACAATAGTAAATAGGTATTTGGGATTGACCGTCACATAAATGTGCAATATGTACACCAAAATACTTTAATACTTTTACTTACCTAATCCTTAATTCAATATACATTATATTAACATATAACAGTACCAAAAAGTATAAAAAAATAAAATTATACCGTTTTAATAGAGCAGTATTATTTCTTGTGACGTCATTCTCCAATTAAAATACGCGAAGGTTATACGCAGAAAAAGAGCTACAAAATTAAAATCTACAAATACGGCAAAATACAATTGTATTTAATGTAGTAGTTTTAACTATAAAACGGATGCTGTTTTTTGGTTATAATTTGTTTCATCCAAATAAGAAGGAATGAATAGTTCTTCTGTGAATGAATTTCTGTTTCGAAATATCATACCTATATATTTTTCTACTACTTTTAAGGTATGTTAAGGTCAGCTTAGGTCAGATGCAAAACAATATATTTTGTATCTGACATCATTAATGGCAATTCTCGATTTTATGTCTGGTATTAAATTTATATTCTAATTATTTTTTCTGTTATTTTCAATTTAACTTTGGGGCAACCCCATAAAAGGGGCACCCATAAAAGTCGCCTAGCCGCTTTCTACTGCGCCAAGTGTCGTGGGTTCGAATCCCACGAGGGACAATTCCTTACGTAGTGCAGAAATTGTGGTCCTGAGTCTGGGTGTTCTTATTGTCAGTTTCATGTATATTTGTAAAATCCCCGTGGCACGATTTATATTCCTCATGCGGTAGTTTTCTTTTTAATAAAAATAAATTAAGGAAAGAAGTCTTATAAATTTACAATGCCATATTTACTAATAATGTAATGAATATTAATTGATTCATTCATAAGCAATTAGCATGTGATGCACAAACATATATTTGGATACTAAAAATGAAAAGAGAGAAATGAATACGTGGACTTTTAACTTTGTACACCTTTTTACGTAAATTATATGAAAGAAGAAGTTTGCACATAGCAGTTTAAGTTTTTTATGGAGGAGGAGTGCAGAAAACTAAAAAAGATCAAACCAAATTTCTTTTTCCGATTTTGGTCACTGAGCTACCACTCATATTACTAAATCTATAGGATACTAAACAGTATTCTATTCAATTTAATTATGTAACTAAAACATTTTATTACACAGTCTAAATCTATGACCAAGTTATTGGCAATACTTTTCGTCGTCACTGTACAACAAATCACTTCATATTATAGAATAAAGTCATCTGCGGCGTCTGTCTGTCTGTGCACGGTACCGATTTAAATGAAATTTTATACCCAAATAGTCTAAAGCCTCAGATAGGACATAGTTAATTTTTACCGGGATAAATTATATAGACGCTGGCAGAGTCGCATGCAAAAGTTAATTTAAAATAAATTCTCGCTAGCAGTGAGACCCTAGCTCTTTCTATAGAGTTCAAACATTACGTAGAAAACAAAACCGGTGAAATTCTTGTACGTGTGAAAAATCGTTTTCATTTTAAGTTTGTTTAACACCTACGTTCCTTGCTTTTTCGTTGTCTTTCCACTTTATTCTGTCATGGTTGTTATGGAAAACTCTTAGGACAGAATTGAAGGTACATTGGTTTCGCTCTGAGGCGTTACTCGCGGCTCACAACAACAATCGTGAGTAAAACGTCGGGACTATGCTAGTCTACATAAATAAATATAATTTTAACAAAAAGAAACCGACTTCAATGACCCAAATCGCGACAATTGTGCCTATGATATTTGAGGAGTTCCCTCGATTTCCTTAGGATCCCATCATCAGATCCCGATATGGTGACAATGGGACCACCTGCAAGCTACGCCCATTCCAATGCAAAAAGAATTTTTGAAATCGGTTCATAAACGACGAAATTATCGCTGAATATACATAAAAAAAAAGATTCCGACGAATTGAGAACCTCCTCCTTTTTTTGAAGTCGGTTAAAAATTGAATTGAAAATTAAATATCAAACGAACAGTATTTTAATACCGAAATGTGTATGAAATTATTTACGATGTTTAAAACAAAAAGACAAGTTTTTGTCCGTCTGTCCGTCTGTCTGTCTGTTTGTTCCGAGTAATCTCTAGAAAGGCTGTACCGTTTTTGACGGGACTTTATTTGACAAAACCTGATGACATTAGAAGTAAATTAGACTTAATTTTTTTAGACTAGCTCTGTGCGGCGTTATTTTACAACAACGACTGTAAGTAAAACCGCAGGACTTTGTTAGTTGCAAATAAAAACGAATATGGTGCGATGTAGGCAGCTCTTGAGTTGAGTAAGCATTCTATTATTGGATATATGTACGGTAAAATGTAGAACGGCTCATTTTTATAGGTTTATTGGTTTCACCCATGTGGGTATGCTATTCTTAGTTAAGTAGATTTTCTTGAATAACATTTGTAATCTATTACATAACGTCGAGGATTACAAATATCTAAAAGTATAAGTTTGATGAAATAGCCTAGGAAACGATTGGTTGCACATTGAATCCATGTGATTTTGTATCACAAATATAATACTTTTTTTTTGACACTTACACAACGTTATCTAGTCCCAAACTAAGCAGAGCTTGTATTATGGGTACTAGACAACTGATATAAATACATAAACATTCTTTTTTTTTAAATACATATTATACATAGAAAACACCCAGACTCCGAAACAAATATTTGCGGATCACACAAAAATTTGGACTGACAAAGGATTCGAACCCGAGACCTCTTGATCAGCAGCCGTATACGCTAACCACTAAGGCAGTCACTACAATTTAGTGTTCCAATTAATATTGGTACAGATACTTACCCTATGAAAAAATGTTTTAATTATTTAAACAGTATTTTAGCAGTATTATCTACTAATTTAAATTTGTAAAAGTTTCTCAGTCTGTTTAAAAATCGTCATAGACCCCAAGACCTTAGGTGGTTTAAACGCCGTGTCGTCAATTCAATACAA
Organism: Phragmatobia fuliginosa; assembly: GCA_932526445.1. Taxonomy (NCBI): domain Eukaryota; kingdom Metazoa; phylum Arthropoda; class Insecta; order Lepidoptera; family Erebidae; genus Phragmatobia; species Phragmatobia fuliginosa. The sequence continues at coordinate 13,121,774 of OW052078.1, read as the reverse complement.
ATGCAAAATGACTTAATGAATGCGACGAATTCGCAAATTTTGCAATTTAAATTTGGAATCCTTTTGACCTCTATGCTCAAAGACTGGACATTGACATATTTTACGCCCTAAGGGTACGAGCACCTGCCTCGCAAATTGTGAAAATTATTAAATTACACATTGCCGACTAGATGTCTCGCAGACAAAGCATTCCTCATCGTGTTTGAAGCGTTAGCTTTTGGCGAAATTACGTTCTTTAAATTTACTACATTTGAAGTAAATATACATATTTAAATATGATTTTTTTTATGTACACTTAAAGAAACAAGAAGAAGCGCCATGGTTCAAATCGGTTTTCTCATATAGTAGTTATAGTCATTTTAGTCTATTGATTTGAGCATTTACAGCACTCGCAAAACGAACTTAAATTGGTTCAGTCTAATCTGGATGTATACCTAAGTCTTAGTATTAAATTTTAAATAACTCGATATAATCTAGTTCAAAGCCTGTTAGTATTTTAGTTATATTATTCTATTTATCAGACACAGCAACAAGAACAAGTCAATGTATAACGAAATTATCAATCTGGGCAACATTAATACACAAAACTATGACACACACACACGTACAAAATCAAAACAGAAAAGTAAGTTTCATGCACACAACTCCGTGATTATTTGCACGCGCGCACTCTGGCCAAAGAATTCCTAATTTAAATTGCAAAATTTGCAAATACGTCGCATTCATTACGACGTTTTCCAACTGTACATAATTGAAGACACGGTGTACAAAATCGCCTTATTATTTACTCTTTAGAACAAAAACTACGTAATCAGTATCTAAGTAGGTATACAACTTAAACAGGTTTGAAGGTCATCTTAAGAAAAATATTGCCTAACGTAATGTATAAATAAAAACTTACCTATTTGTACTATGAGGTTGTGTTGGATAATTATCTTCTATACTAATACTTGTATTATACGAGTATAAAGCTGAACAGTTTGTTTGTTTGGTTAAATAAATTAATTTATAGATGTACTTGCCTGATTTGAAATATGATTTATATCATCACGCTACGACCGAAAGGGGCGGAGTATCTATGAAAAGTATTGCAAAAAATAATTGTTTTAAAAAATTAAACAAACACCGTGTGGTGACGGATTAAGAATACAGAGTGTCACCACCCCTATTCATTCCATGGGTGTTGTAAGAGGCGACTAAAGGAACAAAAGAAGCAGCTAACATCACTGCCACTGGCCAGCGTGGCCTAGTAAGCCAAAACCTCCTTTCAAATGAGAGGCCTATGTCCAGCAGTGGACTGTTAGAGGCTGTTGATGATTGATGATGGGTCATCATGCTGTGTTGTATAAACTCACAATGAAAATCGTGCCCCCTATTCCTGGATTCTACGCTGATTTCAGCACGAATGCGCCGGCTCGATCGGGGATACTACCCTCACACACAAAAGCCCATGATAATAATGACAGCATTTTTGCTGTGGTATTTCGTTGGTGAGTGTGAGACCGGAGGCCCAATCATTCAGCACCATTCTCCCGTCCTCCGAAAGCCGATAAAGTGATGCAGAAATATCTAACTAGGCCGCTTTCATGGGTCACCATGCTACATTACCTACCCTCACAATGAGCATGGTGGCCCGTACTCCTGGATTCTACTCATGCTTTCCATCAACCACAGTAGAGACACTTTGGTAGGCTTAAATAAAAAAAAAACATTATAACACCTAAGATAAGTAATCTATTACATATTAAATGATATATATCTTATTTCTAATGTACAACGAAAGTTAAGATTAAAGGTGAGAAGTATGAAATTTAAACAGGAACTAGAACATTCAGGAAAAAATCGCGTTTCGACCTTTAAACAGAAGAGAATAGCCATTGGCACATTACATTACTAATTGAAAATAAATTCAAGGATGAACTGACCACGAAACCATTTAATTAAACAACACCAGTTTTAATTTTTTATAGTTATCTTAATTTGTATAGTTCCGTCTACAGAATCACGAAGTCTCACAATTTCCTAAGCGATAAAATAAATAGAACGAATTCGTAACTTAGTAATTAGTTTGGCATTTATTACCTTTTTTCGATAGCCGATGACTTCTTGGTCTAGGGGTTAGCGTATGCGGCTGCTGATCAATAGGTCTCGGGTTAGAATCCCGGGTCAGATGAAATATTTGTGTGATTCAAAAATATTTGTTTCGGAGTCTGGGTGTTTTTCTATGTATAATATGTATGTATTTACAAAACAAAAGTATGTTTAAGTAATTATATCAATAAATTGTTTAGTACCCATAATACAAGCTCTGCTTAGTTTGGGACTAGATGGCGTTGTGTGTAAGGTGTCTAAAATAATTATTTATTTATTTAAATAGTTTTTTATTAAATGCATGTGAAAGTTTACGCGGTACTCACATCAAAAAAGTAACTTTAAAATTTTCAGTATATCTGTCTGTCTGTCTGTCCCACAGTGTGTTTGTTTGTTCCGTTCAGTCTCTGAAAGGGCTGAACTGATTTTGACGGGACTTTCACTGGCAGACAGCTTATGACATAAGGAGTAACTTAGGCTATTTTTAGACAATTACAAAATCTACAATTTAATTATTGATATTGTAACTTAAATTAAAAGGATAAACAAATGAAAATTTTGTTTCAAGAAAGAAACTCCATTTAATTAAGAACTTTTCTGTCTTTTTAGGGATTTAATGATTGGTGTAATAATTTACTATATTAACTACTTTACTGCTTTACTATATTGAAAGATTTCACTTCTTCTAACTTAACATTATCATAAATCTAATGAAAATGAATATTATTTGTTACATGTGTCACTAAATCCCCAATATCCAAAACCCATCTCAGCTGTTCAAATTCCATTTAAGGTTCAACCGTTTAGGGTACTACCTTTTACGACAAGCTAATAAGGTATTCAGATGGGATGGTCAAGTAAAGCGGAAGATTGCGATCAATATTTTTACCGTCAAAGTGAAGTACTATTACAAACTTTGACCGTAGGTCAAGTGTTGTATCTTCATTTTCTAGTTTTTACAGCTAATCTTCAAAATATTATAATCGAGGATAGCATTTTCTCTTGTTATTCAAATATGAGCTCTAAAATATAGATTATCTAGCAGAGAATTAAAATACTATTTGTTTCTTTTTCATGTTAAAGCCTCCCAAAATGACTTTACTCTGCCTGATGGAAAGCATGAGTAGAAAGATTGTAGACAATGCAGAGTGGTGACCACGATGGTGATCCATACTATGGCGGCCTAGTGTGATGCTTCTGAAGCATTTGGCCTTATTCAAGGGTTCGTTCGTGTTGAAAAAAGCTCCGCTCTAATTTCCTTTAAATAGCTACTACTTTTTATATGTTCTCATTTGTCCGCCTTTTTATTCTTCTTTTTTTTATAGTTCGTTAGTCTTCCATCTCACCTGATGGAAAGTGTAGATGAAGATGAAGGTGGCACACGCCCCTCCAAAAGAAACCTGTTCACTGTACTCTTAAAGGCTCCGGAGTTTAACCCATCAGGAAAAATAGACCCAGGCAGGTCGTTCCAAATTTTGGCGACTCTCACCAAAAAAGAGATGTCAAACCATTTAGTTGTCTTTTAAACCTTTGGGTATGACAACAACTGTTCTGTAATTTTTAATGGTTATTATATGTAAAAGATAATAAATTAATTAATTAATGAAATATTTAAATAAGGATGTCATCATGATAATATTTATTAGTCGATTTTTATTCAACCAAACTTTCAGATCGGATCGTTATCGAAGTAGATTTTCATAAAGTTTATCGCAAATATTTCAAGTTATTGTGGCTTTCAAATGAAAGTACCTGTACACAAATAGAGAGGCTGTTGTATATGTAGTGCTATTTTGAATAATGTTAATTGAGGTACATAAAGACGCAAGTTAAACTGCAGGCGACGACTAGTCAATACCATACATGTATACAACAGCATAAAAACAAATCGCCGTCTTAATGGCGTCACCTCATGTCAACCGGTGTCAACGTAATATATCAAGTATTTAAAACCTACGCATAAATTTAAGATAACATCCTCTTTACCTCAGTACAACATACTAACATTGAGGCAGTTAGACTTAACAGCGTTGATAGCCTTCCAAAATCTGTTAATAATAATAACCACACGCATAGCATACGCAGCCATATGATAACCAAAGTTTTTTTTATTTTTGATACTGTCAAAGTGACTCTACTCGGCCTGAAAGAAAGCATATGTAGAATTTAGGAGTATTGGTCACCATGTTTATTGCGAATGCAGACAATACAATAATGCAGCATGGTGACCCACACTTTGGCGGTCTTTAAAAATGCTTCTGTATCAATGGGACTCGCAATCACCAACGAAACATGACAATGAGTTGGTCTTCTGTGAAAAGATAGTCCCGCTCCGGTTGCACCAGTCTGTTTGTGGTGCATAGCTCTACGACTTGATAAACACACCTTTATATTTCTAAATACATACATATCAGACGGATTAAGAACACAAAGTGTCACCACCCCTATTCATTCCATGGGCGTCGTAAGAGGCGACTAAAGGAACAAAATAAGCAGCTAACATCACTGCCAAGAGAAGGAAAACTTGAAACAAACCAATATAGTAGGGCAAAACTTCTTTTCAAAGGAGAGGCCTATGTCCAGCAGTGGATTGTTGGGGGCTGCTGATGATGATGATGATTATATATATCATAAGAAAAAGCAAAAGCTTATGTACATACAGATATAAACAATTCTGTAGGCATTAAGAAAGTGTACTTTGTATCTGATATTCTGATAATCTTGTCTTGAACAACACTGATTATGTTCACAAGGAAACACAGTTTCTTATTTTATTACTTTCATAGCATACTTATTAATAGTTTATTGATGATAAATAAGACATAAAATAAGCAAGCGTACCTAACTTAACCAGTTGCTCAACTCATTCATAAGTCTGTCACTCTTTAATGAACCCTGATAATTATATCAATAATGAGGTCATATGATGTAGAAATCAGTGGTACTATTTAAACATATGTGTGATGATAGCTGTCCTCATGACAACGCAAACTGATCTAAAAACTAGACGAATTCTATCACAAATCATCCTACAAATATTATAAACGCGAAAGTTTGTGAATATGTATGTATGTATGTTTATTGCTCTTTCACGCAAAAAGTACTGAACGGATTTTGATGAAACTTTACAGTGATATAGCATTTAAATCAGAATAACACCTAGGCTAATTTTTACTGCAATAATCGAGATACACGCGGGCGAGGCCGCGGCCGAAAGCTAGTATCAAATATAATATATTCACAATCTTTGAAATTGCGACAAAATAGTTCATGAGTTTTTGTACAATGATCAGATAATTATATACAAGAAAGTTGGTTTCAGGATCTTCTGAACATTTTTCAGAACGTTATCAATTTCATCAGCGTACCTGTTTTTCGTTATCCACCCGTCTATATCTACCTACGTATTTATTTTCAAAAATCCCTCACATGAGTCAAAACTCATTAAATAATCATAGTAGTACTTGCTATTAATATAGGCGTTCATCAGTAGCCTATCGCAGTCCACAGCTGGACTTACGCATTTACAAATGCCCGGCAATAGACCTTATATTTGATTAAAATCTTCTTTGAACAGTTTCGTTATAAAACAGAGCTTTGTACTGAAGCACGTGATAGAACTCATTTAGTTACTTTTGCTTTAGTGAACTGACCCACTCCTTACCCAAAATATGATCAAAAATATCCACAAAAAAATCACTATTAACTGGTAATGCTCTCTTTATCTCACTATCTCGATTCTGTAAGCTGCAAATGGTATACCAACCATCAATCAGTACAACTACGTATTCCTGAATAATACACTGTTTGCTCGACCACTTCATTAAATACAATCACTCATACATTTTGGTTACCAGACGATCACGGGTGGTCTGACCGCAATCTGACCTTCTCTGACGATGACCGATCCAACACTTACATAGCACGTTTCCGCTTTGTACTTGACGCATGCTTTTGCTTAAGTACAAGTCTACTATGACTAAGCCACTTTGTTTCTTGGCTGTAATGGTATTTGACGTCTATAATAGGTGTTAAATGTGTAACTTTACTTATCATTATCTCTGATTCATCCTAAGAAGGTACCATATTTGCCACTTCATGAATAAAGTTTTCAGTACCTACCGTAATATGTTGCGTCTCTTTGTAAAAAACTGATATTCAGGTAAAACCGATTGAACTAGTAGCCGACTTCGAATAATCTTGGACATAAAGTAGTTTGTTTATTATAGTTATAAAAACAGTTACCCATATACCTATTCGTTTCTTATTATTTTACATAATATGCTCATGTTTTCCTTCCACTACGATCCTGGGTATTTTAAGCGAGGCGTGGAAACGCATCTTACTAGGCCACAATATTGTGGGTCACCATGTTTCATTGTCTGCATTCGCAATGAGAATGGTGACCCCTGCTCCTGAATTCTACTCATGCTTTCTAGTAGGCAGAGTAGAATAATTTTTGAAGACTTATTTGAAAATAAAGAAAATTGCTACATCTTACTACGTATCATGCTCTGCGTGCCTAAGGTCGGGAACAGTAGCTTTTTAAGTATTTACCGTGCTCAAATCTGAGCAGATAATACAGTTTTCTTTTACAAATGTGAGTACATACAAACTTATAATCTGAGTTACAATATGAGTCAAATACAAAGTCTTTGTATCAACAAGATTAAATAAATCAATTTACTGCCTATAACATTTTCTACCCGTCAGCCTTGGGGTGATGTCGAGATAAACCGGGTTGACGCTCGACACGAGTGCGAGGTGTAATGAACTAAACTAAATACATAGTTTCATACCATAATGTATTAAACGACATTATTATACTGATTGTGTCAACTTGTCTTATAATTGAATTTAAATTTTCAAGGTTTGTATTCATCTTCTACTTACTCTTACTTAATCGTATTAACTTTTGGAAATTACTTTATGCAAATTGTATGAAATTTTAGTTGATTTTGTACAGATGATGACAGGTTTAATTTCAAAGAAAAGAAAAGGTTTTTTAATTTGCAATTGCCAGACTTAAGTCTCGTACTCATTTGTTACGGACTTTTTTTAGAACTTTTAAAGAGTAATAATTCTAATTCATGATTTTTGCGAAACTTTAACCCTTTCGCAGCGCACGCAGCGTACCCGCTAAGAGGGAAAAGAACCGATTTTGAATCATTTTTATTAGCTCTCCTATTGGTCTAAGTATGTTGATATATAGCCTATAGCATTCCTCGATAAATGGGCTATCTAACACTGAAATAACTGTTCAAATCGGACCAGTAGTTCCTAAGTTGTTTTTTTTATACATAGCCTATCAAAGTGACTCTACCCTGCCGGATGGAAAGCATGAGCAGAATCCAAGAGTGGGAGAAACCACACATCATTGCTGCGATTGCAGACAGTAAAGTATGGCGGCCCATACTATGTCGGCTTAGTGAGATGCTTTTTCACGCCCCGCTTAAAGGACCCGGGATCATAGTGGGAAGGAAACACGTGAGCTTTTATCGAGTTCCAGATTTTGACTGCTCGGCATAAGAAGGAAGAGCCGAACCACTTCGTTCCAGTGCGTATTTCCTCCACTCTGAAGAGGAGCGGTTTAGCGCGTTCAAACAATCTAACTCCTAAGATTTATAATATTAGTATATATTTTATGTGTTTTTATTATTGATAAATAACGAACATAAAATACTAATAACTTGGATATATACGTCCATTACATTAAAACACATTTCTATTTGAATTTATAATTTATAGATTTAATTACATTAATATGTATCATCGTAAAATTCAATAATTAATTCATGGCTACCAAAAAGACAGCCTCATAAAAAAATATTGCAACAACATAATTATTTATTGCCAATTAGGAAGATAGATTATATTGGATTCATTTAGTCCACTGCAGTACATAGTCTTCTCTTTAGAAAGGAGGTTATGGTCTACTATTTTAGTCTACTAATAATACATTACGAGTGGCCTTAAGTGATTGAAAACAATCACCAAAGTAATCAGCAACGGCGCGGTCAGACCTAGATGGGTGACCGTTTGTATGATATGATATGAGCGTGTCCCTTACGCAGTCGGTTACAGTTCTTATCATTTAATAACAGCCTTCGGACGGCTTAAAAACATCCAACGGTAAGATTATGTAGCCACAATGTGTCTTGCTAGTCCCCAACCCGCGCTCGGCCAGGGTGGGTACGTATGGCCTTAACCCTCTCCTGAGAAGGGGCCCGGTATTGGTAAATTGTGGGTTGTTGATGATTATTACATTACTATGCTGGTTTTCCTTCTCTTTGAAGTATGTGAAGTTATTCTCACGTGACCTGATAATGTTCACTCAATGCGGTGTAAAGGAATCTCAGAAATTTAGGCAGAGTCTTACAGTCTCGTACTGGCAATTGCATCTATTATTCTATAAAAAGTGTATTACCTGAAAAAGAAACAAAAAATTTGATAAACAAGTGATTAGGGTTACTTATACAAATAAATAAAATGGAATCGGCTGTTTACAATATCAAATTAACAGTTTATTACTAAATAGATATGAAAGTATATAAGGTGCTTCTGTCCAAAAAGCATTTTTTTTATTGTCTTTCTGTTTGCTCCCTGTAATGGCTAAACCGATTTTCACTGGTAGGAAGCTGATGACACAAGGAACAACTTACGCTAAGCCTTTTTTTTTAGACTTACATTACGCGGCGGCGTTACTTAGGATTTACAACAATAACTAGGGGTAACAAAACGGGACTCAGCTATTTTAAAATAAAATTATTTTAGTGTGTTTTTTTGGCAAAATTTGACTTAATAAAATTACGTATCGCTAAATTTATGAATAAAGAATAATTAAACAGAGCAAAAAATATTATGTTAGTCACAAAGTTATTTGTTTTGAATGGCTATTTAATCTATGACCTTGGATCGTCAGTATCAGTAAATATTTGTGCAACAAGCTTGTCCTAAACACTACTGTTAAACTCAGGTAGGGTTGCCAACTTTACACTGCTGAAAAAGTTATGCTGTACGCACAAGTACTATGTTTTCACTAAAATCTAACAAACAAATTCCTTAATCCTTTATCTTTGGCTCCGAACTTTTGATAAAACATTATTTAAAATGCAAAAAGTGCCGATAAATAAAGGTTTTATAAAAATAAAAAGGGGATAAATGTTTCTCTGGCTATTTATATGTCTTTTAGAAGTATACTATATTTTTTACAACTTATTTTGAAAATTATTGTTTTTCGCCTAAGACATGTTCGCAACCTAAAATGTGTGTACATTTTTTATAAACTACAGAACGATTTAAAAGAAATTTGGTACACAGTCTAGAACTTGAGAAAGAACATAGGCTACTATTTAGCCTGATAATCGATATACACGCGGGGGGAGCCGCGGCCGAAAACTAGTATAATATTATAAATAAACTATACACTCAAATAATAGATAAACATCTATAAGTTGTCGCTATAACATGTTTTTATACACACAAATACATCGTTGAAAAGTGAAAAAAACCTGTTTTACATACATTGCCATCTAGTAAACATTCCACATCAGAATTCTATCTCTTCTCAAGTAGCAATACAGAAATGTAACATAAGTTTTACGATAAATGTTAAAACAATTGTCGACTACGACATTGTCCCTGTTTATGATACATTTTATTGTTCATGTTCTTTAGTTTTATGTTTTTATCGTGTCTCAAGCCATACGGAAAGTACATAAAGTCTGTATAGACAGTTTTGTATTGTAGAGCAGTTTCTTAAAGTTGACTTGTTGTGTGTGTTTGTCTGTCTGTAAGGGAGCAAATTTAACAGCTTTGCAAAAAGAAGAAACTTGAGTCAAACCCATTTTGGGGAACCCCCACGGGCCGTCATCCTACTGGGGATTGAGGCGGTGTGGTGTTAGAATCGGACCGTCTAAAAACAGATGGTGAGTCAACCTCCTATTTCCCGATCTGCGCCTGAAATAGGGGTACGGGAACTGCTGTGATTGAGCTATCCGGACAACTAGAGAGACAAATACTTTTTTTTAATGTCACCCCAACTGGGATTTGAGGCGGTGTGGTGTATCGAAATCGGACCGACTAAAACCACACGGTGTGCCACTCTGCGCATGAGGTAGCAGTTGTCTAGTAACTGCGATTATTACAATATTTGTACCCCTCCCAAAGAGAGACAAAACCTGTACCAACTCGTCCAGATCCTATTTTATTCGGTTCTTAGCTATGAAATATGTACCAGCGCATGTGTTTCTTCCTTCTATGACCCCGGGTCCTTCAAGCGGGGCGTGAAAAAGCGTCTTAATACGCCGCCATAGTGTGGGTCACCGTACTGCACTGTCCGCTGTAACAGTGAGGACGGTTACCGCCACTTCTGGATTCTGTTTATGCTTTCCATCAGGCAGGGCAGAGTCATTTAGGTCAATGTGGTGATGATGTAAGTGGTTATTATTGTTCGTGATTATTGTTGTTAGCGATTTTCATCTCTGTTATTAAAGTATGGATTTATAGTAAGGTAAACACGTGCTATTTTTAGGTCAATTATATTGCTTAATAATGTCAGAAATAATAAGTTATTAGAGAAATATCGGTATATTCAATGCGGGCGTTATAATGTATTATAACAAGCTGTTTACTACATCTCGTGAATTTCCACCCTTAAACGTTGAATATTCCTTTTAAATTTAAATAGGATCACATTGAATTCCTTGAGTATAAACATTTTTATTAGGAATAAACATACATTTACACACTTACATTATGATGATGGCCTAATTATATATTGCTTACCGTTTTCTACTCCCATGGGACAATACATTGTGAGATTCACAAACTATTGATTATAGTAGGCCAAAACCTCCTTTCTAAGGAGAGGCCTATGTCCAGCAGTGGACTGTTAAAGGCTGTTGATGATGATGATGATGATCTCTTCAATTTACATGTATATATAAACAATTTCTGTCATACCTTTATTTCATAAATTTAGGTGCCGTATCGATTGAACTCACAACAATTGGCTTGAAATAGCCATAGCCAATTTTGGTCTCGACGGCCGTCCTTAACGGAGACCAGCCAGGTTTAGTCTTTGTTCCTTTACCCTCATAATCCGAAACGACCAAAAAGAAATCAGGAGCAGTACCGACGACTTTACCAAATGATCAAACGACCCAACTTTCAAACTGAAAAATTATTTTGATCCGACCGGGAAACCGAACCCGACACTTTTTGATCGGCAGTCGCATACGATAACCGCTAGACCAACGAGACAGTTAATGAGGAGACAACATTAAGTGTATTATTCCTTGTGCGGTTTTATTATTAAAATCTTGCGTTTTCTCAATGATAGCAAATCACTCAATGATAGCTATTATTGGAGTAATATGCAAATCGATATGTTGGCTAAGTACATAATCTTATTAGACTTGAGAGCTTTACCTCAATACATTACATAACAAAGTTGGTACCTAATGTATGTATGTTTATATTTTCAATTCACTTTGCATAACATTTCATTTTTTTTCACTGTGGTGGTGCGTAAAGAATTGGTGGTACAGAGTGATACCACCCCTATTCATCTCATGGGTATTGTAAGAGTCATCTAATTACGCAAGACAATGATACTGAAAAAGAAGGAAAACTTAAAACAAACCCTATTCCAACTGGTCTCGCTTGTGTGGTACAGTTGGCCAAACCTCTTTTCTACGGAGATTGATAAAGGCTATTGTCGTGATGATAATGTTATTACACCTTTTCCCACAATCATTTCGTACACAATATTTTTTATCCTACTAATAGTATAAACGCGAAAGTTTGAGAGTATGTATGTATGTATGTTTGTTGCTCTTTCACCCAAAAATGACTGAATGGATTTTGATGAATCTTTACAATAATATAGCTTACATATCGCCGCTATGACGGACCTACACGCGGGCCGAGCCGCGGGCAAAAGCTAGTCATTTATGAAATGATGATCTCAACGATAGATAGTCGCAATCACCAGCTTATCGCAGTCCACTACTAGACCCTCTCCAATTGCACGCCACTTAGATCGATCCTCGGCTATTCGCATTCAGCTCCTGCCAGCTGTCCTGCGCAAGTCATCACTACACCTGGCCTGTGGAAGTCCTACGATTGCTGAGACGTGGTCTTTACTCAGGAACCCGTTTACCCCAACGGTTGTCTTGCGGTTGTTCTGCGGCTAATATGGCAGACAGTCGTAATAGCAGGGGGGTGTCACTCCGCACTTTAGGTATAGTCGGCCGCCTGCCTGCCGCGCAGGCCAGGGTTGTCACTTACGCGCGATACGCGTCGCCGCGTCGTCGCTCTCGCGCATTATATAAATTTTTGTTTATACTTTCGATGCCCACAATGGCAACTAATCACAAACCTCGATATTCTAATCCATATAAAAGATATTGCTCTGTTTACGGATGTTTGAATAAAAGGCAAAACAAGGAATCAGAATTATCATTTTTTTTTAATTCCTGACGATATTGAAAGGTAAGTCATTTTGTTGTATTAAAACCATAACAAGTGTAATGACCAATGACGGTAGTTTGTATTTTATTATTTTATTTTGTACTGTGGAGAAAGACTACACTTTTGAACGAATTTGCACTCACTCCCTGTCGTGTAACATACACCATTTATATTTATAATAAAACAAAAGTTTAAACAAAAAAGTACCTATAATCATAGATCGTCTATGCCTATAATAACGTGGTCAAGTAGGTTAACGATTGATATTTTTACACGCTTTATATTAGCTTCACTTGTATGTTTGTTTGTATGTTTGTAACCGACTCCTTTGGGCGCGATTTTGACCCACTTTAAACGGCAGGATTTCTTTCAAACTTTGTAGACTTATCGAGGACCGATGACAATACACTTATTCAAAAAAAAAAGTTTTTTTTTTTTATTGTATTTTTTAGTCTACAAAAGAATATAGTTTTAAAAAACTAAACAAACACGCTTTTAATCTAAAAAGTAGAAAACAATTTATAATGTAACAAAGCTTGGGGTGCTTTCTTAAAATATTTCAATAACGTGTCGTCCCACGCTTTGTTACATTAAAAATTATTTTCTACTTTTTAGTATAAAAGCGTGTTTGTTTAGCTTTTTAAAACTATATTTTTTTTTAGTCTGTGAGCTATAGTGACATTTCTTAAAATGGACAGACCAAGAGATTATCTATAGAAATAAATAAAATTGGAGTGTCTATTTGTAATACTAAAATAACCGCTTTTCACTAAATGCATATGTATGTATACAAGGTACATATGCCAAAATATATTTTTTTACAATTTTTGTGTACGTCTGTTTGTTCCGGGTACTCTCTGTAACGGCTAGACCATTTCGATGGGACTTTCAGTGGCAGGTAGCTGATGATATAAGGAGTAACTTAGGGCACTTTTTTTAGGCTAGCTTCGCCCCGCGGCGTTGCCCGTGGTTAAAACAATAACTGCGGGTAACACCGCGGGGCTCAGCTAGTCTATAAATATATTAAAAAGTACCGATAATGAAAACGAATCCGCTTACATTCTATTATTATTAACGCATATTTAAGAAGTATTTTTTTGTATATTTATAGTATAGGAGCAATGAACATGTATTGTTTTAAAACATCAAGAAGTGGTGTGCGCGTGGCAGGTGGAAGGGACATTTTTATAATTTTATTACCTGCTCATTAATAATTATTTTGTTTTTATTTCACACTGACCTGATAGTAAGATTGTTTTAGCAACTTAAAACGAAGTTCGAAATATTTGATTCAAAAACGAGAGTTTACGTTAGACTCTGTTTAGAATATTATGGGTATTTTTACCATGAAATATAAACCACCTAAAGATATATTTTATGAATATTTCATTGTATTTCATTAATGAATTCGTCATTTATTTGCTGTTTATAGAGCTTGATTCCTATCGGTTAATTTTTTTGAGTTCTAATAGTTAATTTTAATACTTTGATTAAACGGTCTCAAACTTTTGGCCCGCAGTGTAATTAAAGAAAATTAATATTTTATTACCTTAATCTGATTATAAACTAGACTACGCTATGTTTCAGACGACAAAAATGGCTAACAGCAATAGACAGAGAAGAATTACTTGATGAAGAAACGCCCAAGAGGGCTAAAAATAACTTCATCTGTGATGTACAAAAATATAAAATAACAATATTAAAAATATAGTTTGAACCAATATTAAGTCTTTAGGTATTGCCGCCCGAACAACTATTTTTGCGTCCTACGTATGTCGTTCCGATTATTTAAACCGTAATTTATTGAAAAAAGTACCTAGAGTAGTTATAGTACGACGTTAGTCAACATCAGGCTGTCTCACTTCTCGCAACAGTATCGAAAACGTATGGAGGTATTCGCGAATAAATTATAACCAGAGATCGGAATTAGGTGTGTGAAAATACCTGAAGTTTGCAGAAGTTTGCAATAATAATATGGAGCTGTTACAACCACTTAAGTTAAACCATTAAGTTAAACCAATATTTATCATTTCTAGGAAAAAGACTAATATTATTGCATGTTCCGAACTCTGAATGTCGAAAATAGTTTACGCACAACTTTCTTGCAATTGAAATAAATGTTTTTAATTTATTTTTTAAACAGTGCAGGTTTAATAATTAAAAAAAAAGCCGAATTCAAAACTATGTAAAGACGCGAAAATGTTCGTTTTCCTTGCATCAACCTGTAGCAAACCTTTTTAACTTAAGATACAGATCAAAAAAAGAAATTAAAACCGCATTGGCATTTTGCAGATATATAAAATTCTGTGTTTGACCGACAAAGAACAATTGGGACTAAAAGACCGAATTTTAACCGGAAAAGTACAAAACAAAAATTTATGTAGAACTGTATTAGCAGCTTGTAAATGTTTATAGTTCGGTTTTTCAAACATGTAAAAAAAAACAAAACTAAACCGGTAAAATTCAAATCCGGTTTAACTTATGTGGTTGTAACAGCTCCATATTATGTCCCGCTGCAAACTTTAGGTATTTTCACATACCCAATTCCGATCTCTGATTATAACTGCTACTAACAACGTTAGTTTTATTTGAAAAGTAATTTGTTCACTAAAGTAATAGAAGAAAGAAATTAATTATGTTTAAATTATTTTTAAAAGAAGACGACCCTATTATCATTAGAACAGATAAGAGTTACAAGATAGAAAGAGATAGCAATTGTAGGTAAATATAATCGTAGGTGCTTCGGCGCTGTGCAATCTGAATTGAACTTAATGTTATGACACCAAGGGTCCCTATTTCTTTAATTTACTTTTCGGAGTGAAGCTTCTGTACTGGTACTATTATGTATTCTGTGGTAATAGATATACAACAGTTTTATAAATGTTAAAATGCTTCTTAGGTAGATATTATAAATCAAATAGTGTGGTGGATTCGGAATTACGTACGCGCTTAAACCAGTCGTGAATTACCACGACTTTACAATGGCCATTCCTGTACTTAATCTTCATAAAGACTGGCACTTGTGATGGTGATAGTCGAGTCGACATTTATTGGGTCTTTAAGAAAACTGTCGATAAAACAGTGTCATAAATTCTCTAAGAGTCAATTGTTTTAGAAACCATCACATAATTATCTAAAGTTTCTAAAGATGTAGAATTGTTTGATTACGTCAGAAGTATGTTTAAAGTTGTTTCGTATGTAAGGATCCTTTGTGTAGCACATGTTGATCTCTTTATCTTTTTTAAAAGACAACTCCCGCATTAGGATTATAAATCCTGTGTCGCGGGGGACTTTACAAACATACATAAAACGGACAAAGAATACCCAGACACAGAACAACAATTTGTGAATCATACAATGTGTTTGTCCCACGTAGGATTTGAACCCACGACACTTGGCCAAGTAGAAAGCGGCGTGGCTAACACTAGGCCAACCGTGCAGTCTATTGTTTCCCATGTATTTTACATGCCACTACAGTAAATGATCAAAATAATAGACAAATCCTAACTAATATTATAAACACGAAAGTAACTCTGTCTGTCTGTCTATCGGACGTTCAAGGCTAAATTAGTGAACAGATTTAAATAAAATTTGGTATACGGATAGTCTAGAAAAAGGACATAGGTTACTTTGTACCTCGATAACCGGCTTACAAGCGGGCAAAGCCGCAGGAAAAAGCGAGTATGCAGTAAAAATCGAAATTTAGGGTGAGCCGGATAAGCCGAATTATGTGTGACTCATTACGGGCTATCATACCAATTATTTATTATGAAAATTCTTATAACTTATAATATACGTTTGGATTTCTTACTTTATAAGACGGGTTATCTTCACTCTCAGAATTGCCCGAATGACTCTTATTTGACTTTCGTTTTCATGACCCAACCTCCTTGAAGGAGTTTAAAAGCATGCTGGTAATCTAACAAAAAGTTCACAACAATCAGATAAGTGGTTTCTAAGTAAACACCTCACATACAAACAAACTTTCCTCTTCTATGACATTACTAGGATATAACGTGTTTGCTTTTTATGTCAGCATCCAAAAACAGGTTTTATTTAAATTCTTTTCTTAAACTTGTTATTTTAGATTCTAGATAATATTAATAGTTTACATTTTTACTTTTATATGGAAGTGAAATTGGACGTGTGTAGATATTAATTATGATAAATATGAAGGTTGGTCAAAGAAAGCGAGAATGTGGCCAGTTGATATCGCTGTTCCAGTAGCCTTCAAATCACGACACCGAAATACAGACACGAGACTACGACCTCTCGAATACTTGAATTTCAGAACAGTTTCTCCTTTAAAAACTTGAGTAATACTTTTCTCCTCTTTTGTGGCAAAGGGGCAAACGGTTACAGTCAAAATCTTTGTATCAACCCTGCGTGTAATAAAAGAAACAGCAGACAAACTGTAAAATAAAATTAATGGCCAGCACGAATGGGCCTGGTTGATCGGGGCAATTATCATGCAGGATTATCAGACCAGGCCGGTTGGGTCACCATGCTGCATTGCCTACCCTCATGAGGATGGTAACTCCTACTTCTGGATTCTACTCATGCTTTCCATAAGGCAGAGTAGAGTCACTTTGGTAGGCTTCAATATATATAAAAAACTAATATATTTTAAAGACCACGAGAACATCGATTTCGATTATGGACAGGATATGAATCGCTTGATCCATAATGTACATCATCATCAACAGCCTTCAACAGTACACTGCTGGACATAGAACTCTCCTTGAAAAGATGGTATTGGCTTACTATTCCACGCTGGCCAGACGGGTAGGTATAGCGTTGGTTTCAAGTTTTCCTTCTCTTTGCATTGATGTTGTCTTGCGTAGCTTATCCCTTAGTCGCCTTTTACGACACCCGCGGGATGAATATGGGTGGTGACACTCTGTATTCTTAATCCGTCACCTTATGCATCAACTCCATAAATATATTATAAACGTAGTGTTTTAATAGTGAACTCTTTGAATAGAAATTTAAAGTTGATTTCGCTTATGATCAAACGGGCCACAAACCGAGTATTTCGTTAGCTTTTGAATTTAAAAAAAAAATTTCATATAAGCACTGGCGATAACACTCACCCTGTATAATTTAATTATGATTTTAATATACAGGACGTTACAAATAGGTTTGACCTTGATATCTACCATTTTATAAACACGAGAAAAAGTAATTAAGTGCCAACATATTTCAACGTCACAAGTCCCATAAAAACTGGGGTATCGTTTACATTTTAACAAGTAGAATAAGTTTATCTAATTAATAGAGGTCAACGTTCGCTTAATTAATAAATGAAAGTGTACAATGTTACAGTACCAAAGATAAGGGCTACACGCGATACGAATGAACAGTTCGTAAATTTATACCAAGTTTTAACAACTTTATCTACTACGAAATAAGGTTAATTATTTGAAGTTGTTTTTTTATTATGTGCCTTTAATACAAAAGGGGTATATTAGAAGAGCCATGCTGATTTCAGCCCGAATAGGCCGGCTCTCACAGATATAGACATACATACATAATATACATAGAAAACACCCAAAATTCAAACAAATATTCTGTAGATCGAACACGAGACCTCGAGCACAGCAGTCCTATACACTATCACTGATTATAATGATTATGCACCAGTTTCCAAGTTTGAAAGTAACAACCGTACTAATCAGTGCAAGAAATTAAATTGCGTGGTTTAGGGCCACCCGTTTTAGATTTCTGTACTACGAAGTTCGACTATTATTCTCTAGATGATTCTAACATTTCTACTTTCCTATATGGGATTTAAAAACAAGCTGAAATAGAGATGGGAACACATAGAATGTATAATTTGCATACCATTACGTAGGTGTAAGTTTTACATTCATAATTATATTTAATACCTATTACGTGGTGTTTGTGAATATAGATTATTACTTAAAAGAGTTTGATAGTATCTTAATTACAATTAGCACTTCCGAAAGACTCATGGTTTAACTCAAATTACATGAGAAGACGTAGACTAAGGAAAAAGGAGGGTGAAATGGGTATTTTTAAAGGTGCCTGCCTTTCTCTAGTCGACCTGGTAGAAAGAATGAGTATAATCCAAGAGTGGTAGTCATCATCCTTATTATGAGTGCACACAATACAATATAGTGAAGAATATGTATGGAGTGACAGTAAACAATCACATGACTAGTGATAGAGTAGAATAGAAGAATCAAAAGTTTCATTTCTTTATGACTTTGTTTTATAACATGAGACACATAATGATGTAGATTTTGAGTGGCATTTCTTTTAAAATCGCTTCAATACATCCAGCAAACTATAAAGGAAAGATGAGTGTGATTTGCAAAAGGGCCTTTAATAACATTATAGTCTTCATTGTACACACAAAATAAATTATATTATGTAAATCAAAAAAACATGTACGAGGACAAGTTTATCCTATCGTTGATTTTTCTCCTACTAAGTAAAAGAATAAGAAAAAGAAAATGTAGAGGCAGAGTCTATATTTTCACATAAGACTATCATGCCTTTATTTGTCTGTATATTGTGACTATTAAACATATGTCTAAAGTTAATAATTGGCTTTTATTTATTCATCCTTTGCTCACACATCTAAAGTTAAATAAATAAATAATTATTAAATAAATAAATATTTCGGACATCTTACACACAACATCTTCTAGTCCCAAACTAAGCAGAGCTTGTATTATGGGTACTAGACAACTGATATAAATACATTATCATACTTTTTTTGTAAATAAATAAATAAATAAATATATCGGACATCTTACACATAACGCCATCTAGTCCCAAAGACTCCGAAAAAATTTTTTGTGGATCACACAAATATTTAGTCCGACCTGGGAATCGAACCCGAGACCTCTTCATCAGCAGCCGCATACGCTAACCACTAAACCATCAAGGCAGTCAAAAAAGTTGTTGTTTTCGAAAACAACGGATAAATTTAAATTTTCATCGTATCGTTGCTATAAATTCTATAATTACACAATATAACAAAATGTACCAACAAGTTTTATAATTACTATTAACTTTAAGTTAAGATATGCGTTATCTCACACTATTGCGAGAACAAATTAGAGCAAGCAGATGTACACAGCAAGTATATATTATCAACAGGTCGCATTCCTTAGCTCCGAGCTTGATTGATAACTGCTTATGTAATGTTTGAGACTTAAGTATTGCTTCTTCCGTTACAGAAAAGCTTTATAGCGTTATATTTAGAAACTGACTCATGTTTTTTACTGTCTTCTTCTTCAGTAGAGTCACTTTGTTAGGTTTAAATAAATAAATAAAGAATTACAAATATTTTTTTTGATGATTTATTATTGTTTGTCTTCTTACGAGATAAACATCAGATTTTTTTAAGCAAATTTCGTGCATTAAAAATGTGAAACTTAGATTCAATAAGTAGAATAGTGTTGGAAGTTTGAAATGTTATTAAATGAATATAAATTTTAGTAATAAAATGAGATATAAATAAAAAAAATACCAATAACGAATACAGGTAGCTATAAAGGTCCTACCTAAGTTGATCTTTTGTGGCAAAGTGAGTTTTACTAAGCATAGTTCATATTGTACTGAAGTGAGCACGAATTTTATTGGGATCATAAAAAGTTTATATGTCATTTTCGCTAAAGGTTACTTATGTATGTTATAAAATAAACTTGTTCAATTCTTACAGGTGTTTGGCAAACTGTAAGTGCTTTGAGTAAGAGTACTTAGTCTAAAAATATATTAGCCACGTCAAAATCGGTCCAGCCGAGAGAGAGAGAGATGAGCCGGAATACAGAGACAGATAAACAGACAACATTTTACTATCATATGCATATTTTTGCTTTAAACGGGACTAATTCGCGATAAAGTTAAATAGGTTACGATACCTTCTACTTTCCGACGTTTCGAGCGGGTTATGCCGCTCGTGACACGGGTAGAATAATCACGAAAGTCTAAAAACAGTTATCATATTAAAAAAAATGACATTTGATATTACAAACAGACACCTTAATTTTATTTATTTGTATCATCATCATCATCATATTGGCTATTACAATATGTACTCTGCTAAATGAGAGCTCCAGTAATACTTCAAACAGAAATGTCCAAAGAAAAAGATAAAAATAAGGTTGGCTTCAATGACTACATTCCATTTTGAGTATATAATCATATAGAGGAACAACATTCTGCTCCAGAACATTATCCTAGAGATTTTATGGAACATTTGACTTAGTGCCACTTATCCCACAACAATGTCATCTAATTTCGTACGGTTACGTCGAACAATTAAAGTGAAACTCCCTCAGCATAGGACAAAACGACTTCCTGATTGACAACTTACACCACCAATTATAATGCAGGAAATAATAAGTCTCTTGGCCAATAGGAAGTCAGTGTTCTAAAACCAATAATTAGTCTGTAATAAAATACCGAGATCAATCAACACAGTCATGCAAAAACTGTTAGGACATTACTGAGTATAGTTCGTTCCTAACTAGTAATTATAGGAACAGCTAATTATTAGCTGTTTATATTCATGTCAAAATTGTAGACATTCAAATTAAAATGTGTAATTTGAAACGGTCGTGTGTTTTCATGTATATATAGTAACTGTAGTAATAATATCTTAACTGAAAAGCAAAATAGTAGTGTCTGATGGTAATTTCAAAATAAAAGCTTTTTAATCAATTAATATGAATGTCTATACAAAACTTTTTATATAAATGTGAGCCTGCTAAAGTGGCCCTTTTCTGCCTGACGGAAAGCACGAGTATAATGTAGTGCTGCTGATCAAGATTCGATTCCCGGGTCGGACCAAATGTTTCTGTGATCTGCAAATATTTGTTTCGGCGTTTGGGTGATTTCTATGTATAATATGTATGTATTTACAAAAAAAAATATGTTTATGTATTTATATCAGTTGTCTAGTTACACATAATACAAGCTCTGCTTAGTTTGGGGACTGGATGGCTTTGTGTGTAAAATGTCCGAAATATTTATTATTATTATTATTCTTTGGCGGCCTGTTAAGATGCTTCTTCATTATTGGACCTCTGGTCTCCTACTTACCTATGAAACACGAATTCATTTTTTTGCTTGTCTATGTATACCTAGTATTGTATGCTTAACTTGGGCTATTTATTTCTAAGAAAAACAATTAGGGATCCTCATAGTACAAAACCCCATAAATTTGTTTAATTTTGTTACTTTCCACCCAGACAAACTCGCGTGTAACAGCAAGTTCAAATATAATTCTATAAAATACAGTCGATTTATCTATCAACACAGTTAACTGCGACCCTAAATCCTTGTCAAACGTGCAACATAGTTGCTCAGAATCTGATAACATTTTGCTGAGCAATTTCCCTCCTTTGGCTTAAGCTCACAAGTTATGCGACACACATAGATGACACAGTAGCGAAGCGAGGCTTGACTTCAATGTTAAAGGTCACCGGTTCCCGGAACAAATATTTGTATTTGTTCTTAGCCTGTTTTGGGCTTTGTGTGTGTGTGTTGAAATAATAACGGGACATGTAGTAGTGGTTGTCAGGTAAGAAGATATGAAATTTCAACTATCTTTATGCTCATTATTATTTTCTACTCTCGTAGGGTTTAAATTAAAAGGCGAACAGCACTATATTCCCCGTTTGCTGCTTTTCATTATAAGGAATAATAGCGGAGCGGATGATCTATGTAAGGGAGATAAATACCCTAACATAATATTGTATAAGTTATTCTAACAAGAATTTTTATCTTTTGTACACGTAGTCTAAAGGTGAAAATAGGATCTAAATAAATTACTTATATAATAGTGTACTTTTAGAATTTATATCAAAAAATAGCAGAGTATATAGCCTTTTAAGACCTGATTATAAGATTGTTTTAAACTTTCATGGTCAGTAACATTAAAATAGAAATCTGCGGGATTGCTAATATGTACATACCTCTTTGTTAACGATTTGTCAGTTACTCCGTGATCATGGCGCTTGCAGCAGTGTCGAAATATTGGATACTCGTTAACAAAAAGGTACATGGTGGCAATCTCGCAGAATTCTATTTTAATTGATTATAAGACTATCTTATCTAAGTGATTGTTGTTAAACTTTTACAACGACAACAGCAGGGAACAGCGCGGGGCGCAGCTAGTCTTAAAAATTAGCCTAAGTTACTCCTTATATCATCAGTATTCTGCCAGTGAAAATGCCTTCAAAATTAGCCGGAACATACAGACAGACAATTTTTAAAATTTGATGTTTTGATGTAAGTAGTGGTGGTCCGTGTGGTGACGGATTAAGAATACAGAGTGTCACCACCCCTATTCATCCCGCGGGTGTCGTAAAAGGCGACTAAGGAATAAACTACACAAGACAACATCAATGCAAAGAGAATTAAAACTTGAATCCAACCCTATACCAACCCGCCTGGCCAGCGTGGTATAGTAGGCCAAAACCTCCTTTCTAAGGAGAGGCCTATGTCCAGTGAACTGTTGAAGGCTGTTGATGATAATTACAATTACAAACAGACACTTCTATTTTATTTGATTGTATAGTAATTTTATAATAATGAAGTTATCGAGAGATTGTATGTTATTTAGTCCGTATTTCCCTCCACATAGAGCTCTGTTTACTACTCACTCCTTGTAACGACAGGACAACAGAAGGAACACTAAACAATGAAATATTTATTTACTGGTGTTATTTGATAAACATGCACAACAGAAGGTATGCTAATGTTTCAGATACTGACGGAAAGTTCGTGTTGAATAATAAAATAGAACCATTTTAAATTGAAATGAAATGTTTTTCAGGCATTTGCATTTAAATGTGAAATGCATGTTGACAAGTCTCAGAATTAATTTAAATGCTATGAAGATTTTTTTGTGATATGTACATTATTTATCCATACTTTTATAAATTCAAAAGTTACGATTTTATGGTAGACCGCTGCACCAAATTCAATGAAATTATCTTAACACAAATTTTAACTTAGCTTTGTGTAATCAATTACTTTTTCTTTTGATTGCTTTAGAAGGAAAACAGAGAACTTCTTCATTTTCCAGTGACATTACATTCGAGTATACAGTGGGTATACAGTACATATGTATTCTTTGATTGTATATAATTAAAGTTAAATTACGTACAGCTATTTTAATTTAACAATATTCTTACGCAACCTTATATGTCAACAACCATGTCATTAAACTTTACAATAAGCCACCGGTTGACATTAGAGGTGAGAATGAGTTTAATACCTTTGTAGGCAAGTTGAAGGAGTTTCTTGTAAGTAATTCTAAAGTATAAGGGAATACCTAGAAGAAGGGTTATTATAGACTTCAAATAACCAAAAACTAATTACTTAACAGATGCAAACTACGAATCACGTGTAAAGTAAATAGCTTCTCCTCTCTCCAGAAGTGCTGTGCCCGTCACGGTCCATGATTGTTACCTAACTTTAAGTTTACCACCTATAAATATCCATTATGAATTTTAATCAATAAAATGTAAATTGAACCCATAATTAAAAATAGAAAAAAAAATTAAATAATATCCCACTGCTGGGAACGGGTCTCCTCGCACAAGAGGGTTAAGGCCATACGTCCGCACGTTGGTGAAGTGCTGGTTGGAATGGAGACTAGCAAGACACGTTGTGACAGCGTAATCTTGTCATTAAATGTCGCAGGCCTCCAACTAAGGTTCACGACTGTTATCTTATGATAACAAAGCGAATGAACTGCTTAACGTGAAAACCGAATAACATATCACGCCACAAGCGGTCCCATCTAGGTTCCGACTGTGCCGTCGTTGCTTATCCTCGGTGATTGTTTCCAATCACCTAAGGGCCACTTGGCTATGAGCGTTCCAACCTTATATATATACTAGTTGACCCAGCGAACTTCGTACCGCCCAACTTTAAAATTCCAGAACTTGATCGCAGCGCCACCTACCGGGTCCAATTGCGAATCTAAACCATTCCCAGATCCCCTTGAACACACACAAAAAATTTCATCAAAATCGGTCCAGTCGTTTGAGAGAAGTTCAGTGACATACACACTCACACAAGAATTATATATATAAAGAATATATTATATTATATTCTATATAGATATTAGAATTATATAAGATACCTTGTTTTAAATGATAATTCTTCCAAATCTATCAAACCATTTTGCACATTTAAAGCCACAACATCACGACTATTACGGGAACAGCAACAAACATAATTTATTAGACCCCACAACGCGCCCTCAAAGAACCTGCGCGTACGCATATCTTTGCGCAATGCTGGAAACATCAAATCGCTTATTACGGGTCATTAGCGGTAAAGCAGTATGACTAGGCAGCAGTTAAACCTCCTTTAACTTTTAATGGCAGTACTTACATTTAATTTTGCTGCAACAGCCTATGTTTCTGGTTATCAATTGTAGTGGATTGTCATTTTAGGTGAAGGCTCTTACGTTGATATATTTATTATTGAGGAAATCGAATATATCAATATTGCAACAAAATGAGTGATTAACTGTTATGTGCGGTTGTGATACAATCTTTAGCACATTTTTATATGCATTACAAATTTACAATTAAAACTAAATATAATGTTGTAAAGCTGGAAAGATTGCTTTGTTAAACAAGCTTGTCTCAGGGAATACTCATCTTCCGAGCCTTTATTCCCAAGTTTATTTGGGGTCGGCTACTAGTTCAACCGGTTTTACCTGAATTTCAGTTTTTCCACGGAGCGACTGGCATCGGATCTCCACAACCCTAAGGGAGAACTGGAATTTGAAGATTGAACTAGTTGTCAGTATATTTGAGGGCACTAACTTCCCCATAACGATTGCCATAGATGTTCATGACAGCCGGGACCGACGGCTTTACATGCTCTCCGAGATACAAGCTTCTTATATTGCACACTAAAGGGTACTTAGTAAAATATGAATTATTAAAACGACACTGTAAGAAAAAACAAATCTCGATTTATTATGCACATATTATACTCAAACGATCTAAACCTAACCTAAAGATTTTAAAATATAGTTATCTCCAATCTTAACATAATCCTTTTAGGTATTTCTGTTTCGTTTCTCATGCTAATTCACATGCTACATTAACAAAATTAACAAGAAAGTATATCTACAACTAGCTTCTAAATGCAGATGATGTGCAATACAACTTTTTTTACTTTTTATTCATCGAACGAGAAATATCAAAACATTAAAACAGATTAGCGGCAAGATGCGCACAGGTTAGCAGATATTTATAATAATTTCAGTTCGTTCACATTCGCACACAGCCGTATTTAATTACCTGGGTCCACATTGTAATGGTGCTTGTACACTAGGTTGGTCAGTTTATGAGTACTTTGAATTTCACAAAAAAAGTCATCCAGCGTTTTTTAACAAGTTTGCGCTTGTAGTATGTTAGGAAAATCAATTGATTTATTTAAAAAACCAGCTGTAAAGTCCAACGTGTTGAAATATCTGTAAAAGTTTTACTTGTAAAATAAAGATCATTTTATCATTAACACAATATGTCATTTTCCTTTCTAAAGTTAATATGCAACCTAACTTATATTTAGATTTACAGAATACCGTGCATTTTTGTTCTATCTCTTTATATCCTATTAAGGCCCGCGACACCGAGCGTGAGAATTTGTGATTGAACACCCACATATATATTTTACATGCACACAGACGCATCGCGCACTGTCGCATACATACCGTAGCAAGTAATCACCGACTTTCGGTTTTTTGCTTATGTTAAGTATCCATCAACTATTCGCCTTTGTAGAACGTAATTTAATGTGTTAAAACGCACGCAATGTATCTTGCCATAACGTAAAGCCCGTAGGATTCATTCAGTACAGAAAGTCATAATACTTTCTGTATACCAATCGAATGGTCAAAGATTATAAAATAATTTTACACAGTATAAAATAAATTCGCTCGCGTGCATTGTCTGTCAACTCAGATCCTTTTAAATACGCAAGGTATTTAAATACGGTGTTCATCATAATTAAGGTTACCTTTTAAGGAAGATTTATTAATGTTAATTTATTATTTTAAAGGATCACATAAATAAAGCCAATATTGACAAAAGTTTACAAGTTACATAAATTAGGAATAACCTACAGTAATACTTTTTTAATTATACTTTTTTAATATTTCTTTATTAATTTATTTGTGAATAATAATTTCAAAGTAATTTGAAACAATGTAATATTAATCCTTATCTTAATAAATACTGTAGACATTTAAAACAATTTTATTCTACATGAAATATGTAAAATAAAATTGTTTATTATTACACAATATTATTTACATAAATATTTTATAATACGTCAGAGCGTTCATCCAGGTCGCACCCGTAATTGGCCGTAATCTTACACTAGTGACTCTCAGTGTAAGATTTTATGATGTCAATAATGTGTGTTTAACGATACGTGGTCTTATAGGTATTTAAAAAACATTTAAAATTTGACAAATAATACCCTCCTTTAAAACCAATCTATCCATTGCTGCAAACATCATGAAAATCGGTGAAGTAGTTTTTAAGTTACGTTATGTTTTGAGTTTAATAGACAGATTGAAGAGGCAGAGAACTGTGTATTTTGATGTGAAACATCTATAGGCGCACGTATGTGAAACACGCACGTAAAATAGATTTCTGGCCTGGCGATTGGCGACGCGTCGCCACGGCACGCTATACGATGGTATATATATATTTAATTTAAAAAATGTTCGGAAGGTCATTAACCATCTGAGACTCTTAACACCGCCCTTTAAGAAAACACTTATTTTTATAGCGCCATCTATCGACGCGAGCGGAACTACTTATTACATTAAACAGATATAAATACTTAAACAAACTTTTGATGTGAAACATCTATAGGCGCACGTATGTGAAACATGGTATAGACGCACGTAAAATAGATTTCTGGCCTGGCGATTGGCGACGCGTCGCCACAGCACGCTATACGATGGTATATATATACAGTAGTGTGTACGGTGTGGCGCCGCGAAGATGACTATTTATTGAATAAACATATTTGTGGCCTGGCGTTGAGGGCAAGTTGATGAGTTTTTGCTCTGGCGTTCAAAAGGTTAATATGCTTAGCAGTCGGGATTTTCTTTTAATATAATTTAGATACTATGAAATATTACCTATATATTTTGTAGAGTGGGAAGGAGATGATGTTTAAAAATGAAAATCGTTTTTTTTAATATTTATTATTCATCTTCAATTATAACAAGAACATCATCTAGGAATTGTACTTGTGGTACTAAATTTTCTTGGCACCTAGCCCAACTAAGATACCATAATATTGACATAACATGGGCGCAGCAGCCTATAGTCCATTTGCCTACAGCCTTGCCTTGACAGCAGCTCTGTCAAGAACGTCATCTAGGAATTGTACTTGTGGTACTATATTTTCTTGGCACCTAGCCCAACTAAGATACCATAATATTGACATAACATGGGCGCAGCAGCCTATAGTCCATTTGCCTACAGCCTTGCCTTGACAGCAGCTCTGTCCGCAGCCACCCAACAAGTATGGCATATGTGCCTGGTTACGTCTATCTGCAACAAACAATACATGATCATTTCTGTATTTAATTATTAGAACAAAATAGAACTGTATTAGAACAAAAGCATTTATAAAACACAATGTAAACTTGGTGTGTAATTCAACTTACAGCTTTAGGTATAATCCACTCTTGAACAACATTATAAATTCTCAATTTAGGAGGTGAGCCAGTGTGAAGTAAATGGCTGACTTTAGATGTAAGAGAACGTCCACATCGGAGACAAACACTAGAGTGGCTAGGATGTCTATGTTCACTAAGAGGTGAACTTTGAGCCAAATCCCAGCAAGCTTGGCAAACATGGTCACTGCTGTTTACCTGAAAGATCCAAAAGGTTTTCAATAACAGATAACACAATTACTTTTTATATACTGTAACTTGGGCAGAATGTACCCAGCTCACTATTATTTTTATAACAACTTTATTGTACAATACCTACATTCTATGTGAACAAAATGATTTGATTTAATTTACTCTGCCCGATAGTTTCTTAGTTCAATGTAATGTATATCTAAGTGGCTTTTGAATGTTGACCTATCTATACTTATTATCTTAGAATAATTACACATAGAAACTAGGTGAAGGAAAACATACATATATAAAACTTAAGATTGTAAGCCAGTGTGGTAGACGCTGCGGAGCATAGAGCTAATAAACAGGAATTGAGTTAGTACTTACAGATTGTGGTGCAAGCCATTGTCGAATTACACTGCTAGTATAATTTCATCATCCAAAACTCGACGACCCAGTGTATTACAGCGATTAGTCGCTATGTCACAATTTACACAACGATCCATGATGTTAATGAATATCCAATCGATACGCCGTTCGTAGAATCCAAAATAACAAGTCAGTCAAGTTCAACGTTTAAGCGGGCGGGGTTCTCTGTGTCGAACGATACTTCGATACGAAACGAGTGTCGATGTCATGTCACTCATGACGCAGTCAAGTCAGAGTTAGCACAGATACAATAATCGTTTAGTAAACGTGAATAGATTTATTTTAATTACGTTGATATTTAATTAGTTTAAACTCTTAATACTTTAATCCTAATAGATTTAATTATTTTAAATGAATTAATCATCTGGTGAAAGCATTTATGTAAATACTAAAGCACTTTCGTAATCTCTGTTACGTTAATTACGATATAATTGAATCGCTATTCGATTAATTCGTAACCTTAATTTAATTATTGTATTTCTAATTTTAAAGATTGTCAATTGAGGAGATTTATCACATTTTGATATAGAAAAATATAACCTTTTTTTGAGGCATACCTCAAATTATTATATTTGGGCCTAAAACTCCCCATCTCCTTTACTCGCACTATATGTCGCGATGGTACTACCTTAAGCCATCTTTCTCGCTACACTGAGCTCGAATACCTATTGTAGTCAGTGTCTCCATATGTAAATCAAGATTTACCGTGTTGCCAGGGTAAAAATACGGTGTTTCTTGAAAAAAATACGGTGAATATGCAAAAAATGTACCGTGTAAATTACCGTGTAATTTTTCAAAGGAAAATACAATATTATGAACTAATCAAGTCTGAATATTTTGTTATTTTATTATTCTGAATCAGACTCTCCTAGCTCGACAGGGTCTCTTTCATAAATGGATTTATGGATTTATGCATTTTTGAGAACATATCGTCAGTTGGCCTGAAATCCACACAGTTTTTGCATTTCTTATAATTGATTGCTGGGTGAAATGTTTCCCTTTTATTTTCTTTTGTTCGAAGTTTGTTTCTTTTTTTCGTTTTGATTTGATTGACTTGGCTGAAAATGCGCTCGTAAATTTCTTTCTTTCTTATATAGAAATAAGGACGAGAATAGATTGTGTAGTGGAGATAAACTTCTAGATATTAGGGATTCCCCTTGGGATTTTGCAGTGTTGCCAATAGAAAATTTGTTAAATTGATAGACTGAGATTCGCTTTACATAGTAAATAATAATAAAATATTTACAACAACGTTATTTCTAATGGTAATACGGCGATATTGTACGGTATCATACGGTAATGACACGGTAATACACTATTACCTTGACGGTAGATAGAGACCAGATTACGGTGCATCTACGGTAATTACCGTGTATATGGAGACACTGATTGTAGTGTACACAGTGTTGTTTACTACAGTAAACATAACCTATGTTTTACTTGAAGACAAATTATTTTTCTGATAATAAAATGTCTGACCGTGATAATTTAGAGAGTGAAAGTGATCAGCCTTCTGCAAAGAAAGCAAAATCACTCTATGACACACCATCAAGTCATCAGTAAGTTAATTATATTTTTATAATTAAAGTATGCATTTATCTGTGCATTAAGCACGCGTATATTTGGTTTGTTTTGAGCACCAGTAAATGTAAAATCTACTAGCTTGGTAGATTAAAATTCACATAAATTTCATTGCATATAATGTTTTTAAATTAATAATTAATTTTAATTTCATTCTTATAAATAAAATAAAAATATATGATAAAATCTTAAATTATCCTGACTGTTACATATAAACAACCCTTCAGGACTTGTTAAAAAAATCACATAAATTTCATTGCATATAATGTTTTTAAATTAATAATTAATTTTAATTTCATTCTTATTGAAATTCATGCAATATAATCAGACCTTGTAATGTAGTAAGTTTCATTGCATATAATGTTTTTAAATTAATAATTATATTTAATTTCATTCTTATTGAAATTAATGCAATATAATCAGACCTTGTAATGTAGTAAGTTTGTTTAGAGATAATCTTTTAAATTCTTCAGGACTTGTTAAAAAATTCACATAAATTTCATTGCATATAATGTTTTTAAATTAATAATTAATTTTAATTTTATTCTTATTGAAATTAAAACAATAAATCAGACCTTGTAATGTAGTAAGTTTGTCTAGAGATAATCTTTTAAATTCTAGCTGTAAACTTGAAACTGATGGATCTACTCTTCTTCCATGATAAAATCTTAAATTATCCTGACTGTTACCTATAAACAACCCTTCAGGACTTGTTAAAAAATTCACATGAATTTCATTGCATATAATGTTTTTAAATTAATAATTAATTTTAATTTCATTCTTATAAATGAAATAAAAATATATGATAAAATCTTAAATTATCCTGACTGTTACATATAAACAACCCTTCAGGACTTGTTAAAAAATTCACATAAATTTCATTGCATATAATGTTTTTAAATTAATAATTAATTTTAATTTCATTCTTATAAATAAAATAAAAATATGTCAACAACAACCGACTTGACTACATACAACGTCAAAAAAGCGGCCAAATGCGAGTCGGACTCGCCCATGAAGGGTTAAGTAACAGCAAGTAACATCATATAAAAGTTCTTCTAATTCTTTGTAACTTTGATCAACGTTTTGATAATAGTGTATTGGTTGAATGTAAGTTGCGGTTTACGATTTATGAATTATCATAGTGGCATTTATAGTGAATCATTCATTATTGATATTCATAATTTACGATCTTTAATAATATATTGAAGTAACTAGCTAAGATTCTTGAGTTTACTAATATATTGAAGCCAATTTAAATTTTTCTGTACATTTTAATAACATATTTTTTATAAATATTCCAGAACCCAACAATCATCACAGGGGTCACAAAATATAATTATTGAAACTGGACATCACCAAGATCAGTTAAACACAAGACATACTATTAATGTTATGTAAGATTTTGTAAATCCAATAGTACCAGAATATACTAATTTTTATTTAAACTTCTTTTAACACTTATATATTTTTTTAGAGTAAATAATAATAAAAAAGAACGTCAAAAACGATACAGGGAGCAGAACAGACACAAATTGAAGCAACGTGAAGCGGAAAGAAGAGAACGCATACAACATTCACAAAGTATTGCCGGACCATCTACCTCTTCAAAGACGAATAGAATAGAACTGAATAAGGAAGAAATAATTACTGCTCAAAGTTCATCTGGTTCGGAAAAAATACAACCATCATTCATTCAAAGAAATGATCAAGGTAATGAAGTAAATGCTCTCCAAAAAAAAAGAGAACGTCAACAAAGATACAGGGAGCAGAACAGAGATAACTTGAAACAACGTGAAGCGGAAAGAATGAGGCGTCTACAAAATGCAGATGTGATTACAGAATTTCTCCAAAAAAAAAGAGAAAGTCAACAAAGATACAGGGAGCAGAACAGAGATAAATTGAAACAACGTGAAGCGGAAAGAATGAGGCGTCTACAAAATGCAGATGTGATTACAGAATTATCTACTTCTCCAAACATCGAATTAACAGAAATAATTAACGATCCAATAATACACAAATTGAAGCAGCGTGAAGCGGAAAGAAGAGAACGCATACAACATTCACAAAGTATTGCCGGACCATCTACCTCTTCAAAGACGAATAGAATAGAATTGAATAATGAAGAAATAATTACTGCTCAAAGTTCATCTGGTTCGGAAAAAATACAACCATCATCCATTCAAAGAAATGATCAAGGTAATGAACTAAATGCTCTCCAAAAAAATAGAGAACGTCCACAAAGATACAGGGAGCAGAACAGAGATAAATTGAAACAACGTGAAGCGGAAAGAATGAGGCGTCTACAAAATGCAGATGTGATTACAGAATTATCTACTTCTCCAAACATCGAATTAACAGAAATAATTAACGATCCAATAATAGATGAAATAAGTACAAATTCTCGAAATGTATCTGGTTTAGAAGAAATGCAGCATGTAGTAGTTGAAGTATTTCAGCAAATTGGACGAAGTCAATCAAGTGCAAATACTACGGAAATTCCGAATAACTACAGTCAATTTAGATACCATAAATTAGCTCATGAATATTTTAACGATAACTTTAAAAATAATGAATTTGGACATGCTTGCTCAATCTGCGATCGACTTTGGTTTGAAAAAGATTTAAAGAAACCATCTGCATCTGGAAATATTATTAACACAATAACTAACGGGCAAAATGTGGATGCACTCAAAATTTGCTCTACTTGTAAATCAGCATTAGATAAAAATAGTATTCCTAATTTTTCTGTTTATAATGGATTTCACTATCCAAAAATACCACAACATTTACCAAAAATGGATTTCATCACTGAAAGGCTTATTTCTCCTCGAATTCCTTTTATGCAAATAAGAAGATTAAGGCACGTTCAAGGACAATTCGGCATATACGGACAAATTATCAATGTTCCTGTTTCTGTTGATACAATGGTACGATTACTTCCAAGAGATGTCAATGATGAACATTGCATTTATGTACATATTAAAAAAAAAATGATCCATAAAAGTAGTTTTGTTCATGGCCTAATTAGCATCAGGTCAATTAGACAATGGTTGGATTATTTGATTCATACACCTTTATATCTGCATTATAAAATAACAGTTGATGAATCATTTTTTAATCAAGAAACACCACTGATTACACAACATAACATTGACGAATTCAGTGAAAACATCGATATTGAAGAAAGCCTAACTGCTCAACAACAAACTTTGGTATGGAATGAAGAAAAATATTTAAGATTAGCGCCAGGGCAACACAATATCCCACAAAGTTTATTATTCGATGAGCATGCTGAAGAGCTGTCATTTCCGAGTATTTATATGGGACACTTTAGAAAATTTAGGGATACAGTCAAAGCTACACCTTTTATGATGGCATCTAGTGAACTGCGACGTAAAGATCGGCGAGGAGTCAATCCCTATCATTTGTTATATATGGCTGTAAAAATAATGAGACTGCGAGTTCGTGACTGTTTAACGATCGCGTTTAAACATGTTGGTACAGATACCAATATAACTAAGGAACAAGTTCAATCCGAAGAGTATGTTCATAGCTGCATAGAGTCTAATTTAGCTTTTCTACGGTCAATCCCGAATTCAGTTTGGTATTGGTCTGCAAGAAAAAAAGATTTATTCGCAATGATTCGGCAGCTAGGGAAGCCAACTGCATTCATGACACTAAGCGCAAATGAAATAGGGTGGCCGGATTTATTAACATTGTTACATAAATTAGCTGAAGAAAAAGAAGATATGCAAAATTTTATCGCATCGGAACTCAGTTTTGTCCAAAAAAGTTCATTAATTAACAACGATGCTGTAACATGTGCTATTTATTTTAACAAGTTAGTTAATGTAATAATGACAATTTTACAATCAAAGAAGTTCAGTCCTTTTGGTAAGTTTAGAGTTATTAACTACTTTTTGAGGATTGAATTTCAACATAGAGGAAGTCCACATGCGCATATTCTTTTATGGCTGGATAATGCTCCCACAGATATTCTTGGAGAAGAGCAAAAACAAGCAATAGAAATGATTAACAGCTTAGTATCAGTATCAACGTCGGAAGCATCGGGAAACATAAAATTACTTACGCATAAGCATACCTTCACGTGCTACAAAAAAATTGGCTCTAATTATATGCAAAAGTGCCGATTTGAAGCACCATTCATGCCTTGTAAATCTACAATGATTTTAATACCGATGGAAAAAACGAATCCACTTTACAAAGAACACTTGAAAAGATATAATGAAATTAGAATTAACTTAGAAAGTAATGACTATGACAGTATTGATGATTATTATGAAAGTAATAATATTAGATCAGATGAAGAATACAAAGATATACTAAGATCTGGTATTAGTAGACCAAGAATATTCTATAAACGACATCCGTCCGAAAAATGGCACAATACTTTCAATCCATTTGTTTTTAATGTCTTAAAGTCCAATATGGATTTTCAGATAATTACTGAAGAATATTCTTGCGCGGCATATGTCGTTGAATATGTCAATAAAACCAACAGAGGCATTAGCAATTTACAACGCAAAATAATAGAAGTTATGAATGAAAATCCAGAATTCGATATTGTTGAAATAACTCGTAAAATGAGCGTTGACATGCTGAATACTATTGAGATGAGTAGTCAAGAAGCTGCTTGGTATCTTCTAAGGTTACCAATGTCTAAATCGTCAGTAGCGGTTCAGTATATTAACACTTGTTGGCCTATTGAACGACAGAGGATAAGAAAAACACAAAAACAAATTGATGAACTTGATGACGACTCTACTGATATTTGGAAGGAAGATTGGCATGACAAGTATCAAAAACGGCCAGAAGATTTGGAAGGAACTTCTTTAGCCCAATTTGTTTCAAACTATACTAAAAACAGAAAGGGAGAGTACATCAGAAAGAAGCAGCCTCAAGTTATTCGTTATAGAAATTATGACATGACTCAGGATTACAACGAGTACAGAAGAGAAATGGTGACCTTACATATACCATTTAGAAATGAAGACACAGAAATTTTAGCAGATATGAAATTCACAACTATATATGATGAAAACGAAAATGAAATTTTAGAAAAAAAGGAAAGAATTTCAGTCAAATATTGATATTCAAAAGACAATTGATATATGCCGTCAATTATGTCATGAAGGTGAGCTAATAGATGACGAATCAGAAGCTCGAGACATTGCTACAAGATTTCCGGAGCCAAACCCCTTTGAAGAATTGTACAGAAATCCGAATGCTGCAGTTAATGAAGATTTACGTATAGCTACGCTTAAAAACTTGGGAGCAATAGCCAAAAGAAGAGAAAATATCATGAGTAATGATCGTTTTTGCGAACTCATGAGAAGCGCTAATGAAAAACAGAAAGATTTGCTGCTACACGTCATTCATCACAATTTATCTGCAGATAGATCACCTTTACAATTATTTTTTACTGGGCCAGCTGGATGTGGGAAAACCTTTGTAATAAAATTGATAATGGAAGTATATAACAGATTTTCTGATAATGATGGGTTCTGCAATTCATACATTACGTGTGCTTCGACTGGTAAAGCTGCAGTAGCTATTAACGGAACTACTATTCATACTGCATTGAAAATATCAATGTCAAAACTAATTCCGTTGTCAATAGAAACAGCACAACAATATCGATGCTTATTTAAATATGTCAAAGTTTTAATAATTGATGAAATTAGTATGATTGGTGCCGAGCTCTTGAACCAAATAGACGCAAGACTAAAGCAAATAACCGGAAATTTTGATGAAAATTTTGGTGGTCTAGATATAATTTTTATTGGAGATTTGCGACAATTACCTCCAGTCCGTGCAACTCCAATCTATAAGCAGTCTAAACAACGGATGATTGGACCTTTACTTTGGCGAGGATTAAAATTCTACGAATTAACTCAAATAATGCGTCAAGATAACGAAATGTTTGCTTCTATTCTCACAAAAACTGGCAGTGGTATTATTTTAAATAATGATGAATTAGCCGTTATCGAGTCTAGATTTTTTACGAAGGAAGAAGCCTTGCGCCTGTGTCCAAATGGTGTACGATTATTTCATGATAATGCATCAGTTAACGCATATAACGTACTAGCTTTACAAACTGAAAATAAAATAGATTCAATTGCAATGGACATTATTTCTGGTTGTACTAATCATGAGCAAGAAGCAAACATGAGACAAAAATTACACAAGTTGTCAGTGATTGATACTGGAGGTTTGCCATACGAAATCATTTTTGTTATTGGAAAACCTTATATTATTACAACTAACATAGACGTGGTAGACGGTTTAGCTAACGGCGCCGTTGGGAAGCTGGTTCATATAGAACAAAATGATGAAAATCAAGTAACTTGCATTTGGCTCGTTTTTCCAGATAAAAACACTGGTATGATGGCTAGAAGAAAAGCCGCTGCCTTTCTTGCGGAACATAATATCGATAGACGTGCAGTACCTATCGTACGTAGAACTTCAAGTATACCACTCAATAATAATAAAACCATTGTGGGAAAAAGAAATCATTTTCCATTGATATCAGGATGTGCTATGACTATTCATAAGTCTCAAGGAGGTACATATGACGAGGTGGTCTATGAGTATAGTAAAAGTCATTCTATTCCATTACTTTACGTAGCTTTAACACGAGTAACAAGTCCTGAAGGGTTGTTTATATGTAACAGTCAGGATAATTTAAGATTTTATCATGGAAGAAGAGTAGATCCATCAGTTTCAAGTTTACAGCTAGAATTTAAAAGATTATCTCTAAACAAACTTACTACATTACAAGGTCTGATCACTGAATTTATAAACTCCAGAAATAAATTAAGCATTTATACTTTAAACTGCCAAAGTCTCAGAAAACATACTACTGATTTACAAGATTCTATTTGTCAAAGGAGTAACTTTTTATTGCTAACTGAAACATGGCTTCCTGCAGATGAATCAGTTGACTTACCTAATTTTCAGTGTATAGCTAAATTTAAGAGACAAAATGTTAGAGCCGCTGGAGTTGCCATTTATAAAAACAACAATGCTTCACATATTACTACATTCAACATGGATTTAGTAATTCAAAATGCTACAGAAGTTCATGTCTCCCAAACATCTATTGGCGATATGTGTGCTTCACACGTTAAACTAGAAGATGGAATTGAATTGATAATGATTGTTGTGTACATTTCTCCTAATAAAAAAATAAATGACATCATTTTATTTTTACACGAGAAATTATTTCCGTACAGTCACAAAGGTTCAATAACTTTCAAAACCAATAAAGACAAACTACCATTGATTTTAGCTGGGGATTTCAATGTAAATTTTGCAAAAGATGAATCAACGCCATTGATAACGTTTCTCCAAGAAGAATTTCAATTGCAAATTAATAACAATCCAAGAGAACCTACCACCAGATACGGAACAACAATAGATGCTGTATTTATCAGATATCTTGATAATGTTATGTCCAATACTTTTGTAACATACTTCAGTTACCATCGACCAATTGTCACAGTAATACCGTCCTCAGAGGCAACATCGAATATAACTATTACCGAAGTCACTGATTAAACGAATTAAGTAGTCACGATTTGAAATAAATTCGTAAATTTTTGTATTTAATGAAAATAAATGTTTATTCAATAAATAGTCATCGTTATCTTGAAAAAAATCGTAATATTTTTATTTTATCATTATGACATATTTAGTTCCTATTACAATATGTTCTTTTCTTTTCTGCATATTACTTTTACAAAATAATGGCGATGTTTCACATCTGCCAGGCGTCCCGTGACGGCTCACATTTTTTTTTTAATATATTTAATGCAACCGGCTCATTTACGCAATAATTTTACTAAAATAAATGTGAAAGTAACTCTGTCTGTCTGTCTGTCTGTCTGTCTGTTACCTTTTCACGCCTAAAACGCTGAAAGGATTTTGATCAATTTCAGTATAGAGATATATGGGACCTCGAGAAAGGACATGGCTACTTTTTACCGCGAAAATCGACACACTCGCGGGCGGAGCCATGGGCAAAAGCTAGTAAAACATAAATACGTCTAGCGGTTTATACATACGTATAAAAGTGAAATAATAATCCTCCAAGACCAAACCATTGAGTAGTATTACTTTCTATCATCAGCTGAACATCTTGAAAGATACGACTAAAGGTAACACATATATCCCTACTAATCCCTACTAATATTATAAATGCGAAAGTAACTCTGTCTGTCTGTCTGTTACGCTTTCACGCCTAAACCACTGAACCGATTTTGATGAAATTTGGTATGAAGATAGAACTGAACTTGGGAAAGGACACAGGATACTTTTTACCGCGATAACCGCCATACACGCGGGCGGAGCCGCGGGCGAAAGCTAGTAATATTATAAATGCGAAAGTAACTCTGTCTGTCTGTTACGCTTTCACGCCTAAACCACTGAACCGATTTTGATGAAATTTGCTATGAAGATAGAACTGAACTTGGGAAAGAACATAGGCTACTTTTTATCGCGAAAATAAAGGTAGAAGGGTTTGAAATAGGGGACGAAAGTTTGTGTCGAAGTTCCTTATTATCAAACATAAAATCAGGTAAGATTGTTTCATCTACCCTTACCGTGTCGTGCGATATAAACGAATTCCACGTGGGCGAAGCCGCGGGCAGAAAGCTAGTTCATAATAAATAACAATAAATAAATATTTCAAACGAATGACACAGAATATCATCTACCAAATATTCGTGTGATCCGTAAATATTTATTTCGCAGTTTATAATACATAAACATACTTTTTTTTATAAATACATACATATTATACATAGGAAACACCCAAACTCCGAAACAAATGTTTGTAGATCATACAAACATTTGGTCCGACCCGGGAATCGAACCCTAGACCTCTTGGTTAGCAGTTGCATACGCTGACCAACAAGGCAGTATGATATATTACAATAATAAATAAACAACTATTTCGAACATCTTACACACGACATCATCCAGTCCCAAACTAAGCAGAGCTTATATTATTGATTCGACAACTGATATAAATACATAAAAATACTTTTTTTGTTGCTTACCTATAGAATACACCCAGACCCCGAAATAAATATTTGCGGATCACACAAATATTTGGTCCTACACGGGAATCGAACCCGAAACCTCACTTAAGCAAAGTAGTTGCATGCGCTACTACTGCCACCTAGGCAGTCAATAAATAATAAAAGTCAAAAAGTAATAAAAGTCAATAATAATTTTAAAACTCCTGACCGTTAAAAAGTTATATCTTCCACCATCAGCTCATCATTATGAAACGATGGCTACCAGATATTGCGTCTGGAATAGCATTACAAAATAAAAAATATATAATAACTATTTATAGGAGCGTATTATAACGTGCTTATAAAATTTTAGGGTTTCCCTATAAACTAAGACTGAAAACACCCAACACCTAAAAAAAAAATTTTGTGGATCTCACAAACATTTGGTCCGACCCGTGAATCGAACCCGAGACCTCAATCGCATACGCTACCACAGCGCCACCGAAGCAGTCATATAAAATGAATTTTAAAAATCGGTCCACAATTGACAGAGTAATCAATGAATGTACAATAAAAAAAATCATTTAGTTAAACATAAATAATACTCCTTTTTTGAAGTTGGTTAATAATAATTTAAAATATAAAGATTGGTGTGTCTATTCTTAGACCTAACAAATATTATCAAAAGTTACACACAGTCACGTCGTCGTATGTAAACAATCAAATCTGTGTGCGTGACAGTGCGTGTTGAGCTAAAAACGAGCGTGCGCTTGCCTTGAATATTCGGAGAACACTAAATTTTTGGATCGCGTGAACTCTGTTTTATTGCAAATTATTTCTCCATACTAAAATGTATGGAACTTTTGCCGCTAAAAATTAATGATGTTTAAGTTTAAATTATGACTTTCTGGTGAGAATTAATAGAAACCTTAAATGGTTAATCTCCTTTTTATACTTTTTTCTTGCAACTAATAAAATATTTATTTCAAATAAAGCAACTTAATACTAGATAGATTCCAAACAGAAAAGGTCGTTTTCGGTAATTTTGGTCACTGTTGATGATTTTTTTCTCGAAAATAAATAATCGTATTAATAATTTTACTCGGTTTCTCTATAGATTGCTTTATTGAGGAACTGAAATATTTTTTTTACTGTCAAATAATGAATTAATTTGTTTCTCTTGTCATAACCGTAAGTGCTCTTTCGAGCAATTATGGAAACGATCCCCTTAAAAGTAAAATGACCAAAATTCCCTAATAAAATACTGTTTAGATAAAACATACAAATTTTCGAAAGAAAACTGATAACTCATCATAAATAAGTTTAAAAATAAACACACCTAAACACGGAAAAACCTAAAATGACTGCTAACCACGTGACCGCGATAATTTCGCTAGTGTCGCAGATCGTGAGCAGATTACATGCAGTGTATAAGGACCATAAGATGTAAAGCAATACTTGTATGTTGAGTAATGAAGGCTTGGGGAACATGTGTTTCTACGAGGGCTTAAAAACCATTACTGATTTTAATGACGGAGTAATATAATGAACCCAGTAATAAATTTCAATTTTTATATATCAATTATAGAAACTGAACAGCGATAACAAAGTTTCATTGTTATATATATATGAATTACTAGTTCAACTTCATATAATACTAGTTCAACCTCTTCGGATCACGATCAAGAACCGCCAGCCACTCTCAGTCACATCACCGGTTCTCGCTTCGGAGGGCCAACCGGTGGTTCGAGCAACGAGGCTATGACCTGCTCATTGTTATGAGCTGCAAGGAGTGCAACTTCAAGGAGCCCAACACTCCAGGGAGTTTCCTCGCCCCCCGCAAGGGACAACACCAACGTATAATGCTAGTTAACTTTGAGAAAGTTGTCCTGTCATATAAATTATCGAAGAAATCAAATCGCGAGTAAAATGTACCACTACTACCAAATATACAAAAAATCAATGTCAGTTAAATCGGTCGCGTTGTTTCGGAGAAGTGTGACCACAAACAGAGTAACAAAAGAGATATTATTATATTTAGAGGAAAAGTAATATTTTAGATCGAAGTTCTAAACAATACTTCTTATAACAGTTTAATTTATTTCAGGTTTTTGATTCATTTGCATGAATCTTAACTTGTCTGCTGAAATGACTGAATGAATGAGTAGAATCCTTCAGTGGGGTCAAGGTGAAGCCTTATTTGTATTTTAATGTCCTTGAGTGAGTCGAATCTCATTCGGCAATCTCAAGATCTTCGCGACATATCGCTTCGCTAAATTTAATTAATGCTAAAAAGGGAGAATAAGTAAATGACGTCACATTTACGTCATCACTAATATCAGCCTATTGCAGTGCACTGTTACTAGACATAGGCTTCTTTCCATTTAACTGCGTCGTTGGTCTAGTGGTTAGCGTATGCGGCTGCTGATCAAGAGGTCTCAGGTTTGATTCCTGGGTCAGACCAAATGTTTGTGTGATCCACAAATATTTGTTTCGGAGTTTGGGTGTTTTCTATGTATAATATATGTATGTATTTACAAAAAAAAAGTATGTTTATTTATTTATATCAGTTGTCTAGTTACCCATAATACAAGCTCTGCTTAGTTTGGGGACTAGATGGTGTTTTGTGTAAAAATGTCCGAAATATTTATTTTATTTATTTCAAGCCACTAATCGATTTTGTGTCTTCGGCATCCAGATCCTGCCCGTCATGTATGTTTATTTAAATCATATTACAACTAATGTGTCTGCACATGTTTTAGACATTCATTACAATCATTAATATGCGCTGTGTATAGGTATTCAAACCGTAGTTATTCATGAATGACATCATCACCACGTGATGAGGCGTGGTCCA
This sequence comes from Phragmatobia fuliginosa, assembly GCA_932526445.1. Classification (NCBI taxonomy): domain Eukaryota; kingdom Metazoa; phylum Arthropoda; class Insecta; order Lepidoptera; family Erebidae; genus Phragmatobia; species Phragmatobia fuliginosa. The sequence goes on along the minus strand of OW052078.1, from coordinate 13,079,413 downwards.
TCATTATGAAGGTGAATAGCCAAAATATTTAGGTTTTTTGTTCGTTTATTTGAACTAATGGTTTATAAATTTAAGAGGTTTTTTTATTATGCCCTATAAAAAGTAATATAAAGTATTGTAAGTTAAACAGTCGTGAAAGTCTAAAAACATATATTGATTTCTATAAATATCCTGCAATTACAGAAATCAGTAGCAGAAATATTTAATCCCTACTAATATTATAAATGCGAAAGTAACTCTGTCTGTCTGTCTGTTACGTTTTCACGCCTAAACTGCTAAACTGATTTTGATGAAATTTGGTACACAGATGGTCTAGAGTCTGAGGAAGGACAAAGGCTACATTTTACCGCGATAACCGACATATACGCGGGCGGAGCCACGGGCGAAAGCTAGTAATAAATATTTCGAACATCTGACACAACGCCATCTAGTCCCAAAATTAGAATAGATTATAACTATGGATACTATACTAGACAACTGATGTTAGTACATATATACTTTTTTTAATGTAATGTAAAATATTTTACAATGTGTTAAATACAATATTTTTTTTCAACACGGAGACGCAGTGGTCGCATGTTTGGGTGTTGGATAATATAATAATATACGTATTTACAAAAAAAAAGTATAAAAATTTCCATTAACCAATCTAGCTGTAATAGTACAAACTCTGCTTAGTTTGAATCTGGTTAGTTAGTTTAGGGAAAAAATGGAATCAGTATTGACGGAGGTTTTATTTTATCTTCAAATATTTGGACTGGACGACGACATTCAAATAAACATTATTCCAGTTGCATAATCTCTTGAAATTTCGAGGTAAACTTGTCTCTAACTATTGACCTCAAGGTCGGTCTGTGAAGTTAGTGTAGTGTAGTTCTAACTAAACCCTATTAATATTTAATACTAACCTGATATTTTATTTTTAAAAGACAACTCCATTGGCAAACAGACATACAAGAAACGGATACAAAGAACACCCACAGCATAACAATTTGTGGATCACACAAAGGGTTTTCTCGTGTAGGATTTGAACCCACTATACTTGTGTACCAGAGAGCGGCGTGGCGACGGTCAAAATCACTAGGCCAACCGTGCCATATTGCAATTGCTGCTATTATTGGCTATACGAAAAGTCATAGCTGTTATCTCTGCTAGACATAGGCTACTCCTTAGAAAATAGGATTTGGCCTACTATACCACATTGGCCAGTTGGTATTGATTTTGTTTCGAGTTTTCCTTCTCCTTGTTGCGATGCGATGTTACCCTGCGTAGTATGCTCCTTTAGTCGCCTCATACGACACCCATGACTTCATATTCTTAATCCATCACAAAATAGCCAAGTCCTAAGAAATGGCAACATAATCTGACCATAGTCATAGTTTTGACCCACGCATTGCATCATATAAAGTCAGAATTTCGCACTACACAAACCCATAAACATCTATCTGTAGTTCCATAAAAGAATCTAAGTATTTTTTCAAAGTAGATGTTGAAATTCAATCTGCATCAACAGACTGACAGATCTAATGTTTTTAAAAACGCACAGTGCTCTTAATCAATCAATGTTTGCGTTCTAAATGTCATGGCCATTTGCAAACTGGTTTTAAAAAATTAGGTAATCTTAGATTGGTAATAATGACGGTATTATGTAGTCATTGTATGAATTAGTTGCATAGATGGTTTAAGAATGATAAATATAATTTTAGCATACGAGGAACCGAGGCGGGACTAAGAGTTTTTATTTTTTGTTACTTCAAATTAGAATTGCAAAATATTTAAGCGAAGTTGGTAGTTTTTTTTGTTGTGTGTAATGTATATAATGATGATACTAATTATATATTATTGTATAAAATTATTTAAATTACTAAAAGTATGTTGTATCATTATACTAGAGAATATACCGTGATTAGAGAGACTTCTTCCTTAATGTGTAGTGTTTTTATAGTGCAAGTAATCACCGGTTTTCTATGGGTAGAATGAGGTAAGGATTTCAAGAGATCCAGATGGCTGATGTAAGATGTTCAATAACCAATCTATTCTAGACATAGTATAGCACACATAGTGGTTTTAGTAAATACTTAAATTAATATTTCGGACATGTGACACACAACGATATTTAACTATAAGCTAAGCAGAGCTTGTATTATAAGAATACTTATTAACTTTTTTTTGTAAATACATACACATTATTCGTAGAAAACACTCAAACTCCGAAACGAATATTTGTAGGCCATACATTTTTATAAGTATTTGGTCCGAACCAGAATTTGAACCCGAGAACTCAAAGTAAGTGTGACAGGGTAACGACCCAAAAGGTTTTCGCACGGCCATAAATACATAAAAAGCATTTAACCCTAAGGGGTAAACTTGATAATGCATCATTTTTGTTTGTCAAGCTAATTGGATAAGTTATTTACCTACTAAGAAATAATTTATTATTGTCGATCGTAGTGAAATGACACTGTATTCAGTAGTTATGTACCATGTGGTATGTTATCCCTTAGTGGACTTTTACGACACCCACGGATTGAGGTTGGTAAACCCCCACATGTGGTCCATCGACTTGGTGAAGGCTGCAGGAAGCCAATGGATGCAGACAGTATACGACCGGTTGTTGTAGGAAACTTAGGAGAGGCCTATGTCCAGCCGTTTTGGCTAAGATGATAGATCTACTTGGTTATCCCTGGACCACAAGCCCTTCTTGTCATAGAAATACTATAAAAAATTATACTTGTTCGACCCATCAACTGAATGGAGCTATAGATTGAAATATGCTCTAAATTAATGTAAATTAAAACCAAGTATTGTGATACTTTAATCTACTTATTTATATTAATATCTAAGTCATTTTTGATAGAATAACCATTTAAATAAAGTACGTACTAATACTCATATATTAGTATCATTATCTTTGTAGAGGCGTCTATATTTTATAAATGTCATCACAATGAACGTCATCTCCGAATACCGTGGGTGGGACAACTTTTAACTAAGGAATTTGAAGAACTATGTCACAACAGTACATGTAAGATATTGTGAACAGATTTAGTACAATAATATGGAAAAAATACATGCTATTATATGATGTTATAGTTGTAATAATCGATATACAACCATATTAAGATTAATAAGTGGAGAATGGTGAGATATAATAAGAGAGGAGATGGTTATTAGGTCATTGCCCCTTTGTCCTTTTTTATGTTTGCATGTATTTACTATGTGACTTAAAAAGTTATTTTGAGTATTTTTTATTGTACTCCTCAGAAGGAGCAGGTAATTATTTTTGAGAATAAATTATACATTGTATTATGCGAATCGCAAATATATAATAAATGACATATATATTTATTGAATTGATTTTTTTTTATAAATACAAACACTTGGTCCGACCCAGGATTAGAACCCGAGACTATATATAAATATATTTATTACCTATTTATTAATTTATAAAAATCGTAAATTGAGTATTCATAAGTATCATGTTTTTTATCGTAAAGAAATTGTAGCATTTTAACAGCTTTTTTTCGCTTTGACATTGTGAATTGGATTTCACCATGATTATATTCTACTATTTAACTTGGTATCTTTTAAAATTTAATATTGTTATGCGACAACTACATACTTAGTTTCACGAATACAAATATTTTTCTCAATTCGATCATCTGTAGTTTACTTATCATTATATCAATAACCTTACAATAAATTAAACTTCGCTACTCCAAGCAAATAAAATCACTACCTAAGAACACTAAAGTAACATACTTAAATCCAGTTAACTATAATGACTTCTGAAAGTACGGTCCACAAAAAAAATTACATAAATAAATCTATTTTGTGAACCAAGGTAAAACGTAAATAAGGCAAAGTGGATTAATCAAATGATTTTATTTAAATAATCCTCTTGACGATTTCATGTTTTTGTTCGAGAAGACCGTTTCATGAATTCGGATATTTATATTCGATCACATTATCAGAACAACAGATATTGCAATGTTTTAGAAACATTTGTCAAATTTCGATGTTCAATAACTCGACATAACCCGTCGCAAAGTATAATGCAAGCACTTACCTTGGACTGCCACGGGTGTTCGTTGAGCTTCCACCTTCGCTTGTTCAGGAGTCGACAATTCAGGGGTTTTCGATCTTGTGTACGTCACACGCGAGGGGAAATGAAAGAAGATTCGATATTTCAACTGATATCGACCGATCTAAGTCGTGCGCGCGTCGGAGGTTTTTTTTTCACAACCGTCAGTGGCTCCATGTTTTTCACGAGTCAGTGTTGCCATTGCAACCATTTAAGGCTGCCCCTTGCGACGATTAATACCAGCATTGAAAATCGAAACACTGAATCATGAATTACGATATTTACACTTTACGGTAACGGAACAACTACTCTGTCAGATAAAGCATGAATAGAAACCAAGAGTGTTGGTCACCATTGTCAAGAAACATGTAGACAATACAGTTACCCCACTAAATTTTGTCACTTACAACTACGTTTATTTAAAAAATATCGCTACCCGGGATCACTAGAAAATGTTGTTCTTAAAATCCAGTTAACATTATATAGCCCTAATTTTTCATCAGTAATTTGCCTAAAAGTCTATCATCCTAAATCAATTATAAATAACCTCTACACATTTTTAGACAAAAGAAAATGTCTGTCAGATATAAAATCAATAAACGTATTCAATATCGTTTTTAAAAGAGATTTATTACTTTGCTGTGTATTAAAAAACACTATTAGCGGAACCCTCAAAGCCTTTGTTCATCTTTGAAATTTATTAGGGGTAACAACCACACAATAGTTCCTAATCCACCCCTGAATAAATACTTTTTTTTGGATTTAATAACGGTTTTTAAAAGTCTCAAATTTCAATTAAACAGATAAAGCTTATAACTACAATGCATTGACATGATAAACGAAGGTACCCTTACTTTAGGAACATAATATAGGTCCATTTTTTATGATTAATGGGGATAGAAGAGCAGATAGATCACCTGGTGGCAAGTGGTTACCGCCACATGTGAATATCCATATGTGCGAGATCAACAACAACATAGTGTGATTGAAGTTGTCAGTTAAAATTATTTGTTATCTTTTTGTTTTCTAGATGGAACCATTAGATCACGCACACGTGATAGAGTATAAAGACGAAAGTCTTCAACCAGTGCGTCCTACCCGTCATGACATACGGAGCCGAAACGTGGACACTCACGGCACGGCTGGTCCACAAATTCAAAGTCACGCAGCGTGCTATGGAGAGGGCTATGCTCGGAGTTTCTCTCAGAGATCGTATTAGAAACGAGGTAATCCGGCAGAAAACTAAAGTGATCGACATAGCCCACAGGATTAGCAAGCTGAAGTGGCAATGAGCTGGCCATATTAGCCGCAGGACCGACAACCGTTGGGGTAAACGTGTTCTTGAGTGGAGACCGCATCTCGGCAAACGTAGTGTAGGACGTCCTCAGGCCAGGAGGAGTGATGATTTGCGCAAGACGTCTGGCAGGAGCTGGATGCGAGTCGCCGAGGATCGAACTAAGTGGCGTGCAATTGGAGAGGCCTATGTCCAGCAGTGGACTGCGATAGGCTGATGATGATGATGATGATGATGATAGAGTATAAGGCATTTAAATTTTGCATGACAGAACAAGACTAGTGTTTATGCGTCTGCCTATTAAACCATGGAATCCTTCCTACGAACCCGGAGAACATGCACAATGTGGTTTGATTGCATCCCTACTAGTATCACACAGCCAGTCCAGCGATACTGCACTTGAAATCAACCACCATTCATGGAATTTAATGGAACGTGGTGGTAAATGCTTTTCTATAGGAGGATAAGTAAAATAGGTGAACTTATCCTCCTTCAGAAAACACATCCATTTTACAAAAGAACCAAGAACCAATTTAACTGACCAGCGTGGTATACTAGACAGAAAAATACATTATAAGGAGATACCCATGTCCTGCAGTGGACTGTTAAATATTGTTTCTGATGATGAATCAAGAACGTAATCAATTGATATGCGATCATAATCACATCTTTTCATCTGATATACAGAATAAATCTTTATTATATAATATTTCAATGTTTATACTCATGGCTGATATTATGGGTAGAATTACAAAAGAACTCTGCCAATTATTTTTAATTACATCTAACAACCCAAGTACCGGTGAGATTATTATTTATCAATACTGCATAAAAATTGCGGAGTATGGGTGAAGAATAATGATAATAAAGAACAGAACGCAGCAAAAATAGATTTCGTGAGAAATAAGATGAGTAATTGACACTGATACCCACTCCATCGCAATGGCCTAATTAATGTACTTAATTCGTTTGAGTCCACTATGAATGCTTCGTTGTTAGGTCAGTTTTTAGACGTCCATTGCTACTTGTAAACGTCTTCTATAAAACTAAATCTCGTTTTTAGCAGGCGTTGGATAGAGCAGATTAAATACTAATATTTGGTTTGGAACTTGTTGAGACTTTGGATAGAGGTTTTTATAGAGAATATAAACGATTTTTTTCATATATGTATTTTGTGCCCAGCTTCAAACATTCGACCTTGTCCTTGCTTGAGCAGTGAAAGTACAATAACGTTAAGCATGCCGATAGGCAGATGTTGTCAGAAATCAGGATGATATGACTATTCTCATCGCAAATACACACGGTATTTCGGGGAGCATAATCGTTTACTTTTAATAGAGAGAATTCATAAGCCCGTATTTTTTGTTGAATCCCCATGGTCTATGATGACAATAGATAAAATACTCTATCATTTTATAATTTTATCGCCTAAAGAACATTTAATCTTAAAAACTTTAAAGTCGCGTTATGTATTACTATATTAAAGTTATTTTTTTCTTGGTCATAATATACCCGTTCGTTTTTGTATTATCTTTTTATTAAAACAATATAATTAACTGTTGAATCGTCTCTGTAATGAAGTGTTTAACTTAAAGGCTATACCAACAGGCGGTCGCAAGAATCCCGCTTGCCTTGGCTATTTCCTACTTGTCCGCTACTGCGAGATCGCCTCTCTACCAATGTATTCAACGATAAATCACAAATATTGACACACGCAGCAAGACAGTAATATCATGAACTTGAAATAGTCTGACGAATAATGACGTAATGCGGGTTAATAAACGTTAACTTTTATGATTTCTTAGAAGTTAGAATTCGTCAATCAAAATTAAACTTGAATTTCAGACGTTTGCAGAGTATTTAGTAATCAATTACGAATATATACAACTTGAAGAATTCAAATCTAGATTATTACGGGAGAGGTCTCATAATTGTTTGTGAGACAACTCGATGAAATATATATTGATTTAAGATTTCATGGTACAGGGTTATTGGAATTGTGCAGAGGAATTTTACTATAGCTACACTTTTTACTCGTCTTATAAAGAAATATGCGTGGAGGTACCTATATCAATAATTATTTACAGCTGTTTAATACATATGAAGGTTGTTGTAAGAAGTTTATGTTCAGACATGATTATAATCGTGTATTTTAGTGTTGTTATTTTTAAATAGTAAAATTTGTTTATGTCACTTCTTGATAGCATGTGTATTTAATTAAATAATTGTCAATGTGAAATGTATAAATGTCAATGTTCTAACATTATTATCCACTAGTAAAGTAAACACCTGCGTAAATTTTTAATTAATTAATTACCTACATCTAATATAATTTCTATAATTAATTGAACTATAAATAAGGTTTCCATTTATTCAAAATGTCCATATCTAGCGTAATCATATAATTTTATTCAAATTCAGTATTCTAGTAGACTCAAACTTGCAATAGACACACAAAACACATTCAAATTTAGACCTTCCACGTTATAAAATTGAGTTAAAAATAAAAATAATTACATGTCTGTTCATAAAATTTATCTTATATTTCAAAAATAGCTAGTATTTATCAATACTAATTATATCCCATTAATACTGATTAGATACATAAATATAAACTGATACGATCGTCAATTATTCAAATCGATAATTACTATCATAATATTTAATCGTTCGTTTTATCGCAAATTCCTAACGAATAATATAAAATAAATAAACAGTTCCAATATTCGATAACATGTTCAACTCTCTAAAAGGTCCTTTCCGGAATCGGAAGTATCGATAACGAAGTAACGTTCTATTAGCAGCACTATGTTAAATATTGAGTAAACAGATTTGGATATACTAAAATCACAAATTGTGTTTTTTGATTTATATAATAAAGGCTCCTTCCTGTCCGTATGGTGACGGATTAGAGAATACGGAGTATCCTATTCATCCCGTGGATGTTCGTAAAAGCCGAGCAAAGGGAGCAAACTACAGGACAACAATACTGCCAAAAGAAGGAAAACTTAAAACAAATCCTTTCCACCACATCTAGCTAGCGTGATATAGTGTGTCAAGAAGAAAGTCTTTCAGAGGAAAGTAAAGGCTATTGATGAATATAAAAATTTGAAATGTAGATCTGTATGCCTTTCCCTGACATTAATTTGATTTCATTATTAATTTTTGTCTCATACTTATAATCGGTATCATAGAAATAATTTGTCTGAACTTTCCAGACACTTTGGAAAAGATGTAATATGTAAATGCATAGACAAATTCGCGAGAGCTTCCTACTCATTATGCAATCCAATAAAAAAATTGTCATTTTAGATCTAATTTCTGGTGTATATCTTTATTGACCAATAATCGCATAAATATATATATATTCAATCGAATGAACTATTAGAGCCAAAATTTAGATGTGTGTGTTTTTATCATATTATTATATATATAAGAATAAATATAACTGAGAATGATAGTTCATAAAGTTTTATAATTGTAATCAATAAACGTTTTAGAGTAATATTTAATCATTTAGGTGCCTTATCGAAAGTTACAATATTCATAATACATCTACATCAAAACGGTTTTCCCCAACTGCACAAAAAAGGATTGTAGATGGTTCACATTATCAAACGTTTTTCTTATAGGTAGTTTAAATCGCTGCTATTGCTTTAATACTGAGCATGATTATCTTTTAGAAATACCAAAATGATTTGTTTGAGTTTCTGGATTACCAGAAACTCATACAAATTATAGTTTATTCATGTAGTTTATTATATTCATATTTAAGCATAATAATATAGTTTATTCGATAAAAAAAACGAAATATACGAACGCAATTTCGATCCTGTTAACCTACTTACTAGTAACAGTATTATAAATACGAAAGTTTGTAAGGATATATCTTTAGATATCTGTTTTTTTTTGTTTTTTTTTAATATTTAATCCTTCCAAAGCGACTCTACTCTACCTGATGGAAAACACGAGAAATCAAATCACTATCCTCATTGTGAGGGTAAACAATACAGCATAGTGACCCATACCATAGCGGCCTGGTAGATGTTTCTACATCATTCTCCCGGCCTCTGGAAGCTGTTACTTTATTTAAAAGTACTGAATTATGATGTAACTTTAACTTTTATAAAAACACATAGGGCACTATTACCCGATAGCCAAGATACATACTGAGACTGAGCTGACTGAGCCGTGAGCAAAAGCTAGTTTGACATAAAACAACCTGACATGTCAGGAATTCAAACGAATAATAAAATAACCAAAAAATACAGTACCTTGGAGGATTTAGTCCCTTTTTTTTTAATTTTCTCAAGTGCCTGCGTAACAAGCAACTGTGTCTTCAGCATATTCATTATGTAATGGATATTTTTAATTCCATTAAATACAAACTTACAATCTTACTTTTTATTGTTCACAAAAACAGTAAGAACATATAAAAACACTTTGTATTAGAACAAAACTCCTTATTATGCAACTGGCCTAGGGGTCAAGAAATAACAATTTTTTTTTTTGATGTTTTTTTATCCTACATTTTTGTATTAGTTGAAGGCCGTATGTAGAGAAAATAAATTAAATTCTACATCTGACTTCAATGTTGTAGAGCTCTATATTGACTTATTCAGATTCAGACAGCTTAATCTATTTAAGTTAGCAGCTAAATGTAAGTCGTTAGGTACAGAGTTTTAGACGATAGAGTATTAACTCTACCGTCTGAGACAAAACTGATTAAAGTTTTGTCTCAAATATACTAGAGTTTAATCCGTCTAAATTTTGGAAGGTCGCTTACCTACTTCGGCATTTAAAATATTCATACGATTCATACAATATTTTATTTATGTTTCTTTACATTACCAAACCTGTATAATATAATGACGACGAGGTCAAATAGCGTCACAGTCAGTACTTTTTAAAACATTACATTAAAAAATTACTTTGCTTTATAGAGCATAACAGCTGATTTTATCCCGCAGAAAACAACAGTCAAATAAGCAAAATCCAACTAAAACACGATGGTAAAACATGAATACAAAATGTACCATTTTAAACAACATCTTAACACGCAAAGCAGACATACCGTTTTGCCACGATAGCGCAAACAAATCGTCGCCGTGTAGCCATTGTAATTCACTTATTATAGTCGACATATCAGCTGCATTCGACATTAAAACATGACAGCATAACTCCACTACACACACAAGTAATCACATCACTATTACACAAAAACCCGCGAAGTTGATCCAATCCATCCAGAACACCATTAAAAAAGAACTCACTTAAAAAATAGTAGAAAATGTTTACAAAAACTTTCGCTGATGCTAAATATCACTGATATCGTGTTACAATTGATATTACGAAACGTCAGCTTGACAGATCGTATGGGGTTAACGAACGGTGTGCGCAGACGCAGCGTACGTGCGTCGCGCGCGATCGAAGTCAACCGACTGGCCCGACTAGTCTTGTTGTAAACAGACCGCCACTATATCGATAACCGAATATCGACATACAACATCACTAGTTTACGAATTGCTGCACGTGAACAAGGCCGGCAATTTTTACGAGTTTCACGGCTTAATTGTAAGGTTAGTGTAAGTTCTGTATTTTATTGACGGACCGTTTATTATGACCGGTTGGCCTCTTTATAAGATTAATATTCAAATCGTCAAAATAAATCTTTGTTTAAGGAGCAACAAGTTCATTCATGAGTCACTTTTTTTTCGATTCTGACACCACCTGATAAGTTGACACCTGATTAGTTCTTGAAATAGGGAGAAATACAATTTTGTTAGTATCCCTCAATTCAGTGTTTTGCTTGCGAACAACCAACATTACAACAAAAAGGTACCTAGCACTACTTGCAAAGAATGTACTGCGCAACTTATGGAAGAATATCAAGTTAAAACTAAGGTTTAACCACACATTTGATTATAAGTATACGTTTAAAACTACCGTTAGTAGAATAGTATTTAATATTTTTTTCAAAGAATTGTACTAAACATTACGAACATTCAAGTACGACTGAGGATGGTGACCCCTAATCTAGGTATCTACTCATGCTTTCTATCAGACAGAGTAGGAGTCGAGCCTAAAAATAAATAAAAGTACCCCTCTAGCAATCAATTAGTCCACATCCATAATCACAATACATTATTAGCTTTTTCGTTCACATGTTCTTAAACATAAGCAATTGCAAGTCCATATCGGCCTGTCTTACGTAATTTTAAATTTAATCCAGTTTCAACCTCATCCTCAAGTTTTTATCTAATAGTGTTAAAAGATTAAAAGTAATCAATGAGAATGATCTCTTAATAAGAGATTAAGATAAAGATATAGGATGAGGGCTTAATTATACTGTACCTACACGGTAGTGTCCTTCGTTTGATCCCATTTTATAGGCCATATGGGATAAAGGTCTTAATTGTTAGAACACCCACCAAGCTCCCTTATTTATCCGTAATCGTAACGGAAATGTTGAGTAATAGACAATTGCGTGATTTTTATCTAGTAAATAAAAATATTTCTGACATTTTTTTTCGGACATCTTACAACAACGTCATCTAGTCCCAAAGTAAGCAGAGCTTGTATTATGAGTACTAAACAGCTATTATAAATACATAAACATACTTTTTTTTTGTAAATACATACATATTATACTACTTTTTTTTTTGTAAATACATACATATTATACATAGAAAACATACCCAGACACCTAAACAAATATTTGTGGATCACACAAATATTTGGTCTGACCAGGGAATCGAACCCGAGACCTCTTGATTCTCGAGAGAGACACCAATATTGATCGATCTATCAATAGATATCATCTAAATATGATACTAAAATTCATTTTTAAAGTAAAAACATGAGCTGGTGGATTAAAACGGGTTTTACCCACCCGGGAAAGAATTCGATCCATCCCGAATAACGATTCCGACATTTAAATAATTCATGAAAAAGAAAAATATTATAAAAAAAAAAAATCTCAAATGTTGTGTATGAAACCGAATATAGAGCAAAACTATGACTAAAAACGATTGTTGTGATGAAGTTGCGGAAAACTATTAGTACATAAACATACTGATCTTGATGTTTCATTATGTGTCAATTATGTGTGTGAATAAAAATTACAGCAGGACATATTTTAACTTGTATCTAAAAGAAGAAGACTCTTTGATTCTTCTAATGCTTTTGCTATTTACCAAGCAGAGTAGACTCACTTTGACAGTCCCTATCTTAAAATAAAGTACCTAATATTATCAGCATTAACATAGAAGAAGAAGTGGACAAGAGTAGAAAATAAAATATAATACAACATGAAAAGCTTACACTAAAATATTACTGACGCGGACTGACACCTTATCTCTCAACACACATTAAACAATAAAACGGAGACGACAATCTAAATATAAATATCGCTATCTCTATTTATTAACTTACAGATAAATGAGACAGCGTCATCTCGAAATTAGGATGCGCGGGAGCAGGTTTTCGTCACATGGAATTAAATGATAAGAGATAATTAAATGAGGCAATTGTTTTGTAGTTACAAATTACTTTGAACATGTGATATCGTAAGGTTGTTGAAAATAAAATATTATTGTGCTCATATTGGGTTTATAGCGAGATTGTGGGTTCTCATCTCGCGTGAATAATTTTATCTTTATATTACTTTTTTTATACATTTTATTTTATGATGATGACGAGTACAAAAACCCTATATACTACCTACTAAAAAGTTATATATACTTGTATAGAAGAGAATCTTTAAATATTTTAATCAGTAACTTCTTATATTCAGCTTAGTAGTATAAGAAAAGTACATAAATGTGACCTAACTGCCTCAGTTCGCTTCTCGGGTCGGACTGAGTGCTTGATCTGCAAATACTTCGCAAGTTTGTTTTCTAGATACAAATAATGAAGAATTCCTACAAGCTCTGCTTAGTTTGAAGCTACATGGAGTTGATTCAGATGTCAGAAATTTATTTCTACAAGAATGATTGTTGATGAATTTCACATTTGAAGAAGACATATGTAGGTCAATATAAAAAATGTAAACACACTATGTTTTGAATTCCAATACACGCTCATTAACCTAATTTAAGATATAATAATAATAAATATTCCGGATATTCCGGACATCTTACACACAACGTCATCTAGTCCCAAACTAAGCAGAGCTTGTATTATGGGTAAATAACCAAATACAATTGTTTGGTTTGTAAATACATACATATTATGCATAGAGAAACACCCAGACTCCGAAACAAATATTTGTGGATCACAGAAATATTTGGTCTGACCTGGGAATCGAACCCGAGACCTCTGATCAGCAGCCGCATACGCTAACCACTAGACCAACAAGATTATGTTTTGTCCATAACTAAATATTAGATATTTAAAGAATATATAATGTGTTCAAAAACGTTAAAGACATAAGCGTATGTTACACAGTCCGCTAAACGCTATACGAAGAAGCTAGTGTGCAATAAAACTACACTAACATTACCCGCGCTATCCCCACTGTTATAGTTCTTTTTATCCTTGCTTCTATTATTAAAGAATGCCGCAAGCCTCTGTAATAACCGGCGTGAAGAGATACATTATAATAGTCTCGTAACAACCAATTATTTTGCACGGAAGTGTATAATTGGTGTGGTAGCCGGAATAGACGTTGGTACTGAAAAGGCGTAAGTACACAATAGTAAGATATTATTAATAGAACCGTATATAAAGCCATTCGCTATGCATTGAAGGTTAACTTTAAAATTGTTATATTTCGTGTGTAGTATCTTATGTAAGAATGTAAATTGATTAATTTTAAAAAGCACCATATTCAGATCTATATCACATAGATCTGAAAATTTATAGCACACCCACGTAACTGTTTAAGAGCAACAATTCTCTCATACATTATTTTTACGAATGTTCGCCATTTAACGCACACACTGGATACTCTCAAAAGAAAAATAATCGCCTGCTTTTGAAACATATTTCATTGAAACTCCGCTGCTAGCATGATGCCTATATCTTAGTTCGATATCTAATACTGAAATATTTTTTCAAATCGGACTTCCAAAGTTAGTCGCGTCCAAACAAACAAACAAAAAAAAATGTTGTAAAAATCTAAACAAACACGCTTTTTAACTAAAAAGTAGAAAATAATTTTAATGAAATAAAGCGTGGGACGACGTTATTGAAAAATTTTCAGAAAGCATCCCACGCTTTGTTACATTAAAATTAGTTTCTACTTTTTAGTATAAAAGCGTCTTTGTTTAGTTTTTTTAAAACTATATCTTTTTTCTAGACTAAAAAATACTAATTTGTTCAAACTTTTTTTTTGTTTCTTTTTTCAAATTAGTGTTTTGTCATCGGTCCTCGATAAATCTACAAAGTTTGAACGAAATCTGGTCGTTTAAAGTGGGTCAAAATCGCACCCAAAGGAGTCTGTTACAAACAAACATACATACAGGTGAAGCTAATATAAAGCGTGTAAAAACTATACAGCTTATAATATTAGTATAGATATAGATTTTAGGTCACAGAAAATAATGGTTTACGTTATGTTATTCATCACCACCTGGATGTCTACTGCCAACAATTAATAAGTGGGTTAAATAAATACAATAGACAAATGTTTGCGCTATTTTTGACAAAGAAAGCTCAGACACCAATTGGTAGATATTTGCATTGCCTGTGACGTCTCTCGGGAACTTTATCCATGTTCCACTTTCTAGAACAGTTTGGAAACTCTGTTGACCATCTGAAATATAACAATATGTTTGTTTAGCATTTGCCTCATAGTTCCAACGGTAATCGTATGCGACTGTCAATCAAGTCTTGGGTTCCAACCAGGGTCGATTCAAAATGTGATTTTGGAATTTTGGCCTGAAAGCAGCAGCTGAATCCAAGAGTGTTGGTCACTGTCCTGATTGCCAATGCGGTTAATGCAACACGGTGACCACACTATGGTGGCCTAGTCAGATGCTTCACGCCCCGCTTGAAGGACCCCCACGAGCTAGCAGGGAGTTCCAGGTCCGAACCGCTTAGCTAGCCCCAAATAATGTTGTTTGTTAACAAAAGAAATTGTTTAGAAGTAGGGTAATATTCTTCATTCACTTATAATTGTGATTCTTTTTATTTCCCATCCATTCCTAAAGTTCGTCTAACCCTGAACCTTACTGTTAAAATTCACAATTTAATCACATTCACATATGTCAGTATCATTTAAATTATTCGTGAACGGTGAAGTCGTCCGCAATTTCATAGCGGTTTTGCTGTTATGGTTGGTAATTTTAATGGCCCTGACTATCTGTTAATCAGTGTGATAAGCATAAAAACATGAGAGATGGTAAAACTAGAAGCATGCTCGCCTTGCGTAACGTATTAGCTGAAGGTATTTGCAATTTTTTTCATACAAAATTTAGACAAAAATTCGACATAGCAACAAAAACTGAAATATCAAGAAAAACAATTCTGTTTAATTTGAACGTTCTATTTTGATATTAAATAACTTCGAAGAAGTAGGATACTAAACTGATGCACAATCTTGTTTCAAGTGATGTTAAGCTCTAGCTCTATGGATTGTTAGTACGTTGATTGACGGTTGGGAAATGACTAGACTATGCATCGTGCTCTAGAAGCATACAACTTGTATTGTCAATATAAATTACCTGCAAATGAGTATAAATATGTCTTCTCCCCATTTTGTAGTAGCTTTTGTTGTTTATAACCTCTAATTTTCGTTAACTTTGAATTGCCTGTGTTTGTTATTAAATCCTTACATGAAAATAAACTAGAATTAAGTATGTAGCTTCTTAAAAACATTCGATTTCCAAAAAGTAGTGACAGCTAATAACTAAATAAAATAAATAAATATTTCGGACATCTTACACACAACATCATCTAGTCCCAAACTAAGCAGAGCTTGTATTATGGATACTAGACAACTGATATAAATACATAAACATATCTACTTTTTTTGTAAATACATATTTATTATACATAGAAAACAGCCAGACTCCGAAACAAATATGTGTGAATCACAGAAATATTTGGTCCGACCCGAAATGGAACCCGAGACCTCTTGATCAGCAGCTGCATAAGTTTACCATTAGACCAACAAGGTAGTCAAAAGATGAAGTCTTTTTGTAGATTCATTAAACTGTTATTGTTACTACAATATTCTTATCTATCATATTTTCTTATGAGTACAAACCACTATGTTTACAATATATAATATATTGGTACTATGACATCATTGAATAATGTCGATAATTTGCATATAACTCCCAAATTATTTTTCTCATCAGTTTCTAAAAATATTTAAATATGAACACTTTTGGTATGTCACAATCAGTAATTGATTTTAGTAACTTTAAACGTGTGGGAGTAAATTTAACAAAATAAAAACTGTTGAATAAAATTTGAGCAGTTTCTTGGATGAATACGAACGAGGCGTTGAAAACAATTGGCTATATTTACATAATGAAGTTTCTATTGTGAGCAAAGTTACATAAATGATCCATTGTTTTGTTAAAACTATTCACAATTTTACACAGAGACGCGTTAATTTTTAACTTTCTAACGTAATTATGTAGTTCACGGCTCAAATTTATTGTCATGCCGGTTTTATTTTGACGCGTTTTCACTCGTACGCATGTTTTGAAGTGCTGTTAGGGAATGTTGGGAAATTTGTGTTTGTATTAAATGTAACTAACCTTGTTTTACATATAATAAAAAGAGAAATGGATATAAGTGTAGTTTAGTTTCATTAACTTAATCGATTATGTGTTATTTTGTTTCTCTGATCGTAATGCCTTTCATCTGAGTGTTGTCGTGTTTATTATGGAAAAATATATTTGACAACATTAAAGTACGCTAATTATAACTCTAATTACGACAGTGCAAGCGTTATGTACTTCAAGATTACGAGTAGAGAGTGAAGTATGAGATGATTCAATTACCCATAGAAATAATATGGTGAAAATGCCTGGTCTCGGGTTCAATTTACCGGTCGGACAAATGCTTGAGTGTTCCGAGAAAATTTGTTTCAGAGTCTGTGTGTTTTCTATATATAAAATGTATGTATTTAGAAAAAAAAACTTTTATGTATATAAATCAGTTGTCTAGTACCCATAATACAAGCTTTGTTACAATATTAGTTAGTCCGAAATATTTATTTATTTATTATCTCCCTGCAACTTCGTGCAATGATTCATTTGTTGATACACGTTTAAAATAAAACTTTATCTCGTGTAATACCCATAACTAATTAATGCAGTTTGTGTATTTTTTTGTTTTTATTCAAGTGATAGAGATCAAAATGTAAACATCAAGATATGCGGATCAAGTTTACGTTACACCTCAGTATTACAAGCGTACAGCGCGTGGATCGCCTTACAAAACTTAACATAATTTACCCGTCGTCTCTGATCTTAAAGTCGATTGGTATCAGCTACAAGCGAAGGGCTAAGCATTTTAGATAAATACAATAAATGACATGGCGATTACTAATTAAGAGTTCTTCTTCTTCTTTTGGTGAAATGGCAACCAGCGGAATATCAGCTATTTCTGCCAATGTTAAGTAGTTAAAGTCTTCATTAATTAAGTATTCAAGTCTTCGTCGTATTGAATTTAATGATAAAAAATGTGGATGAGATGAAATGGGGACCGTCTACCGAAAAAACGAAAAACGATCTCCAACTTAGAGTTTTCTAAAAGCCGAATATTTTTAACGTTACAATTATATCAGTTGTGACGTTCTGTCACTTTCTTTATTTAATGGAGTTATGAAAACTGAGAAGCACGTGTGGCAAAACTTTATTTTAATAATTACGTTTTTTATCTTGATAATTCACAATTTCCTACAGATAACCTTGAACAGCAGGTCTACCGTGTAAGAAGCTTGTCATGACTAACATTCAAAATAACTTTCTAAACAGTTATTTATTATTGAAGTATTCTAAATAATCTAAAAATAGGACAAAACAATGTTAAACAATGCCCCTATATGCTTATTTCTTGAACCGTATACTAAAACGCCAACTCTCGTACGTTTCAGCAGTTCTTTTGTAAGTTATTTAAGTTGATTGCCAAGTTGTTTGTTCACCGTGTTCATATTAGCGTCAAGTGGGTGTCCACCCTTTGTCAACGGGATAAAAATAGAAATTCTGTTTTTGCAGGCGACGAGTTTAAAATAGAATTTAAAATGTTAGTACGCAGGTTTAATTTATAAGTGTTGATATTTTCTGTTGACGCTGACTAATTTAAATTTGACGCAAAAAAGCGTTGATATTCTTTTTTTTTTAAGACTTTATATTTGAAACTGACTACAAGACACTCAGCACTTAATAAATTAAAAGATCTTAGCTAATATAGAACTTTGCAAAAGGCCGAATCAATACACCCTCGTAAATTTGTATGTAAATCATTCATTTTTTGCACTAGACTCTTGTTTCTTAACCTATCAGATAGATAGTTTACTATTGTTATATTTTGAGTAAAGTAAAATAAATTCCTCATTTTGGTAAATAATCTAGTAATCTGGAAGAAGAAAAATTAGATATGAACGGTTGTATGAAAGTTCATATTTAGTTAACGGCAGAAATTACTACCTCGAAGTCATGGGCAATAGTAAGTTCACACTTCACCATATAAGTAGACACTACCATATCTAAGGCATCAGTTCTCAATTCGTCCTGTAACCCTTTTATTATAGACAATACCAAAATAGTGACAAAACATACAAACGGTATATCCAAACATAGAAGGACGATGTACATCAATAATCAGCTCGGAGCAATGGATCCCGTTGAATGACATATCCCGGAACCGAATGTTGATCCGTTAGTGAACCACGTGTTTAGAAAGTTTTTAAAGTATTTTGAATGTATTCTAAACAAAAAAATAGAAGAAAAATAATCACCGATTAGAAATTTCTTAGTTTCGTACGTATGTATAGTCAATTATAGGTATATTTATGTATATCTAGTTGAATTAGGAGTTTTTTTTTTATATTTCCACACCGAAGTGACTCTACTCTGCATAATGGAAAGCATCAGTAGAATCCAGGTGCAGGGTCACCATCCTCATTGTGAGTGCATGAAATGCACCATGGTGACTATTGGTGACCCAAAACCATGGCAGCATAATAATTCAATAGCATTCAAATAGAAAATTAGACTTAATGCGAGACCACTTAAGAATTAAAATTGTTAAAATTATCTTCAATAGAACGCTCTTAATCAAGTAATTGGTATTTTCATTATTAGAAAGATCTAGCAATTTCTCACAGACAACAATACAAAACTTTTTCATTATAAATTTGTTACAATAAACACTAGAAAGTCAATAAGGTGAATGTACCAATTATCAAGACTAGAACGATAATATTGGGAATTATTTTATGAAATATTGTGTACGAATGAAAGTTATACCTTTTTCACATTTACACTATACTTACTCTATTTTATATTATAGTGTAATACTATATATTTTATTTATTATAATAAAAATCAGTAATGAATAAATATATATTTCAGACATCTGACACTCAACATCATCTAGTCCAAAATTAAGCACAGCTTGTATTATGGGTATTAGAACATTGATTTAAAATCATTAAGTTCCCTTTTTTTTAAATACATACATTTCATACAAAGATCACCTCACTAAGCCGCCATGGTGTGGGTCACCATGCTGTATTGTATGCACTCACAACTAGGATGGTCTGGCCACCATCCTACTTCAGGATTCTACTCATGCTTTCCATCAGGCAGACTAGAGTCACTTTAGTAGGTTTAAATGTTTATGAAAATATTAAAACATTCTTGATTTTAGTGCTAAAAGCTACAGCAAACAAATATATCTAAATATTCGCCATTATATTACCTATATCTAACAAAAATGTCGTTTCTGATACAGTAACATTCCGATCGAGTAAAAGTTTTATGAGTTGTAGATATTCTCACAATTAAGTCCCAATTTACACATAATTAATAAACTCATGCTAAATTCCGCAGAATAATAAAAACTATTTATTACTGACTGACGAAACAATCTGACAGTTCAAGTATATAGTTTACAATATTTTATTTGACTTCTAAACTAAAATACAGTAAAGCTACAGTAAGTCACCCAAGCCAAAATACAATAAGCCATTAAAAATAAACATTTAAGAATAAAAACTACTATTATTTATAATATTTAAGCATTTACAAACAAAAAAAATATGTATTTATATTAGTTGTCTAGTACCCTTAGTACAAGCTCAACTTAATTTGGGACTAGATCTTGTGTGTCAGATGTCGAAATTTTATTTTTATTTTATTATAGTAGTAATGAACTTATACCTGTAAATAATTATATGTTCTAAACATCTTGTTGAAAGAATATCAGTCCGTTTATTCAAAACTTCACTTCATTTACTTAAAAACACAATTACGTTATTCTTCTATTGAATCACTAGACACATAAATGGTGCTTCTACCCTGTTTCTTGACCAGTAATCATCAATTATTACTTTTTATTACTATAATAATTTCACAGCCATCATTATTTTGAAATTGCATTCGAAACTTAAATTCAAACTTCGAAGCTATCACGCCGTGACACTTCATAAACAATTACGAAGTATCACGATGCGTGACATGAGCTATCCAATTTAAGGAGAGCTTGACAAGCAAAAGGATAGGCGAGAATATGGATCTTAGTTAAATTGGTTTATAGGAACAACTTCGTAATGACAGTTGAATATTGTTACGCGTTCCCATTTCATCACACTTCCATTAGATCAGATAGGTTTTCATATTACGTAGGCTAGCAATTATCTTTTGTCTTTGATTCATCCAAACTCGATGAATGAAATTATAATTGGAACAGATTGGATTGAGAAAAAAGTGGGGATAGACAATGACACTCAAATTATAAGCCTTGCTGATGGGAAACTACTGTTTTCTAACTACGGTAGCGGCATGAGAGGTATATTTTGGTACAACATATTGAAAATTATACAGGTTTATTCAGTAAAAAATTGTATTTTTATAAAATAAACAAAAAGGTTCCACGGAGTATTCAGAGGGATCACGGATCTCTGGGTTGCGTTTACGTTTACTATTGTAATACTTTTTGTCATTGTTTATTTTGTCTGTAGCGCTTTCACGGTTCTTTCACTGAACCCATTGTAAGGAAAATTGAGCATGGACACACTTTAATGATTGAGAAAAACGGTTACTTTTACTAAGAATATTGTCTGGACTTTAAAAGAGACTGTGATCCCTGAGTTTGTTTCGTCCTTTCTTCTCAGGGCTAGTCCAGTTAGGAAAGGCCGAACTCATCTGCTCAAAAAAAGTTTTACTTGCAAAAGTGTTCATGTAACCTAATTGCAGAATAAATGATTTGATTTGATTTGATTAAGAAAACTACTATTCACGTGAGCGAAGCCTGGGCCAAAGCTAATAATTAATAAATAATGGTGGTCGCTCAGTGGTCATAATTCCACCAAAATATTTTCTTTTGCTTTCTTCACTCTTCCGCCGTATATACTTTTACTGTGCCTAACTTAATACAACTCCCTTCGGATAATTTTCATAAAAAGTTTTAGATACTAAAATTAAATCCACCCTGGTAAATTTCAAAGGGGTCACTTCAATTGTACCACATATCTGCCAAGACCTAACTCCTTTTGAATTGATATCGTTAACCATTTATATTAAAATGCGTGCCTTATTTATAGAGTGTATTGACACCAGCAATGAACGGAAGTTGAAACATGACCTATCGGATTTCAGCAGGAAATTGACATGGGCGGCGCGTGCGCGAAAGTAAACCAAACTTGAGTCACACGAGTGCTTGGTGTAAGTTATAAGTGCGAGCGAGTGAAGATTAAATTAGTTATTAATTCGATTTTTTAAAATGAAATGAACAGTTTTAAGTCGGAGTCATTAGCGTTTTGATTATAATTAATGAAATTTAAATTTCGAAAAGTTAAAAACTACAAAAAATACTATAACTTTACTGTCTGTCATCACTCGTATAAATGATTAACAATTTCTCTTCTTGTAAAGTATAAAAGTATAAAGTATTAGGATTCTATATACTGATATATCTTAACGACTTTTCTATTTTCAGACAACCACATGAACTGCTAAAAGTTATTAAAAATGTTGTGATTTCTATATTCTAAAACACATTCGGCTGCATGGCTGCATCGTTGGCTTATTGGTTTGAACGGTCGCCACGCCACTTTCTAATGCGTTTAGTGTTAGTGTCCCCTGTGGGACAATACTTTACAAAATTGCAGTGAAGCCTACATGAATTCCGAAAGATGATGATGATGAAATGAAGATGCTAAGGTGGGCTGCTAGGGTAACAAGACTCGATAAAGTACGTAAAGAGTGTATCAGAGGATGATTCAAATTCACTCCTATTGTTGAAAAGATGGCTGAAAGTCGTATGCTTTGGTATGGCCATGTGATGAGACGTGATGAAAGGCATATAAGAAGAAAGGCAAGGGACAACAACGTGGTGGACAACCGTCACCAAAAATATGGAACGAGTTCGGGTGGGGGAACAGAAAACTCAAGACCGAATGTCTTGGCGCCTTAAAACGAGGAGGGCCTTCCCCAAATAATAAGGGAAAATACAAGAGAAGATTCAATAAAAACTCTGATGATACTAATTACAGTAATTAAATTCGTGAATCGCTTAAAGTTTAATAATTGAAGCAGTTAGTCATTATGGATTTATATTACGTGTAACAGTGGCTAGTATTATTACGGGCACATAAAAATATAAAATAGTCCGATTGATTTCCTTATTCAGTTTAAAAGACTGGCCATTACATTAACATAAACTATGTCGCTCTCTTTTTGTTTCATACAAATAAAGAAGGACGGAACATATCAGCTTTAATTACTTGTTACAGAATAATGTCCGTCAGTGTTACTCTTTTTTTATAAACGCCCTTGTAGACATCTGATAGGCTATAGGGGGAAGGATAGAGAAATATATAGAGTTGATTGTGATAAATTAGTTTACTATGCATTTTATAGAGAACTAACTCTTGCCGCTATTTGTCGGTTGTCGTGTTAAAAAATTGTCTACGTCCTCCTCAAAAGTTCAATAATCTATATACTGAAATTCATCTAGAGCGTTTTGGCCGTGAAAGCGTAACAGATAGTCAGACAGAGTTACTTCCGAATTTAGAATAGATACTTAATGAAAGTTTTATAGATATAAGAGGGTGTTCAGAGTTGGTGTCTGCTTGATGTGGAACCACTTAATTGAGGGAGAACCTTATAAGTAGACGAATTTGACGATGTCAGAGAGACAGCTGGTCAATAAGAAAATCATCTTAAGAGCGGAGTACTGATGAATTAATTTTATAAGAAGCATTCACCTAATATAACAAAAATAAAACTTGATTTTAACATAGAAATATTCCTAATGCGCCAATTGTTGTGGGTTGAAATCCTGCACAGAATAATACTTTGTGTGATCATCAAATTTGGGTGGGTGTTCTTTTTGTCCGTTTCTTGTATGTTTGAAAAGTTCACCGCAACACAGGAATACATTTCTAATACGGGAGTTATCCTTTTAAAAGAAAAAATATAAAACATGTTTATGTTATGTTAATTTTCCTCTCTACCTTTTTCCCATACTACGTTCAATTTTCGTCAAGCTTACTATGATACGGCAGGACCTACAGAACCAAAATTTAAACCTAATTAGGAGTTGTCGTAGTACTAGAATTGCTATAGGTGTGCCTTATTAAGTGTTAACTGCCTTGGGTTGTACCAACTATTTGTATGACGTAAAGATTTTTATTCGTAGTTTGAGTGTTTTCTATGAATATAAAAGCAAGTGCGAATAAGTACATACATAAGTATTCTATATTGTATTTATCAGTCAAGTTGTCCTATCCATTTCAAGGATGTCGTAAGAGGCGACTAAAGGAACAAAATAAGCACCTAACATCACTGCCAAGAGAAGGAAAACTTGAAACAAACCCTTTACCAACCCGTCTGGCCAGCGTGGTATAGTAGGCCAAAACCTCCTTTCAAAGGAGAGGCCTATGTCGATCAGTGGACTGTTAAAGGCTGTTGATGATGATGATGAGTCAATCTAGCTCTCATAGTACAAGCTCTGTTTAGTTTGAAACTAGTTGGTGTTTTGCATTACATAGATGTCCGAAATATATCTATATATATACAAATAAATAAAATTGTTGTGTCTGTATGTAATATCAAATAATCAGTTTCTTACTAAATGCACATCAAAGTTATACGGTACTTATTTCAAAAAAGGTATTTAAAAAAAAGTTGTCAGTTTGTCTGTTTGTTCCGGCTAATCTCTGGAACGGCTGGTCCGACTTTAACTGGATTTCCTTTAGCCTACGGAGTTAGTTAGGCAAAAAAAAATTACACTATATTTGCTTCCCGGCGTTACTCGCAATTTACAACAAGTACAGTGGGTGGCACCACGGGACTCTGCTAGTTATAAATAATACAACATCAGGAAACCATGATAACTAAAATAACATAATTTTAAAGAAATACAACGTGTAACCAGAGTATCACATACAAAAACTAAAAAGAATAAAAACAAAGCAAAATGGCGGCTATTGCCATATTTATTCTACGACACTTACAAAGACCATTTCAAAAAGGTTAAACAAACTCAAGCAGGACCTTGGACAGTTGAAAAAAGGCAGAATGCCTACTTGGCATCTCTGTCCGATATTGCAAGTTAAACAAGGCCCTTTGTATCTAATTACAGAAACAAAAAAAAGCCCTTCAACTTGCGGTCTCTGAATCATCGGGAAGAAAATTGTTTTAAATAAATAAATATTTCGTACATCCCAAACTAAGCAGACTTGTATTAAGGGTACTAGACAACTGATATGAATACTTATATACTTTTTGGTAAATACATATATAGCGCAGCGTATGCAACTGCTGTGTTCGAGGTCTCGGGTTCGACTCCCTTGTGGGACCAAATGTTTGTTTCGGAGTTTGGGTGTTTCCTACGTATAATATGAATGTATGTAATGTATTTACAATGAAGTATATATGTATTAATATCACAGTACTCATAGTGTAGCGACTTCCACATACAGCGCAAGCAAAATCAGACAACAGCGCCATCTACCGAAGGAACATAAAATATGAACTATACGGAGAAACTAATAATCCTGAATCGCGATAGAGAAAAATCTCGCGTCGATTAGCATAGGTATGTACAACATCCCAACAACAACCGTTGGGCAGTGACCCGCCAGGTATGATCACGACGCCTGGTCGGAGGATCCTCCCTTTGTGATGGAGGAATACGACACCCGTTCCTCTACAAAAGTACAAGCTCTGCTTTTTTTGTGGGTAGATGGCGTTGTTTAAGATTCCCGAATATTTGTTATATGTATTATTATACTAACATACACAAATGATACCAATAGCGGATAATGCATCAGCATAACTCTGCGAAATTATGTACATTCATGAAAAAAAATGTGATACTAGATCATCGGCTTTTCTATATCTCTACTAACATAATAAATGCGAAAGTAATTCTGTCTGTCTGTCTGTTACGTTTTCACGCTTAAACTGCTAAACTTATTGTGATGAAATTTGGTACACAGATAGTCTAGAGTCTGAGAAAGGACATAGGCTACTTTTTACTGCGATAACCGACATATACGCGGGCGGAGCCGAAGCGAAAGCTAGTTTTATCATATTTAAAAGTCTACAAAAGTGACTCTGCTCCTCTGATGAAAAGCATGAGTAGAATCCACAAATAGTGGTCACCACACACATTCTGAGTTCAGACAATGCAGTACAGCGACCCATACTGCTATGCGGTTTAGTAATATGCTTCTAAATCATTTAGCGTATCGTACCATAAACTTCTTTCAGTAATTAGCCCACTTTAGAACATTGGTTTGCCTCCCTAAAGTCTACAAGAACAGTCACACAAAAGAAAGATCTCAAGTAATCACACTACAGTACACACTACACACATTGGTTCCAACCACATTAGAAAGTACATCATTGAATTGTGACAACCTAAACATATTGGGCTCGGCTTTTTATGGATAATAAATAATTATTATTCAACGAACGAATACAATTTTATTGGAAATTGGTTGAGTGGAAAGTTATTTGCTTATGTATCAGTATTAGGTAGAAAGTCATAGGTGAAGTGTCTTGTGAATACCGAAACGATATTGAATATTTCAAAGTATATTTTGAGAGGAGATAAGTGACAGCCCTCGCCCACGATCGATCACAACAATGGGATAAATCATTTTGAATCGTATTTTAAAAGCATTAGACTCTATATTTCAATAATATTATAGGGAACGCTTAAGAATACTACAACAATCTGCACTGCGTGCAGCGCGGCTTTTGTGCGACGACAAATATGTATATGTATTTTGTATGTGGACATATGTAGAATAATATTTGCAATTTCATGTGCAGTCTTACAAATAGCTATTATTCTTCGGATCTCTAAGAATGTTTTGAATACGTGGAACTTTAAAAGACGGTCTCTTGAAGTTCTAAGTAGTTGGAACTTTAACGAACAACAACGAGTAGTAAACTTTGGCAAATCCATACTAATACTATAAATTTGAAAGTCTGTCTTTCACGATGTCACGGCTAAACCACTAAAACCATTGGAAGAAATTAACAACAGAGATCCTTTGATTCTTGAATAAGGACATAGGCTAATATTTACCACGATAACCGATATGCATGCGAGCGGAGCCGCGGAAAAAAATAGTTTTCGTACAGTCTGGATGGTTATTGATTGACACGGTATCAGAGGGCTATCACTCCGCAGTTTAGGCATAGTATCTGCCCGGGCAGGCATGATCGGCTCGTTTAAAATATGAACTTATATTAGACCCTGCAATATAACAAACTGTTTACACACATCACCAATTTCAACCGTATCCGGCCCGGACCGATTGAATATTTAATTAAATTCAATTGTGTATTTTGTTAAACTTTAAATAAACATGTGTAAATGTGTTTCATACTATTACTGTTATTACTAAATACGAGTATATTTTCAAAGTTTGCCAAAGTGATTCTACTGTGAGGGATAGCATTAGTAAAATCTAAGAGTAATAGTAGGCCAAAACCTCCTTTTCAAGGAGAGACCTATGTCCAGCAGTGGACTGTTAAAGGCTGTTGATGATGATGATGATGAAGAGTAATGGTAATCAAACTCATTGCGAAACCAGGCAATGCTATATGGTGACACAAACCATGGCAGCTAATTGAGGCGCTTCTACTTATTGCTTTCATCGTTCATGTACTCACTACTAAAATCTCAACTCTACAATCTCCACTCTGTCTGTTACAAGTTGAAAGATTATGAGATATAAGGAGAAAGATCCTGTTGAAAGTTTGATAAAGACAAAACTTAATAGATATTTGAATAACTAGTTGCATTTATCTATAAATTAATAAAATTTAAGTGTTTGTTTGTAAATAGAATTAATAGCATTTTACTAAATGCATACTTATTATGAAAGTACTTAAGGTAGTTATTTCTAAAGCATTTTTTTTTTCTGTCTACCTGTTTTTTTGTTCCAGTTAATTTCTGGAACGGCAGAACCGATTTTGACGGGACTTTCACTGACCGATAGCTGATAGTATAGGGAGTAACTGAAGCTTATTTCAGACGAGTTTTAAACTACGTGTTAGCCGTGATTTTTACTGTAAAGGCACAACAACTACAGAGGGTATTACCGCGGGGTGCAGTTAGTCACAAATAAATTCATTAGAAAAAGTGCTACCAGTATTCCATTAAAAAAGTAATAAAGATAAGTGATTTCTTAAAATTCAATCGTTTGCGATACAGAAACGGTTTCCGAGAATACATCTCAATATCTTCTTTTTGTTTTTAAAGTGAATAATATTCAAACCGGAATTGACTATGAAAGTGTACAGTCACCTTTAACCACGTCAATTAATATTCAAAATTAATCGGCTAGTTGTCAAACAAGCTGTTTAATTATGAACATTAATCAATGATTATAAATTCATACGGCCAATCAGAGGTTTGGTTTATTAATTTGAAGTCAAATAGTTGCGTATTTGCGCAAAATATTAACTTACTTTTAGCTATAACCAGCCCCCCTTTTTCGTTTTCTATTCTGTTCTTATTTTATAATAATATTAGCCTATGAAACAAGAGAATATAGAAATAGAATTGAGAAAGAAAACTACGGCTACTACTACTACGGCCATTAGATACGTCTCAAAGAAATACTTTTATAAATAAAAGCTTGCTAAACGACTACTCTGCCTGATAGATTGCAGGAGTAGAATCTAAGAGTTGTGGTCACCATACTCATCGTAAATGTAGTCAGTGCAGCATGGTGACCCGCACTATGGCGGTTTACTGAGATGCTTCTGAGCGAAGCCTACGGTCCCGCGCTCACAACGAAATACGAACAATGAAAATTTTATACGAAGGTAGTACCACCCCGGTCGACAGCTATAAGGAAGCAGTAACTCTAGCAAACTAAAAGAAACTGTATGAAAAACTGATAACCACACTTATCTTTCTACTTTTATAGGACGGGCGTGTATTAAGTAGGCCACAATACGGATGGGGTTGTGGTTAAAGTAATGATCAAGTTTTTTACTACTGCGCATGGAGTGCTGCGGGTTATCTTGTTTTCGCAACATTTTTCATTGATACCTCGTTCCTCTTCATCGTAGCGCATTGATACATGCCTATAGTTTTACTCAATAACTGGGCTATCTAACGCTGAAAGAATTTTCCATTTCGGATCAGTAGTTCCTGAGATTAGCGCGTTCAAACAAACTTTTTTGCTTTATAACGTAAGTATAGATGTTGCAATGATTAACAATTACAAAATTTCAATTAATTCAAAATACAAAAGACAACAAGTAACAATTCACCGGTAGTCTAATCCTTAAATAAAGAATAGACAACTAAAAAACATAGAGTGTTGTGTATGTCGACGCTAATTTGCATATCCTGTAGATAATAACATTTTGCTTTCAAAATACCTTGTAACTTCCTGACGAGGACGTACAATGGTAGTTCGATCTTATTATAAAAACGAAAGCTGCTTAACACGCTTTACATTAGCTTCACCTGTATGTTTGTTTGTAACCGACTCCATTGGGTGCGATTTTGATCCACTTTATACGGCCAGACTTCGTTCAAACTTTATAGATTTATCGAGGACCGACGACAATACACAAATTTGAAAAAAAGTTAGTTAGTTCATCAAAACAAAGCGTGTTTGTTTAGTTTTTTAAAACCATATTTTATTTTAGGAGAGTAGTTGAATGAAAATCAAAAGTTCAATCGCTCTTAAGTAAGATAGCGACAATTATAGTCGTGTCATGAGACCAATTTTATAGATAGATATAGGAGTTTTATTCACATGAAACTATAGATTAGTTTGCGTTGAATGATAGTATTATCGAAATAATTACATATTTTGTAATGTGTCACCATCAAATTAAACGCAATATCAAAAGAAACATGTTTATCTAAACCTAAGTAGGTCGGCATTTGTCCTGGGTTTAATCATTAATAGTTATATGATTTAATTTGTATAGTGAGGGATTAAGAAGACGGAACAAGTGTACCACAATTTCATGGGTAAAACCCGTCTGCGAGAACAAACTAAGTAGAAAAGAAAACCTTTACAATCAACCCTTTACAAATACATCAAGCAAGCGTGGTATAGTCAACCACAACCTCCTTTCAAAGGAGAGGGCTATGTCCAAACCTATACTATAGGCTGTTGATGATGTTAATATAATTTCGAGAAAAGGATGGTACAGGCACGCCGCTTTCTTGCTCGACTTGGTGGGGGCACTATGGTGCCTCAATATTTTATGAAATAAGAATAGTGAACACAATGAATGTTTACTATGCATGTATTTTAATGTCTTGGAGATCAAGCTTGATGATTGAATCACTTTAATTTGATGGTAATATCCAGTTTAACTTAACTCACACAACAATTTTTATCGCTACTATCCCTGCTCATTTTATAAATGCGAAAATAGCTCTGTCTCTCTGTCTATCGCGATTTTATGGCAAAACTCCTGAACCGATTCTAATGAAATAGGCTTTTCACGGAGCCCCGGGCGCAAACTAGTTACAATTTTATTGCAGATCTTAATTGTTGCGTCTGTTTTCGAGATCTACACGAAACATTTTTGTTGGTTTAGATAAAAGCTTGTCACAATCACCTGCCTACATTAAAAATGGCTGCCAATAAGTGCTTCGATCATTTCCAACCTTATCTATATAGATAGTACGACTTACAAGAATAAATGTAAATACATTTAATATCCCATAATAATAAATAACCTCTAATGAAATACAAGATAAATAAATATCTATAAAATTAATTAAGTTTGGCAAATAAAATGGTTGTCAGTATGTGAAAGTTGATTGCAAAAATTAATGTCTATACTTAGGAGAAGCCATACTACTTGGAGACATATTGAGATTCGTTTCGCTTATTTAACTAACGACACTACAATGACCAAAGAAAGTGTTTCCACATATTTTTTTCGGTTATAACGAGCTTTTTTACTATTGTTTTATTATTATTATCTGCTAAGCTTAAGGTCTCATTTCGATTCAAATGTGTGTATGATCTGCAAACATTTCCTTTCGAGCTTAGTTGTTTTTTATCTATTATAATATGTAAGTATTCAGAAAAAATATATATCTGTATCCTATCGGTCAATCCAGACATAGTACAAACTCTGTTCATTTCGAAACTGGGCGTCGCCATCGTTGTGTTGGGATGTTCGAAATATTTATTCATAACAGGTGTTAGATTTTCAGTCAACTGAAAATTTACGACTTGTCGTATAATAATAATAATAATTGTATTTTATTTTATTTAAAACTTTATTTTATTGTATTTTCCGTGTTCTCTATGTGTAATATGCATGTATTAACAAAAAAAATGTAAATATGTAAATACATATTTACTTTTGTAGTACCAGCTCTGCTTAGTTTGCAAACTAACTACTAACTAACAAAGTAAGAAAGCTAATAAAATCTCTGCTTAGTTTGGAACTACATTACGTGTGTCAGATGTTCAAAATATTTATTATTATTATTATTTATATATTACACAAAAAAGTTTATTTTTAGTGTTAACCACACTACCTCTTTCGCTTCATATTTGTTGAACAAAATTAAATGTCTTTGATTTCTCCATGCTACTGAAGTCTGAATTCCATCTTAATATACATCTAAAACTTCAGGTTATTTACTTTATTCGATTTTCTTATCATCTTTTACTGTCTTGTTTTGTAACGCATGAAAACAATCGTGCCACAAGATACAAAATCTAATAATATATGTAACATACTACTGTTATACATATATATAAATAAAAAACACCGCATTACTGATTTACAGAAGTGAACATAAAATACTTGCTTTATAAAGCCTTATATATAAACCTTATAAAAGCAACCTCTTCTAGCAATCTTAGGATAGATCAAAATATTTCAGAAAGTCGAAGAGAAGGTGATAGTTTAATGAGTTTTGAAGAACTATAATTTGCTAATGAATCTACAGATATCACTATTTAGTTATAAATCTATATTAAAATTTTGGCTCAATACATGCAAAATGTTTTGTATCAGTCGCTTGTTTGTTCTCGCAAGTGTTACTCGTAGTTATTGTTGTAAATCGAGAGTAACGTCGCGGAGCAAAGCTAGTCTATTATGATAAACCTAAGTTACTCCTTAGGTCATCAGCTTACTGCCGGTGAAAGTCCCGTCAAAATTGGTTCAGCCGTTCCAGAGAATAGCCGGAACAAACAAAACCTTTAAAAATTGCCTATTTGATATGCATTTAGTAAAAACTGTTGATTTTATACTACATACTGACACTCCAATTTTATTTATTTGTATAGATATTTGACTGCCTCGTTAGTCTAGTGGTTAGCGTATACGGCTGCTGATCAAGAGGTGTCGGGTTCGATTCCCGGGTCGGAAATATTATTTGTGTGATTCACAAATACTTGTTTCGGAGTCTGGGTGTTTTCTATGTATAATATGTATGTATTTACAAAAAAAAAGTATGTTTATGTATTTATATCAGTTGTCTAGTAGGTACCCATAACACAAGCTCTGCTTAGCTTGGGACTAGATGATGTTGTGTGTCAGATGTCCAAAATATTTATTTATTTATTGTTATGAATTAGTATTCACCCGGCGTCTTTGAAGTTAAAACAAATTTGCAAACGAAACCAAAAGCCCATTTATTACGTTCAAATTGGAAACTCCAAATTTAATCTATGTTCAATTTATATTTTTGTCCGCCTCATAGCAAATGATAAATGTGTTATAAAAGATTAATTAATGATATTAATAGCTATTGCTAATTAACCATTTCAGTTTATTACTTTCGCTATTCTTATTTATGACTCAGATTTTCCTTTTACGGGGAGGTAACATTGACATAAGCAAGACTTTCTTTATTTTAGTGACAGTAAAAGTGAATAAGTAAGTACTTAAGAGAATTAAAAAAAAAACATTAATAGATTAAACTAGTTTAAACATTATATTACTTAGTTTAATGCTCTTATAGATAAAGTTACTTAAGTGAAATTTAATTGTGCACAGGATATGTTTTAAGAAAAATTGGCTAACGAGATACAACACTAGTTTTGGTTTTAGGAAATGGTTTATTATGGGATAAGGATCTATTAATTAGCCTTGCGCGGTAATTCGGGGAGGATCTGATATAACATGGTCGGGTGCCTCCCGGAGTAGGGCGCCAGAGGTTGATCGTTGGGGTGTTTGTAGTGGAAATACCACATACTTCTGGGTCATGTTTCCCCGAGGAGCCAGAGATCCGAAGGGATTTTTTTAACACGTTTAACAAAAAATTGTCACTTCATATTGAAAATTGGCCAAGACATAGATAACAGTTAAGCGTAACATGGGTCTACGTATGGCCTTATCCCCCTCCTGAGAGGAGATCAGAGATGATAATGATGAGTCTTAGTTTGAAGAAGGTGAACATACAGTACAGTTACAGTTCTACCTATGATCTAGATTAAGAGGAAGCTTCATTCCTCCCTCCATTTAATAATAATAAATATTTCAAACATCTCACAAAACGCTATCTAGTTCCTAACTAAGGAGCATAACCTATTATGGGTACTAGACAACTGATTTAAATACAAAAACATATTTTTCTATGTAAATATATACAAATTATACATAGAAATCACTCCGAATTAATATTTGCGGATCACACAAACATTTGGTCCAATCTGGGAATCAAACCCGAGACCTCAAGCACAGCAGTCGCATACGATACCACTGCACCACCGCGGCAGTCAGTATATCAGCTAACACAAATACTAACACGTTAGATTAAACCGCGGCTAATATCAGAGTGTCATTTCGTTGAAATACGAAAACAATCGGCCCTTCCGCGCTAACGACGCATGCGCGGCAATTACCATACAATGTGTGCGTGCTCCGGCGCATCAATGGCGACGGATTGTACTGTGACCATAATAAAGGATAACTGTGCTCCTGTTTTTACCGACAATTTATAGCTCAGAGATAAGAGTGATGACACTTAATCATCCGAAATGATTACATACATAGTAAGATGTTTTGACTTTCTTAATATTGCTAATTCCATAAATTTATGTTATTGTGTTAAATTATAAATATTATTATGTAGAGGCCAAGCAAAGGCCTGGATGCCAAGCATCTGAAATTTATGAGTCAAAAGAGTGTAGCCGCCCTTCTCCAGAAGGTAATGGTCGTTTTGTCCTTTCACTAATACATAAACTATTTAACCAATCTTGACCAAATATGCATGCAATTTGTTAAAACAGATAAAGGTACGGTTTTCTAATCAGTAAAAACACTAAAAATCTGACTATAGTAATAATTAGCAAAAATTTTAGCAAGATGCAGATTTGGATCCAAGATCCACTTTTGCCTAAATGCTGATCTGATGATCAGCAATGGATTATTAAGGGCTGTTGATGATGATTCATCAACAGCCCTTAATAATCCATTGCTGGCCATGAGACTCCCCTGAGGAAGGAGGTTTTAACCTATACACTATAGCTGTGTGTAATGATTTAGAGTTTTTTTATAATTTTGTTTTGCTTACAATGCCATTGTCCTGCATAGTTTGCACGTTTAGTAGACACTTACGATGGGCTGAATAGGGGTGGTGATACACCGTATTCTTAATTTATCACCATAATTCACCATAATTCAAAATATCAAAACAGCACCAATACATAAGTCCAAAACAAAATAACATGTACATATACATACATATTTAGGTTCACGAAAAAAATATAATTCCAAAGCCTCTTATGTTCCAAAAAGGAGAAGGAAAATTAAATATAAATTACCAACTCGGACCATTATTCTATTAAGGGACCGTCAACACGTAACATAAATGGTGTGTTCATAATTATATTAGTTAATTCTTCCATACACATTTAATCTAATGTAAAAGAAAGGTTCGCTCGTAACATATTACATTTGTAGACAAGTGAATAGATGAACAGTTGAACGAAATTCTGTACAGAATAACAAGTAATATTCGTTTCCCTATTTAGCTACGAATAAAACGAATGTGTAGGATGGTCTTAGCGTTTTCGGGACTTACTGTTTGAGGGAAAATTGGTTTTATTCATTACCTTTCTCTTTATGTAACTTTCTAAAAGGATGATTATGGGGGTGATATTACAATTACCTCTATCTTAGTTTCTATTTAACTTACTAAATTCTAGATTACATTTTTAAAGACAACTCACACATTAGGAATCCATATCCTGCCATCATCATCAACAACCCACAACGTTCTGGGATCAAGTCTTCTCTCAGAAGAGGGTTAAGGTCATACGTCCCCAGGCTGGCCGAGTGCGGCTTGGGAGCAAGACAAATTGTAATCTTGCCGTTGGATGTTTTTATGCCGCTCGAAGGCTTCACCACTGTTATCTTATGATAACAACCCGGGCCGACTGCTTAATGTGACCTCCGAATCACGGAAACGCTCATAACATAACATGCCACAAACGGTCACCCATCTAGGTACTGACCGCGTCCTTATTGCTCACCCTCGGTGATTGTTTCCAATCACCTAAGGCCACTTGTCTATGAGCGCTTCATACATCCTGTAAAGCTGGGAAATTTACAAATATACATGAAATGGACTTAAAGAACAATTCATGAATCACATAGTGTCGTCCTATGTGGGGTTTGAACCCACAATATTTGGCGCAGTATAAAGCAACGTGGCGACCACTTAAACCACTAGGCCAATAAAATTGTGGTGTCAAATTAACTGAAAAAGAAAATGGTAGGTATTTATACTGTTACAACTTAGTTCATGTTTGTATTATGAGTTGTCGTTGCCGTGAGCTGTTTGTTTTGTTATTGTTCTTTGTTTCAATATTCATGGTCACAGTATCGTAGACAACGATGCACATCGGTCGATCACCCCGCCCTCTGTTTATCCGGCTGACTGTTAACCTTACAAATGCACTATTGCACATTGCTAAGATGTTTATCCGTTTCATATACGTGATTGCGTCCTTTTCTGTACCCGAGAATTTGTCTTTTAACACTTTTATAGTGCATTAAGAATCCGATCCGCCTGCGTCTATGTCGGTTTTCGCGGTAAAAAGTAGCCTTTGTCCTTTCCCAGGCTTTGGACTATATGAGTACAAAATATTATTTTAATCGGTGAAGTGGTTTTTTAGTTTATCACAAACAGAGGTCGGTGGAGGACTTTATTTCATAATATGTAGTGATTCTTTGTGAGTTGTCTCTGTTTATCGGTGAAGAAATGAATGAATGAAGCAAGCTTGAATATTTACGCACAAATTAAATAAACGGTGTTTAGATTGAAATATAAATGTCTTCTTCAAATACAGATTATTCTTAGATAGATTTGTAATATATTTTTGAAGTTTTTCGAAAGCTTTTAAGAGTTTAAGTAAAGTATGATTTTTGTAGAACAGATTGTTTTTGACTTTAGTCTCTTCCTACTGGCATCACATTCCTTTTTCCAGTATTTTTATAACTGATGTATATGTTATTTGCTTTATTTACCTTAATTTACCTTTCACTTTTGAGCAATCAGCAAAACCATTTCTGCTGTCAAACTTATTATGGTAAAAAAAATTGTAAAGTTGTAACATTTTAGAAAGAGCAGTAAAAGGACCAAGATTTGGTCTAGTTTGACTTTTGAGTTTAGGCTTTACAGTTACGGAATGATAAATTTATGCAAATCTACACCGCGGGTTTAAGGATTGAATTCATATGCACAATCAACAACCATTAGCAAATACATACGCGAATATCTAGACACGAAATCTAAATTTCATGCAAGTAACGCGGCTAGTAATAACTGTTAATTCGTAGTGTTTATATATGTATAAAATAATTTCACTCCCATTTTGAGAAAGCAGTTTGTATGCATCCGAATAATTGCTTCAAAACATGCAAGGAGCAAATGCAACATGCAAAGGGCTCTTTTTTTCTTTTTTTTTTTCTGTTGTCGAGGTGTGAAATTTCCCTTCGTATCTCCGACTCCCCGAGGATTCAGAAACCAGGAGCAAGTGGTGTTTCCATTAAAACCCACCCCTCTCGCCGGACGCATGAACCCTGCTCTACTTTACAAGTATTTGGTCCGATCCAGGAATCGAACCCGAGAACTCTTGATCAGCAGCCACAATCGCTAACCACTAAACCTGACCAACACAACAATCCTCAAACCATTTCCCATACAGACACCAGTTATTTTTTTTAATACCAAAGAAGTTTTGGATAATTCATGATTTAGAAGTTCTAATATAGATAACTGTTTTTAAACCTTTGCGACTTTTACACAAACTCATCTTTTTCACTTTAAATGGGATTTAATCGCGGTAAAATCAAAAAGGTTACGATACCCGTGATCACGTGCGATATAACCCGTTCGAAACGTCGGAAAGTAGAAGTTATCATAACCTTTTTAATTTTATCGCGAATAAGTTCCATTTTCAGTGAGTTTGTATATAGATATTTACATATATTTAAGAAATTATTTATTTTAATATTATTGATTAGTTGTGGATCGCAATTTCAGGACTTCCATTAAGTAATAAGCGATCGTTATTTAACTGAAATTGCGCCATAAGAGATATGCACTAAATAATATGAAAGTCACAATGTAAATAGCTGCGGCTAATGTATGTTGTAATACGTTAGCCGCAGGGGTACGTAATTATCGTTCAACGTTATGTGTAGGATCGAGGGGATTCAAAACCATTACATTACTTTACTCTATATGCTATACAATACGCTATCTGCTTTTACAAATATACATGAAACGGACATAAAACACGCCCAGACTCAAAACAACACTTTGTAGTTCACACAAAGTGTTGCCCCATGTGGGATTAGAACCCACAATAATTGGCGTAGAAAGTAAAAGTGACACTGAAACCACTAGGTCAATTATGCAGTCACATGAGTGTATGTATGACAGTGTGGCTCGTCTACTTCAAATGTGTGTGTATATTATTATCTCTAATTCTTCACACCTCTCATTTCTCACACTGCTATCATACAGCTCACATAATAATATGATTGAATAAGAGGCACACGTCACTCCAAACGCGCAGATGTTTCCGCACTGAGTATACCCAAAGCTTCTTGGTAGAACTTCTTATACTAAAAACAGCATTTGATGTCTAATCGTATATTCAATAGCTATTCATTTACCTTGTGTACTACTACAGTTTATTATTAGTACACAGTCAGACCACCTAAGTGGTAGATTCTGAGTAGCCCCGTCGGAAGCAGAAATCAGGTGCCAACATCAGAATGTAAATGTATGTGCGTAACGTCGGGATTATTGACGCCCTTGTGTGGATTGATTTGTTTGTGGGTGTGTACAAAAATATTTTGAAGTGGAAGGATTTAAATAAATCATTTATATGTGCGGGACTTGCATAGAAAATATACATACTTTTAACACAGCACAGTGTTCATGTAACTGAAATGTCAATGTTAAGATGAACGTGTGCTATGAGTCGGATGAACAAGATGAGTAGAGAATACAACTATAGGAAGTGTAATAGTAGAGGAAAAGTTGAAAACAAATATGCAGGCTATGTGATGCGAATAATTAGCAAAATGCAATGAAGAAAGCTTTATGTATGGAGATTGACATTCATCATCATCGTACTATTACATAATATACACACGTATATTATGGAATATAATATACAACCCATAATATACCACTCAATCCCACAACTCGGCGCGGGTAATTTTCTAGGGTTTTTCTTACATTTTATCTGATTTGGAGCAATCATACAAAATTGAAAATGTCCAAAATACGAATCACTCTATATAAAGTTAGTAGGATAAATACTACGCACACATATTTACAAGCCTAAACTAAAGAAGTGAGCTACTGGCGACTGACCAGCTATAATATTCAGTGCCTAGTTCAATCATCAGATATATTCCAAATTCTTTTAAGTGGGTTAAAACTAAACACAAAGTTAAGATACTAAAGCTAAGAAATCAGTATTTTTCTTCTTCCTAAGCTTTATTACCAAGATTATTAGGGGTCGGGGGTGTTCAACTGGTTTTACCTGAATATCAGTATTTACACAGAGCAACTGGTATAAGACTTCCGCAA
Source organism: Phragmatobia fuliginosa (assembly GCA_932526445.1). Taxonomy (NCBI): domain Eukaryota; kingdom Metazoa; phylum Arthropoda; class Insecta; order Lepidoptera; family Erebidae; genus Phragmatobia; species Phragmatobia fuliginosa. The sequence goes on along the minus strand of OW052078.1, from coordinate 13,040,318 downwards.
CCCTGAGCGTGAACTGAAATTCGAAGATTGTACTAGTTGTCAGTACATTTGAGGGCACTGACTATCCAATAACGGACATAGATTTTCATGACAACTGGCTTAACTTGCTCTCCGAGGCACGGGCGTGAAACATCGCTGTACTTTCACACATTCTTAAAACAAAAACCTAACAAAACTTTTGGCCAAAAATATAGAAAACAAGAAAACAATGTCAAAAATATTGCTTTAAATTTTCATTATACAATCGTTAACCAATTGTACCGTATTAATTCTACAACAGTTAACGTACTGCCAATAGAAATCTTAACAATAGTACTATTCATTTCTATCAATGGAGAACGGTCGAAATGCACAGAACAATAAAATAATTAAGTAGGTTGGTACTTACCTACATTATTCCATTGTTTTCATCAACCTATTTATACAAGTAAAGATTTTGAAATTCTCTCTAGAGAACTTATATTGAATTATACTTTTATATAAAGTTTTTAAAACACTAGAAACTTATAATAGTCCATTTCACATAGTTTGTATCAGTTTAAACATTATTAGGTTCTTGAAAGCCTTTGTTTCACCGCAAGAGTTTATTTAAGTGCTTTTTCCCTTATTTGCTTTAGGAAATTCAATAAGAAAGTTGTATTAGCTTAACGGTGAAACAGGAGTTAGAAGTAGAATTGTAAAGAATAAACATTTAAGCGCCGTCATAAATTTTTATAGCAATGTGTTTTATTGAAAAGTTCTGGTATTAGTAGGCGCTTCGTCAGTATGTTTTAGATATGTAAATCTAAAACTTATGTTTTAAGAATAGTTGTCAAACTATTGTTATCGTATTTTTTCCGCATCTCATGGTCACTGGTCTCGACTGTACGAAAGATTCAGTTTAACTGCACGGTTGGCCTAGTGGTTTAAGCGGTCGCCACGCCGCTTCCTACTGCGCCAAGTGTCGTGGGTTCAAATCCCACTTGGGATAACACTTTGTGTGATTCACAATTCGTTGTTCTGAGTCTGGGTGTTCTTTGTGTCCGTTTCATGTATGTTTGTAAAGACCCCCGCGACACAGGAATTTATATTCCTAATGCGGGAGTTGTCTTTTTTTAAAAAGAAAAAAAAAGAATTGTCATAAGTTCTACGAAATTTTTGAATAAATAATTAAATGAATAGTGTTTACACTTGACATTGCAAGTATAAATTACATTAAAATTATTAATTAGATTAAACAGAAAATATTCGAACTTCGAAACAAATATTTGCAGAAAACAAACATTATTTTGTTTCCACCCGGGAATCGAACCCGAGACCTCAAGTACTGCAGTCGCATATGCCACCACTGTGCCACCGGTGAGGTCAATATAACACAGTATTGTGTCCTTGAGATATGAAACAATTTTTTCAGGGCACTGTACGTTACTGAATAAGCAACATAATCGACACAATTATTAGTGTACAGCGATACACATATTCAAGTTTGAAAAGCCGTAGTCACACGTTACAAAAACAAGCAATAATCTCTTTTCTTAGATTTTTACCTGGATTAAATTTTTATAGTTCCGAAGTTTATGACTCGGAACCCTTATAAATTCGTCATGTCCGTCTGTCTGTCCGTCCGTCCGTACTCGACTTACCGTCCAAACTTTGAAGGAAAACTATAACAGATTGGATGACTTTGTTAGTTCAGGAGTTATAGAGGCTTAACTTGTAAAATGCGCTTGCTTGGAAAACGTCATACAAAATTAACGCATTATCAATTTTAAATGATACGATTTTAAATCCACGTACCATTATGGGTGACTGAGGAACCCTTTCCTGTGCGTGGCCTGACACGCACTTGACCGATTTTTGTATTTGTTTTATTTGTTAAGAAGATTTATCAAAGCTGATGGTCGGAAAACAAAAGGGTCCTATTGAGTTGGCCACAATAAACGGCATTGAACTTGCTTTATCGCTTATCGAGGCAAGCAGACACCGTAACGTAACCTATGACAGCACGTTTTTGTATCAACGGGCACATTTGGCAGTTTGCCAACTATAATATCTCTGTTTATTACCTCATCATATATAGTTACAAGGTCGTTCAGTATTGGGACTAGACCACCCATGAAGTATTTTATTATTTAATGCACGTGTTTGTGGTCGGCTGGTCGGCTCTGCCCGAGCCGCTTTAGACATCTACAGACAGATAGGTGGAAGAATACATTTGGTGTCGCAGGGGACTTTACAAACGTAATTGAAACGAACACAAGGAATACCCAGACTCAGAGCAACTATATGCGGATCTCACAATTAGTGGTATCCTTGTGGGACTTTAAGTTTTGAACCCACAACACTTGGCGCAGTAGAAAGCATCGTGGCGACCGCTGGGGCCCAGGGAACAGTCAATTAAAAAATCTATTATGTATAAGCAGTCAGCCAATAGTAGTAATATACATATAGTGGAGGTAGACAAAATGTATAATACTAAAATTTACGGCAGTTAAAAAGTTATAAAAAAAAGTCGTATAGCACTCGGGGACTGCCGCGGTAAAGCTATTGCATAGCATTTTTTATCAACTTATACAATTATATTTTTTTATTTATGCAGTATTTTTTTGTTTGATATTAATTCAAGTTCAAAACAATATACACTGTCTTTTTACCAACATACATTCTAACAATCAATATTAATTCCAAACAATATAATCATCCTATTAACCGAAAGAAAATGACAACTAAACATAGAATATCACATCTATGGAATAAAAAAACATTAAGATTCAATAGGCGGTACTGGAGGACGCGAACTCTATGTATTGTGTAAAGTAGATAAGAATTATATATTTTGTAATTAGTTTTTTACAATATTATAGAAAAGCAAGGAAGAAGAATATAGAATGTGTTGTCAAGTCAAGGGATAACGGCCGGTGGCGGCAGCACACATGCGCTAATCTGCCTATAGAGCATTATTACAATGGTTAGTTTAATTACAAATAGAAAAGTAGGTGTTTCGTTTTACTAGATACTTAAGGGCGCTCAGTTGCCCTAGGTGATTAGAAACAATCACCGAATGGGTGACCTTTAGTGGCATGACACCGTGAGCGTCTCCTTGTTTTGTAGGTCATAGTAAGTTGTCGGGACCGGTTGTTATCATAGATAACAGTGATGAAGATTAGTTGGAGGCCTTCCGGCGACTCAACAACAAGATTACGTAGCCATGAACGTTGTCTTGCCTGCCCAACAATCGCACTCGGCCAGCGTCGATTGTTTCGATTCAGTACATAATCCTGCAGATACGGATTACATACACTTGCAAAAATGATCAAGTATTACGAAATAGAAAGCTGTAAAGGAATTTATTTTTATAATACAATACTTCGGATATCTGACACACAAAGTCATCTTGCTTCTAATTTGGGTACTAGACAACTGACATAAATACATTTACACTTTTTTGTAAATGCATACATATTATACATAGAAAACACCCAGACTCCGGAACGAATATTTGCAGATCATACACACATTTGGTCGTAATCCAACCCCAAGACCTCAAGCACAGCCCCTCATATGCTACCACTGCGGCCACCGAGGCAGTTTAATCTTTATATGGCAAATAAATAACATATCTATTCGTATCCGGAGTCTGGAAGTTTGGCGGTGATTCACGCCCGTGCTTCGGAGAGCATCGTAAAGCCGTCGGTCCCGGTTGTCATGAAAATCTATGGCAATCGTTATTGGAAAGTCAGTGCCCTCAAATATCAGGAAAACTTATTCAATTTTCGAATTTCAGTTCTCCCTTAAGGTTGCGGAGGTCCGATGCCAGTCGCTCCGTGGAAAAACTAAAATTCAGGTAAAACCGGTTGAACTAGTAGCCGACCCCAAATAAACTTGGGAATAAAGGCTCGGAAGATGATCTACACTTATCTGCTTAATAATATCCATACTAATGTTATACATTCAAAAATACCATTCTCTATATTTCTTTTTGCTACGATCGAGCTAAATCGAGCTGCACCGACTTTAATAAAATATACATGGAGATACTTGTTATTATAAGCTTTTATTTAACTTACAATGTGTGATATTATATGACTCAATTTTGAAGCATATATCTCAATTGCCATAATGTTCTAACATTTGTAACTGTAAGTTTTCCATCCGTAAATAAAAAAAAACAATTGAGCTCAAATTTTCTACACAAGTTCAATTTCAAAGACAATGCATGATTAACTTCATGACGTCATTCCAAATGCAATATGGCGGCATGTTGGATTGGCGATCGACTTATGATTAAAGGAGGTTGCCTGGAAGTTATTTCTTTTGGCAATTAGGCTGCCCTTTATAGACTACATATTTGTTGTTATATACTCTATTGTAACTCTATAATATGGTGTGCAAATAAAGAGTTTTCTATCTATCTATCTATCTATCTATCTAAAGAAGACACGGAAACTGGCATTTTTTATCACTATAAAACTTCTTACAGATTTATAAAACCTGTAATTTTATAACATTGTATTCTTAATATTATAAACCATAAAGCGTTGGTTTGTTATTGGCGCACTAATCTCATTAACTACTAGTGCGATTAGAAAAAAAAATTCACTGCTGGATAGTTTATTTATGAAAAAGCTATAGATTATAAATCATGACGCGACAGTCAACATGAGCAAAGCACCCATGAAAAATGTTCTTAAAACGGGTAAAAATTATTTCAGAGCTTCCATTGCGTACGTTGCGTAGATGGTTAAGATTCGTGAACAAATTGTTCCCTCCTGAAAAGTTAAAAAAAAAAACACAGCATACGTCTATCTTTTAAAGTTGTCATACATGTAGACAGTGATTCTAGACTTGGGCAACACAGTTCACATTAAAGATTCAAATCACTAAGCTCTTCAAATGAAGATATACTCATTCTAAAGTAGGCGAAAAAAAAGTTTTTCGTCCATTCTTAATGCTTTGTATCTTCGAGAAAAGTATTCGCCATCGGGATTCATTGCCTTATTAAATGGATGTATCCAGTATCTTCTTTGTCGTGTATTTAAAATAAAGTAATGTCTTCTTAATAACAAATAAGCAATAAGTTTCTTACGACGATCCATAACAGAGACACGACTATCCACAATCAAAAATCACGAGGAACTGGTTACCCTACCATACCGCATAACGCTCTTTTCGCGGCGCCGCAACGCAAACTGCCGATTTTAGCGTTGCGGCGCCGCAACGCGGTTATGTGTTTCGGCCCTATAAGCTTTTTTATGTGAAACAAATTCGTTCCCGCGGTATAACTTCGCGCTAGCACACTACCAGCGAGAGAAAATTGTAGAAAACGCAATAACTTGCACCGAATCCAGAATGTCAAGTGCTATTTTTATCATAAATTAACAAGAGATGTAATGTTCTGGAATAATTTGGCAAACGCTGTTACACAATTTCTGTTAAGTAATTAACTTAGAGCAATATAAACTTGTGTCGTTACTCTCCGAAATGTAATTTGTTGAAACGTAGGTTTAATATAATTTGCAATATAATTGGATTTTATATACGGTTATAACTAACGTCTTCTAATTAAGACAAATACTACTATTTTGTTTGAAGCTGTGGTTTTTTATGGTACAAGCGACTATTATACTACATACATATTTCAGTCATACTACTACTATTATTCATACTACATGTCCTCCCCCCCTCTAAAAGCCAAATGCCTGGCTCAAAAAGTCTGAAAAAAATCATGATAGGAGTCCATATATTGAACTTTCAAGGAAAACTATAGCAGTTTGGAAGAAATAATAAGTAAACAAACGTCTACGGATCCCTATTCTATGCGTGGCCTGACACACACTTAGCTAATTTTAACTGAATGTATAAAACACTGACCAATTCTAAGACTTTTATCATTCTACAAAATTTAAGCGGAGACGGACTCTAAAATCCGCCATCTTGTAAATTTTACAAGCCATTCGTTTAAGTGCGGACATTTCGACTCTTTATCTATGCTCCTATAATAGATTTTATGGCGTTTTTTATAGGGGAGTCCTCCAGTCTAATCTAGTTGAACGTTTTATAAACAAAAAAGACGTAAAACCGAAATGCGGAATACCCGTCCTTGAGCATGACCTTTCTGAAAGATCACTGGCTGAGCATTTGAAAGATTAGATTTTACGCTTTTTGTGAAGGAACAGTTAGAATTTATTATATACTGCAATGTTTGGGCCTCTAGTTGAGACCAGTGGCCCAAACATTTGTGCGTGTGTGTGAGCTCTTACCGACGAAAGATTAAGGAATCAAAACTCAACTCGAAGTTGGTGGTTTGATGAGAATCAGGTTGAGACAATGACAAAACGTATTCCATACAATCTATATCAGAAGAGAAGCTAAAGCCCCATGAACTCAATACTGTGGCTGTCTGCGTGGTCTGTCGGTCAAGTTCTGTCGGGATTCTGTGGATTTCTTTCCTGCAATCTATTCCTTGGAATATAATGGTATAGGATAGAACTTAATGTAGCTTTCGACTATTCGATTCTAACATACCATTTTAATGTGAGCTCCGCTGAGGTGTTAACCCGTGTGTGATACTCCTATACGATAAGAAAAAAGTGGTTCGATATCTAACGATATGTAAACTAACACTAAAATTTTAAAATATCATAGCTGATACTTATTAGATTACCATAGTCAAGGGGCCACCGATGTAGGCGCTTGTTGTCACCAGCTCACCATGCCACTTGCATTACATTTCTTTTGTAGTTTTTGCAAACTAGTTTTTTTGATATTGCGATATTCATTTACGGGTTATCAATCATAATAATAAATGTTGAGGCTTTTTATTGGAGAATAATTTTTAAAGTAGGTTTATTAGATCCAGACATTCCCCTTCAACCTCACAGACTCACAACATCATAATACTCACAAACTTTATCACTTTAGTACCAATAGGCATACATTGCGCAGATGTGTCATTTAAACAATAACAATAAAGGTTTGACAAAGAAAATTGTTGCCAAACACAAGCCGGTTTTGACGTCTTCATGAAAAAAGTAGAATTTTATAAATTTTATTCCTAGAAGAAATATCTGAACATTCCTTTTGATAGACAACATGTCTTACATAAGATTAATTTTGTTAGAGACAGATTGTTCAATGTATGATGCGCAACATTAGACTCCCTATGGATGCGATTCACGATCTTATACCAATAGCTTCGTAGTTACTCCAGTTTAAAATCCAATTTAAAATGCCACAGATAACAAGCTTAATTCCAGTTTGGGTGTTCGGTAACACTTAGCAGACTACTTAAGTACTCTTTGTGTGTTTCAAATCCTTGAAATTTGCCTTAGAAAGGGTCTAAACACAACTTTCCAAAGTATTAGGTTGAGTGACCTGGATGAATACCTTACACGTTATTAAGCAATTTTGCTTTGGTTCCCTCAAAATGAGTGAAAAAATAGATATTATGCGTGACGCACCACTATATATAAAAATATCAGCAAGCTTTGAATAGAATAAATTCTTTGTTGTAGAGTAAATGATTTTTTTGATATGTCTTAAAGGAGCTGTCCTCAATACGTATGTGAATAATTGCTGAATGGCTGATCAGAGATTTTCCGACGCGACTGATGAAGAAGGTAAATTAAGACAAAGGAAACAGATAAGGCAAGAAACGTCTTATATGTAAAACAAAACTGAGACTGCAGTGGATTCAATGGACTGAGTCTCAAACCTGTAAAACCGTTCTAAATTAACTTAGTTACAATTTTATTATCATCAGCATATCGCAGTCCAAACGACATAAGTCTCTCCATTGTACGCCACTTGTCTCGATCCTTGGCTTCTCGCATTGAGTTCCTGCCATCCGTCTTGCACAAATTATCACTCCACCTGGTCTCTAGACATAGCTCACAGGATTAGCAAGTTGAAAGGATAGTGGATTACCCACATTAACCGAAGAACCGATAACTACTAAAGCTACTAAATATCTTTATCTATATTTTACTCCTTTCAAAATTTTAATTTAAAAAGCTAAATGAAGAATGAATACCACAGGATGAAATATTCAATAACTTCGAGAATTAATTTCATTCAAGGCTTAACGTTTTCTTATCCCGTACTAAAATAATAAACTTTCAAACAATGTACAATTCTGTTCATTCTTCGTTCGTTCCTCGTCAGTACCGATCTGTGGTTTTTCTAGAAATTCCATTTAATTTAATGAGTAAATAAAGTTTATTGGAAAGATGCACAAAGTTAGAAGTAAAAGGGTGCTTTTACTCCTAACTTTGTCTATTCTGTGTGGGTGTCGTTATTTCAAGAGATTAATATTTGCTTTAGTAAACACCGAGCAAGTTTGTTAAAGACTGAATGTGTTCATCTGAATGCGTTCAACAAATGTCAGTATTACGGGTTTTGTTTGTAGGAATTGTATTGTGCGTGTGTTAGTTTTGGTTTTGATTTGTTACATCAGTTTGTACATTGAACGAGATGTTTGTGATAGTTTTGTGAAATGGAATTTTTGTAACATGTATTTTCATTTGTGATTAATTTTAAATCCATATTTTATCATATTATCACAATTAAGAATGAAATTATATAATTAATATTAGTTTATTGTTAAGGGTAATTTAACTAAGTCATGATTACAAGGCTCTTTATTTAATTCAATTTAAGAAATTATTTATTTTATGTATCCTTAAAACAAACTGAATATAAAAAAGCTTTTTGTAAAGTAAACATAAATTAATTAACGCTTCTTAAACTCCCTGTGTAGATATCCTTGAAAATAATTAAAATGTATTTTAACCCTTTTTTCTTGATTTTGTACAGATTGGAATCAATATTTATAAAAACAAAATAAGTACGCTGTGATTTGCAGGAGTGAGTGAAAACATTTTGAATGACTCACAAATTGTTGTTTTTCAGTGTGGGTATTCATTTGTCAGTTTCATGCACTGAAAAATGTCTATGGTTTCATGATTCTCTGAATGGATAAATGTCATTTTCCTAGAAATGTCGAAAAAAGAAAGAAAGTTTTGAAATACTTACACTTTTGAGGAAGTACATCAAATGTTTTTCATTTATCATCACCATGTCCTTTGACCTACTTCTGTTAAAATAGCTCGAGGCTGCCTTTGATTAAAAAATTTATGGAATATTAACGCTTAATATTATCGTAAAAATAAACTTGTTTTCAGTCAAACTCAATTATTAAGTAAAAGTAAACAATAGAAATATAGCTTTTTGAATTAACTCTGTTTATTAATTTTCGAAACCAGAACTAGACAATTTAATATTTTTAACTTATTTAAAAAGACGTATCGAGGGGTTTTTTACAAAAATACATCAAACGGATATAGAGAATAATACCTAAACAGTGCAATTTGTGGATCATACAGAATGTCGTCCCATAAGGGATTGAAGGTTATTTAAACTTTACTTATATGAGTTAGGAACATGATTCCTAATTATTATAAAATGGGTAAACCAGTCCATACAAGGTCTAAGTTGAACCTATCAATAGAATAAGAAAATCTTTATTTGTCTTACAAATTACATAGTTACAATTATTAACAGTACTTAAAAAATTAGCACTGTAAAGAAAAACAGGCCTGGACTCAGTACGTGGATGACAATGAAAACAAAACATGCCAGCCGCTGTTATTCTGTCCAAGCCAATCATGATTAGTAAGTAACCCTAGAATAAACACAACGACAACCTCCCGACCACGGACACAACATAACAATACTCCTTATACTAGTAAGGAAGCAGTTGTTGCTGATGAAATCATTGTAAAGTCCAGTAAAGTCCTCACAACCTCACAACCAATATGGAAGAATAGACTTGACTGCCTTGTTGGTCTAGTCGTTAGCGTATGCGGCTGCTGATCAAGAGGTCTCGGGTTCGATTCCCGGGTCTGACCAAATATTTGTGTTATCCAAAATATTTGTTTCGGAGTCTGGGTGTTTTTCTATGTATAATATGTATGTATTTACAAAAAAAAAGTATGTTTATGTATTTATATCAGTGGTTTAGTACCCATAACACAAGCTCTGCTTACTTTGGGACTAGATGATGTTGTGTGTAAGAAGTACAAAACAAACAAAAAAATAGAAGTTGAATAACAGTTTGAAAATATTAATGCACTTTTCATTTTAACTTTACAAGGTAAAATTCAAATGAAACAAACAAACTGTATATATTGCAAAGTAGCCAAGCTCTGAGCTGATAGTTTCGCAACAATCTTGAATTCAAATTTGTTTCATTTCATTTCAGATCTCACTCGATCAAATCGGATGCAACGTACAATGCCATTCCGATGTTTGATTAAACACGAATTGCAATCACACAGTTTGATCATATTGTCTTCTGACAATAATCGAATTTATTCCTCAGAGTAAAGTCCTGGAAACCGGAATGCTTTTTACTGAAATACTTCATTCTCCTAGCTTCTACGTCTTAAAAAAAGCGACAGATGACATCAACTGTCATCCCCAGGTTTGCGCTTATAGAGGATCTCCGCCCTAGTCATCTGCGGTCTGCGGTACCTAACTTGTTCTCGGGCCTGGCGGACCAGAAGAGTTCGAAGCCTCTCCCGGTCCCGCTCCGCCATCTCCTTCACAAGCATAACTTGCTCACAGAAAGAGACAAGGGAACATGAATTCACATTACATGAATTTACACCTGGATATATCTCCAAAAAGTTTCAGGCACAAATAAATAAAACATTTATATTATTTCACTTTGTTCGTCGTCGTGAAATTCATCATTCAATTTTGTTTCTAAATAATTAAGGAGCGTGTTCACTGACCCATCTATCTCACAACGGTCGGGCGCACAGTGTAAAAATCTCGGGCAAAAATATTAAAAAACTCAAAGGTAAAGTTTACTAATAAATGAATATTTTTTTACATTTTATTTGACTCACGAAAGGGACATCATTCGTCGACTTCTTTTATGTAATAAGTTCGTAAATTTGAATTGAAGTAAGTACATGAAGTTTATATTAAAACTTTTGCATACTTCCCGCCGAGCGTACTTTTTTTTATTCAAGCCTACATAAGACGTTTCTTTGCCTGGTGTAAAGCACTAGTAAAATCCAAGAGTAGGGATCACCATACTCATTGTGAGTGCAGACAATGGTAACCCACACAATGTCAGCCTAGTGAATGATTGGGCCTCCGGTGTTACACTCACTAATGAAATACGACAGCACGAACTCTGTCGTTTCAATGTTGGTCTTCTGCATGAAGGTAGTACTGGCACGGTCGAGCCGGCCCATTAATGCCGCATGACTCTACTACCTTAAATACATGGTATACGACTAACCCCTCCCACACGGCACCTACTGTCATCTACTCCTGTATCAACAGCAGTAACTCACGAACACGCCGAGTTTTAACACTCGGTAAGTCCCGGAAAAAATTATACTTTCTATAAACCGGGATATTGATCAGAAGAAAACTGGAGGAGTTGGAAATATTCCGAGAGAATACTCCAGTGTCATGCAATATACGTATGGTGCGACATAACACTTTATCGTAAGCCCTGATGAGGAGATGACCAGTGCTAGTTTGAACACTAAAAAGTCCTAAATATACAGTTTTAGTTTATTTTACGCACTGCCCATCCAGTTTTAAGTACTTGACTCAAAGCGAATTAAAGGTAGCTGCAATCACAATGCCTTTTGACTAGTATCATTCATACTATCTACAACTATTTAACAGCTATTATTATGAACACTCTGTCAGCCAACTCAATATTGACAACTGGTAGTTATAATATGTTGACCACTTTAGGTACAATAATTTTAGTGCCTTGTCTGCCAACATAAAATCGATTTAATATACCTCATAAAGTTATGACTGTTAATGGTGACAAACATTTTATAGTCACTATTCACATTTTATTAAAAGCAGTTTTTTACTACTTTAAATACTATATGGATACCGATCTCCTTACTTGCCGTATTTTTTACAGCCCCCTCTTTTCCCTGACTCAATGACTACCTGGGTATGCCACATGCTTGTAACTTTTCGATATGTATCGTCCATATGTACTTACCATTAATCTTTAAAGTCTTTCGAAAATAAAATAACTTATGAACTTAAAAATAGCATGAAAGGTAGAATTGCATATGTCTGATATTTTTGCCATCTAATTATTGACAAATGTTTATGAACGCTACTGAGGAATCAAATCAAAGGCTGACACATAATTAATAATCTTTATATATATTTGCACTCCAAGATGTATCAGATTATTTTGGAGTTCATCAACAGCATTTAACAGTCCACTGCTGGACATAGGCCTCTCCTTTGAAAGGAGGTTTGGAGTTCACATCCTTACTAATATTAAAACGTGAAAGTTTGTGAGTATGTATGTTTGTTGCTCTTTCACTTTCACGCAAAAAGTACTGAATGAAACTTTACAGTCAAATATCTTATATATCTGAAAAACACTTAGGCTACTTTTTACTGCAATAATCGAGATACACGCGGGTGGAGCAGCGGTTGAAAGCTAGTTGCCGCATATTTTTGCTTTGAGAAGTTGTCACTTAAATATGATACTCATGTTTTTACTGTAAACGGGACTTATTCGCGATAATATTAAAGGTTACGATACCTTCTATTGACATTGACTATTATCATGAGTATGTGTAAAAGTCGCGAAAGTTTAAAAACACTTAAATATGATGCCTATGGACGTCAGATATTTGTGCTGCGTTTGTGCAGTAAAATATTATTATACTCTTAATATAGTTAAGTTTATTACGTTATGTACATTTGTTCCTCAGGCAGATAAATGTACCGATGTGCTCACAGTAACATATTAATGTTCGTGACTGTACAACACGTGTTTATGAAATTAAAATCGGGAAAGTGCGTGTCAGGCCACGCATAGTATAGGGTTCCGTATTCATATACAATGCCAAGCTATGTCCAATTGTTATGTTTACTTATTATTTTGTTATTTTTGTACAAAGGTTTCGCAAGTAGGCGTGTTTAACAAGTTAGGTCTCTATAACTCCTGAACTAACAAAGCTATCTAATGCGTTATAATTGTCCTTTAAAGTTCAATATATGGACTACAATCAAGAAATTTTCCAGAATTTTTGAGCTTACCGTTTAGCTTTTAAAGGAATGGTCCGAGTTTCGAGTCATGAACTATGGAACCTTAAGAAGTAGTTTTTTATAGGTTGCAAATTTTTGACAAAAACACTTCCAGCTTACGGTATGGTCATTTAAATTACTATAAAGTTATATTGAAATTGTTAAATACTGCTTTTTTTTATGTTACTTAGAATACTAGTCTTGTGGCAGACTTTTATGGTTCGTAAACACCTACGTATAAAACAATGGCTAAAACCCACATTCTTTGAACTAAAACTTTTGCTACCATGCATTGTCTGTTCAATGAACCGTATTTTACTACCTGAGTAGTGTAAAACAATTTTAACAATATTTACGAGTTTCTCACGCTTTCTAGTACAAAACGAACAGATATTAAAGTCAACAATGTGTTAGCCTCTATTGTTGGTCGTTTGACTCCATTCAAGACGAATAAATATGAAACACAAGTTCGGCTTTAAAAGGATATTCAGAGTTGATATATCACCAAAATCTTTATTTCCTAAGAGTCCATCATAGAAAAAATATTTTCAAAGCAATTACTAAAAAGAAACGCAAAAATAATCTACATATTCACTCTTATCATTCAACAAACATCAAAGTAGCTCGGCTTCAATACAAATTATAGAAAAAATAAAAACAAGGTCTTACGGTTTGTGAGTGTGAAGGCCACTTTAAAAGCACAACGTAGATGATTACGTCAGAATTAAAAATATATTCTTGATGTATAAAGCAATTCGTAATTTTGCACGTCCATACACAAGCCCGGCTAGCTCAGTCGGTAGAGCATGAGACTCTTAATCTCAGGGTCGTGGGTTCGAGCCCCACGTTGGGCGTAATCTTTTTGAACAATATTTATAACTTTTTGTATTTTTTATCTTTTACTCGTGACTACGTATGCCTCATTCTATTCAAAACTTAATTTATTTTTTAAAGTAGTCTGTTTTTTCTTTCCACAATACTTTTGAGACATTACTACAGTTTAAAGTATCTTACCTGCAATTTTTCTTTCTCGCATTTTTCTCCACAGCTGTTCAGCTTTTCTCATAGGCCAGTTCTCCACTTTCGCACTGAAGCTTCTGAAGAACTTGTATTCTTTGAAATGAGACATTCTTCTCTCCATCTTGCTGGGACCATGACCGGCTGGCGGCGGAGGAGAAGGAGCCGCAGGTGTCGTCGACTGAGAAGCCATTTTAAATTCTTTTCTTTAAATTATTCAACTGTAAAATTCGAATTTGGAACTACTAAATTCGGTTTTTATTTTTGGTCCCGAATTCAGAATTTAAACTTCCATTTAATCATCAATTTATTTTTTAATTCAATAGACTTCATTTTTCAAATATTCGAAGTCATGTTTCTTTTGTTTTATTTAGTTTTTAGTAATCTAACTTTTTTAATTTGATATTAAATATTTATGTTAAAATACTGAATATAATTTAGTAAATATTATTATTATGTAATACACTAATACTATTTCTAAACACTTGGTAGGACCAGTTTCCAATTTCACCAAGTGTTTCACTAATTAACCTGAAACAAAACAAAACAGACATTTAAAACAAGATCCATAATTCAATGGTAGCATAATAAATTCAAAAGTAAGTATGTCTGTCTGTCTGTTGGAACGAATTGTGGTATAGAGATAAATTGGACCTTTATGAAGGACATAATCGACATACACGAGGGCGGAGCTGTGGGCAAAGGTACTTAATATATAAATATAGATATGCTCACGCCTATATCCCGATTGTAATAGGCAGAGTCGTTTTAAAATCTGATTTCCTGACCGCATCGAATCGACCATCGTGTAGTTTGGTGACAATTCACCAACGGTCGCATCGCGAAAACGATTTAACTAAAATTAATTTCCTAATTACAAAACTTATTTATATCATAGAGATTCCCAAAATTTATTATAATTTGAAAACAATTATAATCATATTAAGATCAAACGTTATACGCCATTTATACAAATATTGTTCAGTGTGTCATACGTTTACTTTATTTCCCTTATAGTACCTGGGTGACCGAGCTTATCTCGGTTATCATATTTATTGTATAACAACGCCATCTATACTCTCAAGTGGATGTAGTGTTGTTGTGCTGGAGTACCAACCACCAAACAACTAAGTGTTACTTAAAAACGCTCGAAAACTCGCATTCGCCCAAACATAAGATTAATCTAGATCGATTTTTCACCCACGAAAAGCAGCAAATACTAAATTTCATCGAAATCGTTAGAGCCGTTTCCGCGATTACACATATATTATATATATCTTTGTCCTAGCCTTTATTGCCAATTTTATTATTATTAAAAATATATACAGATACATAATAAACCCTTAAATTATACAAGAATGGTTCGTTGAAAAATATTAGAGTTACAATAATTTCAATATTTCCCGCTTCTCTAACAATGGTTCGTTCTAGGACTTGGAATAGGAGGAATGGAATAGGTAATGGTTCGATTGCGGTTAAAAATATTAATGTATGTGGTTGCTATAAAAGTAATTAGTAACATTAAGTATATTAAAATGGATCAACAATATTCTATACTAGGGGTTATCCGTGGTTATTGTTGTAAATCGTGAGTAATGCCGTGGGGCATTACTCACGACACGGTTGCGACTCGGAATGTATTCTTCTACCTATCTGTTTGTAGATTACTGAAGAAGAAGAATGGTAAAGTTATAGGGTTCCCCTATTCTAAGCGTTGCCTGACACGCACTTGGCCGATTTTTTGAATATCAACTTGTATGGATTCTACTCATCCTTTCCATCAGGCAGGGTAGAGTTACGATGGTAGGCTTAAATATAAAAAAGTAGAGTTCAAATTGTAGTCGTCCCGATGTATTTTGTACCCTTTTTAGCAATTTATGATACAACGGTAATATAATTTTAAATGGTTTGGAATGATCTTTTTAAGATCTTTCCTTTTGAAAGAAAAAAATATATCAAATTTACCCCCCCCCCCCTATTTTCATTTGAATTCAACGACATCTTATATGTCAAAATCCGTCCAGTGATTTGTGCTATCGGGCGTGCCAAGGAAATGGACACACATACATACGCTCAAAAAACACTCCTCCTGATTCAAGATAAATATAAATGTTTCAGTTTGTAAAAGCTGTTGTGGCGACTTCCACATACAGCGCGACGAGAAAAACATACAAAAGCGCCATCTACCGAAGAAACACTGAACCACGAAGAAAACAAGGAATGATCTATACGGAGTAACTACTAATCCTGAATCGCGAAAGAGAACTTTTCCCGCCAATTAGCATAATTGCATTAGCATTGGGCAGTGGCCAGCCAGGCATGATCACCTCGCCTGGTCGGAGGATCCTCTCTTTGTGATTGAGGAACCGGGCACCCACTCCACACTGTTATTTGAAAAAATAGCTTTTACTTGCCTTTTTATTTCAAAAAACAAATAATACAAATATTTCAACACTGTTCATTATTTTCTTTGAAACCTTTGTATAGATATATAATTAATTATAGAAATTATATTAGAAAAACATATTTACCCGAAAAGTAATTGGAAAAAAGGGTAATTTGGGCTTCAAATCCAAACGATGTTTTTTGCTCAATACCAATTAGAGGTTACCCGTCTGTACATATTTGTTTTTTATTAAAATTACGTAGGTTAGAACGTCTCATGTTATAAATAATTTATTATAGAAACATAAAACCTTGCTGTTTAAAAGTAATGAACTGATAAGAGAAAAACAAGTATCAGAATATCTATTAACTTGAACTGAAAAACACTTTTTAGGGTTCCGTAGTTAATGACTCGGAACTCTTATAGATTCGTCATGTCCGTCCGTCCTCGACTTACCGTCCAAGCAGTAAGTGCTAGAAAGATGAAACTTGGCGTGGATATGTGTTTCTATTACATCGAGAAAGTGCTACAATAAAATCGTGATGTATATTTTTATTTGGGGTACCTCCCCTACACGTAAAGTGGGGATGTTTTTTTTCTCGCGTCTACCCCATTGTGTGGGGTATCAATAGATAGGTCTTTTAAAATCATTGAGAGGTTTCTAAGACCATTTTTATTATGGTATCCGTTTGCGAGTAATTTAACTTTGAAAGACAATTTTATATAAAAAACAGAGCGTCCTTCCCTCCTCTAAAAGTGAAAAGGCTGACTCGAAAAATCTAAAAAATATATATGATGATAGTCCATGTAATGTACTTTCAAGGAAAACTATAACGGCTTAGATAGCTTTGTTAGTTTAGGAGTTATAGAGGCTTAATTTGTGAAACACGCTTACTTGGAAAACTTCGTACAAAAATAACGAATTAATAGGTAAACACAACAATTATCTATTGGACACGATTTTAATTTCACTTGCCCTTTTATATAACTACGGAACCCTATTCTATGCGTGGTATGACAAACACTTGCCCGATTTTTGAATTTGGAAATATAATATAACATGCAAGGTGGTAGAAGCACACTGTTGTAGCACGAATTGGGGCTGCTCGACCGAGGCGGTACTTACTACCCTCTTATAGTGTCAACTCATCGCCGTCCACTGCTGGACGAAGGTCTCCCCCAAGGAACTCCAACCATCCCGGTCTTGGGCAGTCCGCATCCATCCGCCGCCAGCCACCCTCTTCAAATCGTGTGTCCATCGTGCCGCAGGGCGTCCTACACTACGTTTGCCTAATCCCGGTCTCCACTCTAGCACCTTTCGGCTGCAGCGTCCATCAGTCCGTCTGGAGACATGTCCGGCCCACTTCCACTTCAGAGTACTGATTTTCCATGCGATACCGGTAACTCTAGTTCTCTGTCGAATAATCTCGTTACGTATTTTATCGGACAGAGAGACACCCAGCATCGCACGCTGAGCTACTTTAAATTTATGGACCAGTTTGATAGTGAGTGTCCACGTCTCGGCTCCGTATGTCATTACGGCTAGAATGTACTAGTTGTAGACTTTGGTCTTAAGTGATTGAGGTATTGGTGACTAAAAAATATTACCCTCTTATAAGACACCAACCTAAAATAACAGTATGCGACTGTCGTGTTCGTTGGGAGAGGCCTGTGTCCAGCAGTGGACTGCAATGGGCTGATGATGATGATGATCTCCATTGGCCGCAATAGAGTGGGTCACCATGCTATTTTTGCAATGCGTATGATCACTAACTTTAGATTTTGCTTATGCAGGCAGGATCATTAAAAATAATGTATATGAGAATTTAGAAAGATAAAAGTTGATAAGTACAATTTAAAGCACTGTAGTGGCAGCTTAGATTACTGGCGTATTAACATATGTAAATTAATTTGGTGTGATCAGAATATACAAAGGTTCTATTTAAAAGTAACATTTAAGATTAATATAGTATCAAGTTTTCAAATAACGGATTTTTTGCGAAGAGTTTGAAACGGCATAGTAATACGATTATCATTGCAGTGTTTGAACTTTTATCATAAAGAATTGGAAAATTTTAGTTTTTCAGGCAAATATCGTAGTTCCAGGTTTTGCAGAAACCTGAATAAAATAAGTAAGTAAAGCACCTATAAAACTTAGTTTTCATAACCTGATACAAAACAGAAATAGTTTGGTACATTAATGATAACTAGTGATCGCAACGCTAAGAAGAAGAAGTGATCGCCCATTGGTCGAAATTCGAGAAATGAATATTTGTTTTTAATCTTTTTTAATTTTTATAAGTTTCTACAATCCCTCTCTACTAACTTTTTAAATGAGCCAAATTTAATACTCCTCCGTCTGGGCACTTTCATCATCATCATCATCAGCCTATCGCAGTCCACTGCTGGACATAGGCCCCTCCAATTGCACACCACTTGGTTTGATCCTCGGCTTCTCGCACCCAGCTCCTGCCTCCCGTCTTGCGCAAATCATCACTCCACCTTTGGACACTTTAAATATTATAAATTCGAAGGTAACTGACTGCTTTGTTGGTCTATTGGTTAGCGTATGCGGCTGCTGATCAAGAGGTCTCGGGTTCGATTCCCGGGTCAGTCAAAATATTTGTGTGATCCACATATATTTGTTTCGGAGTCTGGGTGTTTTTCTATGTATAATATGTATGTATTTACAAAAAAAATGTATGTTTATGTATTTATATCAGTTGTTTAGTACCCATAACACAAGCTCTGCTTACTTTGGAACTAGATGATGTTGTGTGTAAGATGTCCAAAAAAAAAACTCTGTCTTTATGTCTGTTTCATGTCTTAATAATTGCATTGATTTCAATGAAACTGAGCATAGAAATACTCTAGTGTTTGAGTACATAGATAGTACATAGATTACACTTTACCGCGATAACCAACAGCCAAAGAGACATACCATGAAAAGTTAGTCAGAAAATAAGCAAAATCACGTTCAGAACAAAATAATTCCCTCGTCAAATTATAGTATTCATTTCAAGCGTATATTCACTTATTCTAAAAATATATTTCCCAAAGTGAAAAATGTATTCCGCAAAAAAGCGCTTTTTAAATAAAACATCGACGTATTTCGTTTTGTTCAGCGTCGAAATTAATTTGAGTAGAATGCCCGTTGGAATTGATTCAACATGCAAAGCTTAATTTGTTTCTATTGGGGATTTTAGGGATTTAGTACAAACGTCGCTCTTGATTTAATTTATAATCGCTTACAATATTTCCATTTATTTACAGATAAAAATCGGCCAAGTGCGTGTCAGGCCACGCATAGGAAAGGGTTCCTCAGTCACCCATAATGGTACGTGGATTAGAAATCGTATCCAATGGATAATTGTTATGTTTACGTATTAATGCGTTGATTTTGCATGACTTTTCCAAGTAAGCGCATTGTAAAAGTTAAGCCCCTATAACTCCTGAACTAACAAAGTCATCTAATTCGTTATAGTTTTCATTTAAAGTTCATTATATGGACCACTATCACAAATTTTTCGGCGGGCGGGACGGCCTGTTTTTACAAAAAAGTGGCCTTTAAAGTGGAATTTCTCGCAAACGGATACCTAAATCAAAAAATCGTCTTAACAACCCCGTAATGTTTTTAAAAGACCTATATAATGGTACCCTACATGATGGGGTAGTCGTGAGAAAAAAAAACATCCCCACTTTACGTGTAGGGGAGGTACCCTAAATAAAAATATATTTCATAATTTTATTGTAGCACTTTGTCGACGTAATTACAATACATATTCATGCAAAGTTTCGTCTTTCTAGCACTTACTGTTTGGACGATAAGTTGAGGACGGACGGACGGACGAAAGGACAGACGGACATGACATATCTATAAGGGTTCGAAGTCATAAACTTCGGAACCCTAAAAAGTTGTAGATCTTTTTGTAGAATTACCTACAACTTTGCCATTTAACTTTTGCCTTGTAGTTTTGCCGGAAATCGAGATAAACCGTTTTTAACCCTTTGTTGTATATATTTAGCCATCCAATCTGACTCTACCCTGCCTCATGGAAAGCATGAGCAGAATCCAAGAGTCGGGGCTACCACACTTGCTGCGAATGCGGACAATAATGTATGGCGGCCCACACTATGGCGGCCTAATGGTATGCTTTTTCACGCCCCGGTTAAAGGACCCGAAAACCTCCCCCCCCTACCCCTTCCCGACCTCAGATCGCCAGTAAATTATTTTTCCTTTCATTTTTATAATATTCTCCTCCTTTTCCAATAGGTTTCATCCTACTATAATTTTATTTGTTTTCAAAAATTATCTACCATGGTCTACTGGTCTATATGTCATTTACAAACTATCATTATGGTTGCCATGCAAGTGTGTTATTCCTAGCAACCTGTGAAGTTTTGACAGGAGGTAAACAGTGATACATTTTGACATCTTCGATTTATGTATTTTTATAATCACCTAGCTTTGGTCTTTGTATCTCGATTATTGCAGTAAAAAGTAGCCTATGTCCTGTCCCAAGTTCAGTTCTAGCATCGTACCGAATTTCATCAAAATCGGTACAGTGGCTTAGGCGTGAAAGCGTAACAGACAGACAGACAGAGGTACTTTCGCATTTATAATATTAAGTAGGGATTAAAAAAAAACTACTCACTAGATCTCGTTCAAACCAATTTTCGTTGGTAGTTTGCATGTTAATGTACAACATATATTTTTTTTAGTTTTATCACTCTCTTATTTTAGAAGTTAGAGGGGGGGACACACACAATTTTCCACTTTGGAAGTGTCTCTCGCGCAAACTATTCAGTTTAGAAAAAAATGATATTAGAAACCTCAACATCATTTTTGAACACCTATCCATAGATACCCCACACGTATAGGTTTGATGAAAAAAAAATTTTTGAGTTTCAGTTCCAAGTATGGAGACCCCCAAAATGTATTGTTTTTTTTCTTTTTTTATGTAAAAATCTTAATGCGGTTCACAGAATACATCGACTGACCAAATTTCAATAGTATAGCTCTTATAGTTTCGGAAATAATTGGCTGTGACATACGGACGGACAGACAGACAGACAGACTTGACGAATCTATAAGGGTTCCGTTTTTTGCCATTTGGCTACGGAACCCTAAAAACGGTTGTCATGAACCGTCATATTAAAAATAATAATGCTCGAGTAAAAAATAAACCGTTATTTTTATAAATATATAAATTAATATTTCAGACATCTTACACATAACGCCACCTAGTTCCAAACTAAGCAGAGTTTTATTATGGATACTAGACAACTGATAAAATACATTAAAAAAAACTGTAAATACATATTGTACCTAGAAAACAGCCAGACTCCGAAACAAATATTTGCAGTTCACACAAACATTTGGTCCAACCCGGGAATCGAACCTGAAATCTCTTGATCAGCAGCCGCATACGCTAACTACTAGACCAACAAGGCAGTTTTAAGAATAATATATGTCGAAAAAGTCAAAACTCAGTCGAAGATCAAAAAGCTGTTTAAATGAAATGAAGCAAGGCAATATATCAACATTTCCTCATTTCATAAAAACAGCTTTTGCGATTGCCTTTGCTCAAAAGGAGAATTCTGACGACTATTGAGCTCAACAAATTCTCGTTGAAATTTCAGAGCCTTTTACGGTTATCTTATATTCGTATAATGAACAAGTGCAGATTGTAAATAATATTAATTTCAAAGAATTATTACTAGAACTATACGATAATGATAATGATAATGTCACAGTGTGACAGTTTTCCATTGGTTTCTGACATAACGATTGAATAGTTTAAAGCGAGGATAAGTTTTTCTGCAATCGAGCCGAATCTACCTTGGAACAGCTGAAAACAAATATGAGAGTTGCATTGCTGAACGATACATCTGCTGAGGATTTCTCTGAGCAATTGTTGACTATCGGTAATGGTAGAGTACCTATCGAGTGAGTAAGAATCGAACGGATTGGTTGCATTTTCTCTAAATTACTGTAACTTTGTCTCATTGAAAGAGGAACTCATCAACAAAGTATTCCCAAACATCATTAACCACAAAAATAATGAATGGTTGAGTAAACGAGCAATTTTTGTTGGCTAAGAATAAAGAAGTAGAAGTTCTCATTCCATAGCAATTATATTATGTGGCATGTTCACGGATTGGAAGACCATCTGCGTTATTGCGCCTAATAATGCAACGAAAATATCATCTATAACAAGGAGCTTCACTGAAGAGTGCAACCCATGAACGAAATTACATGTCCAATAAAGAATCATTAAACCCTTGATTTTTTATATTTATATTTATTGTTTTTACTGTAAACGGGACTTATTCGCGATAATATTATAAAGGTTACGATACCTTCTATTTTCCGACGTTTCGAACGGGTTATACCGCTCGTGGTCAAGGGTAGTAAGTCCCGTTTACAGTAAAAACATCAGTATGTGTAAAAGTCGCGAAAGTCTAAAAACATTTTATATTTATTATCCTAATAAATAATGGAACTTAATCGAATCCAAAATCTGTTCATGTTTTTGCCTCTAAGGCGGAACAAAGTTCTCCGGGTCAGCTAGTATTTATATAAAAGTGTATATGTATTTATATGTATCAATTGTCTAGTACCTATTGTAAAAGTTCTGCATAGTTTGGGGTTAGATAATATTGTGTGTCATACGTTCGAAAAATAAGAAGTATTGAAATAAAAGCTATTAGGCTTTTATTTCAAGTACGCCTTTCCAGGCACTTTCGAAACGTTACATTAATTACTGTAGTTGCGCGGTTTCGAAGTGTAATTCCTATAGAGAAAAACCGGCAAGAAAGTCCAAAGTTATTTAGAAACATGCTTTGCCATGTATGTCCCGTCTCATTTCAGCTGATCCTACGGTCCCATAAATGGTAGATGTTTGATTACTTGAATAAATTAAATTAAGTTTCTTTCATTCCATTTTCTTCAATATTTTAATGACCAACAACCAGCTCTTTGCCCTCTACGTAAAAGTATTTAATATAAGTCTGGTAACCTCGTAATGAGATACTTTATTTACAGTATCTAATTATTTCAGGATTCATTATTTTATGAAAGCACAAATGAGGCAAATGAAAAGGTCAAAACGTTAGGCTATTTTTGGGACTGTTTCGCTTTAGTTTACTTATGTTCTGAGTTCGTACCCTAAGTATCCATACCAGACTACATGTGCTTAAATATTTCATTTTTGCTTAAATTTTGAAAGCAACCAAGCATATACATTATTTTAATTTTTTAACGTATGTAGCTTTCTATATCGAGAACACGCAGAATTTAGTCAGAATTTTTTTACGTAAATGATGTGTACATTCATGGCACATTTTTTTATATTTAACCTACCAAACTGACTCTACCCTTCCTGATTGAAAGCACGAGCAGAATCCGAGCGTGGGGGAAACTACACACCATTGCTGTGATTGCAGACAATAAAGTATGGCGGCCCACACTATGGCGGTTTAATGAGATGCTTTTTCTGCCCTGCTTTTTCACATTGTAAGGCTATTTATAAATTCCTTCTCATCAGCTCAAAACTCTCTATCTAAAAGTTTTCCACTCAAAAGCTGAGTACAACCCCTGGGGCAGGGAATAAAATCTAAAAGATCATTGCAAAAGTTGCTGAGCTTTTGACATTGTTTATACCAGATTTGACTTCCATTATTTTGAGTTTTGGTCATTTGAATTAGAATATTGGAGAATTCCATTCATGTTTTGTTATTGTAAAAATAAGACAAAGTAAAATAAAAGTACAGTTAAGTACTTGAATGATGATAACAATATTTTCCGTCAACTGATACACAACGCCATCTAGTTTTCTATTATCCCAAGCTCGGTAGCAGTATAAAAACTCGTTTAAGTGATAGAATACTGTAATACAAATACTTTGTCTGCCTTGTCTAGTGGTTAGTGCATGCTGCTGCTGATCAAGAAGTCTCGGGTTAGATTCCCGGGTCAGACCAAATATTTGTGTGATCCACAAATATTTTTTTCGGAGTCTGGATGTTTTCTATGTATAATATGTATGTATTTACAAAAGAAAAAGTATGTTATTGTATTTATATCAGTTGTTTAGTACCAATAGTACCCATAATACAAGCTCTGCTTAGTTTGCGACTAGACGGTGTTGTGTGTAAGATGTCCGAAATACTTATTATTTATTTATTACATTCATTATATTTATAAATTAAATTTTACGAGGCTATAAAAGACTTATGCTTGGATAAACGATCTCAAAAGAAATCTTTTATTTTGTGTAACTGACAGACGACATAGGTACTGAAAGCTTCTAATCTATCTTGATTCCAAATCTATTCTGAATGGACTACAAACATTCCATTGGATAAGTTATACGGCTGCACGGTTGGCCTAGTGGTTTAACCCCTTTTTTTTTTTTTTTTTTTTTTTAATGTGTGAAAAATCATCATGGACCGTCACCCCACCGGGGGTTACGGCGGGGTGGTGTGTCGGACTTGAACCGACTAAAAAACACACAGTGTGCCCTCTCCGCGCTTCTCCGTTTAGGAGTAGGAGAAGTCCAGGGTGGGATCTCCTTCTGAACTTCTCCAGCGCCTGCCCGCTCCTGATGCGGGCACCGTCTCTGTTTGACGACCCTCTCTTAGGCGGCGTCCGGCACACACCGACGCCGCCCCCTCGCGGCTGGCCACATAATGCGGATGGAGGGATAACCCGTCCCGTCCACCCGCGGCCACACTCAAGGCGGCATGAGGCGCAGATGTTCGCGCCTCCGCCGCCCGAGTCGCCGGCGGCGAATCTGGTCCGATTGGATGTCGTCCTCCCGGGCCTTCTCCGCCGCCTCCTTCTGCGTGATTACGTCCTCGCAGAAGGTTGCGACCGCGGTAAATGAGCTCTCGCTGCCGACCATGGAACGAACGACGGCCGGAAGCGAGAGATCCCCTCCGATGACTGCAGTGAGGACCCGGCGCTGCGTCTCCCATGCGGGGCAGACCGCCAGCGTATGATGAGCCGAATCCTCACTGCAGTCGCAGTGGTGGCAGGCGGGACTCAATTCCCTCCTGGCGACCGAGTGCAGGTACTTTCCGAAGCAACCATGCCCGGAAAGAACCTGCGTCAGTCGGAAGGTAAGGGTCCCGTGCTGCCGCACTGCCCATTCGCCGATGACCGGCTGAAGCGCCTCTACGGTGGCGAAGCCAGCACGTGGAGTCTCCAGCCGGACCGACCAGCGATCCATCGTGGCTCGGTGAGCGGCTTCGCGCCACTCGCGCACGTCCTCGGGCGGAGGTCCAACTCCACCACTCTCCGCCCGGTAGTTAGCCACTCGCCGATAAACGTCGGCGAGCACTTCCGCCTCCAAATCCCACGGGGGTGTTCCGGCCAGGGCGCACGCCGCCTCCGTCGATACGGTGCGGTAGCCCCGTATGGCTCTGACCGCCAGAGTTCTCTGAGGCCGCCTAAGGCGCGCCCTATTCTGCTCGGTCAGAGCCGCCGCCCACACCGGTGCACCATAGAGTGCCATAGACCGGACAACCCCCGTGTACAGCTGCCTCGTGGCGACACTGGCTCCTCCCAGATTGGGCAAAAGACGCCCAAGGAAGGAGGCAGTGCCGATCAGCTTCGGAGCAAGCTGTTGGAAGTGCTCGTCGAAGAGCCACCTACCGTCTAGGACCAGACCCAGATACTTTAAGTGGGCCCGGACCGGTACGAGGACCGAGTTGACCTCGATGGAGGCGCCGGCGGGTGGACCACGACGGGGCCCATGGAAAAGTAGGGCTTCCGTCTTTTCTAGGGCCACCCGCAAACCCAGCGCCTCAATGCGCCCGACCACCAGGGAGACTCCTGTGGTGGCCAGGCGTGCCGCCTCTTCGAAGGTCGCCCCCCGGGCTGTCACTAAAGTGTCGTCGGCGTAGCAGATTACACCGACCCCGGGGGGGAGACGCCCTCGCAGGACCCAGTCGTATCCCATGTTCCACAGGAGTGGTCCGAGGACAGACCCCTGTGGAACACCGCACGACATGGCCCGACGTCTCAAGACTCCTTCTCGGTCCTCGTACATGACAGTACGCTCCGTCAGATAGTCTGCCACTAGCCGCCCCAGGTATTGCGGCACTCCGTGGTACTGGAGTGCGGCCCTGATGCAGCTGAATGGCAGACTATTGAATGCGTTGGCGATGTCCAACGACACCGCCAACAGCACGTCGCCGCAGCCCACCGCCTGTTCGGTCGCGGCCTTCAGACGCAGAATTGCGTCGACCGTCGAACGCCCCTCCCGGAATCCAAATTGGGCGTCCGACAGATCGGGGCCCACCTCGCGCAGGTGCCGGACGATGCGGGCGTGGAGCACCCTCTCGAACAGCTTACCCGCCTCGTCCAGCAACACGATGGGCCTATAGGCCGCGACCGAGTCGGCAGACCGACCTGGCTTCTGGAGCAGAACCAGCTTCCCGCTTTTCCAACACTCAGGGAAGCGTCCGGACGCCAGACTAGCGTCTAACACTCCCCTGAGGCGGTCCGACATATGATCGAGGGCTCGGGCCAGCACTCGGGCAGGTACCCCGTCTGGCCCGGGGGCGGTGTTCTTGGATCGAATCCTTAGAACAGCCGCCCCTACCTCTGATTCCCTGACGGGCGGCACATCAGCCTCGCCTTCGTCGTCACCTCCGGTCATGACGGCCATCGACGGGGGCGTGTGCTCCGCCCGCTGTGGGAATAGGCCCTCGACCACTTCCTGCAGGAAGCTGGGCTGGAGAGTCTCCGTGAGGGGCAGGCCCCCCGCGCAGAGCTTTTTGCGCACCGCACGATAGGGCCGACCCCAGGGGTCACGCTCGAGACTCTCCAGCATCTCCTTGCGGCTCTCCTCTTTGGCGCGGCAGATGGCCAGCTTCAGAGTTTGCCGGATCTCACGGTATTCCTCTTGAAGCCGATCCACCTCCTCACCGACTCCGCGGTGGCGTCGCCGACTTAGTGGTTTAACCCCGCCGTAACCCCCGACGGGGTGACGGTCCGCGGGGATTTCCACACGTAAAAGTGGTTTAAGCGGTCGCCACGTCGCTTTCTACTGCGCATAATGTCGTGGGTTCAAATCCCACGTGGCATAAAACCTTCTGTGATTGACAAACTGTTGTTCTGAGTCTGGGTTTTCTTTGTGACGGTTTCATGTATGTTTATAAAAGCCCAATCAACGCAGGAGTTGTCTATTTAAAAAGAAAAAAAACGTTAAACTCTACGTTATAAATATTGAATACAGTATGGAGAGCAAAACGCCTTAAAAGAAAAGAAATTCTATAGCTTGGAGAATGAATTATGAGGACAATCGATGGGGGGACACTCAGAATGCGAAAAGCATACAGCACATTTGCTGAATGCACTGATTGCAGATTTACAAACAAAAACAAAAAAAATAATTCAATATTTAACAATGCGGCCAAGTACGAGTCGGACTCGCCCATGAAGGGTTCCGTAGCAGCAAGTAACATCATATAAAAGTTCTTGTAATTCGCTGTAACTTTGATCGATGTTTGAATAATAGTGTTTTCATTGAATGAAAGGTAAATTGCGGTTTATGATTTAAGACGTATTAAAAAAAAACTACTCACTAGATCTCGTTCAAACTAATTTTCTGTATAAGTTTGCATGGTAATGTACAACATATATATTTTTTTTTAGTTTTATCTTTCTCTTATTTTAGAAGTTACAGGGGAGGAGGGGGGAGACCTACATTTTACCACTTTGGAAGTGTCTCTAGCGCAAACTATTCAGTTTAGAAAAAATGATTTCGATATCATTTTTGAAGACCTATTCATAGATACCACACACGTATGGGTTTGATTAAAAAAATGAGTTTCAGTTCTAAGTATGGTGAACCCCCAAAGTTTATTGTTATTTTTGTGTGAAAATCTTAATGGGTTCACAGAATACATCTACTTACCAAGTTTCAACAGTATAGTTCTTATAGTTTCGAAAAAAGTGGTTGTGACATACGGACGGACAGACAGACAGATAGACATGACGAATCTATAAGGGTTCAGTTTTTTGCTATTTGGCTACGGAACTCTAAAAAGTAAATCAAAATTCATGTCGCATATCGCTGCAATACAAAACAAACTCTCGGCAGTCTTCAGGTGCCTAACTCAAGTTTCGATGGATTTACAGTGAAGGTATAATTTCTACGTGAATTCCATATCTTTATTTACCTGTCGCCTGCAGAAGGTCATGAAAATTGTTATAGAAGCTAGATCCTTTTTAACTTGACAAATTGTACTTAAACCTTCCTCGAGAACCAATCTATCCATCGCTGAAAACAGCATGAAAATCGGTGCAGTAGTTTTTAAGTTTATCGCGAACAGACAAACAGACAAATGCGGCAGAGGACTTTGTTATATAATATGTAGAGAAGTAAATCGTTTATAGATACTTCTACTTAAAAGTTAGAATGCGCGAGCAATTTCTAATTATCAATTTGGGTAGATATGCCGAAACAAACCAAAGAGGTGATGGACTACCTCAGTGGTGCAGCTTGAGGTCTCGGGATCGATTCCCGGGTTAGACCAAATGCTTTTGTGATCTGTAAATATTTGTTTCGAAGTTTAGGTGATATTTTTTCAGTTGTCTGATACTCTGCTTAGTTTGGGACTAGATAGCGTTGTGTAAGATGTCCGAAATATTTATAATTTTATTATTTATTAGGTATCATAAACCAAATAATAATGTTTTGGTGCAAGTTATTCTTATATATTAGACCCCTATGTAAAATTAACAATAACTTTGTAAAACTTGTCAAAACAAACATTAAATAGAAGATTAACGTCCATATTATTGCAGATATCTACCTAAACGTTTTAAGTATTTAAGATTTAGAGAAATAACTTAAAAAAATGTTACTTAATTCAATATGATTATATTATAACGAATTATAATGTGAATTACTAATCAACTAATGGATTAATTTTTCGAACTGAACCTGTTATTGTTATGTTATGTACCTAATTTTAAGTGGAATTAAACTTAAAGTTGGCAAACGACATTCGTATTTTTATCATTCATCAACAGCCTTTAACAGTCCACTGCTGGACATAGGCCTCTCCTTAGAAAGGAGGTTTTGGCCTACTATGCCACGCTGGCCAGACGGGTTGGTAAAGGGTTTGTTTCAAGTCTTCGTTCATTTGGCATCGATGTTGTCTTGCGTAGTTTGTCCTTTATTTTAATTTTTTTATCACCATAATTATCCTGAATTACTTTCTGAGGTAAATAAAACACAACCGAATAGAAAACCTATTGCTTTTTAAACAAAATTGAAAATCAACCGCAGTATGTTATAACTTACGGAAATTGAATTTTATTATTAAGTAATGTTTGTTTGGTAAAGTGGGTGTGTCGATCAAGGAAATTTTCCTCCGAAAATATTGGCTTACCGCTTCAGGTAACGCGAGATACTTCGTTGTCACAACACTGAAAATTAATTATGCTTGATTTTAATTAACGAATTTTTCTTTTTATAAAATGTTTAAGTACTTTGAAATGAAGTACTATTAATAATTATAACATTATTTGGTAAACTATTTCTACTTTAAACTTTTACTTTGTTTTGAACTCATAAATCCCTATTATATATATGTATATCCCTACTAATATTATAAATGTGAAAGTAACTCTGTCTGTCTGTCTGTTACGCTTTCACGCCTAAACCACGGAACCGATTTTTATGAAATTTGGTATGAAGATAGAAGTGAACTTGGGAAAGGACATAGGCTACTTTTTACTGCAATAATCGAGATACAAAGGTTTTTCTCTTTTTACCTAGGTGATTATAAAAATACATAAATCGTAGATGTCAAAATGTATCACTGTTTATCTCCTGTCAAAACTTCACAGGTTGCTAGGCATAACACAGTTGCATGGCAACCATAATGATAGTTTGTAAATGACATAAAGACCAGTAGAGCAGGGTAGATAATTTTTGAAAACAAAATTATAGTACGATGAAACCCATTGGAAAAGGAGGAGAATATTATAAAAATGAAAGGAAAAATAATTTACGGGCGATCTGCGATCTGAGGGGGGTCGGGTAGGGGGGGGGGAGGTTTTCGGGTCCTCCTCGGACGGGGCGTGAAAAAGCATCTCACTAAGCCGCCATAGTGTGGGCCGCCATACATTATTGTCTGCATTCGCAGCAAGTGTGGTAGCCCCGACTCTTGGATTCTGCTCATGCTTTTCATCAGGCAGGGTGGAGTCACTTTGAATGGCTAAATATATAAAACAAAGGGTAAATTGGGAATAAGGCTAGGAAGATGAAAGGGTAAAAAACGGTTTATATCAATTTCCGGCAAAACTCCAAGTCCTATGTGAAAAAGTCAAATGGCAAAGTTTTAGGTAATTATAAGATCTACAACGTTTTAGGGTTCCGAAGTTTATGACTTCGAACCCTTATAGATTCGTCATGTCCGTCTGTCCGTCCGTCTGTCCGTCCTCGACTTACCATCCAAACAGTAAGTGCTAGAAAGATGCAACTTTGCATGAATATGTATTGTAATTACGTCGACAAAATGCTACAATAAAATTATGAAAAATATTTTTATTTAGGGTACCTCCCCGACACGTAAAATGTGGATGTTTTTTTTTCTCGCGGCTACCCCATCATGTGGGGTATCATTATATAGGTCTTTTAAAAACATTAAAGGGTTGTTAAGACGATTTTTTGATTTAGAAGTCCGTTTGCGAGAAATTCCACTTTAAAGGCCACTTTTTTGTAAAACCGGGCATCCTCCCCCTCTAAAAGCTAAACGGCCGGCTCAAAAAATCTGGAAAAATTCGTGATAGTGGTCCATATAATGAACTTTAAATGAAAACTATAACGAATTAGATGACTTTGTTAGTTCAGGAGTTACAGAGGCTTAACTTCTACAATGTGCTTACTTGGAAAACGTCATACAAAATTAACGCATTAATACGTAAACATAACAATTATCAATTGGATACAATTTCTAATCCACGTACTGACTGACTGAGGAACCCTTTCCTGTGCGTGGCCTGACACGCACTTGGCTGATTTTTTATTGACACTTTTTTTCACATAACCTCAAATTATAAGTGAAAAATTAAAAAAAGTTTTTGGTTTTCTATTTATATCTTTTACAAATAAAATAATTTTTAAACGAAGTTTAGTGAAAACTTACCTTTTTATGTCCCGAATTTTTTTGATTTGAAATATTTAATTTTTTCACCCTATTTCGAGTTTTTTCAAAAAATTGGGGTGTTTTCTGTTTGATGAAATCTCTATTTTCCGATGGTGTAATCCCTACTAATATTATAAATGCGAAAGTAACTCTGTCTGTCTGTCTGTCTGTTACGCTTTCACCTAAACCACTGAACCGATTTTGATGTAATTTGGTATGAAGATAGAACTGAACTTGGGAAAGGACATAGGATACTTTTTATCGCGAAAATAAAGGTAGAAAGGTTTGAAATAGGGGACGAAAATTTGTGTCGAAGTTCTTTATTATCAAACATAAAATCATGTAAGACGAATTCCACGCGGGCGAAGCCGCGGGCGGAAAGCTAGTAATATTATAAATGCGAAAGTAACTCTGTCTTTCTGTCTGTCTGTTACGCTTTCACGCCTAAACCACTGAACCGATTTTGATGAAATTTGGTATGAAGACAGAACCGAACTTGGGAAAGGACATAGGCTACTTTTTACCACGATAACCGACATACACGCGGGCGGAGCCGCGGGCGAAAGCTAGAAAATAAAATCAAAAATAAAACGTTAAAACTCAAGTAAGTAGAAAAAGAAAAGAAGATAAAACTGAATACATACTATCGCCACATATTAAAAAATGTTGTACTCAGCCTCGTCTGTCTTTCTGTCTGTTTGCGATAAACTCAAGAACCACTGCACCGATTGAAATTAAATTAAATGTAACCAGATAGTCCAAAGCCTGAGAATGGAAATAGGCTATTTTTTACCACGATAGCCGACACAGACGCGAGCGCAGCCACGGGCGAAAGCTAGTATTATTATAAATTCGAAATTACTATTTGTCTTTGAATCTGTAACATCTTGATCAACAGTCCGACATTTTAGCCATTACACTATAACTATTTACTGCCAGAATTATCTACTATTATCATAGATATTACAATTTACTATTTAGGTGTGTATTTTTTTTTAATATAATATATAGCGCCTGCCAAGCCTGATGGAAAGCATGAGTAAAATCCACAAGTGGGGGTCGCCATACTCAGTGCAAATGCAAGCAGTATGGTGAACCACATTATGGAGGCCTAGTGAGATGCTTTTTTACGCCCCGCTTAAAGGACCCGGGATGGCCTGATGGAAAGCATGAGTAAAATCCAAGAGTTGGGCTGCAGCAGTGACCCAAACTATGGCAGCCTACTGAGATGCCTCTGAACGGAACACTACAGCAGAAATGCTGTCATTTTATGTTGGTCTTCTGTGTGAGGGCAGTACCTCCCCGGTTTCCCTTGAAAACTTTTATCGTAATCAGTACAAGTGAGAGTTTTATCTATGCCAAGTTTCAAGAAAATACAAAATGTTTTGAAGCTAACCTCTGATAAGAAGCGAAAGTTCGAGATGTGTTTAACCTATATCCTGTATAGCCTCAAGACTCTAAGCGAAAATGCGTATTCACTAAATCTTATCTTTTTATTACCTACTGAGAATTTGTTTACAGTATGTGCAAAGCATTTCTTTTCTTTTTTAAATAATCTGTATTCTATATTTTTATATATGTATATGAATATACATAAATATACCTATATAGATATAGCTAAATTTACATTTTTACAGTTTTCGTAAAATCCGTATCAATATAAGAGATCGCCTTGAGCGATAATACCGCCGATTGTTAAATCGACAAATTATTTACCAATTAAAGTGTCATAGAATTTTTAGTGTTTTTTTTCGGTTTATTGTATTCTTGCAGACCCGAATGTAGAAAATCACAAAAAAAGAAGAGTATCCCAAAATGAAATGGTTACATAATACTGTCAGGTTTTTCAGTGAAGAAATGTTATTGAATGAATCACATTTATTTAAAATCAAGAATATGAAAGAGACGTTAACTCTTAAGGTCCCTATTAATCATATATTCATAAATGTGTGACTTTGACTGTAAAAATACTATACAAAACGTTTTAAGCATTTTCCCAAATTATATCATCTAAATTATGTATGAAATGCTCGTTTACACATCATTATAGAGAGTGTTTTATTACAATGTTTAAATAATATCTGTCATCTGAATAATATTACAATTTTACACAGTACAAATCTTTTATATTTTTAAATCGCTTTTATTAGCTTCACCTGTATATTTGTTTATTTGAAATCGTCCTCTTAGAAACTAAACTTTATTATTATTATAACTATAGCTATACTATAGTCCCGGCTTTAGATATAGGCATTAAAAACATTTTGAACTTTGCAAATTACTAAAACCTTCCTCATGAATCAATCTATCCATTGCTGAAAACAGTGTGAAAATCAGTGCAGTAGTTTTCAAGTTTATCGCGAACAGAATTTGTTTTATAATATGTAGTGATTTATGAAAATGGGCAATGTATATATTAATAGTCATATAATCACAATTAATATAAAAAAGAGTCGTGTCCGCGTGGTGACGAATTAAGAATACAGAATGTCAAATTCCCTATCCATCACGTGGGTATCGTAAGATGCATCTAAGAAAGCAAGCTGTGCAGGACAAAATTACTGCAAGGAGAAGGAAAACTTGAAACAACCTTATTATTGTTGTTTAGTACCCATAGTACAAGCTCTGCTTAGTTTGGAACTAGATGACGTTGTGTGTAATTGTCCGAAATATTTATTTATTTATTTATTACCCACTCGTCTGGTCAACGTGGTATATATCTGGTCACAGCTTCCTTTCTAAGGAGATGTCTATTTCGAACAGTGAACTGTCAAAGGCTGTAGTTGATGATGAATAGATTTATGTCTTTACAAATATATCTTTTTGTTATCAAATGCAAACTTTTTTCGAATAAAAGCGATATTTTAAAAATTTACTAAAGCTTTATCAGGATGTAATATCCTAAAGGGAATCCCTGTGGGATTCGCAATTATGTAGAATATAATTGGTTCGATGAGTTCCTTCCTGCAGAATGAATATCGATTATATATCTACAACTGTTGTTGTAGAATAGGCCACTGAAAGAATCTTTTCTGCGATACATTAAATTCTATATCCGTTAATCGAAACATTTTCTGAAGCATTCTTTGTTTACAAGGATTTTCTTTTTGCCATAAAGCGATGTGGAGTTTTGCAAGAAACATTTTAATGATAAGGTTTAATAAACGAAAGATACCTCTTCCTTATTGAACATAACGTTTCTTCAGAGTATTTATCTCGATGAAAAGTAAGGATAGGTAAAGCAATTGCGTTAATGATAAATACGATACCATTGACGCGTCTCTCTCACGAAGACACACACATATATATTTCAATATATTTACCTTCCCTTCTTTAGCTATTACCCTGTTGGAAAATCCTACTTTGTAGTCCACCTAACCTAAAATCATTTCCTCTTTTTCTTATCCTGAAAGCTATTTTATTTTTAAATATATATGGGATTAACCTCAAGGTTTCCAATGAATAAAGAATTATCAAAATCGAACTACTCTGTAAAAATTATTTGTGTATATATTTAACAATTAGCGAGTGTTCAATCATTTCCTATTTTCCTACCCTTATGGCAGATTTTTTCTAAAATCACGTCGACTAACCTCAAGAAATCAAGATGTACCCTTTCTAACAAGAACATAATTATAATTATTAAAACCGAACTACTCTGTAAAAAGTTATGATATAACTAATACAATTAATGAGTTTACAATCAATTATCCCCTGTTTTGTTACCCTTAAGGTTGGAATTATTTTGTAAAATTTATATTGAAACAAATTTATGAGTTTACCCTTTAAAATAAAAAAAATATTATTAAAATACGGCTACTCTGTAAAAGTTATGCGTGTACATAAAAAAACAGATGTACGTGTACATATATGTACATACGCGTTTCCCATTTTTATCGTCGGTTAAAAATATATATGAAACGTACATACTAACATTAAAATGAACAATCTGATAAAACGAAGGCAATTTGCGAGTCCATTTACCCGTCCTAATTTATATTTAAATATTAAACGAACTCAAATATCACCTTCAAAACAATCTTTACATTATGCAAATAGAGAATCAAAAGACATTGCTAGGGCTGTCATACATCTTTAACTTTGCCTTATGTACATATTTCATGATTTTTTTAAGGGTAACTAAAAGTCTACCTATTAAATCTGACATTGCATGATTGTTACCATCCACACTGTATTATAGTAGGCCAAAACCTCCTTTCAAAGGAGAGGCCTATGTCCAGCAGTGGACTGTTAAAGGCTGTTGATGATGATGATGATGATGACACTGTATTATCTATACTTTACATTTGTATAATATTAATTATATCTAAGCTTAAAGTAACTCTCTGTCAATTTATTTGTTTTTAAGCTTTAGTGGCTAAATTGCTGCACTTATTTTAATTAAATTTGTCACACTAGATACTTTGATTGTTGAGCAAGGATATGGTCTATTTTTACACGCCAGCGGAGGCGCGTCCAAAAACTAGTACACAATATTTTAGTTCTGTGAACTTTGTGATTAAAAAATATTTGAATGTTTTAAATAGAACTACTTTCGCTTCATCCTGACTTTGAAATATCTCAAGGATAATATTTAGAAGACATTTTAAGTATATTGTTTACTGCATCTTCATAGCAATACTTTTTAATTTAATAATACATTTGGAGTGAGAACCCTATTAAGACATGCGATCGGCACGGAGCGACAGTGAGGGAATACAAGGTACAAATTTTCAGACGAAATTTTCTATAAAATGCGAGGTCTTTTAGTCCTGCGTGAATACTTAATGTAGCTTCGTTTACTTTTACAAGTGCTTTGGGAGTTCTTCTAAGTGTCTTCACCTATTTATGTGTTTAGTTAATTAAAAAATGAGTGTTTGACGACCGTTCTGACCTTAAGCATGTTCAAATATCGGGACAGTACTGAAAATATAGGGCTTATTAATCTGGAGCGATTTAATAAAAATCCATTTAGTAGCAAATATATTAAGTTCAATATAATTGTGAATTAATAAATAAATTGTTTAGAGATTGCTTTCGTAAATGCTCGATGATTTTGCTTGAAAGTGCTTTTGCACTGGTTGCATTCGATTGAAGTTCCACAGATCATCAATCTCTGTGTGTGTGGCAGCATGGTAGGATGTGATCATACGTTAATGAGATTCTGATAGGCAGTCACAGTAGATTTATTATTGCCTTTTTAACGTGTGGAAACCCCGGGATTTGCGGCGGTGTGATGTGTCAGAATCGAACTGACTAAAACCACACGGTGTGCCACTCTGCGCCTGAAATAGAAGGGGTCCATGGAACATGTTATTACAACATCTGGACCCCTCCCAGTGTCTGCCCGCACTGACGCGGGCGGCATCTCTGCTAAGACTCTCTAATTTGGCGATGTTTGGAACACGCGGACGTCGGCCCCTCGCGGCTGGCCACTGAAGGATTTGTTATTGCCTAGCTAAAACCCACGATGCTATCTGTTGTTGTATCTTTAGAATCTTTACAATAATTACGGGTCACGCTGCTTACCAAAAGTCTAAAAACAAGTAGACTATTTCTTTTATCATTAGCTATCTGCCAGTGAAAGTCTTAGTAAAATCGGTGCAGCCGCTCCAAAGAATAATCGAAAGAAACAGACAAACAAAAATTTTCTATTTTATTTTACTAGTCCACTTAAAGGATAAATTATCTAAAATATATTAAAAAATTAACTGTTAATGAACTAATGAATTCATATTCGTATTTAAATTTTTCTCAAACAGTACTTTAATACTTTACAAATATACAAGAATACAAGGTCACTCCTTCTATGTAAAACCTTATGATGACTTTTTATTACCCTATTAACCTTATCATAAAGGTACATATTTTACATATTTAAACCTTTTAAATAAAAAAATATACATACCTAAGGCTAGGCATTCAAGTAGAGCACATCAAAATTTTATAGCTTAATCGCGTTCATGTCATGTAGTTACTTTTTCACGTCCCTCACGTGTATGTCGAGGCAACGAGAAGCGTAAAAGCGAAGTTACCACTATTGTGAGTGCATGTCGAACATTTTATTGCTGTTATTTCTAATTAATAAATCAGGCGGTTTTTATTATGAATATTACCATCCATAGAGCATCAAAGAGGCGTAGCAATAACGTATTTTTCTGATATAAAATGGTTTATCAGTTTTACTGAAGGGGGGAGGGGAATTTTCACACACACACATTTTAGAGTCACAATAACAATCGCCTGCCACTATAAACTAACACATAAGAAAATAAAAATATTGAAAATTTCTCGCACACATAAACACATTCTGTGTCATAATAAATACAGATACCCATGCTTATGCTTTGACAGTGGGGAACGCCTGCCGTGTTGCTGTTTGTTACAAACATTTGGTCCGACCCGTGAATCGAACCCAAGACCTGATATGGTGAGTGTGAGACCAGAAGCCCAATCATTCTGCGTCAATCTCCATTGAAGAATAATTCAGTAACATCTCAAAAAGCCGCCATGATGGTCACCATGCTGCATTGCATGCACTCACAATGGGAATAGTGGGCCCTAATCCTGGATTCTTTTTACTACTTATGCTTTCGATCAGGTAGAGCAGAGTGGTGAGCAAGAACCTGAAGATGTTGTTTGAAGTGTACATTATATAAAGTGAAAAACATTTAACTCGAGAGAAAACGGTAAAATATGTATTAAAACACTTAAGACCATCATGAAATGCCGTATTTCTGAATGATTACATTCCTTTATACTCATATTCTAAACCGCTTTGCGTCACACGAGGTGTTAAATTAATTAAAGACTCAAATATTAAGTGGGACGTGTCGTTGTTCTCATAATCCTTGTACTAACCGGTGGGTTGTATAATTTGCATATCACGGTATGGTATTATGTTGTTGTACGAAAATTAATGCAGGAGGGACTGTTTTTGGAGCTAATAACATAGTGCTGGTTTTACTCTGTTACTTGACAATGATATTTTATGTTTGAAAATACTCACATATGGATACGGTCTGGACCTAAATAAAGTAAAGCTTCTATTAAGGTTTAATGATAAGCATACTTATGTAAAACTTAATACTGTGAAAACTTATACTACATTTAATGGAATTAATCAATTATTAACAGAATTACGGGTGCGTAACGGATTTAATATTACAGATATGTATTACCCAGACACTATTAAGTTCCGACTTTTAACTTAGCTAATAAACTGTATCAACCAGCGTTACAGACTCCCATTTAATTTCAGAGGCATCAGTCCGTCTTGTGATAAAAGGATTAGGTTAGTGTAATATTATTATATAAGGTTTTTGGAATAAATATATGACAAGTATCTCTCTGTGCAGTGATAAATTTAGAATACAAAGTGTCTCCGCCCCTTTTCAACGTGTGGTTGTCGTAAGAGCCAACTAAGAGAATTTAAGTAAAACCCGGTTTATTTTAACTAAATCAATTGTTATAAGTTTGTCTAATCATCGATTTGTACACTGTAATCGCTGTACACGTAAAACCCGATTTATTTAATGTAAATTAATTGCTACTACCTAATCAACGATTTTAACCTACCACGCCACATGCGGTTAGTTCAGCGATCAATATTGCAACGATATACATTTTTTTTTATATTCTGTTTATATTGCCGTAAAGTGTGGTGTCATCAAATTATGGAAGAATTCAGTGGTTTTGTTAGCTAAAAACCTACTTAATAAGGACAGGCACATGGCCAGCAGTAGAAGGTAAAATACTGTGAATGATGATGAATGAAATGACAGGTCATGAATATCTTATACCTTCCGAAGTCATGTTTTATTTTTACAAATATAAAAGGGTAACCAAAACATGACTAAACGGTTGGTCTAGTGGTTTAAGCGATCGCCACGCTTTCTACTTCGCCAAGTAACGTGGGTTCAATACTTTGTATGATTTACAAATTATTATTCTGAGTCTGGATGTTCTTTTTATTGGTCATGTGTGTTTGTGAGGTCCTCCGCGACACAGGAATTTGTATTCCAAATGCAAGAGTTGTCTTTTTTCTAAAAAAAAACATTACCTTATGTAAATCACTACCGCCATTAATGACTATCTGCAGCTAAATAGACTAGAGTTTTCGAGGTTTAGTTTTACTCTAGTAACCTCTTTCACTTAGCTATTAGTTACGAAACAAGTACTTTGAGGTACCCATAGACGGTGAGGTGGTAAGGAGTACTTCATAAGTTTGCCTGCGTAGCTATAGTCGTCGGGTAAACTTGCACTGATTAGAGAACATAGCGATAAGCCTGTATAAACTCTCGGTTAAGACCATGGTCACTCTTCTCGCAATCACTGCGCAACTGACAGTGCACAGGGATGATTATACACACTCTCAGTTTTGCCTAAACAGTTAAACTGAACAGGTATATCATCAAAATTTATATTTTCCTTATTTTTTTCTGTAGGGCTTGGCTTTATGTGCCGAAAAACGTATATTACCATAATAATATCACATTAACACGTATATATTTATTAAAACATTTTAAAATATAATTCCGCTAAACAGCCATTAAAAGATAATTACCACAGAGTTTGCGATTGCATGTCTATAGATAAGTCCAATATCAATTGGTTCTGTATCGCAAAATGAAGAACGATTTCAAATTCATAAGTGACATGCTATATTTGTCTCAAGTTTGGATATAATACGATGCCACTACTAAAATTACCAAAATAGTTCCTCCTGCTACTTCAACTCATACCAAGTAATTTAATTGCAGTTGTTGTAATTCATGTTATTATTATCAACTACAGTCATTATTGCATTTTATTAAATTATAACTTGAAATATATAGATTTGAGAGATTTTGTAATTTCTGGATGATTGTTGTGGAGGTCCGATTCCAGTCGCTCAGTGGAGAAACTGATATTCAGATAAAACTGGTTGAATCAGGAACCAACTCTAAATAAATTTTAGAATTGTAAAGGGTAGAAATATGATAAATCTCATGATACTACGAGAAGAATTGGAAAACTTATAGGCGTTAGATTGTTTATACTTTATAGACACAAGTAAATATATACATTTTATTAACATATATAGATATATAAATACCGTAAATACTTAAAGCGTAAGTACCAATAACACAATAGCTATATAAAAGTATTTCAACTAGGTATAAGAAATTCTATATAAAACTTAATCTTTCTTCGCAAACGTCAAGTGGGACGGACAATGAAATATGAAGCCACGTCTTCTCGAGACGACACAATCCTCTTTGTACTCGTACATTGTTATATTAAAATATAAACCCGTCACGTACGACAGGGGAAAAGTTTTAAGGTGTTTACTGAAAATTCTGTCAGGGGAATAAGGATACTCGACAATTCAATGGCTTTTAAATTTAACGAGCTTAAAAATAAACACAAGATTGTGTGTGTTATTCGGATTATAAATGATAACTTAGTTTCAGAGACTGTATTTTGAATAATTGAGTAGTTAAGAAAGTAATTGAGCACATAGCTTGGTAGCTATCCCATTGTTTGTAATGTAGGTGGTGCAACAATACATTTAACACTTAGTATTAAATTTCTTTATATTTTATAAATTTTAAAAGAAATTTAATGTGTGTTTGAATATCCATTCTGTCGCACTGTGCAGCACTGAATCAATACGGGATGGATGAAGTGGCCTTAGATAACTGGGACAATTTGTGAACTTCCCCTTGAATTTAAAAGGACAAGTTAATAAAATATCATCAGACCCGCCCTCCAGTATGGTTCTGAAAGATGACTCATATTGAGAACGGATGAGAGGCGCCTGAACATAGCTGAAATGCGAATGCTGAGGTGGCTTTGTGATGTAACTCGGATGGACAAAGTCTGAAAGTAGCGCTGCTGGATGCAAAGTTAAGAAGTAAAAGATTATCGTGGTATTAATATGTTATGCGGAAGGATGATAAAAAGGTGGCGAGAATATTGTTAGGTGTTGGAATTGAAGGAAACAAAGGAAGGGGAAGACCAAAGAAAAGGTGGATAGATTGTGTGAAAGAAGATATGACTTGGAAAAAGATAGAGTAGAATGAAAGGACAAAAGATACTGTGCCGACCACAAATAACATTGGAGAGGACAGGCAGAGGATGATTTGAATATCCAAACAAATATACAAACATATTACTAATAAAATATTTGTAATGCACGGGAATCGTACTCATGACCTCCAACATGACTACTTGACGGTTCGTATCACAAATACCTAATTAAATATTAAAAATACGTATGTCGTAAAAACAATGAAACTTTCTCCTGCAGTAAAACGAAGTACATAAATGATTTTTTATAAAGTATTCGTAGACAGGTGAAAATTATTCACCTGTCTACGGAGCACCTGTCTCACTAAACTTTATTATTATTATTTATTGCATCTGACACATAAGGTTATCTAGTCCCAAAATAAGGAGAAGTTGTTTTTTTTTGTAAATACATACATACTATACATAGAAAACACCCAAACTCCAGAACGAATATCTGTAGATTATGCAAACAATTGGTTCGAGGTATTCGATACGACTAGTAAGAGATCAGGCAACAGATCGATGGCTTTACGTGCTTTCCTAGCCACGGGGGTTAAGACTCCAGTTTTCAAACTCTAGGCTGTTATTAAGCATAATCAGAAAAATTCAATAACACTCTTTGACTAGAACCGAGAATGGAACCCGAGACATCTTGATCGGTAGCCGCATATGCGAACCACTAACCAACAAGGTAGTCAACTTTCTTTAAATACTATCTCTATTAGGGTACCTTAGAAATGCTTATTTTTTCTCTATGTAATGCGAATTGAAGTGTGGTAGGTTGTCTTTTGTAATCGGTTAATAAAGTGTGAGTAACTTGATTATAAGCAAAAGCCTTTATTCGCAAATGAAAACCTTGCCCATCTAATCGTCTGACGGCTACAGACTCCCGGAGGTCTGGAGAGAGGCGAATGTTCAACCTATCCCTAAGAAAGGCGACCGCTCCAACCCGGCCAATTACCGACCTATAGCTGTCACCTCCATTCTATGCAAGGTGTTTGAGCGGATTATCAACAGCCAATTAGTCCGTTACCTAGAGGATCACTCATTATTAAATGATCGGCAATATGGCTTCAGACCGAACCGATCCACAGGTGATCTTCTAGCGTGCATGACACACCTTTGGGGTGAGGCTATGGATAGGCATGGGGAGTCTCTGGCCATCAGTCTCGATATGGCCAAGGCGTTCGATAGGGTCTGGCACCGTTCGCTTCTCTCCAAGCTTCCGGCATTCGGACTGCCTCCTAAACTCTGCAGCTGGATTGCCGCTTTTCTGCACCAGCGCCGCATTAGAGTCCTTTGCGACGGCGCGGCCTCCAACTTTCAGCAGATAAATGCAGGTGTACCTCAGGGCTCCGTCTTGTCGCCTACACTGTTTCTTCTGCACATCAATGACATGTTAGCCCTCGGCAACATACATTGCTATGCAGACGACAGCACAGTCCATGGTCGATATTTTGGAAACCCTACTGCTAAGGCGGCGGATATCGAGGAAAAGCGAAGGGAACTTGTCGCTGAGCTCGACCTGGTTCTGAGCCGTATTTCCCAATGGGGTGAAGAGAATTTGGTCGAGTTCAACGCCAAGAAAACACAGGTGTGCGCGCTCACTACGAAAAAGTCTCCATTCCTTCCTCTCCCCACTTTTCAGAACACTCAACTGCCACTACAGGACAAGCTCGGTATCCTGGGCATGGATGTTTGCCGGGATCTCAACCGACGGGAGTACATTGAGAGCGTCACCAAGGCGGCCTCGCGGAAGCTAGGTGTACTCAACAAGGTGAGACGGTTCTTCACGCCGGAGCATCTGTGTCTTCTCTACAAGACCCAAGTTCGTTCCTGCGTGGAGTATTGTTCTCACCTCTGCGATGGATCTGCGCAGTACTTGCTTGACGCTCTCGACCGGTTGCAGCGGCGAGCAGTCCGCATTATAAATAGTCCCGAAACCACCGAGTTCCTTGAGCCTCTGCAGTTACGGAGAAACATCGCCTCTATGGCGGTCCTCTATCGCCTTTACCATGGAGAGTGTTCTGAAGAGCTCTTCCAACTGATCCCTTCCTCTCCCTTCCTTTACAGGACAACACGTGCTGGACTCAGAAGTCACCGCTTTAAAGTGGAAGAAATACGCACCAGAACAAAACGGTTCGGCTCTTCTTTCCTATGCCGAGCAGTCAAAGACTGGAACTCACTAGCAGCTCACGTGTTTCCTTCCCACTACGATCCCGGGTCCTTTAAGCGGGGCGTGAAAAAGCATCTCACTAAGCCGCCATAGTGTGGGCCGCCATACATTATTGTCTGCATTCGCAGCAAGTGTGGTGGCCCCCACTCTTGGATTCTGCTCATGCTTTCCATCAGGCAGGGTAGAGTCACTTTGGATGGCTTATGTATAAAAATAAAAAAAAAAAAAAAAAAAAAAAAAAACTTGCCTCCTTACAGGTAAATTGGACTAGAAATATAGTGACCCAAATATTAGGGCACTGAGACGTCTCTGTCATATGAAAAGAAAAAATCTGTTGTGCTATTGTTACTTGAAAAGGAGACCGATTTGGCTATAAGAATTTTCTATATTCAGAAATGTTTACAAAAGTCAATTCCCGCATTAGGAATATAAATCATGTGTTGCGGGGGACTATAAAAAAATACATGAAGCGGACATAAA
Source organism: Phragmatobia fuliginosa (assembly GCA_932526445.1). Lineage (NCBI taxonomy): Eukaryota > Metazoa > Arthropoda > Insecta > Lepidoptera > Erebidae > Phragmatobia > Phragmatobia fuliginosa. The sequence goes on along the minus strand of OW052078.1, from coordinate 12,995,955 downwards.
GAGCACCAAGACACGGAACAACAATTTGTGAATCTCAGAAAGTTTCGTCCCACGTGGGATTTGAAACCACTACACTTGGCTGCTTAGAAATCGGCGTGGTGACCGATTAAACTACTAGGCTAACTGTGTATTCAAGTAATCACTAAATATATAAAATTAAGTCCTAAGAAGCGTATCTGTCTCAAAACTCAAAACTCAAAAAAATTAAATTGTGTATCAAGATAGTCGAAAGCCTGAGAAAAGACATACGCTACTTTTTACCGCAATAACCGACATAGGCGAGGGTGGAGTCACGGGCGAATGTTAGTATAATATAATATTTATTTAATTATACTTAAAAATACAAGTTATTGCGGTTTACACACTAAGCTCGAGGCTTGTGTTGCGGCAGTATATCTGTAACGTTATAGTTTTATCCTTATTTCATACAACGAAGTATTGATTTAAACGGTTTTACCAGTTATCAATTATTTGTTTTCATTTGTTTAAAATGGGTCATGATACCATTTTGACGGAGGAACATTTTAAATAGAACATTGACAAGGCAACCTCTGTGGTTTACACAGGTACTGACTTTACCGAGTTGCTTCAGTAAGTACATGATGTAAAGTTTTAGTAGCGAGCGAGCTGAGCGACCACCACCATATCACTTATCATTGACTGCCTTGTTGGCCTAGCAGTTAGCATATGCAATTAAAGGTGTCGGATTCGATTACCGGTTTCATTTGAAGATCAAAAAAAAAAAAGAAACTGAAACTGTGTGTCGTGATGTCAGGTATTTTTTTAAGTGTGTGTTTGATAGTTAACAATAGGCGCCAAGCATGATTTAAAAAAAAGTAAAATCTAAAACACAACTAAGACAAATAACGACGCTGTAAAAGTATGAAACATGATTTTCAGGACACTGACTGACTAAAAAGAGACGCTGTTAAAAAAGTTATGCAGATCAGCTAGTATTTAATAGAAGCTTCAATAAAATCATTACTACTTAATGAAATATTCTGTTAAATTAATTTTATGGTATAACACGATAATATGAGAGAATTTTAGAGTTTGTTTAGTTAAATCTAAAACAGAATCTCAACCATTGTAACTTCGTCCATTCAATTCAACGCGTGGGCGAGTCGAAAGATGTATACCATCCAGATTGCACGTGGACTAAACACGGGTGTATTGCAAGCTTATAAAAATAATATAAAAAGAAAAACTTTACTACTTAGAGTTTACTAGACAGTTTCTATTTCAAACTCCATAGAATGTAACAACTCCTGTAACACCAATATTTCTGGAAGTCACAGTGTGGGTCATCATACTGCCTGCATCCACCTGGTGAGTGCGGTGGCACTAACTTTTGGACTCTACCTATGCTTTCCATCAGGCAGAATTGAATCACCTTGGTAGGCATTAAAAACAAGTAAGCCGTGTAAGTATGTAAGATGTATGAGTCTAACATACACCTGAAACTTTTTTTACTCGACTACGCCCAACAAGGTTCATGTGCCATGCGCAGTCGGTCAAAAAAAGTAAAAATAATAAATTACTAGTGCCAGAAAAATTGGAAAAGAAGTTCATGAAAAGCATGATAAATGTTAAAGAAACCCAAGCTGCATATTTATAAGATTCGTAAAAAATTACTTCCCCACAGAAGACCCTTGGAAATAATGCAACAACCTACATACATATATATATATATATATATATAATTTTAATGTTATTTATATATTATTTATTTCTGAAACTATATTGTACTTTTACTTAGGTATACTAATTTTATAAATTCGAAAGTAGCTCTGTCTGTTACGTTTTCACGACAAAGCTGCTGCACTGATTTGGGTATATTTCGATATAGAGATAGTGAGAATTTTTTAAAAGTAGATAGACTACGTTTTATTGTAATAACCGGCATGCATGCTGGTGGGGTCTCTAGCAGAAGCCAACAACATAATCTATAAAGGGGAGTACACCACACCCTTAACTTTAAACAAGAATTCACTTTTTTATATGTACTCATAATAGTATTAATAAATATTGTGCACACCTGTACACGAATAAGCTAATTAGTTTCAATGAATGATTATTTATTTATTTAGCAAACAAAAAATAGTTCACTATTATTTAGATTAATAGAAGTTTTTTGAAGTTAGCAAATTTTCTAACATTGCATGTAGCATACTAATGGAAAAACAGTGACCTCAATAAATATCTTACATTATTTAATAAAACATTATGTTTGATCACGTATGTAAACTAGTAAAAAAATCACCAAAACAAACGATTACACGCGCGAAAATACATTCAACTGAGTATATATTGAAAAATTACTAAATATTTAATTCAAGCAAGGCCAAAACTGTAATAACAATAAATCTTTTTACATATTCCTTTTGATATCACTAACATATAAATAAAAAAACGTAAATTATAGCAATATTTACCCACCTCACTATATGTCTTTCACGAATAACACTATGAATACACTTACACAACACCACACTTCTATAAAATATATATTTAACACACAATAACTATATTTACAATGCACTAAATATAGTCAAAAAAAAAGTTGTGAGCCACGCGTGTTTCAGAGAGCGGCTCCGAAAAGCCGTCCAGGCTTGTCACGCGAATCTACAGGTCTGACCGCACTGCAATGCCACAGAATTTCCCGCTCGAGTTATAGAAAGAGACAAACGTACAACTATCAAGCGAGATAAAAAGGGATGGTACTGCTGCAAAGGTTTCGCGTCTGCGGAAAAGCTTATAAAATAGGTACATACGTATGTATAAGTAAGTTTGTTGAATGCGGTGTTCTATAAGAGTTTGCGTCGGCACTCACGATCGTTTATAATGTTAAATTAATAATTATTGCAGTTTGATTGTTAGAGTTATGTGTAATACATATTTCCGTATCCTTTAAACTATGATTTGCAAGGTGTAATTCTTTAACGGACTCAGTGTTTAAGTTACAAATTACCTATAGTCGTCACAAAATAAGAAGCCCGTTTTGACATTTGTCATTAGACATGCCGCATGTAAGAAATTGAAAAATCAAATTCATAATCCTATTTAATTACTATGTTACCCATACACTATCACAACACATATCATAAATAAGCATCAAGTTTAACTTGATATTGAAAAATTGCACTCAAAAACACGAATTAATCGTATTATTTACGCCACGATGACAAATGTCAAACCGGGCTTCTTATTTTGTGACGACTATAGTTTTGGAAAATTTAAAGGCTAATTGACGATATTATTATAATCACAATAAGAGAAGTCCACTAAGTCCATTATTTCCAATGAATTGATACCCCCCCCCTCCCCCGTCTATACAAATAAATAAAATTAGTGTCAGTATGTAGTATCAAATTAACAGTTTTTTTTTATTAAATACCAAAATGTTACTTACACCAAAAAAGCAATATTTAAGAATTTTGGCTGTCTGTTTATTCCGGATTATCTCTGGAACGGCTAAACCAATTTTGACGGGACTTTCAGTGGCACAATGCTGATGACCTAAGGAGTAATTTAGGTTTTTTTATACTAGCTTAACTCCGCGGCGTTACTCGCGATTTTAGCCAATAACCGCAGGCAGCACCGCGGTACTCTGAGTATATGATACTCTAAGGTATATGATTTCTGAACTGTTTTCCACTTTACGATAATAACACCAGTGCTTTCTGTAACATACACAAGAAAATGATAAAGTACGTAGCCACAACGTGTCTTGCCAGTCCCCAACCTGCACTGGGCCAGCGTGGGGACGAATGGCCTTAACCCTCTCCTGTGAGGAGACCCTAGCTCAGCAGTGGAACATTAGGGATTGTTGATGAACTTTAATATTATAATATAATATTATAATATATATAGTATAGTATAATCTTTATATATATAATTCTTGTGTGAGTGTGTATGTCACTGAACTTCTCTCAAACGACTGGACCGATTTTGATGAAATTTTTAGTGTGTGTTCAAGGGGATCTGGGAATGGTTTAGATTCGCAATTGGACCCGGTAGGTGGCGCTGCGATCAAGTTCTGGAATTTTAAAGTTGGGCGGTACGAAGTTCGCTGGGTCAACTAGTATTATATAATACTAGCTGATGCCTGCGGCTCCGCTCGCGTTTTAGAGATGGGAAAAATAGATGTTGGCCGATTCTCAGACCTACTGAATATGCATATAAAGTTTCATAAAGATCGGTCAAGCCGTTTCGGAGGAGTATGGCAACGAAAACTGTGACACGAGAATTTTATATATTAGATTATAATATTATATATATATATAAATTTAGATACAAAATGTCAAGAACTTTCAAGGTTGCTTAGAAACACTAAACTTACATTATTTGTGTTAAGCTCTTTGTCGTGTTGCTTTTCACTTTGAAACAACTCATAATAATTGTAAATGGACGAACAAACTTCTGTCTTTAATGACTTTTAGTGTAAAAGCAATCTCAAATATGAAATTCGTTGCAAGAAAGGCGTATTTTACAGAGGGACTTGACGTGCAATTAAAGAGGCCTGTGTATCGAGCAGTGCACTGCGATAAATCCTACAGGTACTAGACAACTGATGTAAAACATATGTACTTTTGTTTTTGTTAACACATACCAATAATACTATACATAGAAGACATAGAAACTTCGAAAAAAATACTTGCAGATCATACGAACATTTGGTCCGACCTGGGATTCGAACCCAAGACCTCAAGCACAACATTCGCATACGCTACCACTGCCAGTCAACACCAAGCAGTCATAGGAAGTTATTTGAAATGTTTTTTGAGACAATTATATTTCATACTATAAAAAGCTACTCAAATTTTAAACAAAAATGATAATAGGCTACATGGTCTAGTTTAATTTCTGATCTCAAGAATTAGAAGCAAATTAGGTCTTCACTATTACTTCCGCAATAACCTAATCCGTCACTTAACCAAGTTCTTGATAGTAAACAAAGCCTGTTCTTCAAACCATAACTTTGATTGAACTTGAAATTGCTTAGAAAGGTTCTTATAAATATTTACTTAATAAACCTTGCAAACTTTTGTCAAGCTTACAAGACTAGTTTCGTCTTGAGAAAACTTTAATACATTTAATATATTTATTCTCATTTTTAAATTTTAGAAGAATAGAAACAGTAATTATTCTAGAAAATGTGACAGAGTTATCAATACATGTAATATCACTAACCCTGATTGACTGACTAAGGGTATAAAGTATTTAATAAAAAATAGCATAAACTTTATTTATAAAAATATACAGCAATCATTTACAAGTTGACTCATTTTTGGGTTCCGTAGTTTATGACCGACCTTTGTAGATTCGTCATGTCCGTCCATCCTCGACTTATCTTCGAAACGATTATTGCTAGAAAGATGAAACTTTGCACGGATATGTGTTTTTATCACGTAGACAAAGTGCTAGAATAAAGTCATGAATTTTTTTTTTCTTAGGGTACCTCACCTACACGTAAAGTGGGGATGTTTTGTTTTTTCTACCCCATTATGTGGATTATTAGACAGGTCTTCTGAAAACAATAATAGGTTGTTAAGACGATTTATTTATATAAGGACTGATTGAGAGTTATTCCACTTTAAAAACATTTTTTTTGGAAGAAAAAAGGTCCCTTCTCTCTGAAAGCCAAACAGCTGGCTTAAAAAATCTGGAAAAATTCAAGATGTTAGTCTAAATTATTAAATTTAAAAGAAAAACTAAACAGCTTAGATGACTTTATATAGCCGGTTCCAAAAATAACGGGTCAGTCACATAAACCAATAACGGGTCAGTCACATAAACCCGAATATCTCCCGAACTACGTATGCCATCCTAATGAAACGAAGACTGTTCAATTGAGAATTTAATTATACAGATAAAAAATAAAATAAAACTTAGTTACACCCACAATATTAATCTTAAATTAAAAAAAAACTAAAGTAGTCATATTTTTCTTAAGATTACATTTTTTTTATGATTGTTTTTTTGCTGTTTTTCATCACTTTCTTCATTTAATACTTTGTATTGCCTCCACGTGATGAAGCCTCCAGTGATGAAAAACAGCAAAAAAACAATCATAAAAAAAATGTAATCTTAAGAAAAATATGACTACTTTAGTATTTTTTTTTAATTTAAGATTAATATTGTGGGTGTAACTAAGTTTTATTTTATTTTTTATCTGTATAATTAAATTCTCAATTGAACAGTCTTCGTTTCATTAGGATGGCATACGTAGTTCGGGAGATATTCGGGTTTATGTGACTGACCCGTTATTTTTGGAACCGAGTGTAGTTCAGAAGTTATAGTAAAATGCGCTTACTTGGAAAACTTCATACATAATTAACGCATTAAAAAGTAAATATGACAATCATTTATTGGATACGATTTTAAATCTAAGTACCATTATGGGTGACTGAGGAACTCTATTCTATGCGTGGCCTGTCGCGTACTTGGACCGATTTTATAATAATACATTTGTGTGATACTCGGTACTTAGATTTAAAATCGTATCCAATAGATGATTGTCACAGAGTTATAATATTGTTATAACTTAAGTAGGTAGTGTGTGTAGAACTCTGGGGCTTAATGCATGGAGTCAACTTGTGTTATGGTATCAGTGCTCTTAGGATACACATAGGTTCACTACGGGTATGCGACCCCGGACTGCTGTAGCGCTGCTGTCACACTCCTCCCTTCAGTGACAATAGTAACCTCTCCTCTCCAATACCTTCCGTCCTTCCTTCATTCCATCACTTGTAGCGGATGCCTCCCGTTGAAATCGACTAACGATCCCGGTCAGGCACTAAGCCTAACATATGCTAAAATAAAGGCTCGCATCAGAGACCTTGCTGATGCGTAGTCACGTCCCTGGCTCTTGCCGATCGTAGCGGTTCCCCGTTCCATTTGATTTAGAGAGGTGGGGGTGTGAGTGCACCTGTGTTTGCACGTACTGCATGCCTGGTGGGCCACTGCCCAACAGTTGATGTTGGGATGTTGTATATATGCTAATCGGCGCGAGAATATTACTTTCGCGATGCAGGATTAGTAGTCACTTCGTATAGATCGTTACGTGTTTTTCTCCGTAGTTCAATGTTCCTTCGGTAGATGGCCCTGTTGTATGTTTTTACTTGCGCTGAATGTGGAAGTCGCCACATCACTCCCCTCCAAGACCGGAGGTCGATATAATGAGACAGCTGTCTGTGCTCTGTTGTGGAGCTTGCCAGTGCCAGGAGTGAGCAGTTCCAGTGAGTCGGAACTGAGTGCCGCTAGTTCCAGTGAGTCAAAACTGAATGCCGCTAGTCCCAGTGAGTCGGAGCTGAAGTCCGCTGATCCCAGTGAGTCGGAATCGCTTGCGGTGCGCGGTGCTGCGGTGAAGTCCCCAGTGAGTTGGGGCGGTTGCTGTGTAGTGGCTGGCTGCTGCGTAGACGGGAGAGAGATGCTCTTCTTACGTGGACCGTAGGTGCAGAGTGCTGTGCCTAGACGCTGTTGAGGCCGTAGGGGTAACCAGGTTGGAGCGGTCGCGTCCTGCGTGTGGTATCCCTGTTGAGGCCGAGGTTGCTGGCTGGCTGAGACATCGCTGTGGGAGAGAACAAGATGGCGCTGCTGATTTGCTAATTTTGAAGGCTGCTTCCAATCACGTCGGGGTCACCACTGTGGAGGAACGGGTGTCGTGTTCCTCCAACACAAAGGGAGGATCCTCCGACCAGGCGAGGTGATCATGCCTGGTGGGCCACTGCCCAACAGTTGATGTTGGGATGTTGTATATATGCTAATCGGTGCGAGAATATTACTTTCGCGATGCAGGATTAGTAGTCACTCCGTATAGATCGTTACGTGTTTTTCTCCGTAGTTCAATGTTCCTTCGGTAGATGGCGCTGTTGTATGTTTTTGCTTGCCCTGAATGTGGAAGTCGCCACAATGGATTTAAATGAAATTTGGTACACAGATATCCTAGAGCGTGAAAAGGGCATAGCATGCTTTTCGCCGCGATAACTGGCGTACACGCGGGCCGAGCCTCAGGCGAAGCTAGTTATGAATAAAGTTATAACAAAAACACACTGGCATAAAAGTTTCATAAAAACGGCTAAAAAAACTATCGCTTTATAACAAATTATCGCTATCATACTCTTTTTTTAATATAAACACAATTTATTAAAATAATGTGAGTCAGAATCCAAATGGCGATAGGCTAATGTTGCTAATTTGAACTGAAGCCAACATTTTCATTCATGTGTTAAACGCAAGTAATGCAATATTCAAAAGTTTCATAACTATTATGCAAAAAAACTTGGCTGTTTATAAGCAAAAAGCTTTTCGCTCTTTGGCTTTATAGCCCAATATATTATCAACATCCCATTATGTAATACGGCTGGGTATAGGTCACGTCTTAGGAGATGGCCCTACGTCCCCACAATTTTGCCGTTGGATGTTTTTGAACCACCCGAAGGCCTCCAACCATGCTTCACCACTGTTATGATAACAATCGGAACCTACAGCTTAACGTGACAGAAATGCTCATAACATATCATGTCACGAACGGTCACCCATCCAAGTCTGGGGCCGGGCCGGCGTTGCTTACCCTCGATGATTGTTTCCAATGACGTAACGCCTCTCGCCTATGAGCAATTCATCGCTTCAACCTGAAAATTATTGTCTTTAATTCGTAAACATATGGTACGTTTATATTAAAGAAACTAAATTAACGGAACCAATATATTTTTCATTGATATAACCCAGATACAAAGTAATAATTTTGTGGTGTTCTTATTTTCACCTGCGTCATTCTCCCGACATTATATACCAATATTAGATATTATCGAATTAAGCTTATTACAGATATTATTGACCTATATAATATTTATGAGGCTATCGGTAATAAGGATTTGTACTATTAAGTTTAGTGTCCATAAATTATCATAATAGAATAGCGGCTTTATTACACCCGGCCTTCGGTATGGGTACAATAGTCTTAGAATCAACCTTTGAAAGTCCACTGCTGGACATAGGCCTCGCCTTAGAAAGCTGGTTTTGACCTACTATAACACGCTGGCCAGACGGTTAGGTAAAGGGTTTGTTACAGGTTTTTCTTCTCTTTGCAATGCTTGTTATATGTCTTAATCTTAACGTATAAATATTCATCACCTTGAATCATTTGATTCAAGAGGGAAGTTTAAATGTTTTAGTATACTTAAGTACGAGAGTTATCTATTACCGTAAACCATATTAAAATCTGTTTCGAATTTCATGGACGGCCTTCTACACGAATGCGTTTATTTTATACGAATTGAATGTAAAGTATCCAACTATCTACTGTCTGCCTGCGAAGAGTGCTTGATTTCTTTGGTCACATCGCCAGGACGGAAGGGAATGACCTCGGACAACTCGTGGTCACCGGAAAGGTGGACAGTAAAAGACCAAGAGGGCGTAGTCCTATCAGGTGGACTGACCAGATCCGGTCGGCCTTGACATCCACCACCGGCCAAGGAGAGGAACAGGTCGCTTGCAACTGTGCCTGATAGGATCATCCTGCAACTAGGGTATTACGGCCCTCAGTAATGAGAATAACGACTCGAGGAGAGTTTTAAAGGTCTTAACGCACTAGGATGAGATGCAATTTTTTTTAATACCAATGTGAATATGGAATATGAAAATGTAAAAATGGTATTTTGGGTAGGAGAGACTTTGTAGAAAAGAGGTTTGAATGGTAGTAGAGCTACGCTGATTTCAGTTCGAATGGGTTACCTCGTCCAAGGCAGTACTACTCTGACACTGATGAACCTAAAAGTGAGTGTGAGACCTGAAGCCCAATCTTTAGGAGCCTCCCGGCCTCTGGAGTTCGAGAAAATGATGCCAAACCACCCCAATATGCCGCCATAGTATCGATCATACATGCTGCATTATCAGCACTAACAATGAGGATGGTGACCCCTTTTCCAGGATTCTACTCATACTTTCCATCAGGCAGAGTAGAGTCACTTTGGTAGACTTAAATATCCAAAAATATATGGACAGTCTACTACCGGGATATTTGGCTAGGGGGAGCCTTCGTTCAGCAGTGCAGTAAGACGCCGATAGGCTGATGAGAATAGTTAATTGTTTAGCTTAGTGGTGTAATTAGGCATCTTTTGATTGCACGGTTGACTTTGTGGTTTATACGACACTTTCTACTGCGCCAAGTGTCGTGGTTTCAAATCTTAGTGTGATTCACAAATTCTTGTTCTGAGTCTGGTTGTTCTTTATGTCCGTTTCATGTATATTTTTAAAGTCCCCATCGATACAGGAATAATTTTCCTAATGCGTGTGTTGTATTCTCTTTAATTACTCTATCTTTTTTTTATTTTTTATTTTTTTTTTTATATATAGCCTACCAATGTGACTCTACCCCGCCTGATGGAAAGCATGAGCAGAATCCAAGAGTGGGAGAAACCACACATCATTGCTGCGAATGCAGACAGTAAAGTATGGCGGCCCACACTATGGCGGCTTGGTGAGATGCTTTTTCACGCCCCGCTTAAAGGACCCGGGATCATAGTGGGAAGGAAACACGTGAGCTGGTAGCGAGTTCCAGCTTTTGACTGCTCGGCATATGAAGGAAGAGCCGAACCGCTTCGTTCTAGTGCGTATTTCCTCCACTCTGAAGCGGTGACTTCCAAGTCCAGCACGCGTTGTCCTGTAAAGGAAGGGAGAAGGAGGGACCAGTTGGAAGAGCTCTTCCGAACACTCACCATGGTAAAGGCGATAGAGGACCGCCATGGAAGCGATGTCTCTCCGCAACTGCAGAGGCTCCAGGAACTCGGTAGTTTCGGGACTGTCAATAATACGGATTGCTCGCCGCTGCAACCGGTCGAGAGCGTCAAGTAAATATTGCGCGGATCCATCTATTGCTGAAAACTGAAAACTGAAAGCTGCATTGAAATCCGTTGAGTAGTTTAAAAGATCTAAGTAAAAGCTGAAGCGATTTCATCTTATACTAAGATGTGTATGTATTTAGATATAAAATTAAGTATCTTAAATGATAAATGATATTTATTTCTGTAAGTAAATCTTTTCAGACATTTTTACAAGTCGGACTTATAGCTAGAAGGCGCCGGCATTTCCTACGACTCACTCTGGGAAGAAACGCCGAAATAAACACACACACAGAGGTGTCTTTTTTTTTAAGTCCGTGTACAATAATAAAGAGAACTAAGTGAGTGCAGTATAGGGTCACCAGTCTGGTTACAATAGTACAGACTCTGTCTAGTAGAAGGAAGTCCCGAACCACTGCAGACCTTGGCCTCGATAGGCCACACCATTGAATGTAGAGGGCCTTGCCCTCTTTCCGGTTTAAAGAGGCGCACGCGTAACACGTCACGCAACCGTCTCAGTGCGTGATAAAAGTCTAGATTTTCAAATTAAACTGCTGATTTATTAGAAACATTGCATTTATTTAAGTAATCTCGTTAACTCTATATCTACTAATAAATAAAGTTATTGTCTGTTTGTAAATCCAAATTAATCTATTTACTAAATTCATATGAAAGTATAAAACCTTCGTATATTTTTGTCTGTCTGTTTGTTCCTGCTAAACTCCGGAACAACTGGACCGATTGTGACGAGGCTTAAACTTGAAGATATCTGATATCATACAGAGTAACTTAGGCAAACTTTATTAGAATAGAAGGGTTAGTAAACAAATGTAGCTATATAAGAGCCACAGCACACTAGCTGCTTTTAGCATCGGCGATCGGCGATTTTGCGACTGCATCGATGCTGCATCGTGTTTTAGCGACTTCCTGCGTTCGATTGCGGCATCGGAAACGCGCGTTTTAGCGACTGCTCAGATGCCAAATCGATGCTACGGCATCTGAATGTGTGCGGAGAGTAGCGTTTAGCTGCTGTGTCGCGCTTCTAAAAAGCGACGCAATCTCCGCGTTTAGCGTTTTTAAGGGTGCGGTGTAAAGCGTTCGGTCGCCGTATTTAGCTTCTGAAAAGCGACTAGTTGCCGATCGCCGATGCTAAAAGTAGCTAGTGTGCTGTGGCCCTAAGTGAATATTCACGCGGACAGTTTTTGCTTTGATTTGATACTTATCCCTTTATCTAGTTACTCGCGATTTACACAAACAACCGCGGATAAAACTGCGGGGCTCAACTAGTATGTAAATATACGTTGCAAAGTTTATACTTTGAAGGTTGTTATATAGTGAAAGTAAACATTAACGCCAAGTGATGTACGATTATAGAACTATAACATAAAAATAAAAAGATAAGTTTAGAACACATAAACACAGTGAAATGTTAACGGCCCAAGTGGGTTACGTAAACGATGCGGTATGATTGGGCTCGATGCTAATTTATTGTATTTGATGTAGAGGGATGTGACGTCATACCATTAAAATGAGATTAGCGCGCGCTTTTCTGTTATTTTACACCAGATGTTATAAATGTCCTTGTCTGATAAAAGAACTGTTAAATTTTATTCGCTGAAATATAATTGCGTTCTCATTTTTTTTCTTAAATACAACTCCCGCGTTTGGAACATATTTCTGTGTTGCGGGGTACTTAACAAACATACAATAAATGGACACAAAGAACACCCAGACTCAGAATAACAATTTGTGGATCACAAAAAGTGTAATCCCGTGTAGGATTTGAACCCAGAACACTTGGCGTGAAGGCGCTTTGAAGACAATGTTCGTTTGTCGTATATTCGTTGGTCTAGCCGTCTAACGGTTAGCGTATGAGGTCTGGGATTTGATTCCAGGGTCGGTCGGGCAAAAAAGTTTTTATTGAGTTATCCAAAAAGTCATCGATCCTGCGCCTGATCAATATAACCATCCCATCGGATTATGAGAGTCCATTTGCCTATGTACACACTATTGTGCACTCTATTTCCTGCACAGTTGGGCTCCAGTCCACGGCTGGAAATAGGCCTCTTCAATTACACGCCACTTGGTTTGATCTTCGGCTTCTCGTGTTCAGCTCTGAAATGGTTAGAAGTACGTCATCGTCATCACTATCTCAATCACCACGTAACAATATATTTTAACAGTTTATTTATTTTATTTAGTTAAACCATTAATAGACATGCTGTGACTAGACATAACCTTGCCGTTGGATGTTTTCAAGCCGCCCGAAGGCTCCAACTAAGTATCACGACTGTTATCTCATGAATATTAGTATAAACATAGATGAAACCTTGGGAAAGGACATAGGCAACTTTTTACCGCATAACCGAAATACACGCGGGCGGAGCCGCGGTCACAAGCTAGTTTATATATTAGCCTCACAGTGTAGTGTTCAAGAGTGTACTGACACTCTGGTGACTGCACCATTCTCATTGCAAATGCAGACAATTCAACATGGTGACACTATGCGAGAAGCCGAGGGTCGAACCAAGTGGCTTGTAATTGGAGAGGTCCATGTCTTGAAGTGGACTGCGACTGAAACTGATGACGATGATCCACACTATGGCGGCCTAGTCACATGTGTTTTCAGCCCACATTTAAAAAAATTGGGTTCATAGTCCGCTGTTTTGAACAGCAACAAAAGATCACGGGTTTATTATATGAACAGGCTTGAAACTTCTATCATATCACTACCACATCTTAGAGTTACAAAGTTTTTTTTTTATAATTTAATCCTACCAAAGACTACTCTGCCTGATGGAAAGCATGAGTAGAATCCAGAAGTAGGGGTTACCGTTCTCATTGTGAGGGAAGGCAATGCAGCATGGTGACCCCATGAGAGAAAGATCACTAATCAGTGCTTGTGCTATGACATCTAGATTGAGTGTCAGAATACTTCTTTTGTATTAATTTATGGTGGCTTGGTCAGTTATTTCTTCATCATTCTCCCGGTCTCCGGAGGCCCAACTGAATGAATGATTGATTAACATAATGATTGGTCCTCCGATCTCACACTCACTGTCATTATTAGGATGGTCTTCTGTGAGAGGGTAGTACTGCCCCGTTCAAACCGGCCTCTAAAAGACAAACACGTATACAACAGTACCGTACATTGTATATTATGTTAGTGTTTACTTACTATTGCGTGTTTACCCAGGGAGCCAATTAGACGACACGTTGATTGTAATGCTTTAATAATGACTACATTATGACTGTAAGACTCCGTATTGACTCCATCTAATTTAACTTAAACTAAAGCTTATATACAATGTAATATGTACAGGTTTAGGTGGGGCGCTACTATGAAATATTATTTACTTAATTGCTTAATTGACAATATGTTATTTGTTCTTCCTTATTTATAATATTACTATTGTTTGGCGGCACGTACGTTAACTTCAGTAAAACAATTATTTAATCACGTAGCCGTGTAAAGATCTAAACTACTAATATTCTGTGGCTTCGCCATAGATATTCCCCCTCTGAAGAGAAAATATCCTTATACCTTGTAATCTCTTCCATAGTAGGAGTCAACCCTTGGCTCGTTGTATGATAACCGAGGAAATCAATCTCCGACTTGGCGAATTCGTATTTGTTTGCATTTATTGTTATGCCGTTTTTATGTAGGTGCTTTTAGATGGCGCGCGGTAGATGGCGCTCTTGTATGTTTTTCGCTTGCGCTGTGTGTGGAAGTCGGCTGTCTGTGCTTTGTTGCGGAGCTTGCCTGTGCCAGGAGTGAGCAGTTCCAGTGAGTCGGAACTGTATGCTGCTAGTTCCAGTGAGTCGGAACTGTATGCCGCTAGTCCCAGTGAGTCGGGGCTGTATGCCGCTAGTCCCAGTGAGTCGGAACTGTAGTCCGCTGATCCCAGTGAGTCAGGCGTGCGATGCGCAGTGCTGCGGTGAAGTCCCCAGTGAGTCGGGGCGGTTGCTGCGTAGTGGCTGGCTGCTGCGTTGACAGGAGAGAGTTTCTCTTCTTACGTGGACCGTGTGTGCAGTTTGCTGTGCCTAGCCGTTGATGAGGCCGTAGGGGTAACCAGGCTGGAGCCGTCGCGTCCTGCGTGTGGTGTCCCTGTGGAGGCCTTTGTAATATCTTCATATTTCTCTTATAATCCCTTTATTGGTTCCTGTAGAGAAGCGTTTAAAGATCGCACTGATGCAATTTTTGTTCTCACTATTTTGGCAGGCGTTTCCAGACCTGTTTTTTTTTTTATCGATCAGTTTTTTTTCCGTGTATCCACTAATAATTGATAATGATCCAAAAAATCAGTTCCCAGGATTGGCCTCTTGGCATCGCTAATGGTAAATGTCCATTTAAAGTTTCGGCGCAGTCCTAGGTTAAGCGTTAAAGCGCGTTCCCCGTATGTATTTATAGGGGTCCCGTTTGCGGCGAATAATTGGTATTCGCATGCTTGGCTCTCCTTATTTGTGCTATTTATGACCGAAATGTTAGCACCCACACAACAGCAAGTTATAACCACTGTTTGAGTCAGCTATAGTTAGACGGTTTGCTGGGTGGATAGCACAGAGGCCCGTCGTATTCTGTGCTAAATTTAGTTTTCCGATAGCCTGTTATTCTTAATTGTATTCCATGAACAAGGCTTATTGCATCTATATGCATCCTGCTTGAACCGCTTATGGAAATAACATAATCCATTATGTGAGTTTCTGTGGCGCGACCTTGACCGTGAATGTGGCGTATGTCGTGTTTGGTATTTGCTGCGTTGCATAGGTCGATTCTCGCGTATGTAGCGTAATGCATTTATTTCTATTCGCATGGCTTCAAGTTGTGACGATATGTTTGTAACTAGGTTAATGTCAACCGCTGTCTCTTGAGTATTTTTCCTGTTGTAGGTCAAGTTTTCGTATATTTTATCGGCTAACTCGCTCTAGTTGTCTAACGACATATTGTTTGTGACTGATAATATCGCTGTTAGTGCAGCGGGGAGTTGCCTTGGCCACAGCAGGCGAATAGTGTCGTCGTTTATTTTTCCACATCCAGCTTCCTTCATTTTTCTCAAGAGCTGGGAAGGCTTCTGGTCTCCGAGATCCATTTCTGATAGTAGTCTGTGGAAACGTCGGTGTTCGCTCTCTTCGTAGCAGTTTTTTAGACGTTCCTTGATGGTGGAGTACTTGTTTTCGTTGGGTGGGCACCCGTGTCGCCTCTTGAAGGTGTTGTTGTTGGAGCCATTTTTGGGATGTGATAATTTCGTAATGCTATTGTTCTCTAGATTCACTGCTGAACACCATATAGGGTTCCGGTCGTCCCGGTATTATATCAGCACTAGAAACCAATAGATCACGTCGGGGTCACCAATTATTGCGTGTTTACCCAGGGAGCCAATTAGACGACACGTTGATTGTAATGCTTTAATAATGACTACATTATGACTGTAAGACTCCGTATTGACTCCATCTAATTTAACTTAAACTAAAGCTTATATACAATGTAATATGTACAGGTTTAGGTGGGGCGCTACTATGAAATATTATTTACTTAATTGCTTAATTGACAATATGTTATTTGTTCTTCCTTATTTATAATATTACTATTGTTTGGCGGCACGTACGTTAACTTCAGTAAAACAATTATTTAATCACGTAGCCGTGTAAAGATCTAAACTACTAATATTCTGTGGCTTCGCCATACTTACTAAACTAGTTCTCGTAGTTACAACAACATAGTATTGCAAACAATACTGTACGTACACATGCTTACAAAATAATACAACACCCTATATTTCAGCCAAATAGTGTAAACAAGTTCTATGTTTACAATTTCATATCTGTGTAATTGAATGTGATATGTAAACTATATATTTATTTTACAATGAACGAACCCGAATTGTTTCACGTGTCAAATAATTGTTTCGGAGTCTGGGTGTTTTTCTATGTATAATATGTATGTATTTACAAAAGAAAAGTATGTTTATGTATTTATATCAGTTGTTTAGTACCCATAATACAAGCTCTGCTTGGTTTGGGACTAGATGACGTTGTGTGTAAGATGTCCGAAATATTTATTTATTTATTTATTAGATTTAAATAGTTGTAAGATCGAATGCTTCTTAACTTAATTATATTTAACTTTCTATATAAATGACTAGCTAAGTGCTACGGTTGTAAATCGCGACTAACGCTGCGGAGCTTATCTGGTCTAAATAAATAACTTAAGTTACTTTTCATGTCAGCAGCTATCTGACAATAAAAGTTGATTAAAAATCAATCCAGCCGTTATAGAAATTAGCTGGTACAAACAGACAGAAACATAAATTTTGAGCAATAACAAAAAAGTTATTCTCAAAATGCATTTATTAAAAACAACCATCCCTTTGATTTTTTTTTGTAACGGGGGCAAACGAGCAGACGGATCACTTGATGGTAGGTGATTGCCGCCGCCCATGGACATCAAAAACACCAGAGGAGTCACAGGTGCGTTGCTGGGGTTTATGGAGTACGCTCTTTTTTTGAAGGTTTGAATTAGAAACAGACAGTTAAGTTATTTATTTATGTAACTATTGTTGTATATGATTAAACCATAAAATACCTCTAGATAAATATTCGATTCATTGTTGCCTCTAAAAACCTTTAAATCATGACCAACTATCCATGCATGCATAACTTTTGTGTAGCAATATGTAGTCGATGTAGACAAAGTCGCACTACTCAACGCTTAAAATGCTACGAACTGCTACGATTCAAACCTACAAACTGTATTGTGTTAGATTATTATGTGTGTTATAGAGTGATTGAAAACAATTGATACTTCAATTTTAGTAAGAGTTTTTAAAAAGATGTGAATAAAAATGAAACTTTGTACAAGTTTAATTGGTCATAAGTAATTTTGCAGGCCAATGACTTTTGACCTCAGCGTAAGTAGTTCAGTTTTTCGTTTGGTGACAGATATAGAATATGCAGTGTCACTACTCCTATTTATCCATCCAGTGGGTGTTGTAAGGTGTGACTACGGAGGATAACAATACTGTAAAGATATGGAAAACTTAAAACAAACTATTCCTAACACGTCTAGTTAGCGTGGTATAATAGGCCAAGGCCAGAATCTACATTCTAAGGAGAAGCCTATATCCAGCAGTGGACTGTTTTGTAATACTTTAGACTTTTCGGTTTTATAATAAACTTTTTTTGAAATTTATCTGTACTACAGAAAATTTACAACGTCATGGCCTCAAACTAAGCAGGACTTGTGCAATGACAACTAGATTGAGTGTCAGAATACCTATATAGGATTTTTTTCCAAATGTTATGCATAGAAATGCTCGGGAATTGAACCTGAGATCTCAGCACAGCAATCGCATACTTGTCACTGAGGCAGTCAAATATTATTAATTTATTATTATTCTTCTCACTGACTAAAAATTCATTAATTTAAGGTCTGTCAACAGCAAGCTCCTGTAAGTACATTTAACTCTAGACACCAAAGTGAATTTGAACTTTGGTCCCTGTAGTCCCATAAAGTACAATGAGTGCCAACTTTTAGCTCGCAGTTAATTATGCTTTGTCTAAATTTGCTCGTTCAGCGCTGAAATTTTGCAACTTCAACTTATAGAGATTCATTTGAAGATAGTATATATTTTGTTAATTTATTTAATTCAATGTAGAAGCGAGATTACATAATTTGTACGAACTTGTTTGTGTGTTTTATCAACATGACAAATCCAACCAATATCTGGTATATGATAGGTAGGTACACAGGTAGGTAGTATAAAATGAAAATGGAGAAAAAAATAGACCTTGAAAGTTTGTTAGAAGTTAATAATACGAGTAATATAGCATAAATTAATGTATTCAGTATTAATAAAAAAGTATATATTTGTATATAGCATATATATTAGAATATTCAAAGGCTATTCACAAAAAAATATTATGAAATAACTTCAGTTTATAAGAAAAATAATAATCAACCTAAATGTGTGTCTGTCTAAACAAAAATAGTCAGAACCTATGCACTAGCGTGTTTCCTTGGTGGGAGAGACTGGAAGCCCAATGACATGGCGTGAACCATTATAATGCAATGTCTACAATCATAGTGAGTGTGGTGATCATTCCTCTTAGATTCTACTCATGTTTTTCATGAGGCAGTGGAGTCACTTTGAGAGGCTCATAGTTTAGAAAAAAGTCATATTTCTGACTGAAATTAAATAGTATTTTTATTCTTGTAAAATATTTATATTTGGTGTGAGTATGGGTGTGTTTACCAATTAATTGTTCCCCCGTAAAGTTTGTTTTTCATTCCCAGAGCTAAATATTACGACATTTAGGTAATAATCAAACAAGATATATTATGACTATTTTAACATTGAATTTTCGTTACTTAATCTCTCCAGTACGACTGAATAGATCAGATAAAATGGAGCATATTCAATAATTTAAGGCCAAACGTAGCTTAGGACGTCCACAAGCCAGGTGAAGTGATAATTTGCTCAACATGGCTAGCAAGAGCTAGATGCGAGAAGCCGAGGATCAAAGCAAGTGGCGTGCAGTAGGAGCGGCCTATGTCCAGCAGTGAACTGCGATATGCTGATGATGAATGATTAAGTCTAAAGTAGTACTCATACAATACTGCTGAAAAAAAAACGATTTATCCATAGCTGACAAGCTTATATGTAACTCGTAAACTTTGAGAAATAAATAATTCTTACCTTAACCTAAACATGAGATTATTTTTTCTTTAAACATCTATTATTAGATTAGAATGTTAACAAAATATCGATATAAGTTTATCTCGTAGATATCTACCGATGGATGTTGGAGATATTTAAGCTATGATGGTTTCTCATAGTAGGTAGTTTTTAAAACTATATAAATGTCTACTCATGGCTCCACCAAACATTTGATGTTACTAACACTAAAACAAATACTCATACGATTTTAGTGTTAGTTGAGATACGTTTATGCGATTGTAGACATTCATTTGTTTATATGTAGGATATATCAACGTTAAGCAGATGGTTTGTAAATTTAGTTGGTCATAAATTGTACAGGCTTGAAGTTTAGGGCTTTGTGATAGCACCGCAGTTGAAGAACAAAGTTTCGTTTGATTAATATATTTAGAGTGTGTTCGTATGTAATAAAACCTTACAGATAGCACACATGCATATCTGATCTTAAGCAAGGCATAGCCTATACTGTGGGAACAGGCTCTAAGATGCGATTACGCATGACGCTATGAGGCAAACAAAAACATTACATTACTTACTTCTGAAATAATTCCTAACATAAATTGCCTTTCGAGGTACCAACAAACTATTCTTTACTTGTAATTAACCACAGTTTAAAAAAACATACATCTTAAAAACGTTTATAACATCACAATAAATTACTCTGTAAAATAAACAAGGTGAAACCATTAACCGTATTTAAAACTTAGATGGAAGTACATTATATTCCACAAGGTTCGTTACGTGAGCTGAAATTAAAGTTAATATGGCAATATATTATAGCGTTTACTCTGAGTCATCATCAGTTCAGCTAAAAGACGCCCACTGATGCACATAGGCCTCCCCCAAGATTCTCCAACAATAACTGGTTTTGTGCTGCCTGCATCCTTCACCAGTACAGAGAAAACTATGTACTTCAATGATAGATATATGCGATTGTAGAAATATTTTATATCTATGGTGTAAGTATATTTTATATTATAATTGACCTTGATAATAAATTTTACCAATGAGTGATAAAATAAGAATTTAGACTAATACTAATGGATATTTTATTTGTTCAAGGAATATAGAAATACTAGCCGACCCACGTAATTTCAGTTGCACTTCTTATCAATCATGCTTTGCACGGGTAGATTTGGGTACTTAACAAACATTTTTAAATTAAATTGGTGTAGTAGTTTTCAAGTTTATCGTGAACAGACAGGATACGGCAGAGGCCTTTGTATTATAATATGTACTGATTGATAGATAGTACAAGTATGAAGATATAACTCCCTTAGTCAAACGAGAAGATTTTCGCGTCAAAGTTTTTTCTACAACCGCAAACGAATTTATTCTCTTATATCGTTGGCTAATATTTTGTTTTTACCACGTGAGGTATCTTCAAGAGATGTCATCACAATTGTAAGTTAATCTTTAATTATCGTAAAAGTTTATAGAATGTCAACTTGGCTGTCGAGACTGATCGTTCGTTCAAAGATTGTGAAGCTAAACGCAACATCGATGATACGACTGGAAATAAATGAAGAAAAAAGATAAATTCAGATGATAAATTTAGATCTGATCATAAATAATGGCAATGTTGAGTGTGCGAACCGTTTTATAGAGGCCATTCTATTTCGGCACAATATCAAAACATATTTTGTAATATAATCTATAATTACTGTGTTAGTTGAGATGAAACAAGCACATTGGTTATTCATATTCTTTATTATATACATATAGAACTTATTATATACAAGAAGATAATTTACGCAAAGGTATAAAGTGTACAGTAATAACAAACGAGCTTAAAATTTTCAAAACATTAAGGATAGATGAATTATGTGGAAGCTGAGACTTTCGTTTTCAGCACGAATGGGCAGGCTTGACTGGGGCAGAACTTTACACATAAGATTAAATTCATATAACAGCATTTCTGTTAACGTATTTATTTATAACTTCATGCACTTGTATACATTGGCGGACTTAATGCCCGTGGCATTCTCTACCAGCCAACCGTTGGGGTGTGCAAAGATCTACTACGGTAGGTGCAACGAGGTTACAGTCGTTAACAGCAACAGATACTGATTCAGTTAACATAATATAAAACAGTCAAATATATACATAATTATGTATACAAATATTCACAAACAAACATATCACACACATACATATATACACACATACACCTACACATTAATATGTACACAGACTTAAACTTATAAGTACACACATACAAATAAACAAAAACACGTATACTTATAATCGTACACTGTAAAAAATTAGACTATAAAGAGGTGTACTCACGATTAAGTTATTCCGCCTTTTCAAGAAGGTAATCAGGTACGTTCTTTTTAAATATGTTACGGCTGGTAGACATTTAGTTGGTGATTGTGAGACCGGAGATCCAATGATACACAATTATCTCATTAGGCCTTAGTATTCTGGGTCTATATGCTGCAAGTGCTTTCAAGCAGAGTCACTTTGGTGAATTTAAATTTAAAGAAAGTTTAACTACCTTAGCTACCTTTGAATATTTACCACTAGCTGACCCCGTCTGCGTCTTCTATTATTTGATGATAAGCAGCTTTTAATATTTGATCTAAATTTAAAAATGTGCCTATGTATGCATGTAATTTAATAAAAAATCGTTAATTTTACAAATGTAATTTAGTCTATTTAATACCTTAAAAACTACTTTAATATGAAATGTCCTATACTGTAACATATATATGATTATTGGTCAATAAAATAAGTATTTAATCACGTACTTTTTTTGGAACCATTAAACACACCCATACTCATAGCAAACATAATTATTTGAAATGATAATAATACTGTTTAATTTCGTTCAGAAATGTGACTTTATAGACTGCTATTAAGATAAGCACCCATTAAAAAAAACTGTCAATTTTTAGACGAATCTATGAAGACGTGATAATTAAGATAATTTCAATTCCAAGATCGGTTCCAATTGACAACCTACTCCTCTTTTGAAGTCGATTAAAAATGTGTGTGGTTGCAGAGTTGTGTGTTGTTCTCTATTATTATAGATACACAAATAACACACAACATTTGTGTAGTGAACGAGAAAGCAAGACTATGGAGCAACAGATCCTAGTTACGAAACTATAGGTTGTAAGTACACTTTTATCAATTATCCTATCATAATGTCTTACTGCTGGTCGGGTCTTCTCTCGGCCTGGGTCGAGAACTGGCAAGACAACGTTGGGGTTAACAACCACCGAATGACAGACACTCTCATAACATATCATGCCACAACCGGTCACCCATCTAGATACTAACCACGCGACATGTTTTTTTTAGTTATATTCTTATTTATTATATACTGGTTTAGTTAGTTATATACTTGTTTAGTTAGTTACATACTTTTAGTTTTAGTTATATACTTATTTAGTTTTAGTTTTTTACATGTAGGGGATGAAAAATATTTTTATAATTTTATTGTAGCACTCTGTCCATGTAATAACAACACATATTCAAGCAAAGTTTCAACTTTCTAGCACCAACCGTTTGGGCGGCAGGTCGAGGACGGACGGACATGGCGAATCTATAAGGGTTCCGAATCATGAACTACGGAACCCTAAAAATAGGTCCGCGGTAAGTCTTACGAGCACGCTGTTGCTTAAAAATTGGATAATGTCACTAAAGAGCTCTATCGCCTCTATTCATAAACAGAAATACAATCAATGTACAGCGATCTTTGTTAATGAAAACAGTATGACATTCATGGGACAATGTATACGCTTTTACAATAAACTCCCTATTGCTATTAGGAATTTGCCATTGCGGAAATTTAAGAATACTATTAAATCTAAGTTATCCGCAAAGGGGTATTATACCATAGCAGAATATATTGTTGATAAAACCGCCTGGGATTGAGCTGCCCATTCTGCACATGCTGTTTATTTTGAATGTTTAATTTATTTTAAATTGTTGCCATTGTTGATATTTTTTAAATTATTATCTTTAATTATTATAGTTGTGACTCAAATTGTAATTATCGCTTATAAATGTGTCTTTTGCATTTAAGAATATTGTCTGGACTTTAAAAGAAACTGTGATCCCTGAGTTTGTTTCTTCCTTTCTTCTCAGGGCTAGTCCAGTTAGGAAAGGCCGAACTCATTTGCTCAAAAAAAAAAAAAGTGTAACTTGCAAAAGTGTTCATGTAACCTAATTGCAGAATAAATTATTTGATTTGATTTGATTTGAATCAATTATATTATCGTTCGAAATTAAAAAGTAAAAAAAACTGATCCATTTTCAAGAATTGGTGACTGAAGAATAGCGACGTTAGACAGGAAAACTTGCTTTTATATCTTTCTTTAAACAATGTGTACCGAACCACGAAATAGGTACATGCAATGTTATTACTGTGTAACATACAAGAATGTGTAAAGGACAATGGGGGAAAGAGGATATACTTTTAGCCTGTTTTTTTTTTAATAGTTACTATTACCATTTTCGATATAATACACATTTATGTTTTTGTATTCTATGCATGTATTTCTTTGAAATAAAACCGGTTCAAATTAATTTATTGGTTATTGGGCTGTTAAAATTGTAAGTGCGTATTAAAATATTATTTTAATTTTGGATTGCTTTTGGAGATTGTGTATTGTTATTGAGACTAAGAAAGAAATGGACAAATACACAGGCCAGGTGGACCGTGATGACTTGCGCAGGACGGCTGGCAGGAGCTGGATGTGATTTGCCGAGGATCAAACTAAGTGGCATGCAATTGGAGAGGCCAATTTCCAGTAGAGAACTGTGATGGGCTGATGATGATGATAATGATGATGATGAAGATGAAGTCCATCTTGTGCAATATGTTTCGCAGGAAGGTTTAATAAATAAATAAATGAAGAAAGAAATTCTTTAAAACAAATTTATTTTATTTAGATCTGGAGGTGAGATGTTTTTTCCGTTGTTGTCAAAACTGACTTTTACTATGTCTAAGATCGGACATGTTCAAATATGTCCGATCTTACGTAGATTAATTCCCGATCTTTTTGTGTTTGTTTTTCACTCAGCAGTCACTCGCATGCATATGTAAACGTATTCCCTAAAGACTTCACTATTTGTAGAGGCTACGCTAGTTCTTTGTATAATAAAATATGTCAAATCTAAGTCTTCCGGAAAGTATCAGTAACCAAACATCAAAAATAACACGTCAAAAACTTTAAAATTTCACTGTTCATTCTTTAAAAAAACTTTTGATGTGAAACATCTATAGGCGCACGTAAAATAGATTTCTGGCCTGGCGACGCCTGGCGACGCGTCGCCACGGCACGCTATACGATGGTATATATATACAGTCTATATGCAGTAGTGTGTACGGTGTGGCGTAAATTATAATTATAATTAGTCACCTATACCATATAATTATTTAATTATAATTATTATAATTATAATTATACGCCACACCGTACTATTTTAATAATTAGTAATATTTTATTTTATCATTATGACATATTTAGTTCCTATTACAATATGTTCTTTTCTGCATATTACTTTTACAAAATAATGGCGATGTTTCTTATTTATTATATTTTTTCTTTAAAAAGCCGTTTACTCTCTACTACTACTGCTCTAGTAGTTAAAACTGGAGATACCCTATATATTTTTTCCCTATTAATACTTTCATTATATGTACTATACATTATTTTTTTTTGGTTGCCGAAAAAAAAGCATATTCTTTTTTTAAAGTGAATCATAAAATAAAAAAACCAGGGACAGATTTTTTTTACACGGCATTAAAAATATATTTCATAAATATTTCTGTAACATGTCAAAGTTACCCCACGGTCCTCATCCAGCTGCTCTCGTACGTTCTAATCAAGGCAGCAAAACAAACACGCTCTGACCGCTGAGGACTAGGTACTTAAGAGGAAGCCTTTTGTTGTGCCGCGAGGGGGCGACGTCCGCGTGTGACCGGACGTTGCCTAATTAGAGAGTAAATTTTGAGATGGTGCCCGCAACAGTGCGGGCAGGCGCCGGTTGGAGTCCAGAAGGAAATCCCCTCCCTGGACTCCTTCCAATACAAAGGCGCAGAGAGGGTCACACCGTGTGGTTTTAGTCGGTTCGAGTCCGACACACCACCCCGCCGTAACCCCCGACGGGGTGACGGTCCGCGGGGATTTCCACACGTTAAAAAAAAAAAAAAAAAAAAAAGGAAGCCTTTTGTATATTTTCAACTTTCATATTTTTTTTAGCTCTCATCTTTTGAGATGAATAAAAAGTCTTAGAACATTTCTATTAAACTAAGAACCATTTCTATTGACCAAAATTTTTACTGCTGTTAAGAAAAGTAACCATTGAAAATGGTCTTCAAGTTTACTAATGACAATTTTCAGGCGCATCTATGAAGACCTTTTAATTCAATAGCACTCAATAGATAATATTAATTTCAAGATTGGTACTCAAGTAAAGTGAGTGTTTAGGATTCTTCCGCGACCAGGTGGTGTCATCATCATCAGCCGTGAAACTCAACTGGTTTATTTGTCCTTTCATTCCTTTTTTTTTTTTTTTTTTTTTACGCGGGGAATGCTTTGGGCACCATACCCTTCGTGGGGCAAGCGAAGGGCATTTGTAGGGCAAGGGCAAGCGGTTTACCCACTAAACCCCGCGGCGGCCTACCTCGGCAGTCGGGAGGAACACCAGGATCGCATCAGCGGCTTCTGATGTCCCACCTGCCTTACCCCTAATGTGGGGTACATCTCGGGGTAACTGAACTCAACCCCCAGGCAGGATGCTGCTGCGCCTCTCACCACTCTGTATAAGAGGCGGACCATCAACCCGCCTTAGACGACACCCCCCGGCCGCACCGGGGGTGTCCACCTATCTCGAGTCGTTTGCAGCGGTCACATTTCCCCAGGATGTGACCGCAGCGACCCTTAGGCGACGATTGGGGAGCTAGCGGCCTCTACCGCGTCCCCTTCGCCGCCTCCTTCGAACGGGATCAGCCCTTTCCCGATCCCGCTCTGCGGACTCCTTCTGGAGCATAACATTCTCACAGAAGGAGACCGCGGCTTCCCATCCCTCGCCACTCGCCAGCATTGCCGCGATCAATGCTGGTGGTGACAGGTTTCGTCCAATCTGTCCGACAAGGACTCGACGCTCGGACTCCCAAGCAGGGCAGTCCTCCAGTGTGTGCTGGGCGGAGACCCGGTCCGACCCACAATGGTGGCATTGTGCTGTAGCTTCCCGACCTATTCGATTCAGATAATCACCGAAGCAACCGTGCCCGGTGAGTATCTGAGTTACTCGGTAGGTGACACAGCCGGTCCACTCTACCCACGCTTCGAAGTTCGGCAGAACGGCTCCGACAGCACGTTGGCTAGCACAACCCTGAATTTCGAGCCATGCCTGCCAACACCGCAGAGTCCCGCAGTCCCCTCGCCATCCCGATCGACAGAACGAATTTGGTCATAGACCATCGTGTACATGTCGGCCAGAATGTCGAAGGGTGGAGATCGCGCCAGGATCGTCGCCGCCTCATACGAGAGAGAGAGAGTGCGGTAGCCCCGTACGATCCGTATGGCCATCAGCCGCTGCAGACTCCTAAGTTGAGCCTTACAGCGGGAGGAACCCTCCAGGTCCTCAGACCAAACGGGTGCACATAGAGGACCATAGATTGCACGACGCCCATATAGAGGCAGCGAACTTCCTCCCTTGGTCCCCCGAGATTAGGCAGCAGACGATGTAATGCCCCTGCTACCCCTCGAAACCGGGGGACTAATCGCCCGAAATGCTCTTCGAAGCTCCACCGACTGTCCAGGGTGAGGCCCAGGTACTTCATGTACTGGCCCACCTAGACTTCAGTGTCACCCACCTGGAGGCATGAGCTGGGTGGTTCCTGGCGCTTACGCAGGCCATGGAACCATATCGCCACAGTTTTCTGAGGCGCCACTCTCAGGCCCAGCTCATGAATCTTTTCTACAACACAAGCCACCCCCTGCTCGCCGAGCAGGAGCACCTCCTTGAAGCATGACCCTCTAGCCAGTAGTATCATCTGCATAGCAGACGATACTTAGGCCGGAGGGCAGATCGGTACGAAGGACCGCATCGTATGCAAGGTTCCACAATAATGGTCCCAATACTGAACCCTGAGGAACCCCGCAAAATGCCTCCCTTCGATTTTCCACCCCTCTTCGATTGACAAACTTCACAGTCCTATCGCGCAGATAGGCCCCTATGATAGCCCGCAGGTAGGGCGGCACCTTGTGATATTCAAGAGCCGCCCTGATTGCCCGCCAGGGAAGGGTGCCGAAAGCGTTGACGATGTCAAGGCTAACTGCCAACGCCACCCCCCCCCCCCCCCCGATCGGACTGCCGACTCCGACAGGGAGCGAACACACCTAATAGCATCCACTGTCGAACGTCCCTGTCGGAATCCAAACTGGCAATCCGATAGATCAGGACCTACTCGCGACAGGTGCCCGCTGATACGGTCAGAGATCACCCTCTCAAAGAGCTTCCCCGAGTAGTCCAGCAGGCATATCGGTCGGAACGAAGATGGTGAATCTGCAGCCCTTCCCTCCTTTTTTAGGAGCACCAGTCTCGCTTCTTTCCAGCCGAGGGGGAACTTACCTAGGCTGAGACACTTTGTGAAAATCTGCCTCAGTTTGTCCCCTAGCACCGGTCCTTTCATTCCTGTCATTTCCAAAAATTCAACTTGAACTTAATACTGTGAAATGGTACGAGTCCTATCTCGTACCTTATTAAGGTTCCGTAGTTCATGATTCGTAAAAATCGGGATGGTAGTCCATGTAATGAACTATAATGGCTTAGATAACTTTATTAGTAGAGGAGTTATAGAGACCTAACTTGTAAAATGCGCTTACTTCTAAATAGACCTATAATAAACGAAATAATAAGTAAACATGACAAAAATGTATTCTGATATTTCTATTGAATACGATTTTAAAATCACGTACCGCTATGGGTGACTACGGAACTCAATTCTATGCGTGGTCTCGACTTCGCCAATTTTGTAAATATATTTTTATAAATTTTCTTCTGCAGCTGTCAATGCCTGATCTATAATATAATCCATCTTCATCAGATTTGAATCTAATACATAATTTATATCAAATTTGTAAGGTCAAGGACATCCTCGAACTGATAAGACATAGAAAGGCTAAAAGATAAGATATTCATTGAAATTTTCTTACTGGACATGATATTGAAAAAATAGGGCTGCTATCAAAAATATAATAAATAATAACTAATTCAGACATCTTACAAACAACGTCATCTAGTTCCAAACTAAGCAGAGCTTGTATTATGGGTACTAAATAACTGATATAAATACATAAACATACATTTTTTTTGTAAATACATACATATTATACATAGAAAACACCCAGACTCCGAAACAAACATTTGTGGATCACACATATATCTGGTCCGCCCCGGGAATAGAACGTGAGACCTCATGATCAGCAGCCGCATACGCCAACCACTAGACCAACAAGTCAGTCTCTCATAGTTTTTAAAATATATTATTAATAACGTTTAATTTACCTACCAAAATGACTCCTCCGCCTGATATGAAGCATGTGTAGAAGCCAAGAGTAAGGGTCACCATCCTCATTGTAAATGGAGACAAAGGATCATGGTGACCAATGCACACTATGGCAGCCCAGTGTGGTGCTTCTGCATCATTAGGCTTCTGGTGTCATACTCACCAACGAAATATCACAGCACGAATGCTTTCATTTTAGGGTTGGTCTTCTATGTGAGGCAAGTACCGACCTGGTAGAGACGGCCCGTTCAGGCTGAAATCACCGTGACTCAACTACCTTTCAAATCAAATCAAATCAAATCAAACTATTTTTATTTCAAATACAACAATACAACGGCACTTTTGAAACGTCAAGTAGTCAGTCAGTAGTCAGTCGTAAAGCTAATTGTCTGTTCCAATTCATAGATCCTATGGATAAGAACAGACAAGAAACTCCATGGACACTCTTTTCCAACATCGTTTTTTCATATATATTTCAACAATTAAAATACATTAGTAAGAAAAAAATGATATATACCTATTAGTACTAGATGAGTTCCGGGGTGTTACCCCTGTGTTATTGTAAATCGCGAATAACGCCGCGGATAACGCGCGTATGCTTCTGCTAATCAAGAGGTCTAGGGTTCAAATCCTGGGTCGGGCTAAGTGTTGTTGGGTTTTTCTTACAGGATTTTTTTAATGAAAGCCCGGAGTCTGGAAGTTTGGCGGTGATTCGAATTTTATTTCTCCCTTAGGTTTCCGATGCTAGTCGCTCCGTGGAAAAACTGATATTCAGGTAAAACCGGCTGAACTAATAGCCGACCCTATATAAACTTGGGAATATAGGCTAGGAAAATGATGATACAGATACTTCAATTTTATTTATTTGTAAAGATGTATGTGAAGTCCACCCAGCTTGGTGTTCACTGCTGCTTAATAGCCAGACTCTCTAACCACTACAACAACAGGCACCCCCAGCTGACTTATTATAGTATTTTATTTGGTGAGGAATGTGAAAATGCACACTTAAATATAATAATATTATCTCGCTGCACTATGCACATACTGCTTCTATTTATAGGTATATTTGATTATACTTTGCCCCCCTACAATCGCTCAAGGCTGTATTCTCATGTTTGATTGGCTAATCCCATTCAGTCCCGTCATCATCATCATCATCAACAGCCTTTAACAGTCCACTGCTGGACATATGCCTCTCGTTAGAAAGGAGGTATTGCTCTACTATACCACGCTGGCCAGACGGGTTGGTATAGGGTTGGTTTCAAGTTTTCCTTCTCTTTGCATTGATGTTGTCTTGCGTAGTTTCAGTCACGTGATCAAAAAAAATATTAGCCAATCATATAAGAGAATATAGCCGTCTGCGATTATAGAATAAAAAACGTATGTAACTTGTCTAGGGGGGCAGGCCTGTATGGATATGTTGAATATGGTAATCAATGTCTGAATGATACATATCTATACTAATATTATAAAGCTGCAGAGTTTGTTTGTTTGTTTGAACGCGCTAATCTCTGAAACTACTGGTCCGATTTGAATGAATCTTTCAGTGTTGGGTAGTCCATTTATCGAGGAAAGCTAAAGGCTATATTTTGTTTTTCAAAATTAGGGATCCGTAATACAATTGCTGTTTTGTAACACAAGGTGTAAAATCGAAAACCATTTTTTCCACGGAAACGAGAAAAACGCGGGTGAAACCGCGGGGCACGGCTAGTTTATTATTAAGACTGATTTGTTGTATTCAGTTATTATTCAAACATTACTTTTACTAACAGTAAACGTGACAATACTGTCTAAAACGAAAATCATTGAAAACCAAACCAATAAAAGCTTAAAGCTATAAAAATACAAAACTACTTTTTATCCACGTCTCCTTAACAGAAATCCAGAGTAATACGCAACAAGCATTGTTTTAATTTAATAACAGTCACAGTCCCACTAGAATTGAAAAGGACAAACAAAAAAATTGCTTGTGACACCCCTAGAGACATCACATACTAGCTACCCCTTATAAAAGCCAGAAGCTACGCTTCCTCTCCTCAGAAACAGCGAAGCAACCCTGAAGTCACTACTGGTCTTTGTTTCCCGTTTCCAGTTTTGGAAAAATGGTATTAGAATTAATCGCAAAATATACGTAAGTACCTTTTATATATTTTTACCCTTTCTATATCGTCGTTTTAAAGTTTTCCGTTAGATTTATTTTTCCTATGGTGTTTTCGTTATATTATTTCACCCTTGCAAATTCAACATCTCCAAAAAATCTTCATTTTATATGTTTTTCTTTGATTGTTCCTATTGGCTTATAGAATTCGAAGTTCGAAGTCACCGATTTGAATCCCGTATAGTGATTCGCATATATTTGTTTTAGTGTTCGGGTATTTTTATGTACGTTTTCTATGTAGCAAATTTATATCAATTGTCTAGTAATCAGAATATAAGCTCTGCTGAGATTGAAACTGAATGGCGTTGTGTGTAAGATGTCCGAGATATATTTTTATTTTATTTTATTTTTTCTTTGTGGTTTTGGTGCTTTATTAAGCTATGGAGAAATACTGTTAATAAGTTCAAAATATAATAAATTTATTACAAGAAAAATTTAGAGCCTCAGCTCAATTTTTAAAAAATAAGAAAGAAACGTAAATAATTTAACCTAATTTTGAAAAACGAAATTATTTATGACTGCCTTGTTGGTCTAGTCAAGTGGTTAGCGTATGCGGCTGCTGATCAAGAGGTGGGTTCGATTCCCGGGTCGGACTAAATATTTGTGTGATGCACAAATATTTTTTTCGAATTCTGGGTGTTTTCTATGTATAATATGTACGTATTTATAAAAAAAAAGTATGTTTATGTATTTAAATCAGTTGTTTAGTACCCACAAGCTCTGTTTAGTTTGGGACTAGATGATGTTGTGTGTAAGATGTCCGAAATGTCCGAAATATTCATAAAAAAATAGGTATATTTCAGTTAAAAAATTTAAATAATATCAAACAGAATGTTGTCATTTTATGGATTTACAATTTCATGCATTGGTTAAAATTACATATCATAATAATATGATAAATATACCAATTTATCTTTAGCTAAAATTTTATCTTAAGTACCTAAAA
The DNA here is from genome assembly GCA_932526445.1 of Phragmatobia fuliginosa. Lineage (NCBI taxonomy): Eukaryota > Metazoa > Arthropoda > Insecta > Lepidoptera > Erebidae > Phragmatobia > Phragmatobia fuliginosa. The sequence goes on along the minus strand of OW052078.1, from coordinate 12,963,758 downwards.
TTCGTAATTTCTCTCCTTGTCCTCTCCACCCATAATAGAAAATAAGAATAACTTAATCCCTCTATTAGCCTGCTTAAGTAATACTTAAGCGACCCCATTACCACGGTACATTATCCCTACATTTTTATAGCCTTAAAATTCAAAGCAGCTTATAACAAAACACATTTATTAATGTTGGTTATTATTCTTTACAGAGAATAACAAAATGCATAAGAAAATACAAACGCTTCTCTTATTATTGATCATAATAACTACAGACGAGGCTTTGGGCAAATCCAATAAAACAAAATTGAGCAAAGGTAACCATAAAAAACATAGTTCTTTGAAAGAAAAACTTAATTACGAACGTATTAAAAGGTCACTAGACGACAACGAGGAACTCCCTTTTTGGCCAAATAGAGGAAAGAGACAACTAGATGATGATCCACATGACAATTCCAAACTCAATAATGAATTAGAATCCAATCAAAGAATATTAAAATCTAATGAAAAACTAGTCCGAGATCCACCATTTTGGGGAAACAGAGGTAGACGTGATGGTTCCACAGAAAATATATATGATTATGAATATCCTGATTTTTTTACGAAGAACTGCGAACATTGTATTGAGATTCCTACAAACACTGATGATTTTAAAAATATAAAAGATAGAAGAGATGATTACCTATCTCCTTTTTGGGCTAATCGTGGTAGACGTAATTCCCTGGAAGTTGAAGATGTATCTGAGCCATTTTGGGGAAACAGGGGTAGGAGGCAAGAAAAAGAGCCTTTTTGGGGTAATCGTGGCCGTAGAACAGAAAACGAGCCCTTTTGGGGAAATAGAGGAAGAAGGGAAGATGAACCATTCTGGGGCAACCGTGGACGTCGCGAAGACATAGATCCGTTTTGGGGCAATCGTGGTCGCAGACAAGACTCTCAGCCATTCTGGGGACATAGAGGTAGAAGACAGGAAAATGAACCTTTCTGGGGCAATCGTGGTAGGCGAGAAGAAGAACCATTTTGGGGTAACCGTGGTAGGCGAAAAGAATCTGAGTCAAGGGTACTTCAAAACAAAAAAGAAGGTTTAAAAGACTATATTCTAAGCGCTATTAATGATGTCGAAAATGATATAGAAAATCTTTCTAGACTTAAGAAGGCTGAGAATCCGAGTTCTTTTTGGAATAATAGAGGAAGGGATAATAAGTTCTCGCTTATGTTTAACGGGAGACCTCGAACGAGGTCTTTACTATCGCAACCTGAAACAACTTTCCAAGCAAAATCTTCTGAACCAGGAACTGTTTTAGATAACCAAATGTACGTTGAAGAACCAAATTATATTCTTGTAGAGAGAAGTAGTCGGTCTTCTGGCGAAGAAGATCCTTATTACATATCAAGAGGTAAAAAATATTTTTTAAATTCCAGTTTCCAGCAGGCCGCTCGGGCAAGGCGAGGTGCTATAGAAGAGATTGTTAAATCAATGCGTAACGACCCTTACTATATAGCAAGAGGCAAGAAAGATATCGGAGTAAAAAATGGACATTTGGCGACGACTAAAGAAGAATACAAGAAAGCAAAAGATTTAATTTGTGCTGCCATTAATTTGATAACGATAAAAAATGATAACGGAAAAGTTAAAAGAGAAATCAGTGAAAATGATAGAGACAGGCGAACTATACTAAAGAAATTGGCTGCGCAGCTACAAATGGATCCATATTTTGTTAGCCGAGGAAAGAAAAATGATGTATCAAGTGATAAGGATAATCTTCAAGATTTTATAAGTAATATAGCTTCTAAATGTGATTAAGGTCATACTGAGATCCTTCACTAATATTTTGCCAAAATATAATCACGGAGATTGATAAAATGTTATGTATTAATTAGCATTTAGTAGTAGTAAGATGTGCAATTAAAATTAAGTCACTGACTTGAATGAATAAAGTATAGATTCTTCGTTATGTCTTAATTTATTTTCCTTGTTATTTAACATTTATTCCGATTCATACCCTGTCACCCTAAAGCTTGACTACATCCTCATCAGACCGTTGCAGATCACTGCTGGACATAGACCTCCACAGAGTCCGGTATGCTGTTTATATATCCTGTCGCTGCCAATCCTAGACGCCATCGACAAGACGCGGTGTCCACTCCAGAACACATTTACTGCAGAGGCCGTAGGTTCTGACAAGCCCATTGTCACTTTCGATTATTTCATTCCAAATTGAGAAAATTAATGATTAATGTAGAATTACTTAAGTCTAAAGCTATTTTTACTATAGTAATATTAAAATTTCAAGTCACCTAGTCTTTTTTTTCCTTTTAAAAGACAACTCACTCATTAGGAGTATAAATTCCTGTTATTCATGTATCGCGGGGGACTTTATAAGCATACATGAAACAAACACAAAGCACACCCAGACTCAGAACAACAAATTGTGAATCACACAACGTGTTATCCCACGTGGGATTTGAACCCATGACACTTGGCCCAGTAGGAAGCGGCGTGGCGACCGCTTAAACCAATAGACCAAACGGGCAGTCAAAGTCTGTCTATCTATCTTTTGACTGCCTTGTTGGTCTAGTGGTTAGCGTATGCGGCTGCTGATCAAGAGGTCTCGGGTTCGATTCCCGGGTCGGACCAAAACTTTGTGTGATCCGCAACTACCTGTTTCGGAGTTTGAGTGTTTTCTATGTATAATATGTATGTATTTACAAAAAAAAAGTATATTTATGTATTTATATCAGTTGTTTAGTACTCATAGTACAAGCTCTGCTTAGTTTGGGACTAGATCACGGTGTGCGTAAGAAGTCAGAAATTGTAGAAATGTTTCGTTTTCACGGCTAAATAGTTACGTTTTCCATGAATATTGACATGGAGATACTTTGATGTGAATAAGCATGTTTGTTTTGCTGCCTTGATTATAATGTACAAAAGGAGCTGGACAGGATCAATGCGGAAACTGACATATAAACATGTCACGGTTTTTTTAAAGACATCTCTGGTATTAGGTAGGAATAGGTATATCCTATATTGCAGGATCCATAACAAACATTTATGAAACGGACACAAAGAATACCTAGACTCGGAAAATCTATTTGTTAATCACACAAAGTGTTGTCCCATGCGGAATTTAAACCAACAACACTCAGTCAGTGGAATAGAAAATCCGTATAGTCAATGAATTTGTCGTTGTATATTATAATTGAAATAAAACATAGACATGTTAGTGCGATCTTTTATTACTCTGCAATATTATAAATATAGGATACATCTTTCAAACATCCTATTTTAAAAATTGTTGCTCTCTTTATATATATGTACGGTCAGGTAACGTTTCAAAAAATTTCTTTGAGCAATCACAAAATATTTATTTTCTTGATCAGATTTCCGTTGATGTGGCAAGGTACATTCAGACTACCAGTTGTATATCTACTTCCTAAGCTAAATGAGAAAACATCGATTACAAAATTTATTTGGGTCTTTACAGGATTCTTTTCTTTTTAAATCACCCATGTTTACTCTCTCAACATTTCTGGAATAGAAGATGAAAAACAGAGTAGAAAGATTATAGTTAAGAACGTCTATAATTATGTTTAAAGTGACGAAGAGATCAGTCTAGATATCCAATTAATTTAAGACATCAAAAATCTTTTTACCGAAACAGATAAAAGTACAAGCTACGCAGAAGCAAAAGAGAAAATAAAAATACTAATTGAACGAAACTTGAGTCAGTAAGCATGAGTTATAAATGGTTCTAAATCTTTAACAACGAAACTAATGAACAATTTAGAAGACCTAAACATATTAGGTACACAAATTTATCATTATTTCAATAGCCTAAAACATTTTCACTACTACTTAAACAACGATATAATAAATGACGTCTTGATATGGGCTCTGGATACATGTAAACAGTTCTAAAACATCTGATAGAAACTTTTATAAGGTACGTAACAGGACATTATATAGATAGTCCAAAAATTTATTTAATAATACTGCACGATCAAATTATTTTTTGATATATTGCGGCAAATTGATAAAATTTGACATTTCATGTCCTAACGTTAATAATCTCATACCACGCTCACAAGCGCAAAAACACAAAAAGATTTATTATATTTTAACATACATCAACGTTTCGAAATGAAAGCTGGTAATACATAAACATTCATTGACGAAAACATTAAAAAATAAAACCTTTAGGCTCAAACCGTCACGCAAAGCGAGCGGTAAATATTCAAAACTTTAGTGTAAAAGTCCTTGACGCGATGCGTCGAAAATTCTAGAACCCTGTAGGCCACGAAATTCGTTCAAACTCTCCAGAGTAGGAGATGATTAGTAGAATCTTCTCTGCCTGCGTCTTCTGTCATGGTAGAACTCCTGAAGTCCTCGTATCCATCGCCACCAGAGATGATTAGAGTTTCTTTGTTATTCTGGCTCGTCTCAGCTTGTTTCTGCAGCTTCTCCGCGTTCGTCGACCTGCGACTTAGCGCTTTCGTCTTCAGTGAAGACTGAGTTTGTTTAGGGGGTTGTTTTGGTGGCACTGGGTTTTCGACAATTGTCAAGAATCTCACGTGGCCGGTGTGACCATAGGTAATACCTAAAAAACAAAATTCTGTTACAAAAGTAGTCCATTTTAATGCTTAACAGAAAGTACAGTACGAGGATTTTTTCCAAAATAAGTTATATTTAATGTATCTAATAACTATCTCTGTAGTATGCATTCTAACATCGATAAGTGTTACGATAGTTGACGGAATTTATGATTTTGAGATACAGTATACGCGAGAGTAATAATATATCTATACTACTTGTGAGTTTGTGACGTTGTAGTAGATTGTAATCTCTGCATATATTAAATGGATTCTGACCATTTTTATCAATAGAAAAACAGGTGTTCTTTTTAGACATGACTTTTTTTATATTAAGCTGCAGAGTCACTCTACTCGTACTCTGCCTGATGGAAAGCATGCATGCATTCACAATATACACAGCGTCTCCGTAATTCGGAAGTCACGTTATGCAGTCGGACCCTGTTGTTACCATCTTATGATAACAGATGTAAAGTTTAGTTGGAGTCCAACGGCAAAATAAAGTTGTTTTGCCAGTTCCCAACCCGCATTCTGCCAGAGTGGGTACGTATGGCCTTCACACTTTCCTGGCCCGAACTATACAGTAGGACGTTGTGTGTTGTTGATGATGATGATGATATGTGTATGTTGTATGTGTATGTGTATGTTGTATGTATGTATGTGTGTGTGTGTGTGTGTGTGTGTGTGTGTGTGTGTGTGTGTGTGTGTGTGTGTGTGTGTGCGCGCGTGTGTGTGTGTGTTGTTGTATGGTGTTGTGGTGGCGTGGTTGCGCGTTAGTTACCTGTAAGGTGCGGCACGGTGAAGGCGCCGGTGCGAGCGTCAGGCGCGTGGTGCAGCGGCGCGGTGAGCAGCACGCCGGCGCTCGTGCCCACCCACAGCGTGTCGCGGTGCGCCAGCAGTGCTGTCACGCGCAGGCACGCCGCCTTGTGCTGACGGATTATGTCGTCGCAACCTGCGCAACACAACATTACATAACCATACGTATTTGTTAGGATGTTACATCACTTCTCACTTATTGAATTAGTCTTTTTAAGAACGTCACTACCAGTAGTGACGTCATGGTTAGTTCAACTGTCATGGATTCGTCTGTGATGTACAGGTACTATGTACTATTGTCGTCTGAATAATAAACCAATTCCATCCTGAATATAAGTTTTAATCACTATCCATCATCTTTCTAGCCTTTACTATTTCGAAGATTATTTAGGGTCGGCTACTAATTCAAGTGGTTTTACCTGAATAACAGTTTTAATATAGAGAGCGACGGATCGAACTTCCGCAACCCCCTGGGGCCGATTGAATTGGAAGATTGAACTATTTGTCAGTATATTTGAAAGCCCCGGCTTCTCAATAACGATTAGATATTCATTATAATTCAGTACGCCATCAGTTTTACGGAATTCGCTTGAAAATCGCATTAAAATAATTAAAATACACTATGAAAATGGTGGTTCTGTTAAAGTTACATTTTGTAAAATTCTTGATATTTTCGGACAACATATTCGTCCTTCTGAGACCGTTATGCTGAGAATTTGGTCGCTAAATTTGAGTCGACAGGTTCGGTACAAAATGTGTCAACATCAACGCGTGTTCGACCAGGTCGTTCAACTGAGCCACAGTGTGAAGATTAGGCCGGAAATGCGGTAGCAGTCAATGGATCACGCTATCGCGAGATGTTAGCACCTCAATTTTAGGCTTGATTGATGACGTATGTCACTGACATGTGGTTTCAACAGGACGGTGCCACATGTCACACAGTCAATGAAACTATCAATTAATTGCAAACGAAATTCAGCGGTTAAGTGGCCAGCCAGATCGTGTGATTTAACACCACTGGATTATTTTTTGTGGGGCTATGTTAAGCACAGTCTATACGGAGCCAATCGATTGCAGCCTTAAAACTCAAAATCCGTAATGTCTTTAACGAAATAGACCCGCGATTTTGCCAAAAAGTGATTAAATAACTTTGATGTAAGAATTGACATCTGTCAGCGTATTCGTGGTGGACATTTGTCAGATATCATTTTTCATTTTTTTTTATAATTGCCAAACTTCTCTTCGTGATACAATAAAAATTTTGATTATCTTCATCTAAATTTCTGTTTTATTTTGTTTTAGAAAACAAAGCTCTTGATGGAAAACCCATTAAAACCAGTTGAACACACAGGTTCTTTTGAGAATAACAAAAGACAGGAAGATGACATTAATTCTATCTGTCTATTACGCTTTCACGGCTAATTTGCTGCACCGATGTTAATGAAATTTCATTTTAGATATTTTGATGATTGAGGAAGTGGCTACAATTTACTGCGATAACCCATATAGACACTTGTGGAGTCGCGCGAAAACTAGTGTAAGTATAATTAAAACATGTTTGGATGAGGAGGCTTACTGGCAATGTTATAAACATTATCGTCATCTCTTTATCATCAGAGACTTCTCCCAAGACTCTGAAAAACAACTAGACCATTTACGAGTTCATTGTATATAATATATCATTTGACTATACAGATATCAGACATCTGTAATTTATTAAAAGATTATGAAAAATATTGAAAACATTTCTCTGACATACATATATCATTTGAATTAGTTTACTGATCATAAACATAAATACTAAGATGCTATAAAACCCTGTTAAAAAATAGAACAATATACAAAATTCAGTAACTTACCATGCAACATTTTAGTAACTTGCGGCGTGATGTTGATCTCAGCCAACTGTTCGCGACTGCTGGAGTTGTAACAGCGGAGCTGTGCCGCGTTGTGCAGCGACAACCAGATCGTGCCTCCAGCAACCGCCATGTGACTTATTGGCTTTGTCTCCGTACTTATTTGGAATGTTTCGTCCACCTAAAACCCGGAAGGGACAACAATAGTTGAAAAGTACATAACCCTAGTTGATCTAAACAATAGTTTTTCAAGAGATCACAGAAAAGTAGAACACATAATCTCAATTTTTTGGCAATAATTCAGCAACGACTGTTGAATTATCGCCAAAAATAGTTTAATAGTTAAAACACCAGTCTCCCTAGCCAGGTTAAATACGTTTTTGCAATCGTGTACGCCTCTAATATCTTGTTTGATTGGCTTAGGTCACGCAGTCACGTGATCTAAACCAAATATTAGCCAATGAAACGAGAGAAAAGAAGCGTAGTAATTTCGATTACAGAACGAAAATTAGATGATTTTTAGATAGTCTATCAATTTTCATAAAGTTTATTCATAGGACAATTTGGTTACGGAGGTCTTAATAATATACCTATACTAAGTTCACCAGTGAAAAAATTTTTGCACCACAATGATAAAATTTGGCGTCCATCTAAAGTTCTGAAACCAAACGTTGTAACAGCAACTGTAGCTGTGAACCCAGATGAGTACCTCCTTCATCTTGGGGGCATCATCGCTGGAGGAACTCCCTAGAACCACGCCTTCGCTCTAATCTGTGTCTCCTGTGCTCACAAACTAAATTGTTTTGTTGATTGTAACTTATCTTCGAAGTAATCACGAGGACCTACAGATTTTGTTTTTCTCATTTTATTATTCCACTTGGCTTCTTTAACGCTACACTTGGCTACAAAGCTCCTTTTAAATTGAAAAAGATTATAAGATAAAAGGTCATACCTGCAGCGAGTGCGGGTTAATGATTTTGATGGAGGCAAGCGTCGCACACCAGAGTTTTCCTCCCGACAGCAGCATACTGCTCACCGGACTCGTGCCCGTCCCCACGGGGATTGTGGAACGTTCCGTCCAAGAACCGTCTGAAAGAGTATTCAATTACAGAAACTTTTTAGATGCTCATGTTAGACCTCATCAAGTCTCATAATGGGTGAGTATAGCAATATCTGCATACAAGTCAATCACAGATAACCCCTAGTGGGTTTTCTGTGAATTCATCTGACTTACGAATTATTTTGTAAACTTACTACAACAACTTCGTAAGAATTATGATAAATTCGAACGAATTTACATACACCTTATGTCATAAGCCGTTTAGCCCTTTTATGCCAAAGAAATGAACTGACATATATACTCAAGAAAAACAATACACTCCTTTTGACACAGGAGGATTTCAAATAGAAAAATCTGCAAATACTCGCTCTTAATTAAATAGCTAAAAATCAGCACCTAATTAAACAGCTTGTTTTATTCCGAAGTTTATGCTGTTTACGACATTTTTTTCGTAAAGATAAAACAATCTGCCACTTAATTCTTACCTATATCCCGGCAATATACGACTAGGTCACCGTTCCCAAGCGCGACAAACACCTTTCCCTCCACATACCTGTAAAAAGAAAATTTCATTATATCTTGTTAGAATCACAAAGGAACGCTGAACGCTGTTCTCATACCTATTAAATATACAAAAAACATTAAACTAAATTGAGCTATTTCGGAAGAATGCGACCACAAACACCATGACATGATATAATTTTGTAGGTATATTGGATGTATTCAATAACAATAATTTCAACCACGTCGATGTTATCAACAGCGGAAAGTCTCAACGTAGACCAGCCAACTACTCACAATGTCATTAGTGCACAAATGTACACGCAAACACAGGTCCACTATCTGTTCCCTCACTCTCGCAATACGATGGGACAGCTATACTACACGGCCGAGGAAAGATCTGGCGCAGAACCGACACTTTTACGATCTCTTAAGGTACGCGTCCATTGGCCCGCGCCGGACGCACCGCACGCAACGGATTTAATTTTGCTTTGTATAATTTCACATAGTGCTACCAGCATCTTTTAAAGAATATGTTACTATTTGACCAAACTGGGGAAGATGCACTGGTACCCATAACTCAAGTTGAATCTTATCATGGGTACCAGAGTTCAATTCTACCCTTACATAAGTATGTAACGCATTTAAAGAAATGTTTGAAATGTATTGTATGTTGTAAGTGGTTTTTGTACAAATACTGTTTGGAAATAAACATTATTATTATTACTATCCGCGCTGCCCACACCGAAAGCCGGCATTTCTGAGCAAGTTCCGTTCAATGCGTTGCGTGCCGTGCGTGCCTTGCGTCCGGCGCGGGCCAATGGACGCGCACCTTTAGAGACAAACGGGTTTAGATCCCGAGTTCTAAGCTTCGTACTGTTAACATTTCTGTTGACTCGGGAATGTAACCCAAGACCTCTTGATCGGCATTCGAATACGATAACCGTAATTGATTCAGTTAAATAACAATAAAATAATACTAACACAATGGAATGAACTCCCGAATTATGCTGCAGTTTGATTTTATTCTTCTTTATCCTAATGTTGTCTAGACAGTTGTAAACGTGTATACAACCGTCTTCGGTACCCAACCACATCGTCGGCTGGTTTGCTGTCGTCCCGCTGTCTTCGGACGACTGTCGACTGGCTGGAGATGAGAGTGTACCTGAAAATTTATTTCGATTCTTAGAAAAAATACTTTTAGAATGAGTTTTGCAGTGTATGTGACTAGAAAAGTGCGTGTGTAAAAGGCAAGAATAGAAAAAAATATAGAGAAAGAATTGATATCTGGCTGATTTCATATAGCTAATATCATAACTGAGATACATTTTAATTAATTTATACATTATAATTATAATATACATGCCAAATTTTCGAATAATGAAATAAATAAATGAATAATCTAATGTGACTGATACTTATAAATCTAATATATCTAAACCAGCAATTCTTGTATATTTATTTACTTTAAAATTTGCGATCTCAAAAACGGCTCTAACGATTTCGCAGGAATTTGTTGTTTGGAGGTTTTCGTGGGTGTTTCGATTTAAATCAGTCTTATGTTTAGGGAAACGCGAGTTCTCAAGTTTTCAAGCGTTTTTCTTACATCAGCATTGCTTGCGACATATTACTACTCTTTCGGTAACACTTTGTTGGTTGGTGGTTTCTATTCCAACACAGCACCACTACAGCTACTTGAGTTACTACTACTACGTTATTAAATAATAAATAGTAGTAACAGAGCGAAGCTCGGTCGCCCAGGTTCTATTTACCAACATGTTATGCTGATAGATACTCATACTTCCCTTGGATAAAGAAGCAATATAACAATTATTATTTAAACAGAGTATCCTAACAAGAAAATGTTTGAAAAAACCCCTACTAGGTAAAATCTCTTCTTGAATTTATATTACCTCATTGTTACGATTCTATTAACATTTTATGAATGAAAATCAGTTAAATAGTTTAGAAGCTACGGTGAAACATGCAAATGTTTGTTTGCTCCACCGAAGCGTCTTATAGAAGCAAATACCTAACTAAATAGCCAAGTCAGAGATGCATTTGTGTATGTAAGAGTAGGACTAATTTTTAATCACTATTATCATCATCAACAGCCTATTGCAGAAATGATAAGAATGATAAGTTATTTTTTACTAATTATTCGATTTGTAACTCAAAATATTTTTGAAAAATTAGTCACTAAATACTACTTAAAATCAAACAGAGCAATTATACAAAGCAAAAGTAATTAATAGTTACTAATATTACCCAACATTGCACGTCCTGTTACTAAGTAGCGATGGAATAGGAAATCTTAAATTAATAACAGTAGGAAAACAACATCAAAGAAACAGATTATTTCTAATGGTACTGAGCATAACTGTAGTGTATGTGTCACTCAGTCATTCATTCACTCGCTCACTGTGAATGAATGAGAAGGAAGCATTATGTCATCACCTATGTAAGTGAATGAATTACTGAGTGACACCTATACTACAATTACTTAGGAGAAATTAGAGAATGAAAACAGAAACATAATAATCGTTTGATATTTAACTGTCTGTGTAAATTGATGGTTATGAAGAAATTCAATAATAGCTTTCAGTGTAGTTCGGTTACATGTTCAAAGTAAGAAACAGATTAAAAAAAAAGACTGAAAGTTACTAAAAAAGTTAACTGAAGACGTTGAGACGGATTTGAAACAATACTTTCGAATTATAAAACTGTTGCACACAATTTTTTTGAGAGAATTTAAGAAACAAAATAATACAAATTTATCTTCAACACAATTCTAGAATTAAACTCACTTCAGTAGAAGTGAGTTTAATTCTAGAACACACATACACTAAAAAGTATTTTAGTGTGTGTGTGTAACAGAAGTAAGTTTCATTCTAGAATGTATTGTAACAAGTTCCACCAAGTAGTGCAGACAATTAAGAATACAAATAATTTAACACAATTATTACTTATGGAATCAATATTATGTTTAAAAATCTTTTTCACATACCAGAACTTATTCCCATAGCTTGTTTGTCAACTGCTGGGTTCGAGCTGGACTTCATCACAGGGTGTACTTGGATACTCTGACCCGTATGGGGGGTGCTTAGAGACTTGCTGTGATTCGGCGTTAAGGTGGATCGATGGTTGCCGAGGCTAGCTGTTAGGGTGGAATGCAGTCGGATTGAAGCCGATTCCTGACTTCTTTCTGACTGAGCATCCTGGTTCTCGCTTGTTGATGAACCATCGTCTTCTTCGTCACTGGATGATGAGCTGATAATAATGAAAATAATATACTTAAATAGGTACTTTAAATAATAAGCTTGAACCAGACTAAGAACTCAATATCTTGAAGCATATTAATATGATAGCTTTGTTGGTCTCGCTGCCGATCAAGAGGTCTCGGGTTCAATTCTCGGGAGAGACCAAATGTTTGTATAATAAAATTTACCGATTCATTTTTATTTTTATAGATAAATATGTATTGTTACTTTACCTGTCTAGTCTGATATTCTTACAGCTGTCATCTGGATCTGATATACTGATGCCAGGTTTTACTGAACTCGTGCAGTTCAACGAACTTGTACTCCTGCAAATAAAAAAAAATTTTTTCATAAGTAAAATAATCGTTTTTAATACACGGTTGAAATGTAAAAAAAAAATTTTGTTTATTTATTTAAACTTGCCAAAGTGACGATACTCTGTCTGATGGAAAGCAGGAGTAGGCGTCACCATCCTAATTGTGAATGCAGACATGTGACCAAGACTATGACGGCCAATTGAGATACTTCTCCATCATTGAGCCTCCGGTCTTACCAACGAATGCTCTTCATTGAAGAATGGTATTCAGTGTGAGGGTAGTACCACACCGGTCGAGCAGACCCATTCGTGGCCCTACTACCTAGAAAAAGTGTAAGTCACGAAAGTCTAAAAACAGTCTCACCATTTTCTTATCGTCATTCAAAGTTCTTCATAAAAATATCTGGTTTTGAGGGTACTTACGGTATGTCCAGTGTTTGTTGTCTCGTCAGCGCAGGCGCCGGAGGGATGCAAGCCACGCATAATATACGGGCGTTACAGACCCCGTTACATGACGTCACCTGGGGTTTAGGTGACAAAGTTAACACGCAGACTTGGCCTACGTACCCGTCACTGTTGCACACCTGATGAAGAAAAAACAGTCAATTTTTAAGCACAAAGAATACCAAAGAACAAAGAAAAAGAGATACTATAAATATTGCTGACATTGCGGACATTTTACACACAACGTTATCTAGTCCCAAACTAAGCAGAGCTTGTATAATGGGTACTAAACAACTGATATAAATACATAAACATACTTTTTTTTCTGACCCGGGAATCGAACCCGAGACCTCTTGATTAACAGCCGCATACGCTAACCGCTGGCCAACAAGGCAGTCGACTATGAGTACTGGGCAAATGATATAAATACGGAAATCTTTTTTTTTTGTTTGAAAATGCATACATATTATACATAGAAAACATCGAAACTCCGCAACAAACAATCGGTCGTATCCGGGAGTCGAACCCGCGACCTGAGAAAAGGATAGTAAGATTACCCAAACATCAGGTGATTGTCCCTTGGGCGGTAAAGTAGGAGCAGCACACGTGAACTGGAGTCCCGCCCGAGTCTTTCGGATAGGTACTGGTGATAGAAACTCTGGCGCAGGTCGCTCTTGACCGTATACACCTGGAACCAAACACAAAATTGACTAACACGATGTATATTATATACAGAGGGATTATTTTGGTATGATCCTACCAAAATGACTTTACTTCGCTTGATGGAAATCATAAGCAGAATCCAATAGTGTTGTTCAGCATCCTCATTGTCATCATCATCATCAGCCTATCGCAGTCCACTGCTGGACATAGGCCTCTCCAATTGCACGCCACTTGGTTCGAGTACACACAATGCAGCATGGTGACTCACACCATGGCAGCCTAGTGCTGAAATACCTTGATAGAAACATTGTTAGTTTTCTGTATTCCATTTTAGAAAAATAAAGTTGAAAATTTAAAAAATAAAAATTGACAACCGAGCAAAGTTCGGTCGCCCAGGTACTGTAATGTTTATTCTGGGTATTTGTTTTCTATCCGCACTTGGAAGGCAGGTTTTGTGGAAGCAACTTTTAAGTATCGTTACACAACCAATAAAATTTACATTTGAATTGCAATAACCCTTGTGACCTAGGTTCTAACTTTAAATACTATACAGGTATAGTTCAGTTAAATTTTTTGTATATAGAGAGGTCTGTGTCCAGTAGTGGAATAATAAAATCTTTATAATATTTCACACACAGTTTACAAAAAAAAAACATGAAGCAAACAACAGCTCACATTGATAATATAATCTGTGCGATAGACTAGTATCAGTACTAGTATGATCTAAGATAGGTGATAGGTATCTCAGATACTTACATAATTTTTGTTTGGTTTCATTTATCAGTTCCTCCCAACTGCTCCTCTTGTCCGCTTTTGGATAAATTATCGTTAAGTTCTCCGTGCCGTTTCTGAAAACACCGAATAATAAAAGTTTATTGCAGTTTTGGCATTGCATTTAATTATGCAATTACAGTCGTATGAACGAATACTACAAATTTTATTACTATTTTATGCAACTTAATAGTAGAAATTTTACATTTGATATCGTATTTTTATAATAATTATATAAAAATATTCGTAAAGTTGTAAGGTCGAGTCGTTAAGCCAGTTATGAAGTTGATGCAATCACTGCGAATGGTATAACCTCTTTTTAATGCAATTTAAGAAACAAAATAACATCAAATGCAAATTGCAACAAAGGTAAAGAAAGGACTACACGGTTGGCTGAATGGTTTCAGCGCTCGCTACGACGCTTTCTACTGCACCAAGTGTTGTGGGTTCAAATCCACGAAATGATGATCAGAGTCTCGGTGTTCTTTGTGTCAACGGACACAAAGAACAACTTCACACACACACACTCATGTATGATTGTAAAATCCCCGCGACACAGGATGTTTATTCCTAATACGAGAGTTGTTTTTTTTTTAAAGAAAAAAAAAGCAAAGCTTACACGATGAGTTGATCGCTCTAATACTCAAACATTATCAGTCTCCAGATGAAAGTTTGACGATTCGTTATTCGTCCGCAAAGCTATGCTTTAACATAAATGAACTGGCTCGATTGTAATATAATCACAGCATAACAGATCGCTTCTTAGTAAGGCGGGTTCATAGATCGGTAATTTACACGGCAACAACATACAGCGTAGAAAATAGTTGACTTAAAACTTAGCATTTTTTTATATATATTGAAGCCTACTAAGTGACTCTACTCTCTGGTTGTCGGAAAGCATGAGTAAGGGTCACCATCCTCATTGTGAGGGTAGGCAATTAACAGCACGGTGACCTATACCATGGCGGCCTGGTCAGATGTTTGCCTTCGGAGATCGGGAGAATGATGCAGAATGATTGAGCCTCCGGTCTCACATTCACCAACGAAATACGACAGCGAGAATTCTGTTATTACTAGGATGGTCTTCTGTAGGGTAGTACTGCCGCATCGAGTCGGCCCATTCGTGCTGAAATCAGCCTGGCTCTACTATATAATCTTATGATGACAACACGTGCTAGCTTTTGATGGATCCCACTCCTGGATTCTACTCATGTTTTCGATCAAGCAGAGTAGTCACCATGGCAGACTATTAAATAAAAAGTAATATAAAACGTATACTTACGAGGTATTTAAACTAACTTCCATGTAACACAATTGTAAATCACTATTTTGTCTTTCCGATAACTGTTTGTTCAAT
The DNA here is from genome assembly GCA_932526445.1 of Phragmatobia fuliginosa. Classification (NCBI taxonomy): domain Eukaryota; kingdom Metazoa; phylum Arthropoda; class Insecta; order Lepidoptera; family Erebidae; genus Phragmatobia; species Phragmatobia fuliginosa. Next base: position 12,948,145 of record OW052078.1, on the reverse strand, counting down.
GTATGTAACATTTCTCTAACAATTTCTTCTAATTGCAAATGTGGCGTGTGTAATGCAGCCATGTTGTCCGATATTTGTGTCAAAGTGTTCATATCCTCTGTCAATGTTTCTACCTCGTGCATTATCCGCCTTAAATTCTCATCCTTAGCTGTAACATAAAAGAATATGTATTTATATTTTTATCGAATTGTCACATTTATCATAAACAGAACTATAACAAATGGACAGAAATATGAGTCTGCTGCTAGTAAATCTATCTTAACCACTTTTATATTCTAACACATATAATTTTAACAAAAACAAACGACTTCATATAAAAATATTCCGAGTACCCAAATCGTAACAGGTGGGTCTATAATATTTAAGGAGTTCTTGCGATTTATCTAAGATTCCATAATCAGATCCTGGTTTCCTAATCATGAGACCACACAAGAGGCAACAGCTTTCAAATAAAAAAAGAATTATCAAAATTGGTTCACCCAATTGAAAGTTCTGAGGTAACAAACATAAATTGAGAATTGAGAACCTCCTCCTTTTTTTAAGTCGGTTAATAAATCGTTTTAAGAGTCTTAGTATACTCGAAGTCCGTTATGTTTATAATTTTACTTTCGATGAATGAAATTAGTTATTCATTCGTTTAAAGGCATATCTCACTGTCTTGATGCTTTTCCTCAACTTTAATATTCCCTTAAATACACTGAAAACTAGTTCAACCTTCAAATTCAGCTCCTCTCAGAATTGCGGAGGTTCGATGCTAGTTCCTCCGTATAAAAACAGATATTCAGGTAAAACCGGCTGAACTTATTACTTGCCTATATAAATATTTAAAGAAGGAAGAATATGCAATTTAATTTAATATTAAGGACAGGGTTCGATGTTGTTGTTCATAAATTACAATGTTTTTAAACAAGAAAATCTATGACCTAAAAACTTTTTAGACTGCACTCTACCATACCTCAATCCTCTCAAAAACTCACTTCAAAATTTAATTTCCATTGAAAATTGCTTTGCGCTTCAGGTTTTTAAGTGCCACTTGCCTTTTGAAACCTAAAATGATCAAAGGCATACTCTTACTTAACCGTCTGACATTTAATTTCGTGTTATATTACCGAACCTCACACTTGGAAATATTTTTAATAGGTGTATTGTACTTTAAAACTTTAATATCATTCGCTAACACACACATACACATTACACTCACACACACAAACAATAGCCCATGACTACGAACTCACATACATTAAAACAAAAATTACAAAATTTCATTCTCACAAACCCATTACGTTACATTACAATGCAATGCATATGCCTTAGCATATAATATATTGTTTTGCATATGAGCTTATGCTTTAACCGAGGGGAAAGCTTGCGTAAGGCTACTCAATACCATATTGCTCTCTGGTGCTTTTACGACCAATAGCGTATATAGAGGAAGACGCATCAAAAACTCCAAATTGTGATGCGTCTGCTCCACATATTCCATAAGCAGTATTCGTTGCATAAGTTGTCAGAACTAAGATCAGAAAAGTAAAACAATACTAGATAAGACACTACAGAATACAGAAAGGTACCGAACTTATACAGACAGTTTGTTCAGTGTCTGTGAAAGTTATGAATAAGTTTATATTTATGACATGCCATATTGAATAAAGGCTGTTTCTCCCAACATCAAGGATAAATTTGGTGGAAGAATTTTATATTAAGTTACAATAAGACTTTGATAGACAGTCAAAATCAAACCAAATATGTGGTAATTCAGTGTGGAGCCTGAGTTTTATATTTTTTCAACACAAAGGTAAAATCCTAATGAGGTGACATGTTGGTTCGTGTCAGGATGTTTATACATGTACTAGCAGACATTAGAATCCGTATTTTTTGTGGAAGGAATGTTCCCACATAAAACGAAGCCCCGGATGTCGTAGTCCGACTGAGCGTATTCGAGATGGAATATCATTCCATACGACCACAAGTAATACATCTAGGTACCCTTTTTTTACTAAATTCAATAATACATCAAGGTTGAAATGATCTTTCTTCCTCTTAACAATGGCAACCACTAGTGGCGCCAGCAAATAATTCAACATAATGATCCTTGAAATTAATACAAATGTTTTTTTTTTATTTCGTAAATGTGATCGGACTTCAGACCCAAACAGGACGTCCTGAGTTTATACGGGAACGATAAAATTGAGTCTCATCTCATGGCCACCATTTCATCTTCTACATAAAATATATTTATTGCTTTTAGCACAATGAGGAAAACCTAAGATCTAAAGAATATAATAAATTATGTCGAAAATCAATCAACACGATGTTTTTACAGACACAAGGATTTATTATTATAGTATGGATCGCTTAGATATCTCGTTCACATATTTATAGATAGGCGATGTTTTTTTTTTTTTTAAATTACAAATTATTATAATAACGAAGCCCAAAAACTTGTTCTAGATTTAGTTATGTACTTACGAGGGTCAACTGCTTTTCAGAAACGATTTTCTTCTTTTATTTTATACATATCAATAGTCGATAAAATAAATTAAATTCTGACGTTTGAGGCTAACTTTAGCTATAAAAGTTTCTAATGATATTGCTTTTTCTTAAACTCAACTAAAGCTGATCTATTTACGATACGATGATAAATGATAACTGTAGTTTCAGAAACTTAAACACAAAAAACTTGAATATGATAGTCGTAACATTAACTACTAGTTACATCAATATGATTAACTTATTGTATGTTAACATTGAACTGACAACTGCAAGGAACTCGATATATAAATTCAGTAAGTAATAAAAAAACCTGATCAAAATTATCAGGTTCTAAAGGTCCATTCATTTATTACGTAAACGTTTTAGGGGAGAACGGAGATCGACCATGTTTTCTTACAAGGGTGTGGGAGGGAGTCTTGATAGTTCTTCCGTAAGATTACAAAAATAAGCAAAGTTGAGAGTAGTGATTACCATCTCACCATGATTGTAAAAGTTAATAAATCTTTTGTTAATTTAAAAAACCAAAACCAACTAAAATTATATTTATATTTGCCTTTTGATTCTTACGTAATAAATGTTAAACGTGAGGGGGAGGGATCCATCTCTTATTATTTTGACTTATTTTTTTTAAGCCTACCAAATTGATTCCACTCCGCTAGACGAAAAGCACGAGCAGTATCCAGGAGTAGGGGCAACCATCCTCATTGTGAGGGTAGGCAATGTAGCATGGTGACCCTGGCGGCCTGGTTAGATAATTCTGCATCATTAAATGGTGCAGAATGATTGGGAATCCGGTCTCACACTCACCAACGAAATACGACAACAAGAATGCTGTCATTATTAGGATGGTCTTCTGTGTGTGGGTAGTACTGCCCCGGTCGAGCTGTCCCATTCGTGCTCAAATCAGCGTGGCTCTACTATCGACAGACTCTACTATTATTTAAGGGAGGGAGGGGGTCAAAAACAAGTATAAATCATTTTGCGTAGTAAATGAATAGACCCTAATATCAACAGAACAGAAAATTTGTCTGGAATATTTTTCCATATGAACATCTTAAACTGTCCTTGAGTTGTTACCAATAGCAACCTTTATGTAAGCCATTTTTATTTTTCTTCTAATACCCTTTATGTTATTTTCTGTATGTTACTCCCACGTCAAGTATCGACTGACTGTTTCCTTTGTTGGACGTTTTACTTTATGCACGTATTTTGTGTACGTTTATTTTTTATTTTTTAGACACATGTAAATAAATTACTACTATCACTAATATCTTATATTTTTCTTTTACTCAAACAATTTAGGAATTACGGTAGATTTAGTTTAAAAATAGAAAGTAATACTTGGGTTTTATTAATTAAAAACCCTAAAAACCTATGTTACTTTCGTTAAGTAGTTTTAAAATCGCATAAGGGATGTTTTCATTTTCATCTTTTACATGTAGTCCTATCTAGCAAATAGCCACAAGGCCTAATACGGATGTAAACTTAACTTAAACAATTCACAGTTAATTCAGAAGGCATTCGTCTATGAAATGAGTGCTACCGTTTTCACATAATACACAAGATTGCTTTATAAAATCTATCAGAATTTATCATCTTGGGCCATAAACTTAATTTAACTAACAAGTTTTCAAACTTGACGGGACCTTTTTACATCCCCAATTTTTGCATTTTTTGTTTAATTATGTTATATATTCTTTGTCATAAAATTACTATAGTTCAGTCAATTGAGGATTAAGTAGCCCTCTTGTGATTGGCGGAACTGTTTTTTTTTAAATAAAGTAAGTAACAGTTTTGCTTCGAATTAAAAGATTACCTTTAACAATTTCGAGATCGGCCAGCGATATTCTCATGAGTAATTTGTACTTGTTTCCTTCCATCTGACTTGCTATGTTGCTTTGGTATGTTCTGAAATAAATATAAATATACATACGTAATGTACTGCGTAAGTCCATTGACCTACATCTTAATGACTTTTGGGAAATATACAAATACTTCAGTGACTTCTAATGTGAAAGTAATAAAGAAATTGAGTAATACATATTTTGTGGATTCGTTTCTTATTTGTATAAAGAACCACAAACATAAGTAGCTGCTGAAAATTTGAAATTAAATCTAAATATCAAACTTATTCTTCTACTTTCGATGAGATGGCAACCAGCCGAATAATATAAGCTATTTCTGCCAATGTCAAGTATTTATCGTCTTCATTTCAAAAGTCTTCAAGTCGTCGTCGTAATTAATTTTAATAATAAAAAATGTGGATGAGATGAAATGGGGACCGTCTTCCGAAAAAAACAAAAAAAGATCTCCATCAAACTTATTTGAATGCTACTGCAAAGAATGACATTTGAAATGGAAAAAGTTTTGCGCACTGTATACGATCAAATTTGCTTGTCAAATTTACGTGTTTGTCAAATTATTTGATAGTGTGCAGCTATGTTTTGACGCGTTTGTCAAACAGTCTACGTGTTTATTGTGTTTGATGAAAATCTTGATTGTTGTTGTGTTTTACATTTTACACATTATTTTTTTTGACCCAAAAAACATCCATCCTCTTTTTATATTTTTATTGAATAGGTACATTAATTTAAAAAGCAAGACGAGAATTCCCGATGTTCAAATGTGCTGATCAAAATAAAAATCGAAAAAATTAAAATTCATAAAATCTTATATCCCATATTATGTGTTTCTGTAAATCTACTAATGTCCTTCTATGCGGCTATACCATACACAAATAACACAAGTAAGTAGAGTGTTCGGGCAAGTAAGATAATTTGTTTGAACTTTGGTTTGATCGTTTATGCTAATGTTTGATGTAAACGTGAAGTTTACAACAAATTTGTCAAGCAAGTTTGATCGTTTACAGGGCTCTTTTAGAATATTTTGTGAAACACTAAGTTCAGTACAGTACTTACGGAATAGGTTTCTTAATCGTCCCGGTTCTTCTTTTAACACTAGTTATCAATAGCGTATCACTAAATAGGAACAGAGCTCTATCTTTGATAGTCCCTTGTGCAGACGGCATCGTCACCATTTCATGTCTTAAGAACAAGCGGTCCGTTGTAACCAGGTTAGATAGACCCTCAATCATTTGTTCCAGTTCTCTCAATGTCTGCTGTTGTTGTTCATACTCCAGACTTTCTCTTTCTGTACAATTGATAAGTTCTAGCAATTCGTGGATTTCTTTTTGAGCTTCTAGAAGAAGTTTGTGGTCTGGATGTGATTGGTCTGGAAGAAAAATAAACTTATGATTTCTTACTTTAAAACTATTAATCGACAGTATTAATATCACACCTACTGCTTTACGCCCGTGCCTCGGAGAGCACGTACAGCCGTCGGTCCCGGTTGTCATGATTATCAATCGTTATTGGGAAGTCAGTGTCCTCAAATTTACTGACAAGTAGTTAAACCTTCGAATTTTATTTCTCTGGTAGGGTTGCGGAGGTCCGATGTCAGTCGCTTCGTGGAAAAACTGATATTCAGGTAAAACCGGTTGAACTAGTAGCCGACCCCTAATAATATTGGGAATAAGGCTAGGAAGATGATGAATAATATCACACTTACCTGTATGCTTGATCAACCTTTGTATCAGCAGCTTATAATATGGGAACTTCTGTACTGGTTTTATGAGCAAATTATCCAAAGACAGCTTTCCCTTATGATCTCTCGCCATAGCGTCTAGGAACTTGGCAAACGAAGGCCTTGAAGCTGCCGCTGTTTTGATTGTTTCCTTCGCTTTCTTTAAGTTGTTTATAAAGGACATGTAGGTGTCCATTACGGTGGGTTTTGTGAACTAAAAAAATTATGAAAGTCATCAAGATATGTGACATTGACTTATTAAAAACACTACAGACTATCATGAAAAAATTGAGGCAGTTTAACAATACAATACATACATAACAATACAACAAAAAACAATAAGACATGCACATGTTTTTAACATTTTTATGAATAACATTTAAAAAAAAGATAACGTGTCGCGGGGGACTTTACAAACATACAAGAAACGGACACAAAGAACACGCAAACTCAGAATAACAATTTGAGAATCACACAAAGGGATATCCCGTATAGGATTTGAACCCACAAAACTTGGCGTAGTGCGAAGCGGCGTGGCTACCGCTTAAACCACTTTGCATTCCGTGCAGTCAAATGTACTCATATATAAGCGATATATATGTACGTATATACGTATACTACAAAAGAAGCATAAGCTATTTTTCATGGGTATTTAATGATATCGACTTCTATGAACTTAAAATTAATACAAACTATTCAAACGTTGTAATAAATGACGATAAGAAAAACGAATACCATAACAGCTAAGGAATAAAGTTTAATTTGTAAACAGTCCTAAAGTTAAAGGTTACCAATCCATTCGTTAAGTAAACATGAGAAAGACAAACGGCTTCCTTCATCTTCATCAATCATGGCAAAACTGTCAGACGCAAGTTTACGCATAAAATATTAAAGCTTATTGGCATGGAAAATGTGATATTGCTTTTGGATTACATTTTTATTGAAAGAGTAACTCAGTATCCATATTTTCTATTGGAAATATTGACTGCTGTGCTTGAGGTTTCGGGTTCGATCCCCGGGTCGGACCAAATGTTTGTGTGATCCACATATATGTATGTATTTTTATCCGCAAATATTTGTTTCGGAGTCTGGGTGTTTTCTATGTATAATATGTATGTATTTACAAAAATAAAAAGTATATTTATGTACTTATATCAGTAGTCTAGTGCCCATAATACAAACTCTGCTTATGTTGGGACTAGATGGCGTTATGTGTAAGATGTAAGAGAGATAGAAGAGGTTTGAATTACAGGGATACAGAACTACTTTTAAAACATATAAGTTGATGTGTTATACACTCACTCACACATACATACACTTACACACTTGCACACTTACACACCCACACACACACACACACACACACACACACTCACACGCACACACATACTTGCACTGAGAATTTTAAATAGATGTATTATTAGTATTAACAAGTAGATATAAGTCCTAGGCATAAGATAATCTTATCGTTTGATAGCCACAACACAGGCTCCGCCTAGTGTGGCTGTCACAGTAAATGTTAACATTTTTGTATCGTATTCTTGAAATAAACATTATTATTATTATGTCAGAAATATTTATATATTATAAATGTGCATTCGCTAATCTTATAAGTTTGTTTGCATGTGTAAGTTCGGCATTTGCATGTGTAAATTGTATAATTACTACTTAATGGTTTAAAGCAGAAGCACAATTTATATCAATCACTAAAAAAGTCTGTCTTTAAATACATACTAAAATATTGAATTTCGGTATAGAGATAGATTTTATTTTGAATAAGACAGGGTTATTTTTCGTAGCGATGGCCGACATATAAGCGAGCGGAGACGCGGGCAACGATTACTTACTACATCTAAAAATACGTCGCCAACTTTTTGCTGTAGGTCCCATTGTTCCAGTCTTCTTCTTAGCTGCTCCAAGAATACTTGATGCACATTAAGAATCCCGGGAACTTGGTAAAAGATTTCGTCTACTAGAAAGGCGTCCAGAAGTCCCGCATTCTCCGGGCTTTTAAGTGGTTGAAGGTATTTCTGTAAAAATAATGAAGCAATTAGGAGACTCATTACATAAAAACAGTAATGCTTTGAATTAGAAAAGACAACACACATGAAACAGTTGTCCTTTGCAAACATACATGAAACGGACACAAAGAACACCCAGACTCAGAACAACATTTTTGTCAATCATACAAAGTGTTGTCCCACGTTGGGATTTGAACCCACAGCACTAGGCCAACTAGACCAAGCGTGCAATCATTTTTTACTTCTTTTAACTTTACATAATTTGAAGTACGAGTATGTTTATAATGCTCACATAGCAAACGATATTAAATTGACTTACAAATATTTTATCAACTAATAGAAAAATGTCAAAAGATGATGTAGCTGAATATTTAATTTTTAAGTGTGTCATCACCATCATCGACAGCTTTTAATAGTCTACTATTGGATCGGAATAGCATCTACTAATAAAAAATTTGACCTACTATGTCACGCTGGTATAGAGTTTCTTCTTAAGATTCTGTTTTGAGATTGTGTAATATATTATATTAAATGATGTTAAAAGAACTAAAGCAATGCTTTCAATAAGTAATATCGAATACAAATATTACTATAGAATATTTTATGTGAATCTACTTCAAAACTCCTTGATTATATTCTTAGTCAAGAAGGGAAGGAAAAAAGTAGACACAGGCGTAATCCTGTGTCTACTTTTTTCCTTCCCTTCTGTTTTAATTTTTTCGAGAAACTTGTTCAGCAAAGTTGATTTCCAGCATAAAATAAGAAAGTTCCTATTTGGCCACGATAAAAGCCTGAACTTTTATTACCAATGTTCCATAAAACGTCAAGGTAATACAACGGTTATTAGAGGTCCTAATAAATAAAATTCATCAAAAAAAATATTACTATAAACAAACCCAAAAATTATATTCCTCCATATAATTTTATGAATTTTTAAAACCGTAATAAAACCCTAAGGTAAGTAGGCCCTACAAGGTCATAAACATATCTGGGTCACAAAAAGTATGATTCATAAAATTGTTGGCAAAATTCTTATCAGTGTTAAGTGACAAAGTTTATTGTCAAACAGGGGATTTCTTAGATGTAACCTTACAAGTGTGATAGCTTAGTTACCCTAATCAAATAGGCAAGATATTTAACGATAACGAACTGCTGAAGTGAAATAAATCTAAACATAAGAATATCATAAGAAATTGGCAGAACAATCGTAAAGTTAGAACCCGACTGAGTACTTATATATTATATATAACTATTTTATATATGTACTAGATGACCCAGCGAACTTCGTACCGCCCAACTTTAAAATTCCATAACTTGATCGCAGCGCCACCTACCGGGTCCAATTGCGAATGTAAACCATTCCCAGATCCCCTTGAACACACACAAAAAATTTCATCAAAATCGGTCCAGTCGTTTGAGAGAAGTTCAGTGACATACACACTCACACAAGAATTATATATATAAAGATGTATAAGTATTGTGTTTGTAATTTTTATGTGTCTTGACTTCTATGTGTACATCTGTGGTGTTTAGTAGTGAGTTTGTATACATTACTTGTAATATCTAATGTATTCGTTAGTATAAAGTATAATATTTTATTTGTTTTACAGTACTATTTCTAATTATCTTTCCTGTTTTTGCACCTACCGCATCTTAATTCTACATTACCCTAAGGTTGACTGGTAGAGAATGCCTCATGGCTTTAAGTCCGCCTTTGTACAATATGTGCATTAAGTTTAAATAAATAAATATCAAGATTTTATTTACGGAGATTTATTTAAGGGATTTATTTACGGAGTTTGATAATGTTTGAGATTATAGATACTTCAAGAATATTCTCCACTTATTTGTTACAAATTGAGTAATATGAAAACTTTCACAATTATTTTTTGGTGGTAGCAAAATTGCTAACTGTATAGACTCCTAGACGGATGACGCTTGAATCTGATTTATATTACTTACTGACGCAATTAAACAGGCGTTCATATGAATTCTATGGTAAAAGATTATTTTAGTATATACATTAAACGTTTAAAGTCACATCAAAGTCATTTTGATTCTGACAGAAATTAAAAATAAAATTTAGGAAATACAACAAGTATTTCCAAAATATGTAAAGTATATATGTATAAGCCTAAATAAAGCCATAGTTACTGCTTTTAACATCAGCTATCTGCCAGTAAAGTCTCGTAAATTTTTTTCTAGATCCTGAAACGAACAGACAGACGAAAATTAAAAAATATGTTTTTTGTGGTACTACCATGTATGTATAATTTTATATGCATTGGGAGAACAGTTGGTAATCTGAAATTACAATTAGACACGTATTGGACATATGACTGCCTTGTTTCTCTAGTGGTTAGCGTATGCGGCTGCTTATCAAGAGGTCTCGGGTTCGATTTCCGGGTCGTACGAATATTTGTGTGATCCACAAATATTTGTTTCGGAGTCTGGGTGTTTTCTATGTATAATATCTATGTATTAACAAAAAAATGTATGTTTATGTATTTATATCAGTTGTTTAGTACCCAAAATACAAGCTCTGCTTAGCTTGGGGCTAGACGACGTTGTTTGTAAAATGTCCGAAAAAAAAAAAAAAAAATTAGATTGAGATTTCCTTCTATTCTTTATTAAATTGTGAATCGTACGTACCAAGTCTCCCCTGGCAACTATATGTCACACTTTAAAAAAATCTCAAGTAGATACTAAACTGACCTAGAAAATAATTAAACTCGCCACCCGACACATTTCAATGACGCGCTGTTAAATCTGTCCTTCGCCAGACAAGGTTGAGAGGTGTGAGGAGGGGTGGGGGAGAGTGGCAGTGACAACAAATAGCCCGGCCCACATGGCGGAAAGGTAAAACGGAAAATTTGCTCGGAAAATCTACTGCGGTGTAGGGCTGGCCAATTACACATAATGATTCTGGGTAAAAAATGCTGAACAGAATTTAGTCCTTTGTTTAAAATTATTAACACAGCGATGGTATCGCATGGAAGGTTAAGAGGGTTGATTTTTTTATATGATACGTTTGTACGCGTAAGTAGAATTTTATGACAGTGAATAGTCGAATGTTTATTTTCCTCGGTGGCATAGTGGGGGCGTATGCGACTTCTGTCCTTGACGTTTCGAGTGCGATTCCTGGGTCGGACCAAATGTTTGTGTATTCCGCAAAAAAATGTTTCAGAATTTGAGTGTTTTCTATGTATAATATGTATATATTTACAAAAAAAATAGATGTTCATATTTTTATATTAGTTTTCTAGTACTCGTAATAAAATAATACAAGCTCTGTTTAGTTTGGGACTAAATAGCGTTATCTGTGATGTCCGAAAAAAATATATGTATTTATAAAAATGTACGAAATACAAAAAAAGTTTGTTTGTGAAGGTTGAGTGGATGCGGAAGGCGAAAGACCGTTGGCACTGGCGTGGAAAGGAAAGCTTATCGAATACTTACATTACTTTTTTGTAAATATATACTTATTATACATAGAAAACACCTCAACTCAAAAAAAAAATTTTTAGATCATGCAAATATTTGAGAACCCAGGATTTGAACCCGAGACCTGAAGTGCAGCAGTTGTATCCACTATTACTAAGCCAACGAGGCACTAACTCATCAATATCAATCAAATCTTCTTTTTCCCAGCCTTATTCCCAATATTATTTGGCTACTAGTTCAACCGGTTTTACCTGAATATCAGTTTTTCTACGGAGCGACTGGCATCGGACCTCCGCAACCCCTAAGGGAGAATTGAAATTCGTAGGTTGAAATTTGAGGGCAATGACTTCCCAATAACGATTGCCATAAAATGTTGATGACAACCGGGACCGACGGCTTTACGTGCTCTCCTAGGCGCGGGCATGAATAACCGTCAAACCTTTCAAACTCCGGGCTGCAGTAGTAAAAGACCCGACCCGGGATTTGAACCCGAAACCTCTTGATTAGCAGTCGCATACGCTATCCACTAGACCAATGAGGGAGATCTATCAAATCTATATTTTAAATAAATCTATATATTTCATGATTCAACATAAATACACATAAAAAATGATTTTTATTAATGAAGCACATTTCTTGACAACAAAGTCCAAAAATATTGAGAAAATCTTTGGAATTCTAAGTTAATAATAATAAATAATAAATATTTTGGACATCTTACACACAACATCATCTAGTCCCAAAGTAAGCAGAGCTTGTGTTATGGGTACTAAACAACTGATATAAATACATAAACATACTTTTTTTTTTTGTAAATACATACATATTATACATAGAAAAACACCCAGACTCCGAAACAAATATTTGTGGATCACACAAATATTTGGTCTGACCCGGGAATCGAACCCGAGACCTCTTGATCAGCAGCCGCATACGCTAATCACTAGACCAACAAGGCAGTCAAAGTTATAGGAGTCATCCAAGTATAATCTACAGTTTTACATACACATTAATAGGTAATAAAATATGTAATTGGATGCATTGTGCATTGATACGACATTTTTGTTTTCTGTGTCTATCGGCATCCAAATCTCATAATCATTTATGTGTGTATGTTTGTGTCTTTTATTATCAAGTTTCGGTGACCGACAACACTCTTATACGCTGCTAACTTCCTCTTTATACATTACATCTAACACAAATGTGGACTTTAACAACTAATATTGTAAATTCGTCTCTCTCTTCGCCTGTGACGCTTTCACAGATAACACACTGCACAGATTTCAATAAAATGATTTGATTCTTGAGGAAGGATGTACTCGTAGGTTATTTTTCACCGCAATATAAGACAAACACGTAGGTCAAGACGCGGGCATAAGCTAGTTACTTATACTTTTTTAATATAGCAAGGTTTTCTATATTTAGTTTTTAGTTCTCTCAAGAGTAAACAAAATATGACCATCAAAATTTGCCGAAAGTTACTGTCACACGATTAATCGTCTTGTCATCAACACATTAACTTTTGACAAAGAACTCAATGACAAGTAAAAGAGTGATTATAATCTGTGACAACCCTGAACTTTCTTTGAGTCCATAAATATAACGAATTTGTCACTCTGCGGTTTATTTCGACGAGATTAAACGAGTTATTATAATAATTTTACGACTTCAAATTAATTTCCATTCGGATTTTAGTGTTAAAGGAAGATGTTGTGGAGGAATTGATATAAAATTAGCCATTTCAGTTATTTTAACTACGTTTGTATGATGTCTGGTGCGATGATGAATGATGAAATTATAAATTTGAAAACAAAACAACATTGGTGAAACTATTTTTATGGTATTTTGATGTTCCCATTTTAGACCTTTTAGTTGTAAAGGAGTTATGTTTCGGCATGTTTAGGCGGTTGAATCTTAGTAGTACCATTGACATACAGAAAATCGCTGTATAAAAAAAAACAATTTTTTCGTTGCTTTTTACCGAGTCAACGAGGGTACTCGTATAAATTATATTTTATGTGTACAAATTGATTTTAAAATTACAAATATCAATTTGTAATTTTAAAAGTAAACATTTATGATTATGCCATTTAAAATTATCAGTAACCGACTCCAAATAATCCTGGGAATAACAGAAGGCTAGGAAGATGATGAAGATATCTGTTTGTTCCGGGTAGGATAGGCCCGCACAGACTTTGACGGGATGTTCAGTGGTAGATAACTGATGACATAAGAAGTAATCTAGGCTAATTTTTGTAGACTGACTTCACTCCGCGGTGTTACTCGCGATTTATAACACTAACCGCATGACTTAGCTAGTAATTCTAATAACAAGATACCAAAAGCTTCGTACATACTTTTGGAGAAACACTTAAGTTTGACGCAACATATTCGTTTCCTTTACCTATTAGAGTTTCTCGGGTGACGACGAATTAAGAATTGTGTGTCACTAACCTTAATTATCCTATAGTTGTTGTAAAAGGAAGGGTATAAAACTATACAGGACAACATCACTGTAAAGAAAACTTATAACAAACCATTTTTTGACTTGTTTCAACACCTGACAGGGGTTCGCAACGGAGTGGTGTGTCGAAATCTGACCGACTAAAACCATACAATAGGAGGAGTACCAACCCTTCTGGCCAAAGTCTTATAGTAAAGCAAAACCTCCTTTGCACTAGAGGGTAATGCCTTCCAGTGGAGTATTAAAAACCGTAGATGATGGTGATGACAGTTGTTTCGTAACCAAACTGAGTATTTATTATAACTCTGTAGATTCTGGTGCAGGATTACTTACTATGTTTTATATAATTTCGTTTTGTTATATCAAGAGTATTCAATCAAGGAACATACCTTAACTAATATCTCCAGTGCCTCAACATAGGATTTCTCCGTCTCGTACAATTCCACCACCACGTGTGTTCGTGTGTCCTGTAACAAGAAGAAAAAAAAAATTTAAACACCGTGTATGTATTTCATATGATTAGTATTTTTTTAAAGACAACTCCCGCATAAGGAATATAAATCCTGTGTCGCAGCGGACTTTACATACATACACGAAACGGACACAAAGAACACCCAGACTCAGAACCACAGTTTGTGAATCACAGAAAGTGTTGTCCCACGTAGGATTTTAACCCGACACTTGGCGAAGTAGATAGCGCCGTGGCTAACTCTTAAACCATTAGGCCAACCGTGCAGTATACATTTAAGTTTGTTCGATATTTTCGTTTTGTTAATATTCTACTAACACTTGACTTTATAAACTTTTTTGAATGAGTATTTTCTGGTACAGTTAAGGAAATAAATAGATTTAATAAATGAGAAGACACGTCACTTGATAGTAAGTGTATATCGCAGGCCATGGATACCTGCCAAGAGTCACAGGTACGTTATCGTCCTTCGAACCCCCCACAGAATTAGAGATAGGTGAATTGGAAGTTCGGTAACCTTCAATACGTTGAATAGCTCAGCACCAGTTTTCATCATAATTCCTATCAATATAAACAGACTGGCGCATTTGTACTGAGATTCAGTTCCGATGTACACAGACTCTACACGTACCATAAAACAAAACTCACCGATTTATGTACACTAGTGGTCGCCAAGAGGCAACATTATTAAGGTTCTGTTGTTAAAGACTATAACTACTACAATCACGGATTTCGTACAGGCTACGCTACAATTTTGATTTGAAAAAAGTATCTATGGGTGTGTGTGTGCCAAATACATGGTAGTGTGTGTGACGTTATATTTATTTATGTTCCCCTCCACATAAACCATAAGTGTGCGAAATTTCATACTCCTCCATCGACGCAATTTTCTTAAAATGGGATACAATGTTTTTGCTGCGCGTATTAATGTATTGAATTCCAGTTTATAGTCATTATAATTCACAATTTTTTTTGTCAATGTACATATCTACAAACTTACATTTACAGATCCTTGAAAATGATTCTAGGCTCCACTTTTCAAATAAAACTCTTTAAAAAATATCATGTAAAAAGACAAGCAAAAAGTATAACATGTGAGAAAATTCCAAAATCATCTCAATTCAATACAATCACGTAAGCCCCTGAAGCTAGGAAAAGTAAAATTCTTGAAAGAAAATTATTTAAATGAAGCCATTCAATTTACATAAATATACACCAAGGATACACACGGGTATATAGACGCACACCTAAGTGGTACAGTCAGCAAGATAAATATTCATAATAAGGGTCTGTTCGCATTAGACCGTCTACGGTATGAATAAATAACATATAAGGTATGAAATTCCGTGTGAATGCCTACATATCGAATAGGTATTTGGAGGAATAATGTTTAGGAATATTTTCACATTAGAGATGTTTTCACATGTAACGATGTACGTTTCTGTGTGCCTTAGGGAGCTCGGGTGTCTTGAATACCAATGAGAAGCAATGTAACGAGAAATAAGCCAGTGGATTTTGTGATTTCTGTGAAAAGTGAACAGCTTTTGTTTTTTTAGGTTAATGGATACAAACAGAAGTACACTACACTCATTATTATGACATACTAGTATTTGCTTGCGGTTCCGTCCTCGTGTATGTCGGTTATCGTGGTAAAGAGAACCTATGTCATTCCGTAAGGTGTACTCATGCTACATTTAATTTAATCGTAACATGCAGAGTATGTTTCGAATTTCTAATATTAAGTATCGGTATGGATTTTACTGATATGATAAGATGGCTGAAGTAAACAAGCTTTTTATTAACTTTTTCAAATTTCCAATAAAACCTTTTTCTTTTTAAAATTATTTTCAAAGTTCTCAGTATGCCTATTATATACCGTAAGAACACAAACTCTTTGCACAAAATTCAAAATTTTGTTCGGAAACTTTCTTTCCGAGGCCAAGTTACACCGTCTATCTTAAGTACATTAAGCTACTTTTTAATTAGGAAAATCGTACTGGACAGATTTACTTACCTACGAAAAGAGTTTTGGGTTTCGGAGAATTTTGAGGTATTATTTTGTTATAAAGTTGCAATCTCAGCAACAAAAGTATTATTGAAGGAAATATTCCATAAGTTAAATTTCAAATGAAAACTAGAGAGCTTTCTCTCACAACATTTGTATTTTATGCACTGTTTTAGGACGACTTTCATTAGGAAAATAAAAATATTTATCATAAATAATGTATTTTCTGCCGGATTACTCCGATCCTAATACGATCGCTTAGAAGAACTCCGATAGCCTTCTCCATAGCACGCTGAGTGACTTTGAACTTATGGACTAGCTATAGTGGCTCCATAATGTCATTAGGTGATCTAGTGGTTAGCGTATGCGTCTGCTGATCAAGTGGTCTCGGGTTCGATTCCCGGGTCGGACCAAACATTATTTGTGTGTTTCACAAATATTTGTTTCGAAGTCTGGGTGTTTTCTATGTATAATATGCATGTTTTAATTCAAATTCAAATTCAAAATTCTTTATTCACTTAGGATGCAATACATCTCTTGTGACAGGTCAAGATTCTACATGTACATTTATGCCATGTTCGCAAACAATAGGTAGAGCCGGAGAAAAGAACATGGCAATAAAAACTCGCGGCCACTCCTTTCAAATCGCCAATGTTTACATAGTTTTAATGTTTTAATATAATAAACCTGATATGGGGGTAAGGTGCTGCCACTAATATACTATACACCATGTTAGAGGACTGATGCAAATTATAGTGATTAAAAATTAGAACTTATGCTAATTTAAAAAAAAAACAACAGCCTCAGTGGGTACAACATAGTAGGAGCATCTACTTACAACAAACAATTTTAAAAAAAAACTTATGTTTATGTATTTATATCAGTTGTCTAGTACCCATTACACAAGCTCTGCTTAGATGATGATGTTGTGTGTCAGATGTTCGAAATATTTATTATTTATCTGACATAGAATCTACGTCACTGACATAACCAAAAGCTAGGCAATCTTAGAGGCAATGGGCTGATATTAGCCGTAGAACCGTAAACCGTAAAACCGTAATAAAAGATTGCGAAAATTAAGGTAAACGGGTTCTTGAGTGGAGACCACGTCTCGGTAAACGTTGTATAGGACGTCCGCAAGCCAGGTGGAGTGATGAGTTGCTCAAGACGGCTGGTAAGACCTAGATGCGAGAAGCCGAGGATTGAACCAAGTGGCATGCCCATAACGAACAGTGGACTGTGTTGTGATAGATATACATACAAACATTTATTGTTGTGTAGATGTTTCAGCTCACTAGAGTGTTACGCCACAGGAATCACCATGTCAATATTTAGTATAGCATCAAAGAGTTACCGTTTGAATTACACTTCGGGGACTTTTATGTGTTAATTTAACACACACCTGTAAACGAATGCGATGGGCGTCTCACTCTTGGCGCAATCCTAAACAAATATAGATTCTGGCGAATACGCCAGAATAATACGAACTTGGGTCTACCTGTGGACTTTCGCAATGAATATCACATTTTTATTGCCGAACCTTTTCCCGAAAGGGAAAAAAATGAATTTTCGATAACAAAGAAAATTCTTATTTGGCTTAGCTATATTGTGCTTGTATTGCGCTCTGTATAACCTATGAAAACCTTTTGAGTAAACCTTCTAACTGCGTATAACATAATGGAATAGAAGTCATATTTGATTGCAAAGGTTTATGAATGTAACCTTTTTTAGATTAGCTGATATATCGATACCTAATATATTATTATAAATTCGAAAGTGACTGTCTGTCTGTTAAGCTTTCACTCCCAAATCTCTGCTAATTTCAAAAAAAAAATGACAGGAATATACCTACTTTATTTTTCGAGGATGGACATAGATACATCTTCACCGCAATAACAAAATTACATGTGAGCAGAACCGCGTGTTAAAGCTCATTTATTATACACATTAACTTAAATTCAGTAATTAAATACGAAAGTATCTAATCGATTTTAAAGTTTTTCTAAGGAGACTGTCCAGTGGTGGACTGTTAAAGGCTGTTGATGATGTACATTTCGAAAACGTGTATTTCATGATACAACATAATTTGCTATACTATCATCAATTTAATCTTAATAATCTTAATTATCCTGACAAAGATTACTACGATTACAATATCGTTGACTGCCTTCATTACACAATTCAATTATAGTCTTGTAGCAAAGTGTGGACCAGGAATGGAAAACTATTTATTTAGGGCTCATACACACTTATGCGAAATTGACTTTTATGTTTACTTTAAATTTTAAGCAAAAGGAATGAAGGTACAGAAAAACGATACGGTTTGGTCACAGTTCACACTTTAATACGTAATGAATAGAAAAGTAAATTAAAAATATTAACTTTGAATATTTGCACATACGTGATAATTACAATTTGTTTTCATATAGCGTTTTATCAATTTAAAATCTAATTCATAAATCTTAATTTAAAGGCAGACAACCTGTATTTACTAGAGACAATGTTTCTTGGATGTGAAAGAGATCTTAGAAACTTACTTAATATAAATTTACACCCGTTTCCAATAATCTACACAATATATTCCAAAGAGTTTCTGATGCGGTACATGTATGGAATACGGTTGATTCCATGAATACTTTGCCGCAGAAGTAGGCTTATTAATAAGGTCATTAATCTGATTAGCTTCAATTATATACTTGCCGCACACGGATCTACACCACTCATATAATAATTATCATATGGCTGTGTCCCTTCTACAGTAGGGATTATAATTAAAAGATTGCGAAAGAACAAGGCTATTTAGAATGAGGCTTCAAAGTATATTTATTTTATGTGTGTTGTAACTTCCCATACTCAAAGAAGTAAATGTTTTGGTCTAATTACTATTTTTCTCATTATGTAAGTGAAGTAAATGTTGGGTATTATGAGCATAAATCATTTGACCCCAATTTATTTTCAGAAACTATAGACTGGCGTCGGACCTCTGCAACCCTGACGACAAACTGTCTGTCTAATAACGGTTGCCAAAGATGTTCATGACAACCGAGACCTAAAGTTTAACGTGCACTCCAGGCCGTTATTAACAATTTCTTATAAGGAATACTCAGAAACACATTTGGCCCAACCCGGTAAACGAACCCGATACCTATTGATCGGCAAACGCTAACCGCTAGACCAGTAAAGCAGCAAAAAGAACTAATAAAAAATAAATAGCAATGTGAAAACGGCCTTAGATAATATGTATAACACGGTACATGACACTTTCGCTGTGAACCATATAGGACATAACTAAGAACACAAGTTGTAATGGTGTGTTAAATGACGTAAATCTGTTACGTCATTTGTTAGTATTGCATGTTTGTGCTCAATTTATATTAAATAGGTGAGTAGTGTGCAGTTTCAGTGTATAATGAACTAGTACATTTATGAGTATGTTTGCAACTACAACTTGTTGAACATTTTCAACTTCGACTATCCATTTCTACGGGATCAAAAAAGAGTGTCAAAATTATGACTTTAACATCATAATACAAATACGTACTTTTTGAGTTTAAGAGTTTGAAGATTACACTATATTTACAAATGGTCATTGATTGCTGATACTCCTAGCCGATTCACGCTACGGAGACCAGCCAACTGCAGGAGTTATCTACCTCTTTATTTCATTTTAGAAAGACAACTCCCGCATTAGGAATATACTCACAAATATTCACAAAAATATATAAAACGGACACAAATAACACCCAGACCCAGAACAACAATTTGTAAATCACAAAGAATTGTCCCACATGGGATTTGAACCCACGAAACTTTCAATCAATTCATGATCTTAGATCTGATTGAAGATAAAAGGTACGCATCCACTGGCCCGCGCCGGACGCACAGCACGCCGGTATTTATGAGCAAGGCAAATCCGTTCAATCCGTTGCGTGCCGTGCGTCCGGCGCGGGCCAATAGACGCGTAACTTTAGGCGAAGAAAAACTAGACAGCGTCAAAAACTGTATGAACAATATAACTATGTTTTATCTTTCGTCATTTTACTCCACTAATTCAAAGGAAAATTTCAGAGAATCTTCAACAAGAAATGAGAAAAGCCTTGACATATTTTTCTTTAATTTATAACGGGTGTATTCTGTTTTTGGATTGGACAAACTACAGCTTTTTCTAGTAATATACTGGCTTTATACGTCGCATATTTCATATTTCATAAAATACTTCCAAAAATTTGCACACTATTCTTTAATAGACCCGCAATGAATGGAAAGCGAACATCCGAGGGATGATTTGTAGAGGTCGCTATCTTCATGATGGAAATGATAAGAGGACGAAGATTACGATTTTAGATGTACGGCTGCCTTGTTGGTCTGGTGGTTATCATATGCGGCTTCTGATCAAAAGGTCTCGGTTTCGATTCCCGGGTCGGCCTAAAAGTATGTGTGAGTGCAAATATTTGTTTCGGAGTTTGGGTGTTTTCTATTTATAATTGTACATATTCACAATAAGAAAGGTATGTTTATGTATTTATACCAGTTGTCTAGTACCCATAGTACAATCAATGCTTAGTTTGGGACTAGATGATGTTGTGTGTTAGATGTCCAAAAATATTTTAAATATTTAGATACATCGCAATGTTATATACACCAGCCTTAAAAAGAAGTATATGTCCTTTCTAAGGCTCTAAACTATATTTGTACCAAAATTTCATTTAAATCAGTTCTGTAGTTTTGCCGTGAAAGCCGTACATACAGAGTTACTTTCGATTTTAAAATATTAGTCATAATGTTTAAAATGTATTATTCGTTTATTTTACCACCATGGGCAATTATTTTGAACATTAAAAGTCACAAATATCCCTATAACTAAAGTAATAAATATCAAATAATATTGAGAATGATATAATACGTAACTAGACAGTTAACGTTAACTAGACTTAACTAAAGTTATCGACATCGCATAGAAAATCAGTACGCTGAAGTGGAAGTGGGCCGGACATGTCTCCAGACGAACTGATGGACGCTGCAGCCGAAAGGTGCTAGAGTGGAGACCGCGATTAGGCAAACGTAGTGCAGAACGACCTCCGGCACGATGGGCCGACGATTTGAGGAAGGTGGCTGGCTGCGGATGGATGCGGACTGCCCAAGACCGGGATGATTGGCGTTCCTTGGGGGAGACCTTCGTCCAGCAGTGGACGGCGATAGGTTGACACTATATATTGAGAATAAAGGCTAGGAAGAAACTAAAGTTACAAATATAATAAAATATTAAATTATAATGTTATACGTTATTTCTGCTTATTCGATAAAATATTGTTTATTTTTTATTACCGTACACATTTAAAACAAAATGCACCAAATAATGTCCATGATGTATAAAATAAGTGAAATAGATTTGAAAAAGAATATTTTTCTCGTCTGTATATATAACCTTCTTTCTATCTTGTTCTCTTTGAGCTCTCTATTCTAACATTATTCATCATATAATTAGTGATTTAGCATTCATTACTATTTGTAGGAGTAATTCATCTATAACATCTATGCATTTAGCATTACATAAGTAGGATTATCACCAGTCTGGGTACCATAATACAGCTCTGTCTAGTTTGGTATCAACTAAACAACTAAACTACGCAAGACAACATCAATCAGAAAAAGAGAAGGAAAACTTGAAACCAACCCTATACCAACCCGTCTGGCCAGCGTGGTATAGTAGGCCAATACCTACTTTCTAAGGAGAGGCCTATGTCCAGAAGTGGACTGTTAAAGGCTGTTGATGATGATGATGAAACATGTATAAAATTGATGAGGTTTCTTAATTAGTAAAGTTAGAACTTGATGAATAAGAAACCCCAAATTACACTTATACAAACAAAGGATACCAATATCGTGGGTCATTATTTTTGTACTTATGGTTTCGTTCCAAATCAAAAAACATTTCGGTCAATAATTTCGTATAGCTATTGAACTCGATATTCGGGTTTTCCCAATTGAACTGTTCGAAAATAGGAAACAGGAAAATGTTGCATTAGGCCGAACGTGGGCGTTTAAACCTATCAGCGGGACTCCAGATGAAGCCAGCGCTCCAGTTAATAACGGATTAATGGGCTCAATGACAAGAGACGAGTAGAATGTGTTTGTGACGTGATCTATGGATTAACATCGGCCATTTTGAATTTTAAACACACCTATTGTTAATGAGATATGATTAGTTAGAAAGTATGCACGTTCAGTCTTTAAATAGTTAACTTGTTTGTCATATGAATATGATTAAAATAGAAACAAGAGAGAAAGAATTGAGTACCTGAGGTCATTGTAGTATGATCGGGATCTTAGGGCTGTGCATTGATTTTCTTTACAAGTAATTTAATGGACTCGTATCCCGTATAACCCACGTAAGTATTTAAGTACTTTCTCATATATATATTTCTGTTTTCAAGCATACATACACTAGGTAATACCCCTTTTTGTTAGTAGGGAAATCCTCCGGATACTACCCACTGGATGTTAGTCGGATTCGAACCGATCAAAAACCGCACGCCGTCTCGCGTACTAGTAGCGGGGGAACCAGTTGGACCCTAGGAAAGAAATCTTTGGAATCTAACTAAGAAATTTACCAGTTATATACAATAATACTAGTAATTCTCTAAGGCCCGTTTTCACTATTTAAAGAGACATCTAAGCACTTAGGTATCCTCTAAAGGTTGTTGATAACCAAAATGTCACTAAGGGTAACCTAACTAGGAGGGTGTTGGTGAAAACACCATTAGTCTGTTATGCAACTGAAAGAAAGGATACCAATCATATCAAATATCGTTATATATCTTTTCTAAATACGTATTAAAATACATAGCTGAAGTTGAGACCTTCAAAAAAATTAAAATTGCTAGATTTGAACCTAATAGTTTAAAAGAGAAAATCCATACTACTATAATAAATTCGAACGTAACTCTGTATATCTGTTACTATTTAAACATTAACTCATTGTACCGAATTAGATGAATTTCGGTATAGAACTAAACCATTTTATGTCCATACCTTCGAGAAAGACATAGGCTACTTTTTAACGCGATAATCGACATATACTCGGTCGAGGCTCGGGCAAAAGCTAGTCGTACATTTAAAGGGCTACCTAAATATAAATAGATCTATAAATAGGTAGCTATCAATAAATTTATCGAAGCAAAATGTCACCGGAGCGACTTCCTGACGCACCACGGTTGCCTAGTCTAGCACTAATGAACAATCGATAGCTCATTGACCCAAAACAAGATTAGGAGGTCTAGTATTCAGGGTAGCGGCAGGTGTTTTCATTCAAACAGTTTGTTTCTAATCACCAAATATACACCACCTATGTATGAGCGCCTCAAACATCAATTCCTTTACTTACATACTTTAAAGGTGAAGCAAATAAACATTAGTTATGACATATATTACGATTTATTTTCACCTGAATTCCCATACTATACAAATAATTTCGATGGGATACCGCAATTTCTAGGAAAACAAATTTACATAAAGCCATAAGTAGTGCTAAATAAAAGGTTAATCTACAAAATTGGTTTCAAGAATGTTTATCAAATTATAAAAGGGAGTTAGATCTGAATTTCAATAATGATAAGAAATTATTACATCCCACAAATTTTTATTACATTTTGTATATTTAGAAACATATTTATTGGACATAGATAACACCCAAACTTCGAAAAAAATATTTGCAAATCATCCAAACATTTGGTTCTCAAGCACAACAGTCGCAAACGTCACTGTGCCACAGAGGCTTATTATACTCAGAGAGAAAAAAAATACTATCACACAATCATTTAAATCAAATACTGGAATCAGATTTATATTAAAATAATACAGAAAATAGATTTTGTTTATAAGTGAAACGTTTATACGAGTAGCACACAGAAATATCGCCCACCTGTTGGCAAGCAATTATCGTAAAAGTACCATACTATTATGGTACTTTAAATTAATTACCTCTAATGTGTTTCTGAAAAACGCACGTAACAAAATATTAAATAATTCTAGTATATTATTTGCATTATAAAACTGTGATGAAGGTATATTACACTTACGAAAGTCATGAAAACAAGACATGAAAGAGGGATAAAAGGCTATCTAAACCTAAAAAATGGCTGGCAAAGTGGTTTTATAACATATCGTTCTATTGTATGGAGTGTTCTGGGTTTAAACCCTCATAGGACCAAACTTTATGTGATCCATGATTATCAAACTATATTCCTGTTTTTCCCACTAGCTTATTAATATCTTGTTTACACATTATTGAAAATTCAAATCTTCAATGACTCAGTTTATATAGAACTTTAGATTCAGACTTGATTCAAAAATAAATGTGTACCAAAATTAAAAATAAACGAACAACATAGATTTGTGAGCTATTTTTTGAAATAGTGAATCAAGGATATGAGATGCAAAAATAACATAAAAGGTGAGATCGGTGAATTTATGAAGACTGGAATTGAGATCACAATTAGTCAGGCATATTATAATACACAATGAGACATGACAAAAATCTAGACAAGACTTCAACATACTTTGAGTTTTTATAGATACCAAATGCTCCACTTTGGATGGTCATGTACTTCTTTACTAACTTGGATTTGTACTAAATACAGTAATATTATGTACTTATCACAATAATTAAGTATCAAAATACAAAAGCTATCACTTTTAATCATTTTATCGGACGCCCATCATATTAAACCTTATTGTTTAGACTATTTTTAACCGGCTTACAGATCGTCACATCGTCACTATATAGGGATCTGATGATGGGATCCCAAGGAAATCGAATTTACTCCTCAAATATCATAGGCACGATTGTCGCGGTTTGGGTACTCGGAATAGTTTCTCTTTGAAATCGGTTCCTTTTTGTTAAAATTTACTTTTAATGCATTTATGCTGTTGTATTTCGTTGGTGAGGGTATGATCGGAGGCCCAATAATGAAGCATCTCACTCACATAACATATAATTATAATATACATCTTCACTAGATTTCTGGCGTTCCTAGTCAATATAATTGTCGCTCTCGATGAACAGGGCACTGACCTTCTGCACAGTATCTGTAACAACATCTGGAACACTGGCATATGGCCCCAAGACTGGACAGAGTCAATCATTCTCCCCCTTCATAAAAAGGGCTCCACAAAGCTATGCGACAACTACCGCACCCTCGCACTAATTTCACACGCCAGCAAAGTCCTGCTTCACGTTATAAATGCGCGCATCCGCCATTTTCTGGATTGGCAAATACCGCAGGAACAAGCAGGTTTTGTGAAGGGCAAGGGAACCAGAGAACAACTACTAAACCTTAGGCAAATCGTTGAGAAATCGTATGAGTTCGACACCCCAGTAGTAATATGTTTTGTGGACTATAGCAAGGCCTTTGATTGCGTGAGATGGGACTGTTTGTGGGGGATACTGGGCGAAATGGGCGTGCCGCAACACCTGACAGCTCTGCTTCGGTCGCTCTACAACAACAGCAATGGTGTCGTCAGGGTGGACCAAAATCACTCTAAATCGTTCTCGTTCGGAAAAGGAGTACGCCAGGGCTGCATATTGTCTCCAATCCTTTTCAATATATATGACGAACATATCCTTAGGCGAGCACTCGAGGGCTGGGACGGCGGCATATCCATCGGCGGCGTCAAGCTCTCGAACCTTCGATACGCAGACGATACCACTCTCCTGGCAGCGGATGAGTCTGAGATGCTCGCTCTACTGAGCAGAATTGAGGTAGCCAGTCAGGATCTAGGGCTTGGAATTAACAAAGCCAAAACTAAAGTCATGGTGATTGACAGGACTGGTAAACTGGAACTCACGGGGTCGCTTAAACTTGAGGTGGTTGAGGACTTCGTCTACCTTGGTTCCAACATCAGCAATACCGGATCATGCGAAAAAGAAATAAGGAGACGCATTGGCATGGCCAAAAGTGCAATGTCCGACCTGGATGGGATTTGGAAAGACCGTAACATCTCCAAGAGAACAAAAATAAAATTGGTACAAACCCTCGTCTTTCCAATATTCCTTTATGGTGTCGAGGCCTGGACGATGAAAGCGGCCGACCGTAGGCGCATTGATGCCTTCGAGATGTGGTGCTGGAGAAGACTACTGCGGATACCCTGGACAGCTCACCGCACCAACACCTCTATCCTCAAGGAGCTTGCAATCTGTGAGCGCCTGTCATCCCTGTGTCTCCGTAGGATCCTGGGATACTTCGGCCATATTGCGAGGAGGGCCGATGATAGCCTCGAAAGGTTAATGGTGACTGGCAAGCTCGAAGGGAGGAGACCCAGAGGCCGCTGCCCGTTGCGCTGGACAGACCAAGTTGGCTCCTTTCTCGGATGTACGATCCATGCTGCTCTGCATGCTGCCCGGAACCGACACAAGTGGCGAACCGCCATTCACAAAACTTTAGCAAGTGAGGGTCACGACCCTCAGAACTGAGGAGAACGACGCAAGGAGGAGGAGGAGTCAATATAATTAATCACCACTGTAGTCTGAGTTCTGCTTAACCTTAATCTTCTATAAGGTTACTTAGGTACTCTAGACGTTTTGTCCTAATTTGGCAACGAAGCCCTACCTTGTTTTATAGCTATAGACAGCTAAAGAAGATATAGATAAAACTAATTATACCACCAATTGTGTCTTAACACTATGGATACCCAACAGATAAAACAACACAATAAAGATATATTAAAAAGAAACGTGTTATATTACTAGTCATTGTTTTCCCACCCTTTACTGTACTGTTTGTAGAAGCAATATTATTTGTACTAGTGTCCCTTCTCACGCCTTTGACTGTTTGGGAACAAAATTTCAGTGAAATCGGTGCAGGGGTTTTTGAGTTTATCGTGAACAGACAGACAGACGCGATATAGGACTTCGTTTAATAATACATAGTGATATAAGTATGTCTAACAGAAGTCGAGTAACACAGTACGAGCTCTATCTAGTATGAGATTAATCGACAGAATGTGAGGTTTCTCAATGTACGTATTTTAATGGCCAATCATGTTAATTAATTATTTTTTGTTTGTTATTTGGATATTTGTATTTTAAAATGACTGTACCTTATTTTAAACTATCTTCTACATCAAGTTTTAAACAAACTTTTAAAAATTTCCAACATCTGACACACATCATTATCTAGTCCCAAACTAAGCAGAGCTTGTAATATGGGTATAAAACAACTGATATTAATATAGCCGGTTCCAAAAATAACGGGTCAGTCACATAAACCAATAACGGGTCAGTCACATAAACCCGAATATCTCCCGAACTACGTATGCCATCCTAATGAAACGAAGACTGTTCAATTGAGAATTTAATTATACAGATAAAAAATAAAATAAAACTTAGTTACACCCACAATATTAATCTTAAATTAAAAAAAAACTAAAGTAGTCATATTTTTCTTAAGATTACATTTTTTTTATGATTGTTTTTTTGCTGTTTTTCATCACTTTCTTCATTTAATACTTTGTATTGCCTCCACGTGATGAAGCCTCCAGTGATGAAGTACTCCAGCCTCCAGTACATATTAAATACCTACTTTTATTGTAAATACATGCATATTATTGTATAGAAAACACCTAACTCAGAAACAAATATTTGTAGTACAAACATTTGGTCCTAACCGCAAATCGAACCCCTATTGATCAGCAACCTCATACGCTAACCACTAGACCAACAAGGCAGTAAATTTATTAAGTTCTTAATAATAATTATAGTTAAGTTAACACGTTAAGGTTTTGTAGGTAGCTTTCAGACTTTTATGGAACATGGGAACACAGTATTATTGTCACGTTATCAGTCCGATGACCTCGTTCCACTCGATCGATAAGTACCTACCATGATTAATTATGTCTACTGACCGACAATGACCGCTACTGGACATATTAAATTGTTCTGTTTGGAATTCCTTTGTGGTTTTGTGAATTGGGAAATGTAATTGATTCCCTGCTTAAAGGCAAAAAGATAATTATGTATTAGTTGAAATACATAATTATACATATGTTTACAAATCTTCAGACTGCAACTGCAAAAAGTCTGAAGTTAGTAATCATTTACCAAAATCAGGTATTGATAGAAAATTAGTTAATGTTCAAATGGCTTTGAAGGACTACAACGACCATGTTACTAAAGTCAAAAACAAGAAAAGCAAAATGAATCATAATACCAATACTAATTCTACATTGCATAAACACAAAGCCAGATCTGTCTATGACAGCATGATGACTGCTCATTGCACTAGCAGCTTTCATTCTTTAACGAACAATCAAGGCAATGACATTGATGCAGATTATCCTGATTATTCTTATAATAAAAAACCTTTGAAGAAGGAAAATTATATTGAAGCAATCGCACATCCCTCCAAAGACAAAAAGTACAAAGAATTCTTAAAGAAAATAATAATAATAATAATAAATCACTTTATTGTACACCAGATAACTTATCATGGAACTTAATGCTAGGTCAGTACAAGTGGCGGCCTTATCGCACTACGGCAATCTCTTACAGGCAACCATTGGATGGAGATAAAGAGCGGATAGGGTAAATGTATAGGGTAGTGTCCGGTGTATTAGAGTATTGGGTGGATATAAAAATGAAGCAGTGTAGATATGTATTTACAACGGATTACTAGTAACACATATTGTTTCTTTATGAAGTAGTACAAGCAAATAATATAAATCTGTATACAAATTCACACATAAACATTAAACATACATACATATATACACATGTAAATACATACAATGCTAAGCGAAACTCATAGACACATATATACACACTGAAATTGATTACTGTAAACTCATTAACTATAGCACAGATGATTATGGAGTCTTGATATCTTCCAGGTAATGTTCCTTTACCAGTCTCTTAAAGGCAGTTATTGTTTGTGTACGTCTGATAGCGACTGGTAGGGTGTTCCACAATCGTACCGCTTGGACAGAGAAGGAGTGATCGAGGAATTTAGTAGAATGTCCAGGCATTTTTAGTTTTAGGTTCTCAGACGATCTCAACAATTTGGGGTGTGTCTCATGTAGAAAAGTAAACCGCGATTTAAGGTAACGTGGAGTAAAGGGATTAGATAAAATGTTATAAAGTAGAGAAAGAATATGGGCATTCCGGCGAAGGCGGATGGGTAACCACTTAAGCTGTTTACGATAGTTAGAGACATGGTCATATTTGCGTAATCCAAATATGAATCTTATACAGAGATTTGGAGTCTTTCGAGCTTATTAAGTTGGTCTTCGGTAAGATCAAGATAACTGGCATCAGCATAATCAAGGATTGGGAAGAGAAGGGATTGCGTAAGAGCAATCTTGGTTGATGTCGGTAAGAAATTACGTAATCTGCGCAAAGATCCCGCAGCGGCAAACATTTTACGACTTAACTCTTGTAGCTGTGGACCCCAGGATAGGGTACTGTCAATGAAAATCCCTAAGTTCTTCACCTTGTCACTGAAAGGAATTGGTGTTTTATTACAAGTAACTTGGGGTAAGTTTGTCCAATCAATTTTGGTTATCATTCGTGAGCTTCCAATGTCAATGACCTGAGTCTTAGTTGGATTAATTTTTAAACCGTAGGAGTTGCTCCACTCACATATTTTATCCAGGTCAGCATTAGTGATATTAACAGCATTAACCAGATTTTCTGGTGATGCCTTGGTATAAATCTGGAGATCATCCGCGTATAGGTGGTAGGAAGAAAACAAATTATTGGTGATGGTATTGATAAATACAGAGAAAAGTAGAGGAGACAGCACGCCGCCCTGTGGCACGCCAGCTGTAGTACTACACCAAGATGAAGTAGTGTTATCAATAATAATTCGCTGGCGGCGACCAAACAGGTAGTTGTGAAACCAGTCAATTACAGTTGGAGATAGGGTAAACTGTATAATGATTGGCACCTTAAGGCTATCTAGCCAAGATTTGATTTTTAAAAATTAAACTAGATGTCAGATTCTAATTTAATCTTGATAAAACGTTTTTATAATTTATTCATTTAGAAATAAAAACAGATTCATTTATGTAAACACAGTTTAATAAACAAAAAATAATAAAATTTAAAAACATTCCGAAAAGTACAGTAATTGGCATCAAAAGTACAGTTATTATCACATAGCAATCAGTCATTGGCACTCAATATTAGCTAACAGTTTTAATAATACTATTCCTAAATTTAGATAAAAACTTAGGTTTTTCACTTGAGGACATGTTCAGTCATCATCAGGTAATAAACATTAACATAAAAATCAACAAAACTTATTTACATTAAGAGGTATAAAAATTAGGAACTATTATGCAGAATCATCTTCATATTTTTCTAAAAATCGGAATATTTTTTATACTTTGATAGAAATCAAGCTCACTATTCATTGGCATCACTTAATTTTATGTTATAATGGATATAATGTGAAAAAATACACTCAAAACGATAATTTAACTCAAAACGAAACATATAAACACTTCACAATATCACATTCATGATATACTCGAATTAAAAGATGTAAAAGCTTTAATGGATCTTAATAGAAAGCGGTGGTGACAATCACCGGTGCGAGTAGCCCGCGTTTTTATTTATTTTTACGTGTTTCCAGGATACATTTTAAAATGATTCAGTTGAACTCCCATAATCTCGACATGGTAGAGTTTGAAAAACAGATTTCCACGTATTTTTTGTTATAGCAATTCTTAATATTTTCATTTAAAATGCAAAGTGCCAATGACTGATGGGATGCCAACAATAGTATAGTTTACCCTATGTTAAGGGAGCGCAGAATGCATAGCAGAACGTCAAAGTCAACGGTGTTAAATGCGTTACTGAAGTCTAGGAGTGTTAGTATTGTAACCTCACCGTTCTCCATAGCAGTTCTGATGTCCTCCGTAATGTGGATTAGGGTAGTAGTGGTGCTATGCCCAGGTCGAAAGCCGGACTGGAGAGGATCTAGGAGCAGGTTCCTGGATAGGAAGTTCGAGAGTTGAGCGTGGATTAGACGTTCGAGGACTTTGGACAGGAATGGGAGAATAGAAATGGGACGGTAATCGTAGAAGGATTCGGGGTTTTTCTTTTTTGGAATGGGTATAATTTGAGCATCCTTCCAAGCCTTTGGAAACACGCTGTAGGAGATTGAGTAGTTTAGGATATGACAAATGACAGGTAGAATTTCATCAAGGAAAAAATGATCACTATAAAGTTTCTTAAGAAGAGAAACGGGCTAAATATCGAAAAAACATGCGGTCTCCTCGCGAACTCGATCCCGATTTCATTGCAGACCTAATACGAAAACAGTATAGTTGAAATACATACTATGTACTTTATAAGGGTGATAAAAGATGTGTTTGGTAAATAAAAATATCTATCACTTACTTCATGATTTAACATATAAGTCACACATGCGTCTGCATCTCTCAAATTTTATAAATTTTCACAGGGTTTTCAACATTTTGAATTGATGCTCCGATCCCATTGGTCGTAGGGTAATATTATATAGTCTATATATTTATAACCTGCCTCGTAAATTAAGCTATCTAACACTAAAAGAATTGTTAAAATAGTTGCCACTGCGTGAAATGAGTATTCACTGTTACAGGGAACAGGCATTATAATATTATTGAGATGTTCTGGCTAATGTTTAAAAATAATAGGAAAAAACCTAACAAAGATAGAAGAAATACATAATAATAAGTCGTCAATATACAAAAGACAAAAAGTTAACTTTTTAAATAATTATTATCTATGAAAATTTTTAATCTTTTAATTACCAGATGAGAGAAAATAAGGACGCAAGCAGACAGTGTGAAGGCCCTTAAGTGCACAATATACATGCGACACACTGCCAAGTGTACTTTGCCTGTTAGAGTGTGAGTATAATTAAATCCAGTTTTTTGGTAACTAAAGTATGGAACTAGATGTTGTGTGTCAAATAATCGAAATGTTTTTATTACATATTTGCTTTTATGTAACGTAAAATATTGTAATTGTATTCATAGAATTAAAGTGCAATACCTTACTTTTATTTACTTCCTTAATAGAAATTCCTAAAACGGAATGTTTAATAGTAAATTGCAAAAAGCTCACCCCATAAAATATTTTTGAGGCCTTTGCACATAAGTTACTTTTAGGACTCCATCGATGTCCACCATTAGGAAGTTAGGTAAACGTATGTACGTTTTCCTAACTTACTAATGGTTGTATTACATAAACCGTTTTTCGCACTTCTATCGATACAAACGCGCATTTGAAGTCTTTATGGCGTTTACGCGCGGGTTTTTATAGAAACGCGCGTGTGATATTTTTCATTAGTTAAAAACTAAAATGTTTCACAAATTTTTAACTCGACTCATTGTAACTTAAGGACACACTCACTGGGTATGCAGTCAGTTGCACACCGTATGTATTTCGACACACTCTTTCACTGGTAACCCCGGTGGGGTTGACGGGCAAAGAGTTTCCAAGAGAAAGAAATATAATAATGAGTTTTAGTGACGTCACTGGAAAAGCTCGCGAACCAATTCACCTATTTGAAAATCTCACAGTTCAACACAACTGCCAATCTGGAGTGGCTGTTATAATAGCATTAGATTAAAATTAATGGGAATTTTGGCGCTGGTTTATTTACATTATGTAGCTAATGAGTCTGGTAGAATTATTGATTTACTAGTTTGATCCGATAAGAATGATTTAATAACACACATAGCGTACATACCAATACCGATATTGATTGTAGATTTATTTAGTTACACATAATAATATGTTATTTGTTTAGAGGAGTTCGGTCGCTTGACTATATTTTTTATTTATATTATTTAAAATTGATACTATATATCACAAAAGAGTGTATTTGTGCATGTTTAGTTTCCGTTCTGACAGGAACAACTAACAGCGACACGCCAGAGTCGTTCTCTAAGTAATATTCTATCAAAAATATTCTATCAAGGAGGACCTGAAGGCTGCCACCGATAACGCTGTTAAAGTGGCCGTGTTCTGGGCTGAAAAAGAAATATTTTATCGATAAGTAACGTTTGTCATCGAAACGCTAAGAAAAGAAAAATCATTGGTAGTATTTTAATGCATTTACGATAGGTTGGTACGATAGGTCCTAATAATCCCCACGAAATCATCGCTTTCTTGCTGTTTCGGAAATCTAGTTAAGGTCGACGAAATACGTTTTTTTGTTCTATTCTTCTCTTTAAACAGTGATAAACGCTTTCACCTTTTTAGACACATTTTATGTGACTGGTAAAACAGAATGTTTTTATACAATTACAATTTCTTTCGTACTCATTGACTATCATTACAAAATCAAAACAGCGTATGAGGTTAAAAATAACTTATTTTAGGAACAATAAGTACAATATTAATTTCTAATAGCTACTGGGAATGCCGGTGGGAAATCAACATCCTTGTAACACAATACACTGAAATCTATTTCGAAAACGGCAATAGCTAAGGTCGTAGTAAACACACATACAACACACAACACAAACAATAACGAAAATTCTGGACCCAATTGTAACAGAACAAATACAGGCGGTATAAAACAGTAACATAAACGAGCATACATATTTAATTTTAATAGAAGTTGGGATCCCGAGGGAGGATTTTACATCTACATTTGTACTTTCATGGCTATCTTAATATTGTACATTCAGGACGCAGTGAATATGAGTTGAGTGAAAAAAAAAATAGGTTTGCTTAGTTACATAAAAGTAACAATGATGTACAAATAAAGAGAATATTTTAGGTATCTGTTAACATATGAATTTTTTTATATATTTTCTTGAATACAGTGTGTAGTTTAAGAGAAAATAAGTTGAGTTAAAAAACCTACTAGGAAATGTTTTAACTTTCATCATCACCATTATCAACAGCCTTTAACAGTCAACTGCTGGACATAGGCCTCTCCTTAGAAAGGAGGTTTTGGCCTACTATACCACGCTGGCCAGACGGTTTGGTATAGGGTTGGTTTCAAGTTTTCCTTCTCTTTGCATTGATGTTGTCTAGCGTAGTTTATCCCTTAGTCGCCTTTTACGACAACCGCGGGATGAATAGGGGTGGTGACACTCTGTATTCTTAATCCGTCACCACACGGATAAATAAATAAATAATAAATATTTTGGAAGTTTGACACACAACATCATCTAGTCCCAAGCTAAGCAGAGCTTGTGTTATGGGTACTAGACAACTGATATAAATATATAAACATACTTTTTTTTTGTAAATACATACATATTATACATAGAAAATGTTAATATTAATATTATACATGGATGTTTTAACTAATTAAATAATTTCATACGTGGATTTATATAAAAGCCCGCGCATAAACACTATGAAAAAACTTCAAATTCGCGTTTGATTTCAGCACGAATGGACCGGCTCGACCGGGACAGAACTACCCTCACACAGAAGACCATCCTAATAGTGACAGTATTCTTGCTGTCTTATTTCGTTGGTGAGTGTGAGACCGGAGGCTCAAGAATTATCTGACCAAGCCGCCATGGTATGGAAAACCATGCTGCATTGCCTATCCTCACAATGAGGATGGTGACCCCTGCTCCTGGATCTACTCATGCTTTCCATCAGGCAGAGTAGAGTAACTTTGGTAGGCTTAAATATAAAAATCGAAAAAGTAATCGGCTTATGTAACGTTGGTAATCGCACGTTAGGAAAACGTATGTCGATGTCGTCTTAAAAGTACGTTATGGGTAATAAACATTTTAAGAGGGTGACCTTTTTGCTATTTACTATCATTTATTCCTTTCAGGAATCACTAGTAATGAAGTACATAAATGTAAGGTTAATCTTCGGATTAAGTAAAAGATTGTATATGTATGTGTACATATCTAATATTTTATAAACAAATCTATAAATAAATAAATAATAAATATTTTCGGACCTCTTACACATATCGTCATTTAGTCCCAAATTAGCTTGTATTATGGGTACTAAACAACTGATATAAATACATAAACATTATTTCTTCGTAAATATATACATATTATAAATACATTTATAGAAAACACGCAGACTCCGAAACAAATATTTGTGGATCACACAAATATTTGGTTTGTCCCGAGATCTCTTGATCAGCAGCCGCATAAGCAAACCACGACTAACAAGGCAGTGATATCTGTTGCATTACTTTAGCTTTCCATATTGTTTGTCAAACATACGAACGAGTACATATGTCATCCAAAAAGTAAAAATCAAGTCAACGTCAGTTTTAATTCAAAATTTCATTAAATTTCGTGAACGTAGTCAGCTATAATTCCCTAAATCCAAATTCTAGGGAACCCCGAGGTCGCGCCGTATTTGCGAATCAGACGGATTATTTATGATCCTTCAGCTGAATTTTGATTTGAAATATTTGTGACCTAGTTTTTCAGGAGAACTTACAGTATTTTTGACTGAGTCATTTTTGCTACTTCATTTACAAAATGCCCGCGTAAAGTGTTAAAAATTCTATGACTGTAATTATACTGTAAGCTTTTGTGTGGTAAGTCACTGCATACATTTTTAATGTGGTATGATACGCAGAATCATCCGAAACTAGCATCTAATACCAGATAAATTAAGGTTCAAATATGAATTCTATTAGTTTCCAGATAACTTTAGTAATTACTTGTTGCATCACGATTACATATGTGCGGTAAATAAAGATTTAAGATAATGAGATTTAAGGTGCATTCTTTATTGTACTTGCATGATTAATATATCCTTTAGTTAATGGGTGAAAGTTGAATTCATACTATTTCAAAATATTGTTGTGAATCAAATTAATAAACAAAATCTTTACAGAAAAGAACTATGTCGCATATATGCCTTTATATAGCAGTATAGCCATATTAAAAAGAATGACACAAATATAACGGAATATTTGCTTTGCAATCTTAATTATTTGACTTTGTACGCCGCGCCGTACGGTTGAGAAGTTCCACGGTCGATAGCTGCTGAATGCCTGACATTTCACCTCGGTTTTCATGAATTATTTCGAGAATTTTAATTATTTTAGTACTACCTGTTTTATCTTGCAAAATATAATATTCAAGCTTATTACCGTGGCTTCACCCATATGTTACTTTGATGTATAATGCTTTATTCATACAAATTTTGATTGCCTTTTTCTCCCCCTAGGAGTGAAATTTTCAAAAATCGCTCATAGTGCTCATCTACACTCCTTAAGTAACAAACATACCAAATTGTCTAGGGTAAGTAGAGACGATAGAACACCATTGTCCACGATTTTGACATACAGATAGAATAAAATATAAATCATTATCATCATCAAGAGCCTTTAACAGTCCACTGCTGGACATAGGCCTCTCCTTAGAAAGGAGGTTTTGGCCTACTATACCACGCTGGCCAGACGGGTTGGTATAGGGTTGGTTTCAAGTTTTCCTTCTCTTTGCAACGATGTTGTCTTGCGTAGTTTATCCCTTAATCGCCTTTTACGACACCCGCGGGATGAATAGGGGTGGTGACACTCTGTATTCTTAATCCGTCACCACACGGATAAATACACTTAGAAAAATAGAACACGTACAATAATATACACAGAAACCCTCAATTTAAGACACTTTGTAGATTACAATCAACTAAAACTGCATTATTACTATATTAGTCATGCTATTAAAGATAAAGGTGTTATTCGCTATTACTAATCTCAGCGTAAACCTGTTTGAATGAACTAACAAATTTAGATTTTATATTTAAGCCTCCCAAAGTGACTCTTCATCATCATCATCACCATCATCATCATCATCATCATCATCATCATCATCATCCAGCCTGTACGAGGTACTGTATTCTCATGTTTTTACTGTAAACGGGACTTATTCGCGATAATATTATATTTATAATATTTATAATATTATCGTGAATAAAGTCGCGAAAGTCTAAAAACAGCTAGGTACTGTACTTTAATATCTATATATTAAAGTATAGTACATATAAAAAGTACTGGTTTTACTCAACATAATAAACCCTCCTTACAAAATTTAGGGGATGCGTGTCGGTACAAGTAACAAATAGCTGACAGGTAAAAATTTATGACGCATATGAAAAAGACAAAATGAGATTGAACCTTCATAGGGTCTATTTAGGGGTGAGTTATGCCGTTGCTCGAAATCTAAATAAATCTTTTAACAAAAAGAAACCAAATGATCTTATTAAAAGTTGACTATGTTAATATTCTGCTAAATGGCACAAAACTGAGCGAATATTATTTGTAAATTTTTATCTGTTGACAGATTACTTCACCTTTTAAGGGTATCGTTTCCATAATTGCTCGAAAAAGCACTTACGGTTATGACAAGAGAAACAAATTAATTCATTATTTGACAGTAAAAAAAATATCTCAGTTTCTTAATAAATCAATCTATAGAGAAACCGAGTAAAGTTACTAATACGATTATTTATTTTCGAGAAAAAAATCATCAACAGTGACTAAAATCACCGAAATCGACCTTTTCTGTTTGGAATCAATCTAGTATTATGTTGCTTTATTTGAAATAAATATTTTATTAGTTGCAAGAAAAAAGTACAAAAAAGAGATTAAGCATTTAAGGTTTCTATTAATTCTCACCAGAAAGTCATAATTTAATCTTAAACATCATTAATTTTTAGCGGCAAAAGTTCCATACATTTTAGTATGGAGAAATAATTTGCAATAAAACTGAGTTCACGCGATCCAAAAATTCAGTGTTCTCCGAATATTCAAGGCGAGCGCACGCTCGTTTTTAGCTCCACACGCACTGTCACGCACACAGAGATTTGATTGTTTACATACGACGACGTGACTGTGTGTAAGTTTTGATAATATTTGGTAGGTCTGAGAATAGACACACCAATCTTTATATTTTAAATTATTATTAACCAACTTCAAAAAAGGAGTATTATTTGTGTTTTTTTTATTGTACATTCATTGATTACTCTGTCAATTGTGGACCGATTATTAAAATTCATTTTATATGACTGCCTCGGTGGCGCTGTGGTAGCATATGCGATTGAGGCCTCGGGTTCGATTCACGGGTCGGACCAAATGTTTATGAGATCCACAAAATTTTTTTTTTTAGGTGTTGGCTGTTTTCAGTGTTAGTTCATAGGGAAACCCTAAAATTTTATAAGCACGTTATAAATAGTTATTATATATTTTTTTATTTTGTAATGCTATTCCAGACGCAATATCTGAGCTGGTAGCCATCATTTCGTAATGATGAGGGCAGTAGTAGCGCATGCGACTACTTTGCTTGAGTAAGGATTCAGGTTCGATTCCCGTGTAGGACCAAATATTTGTGTGATCCGCAAATATTTATTTCGGGGTCTGGGTGTATTCTATAGGTAAGCAACAAAAAAAGTATGTTTATGTATTTATATCAGTTGTCGAATCAATAATATAAGCTCTGCTTAGTTTGGGACTGGATGATGTCGTGTGTAAGATGTTCGAAATAGTTGTTTATTTATTATTGTAATATATCATACTGCCTTGTTGGTCTTGTGGTCAGCGTATGCAACTGCTAACCAAGAGGTCTAGGGTTCGATTCCCGGGTCGGACCAAATTTTTGTATGATCTGCAAATATTTGTTTCGGAGTTTGGGTGTTTTCTATGTATAATATGTATGTATTTATAACAAAAAAGTATGTTTATGTATTATAAACTGCGAAATAAATATTTGCGGATCACACGAATATTTGGTAGATGATATTCTGTGTCATTCGTCTGAAATATTTATTTATTGTTATTTATTATAAACTAGCTTTCTGCCCGCGGCTTCGCCCGCGTGGAATTCGTTGATATCACACGACATGGTAAGGGTAGATTAAACAATCTTACCTGATTTTATGTTTGATAATAAGGAACTTCGACACAAACTTTCGTCCCCTATTTCAAACCCTTCTTCCTTTATTTTCGCGATAAAAAGTACCCTATGTCCTTTCCCAAGTTCAGTTCTATCTTCGTACCAAATTTCATCAAAATCGGTTCAGTGGTTTAGGCGTGAAAGCGTAACAGACAGACAGACAGAGTTACTTTCGTATATGTGTGTTACCTTTAGTCGTATCTTTCAAGATGTTCAGCTGATGATGGAAAGTAATACTACTCAATGGTTTGGTCTTGGATGATTAGTATTTCACTTTTATACGTATGTATAAACCGCTAGTCGTATTTATGTTTTACTAGCTTTAGCCCATGGCTCCGCCCGCGAGTGTGTCGATTTTCGTGGTAAAAAGTAGCCATGTCCTTTCTCGGGGTCCCATATATCTCTATACTGAAATTGATCAAAATCAGTTCAGCGTTTTACGCGTGAAAAGGTAACAGACAAACAGACAGACAGAGTTACTTTCACATTTATTTTAGTAACATTATTGCGTAAATAAGCCGTTTGCATTAAATATATTAAAAAAAAAACACAGTCCTCTGCCTCTTCAACCTGTCTATTAAACTCAAAACATAACGTAACTTAAAAACTACTGCACCAATTTTCATGATGTTTGCAGCAATGGATAGATTGGTTTTAAAGGAGGGTATAATTTGTCAAATTTTAAATGTTTTTTAAATGCCTATAAGACCATGTATCGTTAATCACACATTATTGACATAATAAAATCTTACACTGAGAGTCACTAGTGTAAGATTACGGCCAATTACGGGTGCGACCTGGATGAACGCTCTGACGTATTATAAAATATTTATTTAAATAATATTGTGTAATAAACAATTTTATTCTACATATTTCATGTAGAATAAAATTGTTTTAAATGTCTACAGTATTTATTATGATAAGGATTAATATTACATTGTTCCAAATTACTTTGAAATTATTATTCACAAATAAAATAATAAAGAAATATTAAAAAAGTATAATTAAAAAAGTATTACTGTAGGTTATTCCTAATTTATGTAACTCGTAAACTTTTGTCAATATTGGCTTTATTTATGTGTTCCTTTAAAATAATAAAATAACATTAATAAATCTTCTTTAAAAGGTAACCTTAATTATGATGAAAACCGTATTTAAATACCTTGCGTATTTAAAACGATCTGAGTTGACAGACAATGCACGCGAGCAAATTTATTTTATACTGTGTAAAATTATTTTATAATCTTTGACCATTCGATTGGTATACAGAAAGTATTATGACTTTCTGTACTGAATGAATCCTACGGGCTTTACGTTATGGCAAGATACATTGCGTGCGTTGTAAGACATTAAAATACGTTCTACAAAGGCGAACAGTTGATGGATATTTAACATAAGCAAAAAACCGAAAGTCGGTGATTGCTTGCTACGGTATGTATGCGACAGTGCGCGATGCGTCTGTGTGCATGTAAAATATGTATGTGGGTGTTCAATCACAAATTCTCACGCTTGGTGTCGCGGGCCTTAAAATACATTAACTTACTAAATACATATTCAACAACTAATATATAAATTCCAGAAATATTCATATTTATTAGTACAGGTATGTAAACTAAATTCTTCTCTGAGAAGGCAGAGATTCAACTCAGATCGTAGTTTTGCGACATATACATTTTTCGATAATAGGAATTTCAACATTAAAGTAATTTTTCAATTCAAACCGTTCTTGAGATAAGAACGACAAAACAAATGACCTAAAATTCTATCTTCTCATGTTTAACTGAAAAGTAAGCATTCCTTATATTTCACAGCTTTTTTCCTACATCTTTCTTTTTTTATTTTTTTTTATTTATGACTTTATGCACAAATGTGACATAGGTGGACTTAATGCCGTAAGCATTTTCTACCAGTCGACCTTAGGGCGATGCAGAGACAAACGTGGTAGATGCACAGTAGTTAAAGTTTTTATTTTTTTTAAATTATAGCATATGTACACAATATATATAAACATATATATACGCATATATAGAACTTATCCATACACATTACATAAATACTGATTCTAGTGTACACAATATTTAACATTTATATACCTACTTACATACATATAAGATATATTTATAAACATACATACATACATAAATACATTTTTCATTTGAGATAATTTGCTGTTAAAGTTCAGTAAATGTTTGTGTGAAATGTTTCCGCAACAAGTGTTTGAAAGTTTGGCGCCTTTTGCCGTTCTAATCTCGAGAGGGAGCGCATTCCATAACAGAACAGATTGAACGAGGAAAGTAGAATGTACAAAGTCAGAGTGGTGAGTGGGACAGTGGAGAAGTAGGTTGTTTGTAGATCTAAGGTTTTTGGAGTGGTTTGTACCTAAATATTGAAGTTGGGTAGTTAAGTAAGGAGGAGAGCTAGGAGAAAAGAGTAAAGAGTATAGGGTAGTTAATGCTCGTATCTGTCTGCGTTGGCGAATCGGAAGCCACTTCAATAGCATGCGATGTTGAGACATATGATCATATTTACGTAAATCGAAAACGAATCGAATGCAATTGTTGAGAAGACGGTCTCATCTTCTACTATTAAAACTGCTTTTAATAGAAGAACATGTTTTAGTCTTGTTCTAAGAATACTAGCTAAAACAAGTTCACTGGAGTTGCCCTTTTGGATAATTAATTGAAAAATTTATAGTTTTAATTTCATATTTAAATATTTATACTGACGAAAACTAAACTATATTAGAGTATTCGTAGAAAATTTCTGAATTTTTTCTCATAGTATGGCAGTAGCTTTACAGATTATTCAACAAAAAGAAACAAGAATCGGAATTCTGCCTTTCTTTCTTATATTTTTTGTTCAATTAATTAAACTAGACATTACTCACTTCACTTTATCATTAGAGTTGTCTCTGAGTTAGAAGTACAGGATTTTTTTTGCTTTTTATCCAGTAAGAATACGTGAAGCTCATCGTACGCTGAAACATGGTACGACAGAGATTGGTTTGTAAATTGTATAATTTTGATACAAAAACAAAATACTTTAAAAAAAGAAGTCTCTGAACAATTATTTAACAGAAATTCTATTCACACATTTTGCATAACTCATTTAGGCCCAGTACTGTAAATGTTAGTTTCGTCTCTGTTTCATGAATTGTGGGCGAAGAATAAAACATTATTTCATTTCACACGATATATAACATTTTACGATTATATACAATTCAAATAGTCGACAACCATTAGTATCTACTGCTATAAATTCAGGTGTATTATAAAAAAATAAGATCATTTTTTATAACCTAGCTATTAACACAAAACTAGAGGATGTACCTATATTCTGTAGGTAAGCTTCACATCCTTTTAAGCACGTTTCATAGTTACATTTCGAGACGTGCATATAACATCTTTCCTTTTATCACCTTCTAGTTTCTTGGCTCCGAGAGATCCGTAATGAATTAATCGCTTGGAAACCTCCACGTCATTAACACTCAGCAAATCTTCCTCCTGAATGCATACAGGAAATAGTGGAAGATATGTAATTATCTATAACAGTGTTAAGAGAGGATCTCATAAAAAGAGTTAATATATTTGGATTTCTTGTTTTAGTACTATACTAGCTTTCGCCCGCGGCTCCATCCGCGTGTATGTCGGTTATCGCGGTAGAAAGAAGCCTATGTCCTTTCCCAAGTTCAGTTCTATCTTCATACTAAATTTCATCAAAATCGATTAGGTGGTTTAGGCGTGAAAGCGTAACAGACAGACAGACAGAGTTACTTTCGCATTTATAATATTAGTAGGGATATTAACCCTCTCCTGAGAGGAGTACCAGCAGTGGGACGTTATGATTTGTTGTTGTGGTTATTGTTTATTAGACTAAACAGACATAAACTTGAAAAATATCAAGATTATCTTTACAACTTACTTTTAACATAATTTCACACAATATTTTTCCTGTACTTCCGATACGGTATTTTCTAGTTTGTAATGTCTGGTTCTGGTTTACCTTGCCCACAGATTACCGTACTTATCCTACGGTAAACTGGCTAGAGGTTGGCTGTGGCGTTATATTACTTATATTCACCATTGTACATTTTATTGAATATGACAAAATTGAGCACAATTGTGATGTAGAAATATGTTTAACTATTGGAGTACTCAAAAAATATACAAAGTATGAATTCTCTATAGAGTATACAAGAATAATAACACCAAACACGTATGTACCTGAGCAGCTGACACAGCAGTCGGCAGGGTGTGTATATCTTCGACTCCGCTTCTGGAACTCCGACTGCCTCGGTCAGAACTTTCTTCTTCTGAATCCGAGGCATGGAACGACAAGCTTCCAGGGTTTGGGTCACTGAGCCTCAGTTTGAGGCAATCTCGACGCATTTTGAGAACTGTTTGTTTCAACTTAGCACTTAAATTTTGGCATGTCTTTGGTTTATCTTTGGGAATGTTTCGTTTGCTTTGGTTTATTTTCTTTTTCTTTTAAGTTACATGGTGATAATCACTTTTAAAATACGAATTATATAATCCATCACTACGTTTCAGTTTGTTAATTCTAAAGATTTTAATTGTCTTTAAACTTTTACGAATTTAAATTTACAAATCACTCATGAATGTTTTATCTTGAAGTGCTGCGGTAATTTTACATTTTCTATCCGTGGGAAGTTAAACTGCTGCAGTTTCTTCGCGTTTATTACATACTGCAAAGTGTCGTTAGGAATTAACTTTTAGATATTCTCCGCTGTTCACAATTTTATGTCGAATTTAGTGCGAGTTTAGGTTTGATGTCGAACTCGACAACCTAAAAAAATGGTGACAGTTCTCAAGTACCTGTTGTAAATGCTTTAGTTTCATATCTTAGAATCTTACACCGTTATTTATTCAATTATATTCGCGTACAGGCTACAGATAGGCAATGGCAGTTGATGACCAAATACTTGATTGATGTCTACAGTTTTTTCTAATCCGGAACTATCTTGGTTTGCTATTTTTATTATTTACAAAATTGTATTTAGTAATATTAGTGGTCCTCCTAATGAAGTTCTAAATATATTTTATACAATTAATGGGATCCTACTTTTGTCAAACCGAAGTCAAACTTTGAAACCTAAACAGTTTGTAAAAAAAACTACAGGAATAAAAACGTTATAATGTAAACAGCACTTACATAAAAAACCATGACTAGATCTTACGCTGTTGTGTCCTTTGCCCTATCACCCAAGTCGTAACTCGATACCAGACCGTCTAAGGGCTCTCTGTCTTCTATTGTCGCACTTGTATAACCGGCTTTATTGCGACTGTCGCTCGTTAACACACATTTAGTTTGACTATTTACATTGAACTATATGAGCGAATTGTTTATGTCTAGAACAGCGAACATTTTTGAACAT
Organism: Phragmatobia fuliginosa; assembly: GCA_932526445.1. NCBI lineage: Eukaryota > Metazoa > Arthropoda > Insecta > Lepidoptera > Erebidae > Phragmatobia > Phragmatobia fuliginosa. Next base: position 12,903,379 of record OW052078.1, on the reverse strand, counting down.
GATTGATTGCTTCAAAAGTAGGTAAGGGAGGTTTGGGGTACAGTAACCTCACTTTCTCGGTTAAAAGGTTAAAATACAGAATCCCTGGTTGTCTATCATTCTGTCTCTTAAGTACAGTTCGAGAAGAATGATTTGATAGAAAGGTTTAGATATTTTATTTCTCAATGAGTTGCATATACTTCAGTACTGAAACTGTTTCCTACTATCACAGAGACTTAACCCCAGTTAGTTGTGTTATACTTTTATTGAGATCGTTCCCTTATAACTAGTCAAAACTAAAAGTATAGCCGACCTTAATGCTCGTAATTCATAACAAATATACATTTTATTCCTAGAACCTGAACTTTCCTAATACGTTTCTTATTAAGTAGGACAAACATCGAGCAAATTTATCCGAATGAAGGTTCGCAAATGGGAGAAAATCGCTTTAAAAACGTTTTAAATTTATGTATTCCGGCTAATTAAGAACCACCTTCTTTCTGAAGGTCTTGAGAACGTTTAAAAATGCTTTTAGTTACCACATAACGCAGCGCAAATGTTTAACTCGTAAAAGGCGACAAATTACAATCACTAGAAACGCTCTCGCACTGAACATAAATTCTTAAAATAGAAGGACGATTTCTTTAACATTTTTAAACTGTTAGAGCGTGGAACTTGTTGTTCACATGATACTTAATATAGGACGACTATCATGAGTCTTAATTTCATTTAATATAATAATTTTAATTAATGATTACTATCAGAGGGTGTAATGACATATACAAAAATGAAGTATGAGTCTACCTCGAATCGATAAGGTTCCGTGCGAATTGCGATGAATTGTAAAAGTTTGTCCGAAAACCGTTTATTTTAATGACCATAATGATGATAGTATTATTATATGTTGTCCTGTAATGTATAAGTAAAGAACGTGAGATAATGTCTCGTTCTTCAAGAAATACGTGGGTTTAATTACCACTGTAGGTGTACCAGGCTCTATCTACTAAGACGACCGTCACATCTTACAACTGTTTATTTAAAGAAAATATGTATATTTCTTTGGACAATATTATGTTAATGCATTATTAAAATTGTAATTGTCTTGGCATGTAATATGATAAACAGTAAGATCTATATAACACTTTTCTAAATGGCGTTATCTGACATCCTAATTTAGGAACAAATCACAGGGCAATACAGCATTTTTTTGCTGTCATCTTGATGTTTTTTTTAATATTATATATATTTTTTATATAAATTATTAGTTTGTACTCTGATAGTAAGATCGAAAGCAGTCACGTGCTTGGAAACCACATAAAAAATATTTTAGGTCATAGAAACATTCAAAACAAAAAATATTGGTCAAAACATATTTTCTAAGGAGACGTCTGTGTCCACCAGGCTGTTGATGTCATGATTCAAAAATTTGTCCGACCTGGGATTCGAACCTGACTTCTGACCACAGCTGTCGCGTTCGCTACCACTGCGCCAACGAGGCAGTAAACAAACATGCAAATTTATTTATTCAATACAACATTTATTTACCAATAGGTAACCTTGTGCTAGAAACTACCTACTTAATAGAATCATTAGCTAGCTCTATTTTCTACGGTTTCCTTCATTCTATACGTTTACTATGATAATGAATTGAAAAAAGCCGAGCACTTTACGTTCTTCGATTAATAGAATAAAAAATGTATGTTTTGATTACGTAAAATTGGATTACATTGGACTATCACTTTGAATAATGTGGTATGTATCGTAATGATATAGAACATTTGGTCGGAAATCTATTAAATCATTGAACAGTTGTTTTTGGTAATAAGGTTGCTTTTTTAAATCGGAGATTACTTAGGTACGAATAGAACTTTAATGATTTACTTCTTCTGTAATAAAAGATTTCAGCCATAGTGGCCAGCCTCAACAGAGAACAAGCAATTAAGAAGGAGATATTATATTGTGTTTACAAGCGTGTCATCATCAATCATCATCAACAGCCTTTAACAGTCCACTGCTGGACATAGGCCTCTCCATAGAAACAACAACAACAACAAGCGTGTGCGTAAACATAAATGCACTCCCTGATGCTTAACTCTCAAAATCCGATGGTACGGAGATAGCCGGATTTACCGGATACGACACAACCTGGAAGAGATCAGGAGAACTGACAGCTCTACGTTCTCTCCGATAGACGGGAGTTGAGACCCCAAATTAGGCCTTTCTAGAATCATATAAACTCAATAGCACTTTTTGTCAGGACCCAGGAATCGACTCCGAGAGCTCTTGATCAGCAGTCGCATACGTTAACCGCTACACCAACGAGGCCTTAGGTGATTGGAAACAATCACCGAGGGTAAGCAACAACGGCGCGGTCAGTAACTAGATGGGTAACCGTTTGTGGCATGATATGTTATGAGCGTTTCCGTGATTCGGAGGTCACGTTAAGCAGTCGGCCCTAGATGTTATCATAAGATAGCAGCTTATATGGAGGCCTTCGGGCGGCTTAAAAACATCCAGTCCAGTGTATATATAACGTCCCACTACTGGGTTCAGCCCTCCTCTCAGAAGACGAATAAAGGCCGAGAGCTGGTTGAAGACTATCAAGATATGTTGTGTAAGTAAAAATACAGTGCAAATAGTACACTCGGGCAGTAACTGAATAACTTACCTAAATAAATCGAAACCTGTTAAACTCATAAGCTCTTTAAGCTGGTCCAGGTGTTTGAAAACATTCTATGACAGTGATTACAAAGAAAATGGAAAAAGTTTTCAGCAGTCGGACAGAACTTTGTGGAATACGGCTTTAGGAACATTTGTCTTGACAGTCGAAATATTTCATAACAGATTACAAACAGCCCCTCCAGATTGTTTCATTGGCTAACATTTTGTTTCGATCACGTGACTCGAGTGACATTAGCCAATGATAAGAGAGAATAGAGAAATATAATAAAAAACGCAATACGTTTGCTGATATCTGTTTCGTCGTCTAACCCAAAGAGCCAAATTAAATGGATCGAGAAAATAAAAACTTACTGCCTTGTTGGTCTAGTGGTTAGCGTATGCGGCTGCTGATCGAGAGGTCTCGGGTTCGATTCAGGGGTCGGACCATATATTAGTGTAATCTACAATATTTATTTCGGAGTCTGTGTGTTTTCTATGTATAATATGTATGTTTTTACAAAAAAAAAGTATGTTTATGTATTTATATCAGTTGTTTAGTACCCATAATACAAGCTCTGCTTAGTTTGGGACTAGATGATGCTGTGTAAAATATGTCCGAAATATTTATTTATTATTTATACGAAGTTAAGCAAGCTTTGTTGCACAGAACTATTAGCATTGTTATATTTTTAGAGATTCGAGTATTTTACTTTACTTTTATTGATTCTTGATTAATTCAAAAAATCGGTTGACTTTTAACTCTATGGCTTATCGTATTATTGACTGACAGACATTGCACAGCCGATACTACAGGGCACAGGCAGCTGAAATCTGGCATGTGTATTGCTTGAGGAGTGTAGGCGAGCACTGAGAGAGGATTTTGGAAAATTCCATGAACTTCAGAATAACACGTGGGCGAAACGGTGGGCTAAAGCTAGTACTTTATAAGATAATGTAATTCTATAATATTTTAGTTCATATTTTAATTCTTTATACGTAGATATTAAAAGACAAGCTTATTTAAATCAAATAGAAATCGAGAAGATACCTATGTATATCTAGTATTATTTTAAACTCACATTCTGTCAAAATATTAGTGTTTAGAAATAGCGGTTTATTGAAATCTAATGCCTACTAGATACAGATACTAATTAGAAACTACTGTCCTAAAAGAAGGAAAAATAGACAATGATTATGAAAGTCTTCAGAAGAACGAAAATGAACTTTAGACCATAGAACAGACTTCATCAATAATCAATATCTTATTGATGAAGTCCATCCTGATCACTACAATAAATGGATTTCCAGTTAACTTGCAACCACTTTAAGACTATATCGTCTTCAATTAAACCGAGGAAATGACAACTGTCATTCAATGACGTTACTAAATCGAAACATGGAGAGACAGAGAGCAATCTATTGGCAATTATTATTGAAAGGACAGAGATGGAATAATCACAGCTGTACTTAATACTAAAGAGATAACAAATTAGAAACTGTACAATCTATACAAAATAAATAAAATTGAAGTGTTTTTGTGTAATTTTAAATGAAGAGTTTTTACTAAACGCATCATCATCATCATCATCAACATCAACAGCCTTTAACAGACCACTCCTGAACATAGGCCTCTCCTTTGAAATGAGGTTTTGGCCTACTATACCACGCTGGCCAGACGGGTTGGTAAAGGGTTTGTTTCAAGTTTTCCTTCTCTTGGCAGTGATGTTAGCTGCTTATTTTGTTACTTTAGTCGCCTCTTACGACACCCATACAATGAATAGGGGTGACACTTTGTATTCTTAGTCCGTCACTACACGGACACTAAACGCATATTATTTTAAAATTTTCTCTATCGTCTCTCTGTCAATCTGATTGTTTCGGTTAGTCTCAGGAACGGCTTTATCGATATTGACGGGACTATCACTGGCAGTTAGCTGTTAAGGAGAACGTAGGCTAATTTTTTAGACTAGGTCACTCTACGGCTTTACTTGCGATTTACAAGAATAATTGCGGGTAACACTGCGGAGCTCAGCTAGTTTTCTAATAAGATTTTGGAAGAAAAAGCATAGTTACAACTTTAGCTTAATTAGTTTCTATAAATTTTAACAGTAAACTATTTTGCTACAAGTAACTTTCAAATATATAACCAAGTCGGTAAAGTTTCAAAGAACTAGTAAATACCGTCACTCAATTTAATTGTTAGCTAAGTTTCAAACTCATGATTTAGTATATTGGTAAACCGTAATATACCTACTTTTGAAGAAAGGAAATGAAATATCAACAGGCAAGCAATTTTGAAATATCATATTTCTTTCATAGAAGTGTATCTCGTGTATTTAATTAAAGGAATGCAAATATTCACAAGGTTCCATAGTAAAAAATCGCTTCACTTCGCTTATGATGAGAGTCTCGTCCACGTGTATGTATGGTTATCGCAGTAAAAAGTATGCCTATGTCCTCGTTCAGGATCTTGACTATCTGTGTACCAAATTTCATTTGAAATGGTTCAGTAGTTTTGGCGTAAAAGCGCAACAGACACAGTTACTTTAACATTTATAATATTAGTAATAATTAGGATAAATCGAAATAATTTAGCTTGCTTTATTTCTTAATTTTCCAACCTAGAGCTTTAACTTTCATCCTTAAATAGTAGCGATCGAAAAATATATAATACATTACAAAAAATGACGAAGTTCTGAGAAAGCAAACACTCTTTACTTTTAAAGTCGGTTAAAAGTAAATTAGAACAACAATTCACCTAAATTTGCATAATGGTGTAAGTTGCCGAGGAACATTTAACGGCTGACTGTTTGTAATAACTGTCATAAATGTTCTCATAACCGAACTAATGGCTTAACACATTTGCCGAAACTTGGTGTATCTATGGCCAATATTGGTCCAATGTTTACCGTGTTAACGTTCAAGTATTATTTAATTTGACAGCCTCGGTGGGGTAATGGTAGGTAGCTTAAGCGTATGATATGCAGGTCTCGGGTGCGATTCCCGGCCAATGTCACTCAGTCACGTGATCTAAGAGAAAAATAATAGAAACCGAAAAGCGTTTGCATCTAAACTAGGGGGGCAGGTCAGAACAAATGTTTGTGTGATCAGCAAATATTTGTTTCGGAGTTTGGGTGTTTTCTATTTATACTGATATTTATATGTATGTATTTACAAAAAAGGGTATTATGGCGGTGGTATTATGCCTGTAAGAGATTGCGTTTGAGCGATAAGGCCGCTACTTGTACCCCCTAGCTTTAATATATTGTTGTAATTGATCTGGTGTACATCCGTGTTATTGTCCGTGTGTGTGTGTGTATGTCCGTGTGGTGACGGATTAAGAATACAGAGTGTCATCATACCTATTCATCCCGCGGGTGTCGTATAAAGCGACTAAGGGATAAACTACGCAAGACAACATCAAGGCAAAGAGAAGGAAAACTTGAAACCAACCCTATACCAATTCGTCTGGCCAGCGTGGTATAGTAGGCCAAAACCTCGTTTCTAAGGAGAGGCCTATGTCCAGCAGTGGACTGTTGAAGGCTGTTGCTGATGATGATTGATTGATGATCTGGTACAAAAAGTGATATCAGTCGTCTAGTACCCATAATACAAGCTCTGCTTAGTTTGGGACTAGATGGCGATGTGTGTCATATGTCCGAAATATTTATTTATATCGGTTTGTGGAAATGTGCAGTTGTTATTCTGTACTTATTCAGGTCTTCTTGCCAATTATTTCAATTTTACATGAACTTACTAAACGATATAAAAACGAATTCATACCATAACCGATGGGCACAATAGTTTGACTTGTTTAAAAAAAAAAGAGATTTCACCATTGTGAAATAGAAAGTCAAATATTTTTTGATGAATTAAAAAAATATGTAATGGCCGATATTCAAATTTCCGGTAAAGTTATAATATAATGTAAGCCTCATTAAGGGTGAAGCTACATTGAACATAATATATTATATTATAAGGTATATTAAATTACAATGTATAAATAGAAAGGGCTATGCTCGGCGTTTCTCTGAAGGATCGTATCAGGAATGAGGTGATACGTCAGAGAACTAAGGTCATCGACATAGCCCACCGGATTAGCAAGCTGAAGTGGCAGTGGGCTGGCGATATTAGCCGCAGAACTGATGACTGTTAAAGTAGAAGAGTTCTGGAGTGGAGACCGCGTCTCGGTAAACGTAGTGTAGGACGCCCACAGGCGAGGTGGAGCTGGATGCGGGAAGTCCAAAATCGATCAGAGTGGTGTGCAATGCAAGAAATGTCAAGCAGTGGACTGCGATAGGCTGATGATGATGATTATGATTATATTACATAAAATAATCCCTACTTCCCTTCTAACATCATAAATGCGAAAGTAACTCTGTCTGTATGTTACGTTTTCACGCCTAAACCACTAAACCGATTTTGATAAATTTTGATTTAGAGATATATGAAACCTTGGGAAAGGACATAGGCTACTTTTTACCGCGATAATTGACATACATGTGGGCGGAATCGAAGGCAAAGGTTAGTAAACTATAATTAAAGATCACGATACATTCAGTATATTTAAACGAAAGATAATGCAGTGTTAAATCTCGTTGTTCTTCTTTCAAGTTCATTTTGTTTTTATTTGTACTTCTGTTTGATTGTGTTTTGTCTAATTATTATTATGTTTTATATTTATTTATTTTTTTATTACAATATGAAAAATAATAACTTAAGTAAATGCATATACTTAAGTTATTATTTTTAGCCCCTAGTACTAACCTTTTGTTATTGTTCCTTTAAAAATAAATAAAATAAAAACTGGGCTTAAAAATACTAACATCTATCGATAAAGTGTTTTCCAGAAGTAAATCCTTATGACCTCAAAAAGTAAGATTACATTCCTATTAACTACATAACTGCTAATATAATTGTCTATATATTACGCTTGCATAGTAAACTAAATAAAATAAATATTTCGGACATCTTGCACACAACATCATCTAGTCCCAAACTAAGCAGGGCTTGTATTATGGGTACTAGACAACTGATATAAATATATAAAAATACTTTATACATAAAAAACACCCAGATTCCGAAACAAATATTTGCGGATCACACAAACATTTAGACCGACCCAGGAATAGAATAACTTGTACCGTAAAAAACAACAAATACACGGGCGAAACCACAGTCAAAAGCTAGTTAAGATATAAATATAACATCTTGTCCACAACAACAAAATGAGTAAGATAGATGAGAATGCCATTATTCAGGTGATTAAAACTTCGGTATGAAAACCATTGTCGTAAATGAATCTAATAATAAAATTCATCCAAATGATACTTCAAAGTATAGCATAACAATGATGGTACAAGGATTTTCTAAATATAATAGATGTATCGTAAAACTGGGCGTGTTATTGAGATGGAACATGCTCATCAAGTGGTCTTGGCGAATTACTAAGCAATATATCACAGGCTGGATTAGATTTAGAGTCAGGTGGGGACGCCAATGCCAGAAATGGCTGCATTAGAATTTACCTTGGAGGAAATATACCGAAGGAGAATGTAACCAAATGAAATTTTCGGCCCAGCAACACTGATGAAAATTGAACGTGATTCCATTTTCGAATGCCTGTCAGCGGAGACGTAATTGAAAGATTCTACATTTGAAAATATTGCCATAATATCCAATAATATCGTTAAGTCTTTATACCTGGAGTGTTACAGTTCTATCTAAAAGGAATGAGTTTGTTTATAACAACTGTTGAAAACGTTATGTTTCAAATCTTCATTTCTTGTTTACTTTATAGATATAACTCAGTATTTTTAAAACCATTCTCAGGTGATGATCTACATAAACTAATTGAAGCACTTATGCCTATGAGGAACAGATAGAAACGCAATGGAAGAAACAATGTAGGTATGTGAATACATATTTAAATTCTAATAGCATCATTACAGTTTGAAAATTATAGAATTCTAAATTTAAATATGGTGACTTCACTGATCATAATGATTCGTGTGTTGCTACACTATTAGCAAATATACTGTGACCAATTAATTATTCGATATGACTTTGGCATTCGAAAGTTATTTTAGTTTCGAATTGATAAACATTGGCCGTAAATATTATTTTAACTATTCTTAGCTGTGACGAAATTAAACATTATTGTAAACGATTAACATTGAATTTGTCGTCTTTATCATTTAAAGTTTCTTGATAATAATGTTTAAAATGTTTACCAAGTACATTTTATTATAGAGAATTATTTTTTATTGAATTAATAATGTACATTTGGTACTTTGATTCGAACTTTCGAGAAAAATCTAACCTTATGAGACCTTAGAAAAATTCCTAACGGCATCCAAAAAATTGTTTACTCTATGTAGGTAGGTTTGTATAGTCTCTTATTTTGATCTTAGTCCAAAATCATTAATCTTCCCGTTCGCTAAATCTTCTTTATTTGCTCACAACAAACTGTAATCCCCTAAGGTCATAAATTTTCCTGGCCACGGCAAAAAACGTACCGGAGTTGCGAAATTGCATTTCACGAGAAAGTTAGCTACAGAATCCCTGCTTATTAAATATTTAGCTACTTATCCCTACCTTTCTTTATTAAATCATTTTATAAACAAAGCAAAATTTCTTTGACGGGATGAGAATTATCCTACTGACGTTTGTACATTCGTTCTTGAAATATTTCCTGGTAACCTTTGACATTTCATCTTGGCAGCTGGAGTTCAGTTTATGACTAGCCACCTATTACAATTATTCGATAAACAGCTAATACGTAATTTGCGTACAGAATGTTCAAAGAAAATGGGTGACGTGTTAGGATTTAGTCGATAGTTCTAGACACATTGATAGCAATCGTATTATTTCTGAAATACAATATGGTATTTAAATTCAATTCGATAAAACATAAAAATGTCACAATACTACGGAAAAATAAGAAGGAAAATAGGTTTTGAGTTATCTACAATAGTAAGTTTTTTTTTATATAAAATTTAGTTGAATTGTTCAGTAGAAAAATAACAAATGGAAATGAAACGTTGTCAGCTAATACGCACAAACAATAAGATTGGTCCAATTTATTATCGCTAACAAATTTACGTTTTCATTTGCCTCTGATTCATTTTAAACAAACAAACAGTGTTAAAGATATCATCAAAATGATCGTATATCAACAGACACAAATTCAATAATGTTTACATTCAAAACTGAAAAGCACCGTATTCCGAATTATTTAACAACCATTTAAGGGAATATTACACCGAAAATATGTAAGTACATAAACGCATTACGCACTTGTCCGATGTAGCGAAATAATCGGTCTATTCGGTGAAAATATACGCAATATTTAGTACGCGACCGCCATGCCGATCTGCACCGTAAAACGCGTATAAACACTATTTTTGTATCGTATTTTGTAAACTATAATCGATTACAATCATCACACAAATAATTACACCGATTTTTAGGGTCACCTTTAAAATTGTTAAAAACACCTAGATTTTTTAAACACTGTATTTCTTTATTTAATTTAATTTTAAACGTTGAGCGAAAATAAAAGCGCGGGGTAATGTCGGGAGAGCGTAGCGACGCCCACCTTCAACAGTGGCGCCGCGCGCGGCACTGGCTGGAAATCAACTGGCTTCGGGCAACAGGAACGTTCCATTTCACAAGCAAAATAACATTTTCAGTTTATAGCGTCTTTATCTCTATACAAATAGAGTTGGAATTTGTATATTTCTGGAATTATTAAAAATAATATATGTAGGTATAGATCTGTAGGCATCAGGATGTCCCTTTTGTTCCAAGCGTTCTTGTTCCGCTCGTTCGAGTGTATTCCGTTTCGTTTGGGCGGTATATAATCGTTACATTAATTTCTATCGTTATATTCGGTATTGTCTGAACATGTTTGTTCAATGATTGTAATTGTGTTATTCATAGTACATCGGTTTCTTTATATTATGAATAGGTGTGTGGAGACGTGTCGGTGTTTGTAAATAAAGATATGTTTACGTATTTGTCTGTATCTTTATATGAATACTTTTCATAAATATCCTTTAATGTGACTGATTAAGAATACAAAGTGTCACCACACCTATTAATTCCATGGGTGTCGTAAGAGGCGACTAAAGGAACAAAATAAGCAGCTAACATCACGGCGTAGAGAAGGAAAATTTGAACCAAAACCCTTTACCAACCCGTCTGGCCAGCGTTGTATAGTAGGCCAAAACCTCCTTTCTAAGGAGAGGCCTATGTACAGCAGTGGACTGTTAAAGGCTGTTGATGATGATGATGATGAAATAGGATACTATAACCACGTTTTATTGTTATACATGTGAAATTTTGCAAGTTTCTGTCATGGAAGATATTTCGTTTCTTAATTTTGCTCCATCCACCTGATCTCTGAAAAAGGGTTGTCTGACTTTCTCAAGACTTGCACTGTCTGATAATGTTTTATGGGCAACAAATTCAAATTCAAATCGTTTATTGCACGCTATAATGTATATAAGGTGTTAACAACATATTAGAGGAAACAATTATGGACCCTGTTGGGCACGGCAACTGGAAGAGAAGACGAAACATCCACTATCAAAGAAGCACATTATGAGATACGCCAGAACTACATTATTTATTGTTCACGTTTATAGTGTAAGTACTAAGCTACTATTAGAAAAGTATTAGGCGAAATGTATGTACACTTGGAGAACTTTTATCCGTGTGGTGACGGATTAAGAATACAGAGTGTCACCACCCCTATTCATCCCGTGGGTGTCGTAAAAGGCGACTAAGGGATAAACTACGCAAGACAACATCAATGCAAAGAGAGGGAAAACTTGAAACCAACCCTATACCAACCCGTCTGGCCAGCGTGGTATAGTAGGCCAATTTCTAAGGAGAGGCCTATTTTTTTTATTTGTAAGTATAGTATAAATATACTGTAAAAACTAAGTAGTTGATATTGTGTTCAAACTCCTTCGTTTTCTTGGTAATGCTGAATTATAAGTAAACTATTGATTTTCCCTTCCAACAAGCATCGCGGGAACGCAAGCATATGACATGAGCTATCCACTTCAAGTTTTATTTGAAGTGTTTCCATGAAAGTGATTGAATTTATTGTTCCAGGAATCGTTTAGTTATTTCAGTTTTAAATTGAAAAACAAAGAGCTTTGATTGGATATTACCCGAATAGGTCTTTAAAAACAATTCTTGTTAATTATTAATGTGCAATGTGTAATATCTAATGTACGAAGAATCATGCCGGCGTGCGAAATATTTTGTGTTTAATAATAATAATAAATATCTCGGACATCTTACACACAACGCCATCTAGTCCCAAACTAAGCAGAGCTTGTATTATAGGTACTAGATAACTAATATAAATTTATAAACTTACTTTTTTTGTAAATACATGTAAATATTATACACAGAAAACACCTAAAGTCCTAAACAAACATTGGCGGAACACACATTCACTTGGTCTGGCCCGGGAATCGAACACGAGACCTCAAGCACACCAGTCGCATACACTCCCACTGTGCCACCGAAGCTGTTAATTAACGAATAGAGATGAACCATTTTAATTAGAAAAAAATATCCATTTAAACACATATGCTAGTCGAATCTATCGGAAAAGTATAATAAGAATAACTCAGAGGCTGGAGGCTTTGGAAGTTCCCATTCATCCTTACTACTTCCTTCTTACTTCTACTTCCTTACTAATATCCCTACTAATATTATAAATGCGAAAGTAACTCTGTCTGTCTGTCTGTTACGCTTTCACGCCTAAACCACAGAACCGATTTTGATGAAATTTGGTATGAAGATAGAACTGAACTTGGGAAAGGACATAGGATACTTTTTATCGCGAAAATAAAGGTAGAAGGGTTTGTAATAGGCGACGAAAGTTTGTGTCGAAGTTCCTTATTATCAAACATAAAATCATGTAAGATTGTTTAATCTACCCTTACTGTGCCGCGCGATATAAACGAAATCCACGCGGGCGAAGCCGCGGGCGGAAAGCTAGTTAATATATACATGTGAAAGTTACTCTTTCTGTCTGTTCGGCTTTCACCACAAAACTATTAAATCGATTTAAATGAAAAGTGGTACACTGATAGTTTGGAGCCTGAGAAATAACATAGGCTACTATTGTACCGCGATAATCTACATACATGCGGGCAGAGCCGCGGGCGAAAGTTAATTTTATGCATTATGTAAATAAATTGTATTATAAAGCTCCATGCCAAAGAACGATAAGATTACATCATATAAAACAGAGAAATAATAATGATAAATAATAAATATGTTTGACATCTAATAGACAACATCATCTAGTCCCAAACTAAGCAGAGCTTGTGCTATGGGTACCAGACTACTGATATAAATACATAAACAACATCCCACAAGATTTGACAAGATACATCAATACACAACAACAAGAACAGAACAAAATGGTTTGGATGGGAGACAGGAGCCTGTACTATGTAAACTCGTGTTACAGAACAGAGACGGATCGCACACCATAATAGGAAAGATACAATATTAAGTACTAACAAACAAAAACATTGGTACAATGGGTGGTCTAATCGCAGTCTGCGATCTCTTCCAGGCAAGCTTATAGACTTGATTTGACATACTCTCGACTTTGCCACGCGAAAATATGTCAAGGCTTCTCTTCACAACTAAGTTATTATGCAAGTCAACCACACACCTATTGCATTATGCATTTTGCGGCCTATTAAACGCGGTTTTCATTAGCAAGGTGGAATTTTCCGGATTAGTTATATTTCCTCTTGCTTTTCTAAGTAGGTAGTAGTAGCACTTTGGTAGGCTTAAATAAAAAAAAACGAAAAGTATTATTAGAAACTAAAATTTCTTTTATCAATTATGAAATTGGAGTAGGATGATAGAAGAACGAAAGGAATTTTTAGAGTGAATAAGTGTGGGAGTGTCGGAAGAGGTCGTCTGCGGCGAACAGTTACTGACCAAATTTCTGAAAATCTAAGAAACCGACGCACATACAAGCAACGATTGATGAATTTGGATGAAGCAAATTAGGTATTTCATTAAGATGAGATCAATTGTTTCTGCTTCCTCTGCAACAATTCGCGTGACTTTGTGTATGTATGCAATTAAAAAAATACTAACTCAATAAGGTGATGGAAGATTGTGGAAGCCCATAAAACTCTTTAATTCATACTAATAAATATTCTAAATTACAAAATAAATCTTGAAAGCGTAGCAAACACGGTTTCAAGATTTAACAGCTGCAAGGATTTCAATGAAGCATGGAGAAATTTCAATCCTTGAGGTACGACTACTACTCTTTACCGCGATCGCGATCATTTGCGAACCGTTTTGGAAAAATTTCTTCTTATTTTAGGATTATAATTAGGGTTCCGTAGCCAAATGGCAAAAAAACGGAACCCTTATAGATTCGTCAAGTCTGTCTGTCTGTCTGTCTGTCTGTCTGTCTGTCTGTCTGTCCGTCCGTATGTCACAGCCAATTATTTCCGAAACTATAAGAGCTATACTGTTGAAATTTGGTCAGTCGATGTATTCTGTGAACCGCATTAAGATTTTTACATAAAAACAGAAAAAAAACAATACATTTTGGGGGTCTCCATACTTGGAACTGAAACTCAAAAATTTTTTTTTATCAAACCTAAACGTGTGGGGTATCTATGGATAGGTGTTCAAAAATGATATTGAGGTTTCTAATATCATTTTTTTCTAAACTGAATAGTTTGCGCGAGAGACACTTCCAAAGTGGAAAAATGTGTGTCCCCCCCCCTCTAACTTCTAAAATAAGAGAGTGATAAAACTAAAAAAAATATATGTTGTACATTAACATGCAAACTACCAACGAAAATTGGTTTGAACGAGATCTAGAGAGTAGTTTTTTTTTTAATCCCTACTTAATATTATAAATGCGAAAGTACCTCTGTCTGTCTGTCTGTTACGCTTTCACGCCTAAACCACTGTACCGATTTTGATGAAATTCGGTATGATGATAGAACTGAACTTGGGAAAGGACATAGACTACTTTTTACTGCAATAATCGAGATACAAAGACCAAACCTAGGTGATTATATAAATACATAAATCGAAGATGTCAAAATGTATCACTGTTTACCTCCTGTCAAAACTTCACAGGTTGCTAGGAATAACACTTGCATGGCAACCATAATGATAGTTTGTAAATGACATATAGACCAGTAGACCAGAGTAGATAATTTTTGAAAACAAATAAAATTATAGTAGGATGAAACCTATTGGAAAAGGAGGAGAATATTATAAAAATGAAAGGAAAAATAATTTACGGGCGATCTGAGGTCGGGAAGGGGTAGGGGGGGGGGGAGGTTTTCGGGTCCTTTAACCGGGGCGTGAAAAAGCATCTCACTAAGCCGCCATAGTGTGGGCCGCCATACATTATTGTCCGCATTCGCAGCAAGTGTGGTAGCCCCGACTCTTGGATTCTGCTCATGCTTTCCATCAGGCAGGGTAGAGTCAGATTGGATGGCTAAATATATACAACAAAGGGTAAAAAACGGTTTATCTCGATTTCCGGCAAAACTACAAGGAAAAAAGTTAAATGGCAAAGTTGTAGGTAATTAAAAGATCTACAACTTTTTAGGGTTCCGAAGTTTATGACTTCGGACCCTTATAGATATGTCATGTCCGTCTGTCCTTCCGTCCGTCCGTCCGTCCGTCCTCGACTTATCGTCCAAACAGTAAGTGCTAGAAAGATGAAACTTTGCATGAATATGTATTGTAATTACGTCGACAAAGTGCTACAATAAAATTATGAAATATATTTTTATTTAGGGTACCTCCCCTACACGTAAAGTGGGGATTTTTTTTTTCTCACGGCTACCCCATCATGTAAGGTATCATTATATAGGTCTTTTAAAAACATTAAGGGGTTGTTAAGACGATTTTTTGATTTAGGTATCCGTTTGAGAGAAATTCCACTTTAAAGGCCACTTTTTTGTAAAAACAGGCCGTCCCGCCCGCCGAAAAATTTGTGATAGTGGTCCATATAATGAACTTTAAATGAAAACTATAACGAATTAGATGACTTTGTCAGTTCAGGAGTTATAGAGGCTTAACTTTTACAATGCGCTTACTTGGAAAAGTCATACAAAATCAACGCATTAATACGTAAACATAACAATTATCCATTGGATACGATTTCTAATCTACGTACCATTATGGGTGACTGAGGAACCCTTTCCTATGCGTGGCCTGACACGCACTTGGCAGATTTTTTTTTGTGTTGTTTTGTGTGTGTTTGGGGTTATCTTGTGTAATGTGGTGTTTAGCTTTGCTTTACTTGAAAAGAAATAGATTTATTATACCCACTACCACCACCTAATTGACTTCTGATTAAGTTCTTTGTGGGTTCCCAGACAGTTTCTTTCTGGGACTCCTAGAGTGTTAAAATTCGGTGTATTTGTAGGTCACAGAAGAGAAGAGAAGTTTTTTGTTTGAGTTAAATTGTAATTTAGACAAAAACCTAACCATTAAGGTGGAAAATAAAAAAAAAACAGTTTATGACAATGCATTATGATATATGTGCATAGACTAAGGAAATTATTTTTAAATCTAATTATTAACAATTAACCTGTTTTACGAAGACCTTTTACTGTGACTATCAAGTTATTTGAACCAAGTCATTATAAACTTAGGAGTGCTTATTAATATTGACCTAATTGCTTATATGAAGTGAGTTCAACATCATATCGTGTTGAGAGAAGTTTCAATGTGCAACCTGTTGCTTGCATGTCATCGGCCTTAACCTCAATTGAACCTTTTATAGATATTTAAATGAACATAAGATAAGATAATATTTATTTGCATAAACATGTGTGTACATACAATTCAAGGCATGTAGGATGTAACAAAGGTATTTGAAAAGGTTCTTACATTTTTGGCACATAAATTGGCGTGCAAATATTGCTAAAAAATAATATTAAAAAATTAAGAGTATAAACTATGCATACATGACAAAAAATAGAATACAATAATAAAAAGAAGCGAAAAAAATTGTTAAAGCTAGAAACTAAATCATGATGACACGGAGAATCTTTTGAAAAGTGCTACATATGTATTTTGGCACTGTTTTAAACCAATGTAAATGAAGGGATATTTTTTTTTAATATTTCGGACATCTTATACAAAACATCGTCTAGTCCCAAACTAAGCAGTTTGTATTATGGGTACTAAGCAACTGATAGAAATACATAAATATTCTTTTTCTATATACTTAGAAACACCCAGACTCCAAAACAAATATTTGTGGATCACACAAATATTTGGTCCGACCCGGGAATCGAACCCGAGACTTCTTGATCAACAGCAGCATATATATACTAACCACTAGACCAACTTAGATTTCATGTGAAGAACATTTTTGTTGATTTATAAAAATGTTTGTACACCATTGTGTGACATTAACATGTTGTAAAACATTTGAAGCGGTGAGCTACCGATTCCCAAGCTGCGAGTTTTTCTCAGTTTGGGCTCAATGTAGTTTGGGGTCGGTACGTCACTTTATTGAATGTCGAATACAGGCTTTTACTAACCATTATGTAATTTTTTGTGATTTTTAACTGTTTTAACTGTTTTAAATGTTAGTATCGTATGTACTTTGATAAGCATTTAAATCATTTGATATTATATTTTATACAGATATTCCAATTGTATTGTATAGACTAGCTGAGGCCTGCGGTGTTACCCGCGATTATTGTGACGGGTTGTCCCGTGAGAATACAGAGTGTCACCACTCCTATTCATCCCGCGGGTGTCGTAAAAGGCGACTAAGGGATAAACTACGCAAGACAACATCAATGCAAAGAGAAGGAAAACTTGAAACGAACCCTATACCAACCCGTCTGGCCAGCGTGGTATAGTAGGCCAAAACCTCCATTCTAAGGAGAGGACCTCCTTTCTATGTCCAACAGTGGACTGTTGAAGGCTGTTGATGAGGATGAGGAACTTTTTACCTTCACTGGAACAGTGAAATGTTTAATATTAAGGTAAGACTCCTTTAATGAACCTATCATAAAAGACAACTTACCAAAAGCCTTTAATAAAATAATATAAAATACACCTATAAATAAATTTTATTGGAATGTTACAGAGTATGAATCGGTGCATATTAGCAACGTTCCCAGAGATATAAACAGATCTAGCTGTCAGCTTAGAAATTATAAGCGGCTGGTGTTTATGTTGAGACTCCAACACGTCTCAGAGTGAACGCCAAGCCGTCTCTTCTAATGGCCAGATAAAACACTAACCGGGGCTTGATGTTTTGTTCTGGTCGCTTGATTTTAAAATGTTAGTTGTGTGTCAAACCATGCAGGTTCTTATTATATATGGAGAAACGGATATCGTGTTCCTCCGACCAGGGGAGGTGATCATGCTTGTGTATATGTTGTGTGTATGCAAATCGGCGCGAGAATTTCTATATCGCGTTTCTTTTAAATATTCGTTATTTCTATAGTTACTCCGTGGTTCAGTGTTATTTCGACAGATGGCGCCACCCACTATTACTGAAGGTAAACAAATGATTATCATCAATTAATATACTAGCTTTCCCCGCGTCTATGTCGGTTATCACGATAAAAAGTAGCTTTCTCAGGCTTTAGACTATCTGGGTACAAAATTTCAATGAAATCTGTGCAGTGGTTTTTGAGTTTATCGCAAACATACAGACTGACAGACGCGGCAGAGGACTTATTTTATAATATTTAGTGATGTATGGAGGCATTAATGGGATGATTAAACTACCAACAGCATGAAAATATACCGACAAATAACTACAGTATTTTTAAAAGCATTCAAGCATTGATTAGCTTCTAGGTAAAATTAGCAACAAAGTTGTTTAACAATATAGAAACTTTAATATCTAGACAAAAGAATAGTTGGGAAAAACTCATAAATTCTAGCCAACTTACACACTAGCTACTTTTAACATCGGCGATCGGCAACTAGTCGCTTTTTAGAAGCTAAATACGGCGATCGAAAGCTCTACACCGCACACTTAAAAACGCCAAACGCGGAGATTGAGTCGCTTTTTAGAAGCGCGACACAGCAGCTGAACGCTACTCTCCGCACACATTCGGATGCCGGTAGCATCGATTTGGCATCTGAGCAGTCGCTAAAACGCGCGTTTACGATACCGCGATCGAACGCAGTCGCAAAATCGCCGATGCTAAAAGTAGCTAGTGTGCTGTGGCCCTTAGAGAACATAAACGTACTCAAGTACTAGGTTTGAACAATGACAAAACAATGGAAAATTACAAAACGAAGATACATACTTCTAATGTTAATAGCCAATACTTTGGAACAAGACAAAATCTACCTGTTTATTAATAATTGACTAGACAAATATATAATTACTAGTTGACCCAGCGAACTTCGTACCGCCCAACTTTAAAATTCCAGAACTTGATCGCAGCGCCACCTACCGGGTCCAATTGCTAATCTAAACCATTCCCAGATCCCCTTGAAGACACACAAAAAATTTCATCAAAATCGGTCCAGTCGTTTGAGAGAAGTTCAGTGACATACACACTCACACAAGAATTATATATATTAAGATTGGTAATAGTGTGATAAGTGTATAGAGACTTAAATTGGTGTAAAATGTGTAAATAGTCGACAGATTTTATTAAAGACAACCGCTTAGGACATAAACGAAACAGGCACAAAGAACACTCAGACTCAGAACAACAATTTGTGATTCACACAAAGTGTTGTCACACACGGGATTTAAACCTACTACACTTAGCGCAGTAGGAAGAGAAGTGGCGACCCCTTATACCACTAGTCCAATCGTGCAGTCAATTAAATAAAGTATAGGCGCGTTGAAGGTTATGATATTATTTTAAGCTAATCCACAAATTTTTAGCTTAACTAACAAAATTCTAGTATACGAAAGTTCCTATAAACCATCTTAGTTATCGATACAAGTTAATCTCTCAAACAACTTTTAGTCCCTTAACTGTATACGATCGTGTATCGACATTTGAATAGCATAATTAAAATTGTTCAAGGACCTTCAATTAGCTTAATGTCCTTTAAGTTATTCAATCCTGTAGATTATACGTAGATCCTTAAGCGAGTTAATAATTATGATTAAAACAACAAATCACTTGACGAATGTAACCACATCAAGTCTGAACTATGCCTTTGATTAATAAATAAATATTTCGAACATTTTACACACCACGCCATTTAGTCCCAAACTAAGCAAAGCTTGTATTATAGGTACACTAGGCAACTAATATATATACATCAACATACTTTTTTTTGTACATACATACATATTGTAGGTACATAGAAAACACCCAAACTCCGAAACAAATATTTGTGGAACACACCAACATTTGGCCTGGCTCTAGCACAGCAGTGCGCCACCGAGGCATTCATATTTCAGCCATGAAACGTAATAAGATTTAAAAACAAATTGATAGTTTGATACATTAGACTTGTTAGAAAATTATTTTCACTGCAGGTGCTGGAATCTATAATCTATGTATTTACTCATAGATTGTAGATTAAACTCAAACTTTATCTCTTTATGATTTAATATCATAAAGAGATAAAGTTTGTAATGTAGCCGGGGTAAACAACTAAACCGATTTTTTTGAATTGTTTATAAGGTTTTTTTTCGTTTATCGGTGAATTTTGATCCTTGACGTGTGCAGCAAGCAATGTACAAAGCAATGAACATTCATTGTTTTGTACATTGCTTACTCAGATATTGTAAAATTGCCTAGGTATTATATAGAATGCTGGAAACTACATACGAGCATATTTCCGTTTTTACTAATACTTGTGTACATTCACACTCTCATAAGACTGGAGTGTTTTCATCACTTGCTATCTCGCCATTTTATGCATTTTTTTTTCTATTTCTGTATTTCTTTTTGCAATAGCTGTCGTTTGTACGAATATATTGCCATTTCAAGGATCATCATCTTCCTAGCCTTTATTCCCAAGTTTATTTGGGGTCGGCTACTAGTTCAACCGGTTTTACCTGAATTTCAGTTTTTCAATGGACGACTGGCATCGGACCTCTGCAACCCTACACTGAGAACTGAAATTCTAAGATTGAACTAGTTGTCAGTATATTTGAGGGCACTGACTTCCCAATAACGATTGCCATAGATGTTCATCATAACCGGGACCGACGGCTATACGTGCTCTCCGAGGCACGGGCCGTGAATAACCGCCAAACTTCGTAATGCCGGGTTGCTATTACGAATTTCCTAAGAAAAACCCAAAAGCACTTTTTGGCCCGACCCGGGATTTGAACCCGGGACCTCTTGATTAGCAGGGTGTCATCTGAAAACTGTGTTGTACAAACACTGTAAAGCATTTGCTGAAATGGTAACCCAATCAGGCTCAGTATTGAAAATGTTAATATTGTCTCTGTTTCATGAATTGTGGGACAAGAATAAATATTTTTTTCATTTCATTTCATATCATACATATAGCACCTATTTATGTAAAGACTGCACCAAAATAGAGCACATAATCAAACATTAACGCTCAATAAACACGCTATACAATAATTCATAGCATCCACAAAGAGCCATCCTTTATCCTTTACAAAGACATTTAAGGTGAAAAGTTTTGACAGTTACAAATCATCGCAGTAATTAATAACAGCACGAAAATAAACTACGGTCACTTCATCATTAGTTTTGCGGATGTTGAGACCGAGCGGTGGTGAAGAGGTTATGTAAGATGCACCGAATAAAAAAAGTTTGAAAGACATGAATTTCAACTGTTCGTTGCTAGGATGATATGTTTATATTAGTTTCTAGCTAACCCACGCGGTCTGCGTTTTCTTTTGCCCATACAGTGGATGTTATACCGCGGCAACAAATTTGTCAATTGTTTCA
Source organism: Phragmatobia fuliginosa (assembly GCA_932526445.1). Lineage (NCBI taxonomy): Eukaryota > Metazoa > Arthropoda > Insecta > Lepidoptera > Erebidae > Phragmatobia > Phragmatobia fuliginosa. The sequence goes on along the minus strand of OW052078.1, from coordinate 12,881,816 downwards.
TACATTATTTTCACGAATCTTATACATTTACGTATCGCCCGCAATGGAAACCCTAAAAAAAAATTTTTTTCCCCCTTTTTTGCAGCATCTTTCCTTAGTGGTAGCCTGATCATATCATCACGATACGATCAATAGCTTTATATAGGCTTCCTAGATAAATCGAAGCAGTAGTTCCTGAGAACTTTCAAACAATTAAACAAACTTTTCAGCTTCATAAAATTAGTATACATATTAATATGTAAATAAAACCCTGTTCAATTTCATAAATCTTTAAACGAAAGTGTAAAGTATATAATTTTAAATTGGTTTTGGTGGATAAACCACACCAACCTAGCTCCTGTGTCCCCAATGAACCGGAGACAGGGAGAAACCCCGTCACCGAAAACAACAATATCATCATTACCACTAAATTTGATACCCGATTTGATTTGACCTGACCTGCAAACCCGACGACTGTTCGCCACGCCACTTTCTACCGTGCCAGGTGTTGTGGGTTCAAATCCCATATGGGACAACTCTTAGGAAGATTCACAAATTGTTATTCTTAGTCTGGATATTCTTTGTGTCCGTTTCATGTATGTTTGAAAGGACCCCGCGACCTTGGGGCTCGTCTTTTAATAAAATACCCCAATGAACATTGAACGCAATGTAGTAGGAAGTATTACGCATCATATTTTCCTTTCATTTGTAATACACGTGTTGTTTATCAACAACAAAACGAGGATCATAAAAATATGTTTTTCATTATAAATATGCAAGTGAAAATTGTTTATTGGTATTATTTATTTGACACGGAAGGACACGGAATATTATTTGCGAGGCTTTTAAAATGGTGTACAATATTTTAATAATCTTTTTGATACTTAGGCGGCTGTACAAACAACATTTAGAAAAAAGTGCAGTAATGGTACAATCTTGACACTTTTATGTGACTATAAAAAATGTTTATTTCATTTTATTGTGAAGTTTCATGTGTGCTGATAGGTTGTTATGTTTTAGTTTGGATTAGTTTCGTAGGTAACTAATAATTCTAGAAGTAACTATTCAGTGGTAGTGTATGCGACTATATGTGTAGTGAATGTGTATGCTTGAGGTCTCGGGTCAGATGCCCGGGTCGGAACAAATGTTTGTATGATCGCCAAATAATTGTTTCGGAGTTTGGGTGTTTACTATGTATAATAATAATAATAAATATTTCGGACACCTTACACACAACGTCATCTAGTCCCAAACTAAACAGAGCTTGTAGTATGGGTACTAAATAACTGATATAAATACATAGACATACTTTTTTTTTTGTAAATACATACATATTAGACATAGAAAAACACCCAGACTCCGAAACAAATATTTGTGGATCACACAAATATTTGGTCTGACCCGAGAATCGAACCTGAGACCTCTTGATCAGCAGCCGCATACGCTAACCACTAGATCAACAAGGCAGACCAACAACACAGTACAAGCTCTGCTTAGTTTGGGACTAAATTGTGTGTAGATGTGCGAAATATGTTATTAATTTATGTCTATTATAGTCTTTGTTCTTTCTATATACATCTCTGAGCAATTAATTTTGTTTAAAACCAGGTACGCATTCAACAAAGAATCACTCCCAAAATAATCATCAAAAACACATAATATTGTTTGCAATGGGACTGCTAGGCTCGCATCTCCCCTCAATAGAGAGATAGGGCCATACGTCCCCACACTGGACGAGTGCGGATTGGGGACTGGCAAGACACGTTGTGGCTACGTAATCTCGCCGTTGGTTGTTTTTAAGCCTCCCAAAGGCCTCCAACAAAGCTTCACAACTGTTATCTTTATGATAACAACTGGGACCGACTGCTTAACGTGACCTCCGAATCAAGGAAACGCTCATAACGTACGGCGAATGAACTACGGCCTACATAATCCCCCGATTGATAAACAATCTACCGCCGGAAAATTAACCAGAGTAACATTTAAATAAAATTAAAGGAAATTTTCTCGAACATCTGTTCTTAACATTTGTAGATGGTATTAGTCAGATTGGAAGGCATATATTAAGATCTCATTTATATGTAATACGCCAAAAGATTACCTGTCGGACGTCTATGTCATATTATGTAAACATCATCTTCCTAGCCTTTATTCTCAAGTTTATTTTGGGGTCGGCTACAAGTTCAACCGGTTTTACCTGAATTTTAGTTTTTCCACGGAGCGACTGGCATCGGACCTCCGCAACCCTAAGGGAGAAGATGTTCATGACAACCGGGACCGATGGCTTTACGTGCTCTCCGAGGCACGGGTGTGAATCACCGCCAAACTTCCAAACTCCGGTTTGCTATTAGGACTTGCCTTAGAAAAACCCAATAACACTTTTTGTCCCGAAAAGAGGTTTGAACCCGAGACCTCTTGATTAGCAGTCGCATACGCTAACCACTAGACCAACGAGGCACTTATTATGTAAACATTGTTGTAAAATATGCGATACCGACTACCTGTGTAACACAACACAAACCTTAGACATTCCTCGTGTTATTCCTAGAGAAGTTGCGATGTGATAAATGACTATCCACTAAAAATGATAATTTGTTAATGATATCAAACACGTTTATTAGTCTTTTTATTTCATTTCTTATAGTTTTATCAAACAATTATAATCTAAGTTTTAGTTTATATTATACACTTCACTCTTATACACAAACATATTACAACCTCAGTAGTTCTTGCATTTATACTATTTTTTTCTGTTTTATTTCTACTATGTATCTAAGCGAGGGTGATAAGGAGGGTCTCTTGAAATATTTTTTGCTATATTGTGCACTATGTTATTGTCTCGTATATTATAAAAGTTACAAAATTCAATACTCCCCGTGATTTGCCAAAAGACTTGGACTCGTATTCTGTCTCGCTAGCCTATGAATGTAGCGTGGAAGATTGCTATAAGCAGCTTCCTACCGTCGCTAATTGTCTTACCGTACTGACACAAAACATCCGTAGCATTAATTGTAACTTCCCTGAACTTGAAGTACTACTCACTAGACTAACATTAAAAGTAGACATACTTATACTCACGGAATGTCGTTTAAAAGGTTCAGATATTACACCAAGTTTACAAGGGTTTCAAGTTTTTTTATCTAAAAATAATCTTTTACAAAATGACGGTGTAGTCGTTTATATTCGGGACGAAATACCATTTACTATAGAAGAGCCACATTTTTTAAACGCAAATGCATTACTCATGAAATTTGGCGGTGACACAGCCATCTTAGCGCTGTATCGGTCTCCTTCATATAATAATTTAGATTTATTCCTTAATTCTCTTGATGATAATTTGCAAAAATTACACAACTTCAATAATGTTGCCGTAGTTGGGGATATTAATATATCTATTAATATAAATAAGCCACATAGTGAAAGAGATCGTTACTTAACGTTGGCTGCGTATCACTCACTTTTACCTTGTCACGATTTTGTTACTCGTGACGAAAGTGGAACTTGTCTTGATCATGTACTATTAAAGACTCGTTTGCCTGCTACAACAATTGTTATTCAAGCCAGCCTAACTGATCACAAACCGGTATTATTTTCCTTAAATAAAACACCAATTCGTAATTACGCTACAATAAATATACATAAAGTCGATTCCGAACAGCTGCAAAAAGATATAACCAATATCGACTTTTCTCCTATTTACACTAGCCAAGACCCCAACGTCTCGATGAATTATTTCATCGAATCTGTAGCTACAGCTTTTTCAAAGAATTCACAAACTTTATCCCTAGCAAGACGTAAAAAAATTATTAAGCCGTGGATTACTCCAGGTCTTCTTCGCTGCATTAGAAACAGAGATAGGCTGCACCTTAAGCTAAAAAAATCTCCTCATAATGAAATACTTAAGACTACTTATACCCGTTACAGAAATTTTTGTAACTCCCTACTCAAAAAAACGAAAAGGGCTTTTGAGACACGACAATTAACGGATGCGGGAAATGATAGTAAAAAACTATGGCAAGCAATTAAAACTATATCTAATACTTCAAAATCAAAACCAGTGCCTAAACAATTATTAAAGTTAGCATCTACTCCTCAAGAAGCGGTGAACGAAGTGAATAGTTATTTTGTAAATGTAGGTAAGACGCTAGCTGAAAATATTTTAGGTAATCAGCAACATGGGGTAGATTTTACTGGCGGTTCTTTTTCTGATAGACTGGATTCTTTCGTATTAATTAATACTGACGTAAATGAAGTTCTAAATCAAATTTCAAGTCTCAAAAACAATTGTGCTATGGGCTGGGACAAAATTTCTAATAGAATTCTTAAGCGTTTTAAATATCATCTTGCACCTCCTCTTACTTTTTTATTTAATCTTTGCTTTGAAAAAGGAGTCTTTCCTGATGCCCTTAAAAAATCTGTAGTTATTCCCATTCATAAGGGTGGTGATAGAGACCGTATCTCAAATTATAGGCCAATCTCTCTTCTGCCATCAATTTCAAAAATATTGGAAAAGATCATTAATACCCGGTTGATATCTTACTTGGAATCAAATAAATTATTATCTGAGAACCAATACGGTTTCCGACAGGCCAAATCAACGTCTGACGCAATACATGCAGTAACTGATTATGTTGCAACTAGTCTGGATAATCGGAAGAAATGCTTAGCTATATTCCTAGACTTAGCAAAGGCTTTTGATACGGTCTCTGTTTCCATACTTCTACATAAGCTTGAAACTATTGGCATACGAGGTAAACAGTTGGGCTTATTGGCGAGTTATCTCTCTAACCGCTCTCAGTCCACAGCTATTGAAGACCACATAAGCTCTGAGCTACCTGTAATATTTGGGGTACCGCAGGGTAGCGTCCTAGGCCCCACGTTATCTATACATATAATAAATCTGTAGAAAAGTCATTTTTGTACATTGAAGAAATTGAAACAAAAAATAGCCAGCGTGTGAAAAGATAAGTAACAGAACCCATTTCCATCATTTTTGAAATTTTTGTCTGTTTGTCTGTTTGTCTGTTTGTCTGTTTGTTTGTGCGCACATCACGTAAAATCTACGAATTCAATGCTGACAATGTTTATATACAAAAATTATACGCAACTTGAGGTTTAACTTAGTTTTTGTTTCATCGAAATCGGTTCACTCTATCAAAAGATATGATTAATTTAGTGAGTTCAAGAAGTAAAATATTACGTTACGCAATTAAGTATAGTACTTGCAACGACATCTTAAGACTAAAAATAGAACTAATGTTGATAGTTGAAATCTAAATCCGATAGATGGCGTTGTGCAAATGACGTCATTTTCTGAATCGCGGTGTTAAGATTTTCCGCGCGAGGATGACGTCCACCGTGTTTACTAGGCAAATTGGGTTTCGTTAGGTGTCTTAAAAGTTCTTGCGTGTGTCGTAAAAGTTCTTTGGTTGCTTGGTTTATCGATTTTCTAAATTGGTCGAAAAAAAAGTATTTGCTTATCTTATTGGTTTCGTTTGGTCAACTTTGGTCATTGGTTTGAAGTACGAAGTTAAGATTGTATTTGATTTACTTCGTAGTTTGAATCCAATAGTGCCAATCGTTATACAGTAAGTTAGTGTTGCCAATTCGTTGAGTCACGACCACGAACAGACGATACGTTGTCACACTAGACTGTTCGACGCACCGTTCTTTTAAGTTTGTAGGCTATTCAGTCATAAGTGTTGTTAGTTTTGTTTATTGCTTTAATTTTCCTTGAAAATGCCTCAAAGAAAAAAAACTAACCTTTCGCTGCGTAGCCGAAATGCGAAAAGGATGAGACTTTGTAGGTCTCAGGAATCGGAAGAAGATCGTGAAGCACGGTTATCTGCTAACCGAGAGCACATCGCTCTTTCACGTGAATCGGAAACGTTCACCGAAAGGGAGTCACGTTTAAGTTCACAAAGAACACGGACCGCGACTTTGCGGTCTCAAGAGAGTATCCAGGAACGCGAAGACCGGCTGTCTGCTGATCGGGAGCGCCACTCTCTCTCACGTGAGTCAGAGACATTCACAGAAAGGGAGTCGCGCTTAAGTTCGCAAAGAACTCGGACCGCGACTTTGCGTTCTCAAGAGAATATCCAGGAACGCGAAGTTCGGCTGTCTGCTGATCGGGAGCGCCACTCTCTCTCACGTGAGTCAGAGACATTCACAGAAAGGGAGTCGCGCTTAAGTTCGCAAAGAACTCGGACCGCGACTTTGCGTTCTCAAGAGAATATCCAGGAACGCGAAGTTCGGCTGTCTGCTGATCGGGAGCGCCAGTCTCTCTCACGCGAGTCAGAGACTTTCACAGAAAGGGAGTCGCGCTTAAGTTCGCAAAGAACTCGGACCGCGACTTTGCGTTCTCAAGAGAGTATCGAGGAACGCCAAGCACGTCTGTCATCTGACCGAGAGCGACACGCTCTCTCGCGCGAGTCTGAATCTCTCTCCCAAAGAGAAGAACGATTAGAAATAGCTAGACATAACTATGTAGGTGTACAAAGAAACAATGAAAGTTATCTTGCATCTGAAAGGGAAAGAATAGATGAACTAAGACGAGCAGAAACAGCAGAACAACGTCAATCTCGCCTAGAAATAGAACGAGCTCGATACCATATGAATAGAGAAACAAATAGCGGAGCTGATGAGTCCATGGAAAATGACGATGCAAATATTTTATTACCTTGGGACAATAGGGAAAAATCAGGGTTCACATATTCGTCTAGAATTAATTATGCTGGCTTTACTTTCGTGGGTGACATGAGAGAAATTTGTAATTTTTGTCATGCTTTGAAATGGAGGAAAGAGACAGATGGAATGTGCTGCTCAAATGGAAAAATTGTTCTTCCAAATTTCCAAGATCCACCACACTTACTTATAAGTCTCCTGAATGGCGATCATCCCCAGTCGAACCGTTTTTTGGATAATATTCGTTTATATAACAGTGCTTTCCAAATGACTTCCTTTGGGGCAAAACAAATAACGGAAGGACCGTTCATGCCAACCTTCAAAGTACAAGGTCAAGTTTATCACCTTATTGGATCTTTGCTGCCAGAAAATGAACCCAAATTTCTCCAAATTTATTTTGTATCCGATTACACGCAACAGCTCAATGTTAGAAATCACAATTTTCCCCAGCTCAATGCTGAGCTTTTGGGTCAACTTCAAGAATTGCTGCATCGCGTTAACCAGTACGTTCGTGAATTCAAAGCTGCATTGGAGTCAATTCCACAAGGCAGCAATGATTTCAAAATTGTTATAAGTGCCGATAGACGTCCTGTGGGTGAACACCGTGGAAGACACAATGCACCCGTCGCAGATGAAGTTGCAGTTGTTTTAGTCGACCAGGAGTGTGAGAGACGTGATATCGTGTTGCGTACACGCGACGATCGCCTTCAACGCATTTTGGAAACCCACCGAGCTTACGACGCCCTGCAATATCCACTAATCTATTGTCATGGTGAAGATGGGTACAATTTTGGGCTGTACCAAGTGAACCCTACTACGAGAGTCACTAATTATCAAAAAAAAATATCTGCTCAACAATACTATTCCTACCTTTTACAAATAAGGCAAAACAGTTTCGTATATTTGCAACGATTTCGTGGTTTGTTCAGCCAATTTATTGTGGACATGTACGCAAAAATAGAAACTGAACGTTTAGTGTATATTCGCACTAACCAGCGACGGTTACGCGCTGAAGAATACGTGCACTTGCGGGACGCCATGCAATCAGATAATAACGTCGAAAACTTGGGTCGATTGGTTATTTTGCCATCCAGTTTCACAGGCGGTCCGCGGTATATGCACGAACGAACGCAAGATGCTTTTTGTTACGTCCGTAAATACGGCCGGCCGGACCTTTTTATAACATTTACAACAAATCCAAAGTGGACGGAGATTTGCCAGGCACTTCTCACAGGACAGGCGTCATACGACAGACATGACATTATTGCTAGGATTTTTCTTTTAAAACTCAAAGTCTTGATTAATCTACTTACAAAGGAGAAAGTTTTCGGTTCAACTCTTTGTTTTATGTATAGCGTCGAGTGGCAAAAGCGTGGTTTACCCCACGCGCACATTCTTCTGTGGCTGGAAGAAAAAATTCGTCCCGATGCTATAGACAGTGTCATAAGTGCAGAATTTCCGGACTATAATGCAGATCCGATTTTGCATGACATAGTAAAAACACATATGGTTCACGGGCCATGTGGCCTCTTAAACAGGGAATCACCGTGCATGAAAGATGGTCAATGCTCAAAAAAATACCCCAGAGCACTGAAAGAACTAACTATGGCTGGGGAAAATGGGTATCCGCAATACCGGCGAAGATCACCGTCACAAGGTGGTTTCACAGCTACTGTCAGATTCCGTGGACAAGAAATAATTCTAAATAATAGTTGGGTAGTACCGTATTCTCCAGTTTTGTCAAACGCTTTTCAAGCACACATTAATGTTGAAATTTGTAATAGCGTCGAATCTATAAAATATATATGTAAATATGTTAATAAAGGTAGTGATCAAGCCATGATAGCACTAAGAAATAACAACCAATTTGATGAAGTGACAAGGTATCAATCTGGCCGATACATAAGCTCTTCGGAGGCAGTTTGGCGCATTTTGAGTTTCCCTATTCATGAAAGGTATCCGCCAGTCATCCATCTTGACGTGCACCTGGAAGGCGGGCAGCGAGTTTACTTTCAGCCAGAAAATGTGGCAGAAAGAATGAACAACCCAAGACAAACCACCTTGCTCGCATTCTTTCGCCTTTGCGAAAGAGACAATTTCGCTAAGTCTCTGTTGTACAATGAAGTGCCACATTATTATACTTATAACAAGCAGCAAGGTGTTTTTAATCGCAGGAGACGTGGAACTGCTGTAGAAGGCGAGTCCGGCATTTTTAAAGAACACGTGATTGGAAGAGTATACACGGTGCACCCAAATAATGCAGAGTGTTATTATTTACGCCTTCTTCTTCACACAGTGCGAGGACCTACTTCTTTTGCTGAGCTCCGCAAAGTGGACGATATAGAATATCCCACATTTCAAGCTGCTTGCCGCGCACGGCATTTATTAGATGGCGATCAGCATTGGGATGATGCTTTAGCCGAAGCATGCGTCAGTGATAGTCCACATCGTTTGCGCCATTTATTTGCCATTTTGTTGACATTTTGTGGCCTATCGGACGCTGGGCAGTTGTGGCAAAAATATAAAGACGCGTTTGCCGAAGATTTTTTGAGACAGCAAAATATAAATAGTGAAACTTCTGACCAAGTACGTGAAAGCTGCCATAATAGGGCTTTGCTGGCTATACAAGATATAGTTACAAGTATAGGAGGGAACCCCCTCAGTCAATACGGCTTGCCGACACCGACAGTTGGTGGGGAACGAATTAATAGGGAGTATACATCTGAAATAAATTACAACCCCGAAGAGTTAGCAGAAATATTGCGAAATGGCTGTTCAAATTTGACGTCAGAACAACGTCAAATCTTTGATAGAGTATGCTGTAGTGTAGAACATTCATTAGGAGAAATGCTGTTTTTAGATGCACCTGGTGGAACAGGTAAAACTTTCCTCACTAAAGTTATCTTGGCTCAAATAAGGAGCCAAAACAAAATTGCCCTTGCCGTCGCTTCCTCAGGAATAGCTGCCACTTTATTACCAGGAGGAAAAACTGCACATACAACATTTAAAATACCAATCGACTTGGACCGCACAGAAAACCCTGTTTGCAACGTGTCTCGCAATAGTGATAAAGCAAGGGTTTTACGCGATTGCGCCCTTATCGTTTGGGACGAGTGTACGATGGCAAATCGTAAAGCTGTGGAAGCTGTAGATAGAACGTTGCGAGATATAAGACAAAATGACCGACCGATGGGAGGCTTAACGGTGCTATTCTGTGGAGACTTCAGGCAGACACTCCCTATAATACCCAGAGGAACGAGGGCCGATGAAATAGGTGCCTGTTTAAAGAGCTCTATTTTATGGCGTAGTGTCATATTAACTAATTTGAGCTTTAATATGCGAGCATATTTGGGAGGTGACGCAAACGCGCAGGTTTTCTCAAATTTACTACTTCAAATTGGTAACGGCACATACCCGACTCAAGAAGGAGGTAAAGTAACTTTAGTCGAAAGCCTGTGTTCTTCTGTTGCCTCACAGCAGGAACTCATTTCCTCTGTATACGGAGATCCATCAGAGATCTCGAACCATGACGCTGCTTGGCTATGCCAACGAGCTATTTTGGCACCTCGCAACGACCAAGCAGCAGCAATAAATTCTCAAATATTGGTACATGTTTCTGGAGAAAGTAGGGAATATTTATCTATTAACACGGTTTTAGAAGAAGGAGATGCCACCCACTATCCAGTAGAGTTTTTAGACTCTCTAAATACACCAGGTCTTCCAGCACACAAAATTTATTTAAAAGTCGGAGTACCAATCATTCTACTCAGAAATTTAAGCCCACCAAAACTATGCAATGGAACTCGGTTGAGAGTAACAAATCTCCAACGAAATGTCATCGAAGCCGAAATCTTAACAGGTTGCGGCTCCGGTGATGTTGTTTTCATTCCCAGGATACCCATTATCCCCAATAATTTTCCGTTTACTTTCAAACGTGTGCAATTTCCTGTAAGCCTCTGTTACGCTATGACTATTAATAAAGCCCAAGGCCAGACGTTATCCGTTGCGGGTGTAGACCTTACTTTTGATTGTTTTTCACACGGCCAACTCTATGTTTCTCTATCACGTGTTAGCAACCCAAACAACCTTTTTGTATATGCTCCGGGTAATTCCACCGCTAACATAGTATATAGAGAAGCATTAACGTAATCAACTATACCAAAGTCAGGACTCTTATCTAAATCATCAAAAAGGTGATATACTCTTATCTAAACGACGTTGTTTTGCTCTCGACAACCACGCGAACGAAGTCGCGGGCACAGCTAGTTTTTAATATACATAAATGAATTGTGTCAACTCAAACCAATAAATGGTAAAATAGTATCATATGCGGATGACACTGTGATTTTGATTTCAACCAATACCTGGAAAAGTACCTTTGAATCAGCTCAAATTGCCCTTTGCGATGTCTCTAAATGGTTAACCTGCAATGTTCTAACACTAAATACGAATAAATCCAAATATATGACCTTTTCCATCAGAAAAACAGGTGATGTGCTTGATGGTCATTACTTAAAAATTCACAATTGTCATCGATCAAATGTGAGTTGTTTCTCATGTCCTACACTGGAACCTACAGAGTATATTAAATATCTAGGCATTACTGTTGACTCCCATTTAAATTTTACGAAGCATATTGAGCTACTAACTGGAAGGATTCGCAAACTGATTGTAGTTTTTAAAAATATAAGACACGTTGCGGACTTTGTATTGGTAAAGCGAATTTATTTGGCGTTCTGCCAGTCATTAATAGGGTATTGCATTACTGTTTGGGGTGGGGCTTCATCTACAGCCATCAAGCGACTGGAGATAGCCCAGAGGGCAGTGCTTAAAATTAGCACTTTCCGTCCTTTCCTGTTTCCAACTGCTTTACTTTATGAACAGTGGAGAGTGCTCACAGTAAGACAATTGTTCCTACTGGGTATAGTACTAAAACAACACAAAGACCTACCTTATGAACCCATGAAAGCCACTTTCCGGAGAAGAAACAGGATTTGTGAAACCAAAAGGACTCCTCACACGTCATTTATAAGAAAGTTTTATTGTACATTAGGCCCATTTGTTTATAATAAAATAAATAGTATCATCCTTATTTACCCCCTTAATATAACACAGTGTAAGATTAAGGTTACTGACTGGCTACAAAGTTTGGGATATAAAGATACTGAAGAAATTCTAGCAGTGTTGTCATAGTATGTTCGTGTATATATAGTTTTACTATGTTAATATTTGTATATTTTTATTTTATATAAAGGTAAAAGTTAACTTTTCAGGAACTCTTACCCCAAACCCAAACACATCCTTTCAAACCTCATACCTCATACACACACACACACACACGCACACACACTCACACACACTCACACACACGCACACACACACACACACACACACACACACACACACACACACACTCACACACACACACATACACATACACACGCGTATGCATACACACAAAGACAGGATCACTTCACACTACACATTTTATTTTATTTATTTTATTTTTGAATTTTACTGTCAAATTATTAAATTATTGTACCTAGTTTATTACATGCTAGCTAAGTTTTAATTCCGGTGAGGAATGGCGCCGTAAGCCGAAATACAGGTTTTACCTAGTTTGGCAACGGAGGCTAACTCATGTTCGATTTATAACATAACCTAGTGTTTAAGTTGAACAAATTGTATCTGTTTTTGTGCAATAAATAAATATTTCTTAATATTTTTTATACTTCTATTTGGTATGATAAATCAATTATGCCACAAACGGTTACCTATCTAGTTACGGACCGCGCCGTCGTCGCTTACCCTCGTTGATAGTTTCCAATCACCTAATTCCACTTGGGTATGACCGCTTCAAAATAATAAATGTCAATAATATAATACAGTACAGTTAACGTAACCCACGTAGTCACGTTACAACTGAGTACATTTACATAATTCGGTTACACGTGGGTTACAACTGACGTATGTAACACGACATTGTCGCCTACGTGTTTACCATAGTTATTTTAACAAGTTTACGCTAATGAAAAAGTTATTCATAAATAATTTGAACTAAAATAACTGATACTAAAACTATTCTATGGTTATCATGTCTTATCTAAATTTATCTCAGGAAGTATTTATCCGATTTGATTTTTTTTCAGTGTTAGATTGCACGGTTATCGAGGAAGGCTATGGCTATGTATTATCACGATACGGCCAAATGGAGCGGAGTATCTATCTATCTTTTGAGAGTTTAATGTTTTAGAAAAACAATGTATGAAAGATTTGTTCCCCTTTAAAAGTTATAAAAATAATTGTTTTACAAAAAAAAACAATTTCATAAATCACTAACTAATTATCATTCAGAATTTTTTCTAAACATGTTTTTTTAAATGTTAAAATTCTAAATTCAAACATAACAGGCTGGAAAACAAATTGATCTTTTAAAAGTTCTTTTTCTTCCTTAGAAGGACAAAAGCTATAAGGCAAACGAGAAAACCCTAATAGTCTAAGATCCCACTGCTCGATTCTGCAGGTATCTGTTTTTTCGATAAAACTAATTTTAAATGAATGTTTACAAAGTATACAATGGATTAGGGATAGGTTGCCTATCAAAAATTAGCCGCAATTACCTGCAATTAATTTTAGTAAAATTCATTCGCTGATGTAATTTGCAGCTATATGTTTTTTTAATGAATTTTACGTCATTTGAAAGAAAATAATGTTACGAATTCAAAAAGAAATGGTTGCCAGCTCTCAGTCAGCCGCAATGTTAGGGTTGCCAGGTGAAAACAGGTATATTAGTGTTAATTATTTTTATAATTGTTTATAATTAATAATAATATAGTTTATAATTGTTAATCACCTGTTTTTGTTTTTAAATATTAATACAGAATAAATACATTTAATTTTTGTCAGGTATCTGTCACCTTCAATCCAACATTGTGAACATGAAAATCAAGAAGAAATGAATGTTTCATACACAATTCACGGACCTCTCCAACCCAGGCCTACAAACTTCTGCGAAAGTTTAAAAAAAATCCGTTTCAAAGAAGCCTTTGTCAAATATTTAGCTACATTCTGGGAAAACGATTGTTTTGCTTCAACATTACATAATAAATCTGTTTTTATCATCGTTGGAGAACAGTGCATTTCTTATCATCTAGAAGGAGACCATGTCATAAACACTGAAGACATTAATTAAAGTTGGCATTACGAGGAAGCTGACACATGCATAATGTTTCACATAAACAAAGCACCTCCAGAGACAAAAGTTTTACTAAAAGCTAATGACAACGATGTCTTAATTATTTAGTAGGTAGTAGAGCCACGCTGGTTTCAGCACGAATGGGCCGGCTCGACCCGGCCAGTACTACCCTCACACAGAAGACCATCCTAATAATGACAGCATTACTGCTGTCGTATTTCGTTGGTGAGTGTGAGACCGGAGGCCCAATCATTCTGCATCATTCTCCCGCCCTTCGAAGGCCGGGAGAATGATGCAGAATAATCTAACCAGGCTGCCATGGTAAGGGTCACCATGCTACATTGCCTACCCTCACAATAAGCATGGTGACCCCTACTCCTGGATTCTACTCATGCTTTCCATCAGGCAGAGTAGAGTCACTTTGGCAGGCTTAAATATAACAAAAAAAAAAAAAAAAAAAAAAATATTTTATCATGCAATATTCACAAAGTACATACCTACCAGATATGGAAATTGGTCGGGCTGGTACAAAACAAAATAAAACGAAGAAAGATGAAGGTTTTATAAATTGTACGCAATACGCAACTAGCGGCAAAGTTAGGCCCAATTTTATGTCGTGCATTGCATCATTCCATGCATTTACTAGCTGTGATTATTTAGCTGCGTTTTAAATAAAGGAAAGAACAGAAAAGAAAACAAAGAAAGAAAGAAAATAATATTTATTTAGACACATATACGATAAGACACAACATCTTATAAATCTAATAATTCAATAATCTAATAATTCAGATGATATCGATACCGATATAGACAATGAATGAGAAAAAATAAAGACATGTATAATTATAAGATTTGCATATATAATAAGTATAATTTTGAACACATAATTTGTAATAAAAATGTTTTTTTACGTTTTTAATAAAAAAAAATTGAAATAAAAGTCAGAGCAAGTGGAACATAAAGTGATGACGTTAGCCATTGCTCTGATTGACTTATAAAAATAGTGTGAATTGATGTGCAATAATTATCCCAAATTAAATATTGATAAGATTAATAATGAAACAAGCCGTGTATAATCCAATGAAATCAGAATCATTACTATACTACATGAACATGGAAGAAATAGACAAAGAAACTCCGATTTTCTTTAGAGATTCTCATTAAAGATGATAAGAAAAGCACTGTTCTCCAACATTGATAAAACAGTTTTAATGTAGTCATGTTGAAGCAAAACAATCGTTTTCCCAAAATGTAGCTAAAAATTTGATAGTTAAAAAAAATCCTTTGGAGGAAACGGATTTTTTTTTAAACTGTCGCTGAAGTTTTTAGGCCTGGGTTCTAGAGGCCCGTGAATTGTAAATGGAACATTAATTCTTTCCAAATTTTCACGTTCGCAATGTTTGATGGAAGGTGACAGGTACCTGTCAAAAATTAAATGTATTTATTTTGTATTAAGATTAAAAAAAAGCAAGTGAGTGTATATAATTAACACTAACATACCTGTTTACACCTGGCAACCCTAATGTTGCGGCTGACTGAGAGCTGGCAACCATTTCTTTTTGAATTCGTAACATTATTTTCTTTCGAATGTCGTAAAATTCATTAAAAAAACATATAGCTGCAAATTAAATCAGCGAAACAATTTTACTAAAATTAATTGCAGGTAATTGCGGCTAATTTGTTATAGGCAACCTATCCCTAATCCATTGTATACTTTATAAACATTCATTTAAAATAAGTTTCATCGAAAAAACAGATACCTGCAGAATCGAGCAGTGGGATCTTGTACTATAATAATATCAAATAAATACGACAATTAATAGCAAAAAAAATAATCAAACTTTATTGTACTTGTTAATTTATAAGTATAGCACACTAGTTGACACACGTTACTTCGTCTGCGTTACTCAGCCAAGCTCGGCTCCTATTACTTTAAGCATAAAGCTCACTATCTTATCGTGGAAATCGAAAAGTGGCCTATGTCCTTTCTAAGACTCTAGACTATCTGTGTACCAAATTATATTTAAATCGGTACAGTAGTTTTGCCGTCAAAGCCTGACGGACAGACAGACAAAGAGATTTACTTTCGCCTTTATAATATTAGAAAGGATGAACTTCTGTCTGTGACTTGAGTATGTCGGTTATCGTACTAAAGAATCCTATGTCCTTCCTCAAAAATCAAAGTACCCTCATGCCAAATTTAATCAAAATCTTTGCAGATAGAGTTAGTTTTTAGGGTTCCGAAGTTCATGACTCGGAACCCATAAAGATTTGTCATGTCCGTCTGTCCGTTCGTCCGTCCGTCCTCGACTTACCGTCCAAACGGTAAGTACTAGAAAGATAAAACTTTGCATGAATACGTGTTGTAATTACGTCGACAAAGTGTTACAATAAAATTATGAAAAATACTTTTATTTGGAGTACCTCCCCTACATGTGAAGTGGTGATGTTTTTGTTTTCTCTCGGCTACCCCATCGTGTGAGGTATCACTAGATAGGTCTTTTAAAAATAATAAAGGGTTTTTTGATTTAGGTATCCGTTTGCGAGATATTTCACTTTAAAGGGCACTTTTTTGTAAAAAACGGGGCGTCCCCCCCCCTCTAAACGCTAAACGGCTGTCTTAAAAAATCTGGAATATTTCGTGATGGTGATCCATCTAATGAACTTTGAAGGAAAACTATAACGGATTAGATGAATTTGTTAGTTCAGGAGTTATACAGGTTTAACTAGTACAATGCGCAACTTGTACCTACTCGTGCAATGGAAAATGTCATACAAAATTAACGCATTAATACGTAAACATAACAATTATCCATTGGGTACGATTTTAAATCCACGTACCATTATGGGTGACTGAGGAAACCTTTCCTGTGCGTGCTCTGACACGCACTTGGCCGATTTTTTTAATTTATATTATTGGTATGGATTGCATGTAATTTAAAAAGGCTATTATTTTCCAAACAAAAGTTAGATATATAGAACAGTAATATTTTATCACCTTCAACAACCCGTCTATACGAGGTATCGTTAAACTTTTAGTTATACTTAACCGGCCGTGCGTTCATGACCTAAAAATGTTGGCAGTCAGTCAAACGCTCCGCTGTATAAACACTGGCTGATATCGAAGTCTCATCTTGTTCATTTGCTCGATGGAAATTTTGGGATTATTAGATAAATAAATTAATATTACGGACATCTTACATACAACGCCATCTAGACCCAAACTAAGTAGAGCTTGTATTATGGATACTAGACAACTGATATAAATACAATAACCTACTTTTGTAAATACATATATATTATACATAGAAAACACCCAGACTCCGAAATAAATATTTGCGGATTACACAAACATTTGGATTGAACCCGAGAACTCAAGCACAGCAGTGGCTTACGCTACCACTGCGCCACTCAGGCAGTCATATAACTTAACATACTAAGTAACATTAAACTAGAAAAAAATAGTTGTCACAACTTAAATAAATAAAAAATACAATATAATGATGTATTATTTATAATTTTGAAATATTTATAATAGTACATTGTTCACCGAGGGAGGAAAGGAATCGATTACTAGCGAGGGAGCAGTTTGTGGCCCGAAGGCGCAGCCTAGGGCCACAATACTCCCGAGGTAGGAATGGGACTTTCACCCGAGTGCTACACAGTGCTTTATTATACTACACCTGTGAGGAACATTTAAAGTATTTAAAAAATAAAATCAAAACTTAAGACAACATGTCAGAAACAAATTAGCTTAGATTTTGACATAATATTTATAAATATTTCGCGCTTCTTTTGGTTTTTTTTTATTCTTCACAAAAGGATGTCAGTGGCACGGAGATTCCATATTTAAATTATATGAAAACTCCTTGGGCAGGCGCGCGCCATAGATAAGATAACACATGAGAAATGAAAATTCATACAACTTTCTCTCCCGTTAAAACACGTTAGAAATGGATTTTCATACATTTTTCCTCCCGCTTATTTAGGTCAAGGAAAAGACTAACTTTCTCTTTTAATTTTTAGGGAATATTGACTACTGTTCCGATCAGTTTATATGTATTTTTTAATCATTTGCTACAGTTACATTTCAATGTTCATACCTGTGTTTTGTGCAGCTCAAACAAGTTTAGGAACAAAAAGCTTGAATCAAATAACTATATTTAACACGTTGTACTCAAATACATACTTTTCATTCAGAACCGGAGGTATAGGGAAAGAAAGTTATGAAAATGAAAGATAGTTCTACTTGAAAACTGCTTTACAAACTTGAAGAGGTTGAAAGGTAATTAATTTCTAATAAATCGTTGATGAAATCTGCACATCAATACCCTTCTTTCACTCTACCAGACGAAATACAAATAGGTTTCATATTACTATTATATATACAGATATTCAATACTCTAATAAGGCTTATTAATGTTGTTTCAAGACATGTGGATGTCTATAACTGTAACCCGAACATGATTTTTTTGTTATAAATTTATTGTAAGCTAATTAAAATACAAGAGAAAAAAATTAGGTATATATTTACATACAAGCCTAAAACCTACTGGTAACGTTGCCAAAGGACTGGCATGTGCGCGTTCACTAACAGAGAATTAGCATTGCCATTCAACGTGGCAATGCAAATTCTCTGTGAACTCGCACATTTGACATATCTCTCATTATGTAAAATGTAAACCCATACGCTGATACACATACTAAACACTTAACGTATATAAATTAATTAAATTTTTATTGATATTCCGTTAGTTTTATCCGTAGCGCGATCCTGGATAGTGGGCGTTCCCAAAAGACTGGCATGTGCACGTTCACTGACAGAGAATTAGCATTGCCATTCAACGTAGCAATGCAAATTCTCTGTGAACGCGCACATTTGACATATCTCTAACTATGTAAGCCCGAACTCCGAACGCTGATACACATTTATTGCCTGATAATTAATTTTAATTATTCACCATGCCAAAAGGTTTGGATTCAGCGGTTGTGTTGTGGGTACACAAAGAAGTGTAAACAATTATATTTATAAAAAATTGAAAAGTAATACACAAACCGAAGATAAAAATATATATCTGGAGATATATATGTACATATATGATAAACCAAAACACAATAAAAACTAATATTAAAAAATAGTGATAACAATAATGAGATCTATCTTTAGCGAGGGAGTGCAAGATCTACAAACACTGAAAGATTTTTACAAACCATTCAGTTCTTCCAAGATTAGCGCCTTCAACCAAACAAACTACAACTTTATGAAAATAATTGAGAAACAAGATAAAACTGTTTTCTGTGCCTAAAACTTCAGTTAACAATGGTAAATATATCTGTTTACGTTACATTGACGTCAATAAATACATAACAAACTAAAATATAATAGCATTGAACTCAATGAACACTGACTTAGTTAACTCTGGTAAGGGTTCGTGAAACCTGAAAGTTAGAAGCGTGACCTATTTACTTTGAACATTTACTTTGAGTGAAACCCTTGTGTTATGTTAGGGTGGACACACATCGGAGCGTATCAAAGAATGTATGATAAACATTTTTTTCATCAGCGAAATGTGAAGTTCTTTTTAACTATTTTGTAGTGGATTAAAGTTTATTAACCAAAAAAATCGACTCGACCGGGCAGTACTACCCTCACACAGAAGACCATCCTAATAATAACGGCATTCTTGAAATACGGCAGTATTTCGTTGGTGAGTGTGAGACCGGAGGCACAATTGAAACATCTGACCAGGCCGCCGTGGTTTGGGTCACCATGCTGTATTGCCTACCCTCACAATGAGGATGGTGACCCCTACTCCTGGATGCTATTTATGCTTTCCATCAGGCAGAGTAGAGTCCTTTGGTAGGATTAAATATACATAAAAAAAACATTGACAAATGACAAATTTTGTAGTGCGGGTAACATGCGTCAAATAAAATAACGCGATAAAATGTTTGAATTCCGTATTTTATTTACCAACAATATCATAAGATTAATTAATTCTTTACGGGCCAGGTGGAGTTATGATTTGCGCAAGACGACTGGCAGGAGCTGGATGCGAGAAGTCGAGGATCGAACCAAGTGGCGTTGCAATTGGAGAGGCCTATGTCCAGCAGTGGACTGCGATAGGCTGATGATGATGTTATGATGATAAGTGAGATAACAATTAAACAACACGGGTATAAAACAAATACAAGTACTTTTTCACCCGACACTAATATAGTGAAAAGGGACTCAGGAACACCAATATAGCCGAACAATATCTTTTTCTGTCCCGCGAGCGCCGTAATAAAAGATGCATCGACAGCCATGTTGATATTGGCGTGGTATTGACACCGCCTATGCATTCAGTCACACTACGAGCTTTAGTTTGTGACTATCAATAAACATTAAAGTGGACATTAACATTGATAGTGGAACTGAGTGGAACGGCTTTTAACGAACATTATGCCACTGATTTCACGACTGACTTATTCTGACTTTACACAGACAGTTATAACAGTACGTGGCTTATAGAAACAAATGAGTTAATTTTCATTTGCATATAAAAAGCATAGTGTAGCATACCGACGATTAGTGCTAGGTTTATTCATCGCAAGTTAATTAAAATTATTTAGCGCGAACATCTTCTGTGGTATGTCGATAACAAGCTCTTGCGTCACATTGATGATCTGCATTAATCGAAGTCTGGTAAGTGGTGAGATGTGTGCAAACCTTTATGGCTGGATCCATCCTATGACGTGGTAATAACGTCAGCGATGTAAGTATGTCGCTGATGTATTTACTCTAACTTTTTGAATGTCGAATGTCAATCGGCCATGTTTGACATTCGAATTATGGAATGACATTCAAATGTTTGTACTTGGCATGTAGCGAGTGTTTTGTTTTATGTCTTTGGAAGGAATTTGGACGAAACTGACAATTTGTTATTAGGCTATTAATTTGATTTGATGGGCTACATTTTTCTCTATTAGATATCATGTAGCATACTAAACTATCAAAAGCAGACAAAAAATATGTTTTAAGATAGAAATACGGTGTCAATCCTTTTGAATAAATTTCACTTCGTTTTATTTTTCCTGTTATTATGGGATATGGGACATAATCTGAAATCTATAAGTAGACAAACGTTGAAGAATTCAAAGAAAATCAAATGGTAGTTACAGTAAATGCGTGCGACAAAAACCTTATTTCTCTATTAAACTCAGGTAAAGATATTATAATTTGCAAAAAGAAAGCAATGCAAAAAAAAATATCAGATTATGCAATTTTTATCAGCCGTTTAGAATTGCTAGTTTTTACTTGTGAATGTGGCAATATCTTACTAAGCTTAACTGAGTAATTATAATCTAAGTTAATTACGTTTTTAAGATTCCAAAAAGTTTCAAATGCCATTCTGAGTAACAACGAAAAACAGTAAAAACAGCCAGTATCCTGATTTCCTGCACATAATGATGAAATTCTTAATTCAAATTTAAACCAAGTCAATAATTTATCTATTCATCTATTTAAATAAACGTCACATAAATTGACCAACTGCGATACTTTGCGTCACAAATGAATCAACAGGTGATTTAACTATGATAATTGTTTTACTGAAATATTTGACACTGTTGATAAATACGGATCTGTTTATTTATTAATCATCTTTATATGTTTCATCTTAAATAAGAGGGTCAATTTTTAACGAGATTGTAAAATGAATTAAGATTAAAACTGTGGTTTAAAAAAAAGTCGAATAGGTACTTCGTCATTTTCAAAATTAGAATGATAGGATTTTTTTTGTTTAAACCAAGAGACTTAGCATTGAAATGACTTCATCAGCATACATTTAATAAATGTATGCTGATATTTCCATAACTTTCTCGTTTGTATAACAATACAACTTGCATATAGTGCCAGGGCTGGAAGAGTGAAGATTTTCACAAAATGACTGGTGGAAGTCGAATGCGAGTAGCCAAAAGTCAATGTCAGTGACGTGCAATAGGCGACAGGCTAATAATAATCATGAGGATTAATTTTATTAAGAAAAATTAAAAATAACAAAAAGTAATTCAAGTGCATTTGATATTTTTTATTAGAGCAACCAGCCACTAGTCTATTACAAAACGAGGACATCACCGAAATAGAATTTAATTTTTTTTTGATGTTACTATTTATGTGATATATAATATTATGATACTGAGGAATTTCAATTTTAAACTTCTTTAGATTTACGTTTTAACGTTTATAATAAGGTGGCGAGTAATAAAAATAAATAGTAGCATTTCTTTAATCTTTTGAGGCATTTAATGTTGCAATAGTAAGTTAAAAATGCGTTATGGGGCATTTATTATCATTCACTGGGTGCAATCCATAAAATTTGCAGGAAGTATTTTCGCAACTAGTACGGGTTATTTCAGTGCAGAATTCGGTAAAAACGTGTGATATTTTTTTCTGAAATTTACGTAATCATTCACTTGAAAAAAAAAGGGAAGATTACCGGATTAGCAAGCTGAAGTGGCAGTGGTTTGGCCATATTAGCCGCAGAACTGATGACTGTTGGGGTAGAAGAGTTCTGGAGTGGAGACCGCGTCTCAACAAACGTAGTGTAGGAGGCCCACAGGCCAGGTGGAGTGACAAGATGGCTGGCAGGAGCTGGGAGCAATGGGAGAAGCCTATGTCCAGCAGTGGACTGAGATAGGCTGATGAGGATGATGATGATGATGATTCACTTAAAGTCTTAAAAGGTTTTACTGCTAATGTAAAAATCTTCGAATACACTATCTCCCAACTTTCGGTGATTTTCTGTTCTGTAACCACTAGGGCTCGGAATAGGTAGTTTAATTTTATGTACTTGCAAAAATAAAGTCAACGTAAGCATAACATGGATAAACCATAACATAAAATTTGCAATACTGATTATTCCAAAATGTTCTTCAATAAAGGTTAGATCACGTCGAAGGTTAGGATTTTGCAATACTTCTTTTGCTTTCTTTATAGATTGTACTTCTTCATCATGAAATAAAGAAAGAATATGTGATATTTCATTAAAATATTTTTTATAGTAAAAAGCAGCTTCTAGCCATGTACCCCACCGAGTTATAAATGGCTCTGGAGGCAAGGGCATATAGTTTTTACAATCTCTGAAAATAGTAAGTTCCCCGGGATTTCACAGGCATATCCATACTATTGATGTCACAAAATCGCAAGTACATAAAATTAAACTACCTATTCCGAGCCCTAGTAATCACTACTGAAAAACTTATTTTTGACACTGAAGGTTTTTTGGGATACAGTGATTGTCTATTTTACTTTCTTAGGAAAAGGTTTGGTTTTTAATTTTATCCATATGAATTTTTAATAAAAACATAATTAAAAAAAACATTAAGGCTTCGTTTTTATTGTACTTATTTTTTATCTTCGACTAATCAAAATCTTACCTTTTAAATTTAGGACAAATTAATATAATATAATTAAAAAAACACTTTTGTGCGGGGCGTCCACAGGGGGTACCTTTAGTGATAATTTGCGCAAGACGGCTTCTATATGCGATAAGCCGAGGATCGAACCAAGTGCCGTGCAATTGGAGACCCTATGCCCAGCAGTATACTACAATAGGCTTATTATAATTTTTAAACGAGCACTTATAAGTATTAACCATTAATATCGAGGTAATCCGGCAGAGAACTAAAGTGATCGACATAGCCCACAGGATTGGCAAGCTGAAGTGGCAATGGGCTGGCCATATTAGCCGCAGGACCGACAACCTATGGGGTAAACGTGTTCTTGAGTGGAGACCGCGTCTCGGCAAACGTAGTGTAGGACGTCCACAGGCCAGGTGGAGTGATGATTTGCGCAAGACGGCTGGCAGGAGCTGGATGCGAGTCGCGAGGATCGAACTGAGTGGCGTGCAAATGGAGAGGCCTATGTCCAGCAGTGGACTGCGATAGGCTGATGATGTTGATGATTAATATCGTGTAAAATTACACATTTTAATAATTGTAAAAGTACAAAATTTAATATTTTGTCACAACAAGCATTTTATTGAATTTTATACCGAGTGTAACTAGACAAGACTTTAGACTGAACATTTTGAGTTTGTCAAATAATTTTCTCCTAATGAAGACATAAAACACCACGCTTCATACAAGAAACATTGCCAGTCTGTCAGCAGTATACAGAGCCTGATTTATTATGGCCACCGTTATGTTGTTGCTGCAACAGCAAACAATGTTGCACACACGTTACATTGTTGCAAGTAAGCCCGTAAACTCCAAGAGCAGTTTTGCCCCATTATGGAAATGTGTGACTTGTATGTGGGATTGTTTATGGGACTTTTATGGCAGTTTACGTATAATTAAATGCACGTTTTTGCTGTTTATTGCATTATTAATTTGTATTAGAGATGCGTTTTTATGTGGCAATAATTTTCTTAAAAATAATATGATCCGAAGTTTAATGACTTTACATAATCAAGTTATTAATTACTGTATGTATATAGTTTCATATACATAATTAATATAAAGAAGTAAACTGGTCCAGCCTTTCCAGAGATCACCCGGAACAAACAGGCAGACCGAACAAAAATAAGACAAAAAAATTAAGATTTTTTGGTAGGTCGTTGTACAGAGATTGTTTCCATATTAGAATTTAAGTGTAATTCCACATCAACGATTCTACTAATCACGAACCAATTAAATTACAGCTCTAATCGCGAATACCTTGAAACTTCACAAGTATTACGGCGTCCCACCGACTATCGGATTTTATTCAGCTAACGGAACACATTTGGCACAAACCCAAGTGCGGATTCACCGAACATTTTACCTCATCTTCACACTAACTATTGCTCGCGGTTTTGTCATGGAATGCCGTTTTTATGTCCTTGTCGAGTTTATTTTTTAAATTCACAGCGTTTAGGTGATATTCTATTTCAAATAGCCGCAGCTCTTGAGTGATATCATGAGTTTAATAAATTACTTCTTCGAATTTTAAATCGGGTGAAATTGTAATATTCTTTTTTTTTTAAATCTCATTTGGCATTTTATCTGGTCACACTATGCATGTTATCGATCATAAATAATAGACTTTTTTTTTAAAAGAGAGTTGAATGAATAATCATTTGGGTTACCAGTGTTATGTACCCAAATCACTTTCATTAGTTATACAAATATGCATGAAAAGTACAAATCACTAGATGTCATTCAAATTAAAAATAAATCTCTATCTGATTTATTTGTTTCAGATCCTAATTTAGTAAATAAATAAATTAACACTGGAGTACTAAGGAATAAACTTAAAATAAATACTACTGAATTCGGAACTTCGTACATTTTCAAAGTCAATTAACAGATTTTTATATGATTCAGTTTACACTTTATTGTTTAAATAACAATAAAGTGTATTGATTGTATTAAATACGAGGGAAACATCACGGGTGATTCGAAAACTCATAAAAACAAGTGCCCTCACCCATCCTCTTCGTTTCTACAAAAAAAAAATACACATTTATTGTTCTGAAAATTTGAATCTTACTAATTAAAAAGGTCTGAAAGACAGATACAATTAAAGTTGCCTTTCTTGTAAATTTTCAAGTAGATAGTATAAATAAATAAATTTTAGACTCTTGTCTGTATTGATTGAAGAGCTAGTACGAAAATAAACTAGAGTAAAATTTGTTTCGAACTTTTTCCTTGTACGTACTTGTTATTTTTACAATATTGGTTTTATAAATATATTGTTTTAAACTTTTATGGTCAGTAACATTAGAATAGAAATCTGCGGGATTGCTACCATGTACCTCCATAGAAATCTACGCTAGGGAATGGGCAACTACAGTACTTTCACAATTTTTATGTCTTGTGACTGGGATTGTAACTACATTTAATTTTCATTTTTGTTTCGACAATTCAAAAGTGCCTGTAACTGGCCTACTTGAAATAAATGCTTTGATTTGATTTGATTTACAAAGTTAGCTAACTATACAAACTAATGAGTAATACCAATCAAAAATAGTTTGAACTAAAATTTATTTATACCAATTTTTTACGAATAAAATAATTTCTACAAATAATATTATGCAATTGCCTCTGGCTCTTAGCCTAAACACTTCCTAATTATTTTAAAACGGCGCTTAGAATAAAAATAAAAATGGCGACGATTTACATTATTAGTAACGAGATCAAATCTGGATCATGCTGTTACTGAAATATACTTTCTGTTTATACAATATTTCAGTCTATACTAGTTACGCAAGAGTCGTAGTAGGTGTTAATATTAAAAGTTCTATTTTGTCGTCAACTGAACATAAAACTGAGAGTTAGGATGGTTCTGTGTTACATCTGGCCCATGGTCTTGTACTCCGAGGCATGATTCTTAAAGACGACATAATGAGATGCTTTGAGGCTTTTGAAATGTGGTGCTACTGTTAAATGTTGGACGCAAAATGCCAGGGACGATATGAGCATGTCCATATACCTAGAAAATTGCTGTAAATGATCAAAAATTACAGAATTAAATATCCCGGCCATGTGCTTACGCACGAAAGATATATGCTACTTCAATTGATAATGATGGTCAAGTTAAAAGGGAAGAGACGCGCTGGGTAAAGAAATATTCGGTAGTGGGCCGGTATCACCTCCGTTGAAGAACTTTTCGACATGGCCAATGTAGGTACAGGAAGTACAGGAAGCTGACGGACCTCCAAGACGGAAAAGGCAGATGAAAAACAAGATAGAATTTTTTGCCTGGTCAATGATAAGGAGAAGTACAGGAAGCTGACGACCAACCTTCAATACTGAAGAGGCAGATGAAGAAGAAGACAGATGATTTAAATGGTTAGTTTAAGTTTTCAGTGCCTAGAAACAATATTTCAAGACATTGGTGCTAATTGTGTTGTTCTATTTCTCTCTTAACTAAATTAAAAATTACTAAAAGTGATTATCGTGTCAATCGATTTTTGAAATGACAATGTTACACTAAAATTAGATCTGTAACACTTAAAATAGACGTAACCTACATTGGAAATTACTTTACTTAATTAGAGAATTAAATATAATTTTAGATAAATTTGGTTTCGTGACGTAACAACAAAATTAGCACAACTATGCAACAAAATATTGCAACTAAATTATTTGTGCAGTGGATTAAGAATACGGGGTATCATCTATTTGACTATCTAGACTTGTCGTAAACTATGCACACCGAAACTAGAAGAAAAACAAAAGGAAAAATAGTGTCGGCCAACCATGCTACACTGTCTGCAATCTTTACATACATAAGTATGGTGGCCCCACTCTCAGATTCTACTAATGATTTCCATGAGGCCGAGTAGAGTTACTTTAACAGGCTTTAAAATAAAAAATAAAACGGTTTTTAACGTGTGGTTAGTGGCAAAACTCTAAGTTCATTTCTTCAAACATAAAGCAAATGCACTAACTATCAAATCTTTTTCAACTATCTATTCCTTTCAAAATCGGTCCAGCCGTTCCAGAGATTACCTACAAACAGACAGACGGACAGACAGACAAATATTTTAAAAAATGTCATTAAAAAAGTACATTTTATACTTTCATAAGCGTTTCGTAATAATCTGTTAATTTAATATTACATACAGACATTTCAATTATTTATTAATTTGTATAGAGTTTAGATTTGTACGGATACCGGATATCAAATATAAGTAACTAGCTCTCGCCCTAGACTATATGTGTTCCCAATTTCTTTTAAATCGGTTTTGTAGTTTTAAGGTACACGTCCATTGGCCCGCGCCGGACGCACCGCACGCACGGCAGGCAACGGATTGAACGGATTTGCCTTGCTCATAAGGGGATGTCCATTAATCACGTGAGGCTTGATAGGGGGGGGAGTGGTTCACAAAAAATCACGAAATATCACAAGGGGGAGGGGGGGGGTGTAGTAATATATCACGTGTACTTATTTTTTTCTGCAAAGTTTAGCATTTCTTTCAATAACTTTATGTCAGTCAACCTGCGACCTTTCTACTCTATTGCTCAACGTAATTTTTGTGGTCTTGAATTTTCCACCCATAACTGTATTTTATCAATATTTAAAAAATATAAGATTCTTTGTAGGTACTAAAAAATACACGTAATAGAGAGTAGAGAAGGGGGGGTAGAGTGGTCTTAAACCTCACCATGTTGAAAAATGCCAAAAAAAAGATCACGTGATTAATGGCGGCCCCTAAATGCTGGCGTTCGGTGCGGGCGGCGCGGATAGTGGACGCAGCACTATGTGAAATCATACAAAGCAAAATAAAATTCGTTGCGTGCCGTGCGTGCGGTGCGTCCGGCGCGGGCCAATGGACGCGTACCTTTAGTCTGAAAGCGCGACGAACCGATAGACAAAAATACTTTCCCATTTATAATAGTAGTGAAGATTGTTAAACATTATTAGCTCACACAGCGAAATTAATATTACGTTTACTGTATTAAGGCCAAATTATGTAGGATGTTTACAAATTCCTCAGCATTATAGAAAACAAATTTCTACCTAGACAAGGCCAGCTTCTGAAATTTTTCCGCGTCATACACTGCTGCGGAGAATACTTTTTACACTTCTCACAAACCGAGGTTTGAATACAAAATAGACAAAGCCTCTATTAATGTATTAAATTATTAAACATTATATTTGCGAAAGTATATATGTAATACATATTTTTAAATAAATATTTGAGACACACAACGCCATCTAGTCCCAAATTAAGCAGAGTTTGTGTAGGTGACATCTGATACAAATATTTAAATTTGCTTTTCTTGGAAATACATACATATTGTACATAGAAAACACCCAAACTCCAAAACAAATATTTGCGGATCACACAAATAGTTTGTCTTTTCTGGGAATTGAACCCGAGGTCTCAAGCACAGCAGTGGCATACGCTGCCACTGCGCCACCGAGGCAGTCTATAGAATATTAAGGGCTTTCTATATTCTTGCCGGTTCTTCTCCATAGGAATGATATTTTGAAACCCAGTAACTAAAGTCAGTAATGTAACATTTAGAAAGTGCATGAAAAGGTTTTATGATTTTAGTTTTGAAAGATTCGTTGTTGGTTTGATCGTAATGGTACTGAAGGTTTGTAAATTTAACCTCTTATTTCTTGTTTGTTGTGTCCACATTCGAACCGGTATCGTAATAGTAGAATTAAACCATATAATATGTCATAATACATTAAGCATAGAAGTCATGTTTGTGTGCTTATGATCTCCGGTTCCAATTCTTGGTCGGACCAAATGCTTGTATGATCTCTACACATATTTATATCGGAGTTTGGGTATTTTCTGTCTAATATGTGCTGCACACGAGAGAGCACGTAAAGCCGTCGGTCGAGGTTGTCATGAACATCTATGGCAATCGTTTTTGGGAAATCAGTGCCCTCAAATTTACTGACAACCTTCGAATTTCAGTTCTCCCTTAGCGTTGCGGAGTTCCGATGCCAGTCGATTCAGGTAAAACCGGTTGAACTAGTAGCCGACCCCAAAATACTATTGGGAATAAGGCTAGGAAGATGATGATGTATGTCTTTACAAAAAAAGTATTTAAGTACCTATTCTATTAGTCAATCTTGTTTTCATAGTGCAAGCTCTGCTTAGTTTGAAGCTAGATGGCGTTGTGTTACATGACCGAAAAAAAAAATTTGGTCCATAAAAAACTTTTCTGTCATAAAACTGTTTCTATGCTGAATTGGGATAAAAAAGTATGAAGCCCGATGCTCCGGCCCACGCAAGTTGTAATCTAGTACTGGTAGACTGTATTCTATGATTGTAGGCGTTGGGCCAATAATTGTTTGTTATCACAGTCTTGAGTTAATTGTGTTTAGAAGCAATGCCCTGATCACGTGCCACTTGCGATTTGAGAAGATTTTCGGAAGGAGGAAGACGTAAAACCAATTAGTGTTTTATAATTTTGAACCCATAAATCCTCCATTTGAAAGTGAAATAATTTTCTATTCCTATTCTGTGTGTTTAATCTACACTTATTACGTATCATTATGGTTGCTATGCATAGCAACCTGTGAAGTTTTGACAGGACATAAACAGTGATACATTTTGACATCTACTATTTAATAAATATATTTTTATAATCACCTAGCTTTCGCCCGTTTATCTCGATTATTGAAGAAAAAAGTAGCCTATGTGTTATTCTGATGTATAAGCTATGTTACTGTAAAGTTTCATCAAAATCTGTTCAGTAGTTTTTGCGTGAAAGAGCAACAAACATAGGATATGTAGGATATATTTTAATATATTTTAATTTGGTTGATTTCTTCAAAAGCATGTGTCATAGAGAACTGAAAGTATTCATATATTACATGTATTTTCCTCCTAAGGAGAGGCCTATGTCCAGCAGTGGACTGTTGAAGGCTGTTGATGACGATGATGTATTTTTTGCAGAATCGCATGAAAAAGACTTCAGACAAATTTTTTTTGTTAGTTTTATCTATCATTCTGTTTTGTTCTACGTCTATGTGATATAGACTGAGCAAAAGGCTGGCCTCACAGAGAATTAGCACTGCCATTCAACGAGGCAATGCAATGGGGAGAATTTTTTGATGCTTGTATTCAGAATTCTAACTTTCTCAGAACTAACTTTCTGTCTCTAAAGAATCCAAAAATAAATACGTTTAAGTCCTCACATGAATAAATAAATTTAAATGCTTGACAACCCTAGTCACTTCACACTTGGGAGTAACACATAATACTTGCCACAAATGCAGAAGCCGAGGCAAATCAAACTGATACAGTTTCTAGGAATGCATTGATTGAAATTTGTACGAAACGTACCTCACAAACAAACACACGTGCACACAAATAGAGATACACACGATGTTGTGTCCTCGTGTGTGTACACACGCTCAGCGGTACATCGCCACTGACCTATTTCAACCGTGAGTCATGCATAAAGGTGTTTCTCCATTAGACTGTTAGTTTCAGTTATATTCAGGAAAATTTAACGTGAAAGAAATGATACTCTTATTTATATCATTCATTTTCGTCTTTTTAGACAGCAGACTGCTTGGATGGTATATTGATTTCAGTGATTACTTTATCATTTCCGAATTGGATGAGGGTGATGTCCATATTAATAATATATGTCCTCCGTGTGGTGACGGATTAAGAATACAGAGTGTCACCACCCCTATTCATCCCGCGGGTGTCGTAAAAGGCGACTAAGGGATAAACTACGCAAGACAACATCAATGCAAAGAGAAGGAAAACTTGAAACCAACCCTATACCAACCCGTTTGGCCAGCGTGGTATAGTAGGCCAAAACCTCCTTTCAAAGGAGAGGCCTATGTCCAGCAGTGGACTGTTAAAGGCTGTTGATGATGATGATGATGATGTCCATATTTTGTGTGATCCACAAATTTTATTCGGAGTCTTGGTGTCCAAGACAAGATATATTTTTAGTACGACAGTTCTCTTTTCTTAAAAAAAAAGAATATATAATGAATACTCAATCGTTGAGCCAAACACGTCATCTAGTCCAAAACTAAGCGGAGCTTGTTTTATGGGTACTAGACAACTGATATAAACACATATATATTTTTTTTGTAAATACATACATTTAATACACAGAAAATACCCAGACTCCAAAACAAATCGCCCTCCCCACCGAACAATATCGTAATGGCAATTTCTAAATTTTACAGGAAAAATCAAAAACTGTTTTTGAGTATTATCTCAGCAAGGGAGCATCGTAAGGTAACCATTTATGTGTCAAAACAAAGCTAATTTAATTACTTTGTATTTTCTTTCATTTTTTTTTTTGTAATAGTTTTCAAAAAAAAGTTATGGTCGAAAATAATATTACCGAAATTGCAGCTCAAAAGTATATTGTGTAATGCATCATTGCCATATTGTTCGCGTGTAAATCCAACAATTTTAGTCAGTATTAGTACATTACAGTAATATTCGATAAAATGTGCTGTTAAAAATGTTAACTGTAATATGATATTACAAAATTATTTGCGTGAAATCAAAGTGATAATTTAAAAACTTTATAAAGTTTATCTATATGATACCGTTAACAGCACTATACGAATTTTCTCAATTATCTATCATGTATTGTAAGAAATCATTACCAAATTGCGTAAATAAAAATAAAACCCTAAAAGAATTGTTTTACACCTTACATGAAACTCAATTATGTATTTCTTCCACGAAAAATATGGTAATAGTCACTTATCGAAAAAATTAACTATTACATAATCAGTATTAACTTGTTTTGGTATTATTCGTGTGAAAGGATATGTTAGATTTTAAACGAGTAATATTGTTATGTTCATCACGGGGTCATTGAAATTAGTTTACTTTTCTAAATATCCATATAAAAAGTACAATTTTTTTTTATAAGGTGTAATTAGTGTTCTAAATATCGAATATGCAATAAAACGTAAACTATCGTAATAGCACATTATCATATTGTTCGCTGGGGAGGGCGAAATATTAGTGGAGCACACATATATTTTGTCCGACCCGGGAATCGAACCCAAGATCTCAAGCACAGCAGTCGCATGCGCTACCACTGCGCCACCAAAGCAGTCAAAATATTTTTTTTATGACATCTTATTTTGGACAAAAATGAAAACCTTGAAAAAAAAATGAAAATAAATATTATATTGAAAAAATATGTTATGGTTGAAGGCAATAAGCGTCCTAAGATGCCTCTGTATTCCCCTACGGAGATAAAACCATGAGTGCAACGTCCTCATGAACAGAGAAACAGTGACAGTGAAAAACTTTTAGCTTAATCTGTTCATTGTATTTCAAAATCCTGCAGAAAATTACAGTAGTGTTATCTCTAATTACTGTCAAATCTTCTCATAATGAGAACTTTAGCAGTATATACATGTCTTTTTAAATAAGAAGAAACAGCGTTAAGCGGCTATAAAGCTCTTATAATGACTAGAAAGTGACCACAATTTTAATACCAGACTCGGCAATAGAAGTTATATTTGTGTAATGGCGTAAGTAGCAGTACCGTAGATTATTGTCGTGTTGTTACAGACTATTGCCTTTGTTTGCTACAATACAAATTTGTTGTGTTGTTGTTTCCCGCTGGTTTCGAATAATACAAGGGAAATTTCACATTAAAGTATATATATTATTGATACACAGCTACTTCGAGCGCATGTCGATTATCATGAAAACAAACTTTGTTAACTACTTAATATTTTTAATCTTTAATTGACATTACTTTGTCTGATGGAAAGCATAAGGAATGTGGTGGTCACCATCCTGATCGTGAGTGCACACAATGTCGCACGGTGACCCATACTATGTTAACCTAGTAAGATGCTTCTGGTAACCTTTATCGTGTGGAAACTCATCATGGACCGTCACCCCGCCGGGGTTTTCTTCGGCGAGGCGGTGAGTCGGACTCGAACCGACTAAAAACCACACGGTGTGCCCTATCTGCGTTTCGCTTTTAGGGAGGACGAGAAGTCCAGGGTGAGATCTCCTTCTGGACTCCTCCCAGCGCCTGCCCGCTCCTGATGCGGGCTCCGTCTCTAAATGACGATTCTCTCTTAGGCAGCGTCCGGCACACACGGAGTGCTTCTGGTAACCTATGGTAACGTAGTATGATACCTCCGGTCTCGCACTCACTAACGCAATACAACGCTGTCATTTTCAGGTTGGTCTTCAAAGCGAGGTACTTCCATTTAGAATGAGACCATAATATTAAAGTTTATGAAATAGAGGTGAGTATTCTCAATACTAGCAGTCATATGACTAAGATTTATAATATTTGTTTTACTGTGTCAATTTATTTAATGGTTGAGCATTAGCTATGGTAATCAATTATCCGTGTACCTACCTATTTAGTGTTCTCGTGTAAACAAAGTTAAACCATTTAATAATGTTGGCGCCATTTATGTAATTTATGGATTTCCGTCGCGATGCTAAAAGGTTGTGATACAAAATGTATGGGGTGAGCAAACAATATTTAAATTATGTTAAACAAGATATGAATTTATGTCTTGATAAGCAGTTACTTACTAAGAGACACGAGAAATTAGAGGTTTTGTTAGGAAAGTGGGTCATCACTTTGAGGATTGGATCCTTACTTAGAATTAAATAACAGACATATTTTCGGTTATTTTATGTATAATGCCTCCTAGTGTCAGGCTACAATTAGTGGCTCGGATATTAGTGTCCGTTTAATGTAGTTTTTTTTAAATAAGATAATTCCTAAAGAGCAGTTGTTTTAGTAGAAAAAATATTTATATTTGCAAGGACTTCAATGAATTCGTAGACCGCTATGTCGAAAAACCCAAAAATAAACCTATACGTTATTAGATAAGTGGCAACACAAAGGCCGGGACAGGAACATTTAGTTGAAAATAATAAGTTGCTGAAAAAACTTTGATACCAGGAAAGCCAAAGTTAACTAGCGTATTGGCGAAATGTACCGACAAACTCTGGCTAGTGACGTGTACGCCACTGGACTATGTGTTAAAGTTAAAATCAGATATCTTAGAGAACTTTATTAAAACAATTTCAAATATTCACAGAAATTTATTTACACTATGTTCCTTTTTAAAAAGAAAACAATATTTTTATTTGAATACTGCAATTATATGATAATGTATGATAAAAATGTTAAAATGAATAAAAGAGAGCAATATTAAGTGTTATTATGGTCACCATCTTTATCACGAACAATCCAGCATGGTGACCCACACTATAGCCCGTTTTTGATGACCGGTCGGAAAAATCCCTTCTCTCCTCGGGAACTCAGAATTATGTGGTGTTTCCACGATAAATCACCCCAACCTTGTACTCAGGCACCCTGCTCTGGACAGAACCAGGACCATTTATTTCAGGTAACCCTCCAGGATCGACACCTTACCAATCTAGACACTATCCCGGGGGGAAACCTCGGCTATCCCTGCCAATGGGCCGAGTCAGTTTAAGCTGCGGCCTCATCGCAATTCTGCGACCAAGCCGTCTTCCTCCCACCGACCGCAACAATTAATCTGCTACCAGAGGTTCCACTCTCTGACAACTTGCGGCCCTGTCGTCTGTGCTCGGGATCGGCTTACTCACGATCCTGTTCAGCAGTCTCTTTCTGGAGTAGTTTCCTCACAGAAAGAGGCCACTGCGACCCAGCCCTCCTCAACCGTCCGTAACCATGGCAGCAATGATTGCTGGGATCATAGTGGACTGCTAAAAGCTATTGATGATGATGATTTAAAATGATAGAATTTGGTTTATATTAATACAATTATCTATTCTATAATGATAAACTTGTTTCAACTTTGCGCAGAGGAGATTTAAATTTACAATGCGTTTATGATTTACGATCTACAGTTGAAAACAAGCATCAAAAACTCATGAAGAGCTTCTACGAATTGACGTTTGTAGAATAACTTCAAAATAAACCTACAAAAAGCAACATTGTAGTGGATTAAGCGGTCACCGTCACGTATTTGGGTAAATTTGTAAAAATAGTGCATTGCCCGCCCTATAACTCTTTTAAAAGACTATCAAAAGCAAGTATTCTTTTTGAGATTCGTTTGCTGTATAAATCATTAATAAACCTGTTTTATTGATGTATTTACTTGATAGAATACACCTCAAAGAGGTGAAGACCGAAATATTTTAACTTCAAATCGTGTCAACTAAAGATGAGTCTAGAATTTCTCCAAAACATAACAACGGGTTAACAAAGAAAACCCAGAATACAATACAGTAATAATATATAATGAGAATTTATATTAATATTGTATTGTATGATGCAATTAAGGAAGAAATAAAGACTGCACTGCTGTCGTGGCTTTCTACAGTGCAGTGTTGTTTTATTTTTATATATTTAAGCCTACTAATGTGACCTATCTCTGCCCGATGGAAAGCATAAGTGGAATTCAAGAGTAGGTTACACTACCGACATTACGAATGAAGACAATGCAGCATGGGAACCGTACTATGGCGGCCTAGTGTGATGCTTCTGTGACTCCCTCACCAACGAAATACGACAACACGAATGCTCTCATTTTAGATTATGTTCTGTGCGAGGATAGTAGTCCCGATCGAGTCGACCCATTCGTGATAAGCCCAGGGTGGCTCCTTGAACGTTTGAATGGTTTGATCAACACATGGGACTGAGTTTGATAAGCACTTATAGCGGCGTGGCCTTAGGTGATTGGATACAATCACCGAGGGTAAGCAACAGCTTCACGGTCAAACCTAGATGGGTGACCGTTTGTGGCATGGTATGTTATGAGCGTTTCCGTGATTCGGACGTCACGTTAAGCAGTCGGTCCCGCTTGTTATCATAAGATAGCAGTCGTGAAGCTTAGTTGGAGGCCTTCGGGCGGCTTAAAAACATCCAACGGCAAGATTACGTAGCCACAATGTGTCTTGCCAGTCCCCAACCCACCTCGGCTGGTGGGGACGTATGGCCTTTACCCTCTCCTGGGTGGAGACCCTAGTCCCGAGTCCAGCAGTGGGACATTATGGGTGATTGATCAAGATATCTTTATAAACTCCCCTGCAGCATAATATACCCTGGTACTCTGAATCTGGATTAAAAATATGCAATAAATTACCTTGTAACAGTCAACATGACATGTGTTCTTATTGAAAGACTCAGTCTATACTCGGTTGGATGCTTTAGGTTGAGTATAGACTCACTCCAAGCACCCAAGTTGAGTTTCATCATAATTATGATTAAGAATTGAAGTATCTTTCGAGTAAGATGCTTATGTCCAGTAGTGTAGTATTAAAAGTTATTGACAGGTATACACTAAAAGTCTTGTCAATGTCAATTATATTTGACTGCACGGTTGGCCTAGTGGCTTAAACGGTCGCCTCGCCGCTTCCTACTGCGCCAAGTGTCGTGGGTTCAAATCCCACGTGGGATAACACTTTGCGTGATTCACAATTTGCTGTTCTGAGTCTGGGTGTTCTTTGTGTCCGTTTCATGTATGTTTGTAAAGTCCCCCGCGATACAGGAATTTATATTTCTAATGCGGGAGGTGTCTCATAAAAAAAAAAAGCGGAGACACTGATGGTCGGTTTCGCAGTCTTGGGTTCGATTCCCGGGTCTGACTAAATGTGGGTGTGATCCACAAATATTTGTTTCAGAGTTTGGGTGTCAATATGTTTAATATGTAAGTATTTACAAAAAAAATGTTTCTGTATTTATATCAGAGTTGTCTTGTACCCATAATACAAGCTCTGCTTAGTTTGGGACTGGATAACGTTGTTTTAGATATCCAAAATATGTATTTATTATTTATTAGGAGCCACTTAGAAAGAGTTAGGGAACCGTCATATTTCGGTTTGAACAATCTTTAGGTAACACCGAAGTACTTTAATGTCTCCTTAAATTTAGGGGCTACCTACGAATAGTTGGTCTCTTAAAGAAACGTAACGGAATATGAAGATCTATACAGAGCTTATTACGATCCATTAATCTTTGAACAAGCTCTGTTAAAGAAGATTGCTCACCAAATGGCGTGTGTTATAGCGACTGCATTACGTGTTAACAACGATAACTTTCTACGTAATCTTTTACTTGTTATTTATAGGTACATAAATTACTTTGACGGGATTCGAAATAATTGTGAACAACACTACAACTTCTATATTTAATTCACACGTAACTAACTACAAATAATTTTAAACGTTGCTTTTACGTATTTTCTAATCTCTATTTATATACTTAACACAATCCAAAAGTGAGTTACAAATATGTTGACGTAATCAATGATTGTCACCAGACAGTCAGAAAAAATGAAATGTTTTTTAAAGAAAACACGAAAAATGATTAGTCATGAGTAAAAAATCCTAAACAAAAGTTACGTAAAGTACAAATTATGTCTTAAGGTGAAAGATTGACGCATTGGGCTTCAAATTGAGAAGGTTGAAGTGGAAAGAGAGGTCACTGACTAGATAAGAGACCTATAAACTGTTGGAGAAGACCTATAGGCCAACGTCCTTTTCTATTGCAATTGCAAGCACTTTTTGCGTAATTTTAGTATATTTTGAGTTTACTTAAAACAAAGGCTTTAGTATTATTTTGAAAGACCCAGTTCTTTTGAATATTCTTATTTTCTTTCTATTTAAGCCTACGAAAGTGACTCCATTCTACCTGATGGAAAGCATGAGTAGAATCCAGAAGTAGGGGCCAACATGCTCATTTTGAGTACATACAATGCAGCATGGTGACCCACACCATGGTGGCTTAGTAAGATGTTAAATGTATTAATTACTAGCTTTCGCCCGCGGCTCCGCCAGCGTGTATGTCGGTTATCACGGTAAAAAGCCTATGTCCTTTCCCAAGTTCAGTTCTATTTACATACCAAATTTCATCAAAATCGGTTCAGTGGTTTCGTCGTGAAAGCGTAACAGACAGACAGACAGAGTTACTTGCGTATTTACTTATAATATTAGTAGGGATGTAAAGATAAATTAATACGAAGGTCGAATTGCAGCATGACACAAAGCCGCATGTCATTCCAACCGACATTCTTACGAGAAAATATTAAGGAAGTTTAAGAGAATATAATTTCGTATTAAAAACATATTAAACATTTAATTATTTAGCCTTTTTGACAGTTCAACCACAAATAAGTACAATCTCACAATATTTATATTTTCGAATACTTTAATTAACAAAAGTTAATGTCATATCTAATTTGTATGTGGCAAAATACGTGGCTACCAAACGACAGAAAAGGGTTTGATTTTTGGAAGGGGTTTTATTTTCAATGTTACACCTTAAAGTAGAGAAGACAATAAAGCCATGTCGGGATGGAGAATTACCCGAATATAGGGCAGTCGAAAGGGAAAGGTTCTTGCAGTCTAAGTGTAAGTATATGTTTTTATGTAACGTCAACATATATAATATACAATTAAATAAAATTGGAGTGTCTGTGTGTTATATTAAATGTAAAGTTTTTTTTTAATAAATGCATATCAAAGTATACTATACTTCATCATCATCATCATCAGCCTATCTCAGTCCACTGCTGGACATAGGCCTCTCCCATTGCACACCACTTTGATCGATTTTGTGCTTCTCGCATCCAGCTCCTGCCAGCCATCTTGCGCAAATCATCACTCCACCTCGCCTTTGGGCGTCCTACACTACGTTTGCCGAACACTTTCTTTATGACATAAGGGGTGAGTATCCTTCAGGATCGGAGAAGAACTGCTTAGTCTCCGTTGACCTCACTAGAGAGTAAGGTTATCGGAGGTGTTACCAGGCATGGTTTTAATCTTTAGAGTCTAGTGTAAAATTATTGCACGGTAGTCCCTTGTTGTCCCCAAGCTGCCAGGATTACCGATATTATTGATAGCCCGCTTCACTGAGCTGAATGCCTGTTTTAAATCTATTTACGTCATTATTATACTTGTTACTATACTTACTAACAACAAAAAAGCAAAATTTTCCCGCTAATCTCTAGAACGGCTAAACCGATTATGACGGCACTTTCACTGACAGAAAGCTGAGAACTTGGGTTTTTTTAGACCAACTTCGCTCCCTGGCGTTACTTGTTATTTGTAACAATAACACCGCGTAACACAGTTACATCATAATTATAGCCGACCTCTTATTTACTTTAGATACATTTGAGATTCTGAAACTTTAATCAGTCTGCCATAGATACGATTTAATAATCAAGAAACAACGTGACCGAGTGACCATGTAATAAAACTGTGAGTCAAATAACACTCACGAATTACATATTTAAAGTCTGCGTTGGTTGTTACTATTCTTAAAAGCCATGTATCTCGACATCAAAATATCTGTATTCTAAATACACAGTATGAAGTAAGATATTTCGGAGAAACACTTCATTTGACATACGAATAACTAAAGTGAAATAATGACTAATTGTTCATCGTCTCCGTCACTGTCTGTCTGTCCATTTGAACGCTATAAGCTCCGAAAATGTCAATCAGATTTTCATACGGTTACCACTCATGGATAAAGTTAACCCATGAATCATTATAAAGTATATATTTCATAACATTGATGAAATATGAAGACGTTTATTTAAAATTTCAGAATAAATTAAGTCTAGAAAATATCTGCACACAATGTAATATATGTTTATCTTCTAAAATTAACATAGAAAAGTTGTGTTATACATTTTTGCTATACTGCCCATGCGCAGGGAAAATTTAAAGTCTAGCTAATACGCTGTTAGTGACGTAAATAGATTTATAACAGGCATTCAGCTCAATGAAGCGGGCTATCAATAATATCGGTACTCCTGGCAGCTTGGGGACAGCAAGGGACTACCGGGGTTCCCACACAGAACATGGTTCAACGGGACGACGTGCAATAGTTTTACACTAGACTCTAAAGATTAAAACCATGCCTGGTAACACCTCCGATAACCTTACTCTCTAGTGAGATCAACGGAGACTAAGCACTTCTTTCTCCGATCCTGAAGGATATTGGCCCTTTATGTCATAAAGAAAGTGTTCTGAATGCCATTATATGCACTCATTTTCATTATAATCAAGTTACAAGTCTCGCAAACATCGCATTTTCACCGTCAATTATTTGCTTCCATGCAAGAAGGAGCCGTGCGCAAAAGTCCATAAGAAAACATTAAGGGCTTTAGCAGTTTATAACGGCATCAGAACTCCTTAAACCCTCGCGGCATCTAAATCGTTTTAACATAATAAAGAGCATAATAAAAAACTAAGGTTAAGTGTGTAACGTTCAAACGTAGGTCATTCGTAACGCACACATTTCAACACCTCTATAACACAGATACAAAGTAAATACTAACATTGGTATGTATCTAGTGATTCACCGACTGCAAATATAACAAAAGCCATTTATTATCGGAATTCCAATCCAAATTACCAAAGTTTTCCGGGCAGGATATTTGACGTGCAATAAACATGTCGAAAGCACTAGGTACAACGTACAAAGCTTAACATCTTACGTAGGATTTAGGTATTCAAGCCCAAAACAGTTTCTAAATCTGTTTTAAACGTGTTGCTGTAGTAACTGATTGTTGTGGTAGCTATTGTGTTGAGAAGGTGAATACAATACACAGTATAAAGATTGCTTTCTTTACAGGTTGTGTAAACAATCCGTGTAGGACCTGAGTTTGCAATTTGCTGCTAATTAGACGAACTGTCGAAGTCAGTTTACAAAGTTAGTAGCGTACTTTTGTTTATATTTTTTGCTACATAATTAAGGATAGTTTATTTTCATTACTATTGTGGGATACTTTTAAAGATGAGAGCACATATTGTCCTCAGAAATATACATGAATTATAATGGAGTATTAAATATATAACGTCAGATTTCAAAAAAAAGGTAACCAATACGAATTT
Source organism: Phragmatobia fuliginosa (assembly GCA_932526445.1). Taxonomy (NCBI): domain Eukaryota; kingdom Metazoa; phylum Arthropoda; class Insecta; order Lepidoptera; family Erebidae; genus Phragmatobia; species Phragmatobia fuliginosa. The sequence continues at coordinate 12,840,641 of OW052078.1, read as the reverse complement.
GTAATTCAAAGGAAAAATAATGATTGAATGTGGTAGGGTCGGTCAATTCTATAAGTGTTTACCTATGTCACAGAATAGATAATGGAACCAATATTTATAAATCTTAAATATATAAGAGTTTGCATCATGGGATGGTACATCAGTTTCCAAAAGAAAGCCTAACTAAAATCATTTTGTTTAATAAGGAATAGTGACTGCCTTAGTAACATTCCGATATTGTTAGTCCGTTGAAGCGGATTCATGAGAGTAGTTTATTGCTTAGGTTTCGTACCCGCAAACATTTGATAAAAAACCGATGTTTATCAATAGAAAAAGAGATCTTCTAAAGCAAAGATAAATCTCAATTTCAGTAGATATTAAATAGTAATGTGCTGAGTGTTTGTTATTATAGTATGAACTGAGTTTTTGACGACGAAAATATACTTTCTGTACGTATGCTAACGTTTTAAAAATGTCAGCAACATACTCTCTAGGAAGGAAACTAAGTATTTATTATAATTTTATGATCAACTAAACTAAACTATTTATTTTTATATCGTGAAAAATGATATTCTCAATACTTGTGAAGATAAATAAACACTTTTAAATTTCTGGTTTATTTTCCCACCTTTATCTTTCGAACTGGAATGTTTGTACATCATCGTCCTTTACGATTAATCTCAGGTTTAGTGTCAGTGATTTAAAATTAAACACGATTGCCCTTAAGATTTTTAATGCCCCTGAAACAGTTGTTTCATGATTCACTCGACATTGGGCCCACTAACGACGGGGAACTCGAGAATTATATTTAAAGACATCGACCCTGAATATGATCGTGTATTAACAAAAAACATACCGAAACTGTATATTCCGCTATAATTTGTGAACCCATCAGACAAAAATCTCAGTGTATAAACTCAAATAAACTTTGGCAATATTGCAAGATCGTTTGTTCTTAAGCTATTTTCTGCTGAAATAAACATCATAACAGAATTTGCAGTGTTTTACTTTGTTGCTTTTTTGCGGACGTAATCCGGGTCAGTAGCTACAAAGGATGTTTTGAATGTACTTACATTGTGCTGATGAAGCGTCAGGACCACGTTGTCGAATGTAGACGAATTTGAAAGAGCTTCTGAGCTGCCTCGGAGTAACTCGGCCAGCAAGTCCGCACCAGGCTTCACTCCCACCAACTTCGAAGGTGATGATGTAGCTCTGACGTGAGTGGGTCCTCGACTAACACGTGTTGTTGACATTGCTCCCACACTAGCTTTACGACACGGCACTGTTGCATCAGATAAACTTCTCCTCCCAACCTCCACCGACCGACTTGGCGGCGCCTCTAAGTTTTTACCAAATGGGCCTCTACCTGTAAAATACTGCCTCCTTGGCTCCACATCTGAGTTATCTGACGGACTTAACGGTGAAGGCGATGCAGTTCTGTCTCTGGAACACGTGTCGCTTTCCGCTTCAGAAGGCGAGTCGCCATATTTACGTCTCGCTCGGTATGAGTCATCATCTCTCTCATCTGAGCTTTGTTGATATAGTCTCGTACGCCTCGCTTTCAGTTCCTCAGACCTCGGCCACATTGGAACAGTAGCTTCTAAAGGACTTGGAGGTCCATTCGTACACGAGTCATCTGATTTGTCACCAAGTAAAGAAGACGTTCGTGTTTCAGTTGATAAGCGCATATCTTGGAGAGATGTTTCACTGCTCTCACGTTTGCAACCGTTTATTGAAGGTGGTCCTTCTTCTTCTCCTCCATCATCACTGGGTGTTGTGATGTAAATTCCCTTTCGTCTCTTAGTTTTATCGAGAGGTCTTCGCCTTTCTCTTGCACCTATAGGAGCCGGACCGGCCGGGGCCGTGCAAGGATTCTGCACTGCAGCTAGTAGACTTGCTACCTGCTCGCTAGTTATAGTTTCATCCTCTTTGTCACGATCTAATGACCCATCGGATGCAGCATCTGACCGCTGTGGATCTTCTAGCGGTAATTCCTTTGACCACTGTTTCACTATACACTCATACACGGGCACAGGAATAAAATTCTCAATTTCATTTCCCTCCTCAATAGTACTAGGAAAATTCGAACAATCACAGTCCACATTAGAACACGCGTTCGTAGGGGGAGCGGGAAGTGGTGGAAAAGCAAAAGGTTGGGGCTCTAGGGGTGAAGTACCTTCACTATGAGCTTGTGCACTATCGGCTTGTGAGCCGTCACTTTCTTCGCGGAGTTCGTGTAAAACGCGCGGTGCCATCAAAGCAGGCAAACTGCCTCCAGCTTCGGCCGGACCCTCCTCCCGCACAGGAGGTATACGACGCGGCAGCGGGTGCGTTAGCGAGCGCGCACCTAACTGCTTATGTGGGGCATCGGGTGGTGGAGATCGTGGTGCTGGTGACGCGTGCGCCAACAATCCTTCATCAGAACCTACCGCTGAATCAACCGACGCAACTGATCCACCCTCGGTAGTATTTCCATCAGTTACAAGACTTACAGTCTCCGCATCGCGACGTTTAGCACTTGTGGACTCAACGCCAGGCTTAGCAGGACGCTTTCCGAAGTCAAAAATCGACTGATGTCTAGGTCCACGATAGTATTTATCCTGCGCGAAATCACCTTGAGAAAACGATGCACTCCGGTATGGAATAGTCTTTTGTGCGTAAGAGCCCACAATCGACCGAGGTTCTACACGAACTAACGTGATATTATCGGCGTCAAATTCATCACACCTGTCTACTGAGACACCACGCGGAGGGCTGTGTCTGTGACGGGAACGAGGTGGTGGCACCGGCGGAAGCACAGGTGCCGAGTGAGGTGGCGGCGGAGGAGGTGGAGGCGGCGGCGGAGTGGTATGGGCGCGCGGCAGGAGGCGCTCGGTTAGAGCCTGCAGGCCCTGCAGCCGCTGCTGGCGCGACGGGGGCCGCTCGTCGCGAGCGCCGCGGCCCAGCCGGCGTTGGATACGCTCCAGCGTGCGTCGATCGGGCTTGGCGCGGCCGAGGCACGCCGCCACCGCCTCCTCGGAGCAGCAGCGGCAGGGGCAGGCCCGCGGCGGCGGTGCTCGGCGTACAGCGTACCGCACCGCACCCAGCGTCACGTATGGGGACCTGCGCACACGACGCCGATATATTTAGTTGCGAGAACGAACACGCGCGCGGCTCGCCGAAAAGCTTGGCGGCAAGTGCGACGGATTTAGAGTGCACGAGCTTCCCCCGCAACTCGCCGCTGAATTCCGGGAGGATTCCCCGCGACCCACTCCGCTACTGTTCGACGGTTATATCGGACCAGATGACTCGTGTCCGAAGATGTCTTCTCTCTTTGAAGAGTGTTATAATTGACATTCGCCTTCTAAAACATCTACATCCTAACGATGTAGTGCAAACATTAGTAAGCGTCTGGGTAACAGCAGGTGTCGGACAGACAGACGGAAGACGTGTCGTCTATAAATAGTGGACCGTTGGCGAATCGGCGACACGGCGACCTCGTAGCAATGTTTACAATTTTCCTACTTGATTACGGTTTGATTTTGATCGTTATCAAATCACCACTCTCAGACTTTTGAATTATAATGCAAGCAAACTACGTTATTCTGAGACACTTTAAGTAATATTGTGTTAAGAAAAACAGTTTTGAAATATACTTAAGTATTGGACCTGGAGTAGTCGCGCCTCCTTCTCGCGCCATCTGTAGGGGAACGCGAGCGCGCGTCGGACGCCATGGATTGCTCACGTGATGCCGCGCATGCTGCGCCACCGCCGCCTACACGCTCTGCAACAATCACGACACACACTTTAGTTAGAAAGCTTAAGGACTTTGGCATTGTGATAAGACATTTTTATGGTAATTTAATAGAAGGTGCAATAACATTGGACGACGGTATTCTATTTATAAATCTAAATGAGCATTTTAGTCATCGGCTTGTTAGTCATATTGACGTTAATACCACATTCGGAAATAAAACAAGACAATAACTTTGTGTCACACTTTTGTTTGGAAAAAAACTTACAATTCATTCACTACATAAGATGAACGCGGTCTTATGAAAAAATCATTTTGACAAATTCTGTTGATCGTGAACCGAAAAATGATTATGTGTAATAATTTGAAGCCCATAAGGAAATGAAACTTAGATACTTAGAATTTTCAACCTAGTTCGATGAAACTGGAATTTTTCACTTACAATTTATCAAAGATTATATCGTCATTTTGCCGTCTCTTAAATAGATCAAAGCGGCTTGCATAAAATTATTTAGAGACAAATGTGTCTCTTTTTGTAATGTATAGGACAGGACAAAAATCCTCTTTCTTCTTGAAGTCGATTAAAAAGAAGGAGACGACTAATGCCGTCCCCGTGGTTAGCTACATTTCAAGAGTCACAAATGCGTTATAAATCCGCTCTTTGGGCCCTTTCCTTGTTAAGGAGTAAAATTGACACATCACATAGAACTATAATTATGATGTATGTTCTAAAGGCGCCATTCAAAAGATATCAGTTCTGTAATAGACAATACGTTCGCGATGTCGATCTGAGACATATCACTGTGGTAGCCCAGGTAATTGATGATTACGGCGGGGTGCTCTGTCAGAATCGGACAGACAAAACCCACACTAGAACGAGACTAGTGTATTTAATACTTAACCCTACAATTGCAAAATCTGACCAATAACAGAAGGAAATATAATTAAATCTTTGGAGGAACGTCGTAAGTAGACATCGGATTATATGCACTATCAATAAGATAAAAGATCACCAATTTCAATCCCAAATAATAGTTAGTAATATTAGAACTGAAACCAGCAATACTAGGGCATGTTGCTAGTGCTAACTAGTAGTTAGTAACATCAAAACTTAAACCAACAATCCTCCGGCATCCTGATAGTGCATATATTCCGATGTCTGATCATAAGCAAAGCAACCGATAAAACCACATAGAAATTTGAGAGATTAAAAGAAAATAAATAAATTCTCTAAAGCTTACAGAAATTAAATAAAAAACTTGGGCCCTTAAAATTTTATGCATTTCATGATTTTTGATTGATTGATTGACTACTTATGATTGATAACTCATTAATTGTGTGAGATTTCTTTAAGATTACGTTTTCCGATGAATACGCTGATATTCTACTATATCTACAATACTTTACTGAGTAATAAGAAGTAACAAGTATTGTATAACTACCTACAATGGAATACTTAATTTGTTTTTAATTCTATTCAAAAATAATATACGATTACACATAATAAGCGAAAAGATACTGACTAATCCCAAAATCTAGAAATCTACTTGACCTTTAAAGATGTTATTTTTCAAGAAGACAGAGCCGGATAAAGGAATCTTTAGAACAGCAGTTCTCCAATACCTCCCATTTCAGGGGCAGTGTGTCACACTGTGTGGTTTTAGTCAGTCCGATTCCGACAAACCACACCAATGCAAACCCTGGTGGGGTTACAGCCCGATGGTGTTTCCACACTCAAAAAAATAGTACCGCATGAAATAGTTCTAGAGGGCTATCGGTATTTCATTTGTACATAATATGTTTTTTTTTTTATATTAAAGACCAGAAATTTTGCAGACACGACGTAATTAAAAGGTAGGTAGAAATTTCCGAATTAATTAAACGGTGACTTCTGATTATAGAAATATAGGATCGTCGTAAATCGCTATGGCACTTTTCTTTGAGTTCTTTGTAAAAAATTTGACATGGAGGTAGGCTATGTGTAGAAAAAGGATTTTATTAGAAGCTCCGATTTCAAGTCTTTCTCTGGTATATGTCAAATTCGTCATGGTCAAATTAAAAGGACTTATATTTTTTTCTATTATTAAATTATTTCCCATTACTTACATGATCATTATTTATTATTAATAAAAGACAACTCTAGCATTAGGACGATAAATCCAGTGAAACGGACATAAACATCTAGACTCAGAACAAAAAATTGCGAATCAATAAATGTGTTGTCCCACGTAGGATTTGAATCCTTGACACTTGGCGAAGTAGAAAGAAGCACGGCGACCGCTTAAACCACTAGGCCAACTGTGCAGTGCAAATTCATTATATTAATAGCCATTGAGGCCTGAAAGTTCTGGAGTGACGCCCACGTCCAGGAAGACGGAAAGGGAAGGCCCAAGGAGGTATAACAACCTGGTGCAGGTAGCTGGAAAGTAATAGATGCAGGCAGCACAGGACCGGTTGTGTGGGGAACCTTGGGGGAGACCTATGTTCCGGGCTCATGATGAATTTTAATGTTAAAAATCTGCCAAGTGCATGTCAGGCCACGCACAGTAAAGGGTTCCTCAGTCACGTGGATTTAAAATCGTATCCAATAGATAATTATTATACTCCAAGATCCCAGAGCCGCCGGATCTACGTCATTTGTGCAAAGCTGAAATTTTCAGGATTATTAGTACAATGTCTTGTTAAGATGTATGCGTACCCATTAGCTTGAAAGCGGGGCCGTTTCTGAGGTAGCTCGAAGTACAGATGGTAAAAACCTTACTTACCTACGTTAAAGGTGCAAAGCTAGTATTTACATAGGGGAGGTATCCCCTACACGTAAAGTGGGGATGTAAATTTTTTCTCGCGGCTACCCCATCGTGTGGGGTATCATTAGATAGGTATTTTAAAAATAATACAGGGTTTCTAAGACGATTTTTTGATTCAGATATCCGTTTGCGAGAAATTCCACTTTAAAGGGCACTTTTTTGTAAAAACAGGGCGTCCCCCCCCCCCTCTAAAAGCTAAACGGCTGAATCAAAAAATCTGGAAAAATTCGTGATGGTGGTCCACATAATGAACTTTCAAGGAAAACTATAACGGATTAGATGACTTTATTAATTCAGGAGTTATGGAGACTTAACTTGTAAAATGCGCTCACTTGGAAAACGTCATACAAAATTAACACATTAATACGTGAACATAATAGAGCAAGATCCCAGAGCCGCTGGACCTACGTCATTTGTGCAAAGCTGAAATTTTCAGGATTCTTAGTACAATGTCTTGTTAAGATGTATGCGTACCCATTAGCTTGAAAGCGGGGCCGTTTCTGAGGTAGCTCGAAGTACAGATGGTATAAAACCTTACTTACCTACGTTAAAGGTGCAAAGCTAGTATTTACATATTTTTTTTAAAAATATTATTTAAAATTAAAATTCATTACTGCCAGACACTTTCGGTGGGCCATTACTTCTGCCAGACGTCTTGAAAGTTGTGAAAGAATTAGGTAAACTACGTTATAGTAGCAAACCTAAATTTTATATATATTATCTAAGGTAGGTACTATTTTAAGACCCTTTGTATGCGGCCAGACCAGTCCGAAGGGCCAATCATCCCCCCAGATACCTTTAAAATATTTGTAGTAATTAGGAAGCTGAGGTCATGGGCGTACCCAGGGGGGGGCAGGTAGGGGCAGCTGCCCCCCCCTGGAAATCTTGCAGAACATGTATGGACTCGCCTAATTACTAATCAAAGTGTAAACGGGGCCTTATGCTCTAACTTTTAATTAAGGGCCACAGCACACTAGCTACTTTTAGCATCGGCGATTGGCGCTTTGGCGACTGCATCGATGCTGCATCGCATTTTAGCGACTTCCTGCGTTCGATCGCGGTATCGGAAACGCACGTTTTAGCGACTGCTCAGATGCCAAATCGATGCTACCGGCAACCGAATGTGTGCGGGGAGTAGCGTTCAGCTGCTGTGTCCTGCTTCTAAAAAGCAACTCAATCTCCGCGTTTGGCGTTTTTAAGTGTGCGGTGTAGAGCGTTCGGTCGTCGTATTTAGCTTCTAAAAAAGCGGCCAAGTGCGAGTCGGACTCGCCCATGAAGGGTTCCGTATCAGCCAGTTCGTTGTAACTTTCATCGATATTTTTATACTAGTGTATTGATTGGATGAAAGGTAAATTGCGTGTTACGATTTATGACGTATTAAAAAAAAACTACTCACTAGATCTCGTTCAAACCAATTTTCGTTGGTAGTTTGCGTGGTAATGGACAACACATATTTTTTTTAGTTTTATAACTCTCTTATTTTAGAAGTTAAAGGGGGAGGACACACATTTTTCCACTTTGGAAGTGTCTCTCGCGCAATCTATTGAGTTTAGAAAAAATCTTAATAAAAACCTCAATATCATTTTAAGGGATTAACTGAACCCAAAAAAAAATGTTTTTAAGTTTGAGTTATAAATATGGGGAACCTGCAAAATTTAGTACTCAGGACAACAATTCGTGAATCGCACAAAGTGTTTTACCACGTAGGATTTGAACCCACGATACTTGGAGCTGTAGAAAGCAGCGTGGCGACCACATAGAACGCTTTTTATTGGGACGTGTGAAAACCCCCACGGGCCACGGGCCGTCACCCTACCGAGGCTTTCGGCGGGGCAATATGTCTGAATCGAACCGGCTAAAACCACATGCTTTGCCACTCTGCGCCTGAAATAGGAGGGGTCCAGGGAACCTGTTATTACGCCATCTGAACCCCTGCCAGTGCCTCCTCTTTCTTAACTTCCTATGGTGACGTACGGCAAACGACGTCGCTTCCTCGCGTCTGGCCACTGAAATGGATGACGGTGTCAAGAGATCTCCTCCGATGACTACCGTGAGACCCGAAGCTGCGCCGCCCATGGGGGACAAACCACCAGCGTGTGCTGGGCTGAGTCCCGGGGGTGTGCCGGCAAAGGCGCACGCCGCCTCGGTCGACACGGTGGGGTAACCGTGTATGACTCTAACCGCCAAAATTCTTTGGGGTCACCACCCTATTTGGGCGATCTGAGCCACCACCCTATTTGGGCGGTCTGAGCCGCCGCCCACAGCTTTGCATCGTACAGTGCCATAGACCGGACAACTTTCGTGTACAGTTGTCTCGTCGCGATACTGACTCCACCCAAACTGGGCAAAAGTCGGCCAAGAGCGGAAGCAGTGTCGACCAGCTTCAGAGCAAGCTGTCGGTAGTGCTCGTCGAACAGCCCCCTACCGTCAAGGTTCAGGCCCAGATACTTCATCTGGGCCCGGACCAGTACGAGGACTTAGTTGAACACGATGGAGACGCCGGCCGGGGAGTGGCCCATGACGGGGCCCATTGAACAAAAATTACTGTATCTTATCCAGCGCCACCAGTAAGCTCAACGCCTCAAGGCACCCAGCCATCAGGGAGATTCCTGTGGTGTTAATAAAGTTATAATAAGGATCTAATGAAATAATCTAGTTAAGATTATTTCTCAAAACAAGGGAATTAACTTTATTGTGAACAGTGTACCTAAATTTTAGTTCAGAAGTCAGTAGGGGCTGGCAAAAATTTTATAGCTTTGGGGCGGCAAATATGTGAATGTGCACTGAGTAGTTGTATAACTAAATTTAGTAGTTTTTATCGTTTCCGCCATATGGTTTTTAAACATCGAAATACTTTTGTATTTATGCGACCACCTTGTTTCACAAAGCAGTAGTATTTTCGGTGCATATTTTTGATGCAAAACTGATTCCCTGAAACTTTTATCGTATCTTTTACAGTTCCAGATCTCAGGCACATTATTTAAGTTGTTCACTACTAGGTTTAGCTTGTGGCAGACGCAGTGAAAATATAAACTTTTTAAACGTTTCTTTTTTTTTTGACACCGCCATCTTTTCTCGCCATCGTAGCACATCCATCGTAGCCCTGTCCCACGCATTTGTTACTAGGCATGCCAGGAATTGGAAACTGTCAGGTTACGTACGAAAATGAATCTGTCTAAGGAAAATGGTCGTGCAATAATTTTCTACAACTTTATATATTGTGTTTTGAACAGCTAACATCTGTGTTCAGTGATGAAGCCCCATGTCTGCGGACTGTCGAACGCTGGTTTTTAGAATTCAAGCGTGGACATACTAGTGTTAGTGACAAATGTCGCGAAGGACACTCAAAATCCACTTTCACTAAAGATAACATTATTGCTGTGAGACAACTAATTCTTGAAGATCGCCATGTGACGTATCGAGAGATAGAGGCTCTATTAGGCATCTCAGGGACAACCATTCAGAAGATCTTGCATGAAGCGCTTGGTGTGAGAAAGCCAGTTTGCCGTTGAATACCGTATCTGCTTTCCGACGATCACAAGGCGACCAGCGTGAAATGGTGTAAGAAAACTCTGCAAAGATTCAATCGAGGAGAGTCAAATCACATCTAAGACATCATCAGTGGTGACGCATCTTGGATCTGTGCCTACGATCCTGATTCCAAACAACAATCTACAATCCGGGTCTTTTAAGACGAGCCAAAACCAACTTAAACTTAAGTTGTTCGTTTTCGAAGCAATTCAAAGAAGATGGTGGTCATGTTCGTTGGAAAAACCGGCCATGTTGCGACTATTGCAATTGAAGATCGTAGAACGGTTAACGCAGAGTGGTATGCCACAGTTTATTTACCATAAGTCATCGCCGAACTTAAAAAATCTAGCTCAAAGCGACGCATCATCCTGCAACATGACAACGCAAGCTCACACAGCGCTCGTCAAAGATTGAGTATTTAAAGCAGGCAAAAGTAGAAATTGTTGACCATCCTGCATAGAGTCCTGACCTAAGTCCTAACGATTTCTTTACATTTCCTAAAATTAAGAAAAGTCTTCATGGTCAAAGGTTCCAGTCCGGTGAAGAAGCAGTCGACGTTTTCAAGTCCGCCATTTTGAACACCCCCACTTTAGAGTGGAAGAAATGTTATAATAACTGGTTTGAGCGAATCGAAAAGTGTATTAAGCTACGCGGTGAAGATAAAAAGAACGATAAAACGTGAACGATAAAAAGTACTATTTGGTTCTAGTTGTGTTTTTTTCTTCAAACGACAATACTTAAAAGGCATGCCTCGTAACATAAATGTTTAAGGAAATTCATTCTTTTCAGTAGCTATTGTTTGAGCATTCATTATTTGTAACTCGACAAAACCGATTGCAGCCTTAACATCATCAACCAATTTTTCTCTAATTAGAACTCCACATGTATTTTAAATCTCATTTAGTATTTTTGGGGACGAATATTGATCATTTTTATAGACTTTTTCTGTTTTCGCAAAATTTCATCACCAGAATCAATTTTCAGTTAAACAAATCTCGAGAAACGCCTTCATCGTTTTCTCCCTCACACTGGCAAATCGTCAGTACAACAAAAAAATATTGTATTAACTATAGGTTGTGGGCGTCGCCTATTTGCAAAGCAACCTGTACATTATTTTTGCATTGCCAAAACATGATTCTATTGATTCTCTTTGCCATTGACTATCTATATGTGCTTTACAATATTTGTGTATATTTTTATATTTAGTGAACGGTCTGACAATTATAGATCCCTCTACACCACATACAAGTTTCAGTGGAAATAAGACGCAAAATTTCGTTGTCATCCTCATTGGAGGCGAGATTCGGTAAAGAACATTCACCAGCGTAAGCTCTTCCATTGTTACACCCTGCTAAAATAATAAAAATTACAGCTCCAAAATTTGGAAAATGTATGGACGAAGTATACAAATTTTAGTAATTAGAAGGGATCACATCTGAAGCTTAACTATGGCGCCCTTTTTGGGTTAGTGAGCAGACGAAACAGCAGCGAAAACAGCCCTAGAAATTTTACTGACAATGCCTTATTCCACGACTACAATTGAAAGATCATTCAATACACTCAGACGCGTAAAAACGTGGCTGTGTTCAAAAATGATTCATCATCATCAATCATCAACAGCCTTTAACAGTCCACTGCTGGACATAAGCCTCTCCTTGAAAAGGAGGTATAATTGAAGACAGATTAAACGGACTTTGTTAACTTTGTTGACTTTGTCAACTTTTGTTGTCTCAGTGAACATAAAAAACTTATAAACAGTAGGGGCGATTCTTTCACGGAAGACGTTATAAACCGTTTTGCAGAAGATTCACGAAAAATAACTTTTAAAGTAGAAGCGTTTTAAATAAAATAAAAATGCATGCATAGTCACTTTGATTTATTTAACTACCTATAAAGCAGGATCATTTGCGGCTGTTTGCTCTACACACTACATTACATATACCTAATGTTTCATATAGGTGTGTTTGTGTAGTGTTTAGGAGAAAACAGCCGCGAAAGATTCGACCTAAAAAAATTAACTTGCCCCCCCCTAGGCCAGAAGCTGGGTACGCCCATGGCTGAGGTATATCATCTTTGGTATTATTTCAAGAATAGAATTGTAAAATATTAAATGGTTTTTACACGCTCATTTATTAGCTTCACCTGTATGTTTGCTTGTTTGTAACCAACTCCTATGGGTGCGATTTTGATCCACTTTAAACGGCCAGATTTCGTATACTTGTATATACTTGTAGCTATTCACAACATCAACGAAATCTGGCCGTTTAAAGTGGGGTCAAAATCGCAACTAAAGGAGTTGGTTACAAACGTTGATGTTATCCCCAAATAAAAATATTTTTCAAAATTTTATTATAGCACTTTGTCGGCGTAATAACAATACATATTCATGCAAAGTTTCATCTTTCTACCACTTACCGTTTGGACGGTAAGTCGAGGACCGTCGGACGGACGGACATGACGAATCTATAAGGGTTCCGAGTGATATACTTCGGAACCCTAATAAATTTTCCTTCACAGAAAGAGCATAAGATGACCACAAAATATATTTTTAAGTTTAGGTAAAAGCAATCTAGCTGCAAATTGCAACTTCATAAATGCACAGTTCTCATGTATTTGGGAAGGATAAAAACATAGGTATTTCATCCTTATTAATATTATAAACGCGAAAGTTTGTAAGTATGGATATACGTATGCATGAATGTTTGTTGCTCTTTCACGCTAAAACTACCAAACGGATTTGGATGAAACTTTACAGTGATATAGCTTATATATCAGAATAACACATAGGCTACTTTTTACTGCAATTATCGAGAAACACGCGAGCGGAGCCGCGGGCGAAAGCTAGTAACTAATATGAGGAAAAAGCCATGCTGACAACATTTTTTTTCATAGTGCGACATCTCGCGGTTTAGACTAGAACTACGCTACAGTGTCGAAGATGAATAATCGTAAGTGAGTTTCAGTTAGTTATTTTCGTGGTAAGCGATGGGCGGGCGGACTGATACTGTGTTACTACAACAGAGGGCTCTTATACCATTCAGTTAGATAATTTTATTCCAAACATTTACTTTAAACGTTAGTAAACAGAGTATATTTTATACAGGATAGATGAAATGTTGATACTATTTTTCTAGCTTGCCTAGCAGTGGTAAGTCGCGCACTATCCGTATTAGAACTTTAACATATGAAAAAAAAGCGGCCAAGTGCGAGTCGGACTCGCCCATGAAGGGTTCCGTGTCAGCAAGTAACATCATATAATAGTTCTTGTAGTTCGTTGTAACTTTCATCGATGTTTTTATACTAGTGTATTGATTGGATGAAAGGTAAATTGCGTGTTACGATTTATGACGTATTAAAAAAAAACTACTTACTAGATATCGTTCAAATCAATTTTCGTTGGTAGTTTGCATAGTAATGTACAACATATATTTTTTTTAGTTTTATCACTCTCTTATTTTAGAAGTTAAAGGGGGGGGGGACACACATTTTTCCACTTTGGAAGTGTCTCTCGCGCAAACTATTCAGTTTAGAAAAAAATGATATTAGAAACCTCAACATCATTTTTGAACACCTATCCATAGATACCCCACACATATAGGTTTGATGAAAAAAAAATTTTTGAGTTTCAGTTCTAAGTATGGGGACCCCTTAAATGAATTGTTTTTTTTCTATTTTTATGTAAAAATCTTAATGCGGTTCACAGAATACATCGACTGACCAAATTTCAACAGTCTAGCTTTTATAGTTTCGGAAATAATTGGCTGTGACATACGGACGGACAGACAGACAGACAGACAGACAGACAGACAGACAGACAGACAGACAGACAGACAGACTTGACGAATCTATAAGGGTTCCATTTTTTGCCATTTGGCTACGGAACCCTAAAAATAGGTACAGTCATAATCAGAAATAATGTTTATACACTTATAAATAACAGTTATCAGAATATTTTCTATTATCTAGTAGTTTTCTAATAGGCATGAAACTTAGTTACCAAGTAAAAGTTATAAACGTATTATTATTTCCTTACACATACATTACACGTGCTGATTAGACAACGATTGATTAGATATTTTTGGAATATTAACACATGCCTACCTGTATTTTTAGTTATTTGGTTTGTTCAGTTACTTGTAGTTCAAAGTGTTTGAATTTTATACTATTTATTACTCTTAAAATCAGATATATATGGCAACCCCGACTTTTGGACTTTACATCATGCATAGTATTCAAGCCTATGAGTAATGAATTTAACAGTAAAAAAAAATGGATGAGATGAAATTGGGACCGTCTTCCGAAAAAACAATAAAAAAAACCCGATTGATTGAAACAATTTAAATCAAACATAGCAAAGAACACTCCCGACTAATCCATCTTTCAACATACATACACATACACACACACAAACATTTATAACATCCCGTCGTTTTTACGTCGGGGGTTTAAAAACGATCTCCAACAAGTTCTCCAACTACATAAATAACTCAGGTAATAAGTGTAAATTCAATTATACTCATCACACATTTATATGATAAATAAAGTCATTAAGAATGACACCGTCAAGGAAACCATTACTTCACTTATATATGGAAGTTTAATGTTTCTCTATGCCCTTATATTTTATATCATTTAAAAGGCAATATATTAATTAAAGTGTTTACACTGGTTATATTTTTGTATATAAATTCTACTTTGCTGGTTTGAGGTAGTGATAAATTCAGGAATAATAACATGAGCTTGTCAAAATTTATCTGATTCATGCGTTTTCATGTCTTTGAAGGTTGTATGTGCTTCGAATTGCATATAGTTTTATATAGATATATATATTTACATTTAATAGGGGTCTTAAATTAAATGAAAACTATATCATAGCCCTTGAAATAGGCCTCAATTGCACGCCACTAGGTTCGATCTTCGGCTTCTCGCTTCCATCTTCCGCTAGCCGTCTTGCGCATCACTCATCCTGGCCTGTAAACGCACTACACTACGTCAGCCTAGATGTGGTCTCCTCTATAAACCATGGTTGATATGGCCAGGCCACTATACTTCAGTTTGAAAATCTTGTGCGCTGTGTCTATGACTTTGTTTCTCTGTCAACTTAGTTATGTCTTTCTTTATTTTTCCCCTATATTGCGCATTATTAATATTAAACAGCCTGACATTCGGACCTTTCCTTAGAAACTAAGTTTAAGTTAACTCTATTAGTTTAGTCAAACTATAGTCACTTTTTCTTTGCTATTTATTATGCAAGTTAAAATGATGATTCACCAGTATATATCGGTGTGTAAGATAATACATTGAACCTCAGGCCTTGTGTTACGGCCGCACAAGCCAAAACTGAACATAAAGCTCTATACATACATAAAGCACTTTTACCCGCGTCTCCGCCCGCGAGTAGGTTATTGCGGTAAGTAGACGCCTATGTGTTACTTTGATATGTAAGCTATATTATTGTGAAGTTTCATCAAAATCCATTCAGTAGTTTTGGCCTGAAAGAGCAACAAACACACATACATAAATACTCACAAACTTTCGCGTTCATAATATTTGTAGGTAATGTGAACTTAATATTTTAACAGTAGGAACAATAATATTATTTCTAAGATGACAATTCCACCCCAAACACGTAACCGTTTGAATGTTAGCTATTTTAACCCAGCTCCTTCCAACTTCTAGGACTTTCAGCACAAAAGTAGTCATTTAACAATTACTCCTTTCCGCACTATCCAAACTTAATCAACTGAAATTTACAAAATAGTTAACTTGATGATAACAACTTAAATAAACACAACATCACCGCATTCGACACAAACCAATTTAAAGCACAAACTATTAAGACAGAAAACTCACTCAAAATTAGTCCAAGCTATTTCAAGCACTGTCTTCATAATAAATTGTTATACGGAACCATTACATGTCTGACATTTCGCTCGGGTGGCCATGAAAATTTGAGCATTCACAAATAATAATTTTATATTTTACGCAACAAATATAACATTTAAGTTTAGTAATAGAAATAAATTTACAATTTTAATGGCAATACTTTTATCTGTGTCCTAGCTATCTCTTGATCTTGAACACTGCGATTCAAAGCTTAGCATGCTGAGTCAAGAAAACAAAGAATAAGTTTACATTAAAAACAATCGAAAAATAACTCAAGATATTCTTTTAAAACTAAACTTAATATTTAAACACATTACCAACATTTCAATGTTTGCCATAGCATTTCCGATTCGATTCTGTGAGAAAATTTAATTATAACTAACTATAGCCTACATTTTAATCGGCTGTTCAGAGTGGCAGAGAAAATATGCTTATAGATGCGTCTACGGATTCGATGTATTTCGAAAAATATAAATAAGTTCTAACAGCTCAAGACACTTTTCGCGTTGCAAAAAAATCTAGAGAAATCCTAAGAGCTTAAAAAAGCTTTTCACCCTACATGTAAAATATAGAACGAAGTTCCAAAATAGTTGATTACTTTCCAGCTCCATTTTCAAAGAGAACGTCGATAATGGCTTACATGTTAAAAGAGTGATTCAGACAAGTGATTTCGTTCAGTTACGTGATGAAAGATATTTTTGATTGAGTTCATTTTGCTGTTCAAACAATTTTAATCAATTTTATATTGAGTTCAGATGAACGGAAAGTTGTTTTTCATTTGTTATGAAAGTTAACGAAACTAAAATAAATTTTAGTTGTTTAAAGCTAAAAAGCCATAGTTTTAGAGAATTGTTTACAACAAGCGGAAATAACCGGAAAGACGTATTTAAACAGACGTTATATACAAATATATTCTCTATTTTTGTGAAAAAAGCGTAAATTTTATTAACTTCCCCCGCATGTCAAGAGTGCAACTAATCCTTCCTTACGGTGCCTCTCCATTAATGGAGGTTGGCCGTCAGCTCTGCATATTCCTTTCTGTTCTTAGCCAGACGAAACAGTTCTTCTACGCTGGCGATCCTAGTCCATTCTCTGATATTTCTGAGCCACGATTTTCTTCGTCTTCCGACGTGGCGTTTTTCGGATATTTTTCCCATCATAATTAGGCGGATAAGGCGGTACTGTGGGTGACGGAAAATATGTCCCAGGTAGCCAATCTTACGCTTTTTGATGGTCGGAAGTAGCTCAACTAATAACAACGTATTAAAAACAATTTCAATCGATACCCAATTGAATATGTTTTATGACATAGGTGGCTAATGATAGGTGTGTGACTACCACAACTCATGGACATCAATAACTCAAAGTGCCTGAATGTGCATATAAGCGTGCGTGAAACATGTGCGATGATTCTCAGTACCATAGTTGGGATAGAAGTAAGTTTCTGGTTGTGACTGACTGGCACAGTAATAAAGAACCGAACAGTTTAGTTTGCATATATCAGTATGTATAAATAAATAATAAATCGATATTTCTGACATGTTTCACACAACATCATAATTATAGTCCCAAACTAAGCAAAGCTTGTACTATGGATACTAGACAACTGGTATAAAAACATGTGTACTTTTATACATAGCAAACAGGCTAACACCGAAACAAATATTTGCAGGTCATACAAATATGTAGTCCGACCCGGGAATCGAACCCGAGATCTCTTAATCAGCAGCCGCATACGTCAACTACTAGACCAACAAGGCAGTCAAAAATGTAAACTACACATTACACTTTGATACGAATACGCTGGAGTTTGACACCAGTTAAAAATAACTTTATCATAACTTTCAATGTTTGTTTACATAGTAAACTACAAGTGAAGCTATAAAACGTGTTAATCAAGTATATAAACATTTTTCCTCTATTTCTGTTTATAGCTTTCAATGAACATTACTTACAATCCTTTTAAAGTGCACGGAATAATGAAATCTGACTTCACAAACATTAAGTTTACCGTCGTTTCACAGATTAGCGAATTATAAAAAGGGTTCTATAAAAAAGGGGAAATACATGAAGGGTTCCGTAGCAGCAAGTAACATCATATTTTATACAAGTTTTTGTAGTTCGTTGAAACTTTCATCGATGTTTTAATAATAATGTGTTTTGATTGAAAGAAATGTAAATTGCGGTTTATGATTTATGACGTATTAAAAAAAACTACTTACTAGATCTCGTTCAAACCAATTTTTGGAAGTTTGCATAGTAATGTACATCATATATTTTTTTAGTCTTATCATTCTCTTATTTTAGAAGTTATAGGGGGGCGACACACACTTTTTACCACTTTGGAAGTGTGTCTCGCGCAAACTATTCAGTTCAGAAAAAAATGATATTAGAAACCTCAATATCATTTCATATCATGAAGACCCATAGATATGATTTTGATGAAAAAAAAATTTCGAGTTTCAGTTGTAAGCATTGGGACCCCCAAAATTTATTGCTTTTTCTATTTTTGTGTAAAAATATTAATGCGGTTCACAGAATACATCTACTGACCAAGTTTCAACAGTATAGCTCTTATAGTTTCGGAAAAAAGTGGCTGTGTCATACGGACGGACAGACAGACAGACAGACAGACATGACAAATCTATAAGGGTTCCGGTTTTTTTGCCAGTTGGCAACGGAACCCTTAAAACACAAAAAGCACTTCTAATTTATTATACCTGTAAAAGGAGTTTGTATGTGATTGTTTACGCCTGCACACAAACGTTACAGAGAATAGCATTTATGCTTCCGAGTGTACCAACTACCTACTGTAATATAAACCGTATGATCAGCAAGTATCCAGTTACCGTCTAACTTCGGAGATTGAGCTGTTTTTTAGAAGCGCGACACAGCAGCTGAACGCTACTCTCCGCACACATTCGGATGCCGGTAGCATCGATTTGGCATCTGAGCAGTCGCTAAAACCACAGATTACGTAATAGTACTGCTAAAACGCGCGTTTCCGATACCGCGATCGAACGCAGGAAGTCGCTAAAACGCGATGCAGCATCGATGCAGTCGCCAAATCGCCGATCGCCGATGCTAAAAGTAGCTAGTGTTCGGTGGCCCTAAATAGTTCTTTGGTAGTACATTCAAACGATAAATAATATTTTTTACGTACTTGATCGTATACAAGAGACTTCTCTGCTCGCGATGTCTTGTGTACAATTATTGATTGTAATTAGTTCGTGTACATAGTCTCTCTGTTCCTTTTCTCTTCTTCGCACCTTCTATTTTATATTGTTAATACATAATCAAGCAATCAATGTTAATACAATCTTTATGTCTGCCAAACTAAAACCTAGCCCATTTTCCAGAAGATTGTTATGTATTTTTATTTGTAATTATAAATAGTGTACTAGTTATAAATATTGTTTTTGGATTTCAGATTAAATTTGTATGCTAACTACCAAAGATGTGTTACTTATTTGTCACATAATGATTATCAAAATAAGGATCAATTTCTACCAGTGGTAGTTAGGTCTTTTTAGATTTGGTACTTTAGCTTTACCTCAAGGATTGGAGGTATTAAATAACATACAATATATCTGAAGCCTCTTGATGGTAATCGAATACTAGTTAGTTTCGAGATCGAAACACTAAGCCCATAACTCACATATTGTGGTGTTGCCAACGCTTTGAAAACAAATAATGTTTTTGTTTTTAAATGGTTATCGGAAGAAATATTTTATTAATCGACTTGATAATAATCGATTTTTTTATCTTGATCAGTTTTTTTTAAGTTTGTTAGCTGAGAATTTATCATTTTATGAACTGATTTGCTTTTTCCAATGGCATCGTCCGCGTATGTGTCGGTTATTGCAACAAAAAGTAACATATGTCCTTCTCCAAAGTACAATCTATGTATGTACCGAAATTAATCCAATTTGGTTCAGCGATTAAGTCTGACCGACCACCGACTATTTGTGGTGTGGTTTCGAAATTAAGTTTGCCTAAAAATAAATAGCGTTCAAATTGAAATTTCCTGCACTATTAAAAATACGAAAGGTAAATTTATAATTTTCATAACCTGCGGAAAATCACAACTTATTGCCAAACTTGCCCATAATTCAAGGTCCTTTAAACTAAGTAATTCACACATTTGAAACAAAGGTGTTTTAGCAACATTAATTACACGCACAATTTAGCTAGAGTTTGGATACGGATCTTTTACGCAAGATATTGCGATATACATATATATTTGGAAATGCATATGGCGGATATAATTCAAAGTTTTTATTATGAAATTAATTAAAGTACTGTTTTGGCAGAGGGCATGTACGCTACTTTTGGAAAGTCCGTGAAGTCCAATATTTTTAATTGCTAAAACTGTGTACAGAGTGTCTTACCTGAGTTAGAAATAGTATTTTTTCCTAGTTGTCCCTCGGTTGTTGTTGAACGGCTTGACGAATTTTGATGGGAATTTCAGTGGTAGATAACTTGTTTCAAGGAGTAACTTGTAACATAGCCATTGCAGAGATTAGCCAGAACAGAGAGAATTGTTTCCTGTTGCAGGTAACGTATATAATTTCACAGGATTGAGTGATAAGTATAATATTTGATATAGATTCTGATACGCATCAATCGCAAAATGATATTCACGAAATTCAGATCGTTGATTCGCAAATTTAAAACTGAACTTCATCGAGCAATTACCCAAAAGCAGTGTTTCTTTAAACTTTTTTCCTTTTTTTTTAAATAATACATTAGTGAAACTGAAAATATCACTAAGGATTACCTATCTATCTCTAAGTTACCCTTAATGTAGGGGGCGTTGATGAAAATAGCCATTAGAGTGCTACATAAATAATAATTTAATTGTATTGATTCTAGTTTGACATTTGCACACCGTATTGTAACAACCAGCTATAAAGTACTATTTCATAAACTACACTATTCTCATCGTCATAATCTCCCAACCCTCTTCCCAAATTTATTAGGGGTCGTTGCAATGAATTTTCTGCTTCCATTCTTCTCTATTACTCGTCAGTTCACTATTTATTCCTTTCCTGGCCATGTTCTCTTTCACACAGTCTATCCATTTTTTCTTTGATTCTCCTCTACTCTTATATCTCTCAATTTCCATACTTAAAACTAACTTCACTACATTTTGCTCCTCTCTGCGTAACACATGTCCATACCAGGACAATCTGTGGCTTCTCAATTTTTCATCCAATGGTGCTACTTTCAGGTTTTCTCATTTTCATTTTTCATTTTTATTTTTCTATTTTTCATAAATTTTTTTGACATTGGATAACCATATTTCTATTGATATTTTAATTGTATCTTGTTGACATTTCTATTTTTTTTTCTTATTAACATTATTGCATAATAAGTTACTTTTTATTGACATGTTCCAAATATTTATCGCACTCTTAGAGAGTAGCATATTTATAAATGGTTTTATTATTGTATAACTGCGAACATTTTGAATTGTACATGTGAGCACTTTGTAGTCACTAGTAGCTTATGTTTGTTTGTTGACTGGCGGTTGTGAGTATGTCATGCTCGCTCAAAAGTCCTGCTGGCGGTGGCGTGTGTAGCTGGTCGTTCGGCTCCCTACGATATGGTTGAACTGGACGATGGCTGGTGCATAGGTCATGCTCGTGATACGGGCGCCGCCAGTCGGGGCTGGTTATCTCACAACTTCTATTTATTGTTTAATTATTTTTGGACGCTAACTGTGCAAATATCAGCATCGTTACATTGTCCTCACATTTAATAAAACGCCTTAAACAATGTAACCAAAAATTGTAAAAACAATGTTGGGAAAGAGTGTCCATGGAGTTTCTTGTCTGTTCTTCTCCATAGGATCTAAAATTTGGAACAGACAATTAGCTTCACGACTGAATACTGACTGACTACTTGACGTTTCAAAAGTGCCAATGTATGGTTTATTTGAAATAAAATGGTTTGATTTTATTCTCTAATATACTCATTCTTCACCTTATCCCTTCTAGTCACACCCTCTCCACATTCGCATTTCAGTTTTCTTTGTTGGTCAACACTCAGATCCATGCAGGGCAGCAGGTCTGATGATCTAAACTACACAAAAACAAGCTACACTATACTGCGAACATTAAAGTGTGCGTTCATGAAAGTCTTGGCTCAAAGCCATGTATTAATGACAGGTTCAGGCCAGTTTATTTAGTGTACAGGTAAAGCTTCCGACATCGTGAGATATCGGCGTACGCGATGGAATCTACAAAGAGATCTTCAAGGAACTTAGCTAAGTTGTTTTATGTTACTACATATTATGACGTTGTGTAGTAGACTACATATTATGACGTTTAGAAAGTAAATAATAATAAATATTTCGGACATCTTATGTCCGAAATATTTATTATTATTAAATATATACAAACAATGAAGCTAAAAACTGAAAACCTTAAAAATTATAATATAACAATTAAAATATATTATTATGAGGAGTCCCTTTAGGCTAGGTTCCAAAGATACTGGCAGCGTTCCCTTTGAATAGCTATGGTAATTCTTTGTCCGAGGTAGCTGCTAGCTCTTCGGTCTCCTGTGATGTCGACTAACCTTTTTATTTTTCTTTAAAAAGCCTTGTAGCGATAAGGCACCATGGACCAAGGGTCTCGACACCGAATGGGACAAAATCATATTATTAAACCAAAGCATCAAAGCAAAACAGCTACCGTGAGGTGCCATCAAAAACATAACATTTGCATAATATTTCGACCAACTAATAATTAATCATCGCTATAAGTAGGTAGATGAAACATATTAAGCCGATATCTATATATAAGTTTTTGTTATGATTAGACTTCCTGCGTATGCATATAATAGTTTATGTGTATATAATAATAAAAAGTATATATGTATTTATATCAGTTGTCTGGTACTGTGTAGTATGTTTTTGGAACTGCTTAGTTTGGGACCTGATGACGTTGTGTGTGAGATATCTAAAATATAAAGAAAAAAATATAGTTTTAAAAAACTAAACAAACAAACTTTTAAACCAAAAAGTAGAAAATAATTGTATTGTAACAAAGCGTGGGGCGACGATATTCAAATATTTTCAGAAAGCACCCCTATTATTATTTTTCTAGACTAAAAAATACTAATTTGTTTAAACATTTTTTTTTGTTTTTTTAGCTTTTTTTTCTTCAAATTAGTGTGTTGTCACCGATCCTCGATAAATCTACAAAGTTTAAACGAAATCTGACCGTTTAAAGTGGGTCAAAATCGCAACCTAAGGAGTCGGTTACAAACAAATATACAGGTGAAGCTAATATAAAGCGTGTAAAGTAAAAATAGATACCGCTTGGTTATTTGCTGTTCACGATAGAGGATATATGTCACTAAGATTATTATCTATCATATATCACATGCCATTATATTGCCGTGATATAGAAGAAAGGAATTGTGTTAGATTGGAAACAAGGAAAATTACCATACAACAATCACAAGCGTGTCACAGCTATGCGGATTTCCGCAAGATGATTTACATTTAATAGTAGTTATACTAACTAAGCACCGCGGTGTTAAATGTATGTAGTTGTTGTTGTCTATATATTAATATGTGAAGAAAAAACTTAATCACGTGATGTTCTGTAGCACTTTTTAACCCCTCCCTCAGCCCTGGTGATACGTGGTGAGGTTTAGGACAACCTATCTCGCCCTACCAGAATCAAATGTAGTTTTTTGTACCTACAAAAAATCTTAGTCTGGAAACGGCAAATCAAGGGGACACTACACGCTGTTTTCGGTTTACAGATAGCGCGCGTGACAAAAAAAAAGGAACGTGATATCTTATATTAAACCTTGTGATATTTCGTGATTTTTGTCGAAATTTCGAGACTCACGTGAATAATGGACGGCACCTTTTTCGAAAATTGGGCGGACGGAGGAGTATGTAATTTTGCACACTTATAGTTTGCATAGAAAAGGAGAGCAGAATAGTAATTTTAAATAAATAATACATTAAATCAATAATAAAACGATAAACACACTACCGTGTATTTGACGCACACAAGCACACTCTTTTGTCAAACAATAAATAAATAACATTGTAGTATAGCCTTGGCGAAATCATTGATTGTAGAAGTTACAGTCTTTGACAATAGAACTTTGATAATGTTACCAGTTATGTATAGTTCAAATTAATTATAATTTAGAAAAAAATCAAATACTTGGCGACCATTAGTAACTTTAAAATAAAAACTGCTGATGACGATGCGGGGCGCAGTTAGTATCAAAAGTAGCCTAGTATGCTAGTGAAAGTCCCGACAAAATCGAATGTCCCCTCTATGTATTCCCGAGATAAGTTGCAACCAACAGACAGACAAAAACCTTAAAAGCTGGTAATTTCAAATTACAAACAGACATATTGAATTTCATTTATTTCTATGGATCTATATAGCTATATGGTAGAAGTTGTTTAGTATAAAACCAAATAGCTAAGTTTCTTAACTACCGTCTTGCTTGAGATCTGTAAAAGCGATAGCTCAAAATGTCAGCCAAAACTATTTTCGTTAAATTAGGGCAACATTTAACATTGCTAAAATTCCTTCAAACATTATAAATCAAATTTTGTCGTCGCTGACTAAATAAAAAAATAATGATGTGCGGTAACAAGACAAGGTGACAACAAGACTCAAGACTGACAGACAAGGTGAGATGAATCCAGACCTGTCAAAGTGTCAGCTGAAGGTATGACTGAAAAGATAAACAAAGGTTATAATCGCTGTTCTTTTCTTTCTTATTCTGACTCTTGACTCTTCCCCACGTGTTTAAAGTACTTGAGGTTTTAGTGTCCGATGGTGGCCCCACTATTGGAATCTCATGCTTTCTATCAAGCAGAGTACACATAGGCACATTGGCAGACTCTAAACAAAAAAAAATGTTGAAATGCTGAGCAGCCTTACTTATACTTGCGAGTACATGAAAATTATCTAAGGAAACCAATAAAGAACGTTTAAATCACTGTTTTGCTTTAATATAGGGCCTACAAAAAAAAAAACCCGGAATTCGACATCTGTCATTGTTTGACGTGGGGTCATTTTTATGTCAAATTTTGACATGACGTGAAAATTATTGTGCACGTAAATCAATTTCACATGTCTTGGCCTGAAGGATTATTGGTTTTAACTTCAACTTAAATTATTTAAGTGCGGCAATGAATGCGTAAATTTAAGTAATTATGGGAAATCGCCAGAAGGTCTATTTTACTTCAGGGTTTGTTTTACTACACCTTGAACCGTGTATGTATTTATAGTTCAAAGTATATACTGGACTTTTTAGTTTTTATTTCAATTGTAACTTCATACAATATTTCCCTTAACAACATAGCTTTCTGCATTTTTATATATTTATAAATAGTTCACAAAATATTAAGAAAACACTATAATAAAAAGGGTTTGATAGAGTTTTCTTCCGGGTCGGACAAAATATTTGTGTGGTCAACAAATACTTGTTTAGTCTGGGTTTATTGTCTGGGTGTTTCCTATGTATAATATGTATATATTTACAAAAAAAAAGGATGTTTTTGTATTTATATCAGTTGTTTAGTACTCTTAATACAAGATCTGCTCAGTTTGGGACTAAATGACGTTGTGTGTAAGATGTCGGAATAAAAAAGAAAATACATTCTCGTTCACTGCTAGATCTCTGCACCGATGACAAAGAAATTTAGCATGGAGATTCTTTAATTCTTGAGGAACGTCTTAGGCTAATTTTTACCCCGATAAACGATATATACACGGGCGGAGCCACGGGTAAAAGGTTTACGTCACACTTTTATTTAGATCTCATATCTTTAAGGTTACGTAATTATTGGACGTTACCGAAAACCGTCATGGTACATTTATCTAGTGTTTACCTTAAATAATGATTCCGCATTCTTACTGAGATTAAAGGAATTGAATCAGTTTTTTATATACATACTACATAACCCACGCAACCTAATCTACGTGTCAAAATGCTAATAGAGTGATGTTATACAGCGTGATCTAATTTGTTTACCTTAAAAAAAGTTGTAGTGAGCCTATCTTATAAGATATATAATACTGTCGTGAACTATTCATTAGAAAGTTCTTCTTAATCTTTTTATCGTATCAATGGCAACACTTTACATGGTTTTGGCCTAGTGCTCGGCAAAGCGGATTGCGTTTGGCCTTGTGTTGATCCATTGTGGTGAGAGGATTTGTCACCTAAACTCTGCGATACCGAGTGTTAGGTGTCCAGGGTGCGCCGGACGTCGGGACTCTTGTTCTCTTTTTTACGTCGCTCGGGGAGGCTCCTCTCGTGCACCCCACCCTAGAACGTTTGAAGAGGAACAAATCTTTAATACATTATTGCTGCGTAACTTTAACCGTTTACACAGCGTACGCAAAAGGAGATCTCAAAAGGAATAATTTTCTTCCGTTTTTGCAACACTTTCATTTGATACTCAGCTTCTATTAGCCTTAGCGTGATGATATATAGCCTTCCTAGCCTAAAGATTAACGGACTATATAACATTGAAAAAAATTATGAAAGCGGACTAGTAGTTCCTGAGAGTAACGCGTTCGATCAAACATACAAAATCTTCAGCGTTATAATATTAGTATAAACTAGGTGAGTGTCGCGGTGTTACCTTCGGTTATTGTTGCAAAGCCACAGAGCGAGGCTAGTATAGCTAGCGAAATTGCTTTTGGCAATAAGGCCGCCCTTTGTACACTCAGGTGGAGTGATGATTTGCGCAAGACGGCTGGCAGGAGCTGGATGCGAGTAGCCGAGGATCGAACTAAGTGGCGTGCAATTGGAGAGGCCTATGTTCAGTAGTGGACTGCGATAGGCTGATGATGATGATGATGATGATTGTACACTCAATATTTGATCATTATGTTCCTTTCATGTATCCCTGTAGTCATCTTCCTTGTCTTATTCCCAAGTTATTTAGGGTCGGCTGCTAGTTCAACCGGTTTTGCCTGAATTTCAGTTTTTCCACGGAGCGACTGCCATCGGACCTCCGCAACCCTAAGGGAGAACTGAAATTCGAAGATTGAACTAGTTGTCAGTATATTTGAGGGCACTGACTTCCCAATAACGATTGCCATAGATGTTCATGACAACCGGGACCGACGGCTTTACGTGCTCTCCGAGGCACGGCCGTGAATCACCGCCAAACTTCCAAACTCCGGGCTGCTATTAGGAATTTCCTAAAACAAACCCAAAAACACTTTTTTGGCCCGACCAGGGATTAGAACCCAAGACCTCTTAATTAGCAGTTGCATACGCTATCCACTAGACCAACGAGGCATTACTCTGTAATGTAGGGTGTAAATAAAGAGTTATCTATTTAGTCAAAAAAATCCTAAGTTACTTCTTATCAGCTTTCTGCAAGTTAAAGTCTTGTGAATTTTGAAAAGACATAATCAAAAAAAGTGGCCAAGTGCGAGTCGGACTCGCCCATGAAGGGTTCCGTATCAGCAAGTAACACCATATAAAAGTTCTTGTAGTTCGTTGTAACTTTCATCGATGTTTATACACTAGTGTATTGATTGGATGAAAGGTAAATTGCGTGTTACGATTTATGACGTATTAAAAAAAAACTACTGACTAGATTTCGTTCAAACCAATTTTCGTTGGTAGTTTGCATGGTAATGTACAACATATACTTTTTTTGGTTTTATCACTCTCTTATTTTAGAAGTTAGAGGGGGGGGGGGACACACATTTTTCCACTTTGGAAGTGTCTCTCGCGCAAAATATTCAGTTTAGAAAAAAATCATATTAGAAACCTCAACATCATTTTTAAACACCTATCCATAGATACCCCACACCAGTGTTGCCAACCGGAATTTTAGAAAATCAGTAGATTATGTGCCAAATGTTGGTAGAAGTTGGTAGATGTAAAATGCAAAATTGGTAGATCTACCACCTCAATTTAATAGATTTTTAGGGTTCCGTAGTTCATGACTCGGAACCCTTATAGATTCGTCATGTCCGTCTGTCAGTTCGTCCATCCATCCGTCCTTGGCCTACCGCCCTAATTATTTTCGATTATTTTCAATCTTCATTCATTTTCTAACCTAATTTAATTTTTCTTTCTTATTACATTACAGTAGTAGCTTATGTATGCTACGAGTCTATATATACTTACATATATGTTATCTATACTCCGCATTATTTTCGGTTAGGTCTATCTGGAGTACTTTAGTGAGTACTAAGTTATAGGTTAGTGGTAAATTAATACTTCCTGTCATTAGATAGATCTTTAGACACATTGCGAGGTTGATTAAGCAATTTTTCGATTTAGGTATCCGTGTGCGAGTTATTAAACTTTAAAGTCTATGCGTGGCTTGACACGCACTTGGCCGATTTTTTGATTATTTATCACTGATGTTTTAAACAATCATATCCATGGAACGTAAAAACAATGACTGTTGTTGTTCAAAAGCTTCGTTTTAGTTAGTTTTTAGTACTTTTTAGAAGGTCGCGCTTCAGTTGATGTTGGTTTTTCGGCTGATATTTTTTCAAACACGTTTTGTATTCTTGTTAAGAAAATAAATATATAGAGATAGGTGTGGTCATAAGTTTTTAAGCTATTTTTTCAAGGCAAAGAAAGTATGTTATTTATTTAAAATCAGTTTTCGGTGATGTAAGAAGAAAAGATGTTCTATATTAATGATATATAATTTATTTAAGACATATATACTGCCTCATCGCTCTAATGGTAAGCGTACGCGACTGCCGATCAAGGGGCCTCGGGTTCAGAATCCCGGGTCGGGCCATTATAGTGTTATGTGTAAACAACACAAAACAGGAGCAACGATTCACCATTGATTCCGCAACAAACCAATCGAGAATGGGCCACAGAACAGAATAATAATAATGTCAAAGGGCGCGAAATGGCACGAACGGCGAACTGTTGCTAACGTTTTTTTTGTGGTTTATAGCCTGGACTTTATGTATGCTTGATGCATCGTCGCATAGCTCACGCAACTTATCGCGACGTCGCTTGTCGATATAAAAATAATTCAGTGGTGCTATGTCAAACTAATTCAAAAAATAGGTAGTTTTTAGGTCTAGGGTGGTAGATAGGTAGACTGAAGTGAAAATTGGTAGATCTACCAAAAAGTTGGTAGATATGGCATCACTGCCCCACACGTATATGTTTGATGAAAAAAAAATTTTTGAGTTTCAGTTCCAAGTATGGGGACCCCCAAAATGTATTGTTTTTTTTCTATTTTTATGTAAAAATCTTAATGCGGTTCACAGAATACATCGACTGACCAAATTTCAATAGTATAGCTCTTATAGTTTCGGAAATAATTGGCTGTGACATACGGACGGACAGACAGACAGACAGACAGACAGACTTGACGAATCTATAAGGGTTCCGTTTTTTGCCATTCGGCTACGGAACCCTAAAAAGCTATTTTTGAAACTTTTGTAAGTACCATATATAAGTACTGGCATATATAATTTATTAAAAAACTGTAAATTTGATGTTACATACAGACAATTTGATTTTATATATTTGTATAGATATAGACTCATCAATCTATTTGTAAGAATTATGTTAATTCGTTATCGTGTTTGTGCCATAAATTAGGTTTTCGTTAATAATTTATTTTCGCCCCATGTATGTGTTCAGCTATTTTATTATAGTGTTGGTAAATTAGAGTTTATCTCTTTATAAATTATGTATGAAGCAAATAAAATCGTTCACATAACTGTTTTACTATTCAAATATCCTTTTCTGATATATTTTATAACAAAAGATTAATGTAATATTAGTTACTAAGCGAATTCTTTACTAATAAATACTGATTTACGAAGAAAACAAATAATAACTTATTATTATCTGTGGTTTTTAGAGGGCAAAGGAATTAACGAGTATCCAATGGTAAAGTACAATCGTCACTCATTTTCACCTGCAGCTCAAGGGTAAGTGCTGCCCCTCCACCCCGCCTCCATTCCAAAATTCAACAGGGTAGGATCTGGTAACTTCACTTACTAGGGGCCTACTACTAGTTCTGCGCATGCTTTCCATCAAGTAGGTTTCTACCTTGGCAGGATATATGGACTGCACGGTTGACATACTGGTTAAAGCGGTCGCCTCGCCGCTTTCTACTACACCAAGTGTTATGGGTTGAAATCCTACACGGGAAATTATGTGATTCACAAATTGTTATTTTAAGTCTGGATGTTCTTTGTGTTTGTTGTATATTTGTAAAGGCCTTATAAAATATATTCTCTTCTTTCTTAATATCGCCGCGGATCGAAGCTAGTCTTAACAAAATTATCCAAAGTAGTAACTTAGGCTAATTATTACAACAAGGAGTACCTTGTGTCATCAGCTTTCTGCTAGTGAAAATCCCCTCAAAATCGGTCCAGCCGTTCCAGAGATTAGCTGGAACAAATATACAGACAGACAAACTATCAGACAAAATAAAAAAAAATGCTTTTTCGATATTAGTACCTTTGTATATACTTTGATATGCATTTAGTAAAATAAGTGTTCATTTGATATTACATACAGTAACTCCAATTTTTGTATAGATTTCATTCAGTCTGTTTTGAACACCACTAGACATTGGGAGAACTCATGACCCCTTATTCCACATTATGCGTTTACGCAGCGCACGTCACGGAAGCTCTCAAAGGGAATAAATTTTCCCCGTTTTCGCTACATTTCTCATTACTGTTCCGCTCCTATTGGTCATAGTGTGATGCTATATACCCTATAGCACTCGTCGATAAATGAACTATCCAACAGTAAATTAAAGTAATTTTTCAATTCGAATCAGTAGTTCCTGAGATTAGCGCGTTCAAACAAACAAACAAACAAACTCTTCAGCTTTATAATATTCCACATTGAATAGAGAAGTATTTTTTTTTTTTTTTTTTTTTTTTTTTTTATATTTAAGCCTGCCAAAGTGACTCTACTCTGCCTGATGGAAAGCATGAGTAGAATCCAGGAGTAGGGGTCACCATGCTTATTGTGAGGGTAGGCAATGTAGCATGGTGACCCTTACCATGGCAGCCTGGTTAGATTATTCTGCATCATTCTCCCGGCCTTCGAAGGGCGGGAGAATGATGCAGAATGATTGGGCCTCCGGTCTCACACTCACCAACGAAATACGACAACAAGAATGCTGTCATTATTAGGATGGTCTTCTGTGTGAGGGTAGTACTGGCCGGGTCGAGCCGGCCCATTCGTGCTGAAATCAGCGTGGCTCTACTACCTCTGATCATATATATTATTTTAAGATACCATAAGTCTATCGAGCAAAACTTTAACTAGGTTCAATAGTAAATCAAGAAGTTAACATCCGCACTCAATCATTATTAAATATATATATAACAACGATATCATCGCCCACATATAACATTCGTCACTTAATTGCAATGTGCGTAGGTGTAACAGCTTCTAAAACATCATGTATATTTTTATTACCCAATCACCTGTCTCAATAATGATTTATTACTTGCTAATACAGAATACTTACAACTAATCATCTTTTGTCACTTTCTACGACGTGATTAGTGCACAGTGGTCCAATTATAGTATCATTTAAGACAAAACATTTTGCGATTAATACCAAACACGGCGCTGCTCCTTGATTTACGCTTTGTAACGTTATTTTTGTAAGTAGTAAAATGTGTTCACAATCTAATATTGGACGCCTAACACGTGGGCGACGATGCAGTGTTTTTCTTTAAAGCGTGATTATAAAAAGAAATTGTCAGTCTCCATGATTGTACAAAGAAAATTAAACCTTGTCACGAAGTATTGGGGGTGATTTTGAATATTTTCTTTTGAAAGTTGTCGTAAACACACAAAATCAGTTGGACACCTTGAGGAAAATATTGTTAATAACGTGTACTCAAATATACTCATCAAAAGTATAATATCTACTTATATTCTGATTACACACAACCTAAACTTTAGTGATAATCAAAATGTAAATATAGATTACAAGGTGATAAAATTTGCTTATTAAAAATAACAATTGAATTGTTCCAAAAATTGTTAAATTTTGATTATCAAATGTAACTAATTAGTAAAACAATACCACACTTCTTAAAAACAAGGACTACTCGATTAATCTAATCGCAGCTCACATCCAAACCGACAACAATATGTCCTTTTGGATTCTATTCTATTATATTCTATTCCTATTCTACTAACGGATAATAATAAGGTAACCTTAGTCAAATTGGCCTAAATTTCTGGTAGCGCACTTGTTCTTATTTTCCTGATTAGAGCCGATTACAGGAGAGAAACACACACAAGAAAGCTTACGATTTAAACCGACATTAGATTGATTTACCGCAGTTTAGCTTTGGTACTTGACAAAAATAGTTGCTTATTTTGTGACATTTAAATATAAATCGGCCACACACAGCTCCCAACACCAATCACTAACAAATTTTAAGTTACTTACTATGTTTAGTTCGTCTTATGTAAAATTTTTGATACACTGGGTAGTAATAGATAAAAAAAATCTTTGTAGCCGAAATTAATATAATTTTACTCTAAACATTCTAGTTTGCAGATAACAACTATTTCAAACTCACAGTTGTCAGGTATTGATTTATATTATAACGGTCACCATGACATTTCATGTATCCTTAATTTACATTATGTTATTTGTAACCGGTAGTATTAGATCAATATTGATGTTTTCTATTAAATCAAAGTTGTATTTTTATTTAAAATGTTATACATATCAAAAAGGAAAAGAAGCATTCTTTGGGTAAAAAATTTGAACACCATGTAGAATCATACTTAATAATCGAGCAAAGAAAAAATGAATTGCTGCAGTTAAATTTTTCTTTGCGCGATCCAACCAACAACATAAAGATATTTTTGTAGAAAAGTATTAAATATCCAACGCCGAATTGTGATTGAAATTTTATTACGAAAATATCTTTCGTCTTTTTTTTTTTCATTTTTTATTATGTGCATTCGTGAAATTGAGAGTTAATCGAAACTGATCTTTGAACGGATTTTTGTAACTAGAGTAGACTCTCAGGCTGCATTCTTATATAACACAAAATGTAATGTATTTTTTATAATAAGCTAAGTACAAAAGTATATCAATCATTGTCATAATTATATTCCTATTGAAGACGCATGCCGCTAGTATGCTAACAAATGAATTATTACTGTACGCCTAGACAGCGTGGCATCGTATTGACGGTACGAGAGATGATGTCGTTGCCAAACATCTGTTTTATCTTGCTATTACGAATTAAAAACCAGCTCATAGACTAATTACTTTCTTATCGTTTTCAATTACTGTACAATATTTTTAAGACTATAAATTATCATCACCATCTTCACAGCTATTTCCTAAAGTGGGTTCGAATTAGTTTTTAGTCTACCATCGGATTATTTACGTATAACCATTTCCATCAGACTTCCAAAACCCGAGTACAAGGCAATATTGAAACTCTGTAGACCGATTTTTAAAAGATGTCTTCTTCATATTATAGTAGCAGGTGGTTAGATCAAAAAGAAGTCACGAGACTGGTCTTGGACTCATTTAACGTTCTGCTCTTAAATATCAATTTTAACGCAGAAGTGATCGTGACATTCGTATTTTGATCTTGACAATAGTGACAAATGAAAATTGTGAGTGTCAGACGAGAAAAAGAAAGTTCTCATATAAAACATTCTCAGCTCAATTACCTATACCTACTCAAAATAACTGCATCTACCCACGATAATACAACGACCGTTTTATTGTTTTATGAGACTTGTGATTAATGATATTTTGGCCAGACATCCTACAATACGCCCACTGTGCGTCAATGTTGAATTGTGAACTATTTAGTCGAACTACAATAAAACAGATATTGGGATTCATATTAATCTTGTTTTTAAATCAAACCGTGAATGGTTTCAATAGTAAATGGAATGTTTTGAAATAAAATGCTTAGCTGTCAGATTACAGGATAATGACATATGGTTTTGTTTGAAAAAAAAACGTTTTTGATTTGATTGTTTGTGATTTCACAGTTTTTCTCTGAATGCATATGAAAGTATGTACGGCAGTTACATAAAAAGCATTTTATAATTTTTTGTCTGTCTGTCTGTTTGTTCCGGTAATATATGTAACGGCTGAACGGATTTTAACTTATAACTTAAGGAGAAACTTAGCCTATTTTTTTAACTAGTGTTACCCGCGGTTAAAGTCGCGGGGTTCAGCTAGCTATTAATAAAAACCCAACTGCGTAGTTTCTATAGTTTTTCCCGTAAACCCAGTGTCGATAACACAATAAAGACGTTGAAGCGACAAGTCCTTATTGTCTTGACTCGTAAATATTTAGATTGTGTTCCGATAGTTAATGACTATTTCGGAAAGTAATATGAAGTCATTAGGATAAGAAAAGTAAAAATTACGTGTAAGTATTCTAATAAAAATAAAAACAAAGTTCAAGTGCCGTCTATTTTTCTTCTTTCAATAATTATTTAATAAAAAAAAACAATAGTGACATTTCGAATACACCACAATATAAGTAGGTACTTAATGGAAACTAGCACACTATTGAATTATTTTACAAAAAAAAATATTGACAGTAATCTATACTAATATCAAATGTTGAATATGTAAATAAAATAAATGTTGTATTTACACTGTCTGTCTTTCACGGCCAAACCGCTGCACCGATATCAATAAAATTTGGCATAGAGATATATGATTCTTGAGGAAGGAAGGATAGGCTACTATTTACCACGATATCCGAGATACACACAGGCAGAAACGCGGCCAAAAACTCGTAAGTCATAAAATACATACCCTAATAAGAAATGCCAAACACGTCAAAATAGAAATATTTAGTTCCGATAAACGACCAAAATTCTAAGTGTGTGTGTTATAAGTTATTGTCTATTATACTTAAAAACGTTACGTTTACCTACATTTTTGGTTTTTAGTGTAGGTGTAAACTACACATAAGCTACCATTTTGCATACCATACATTTTTGGTAAAACAAATTATACTACGAAAGTCATCAATAAAATCTATATCTCCAAAATAAATCTTCATTAATTGATTTACGTTATATTATGGTATAAACGATTAGTATTCATTAGTGAATTCGTATTTGATGATCTAAATTATACTTAATATTGTAATAAGGAAAAGTTGATCCATTTTTACTATGTTGATACTCAAGAATGTTATGTTTACGAATAAAATCGAAATTCGTTTAAAGTTTAAAACCTGTCATACTAATTACAGTATTTACTAGCTAGTGGAATGAAGTCAGTCCAAAAAAATAGCAGAAATCACTCCTAATGTCATAGATATCTGCTGGTAAAGATCGGTCTAACCGTTCCAGAGATGGGTAAAACGGTCATACAGATACAAAAATTGCTTTTTGATGTAAGTACTTACCTTACATTCACTAAAAATCTGTTCACTTGACATTACAAACAGATACTTCAATTTAATTCATTTGTTTAAATTTGTTTGTCATAATCAGAAAAAATTGCATTCTTTTCGTGTATATTACTCACTTACATCTAGTCAACAACACATTTTGTTCAAATAAAGCCGTAAATATTTAATGAATTATTTAATTTACTGCAAGCGCTTTTCAAATTGGAATACAAAATTTTTGTCTTGAATAGAATTTCTTTACTCACTGTGCGGGTTCGTTAAAACAACTCGAAAAAAAACTTTGAATATCAACCTTAGAACGTAAATAATAACTATTTTATTTGCGTATGTAATCTTAATAATAGTAAAAGAATATTTGTGTTTCTCTAGTGAAAGGGCCTGTTAGGAAAATGTCAAAACAGTTATTGAAAACTCATACAAATTACTTGTCACAATCATACGACACAGAACTTGAGGACAATACTGCAATAATAATAACAATAATTATTCTTCAAAACCCACGGAAGTCACTCCTCATCAATGACTCTTGGCACGAATAAGGCCCTTAAAGATTCATTAAGTGAAAGTAAGTGTTATAATAAGATTTCCAACGTCTTATAATAATATTATACATCATAAATGTTCCACAAATAACTGAACTGAATCTGAAATCTGACTTAATCTTTTAACTTACATCAACATGTATCTTGATTATGTATCAATTTAAGGCCTGTGCAGTATTATATAGGCTAGCTAGTAGCTTTCCCAATACGGCAAGAAGTTGGGTCACCTAATGAATAGGTAATACCGCTATGGACACCTGTGACTTTCAAGTGTTTAGCCCTACTTTGAATCCTCATCATATATGTAGCTGAAAAGTTTCAGACCTAAAAGTGATCAAAACATTTTTCTTTTTTTTCTCAGTCTTCTTCAAAGCTCCACAATTTTCCAAGCTTTCCGTAATGAAAGTGCAAAGACTGCACGGTTGACCTAGTGGTTTAAGCAGCCAGGACGCCTACCGGGACAAGTATTGCGGGTAGGATGGGACACCACTGTGTGATCCACAAGTAGTTGTAGTGAAGCTGGGTGTTCTTTATGTCCGTTTAATGACTGTATTTTTGTACAATCCCCCGCGACACAAGATTCATGTTCCTTATGACCTCCATCATTAGTATTAAAAAGAAAAAAATGCTAACGAGTGCTGCTATCTTCACGCTGAGGTCGGAAACTTTTCAGACCACCTAATTCCCCACATTCCCCGAATCCCAAGACAAATGTATGATAATAATGATAGCTTGAACATATAGCGCAACACCCTGACCGGAGTGGAGTAGCCATAACGTATGTTTCCGATACAGAACAGTATTTCACTTTTGCTGGGGGGGGGGAATCTTCACACATATACATTTTAGACTCACATACAAAAACAATCGCCTGTCACTATGAACTCACACTGACATAAAAATCAAAATTAAACACATTGTGTCTTATTAGTGTAACGCAAATACCCATTTGGGTTTATGCTTTGACAAAGGGAAACGCCCGCGTATGGAGACTGCATACTATGTTGCTCTATGCTTGAAGGTGAAGGTCACGGGACGCCGTTGTACACAGGCAGCACAGAACCGGTTGTCTTGGAAGAGGCCTATGTTAAGCAGTGGTGGAATTTCGGCTGAAGAGCTGATGATAAGTACCTAGCTTGAAATCCGTGCAGAATATTTTGCAAATTATATTTAAGATTTGAGTTAATTTATAGTGTCGGCTTTACAAAACGCATTTAAAACTGATTCAACATAAACCGATGACAAATGCTAAGCACAAATAAAGCGAAAATTTACGACAGTTTTAAGAAATCTTGTTCAACGTTTGCACAAATCATTTTTATTTATTTATTCATGTTTATGTTAGTGTTTATGATAATAATCTTTGTTAATGTGCTATTAAATTGACGATGTAGATTGTATTTTCATGTCAGTTATAATTATGATTGGTGTTCGGATAATGTTTTATTGTTGATGAACAACACCCTGCGGTTCTTACTGTACATTTACAATCTACTCCTAAAGCTACTCCTTATACCATCCGCTACCCGCCAGTGAAAGTGCTGCAAAATCAGGCTAGCCGTGTCAGAGATAGGCTGGAACAAACAGTTAAGTAAATAAAAAAAAAATTGACGTAAGTGTCGTATAGACTTTTATTATGTCTTTAGTGAAAAGCTGTCAATTTGTAATTACAAAAAGACATCAATTTTACTCTTAGTATAAATCATTTGGATTTAAATACATACCTACGTAAATCCATTCCAAAATGGATTTGAAGATTTCTTCTTATAATATTTAGTATATGTCCTCTTTCTATAGGTAGGTATTACAGTAAATTACTGACTGACTAGAAAATCTCAAGACACTAAAGGCAGTTAACCTATGCCTTGTACAATTCCATTCCCTAGTACTAGTACAAGAGTAACTCAATTCTAAGCAGATTCATCACTCGCGAAATCTTTGAAGAATAACCTTTTATATTTCACTTTTTAAAATCTATTTCTTAGTGAATCATCAATACTCCTATACATATTTTTCTACATGTACATACATAAGTCGTACATCGATTGGGACTTACGGTTTATGGCTTAGAAACTCAGCCATCAATCATAATAATGTCCAGTAATTACCGTTCGACATTTCACATGGGTGTAGGGTGACCACGTTTCTGTTGAATTGGTCATGGTAAGATTAATATGTTTCTGGCAGGAGCTGGATGGGAGAAGCCCAAAATCGATCAGAGTGTGCAATGGGAGAGGCCTATGTTCAGCAGTGGACTGAGATAGGCTGATGATGATGGTG
This sequence comes from Phragmatobia fuliginosa, assembly GCA_932526445.1. Taxonomy (NCBI): domain Eukaryota; kingdom Metazoa; phylum Arthropoda; class Insecta; order Lepidoptera; family Erebidae; genus Phragmatobia; species Phragmatobia fuliginosa. The sequence continues at coordinate 12,802,471 of OW052078.1, read as the reverse complement.
TTGTTTAATATTGAGTCAGAGTGTTCAATTCTAATGGTTCCAGTTCTAGGTATGCGGCGCGAAGGAACTTCAAATCAGAAGAGTTTTTCAAACCATCATCAATAAACTATTATATTTGGTCTGAATGGGACAAATTTTAATGAAAAATCGTAATTTTGTTTACTAAGACAATTTTTAACAAGTAGTTTTTGACCCGCTCCCTTCCCCCCCTCTTGTTTAATATTTATTACGTAAGAATCTAAACTCTAAAGGATAAAATGAATTTACCTATCTGACTACATTTAATTAGCTGGTTTTGATGTTTGTTTTTAAAATGACAATTTGAGCCAAGTTTACGATCTTATTGAATGGAATCACTACTCAAAACTTTGCGTATTTTTTTTTTTTACGTAAGAACTATTAAGACTCTATCCTCCCTTGTAAGAAAAAAGCGGCCAAGTGGGAGTCAGACTCGCCCATGAAGTATCAGCAAGTAACATCATATAAAAGTTCTTGTAGTTCGTTGTAACTTTCATCGATGTTTTAAGGGTTCCGGTGCCAAATGGCAAAAAACGGAACCCTTATAGATTCGTCAAGTCTGTCTGTCTGTCTGTCCGTCCGTATGTCACAGCCACTTTTTTCCGAAACTACAAGAGCTATACTGTTGAAATTTGGTAAGTAGATGTAATCTGTGAACCGCATTAAGATTTTCACATAATCATGGACAAAAAACAATACATTTTGGGGGTCCCCATACTTGGAACTGAAACTCAAAAAAATTTTTTTCATCAAACTCATACGTGAGGTGTATCTATGGATAGGTGTTCAAAAATGATGTTGAGGTTTCTAATATCATTTTTTTCTAAACTGAATAGTTTGCGCGAGAGACACTTCCAAAGTGGAAAAATGTGTGTCCCCCCCCTCTAACTTCTAAAATAAGAGAGTGATAAAACTAAAAAAAATATATGTTCTACATTACCATGTAAACTACCAACGAAAATTGGTTTGAACGAGATCTAGTAAGTAGTTTTTTTTTAATATGTCATAAAGCGTAAACAGCAATTTACCTTTTATTTAATCAACGAACTACAAGAACTTTTATATAATGTTACTTGTTGATACGGAACCCTTCATGGGCGAGTCCGACTCGCACTTGGCCGATTTTTTATTATACTAGTGTATTGATTGAATGAAAGGTAAATTGGGATTTACGATTTATGACGTATTAAAAAAAAACTACTCACTAGATCTCGTTCAAACTAATTATCGTTGGTAGTTTTCATAGTAATATACAACATATATTTTTTTTAGTTTTATCACTCTCTTATTTTAGAAGTTAGAGGGGGGGGGACACACATTTTTCCACTTTGGAAGTGTCTCTCGCGCAAACTATTCAGTTTAGAAAAAAATGATACTAGAAACCTCAACATCATTTTTGAACACCTATCCATCGATACCCCACACGTATAGATTTGAAGAAAAAAAATTTTTGAGTTTCAGTTCCAAGTATGGGGACCCCCAAAATGTATTGTTTTTTTTTCTATTTTTATATAAAAATCTTAATGCGGTTCACAGAATACATCGACTGACCAAATTTCAACAGTATAGCTCTTATAGTTTCGGAAATAATCAGCTGTGACATACGGACGGACAGACAGACAGACAGACAGACAGACAGACAGACAGACAGACAGACAGACAGACTTGACGAATCTATAAGGGTTCCGTTTTTTGCCATTTGGCGAGGGAACCCTAAAAAGTAAGACACGGTTGACCCCCCAAATATTTTCATGCGTAATAAAGGAATAGCCCTAAAGCTTGTGTTGACAGCCCTATAATAGCTCTATACAGGCATTTCTGACATTTCCTGATTCTTGACAATCCAAACTGTTACAGGTGATCCGTAACGACATGTCAGAGTAAAATTAGCTAGTATTTAAACGTTTAATGCGTTTTAAGAACGTTCGTTAATAGCTCTCGGGTGTTAAATAACACGTTAATATTCCTACAAATTCTCTCGTAATATAACTAGTACTTCCGTAGGGTTGTCACATCAAATAAAACAAATTATTAGGTTTAAAATAAATTTCGCCTCAGTCACTAATGGCCTAAATTTTAATAAACATCTAAGCACAGGTGTCACCTAATGGTTGTTGAAAACGATATGTCACTAAGGGTATATCACTAAGTGGTCCCTTATATTTAGGGGAGGTTGATGAAAATTTACATTAATTTCACATTTAAAAGTACTTGTGCTTGCTCAATAGTCGACTAAAGTCGACGATTTTGTTTTAATTTATAATTTAAGCTTTCTGCACTCCACCTTCACACATTAATTGTGCTATTATATTTTATACTATTATTTATTTCTTTTTTTGGACAAATTTTGATGTACTGTTTTCGTCAAAAGGATTACAAAGTTATTGCTTCACGTATTAATATATAAGATACCATGAGATGTACTCTAGTTTTAATTTTAGGGTTTTACGTATTTCTATTTAATAAAATCTTTTGACTGCACGGTTGGCCTGGTGGTTTAAGTGGTCGCCACGCCGCTTTCTACTGCACTAAGTGTTTTAAGTTCAAATCCTAGATAGGAAAATACTTTGTGTGATCCACAAATTATTATTCTGAATCTGGGTGTTTTTTGTGTCCGTTTTTTGGATGTTTGTAATGTCACCCGGAACAAAGGAGCATATTCCTTATGCGGTACTTCTCTTTTAATAGAAAAAAATGACACTAAGTATTTTTTTTTTTCGTCGTCGATCCCACAATGCCTAAAAACGAAAGTTTTCAATCAGTGCGTCCTACCTGTCATGACATACGGAGCCGAGACCTGGACACTTACGGTACGGTTGGTCCATAAGCTTAAAGTTGCTCAGCGTGCTATGGAAAGGGCTATGCTCGGCGTTTCTCTGAGAGATCGTATCAGAAATGAGGTGATCCGTCAGAGAACTAAGGTCATCGACATAGCCCACCGGATTAGCAAGCTGAAGTGGCAGTGGGCTGGCCATATTAGCCGCAGAACTGATGGCCGTTGGGGCAGAAGAGTTCTTGAGTGGAGACCGCGTCTCGGTAAACGTAGTGTAGGACGCCCACAGGCGAGGTGGAGTGACGACCTGCGTAAGATGGCTGGCAGGAGCTGGATGCGAGAAGCCCAAAATCGATCACAGTGGTGTGCAATGGGAGAGGCCTATGTCCAGCAGTGGACTGCGATAGGCTGATGATGAAGTATTTTACTATAGCTAAGACTGATATCATAAAAACATAAAATAACTAACAAAACACAACAAAAATGCAGTTGAATATCTCAAATAAAATTGGCGGTTTTTATGACCATTTGAATAACATTATTTGCGTTTATTTCACAATTCCGTTTTAAAAAGGAAGTTATAAATTTGATAACAAGTAAACATAAAAGATTTGAATAAATAATAACCTGATACGATTTTATATTTAGGATTCAGTTACATCTATAAAAATAAATAAAATTAAAGTGTATGGTTGTGATTTAAAATTAACAGCTGTGTATGCATGTGGAAATATATACGGTATTAACTAACGTATATACATAAATAAATAAATATTTCGGACACCTTACACACGTCATCTAGTCCCAAACTAAGCAGAGCTTGTATTATGGGTACTAAAGAACTGATATAAATACATAAACATCCTTTTTTTATTGTAAATACATAGTTAATATACATAGAAAACACCAAGACTCCGAAACAAATATTTGTTAATCACACAAATATTTGGTCTGACCCGGGAATCGAACCCGAGACCTCTTGATCAGTAGCCGCATACGCTAACCACCAGACCAACAAGGCAGACCACATCAATAAAAGCATATTCTCGTCTGTCTGCCTGTCTGTCTTTTTGTTCCAAACTAGGGTTATAAGGTGGCTTAGGCTTCTTTTAGTTTAGAAAAAATAGGGTTACCCTAAAAAAAAAATCGTGCACCAAAAACGCAGTTAAACTGATTATTTTTTCTATATGTTTCTACAATAGTTATGTTACTATTCACGTTTTTAATAAAATTTCGTTCTTTTTCTAATGTAACCTATGTTCTCAGTGTTTTCAAAAACCTTTGGGTTATTCAACTACGTTCCACAAAACATCGCTAGAAATACCGCCATTTAATTAACACGCTTAGTTATTTTTCGATTAACTAATTAACGAATCAAAAACAAACAATAATTTCTATCATAAATAAGTTTATTACTAAATTAAACCAGTATGCTAATTCATTGGCACAGAAAAAGACATAAATTTTAAAAAGATAAACTGGTGTGAAAATTTATCAAAAATTCTTTGTGCGAAATCAAAGCGATTATTTAATTTATATTCGATTAACAGAATTTTAACATATAAATATCGATTATATGTAAAAAACCCATAGATTAGATGCAAATTCGATTAATGTTATATGGGAGGTCCACGTAATTGATTATTTTTTTCTATATTTTCTATCTCTTTAATGGTCGTAATGATTAATTTATGTTTTCTTTTCGTATTGTAAGCTTCCGCTCATCACTGATTGGTCAAATCAATAATTAAGTTATGTAGATACATAACTTTATAGTTTTATGTTCAGACAGACACACACACACACACACTTGCAACTCAAGAGAGCCTTGTCTCCCTGAAGGTGTTTAGATTTTGATCATTTCACAGACGGAGAAGGACGAGACAAAATCATTACAAAGAGTTTAAAAAGAAAATGCAATATAACACCGTCTTTGATATTTAACGCCTGCCAAGGTGGCTCTACAATGCCTGATGGAAAGCATGGGTAAAATCCAAAAGTGGGGGTTGCTATAATCACTTCGAATGCAGGCGGTATGGCGAACCACACTATGACAGCCTAGTGAGATGCTTTATCACGCCCCGCTTAAAGGACCCGGGATCATTAGACCGGGACCGGAATTAGGATCATTACAAAGGAAAGGAAACCAATCTAGCAGACACTCTCAAAGGTGTGTTTTGTACTTGGATCATCTTTATATTAGCCTTATTTACCATTTTACAATAAAACCTGTCCATACAAAGGTTTAATAAAGCCTTTGTAATCACATTTTTTTGGTAACTTCATGACTGTGATTTTTTCTGTAAACTACGGTGTACAAATAAAGTATTAATCTATCTATCTATCGTCGTCTGCCTAGCCTTTATTATTATTATTATAATATAATATTAATTTCTATTTGTAACAAAAGTTAGAGGTTCTTCCATTTAATAAATAACTTAGTAGGTAGATGTAAAAATTGTTATTATTTTCAATTGTTAAAAATAAGCTCGAAGGACCAAACAACGTGCATTTCAAATTAAATACCGATATAAAACCGATAGAACGGAAGTTATCTCGTTAAGATTAATTCAAAATGAACTCGTCAATTACAGTTCAAACGCCCATATGATTAATATGAGAACACGAGTATTTTACCAACTAGAGATGTAATTATAGCTAAGCGAGTTGTTATTCAATCAACTGAGTGTACTTAAAATCCGGTATAGAGATTACTTGATAACGCTTGTTAACTGGTATTTTATTTAATTATATTAATTACCATTGTATTAACAAATTGAATACAGTCTTAATTAGGGATGTTATGGATAAGGTATTTCGGATCTGGATATGGATATAAGAATAAAATTTTATCGGTTTCGGATACGGTTACGGATATCTAATTATTTCGGATTATCCGTAAGTTTCGGATAGTTTCGGTTACGGATCTTAAATTGAAGTAAAACATAAACACAAATAGTATGTAATAATTTTGATTTAAGATAAAGTTTCAGTGAAGGAGTGCAATTTTCGGGAAAAGTTTTTAACACACTGTTTACATTTTGCAGAATAAACATTAACTTACAAAACTGTCGAAAGATGTCGTTTTATTTAGACTAATATGAAATTATCCGAAACTATTCGAAACTTGAGAAACGGATACGGTTACGGTTACGGATATACTTTTATTTCGGATATCCGATAGTTTCGGTTACGGAGCTCCTTAACATCCCTGGTCTTAATTTATGATTTCGAATGAACAGTTTGTGTAATAAATGCATATCAAAGTATATACGGTACTAACATCAAAAAAGCAATTCAATCTTCTGCCTCTTTGTTCTGGCTAAACTCTGGAATGACTGTATCGATTTTGACGGGACTTTCACTGTCAGAAAGCTGATGACACAAGAAGCAACATAGGATTTTCCTTTAGACTAGCTTCATATATGCATTTAGAAAAACAAACTGTTAATTTAATATTACATACAAACACTATACAAGCCGTTGAATAATTCTCGTAAGCTGTTATGAATCTAAAAAGATACTGACAAATCAAACTTCTTTGAGTTATTTCTTAATTTTTAAATAGCAGTGGAATAACTACAGTTAGCAACGCAAATAAATAGTCGTAAAAAGTAATGTGTAAGTGCAAAAACCTTTTTAAGCAAAAACAGGTCAAGTACAAGTTAAACTTTAGTAGAGGGTTCCGTATGATGAATACCTGTATTTAACATACCTATAGGTACTTGAGAATATATAGATATATAACTATCACTTATCAACTTTATAATAAGAAAAGCTCTACCTATTCTTTTATTTAAAACTAGGTTATGATCGCGGCTACGGTAAAGAGTAGGTACCCTATGTCCTTTTCAAAGTATTTCATTGAAATTTCATTGAAATCGATTGAGTGGTTTAGCCGTGAAAGTGTAACTAGCATACCGACATAATTACTTGCGAATTGCTTATTTCTTAACGAATACACGCGGATTGATTTTAACCTTTGTCTTAAGTAAAATTTTATTCAATAAATTCCCTATTTCAGAACTAATCGCCTATGACAGACGAATAGACGGACGCACAGTATCTGAGGTTCTATTATTTTCAGTAGAGAACCCTTATTTAGTTTCTTACAGAATGTACTAGATATATTGTGACTTTAAACATGCAATTTTCCTCAATAAAATACCCAGTAGCTAAACTGTCATCCGTAACATTATCATGTACGATCAAAACAAAATGATGTATTAAGTTTTTTCTCTTAATTTATCGTAGTGACATCATTTTCGCCACAGTAAAAAAGAACTTTATTCCTATGACAATAAAGTCTATAATATTCCTAACACTTTGCCTATAATAATAAAAGACAACCTTAACTCTGAAGTGCTAAAATCTCATATCAATTGTAATCCCTTCTAATTAAGTGTAAAATCGTGTGACGAACACTTTCAGGGTTGTCAAATATAAATGTTTGCAATCGTTTAAAAGCAAAGCCACGAAATGTATGGCCTCTAGAGTTAAATGAACTTATGGCATGACCTTTAAATTTACTCAATGTATGATGTACAATTTGTTTTTTGCGCACTTATTGATGTCAGAACGATGTGAACGGAAGAGAGTATTAGCTGTTTGCAAACGAGAACGTATCGAGGTTATATCATGAATTTGAGATTTGCTAAATAGTGCATTGACGTGTATATAAGACTAATATTATGTACTTTTTGTGTATGACAAATATAGATTGTCCGCCTTGATGAATATAAGTTTTTATCGACTTACATAATCATTTCGTATATGTGTCGCTTTATACTTCTCAAAGGATTCCTCTAGCTCTAGGAATGTGTTATGTTTCGCGGGGGCTCCAGGATACACATGAAGTGAACACAAAAAAGATTTTGACTCAGCACAACTTTTTTTTTGGATTATGCATTAGTAATGGCTCCTACGCATTTAAGTTTGATAAAGTTACCCTGTTGGGTGCTAATCTTAATTTATACAAATATTTAAATAATAATAGAAGGTCTGTATGTTATTTCAAATGAACATCATCATCATCAGCCATTCGCAGTCCACTGCTGGACATAGGCCTCTCCATTGTACGCCACTTAGTTCGATCCTCGGCTACTCGCATCCAGCTCCTGCCAGCCGTCTTGCGCAAATGATGACTCCACCTGGCCTGTGGACGTCCTACACTACGTTTGCCAAGACGCGGTCTCCACTCAAGAACACGTTTACCCCAACGGTTGTCGGTCCTGCGGCCAATATGGCCAGCCCATTGCCACTTCAGCTTGCTAATCCTGTTAGAACAGTTTTTACTAAATGCATATCAAAATATATAGGGTACTAGCATTAAAACAGCAATTTTTTTTTTTAGAACAGCACAACACAGAACAACACAGCATTTTTGTTACGAAAGAGCCGAGTAATCTCTGGAACAGCTGGACCGATTTTGACGGAACTTTTATTGACAGAGCTGTATTAAGAACTAATTTATGTCATACTAGCTTTCCGCCCGCGGCTTCGCCCGCGTGGAATTCGTTTATATCGCGCGACACGGTAAGGGTAGATTAAACAATCTTACATGATTTTATGTTTGATAGTAAAGAACTTCGACACAAACTTTCGTCCCCTATTTCAAACCCTTCTACCTTTATTTTCGCGATAAAAAGTATCCTATGTCCTTTCCCAAGTTCAGTTCTATCTTCATACCATATTTCATTAAAATCGGTTCAGTGGTTTAGGCGTGAAAGCGTAACAGACAGACAGACAGACAGTTACTTCCGCATTTATAATATTAGTAGGGATTTTTAGACTGTCGTCGCACCGCAGGCTCAGATAGTAATAAAATATACACACGCCTACAACCGTTAATATAAAGTATATGTTGTGTGACATTTTACACTACCGTTGTCAACGGTATCTACAAAAGGAAATACCCTATAAAAACAAATTTCACATATAAGGCTTTTACAAAAGCGATGAATACAAGTTTCAATTTTGTTAAAGTATTTGTTTTGAAGCATGTAATTGTTATTGAGGTACTAGTCCCGGCACTTTACGTCATAGAACTAGGCTATACTACCTTTAGTAAGCTAGGTAGTATAGCCACGCTAATTTCAGCACGAATGGGCCGGCTCGACCGGATCAGTACTATCCTCACACAGAAGACCATCTTAAAATGACAGCATTCTTATTTCGTTTGTGTGTGTCACGCTGAAGACCCAATGATGCAGAAGGTTCTCAATAAGCTGCCCCAGTGTGGGTCACCATGCTGCATTGTCTGTACTCACAATGATTATGATGACCCCTACTCTTGGATTCTACACATGCTTTTAGGCAGATTAGAGTCAATTTCCGTGTGGTGACGGATTAAGAATACAGAGTGTCACCACCCCTATTCATCCCGCGGGTGTCGTAAAAGGCGACGAAGGGATAAACTTCGCAAGACAACATCAATGCTAAGAGAAGGAAAACTTGAAACCAACCCTATACCAACCCGTCTGGCCAGCGTGGTATAGTAGGCCAAAACTTCCTTTCTAAGGAGAAATAAATGGTAGGCTGAAATAAAAAACTGAGGTTTGTTCCTGGCCCTTTACACGGATGAAGGTTGACGTTAAAACGTTGAATCAATACTCCACTTGTCAATACAAGGAAAATACTACAATGATTTGTACCGTGTTGTTAAATGTATTTTAAAACATTTTTTTTTGCTGACGGTACGTTTTTCGCTCTGTAAACACATTAAGCACAGCATGAGCGTGGAGAAGGGTCGCTCACGTCAATTGATCTTTGCCTGAAATACCGTCAACAAATCAAACTGTGATGAAGCTGAACAAGCATGACAAGCGAAACACAACTTCAATAGTAGTTTATGAGAAATTAAATCGGTGACTGACTTACATCGTGGTGTAGTAGGCCTAAATCTCCTTTCAAATGGCTTATGTCCAGCAGTGGACAACTAAAAGCTGTTGAGGCACTCATAGCTAAGTTACCATAGGTAATTAGACAAAAAAAAAAGGTAATTAGACACAGACACCTAGGGTAAGCAACTACGGTGTGGTCAGTACCTGAATGGGAGAGCGGCCAGCAATAGTGTGATCCAATACCATGAGCGTTTCTGTGATTCGGAGTTCATTAGGCGTTAGGGTCGGAGGTCCTGGTTGTTAGGCGGCATAAAAACATCCAAACGGCAAGATTACGTTACAATGTTGCCTTTCCAGTCCTAAACCCCTTCTCGGCTAGCGTAGGTACGCATGGCCTTAGCTCTTTCCTGAGAACAGACCAGCTGGGCTCGCCAGCAGTGAGATATTACGGGTTATTGATTGTTGATAATGTAATATGACTTACTGGCTGATAAACCATTCAAAACGGTCTTCTCCTTTTCCATGTCACTCAGGGACTTGGTATAGATCACTTGTCAAAATGATCAAGAATTTTATCTTTTTAACAAGTCTTTTCACAAGTTTACTGGTCAAGTCTGACCAAAGACAAAAACTTTCTAGAGGAGAGCAGAAATTAATAATATACTAAAATGTAAAAACAAAGAGCTGATTATTTTCACAACTAAAAATATCAATAGAAACATTATAATTAAAGAAGTTAATAAACCCTTTAACACTTCAAGTGGCTACTGGTACAAAAAAAACCTATAAAATCGATTAGATCGGATCATTTAAATTGTTATCTTAACGACAACACTTAATATATACTAATGACATTATTAAAACTTATATGCATCATAAAATAATAAATATTAAAGAAAAGTTTGTTAGAAAATGTATTCATTGAAACCAGAACAGGTTCTCGTTTTACTCTTTCGAATAAATTTGTATCTATGATATATCATCCTTTAGATTTGATTTTGTTGATGACACTATAGCTAATGATGTGTTTTTATCATTTCACGGAGTTTAGTGATTAATTTGTAGCTTTTAACAGATTAAGTATATGTATATTAAACTATGCCAAGTGCCAAGAAAATTGATGCAAACCATCAAAAAGCGTAAAATCGAATATCTCGGTCATGTGCTCAGGCACCAAAGATATTTGCTGCTTCAGTCAATAATGATGGGCAAGGTGGAGGGGAAGAGACGCGCTGGGCGAAGAAAGAAATCGTAGCTGCGTAATATCCGGGAGTGGACCGGTATCACCTTCGTTGAACAACTGTTCCGCCTGGCCAATGACAGAGAGGAATACAAGAAGCTGACGCCAACCTTCAAGATTGAAGAGACACTAAAAGAAGAAGAATATTAAACTAACGTAATGTAAGTGTAGGCCAGGTGAAGTGATGATTTGTGTAAGAGGGCTGGCAGGAGTTGGATGCGAGAAGCCGAGGATCGAACCAAGTGGCGTGCAATTGGAGAGGCCTATGTCCAGCTGTGGACTGCGAAGGGCTGATGATGATGATATTAAACTAGCTGAGTAGCCCGGTGTTACCCGCGGTTATAGTTGTAAATCGCTAGTAACGCCGCGAAGGGAAGTTAGTCTAAAAAATAGCTTAGTTAATCCTTTTAGTATCTGCTAGTGAAAGTTCAAAATCGGTAAAGTCGTCTCAGAAATTTGCAGGACCAAATAGAAAGACAGACAATTTTTAGGGATCCGTAGTTCATGACTCGGAACCCTTACAGATTCGTCATGTTGTTCCGTCCGTCCTCGAACTACCGCCCAAACGGTTGGTGCTCGAAAGATGAAACTTTACATGAATATGTGTTGAAATACAAAATGCTACAATAAAATTTCGAAAAGTCTTTATTTGGGGTAACTCCCCTTACACGTAAAGTGACGATGTTTTTTTTTCTCGCGTCTACCTCATCGCGTGGGGTATCATTAGATTACGCCTTTTAAAAACTTTTGCGAGTTATTCAACTTTAAAACGCATTCTTTTGTAAAAAGAGCCCCTCCCTCCCCTCTCTCTAAAAGCTAAACGGCTGGCTCAAAAAATCTGATAGTAGTCCATACATTAAACTTTAAAAGAAAACCATAGCGGTCCTGATATCTTTTTTATTTCAGGAGTTTTAGGGGTCTAACTTGTGAAATGCATTCACTATGACATACATAAAAATCTACCTTCCATATGGGTGACTACGGAACCCTATGCATGACAATTTTTTTTAAAATCGCTTCATCGATGTAAGTTCCTACTGTATTATAATACTATCATACGCATTTAGTAAAAAAAAAACCAGTTAATTTGTTATAACATATTTAACTTTTTTTTTTAGATATTGACTGACTTAAGAAAAAAATATTTATTAGGGTTTCAAATTAAAAAGAGAATAAGACAAATTACGACGTACATGACGAAAAAATTAACTTCTATGTGTATTTATTTCCATAATTAAGAATATTGTAAGTAGATTTTTTTTCGAATACTTTTTACCAAGTAAGTCATATAGGTATTATGATTATGATATATAAAAAATTACAACCCCAATAAATTAAATCTAAACCATCCAGTGCGACTGTATATGGCGCCGGGCTCAATTGACTAGAAGTCGCACATACGAAAAGTAAGATCTTTGATTAATTACAATCGATAACACTTCTTATGGGGTCGTAAATTGATTCAGGCCAATTTAAAAAGCGTTAACCTTTGACGAATGACAGTTTAACCTTTAAAAGGCTACTTTACATTAAAAGATAGATTACGTGAAATTAAAAAAATAAGAGACGCATTAAGCTTTTATGTAAAACACGTATGTTTGGGCAAGAAACCGGTTTTCACACTTTATATAGACGTTGATATATTGTGTTCCGGTATACTTTGGAATTTTATCGAATTATGAGAATTTAAACTATTTGTTGAATCTTATTTAAACGCAATTTCGAATGGTTTCCATTAATTTAGTTGTTTGTGTGGTCTTAGACACGCAAGTGAAATTGTAATATTAATTCCACAAATTTGTCATTTTAATAACATTGACAGGACACTGCTGAGTTTTTAAGTGTTTGTGTCACACGTACAGAAGAATTGTACACTAATTGTAAGTTAGACTAAATTTAATAATTGTGTTGTAGACGTATTTGATCTAATGTGGCCTAAAAGACTAAAGCTCCTTAAACAAAGAGAAAAAAGTGTTTGTGTCCAATAGATCACAGATGTTCATTCATATCCAGTTCAGTTTGACTGCCTTGTTGGTCTACTGGTTAGCGGATATCGCTGCCGATCAAGGGGTCTCGGGTTCGACTGTTTGTATGATCTGCAAATATTTTATTTAGGAGTGTGGGTGTTTGGAAAACGAGCATTAAACACTTCCTGAATGAACTAACTGGTCCCGAACGGGTTTATATATGAAGCTTTCCCATAATTACATACGTTTTACTTAATTTTACACTGATGGAACATTTTGTGTTAGTTGTAACTATACTACCTAAATTGAATTTCAAGAAATAATCTGTAGCAACCTGCCTCAAATACTCTTAAAAATAAAAGAGGCTAGGAAAATGAAACCCATACAAGCTACTAAACTATTTAATTCAACATTTTCTGTACCTACATGTACTTATGTGCCCTTAAATGGATAGTAAATAAGAAATGGATATAAATATTACGGTAGCAAAATCTATATCGAAACTGAATACTTATATATTATGTGTAGACGGTTCACATTTTTATAACCGTCGTCGAATGGTGAAATAGTGGAATATTCACACAAATTAAAAGCAGGCAAAACTGCTTATAACAACTAGTTTAATATATAATAAGCAATAAAATCTTTAATACCGCTGTCTCCATTCTGTGAAACCGTTATTAGAACAAGTAAGATCATAAACAGTCCGGACACATCGTCCCATAAACATTTTAGAATTATAATACGTTGTTAGGTGATCCATTGATACAAGTGACCAGAATTATAAAGAGACGCATTTACAATTAAAGATTCTATAATGTCTATATTATTTATTAAAACGCTTTAGTTCACCTTCCCTATTCATCCCATGGATGTCTTAAGATACTGACTCAATGGTCTAGTGGTTAGCGTATGCGACTGCTAATCAAGAGGGTTCAAACCCCGGGTGGGGCCAAAAGTGTATTTTGATTTTTCTTACAGAAAATTCTTAATAACAGCTCGGAGCATGGAAGTTTGGCGGTGATTCACGCCCGTGCCTCGTAGAGCCCGTTATACCGTCGGTCCCGGTTGTCATGAATATCTATGGCAATCGTTATTGGGAAGTAGAACAAAACCAGTAAGCCAAAACATACTTTCTAAGGAAAAGCCCATGTTCCCGCAAATTCCGCAGGCTACGTTGTACTGGCTTCACCAAATCGGATTCCAGATTACTGTGAAATATTTTCCGCGCGGACCTTTCCGCGTTTTGATTAAAGGATGTTATCTAATGTGAACCACACATATAGTGCACACTAATAAAAATATTCAACAAAATGTAAATGTCGGTACATTTTTACTGAATTACACTAGATTTACATTACTAGTAACTAAATGTGTACATATTATATCAAAGTTATGCCATTCCGTTTACTTTTCTAATACGCATGCATATTTAACACCTTTTTGAGCACAGGAAAAATGTTACATATATTATGATTTAGGATCTACAAAAAAAACTATGAATCTAAAAAAGGTGCAAAATCCGGACATTATGTACGAAGTCGATTGCTTCAAATATTATATAAATATCTAAAATTTACATATTCAAACACAATTCATACTTTATTCATTTATTCAAAACCTAATGAACGCTTAATAATGAAATATAAAGGCGATGACCACAAAAATCATATTAATCTTTTAAACAAATGTTTCCACATAATCTCCATAAAAAATTAATCCACTCACTAATAGTTTCATTGAATAAAAATATAAATAAATTACACAAGACCAAGTCATTTAGAAAGCAGATTACATTAAAAGTCAACAGTGAACAAGAAAAGTCTTGATTTAATTTTGACATAAGATATTTAGACTAATAAATAATTTAGCTCTTACTAATTTATGAGGTTAACTGTACCCACTGTGGTTCCGCTCACAATATTTAATTATTAAATGCGGAACCGTAATTATTATCTCTTATATATAAAATTCTCGTGTCACATGTTCGTTCCCATACTCCTCCGAAACGGCTGAACCGATTTGGATGAAATTTTGTATGCATATCGGGTGGGGCTGAGAATCGGCCAACATCTATTTTTCATACCCCTAGGACGCGAGCGAAGCCGCGGGCATCAGCTAGTTCCAATATAAAAATTGGTAGTTTATAGAAGTTACTTAGTTATAATTTTAGAAAATAATGGTACATTAACATTATTTATTTATTTATTTTATACTTAATGCACATATTGTACAAATGAGGACTTAATGCCATGAGGCATTCTCTCCCAGTCAACCTTCACATGTTGTAGAAATGTGATGCATGCGGTAGGTGCAGAGAAAAAAAAAACCGTTACTGAGAATCTTTTATATAAAATTCTCGTGTCACAATGTTCGTTCCCATACTTCTCCGAAACGGCTGGACCGATCTGTATGAAATTTTGTGTGCACATCACTCCAGCTTCCAGCACTTCTCGTGTGAAAAGTATACGAAATTTCATTATCCTCCGTCTACAAAATTTTCGTAAAAAGGGGTACAAAGTTTTTCTTCACGTCATCATCATCATCCTAGCGTTGTTCCCGATCGCTTCCAAAGCTTGCCCTTTGAAGCCCGGGGTTCGCTTTCCGGCTTTTCCTCCTCCACTTTGCCCGGTCATACTTGGTAGTAAGACCATTAACATTAGGTTCTGTTCCATACATCTGGTTTTTTTGTGACACACAATAAACTTTTGTGAACCGATTTCAAAAACCATTTCCTTTAATTAATTACACTTTAAGATAATTTAGACCTGCGGAACCTTATTGAAAATTTAGTAACTAATTTTTTATTTCGTTACTATTTTACGGATATCTAAGAAAACATATATCTGTACCTTATCCGCTTTATGTAAATAGTTACAGTTATCCAACCTTTATTATTATAGCTTGTGGGTGTCAAAAGTACAATCTAGTCGTCCTTCCCACACCGCCATAAACCATGGTTCACACATAATTAACTCATAATCACTATGATACTGATCTTTTATATACACATTATCTGACACCGTTTCATTGCAGTCTATAATTATAATTATTTTTATAGAAAACTATATCTATAAATCAACGAGTTGAAGTTTAAATAGGTATGTTCTACCAACTCTTAAACTATAGGGTCTATGAAGACTAATCCGTGTACGAGAGGTTTTTAGTTTTAAAAAAATCACGTAGGAAGGGTTCCGTACCTAAAATATCCATAAATTAGAAAATAACTATGTCTGTCTGTTACCTTTGGAAAGCGCATACACAGCAACCAAAAAAAAACGAAGCGGAGCTCGCGAGCGTAGCCGCGGGCGAAAGCTGGTTATCTTTACATTTCAAACGTCTAACTGTTGCCGTTATTATCAAGCAAAAAAATATGGGAGTTATAGCGTCAACAGAAATACATATTCTGTAAAACTGTCAACTTTTATAGCTATCACCGTTTATAAAATACAGCCTGGTGACAGACCGACAGACTGACAGCTTAGTCCCTAAGAAAAGTAGGGATTAGACTACCGCACTAGGGATATTAATTAATGTCCTCTAGTCTCAAAACAAAAACTTCGGTCAGCCCCAGCCAAGAAGCAAGTGTTTCGGGTCGAGTCTTTTTCTACAATCCCTGACAGGACACTCTTGTATTTACGGCTTACATTTTGTTCTGACCACGTGATTTGGAATTGATTTGATGTCATTCTCAAACATTTGTTAGCATTTCTGCAAGGAGTCATTGTTAGTGGTATACAGGCTGTCAGTGGTCTGTCATCACGTCAGCGGCTGACCAAGTTATTATTGACATTGACACGACAAAACCCTTGACCATGTATTGATGTGATTCAGGCTTTTTTTTATTAATTGATAGCTTTTTCGCACGTAACACTGTTTTATAAAACTACAATACGTATATATGAGTATACCTACACAACTTTAATGAATTCCTTTAATAATAAAACTATAATCAAATGTCAAAATTGTTTCAATAAAGTAAAATATACAGTTAATTATTTTTTTTCTATGCATAAATTTAACTAGTTATAAGACGATAATTTATAGATCTATTCGATGTTATAATTAATTGAGACTTTTGCTATTTTATGATCTACAAATACGGCTGTTTGTATAACAGGCGGGACTTATATTTTATATATCTTTATTATCCGATGTCTTTTTTTTGCATTTTTAATGAACGGATGTGATTATTGCATGTTATAAACAAAGGTAATAAAATTTAAGTCTCACAGTTTTGTATTTAGCATGAATATTGCGACAAATGAAACTTGGGAACAATGAAAGCTAGGAAGATAAATTTTTGATAAATTAGCTTTTTGAAAAAGTATCTTATGTACATTAAGTACATTATATACAGTAGATGACGACTTATTAACTATTTAAAACTTGTCTTAAATATTTAACTATGATCAAGTTATTGGTTTATAATATCAATAAATCAATGACATAAAACTTTAGTCAAATAGAAGCTGTTTCAATATTATCATCTTCTTTTAGATAAAATCGTCAAATTTCAATCGACTAGTCGTGTAGTGTTAATAGCATATATTTGTCAAACATTTATACGTTTTCTTGGCTGTATGTCATAACATCAGAATAGAAGATAATTGAGAAATGTTGGTGAAACAAAATTAATATTCTGCGAATCGATAAATCTGCGTGCTTCACATCACTGGGTACGTGAAATCATAAGTGTGATTTTGAGAATATACTAAGAATTTAGTGATGTAACCTTTCCTAAAAAACTATATATCCGGATATAGATATGTACCTCTGTGTAAGTCAACTTTGAAGACGTTTTTGATGTGAAACTGGTCGTAGTTCCGAATAATATTCTGTTGAACTATTTAGCGTAAACTTTCCGGGTTTAGTTTGTTATAATTATCAAATGGCACCTTATAAACTGTTAATAATATTAGTAGCTCACTAAATTAAATTAAGGTATCTAATTGTAGTAAAATTAATAATATTTCACAAATGTTTTGGAAATAATAACCTCAAAGATACGTTTCAAATTTTGTAACCTGCTGTTATAGACTCCTATGCAAATCTATATCTCGAACCTCTATCCGTAGATTACGGAAAAACGATTATTTGGTTCCTCACTAGTAAAATAACTGGAGCCATGCCATTGCAGAGCTTCTGACTTTCCATTAGAATGTAAATACTTTTTAAGTAGGAAGTGAATTAACTATCCTTAAATATAGTTTGCGTTAGTGGAAATCCAGATCGCCGGCTTTTGCGTTTCTATTTTTCTATTTATGGTATAATCCAATGAAAACTGTTTCGTTGGTCTAGTGGTTAGTATGTGACTGTCAATTGAGAGGTGTCGGTTTCGATTCCCGGGTCGGAACAAAAGTGTTATTGGGTTTTTCTTATAAAGAATTCTTAATAACAGCCCGGAGTATGAAAATTTGGCCGTGATTCACACACGTGCCTCGCAGAGCAACTTAAGCCGTATGTCCTGGTTGTCATGAAAATATATGGCAATCGTTATTGAGAAGACAGGGCCCGTAAACATACTTACAACTAATTCAAACTTCAAATTTACCCTTAGGGTTGCGGGATTCAGATGCTAGTCGTAAAACCGGTTAAACAAGTAGCCAACCCCCTAACTTGGGAATCATAAAGGCTAGCAAGATGATATTATAGTGTCATTTTTATATACTACATTTTCAGCTAAAACCATAAACTCATATGTGTATACATTCTTAGAACTCTCTGTTTGGTAATATTTACTTAACTTTTTTTTTCTTCTATCATATTACTTATCATATATGACACACGTGCTTTACATAATTTTGCAACACCCAAAGGTTTCATTGGAAGAGAATGCCAGTGACATTAAATCCACCTTGTGCAATATGTCTGCAGGAAGTTTATATAAACAAATAAACTTAAAAACGCCTATTAACTTTTACCAGCGGTCACCCAGTGGTCAAAATGCGACCATCCATAATGAATAAATTTTTTTTTTAGCTTGTTACTTTTTTATAAACTTAAACTGTACTAAATTTCTCACTTCCACGTTCGCTTAATTACCTAAAAAGGGATTCAAATTTTATCCTTCACGTATTAATATACAGATTACGTGAGGATAAGAACAATTTGGTTCGTTTATGTGTAAATATTCGTGTTAAGACATAAGCTAAATAAATGATTCTATAATTCGCTCCGTACAACAATAATTTTCACTGTCTTAAGAGAATGCGGTTAGCGCATGTTGCCAAGAGCTGGTCGTGTAATGTGCGTATAATGCTTGTCAAATTACTGTGTTCCAGTAAGTAATATTGATAGTAATTATGAGACAAATATATATTCACATTAATGATAATATCTCATTCTTGTTTAGTGGGCACAATGACGCAGAAGTGTCTCAACAGGCTGTAATAGTGTGGGTCACCATACTTCACTGTCTGCAATGAGCATGGTGACCGACCACTGACCACTGCTCTTATATTTGCCTTGTTGGTCTAGTAGTTAGCGTATGTGGCTGCGGTTAGCGTTCGATTCCCGGGTCGCACCAAACATATGTGTGATCCACAAATATTTGTTTCGGAGTCTGGGTGTTTTCTTTGTATAATATGTATGTATTTACAAAAAAAAAATAAGTTTATGTATGTATATCAGTTATTTAGTACCCATAATACAAGCTCTGCTTAGTTTGGGACTAGATGGCGTTGTGTGTCAGGTGTCCCAAATACTTATTTATTATTATTTATTATTTTACTTACGCTTTCCATCAGGTAGAGTAGCCACTTTAGCAAACTCATATGACAAAAAAAAATTTAACTATATTAATTTCAATCAAAGACCAACTAATTTATAAACGTGACAGTATTGGTACAGTTCTAAACTGCAAAAATCCGTTATATTGAATTTCACAACGGCTTTAATGGCAAAATGTAATTACTTTACTTCTATTAAACATCTTGTCTTTGCCCACGTGTATGTATGCTATGATATGCAGAAGTAATGTGGCTTACTATTGGTAAGAGATTATTCAAAATAGGTTCAGGAGATCCAGAGATTACTATCACATAAAACCACGACCATATTATTTCTTTATAATATTAGTATTGTCCGTGTGGTGACGGATTAAGAATACAAAGTGTCACCACCCCTATTCATTCCATGGGTGTCGTAAGAGGCGACTAAAGAAACAAAATAAGCAGCTAACATTACTGCCAAGAGAAGGAAAACTTGATATAAACCCTTTACCAACCCGTCTGGCCATCGTGGTATAGTAAGCCAAAACCTCCTTTCAAAGGAGAGGCCGATGTCCAGCAATGCACTGTATAAGGCTGTTGATGATGATGATGAATATTAGTATACATTATATTTTTTTTCTGTACTAAGTTTTTTATTTGTACTAGAGGGGACTTTTATAGATTTTTTTAGAGTGTATTATGTCAATTTATAACTGATGTTAAACGGAAATATAGAATAAATAGAATCGAAGAGATTTATAAACTATTAGCGAAAAATCTTAGATTTTGAAATATGTAAGTACATAAATTGTTATTGTGTTTTTGTGTGTGTATGTGACAAACTTTACCAATGATTATAACTAAAACTTTATAATCACTCGGATTATAAAGTTTGAGTTTCAATCCGAGATGTGTCTGAAAACATCTAAGTACCTATGGAATTGAGCTAATTGGGACTAAACTCAAAATCTCATAGCAAGTCGCAAAAGTAAAAACAAACGCACGTTTCTTTAGTCAAGTCAGCCTTACATTATACAGCCTATCACCTCAGTTCGAAAACGAACAAATAACTGTAAAACAATAAACAAATAACGACTTGTCTTCAGACTTTCGATAACTCTGTGTCATATTCATCAAAAACAACTTTCTCGCATAAACTTCAATTGACTCATATTCAATTTTGCATTCATACAAAAGACATGTAATTAAGCACTATTCACGCACATCACTTTGTGCGCAGATGTGCGCGCGAGCATATAACAATAATTAGACTCAACATTCATACAATCCCTTTTATATCTTGTGTTAAAGATAAATATCTATTATTAATTTAATTTGAGTGGCGTGAAAAATGTGTATGCATTTTGCTGTGTAAATGTTTGGACCGGCGAGTTTTAAAGAAGATAATTAGAAATACAAGCTTTTAAGATGATTTTAAGATGACAATGCAAGTAAAGTACTGTGATTACTTTGCTAATCTATATAAATAAATAAACTTGGAGTGTCTGTTTGTAATATAAAAATAACCGCTTTTTACTAAATGCATATAATATATAATAATTATGTATGTATCTATACTTACACGGTACATATGTCAAATTTTTTTTTTACAATTTTTGTCTGTCTGTCTGTTTGTTCCGGGTAATCTCTAGACGGCTAATGACTAGACCTATTTCGACGGGAATTTCACTGGCAGATAGCTCATGATATAAGGAGTAATTTAGGCTACGTATTTTAGACTGGCTTCGCCCCGCGGCGTTGCATGCGGTTACAACAACAAACTCGGATAACAGTAATAATGTAAGTATTATAATATTTGTTTGGCATTTTGAATGTGTTGTTTTATTTCATAAGTTTTTCTTCTAGCTGTCTACGGTCTACGTGTAAAAATATATGTAAAAGATTTCCTTGCAAATATAAATATAATTTAGTATAAAAGTTGAATCGTGATTGTTGTATAAACTTTTGTACTTTGGCAGGTCGCAATACAGTGAATTCCCGGCAATCCGGCCCCTGTCTAATCCGGCACCTGATATGTCTATTTATATTGAAAATGTTTCGACAATCTTCAATAATGCATCATTGAATAGGTTACAATGTAATGTTATTATTTTTTGTAATTTCTATAACAGTAATCACGTTAATTTAATAATAAAACGTAAGCTCTCAATAATTTTGTTTCATTTACTAAATTCGATATTATTATGCATAAATCTTAATAGGGTTACAAGGTACGCTTTTATTAAAACTTTGGGACTGGAGGTCCGATACTGCCTTGCCTTCCTGGTCTTTATTATTCGCAAGTTTATTTAGGGTTAGCTATCAGTTCAATTGGTTTCACCCGAATATCAATTTTTAAAGAAGCGACTGGAATCTGACAGGACTAGGAAGCCTAAAGCCTAGGAATATATTTTACACTGGTAATACTAACCAAAAACAACTGAACTTACTTATTTGCACAATCTTGCTCACGATATTCACTTCACTTATTCAAATAAGTATAAAGTTTCTTAAAAATCTTTTTTAAAATTATATTCCACGTTCAAGCAAGACAATATTTTCACTTCACACAACGTTATACTCAAGAATGCGGCTAAACAAAGATATGTATGATTTAATACTGAAGATATTCTCACTGTAGTTCCTTTGTCAGCAACGACAGCAACTGATAAAGATTGTAAATATTTGTAACATACATATTTCTTGCAATTCATTTATGCTATCTACGGGGATTTACATTGCTACCTTTAACGAATTATGTCAATCATTATCATTAAAGGTAGTAGAGCCTGTAAAGGAAGGTGTATTGTGTTCCTATATCACAAAGGGAGGATCCTCCGACCAGGCGAGGTGATCATGCCTGAAGGGCGACGGCCCAACGGTTGATGTTGGGATGGTGTAAGTATTTTTATGTTAATCGGTGCGAGAATTTCTCTATCGCGATTCAGGATTAGTAGTTACTCTGTATAGTTTATTCAGTCTTGCTTCGTGGTTCAGTGTCTCTTCGGTAGATGGCGCTGTTGTATATTGTTTGCTTGCGCTTATGTGGAAGTCGCCACAAAAATAATAGTAAAGTAACTTCGAAGTATTTTTTATAAACATTTACCTGTATCAATGTATGTCTATGTACGTAAAATACGTAAACAATTTTAAACAATATTGAGTGCAAATATTTTAGTTAAACAAGTGAGGTAAATGAACCAGTTGTCAGTCATTTCAAACGCAAACAATTTATTAGTTAATTAAAATCGACAATTAAGTTGTTACTGAACTAAATTTATGGTTATTATTACTTACTAGTAACTAAAAGGAGATTGGCTAAAAGCTGGGTGATTTTCTAACGTTGTAATTATGTATGTAAAAGTTTATTAATTTTTATGTTATGTTTCTTTATTAAGCAATAAATCACTAGCTGTAATTCAAATATTGAATAAAACGTTGTATATATTTACATAAAGCTCTTTAATAACTATAATTTTATAGTTTTTTATTAAAATGTAATAAGTAATTTAGTAAAAATGGTTTTATTAAGTATTTAACTATTTGTACCAAGTAGACGAAAACGGGAGTTCTTTTTTGTTGAAATTCAAATAATCTAATGTCCTTCCCACCAATCACTTAATATTATGGCCATTTTACTGTCTTGCGCCACTGATAAAGAGCCGCATGGGCTCTGGCCTCCAGCTTTCATGGTGGAGTTCCGGCCAGGAGACCAGCTGCATCCTCAGAGGACCCCCTGCCTACATAAAAAGTGAAGACGATTTTTTTACTTATATAACGTATATATCTACCTACGTCTAAATCTCTACTTTATTTCTTCTTGTATGTTGCAGGTTGAATCTCGTCCAGGTTTATTGTCATTTGTAATAGTTTAATATCTGTAAAAATAAACTTAGCACGAAAATTCTTATTTCAATTAAAATAGGCTACATAAATGAACATATGTGAGAAATACTAGCTGTGCCCTCTGTAGTTTCAGTAGCAGCTTTCTATTTCGTGTGTTAATTTCTAATTACTTAATGTATGAAAAGTCGAGTTAGGACAACATCACTGATAAGAGAAATAAAATTTGAAGCAAACTGTATTAACATTTCCAACCCGTTTGATCAACGTATTATAATAGGCCAAAAATTCCTTCTCAAGGTTGACGACCATAGATCAAAATAAATAACTCAACGAAAGTTAAAAAGAAGGACGCTTATTGTCTAATCTACCCTATTAGAGGCTGTGTGAAATACCGCGAACACAGTACAAGCAAGTATGTACTAAAATCAATATTAGTCAGTGCAAATCGTTATATTCCGACTCGTGTGGGTGTTTGAAAAGGTGAAAAATACCTCATCGTGTATGATAAATTCTAAAGTATTTAGGGCCGTATATTTTTATACTTGTTCTACATTTAAATAAATTGCTTAATTTTTTTTCTTCTAAATTTCTCTAAATGTTTAAAAAAGATTCGTGATCTACACAAAATAACACAATACGAGTATATATATTTATGTTTTTTTTAGTTTGCTAAGTTTTTTAGTTTGCTAAGTTATGGGTATTCTCCGTAACATGTGGGTTCTACAACAAGAACTTTGTTTTCAATTGGGGCAACACCAACAGCGTGATAGATTTGACATTTAGTTTTTTGATCGTAGTAGATACTTTGGAATTGTTACATTGAATTCAATTTCGCTCGAAAATATCAATAAAATAATTAAAATCCACTCTGAAAATGGTGGTTCTGTTAAAGATACATTTCTTCTGTCAGCATGCTCGTGGTGGATTTGCCAGATATCATTTTTCATTCAAATTTGCCAAACTTTTCTCTTCGTAATACAATGAAAATTTCATCTATGTTCTTTGTTTTATTTTGTTTTGGAAAACAAAGTTCTGGTTGAAAAACCCATTAAGTAAACCTATTTTGTATGACAAAAGTGGGAATCAACAGACAGATTACCTGATGATTCCTGGCAATTATGATCATTTCATACCTAATTACAACAGAATAAGCAAACTACCACACAGCGCCACGATAGACTGATTTACAAGAATGTATTTCATTTTCATCAACTATACTTAAACCGTCACTTTAATAAGAGCCCCTTCATCATCATAATCATCATCATCAACAGCCTTTAACAGTCCACTGCTGGACATAGGCCTCTCCTTAGAAAGGAGGTTTTATTAACCTTAGGACGCTCTTCTTACCTAGCCTCTAAATTTTAAAAGAAATCTAAGCTCTAAAATAATATCACTAAATTTATCTGTCTCTCTCTAAGTGGTCCTTAAAATTTAACGGTCATAACTTACAGGTAGTAGATCACGCGGATTTCAGCACGAATGGGCCGATTCTACCACAGTACTACCCTCACACAAAAGACCAACCTCAAATGACAGGATCTCTCCCAACGATGACCAAGTTATGCTAGCGAAGGAGATGGTGGAGCGGGACCGGGAGAGGTTTAGAACCCCCCCGGTTCGCCAGGCCCAGGCACGGGCACGGTACCGCAGACGACTCAGCGTTAGCCTGGGGGTGACAGGTGAGGCCATCTGTCACCTTAACCGAAGCAGGCCTAGGTGAATGCGCCTTGCAGCTACTATTAAGAGGGTCTACCTACAAGTCATAGGTAGATGGCCCGAGGTACGTCCTAGGTCCTTTCTATAGCTGGTTCCCCCGCTATTGGTAGCTGACACGGCGTGCGGTTTTGGTCGGTTCGAGTCCCACATAACCACCTACTGATGGTATCCGAAGGAATTTCTGCATAGACAAGTATATCTCCCAATGAGAGCGTCTCAAACTCAACACCAACTGGTGGTATCGGAGGGGCTTTCCGCATAAACAAAAAAGAAAAGGATCTCTCCCAATGAGAGCGTCTCAAACTCAATAGAAACACAGGCAGCATACTAATCTTATATGTGATTAAGTAAATGTATTAAGACCCTTAAATCAATATATTTAAATGCATCTCAGGTATTTTGTTTTGTATAAACAGCATCTTATCTTACCGCTTCTTATCGTAAGAGATATCGTTATCTGTATTCTTGGAAGATTTATACACAAACTTGACACTGCCGCGTCTATTTGCCCTAGGCTATAATTTATTAGAATGTAAATGTTAAAGAACAGACTATCAATATGTATATATACAAATAAATAAAATTGCGAGTGTCTGTTTGTCATATCAAATGAACAAATTATTAATAAATACATATTTAGCAATACATAGCAATCATTTAAAATAGTTATCTGTCTACTTGTCTGTTTGTACTGGCTAATATTAGGAAGGGTAGGACCGATTTTGACGAGACTTTTACCAACAGAAAGCTGATTATTTAAGGAGTAAATTACGCTATTTTTAGACTAGCTTCTTTCCGCGGCCTGGCTTGCGATTTACAGCAATAACCGCGAGCATCAATTGTGATTTTGTTTTTGTAAGAAACCGGATTGTCATTTGTTTGGTTTGTGTTAATAAATTGGGAGTGTTCTTATCTATGTTTACAAACATACCCAAATCCTTACTAATATTATAAATGCAAAACCGATTGAAAACAAAATTTCGTTCACAGATACTAACATAGGTCTGAGAAAGAACATAGGCTATTTTTGACGCGGTAAACGTCAATTCGCAGGCGAAGACGCAGGCGAAAGCTAGTGGGACATAAAATAAATGATTCTACTGGAATGAGATGTTTTAAGTTTCGTATTTTTTTTTCTTAAATTAAGCTAGTCTTAACTTACGTACGTTACGGCAACTGGAGCCCAAACAGAGTTCCTCATCCTTCCCATGACACTTATCGAGGGGAGACAGAGGGGGGAACAGTTACTCATTGTCAGATCACTCATCCGTTTCTCCTCAATTATATATAAAATATTTTTAAAGACAATCGGTATTATATTAATTATACTACAAATCGTTTTATTCTATCAAGTTCTATCGAGTGTCTTTTTAATATATAGCAGCTAATAATTATTATTGACTGCCTTGTTGGTCTAGTGGTTAGCGTATGTGGCTGCTGATCAAGAGGTCTCGGGTTCGATTCCCGTGTCGGACTAAATATTTGTATGATCCACAAATATATTTCCAAAAGAAGTATGTTTATATATTTATATCAGTTGTTTAGTACCCATAATACAAGCTCTGCTTAGTTTGGGACTAGATGACGTTGTGCGTAAGATGTCCGAAATATTTATTTATATTTATTTATTTACTTATAATATAAAATACAAGCAAACAAGCAGCCGCCCCCTAGTACGTTATTAACGTTACACCTATCAAAGCACCGCATCACAATCGGTCTAGTAATTTTGAAGATAACTTCCAACATTTGCTTTGCTTACATCTTCTCATCCCAAACCCATATTCCTTTTCCATACCGTTGCGGTTAAAATGCGTAAATATAGAAAGTGACATATGTATTTCAATATACATACTGACAAATACGATGTATCTTTCTTATCATATAACAATCTTAGGGTACAGTCAGCAAAAAAAACCAACACTCGTTACCAGCACTGGTTCTCAAAATAACGGTCACATTTTTTTTGCTAACTGTTCATAGCATAAATTATGAGCTATTATGATCATTTAAGATAAAGATCTCGCATATTGCTAATGATGAAAATAGAGGCGAATGTAACATGTCAAATTATTTATATACAAAAATTCGGTCGGTGAGTCTGTATGTAAATAGATAGTTCTTTTGGAAGTAGAGTGAGAAATAAGTGTGTATTCTACCTGGTGTGAAGAAAGCAAGAGAGTTATCATCATCATCATCAACAGCCTTTAACAGTCCACTGCTGGATATAGGCCTCTCCTTAGAAAAGAGGTTTTGGCCTACTATACCACGCTGGCCAGACGGGTTGGTATAGGGTTGGTTTCAAGTTTTCCTTCTCTTTGCATTGATGCTGTCTTGCGTAGTATTGTATTGCGTACACCAGTACCTAATACTGTTAATGTATATTTTTTAATTTCAAATTAACAGCATTTCAATAAACGCTTAAGAAAGTATTTGCATTAAAAAAAATGTTTTTTAATGTTTGTCTGCCTGTCTGTTCTTGTTGCGACTGATCTCTGAAACGACTGAACTGAATTAGACGAGACTTTCACTAGCAGATATATTACGTATTTATACCAGATAAATTATTTTTTTAATTTATATTTAAGCCCACCAAAGTGACTCTACTCTGCCTGATGTAAAGCATGAGTAGAATCCAGGAGTAGGGACCACCATTCTCATTGTGAGGGTAAGCAATGCAGCATTGTGACACATACCACGGCGGCCTTTTCGGATGTTTCCGCATAATTGTCCCGGCCTCTGGAAGCCAGGAGAATGATGCAGAATGATTGGGCCTCCGTTCTCGAGTGTGAGACGAAATACGACAGCAAGAGTGCTGTAATTATTAGGATGGTCTTCTGTGTGAGGGTAGTACTGCCCTGGTCGAGCCGGCCCTTTAATGGTGAAATCATTGTGGCTCTAATACCTGTAATAATATTGTGGTAACATTTTGCATTAAATTTCAATCATCATCTAGTCTCAAATTAAGCAGAGTTTGTGCTATGGGTACAACCGATATAAATACATAAGCATAGTTTTTTTTTGTAAATACGTACATATTATACATAGAAAACACTCAAACTCTGAAACAAATATTTGCAGATCGTACAAACATTTAGTCCGACCCGGGATTCGAACCCGAGACCTCATGATCAGCAGCCGCATACGCAAAGCACTAGACCAACGAGGCAGTCAAAGTAGAAAAGTAAAAATAGGAAAATAGTGACTGATATTGTATAGTGATTAGATCAAACTTATCTATAGAGCTGTCTTCGATGTATTGGAAAAAGACAAATGACGTTTGTTTTGATTGACGATTTATCTGTCATTTGACTGTGGCAACAGAAGATCACACGTTCGATAGCGTAATTTGCTTTTATAATTGCCTAGGTATAAAACAAAATATTGCAGTTATTATAAAATTTTGAACCTTCTTTCTAAAGAGAGAGGTCGGTGTCCAGCATTGAACTGTTACAGGCATGAGGGATATTATAAACATATCTGAAATTAATTTTAAAACAAAGTTTACTTTTAGGTAGGTAGCTAAAATACAACTGACTCCTTATTACAGCAGCTAG
Source organism: Phragmatobia fuliginosa (assembly GCA_932526445.1). NCBI lineage: Eukaryota > Metazoa > Arthropoda > Insecta > Lepidoptera > Erebidae > Phragmatobia > Phragmatobia fuliginosa. The sequence goes on along the minus strand of OW052078.1, from coordinate 12,773,796 downwards.
CTAGTGAATATCCCGTCAAAATCAATTGAGCCGTTCGCCGGAATAGACTGACAAACATTTAAAAGACTGCACGGTTGGCCTAGTGGCTTAAGCGGTCGCCACGCCGCTTCCTACTATGCCAAGTGTCGTGGGTTCAAATCCCATGTAGGACAACACTTTGTGTGATTCACAATTTGTTGTTCTGAGTCTGGGTGTTCTTTGTGTCCGTTTCATGTATGTTTGTAAAGTCCCCCGCGACACAGGAATTTATATTCCTAATGCGGGAGTTGTCTTCTAAAGAAGAAAAAAAAAAAAAAAAAAATATATATTATATGTATTTCCTTCCATATGCATTTAATGAAAAGCTTTTAACTTGAAGTTACAAACACATACTTCAATTTCATTTGTATAGAATAGTATAGCTACACAATCGTGAGGTGTTTTGCTCGTACGAAATTTCATGCCTGTACCTACTTAATTATCAGAACTGGCCCTCTGGGCACAAACGACATCATTATTTAACATTAAAGGCAGCTTAATTAGTCCGCACACCAAGTGCAGACTTAAAATTTTAATTCCAACTTCTTGTAATATATCGATTAAAGAGAAATGTCAATTTAATACCTCAATTGCTACTGGCCTTTAATTGTAATTTACATGTTCCCATTTTCGTACGCTTTCACTTTATTTTTATTTTTAGGGTTCAATGTTACAGATCATAAAAACCTTTTACACAATTCTTCTTCATCATCAACAGCCTTCAACAGGCCACTGCTGGACATAGGCCTCTCCTTAGAAAGGAGATTTTGGCCTACTATACCACGCTGGCCAGACGGGTTGGTATAGGGGTGGGTTTCAAGTTTTCCTTCTCTTTGCATTGATGTTGTCTTGCGTAGCTTATCCTTTAGTCGCCTTTTACGACACCCGCGGGATGAATAGGATTGGTGACACTCTGTATTCTTAAGCCGTCACCACACGGACTTTTCTTCTTAATTATCCCATATACTCGTAAGAAAAAATTCCAGTCTATCTGATGGAAAGTATGAATAGAATCGGAGAATAGTGGTTACCTTACTCATTGACAATTTATCATGGTGACCCGCACTATGATGGTCTTTTAAGACGCTTAGGCATTATTAGATCATCTGCATCTTGATCTTGAGCTTAAGTTTGGTGGGATAGTAGAAAAGTGGGAATAAGAAAAATAAAGGGATCAGTAGGAAAACAAAGGAATAAAACATCCTGTTTTTGCTGTACTAAAGGAACTAGCAGTTTTTGAGGTTAGTGCGATCAACCAATGAAACAAATTCCTCAGCTTTATACAATTAGAGATACGTGTGTCTGATTGTTTGTATAAGTTTAAGTTTAATCTGTAAGTATAAGTTTAATCTTAAATATAAAATTCTCGTGTCACAATGTTCGTTCCCATACTCCTCTGAAACGGCTTGACCGATTCTTATGAAATTTTGTGAACATATCGGGTAGATCTGAGAATCGGCCAATATCTATTTTTCATACCCCTAGGAAGCGAGCGGAGCCACGGGCATCAGTTAGTAATATGTAAATATAACTCCGGTGGTTGAAATTTCGCACCACTAAGATAAAGTCGAATGTACTTCCACCCTACTCATTATATCGAAGTGGGCGACCTCAAAGGAAAGAAATCTCTCAAGTCAGTATTTATAGATCTAAAAGATAATCGCAGTTATAACTGATGGAAATATAGAAAAGACAAGCTATACAAAAATTAGGATTTTACAGACAGACAGAGAAGGTTGAAAGTCGTGTGAATTTATGTATAAACTCTGATTAAAAGTTGTTTTCAAAATTCATCTCATTTAGGTATCATAAAGGTAATTGTCGTCATCATCATCATCATCAAAAGCCTTCAACAGTCTACTGCTGGACATAGGCCTCTCTTTTGAAAGGAGGTTTTGGCCTACTATACCACGCTGGCCAAAAGGGTTGGTAAAGGGTTTGTTTCAAGTTTTCCTTCTCTTGGCAGCGATGTTAACTGCTTATTTTGTTCCTTTAGTCGCCTCTTACGACACCTTGTATTCTTAATCCGTCACCACACGGAATTGTCGTCATATTCACCCAAATATTTGAATAAAGACAGAGTGGAGAAATAAGCAGTTAAAGTAATTTTTAGTTTTCCTTGATCCCTCGACATACAATTGTACGGAACCCTTGTCACGTCATTCAGATTCACACTTGATTAATTTTTACATCAGACATCAATCCAGAGACTGGTTATCAGCGTATTAAGTAACGAGGAAAATGCAGGGCTTGTAAATTGTACGTATTGAATAAAACGGCAATCTTTCTTATTTTTGACGTAAGGAGGTGGGCAGGCTTATATTTTACTGTAATTATACTCGATTTTTTTATGTGGCAACATTAGCCATGATTTAAAACGTTTTTTAAAAACAGAATTTAAATTATTGGTTAATGAACTTTAATTTAAAATCTGTTTTATTCATTGATATATAAAAACCCTAGATGCACAGTCTCAAACAAAAGTCGCATACGAAACTATCCTACTTAGTCATTGATGTATAAAAATATCAATGTGGGTAGTTTTAGTTAAGCTATAAACACATCTTTTGCACATTCAACCTTACGCGCATTGTTTAAAGTTTTTATTACAAAGTAGCGTACAATGACCAATCAAATTTTATGACCGAAGCTAGCCGGCAGGACAGGACATGGAGTGAAGAGGAATATTTGTATATTTTTTTTATTATAATACATTGAGTTAGTATTTTAAGAGTTAGTTAAATTGTTGTTATTAGACTTTCGCGACTTTTACACATACTCATGTTTTTACTGTAAACGGGACTTATTCGCGATAATATTATATAATATATAAGGTATCAGTATAATATTATATATAAGGTATCGTAACCTTTATAATATTATCGCGAATAAGTCCCGTTTACAGTAAAAACATGAGTATAGTTAAATTGTGTTCTAAGCCCATAATTATACTTAGCGTAAATATGTTTTTGGGTAGGACATGTGTACATCAATGAAACAAATATTAACTCTTAAAATCATTTATTTCATTTTTTCATATCATATCAGTGACATATCCTGTAAAAAATAATTATATTATTTGAATGTAGGTACGAAATTATTTGATAAATTCATTATTTTTCTGGCTAACGACTACTTACCGTTATACTAGGAACAGCCGTTTTAAGAAGACGTTTTATGCCTTTAGCAGTGACATTCATATCTTCGTCCAGAAAATGTTCAGAACAAACGACGCATGCACTATTTGGCTTAAAAAAATTGTATGTCGCGAACCCATAAGTTGTCCCCTAATTAATCGATATAATAGGTAATATAATATTTACGAACTTTAATAATAACACCGTTTGGACGACCTCTTTTCCTTTTGCAATTCGATTAATAACTATAATAATATTATTATATATTTTGTAACGTATACATACTTATTAAAAACTAAATACAAAAAAGTTCAAATTAAATAAACTTATATATAAAAATTAAACACAATAAAAAAAAATCGACTCCATTAAATTCAGAACAGGGTCGTTTGGATTATGCGACTAAAATAAAAGGTTGTGTAATAGTCGTTCTTACACTGAAAAAGCGGCCATTGAAATTTGTCGTATTATACTTGGACCGTTAAGTGAAGTTTTTAGACAAATTAAATCAAAATCACATATTGCTTCCGATATTTAGTCATAAAAACAACAAAAACAAATTAACAAACTCTTTTACTCACCGAAAATACGATATCCCATCCTTTTTTAACGTTCTTGACGTAATATTTTTACAATTCCGCATCGAACACTTAGGCATTTTTAACGAGCGCACAGAGACGCGAGCGACGCGAGACTATTTGAAATATGAGCATCATTTTCAATAGTGCGCTTATTTTATGAGGACGGTTTTGCGACGCTGAGTGTGTATCTAGGGTTTTTTAATACATCAATGGTTTTATTCCACTAGTGCTGTAGTCTTGTACGGTTAATTTTAAACTCGTTATCGCTTGAAGTTTAAGTTCCAATGTTTTTTGTTACTGTTTCTCTGATTTATGTGTTTATTACAATTGCGTTTGTGTATAAACTAAATCACAACATTAACCTGAAAATAACATATTTAACACACGTCTGTTTGGTCCCAAATGCATCAGATTATTAAATTTTCTAACACATATGTACAAAGGTAGTAGTCACAGTGATTTGAGCGCGAATTGGCTGGGTCGACCGGGACAGTACTATCACCCACAAAAGTACTCTCACATAAAAGCCCAACCTTATACGACAGCTTTCGTGCTGATGTATTTTGTTGGTGAGTGTGAGACTCAATAATGCCACAGAATACATAATAGTACCCGTACAGAAGACTCACTCCGAAAAGTAAATTAAAGTTATAGATACCCTCGGTGTCAAAAGATTACGTTCAATTCAGATCGCTCGGCGCCGAATCACTACGATTATATTTACCTACAATTGCGTCTCTTTCTATCGTGTAACTCTTAACTGTTCTGACGATGTCTGTTCGACCGGCGTGTCTGACCCGGCAGGCAGCCGGCCGACTATACCTAAACTGCGGAGTGACACCCCCCTGATAATGCATAAACATCTTATTATGGGTACCCATAGTATGGGTCACTACACTGCATTGTCTGCACTTACAATGAGATGATGAGAGAATGGCCCTTACTCCTGGATTAGTAGAGTCACTTTTATAGGCTTTTGTTTTTTATATACCTAGGTATTTCTATATTTATATATATGTATATAATTCTTGTGTGAGTGTGTATGTCACTGAACTTCTCTCAAACGACTGGACCGATTTTGATGAAATTTTTTGTGTGTGTTCAAGGGGATCTGGGAATGGTTTAGATTCGCAATTGGACCCGGTAGGTGGCGCTGCGATCAAGTTCTGGAATTTTAAAGTTGGGCGGTATGAAATTCGCTGGGTCAACTAGTTTTATATAAAATACAAAACATAACATATATAAATTACCTACATCCAAAACAATTTATGAAGCTATCAACCAACTATTTATGGAAGTCAAAGTTCTACTAGGTGTAAGTCAAAGCCTCGACTGTCTTCACTATACGGGCACATTTGGAAATTATATTAGAAATTACAAATAGGTACCATTCACAGAAAAACTATGATAAGCGTTTTAATTAAAACTTCGTGTTATCATTTTAAACTTTGGTGTTAAACAAATTCAGAAGTAACCAAAAATCTAAGTTAATTGACATTTACTATAAATATATTTTATACACAAACCCAATTAAATATATTTTTTATCTTACAGCATGTAAATACATTTGTAATGGCGCATTTTAGGTACCTATTTAAGATTAAAAATCACAAGTAAAGATCAATAAAATATCTACTTCGAAATCACGTCCAATGTGTGTTAGGTACATAATAAATAATACAAATCTTAATTAAACAAAACGTATACACAAGAAATTCTAACAAAGTATTGCTGGTATCTCATTTACATTTTATTAATTGCTCACGTCCTCCCTAATAGAGAAAGCCCTCCGAACAATAAATACTACAAACATACCTCCAAATGCCATACAATAAACCATCACCAATTAAAACAGAAAATATTTAGTTGCATGAGACCGGATGAATGAGATTAACAGCTTTCAATAAATTATCACCATTAGATAAGATTCGATGGCGGCTAACAGAAGCTTGTCGCGGTAAAAGAAGTGTCACAACTCACACAATACGAGATAAGATTATTTAGAAAGTGTTTTAAATTAGTAGAGAGAGCCTATTAGGGAAGAACAAGATAGAAGGATAAAAGCTAGAAAGCTATAAACACGTGTCTTCCTCAAAATCTGGTTAACTTAATAGGTAGTAGATCCACGCTGAGCCATGCTGAGTTTAGCATGAATAGGCCGGCTCGACCGGGGCAGTACTACCCTCACATAGAAGACCATCCTAATAATGACAGCGTTTTTGATGTCGTATTTCGTTGGTGAGTGTGAGACCGGATTCATCTGCATAATTCTCCAGGCTGAATGATACCGAATTATCTAACCAGGCCGCCATGGTATGGGTCACCATGCTACATTGCCTACCCTCACAATAAGCCAATGAGCATGATGACCCCTACTCCTGGATTCTACTCATGCTTTCCATCAGGCAGAGTAGTCACTTTGGTAGGCTTAAATATATTTAAAAAAACTACAGTTCTGATCGTATGTAATATGACCTGCCCCCCTGGCCAAGTTGCAAAGGTTTTTCGTTCTGTAATCGCTGACCTTTATTCTCTTATTGGATTGGCTTATGTTTCGTTTTGACCACGTGACTGAGTGTCATAAGCCAATCAAACAAGAGAATAAGAGAATCAGGGGAGCTGATCTTTGTGACAGATGGCTAACGAGACGTACGAAGTAACTCTGACAAGTGATTTATTTTATATCACCTACTTACAGATGTGTGCCAGTTTTCTCACAAAATGAAGCTTATTAAATAACAATACAGGTAAATCTAAAAATTCACCCTAAAATGTGCCTCATGTTCTGACACTAGTGACAAATGTCACAGAGTTTAATTCTTTTTTTATAAAGACTACTCCGGCATTAGGAATATATTCCTGTGTCGCGGTTGACTTTACAAACATACATGAAACGGATATAAAGAACTCCTATGTGTGGATTAAGTACACAAAGAGTTTTTCTATGTGTGGTTTTTGAACCCAGAACATTGAACGCAGTAGAAACCGTGGCGTGCAGTCAGTTTAAATTTAAAAACATACTTATTAGGTAACAACCAACTCAATGAAAAACAATGTATTAAGTAATTGTTGTCAAGTCAAGCAAGCCCATTTTCTGACAAAGTATGGACGAAAGTGGGAGGAATGATGGAATGAAACATCGATCGAATAATACCCAATAACATAAAACTGGAAGGGAAGGGAAGCTGAAAGGTGGAAGAGAAGAGGTCGCTGGGCGAAAGGAAAAGCTATCTTTCAGTTCAGAAAAGGTAAGCAATATAATAATGAGTATTGAACAACGTATTTGATAATTGGTTTAGGTATGTTTTATGGCGTTTTATATTTTATTGTAGATTTTTATGTCAATAAAAACTAACTACATACTCAACTAGTTTATAATATTAAATTAGGTTTATTTAGAAAAAAAAATGCTGTCAAGAATTTTTTGAAATACACATTACAAGAGGCCTCCTTCAAGAGCAAGACTGATATGTACAGGGTTTATTTAAATTCATCTTTCTCTTGTCAGTGATGTTTTCCTGTCTTGTTTGTTTCCCTTACACGCCTTTTACCATACCTACGGGATGACTAGGGACGATGAGAATATTAATACGAGTATAGTATTCTAAATCTGTCACATGAATATATTTCTAACCCAAAAATTCTAATCAATATAGTCTAAGTACTTAGATTAAATTTCTTTGTCCACCAATTCCTTCTCAACTAAAAGTCGAACTTCACTTTAATTCAGATTATATCACAAACCAGTTCGTAACAAAGCTCCATACACCGTACCATTTAGTATCACTTTACCGTTAGCCTTATAATAACTCATTTAGTTTTATTTTTATTATGACGTCAGCCATCATACTTCTATCGCGTATTTGATTTAGATTTGACTCAATATGTTTCTGTAGAGTTTTATAATGTGTGTGAATAACTAATTGCTTATACGGTTATTGTATTGATTGAGTCTCTTTGGTGGTCCTAAACGAGTTACGACAGTCATAATTAAGGCGGTAAATGTTAGCTAACATATAATAATCGTTAAATTAACATGTTAGTTTAAAGTTAATTTACCGTTGTAACTAATAAATAGCCAATCACTTCCTTTTGTACGATTTAAAGTTTGAACAAACTGGATGTTTGATACGTAACAAAAAGAACAGGTCCTAATAGTGAACCTTGAGGAACACTCTCCTAAATGAAGATTCTATAGCTTTAGTAGTTGATAATGTTTACAGATTCAAATGCCACTGCCAAATCTCAACTAAAATCCAATTAAGTAAGTATACCATTGATCTGAAATTTTGCGTATCCGTTTTTTTTCTGATTAATTTCGTTGCAGTTTCAAGATAGTTTATATTTTCATAGGATTTACCGAGTGTCATAACTCGGTGCGTTCGTAGATCACTGCTATTGATCCTGGTGTACAGCAGCTGCAATTTTGGGAGTGTGTGCGGGATAAGTTTCAAAAAAAGTACAATTTTTGGCTTAATTTTAGTTTTATCACGATGGCCTGAACTAAGATATTCTTTAGCACATTTTAATTTAGACTCACCAGTCGTGGTCACGTCACATGATCGCTAACAATCTCAACGGAGACTTATTTGATGAGAGATTCATCGCTGATACCCAATACAAGGCTTCTTCTACATTAACAAGACAAATGTAACTGAACCACTGCCGTTTTTACTTTATAGAAACTTTATAGATTTATCGAGGACCGATGACAATAAACTAATTTGAAAAAAAATCTAAAAAAAAAGGGAAAATAAAATGTTTAAACAAATGTATTTTTTAGTCTAGAAAAAAATAATGGTTTTAAAAAACTAAACAAAAACTTTTGTACTAAAAAGTAGAAAAAAATTGTAACAAAGCGTGGGGTGCTTTCTGAAAATATTTCAATAACGTCGCCCCACGCTTTTTACATTAAAATTATTTTCTACTTTTTAGTTTAAAAGCGTTTGTTTAGTTTTTAAAAACTATTATTTTTTGTTCAATTACACGAACCTACTCAATTAAAAGTCTCAATCGTTTTCCTCCTCTTCTGTACACTAAGTTCTTAGAATTAATGTCTCACTTTCGTTCTAAAAAAGCTGTCCAGTTATGCATCTAATCTACAAGAGGCTTAGTATGTATCACATCTTGATAGCATTTCTAGTTTTAAGACAATGAGCATAGTTTACACTGAGTGTTGAAGTATATTTTTAACCAATTTAAAAAAAGGAGGAGGTTCTCAATTCGATTGTATTTTTACACACTTTTTATTAGCTTCACATGCATGTTTGTAACAGACTCCTTTGGGTCCGATTTTGATCCATTTTAAACGGCCAAATTTCGTTCAAACTTTGTAGATTTATCGAGGACCGATGACAATACATACACAAATTTGAAAAAAAGAACTAAAAAAAAAATATAAACAAATTACTTAGTCTTTCTTAATCTTTCTAAAAAAAATTGTTGAAAAAAACTAAACAAACACGCTTTTAAACTAAAAAGTAGATAATAATTTTAATGTAACAAAGCGTCGGGTGCTTTATGAAAGTATTTAAATAACGTCGCCCTTCGCTTTTAACATTAAATTATTATCTACTTTTTAGTTTAAAAGCGTGTTTGTTTAGTTTTTTAAAACAATTTTTTTTAAGTTACTACTCTTGACAGATCTGTGATTTAATACATGGTGTGTTGTATGATAAGGAATTATTGTGGAATGGTAAGCGTAGAAGTGCTTAATGTCTATACATACGAGAAAATGAAATATATCGTAGAGGGTAGGTGTGTCGGTTTGATTATTGTTACATTGATGCATTTATTTTCAGCCTTTTTTCGTTCCCATAAAATAGTTACCTGTTCCTGTTCGAAAAATGGTTTTCCTTTGGGAATACGTGATTTGGATAACGTCTAACATAGCAAAACTAAGTCAAGATTAAGATAGAAAAAAACATATGCATTACCAAATAACGTAAGTAAATACTTGTTTATTAGAATCCCTCGCACCATCCCTACCTACCATCACCGACGTAAACCATTTTACAATCCAACCAGTGACAATAAAAAAACTTACCTGTTACATCACCTTTAAAATGTATAAGTACTAATACAGTAATACCCCGGACTTACGCGATAGGTGGGACCAAGCGATAGCCGTGTAAGTCGAATTCGCGTAAGTCGGGGTTAAATTTTTCATATAAAAACAGCGTATCTCCGAATTCGCGTAAAACGGGGTAGCGTATTTCAAAAGATGCTCTTTGTGTCTGCTACGCTGCCAATGCTAAACTGTTGCACCTATTTCAATAAAATTTGGCGGGGAAGATACATTGATACTTTATGCAGGATATTGACTACTCTTTATCGCTATAACGGACATACACAAGAACCACAGACGAAAGCTAATTTCAAATATATTTTTTCGCCACTCAATACAGAGTTATTGACCGTTAGAGTTCAAACAGAAGGTTTATTGCCCTTGAGATATGAACGTAATCCTATTATCTATTAGACACCTACAATCCCTGATAACATTCACTATGTTCCACTTGACATATAAATGTTAGAACAGGTTTGAATCAACCTGGACTTACAAACCCGGTTAGATTACAGTATTAGCTTGTTATTGAACCTAATACACATAATAATATCAGTTCTATTACTAAGTATCTGTTATTTGATCTCGGAAACTCATTAGATACTTGACAGATTCTGAAATATTTACTTATCTATACAACTTAATATAGGTACCAACTTACGATATCAAAATTAGATGTTATGGTTGCTGATTCAAACCTCTACGGATCAAGGAAACTATTGTCAAATTATCCTTAATTTGAAAGTAACTTTTTGTCTGTCTGTTACGCTTCACGGATAAACCGCTTAACCAGTTCTGATGTAGTCTGTATAGAGATAGATTGTTAAAGAAGGATATAGGCTGTTTTTTTAGCGCTAATCGACATACATGCAAACGGAGCCGCGGCCAAAAGCTAACCTTTACAAATGCGAAAGTAACTCTAAAATCGCTGAACCGACTTTAATGAAGTTTAACATCTCCATGTTAAACTTCTTTAAAGTCGGTTCTAAATAAAAACCTCTCCAGTCTCCAGGCTTTTGATTGTTAAGTGACACAAACTAGGTACTTTTAGGTACGATAACTGACGCACACGCGAGTGAAACCGGAAGTAAAACTTAGTTATCTATAAAAGTACTAGGTACGCCTAAAGATTCATCGGATACACCTGTATTTACTTAACATACTGTCAATAATATAAAACTTGTAATATAGGAATTGGTCTGGCAGCAGTTTTACAAGTTTCAAAAAATATTTAGGTATAATTCTATTCGTTACTGCTATATCATTACTGAATAATAGGCCTTTTAGATCCTCAATGATAAATTCTGAGAACTACCCCCTAGATAAGTTGCAAACGTTTTTCGTTTTCTGTTTGTCTTGTTTCATTGGCTTATGTATCTCAGTCACGTGAATAACACAAAATACATATTAGCCAATCAAACAAAAGAATAGAGAAATAGAACAAATTGAAATTTAAGTTTTAAGGCCTACCAAAGTAACTCTACTCTGACTGATTGAATGAAAGCGTCATAGTAACCCACACATGGAGGCCTATTAGGATGTTTTTTCTCACCCCGCTTATACGACAAGGGTTCATAGTGGTAAGAAAACAAGTGCGCTGGTAGTGAGTTCCAATTTTTGACTGCTCGGCACAGGAAGAGCGGAACCGCTTAGTTCGAAAGCGTATTTCGTATTTAATAAAATGAAATTATAACAATTACCCTGACGAAATTCTTTTTAAATTTTAACATTTCGTAACGTCAAAGTTACCGTTATTACCGAAACGATTGCATGTCAATACGTATTTAGTTCTAGGAACGTGCTCTGGGCGCTGCGAGACGCTATCTGCGTTAACAATACTTTTGTAACTACGCACGTCATTATCGCGACCACTAGACGGCTAGAACTCTATGCAAATCAATATATAATACCTAACAAAAATACTGGTTTTAAAAAGAAGCTTAGTATATTGGCAACAGCATCCTAACCTTGTGATCCATCGTTGAAGTCTCATAGAAGACAGGTGGACATGTAACTTAATTGCAAATTACTAAATTCTAACGTACTTAATTATAAAAGAACCTCCTCCGTTTTTTCGTCGGTTAAAATGAATAAAGTAGAGATTTACTAAAAAACAATTCGTTCATTGTAGAGGTGTGTTTATTCCACAAAAGTGTAGTGATGTCCATTTAAAATACAAATATTTACTCAAATCTTAGTTATATAGAACAATTAGGCACAATTAGGTAATAAAATTATATAGTATAGGACGTCCACAGGCCAGGTGGAATGTCAATTTGCGCAATACGGCTGACATGAGCTGGATTCGAGAACCCGAGAATCGAATCGAATGGCGTGTAATTTAAAATGTCTATCTCCAGCAGTGGACATCGATGGGCGAATCATGATCAAATAGACAAGGAGGGAGGTACCTCATGAAAGATATCGCAAGCAAAATAATAAACCGAGTCGGTATCGGTTTACATTCAGAATGGTATGATTATTGGGTTCTACTCAAATTTAAATAAAAAACATTCTTAACAGTGGGAAAGTCAGTAACAAGTGGAGTTTCAAACTTTCTTTCTAAGAAGAGGAGTTATATCAAGCAGTAGACTGTTAGAGCTGTTGATGTGAAGTAGAGTTTACAAAAATTGTATGTAGGCGCATTAGCAATGAGCAACAATGATGTGCGAATAGGAACTGGATTTTATAAGCCGAAGTACTCACATTTTATGCGGTAGGTATTTTATAATTTTTTTTATTTTTACGCTGCGTATTTGAAGTACCTACCAACCTATGCACTTTAGAGAAACTACGTTACATAAACATATTTAAAAGAAATTTAAAAATACTTGCAGAGTTAGTGACTTAGTTAATGAGTATGAAAAAACATGAAAAAGTAAAAAGGTCCAGCAAATCATCGCTATTTTTATTAAAATATTAAGCACTTAAACATAGATTTACTTTCCGAAACTTCCTAACATTTACTACTACTTTTGGCACTAACGTCCTTTATAATTTTGATACTTTTTTCAATGGCCAAAATATACATAATGGTATTTCTCAATGCTAGGATAATATCAGTATGATTAATAGCATAAATACCTTTTAATGGATAGGTTAAGAAAATAAACTATACGTAAGGATTTAATAGATGACTCCTTCAATTCTTTCAATGAAAGTATAAAACAGTGTATTACACCGATTACACCGAAACGGTTAAAACTTGTACTAACATAGCATTAAATTCTACACTTTATTTCAGTGACTATTAATCTCTTTATGGTTTGACGACCTAGCAAACTCCGTAGTCAGTGACTGATGTCATTATGCACATGGCTTTTAAGTAACGAGTTTGATAAAATAATTGAGATGAATTCGATCTTTGATTAAATTGTCGTTGACTGCTGATTAATATTAAACAATGTGCATATCAACCAAATTAGTACGGTAAAAGAGTTTAATTTTAAAATATGTAATTATTTTGCATTCTATGGAATTTCAGATTTGTATTCAAACAAATTTGGTGAAGTTTATCATCAACAAAAATAAACTAAGAACTCTTCCGATACCTAATAAACTTTAAAATAAACTTGTAAAAATGTAAAAACAAAGTAAGACTTCAATTCCAATTAGAAAGAAAGTACCTATACTCCTTGTATTCGTTGAAGTAGAAATTAAACGACAATAACGTTTCCATAAAAAAAAGTATTTGCTCTTGCTCACAAGCAAGATGCATCGACCACAAAGGTCTACATAGTTGTATACAGTATGTACCTCCAGCCGAGACAAGCCAGGTCCAAAAGGAACACAATAAAGAAAGCTCGAGTAAATCCACTCACCACTTTTTGTTGAATCAAGATAAATCGTTGTACTAATCGACACAAGATGCTGAGACCCGTACCGATACAAATTTCACCCGTTCAAACTGAACACAACACAGGATGCAAACTTGCAAAAAACAATTATCAACCATGAAAAATTGAAACACAAACAGAAATAACTGGAAGTATATCTATTTAAGTCACTGTGGCACGATTTTATTTATAATACAAATCTTTTGTGATTATAAAAACTGATGTTCGATGATGCGTGCGCGGTCGCGCAGCGTGCGTCGGCGCAGGCCGATCTAAAACTGACCGAACCGGTCGCAGCGCCGGTCGCCGTCGCGAAGTCTTCGAGACGTCGAATGAAGGATCGTGACCAGCCACGATTGGGAGCGATATACACTCACTTCATTGTACATATACGCCGGTTTTGGTAACAAAATACTCTTACTTTATCCATTGTTATTTAATTTATGGAAGGTTTCGATACATACGACTGAAAATACATTTCATTCCAATTTTAATGCCTACTGTCATACAACTTATCGATTCATATCCTTGCACTTTTGTATGGCAGGGTATGATATAGTGCACAAATGCAGTAATAAAATCTTAATTAAAATACAGGGAAGGGAAGGGACTTTTTCACTCTTTGCCGTGACTGATCGTGAGGCAATTATGTTCATTTTGGTGCTTGAGTAATTTTGAAGTCTTACAAATTAAAACTGTTTTATCCGGAAAACGATAAAAAAGTAGCTAAAACACCTTTCTTCTAGGCGATAGTTTAACAAAAAAAGTTCTTCCTAGCCTTATCACAGACTACAGATTCCCATTGGTGACTATCCCCAGCCCCATATTGGTGCTGAAGTAATTTTGAAGTACAAATTATACTTAACTGTTTTATTTGGAAAACGATATATTGAAAAAAAGTAGCAAAACACCTTGTTTTAGACGACAGTATAACAAAAAAAAAACTATTGCTGACTAATTTAAAACATATCAAATTATAATCTTATCTGATTGCATTACATTGCATTTCTTCATTTCTTGCAATTCGATGCAGTTTTATAACAATCGTCGTCCAGCGTGGTAATGCAAAGCTTCCTTTCTGGACTTATTTCCCCCATTTAGCAGTGGACCGTTTTGTCATAAAAAATAATTCAACCCGGTTCAGCCATTTAATAAATATTCAGTTACACAAAGACGTACAAAAAAAAAGTAACGCCTAGAACAGGTAGGTACTTATGACGTTAAGACTAAAGAAAAGACTTGCTTTTGGTACACCGTGTAATTTATATTCATTCGTAATTTTGAATTATGTTCAATCTTACTTAGCGTACATTATAATATAAAATAATGGTGTATGTTACTATCTAGAAGAATTTTGATAGTGTGTCATCAATCAGCACCTAGTTTGTTGACGTCGCATTTTATAACGCTTTCAACCACGCACAGATAACACCAAACACTGTATTCATTTCTCGGAATACGACTTATCACTTTAATTATATAATTACAGGTGTATAAAGTATTTCTATATTTATTTTAGTAAAACATTGCGTTACTGTTGTTATAAATGTTTTGTTTAAGAACACGTGTGTTGTAAATTGAATGTTTTATTTTTATTGTTGTAATTAAAGTAAAGTTAACCTCAAATTGATTGCTATTCAAAACTTGTTGTTCTTATTTTAAATTGGTTGGTGTTTTTTTATAATCTGTGTGAGTGGTAATTTAGGGCGCCAAAAGAAAACTGTGTTGTGTTGAAAAAAAAAAAAAACTAAAGGAAATGCAACGATTTGGAAGTGTCTGAAAAAGCCTATTTCATATAAAATATTTTTGATTTTGATTAAATGCAGTAATGGCGCAGTTATGTGATCATCGCATCAATTCTTTTAGAACAACAATTTGTGAATAACACAACGTGTTTTCCCACGTGGGATTTGCACCCACTACACTTGGCGAAGTAGATAGCGGCATGGCGACCGCTTAAACCACTAGGCAGCCCGTGCAGTTGCCTTTTATGTATTTTGTTGGAATTTACAAGAAAACGTCCCACAATTGTTACTAGAGAGAGTAAATTGACCGATAACTGTCCATATCTCTGCAATCATTGAGTACGAGATAAGGAGTTTAGTGCGAAAACCATTCGAAGCAATGTCAACATATTGGCTGATAAAATAAGTAAAAGTGTATAATTGTGTCGTGTTTGGTATCTAATCACTTTTTGATAATGCGCTCCCGTTTTTATTTTGAAAAATAAACATACAACATGCAGGTACTTACAGGAATGCATTTTAAAATCTATACAAATTTTCTTCTTCCTAGCCTTATTCCCAATATTATTTGGGGTCGGCTACTAATTCAACCAGTTATACCTGAATATCAGTTTTTCCATGGAGCGACTCGCATCGGACCTCCGCAACCCTAAGGGAGAACTGAAATTCAAAGGTTGTCAGTAAATTTGAGGGCACTGAATTCCCAATAACGATTGCCATAGATGTTCATGACAACCGGGACCGACGGCTTTACGTGCTTTGCGAGGCAAGGGCGTGAAACTCCCGCCAAACTTCCAAACTCCGGACTGTTAATAGGAATTTCCTAAGAAAAACCCAAAAACACTTTTGTCCTACCCAGGTTTTGAACCCGAGACCTCTTGATTAGCAGTCGCATACGCTATCCACTAGTATCCACTAGACCATGGGTCGGCAAGTAGTTTTAGGTGGGGTCCGGACACTGATGGAAAATTTTAACGAGGTCCAGAAAAAAACAAATGGTAATAATTAAATGCTATTTATTTATTTTTGGTATCAAATCACATATCGAAAAACAGAACACAAGACGTAAAATTAATGTGCGAAACTACACCGAGGATCTTGAGCTAGTTTTTTATGGTTTGGTTCTCGAGAGGAACAGCAAATTCGTAGTGTGTCTTCAAGATGGGCGTCTGTTAATCTCAAACGATATTTGTTTTTAAAAAAATAATCTTTGAGAAAGATGTTTCACATTATGTATACAACACATTACGATTTTTGGCGGTCCGCGGTTCAAACCTTCGCGGTCCGCAAACGGACCGCGGTCCGCTTATTGCCGACCGTTGCACTAGACCAACGAGGCAGTTACATAAAAAAAAATGCAAGTGCGTGACAGGCCACGCATAGAATAGGGTTCCGTAGTCAATCACAATCACTAGTGGATCAAATCATGCCCGGTATATAAATGTTAAGTTTACTTTTTATTTCTTTATTATTTTACGAAGTTTTCTAAGTGAGTGCATTTCACAAGTTAGGCTCCTATAGCTCCTAAAATAAAAAAAATATAAAATACGCTATAGTTTTCCTCAGTGCTGGATTTACAAATTTGCCGCCCCAAAGCTATCAAAATTTTGCCGCCCCTACTGACTTTTAAAATTAGATGCACTGTTCACAGTAAAGTTCATTCCCTTTTTTAGGAAATAATCTAGTTACTAGATTCTTTTTGCAACTTTTTTTTATTTTTAAGCTAAGAAAAGCAAAGCTTTGTTTTTCCTGCACTACTTATAAGGTGTGGTGGGCTTAGGAAGATAGGTAGGTATTGCCCGATACTGCTAAAGACTTACACAGCGCCTGGAGCTGTTTAAAGGTGCGCGTCCATTGGCCGGAGGTAGGGTCGGCTGTTCTACGGATCAGGTACAAGAACACCGCCCCCGGGCCGGATGGGATACCAGTTCGAGTACTGAGCTGACCCCTCGACGCTAGTCGGATCATCTCAGGGATGTGTTGGACGCTAGCATGACGTCCAGATACTTCCCTGAGAGCTGGAAGTGCGAAAAATTGGTCCTACTCAGAAGTCGGGACGGTCTGCCGATTCGGTCACGGCCTATTTGTCCATCGTGTTACTGGAAGAGGTGGGGTAAGTAAGCTGTTTGAGAGGGTGCTTTCTGCCCGCATCGTCCGGAACCTATGCGAGGTGGGCCCCGATCTGTCGGACGCCCAATTCGGATTGTGAGAGAAGCGTTCGACGGTCGATGCCATATTGTGCCTGAGGGCCGTGACCGAAGAGATAGTTAGCAGTAGCGGCGTGCTGTTGGCGAAGTCTGTGGACATCGCCAACGCATTCAATAGTCTACCATTTAGCTGCATCAGGGAAGCACTTCTCTATCATGGAGTGCCAGAGGACCTGAGGCGGCTAGTGGCAGACTATTTAGAGGAGCGTACCGTCATATACGAGGACGGAAATGGTGTTTTGAGGCGTCGTACCTAGTGGTGTTTCACAGGGGTCTGACCTCGGACCACTCCTGTGAAACATGGGATATGACTAGATCTTTCGAGGGCATCTCCCCCCGGGTTGGGCGTAATCTGTTTCGCCGATGACACTCTGGCTATAGCCAGGGGGCGAACTTTCAGGAGGCTCTGCCTCCGCTCTTGGACTACTTTTGTTCAGTTTGGGTGAGCCAGTATCGCGACGAGACAACTGTACACGGGAGTTGTCTGGTCTATGGCACTATACGATGCACCGGTATGGGCGACGGCTCTGACCGCCCAAAATAGGGGACACCTCTGGTGACCCCAAAGGATTTTGGCGGCTACATACACGGTTATCGCACCGTGTCGATCGAGGCGACGTGCGCTTTACCCGGCACACTCAAAGGACTCAGCCCAGCACACGCTGTTGGTTTGCCCCGGATAGGTTGCGTAGCTTCGGGTCTCGCTACAGTCATCGAAGGAGATCTCTCGCTACCGGCCGTCATCCGTTTCAGTGGCCAGCCGCGAGGAGGCGACGTCCGCGTGTGCCGTACATCGCCATAAAGAGTTAAGCAATTGGCGCCCACTTCACTGAGAGGAGGCACTGGGAGGGGTTTCAGGATGGCGTAATAACAGGTTCCCTGGACCCCTCCTATTTCAGGCGCAGAGTGGCACATCGTGTGTGTTTAGTCGGTTCGATTCAGACATATCGTCCCGCCGTAGGCACCGGTAGGGTGACGGCCCGAAGGGGTTTTCACACGTCCAAAAAAAAGTGTTTTAAGTGGTCGCCACGCTGCTTTCTACTGCTCCAAGTGTCGTGGGTTCGAAACCTACATGGAAAAATGCTTTGAGCGATTTACAAATTTTCTCCTGAGTCTGTTTTCTGTGTTCGTTTCATGTATGTTTGTAAAACATTTCGCGACACACGATTTATGTACCGAATTCGAGAGTTTCCTTTTAATAAAAAAACAGCTCTGTGTCCGCAAACTAACTTTTTTTCTGTACCATATTTTTTTTGGGCCAATCTGCCGCCCCCCTAATTTTGCCGCCCCAAGCTTCAGCTTTTTCAGCTTATATGGTAAATCCGGCTCTGGTTTTCCTTGAAAGTTCAATATATGAACTGCTATCATGTTTTTTCTCAAATTTTTTGATCCAGCCGTTTAGCTTTTAGAGCCCTCTTTGGGGGATTGTTTTTGCAAAAAAATGTCCATTAAAGTTTAATAATTCGCAAACGGATTCATAAATCGAAAAATCGTCTGAGCAACCTCTCAATATTTTTTAAATACCTATTTAATGATACTATTCATGATTCGGACCCCTCATAGTTTGGTCATGTCCGTCCGTACTTCACTTACTGTCCCAACGATTAGTGTTAGAAAGATGA
Organism: Phragmatobia fuliginosa; assembly: GCA_932526445.1. Taxonomy (NCBI): domain Eukaryota; kingdom Metazoa; phylum Arthropoda; class Insecta; order Lepidoptera; family Erebidae; genus Phragmatobia; species Phragmatobia fuliginosa. The sequence continues at coordinate 12,754,583 of OW052078.1, read as the reverse complement.
AACTTTGCATGTACGTGTTTTTAATAGGTCGACAAAGTGCTAAGTCCTGAAAAATATTTTTATTTGGAGTACTACACATAAAGTAGGGATGATTTTTTTTTTCACGTCCGCCCTGTCTCATCGTGTGGGGTATCATTAGATAGGTCTTTTAAAAACAGAGAGGTTGCTTGAATGATTTTTTTGATATAAATTTGCGAGTTTTTCAACTTTAAAGGTTATTTTTTGTAAAAACGTTGTGTTTTGACTCTGAAGGAAACTTTTCAGCACAAAAATATGTAGGTGGTGGAATACTGAACACCGGTAACCTCACTCACTCAGAGAAAATCAGGATAGGAATTGCTTAGCATCAGTTTCCATACTGGTATCGCTATAGTCGAATCAGCTGTTTTTTACCGAAGTATTCGATACCTACCTCCTGGATTCTACTCATGCTTTCCACCAGGCAGAGTATATGCACTTTCATCATCATCATCATCATCAGCCTATCTCAGTCCACTTCTGGACATAGGCCTCTCCCATTGCACATCACTTTGATCGATTTTGGGCTTCTCGCATCCAGCTCCTGCCAGCCATCTTGCACAAATCGTCACTCCACCTGACCTGTGGGCGTCCTACACTACGTTTGCCGAAACGCGGTCTCCACTCCAGAACTCTTCTACCCCAACGGTCATCATAGTCACTTTGCCATTCTTAAATATTTACATAGGGCAACATACGACCCTCCTTTGCAAGGAGGTGTAGCATCATTTTACTATTTAAAGCTATTAACGTCACGATGGTAACGAAGTGATGACTCTCCCACGACTTGTACCAACATACATCTCTTTTTAATCAACAACCCATAACGCCCCACTGCTGGGATCGGGTCTCCTCTCAAGAGAGGGCTAAGGCCATACGTCCCACGCTGGTCAAGTGCGGGTTGGGGACTGGCAAGACATGGTGTGGCAATGTAATCTTGCCGTCGGATGTTCTTAAGCCGCCCGAAGGCCTCTTACTAAGCTTCACAACTGCTATCTTACCTGCTCGACCTCCAAATCATGGAAACGCTCATAACATATCATGCCATAAACGGTCACCCATCTAAGTACTGACCGCGCCGCAGTTGCTTACCCTCGGTGATTACTGGGGGCATTCATTCGGCTATGAGCTCTTCTCACACACCTCTAGTTAGCAATACATATCCATCTGTTTACTTTTCAGAAACAAATCAAGACGCTCGGGAGTGTAAACACTTAGGTACTTTAGATTGATTTCCCCAAAATCTCTAGTCTAGTTTACCTACATTTCATTTCACACCTATTTCCAGGAAACTTGTATCAAGTAGATTTCCCAGTTAAGTCCATCAGATGTTTGTTTCAATTGGTAATTTATTATTTTCACGTGTAAATGTTGTTATAGCTTTAGAGAAAAAAAATTGGGTTGGGCAACAAGTAGGTTAATGTATATGTCTTTAAATAGCTGAAATTTCTACATCGACAGCGGTTAGTCTATCTCTTGTTAATTACAATCCAAGTTTAGAAGAGAGTTATGGTTTCGAAGAAGACGGAACTTATTACAACTATATAAAATGATTTATGATCTTTTCAAATTACCGTGCTTTTTATGATAGTATTTTTTTACACGCTTTTTTTAGCTTCACCTGTATGTTTGTTTGTTTGTATGTTTGTAACCGACACCTTTGGGTGCGATTTCGACCCACTTTAAACGGGCAGATTTCGTTCAAACTTTGTAGATTTATCGAGAACCGATGACAATACACTAATTTGAAAAAAAAAAAAAACTTTTTAAACGTTAGTATTAGTCTTTCTTCTAAAAAAATAGTTTTAAAAAACTAAACAAACACGTTTTAAAGTAAAAAGTAGAAAATCATTTTAATATAACAAAGCGTAGGGTGCTTTCTAAAAATATTTCAATAACGTCGCCAAACGCTTTTTACATTAAAATTATTTTCAGCGCCATGATCACAGAGTAACTGCTCGGATATTCTTTATCAAAAAGGTATATGGTAGCAATCCCGCAGATTTCTATTTTAATATTACTGACCATAATAGTTTAAAACAATATAATAATGTAGTGTTTAAAAAAATGCTTGTAGGAATACTGAAATAATTTTGAACGAACATTAACTGGTTTTTAGGGTTCCGTAGCCAAATGGCAAAAAACGGAACCCTTATAGATTCGTCATGTCTGTCTGTCTGTCTGTCTGTCCGTATGTCACAGCGACTTTTTTCCGAGACCATAAGAACTATACTTTTGAAACTTAGTAAGTAGATGTAATCTGTGAACCGCATTAAGATTTTCACTTAAATTCTTTTCATCAAACGTGTGGGGTATCTGGATAGTTGTTCAAAAATGATGTTGAAGTTTCTAACATCATTTTTTTCTAAACTGAATAGTTTGCGCGTGAGACATTTCCAAAGTGGAAAAATGTCCCCCCCCCTGTAACTTCTAAATTAAGAGAGTGATCAAACTAAAAAAAATATATGTTGTACATTACCACGTAAACTACCAACGAAAATTGGTTTGAACGAGATCTAATAAGTAGGTTTTTTTTAATACGTCATAAATCGTAAACCGCAATTTACCTTTCATTCAATCATTACACTATAATAAAAACATCGATCAAAGTTACAACGTACTACAAGAACTTTTATATGATGTTACTTGCTGATACGGAACCCTTCATGGGCGAGTCCAACTCGCACTTGGCCGCTTTTTTTTTACACAAAAAGCAATAACTCACCGGCTGCATGCTCATGTCGACTGAACCCGCTATGTTCCAATATAGGGTCCCTCTATACCAGTTCAATTAACTTCCGGGCATTTATGAAATGACAACTTTTGAACTAACATTAAATCCGTATTTGGATTTTAGAGGTTCGGCTCGGTTGTAAGCGTCAAGCCGTCAAGTAGATACTACCGACGAACGACATATTAAAAAAGTATTAATGAAATTAAAACTTTTTGATGTAATTATTTCTTCTTATTTATTTTTTAATAAAATTTCGTACTCTAAATAAAAAAAGGAATATCTTAAAAATAAAAGAGGCCAACACTTCATTCTGATATGTTCTTTATTGTAATTAACTGCCTGTAAATAAACAAAAACCTAAAATATATTGCTACTTTTTCTTTTTCCTTTGTACACCCTTGATGACCCTTTTTTTTTTTTTTTTTTTTTTTTTTTAGTGTGTGAAAAATCATCATGGACCGTCACCCCACCGGGGGTTACGGCGGGGTGGTGTGTCGGACTTGAACCGACTAAAAAACACACAGTGTGCCCTCTCCGCGCTTCTCCGTTTAGGAGTAGGAGAAGTCCAGGGTGGGATCTCCTTCTGAACTTCTCCAGCGCCTGCCCGCTCCTGATGCGGGCACCGACCCTTGATGACCCTTGCCTAACTTTAATGTTATAACTAAATTACCCGTCCTCTATGAAAACTAGAGTCGGCAAAATGTGGGGGCTTAATACGTCTCGTCTACTCTCTGTCTGCCTCCTTCGGAACTATATGCTTGAGTTTACATATTGCTGCTTTAACTTTAAAGGGACAAATTTATTTCGACAATGCTATCATTCAACGTAAACCAATCTATAGTTTCATGTGAATAAACTCCTATTTCTATCTATAAAAGTAAATAAATATTTTAGCCTAAACACAGCATCATTTAGTCCCAAACTAAGCAGAGCTTGTATTATGGGTATAAACAACTGATATTATAAATACATAAACATATATTTTTTTAATATTACATATTATACATAGATAACACCCAGACTTCTGAACAAATATTTGTGGATCACACACATTACTGTATAAATGTGTGTGGATCACACAAATATTTGGTCTGACCAGGGAATCGAACCCCAGACCTCTTGATCAGCAGCCGCATACGCTAACCACTAGACCAACAAGGCAGCATGATACGAATAAGGCGATTCACACACTGGCGACACGCTCGTATGCGCGGGGCAGCATATCCCGCGAGCGGCGACGGAGGAGCAGATCTGGCTCTTCGAGCAGATTTTACCGCGCCTCCGTGCCTGACGGCTTTGTACGCGGCCCGCACCAAACTAAAGGTTACTTTCCATTTGGTCGTCGTCGTCTGTATTCTTTGCATTTCATATCCCAAATTGCTAGGCATTGTTCAATTTCGTATATAAATGTGTTTGCTGCTGCGGTCCGCCCCGCCTACGCGCGCGGAGGCAGAATCTGCTAGCGGCACGCGCTCACGCGCCGTGGCGCGTTTTTGGTGTGTTGGACCGCGCGTTTTTTCTTTACTAATCGATGCACTTGCATACAATATTAAAATCTGCCACTCCGCGCTACGTGACGGAGCGCGGGACAGTGTGTGAATCGCCTAAATGTGGTTATCGAACATATGAGCGACTGAACTTTTCATTTCTTTCATTTTTGAGATCTGTCGTTGTCGAATTTATTCAGTGACGTGTAAATAAACACGTAGTACAAGCAATTAATTAATTGCAGTATTTTAATCTGTAGGTATTTCTCTTACGAGTATTTTCTTCGAAAGGTCTACACATGTTAGGATTTTAAATTCCTTTCGTGATCTACAACTTACAAACTAACGATTATGATCAATAATTTAGAAAAGAAGCCGTACTTAAATAAAATGGGATATACCGCCATATGAGATATGAAGTAGGAATATCGATCGCATGTAAATTTTTTGTCGGGCTTCAGTGTCAGCGTTTAAGTTTAATAGAATGATTTAAAATTAAATGAAGAACTCAGTAGACTGACAGAAAAAACAATTTTAGAATAGATTTTTTCATGTAACTAGGTACGATTTTTTCCTGGGCGGAAATCCCTTCGGATACGACCAGCTGGCGGTTATGTCGGACATGAAAAGATTAGTCGGGGAACCCGGTGTACTCTAGAAAGGACCGACGTACGTTGGGCCTTCTGCTACTTGCAGTTGACCCCATCCTGAGTGGACATTCCCAGGCGCGCTACCATCTCGGCCTGTTTCTGCTAGGGTGACAGATGGCCTCACCCAGACTTGCGCTTATGGAGGACGGAGATCATTCTGTGACACTAGGTACCCTACTGATATATTTTCATATGCAATTAGTGACAAGCTGTTAATTTGAAATTACAAACAGACACTATTATTTTATTTTATTGTTTGGAAAAAGATGCACCAGTACATGTATAGTTGTACTTAAGCATTAAGCATTTTCTGCCAGCAGATCGATTGTACCCTGTAAGTACCCCTATCTCCTTATGAGATTAGGTATTGTTTGAAAGAATTCCAAAGATGTGTAAGTACTTATTATGGAACCCCTATAATTAGTACTTATTATAGGACCCCGTCTTTCCAATACTAAACGAATCATCGAACTATGCTAGATTCAAATAAACACAAAAAGAAACAAATTTTTAATTTAACTGTTAGGCTGTAAATATGAAGAGGATGCCGAGCGATTAGTATAGGCATTGTATACTTTAGCTTTTTAATACATACAATTATTAACAATTTAAAAAAACAAAAAATTTTTCATTAAATAATAAATGTTTCGTTATGCATAAAACGTTTCCTCCCGCACTTGCACCCCAACTTTACCGAAACATGTAACGGCGCTTCGCTTCTCGGAAAGCAGCGAGATGTTGCGTGGTCATTGTTTTTGAAATGCTTGTTTTATTTTTACAGATTACAACCGACAGAGGTACCAATACAATACTGATTTATTTGATGAATAAAGCAACTTGATGGACATTATAGCTATACCTACATACAAGTATACGTGATAAGTTTAACTTTTTTCAAGAATGTTGTACTAAACACTTAGTGTGATTATTTTAAAAGACTTGAGTTTAATGACTGTACTACCGTTATCGTCACTAGATAGGACCTCTGTGGTTCAATGATAAGGGCGTTTACTGTTATTTGAAACAGGAAAGAGTGATACTAACTAAATTATTCTCTAAAACGTCTAAAACGTTGTGTACTGGTTTTCTTTTTACGAAAAAAACGGTGTTTTTTTTGTAAAAAAAAGTAGAATAAGGCAGGCTTTAAGATCAGGCAGGGTAGAGACATATTGGTAGGCTAAACAAAAAAAAATGATGCGCAATGTACCACACAACACAACCACGGGTAACAACCCTTGATTATTGTTGTATTTTGTAAATTTCATGGGTACACAACTTTTACCGGTACAAAAATAAGACTAGGTACGTGTTTACTACGTGCATATAATCTATCTATGACAAATTTCATTCTGATCCGATCCTTAGTATGAGTTAGTACCCTTCCACACTTGCATGTTCTGCACAATCAAAAATATACAACAGTGCCATCTACCGAAGTAACACTGAGCCACACAGTAATGAATTATACGGAGTTGCTACTAATCTAGATAGAAAAAAAAAAGTAATTTCTATTCAAAATAAATTGAATTGTTTTTGTATTATCAAATGACTAGTTTTTTACTAAATACATATGAAAGTATTTACGGTACTGCCATTCATATTTATCATCTGTATCAATCGTATCAATTCAGAGCGTTCCAACACTTTTGAGAACCATATCTTTGCCATTTGACATTTGTTCCAACTTCTAAAATGGTACACACTCCAGTTCACTCCACTCCACTCAGTATTACTTACAAAGTCGAAAGACAGAGACAGAAAGAGCAACAATGCTAAACATTTCGTGGTAGATAGTTAATTGACAATTGTCAGTTATGCATCAACAAAACTTGTTGCAAAGTTTGAACGTTATTGTTTTAAATTAAAACAGTATAAAACTAGGAAAATATCTATTTGTTAAGCTATTAAAGTGGCATTAAATCGTCTGTCTGTATTTATATTCGTTTCAGAACCCTTGTTTTATGTTAGAATAACAACTTTCTAACTGTACTTGGGTGTGGCAATTCTCATTGCTTTCGAAAATACAATCAGGAAATCAAAGTTAATTGGAAATATGGCACCGGTATTAGAATCTTGTTGGTCTCCATGTATTTGGTCTTCGAATACGAAGGTCGGGAGTCGGGCAGTTGCCGTATATACAGCTGCAGTGAGCGTGATTCTCATAACGTTTATCGCGTATCAAATGAATGGTGGAGACTCTACTCAGTTGTGGAACCCCTTGTTTGAAGCTGACGTGAGAGGATGTAAGTATCTACTGAATGTTATAAATAATACATAGCGGGAAATAGCAAGTGTACTTCAATATCTATAATTTACATTACAGTATCTTCAGTAACCCATATGTGTAATAAGGTACGTTAAAGTCGTTAAGTTTGTGTCTTAAATAAAATGAAGTGCTAATTGTTAGTAGTGAATTACTTTTGTATATAGTGGGACTTTTTGCATTAAAGTTCTCTAATAGGTTCTATATTCTCATGTTTTGATTAGATATTATAGTTTGTGGTCACCATGGTGTCCACAAACTAAATAGTCACTAACACAATATTATTATTTATTTATTAAGCTATTGCATAGCTTTTGAACGAACAACCTAACAACCCATGTTAAATAAGGATAGAGAATATGATTGTAACTTCAGTGCAACAAGGACAAATAATGGGCGCCTGGCAATAGATTAATCATGGGATATCTTAGTGTTTTTTATTTCCATAGATATTATTATTATGTTCCCTGTTTTGTTGTTATTGTCTTTCGGTTTATTAATACATTGCCAAACAATATAATCATCCTATTGGATGATTATATTGTTTGACAATGTATGTTGGTAAAAAGACAGTGTATATTGTTTTGTAAACTTGAATTAATATCAAAGAAAAAAAATACTGCATAAATAAATAAACAATTAGATAAGTAAAAAGTTAGTAAAAAAATAAACAATTGCATAGGTTAATAAAAAATGCTATGCAATAGCTTTACCGCAGCTTTAGCTTTATAGCTTTACAGTCCCAGAGTCACACACGTTTTTTTATTTAATAAAAAAAATATGCGTTGGATAATTTTATTATTTTATTTGTAATACCAACAGGATAAATATTGAAATGCAAACATTAATATTAAAACATTTTTCTATTTCAGCTCTACAAATCTTTGGAGCTATATTTATTGTAATATTCATACTAATGATTATTTTCTCTGTTCTAATGGTAAGTTTTAATTTATATTTAATCAGAAAATAAAAATCCATAATGTCCCACTGTTGAGCTGGGGTCTCCTGTCAGGAGAGTGTTAAGACCATATGTCCCCACGCTAGCAGGATGCGGGTTGGGGACTGGCAAGTCAATGTTGTGGCTACGTAATCTTGCTGTTTGATAAATTGTCTAAATTAATCTCAAATGTAAATATAGTTTCCCATACTGGAGCATAGTTGAAACATCTTTTCCAACTTTCCCCACCTTCTCAATTCCTCTACACGACATCACATGCTGGCCTTAGCACTCACTTCCCACTTAAAGGATCCTAAATCCTTTAAAGCTTCTCACTGGACTGCCATAGTGGGGGTCACTATACTACATTTTCCATTTTCGCAATGAGGATGGCAACCAACATTCTTTTATTCTATCTTTCAGCTTCTATCTATCTATCTTTTTGCTTTCCATCAGCCTGAGTGATTAGTCAGGTGATCAAAACAAAATATTAGCCAATGAAACAAGAGAATAGAAAAATTGTTGTTTCATTCAGTGGGTTTTGGGTTTGTTACAAATAAATACAGTCCAAAAGTTGACAAACATTCCGTTTATTGTTTAGTTTCATACATGCTTCAAAATATATCCAAATAAGAAAAGAAAAGGTACCTTTTACATATTCTGGCTTAGTTTTGTTCAACAAAACTCTTGCTATACAATCAACGGATTGTTGTTCAATACTTTTATATAAATAACAATTCAGGACATATTAATGCTTTTAATATTTCTTACGTTCTGACATGAAAAATATTCACAAAAACTTATCGCCTTTCAATAGACATTTAAAAAGAATACTTTCGAATATAGAATTATTAATTGGCTTTTAGTAAATCAATAAAGAGGATTATATCAAGGTTTGACTAGCGTCAATTTGATCAATTCTCAACAGAAATAGCTTAGAAAATGAAAATAGTATGCAACTTGTCTAGGGGAGCAGGATTAAAATAGTAATTGTTATTATTGTTGTTGTTATTGTTGTTATTCAAATTACTCATTTAAAAAGTTCAACAAGTGCTCTATGTACCAATTGTTACTTTTATTGTGAAAATACAAAACATTTTTTTCATTAAATTTTCAGGTGATTGGTATAAATATCTGGATGCGAGGCTTTATACTCCCATGGTTGGTTTTGATGGGCCTCCTTATAATTTTTCAACTAATTTTTGGATTGTGGCTCTTCGGAGGATACTATATTTATGTGAGTATTGATAAAGGTAGATGTTATATTATATCAGATTTAAAATCCAATGATGCTAATATTATAAATTCGAAGGTAACTCTGTGTGTCTGTTACGCTATCACGGCTAAGAAGCTAGAGATAGATTTAAACTTGGAGAGGGTTAAGGCGACATATATGCGGGCGGAGTCGGTCTCCGTCAGTTCCGTCTCAGGTAGTAGAACCACGCTGCCTTCAGCATGAATAGGCCGGCTCGACCGCGGCAGTACTACCCTCACACAGAAGACCATCCTAGTAATGACAGTATTGTTGCTGCCTTATTTCGTTGGTGAGTGTGAGACCGGAGACCCAATCATTCCGCACCATTCTATTTTATTCATTCACGAGAATGGTGCAGAATTATCTAACCAGGTCGCCATGGTATGGGTCACCATGCTACATTGCCTACCCAAAAATGAGGATGGTGACCCCTACTCCTGGATTCTGCTCATGCTTTCCATCAGGCAGAGTAGAGTCACTTTGGTAGGCGTAAATATAAAAAAAAACCGATTGACCCTTTTTTGGTTGACTTTCATTGGTAGATAACTGATAAGGAGACACATAGGTTATTTTTTTTAAACTGGCTTCGCTCCGCGGAGATTCTCGCTAGTTATCATAGTAACTGCGGGTAACCAGTGTTGGGCAAAATTTAATTGCAAGGAAACAATTAACAATTAACAATTGATTAATTGTTAATTGTAAAATATCAACTAACAATTAATTAATTGTTAATTGTTAGTTTTGCAATTAACAATTAATCAATTGTTAACTGTTAGTTTTGCAATTAACAATTAATCAATTGTTAATTGTTAGTTTTGCAATTAACAATTAATCAATTGTTAACTGTTAGTTTTGCAATTAACAATTAATCAATTCTTAATTGTTTCTGCAATTAAACTTTAATTAAATTTAAATAAAGTAAATAAAAGATGGAGAAGTGGCACAGGGTAGGGCTCTCACTTGACTGATAACCTTGCAGTCAGCAGGACTGACTGAACTGAACTGACAGGACTGACTGAACTGAACTGACAGGACTGACTGAACTGACAGGACTGACTGAACTGAACTGAACTGACAGGACTCACTGAACTGACAGGAATGACTGACTGAACTGAACTGATAGTACTGACTGACATGGACTGACAGGACTGACTGACGTGAACTGACAGTACTGACTAAACATACTGAACTGACAAGTCTGACTGACTGAACTGAACTGATAGGACTGACTGACATGAACTGACAGTACTGACTAAACATACTGAACTGACAAGACTGACTGACTGAACTGAACTGATAGGACTGACTGACATGAACTGACAGTACCGACGAAACATACTGAACCGACAAGACTGACTGACTGAACTGAACTGATAGGACTGACTGACTTGAACTGACAGTACTGACTAAACATACTGAACTGACAGGACTGACTAAACGGACTGACTGGCAGAAGTTAAGTAAATGGCGTTAAGTCTGAGCGAGAGCTTATAACTTTGACAAACGATCTTGACTTTTCGCTTACCTGCGCCCGCGCGAATAAAAAAGGATTGTATCTGAACAACAACAGGTAACAACAGTTTGCATTGAAAAATACACAGCAACAAACAGGAAGTTATAAGTAAGATAACAAGGAAGATCATTTATATTGAGTGCACCTACACAGGTGCAGTGCAGAAAAACATGATTATTAATTGTTAGTTTTAATTGTTTGTTGCAACAATTAAAAATATTAGTTGCATTATTTTAATTGCAATTGATTTAATCACAATTAATTTCATTGCAAAATTAATTGCAATGGATTTAATCACAATTAATTCCATTGCAAAATTAATTGCAATTGATTTAATCACAATTGATTTCAATTGTGATTAAATCAATTGCAAAATTTTACAATTGATTTCAATTGTGATTAAATCAATTGCAAAATTTTGCAATTAAATTAATTGTGATTAAATCAATTGCAATTGATTTTTCAATCAATTACTACGATGATTAAAATATTAATTGATTAATGCCCAACACTGCGGGTAACTAACGTTCACATTCTGTCGTTTTACAGTTGGATGCGACATTTGCTGCCTTTATAGACCTGTTTTGGATGGCATACAATGTAAGTATCAGTTTTTGGACAATTCAAAAGTTTTCAAAATCAACATCATCATTTTAAAATCATCATCTCATCTCAGGAGTGGTTTAAAGCGATACGTCCCCGCCCTACCCGAGTGTGGTTTGGGGCAGTCCCCAGCCACAACGTGTTTTGCCAGTCCAAGACAGGTTGTGGCTATATAACCTTGCCATTGAATGTTTTTAAGCCGCCCTGGTCTTCTAAAACTAAGCTTAACGATTGTTATTTTATGATAACAACTGGGACCGACTGCTTAACGTGACGGACGTGACGTAATCACGGAAACGCTCATTACATATCATGCCACAAACAGTCACCCATCTAGGTACTGACCGCATCGGTGTTGCTTATCCTCGATAATTGTTTCCAATCACCTAAGACCACTGTGCTATGGGCGCTTCAGCTTGGCTCTAATACTTCGGAAATATGTTCTTATTATTATTGGTATTGCCACCAAATAAATTACTATTTTTTATTTTCAGATACATTGCTGGCTCTGTGTGTTCTCACAATACCAGATCATACTGGAGATGCAGTCACCAAACATAGAAATATTAATGGAATACTAATATTAAGATACTGATTTAGAGGTAGGATAGAAAGCAATCTCAAATGTAATTTAGTATCGTTACGATTCTGATGCCTATCACCTTAAAAATAAGACTAAAATTACTATAAAGTTTTTTGTAACAACATTCCGTATCGTTTTTTAAGGTTCCGTACCCAAAGGGTTAAAGTGGACCTTATTACTAGGACTTCGCTGTTCGTCTGTAATTTATTAGACTGTATTTCATGAACCACGATAGTGTATTTCTGTTGCCGTTGTAACAACAGATACTAAAAAAGGAATATTCAAGCTCCCTTACAACAAACGTGTTTTATTTCCTTGATAGTGAAAACGGCAACAAGTAGACGTTTGAAATGTATAGATAACAATACGGAAGTCGCACTTGACCGATTTCTTCAAGTAAAATAAAAGAAATGAGCCAATGAGAGCATCTATAGTTTTTCGGGTTATACAAATGTATGATTTTTGTATTCGAAATGAATATATTCAAGTATTGTTAAGACTGTTGTACTATTTTACAATTATAAGATGTAATAATAATGTATGCCATGTTAGAGTAATACGTCGACTCTTTACACACCTTACTCTATAAATTTCTTCAAAGGAAACTGTGCAGGAATGATTATCGTGTTTCTCCAACAGAGGGAGGATCCTCTGACTAGGCGAGGTGATCATGTTTGGCTGGCTACTGTTGATATTAGGCAGTTGATATACTATTCGGTGCGAGAATTTCAATATCGCAATTCAGGTTTAGTTATTCCGTGGTTCAGTGTTTCTTCGGTAGATGGCGCTTTTGTATGTTTTTGCATGCGCTGCATGTCGAAGTCGCCACAAAAACTGATTCTTTTGAGCACGTCTGCTTGTTTGCCGCCTGTACTATAAAAATGTATTACCCTGAAAAATTTTATTCTTCACTACAATACTAAAAGCAATTATTTTATGATATTTACTGTTTTTAATGAGCATTGGTTGCGAACTGCGACTACTTTGCGTGAGGTCTCGGGTTCGATGCCGGGTCGGATCAAACGTTTGTATGATCTGCTAATATTTGTTCAAAAGTATATATTAATTTATATTGTTTATCTAATACCCATAGTACAAGCTGTGCATAGTTTGGGATTAGATGCCGTTGTGTGTAACATGTGCAGAAATATAATTATTATCATGTTATAGTATGCAGTGCCTTTATAAATTAATGTTTAAATACATTTAGAATTAATTTATTTTACTAAGGGTAGTGTTGACTAAATAAGCTGTACTATACACTAATATTATATAGTTATAATTACATATTAAGTAATCGTATCCGTCCATTTTTACATACAAATATATATATTACATTACTTTTTACAAGATTATACACTTTTGTACTATTTACAGAATTTAAATTTATTTTTAGTTATTAAAAAAAAATCACTTGTATCCTTATATCGTTAGAATTACACTTTATTATTTAAAAAAAGGACTCTGTACTTGTTTATTTCGAGTCTTAGAATGTAATGTTTACACACACAACTTTTTAAAAGAAAATTCCATTCATGTTAATTTATAGGGTTTATTACCACCATAATTAAATACAATGTGTACTACTTTAGAAAAGAAAACTTTATGATATATATTATATCTCGAATCTCACTAAACGTTTTCTCAATAATTTCTACAATTCTTTATTTAATTTTATTGATGTGAAACATCTATAGGCGCACGTATGTGAAACATCTATAGACGCACGTAAAATAGATTTCTGGCGACTGGCGACCCGTCGCCACGGCACGCTATACGATGGTATATATATACAGTCTATATGCAGTAGTGAGTACACCGTACACACTACTGCATATAGACTACTATTTTAATAATTAGTAATATTTTATTTTATCATTATGACATATTTAGTTCCTATTACAATATGTTCTTTTCTGCATATTACTTTTACAAAATAATGGCGATGTTTCACATCTGCCAGGCGTCCCGTGACGGCTCACATTTTTTTTAACATTTGTCAATCACAATTGTACATCTTTACATACTGTTTCTTATTAAAAACACAAGATATTTTGTATAAGCAGTAACAATTGCTTAGGTATTAGGTTGACTATGATAACATTGAATACGATGTACAAATAATGTTTCAACTTATCGCCGACGACTGCTGAACGAAGGTTTCCTCAAAGTAGACCTTCTCGGTATTGGGCATTCCGCATCCATCCGCTGCAAATAATATAGGACTTTATTTTTATGGTCATAAAGTGCAATATATCTACATAATCTAAATTCTCAGGATAGGTGAAGCCTTTAATTTACCTTCTGCTACAAAACTCCCTCCTCTTGAATGTTTTTTTTAGGGTTCCGAAGTTCATAACTCGGAACCCTTATAGATTCGTCATGTCCGTCTGTCCGTCCGTCCGTCCGTCCGTCCGTCCGTCCGTCCTCGACTTACCGTCCAAACGGTAAGTGCTAGAAAGATGAAAGTTTGCATGAATACGTGTTGTAATTACGTCGACAAAGTGCTACAATAAAATTATGAAAAATAATTTTATTTGGGGTACCTCCCCTACACGTAAAGTGGGGATGATTTTTTTTTCTCGAGGCTACCCCATCGTGTGGGGTATCATTAGATAGGTCTTTTAAAAACAATAAAGGGTTTCCTAGACGATTTTTTGATTTAGGTATCCGTTTGCGAGATATTTCACTTTAAAGGGCACTTTTTTGTAAAAACAGGGCGTCCCCCCCCCTCTAAAAGCTAAACGGCTGGCTCAAAAAATCTGAAAAAAATCGTGATGGTGGACCATCTAATGAACTTTGAAGGAAAACTATAACCGATTAGATGACTTTCTTAGTTCAGGAGTTATAAAGGCTTATATGGTAAATGCGCTCACTTGGAAAACGTCATACAAAATTAACGTATTAATACGTAAACATAACAATTATCTATTGGATACGATTTTAAATCCACATACCATTATAGGTGACTGAGGAACCCTTACCTGTGCGTGGCCTGACACGCACTTGGCCGATTTTTTAATTATTAAATTGACGCTGTTTCCCAGAGAGTAGTTTTTATTATCTGAGAATTTAAAAAATGAACAGAAAATATTGACTATAGATCTTGTTAGTTAGGTACATTGCGATTTAATATTTAATTAATGATTACATTAAGAAATAACTATTTATAATATGTTTTCCTGTGTTAGCAATAAGAAGATATATATTATGAATTGTGTAATAAATTTTTCATTTATTAATAATGTTTTATTTTGTTTTGATAGTCACACTACAGACTCTTATATTATTATTATGTAGGTACTACTTGAAACAATTGAAAACTCGTAATTTACCCCCTCCCCCCTATATTGATGATGATAATTCATAATCGTTATAATACTAAATGTAATAATTAAAACGATTGAAAACTCGTAACCTGTCCCCCTAGCCAAGTTGCAAATGTTTTTCGTTTTCTATTCTATTCTATTTCTCTTGTTTCACTCAAAACAAAATATTAGAAAATGTAACAAGAGAATAGAGAGTGGAAAGAAAACGAAAAACGTTTGCAACTTGGCTAGGGGGGCAGGTTACGAGTTTTCAATCGTTTCAAGTCGTAGATAATTATAATATTATGACTTAATACTTAATAATATACTAACAATTATGAATGATCATCATCATCAGCAACCTTTAATAGTCCACTGTTTTACATGGCTTCTCATTAGTAAGGTTTGGTCTACTGTACCGGACGTGTTGGTATAGGATTTACTTTTTTACAGTTATGGGATGAGTTACCAGAGGCGTAATTAGTTAGGAAGTCATATAAATTGCGTTCTGAGACATCATAATCAAATTATCATTTTTGTTCATAGATGGCGCTATCATTTTTATAGCAGTACTACAACCTAATAACAGATGTCGCCGGTGGTACTGTTTTATCCTTGACTTCAGTGAAAATTTGAAAATTTTCACTGTCGGCACGTTGGTAAGTATTTGTTGTGTTATTTACAGATTTCTAGCACTGATGGTCTGTGACAATAAGTGTGGACAGACGGATATGACGAAACAATAAATAATAATGATTCTGTTACCATTAAAATAGGTGGATATTATTTATTTTTACTTTCATTAATCTATCCAAATTCTTATTTAACTTCGGCTGCGAGATAAAAGTTTAAACATTATTTATATAACGACTACCAACTTAGTCATTTATGTTTTTTATACTAATATATAAAGAGGTAGTTTGTGACGTTTTAAGGGCTAATCTCATAATTTACTGTACTGATTTTGAAAATTCTTTCACCAGTAGAAGGCTACTTTATTTGTGAGTGACATAGGCTGTATATTAACCCGAAGATTCAATACTATACGTGCAGAACCGGGGCGGGCAGCTAGTGTAGAAATAAAATCTAAGGTAAGGCCTTTTGTGTTACAATAACATTATCAAATGTAGCGGATCCAGTTGAAGACTTGTGTAGGTTTTAGCCCTTTCTTAAATTCGACTGCGAGATAAATGGTCAATACTTGGTCTAGAGGTTAGCGTATGCGACTGCTAATCAAGAGGTCTCGGGTTCAAATCCCGGGTCGGGCCAAAAAGTGTTTTTGGAATTTTCTAAGGAAATTCCTAATAGCTGCCTGTAGTTTGGCGGTGATTCACACCTGTGCCTCGGAGAGCACGTAAAACCGTCGGTCCCGGTTGTCATGAACATCTATGGCAATCGTTATTGGGAAGTAAGCCCGCAAATATACTGACAACTAGTTCAATCTTCGAATTTCAGTTCTCCTTAGGGTTGCGGAGGTCCGATGCCAGTCGCTACGTGGAAAAACTGAAATTCAGGTAAAACCGGTTGAACTAGTAGCCGACCCCAAATTAACTTGGGAATAATGGCTAGGAATATATATCCCTTTCTTCTTGAACTTAGGTACACCTACCTACAGACAGGTGGTGAAAATACCTTATATTCATCCAGTTAAAATTTGTCAGCCATTTCATATCGAGGTGAACCACGATGAAATTTTCTGATGAGTTTTTAGCCGACTTTAAATAATGAAGTTCTACTATGAACATTCTAATGAAAATTTATGAGGAGGATCTAATCAATAAAACATCATCAGCCCATCGCAGTCCCATGCTCGACGTAGGCCTCTCCCATTGCACTTTGATTTTGGACAATAAAACATACATATTGAAAATTCTTAATTATTTATTCGGACAAATTAAACGTCTTTCTCTTCACGTTTGAATAAAAAATTAAACAAATAAATGTACTTATTGAATTTCCAGAAAAAATATAAAAAAACATAACAGATAATTGCATGACAAGCCTATCCCAATTGTTTTATTATTATAATTACAATTTTATTACAATTTTAATAATTACCTTACTTTACGATACATTAACGAAGCCTTATAAAAATTGAAAAGAACAACGTTTCTCCACTCTTATTGCACAGTTAAAAATAGCATAAATATTACCAAATATTAAGTATATTGTAATAATATCTAATTGAATTAATATAAAATTACACATTTCTTCTAGATACACAAAAAAACTTATTTGGCTTGAATAAAAACTGGAATGTATTGAGTATTTTGACTAAAATAAATTAATAAATGTTGTCATGACCATTAAAATGTTAATGAGATGATCTATTTTAAAATGTTCCATTTTTATACAAGTGATTAAAATGGCGCGAATTACAACTGTCAAAAAAAGCTAAATCTGTTGAGTTGTCTTTAACGATACTCTTTAAATTCGATATACTCTAATAGTTTAGATGGGAAGTTATATGTACAATGAAATCTTATAATTGATTAATAAAAGTAATATACAGTGCTTAAATACTATAATTTACAATGTTAAATGATTAAACTATCGCCTAAATACAGTCATGTCAATAAACTATTATACAATAATTTACAAAAAGCTTAATAACTATAAATGATATGCAACAAGCTATAAATATAGCTTATAATTCACTGGATTCTAGAATAAACTAAGGAATTGTCTTATATAGTCGATTTCGATGGCTAGACCGACTTTGAAAAAAAATCCGATGTAGAGATATCTACGATAATAGAAAGCAAGTGAAGTAATTTCATAATTGTTTTGATTTTATTGGTTTGTCATAAAAATAATATATTGGTGTTATAAATGCGAGGCAGTGCCTGCATAGTGTTTGGCACATTACCTAAGAGTATTAAAATATATAAACACCGAAAAGTCGGGAATAACTTTAACCTGACATTTTGAGTATTTTAGTTTTGAAGTCTTGTCAACCGTATACATTTTACCGATAATGCATCAGGATTATTCCCTTAATCTAATTGAGCCCCGAACAATTAACAAAATCAAAGAAAACTTAACAAGAAATTCAACATAAGTTTGCAAATGTTAAAGAGACTAAAATTGCCGAACATACGGCTATGAGCTCGCGGAGTACCAGTTGGTATTTGGTGGTACGGACTTGTCAACGGGTTGGTGCGAATGCGGCGCGTGCGCTGAATGCGCTTGTGGATGGTACAAATGGAATGTTGAAGGTGGATGGAAGAACTGTGACTGGTCCAGTGAAGAAGCGTAATCTAATGCACCAGGGACTGCTGAATACGCTTGAGGCTTCAATGGCAATGGTGCTTCACCTAAGTAAGAGTGCCGTAAGGCTTCGGAATAAGCACTGTTATCGTATGGCAAAGCGTACTGCTGCTTATCTCGTGGAGATACTGAGCCTGGAGGAGTCATTGCTGAATGGTAGTCTGCATAGCCACCGTAAGCTAACGAACCGATATCAGTCCCTTTATGCCCTAGCTGCTCACTATAACCTGAACCTTCACTGCCTGGCGGTGTAGGCAAAGGTCCTGTCTGACCGTCATTAGAGTAATAACCACCAGTCCGACCATCTCCTAAGATGTTACTTCTAATCACACTTTCTCGGTTTGCATACAGTTGCCTTAACAAAGCTGATGCCGGTGTCGAAGTGTGGTTTCCTGGGATCTGTCTGTTCAAGTGGTTAAAATGATGGTTTTGCGTACCAATCCACTGTATAGTGGACTTTTGCTGTTGTTGCTTTAATAAAGCGTCAGTGGAAAAGTCAGTTGGTCTATGCGATATTTCTTTTCCATCTAAAGCGACTGATGGCAAATGTTTTGACATGGCGTTCTCCAGATCTCTAACCGACGTGGCATCCGATCCTCCTTCAGGTATTGTTAAGTTTGTCTTAGAAATGTCTCTTTCTGCGGGTGATATTGCAGCTCCAGGATTAGAGGAAGTCTTTCGTCTATCTTCGTCTCTGTCCGTTTCATCTTCACAGTCAGTAGTGTGCTTTCGTTTCTTTAGTCTTCTGGCTGGCATAGGAGAGGTTCTATCAGTGTTCGTGTGCAGGGGTAAGGGTTGAGCGTCACTGAGTCTGGTTAGATGGGTTACATCAGAGGTGGGAACTGGTGCTGAAGAAGCGGAGTCTGTATTGGTTGGTGGTTCGGTCCTTTCAGTAGGGTGCCGGGGAGGAGGCGGCGGTGCTCCTGAGTTGTCTGTATCAGGTGGTCCGTTTTCTGGGTCTCCCGTTGTCTCTTCTCTTTTTACTCCTTGTACGCTTTCTTCCAATTGACAGCAGTCCATAACTGTGTTGGGATATTCTCGTCCGCTGAAAAGAAATGCGTTGATGTTATTTCAATATCTGATTGTTATGTTGATACATTAAGGATTGTCAAAGTTACTATGAAGTTTTTAAAATACAAAAATGTCTTACCTGATAACATAGTTGACGCAGATAATATTCTGTTCCTCGGCATTCTTGGAGGAGCAGACGACTGTAGCACATGTCTGCATCCAGGTGTAGCCACCAAGCTTGTTCATTATCCTGTAGTAGTGAGTCAAGACTTGACCTTTGTTTATTACTGAAACAAGGATGGAGCCAAACGTTAATATACTTCTTAAATTTATTGTTCTACTGAATTTCCTAGTAATATTTATTTGAGAATACACTATGCTGAAGAAGTTAGACTTCAGAAGAAGTAGTTTTAATCCAAGGTGTCCTTCATTAAATATTATGTTTAACATGTAAAATAATGCATGTTTGATCGTAATTTTTGTGCTGCAATAATGAGAGTATTTCACGATGACCAATCATCGTGAAATGCTTTCATTCTGGATACCGAAAAGGATATGTCTTTTCTCATGAAAAAAATATTTATACACTAGTTACTTTTTACACAAGTTTTTATTATAAGGCTTTAGTAAGTTATTTTTAGTCTTAATTTTAATTGTTAAGTAAAGTATTATTGAGTTTGGCTCGTGCTATTGACCAGTTCAAACCGTAAGTTTTTGTTACAGCAAAAACAGTCGATTTCAGTTTTTGCGCATTCTGTTCGGATATGATATTGGGTTTTTATTGTGGTTTACAGATTTCTTACTAAGAGTATCGATACTAATATGTATCGCTCTTTGATTTCAGCAACTTTAGACAATATGTTATGATTGATTAACATCTATTTATTAACGGATGCCAAATGAAAAAACTAACAAAGACTTAGACTTTAGATCAAACTAAACCCTGCGACCTTCATCTTGAACATTATTAGAACAATAGGTTAGATATCGTATATATTAGTGACATTATATTCATATGATTGGTACACAAAGGACACATTCGACACGTGTAGTAAGGTACGTGAGTCATTAGATTCAACACTTTTTGGCATTGTTGATGTATTGTCATGCACTGGAAATTGGAGGCATGCCAGTAAGTGAAACTGATAATTTAAAGTCACTATAGAGTATACGGTCTACCCATGATAGACAATGAGTCTCTACACTATCACAATATAGATAATTTCTGAACAAAGAGGTGCAAGGAATCTACTATTTTTACTACTAACAGGTACTAATGTAAACATAACAGGAAGGTTTTTAATAATTAAAAGTGATTTATACGTAAAGCAGGTATCACCTCGGTATAAAATAGCAGCGTAGCACGTTAAGGAAACTAGGCAAAACCTTGAAAAAGACGAATGTTATTTAATTTTGAGGAATTAACCAGCGATCATGATAGCGATAAATAAAAGCGAAGAAAAAGAATCTTACAATTTGATTATTACGTTTTGAAATGTTAACAAAATCAATGTTTCTTAGTGGAAAACAATGAGACATAAATCAAGTTGTTTTTCAGCAGTCGACTATTAAGTAAATTCTTTGGCGTCATACATGTCGGAAGTCCCAAACATAATCATTTAACTTTATTAGGCGTATGCACAAAATTTCAATATCATACGCTTCACAATCGTCAATAAAGTCATCTGGTAATCACACCGCGTATACAGTTGTAACCAAATTACCCGCTTTCTATCAAACACCCGGACTTTTATGTTAATATGTACAATTGTTATTCAAGTCCAGGAATGTCCACATTTGACCGGCATCTACATAGATGTACATTTTAAATTCAAATTGATGGTCTCGTAAAGCTATCAAATCGTAAGGTGCTAGAACCGCATGACGTTAACACTACACCGTGATTGGCATTCAAAATGTCAGCCATCTTGTTATGTATGATGATTAGTTCGATGATTACGTCAGGATTATAAGTCCTTCCATTCATGTCATCTTTGTTCTTGAAAGTTATTTTTGTGGTGGAGCAATCGAAAGATCCGTGATTCAGTGACTAACTTACGTGACCATCACGAATTTTCCTTATGATTGAATGCTAGAAAAGTTCCATGATAAATAGCTGAACTGAAAAAAGTTAAGAACAGTTTCATAAGCACCTGTTCTCAGGAAATGGATACAGCCAAAGTAATGAGGGTAATAAAACTAAGAAACTTGAAAATAACAAAAGACATGATTCATGCTATAATTCAGGTAGACATAATCATAAAGTAGAAAAACTTATCTCAAAGGACATTAGAACATGACGTTTCCCACGTCGCCGCAAAGGGAGAGGAAACCAAAATGGTGGTATAAAAATTACATATTCAAGGCACAACTCGTAGAGACGGACCGCTGTGGCGCTAGGCCTAAATTGTATTCCAGTGACGAATGTATACGAAAGTAATAATTCTGTGCATGGAAATATTATTTAGATATAAAACATTCGGTATAGGAGTCACGAAATGGGATGTCAAGTCGGTGTAAGAAAAAAAAGACAGAAAAATATTAATGAAACGACATTTTTATATCTACGTTGTTCTTCAGTGTAATTTAATAAGATCATGGATTAAATTTGAAGGAAATAAGAAACACATTTTTGCTTGCATGTATGCAAAGTTTTTGATGGACAGAAGTGTAATGTAACTTAAAGCGTCTTATAACAAAACCAACAGCATAAAAATCGAATTTCTGACAAAGTAAAGTTCCCACAAAATACTGATCCAATAAATTTTCCTCGTAGCGATGTGCCTTGAGCTGCCAGTCTACTTGACATGGATTTCTATAGTCAACATACTGAATACAAATCGTTCGTTACGACATTAACCTATGAAGGATTTCACCACATATATTGGGTCATGGATGGACATCGCATTGTTTATAGACAACTGATGATACACCAGCAAGGATAATTAAACCACGACTATGTTTTGATGTGACAATTAATGAAGCCTAATTAGATTTTATTTGTTCGTGGGGAGCTTGAAGAGAAATTTTATATTATTATTGGAAGTAGGTAACAGGAACTGTCATGATAATTAATTATCGAACTCAGTGATTTCTACCAATATAAGGTATGCATTGATATAAATTTTTACGTCTTCATGCACTTGTGTACATCGGCGGTCTTCTCTGACAACCAATCTTTGGTAGATGTAGAGATTTAGTAAGGTAGGTGCATCGAGATTTAAGTTACTGTTGTAACCATACATCTATCTAACTTTCACGAAAACATTTACGATCTTCATCAAGCAAGGCCACACGCCATCGCGTCGCGGAGCATTGGGCCAAAACCATTTAAGTGTTTCCATCGACACGATAAGAAGAAAAAGAATTGGTTACCATACTGTGGTTCAACATGCTTGAATTGTATGTATTCACAAAGAGTATGGTGATCATTACTCTTGAATTCTATTCATGCTTTGCTACAGGTAGATAAGAGTCACTTTTGCAGGTAAAAAAAAAGTTGTAATTATGACTGAAAATAAACTTTTGATTGATTTTAAGTTTTGACTATAAAACACAAAGAGTAAGAGTGAAATAAAAATATAAGTAATACGATACTTACAATCTACGTGACATTTTCTAAGTTTGTTGGCATCTTCACCGTGACATAGTGCGTACAGGTTCTTCCCCGTCAACTCCTCTGCAGTGTAACCCAGGAGCTCAGATACCCTGCTGATTTTGAAATAACTTTATTAATTTTTAAATTTAAAAGAAAACATTATCAGATCATGTTTGATTATGACTAATTTTTTTTAAGGAATTCTACAAAATGTGTTATTACCATAACACTTAGGAGAAATAACGAACAAAATAACTAAAGTCATGTAATACCTGGGCTCGCAATGTGCTATTCGGAAGTCAAAGTTGATTCTGGTGACAAACATATCTGATTCTAGTCTGATCTCGTGGACAGATGGTGGCGGTAATGCTATGGCGAGAGCCACCATTCCTAGAAGTACGGTTGGAGATTTGCGGCTATGAGAAAAGGAGTACTGGGGCCGGAGTCGACACAACATCAGCACGACCTGTAAATAAAGAAAAGAACGTAGAAGTAAAGATAACATTAACTTATGGTACTCATTGTAGTGCTGCTTTATCTAAAAAAAATGGTGGTTCTGAAATACATATAATGAAACTTATGTACACTTACGTAAACTAATGTAATTATTATCTGAAACGAGTAAAGTATATTTTGTCCATCAAAATTATTTCATAAAACCACATAATCTAAATAATAACTGAACATCTAACCTATTAACGAATTAAACAAACAAAAAGAAGAAAGTACTGTAATTAGTACTTGCTAATTTGGTTTTCGAAAACAGACCACTGCACGTGCCTGATATATCATTGAAAGTTTCAAATATAACTCAGAATGGAAACGCTATTTGTTACACAGCAAAATGTTTAGGAAGCACGTACCGTACATATTACCAGGTAATCGAATCCGAAGATCAAATATAAGGAAGAGAACTAATTCACAATTTTCCCAATTAAACCATTGCCTTTGGCACATTAAGCACACTCGAAAACCACTTCTACAATATTAATTGCTCTATTGATATCAAAAGCTATTTTAGTCATTTAGATGCAGATAACGCAAATTATGGTAGTTACTTCCATTGTGAACTTAATTGCCCCTTAAAGTATAGTATACATAAAAGTCTAATCGACAGGCAATGAACATATAAACATCCCCTTGACGTAAATGTGTCCAAGAAACTGCTTATGAAATAAAAGAAGAATTTACACCTCGGAAACAATCTAACAGCAAATTTACTCGCCATTGCCAGTATTTGGGAGTCGCTTGATATTATCACATTTTATGACCTAACACCGAGTTAAAGCAAAAATTATGGGGCCGTATAATGGCGCCTTGCGGCACCCCACGGTAACAATAATTCTAACCAATAATATTTCTGATCTAAGATGGATAAAGAGGTCGTTTGAATCCATTTGTTGGTACTAAGAAAGATATAACCGCAATGAAATTATGGTTGGAGGAATTGTTTCAAAAAGTCTCTGATTTAGATGCAGTCTCAAAAGCGTTAGCGTTTTTTTTCTACTAGTACAGTTATGTTCTTTTAAAATGCTTTAACGAAGTAAAAACTCAGATATAAACAACGAATACTTTTTTTTTTACATTGATAACATTTTTCTTGCAACGAGATACCCACCCGCCAGTTACCACTCTCACTGCTTCTTGAAGTCTCACCATCCTTGCCTCTTCCAACCTAGATTGAAAATGAAAATTCAGCGTCCACTCAGATTTACTCATGCTTAACGGAACGAAATTACGATCTTGTATTACGAATTACTTTAGAAATTAATAATGATACTTCTGGAGTTAAAACTTTTAGAAATACATTATTGATTTTTAAATTAATTAATATATTACATGGTTCATCCACCTCGGTATTAGTCTATGGTATTGATTTCGTAGAAGAGGCAATCTTTACTTTGAACTGCAAATGTTTTTGAATTAATTTTAATCCTTTAAGTGATTATTTATATGTATAATAGCCTTCTACCAAATCTTTAATGGTCATGGTTATTTCTGTTGGTTTCCTTACCCGATATCCCGAAGACTTAAAATGGCAGCCTCGCTTGGTCAACGTGCTCTTCATTCTTATACAGAAAGCTCGGTCCATGCCCCGATACAATGCTCCACTTGCCGCTAGACTCATTTGAGATGACACTGTTGACAAAGAGAAGGAAATTGTAGTTAAATTATAAATATCAGTTGTGTTTTGGTCAACATTCAAAAATAAAGTTACAGAAATGTCTATTTTTATTACTTCCTGAATTCAACAGATATTCCGTTATTTGAATATCCCCGATGTTTCACCTCAACCATTTTTTTCTTTTCAAAATTAACACATCTAGACAAAAAAGTCCTAAGAATAGACGAAATTTACAACAAATAAAACCAATTTTTGGTTGAAAAGTGAATCAATCAGTGTGAGAGCTGATTGATTGGGTGGACGTGTAGCTAATTATAAGATCTCTGAGAGACGAAGCGATCGACACTACGGTTAAATTGATTTTACTGGACTCACAAAGTCACTAAACTATTTGACGAGGATTCTAAAAGTTCTTAAGGTGGTTCGTTAAACGCTCTATTTAAAAGTATTTTAATTTATTTTCATTTTTGAATTTTATGTACCAGATTTTTATTTTTAAAGTAATTAAATAGGAGCTTGCCTTTCAAAACATATAAGGAAATATAACGATGAAGTCGAATCTAGTGTACCTAAGTCAAATCAATTCAATCTAATTATAGATCTATTTAGTGTCTAGATTTATAAAGACAATAAATAGATCTTTAATTAGAAAGCAGTCTATTAATTCCGCTTAGTTCTATCTTTTGGTTTTAAAAATGAAAGAATACAACACACTATTTTCGTTAAGTGATGCTATGAAGGAATTTGGTTCCATTTTAGTTGCCAAAACGATTTCCATAAAAACCTAAAAAGTGGGCGATGTTGTAAATCATCTATCGTGGGCACTAATTGTGAACACATCATACAAAATAAAAGATTTAGAATTACATAACATAAATCCGACCGTAACGCAAGAACTAATTTTGTCATCGTAACCTAGGCTAATGTAGAGTAAAAAATTGGATTACGGTTTTTATCGCACGTAAGTTTTGATTTAGATTTGAACATTGTTTTTTGTCAAAGTCTTGTTACTTCCTTGTTATTTCAGAATGACTGACAGATTAATATTGATCAGACACATTGGTTTTTGGTAAAACTATATTGTTTTGTTATCCATTTACTGCAAGAACTTACACATTCGATATAAATATGAATTGGTAATTTTATATGTCATTGTCTAAGCCTAAATTGTTAAAATATATTTATTTTCGAAATAAGTAGAAATGAATTGAAGAAGTGGTAAGATGAAGTAAGAAGTAAGGCAGTCATTATTTTTGTCAGCTTTAGGTTTTATATCTCTTGTAATATATCTTCACTATCTCTGAACTTCGCTCTCGTGTCCCTGATCATAACCTTACCATAAAAAGAAACGAGTGTCTTAAATGCGAATTCCTAACTGTTGAGCTTAACTGAAACTTGTGGAAATTCAAGACAACAGCACAATAATAGCCAGTACATAAAAATAACTGTACACCCATTTAAATTCAAATCGCATGCAACGCCTGTTGCAACTTTAATCTTTGGCAATAGGTGCAATAACCATTATGGATACAATTGGTATGTCAATCTGCATCACGTCTGCACTAAATACGTAACTATATTGACTCACTTACTGACTTATAAATATTTGTGTAACCTTGATATATAATAGGGTTCCGTTTCTTTTGCTTTTCGCTTTTATTACTCATGTCAATAGTGGAATAGTTTCACAGAATTTGTTGCGATTTTTTATGTGTTCAAAATTAGGTATTGTTTTTGTTTCTGTTTGTATTGTCATCTTGCTAAACTGAGAGGCACTCTAAGAGAAATACTCGTAATATTAGAACCAGGTGGTTCTGATATTATTTCTTAGAGTGAAAGGTAACTCTCTGAACAGTTAATTGAAAAATAGATTTAGAATTTATTAAAATGGGGAATTCAGTAACTTTAATAGAGCCACACGAACAAAATGTCCGATCTAGTTTGGAGATGAACTGTTTTGAAATTTGATTACCGATTAAGGGTAATGTCTATTATAGAAGTTAAGCACTTGTTAAAACTAATATCAATTGATTAATGAAAAGCATGTGCAAACAAAAAAGAGCGTAAATTTTGGACACAAAAGCTTGTGTAATCTTTTGATAATTCTCAAAATGGTCATTGGTAAAAAAAAATCAATTTTAATCATTGTGTATATAACGTCTTCAGGTTGAATTGTATGACAAGATGTCAGCATTTTCAGTTAGCATATCTGATAAGCAAAAACTTAACAAAATAAATCAGGTAACAAATGTAGGTAATAGATATCAAAAATCTAATTAGGTTTTTATAATGTTGTGATTGAATCCTGAGATCTTTCATAAATCTTTTTTGTTTTTGTTGTTTAACTTATGATAAATTTTAGGTACCTGTGTATCAAAAACTGATTTCTTTCTATTCGAATTATAAATAAGCAAGTGAATATAGAGAGCAAATAAATACCCAATAAAGTAAATTCTAGTAACTTCTGTAACAGGTTGTAGAGCCACCTGATTTTAGCACGAATGGGCCGGCTCGACCGGGGCAGTACTACAGAGTATTAGTGTTCAGTGAGTACTACCCTCACACAGAAGATTAACCTAAAATAACCGCATTCATGCTGTCGTCTTTCGTTGGTGAGTGTGCTCACCAAGACTCCATAGTGTGGGTCACGCATGCACTCACAATAAAGAGGGTGGCCCCTACTCCTGGATTCTACTCATGCTTTCCATCAGGCAGAGTAGAGTCACTTTGGTAGGCTTAAATATAACAAACAAACAAACTTGAATCACAAAATGATAGTGCTTAGTTGTAAATTTAGTTTGCCAAGTTCATTTTATTTCATTCAGTCATTGCGTCTTGTAGAATATGTACATTAAATATTTACATAAAATTATTATAGTCCATGGGAGATTGTACGATTCTTTGAGCGGATTCCTCAAACTAATGTATTAAATTTCTTTTATCATCAGCTTTATCAGTTTTAGAACCACTGCGTCCCGTCACCTCAGTATCACCTACAGATCCATGGCTATCAAAGTGACAATGTGGTGATTTCACCATGGCCTTCTGTTCTGTGAAGCATTTCACCACGCCCGTCACCATACAATGGCTTACTGTCAAACCATTCCGATCCTGATTGATTTTTTATCGACTTTTTTAGCACCGAAGTGTAAATTGAAATGGGTTCTATCCCTTCGACGTTACGTGTGAAATCAATGAAAATTAGAAGTGACCTAGAAACACTTTACTAAACGTATATTCGTTAACATCCTTTATTAAAAAAGCTTTAGTACTTCTGTCTATAAAAATCTTAACGATATTGTAGAAAATGTTATCAATGTTTTTTAAGTAAAACTTTCACGATGTTTAATTTCTCTGTTCAATATGGTTTTTCTATATTTCTAAGTTATATAGAAACAAAAATAATACTCATATCATTCTCATTCTATTAAGCAGTCCAAAAATGTAGATTTACTCTGCTATGAACGGCAGTTAATATTATATTTAAAATTTCTTGCTAATTTTACGGATGTCCAATTCTATAAAATATAATAATAATATGTTTTTTTCCATTGTATTTACTAATTCAATATAATATGAAAATTCGATTGTATTTACTATTTTTTTAATTACATTTACTAACTAAACCGATACCCACAAATGACATCATACAAAGTTGAGATGATGAAGATAATAATTATGATTTATTATTATGAGGTATATTTATTTTCTTGTAAGGTTCACTAGTAGAAAATGCTTCATTTAAGTCCGCCTTTGTACTACATGTGCATTAAGTTTTAAAATAAAATAAAATAAATAATAATGTACACGAACTTTTTGGAAAAGAGTTACTTGACGTTTCGAAAGTGCCTGGAAAGGTACTTCAAATAAAAGCATTTTCATTTTGATAATAATAGTTTTATGAATATTAGGTACATTCGTTTGCAAATTATTTAATTTTTTTAGTTTTCGTTTTTCGTATTATTTAAATTCGTTCGTAACTCTATTTGAAATTTTATTAAACATTCAGTAATATGAACAATAAGCACAGCACTTGATGATAATTAAATAGGAAACCTAATGTTGATCCTAATGTTAACTGTTATTCTAAAAGAATACATGCGAATTTTAAAACATACATTTATATTTTTTCTTCTAAAATTAGTGAACATCTTTTTTGTTCTATTTCAAACACCCAATCCAAAAAGAAGGAACATGAAACAATCATAAGAAAAATATCGAATACAGATTGCCAAGTTAACTTTTTACAACTGATGACCGCAAAATAATAAAAACGCCGAATGATGCAGTCGACCGCCTGCCATTGACAGTGAAAATTATTACACGAACCACTTTTTACCTCGCTTCACCTATAATTGAACTCAGCATCCACATCTCTTTAGAAAATTAAACAGACGCTTGATCCGATTGCCCAAGTATCAACATTGATGACACCGCAATTTGATGCGCCTACCATCGTTGCCTAATATATACTCGTGTAGCAATGAAATATTAATTTGTGGAATAAAAGTAGACAGTGACACCCCATCGTCTGTTTCATAAGTTCCAAATTCAGCGTGAACACTCCATAATCTAATTTCAATTTGATCCACAGCTTATTAGTGGCAGCATTCGTCGATTCGATATACTAGGTGAAATTTTAGATCGGTATTGTCGCTGATTGTCGATGGAGCAACGGCCTCGGAAATAAGTCGACTTTAATTGAATTCCGAGCACAATTTTTTTGTTGGTAAAGACGATTTGATAATTCTTGCTTTTCATTTACTATGTGACACCTGTTTAGAATGAGTAACGGTAAAATGTGTTCGCTTTACTGTTTTTGGCGAGATTTTTTACGACTATCTGACACTTCGGCTGGAATCGAATGAAGTTAACGTTATTTCAAGTTTATCAAAAGTGGAACGGACGACTACTTGACAAATGGATCAAATAAAGAAGAAAATGAAACTCAATTGAGTAGGGAAATATACTAGGTCTATATAGAAATAAATAGAAGCTATTCCCTTTTAGGAAAGTTGTTGTGATGGACCTACCGACGGATGTGAGATTAAAATCTTCGTGTTACATAAAACACGTGTTTTCTTGGATGGAACTATTGTCTCTTCTTTATAGTGAGTTTTATTCATACATGATCTTCCTGCAACTATATTTAAAACAAAACTTTTGTTATGTACAGAACTATCATTTATTTAAAATATATTTTTAATTTGTGCTCAACTCACCGTCTGGGTTATTAGTTCCATGTTGACTTCCTTCTTCACTTCCAGATGCTGGACTATTTAATCCAGTTTGTCCAGGTCTTCCAGTAAGAGATAAACCAAGTTGTTCAGCAATTTCAGCATGATCGCTTTGATGCACGTAGTCAAATATACTACTGCCTGTCATCTCTACCTGATGAACAAAAAATGTAGAATAAGTATTAGCGGAATCTCACAGTGGAATTCAGTGAAATTAAGAAATAACAACATATCTTTCACTAGAATTAATATAGAAATTAGATTATAAAATTTTTGTTCTTCTTTAACATAACCAAAATATTTCATCCTAAAATCTCATTCAAGACAATCTTACACAATTATTAACTAATAAAAAACCAGTATTCAAACGAAGGAGTTATACGTTGGCCTGTCCAACCGTCACGTACAACATTGTTATGAATGAAAGACTTGTTATCACGCATCGCATAGCAGGTGGCTTCATAGAAACAGCTAACGAGAATTTTTACGTCAGGATTGATGAGGAAGTTGAAGACGTTGCGATTATCTTTGAAGAAGTTGTTGATAGACATGAAGCGATAAAGCTTTCGCATGATAAACTCATAAACTTTGCAGTTGAAACTATAGTTGGGAATATAAATACACTTAACGTATGCGAAGGAATTGCGAGATATTGTAAAAATCAAAATCAAAAATTTGTCATATTTGAAAATTGTATTTGATTATAAAATGAGTAACTTGCAAAAAAAGAGATATCAAAATACAATAGCTATAATAAATTTGCCCAAAATCAAGTAGATGCCAACAAAGCTTTCCCGATGACCCTTTCACAGCTTATTCAAATGCATCTTTAAATAAATTTATCAAATATAATTGTGGGACCTTATTACACATTCAGTAAACGTGTATCCGCAGTCAGGCAGTGAATTTAAATACTATAAAACAATGGTGACGTTATGGTGGTCGGTTCTTAGAATGATGGAAAGGATTTTATGGCGTTTACCGATTCGCCGATTGATGGGACAATTTTTAGACACACAATTATTTTGTCGTGGAAAAGTTTTTAGAAGCATTGACATGTGCTTGATAAATGATGTAGACATGCTTAGAATATAATTGTTGATGCCAAAATGTGGATTCTAGTGATGTACAAAACGTTAGGAAATATTTTGATAGGAAGATTTTGATGATAGGAAAGGACGTTCTTGGTCATATTTTTCTGTGTATTTAAAATATTGCTTGTCACACTAACATTTTATCAACCTTTAATTTTATATAACATACTAATATGGTGACCTTAATCTCTTAAAGCAGCTACTAGAAATTACCTTCAGATTAATTTTAAAATTTGTGTCATAGACGGAACGAGGTTCTTATTACTACTGTTTGATCTGTTTAGTTCGTAATTTTCATTATTTTACTTATTGATGGTCGATATATGTGTTATTTATTTTTACATAAAAAAGTAAGTAAAATTATTTATTTCAAAACAACAGGTATTTCCCATTGCCATCTTTAGAGGCAAAGGAAGACAGAACTTAATATAGCCCAAGCGTCTAACGCAAGCTTCACTTATAAGAATGTTGTATCTACTCTTATTTACCAGGAAGTTTATGTATTTTATATTACACACACACAAACGTATGTGAAAGGTGTTTCGATGTTTTCGGATCTCTGTGTGTGTACATTTGGGGGTGTGTGAGTTCGAGCATTAGAATGAAGAGCACGCGCGCGCCTGGCCCGCGACGTGACTGGCATATCGTATCGTCCCTTTCCCCCCATCAGCCTTCTCTCTCACACCACCCCCTGCAGCCATTTTGGAAACGAATTTCCCAGTTTTCGGCTCTTTTCGCAGTGCCTTTTAATTTAGTAAAGTTATTTAATTTTGTTAATATTTTTTTTTATTCTACATGCATAAGTTTTTGTAAAATTGTTATATTCTTATTACTTTGAACACGTAACGTCGTATACTACGCGAATATATTTTACGTAGAGTAGTTTAGCTAAATTAAGTAATTTTTTGTATTTAATTTTCCAAAATAATCTTGCTGTATCAACTTTAGCCAATTACCATCAAAAAGGACTTTCATTTTATTCATGGTTTTCATTTCAAAATACTTGCATTCTGTGACAACGTAACGTCCTTTTTTTTTAAAAAAAGTTAACCCTTTAAAGATCCTCCGAAAAAAGATAGTCTTGTATAAAAACCACGTATAGTCATAATACGACACGTGTCATGTGTACAAGACTTATCCATGTACATCTACCAGTAGGAGTCTCTCTAGCGGCGCCGAATATCCACTGATTAAATCTTACTATTTGTTTGTGTGCACGTGTGAATGAGTTTTGTATGTATGAAAGTGTACAAGATATTATGGCGCCCTTTTCTGTTTCGAGTTTGTGGAATGAGTGGAAATTTAACTGAACTTTTTAGTCTGCGGGTTTGTTGGTTTTGATAATAAACTTGAATGTATTATTTTTTTAGTGCTTATTTATACTAGTTCTTTGGACAGGTAAATACAGTTATTTTTTAGTATAGAAAAGATTCGGTTTTCGTTAGACAATGTAATAATTTGAAGCTTAGTTTTGTCATGTTTGGTACTATTAAGAGAACTTGAGTTTGATTCCTGGCATAGGGCAAATTAGTTTATTAGTTTCGAAATTCTTAGTAACATGGTTAAAGAGATTTCATGCTAGACAATTTTTCATATTGCTATTATTTTTTCTTTTGCAGTGACACGGGGAATTTTATAGATATACATGAAACGTACGCAAAAAAAAAAAGTTTGGATCACATTAAGTGGTCATGTTTGGGGTCATACTCTGCGCAGTAGAAAGCGACGTGGTGACTATGCCATTTGTGTAGTCAAATTAAAAGTGTGTCTATTTCATAAAAAGTAGTTAGAACCATCTTAGTTTTCAATAGGAAATCGATATTTTTGGTACATAAATAGTTTGTACGTGTCACTTATATTTACACACCTATTTCTATTTTACATGTAACATGAACGACCCGAATTTTATCAGCTCTTTAAAATATATTAAATACTTCAATTTCGTTTGATATTTAAATTCTTCAAGGATAATAGGAGCTTAGTAAAAAGGCTATATGTACTGTGTTAACTTATAATATTTATTACTTACTTGTGATAATCCTAAATATATAGAAACAGTTTCAGATATGTACAGGAACCGCCCATCTGCTGCTACCGACAGCGCGAATCCATCCAGGGACTGTGGACAAAACAAATACGTATTAATACAATGTAATAGTAAAGGTAGTAAAGTTACGCTGGTTTCAGCACAAAGGGGTTGGCTCGACCGGGTGATACTACCCACAGACAGAAGACCCATCTAAAATGACAGGATTCGTACTGTCCTGTATTCTTGGTGAGTGCGAGACCGGAGGCCCGAAGGTATTATGGGTACTCGACAACTAATATAATTAAATAAACATACTTTTTTTTGTAAATACATACATATTATATATAGATAACACCCAGCCTACGAAACAAACATTGGCGAAACACACAAATAGTCTGTGTCATAGTTCCTGAAGGAATTGATCGATTTATGATTGTGTTTTTTTAATAGTGATTTGATCGAGCGTATTCTGACAGAAAAGAGTGTCATTAGCCATAGTGCCATTGCCATATTGCTTTTTAACGTAAGCGAACCATAATTTAAATTTTGATATTTAAATAAATAATAAATAAATATTTGGAAAACTTACACACAACATCATTTAGTCCCAAAGTAAGCAGAGCTTGTGTTATGGGTACTAAACAACTGATATAAATACATAAATATACTTTTTTTTTTGTAAATACATACATATTATACATAGAAAAACACCCAGACTCCGAAACAAATATTTGTGGATCACACAAATATTTGGTCTGACCCGGGAATCGAACCCGAGACCTCTTGATCAGCAGCCGCATACGCTAACCACTAGACCAACAAGGCAGTCATATTAGCTTATTTAAATACAAATAAATAAATATATTTATTGTGATGCAATTTTTCATTATAGCTAAACAATAGTTTTGTATTAAAAATTGATACGGTTTGTGCGCAAGCGCTGGTGTGAAACAGAGATACTGTCAACAAATAAATACGATGATAGATTTATGATAATATAAAAAAGCGCACGTTTTTTGAAGGAGTGTAGCAGCAACAGTTACTTGCTTGATATCTTGAATCAAAAGATGATATTGATTGCAGGTTTTTGTTTCCAAGGTTGCTTATTTTTGGTTCACGCGTTCACAAATTTTACTATACTGAACTAAGCTTCCTTCATAGGCCATTATAAGCTGCCGTCTGACCCCAAAGAAACAATTACAAGGAAATAATAAAACTAATCTCTGGAGCAGCTAGACCGGCTCGGCTCGTAATAAATAAAACACAAATAATGCCCAAGCAAAGAACAAAATGATTTTTCTCATCACATACTTATTTATCCTTGGTAGGATTAAAAACTCTGGTTTAGTAATCAAGATTTCTAACTACTGGAATAAGAAATCTATTAAAAATAAAAAACAAAAAAAATTGAATTTGAATATTATTAGAATAATAATTGCATTCACTTTTTTTGCGAACCCTCTTACCTAGAAGTAATAGATCCACATCCGAGATCAATTCACTGACCGCCAGCAAAAAAAGTAAACAAATAATAGTCTGATGAAAATGAGCACCACGGGCTATGATGATTGAAACTGAATAAAGTTTTACTGGAAATGACATCACTAAATCGGTGATATTTATTTTTATTAGGCATAACGTCAAATACAATATTACGGCCTGATTTGACAATGTTTATGCAAATACAGATTAAATTAATTTTAATTAGCACTCTGTCATGATATGTAAGTTTGTGTCTGCATAAGGACAAATTGCCCATAATCGCCACGCTAGGCAGGCGGGTTGGCGATCGCAGGGTGCAGCTTGTCGTACCGGTAACTCTGATGTTTATCACTGGCTTGTGGTATTTGCGCAGGATGGCTGGCAGGAGCTGGATGCCAAAATTCCAAAATCGATCAAAGTGGTGTGCAATGGGAGAGGCCTATGTCCAGCATTGGACTGCCATGGATTGATGATGACAATGATGATGTAAGATTGTACAGTCACTTGTAGGTAGGTAGGTAGTTACTGGGCGATGCTACTTCTTAAAACTTCAACAAATACAAATTGTGCACAGTCTTCGATCGACAGACGAAATTTTCGTTATACCTATTTGCAAATCAATTTTACTAAGTTAATATCGTAATTGCTTTTTTTAATATCCTTAAAAACTGCATCAAAACTTTCTGTACAATAAAAATAAAATGTAAATGTCTTCAGTTCCAATTTTAAATTACTTTGAAATATTGACAAGTATTTTTTGTGGTAAAAATTAAATTAAGAAGTTTAAAAGAGCTGTATCATACCATAAAGTAAGAAACAAATTCATTTTTTTTTAATTATGAGTGACCACGTAAGTACCTAGTTTATTTCAGTTTTTTTTTACTTTTAAACCGTTAAATACAATTTAGAGTTTTTTATTATTTTCATTTTCCTTTTAGTTTTATTTTATAACAGTGAATAAAATAATAAGGTGTAACATTGTGTCATCTGATTTATATTGTGTTCATCAGCCGTAACAGATTTGTTGTTTGTTATTTTTTTTTCAAATTTGTTCTGATGACATATTATTAGAATAAATTAACGATATCAAATGTGTAAGAGACTTCAAATTAGTGTAGATTCTTAGTATTTTTTTTTAAATAGCTTACTTTTAACACCCGCCTAAATGTCTAAAGAAACTATGTCTTTAAATTTCGTTGAATCGGTTTAGCGGTAAACTTATAACAAACAGTCAATTTTTTGATCTTACAATTTTCATGTCGTAAATTGCCATGTAATAATTAACAGATCACTTAGCGAAATGGCAATGAGAGAATAACTTAACACCGCTTTCCTGTGACATCATAGTATCCTGGTATATTCCGGAATCTAGCCCCTGAAAGCATGCTAACGTAATCAGCAAACTCCATCTCTCTTAGCTAATATTACAGGAAAACCAAAAAATGAATGTGATGTTCGGTACAGTTAACGTAAACTCAAAACGGCTAACTGCTTACGAATTGTCTTCTGTAGAAAGTGTAAAGAAACTAAAAAGTTTACAATCCTGTGTTCCGTTACATTGTACAGGAAAAACAGAAATTTTAGCGTCGTAGAGTAGCTACTACCAAACAATTGTAAGTCAAAACGAATACTTAGTTGCAAATATAATATACTAGCTTTTTCTCATGGCTTCGCCTACGTGTTACGTGCCCACTGTAGATCCTCGCGCGTTCAATGATCAAATTAAGTAACGCAAAAGTAACTCTATCTTCTGTCTGTTACGTTTTCACGGCTGAACTGCTAAACCGTTTAGGGTAAATTTTAGTAAAGAGACAGACTAAACGACTAACCGATATATATGAGAGCCGAGTCGCGGGCACAAAGTATAATAATGTAAATAAAATACATAGTAAGTCACTTCTAGAATTCTACATCCAAAGTTAGGATAATAATGAGATGCACGGTTGACAAAATAGTTCCTCATAGTTATACTTTTTAATCCGAGTTTAAACGGTACTCAGTCACAAAAACTATGGATTATATTCTTAATAGACCATTGTGTGTTGGAGGTTCATTTAAAACCTCTTTTGATGGCCCCACTTTATTACAGGTTACCTTTGAATCAATTTTTTGATAGAAAAAAGCTTGTATTTAATTTAACGGTTTTTACTCTTGTCACTGCTCTTCAAATTAGTCCATGACAGTGTAGAAATAGGTTTAAAATTACGCAAGGTATGGGTGATACCTAAATACAATCTATTTAATCTAAAGTTGGAATTTTGAACATACAACAGCGTCTAGATCAATTTAAATAAAGCTTCTTTGTTCGCGGTCTTAATAATATACATAATTAAATACTATGTCTAACTTTTTTAATGACTTTGTATATCCGGTTCGTTGATTTAACGGTTAGCATATGCGACTGCTGATTAAGATGTCTCGGGTTCGGTTCCTAGGTTTTGTTAAAGAGGTAGTATTAGTTTTCTCTTTGACACAAGAATAACCCAGAGATTGGATTTTTGCGGTATTTCTCAACAATGGCTCGTAGAGCATGTTAAGTCTTCGGTCCTTGTGTCATGAACACCCATGGTGATCGTTATTGGCAAGTCAGTGAGCTAGAAAATACTGACAACTAATTCAACCTTCGAATTCTGTTCGACCCCATGAGTCCTCCGAAAGTTTATGAAAGTTCACGACCTCCGAAAGTTTATGAACTCTTTCAAGCAAAAAAGCTGTTCGGATTAGTATGAAATCTAGCACGAAGCTAGATTATAGCCTGAAAGTAGTATTCCTCTGGGATGAGCAAGGTACATCAACAATTGTGAATAACACTGCGGGGTGAAGCTTGACTTTCACAAATTGAGTGTGATCAGCCCTTTAGCCAAATCGCAAACGTTTGTCGTTTTCTATTCTATTTCTATATTTTCTTGTTTCATTGACAAATTTTTGTTTTGATCGCGTGATTGAGTGACATTAGCCAATGAAACAATTATCAAAACATCAGAAGCCCTCAAGTACGTGTATGTTTAAATCAATTAGTTAATACCTACTGACTTTCATGCTATTTTAAAACACGTAAGAAATGAATAAATTTGACCTTGAATTCAATACACTTTACAGAAAAGCCTATTTGTCATATTATAAAGAGCTGTCGAAACTTATCATCTGTTTGCTTTCGTCACAGAAAAAAACAAACAATCAGCGCAAGCCACAACACATTAGACTTCGCTTTCCATTGGGCAATCGAAGGCCGACATTTCAGTTTTTTTGCTAACAAAACACACAATGAAACGTATACAATACTCCGTAACACATACCGATGTCGAGAAAAAAACTCAATTTGATATTTCACAGATTTCACGAAATTTCATAACAAATTTAATTGAAGTATTGAACATATTATTATACTTTGTGGGCCAGCGAGAGGGTTAAGAAAAAAAACCCGGTCAAGTTTGAAAGAGTCACCTGACGTGATTGGCGTTCCGTACATTTGTTTGTTTACATTTGTATGTTTTTGCCGCTTCGACATTTGAGCAAAAGTTATAAAAGGAAACCATATTGTCTGTTGTTGTACTGATATATTTTAGTTACCGATAATACTACGGTAATTTGAAAAAAAAAAGAATTAAACACACTCATTATATTAGTATTGACATCTGTTTTTTAGGATATAGGAAGTTTCCACGCTACTCTTGATGGTAAGTGACTGAACTGAACCGTCCACCATTAAATTACACTAATATTAATCCATTTACACAAACAACACCGGTAGTTATGTCACAGTCCAATAGCCGAGGTGTTTTACTTTGAATAGGAATACTTTAACGCTTGTATTCCGTAAAAAAAAATACAGTTATACTACAACTGATAAGTAAGGAAGTCAAATCAAATTGTCGTTTTACAGTACATAATACTCCACAGAACTCTAAAAACTCGATTCAACTTATTCGATCACGTAAATTATCATTTTGCAATCGATTCTCTATCATTATAATATTGTGGGTGTTGTGGTTTCTATTCTGTACTGAAAAATGGCTTAGTACGTGATACCTTTGCTCACGTTTTTTTCTTTAAAACCAACTGTTTGCGGGACTCGTTGTACGTTTTCATAAAAAAAATAAGAACAGACATGAAGGAATTGGTACAACATGTCCGATTGCAAAATCTTGTATTTCGTGATTTAGAATTTGAAACTAATTTGTAATATCTTTAAAAAACGATTGACTAGTTAATGTCTTTTCAAAATTTTCATTTATAGTTATAATAAGTGCTTGCTTGAAAGTTACCATCATGAGAAATGTAACACTTAACATATGCAATACTTCATATAGGTGTTCTGTCTGTCTGAATGTTAATTTTCTACTACTACACAATGACTCACTCTAAATATACTTGTATTACATAATAGGTTGGCGATATACCGTTCTATTTTGTTACTGATAAGAATAAAAGTGTAACTGTTTTGTAGCAAAAAAAAAGATATCGATTTTGTAAATACACTATTGAGCCGCTTGAATAATTTTAGACTGTTGTAGTGCATCAAGTGAATTTTGACTGGGAGAGAATGCCTTATGGCATTAAGTCCGCCTTTGTACAACATGTGCAATATTTTTTATAATAAATAAATTTGGTGTTTGTAATGTTGTAACTAACATTATATTATTTTTTTTAAATTATAAGCCCGCCAAAGTGTTTCTTGTCTACTTAATGGAAAATGAAATTGCGGATATGACTGTGTTAGCCTGTATATACGAGTGTTGAAGATGAAGATTTATTATCTAGAAATAGTATGTACGTAGTGAAGTGTTCCGAATAGAATAGAGGATGCCTTTTATTCATAAAAAGTTTCTGCAGAGCATTTGAACAAAATTTTCTATGTAAACGTCATTTTGAAACTGATGGAAAGGTCGATGGTTCAAAGTTCGACAACAAAATCGAACTTTATATACCTAACAAGAATATTATAAAACAAACATAACATAAAAAATAACGTGATTGAAACTGCCAGCAAAAGCTATTTCTTAGATTTAAATAAAAATAACTAATCATTTTTTAAATAAATAGATGTTCAACTTACTTGTAATATGTGCGTTCCCTGGTGTTGTTCGAACAGTTCCATGGCCAAGCCCGCAGATGTTCGTCTGTTTTGGGCTCCTGTAACAATACGTCAATATTTGAGTTTACATTTGAGATGCATACTAATAAATAAAACTAGCAGCAAAGTCTTTCCACTAGTTTTTTCATGTATTGTCCGCTAAAGTGTGCCATTCTCCTTGATGAAACGTGTGAGTAAAATCCAAGAGTAGTGATCACCATACTATGGTGATCCACACTCATCCTCCTAGCCATTATTCCCAAGTTCATTTGGGGTCGGCTACAAGTTCAACCGGTTTTACCTGAATTTCAGTTTTTCAGTATATTTGAGGGCACTGACTTCCCAATAACGATTGCTATAGATGTTCATGACAACCTGGACCGACGGCTTCATGTGCTCTCCGAGGCACGGGCGTGAATCACCGCCTAATTTCCAAACTCCGGGCTGCTATTAGGAATTTCCTAAGAAAAACCCAAAAAACTCATTTTGGCCTGACCCGGGATTTGAACCCGAGACCTCTTGATTAGCAGTCGCATACGCTAACCACTAGACCAACGAGGTGATCCTCACTATGGTGACCTATTAAGACGCTACTGTCCGGTCACTCACTCATTAACGACAGCGCGAATTCTGTAATTTTAGGTTGTTCTTCTGTAATTCGTGCTGAAATCAGCGTGACTCTACTTCCTCATAGGAAGAAAAGTAGAATGCAAAACTTCTGTTTGTAAATATAAGGTTGGCAACACACTATTAATTTATAAAGACTTAGATAAAAATATCAATTATTTCAAATATAATGTGGGTAAAAAAATCAAAGTCAGTATAGAGAAACAAAGAAATTCAAATCCACATGAATTTTAAGTCATTTGTAGAGATCAAGAAAACTTCTTTGTGTAAATACAAAACAGAAATTGTTAGCCTCATTGTTTATGGTTGACGATTGTTGGTGTTGCATATATATTTTTAAGGCAAAGGAAACAGCTTGTCATCCAACCTGACTTATGCTTGTTTGATAAGTAGCTTAAAGAATACGTGTAGGACAACAAAGGTAGTCACCTATCAGAACATAGTTACTACTGTATCTTCAGACAAACCGCAGTAAGAAAGCTACTGTCCGTTCGATACGTCATGCGCGATGCTATCGCTGAGTGTCAGGTTGCGCCTGCGCACCGACTACTTTACGATGACGCAGGATAGCTTTATTGTGCGGTTTGTGCTCGAAATGGTTGAAAGGTTCTGTTTTAAAAGTATTGGGGTTAAGTTTTATGGATTATTTAGTGAGGTGGTTTGTTGTTGATATGAAATATGAGATGTTGTCATGTTTGATTATCTAGCTTTGTTGTATAATTTTTTGTATAGGACTCAAATTGTTGATTAAACCGCCGCAATGATTAGGCATGGTGATACTAAGTTTTTTGAAAGAGTACAAAAGCTGTCTTCTTCGCACCAATGGTTAACAACCACGTGGACGGAGTCGCAGGACTAGCTTGTGAATGTTGTGAAAACATGATTACAACTATGCCACTAAAAGAATTTTTCAAAGAACGAAAGTGGTCATCGGTTGCGTCTGCGCAAGGACACGCGCAACGATCGTGACTGTTGTGAGCGGTCGGCGCCCGTCGTGACGTCGGCGAACACACAGACATACACGACTTGTCGCAGGAGGAAATTGTATCAAACGATGTTTTGCTTGCGTAAGCGCAATAAGCTGTCTACTGAATTTGTACTTGTAACTTACATAGCGAATTTTTCCTGGGTAATGTAATGGAAATGTAACAGACAGAGTCACTTTCGAATATATAGCATTAGTATGTATGTAAGTAAAGATTAAAAAAAAAAACACTTTTTTGCGAGCTTAGGCATAGGAAAAAGCATAAATACTTCAAAAGTTCCTTGTTGATAAGGTAATACTCTGCTATGAGAAAGTAGTATTATTAAAAAAAACATATTATTATTGCATAAAAGTTAATAGTTCATTGCTACATTTAGTTGTGGAATGTAGGATGTCATTTATATCATATCATCCTTGCTGTCCAC
This sequence comes from Phragmatobia fuliginosa, assembly GCA_932526445.1. Taxonomy (NCBI): domain Eukaryota; kingdom Metazoa; phylum Arthropoda; class Insecta; order Lepidoptera; family Erebidae; genus Phragmatobia; species Phragmatobia fuliginosa. Next base: position 12,712,272 of record OW052078.1, on the reverse strand, counting down.
TCTTCATACCCGATTCAACCGATCTCAACAAAAGTTTGCAGTAATATACCTTAAATGCATTAGAATACACAGACTACTATTTACTATGATAGCCGACATAAACGTAAAAGCATTCGAATATAACACTTATGCAATACCAAAGAAAGTTCAGTACAAATTGGACTCAAGTCACGAGTAGATTAGTCGATACACACGATTAAGAGCCGTCACGGTTACGCTATAAAAAAATGAGAAAAGTCGTGATAAATCGATAAAAGCAAAACTCTATCGCCAATTAATGCTGTATAGTGTTGTGACAACGCGTCTTGAGCGTGTAGCGGAAGTTACAGTATTGAATCGTGACAGTCGGCACTAAGTGAAGCTTCTCATGTATACTCTGACATAAGATGTATTGCAGAACTGATTGTTTGGTAATGAATGTATTTTTTTCTAGTCAGTTAATGAAAACTATTTCCTCAGAAATAAATAAAAAAATGGAAATCGAATTACACTGAACATAGTACATAATATGGTCAATTTTATTGAAATCAGTATTTTATAGTAAACCAGCTTTTGTCCGTGACTTCATTCCTGTCTTTTTGCAGGGTCTAAACAATCTGTTCATCGTTTAAAAAGGTTCAGTAATTTATGACATTTTGATTATTAGTAATCTTTTACATTTTTTTAAAGGTTAACTTTTTTAATTAAATTAAAACTATTTAAATCCTAATAAATACAACAGTAATGTAACTTTGATTATTATTTACCAAAGCATTGATGATGACCACCACATGATCACTATTGTCGTGTCTTCAAAAGACAATCTGTCAACGGATGTCTTCCTGTCAAAATGACATTACTAATCTGACAGATGAATGCTCAAACACTCGTATGACCAAAATAACTTCATAAATATAAAATTATATACCTATATTTTCGTGCAAACATAATCATATTAAATATATCTACATTATAAACATTAAAAGCTACACAATAGGGCAAAATAATACGGTTGTCATATCATACGATCATAAGTTAACTTTTGAAAACAAAATAAACATTTCTGCTACAACTTTATACTTATTTAGGGTGTCCATAATTTAACGCTTTCAGCGGACTGTCCCGGCTCTTGTTACAAAGCTACCGAGAGAAGGCTTTGCTGTGATGTATGACGGTTACCTGACTTCTATTTTTAATGGAACCTCAAAAGCCTTACTGCTAAATAGTGTTTATTTTTTTTATTTTCTTTTTTCTTCAAATTTAATATCAGTTTTTGAATTATAGCTTAAAGATGTTCTAAATCACAGTGCAAATATCCATATAAATATATATTTAATGATCTTATATTAGATCATGTAAAGTTAAATATGGCAACTAAATATTATTAGGCTCATAAGCTATTTATTAATCAATGCAGCCATACACATATATATGCCAAACATATTGCAGAAGAGTCTTGAATTGTCAAGAACGTATATTTTATCATTTGTAAAAAGGATCGTTATGGGGTCGTTAATACATAAACTTAGAACCCATTTTGTTTACAAAAACAGTAGCATAGAAAACTACAAACTTATTAACTCACGTAAATTTTGTGAACCTTAACTTTTTTCTTTTTTCCTTTATATATAAGTATAGGTATATTTATTTTTCCTTTATGCATAAGGTATAAGTTACTTTTTTTGGATAAAATTATTTGTTTTTATTTAAAGAAGTAGTAACTTATCTTTGCAGCTTCGCCTGCGAGTATATCAGTTAGCGCGATAAAGAGTCCCTAGCCTTTATCCTGCCTCTAGAATCATAATATATATCCATGCTAATCAGTGCAACGGCTTAGCAATAAAATCGTTACAGACAGATAAACAGGCAAGGGAACATAGCTACTTTCAAATTTATATTTTAGTAAATATAACTAATAAAGTCGTAAAAATAGTATGTTTTTAAAATGCAAGTTTTATCATTTTACAGTCTAGTCACCCTACAATCATGCAAGTCGGCGTATCAAAGCTGAGTCGAGTAACTTTTGTTGAATTAAATCGTAATAAAGAACGCGGACAGGCTATCTTTGCATCTGCAGGGTTAAATATGTCCAACCCACGAATCTACTATGTGAACATAGTTTTTTTTTAAGAATACTCCTTTCTAGTTCAATGAACCATAGATTTGTATATGCTATAAACTATTTACTTCACAGTTAATAGATTGAAATATAAATTAAGAAATAACTGGAAACTGGAAAGTAGTAGTTAGTGACAAATAAAAAATATTTATCGGTGAAAATTCGGTCAATATTCAGTTCAGTCGTTTCAAAGATTAGTCGACACAAACAAACAGACAAATATTTAAAAAAATAGTTTTTTATATAACAGACCCATGTTATTTTTATATTTTCAAACAACATATTTTAACATACAAATCTAATTTGACACTTAAGCTTGCACAATCGACGCCATTTATTTTACTTGATCAACCCTCCAACGCTCGGCACAAATTTTTATTAGCTCTCCTAAGACTTGGTATAATTTTCTCATTACTGTCTCGCCCTTAAGTCTGATATTGTCGCCATCACGGTTGTAATTTGTAAGGCATTAGCAGAGTTAATAAAGTTCTAAGTTATAATGATATCGTTTTTTTTTTTAATAATGTCTATAATGTCTCATTTATTGCAATATGCTGTCAGAATTATATAAAAAAAATAGTAATAAGTTTGATTCTTAATATTTACTTTTACTCCGAATAGCTACTGGCTTAAAAATGATTTTATATTTACACCCCAAAATGATGGGAGACATCGATACAATGTCGTCTGAACTCCAGCCAGACAAACCCTATAGTATTGAACCAGAGTGCTATTTAAGATACTTGTGAAATGTAAACATATACATACAGACAAATACTAATTTTCATAATATAATTATTGATTCTGAATGAGAATTGAATTCACTACTTTTGCCTCAGCAGTCACAGTTGTTTATTTATGAATCATTGAAGTTTATTTATGTTCAAAAATCGACCAGAGATGGTTTTAGACTCAATAATTGAAGATTTTTGGTGAATAAGCTCTTTGTTTTTTTTAATCATGAAAACTTTGTGGAAGTGAAAATGAGGAATTGTATCGAGTAATGGAGCCTAGGTATAACGTGCGATAATAAAATCCCATAAAATTATAAAAAAAATTTTTTTTTCTTAATTTTATGAAGATATTGCAACCCCCTTTTGTAAATGATAAAACGCATGGTCCAGTGTCCGGGTAAATTTAATAAGCCTCCCTAAAGATGGTCAACACTTACCGCCCACCGATCGATTTGATGTTCAATGAGGCTGCCATTTACACCGAAGCGAGCCTAACGTTATAGCAACATTATAAAAATATCGAACAAATGTGAAAGATACAAACATACTCATAATTTCACTAGATAGTATTTTTTTAGTAATGCTAAATAACTGACCACTGATAATACACGTGTAGATCATAAAACTCACTCAAAAACAATTTTAAGGTACATCAATGAGTTTCCAAGTTATAAAAGTGTACCTATACCTAAAATCTTTCGTATACCTTCAATTTTATACCTCAAAGGTTTTGTTTACTTATCGTTTTCTACTGCAAAATGGCTATATACTTAGCCCCATTTGACGTCAGGCCTACATGTGCCTACTACATGTCAAAAGTCTAAAAAAGTACTGCTTGTGCATTATATTGACAAAGGTCGTGGTGTGACAGTCAACCCTAAAATGCGCATTGCAATATTTATCGATGGAGAGAGCAATAATTTGGTCGTATTTGTGGATTCGGACATGTTCGGCCGACCGCTAACATTTGCACTAGCACAATGTTAGCTTAAGGCGAAATTAAATAAAACTCACAGCTAATATAAGGGGTCTTGAGTGGCAAGATAAATGTACGTTTTTGTAGTAATTTTAGTAGTTTAGTGAAAATATTCTCTTATATGAGCTTGAGTTATAGATGTAAAGAAATACGTCTGATTTACGAACTGTGTTAGTTTACAGTTAGTACAAAGTTTTTAAATGGTGTCTTCAATTAAATTATTTAAATATTTCAAACAACAATAATGTTGTGTAAATTTGATTTGTTCAACTTTAATTTAAGTGGAACCATTGATAATTATTTCGTAGAAATCGACAAGACTTAAGTTCATAAGAAATATGACTTTTAGAACACAACTGTAGTACTAAGAACTGTAGTAGTCAAACAAAATATAGTTAAATTTAGTAAAATTTAATTGTAGCTCCCTCATGGCCATTGGATACATTTCTTCCAAATGTCCAAAAATACCCTCAGCAAAGCCCAAGTTAGAAGCGTTGATTGCCAACCCCTGGGGCGCCACTTGACCGAATCTCACCATTTCTAATGAAGAATTACCACCCTTTGTGGTTCAACGTCTTTATTTGAACACCAATGATATATATTTATTTGAGAAACTTTTTGTTTGATAAAAGTTAAATAAATACATAAATATCTTATAAAATTACGGATTAATTCATTGGGAATCTATTTATAAGCAGATTGTAATATTTCATAAATTTCAGGTTAAGTTTATTGTTACAATTGAAAAACTTCAATATTAAAAGAAAACATAACATATACTGATCGTTACAATAACCTCATACCAAGAAAATATGGAAATAAAAAAATATTATCATAAACCCGTAAACAACCGAAAAATCCTCCAACCCTCACAACTATCCTCGAAAAATAAAAAAAATCACAATTCCGGAACAATAATGAATTGTAACTAGCCAATTACACGGGCGGATAACCCTTCAGCCGCGACGGGGTCCGAAAGACCGTCCAGCGACCCGATCGATACCAAATAAAAATAGCTACAAAATCCGGAAAGTGATCCGGCATTCGAGACACGTAGCGTCAATATAGAACAGGGTGATGATTGGGATGCACCGGCTGAGGGCATAAAAATGGCGGTAGCTATGTATTGAAACTACTCGTTTAGTGTTTTTGTTCTTATAAATGAAAGTATTGATGAATTTGCAATAATTGAATGTGTATTTGATGAAACCAATTAAGTATTTTTACGTTTGATACTCTTCTAGTACCTATTCAAACGTAAACACATATACCATATTACGAACCCTACACTAAACTACACTACTACGAGTACTAAAGCTAAGTAGTATAGACGCATTTGGCATACCATTGTCACAGTCAGGTATTTTATATTCCTTCATATATTAGTAGCATAATATTAAATGAAAGATTTAAACGGTTTATTGAATATAAACTTGACAAAACCGAAGACTGTTTATATATCTATGTTTTAATTTGTAAATAGCCGCTGTATGAAGCATGTCAACCGAGAATCCTCATAACAAATAAAACAAGACGGTTTTTATTACGTAAACCATGTCAACAAAATTAGTAAGAACACAAATGATATATTTATTTCTAGTAAATACTCAAACACATCAAGCATTCAATACAAAACGCCTTACCATATAATAAGACGGTTGCCGGTATTTAATTATATCCGGCTGTTCTCGGCCGGAGTTCATTATAGCCCGGATTAGCGGAAGGGTTAGCTTATTGAGCCGCCGACAGTCGGGGAAGGATATTAAACGGCCAAGTATACCTTGAGAAAGAGGTTTGGATGTAAAAGTTTTATTATTTTGACATTGACTTTTACTTACATTGGTGTTTATAAACATATTTATAAAACATGATTTATAAGTGGGTTTATATATATTTTCATTTTATGATGTTTACGTACGACAGCTCTTACTGTATAAACACTGTATTTTGAATTAAGTCATTTTAAATCATTAAGGAATATGTAACGAATGAAATCAATAAAAAAATAACTACTACATTCTAGTATTTTGTGACGTTGACGTCGCTAAACGTTACTAAACCAGGGGTCGGGAGTTCAATTATATTTTCGTAATACGTACATTTAGAAATAGTGAAGTAGGTGGTTTATCAGCTCGCTCTATTTAGTTTGGGATCAGAAAAAATTATAACTGCAAAATTAATGGTCTTACAAAATATAGAATTCATTTAAAATTTCATGAGCCTTAATTTCTAAATCGTAGTTACATACAAAGACAATTTAAAATTTTCTTAAATGATTTTTTTAAACTCTACCTAAAAATTACGTTGAATTAAACTTTAAAAACAAGCATCACCTGTGCTTCGAATTACTGTAAAATCATGTCAACTTTTGACTAATTAAATAACATTAGATAACGTTTCATTTTAAGTTAGTCATATAAAAAGGCTAGCAATACTCGTAGTGTTTGTTATTGAAAGTAGACATAGATTTCACAACCGCCGACCCACGCCGTACATTTTTCTCTCCAGCCTGTGTGTCACACTATATTCCCTTTATTTATTGTTATTTTTCTATTTCGTCGGCAGATGTGCCGCGTTATGATTTACGAACGTCCTGTATTAAGGAATAGACGTGAATTATAACGGCAGCATCGTACGTAGTGGTCAAGAAAGTGCCTGGATTCTCGTTTTTAGAATTTGTGTTTTGTGTTTTAGGGTTCATATTGTTATGATATGGTCTTATTAGAGTTCATTTTCAAATTTTGAAGCTGAGTCGGGCAATTTTAGGGTTCTACAGAAATCTTTTGCAATGATGCTATGTACAATAGTTTTTTTGGAATAGTTATTTGTCACTTTTTGATTGGGAGTTTCTTGAAGTATTAAAAATGATATAGCTTGTTATTCTGAGAATTAAAATAATCGTATGTCGGTTATCTCGTCGGTCGGGTATGGCAGTAAAGAGCAGCTTATGTCCTTTCTTAAGTATTAAAGTTTCTCCATGCCAAATTTCTTCCAAACCGGTGCAGGGATTTAGCCATAAAATCGTAACAGACAAAGTTACTTTCGAATTTATAATATTAGCAATAAATAAAAAAAAACTGGATGTGTAGAACGATCTTTAGCATTCTGTATGAGTTGTAAAATAAAGTCTCTATGGTTTTCTACTCAGTGAAAATACATTTATTGGATTACTGCAACTATTATATATTTATACGTACAAAAGCAATATCACACCTCATAAAACATTAACATCAACGCAACTGGTTAAAGTGACACGTCTGTATGCCACGAGAAGCGACGCCCCAATGCCATAAATCAACCGTGCTGCCACCAAACGGCAATATGGGGAACGAAACATGTGTTTACACAGAAGTTAATTTGTCGAATTTATCTGCCTTGTCTCGTGTCCGTATTGAGAAATATTGCCTTGTGTTATTTTGGCTTCGATTAGATGTATGATGTATGGGAAGTGATTGAGAAATATTTGAGAAATTCAGGTTTGTTACGTTGATTTAGAACCACAATTTTCTAAGTAACTAATTGTATCTTTTGGAATCAGTACTAGCAACATTTTTTATGAGACTCGAGATATTAAATCCATTAATCTACTTCTTTTCTCTAATTAGATTTTAAAATGAATTGTTAGAAATTGGACCCATCGTAAGAAATTTTGATACATACAGAGAATATTAATCCTTGATTTAGAAAGCAGTAAATAACAACTAAACAACAGTCTGGCTTGTTTAATTTTTTTTTAATGCTGTCTTTCTTGTTAATTATAATTTAAACAAGATAGGCAGATGTAATACAAAAGAGTTTAAATAATTATAGCTTCAGAACATTATATACAGACGTGGCTATTAAAGCTAATCTGGATGAACTTTCATAAGGGACTACCTATGAAAGTTCATCAAGATTGGCCATGGTGGTTTCAGGCAATACTACCCTCGCACAGGAGGCAAATCTAAAAAGACGTGTTGTCGTATCTGATGATGCAGAATGATGACTAAGCGGCCATATTATGGGACTCCATGCTGCATTTTCTGTACTCACAATGAGCATGGTGACCCTTATTGTTGGATTCTATTCCTGCTTTCTATCAGGCAGGGTAAAGTCACTGGTAGAATTTAAATGAAAAAAGAAAGAGTTTGTTTGGCAAGATAAATAGATTCCTAAATAGTCTTATCATTTTAGACTCTTAGTAAATATTAGCGTTTTTAACTGAAATCATGAATAAAAACAATACTATTTACAATTCATACTAAATATTTGATAGTTAAATAACTGATCACATCACAATTAATTTTCTCTATCCGTTTGTCATAAATGTTTAGCTTTCAATTAAGAACCGTTAATTTATCTAATTATGTCAAATTGACATGTTGACATTTTATGTCAACCGTATTTTAGTATTAGAATGTACCAAAGCAGCGTAGGGTTAGCCATAAGAGAAACTTGTGCACATAGGGTGACCAAGGTTTCGTTACTAAACATATCACTATTTAGTGACTAACTGAGTTCCACAGTGTTACTCGACGTTGTTGTTGTAAGCCCTGTATAACGCCGCGGGGTCAGCTAGCCTAATAAATGTATCCCAAATGACTCCTGACTAACAGCCCTTACTCCCACTCCTTACTCCCTATTAACATGTTGTTATATTATTATTTAAACATAAGTTATTTTTACTTTGCATGCACGAAGTTTTAGTATATAAACAGATATAACATAACAACATAAACCTAATAAATCGTATGTTTTTAAATAATTGAAAAATACAAGAATATTTTTTGATTACTGTTCAAGGTAAGGCATAATTTAACATAATATGTGTTCCTGATAATACTCACCTTTTAAGAATGTTCTACTTTTGTTTTTATCTATACACATCCCTTAACAATAGCTAAAGGACCTTATAACTTTAACCCTGTAATAGAAACTTGTTAAATTAAACTATCAGTTAAACTTATTCAAATCTTACATATTTCAAAACTATTTAAGCATTATTAAACCAACAATAAGAAACCACAAGATGCACAGTGGGCTACATCAATTAAACGGGGCAGACAAAATCATCAAACGAACCCCAGTTTAACGAACATTTAAATAAGCAAGTCACGTTCGCCAAATACCCAGTACTAACAAGCGGTATATCGCTTGCACTGATTGTTAATTGATTAGATTAAAAATTTTGTCCCAATTCGCGGCGTATTGTTACACTGGGCGAATGGGGGACATCCCTAGCGAATTAATTAAATATTTTTAAAGGTGTGTTTTACAATTTGTATGTTGACAGATCATTTGATGTAATCTTGTTGGAAATTTCTATTTTGTTTCTTGATCTTTATAAAGGGTTTGAAGTTCGTAATCAAAATTTGTATTTAGGTATATACATATAGATATGAAAAGTATTTTTTCTGAGTATATCATTAGAAAGTTCTTTCCGAATGTATATATTATTCATTAAACACTACACACACGAAATAAAATGAATAATTACTTTTTTCAAATATTTTTCGTTTCATTTATCGTTTTCGCTGTGAAGCTTTTTGCAGTGATTATTAATTGTTTTACAACTTTAATTGAATTTATGTAGTTAAAATAGGTAGGTTTTATAAAAAAGAGCTTCTTGTTGTTCGGTGAAAACAAGCATACAGTACTGAGAAGTAATACTTTTTTGACCACTTTTGATTTAACAACAGTCATATAGGAAAACAGAAACTTCATTAAAGTCATTGATTATTCCAGCTTTTTTTATAAAATATATTCCCAAGGGGCTTGTAAGTGATGTATGTTTTTTAAATTATCACAATTTCAATGCAGCACATGAGTCGCATACAATATAAATAGCAAACACACAAAATTTTATGGCACACTGTGTATTTTCTTAAATTCCCTTACAAATCTTTATTGCATACGCAAGTGTATTTGAACTACAAAATTTATCCACACAATAACATTCTGTAAGACAATTTTGACACCCCTAAACGCTCATGTTTTATTATCTTGAATATTTTTATTTGAATACGTAGTCCTACCTTCAAAATTGAGTTAAAATGACAGTGGCATGCGTAGAGATTCGCCCCGTGGTCGCATTAAGCGCATTAGGGGCCAAAATTGGATTTGTCGTGGGGCGTTTTATTGGTACACTTGTTACGAATATAGGAACACTGCGTTAAAAAAGCTCTTTGTCAAGTTGACAGTGTGTGGATGCTGTTATTGAGAAAATTTTGGTTTTTAGTTGTCTCCCCTTCGATTCTAAAGTACCTATTTTGATTTGAAATACTGTGTATATTATTATTGCAAAAAACGAGAACATTTGTTTAGATTTAGTAACAAACATTGTTAATTGTATTGAACACATACATCTTTATACTTGGTTTGCTTTCAAGCTATGATGTGATGTAGAGTTGAAGGTACACACTAGGTACATATCTAATCAAGTATTGGCATACCAATATTAACAGACAACTAGTGTATGAAATACCCATAAAGATACTATCGTGACTATGTTGTTTTCTTTTCACTCGATAAAATGTCAACTTTTCATAATGTTGTGGATTAAAAGATGAAGAAAAACATATTCTCTAAAAATAGCGTTTAATATATTTTAATTTAATATGTGCACAAACTGCTCATATAGAAAAGTATGTATTTAATAGTGATGTTTATCTACAGGACAATTTTCAATGACGATATTTTATAGTCAATATAATCACGATTCAACATGAGTAGAGTTATTCAACGAATGTGAATATATTCAAACTAATCGATGTGTATATTGAGACATTAACGATTATTTAATATATCTCTAACAGAAGAATTATAATGAACTTATTAATTATGTACCACGATTATTCGATCGAGAATCGATTATTAAGACGAGTATAGTAGGATGATAACACTAGATATAATAAGAAGTACAAATGTGCATATTAAGCAAGGTTGTTATCTCACTAAGATAGAGTAAGTGAGCTTCATGCATACGTCAAGGTAAGCAAACATTGTCGACCTCAGCAGTATTTTAAACCCTATTGAAAATAAATACGAGTATAATATATATTTGATAATTGCTCAAACTTCAATGATTTCCATATTTTCAAAGTATAACATAAATATAATAAGTATTATAAGTGAAATCAGTTTTTTAAATTTTGTCTGTCAATCTGTCTGTTTTATGCAGTTTATCTCTGATGATCTTTCTCTCTCAACTAAAACGATTTTGAAGTAAATTTTACTGGCAAATAGCTCATGTGTCAAAAAGTAAGTTGCTTTACTTTATTTTGTAGAAAAGAATAGAGTTACACGAAATTGAAACCAAAAAAATAGTAACCAATTTCCGACTCAAAAGCAATAAAAATCATGGGACACAGCTAGTAAGAAATAAAGAGAAGACATATGCCAAGATACAAATACATGGTTTCTGATTATGGTCAAATTTCTATCAGTGGCTAGCAAATGGACTTCGATAGGCTGATGATGATGACAGACATTTTAAGTTTTAATGGACAATCTGTAAACGAAATATTTGAGGTACTGAGAACTAATACGCGCTTAAAATTATTAAAATTTGAATTTTGATATCAGTTTTAGATTCACTTAGTTGTTTGTGTAATTATCTGTATTGTAATATAACTTGTTATCGAAGATTACTATAGTAAATTAATGATGAGTAGGTAGAGAATTTTACGACTGTAAATACTATAAAAGTACGGTAATCCCACAGTGTGAACCTTATTTGTTGACTCAATATAAAATATGTATATTTTTATTACAAAATATACAAGCATGATTATTTTATATGACGCATTCCGGTGAATCACAGTATTGACACGTCATTTACTTTTTGAATGTACTTAATACATACGGAAACCATTTTAACACAACGAATTTATACATTGCACACTGTGTAACCAATGTGTTTCAAAATTTAAGGCAACGATGATGTATCGTCATGGTAGATGCAATGTGTGATGCCATTTTTACTACAGTTTTTATTCAAAACTATGTTAAAGTTAATTATATCTTAGTATTTATTTGTTAAGTACTTTTTTCTGTAACATAAGCTTTATAAGGTCATTATAGGATATAAAATGCATTCCAACTTAGAATTTATTTATATTTGAGATGATAATGTACTTAAATTACGAGTCCATTGGTACAAAAATTCTTCTGCTTTCAAGAATAACTTCATAAAATACATCATGTTTGCGTCATAACATAATTTTATATACGGACCGTACACGTCTAGGTGAAGGTGTTTTGTTATCGGTACTTGGGGTGCGGTAACGCGGTTACAACACAATGACTTGACGAACACAAATTTGATTTGCGAACCCTCCAGCGTTATTTTAAACCTAGCCTGTCATTTTGCATAGTGGGCCCTTTTCACAACTTCATGAACTCAATTCAACATTTAATCATTTTAAATTTAATTTGAGTAAAGGATTACGGTTTCCGACATTGTATTTATTTGAATAAAAGCTTTGAAGTATTTTAGTATAATTGATATGGTATAATATAGCTTAAAGCCGCAATAAGCTTGTGATACTGCGAAGTACTATTTTTATGCATCCACTATATTTTTATACTTACAGTAGGCCAAAACCTCCTTTCTAAGGAGAGGCCTATGTCCAGCAGTGGACTGTTAAAGGCTGTTGATGATGATGATGATACTTTACATTATAAACTCGAAAGTGACTCTGTTTGTCTGTCTAATACACAATCAGGATTAAACCGCTGAACCCATTTGGATGAAATTTATAATGAAGTTTCTATGACTCATGATAAAGGACGTAGGCTACTATTTCCCGCGATATTCGACAAAGCTAATCTGCTATGAAAATTAAAGGCATTATCTATCGACTGCCCCAGGTCTTTTAGAAGATCATTATGTCTTTTTAAAATCACCTCTTTAAAAGGTATTCACAGAAAAAAGTAATATACATCAATAAGGTATCATAGACAGTGCTCAAAACATCAAGGGTTGCTAACCTAATAAACTTTAATAGAATGAAATGGAAATAGTACATACCTTTTAATGCCTTACTACTGGGAGGTGGATCCCTACTCCACGGAGGGTCACCATGTCCGGAGAAGTCCCTTAACTTGAGGTAGCTAATTGTCAGCCTTATAATGGAAGCCTTGTCCAGCTGGCTAGTGATGGCTGCAGGGAGGGGCAGCATCTTCGCCAACTCATAAAACTCGTAGTTTTCTTTACCTCGCCTGGAACGGGCTGCGTCTCTACTTTTCTCTTTTCGAAGCTCGAGAATACTGTAAAGAAACATTAACGTTAAAAAGAGATGTTTTAAAGATGTTAATATGTGTATGGTGGTAAGATTTTCATGTACATAAGAGAGTTATTTTACCTTTTTAATAGGTAGATAGTACCATTTTCACGAGTATTTAATTAAACTGTATATTTGACTTCTGTCTGTCTGTGATGTTTATTATGCCTATTTTTCTCTGAAAGATTACATTTACGGTTCATATTTATCCAAGCACCGAGGCTAAGCAACGATCTGACCTAGATGGGTGACCGTTTGTGGCATGATATGTTATGAGCGTTACCGTGATTCGGAGGTCACGTTAAGCAGTTGGTCCCGGTTGTTATCATAATATAGAAGTCTTGAAGCTTAGTTGGAGGTCTTCGGGCGGCTTAAAAACATTTAACGACAAGCTTACGGAAGCATTACGTAGCCACAGCGTTTCTTGGCAGTCCCCAACCCGCACTCGGCCAGCGTGGTGACGTATGGCCTTAACCCTCTCCTGAGAGGGGAACGGAGCCCTGCAGTGAGACATTATGGGTTGTTGATGATGTTTATCACCTTGAAAATGTCCGACCAAACGACATCTGACACACAAAGTCAACTAGTTTCAAACGAAGCAGAACCTGTACTATGAAAGCTATATTGACTTATAGACTTAGATATACCCTTTTTTCATAAATACATGCACATTATACACGGAAAACACCCAAACTTCGAAAAAAATTCTATAGATCATACAAACATTTGGTCCGACCGACTTGAGTCGATTTGTGCATAGGAACACTACCTCCATGGAGGCAGTCAATTCATAAACAACTTATAATAAAAACTTTTTGTCGTAAAAGTAAATTATACATATTATGATAATAAAGGTAGAACGCCCAACTGTAGCCAACGGGTAGGTGTGTTCGAACCACACCCCCTCCACGCCCAGAGGCGGCGCCAATCATTCCTCGTCTACCCACCACTTAAAAACATATACAATTTAATGAGCACTTCCTGTTATGCTAATTAGTATAATTGTACCTGTTTAAAAATATTGCTATTTCAAATGTTGTTGCCATATCTACCTATAGAAACTTAAATCTTATAGAAAATGTAGGAAACCAGAAGGGTCTACATTTTAAATAAAGTTGTCATTAACTATTAATGGGTATGACGACTTTTCTTGAGTGTTTCAAAATATTGTTCCTAACTTCTTCAGAACGTTGTTGTATATATTTATCTTTAATATCGAAAGTCCTGGCCTGGCAACCTAGCCAAGTTGCGAACGCTTTATCGTTTTCTATTCTATTATCTATCCTTTTTCTCTATTCCTTCGTTAGACGTAATCAAAACAGTAAATTTTCAGCCATATTATTATATACAAACAGAGAAAAACAACAAAGTAATTTTGGTCCAATTTTCATAAATTAAGAATATAAAGACTATTAGTATTTGTTTCTATATTTTCTAACTTCTATCTTTCTCTTTTCTGGATCTCTGTGTACCATTTACCTATTCTCTTTTCTGACCATAGAAGAACACTGGGTGTTTTTCCGATACAACAGTCTGTAATTTTTTGTAGGTAGGTAATCTTCACACACATCAATTTGAGACTCACGTGCAAAAACCATCGAATGTCAACTATGAACACACACACAAACAATTAGAACAAAAACTCTAAGTTTCACACACACATAAAATATTCTATGCTATAACAGTGTACTGAATATCCATGTCCATTTCGGCTTATACTTTGATAGACACGTCTACTTTTGGGTAATTCCTCTTGCTCTATGGACTATAGTTGTACCGATTCATTACTTATTATTGTTTGATAAGAGTTATTTATCTCCAAAATCACCTGTGTCTAAGAAAAGCTGAAGTCTCTATAGTCTATTAGCCATTAAGAAGCTTACACATCAGTTCCGCCGCTAATAAAACCGTAGGTGCCAAGTAAGCGTTCCGGTTTTTACGACAACACGATCACAGGCTCCCGTCCCGTGAGGAAACTTTATTGACACCTGAGTAAGGCCATTTCAAAATTGGAACGTTTTACGGTTTTTTTAAAGCTTCCCATTCTTTGTTACGTTTGGGATGCGAAAGTTCGGTTTCTAGAACGATTCAAGATTTGACGCATTGAGAAAACTCTTTGTTTTCGTAATCTACAGTGACAACTATATTACTATTTTAAACACGAATATATGAATAATTGTTTCTTTCATAATAATGCCTGAATGGCTGAATTTTGTATAATAAGTACATTGTATTCTGGATTAGCATCCAGGCTACTGTTTTCAAATAAGAAATAGACGAAATCGACATCAATGCGTGCAAAAATATTGGAAATAGGAATACATGGAAAAATATTGGATTTTTTTACGTTATAGGCAGTTCTTTTGAAACCGCCATTAAAAGAAATAAAAAACATCAACAGGTATTAAATATATCATACAAGTAATCCAAAAAGACTTTGGTATCGTAAATATGATTAAACCCGATATCAACAATTCCAATTTCCAATAAATTCCAATCGTAACACGTTTCCTTCCAATCACATTCATATAAAAGTTAAACTACATTTTAAAAAGGTATTGTAACCTTTATCTTAAAATTAAGCACACCTAAGGGACTAATAGCGTTTAAAATATCCAAAGAAATAGCCGTAACCCTTGCTAAATCAGATTTCCCGATAAGAAATAGTAAACAGTTAGAATAAAGGTACGTTTACATGCTACCGGTATTTATTTCGATTAACGAAAATGAAACAGTTTTGTTTTTAATGATATAATGAGAGTGTTAATGAAGAATAATGAGTGCGTTTGGTAGAATGTCATACAACTGCAAGTGTTCCACAGCTAGTGTTTTTTAATTAGGTATATCATTTGTTACATGTTGAATGTTAAATAGTCTTTTTTTAGGTATGTATATGTACATTTAGAATTTTATTAAAAGTCTGTCAAAGTGACTGTAAACTGCCTGATAGAAAGCGTCATTAGAATCTTAGAGTAGTGGGCACCATATCGATTGCGATAGAAGGCAATACAGTATGGTGACCCACACTGTCAGTCTGTAGAAATGCTTCACCAACGAAACGACGCACGAGTGCTGTTATGTTAGGGTTGTTTTCTGAAGCTACTTCCCCGGTTTTAGTTTTAAAATAGTATATTCAGTTTTAAATTAGCACTCGTTATATTTAATTCTTTAAGAACCTTCAATAACTTGTTGTTATTGTACGTAATAAGTAGGTACTAGTATTAATTTATTTGTTTACTTGCCGTATTCGTTGACCATTAGTAATTTACTTATCGCATTTTTTCGTCTAGACAATTCGCCATTGTATGAACTTACGTTTCAAACAATACGTATGTAAATTAATGCGCAAATTCATACAATTGACTCGCTATTGTCAGATGATTAACCAAAGGATTATTGAAGGTATTATTGGACAGTGAGTCAAGCAGTTTATGAGGTCAGTGTGTAAAAACTACTCATGGAAAATAAAGTTGTACTGTATTATGTGTTGTATAATTAATTTGCGGCGCAGTTTGATTTTCATCGACCATTAGCTTGTTTACGTATTCAACGCTTAGTGGGAAGCAAAATTCTTGTAAATATTGAAGTGCAAGTATAGGGAGCTAATTTGGAAAAAAATACTTGTTTTTTAGAAAAAAAAGCATGAGTAGTAAGAGTAGAATGTAAGAGTAAAGGTCACCGTGCAGTATGATGACCCCTATTATAGCGGCGTATTGCCATGCTTCTGCATCATTTGTCTTCCGGTCTCGCACTCACCAACAAAACATTATAACTCGAATGCTGTCATTTTAGGTTGGTCTTCTGTGAGAGAGTAATACCGAAGCCGGGCTATTCGTACTGAAATCATCATAGTTAAGACTCGACACATTACGCTTTATAAGAAGTGAATGTATAAATCTCGTGTCATGTAAGCCATCCCTTAATACGGTCTGATTTAAACTGAGGGTAAGCATGGTCAGTTTGTAGGGGTTATTACATTGTTTAAAATAACCGTTTAGGGTGCTCACCCCTACGTCTTGACCATTCAGAGATTACGGTGACTTATGGATTTTAAAATGTTATGTAATAATAGATTTGATTGCTTAATTAGATTTACAATTTTACTATAGGAACTTATTAAATTTTGCCTGTCAATTATGAAAATTGAATTACTTTTACTATTGTAAAAATAATTACAGGTAATTAAGCCTATAAGGGTGGTTCAAGTTTGAATATATATTTTTTCCTACGCCTCGTCTGTCTGTCTATTCGCGGTACTCGAAAACCAGTGCACCGATTTAAATGAAATATCGTACCGAGATACTCTGATGCCTGAGAAAGGACATTGACTTTTTACATAGACGCAGGCGGAACTGCGGTCGAAAGCTAGTATTATTATTAAGTTCATACCTACAAAATAATAAATGCCAATATACTTACAAGTGCAGTGTAATCGAACACTATTTACAAGTATATTATTTGAAGAATCAAAATAGGTCTATTTAGTTTTTAACTTTGAAATAAAATAAATGCTGAAAAAATCAAGTTAGTTCAAAACCTCACAAGTTAATATCTAGACAAAGTCTACCTAAACCTAACTTAGTTTCATTCTATTCCACTTTATATTTTTCCCTATTCAACATTCGAAACAAGGGAGTGCTTATCCATTTAGGTGTAAAAGTCGCGAAGATGTAATAAAAACCATTGCGTTTTGTCTGCATTCGAAATACAAAAACAGAAAAAATATCCTAGAGAACTATATATAAATGTTGCTATAATTGAGTGAATGAAAAGAATGAATTCAAAAAGTAGAATGAACCTATTTGTATGAATATCTTATTTAGATTAGAACTTAAAATATATTTATCTATATATTAATATTTACAACAGACTGCCTGCTATTTAATCAAAATATTTAATGTTATGTATGTGAGTATTATACTATATACACATTCCTGATCCTGTTAACTTTGTTCCAAATTCCGTCTTTTCGCGATAAATTGTTTCCTTACCTTTACTTTGTGTCACTCAAAGTTCAAATGCCAAAAATAAAAAAAAAACTTGACGCTGGCAAATGCACAGAAGTGCGAACCAAGTTCCCTGCCAAATGGGAGAAAAAAAAAAAAAAAAAACTTAATATATTGTGCCTTGTATTTGAATTTGGAATACATGTATTTTTTAAGTTACTTCTGTTTTTTTCTCTTTTCTCAAGTAAGTCTAGTCAAGTAAGAGAGTTTGGCCCGCATTTTAAGCCTTTATATTTTCTCTAACAAACGTGTCTTTTTTCTTTAGAAAAATAATGATCTCAGAGTTCCACGGAATGATAAAATTGAATATAGAATATTATTTTAAATGTTTATTTCATTTTTTAAACGAGTCGTTAACTTATTATTGTTTACCTTTTTTGTTTTTACTTAGAAAATAAAAACGTATTTTGACACCATGAGTTAATTTCTAGGATATTTTATATTCAAAAACAGCGTGTAGATAAAATACAATGCAATACCTATAGACTTTCTTAACTAAATACATCTGTTCTTACAAAACAATGATTAGACTTGTAAAAATCAATAGTGTGAATACCTATTGTAATTTCCAAGTCAAATTGGTTTTGAATAATTAGTTGTTTATAAATTACTGGAACCTTTCCTTGGCCGCGTTGCTTTAAGATGTCTGAGGAAACTTTACTTCTATGTAAAGACTTCAAAGACAGAGTTCAAGTTTTTTTTTATAAACGTATGTCAAGTCTAAAAAAGTTACTCGATAGTCTACTATGTAAACCATACGTACATATTTTATTTAGTGTACCTTAAAAAACATTCTACTTTTAATTAAAGTATATCTTTAAACTTAATTCTATTTTAGATTGATGATTTACTTACAAATCATATACTTACTTATATTCCTTAAAGAAATGTTCTTTAGTAAGAAAAACAAAAAATCTAAGACCAAAAATAAATAAACAATAGGCGACTCTAACGATTTTTGTTCTGTCCAATTTTTATGACGAAACTCCCTTCATCTTAGAAGTGGCCGTCTTTAAGTGTCCGTGTACGTGTCTCGACACCCTGCACACCTGGGAATCGAACCCACAATACGCCACTAACGCATTGACCCTCTGTAAATATTCAAAAAACTTCAACTGACAAAGAACCATATTCCTTAGACTTAAGGTTCAAAATAAAAAGAGTACGTATATCGTTCCATTGGTCAGTGATGATTAGTACCATACTCTCAAAAGGACATAAGTCACAATGCGAACAAAGGAAAGTGAACTTTAACGTAACGAGATAAAACAATATATCGTATATTTTGTTTTAGCAAGAAAACTATTCTCTTGCAAATTGAAATGGGAGACTCTAAGGCAAAAAGTCCGGGATTCGAAACCGGGATCGTAAAAAGTAGTACGCAACCGTGTCGCAGTAGTTTCGGTTAATGTGTCCCAGACAAATTGAGTTGGCCGGGTAGGAAAATTAGCGGCCCCTAGGGATGTCCCACATTTCCACGGACTCCGATATTAGTGTTGGGATATGACATGACTGTTTATGATGCAACTTGCTTTTAGGGATGTATCAGCTGACTTGTAAATAGTAAGAAGTTCACATTTAGGTATATTAGAACAAAAGTAACGAAGATTTTATCTCCTTATAGGGGAGAGGATGTACATTTACTACTAGCTGAGCCCCGCGGCGTTACCCGCGGTAACAACAAACGTCTGTAACGCCACGGGGCGATACTAGTCTACTTATATCATCAGCTACCTGTACGTCAAAGTCTTGAAGATTAACCGGAATAAACAGACAGAGAGACGGACAGATATATCTACACAGATGGACAAAATTAAAAATCTTGTTTTTTATATAGGTACTCTATTTATTTGTAGATTAAGTAAGCTATTGACATAATTATGGCAAATCAGAAGTTTGCACTAAACGAAAATCAAACCCCTACTAATTCACAATAATTTCAAATCCTCGACCAAGTACTTTAATTGGGACCGCAGAAACCAATACAATCAATACCATCATTCAAACCCTTCGGCTGCTACTGTAACATTACAAAGCAGATTATCTTTACATACGTAGCAATATGTCAATAGAAATGCGCTCGTTAAATTGTCACCCGTCACCTTTTAGGGCCAACACCTTCACGATTAACCCTATAAAAGATGTACATTAATACCCCACTTTTGTAAAGCATGGGAATTTTGGAGTATTTTCTCCTTGAATGGTTCCAAGTCTAAACATTGATTCTTTGTTGCGGTTTAAATGCCTTTATTGGTGATAAAAGTAACGGTTCATAAAAACATAATGGATGTATAAAAAAATTGATGCGAAAGTTTTTTTTGTGTGGATTGAAATTTGATGTTGTTCGGTAGCTTTGATTTACTTACGTTGTTTTTGAGGTAAAAAGTTTACCGTCTAAATTAAGTTTTTTTCATATTTTGTGGATTATTTCTGTTGGTATATGTTTAGACAGTAAATTGAGATATTTGGTTTAGGTAAATTTACGTTTAATAGTACTTGTTTTCATTAATTTTAGTCAGTTATTAATTGTTAATACTTATTAATTAATACCAACATAATATCAAAAGAATTATCCTATTTAATAGTAATTTTATGCAGGACTAGCTGAGTCCGACTGTTTTACCCGTGGTTGTTGTGCCAATGAAAGTTCTTTTAAAATCGGTTCTGCCATTCCTGAGATTAGTAGGAACCAACAGGTAAACAGACAGTAAGATAAAAATATATATTTGATATCTCATAATATACTTTCTTCTGTATATATATATATATATATATATATATATATATATATATATATATATATATATAAATATAGTGAAAAAGCTGTTAAATCGAAATAACAAACTGATACTACAATTTTTATTTATTTACCTGGATATACATAGATATATTTGTATATATTAAAACAAAATAATAATATTTAGCGGTAGCCATAAAGTCATAAAAGTATAACTGAAAATTTCTACAAATAAGAAACTTTTGAAAACTCAGTGTCTAAGAATTGTTAAAATCTTTATCTTCGTCATTCATCATTATATCTTTATAACTCATAGAATTTTTGACACTTTCAAGTACCTAGATAAGAAGGCCATAATAATACATAATAACCTTTTCATCTTTCAATAAATATGTCACACCATATTTGTAACCCTCAAGTGGTTCGTCACCAGTCTTTACAACTTCATATTTTACACTTAACAATATCATTTTTAATTTTACATTGTGCAGTTTAGGGTTATAAGTGTCTATTGATGTTTTACAAGCTTGGGAAGACGGATCGTAACTTAGAATGCCGGTAGCTTATTCTTTTGTGGCTTGTACGAAAAGTTGAAAACAAATATGTAGATATATTATCAAGTTCGAGGTTCAGAATGTATATGTACAAAGTGCTATTATTCAGACTTTAAGATTAATATTAATTAGAAATGTATAAAATATTTCAATGCAAGGACAAGAATTACTCAAATAAATGATGACGCAATTTGAATTTAATCTTTTTTGTTTCTTGAAAACACATTTCTAAGTTACTCCTTAAGTCATTAGCTACTTATGTAACAGTCCAAGTCCTGTCAGTATGAGTTCAGTCGGTACAGAGATTGGCTGAAACATACGGATGGACGGACACACAGACAGACAGTCAAAATTAAAAAAAATGCTTTTTTGGTGTAAATACCTCATATACTTTCATAAGCATTTAGTAAAAATCGAATCATTAGATATTGAGAAACAGACATTTTAATTTTATTTACTTGTATAGAGTATACGAATAGATAAGGTAATTAGCTATTTGAACTTTAAGTGAGTATTTTTTTTAAATTAAATAAATACATATCTGGATGCGAGCAGCACAGGATCGGTTATTGTAGAGAGCCTTGAGGGAGATCTATGTTCAGCTGCCAACGTCCTTCGGCTGAGATGATGTGGATGATGATGACATACAAAATTTACATTTACAAATAGCATGCCTTCAAGTATTCCTCTTAACCAAAACCACTTTTCATTCTCTTAATTTCTCAATTTAAAAAAAAACTAGATATTTGAACTGATAAAAATTCAATTCGAGAAAAGCCAAGTCACTTCAGTCTTTAAGCTTCTAATCTAGCGAACATCGTCAATTGAATACTTTTCTTTGGAAAACTTTTCAAAGGAGACTTCACACCCTCCGTTGAGGGTCGGCTAGTTTTCTTTAAAAGCATGGACATTCGAGCCCTTGGAATTTAGTCAAGCGTCCCGTCCCATGGGTCAACGGGGCCCCACGGTCACTGTGAATTCAAATAAATTGACTGTATGTATTTGTATGAATGCGTCCTAATATTGCAGGTGGGGAGTTAAATATCGTTTAGTGAGATGTATGATACAGGTATCTAGACTATCATAAATACAATGAAAATAGATTAATACTAGCTGATACCAAGGGGTATGAAAAATATGCTCGTGCTACGCTCGCATCCTAGGGCTGACAGGTGAAGATGTTGACCAATTCTCAGACCTACCCGATATGCGCACAAAATTTCATACAAATCGGTCAAGCCGTTTCGGAAGAGTATGGTAACTATAGCCACGAGAATGGTAGATATAACCACTAGCCAGTCTTATGAACAGATATAAAAAATTAGGAGTACAGGTTGAAACCTGTTGTAATCTCACTCCTTCCTTATAATCCATTTAAAGAATTAGAAATAGGTTTAATATGAAGCCGGAATATAACTCTTAACAAGCCTATCCATATCTATAGGCTGCATGGCTTTTTACTGTCTCACTAATACAATCACATGACTCTGTTTCAAACAAAACTTTCCTATTCTCTATTTTCTTTCTCCCTTTATTATATTCCCGTATGTATGCTATTACAATATTTCATAATCAACAATCGCAGCAATATCAATAATCCTAGTGATAATCTTGTGACATTTTCATTTCCGATGTCAAATAAAACGTTTGTCACCCCAACGGTATTTGTTCGTATAAATAAGATGTATCATTACGCCTCGCAGACTGTTAATGGCGTTTCTCTGCCTACCCCACCTTGTAAACGATAAAAATATTTATTAATAAAGTAATGGTGTATTGTATTAGTTCTTTGTGCTTTAGAACTAAGTTATGTCGGTGATGAACTGATAAGTGGGGTCCCTTTTATCACGCCTTCAAATGAGCCAAGAAATTATTAGCGTGTATTTAGGAAGCTTTCGTATAAGAGTATAAGAACTAGATGTCTTCGTAACCTGTACATACATGGAGATCAGATCTCCATATACTTACACTAGCTTTCGCCCGTGGCTGCGACCGTGTCTGTATAGGTTATCGCGGTAAAAATTAGCCTATGTCCTTTCTCAAGCTTTAGACTATCTGGGTATACAATTTTATTTAAATCGGTGCAGTGGTTTTTGAGTTTATCGCGAACAGACAGACAGATGCGGTGGAGGCCTTTATTTTATAATATATAGTGATTATTAGGTAGGCTGTCGAGCCATAAGTAATGAAACAACGGGCACAAAAAGAACCGAATTAGCATTTCTTTTTGTTTCAGTTCCTGCCAGATTCTGAGGGGGAGGTTCTGGAGTTTCAAGTGTCCACAAGGAGGTTATTCCATAAAACTATCTATCAGTTCCATTTGTAGGAACTAAAATATACATGAATTTTACCTTAATGTAAGTAATTATTTTCTTCTTTACTAGTGCTCTAAGAAATTTGTGCTCTACCAATACATTTGGTTAGTTCTATCTCATCTTTAGGTTTTTCCTATACTAACTCCACTTCAGAACAGGAGTTACGAATTGCGCAGGATGGCTATCAGAAGCTGGATGCGAGAGGCCCAAAATCGATCAGAGTGGTGTGCAATGGGAGAGGCCTATGTCCAGCAGTGGACTGCGATAGACTGATGATGATGATGATGATGATACTAACTGTACAAGACTTCAAGAGTAAAACCGCCTAAATACAGTTTTCTTGACAGTCTAGGGGTCGCACTTGTAAACCCAAAAGAAATATTTTTTTCACTTTCTCAAAATCAATTCATTAAACGGAT
This sequence comes from Phragmatobia fuliginosa, assembly GCA_932526445.1. NCBI lineage: Eukaryota > Metazoa > Arthropoda > Insecta > Lepidoptera > Erebidae > Phragmatobia > Phragmatobia fuliginosa. The sequence goes on along the minus strand of OW052078.1, from coordinate 12,688,170 downwards.
TATTAAGTTATGTCAAGAAATAACAACAAATATCAACCGAATACTGAATTTGTAAACATTATTGTATAATAACGTTTTTTCAGAGGTTACGGTGTAGTTTAAATGTTACGGTCATTGAAAACTGTATCGGTTCATTTGGACGGTTGTAAGTGGGTTTCTGAAGGTCAATATAATCTAACCTATTCAGATTTTTTGGCAGTTTAAGAAACTTTAACATAACTACGTAAGGTGATGAAATTGAGGTATCTTCCCTATGTAACTCGGGCCATTATTATGAATCTATAGCTATAAAGCTATAGTAGTATACAAATTAGTACATATAAAAATCTGAAGTGCCTGTTTTTAATATCAAATGAACAGCTTTTTTTGCTACATGCATTAGAAAGTATATGGTAGGTACTTACATCAAATTTTTTGTCTGTCTGGTTGTTCCGGCTAATCTCTGGAAATGCTGGACCAATTTTTTAGACTAGCTTCGCAGCAATAGCCGCAGTAACACCGCGGGACTCAGTCTATCTGTCTATTACTAAAATTGGTTCCGTAGTTATGGTGCTAACTTGAAACATACATAGACTGTCAAAATATTACTCGCCTTTTTTCTTCGCCGTAGCCGTAGTCGTAGACCTACAGCCCAGATAATAAAAATTATATTCACTTGCAACTAACTTCTAATAATGTATACCTATTGTATCCGCATAGGTATAGGAAAAGCTCAAAATGCTAAGTCGCATAAGATCCGCACGTGGTTTGCAAGTCAATCATAAACTTTCGACCACAAGGAATATGTCGATCTGTTCGTCAGATAGTTAATGGAGACGTGAGAACGGATCTCGAGACGATCGATTCCTCTCATTCATTTACTTAATTGTAAGTGCACACTGCTACGCAATCTGATGAATGATGTTAGCCTCGATACTTACTATTTGCATGAAAAACTAATTGCAACATCCAATGAGAAAAACCTATACATATGATGATTAGTCTTAGATGTCTTCTGTCGTAGGCTCTCTTACTTGTAATACTTTTTCAAAGAAACAGAAGATTGTCCAATATATATTGTGGCCAGCCTCTTTAGACAAGTTGCAAACTTTTGTAGTTTTCTATTCTATTTCTCTATTATCTTGCTTCATTGGCTAATATTTTGTTTTGATCATTAATTTAATGAGAGAATAGAGAAATTTTATAGAGAATTAAATACAAAACGAATAACTCTTGCAACTTAGGTAGGGGGCAGATCTTAAAATTGATTTCGTTTGTTGTTGATTGTTCCTAGTCAATGAAATCATGGGCAATGACTTCAATTCGACCTCAAAGAGGAATCAGTTTTTTATTTTATGAAAGGAAATATCTATCTATCTACATAATATATTATAACATGGTCAAGTGTAGTGAGGTACTCTCAAGTGATCTTTGTCTTTGTAAGCACGGTAGTGTCCCCCGCCAATTTCTATTTTTTTTTAAATTAAATCACAAATTTTCTAAAGGGAGAATTATTGTCATTAGGGATTCTCTCCCAGTCAGTCCTCAGGTGACATAGAAATGACTTACTAGAATCGCCTTATCTCTTTCTCTTTAAATAATTAAATACATTTATTTCAAATACATACAAAAATTCAAAATGTGTTAAGGTATGTGCGCATGAAATAGGTTAGTGATTTATAACAATGTCCATATTGTAATTCACTTACAATCGACTCTAAAAATATATAAAAATCTGCCAAAGGATATGATCTTCAAAAATATAACTATTTTAAACATTTTAGGAATTCCTTCTGAGTGAGTGTAATATCTTCTGCACCGTTATCTTCCTGTATGAAAGTCTAGTACCTAAGACAATTTGAATTACTATTACTACAAGGTAATTTAAATATTGATTAGGCACCTAAATGCTTAGAATAACTCACGGTGACTAACGTTTGACGTCTGTGAAATGTCTTGCAACAGTACTTAGACTCACAGATTTGTGAACAAAAGATCTAGCCGCAATTTGGTTAGCTTTACATATTATATACATATATGATGTTACTTTCCTATCCAAGCTTGGAAGTATTCCTATAAATGTGATGAAAACAAGCTTCAATTTTTACACTATAAAGTATTACTACAGATATCTAGACAAATCAAATTAAAAATATTAAAATAAACCCTACCGTTTTTCGTCAGATAAAGCTAAGAGCAACATCGACTTTTTTTTTGAAAGGTGTATTACCTTTCAAAAAAAAATCAAAATTGGTTCATCCATTTGGGAGCTACGATGCCACAGACAGACACACACACGTCAAAATTATATTACCCTGTCGTTTTCGCGTCGGGGTTAATACAACTGATTTATATGTTTGGATATTTTGCGTCAATTGCGCAATCAATACTTGTAGTATTGATTGCATTCGTTTGGAGAAGATTAACTCCACATCAAAATAAATCTTCTTGACTAGTTTGTCCCACTTTAACTTGGTTTAAGCCTCTTCTTTCTATATCTTTGTCCATTTCATCTTTGTTCTTTGTAGCACTTATATTCTTTCTTTTTGTCATTATCGATAATGATGACGGTCCCTTCTCTATTTTTCCTTCGTTTTTATATTACAGAGTTTTTTAGTTATAGGTAATTAAGTTGAACTTACAAAAGAAAGATTGAGATGCTACATAGATTTCGAAACACATAAGTTTTGACATACACTTTTGTGTACACTCAATATTTTTCGTGTTAAGAGATTAGATAGTTACTATGTCCGACTTTTGATTTTACTCACTATATGTTTTTGTGACTAGTTTTTCTAGTCGCAAAAACACAGTGTTCATCGCGTCGTGTACCACGATTGTTGGGGCTGGCGTGTCAATGAGGTCACGAACCCAACTGTGAATGACTAGGTGTGGGTGATGGGAGTTGATAGTTGATATCATTTGTGAATGAACATATAATCAAAATGAGTGACTGATGTGAGTCGTTTTGTTTTTTTTTTGTGAAACTGTACCTATTTTTTGCACTCAAAGTAGAGAGTAGCAGTAGCCTGGGTATATTCTCAATTTTATGAGTAATCGATAATCATACTGTTTAAAAGTGACTAGGGACTTTAAAGTTCTTTCTGAGTTATAAGCCTGAGTATATTTTTTGTTTGATAAATTAATGTATTTTTATAAATTTATTTTACTTAATTGCTAAAGTTAACGATTTACTTTCTTAATTCACTATTACTTATATTACTTCTACATTCACTTTAATGGTGAACATAAAAACCAAATCGTATCCTTTTAGAATACAACAAACGTAGCATCAAAATCAGTAATTCAAAAAGGTCGCATTATAATCTCCGTTAAATAATATAAAAGTATCAAGACCTTTCTATCCCGGCATCTGGTTGGAAATAATGACAAGAGGCCGTCCCGGGAACGTTTACATCGCACCCCTGGTGATGAGGTTAATATGACTCGGCAAATTTCCGAACGGTGTCTGATCGTTCCTAGAGATGGGTGTTATATACTGTCACGGTGAAAAAGTCACAGCGACAGGCCGTCTAGAAGTATCACTGTGACATGCCACGAAGGAACAACGTTACAAAGTCACTTCGATTCCCGGAACGTTGGTCCTTTACCGCCTTTACGTCACGTCAATCATTCGTTGTAATCGTGAGTATTCGTGAGTCGCGAACGTAGTTCGGTTAACATCGACACTAATCGGGTTGATTCGGGTACGGCTCGCTCGGCCGCGACAGCGTTATAGAGCATTTAGTTGCTAGAAAAGGCATAATTATTATTGTTTGTATCACTACAGTACTGTGGTTTGTAATTAATAACTTATTAAAAATTTACAAGATTTCCAAACATTAAAAAACAGAACTGAGTTATTTATTTTTATAGAATGAACAAATTAATTTAGGAATATGTAATTAATTATTTAACTACTAGTAATAACTAATTATATATTACTTAATTAGTAGATATTTTGTATATGATCAATGACAAAGATAGGCTGCTGATCAAGAGGTCTCGGGTTCGATTCCCGGGTCGGACTAAAATATTTGTGTGATCCACAAATATTTGTTTCGAAGTCTGGGTGTTTTCTATGTATAATATGTATGTATTTACAAAAAAAAAAGTATGTTTACGTATTTATATCAGTTGTCTAGTACCCATAATACAAGCTCTGCTTAGTTTGGGACTAGATGATGTTGTGTGTAAGATGTCCGAAATATTTATATTTATATTCTTGTTAGTCAATTACGTAAAAATATTATATATTTGATACACAACAGGTATTTATAAATACAGAGGCACCCTATGTATTTTAAGTTTTCGTTGACACTATTGCTTACAGGATTATGAAATATACGGTAAACAATGCCAAATATACTTATCTATCTTAATCAAATTTGTTTATAATTATTTTATTTTTAATAAATAATTACATTATTAAGTACGTAATAGAATAGAATAGTACGTAATTGTATTATAACACCTTTTATTTTTCCATGTCTGTCTATTCTCATAATCGACCTATGGATCGATTTAACCTTGAACATAACATTAGAATTTTGAGTCACTGTGACAAGTGTTCGCTAATTTGAAAGTTATTGCACGCTTAGAAAGTTTTCGATTAAATTAATGTTAAAAAAAGTTTTTTTTGTGTAAATAAGTTTATAATAAATAAGTAGTTTTTTATAAAATTACTATTATCTAGGTTTGTGGTTAGGGTAGTAATAGTGAAGATTCTCAAACAATATGGCAGATTCTCGTAAAATGAAAACAAGTCATCTGTGGAACTGTTTTGAAGACTCTGGTGATAAGATTGCTACATGTAATATATGTAAATCTAAATTAAGCTACAAGTCCTCTACATCTAATTTAAGAAAACATTTAGAACGAAAACACCCCACAGTACAGTTTGTGTCTACAAAACCGAATTATATTGTTTCAAACCGGGATCCACCTACAACGATTACCGTTTCTGATGTGAATATGCAGCAGCCGAACACGCCAACAATATGTAACTCTCATTCTGATAATGTAATTGCAGCCCCAGAAACATCAACGAGACCAATAAAAACCAACTCTCAATTGAATCAACAAACAATAGCTAGATACATAAAAAATAAATTGACACCAAGCGAAAAAAAAAAAATTGATGATTTATTAATGCAGCTCTTTATTTTTGACTATCAACCATTTACAATAGTACAGGATAGAGGATTCAAAGCTTTTGTAAGAGGCTTGAATCCCTCATATAAGTTGCCAGATAGAAAAGTTCTATCTAATAACTATTTACCAGCACTATATGAAACGTGTCTTGAACAGTTGAAAGGGAAACTGGAAACTGAAGCAGAGAGCGTCTGCATAACTACCGACATCTGGACTTCTAGTGTCAACGATGCGTATTTAGGGGTCACAGCCCACTATATTAATGAGAATTTCACTCTGAAATCAGTGCTATTGGAGTGCACAGCTATGCAGGGTGAACATTCGGCCACGAATATTACCGAAAACATAAACCGCATAATAGAAAACTTTAATTTAAAAGATAAAGTTCTTATTTTAATAACAGATAATGCGAGTAACATGAAGAAAGTGGCTGAAAAAATGGGTGTCAAGCATTTCGGTTGCTACGCTCACACGATTAATTTAATTGTTAAAAACTGCACAACCGACCACACTGCAGACGAAAGAGTACGGGATATAATTAATAAGGTGAAAACTATTGTTTCACACTACAAAAAGAGCGTCAAAGCGACAGAAAGGCTGATCATTTATCAAAAGCAAAATGGCATTACTCTTCCGAAAAAAGTACTCCAGGACGTGTCAACGCGGTGGAATTCTACTTTAAAAATGTTAGAGCGCTTTGTCCACTTGGAAGATGCTATTAAAGCTACGACAGCTCTTTCTAACGAAAGCATACAATCTCTGACGCCTGAAGAATGGCGAATTTGCCGGGAATTGTGTATCATTTTAAAACCATTCGACCAGTTGACAGAGACGATGAGTGCGGAGAAATACGTCTCCGGGAGCCAAATTTTAATTTTAACAAGGGGCCTTATTTCAGCATTGAACCAAATGTTACAAGTTACAGACGATCCATTTGTAGAAGACTTTGTGTACAGTCTACATGAAGTATCAAAGGCAATGGTACAATCTTTGCGGTCAGAAACGGAGAGAAGATTTCATAATCTTGAAGCCAGTAAGACGATAGGATTATCTACAGTACTAGACCCACGATTTAAACTTCACATGTTTAAAAACCAAATTTATAGTGATGAAACAAAAAAAACTTTAATTGAACTGGTTACGAAAAATATAAAAAAGAAACAGCCAAGTAATCCAGGTCATCAAGTTGAATTTGAAGAAGAATGTTTACCGAAAAAACTAAAATTTGACATTTGGGGTGAATATGAGGAAATAATAAGCACAATACGTCCTGAAGGAACTCCAACATCGCAAGCCATACTTGAAGTCCAACGATATTTAGAACTTCCTGTTTTGGGTAGAAGAGAAAATCCACTAGAATGGTGGCAGACTTTTAAGCACAGTTTTCCCAATCTTGCCGTTTTAGCAAGAACAAAATTAAATTTTCTTGCAACTTCTGTCCCATGCGAGAGGCTATTCTCGAAAGCAGGGAACATTTTGACAGAAAGGCGCACAAGGCTTGGCGTAAGAAAAATGCAACAGCTTTTATTTTTAAATTCAAATTACGAAGCCAATGATTCAATGTAAATACTCAATAATTTTGTACATAACTTGTTAATACTAAAATTACTGTATAATATAAATCACTGTAAATAGTTGATTTAAAGTAATAAACACGCCGCACGGTTAAATAATACTACTGTTATGGATATTTATAATGCCTTTTTTAACATTGTATTTCTTCTAGTATTCTTAATACCAAATCCATACAAGTAGATTTATTAGCCAAACCTACAATATAAATATGTATAGGGTTCATCATTGCATTGTAAAAAAATATGCGACAGTCCTAAGCCTGTAAAAGTGTGAAGGTTATTTTAGATCAACTACCTAATTATCATCGAGAAAGTAAATCACCTCATTCATACGTTATATAATAACATTCGTTGTAAATAAAAACGTCTACTGGAATGAAACCGATTACCGAATACTACAGTCTGATTATTTTTGATGTAAGTGACTGTCGTGACAAAGTCACGTTTATTTGTCGCTGTGACTTTCTCGGAACTGGAACGTCAGTCACAGTGACTGAAAAGGAACGATTTTCCTCACGTCTAATCGTTCCACAATTCGACTAAACTACGCTGACATTGGCCGTCTTCAGTTTAGAGTAGCGTTTAGATGTCAAATATAACTGTTAGAGTGGATATTTAAAATTGGAATGTGGGTTCGAAATTTAAACTATTACGTTTTCTTTTTAGAAAAAGTTTATATATCTATAATTTAGGCTTTAGGCAATTAACTTTTTTGGGGCTTTAACGTTAAAATACAACTTGTAGAAGCCAGAGCAAGAAGCGTCTTTTCAACGGACAGGGCTATGTCTAATAACTTTTTGCATGTAAGTAGTTTGAAGGTAAATGCTGGTATTAAAAAAGTGACATTTGAGTAACTAAATCAAACAAATTTAAACTTATTTGTTTAAAAAAAATACCTACTGTTTAAAACAAAACGTAGTAATAAATATAAGACAAAATCATGGAAACGCTATATTGCCAGATGTACATATTCTGCACTGTGTTGCATTCTATAAAATGGTCGGACAAAAATAAAGGCATTCGTTCAGGTCCAGTGGGACGAGCGATTTGTACGTCCGCCAAATTGCCGCTCTTTAGACGGACTTTAATAATCACGTCATATCCAATTTTCGTTTGCAACGCTTCACGAATACAAATGGGGCGGACCGTTGATTGAATATTTCACTTGTTTATTAGTGAATTGACACTCGTAATTAATGATTGATTGTATAGGATTGTTATCAGAATTTAGCAATAATGACCACTTTGTCGAAAGCTTTGGTGCACCATGTATCTATGGCTCAAAAATTTAATTTTCGTGCTGGTGGTAAAATTTTATGATAATTTACTTCTGTGAATTATGCATTAAAGTGGTACAAATAATTGAACGTATATTCAAAAACCATTTTACATTTACAAGACTACCAAACTTTTGTGACTTCAGTTATTGATGTTTTATCTCGTGGCTGTATGGCATATTTTTGAACTAGATTTAATAAGACTTGAAAAAACACTTAAACACGAGATCAAAGTGAATTATCAAAATAACACATCTCAAAAAATCTCCTGGCTTTCATAAAAGTGTAGATAAATTGCATCCAATTCTGACAACGGATGTCGGCGCAATGAAAACATATACAATAGATAATATCACGATGCCCACACACCCCTGTGGGCGATATCCCGCCTTTTACAGACAAAAAATGACCAATCTGTTAGACGCGTCGATACGGGAATGACTAATGGTAGTAGTCTTCTTAGCAAATTGCCTGCCAAAACGGTAACGAAACTAGAAAATTGTTTCATTCATAAATGCAATAGTTGGGATTTGCGTGGATAGCTTTTTGATGAATAAAAAGAGGATTACGTAGCCCCATGTGATCGTGGCTTGTATATTTGATGCGTTGGATGCACAAATGTTTCTGATAATCATATATCGGATATTTCTTCAAGAGAAATCTGTAAGATAGAACTTTCTCTAAGTAAATAAAACTAGCAGAGAGAATTAGCAATACAAAGAGAGGTCGGGGCCGCATTCGCAGCCAATTGAAAGGAGAAGGAAATAATAGTTATTTGCAATAATCGACTGAAGGGACGGCTGATTGCGCCCGAGGCACGGACGGACGAATTTTTCCCTATTTTTGTCTGACTTGTCGAGTATTCACTAGTACTTATTACCTACGTGTTTTACAGTTTATTTGCTTTTACTTTTATTTTTGGATAAACTTTGAACCTCGATATTGTTAGGAACCAATCAAACCTGTCGCGTGGTTAAATATTTATGAAGTATTAGCACTTATGAAAACATCTATTAAAACTGCTTTGCGTTTGTATTCTATCATAAAAGATCATCATATGATAAAATGTCTTTAGCTCTCAAGTCTCAACCCAATAATCAAAAGTACCCTTCGCAACTAGTGCCAATTCAACCCTAAAAGAAAGAATTAAAACAACAGGGGTCAGCACAAAAGTCCATTGATGAGGTAAAGGGGGATATAATAGATCATTTTCGGGACACTTGTCCTTAATCCGGTCTGGTCTGACCAGTGATCGATTGCAGTCACCCTACTGCAATGGAATGTCTATTAAAGTTGGTATTTTATGTGGTTACTAAATTATTCTCAATCGACACAAATATCATGCGGTTTGTGTATTGTGTAAGTTAGTACTTTAAGTTACTATGTTTCTCGATGTTCCAATATTTTAAATTACCTTACTTTATACTTTCATTAAGTTTTTAGCAATTAAATTACAAATCTAACATAAACAAAAAACTTTAAATAGCATATTTTTTCTCATTCAATATGTATCATATTCTGTAATAATTTTGAAAACGATTTGATTTTCTGTCAATATGGTTTCATTTATCTATAAAATTATTTAAACCATAAATTGTATAAAATGGCATATTTCTTACATGTTTTTATTTTTACTTTTTTCGTTTTTAACATCACGAAATTATAATAACACCTGCTACAAAAGATCCGAGTTGAAACCGCAGACATAAATCGATTGATGTTTTTGAAAAATAGTTTTTTTTTTTAAACTTTTATTCGATTCTCTAATGACGTATAATTTCGGTTGTCATAAATCGATACTGAAGTTATTGGGGACGACTTTTCTTATTATTGTCGACTTTAATAGACACAAAGTATAATCTCTTAGAAAGACGTCCTTTTTTATGACTGACTAAATATCATCTTTTGATTGAAATTTTAATGATTTTTAAATTGAATTTTCTTTGATACTGAATAGAATAAGAACTTTTTAGTAAACAGATTTTTCTAGTGTTGTTATTGTTATCGTAGTCCGAAATATTATAAATTAAAACAGTGTGCGTTTTGACATTATTTTAGAAGTTTAAGTAGAAACATTTTTACAATGTTATATCGAAGTCTGTCTAGCAGTAAAAAGTTTTGAATTGATAGAGGGCGCGACGAATTATAGTGAGTCAGCGATTGTCAGTTTAGATGATGATTGAAGCTGGCTACTGTACTCTACAGGATGTGGTTGTTAACTTTTAGGAATAACAATATTTTTTGTTGGGGTAATACTAATTTTAACAAAATGTTTGCACAGTGGTTAGAGTTTGGTGAATATAGACAAAAAATTACTATTACCTTGGATAGTAATTTTTTATTAATTCATTTTGATTCATCTTCGATCCTTTTTTTAACTTAGTTTGATTGAATATGTTTTAAATATTGTGTGTTCAACGCCTGCGTACTGTTTCAAGGAGTAATTACAAACACAGAGAGCTATAAAATAATTAAATGGCTATAAAATAATGAAAGCAATAGTTTTTTTTTATGAATTAGGATGAGAAAGTAACTACCACAAAAAGTATATAAATATTTTTTAAGGAATCGTAATAACAACAACCTATATGTGTGTACATCTTAAAAAATGAAATAAACAGTAATAGATCCATACATTCAAAAGGGCCGCAGAAACTAACCACACTTTGCTACACTGTATCGTAATAGTAAACCTTATGTTTAACAACTAAAAGATCAATTTTCAATGACTGCTATACTTGAGAAATAATAAAAAGCGAAAGGTTTAAAATAAAGTGAATATACTTCATAACATTAACCCGGATATTTGATATGAAATGGCGTCTCGAATATATTTTTCTGACCTTATTCTCTTTTGGTTATTTATGTGACATTGGCTGAGAGATGACTCCCTTGGAAATGTTCGTAACCGCGATTATGGGTCATGATTCCTAGCTTTTACTACACAGTAGGTTAAATCAACTGACGCACAAGACAAAATAAAAATAAATAAATATTATGGACATCTTACACACAACGCCATCTAGTCCCACTCAAAATATTACTTACCTTTTATAGCTCTTCGTTTACTTTATAAAGGTATTAAAAAATGTTAGGTTTAAAGATCATTGTTCAGAAAGATACACAGTTTAAAAGTAGGAGTATTCTAATAAATCTTAATCAGAAATGTATGTATAAATACGTATATTTTGCTATTAGCTACGTTTTCAATAGGACCACTATAGGTATACAAAAATGCATTTTAATGTTTTAGGTACTACTATCAAAACTGATTAAGCACTGACTGGTTATTAAGCAATATCCTAAGTGCTTTTTCGTTCTTTTTTCTTTTTGTTATATGAATGTTTATTTCATAAAATAAGACAAAAAAAATATATATTCTGGACAAAAATGTTTTGACCACATTTTGTTTTTCTTTAATATAATTCTTTAATTTAATATAATAATTATGATTCCTAAAGACCTAAGTTTATTTTTAAATTCATTAACAAATCAAACTGAGTATTCTTAGTCACATGATCAGAAAAAAAACTAAATATATCAATAGGTGCGCATATTATGCGAATGCTTTGCAATTAAAATAGGGTAACCTGGTATTCAGGACCTGGTAACACTAATTAGTGTGATAATAAGTCACGAACCAAAAATCTATTACATTAGTGCCCTTTACTATTCATAGATTACAGTGCTCAGATGCCATTTACTGGTAGGGTTTATTTAAAAACCAAATTGGGTGGTACTTCGAAAGTATATGGGTATTCATTTTATTAGAAAGGTACCTAAGGATGCAAACATCAATATACGAAGATAGACCCCAGCTGGGCATTGACCTCTCTAGGAAGGAGATTTTAGCCTAGTATACCTCACTGATCAAATAGGTTTGCTATAGGATTTGTGTCAGGTTTCCGTTGACTCTCTTTATCTTCTCTCACTACGCCGAGGAACAAATAAGAGTAGTGACACTCTGTATTCTTAATTCATCATAACACGGACACACCACAAGAATTCAAACAAGATGCAAAATATAAAGTATCAAAAAAGTTAATTAAAAACATGTATCCTGCTAATATTTCTTTGACACACTTCACTATTTAGAGCAACGAAGATAAAATGATCTTGATCCTTTTGTTAACTTTTCATAAACGTTACAAACACTCACCAGCGTGTTACGTATAACAAAAACGCGTGTTACATTAATTATTCACGCTCTTTATTTTTCAATCAAAATATTTTTGTCTACGGATGTGATTTTTTTTCTTTTAAGGTTCACTCGGGCTTTTTTGGTATTCCTTTGAAATTTTGATGAGGTGTAAAAGGGTTCCTGTCTTATGATTGAGTCAAAGAAGTTTTTTTTGCTTCAAAAAATGAAAAGAGATGAAATTTATTAGGTACTGTAGTGGTGTGACCCTCTATCTTTTTATTGTTGATATTATTTGACTAGCTGCCGTAATGTTAATATTTTAATGGTCCTGCTACAGGTCGTAAGTTCGATCCTCACCTGGGACAAATAATGGCATGATGAGTCTTCTCGTTTGTTCTGTGCCTGAATTTAAGAATAATACTAGAAATCTTCTGCCCGTAAAGTAGTGTAAGTAAGTAGTGAGATGCCTGGGATTATTACTATATCTAGTTGTAGTCAATATTATTCTTATGGTACTAAATTTTGATTAAGGCATTGGGAACAATGTGCTACAGCTTAAAACATGTTGATCCATTCCATTGGATCAAATCAACACGTATGTAGGTCTCTGATTGTTTATATTGATAAAAAAGTAACGAGCTATGTCGTTCCCGGATGAAATAAATCAGAACAATGTAACACGTCTTTCCACATATAATTAAGTTTCTTTATTCCAATTTCACACTACTTAGCGAACTCAATTGGTTATGTGATACATTATTGTCGTGTACTTACTCTCTTATAAGTCTTTTCCTCGGGCTGGTATAAAGATGCTAGTAGCTGACTTTTAATCGTGTAGGCTAGCAAATTGCATAATATTTTGTTCTGATCACGACTGAGTAACATTAGCCAATGAAACATATCGGCTATATATTAAGAATGAGTGATCGTTTTTAGAACATTGAACTTTTCTTCAATATCCGTGTGTCAAAACAGTATTATTTTATATATTCTACTGTGGGTTTAGTAAGAGTTGACTCGGGGAAAAAACATCAAAGGACAATAGCACGGCATAGAGAAGGACAACTTGTACCAACTCGTCAGGTCAGTGTAGTATAGTAAGCTAAACCTTCTACGGAGAGGCATATGCCACGTGGACTATTCAAGGACTGTATATGATGGTGATGACTTCTTCTTGTGATGCTCCTAATTATTAAAGTATTTATTTACCTTTTGAGTTAAAATTTAATGGTCCAGATTATTGAAAACATTTTACAAACTACCACAAGTATATAATTCCATAAGTTTTATAAGCTAACCGATTAAATTAATAACTTTTATGATCGAATTTAAATCGATTTGAATAATCGGATCTCGGTCGAAAAATTATTTGGAACCACTAGATTACGATTGTAACTTTTTCTTGTAAACAATTACATGAAGGTAAGTGTATTTCGTAAAACCTCAAGGTTTGTACCAGTTGTTGCGTATTCAAGTTTATGGTTACTCGGATAATGTGGAGTGACCACAGGTTATAATAGTAACGGACTGAATGAATTACTTACATGCTAAATGTGGATGAAAGATTTTGATACTTGCTTGAAATTCGATTATTTTTTTAAGGTTTCTTTTATCTAAAAATAAGGTACATTGATTAAAATGGTAAATCAGAGAAAGTAATATTTTTCCTTCTTTTTAAATCTTTAGGCTGTTTTAATCAGCAATACACCTGTTTTATCTTCAAAAACACTCACTACAGTTACAAAGGATCTTTTGAATATTTCCTTGCTTTTTTAGTGTAATTTGGTGCTATATATATGCTCTATAACCGTGAGAATCACACAAATCAAGTCTAAAAACTATACAAGCAATTAACATTTGACTCGCAACATAACAAATATATGTGTTATTGTTTTATTCAAGAACCTCATTACGACAATAACCTGTTTCTGGGAAAACGACAAATTATGAAGGTGATCTTGATATAGAGACATGTACTGTAATATTGTTCAAATTGTAGAGTTAAGACTGATTTAGATCTCTTGACTTTTAATATTTATACTTTTTTTTTTTGAGAGAGATTTCATAGGTACAGGTTTGGTGCCGAAGTCATTTTTTTTTGGAATAATTTCTGTGTTTTTGTTGTGTTGTATGGTGTTGTTATTTTTTTTACTCTTTAAGTTGTGAGGATAAGGCAATGCTCAATCGAACAAAAGTATTCAGTAGAATAAGTCGAGTTTAGTAATTGACTTCAAAAGATAAAATTATAGGAGGGTTTCGATTCATCAACAACCCATAATGTCCCACTGCAGGGCTCAGTTCTCCTCACAGCAGAGGGTTAAGGTCACACGTCTTCACGCTGGCCGAGTGCAGGTTGGGGAATGGGTTTTGATTAATATATGTGAATTAGTTACCTAAAGTACGAATTGATACTAGTATTATAGTTATCTGAATGTTGACGTCAATTTTTATTTACGGAAATGTGAAAGTCAAACCCTCAAACATTTTATTTAAGGCGCTTCTTTGAAACAACAAATTATGTTATGTGCCAAAACTTCTTGCTTACTACGTGAAGGAAATCATTCAGTTAACTGACAGAATTATCATAAAAAAGTGCTCATACGGGTTGTCCGTGGCCTACTATCGAATCTTAAACTATCAACTATGAACATAGTTAATAGCGTGACACTGCAATTTCCAACTAGCTCATACAGTAAGTACAATTTTTATGTTTTTACAACAATAACTATATTACTAAATACTTTGTGTTGTTAGGCACAACTCGGAGTACGTCACGATATGATAAAATCTTAATTTGTGTTCGCTGGCCTGTCTGTGACCGTTATTACTCTGTTGGCAAAACATTTTGAAGGCTACACACGATTTTATTTCACCAAATAAAAAATATATGTCTACTGATTAGATGTTATTATAAATAACGGCCTTTTTATAACCACCTGTATCGTTATAGAAGCTGAGTTTTGAATAAGTACAGTGCAGTATGCAGGGATTTGTGGAAAGTTTTTTTGATGCATCTTCTGGTTAGCTATAATCCCATTTTTTTTAACAATTATTATTATTGCCTAGATGATTAGGTACTCATTACTCAAAAATGGCTTAACGGATTTGGGTTAAGTTTGACTCAAAGAAAGATTAGACCCTTAAAACAGATTGACTAATTGATAGGTATTAAGGCATTATAAAAACGTGAACAAAGACAGTTTAATCAATATTATAACAATGGTTTCAATTGAGGTAACTAATTCAAGCAAATAGAATGTGTAAACGTGTTTAGTAAATTTGAAACAGTAACTCCGTGGATGGCTCAGCGACTAATGCGTTTACCTCGCTACATAAGCCGCTGAGTGTTTTGGTTGGAATCACCACATGAGACACCACCCTGCTAAATTCACAAATCGTTGTTCCGAGTCTGTTTGATCTTTATTTCCGTATTATACTTATTATGCTTGTAAATAATAATAATATTTTTTTGTAAGTTTTTGCTGTCTGTCTATACCGGTTAAGCCATGGAATGGCTATACCGATATCAAGAGTAACTTAAGTTACTTTTATTTAACACTAGCTACGCCGCACGGTTTTGCCCGCGATAATTTTTGTAAAGATTCAATGACCGCGAGCAAATCTAGTAGAATAATATTTTCTTAGAATAAATGTTGTAAATGAAAAAAGGGTCAGTTAAAAGAACTTTATAAGATGTTTAAGTAAAAAAGGACTACCATTCTTGGTGTAATCTGTCGTAAGTAGTAATGATTTAATGGCGAAACTTTTTTCAAAACGATATCTACAAGCAAATCGTATATTACTAAGAATACTGTTTATCTTCGGATAAGTCGCAAGCCTGTTTATTACCTTTAGCTATAAACATGTACATTTTTAAGAATAAAAAAATTATTGAAAACGAAAGCTATTTATAAAACTAGAAATATTTTTTACCGATAGAAAATTACCGTGAAATTTTGTTGCAATTAAAAGTTTTTAATAATTTCATAGTTTCTTAATTTAATTTAGTTCTGGGTTATTAGCTTGGTGGTTGTTTAGTAACATCTTAATTAATTAGTCTGACTAAAGGCACGACTGACTCAAATGACCTATTTTGAACATTCGACAAAGTGAAAACTTTTATGTAAATTTGTGGTTCTAATAAGAGTTTGTTCTTATAAGAAAATTTAGAAAATTAAATACCTACTAAACAGAAACTTTAGTCATTTATTATGAATCACCGATTATTATACCTACCTATACCTATAGAATAGGTTAAATAGGTGATCATAGATAAGTATAATAATACCATCAAATAAATCTTAAATTAACGATTAAGTATTAAAAAAAAAAGTATGTCAATTAACATAAGGTTTCAATTATAGTGCTAATTGCAATTCGACATGTCTTGATACTTTTTTAAACAAAATTATCTAACTAGAAATAAAAGGTACCTATGCATTATTAAGCCCATTTTTCATTACTGTGGTCAGTTCACGGTAAAATTGTTTCCTACCTCGTGACATATGCGACTCGTGCTAGAAAACCTGTACAACAATGCCGTGGAGATATTATCACAATATTCGACAGACATTTTGCTGGCACATGGACATTTAACATTTTATTATCTCGTTTTATTTCATTACTTAAGTCGTTCCCCGCTATAAAGACACGAGATTACTTTAAGTCATTTGACGTGGCACACAATCTTTTTATAAACGTCGAGAAATAACACACATATACAACATTTCTTTTTATAAGTACATCTAGAAGCGTCAGTTTAAAAAGCACACAAAAAAAAATGCTAAAAAATAAAATGCACAAAAATTTCGTTTTTGATCGTTTGTTGTATTACAATATAATAGTAATAAGTAGTTAAATGTACAAACCGACAAAAAGTTGTGTTTTTAAAAATATAATTTTATGATATTGTAATTATTATCAGATTTAAAACAATTATAGGATATAAATATAAAGTTAAATAGTTTAGCGAAAAATGTCAACAAACTATCAAATATAGATCAAAACACTAACTAAAAAATAAAAAATATAAAGTAAAATGAAACGTGCCCAGGTTCGAGATGCGATTGGTTGGAGGCTTGTTGCTGCCGACAGATATCCGGGCTTGACTGTACGAACCAGGAATGGGTGAAAGCCGGGTTTAGGCCAGGATTCAGACCCGGGCCAGGTCCAGGCAGGCCCATCACGCCGGGCAAACCGCCGGGCCTCTGGTGGTGGAAGCCCGAAGCCACCGCGTAGTCCATAGCCACTGCTTGATATGGCAACATTGTCACTACACAATTAACAACTCAATAGTCTAAACTTCCACTAGATAGTTCCCGCGCTTTCTCACTCATTTTTATTTTGATGACAGGTGATCAAAATTATTTTGTCCCATTATTTTTAAATAATCATTTCAACACTGGCCACTTATTCTCTTTTCAAAATGTTTTTTTTAAATCTAAAGTCCCATATACATTGTTTACAGAGTTCGTTTTTGAAATAATCACAAGTGTAGCTTCCGTAATTTCAGCGAAGACGTTTCAGTTATCAAACAAACGTTCTATTTTCGGGTGATCATTTACGGAGCAAGCTATACACAGGGGAAAAGTCACGCACCGCCACCCACTTAATAAATATTCTGGGCATATATCCGTTTTTACGTGGACGTGACCGACGGTGTACTGTCCGATTTTCACGTACGGAACGCGCGGCCGATTATCGAAAACAGTTGCACGCGACCCCCTCCTACGACCTCGAACGTGCAACTGAGACAAGACACGCGCGCCAAACGCGACTCTATCGCGTCCAACACACTACGAGCCCAAACAAGCTTCGGCTCTTGGAGTGAGACGGAGTGATAGTAGAGCGAGGCGCACCATCGATCGGATGTCATCGCCGAGTTAAAAGCCTGCGTCGTTACACGGCTCGTAATAGGCGGTTACGTGATGGGGCGTGGCCTAAGCTATTAAGTTGAATTGTCGCGCGCTGATTGGTTAGAATTGCTGGTAGTATTGTACGTGATATGTTCAGAAATACGTTTATGGCTCGCGTTCATAGAATATAATAAGTGAGTTGTTGGTTGGAAGGCGGCCAGTCGCGGGCGATTCGCCCTGTTGCGGTTTACTTCCCGGGCACAGCTTTCTAATTATATTTTGTGGGTCTATTAATACATGTTTTAGAACATGTGTCTGAGGTAAAGGGGCGTGGTGGCTGTCAATTTATTAATTAGATACTAATTTAGCTAAACATTGATAACTTGACTGGGGGATGATCATTCCTAGATTAAATGAAATATCTATATGGAGGTAAATTTAAAAAAGTCGATAGGATGTTTAGTAGATACATGATTACGTAAATTAATACAAAACAATGACCTAATTCAATAATCTGATAAAGAATTTCAAACCATTTACTTATATTATTTAAAAATAATAATAATATGTTCTAATTGTTACTCTAATTATAAAATGTTATAATTGATCCATATAAATGTAAAAATATACCTAAGTAGAAAATAATTAAAAAAATAAAAGAAATATTAATAAAAACATCGCAAACAAAAAGACAATATATTATTAGAAAAAAATATTTCAAACAACATTTCATTAAATACCTTTATACAAATATATACCTAACTATAATACCTAACTGAAACTTTCAAAAAGAAAGCTTACAATTGGTCAAAAACGAGCCAATTCTAAATTCAAACATTTCTAAACACGCGTCAGGCGGTACCGGATGTAGGCTGTTGCGGCTTCCGGTCACCGTCCACCCATTTATGTGCTAATATCCATGAATGGTATCATTGTATCCGCAACCATTAGAATTAGCCATTTTGTGTGTTTATGGATTTCCGGGATACACTGTGTGACTAGGTTTATTGTCTATGGGCAGAATCTATGTGGAACACTTGATATTATTGTCTACGGGTAGAATCTATGTTAACAGTTTTAAATTGTCTTCGTGCCCTATGTACCTTTGACTGCACACTTGGCTTAGTGGTTTAAGCGTCCGCCATACCGCTTTCTACTGCGCTAGGTGTTGTGGGTTCTAATCCTACATGGGATAACACTTTGTGTGATCGGCAAATTGTTATTCTGAGTCTGGTTGTGTTTTGTAAAGTCCCCAGCGACATAGGCTGTATGGTATTTAACTAACAAATTTTTAAGTTGTCCTTTTTAAAAAAAAAAACCTTCATAGGTACTTTTTTCGTAAGTTGATGATACCTAAATGACATTTAGATATTTGTTGTAAATATTTTACAGATATTTTATATTTTAACACGTCGGACTTTACAGTTAAAATTTCCTAAGACTCTCTGAGACGAAATCCCGAAACAAACCACAGATGTGTATAAGTATTTTCTAATCCATGATCATTGATTGAAATAAAATTCACAGTACATAACTGTTAATTTTACTAATTGGGGAATACTGGTAAAGATTGGTAGAAATTCAAAATTTATAAAATAACTAGCTGACCCGACAGACGTAGTCCTGTCTTAATTTTCTAATTTTAAACGCAATTTTTTAAATATTTTCTGCCATAAGAACCTTCTCCTGACAATGACAAACACAACAAACAAAAAAACACTGAAATCGGTCCAGCCGTTCACGCGTGATGACGTGACCAAGTGAAATAGGGATCCATTTTTATATATATAGACTAGCTATCGCTTGCAGCCACAGAAAAATAGATTTTTTGATGTAAATACCGTACTATGTACCTACTTTTTCATTCTTTAACGCCTGCCAAGGTGACTTCACTATGCTTGAAGAAAAGCATGAGCAGATTCTAAAAGTGGGGGCCGCCATACTCACTGCGAATGCAAGCAGTATGACGACCCACATGGCAGCATAGTGAGATGCTTCTTCACGCCCCGTTTGAAGGACTCGGGATCATAGTAGGAAGGCAACACAGGAGCTGGCAGTGAGTTCCAGTTTTTAACTGCTCGGCACAAGAAGGAAGATCCGGAAAGCTTAGTTCTGGTGCGTACTTCTTCTACTCTAAAGTGGAAACTTCCCGGGACTGCACGTGTTGTTTTGTCACTTTCATTTGTGTTAGTTCAAAACTGATAATTTGGGATTACAAACAAACTGCAATTTTATTATTTGTACTTATAAATAGGTGGTGGCATTTCGTAACATATTTTTTTGTCCCAATACAACATACAAAACAACAATTCAATGTGATATTAACGCCAATTCATCATCATCATCATCAACAGCCTGCTGGACATAGACCTCTCCTTTGAAAGGAGGTTTTGGCCTACTATACCACGCTGGCCAGACGGGTTGGTAAAGGTTTTGTTTCAAGTTTTCCTTCTCTTGGCAGTAATGTTAGCTGCATATTTTGATTCTTTAGTCGCCTCTTACGACACCCATGGAATGAATAGGGGTGGTGACACTTTGTAGTCTTAATCCGTCACCACACGAACAACACCAATTAATTACACTTTACTTCACCTAACCTAGACTTTCCCTCTGAGAGAAACAATCTACAATACTAAATAGTACGATACGATACGATACTAGCATTTTACAAACAAATTATTGTATCACACGGAAGACGGTTGCTCGTAAAAAGTTTCCAAGCATCCATATATAGAGATAAATCTAAATAAACAATTACTGATGATTCAAGGCGCGTACTTTAGTGAAATCTGTCTACAGCATTAGACAGACAAACAAGCAGGTGTAACATACATACAAACTTGTAGTAGTTGGTGTCTCGAATCTTAAGTGCACTTGGTTCACTAGTACCTCAGAGATTGAGATCAAACATAGGGTTATGTTTGTCGCTAGCTGATTCCCGCGGTGTTACCCTCGTTATTATTGTAAATCATGAGTAAGGTGACGTCTAAATGTTTACCCTAAGTTACTCTTTATCTCATTAGCTATATGGCAGTGAAAGTGACGTCAAAATCGGTCCAGCTTTTTCAGCGAATATCGGAACCAACAGACAGACAAAATAAAAAAAAATGCTAAATGGGAAGTCCCTATACTTTGAATTTCATATCTATTTAGTAAAAAAAACTATTTTGAACTTTTCAATTTTATTTATATGTATAGATGTATGTTAACATGTGTAGGTAAAAAAACTGTTTTTAAAATCCACTTGTAGTTTTTAGTTTAAAACCGTATTTGTTTGTTTTTCAAATTAGTGAATTGTCATCGGTCCCCGATAAATCTACAAAGTTTGAACGAAATCTGGCCATTTAAAGTGGGTCAAAATCGCACCCAAAAGACAGGTCGGTTACAAACATACAGGTAAAATAAAAAGCGTGTAAAAACAAACGCTGTACAATCGCGTATGGCCAGTGTTATGTATTTAAGATAAGAACCTCCTTAAAAAATTTAAGAATAAATGTCTACATATGATTTATCTAAGTTCTTTATGCACCTACGTGCTACTTTTCTCATTGATTATGTTCATTAACTCCTTTAGGACGTATAGCCTCAGGTAAACCCCTTCTTCAAAGGAGACCCGAACTTTCAAAGGAACATTGTGGGTGTGGGCTTGTTGATAATGATAATAAACTGATTAAAAACCATGCCCTCGGATACCACACGTTGGTGGCTAAATCGGACTCGAACCGACTAAACCCGCACACCGTCTCGAGTGCCATGAGTCGAGGTGTAAATTCTCATTAGAGTTTCCTTGCAACCAAATAGGTAAGTTCTAAGGAAATATATATTCAAGATATCATATTAAATCCATTCAAGTAAAGTATGCGACAATATAAATAGAGCTGAACTGTTCAAGAAGGCTGCGTGCTCGTTGCCAGAAGACGGTGTTTAAGCGTATTACGGTATAGTGCGGGACGTAATCAATAAGCGAGCGCTTGACACGGTCACGGAGGAGCGCGGACGCGGAGGTACGCAGGGTGGTGGTGTGCTCATGAGCGGTAGCGGGAGCGATCATTAAGAACATTGTTTGAAAGTAGGTCAGGTTTTATGATCTAAATTCTATTTGGAACAAATCTTTAGGTAACTTTAGTAGTGTTAAAGATTTGTAAGATTGTTAGCGATTTTATATATATGTATGTTAACTTTTGTCAAAACACATTTGGTAAAGATTATACTGTCTGTCAATTACTAAGAGGAAGTCAGGAGTTAGAAGACAAATAAAATCAAAAACTATTTACTACTTGTGGACTCGTATTCATAAGAGCAATAATGTAGTGCATGTAATTAAAATGCGTAGGGAAGCATTTTTCATGAAAATCAGTGGTTTTCTTCCTCACCCACTGATTTTCGTCAAATTTTTCTACGATCATCATCATATTTAAGGTCTGTCATGCCAGAAACTAGTTACATAATAATATACCGCCAAAAAGGTGGTCCCACGACCTGGTAAAGGCTCCGAGAAACCGTTGGATGCGAACAGCACAGGACTGGTTATTATGGGGAGCTTTGGGGGAGGCCTATGTCCAGTTGCGGACGTCTTTCGGCTGCGTATAATTTTCTACATAGATGCCAAAAATAAAATAAAACTTAGGCTCTTCATTTAAAATGCCGTAATTTTCTCAAAGGTGAAAAATATACAAGCTTACATATGATATAAACATGGCAAAATTTATCTTTCGTCAACAAAATCTTGTTTGAATGTTCAAAAAGTGAACTTTGGAGATGCTGGGACTTGAACCCAGGACTTTCAGCATGCGAAGCAGACACTCTACCACTGAGTTACATCCCCCGTGCATAACTGAGCCAATTTCAGGACTACATTTTCAAATGATAAGTTTCTAAATATTAGTAAAATTGATTTTCTAAGTATGTGGAACGCATTTTTTAAATATATATTTAGAAAACAAATTAATAGGAGGAAAAAAAAAATTAAGATCTTTTCAACAACCATTCGAAAACAGAATTCAGATAAATTCAATAAGCATTTATCACATCTTATTGGAAAACCACCATTGATGAAAACTTAGTCATCGTAATCATAACTGTGATACTTATACTTAGAAAATATTACAGTAAAATGTGATGAATTTGTTTGTTTGTTCATAAAGGGATATTGGCAACTTTGAGCACGGGCGGAAACGTTCGTAACCAGTTTATCTATATTTAACCATCTACAACCTTTACCAGTCCACTGGCTAGATATAAGCAGGCCTCTTTTTAGAATTAAGGTTTTGGCCTACCAAGCCATGTTAGCTAGGGTTGGTATAAATACAATTGTGTGTTGCTGTTCCTTCTCTTTTCAGTGGTGTTGCCTTTCACTTCATTGCAGTTTACTTCTTTAGTGGCCTTCAGTGAACAACCCATAATGTCCCTGCAGGCCTCGTGTCTCTTCTTAGAAGAGGGCCTGAGTCAGCTCTTATAACACCCACGGTCTGAATAGGGCGGTATCATTTGTATTCTTAGTGCGTCACAACACGGACCATCGTGTGCAGCACCACCGAGTCATAGATTATCGTAGAACAGTTTTTCTGTTTTTGTATATTATACAAAATTTTAATTGAAGCTTTAGGTGATTGGAAACAATCACCGAGGGTAAGCAGTGACAGCGCGGTCAGACTTAGATGAGTGACTGTTTGTGGCATGATGTGCTGTTTCCGTGATTCGGAGGTCACGTTAAGCAGTCGGTCCCACTGCTGGGTTTGAGTCTCCTCTCAGGAGAGGATTAATTCCAAAGGTACCCACGCTGGTCGAGTGCGGGCTTGGGACTGGCAAAACACGTTGTGGCTACGTAATCTTGCCATTGGATAAACTTCATTACTGTTATCTGTGTGTGTATGTGTGTGTGTGTGTGTTACATTACTGTGATTACAGCTGGATCCGGCTGTTTAATGATACCTTTGAATTACGGTAACGCTCATATGTTATGCCAGAAATGATTACCCATTTAGGTCTGTCCGAGCCGTCATTGCTCGGTGATTGGACACAATCACTTAAACCCACTTGACTAGGAACGCTTCATGGAATGTTATGTAAGTAGATCATTTTCAAATTTAGAAACACGACAAAAAATTTAATCACACAAGCAAAGTCGCTGGCAACTAATCTTTAAAAAATATAAAGGTATTATGCCTCACTATTCGCACCGCCTCGTTTAACAAAATCACCTACTTGCAAAAGATATCAAGCGTTCAAATACATGACACCATTTTCTAAGCGATCGATTGCTTCTTACGATCGCCATTACCGACATATATAACAAAACGCTCCTTCAATGTACTACACCTCTGGTCAAACTACGCACAAAGTAACTAGATATTTCAACAAATCGAACACTTCTTATTGGATAATTCGTGATTTTCATTTTTTTCTCTACACAGGTGTTTGAACCTGTTCCCTTGACATTGGGACACCAATCACCAATAGCGTGTCGGTTCAACGAACTCGATTATTCACTAGATGGTACAGTTATATTGGTAATCGATTAGTTTGTCGAACACCGAATAATCTACGGTTGTAACTCTATTTCGGGTATTCGATGAAAATTCACGAGAAATCGATTGGTTACCGACAATATTTTTCAATTTTGTGTTTTATGTTTTAGATGAACAAGGTATCAACGCTTGATATTTTCAACGGACTAATAAGTATTATTTACTTTTACTTGAATCATGACGACAGAAACCTAAATAAATATATAGTAACAGTAGTAACGTTTATTTTTCCCGCCAATACAAAACCCTAGAAAAAGAATGTTTCGAGAAGAATACTTAGAGGATAACCATTTTGAAAGGGACTATAATTTTTAACTAAGTGATTAACCTTTTTTGTAGTTATTATTTTAGTGTAACTATAAACAGGTATTATGGCAAAATATCTGGCAAACGCAACGTCGGAAGTCGAAGAAAATCATGGCTGAGAAACGTAAGAGAATGGTCAGGTATCACACTCGTAGAAGCACTTTTTCCTCTAAGAAAACTCAGAAAGAATGTGTAAAGTGGACAGCCAACCTCTATTAGTGAAGAGGCGCCATAAGGAAGAAACGATACACAGGTAGGTATGTATGTATGTATGTAGGTATGTCCTTAGAGCATTTTAAGACGTGGTCTTCAAAAGTTACCTGATAGATTTTCATAGAACAAGTACAGATAGGGAATGCGAAAAATAGAAGATATGCATAAAGTAATTTGAAGAATATGTGTGGTCACGTAATAAGATCATGGGGTGTCACCACCACCATTCATCGTGTGGATATCGTTAAGAGGAGTGTCTAAAGCAATAAATCGAAAGGAAATCTTGACACCGTACAGGACATACCTACCTGGTCTACGTGGTGTACTAGACCAAAAAATCATATCCAAGAAGAGGCATTTTTTTATTCATGCGGAAATCCCCACGTATTCCACTAATTGGTGACTATGTCGGACTCGAACCAGCTAAAAACAGTAGTCTCGGGCACTATGAGCCGAGCAACCAGGTATACCCGTATATATAAGGAAGTCTCATGAACCCCGACGACCTAGGGACACCTACGGCTTATAGATGGCCCCTCTAAGGAGAGCCTTAGATGGCTAAGGCTCTCCTTAGAGGGGCCATCCACAAGCCTACCTACATTTATTAAATGATAAATTCTTAAGGAATGATACACCGGTATGCTGTTTTTCTTTAATTTTGAGAAGCATGGATAGGAAACATAATAATTATGCTCTGGTGAACCTATTTTCTTTTATAGTTAGAAAGTTCTATAAATATTATGAAACTTACACCGTTACTTTATCTAATCAGGTAGTAGGTTACGTCAAAATAACGTTCTAGGTTCTATTAAAGTTACTTAGTTAGTTGATTTTCGATTAGTTCTCAACTAATCAAAAATCAATTCTACAGCAAAGTTATTAAGGTCAAATATCCCATCTGACACTGAATCAGTAATCTATCGATTTCTCCCATATGACTGCAGATTTATATCCAGTACGTTACCAACGAAGACTGTGGGTCATTGCACGTACTACTCGTACACTCGAACGGCCCTCTCGGATGTAGGGCGCGATCGATATCGCTTAAAATTCGCCAAACGATCACTCGGTACGGGGGCTCGGTGGCGTTTAGGAACAAGTGCTAAAGATGGGGGGTAGTTATTGTTAAACTTGGGCTCGCGACTTCGAACAATATTTTTGTATATTACTTTTTGGGCATGTTCAAAGAATGTTGGAAGAGTTTAGAAGAACCATAAGAGAGGAGAGTTGGTGCGGTCGGACCTCGAAAGACATATAAAAGAAATCCCCCACCTATTATAAATTCGAAAGTGGCTGTGTCTGTCTGTCTGTTACGTTTTCAAGGCTATACCGCTGAACCTGTATTTGGGTGAATTTTGGTATAGAGATAAATTGGATGAACTTTTTATCGTGATAATCAACATACACATATGTAGCCGCAAGCAAAAGCTGGTAATAAAACAAATCGAACCTCGTTAAAAGCACCTGTAACTGGTGAGCTTGTATGAAAGATCTGGTTTGTGTGGACGAGATTACTTGCATAGATCACACAGATGACACATGTGGTCGTGATGTAATCGGTCTATTGCACTTCACTGAGTTACCTGCTTAGGTAAATGGGGTCAATCCCCACATGAACCACCCTGTGGGATCCACAAATGTTGTTGTTTTGGGTTTGGATGATTTTTGTGCCAAAATAATATAGGTATTCTAAGTGGAAAGCTGTGATTTTATCAGAAAAAATCAGTAAGACTCCTTCGAAGTCAACTAGTGTATTATATACAAGATTTTGACAGGGTACTTATCGGGATTTTATCGTTAGTGTCTAATTCAAATGGAATTTAGGCATGTGTGTATAGGTAGGGATCTCTCTCTCTCTCTCTCTCAATTTAAAGGTCAAACTCCCTAGCCAAGATTGTTTCTTTGCCTAATGTCACTTAGTCATGTGATCAAAATAAAATATTTATCAATGAAACAAGAGAATAGAGAAAAAGAATAGAAAATGAAAAATGTTTGTAAGTTGACTAGATGGGTAGGTCCTTGTCGGTGGATCAATCGCCACGCTTCTTTATTTTCTGCTATATCTTTGAGTTCTTGATAGACCACGACTCCCACTGTCTCCTTTAATAGCTGCATATACGCCAATCTAGGCCTGACTCGTTTTCTGTTACCTTCCATCTTGCCTTCCAGTATGGGTTTAAAGAGATTATCGTATTTGTCTTAATACGTCACAATAATATGTACCTATACTAGGTGAGCTGGCGAATTTCGTTGATCGCAGTGCCACCTACCGGGTCCAATTGCGAATCTAAACCATTCTCAAACCCACTTGAACACAATAAAAAAAACATCAAAATCGGTCCAGCCGTTGAGAAGGAGTTCAATACAAACACACAAATAGAAGATTTTCTTAATATAAAGATAAGTAAGGTGTATTATTTATACTTGTACAGATATCTTCACATACTTACACCCGACATTCACTTAAGCCATATAAACATGTCCAAGTTCCACAGTTTATCTCCACTTACCCCCGAATTAGGGTAACACACATTAAGATGGCAACCCAGATACATCGATATGAATTAAGATATTCTAATTTTAATTGCACGCCCGTTAGACGCTCGGTGTTGCTAGTATTTCCTTTGTTTTTGGGGAAGTTTGCCAGAATGATTGATTTAATATTATTATTGGCTTTTCTACGACATGTTTTTATAATATACTAGCTGTGTCACGCGGTTATTGTTGTAAAAAATTCGCCCACATTACTCCTTATAAAGCCGGAACAAACAGACAGACAGACATTTTTTAATTTCGTAATTTTCGTGTCCATTTTACAAACATACATGTGTCCGTTACACAAAGAACAACCAGACTCAGAACAACAATTTCTGGATCACACGTTGTCCCACGTTTGAACTCACGAGTTTTTTTTTGTCTGTGCGACCACTTAAACCACTTTGCCAGACATGCAGTTCCAGACAGTGTTACTGTCGTATTTATAATATTTGGTAAGGATAAAATACACAACAAGTATCGACGTTAGAAATTTTAAGGCAAAATAACTAGATATTTAAAATCACCTACTAACTGTTTGTAAACAGTCGTATTCAAACCAAATCTACCAAGACAACCCTTAAATGTATTAAAGATAGATAAAATCAGTACGGCAACATTAAACTTTGCATATGGGGCCAATTATATCCCAAAATGTATAATAACCCTGATACACGTGTAAATAAATTAATAAAAGCACCCTTGCTACAAAAGGGTTAAGATTTACGCCACGATATGATCTTTAACTGTAAGCATCGAGAGGGTTACTTGGGTTATGTTGTTATTATTTTGAAAGTTGAATAAAAATGTACTAATCAATACTATGCTAGTATTTACAAGAAATGTCATTGTGAACATTTTTTTTAACTAATTTATACTTTCGTTTGTCAACTCTTGGTGGAAATTGTTATAATACATTATTGAAATTAAACTAACTTGTACTTTTATTCCACTACGGGTAACGCCGCGGGGCGAAGCTAGTTTAAATATGTAGCGTAAATTACTCTCTAAATTATCAGTTATCTGCTAGATAAAAGTTCCTTCAAAGTCTAAACTACGTAATTTTACTGTTGGATGTTTTTAATTTGCCCAAAATGCCTCCAACTAAGCTTTATAAGTGTTATCCTATGACAACAACCGGGATCGACTGCTTAACGTGACCTCCAAATGTTACTGACGTTTACCCATCCAGATACTAACCGCGCCTACGTTGCTCATCCTCGGTGATTTTTAATCACCTAGGGCAAATTTTCTATGAGCGCCTTCTCAATTTAATTCATTGCAACACGATATTTCAAGAATGAATTTTACTAATGCTTTCCTGCAATCTGTGGCAGTGATTTTATTAAAACAGAAAAATGACCACACAAAATAAACACACGCGGTGATATTGTTGGTCGTCGAATGGTAGATCAAGTAATAGATATTAGATTACCAGAAGACTAGCTTATTATTTCTGAATCTTGTAACTTCAAAACTTTTTAACTAAGCAATCCCCACTTATAATGAATTTTTACAATTCGGTACCTTTTCTCTAGTAATGGAAATAAGTTATTTTTTTCATAGGTGACTAAATTATAAAAAATGCATAGAAATTCAAGGTCATAAGAAAAGCAAAATAAAAACGTTAATAGTACCTGGAGGGGCGGGGACGTATCTTACGGCATGCGATGGTGACCTGCTTATGTCCGTATTTGCGTTTGATTTTTTCCACAATCACAAGTACCTTTCTTCACTCGCGATTGGATTTATTTTTGTGTAAATGAGAGTTCTAAGGATCTCCTTCAATGAGGTTTTACTAAATTTGGCACAGTTTGATGTTTTGACTTTTCCGACTTCTGTTAGGTACTCGAGCGGTACAATTTAAACTTATAATTAATTGCGAGAATATCACAATTGGCGTAGCCAGTACCTATTTCTGTAAACAAAGCATAGTAATGAAACACATAATATGTGTGTATGTATTTATGTATGTATGCGTAACTATGTATGGGAGGGATTATCTAACTTCATCCATCTTATCAAATTGCCAAACAAAACACAACTTTCTTATTAATACTCCGACGTTGAGTAAACTTTGTACTGCGGATATAACAGTCGAACTTGGCTTCATCAGAATTCTACACGCGTTCTGCCGAACCCCGCGAGTTATAGCGTTAATATATAGGCGTGTGTATGTATAGGGGCTGCTTAGACTACGAGACACCGATATGTTTTGTAGTAAGAATATGTTGAATTTGATAATTTTGTAGCTAAACAGTACAAAAATTTGTACTGGTGGCAAACGAAGAAGAAGACTGTTACCTAAAACCCAGCACCTTTTAGATTCAATGTTCATAAGAGCAGGTAACCGTGCAATTGTGTAACCCGACGGGAACTCAACACTGCCTATGGAATCTGCTACTCAACGGCGCGAGTGCGTTCCCGGTGTCTTTACTTAAAGGTTTTGCCCGACAATGGGCGAATTAAATTATATAAATTAGTTCTTAAACTAGTCATAATGTTAACCTACCTAATTTTTTTTTATAACAAATCAAAATTACCAGGTTTGTTATTTGTTTTAACATACCTGGTAGTATTGATTTGTTGTTCAAAGAGTTCTTAGGAGAAAGCTTCTGTAAATCTATATATTAATAAGTAAAACCAAAACTTTGTATCCTTTCTTACAAAAAATATGCGAATGGAGAAGTATGAAATTTGTCACAGTTACATTTTGTATGGATGAGTGCAGGAAGCTAAAAAAAGAAGAAAATGAATTAGGTCGAATTTGTACTACTGAGCGACCACGAGTTTCTACGAGTATTCAGACAAGTAAATCCCTTTTCATACCCAATTATTTTCCAAGCTTTTGTCGATTACAATAACTACTTCATAGTACATTAACTATGCTTGTTTGTCACCTCAGTGTTCGATAAAACAAAACAAACAGTTTAGGTATTTCCGCCACGCATATGCATACAGCATGTTGTGTGTCATGGTAATGTTACCACCAGAATAAATCTACAAATTAATCTACCACATTCGTTTGGTAATTCACTAGTAGGTATTTATTACGACGAGAAACTTATCTTTGACGTCATTGCTTATTTTATTCAGTATTTTTGTGATATAGGATGGAAGCAAAGCCCAAGGTCAGGCTAGTTGGCGAAGGCCTTCAAAAATATTTATAAAAATTACAGATGAATATATATACTAGCTGACGCCCGCAGCTCCGCTCGCGTCCTAGGGGTTTGAAAAATAAATGTTGGCCGATTCTCAGACCTACCCGATTTCATACCAGCACACTAAATTTCATACAAATCGGTCAAGCCGTTTCGGTGGAGTATGGAAACGAACATTGTGACACGAGAATTTCAAATATAAAATATATATTTAGCCGTCGCCACGCTACTTTCTACTGCGCCAAGTGTCGTGGATATAAATCCCACGTGGGACAGCACTTTGTATGATTCAAAATTTTTAATTCTGAGTCTGGGTGTTCTTTGTGTCCCCCGCGACCCAGGATGTATATTCCTATTGCGGGAGTTGTCTTTTTAAACAAAAAAATTAATAAATTTGAAAGTACCCTTTTCTGTCTGTAATGTCTGTATGTATGTTACGATTTCACGGCTTACCACTGCACCGTTTTTAATGGAATTTGTTTTAGAGGTGTTTTGATTTTTCAGGAAAGAAACAGGCTACTTTTCACCATGATTTTCACAATAGTCCTTACCGCCAGAATTATACATCATTTCTTGCATGAAGTTAATACTAGTTAAGTTTAGCAAGAGTCATAAAACTCATAAAGCAAATTATAAATAATAAATATTTTGGACATCTTACACTCATTGCCATCTTGTCCCCCAAGCTAAGCAGAGCTTGTATTATGGGTACAATACAACTGATATAAATACATAAACATACTTTTTTTTGTAAATACATACATATTATATATAGAAAACACCCAAACTCGGAAACAAATATTTGCGGATTATACAAAAAATTGATCCAACCCGGGAATCGTACCCGAGACCTCAAGCACAGCTAGTCGCATACGCATATATATAGCACTGCACCACAGAGGCAGTCAAATTTGAGGTAATCGTGAGCTCATTCCGAATGCCTCAAACTCTCTAAGACGATCACCTAAGTAAGTATTCCGAATAGTTTACTTGACGCATAAGTTAATTCTATGAAACGATTACGATCTACGGCAAAGCTGACTAGCGCCTTTGAATACTAAACGCACTATAGAGGAATAAAAAGCTTACGATTCTACTGAAGACTAGTAAAGTTTGAGTCAGATTTGAATACTAGTGTTCTGTAGAGATTGCTATTTGATAAATATTCACCTTGTGAGTTGGTTTGATTGAAACATATTTTGCTTTTAATGAAATGAAATGGAATGGACAGTTATTTGATCCAAAACGTTGCCAAAATGTAAGGGATCACAGATTATTTCCTTTGATTATTTAATGATTATTAATTTATAAACTTAAAAGGTTTAGTCTCGATTTTTAAAAACTTGGTTCGATCAGGTTGTCATTTCATTTAAGTATACGTTGTGTACTTTGTAAATAAACTCTTGATTACGGATCTCTAAAAATGCAGTTTTCGTCATTTAGCCGCATACTTCGAAATTCAGATATATTCGTATGTACATCCTTGTAGGCATAGGCATACGTAGTATAACCGTATAATTGTTAAGATAACGTTGTGTCCTATCAATGGAAAACATCGATTTTCGTGGTTCTCTATGATTAATATCTCTGTTAGGTTCCATTTTTTTAAAGAGATTTCCGTGGTCCGATGGTCCGTGTGGTGACGGATTAAGATTACGAGTGTCACCACCCCTATTCATTCCATGGGTGTCGTGAGAGGCGACTGAAGGAACAAAATAAGCAGCTAACATCACTGCCAAGAGAAGGAAAACTTGAAACAAACCCTTTACCAATCCGTCTGGCCAGCGTGGTATAGTAGGCCAAAACCTCCTATCATAGGAGAGCCTATGTCCAGCACTGGACTGTTACAGGCTATTGATAATGATGATGACTCTTAGATTTCAATATCTTACCCTGTTATGTTTAAAACACTACAAATATACACTATTACATATAGGAGAATCTTTACACACATAGTTTAAATTCCCCTACTCCCTATAGTATGTATTGCTAGCTTTTGCCCCCGTCTCCGCTCAAGTGTATGTCAGTTTAAAGGAGCTCATGTCCTTTCTTTAGAATAAATGTATCTCCATACCATCACTCCATAATTTTAAATATTAAGTAGAGACTTAAAGATTTAAGACTGCCTTGTTGTTCTAGTGGTTTGCGTATACGGCTGCTGATCAAGAAGGTCTCGGGTTCGATTCCCGGGTTGGACCAAATATTTGTGAGATCCACAAATATTTGTTTCGGAGTCTGGGTGTTTTCTATGTGTAATATGTATGTATTTACAAAATAAAAGTATGTTTATGTATTTATATCAGTTGTTTAGTACCCATAATACATGCTCTGCTTAGTTTGGGAGTAGATGATGTTGTGTGTAAGATGTCCGAAATATTTATTTATTTACCTTTCTGGTACCAAACTACTTTTTTAATTTTTGATAGTCCTTAATATATTTCACAATTGAATTACAATTATTTAATCCTTGCTATCTTGGGACCTCTATAGTAAAAATTTCCCACCAAAGTGCCGTCCCTTTTTTTCTTACTAATGTAACAAATTACCCCAGATGGTTTTAAAGTACTGTGACGGCAATATACCTTTAGAATGCGTTTTTTCTTACTTGCGCGTGTCAAGGGTGAATTTGTAGAACAAACGTAATAACGCCAAGTAATTTTTCAATTGCTCGTGTTAAAGTTTTTTTAAGACACCTTGTGGGGATGGTGTTATGCAAAGCAGTGGCAAAATTCCTTTTTCTGTATTTTGTTTGTAAAATGAATTTTTAAAACTATTAATTTTTTAATGGCATTTAGTTCTTGAAAAGTTTTTTTTTACTTTTTGTTATTTACACAATGCCATCTAGTCTCAAACTAAGTAGGGCTTATATTACTTAGTATACAGACAAGTGATAGAATAAATACACATATACTTTTTGTTAATACGTAATACACACAAATTGTGTAATATACCCAGATCTCCGAACACCCAACTCCGAAACTAATATTTGGAGATCTTACTAATATTTGGTCCAGCCCGGGCATAAAACTCGAGACCTCGAGCAGATATTAAAAGTACTTACTGCTCGGTTAGTCTAGCAACAGAAATAGTAGTGATCATGATTATTAAGTAAGATCTTGTGTGTTTAATTCTTATCCAGGCTAAATAATTGTATGACGCGATAAGTGTTTTGTTTTACTCCAAACTAGAATTGCGTACATTTTGCATAACGCCATCCACCATTTGTACAATTTGCATACAATTTTTCCTCCCGTGCATATTGTTCCTTCTGTCCGACGTCTGTTAACTTTTACAAAACGTCTTTTGTTATTTTTTTTTCTTTTGTGTACGAAGTCGAAGACGGTTTAACTTTTTAAGTTTCACTCGTAGCTTAACTTAAAATTAGTGCTTTTTCGCAATGAACACATATTATAATATAATATTCTTATTTGACTGCCTCGGTGGCGCAGTGGTAGCGTATGCGACTGCTGTGCTTGAGGTCTGGGGTTCGATTACCGGGTCGTACAAAAAGTTTTTGTAATTTACAAAATAATATTTGTTTCGGAGTTTGTGTGTTTTCTATGTATAATTTATTATGAATGAATTTACAAAAAAAAGTATGTTCATGTATTTATGTCAGTTATCTAGTACCCATAATACAAGCTCTGCTTAGTTTGGGGCTAGATGGCGTTGTGTGATTGTGTGTAAGATGTCCGAAATATTATTTATTTATATTTATTAATGGTCATTTTTTTATTTGTGATGTGTAAAAATGAAACTTTGAAAAATATTATCATTTTCAAACAATCAATATTTTTAAATAGAAAGTTATTATTTTTAATCAATAACAAGTTTATGTAAGTATGTGGTAAATGCACTTAATACAAGCAATAACAAAATTTAGCATTCGAAGTTTAAAAAGTGCATGGGTATGACGTGTTGACAGGCAGAAACGTTACAGACCCACAATTGTACGCGCCAATGAGTTTGCACATAGAGTTTTGAAAGGGTAGAAGGTATTATGACCTTAATATTATAACATTTATGTAGGTATATCATATATGTATATCAAACTTTAATAATGAATATGTGTATTTACAATTTAGAAATGAATTTTTGCCCGAACGCCAGAATAGATATTTGTTTTGAGTTTGGATGTTTTCCATCATGCCATCTATGTATAATATGGATGTATTTACAAAAAAATATGTTTATGTATTTATATCAGTTGTCTTGTACCCATATACAAGCTTTGTTTAATTTTGGGACTAGATGCCATTGTAGGTATTTAAGGTGTCCTAAATATATTTATTGTACATTTTTACACGATTGAATCTGTGTTATAGTAATAGTGAATTTACTCATATTTTTCTCACGTTTGATTCATCTTGATTATTAATAACAAATTAACTAATTATATTTAATGAAATGAATAACATTAAAATAAGCATATTTCAATTGGTACAAATTTAATCTCCTATCGATAAAACTATGAAGTATCAAACTAGTACATATTACCAACAACAAAACATTATTATTATTCTATGTAAGCTTATCTGTGTAACTCAAGTAAAAGATTATTAAGTCCTATTATTGTAATGTTTCATATAAATATTACAATTTAAATAACTTTAGGCTTTGAAATTTAGTTGAATTTTAGTAAACTAAACAAAATGATTAGTATTACTTAAAAACTGTAAGCTCGTATGTTACACGATTAATAAAATCAATACTATCAAAAGTAAAAAGACAGTGGCGCTGTCTAAACATTTTGAAACCTGTGGCGTACCCCTCAACAAGTAACAAGGGCAATCTTGTGGGTGACTTTTAAATGAAATAGAAAAAAATAAAGTCAGAAAAAAATGGCCGCGTTTAAAACACGACTTCTGCATTACGCCTTCCGACACGGACTTTCAATTGGATACAAAATGGAATTATCCGACTGAAAAAAATGTTATTTTTAGCGAAAGTAAAAATAATGACTAAATCGTGATTTTTAATAGTCGCTGTGAAATAGATGCTTAGTATATTATTTTTGTTAAGGCCTTATATTAAAGTGATCGTTTGACTGGTGACGGATTAATGATGCAGAGTGTCACCATAAACACGCCTCTTCGTATTGCGGGTGTCGTAAGTGTTTTACTAATAGGTCAGAACCTCCTTAGTAAGAAGAGGCCTATGTCGAGTACTGAACTAATGGAGATTGTTGAGGCCAGCGTGGCCAAAACCTTCTTTCAAAGGAGAGGCCTATGTCCAGCAGTGGACTGTTAAAGGACGATGATGATGATGAGGATAATAAATAAATCATCATCATCATCAACAGCCTTTGCTGGACATAGGCCTCTCCTTAGAAGGAGGTTTTGGCCTACTATACCACGCTGGCCAGACGGGTTGGTATAGGGTTGGTTTCAAGTTTTCCCTCTCTTTGCATTGATGTTGTCTTGCGTAGTTTATCCCTTAGTCGCCTTTTACGACACCCGCGGGATGAATAGGGGTGGTGACTCTCTGTATTCTTAATCCGTCACCACACGGAATAAATATTTCGAACATTTCACACACAACGCCAAATAGTCCCCAAACTAAGCTGAGCTTGTATTATGGGTAACTAGACAAGTGATTTAAACACATACATATTATTATACATACATAGAAACCACGCAAACTCCGAAACAAATATTTGCGGATCACACAAACATTTCGTCCGACCCGGGAATCGAACCCGAGACGTCTTGATTAGCAGTCGCATACGCTAACCACTAGACCAACGAGGCAGTCACTGTGGATGATTTGAAAACTTATGTGGTCTCAAATATCGATCACAGTAGAAATGTATTAAATCTAGAACTCTAGTTTTTTACTTAGGAAAGTATTTAGGACACTGTAGTGTATTTTTTTTTATATTTTTCATGTTAAGGAAAGTTAATTTACTTGGCAAGAGTGAAAATTTTAAAAACCAACAAAGATAATTCATCATCAACAGTCTTTAACAGTCAATTGCCGTTCCACCGCCTCTTCTTAGATAAGTTTTGGTCTACGATACTCCGACCCCCTGGTGGGTTGGTATGGGATTTGTCTCAAGATTTTCTTCTCTTCGCAGTAATATTAACTGCGTAGCTAGCTTGTTCATCCGGCTCTTAGGACACTCAAGGAATGAAAAGAACGGCGGTGACACTTTTCTCAATCCACACGGAGAAGTTGATGTTACCAGAGCTCAAATCCTACCCCTCCTGATTTGAAAGGGCGGTAATACACTTGTGATTCTTGAGTTGCACGCGGTAATCCCTTGCTATGAAGTCATACATCTGCTTCCAAACAGATGCAGCTGCATACATACTTCCAAGATTTACATCTTAACTGAAAACGTAAACCAATCCTGTAAATAAATTAAGTAAAGTCAATGAAACGAGTTCAAAATAACCGAAATGCAGAGCCTTAAGTGTTAATTAAGTTGTGTTTAGTGAAGCGAGTGACACGGATTATGGCACCTATCACTAAATTAAATTGATTATCTATTAATTTGTAATTACAGTCGATTTCTCTTGGTTATTAGATAAATAAGTTGCACAGCTTTTTTCGCTTACGTAATTTGATAAGTTAAATTTAAGACAGTGTTATTAAAAAGTATTGCATAAATCCCTATTTAGTGGATGGAAAAAAGGTTGATTCGGCTTAAAAACTAGTTTTGCTTACTTTTGAAACATGGTCTTTGTCTTTAAAATCTAAAATTTTGAGAAAAACTCATCGAACTACCTACATATTAAAATTATTTAATCAATAAGTGTTGGTTGGTGCACACATACATAAAAAAAAAGTAATTGATACGAAAAATATGCTTTTCGATCTACTAACCATCGATTGATGTTGGGAAGTTGTATATAAAATACTTAGTTCTATAAATTTGTAAACCATTTTTACAAATTTATAGAACTAAGACTAACTAGATATTTGTAGATTCGAGTCCGTTGGTCATGGTTGTCATGAACATCTATGGGAATCGTTACTGGTAAGTCAGTGCCTTCAAATATACTGACAACTAGTTCAATCTTCGAATTTCAGTTCTCCCTTAGGGTTGCGGAGGTCCGATGCCAGTCGCTCCGTGGCAAAACTGAAATTCAGGTAAAACCGGTTGAACTAGTAGCCAACCCCAAATAAACTAGGGAATTAAAGGCTCGGAAGATATAGTAACATGTTATTAAATTACCACCATCACAAGGGTGGCAACTCACTCCGTAGCTCAAGCGTTGTGGGTGTTCGAAGTTCATTTTTATATGTAAGTCTCCACAAAATGACTCTGCTCTATCTGATGGAAAGCATGAGCAGAATTTAAGAGTATTGGTAACCATACACATTGTGAATGGAGACAAAGTAACAATACAGCTTGGTGACCCACACCATGGCGGCCTATTGAGATGCTACTGCTCCACTGGGTCACGAGTCTCTCACTCATCAATGAAACATGACAGCACGTCACTTTAGGATGAATATCTTTAGTATGAGATGATGAACCTCACTCCTTTCTTGAAAAGGAACAAGAAAATTGCTTGATATCGGTTTGCTGCAAGGCAATTGTATCATTCCGATTGAATCTGCCTACTTGTGCCAAGCATTTTTTTTAATATACCAAAGTGACTCTACTGTATCTGATGGAAAGCATGAGAAGAATTCATGAGTAGCATTACTTCAGCAGTAATTCATACCTTGGCGGCCTGGGCAGACGTTTCTGCATCATTCCCCCACAGTAAGAAATGTACGATTGTCATGATTTGCAGTATTATTTATATTATTCCTTTAATGATCTTTTGTTCTTCAACAATCAATTTAAATAGTTAAAGGCCGAAACGGACAAAACATTGCCCCCGTTATTGTGACTATAGCTCCGGAATGCAATTTACTCTCAGGATCGATTGAACAGTTTTCTAGATTACCACTTGCACATAAACAAACAAACCAATATACATAAATGCGAATGTTTATGTATGTATTTAACATACAATGTTAAGTGCCATCGTAAATTAGACCTTGTGATGGCTAGTTTAACGACTAAAATATGTATGAGGCTTTTGATTGTATTTGTGTGGAATATTAAGGAGGTTCGATTTCTTTTAAGGTCATTTTAGAATTCTAAGAATATGAACTTTGTTTACGGAATAGTAAATTAATAGTAATTCAATTAACATCCAGAGTCCTCGGAGTTTAGTCTTAGTTATTGGTTATACAGTAATACAATCGCTTAGATACCAGAATTATTGACACAAGATAAAATTTTAATACAGAGTTGTGTTTAGGAAATCGTTATATGGTACACTGGCCGCCTGATCCATCTCCGAACGGGGACACATTATGTATGTACTGATTTTTAGAGTTAAAATACAGCCTATGTCACTCACAAATAACGTAGTCTTCTATTGGTAAAAGAATTTTCAAAATCGATTCAGTTGGTCCAAAGATACCCCTTACAAAACTTACATACATATAAAAACGAGCTTAGACACGCTTCCGACATAAGAAAATATTAAAGCTATAAATATCTACATTCGTAGAACATCTACTTTCATAATGTTTATGACAATTTAATATATTTTATAAACAGATCATTAAAAGAACGCTGAGACAACCTCATAGGTCATTCTGTGTATCTTAGTTATGTAAATCAGCGAGCTTTTCTACATTCTACTCAATCTAAATCAATGGCAATTTTTATATAATACACTTAGGTACTGTCATGACCAATTTAAAAGATTTTAACTAACTAAAATCACTTCCTCACCTACTTAAGTTACGACATCAACAAACATCCACAAAAACTATAATCCAATAAAATCGACAACGTAACGTTTAAAATATTTCCAAAAGCAGCTACCTCTTTCTGGTTCCAACAGAAGCTGTTAGTCAGAAAGAGACAACAGGAGACTCAGTTGTGGAGAGGCACTCGTGCGTTGAAGGACTGACTGTTGGTGACTCCGTTCTGATGGAGGCCTTTAACATGCTTTGGATATTTTGATGTAGCGGTTTTTCCGATGGGGAAAGCTATGTTATACTGGCTTATTTCAAGAATGTTGTAAGTCGATTCATTTCTTGTTACTTTGTACCTTGTTTTTTGGATAATGACGTTGCTTTTAAATACTGGACATCATTATTGACATCGACAGTGTTTTGTTTGAGTATGATTGTTATAGGATGTTGGGACTTCAGAATATGTATGATAATATTATTATAAATATTCGATGATAATGTCTATTAGCGATTGGATTGAAGCGATACCAGTTTTAAAAACCAAGAGAAACTTTTTAAGTCAGAATTCTATGCAGCAACTGTATATAGCAGTTATTATTCGTCAAAGAAACGAAAATTAATTAATAAAGTTAACGATTACTGGGCTGAGCAATGCCACATGTATCAGTTCTAGCTTAGCTGAAAAGTCCGTCAACAGCCTATCTACAGAACTTGAATATAGTCAGCCATTGTAAAGTTATTAAATAATTAATTAATATCTTACAAATATTATAAACACGAAAGTGTGTATGGAACGGATTTGGATGAAACTTTACAGTAATATAGCTTATATATCGGAATAACACATAGGCTACTTTTTACTCCAATTATCAAGATACACGGGCGAAAGCTAGATGATTATAAAAATGCATAAATCATAGATGTCAGAATGTATCACTGTTTATCTCCTGTCAAAACTTCACAGGTTGTAAATGGCTAATTTACAAATGTATCTTCATAATCACATGTGTAGGCTACTTTTTATCACGAAAATATGCGGGTAACACCGCGGGGCGCAGGTAGTAATAAATAAATCTTTATTAAAACTAGAAGAACCGAAGACAGTAACAATACGCCCGAAAATGCTGCATTAGTTAAAAAAAACCGTGTCGCAGCATCGCCGCCATTTACACCTTCTCCTCTATTGAAGGAATAAATTATATAAGTAACTAAGTAACTACTGAAAACACACACAGAGAGAGACAGCAAGTCTAATGAAGCTATATGAATGTAATGTCTTCTATAATCGTGAAGAATTTACAAGCCCGAACGCTACTTTGCATATATAATATCAAGTGTGAGTATTCAATTCATGTATTCACAATCAACTGTTCACATAACTAACATCGGTTATCAAATGATATAATCATCACTAGTCTCACGTATCATTATATGATAATCACCTTATAATATTTCATTGACTGGATTGCGAGAGGATATTGTTATGAGGCGCCCTCTAGCCAGATGGCAGGACGACTCGCGTAAGAGGGCGATGAATGAATGCAGTAAGGAGCAGGCCAGGCTCTGTGGTGTGTCTTTTGAGAGGCCTATGACGTGGACGACAAAGAGCTGATGATGATGATCGTGAGTCATAGTAAAAATGGCAGAACAATTGATACTTTCTATGTGTAATATGTATTTACAAGTGTATATATAGCAGTTGTCTAATACCACGATACAAGCTCTGCATAGTTTGGGATTATATGGCCTTGTCTCAAAAGTCCGAACTATTTTTAATTTTGCCGTATTCTCCTCTATTAGATAGGTTTTTTCAAACGGTCATTTGTTGAATTCTTCTTCTCTGTCGCAGAGGTATTTACGTTGGGGTAGCGCATGATTATTGAATTACCAAGTCATAATAAAGAATTTGAGAAGTGTAAATATACTAAATATATAATGTTTTTGAAAAAAAAAATACTATTATTCTCTGGTGGCGGATTACTTCACAACAAATCATTTTTAATATCTGCAATCGAATTAAGTTTTTTAAAACTTATTGATTTCTTTCAAATGTATAGTAAATTTGTATGGAATACCATTTTATAATTTATTATAATAATAAATTATAAAAATTCGTCCGTGAGATGACGGATTAAGAATACAGAGTATTCCCACCCCTATCCATCCCGCGGGTGTCGTAAAAGGCGACTAAGGGTTAAACTACGCAAGACAACATCGTTGCAAAGAGAAGGAAAACTTGAAACCAACCCTATACTGTTAAAGGCTGTAGACGATGACGATGATGATATTAAATTTATTCCAAATAATAATAAGTACAAGTCTAATTAAGGCTGTTGACAATAGCATCAAATTTCACGCAAAATTTTTCATTATAAATGGTTACTTATTGCACCTGGGTGTCCTTTGTGTCCGTTTCATGTATGTTTGTAAAGTCCCCCGCGACACAGGAATTTATATTCCTAATGCGGGAGTTGTCTTTTTTAAAATAAGAAAAAAATAAATAAGACCTACTGAAAATAAAAAAGGTAAAAAAAAATGTTAGCAAGAAGTCATATACCGACACTCTTTATCGGTAGATAAATGGCTGTTCAGTAGATAAATATTGATTTGTTAGAGAACATCACGACTTCTTTGTATATATAAAACGTTCGTACAGGTCCCACTGTACCAAACGAGTTTCAAAGAA
This sequence comes from Phragmatobia fuliginosa, assembly GCA_932526445.1. Taxonomy (NCBI): domain Eukaryota; kingdom Metazoa; phylum Arthropoda; class Insecta; order Lepidoptera; family Erebidae; genus Phragmatobia; species Phragmatobia fuliginosa. Next base: position 12,646,050 of record OW052078.1, on the reverse strand, counting down.
AATCTATCAACTCCACTATAAAGTCATGTCAAAGCACCTAATTCTACTTCATATTATTCAGATTTCCCGATGGATTCGTCGACATGGACGGAGAAAGGTGATAGGGAAGAACGACGGGTGTGAGAGAGATAGGTATATGGTCACGGGTTTGGTTTTGATGATTGGTGTACGTGCTGCGTCGGCCGCGAAGTTACGTGACTTCTGAATCCGTCTTGGATTGAAACGTGGCTTGAGGTGTTTTGATATTTGGTGTGGAATGAAATGATATTGGTTTCTATTAAGAATTGGTTATAATATGATCAAAAGTGTCTCAAGACATTCCAGAAAGGTCCGTTTAATTGATAATCATTTATTTTCCAAGGTTAAAAAATATTGTGCATTGTCCACACGTGGACTACGGGCGGTTACTACACAGGTGGACTACGGGCGTTTAACGACGCATTGTTAATTCATACTTTATTAAAAAAAAAACTTTGAATTTATTTATTAATTCATTTACTTTAATTAATTATACTCGACTGTAATAATAATCTATGATGCATTTAACAATGATGATTTCAGCATGAATGGGCCGGCTCGACCGGGGCAGTACTACGCTCACACAGAAGACCAACCTAAAATGACAGCATTCATGATGTCTTCTTTCATTAGTGCGTGTGAGATCAGAGGCCCAAGGCCGGAGAATGATGCAGAAACATCTCATTAAGCTGCCATATTGTGGGTCACCATACTGCATTGTATGCACTCACAACGAGGATGATGGCCCCTACTCCTGGATTCTACTCATGTTTTCCATCAGGCAGAGTAGAGTCACTTTTGTGGGCTTTAATAAAGAAAAAACCATCAAAAGCTATAAGAAAACGGAGATGGTTTTATAAATATGAATATGGAACGCTAATATATATATATAATATAATAATAGGAGAGGCCTATGTCCAGCAGTGGACTGCAATAGGCTGATGATGATGATGATGATGGAATATCTTCTTTGATTTACATACAAGCACAGGTTCAAATATTTATTAGATAAAATTTACAAGAATATTTCACCACTAACTACGATGGCCAGTTATTTAAGTATCAAGATTAGTTCATCACAGTAATGAATAAGCACAAGAGTCCGACTACTGTCTGCCCTGACGTCGTCTGACATTCATTCATTGTTTCTAGCGGTACAGTATGACATCATATCATATTTTGATTAGAATGTCTTTGCGGAGTATCTCATTTGAAGAACCAAATAGCTTTAACTAAACATAGACAACGTGCCTTTAGAAGAACCGTGGGTAGCTGGAGGCGAAATATTCTAGAGTAGAGATCACTGTGAGGAAAATGGAGTGTAAGAAGCCCTGCGACGATTCAAAGAAAGTGACACCCAGCGAATGTATGCGGACTGTCCAAGACCGGGATAGTCGTCAGTCCTTGCTGAAGACCTTGGTTGGAACGGCGATAGGTTGTTTTGAAAGCATTTTCTGTTTTTCATTTAATATTTTGATAGCTCTGACACGTACTTCTGAATTTTTTCCAATTCATATTAGGTCCATAAGAGCATTTAATATTGAAAATAATGAACTAATGTTTTGAGGTATGTCAACATGCTAAACCTAAAAAATTAGTGCTATATAAAGTTAAAAATACAAAATAATGTAGAGATCTATATACTTACGTACAGACAAGATTTGTAAGATTTATTTGTTAAGAATATTACAGAATACATTTAGAATTACAATAAATATCTAGTCAAATCTTCTCAAAACAAGTTTCGTGGAGTAAGTATAACGTAATTGCTCAAGTAAGTGTGTGTTAAGTACCTACCTTGTTAAATTCTCTAGTTTTAGCGAAGATTTATCAGAATTATCAGTAATAAGTAATTTGAGACAAATTCATGTTCTTTGTTCTTGCAAATCTAAGATTTCTAAGAAGCTTTCTCCAAGCATGAGTTTATTGTATCGAAGATACTGAGCAGATTTTAATGGTTGTAAAGTTAGTGTCTTCTTTTCAATTTAAGCGTTAGTCCCTTGTGGAGCAATCACCACTCCTGTCTATTTTCTGCAATTCGTTTGACCTCTTGATAGGTCACGACTCCTACTTTCTCCTTTACTTGTCGTATGTACGCCAATCTAGGTCTTCCGCGTTCTTTTACCTTCTCTCTTATTTCTTTATCCTTCCAGTATGGTTTTAAAAAGGTTGTCGTGTCTTATCAAATGGCCAACCATTTTGCCTCTTCTGTTGTCAACAGTATTCAGAAGTCTCATTTCTTCGTTAACTATTAGTAAGACTCGTTGGATCATTTCTCTGTCCAACTGATGTTCATTATCCGCTTCCAGCACCACATTTCAAGGGTTGCCAACCTGTCTCTGTCTCTTTGAGGCATCATCCATTAGTACGTCACCATGTTTATTAATTGCCAACCTCTATTTATGATTACTTCTATTTGACCGTGTGGCCATAACAATTCTAAATAAACTACTGACAGGTGTTGCTTGGTAATTTAACTAGCAATATTACGTTTTCAATAAATTATATATCTATTTAACAAAATGTAGGTGATATTATTCATCATCATCATCATCAGCCTATCGCAGTCCACTGCTGGACATGGGCCTCTTCAATTGCACGCCACTTAGTTCGATCCTCGATTATTCATTGTTATATGGAGTGGTGCGTTTATTTTTACCCAACTGCGCCAAAAGTATGTTATTGTAAAGTGTAAGTGTTATTCTAACTTATTTCTACTTTTGCAGCAACTCAACTAACCTCCGTTGACGTTGTTTTAAATATCAATTATTACTAAAGAATTAGCATTGTCATCATCATCATCATCAACAGCCTTTAACAGTCCACTGCTGGACATAGGCCTCTCCTTTGAAAGGAGGTTTTGGCCTGCTATACCACGCTGGCCAGACGGGTTGGTAAAGGGTTTGTTTCAAGTTTTCCTTCTCTTGGCAGTGATGTTAGCTGCTTATTTTGTTCCTTTAGTCGCCTCTTACGACACCGATGGAATGAATAGGGGTGGTGACACTTTGTATTCTTAATCCGTCACCACACGGACTAGCATTGTAGTGATAAAAAAAATTGCCAGTCAATGGACTGGCATTTTTTTTATACCTCTGACGAAGAATGCTTCGTCAGAGGTTAGTAATAAATTTATAATTATAAAGGTATTCCAAAGTTTAAAAGGTTTTCAGTTTCAGTTTACATATTTTAATATTTTATAGGATTGTTATAATATATATCGAGATAGCATTCTTTAGTTCAAATTACCTCTATGAAAAAGCCTTATAACATATTCTTCGAGCTCTATCCGAATGAATAAGCTTTTGGAAATCTTTTTTAAGAAAAATGGTGTCTAGTCCAACCCTCTGATATTTCGTAGCAAAGAGGACACGTACTCCGATTTTTCTGGTCAAATGCACCGCGAAACGCAACGGCCGCGCCCGAACATCACCGATATATCAACGGTGTTCGCGTTCGGAATTCGAAATGCGATCGAAATCGCCAATCACGGGCGTCCATTTTAAACGGACTTAAGCCGAACGCGCGAATATTGAAATTCGAACGAATCTCTTTTGTTTTACGGGTTGTATTCGTATTTTCCAATTTTATTTCGCTTTATTGTTTATCATTTCAAAATACACTCAAGAGTGAGCACATAAGGTATAGTTTTAATGTTTTGTCGGAAAGTAATACATAAACAGTTTACTGCGATTGTTTGAAGAATATAAACTATTTCCTGTTAAATGTCTCTTTCGCCTATTGTTTGTGTCTCTGTACTGTTGATGATGTCATGTAAGGCTTTCAAGGGAATCGTAAATCGGTAGGATGCTTAAAAATACTTTTATATTTAATATATTTTAGTGAGTCACGCGGAAGATATAGTCATTAAATGTTTTTTTATCGCTGGGAATTATGTTTTTATTTAAGCTTTATGTATTAATAGTATATATGACTTAAAGGTAATAAATCGCTACACGTTTCGAATAATATATTGTACAGTGGTGAGATGTCCTCAAGGTGAAATTGTGAACGTCATAAATACCTTGTTTTATCCATTAACCAATACAATATAGTTATATATGTACTAGTATAACTTTCTGTAGACATATTACGTTATTTTAAAATTGTTTATTCACAATATCTTTCTTTAAAAAAATACCTACAGCAAAGCTCGTTTGTACCTAGATAAAAAAAACTGGAACCAATAATAATAATAATTGTCTCATTATTCTCAGAAACGACCGACAAAGTAGTTTATATACAATTATTATTAATAATGGAATCATGAAACGCAGCAAAAATACAATAAATAAAATATATGTATCTCCATAATCTTATCTGAAAAACCAACTTGAAAAACATCAAGCATTTTGCATTCGAAATATAAAACCATAAATTGTCTTAACAACCCTTCATTGCAGGTGGGTGAAAAATAATTTATTCAAATAAATCTCGAGAATTTTCGCAACACTCGGGTCTAGCAGGCCCCCGGGCCTCGTTCCGCTATTCTTTTAACTGCACCAAGGAGGTTGACTTTTTTGTCGCTGTTTTAATGAAAATGCTAATAAAATGTCGGCGATGATTTTTTTAAATGGAGGTACTGTATTTTAAAATATGTATTAGATTAGCTTGCCTACGTAGTTTAAAAGAAGGATAAAAAAAATGTGTATAAATATTAAACCCACTTTTTAAAGTCCCACCACTTATTTTTTTTTGGTTTATGCTTCAAAAAATGCTATAGATGAGATATGTATACTTACATAATATACACAAATGAGAGCAGTTGAATGAATAAATAAATTAAAAAAAAAAATGGTTTTAAATTATGTATCAAACCTGGAACTCTTTACTAGTGCACGTGTTTCCTTTCCTCTATGATCCCGGGGTCCTTCAAGCTTCGCCTGTAGAAGCATCTCACTAGTCCGCCATAGTGTGGGGTCACCGTGCTGCATTGTCCGGTGACTACCACTTTTAGATTTTATTCATGCTTACCAGTAGGCCGAGATGAGTCAATTTAGCAACTAAATTATAAAAAAAGTCTGGTCTAGTAAGTGAAATTGATTTAAGTTTCCGTTTTTAATTTTCTTCATATTTTCAAAATAATCAACTCTTTTTAATATTAATCGTGTTTGTAATTAATACATTTTTCATTGTTGACCTACATCTTAATATGGTTTCTTACCAAGGAACTTAAATACAAATCCGTGATAGACACTTGTAGCTGTTTCTCTATAAGTACAAGACGAATATAATATTTATAAATTCCTAACAAATTGACATTACTATATTAAAATGTAAAATCGAAACTCGTTAACAGATATCCTCAGAAATATCATTAACATAGCGACTGCAGGAAGTCTAACACAGTACAAAAGTCGTAAATAAAAACGTGAGATAAAAATTACATTATCGCACTTATTTTAATTTCTTTTGGCATTAATCATCGCAGCGAGAAGTGTCGCGCCCATTTATAACAGCTCGGGTACTTTTTAATTTGCCCCGGCGTTCTAAGGGTTGGATGTTGTAGATTTGTTGATATCGGGTGGCAACCCTGTTTGTGTTTCTCGGAGTTATTTTACTTTGGTACTGGGTGGCATAGAACTTTTTGCTATATTTACTGTTATTTGTTATACCTTTTGATCACAATGTGAATATTATAACATTAGATTCATTGTAGTTCGTGGGAGTATCTCGTTAGTTTCTTTGATGACCTGGAAATGCTATAACCGCATTTTTTATTATTATTTAATGCTACCAAAGTAACTCTACTCTACTTGATGGAAAACATGAGTAGAATCCAGCAGTAGGAGCCACTATTCTCATTGTAGGTGCATACAATGCAGCATGGTGACCCATACCATGGCGGCTTAGTGAGATGTTTCTACATTATCAGAATGATGCAGAAACATCTCACTAAGCCGAATGATGATGCAGAATTCTATGCTTTTAAGTTGCTCTTCTGTGTGAGGGTAGTACTGCCCTGCTAGAGCCGGTCCATTCGTGCTGAAATCAGCGTGGCTCTGCGACCATATACATTGCTCACATACTATAACATTGCTCATAGTTAAAATCTGTAAATATTGTTTTAAATATATAAAACTCTGTGCTTTTCTAGTGTATAGTAATTTGAATGATATATTACTATAGTTAAAAGAGATTAAGAACAGGTTTTTTTTTGTCATATTAAAAATCACAAAAAGTAATTGTCAAAACTTGAACAAATAGAGAGAATTTAATTCAGGTTACTCTCAATTTTTTACCCGACTAACCGTTAGTTTATGTATTTTTGCATATTCCACGGTACCGCCTAAATTTCTGAACCGATTTTCAGAACGAATTGTCGATAGATTCGTTATGAAGGCCCGGGTGACAGAGACTACATGATCATCATCATTAACAGCCTTTAACAATCCACTGCTGGACATAGGCCTCTCTTTTAAAAGGAGTTTTTGGCCTACTATACCACGCTGGCCAGACGGTTTGGTAAAGGGTTTGTTTCAAGAGACTACATAAATTGTAACAAAAGATTTTATGTAGTTTTATTACAGTTTTTTATACTTCTTCGTTAATCGTATAATTACATATTTTATTTTTATGTAAACCTAGTTGAGTTCCGCTGTATTGCCCTGAAGCAAAGCTTGTTTAAAAAAAATAGCCAAAAGTACTCCTTATGTCATCAGAAAGTCCCATAAAACCGACCCATTCCGGAGATTAGCCAGAACAAAAAGACAGACAGACCGACAGATTTAAAAGTTTTTTGATGTAATTACCATATATACTGAGACATGCATTTGGTGAACATCTGTTTAATTGATAGTACAAACAGACTCTTTAATTTAATTTACTGCCTCGTTGGTCTAGTGGTTAGCGTATGCGGCTGCTGATCAAGAGGTCTCGGGTTCGATTCCCGGGTCGGACCAAATATTATTTGTGTGATTGACAAATATTTGTTTCGGAGTCTGGGTGTTTTCTATGTATAATATGTATGTATTTACAAAAAAAATATATTTATGTATTTATATCAGTTGTCTAGTACCCATAATACAAGCTCGGCTTAGCTTGGGACTAGATAATGTTGTGTGCCAGATGTCCAAAAATATTTATTTATTTGTATAGATAAAGTGTCTAACTAAATTAATAAACTCTAACATATTGCTTTTAAACTTAGTTTTTCAATATCCCCAATGACGTGAGTTCCTTGTCGAAGGTTGAAGAAATTGGCTTCAAGGGACACGTTGTCCCCAAACAAATTGTAAACAGCGTTATTCTCGGCACGGACAAGATGCGACCTTTTTGATTCCACGCGAAGGAAAGTGATATAAGTCGGATTTGTTTATAATTTCTCGTAAGCATATAATTTATACTTTTTCATCTTCAATATTTTTCTTGTTTTTTTTTTTGTTTGAAAAGTGAATTAGTCGGGAGTGTTCTTAGCTATGTTTGATGAGAATCGGTCCAATCAGTCGTCGGGTTTTTTTTAATTTTTTTATTGTTGTAGGACTTTTATTATAAAACTAGGCGTGACATGCTGTAATCATGAACTTTAGAATAATTCAAGTTTATATTTTGATGAAGACAAAAATAGAAAGTAGTTTTATAGCAAATTTGATTTTAGGAGCTTACCACGATACACAAATATTTGAATATTACTAAAAATTGTAAAACCTTTATAAATACTTTTCATCACTTTGATTTAGCATTTAACAACTAAACTTCATTATAAGGTTACTAATGTTTTGCACACAACATGAATAATGTCAAATAAGTTTCCTACTTAACATGCTTAAGATGTAAATTTGCATCGAACGTATTATATCTCTAAAAATTAACATAATTAACTCAATAAATAAACATAATTGTAAAAATAGGTGCATTTAAGCATGTAACCATTAAAATATATTGTTAGCACTTTTTTCTTTTAGACTTATACCGTTTTCCAACCCTACCGTATAAGTAGGGTTGGATGAAAAACGACACAGTAGAAATTAAGTCTCACAAGTGAAAAATGATTCTGAACGTGGACAACGTTTAAGGGACTTTAAAGGGTAAACACGGGGTCCCCTGGCTATTATGGAAGTAAACACTGTTAGGATACCGTGATATGTGAAAAATGTTCGACTTGCAGATAAACATATGTAGTTAAGTTATGTGGTTTAAGCCTTCGAAAGTTTGGGTTCGATTCCCAAAGGAGGTAACAGTTTGTGTGATCGGAAATATGTTTTTTACATTTCATTTTTTCATTTAAAAAGACAAATCCCGCATTAGGAATATAAATGCCTGTGTCGCGGAGGACTTTACAAACATACATGACGGACACGGACACAAAGAACACCCAGACTCAGAACAACAAATTGTGAATCACACAAAGTGTTGTCCTACGTGGGATTTGAACCCACGACACTTGGCGTAGTAGGAAACGGCGTGGCGACCGCTTAAGCCACTAGGCCAACCGTGCAGTCAATGTTGTTCTGTATGTCACTTTCAACAATGTGAATTCCCCTACAAGATGTATATAATAGATGGTGTATTTATATCCTATACAAATAAATAAAACTGGAGTGTTGGTTTGTAATTTAAAATTATCGCGGGTTATATACGGTGGTACATAAAAAACAAATTTTTAATTCTTGTCTTTTTATTCGTTCCGGTGGACAGCTTTTGACAAAAATTTCGCTGGCATATAAACTTAATATAAGAAGTAACTTATGCTTCTTTTTAGAATAGTTTTTTTTCTTAAATCAATAAAAATACTTACTCTTGCAATATTGTTCTATTACCTTAAATTCAGAATTACTGAAACAGTTTTTTGACCAGCACACCATTATGAAATTATGGTATTTGTACCAATTTGTGTACAACTGTAAACTGTATGGAAATCATGTTGTTTTATTATATTTTTTCTTTCCACAAAAGTGCTTATTCTGATGCTTTAAATAGGAATAAAATTCGCCTTCTAAGGCAAAATCACGACTGTCATGTCAAATCAGTTTATTTATTAAACGATAAGTAGTTTTGTAGAAAAATATACGAATTACCGAACAGTGACGCCAGTTCTTACAATCACTAGTTATTATCTTCTTTTAAGGTTTTATAATCCACAATTTCTTGTGCCAACACATAAATAACTTATTTTCAGTATTTTATATAGGCAATTTAAAATAGCCTCATTGTAAAATAAAATGTCTTCGTATACTTACTTATAAATTGTCATGAATTTGAGTCAAAACATCAACTCCATACTTATGAAAATAATTTTGCCAAACACTTATATTCCATCAAAAAATTAAAATATATTTATTATATAAAAATCAATGAAACAACAAAAATCTAAACTACTCATATTTCAAAAAACTGTAAAGGAAGGATCCACGACCCATAAAATCTGATGCAAAAAACGTTACCCAACCAAAATTTTATAGTTGACAATATTTAGAAGCATACCTTGATGTTATCTGTGGCTATTTGTGGTAATATATGACTTAATCCGAGGCTAACAAACGAACAAACAAAGGTTAGAAAAAATATATAAATCATATGAAGCTTGCCGTTAATTTTCACAGCAATTTGTTACATTTCTTGTTTTGATTAATTTTGGTTTGAGATCTTGGTACTTAAAGGTTTTTTTTGTCTCGTGTCTTTGTATATAAATTTAAAAGTGTAAGTTTACTGTAGTAGAGAAGGGCATCACTTCGAAAGATTGATGGTGACGAGTAAGATAGAGGGAAAAAGACCCGTAGCGCAACGTTGGGCAGACGAAGTTTGCTCTACTCTCGGCGCTACGATCCATGATGTCCTACACACTGCTCAAGACAGGATCTCGTGATGCAGAACGCAGAATGGCTCCAATTAGAGAGGTCACAAGCCTCCGAATTGAGGACAACGACAGAAGGAGGAGAAGGATGAATGAGGCATTAAATATGCTAGTACAGCTAGCATATTTAATGGCTAAGGGAATCTTTCAAATCTGAGCAAATATATAATTCATAGCTTTTCTTGTAACATACTCATCGCTTTTCAAGAGATCTTTGTCTTGCAAAATAAGTGTGTGAAACAAATTAACGTCTATATCCAGACCGTGGTGACGTTGAAACCTTCATGGAAGGTACTTCACAACCCTAAAATGTCGGTTATATATTTATATTGGTCAAATAAAATAATTAAACCACTCATAATTCTTCTTAACAAAGTTTTAAACGTTTGTTATAAAGGCAAAGCTCACTTTAACAATCAGTAAGTTATTACTATAATATTGTATTTATTTTATTTTTTCGACGTTGACATGTATTAATGCCACTAAAACTCTAAACATTCATTTTTCGTTCTTATTATTTTATAAGAATCGTAAAATTCAACAAAAAATTACGACCATAATAAAATAAATTATATAAAACAAACGCGTGATGAAGCAATAAAAATAAATTATATAAAACAAACGCGTGATGAAGCAATAAAAATGGCTACTGTTTTTTGACACCAACCCCCTTCTCAGAACATATAAACTCCAACAACGATTTGTTTATATCGTATTAACAAGAAGGTGCTTTAATAAAGCAATAAAAACCGAGAAAGGACGTCTAAGGGTATAATTTTGCTATTAATATTCAATTTTGCCCTCAAAACTTCGCTGCCACTTCAAAGAAAAATCTAAGATGACGATCTAAAGCGGAGTATCTACTTACGTAATTTCCGAGTAGGCGTTTGAAGGGTTACTCGAAATTATATACAGGTGTGCGTGGCAATGCCACGCGTGTGTGTCGTAATTACACAAATGTTAACACTCAACCGCACGTGTTGCTCATGTAAGTTTGAATGGATTTTGTTTGAAATTGAAAAATATTTATATCGAATAATCTAAAACTGAAAATTTAGACCTGGTTTTACCATTTCAGGTACGGCGTAGTGGTGTTTAGTGTACCTTTAGGAAACATCTGCTATTAAACAAATAGCTCACACTTTTGTATAATTTTTTATGTCATGTTTGCACAACTTCGTTAGAAAAATTCGTTTAGAATGGGCAGCATATGGGTAATTTCGTCAAATTTTTGAGGCGTCACTCCCACAATCATTAAAAGCCAAGGCTTTTAATCAGTGCGTCCTGCATGTTATGATATGCGGAGCTGAGACTGGGCGCTCACCATTGGACCTAACTTTAAGATTGCTCAGCGTGCGGTGCTCGGTGTTTCTCTAGTCGATAGAATTGTAACAAGAAATCTCGACAGAGAACTGATCACACGGATAATTAGATGAAATGGAAGTGGGCCGGTGATGTCTCCAGTTGGAGTGATGGTCGCTGGAGGCTACAAGTACTGGAGTGGAGACGCGACTAGGTAAACGTACTGCAGACGCCCTACCGCACGATGGGCTGCCGACTTGAAGAAAATGGCTGGCGGTGGATTGATGCGGACTGCCCAGGACCGTGAGGATTAGAGATCTTTGGGGGGGGGGGCCTTCGTTTAGCAGTGGACAGCAGTAGGCTTAATTACTTGATATAGAAGCTGCCAAAACGTTTATTTCGTCTTTTAGTGCGACGATGAAACCTGTGCTTACGATATATCATTATGTACTGTTACTCTGAGTACTTTGCTCTGTTTGTTCAAGATAAGAATATTATTAGCATCTGTAGGTGTAGTGTAGGCCTAAGAATGTCCAGATCTAGGGTTGATAAAATTTTTTGGTCAAAAACGAGAGCAGTGTAGGTAGCATCTTTATGTTGATACTACTGCGTAGGTCAGGTAATGGCTCATTCAACATTATTAACCAACTTCAATGAAATCTTACGCCACGCAAACAGTCTAACTTATTTAAGTTAGTACTTATATAAGTTATTTTACCTTTACATCAACAACTTCAAGTAACACTACTATTAATGAAAGTATCCTAAATTACTCTTTATATCATTAACTCATCTGTCAATGTCCATCAAAATCCTTAGAGCCGTTGCCGAGATAAACCGAAACAAACAAATACAGCTTTTTTTTCACATCAACTAGTAAAACTTATCTCCCTACACTCCATGTTTGTGTAAAAAATTTTTTTTATTGGTGATGCGATTGAACGGTGGTAGGTGGTAGAGCCACGCTGATTTCAGCACGAAAGAGCCAGCTCAAATGACAGCATTGGTGCCTCCATGGTATTGCCATTGCCACCATGCTGCATAGCTTGCCCTCACAATGAGGATGGTGCCCCTACTCTTGGATTCTACTCATTAGTTGGTGAGTGTGAAATACGACAGAACCAATGCATAGGCAGCCATAATGTCGGTTACCATGCTGGTCATATGCATTCGCAATAAGTATAGAGATGACTTCTATTGGATTCTGTTGATGTTGTCCATCAGGCAGAGTTAACTCACTTTTGCCAGCAATAAAAGTCATGCTTATCTCAATCGCCTAACCAATCCCTATTTACCTAACCACAATTCCTAAGAACTTCTTTTCACCCATTTTCTCTTTAAATTAATAAAAAAACACCGTCATCCCGCAGGTACACCTGCGAGTTTTGACAGTTGATTATCGAGCGATCATAATGCGCGCGCGCAGATTTACGACGTCGTAAACTGCGGCGCTTGCGCTAGTACAATAGCTTGTTGACAAAACGGGATAGCGCCCTTAACAAAGTCCCTTTGACTGAAGCATAGTACGGACATGATTATATTGCAGAGCTATTATGTAGAACGTACGTAATATAATTTTTTGACCAAATATTCAAATTATGATCTTAAGTATTTTACGTTAAACGAATTAATAATTTTAATATGTATTTTCTTATTTCGTTTTTTTAAAGGCAAATCTTGAACATTGAATGTTCCTGTATCTACATAAAAAGGACACAAACAACATCCAGACTCAGAATAACAATTTGTGGATCACAAAGTGTTGTTCCATGGAGAGTTTAAAGCAACAACACTAAGCTAATCACTTAAGCCACTATTTTTTCTGAACTAGAAAAGATATCCCATAATTTATGACACAGTCATATCCTTTACTTTTATTTGGTATTTTCTTTTAAACAAGTTTAGCGATAACTTAAAAGTATCTAATAGATGAATTATGTATGTTATTAAATAAATGGAATGTGACTGCTATATTTTCTTTTAGTAAATAAACGTATAAAAAATGTAGTAAACTTAGTTTCGCCATTTGTCGTATCCATATTAACCTTTCTTATCCCTAACCATAAAGTTATGACATTCGTACAAGAAAGCTTTGGTTTACCAGTTCATAACCACACCTAAGAAAAAACAACTACATCGATATCCAACCATAATTTTGACACTTTATGGGATTTAGTACTATGAGAACGGTAGCCCGACCACCATAATGACCTTTGATAGATATTTTTGGGATTTGTTTTAGATTTTTGTATAGAATACCGTTTTGGAATGTAGCAATAAAAATGATATACTGTATTTTTTCATATGCTATTAAGATTTAAGATTGTTTTTTTTTTTTAATTTTCTTAAATCATTGCTTATTAAAGCAATTGTATTTAAGTAAAACATTGTACCTAAATGTCTGTTTAAAGTCAGAAATTTACTGGTTTTTTATACTATCTGAAGGGTTAAAACAAGCAAACGGGTAAAAATAATAATAATAAATATTTCAGACATCTGACACACAACATCATCTAGTTACAAATTAAGCAGGACTTGTACTATGGGTACTAGACAACTGATATAAATACATATTAATATGTAGATATATACTCTTTTCTGTAAATATATAAATATCATACATAGAAAACACCCGAACTCGAAACAAATATTTGTAGATCATTCAAAAATTTGGTACGATCTGGGAATCGAACCCGAGACCTCTTGATGAGTAACCGCATACGCTACTACTAGACCAACAGAACAGGACAGAAAGCAATGTAAAGCTATAGCGGCCAGCCGAGGTGATAGCTGATATACGATGGTGGTGCCGCGCCGATGGGCGGTGACTTCCAGATGCCTCCTCTTCGACAGTCGTAACAAGAGCTTTTCTCGGAGTCATCCTATCTGAAGCACAAAATGGCATGCCCTGGTGAGTTTTAAATGAGTTCCGACTAACACCCCGTCGAAAACTCCGGCGGTGGGACGACCTGAAGGGGTTTCTCAAAGTATCTTATTTTGTTACAGAGATGAGTTTTCATCTTAAAATTGGAGAGCAATTCTTTATTGCACAAGAGGCAGGCAGATAAAAATAATAATAAATAAATATTTTTGACATCTTACACACAACGTCATCTAGTCTTCAAGCTTGTGTTATGGGTACTAAACAAGTGATATAATTACATAAACATACCTTTTTTTTTTGTAAATACATACATATTATACATAAAAAAACACCCAGACTCCGAAACCAATATTTGTGGACCACACAAATATTTGGTCTGACCCGGGAATCGAACTCAAGACCTCTTGATCAGCAGCCGCATACGCTAACCACTAAACCAACGAGGCAGTCAAAGATGAAGATGTTGCAGTCGCATAGACGGAACACCAAATAATGAGTGAAATTGGGTATTGGTCATACTGAAACTAGTAAGACAAAAACCTACATAACAAGGGTCTTCGGTCGAATGGTACCACCTACAGTGATACAGTTAAATCCGTGATGATGACATTAGTTCAGTGTGCAATACTTCAAAAAAGTACCTACCATATAGCAATTATGATAACTGCTACACACCTTATTGGGCTGACAAAGAACCGGACATCTACAGATAGTTTAGACTTCCAATAAATTATGGTATAACAGTAACTCCATGCCATTTATGTTATTCTAATTAAATAATTATTAAAGTTTGTATTATTATTTAATTTCTTAACATTCCCTACTTTAATCTTCATTGTTAAGCCTTTGATAAATTACTATATGCAAGTAGCCATTAAAGTAGATTGCGATGATATTAAGATTTATTTTTATTAGAGAAAATCTGGGGTTTCGATGTTTTTTTTTTCATATCATGAACCTAACTATATGATGAGCCAACAATTTATCTTTGTACAAATCCTGACTTATTATATTGAAACTAGACTTTTGTTCAGAAGGGAGTGGATTCTGTAGTTGTGTGTGTGTGATCTTATTTTGTATGTAAATAATTGTGCTTGTATCTTAATATATCACAACGCCATCTAGTCCATAACATAGAACTACGTTTAATAAAGAGGTTTGTTGGCGACAGGCGACATACAAAATTTCATCAAAAGTTCTACATTTAAATATATAAAAAGAGAAACGATGCAAATTTTGAATTCCACATTCCTATTGGTCGAGAGTTGTCGGCCAAATTTCTCCGAACGTCAAAATTCGAATTGTAACACGATCACGCACTCGAGACCGTTACTGCACATTTCAAAAATAGAACATGCCAACCATACTGAGTAGGTGGACAGTTGACGGTAGCGAATCATGATATGCTTATTAATCAGTCTATTTATTTTATATTGCATATAAAATATTCTGAAGACACGGCCAAGGCGCATACATTCCTCAATAAAATGACTATAAAAAACTAATGCTGCACTTGGTGGTTTTATTGCGGTTCTCGGTAAACGTAAATGTAATTTTAATTTTTAATTCGCCATTTTACTCGGAATATTCAAACATCACCGCTATCACGTGGTTGTAAAATTTGACAGGACTGAAGTGCTATCGTTGTAGGCTGCTTCCTTAAAAATTAAGATTTTGTTGAGCGTTGTCTTGGATTTAAGAAACGGCAAAGCTCTGCGCGAATACTCCACGCTTTGATTATATACAATCAAAGACTCCAGGATTTCGTAGGGAAGTTTGTAAAGGCGAATTAACTGGCACAGGGGACGGGGCAGGCGCAATGTTATCTAGGCAAACTTGAAAACTTTAAAAGAGAAAACTGATAATCGAAAAAAGTGTTCTTTCAGTTATTACCAACAATTGAAACATAAGAGAGTCTTCAAAACAACGTAGTAATAAAAACATTAACTGGTAGTCACGTATTAAATAATTGCGATCGCGTACAAAATTGTTCACAAGTTTTTCGCAAAAACAATTGCTTTCTCTCAAATAATTACATTGAAAGTTTTCCAAGCTGTTTTACAATTTGTTACTGAATGTGTGTTGAATTAAATGAAGTCGACGCACTATAGTTCAGTGTGTACTTTAAATTCTGTAGTAAGCGATTGACTTTGACTGCATCGGTAGCGCAGTGGAAGTTGTGACTGCTGGTCTCGGATTCGATTCCCGGGTCAGACCAAATTATTCTGTGATCCGCAAATCTATATGTATGTTTTTATAAAAAAAAGTACGTTTATGTATTTTTCTCAGTTGTCTAGTTCCCATAATATAAGCCCTGCTCAGTATCTAGTCCAGATAGCGTTGTGTGTTAGATGTCCAAAATATTTATTTATTTTACTAAGTTGTTTTCTATAGAAACCTGAAAGAACGAAGATGATTGCTGTATATATCTATTCAGGTTATCATCTTCGTACTTTCCAAAATATAGCTTGTACCTGCTACTTATCTACAGTTTCAGAAATTGTAAGCTAATGTTTAATTGTTGCATAAATATTTTATGATGACCGAAAGAGTCGAATGGTGTTAGGTGAGTGGAAACAATCAACAACGGCGCAGTAAGTACCTAGATCAGTGACCTATAGCGGCTTGATATGATAAGAGCGTTTTCGTGATTCATAGTCGATCCCGGTTGTTATCATAAGATAACAGTCGTGAAGCTTATTCGAAGGCCTTCGAGCGGCTTAAAAATATTCAACGGCAAGATTTACGTAGCCACAACGTGTCTTGCCAGTCCCAACACGCACTCGGCCTGTGTGGGGACGAATGGCCTTAACCCTCTCCTGTGAGGAGACCCAAACCTAGCAGTGGGACGTTATGGTTTGTTGATAACCTGTGACCTTCCTCAAGATTCAAAGTATCTTGGTGCTAAATTTCATTAAAATCGGTGCAGTGTTTTAGCTGTGACATAACAGACAGGTCCAACAGAGTTACTTTCGAATTTATGATATTCATCATCATCAACAGCCTTTAACAGTCCACTGCTGGACATAGGCCTCTCCTTTGAAAGGAGCTTTTGGCCTACTATACCACGCTGGCCAGACGGGTTGGTAAAGGGTTTGTTTCAAGTTTTCCTTCTCTTGGCAGTGATGTTAGCTGCTTGTTTTGTTCCTTTAGTCGCCTCTTACGACACCCATGGAATGAATAGGGGTGGTGACACTTTATATTCTTAATCCGTCACCACACGGAACTTTATGATACTAGTACATGGAATTACCATATTCATAACTTGAATAATCGACAGCACTCAACCAATGTTCGCTATTCAAAAACTTTCTTTCTGACACAAGAAATCTATATACCTTCAAATCTTTAGAAGACAGAGGTTGGCACATCTACCGCTGCACTTCTCACTCGAATGTAGGTCTCTACGGTCGTTGGGTAGGTAATCTGTTTGTTTAATTACCTTTTTTAGTTTACCGAAGAATTTTGTCAAATTATTTGATCAAAGTTAGGCTCACTAGAAACTCCACTCATTACCTCTGATTTTGTCAGTCCACATATAGTTCTTTACAGAGTACTTGCTTCATTTAGCTTGCTTTGACTTATCGTTCACAATAAATATACATTCGTTCACATCACGCACTCTACACTAAATATATGATTCTAATATAAATGCAAAATGTTCCCTGTTCTAAATACAAAGCAATGTTCAACGAGCAAGTTTGTAACCGAAACATTTACAAAGTAGCTCTCGATGTGGTTCATGAGTGAGTTTATTGAGGCATTGTCTTTTGTTTAGAAGAATATTTTGCACTTATTCCCAGAACAGATTTGTTGAAACTTTGTTATCGCGAATGTGACAGGATTAAATTCGTTTAGAAACATACATTTAATATTCTGTCAGTTATTCTGAAATGTATTTTTCTGATTGTCTTATTACCTACACTTAAGAGATCTCGTAATTATCTGGAAATATTGTAACATCTGTCAAACTACTCTAGGTTAACGTGATGAGCTGTCGCCTGACCTTTTGAAATAAAATGAAATGAAATTAATTCAAGACCGCATTTAAATACAACACAAAACACAGGGTATAACAGTAAAAACTATGCAAAAAAAGCGTGGACCAGAATACATCACCATCTCAGCTAAATACTTTAATTTTGCGTCTTGTGAAAAACTCCATCCATCCATCGGTAGGGCGGTGAAACAGAATTGAAATAACTTATAGTACGTATCCAAACCTTCGCCCTTAAACCAAGATCAAAACACATTAGTTCAAAATTACAATATTTTGAACTAATATGTTTAAGCGATACGATATTAAATCTTATAAAATGGATTATATAATTAACTTAATTCTAAAACTACAATTTTTCGATTTTGCAATTTAAAGATGTTTATGAAACAATTTTATTTTACTGCCGAAAGACGAAAATTTCTGGTCTTTTTCATTAAAAATGAAAAAAGAACTCAAAAATAAACCTATGACATTATAATTGGAAAATCAAACCTCATTATTTGAATCTGCAAAACCTTTATGACACAAGTACTATGTCATTGTACCCCAAAAATATATTCATAGACAGTATTACACAAATCTGTGTCCATCAGTGAAGTGACGGCATATCGCCACCGTCTGACATGACAAATGATTGCTATATCCCACGACCAAACATCTAAGACCTTCCCCACCCCTCTTTTATCACGAGAAATGGTTTAAAGAGACGCGACGAAAGATTTTTCAGATGTCAACACAAGCTGGTCGGTTATATCTTTCTTAAAACAAGGGAGATGCGTATAATACTTGAAGGAAATAATGATAAAAATGATAACAAAAACATATTTTTTTCTATTTCTTATTGTTTTGAAATAGTTGTTTTTTGAAGCAAGTTCTCATCAATGAATTTGTTCAGAAACTCATTATGTGAATTCAGTAAAAGCAAAAAAATAATGTATGGATATTGAAAGAAACTGTAGGTGAAAAATATTGTTTGCCTAGAACTCAGTATTGGAACTAGTAGATTAATTTTAACTGCTAAACTATAAAAAAAATTTAAAAGAAAAAAAATACTCGACTGGAGTGAATTTGATTGCTTAATACCGGATGATATAGTTTTATTGCTTATGAATAGTATATTAATATATGATTTATATAACAAATCATGTAACCGAGGGTAAGCAACGAAGGCGTGGTCAGACATAGATGGGTGACTGTTTGTGGCATGATATGCTAAGAGCGATTCCGTGAAACGGAGATCACGTTAAGCAGTCGGTCCCGGTTGTTATCATAAGATAGCAGTCGTGAAGCTAAGTTAGAGGCCTTCGGTCGGCTTATAAACATCCAACGGCAAGATTACGTAGCCACAACTTGTCTTGTAGTCCATAACCCGTACTCAGCCAGTGTGGGGACGTATGGCCTTAACCCTCTCTTGAGAGGAGAGCCGAGCCCAGCAGTGGGACGTTATGGGTTGTTGATGATGATGACACTATTTCTACATAAAAACTAAAGTATTCTAAATCTTTACGTACGAAAATCGCTCATATATGGGTTTCCTCTTAATACCATTGAAATTTTTTCAATATCAGAATATTTTTCAGTCAGTCAAGCAGATTTTTTCTACATTTTCCCCATAAATGGAATAACGGGGCTACTTACGAGTACCTACTTACGGGTCATTAAATATTATATTGACTTATTATCTTACACTTTGTTGAAAACAAATCATAAGTGTAAATCAATGTATGAAACATTAAGTAAATATAAAATCGTAAGCTGGCAACACAGTGATTTATATAAGAATAAATAATATGAAAAGAAGCCAAGTAAAAATGATTGCAACTCCCAAAAGTAACATATAACCTTATTAGCATACTTGTAATCTAGCGATAGACAAATAAATTCACGAATGAAATATGTAAATTTTATTCTCAAGAAAAAATAAAAAAATCTCTACAGAACCCGAGTAAGTGGAGGTGCGAAGTGGTTTGCGAAAAAATCCCAAAAGAAATGAATATTTTAGAGTTCCCTCTTTTGTGGTTGTGTTTTTAATGTTTATTTATGTCCAATGGGGTTGATACGGGTTAATATTAATGACTTTGTTAGAAGGGTAGTGGTGGCTTAAGATTTTTTCGATAGGGAGTGTATTGGAAGAACATTTGTTTTTGTTAATTTTGACAGCTTTTTAATATAAGATTTGGTTTTCAACTCGGGTATTAGAGGGTGAGTATTGCCAGTAAACTAAATGTCTTAAGTGAACTAAGTTATTGACAAAATACTGGCAGTATTACTAGCTATTATTTTACTATGAGGTGTTACAGATCTATACAAATAAATAAAATTAAAGTGAATAAATAAATAAATATTTTCGGACATTTTACACACAACATCATCCAATCCCAAACTAAGCAGAGCTTGTATTATGGGTACTAAACAACTGATATAAATACATAAACATCCTTTTTTTTTGTAAATACATACATATTATACATAGAAAACACCCAGACTCCGAAACAAATACTTGTGGATCACACAAATATTTGGTCCAACCCGGGATCGAACCCGAGACCTCTTGATCAGCATCCGCATACGCTAACCACTAGACCAACCAGGCAGGCAAGTGTCTATATGTTACTAGCTGATGCCCGCGGCTCCGCTCGCGTTTTAGAGATATCAAAAATAGATGTTGGCCGATTCTCAGACCTACTGAATATGCATATAAAGTTTCATGAAGATCGGTCAAGCCGTTTCGGAGGAGTATGGCAACGAAAACTGTGACACGAGAATTTTATATATTAGAAGAAGATAGATATCAAATTAACAGTTTTTTTGTAAAATGCATATGAAAGTATGCTATTTTTAAAAAAAAAATGCCTCTCTATCTGTCTGTCTGTTTATTCCAAGATTACCTGGAATAAACAGACAGACAGATAGAGCCCTTCCAGAGATTACTCTGGAAGGGCTCGACCGATTTTGGCGGGATTATCACTGCCAGAAAGCTGATGACCTAAGGAGTAACTTTACTATGGCGACCTGGTCAGATGTTTCTGCATCATTATTGATTTAAAACATATCAAACATTATTGTTTTAAAACATACAAAAAAACTTTCAAATAATACTTAGATTAGTTAGTTATGCTATTCGTTTGTTCAAAATAGTACGACTATATTACACGTGTATAGCAAAAAGTATTTTGTACCCTTTTAATGTTGTATGCTTCCAATAGAAATAATTATATCATTCAGATTATAGTGATTGCAATAGCATATGCTACCACTTTTGACTCCTTTTTACGTACCACCACAAAAAAGAAAGTGATCAAAAATAATAATATTGAAACTGACAAATTGCTGACTAAAGTGTAACAATCTGCTTTTGAATGTATTTTTGTTAGTAAGTAAATGTATTTAAAACCAGAATTAGTTTCTCAACAAACACTTTGAATTAATTTCGGAATCGTTACAAATACTTACTTATTAAAATGTATATATTAATATCCTTTATACAGACATTAAGATGTTTAATTTCAAAATATCAATCATGTATTCCGATCACTACTTTTTGTTTAAAAATCAAATTAACATATAACTCTAAAACTTGAAGGACATTGCCTCGATTTAAACGCTAATTCGATACTCTAATCGAAATCTATGAATTCGTAAGCTAATAAAACAACATTATCGAATACACATTGTACCCAAGCGACCTTAATAAAAATATATTTAATGGTTGTTCATAGCAACAACGACCGTATTGCCCAACCATTGGCAGGAAGCGGTAGTGGATTCGATCCTGAGTTGAATAAATTATTTGATCGATGTCACAGTTGTCACCATACATTACTATATAAGACAGGACGGAATAGTAAATCCCTAATTAGGAAACCTTTACACTGTTCGAGAATGGCCTCAGTAAGGGCCGCAAATTCAATTTGGTTTAAAGCTATCAGTGATAAGAAGTGGAAACAAATTTCCATCGACTAAAATGTCTACTAACTGAACGCTATTCGGAGAAAGCTATTAGTATTATTATCTTTAGTAGGTAGTAGAGCCACGCTGATTTCAGTACGAATGGGCCTGCTCAACCGGGGCAGTACTACCCACACAGAGAAAACCTAATAATACAGCATTCTTGCTGTCGTACTTCGTTGGTGTGTGTGAGACCGGAGGCCCAATCATTCTGCATCATACACCCGGTCTCCGGAGGCCGAGAGAATAATGCAGAAACATCTGACCAGGCCGCCATGGTATGGGTCACCATGATGCATTGCTTAAACTCACAATGAGGACGGTGACCCTCACTCATATTCAACTCATGCCTCCATCAGGCAGAGTAGAAAGCTATATAATCTACAACCACAATAGAAAACAAAGCATTTTTTGAAAAGCAACATTTTTTGGAACAGCTATGGATAAAATGGCTGCAATAATAAGAATAATAATTGATAAAAAAGCTAAACAGGACATTGATACGTTTACGTAGCAGTTTAAATAACGGCTCATTGATATCAAATTTTCCGAATGTTTCACTCCTAAGACTTACTAAAAATATCATAATTTTAGTACTACGTAAGTATCTTTTTATATAAAGCTCTACAAAACATCTATCTTTTATATAAAACAAGTGCGAGTCGAACTCGCCCATGAAGGGTTCCGTATCAGCAAGTAACATCATATAAAAGTTCTAGTAGTCATTGTAACTTTCATCGATGTTTTTATACTAGTGTATTGATTGAATGAAAGGTAAATTGCGTTTTACGATTTATGACGTATTAAAAACAAACTACTAACTAGATCTCGTTCAAACCAATTTTCGTTGGTAGTTTGTATGGTAATGTACAACATATATTTTTTTTAGTTTTATCACTCTCTTATTTTAGAAGTTACAGGGGCGGGGGGGGACACATTTTTCCACTTTGGAAGTGTCTCTCGCGCAAACTATTCAGTTTAGAAAAAAATGATATTAGAAACCTCAACATCATTTTTGAACACCTATCCATAGGTACGTATAGGCACGTATAGGTTTGATGAAAAAAAAATTTTTGAGTTTCAGTTCCAAGTATGGGGACCCCCAAAACTTATTGTTTTTTTTCTATTTTTATGTAAAAATCTTAATGCGGTTCACAGAATACATCGACTGACCAAATTTCAACAGTATAGCTCTTATAGTTTTGGAAAAAATTGGCCGTGACATACGGACGGACAGACAGACAGACAGACAGACTTGACGAATCTATAAGGGTTCCGTTTTTTGCCATTTGGCTACGGAACCCTAAAAAGGCTTCATATTACTAAATCAGAATTTACATAATAAATTACTAATATTCTGTTTAGACGTAGGAATATTATCCAGGAGAGAATTTGTTATATAATCATGTTTATTTTATATTTTTCTAGTTTATTAGATTAAATACAATTCAGTCCGTAGTAATATTTTCCGCATCACTTAGCTGCATTAAGTACACACCCGCATTATATACATGGGTATATAATGCGAATGCTTATGGAAGTACCTAATGTACAAGCTCCTTAATAATCAAAGCAGCTAAAAATATCTTCGGGAGAATAAATAAAATTCATTATGAGGCGAGATTCGTAGGCGTATGGAAATTTCAGGATTTTCCGAGACGCCTTATTTGTATTTTAATTAAGTAGCACTTTCCATAAAGAGAAATGTAATGATGAATAAATTGTATATTGGAATAAGAATTACATGCCTAAGAGACGACATTTTTTATATTGAATTCTTCATTGAGAATAATCATGTTTTTAATATTAATTTTTTTACACAACGTCATCGTTGTCAGTTGTTGGTACTAGACAACTGATACAAATACATAAACATATATTTTTGTAAATATGTACATATTATACATAGTCAATACCCTGACTCCGAATCAAATATTTGCGGATTACACAAAAATTTGGCCCGACCCGGGAATAGAACCCGAGATCTCAAAACCTCAGTCGCATACGCTACCACTACGTGACCGAGGCAGTTTGATGCTTAAACTACAAAGAGTCAGTTCTATGGTACCGGATTGTAGACATACAGATATGTTTTTAAATACGCGAAAATATACAAATTACATCCAAGTAGAGCAATGATTTATTCATCACATAATAATAGTGATTGACGTGAGTGGGAAAAGAATCTACGTTCTTTATACTGAGCAATAAGAATCACTATCCACTAGACCAACAGGACTGTCTAAATATGCCTTTACGAAAAACTTCTGTGAAATTTGTTCTACTACAGGTTTTATCAGCGCTTTTTAACCTACTTCAAAAAAAAGGAGGAGGTTCTCAATTCATCGGAATCTTTTTTTTTTAATGTATGTTCAGCGATAATTTCGTCGTTTATGAACCGATTTCAAAAATTCTGTTTGCATTGGATTGGGCGTAGCTTACGGGTGGTCCCATCGTTACCATATCGAGATCTGATGATGGGATCCAAAGGAAATCGAGGGAACTCCTCAAATATCATAGGCACAATTGTCGCGATTTGGGTACTCAGAATTAAAATTGTCGCGATTTGGGTACTCGGAATAGTTTTTCATTGAAGTCGGTTCCTTTTTGTTAAAATTATACTCACATCTTCAAGATTTTCTATTCATGCCATAACGAATAGGTGTGAATATGACAAACGAAGCTTAATAATTTCAATATAAAAATCAAATAAACAAACTCTACAGCGATGTATTATTAGTATAGATATTTAGAAAAACATCTGTAAACATACAAATCTACATTCCATGATCATCTCAAGTAACAACCCCTTTAAACGGCAAGGAAAAAGTTACAGCACTTAAGGGTCCCACTTTAAGCCCCGCAGACAATAAAAACGCTTGTCTATGCCTTAGACAATAAGAGACAACCATAAATAAACTGGCCAATGTAAATAGACCCGCGGTTTTAGATCTTTGTTTTAAAAATGTAGTGGACGGAATCAATGTGAGGGGTCAAGTGGATTTGGGGAGAACCAGAGACAATGCCGTAAGGTAAATGGCTTAGAACGACGGTGGGGAGTTTAAAATCGTCATTACACGGGTTGAGGGATTTTTATATATCGCTTGCAAGGTGCTTAGATGAACATATTTTAGTACTTGCAGGGGATAATACAGGGTGTTTAAAAAAGCATAGTAATGTAATATACAGTTTTTATAGAATCGTAAAGTAAATCGAATTGAATAATGTAAAAACATGAATAGTAGTATGTAGTAGTAATATTCATAATGGAAGGTATTATCACGCTACTGCTCTTAAAAACAGTGAATACAAACCTGGGTGGAAAAAATATCAGCCCCTTCAAAATTAGGATTATTCAATAAAATCGATGCATAAGTTTGTCCTGGAAGTTTGTCCAATATCAAATTTTGTAAGTTTTTATTAAATTTTTACTTTCAACTATATAGTTTTTTGTAAATATAAATATTTTATATTATAGAAATTACCATCCAAAATAATAAATAGACCACTAAAACGATTCCCGATAAACATAGTGTATGTTTTCAGTCTACTCATATGGGTCTCAATACCACATTTGAAATTACTTTTAAAAGACGAATACTTAAAAAGTTTTACATATTCATAATAAATAAATATTTCGGACATCTGATACACAACGCCATCTAAGCCTAAACTAAGCATAGCTTGTATTATGGGTATTAGACAACTGATATAAATACATAAACATACTTTTTTCATTTATAAGAATATTATACAAGGATGTATTTTAAGAAATTTTAAAAAAGCAAATAAAAAAAGAAATCTACAGTAAAATTTTTAAATAACTACTGCATAGGTTTCTACATAGTACAGTAATAAACATACAAAAATATTGTTCAATAAAACAAAATAAAAAATGAAACATGCTGTATAAAGTCCATCAACCAAACAGATTGGCGTACTAATAAAAATAATAAAGTTGGCAATCCTTTTTTCTTTATATCGCTAAGGGCGGGTACACACAGTCCCTCGAGAACCCACCTGCTGTACTCGTCCTTATTTATTGCGAACATTCGTTACGGTTCAATAGATGAAATTGACAATTTTAAATAGCTTTTTTAAACTAGGGGTAAACAGAAAATACTATCATGTTATAAGGAAAAGCTAAAAAATTTTTTTTTTTAAATAATAGTTATCATTAGTTATATATATTTAGTTAGGTATATATATGTTAAAATAATACCTTATTCTGCTGAAATTCAGCAGTTACTCGCTGGCTAAGCTAGTTGCAAATATTAATTATAAACACTTAAGATGATTACAGACTGATAATAATCTATAATAATATTATAAAGCTGCAGAGTTTGTTTCTTTGTTTGAACGCGCTAATCTCTGGAACTACTGGTCCGATTTGAATGATTCTTTCAGTGTTGGGTAGTACATTTTTTTTCAAAATTAGGGATCCGTAATAAAATTGCTATTTTGTAACATAAGGTGTAAAATCGAAAACCTATTTTTTCCACGGAAACGAGCTAAACGCGGGTGAAGTCGCGTGAAGTCGCACGGCTAGTTAAAAATACATGTTATTACTAATTTCATCTAAATTATTTTACTCAATTAGACGTGGTTTTATCATAGACAGTACAAGCGTTCCACTTCCATCCCTATTAAATAAATGCACATACCTTATCCCGTTACAGATTTTTTACGAAGCTGTCATAAGAAAATTTAAACTAATGGTATCTCCCCCTAACAGAAGTCCCCCTACAAAATAGGTAATAAATATAGACTTATTAAGTCCCGATCGAAGAGAGACTTTATTGAGTTTTTTTTTTGATAATTTTCTTTATTTACTAAGGTATGGTTTATTTCATTTATTTCCCCTTACCAAGTTATCAGGTGCTTTGCGATAAATAAGTTTCATTCTTAATTTAATATTATTACGTAACTTCTAGCCTACAGAAAGGATAATTAGATCGTTGGACTGCACGTTTGGCCCAGTGGTTAAAGTGGTCGTCACGCCGCTTTCTACATCGCCATGTGTCGTGGGTTCAAATCCCTTTTTGTGATCCAGAAATTGTTGTTCTGAATCTGGATCTTATTATGTGTCGTTTCATGTATGTATGTAAAGCCCCCGCGACACAGGCTGTATATTCCTAATGCGAG
Source organism: Phragmatobia fuliginosa (assembly GCA_932526445.1). Classification (NCBI taxonomy): domain Eukaryota; kingdom Metazoa; phylum Arthropoda; class Insecta; order Lepidoptera; family Erebidae; genus Phragmatobia; species Phragmatobia fuliginosa. Next base: position 12,618,963 of record OW052078.1, on the reverse strand, counting down.
AGTTGTTTTTCATAAGAAAAAGAAATGTCTATTAAAATAAGTTACTAATAATAGAACATCACTAAGTTGTAAGTATAGCTTAGCTCTCAAAAGTAGTTACAGACTTCATTAGAATCTAATCCATAAGCCATAGTTTGGGTCGGCATCGCCATACTTCCTGCATAGCGGGCAGTGTTGTGGCCCCCATTCCTGGATTCTACTCATGCTTACCATGAGGCAGAGTGGAGTCGCTATGACAGAAATCAAATGAAAAAAAAACACAAGTCAGAATGAAAAATTGGTAACTTTTTTCTGCTTTATCTTCCTTAGATTACAACAAACTATGGTTTTATTATTTGTGTCTCTTTTAACTCTTCCTACTAATATCTGTGAGACTTACAAATATTGTAGTAATAACAATTTTCATTTCGCAACCTAAAGTACATTTTTAAGATATAAAAGATATCCTAAAATATTTTTACTGACACCGCTTCTTATCATGATCTAAGCTTTCAAACAAACATGGTGTTAAAATTCACACAGCGCGCGACAGCCCTCGTTCGCTTTGAAGTTTCGCCGCGCCGAGGTAATCCGTCTACGACGAGTGGATTAGGGCTGACGCTGAACGTATAATATTGTAGGCACGTTGACTTTTAGATTATCGAGTACACGGGTTAGGAAATGAAGATGTGAGTTGTGTAGGTAAGCTTGGAGCGAATTGTTTTTTGGGAACGTGTATTTTATTACTGTCAATGTTATGTGAAGTACCTTCTTTACCACTTTTTATATTAAAGTGTAGTAAAAAAATAAAAGTTAGTTGAGGATTCTCTAACGGGGGAATTGACTTAGCTATGTGTTGCTTAGCTTAGTGTATGTACATATTTTACCAAACACAACTATGTAGTTCCCATGCTTAGTTTCTGACGATATCTAAAGAAGTTTTTTATCTCCAGCGTGGACCTCCTTCGTCCTGCCCAAGAACTTCATGATTTTAATTTTACAGTCGATTAATCTGTATGGTGACCCCAACTCTTGCATTCGGCTCATGCTTTCCATCAGAGTAGAGCAATTTAGGCAGTTTTTTAACCGACTTCAAAAAAGGAGGAGGTTCTCAATTCGACCATTTTTTTGTTTTTTGTTTCTAACCTCAGAACTTTGATTGGGTGAACCGATTTTGATACCACTTTTTTATTTAAAAGCTGGTGCCTCCCATGTGGTCCTATGAAAAGAAAACCATGATCTGATGACAGGATCCTGAATAAATCGAGGGAACTCCTCAAATATCATAGGCATATCTGTTGCGATTTGGGTACTTGGAATAGTTTATCTTTGAAAACGGTATTTTTTGTTAATTTTGTCAATTTTGTCAAATTAACATTGTATCGTAGCCTTGGCGAAATCCTTGATTAAAGAAGTTATAGTATTTGAAAATAGAACCTTAAAAATGTTGCCACTTAAAATTCAAATTAATTATGGTCGAATTTACACCACTTGGCGACCACTAGTTATTATATCATAGAAAAAAAGTATATACGCTAATTTATCACTCTACAATGAATTGCAACCAAGCATATTGCCATGTCGTATGACACCCCCTACATACGAACGAAAAAACAAATAAGAAAGTATGTATTATCAATAACGTAGGACGCAGACAAATCGACCTTCAGTCTTATCTTGTCTATAAATCAACCCCGACGTTCTGTCTATAGCAATGTGAGGGCGCCATCGAATTAGAATAACAAATCACCCACAAATAGGGGATGAACTATGAACTCTCGCAATATGGACCTTTAGTATTGACTGTTGTGTGTGTTCTTACAATTTAATTAACTAAACAATATACTAAATTAAAAACCAAATACCACGGAGTATCAGGAAACCGCATGCTCCTAATATGCGTTTAAAAACTGTACTTATTTATACTTACTAATATTATACATGCGAAAGTTACTCTGTCGGTCGCGCTTTCACTCCAAAAATACTGAACTGATTTAAATGAACTGACAACGCACAGTGAAAACTACTAGGGGCATGCAGTTGAAATTTAGATAGGGTTCCTTGAGGAGTGAAGGCGAGCAGTAAGGGAGGAGAGGAGAAAATTCTAAAAAGGCAATCGATTAAAGTTTATGAAACTTTCTATTTCTTCAACGGATTCACTTGGAACTTTGTACACCTGGGTGAAGCTGTGGGCATCACCTAGTCAATAATAATTGTTATCATACTCCCCTGGACAATAGGCGTTATATTATAAATGTCAATGAATTCATTTAGTTAGCAATTCCTTTGTTAATTATCGCCGAGTAAGGGAAGTAACAGGAGTGCTCCTTCCACGAAATCGGAACTTTTCAGTTGCAGGTAACAGAATCCATATTTATTTATCAACAACCGATAACGTCCCACTGCTGGGCTCGGCTCTTCTCACAGGAGAGTGCTAAGGCCATACATCCTACAGAATCTATGCGAGGCTGTTATTCCTGTATCAAGTTATTCCTTATGATATAATACTTTGAAGAGTGTATATAATAGATATCCGTGTTTCTGATCCGTGATCTGCAAACTTTCTCATGTAACTTTTAAAGTGTCTGGTTGATAGATCAACCCCCAGTTACCCTTTTAGTTTTTTCTTTTACGTGTGGAAACCCCCTCAGGCCGTCACTCCACCGGGGTTTTTACGGCGGGGCAGTGTGTCGGAATCGAACCGGCTAAAACCACAAGTTAAGGGCCACAATGCGCCTGAAATAGGAGTGGTCCAGGAACAGTGGAATTACGCCATCTGAACCCCTCCCAGCGCCTGCTTGCACTGATGCGAATGCTAGCTAAACTCTCCATTTAGGCGAAGTACTGTACACGCGGATGTCGCCTCCTCGCAATCCCCCTATTACCCTCTGTCTACCCCTTAAAGGTTATAAATAAAATATTCGTTATTTTAAACTGTATCATTGCAATCCCTTACCTTACCAACTTTAGAGGTTTACTGTACGTGCCTACTTCTTAAAAATCAACGTCTGCCATCGAAATTCTCTCCCAGCTATTTACCTAGATATACCTCAAAACAGCTAAGACTACACAGCGAGTAATAAAAACCATTACACGGTTAATTTGTACCCGGGCATAACATAAAATGCTTAACCCTCCGATACCTACGAATTACAGTTTTAATTCCTTAAGTGTGGCGGTCATTAGCAACGGAAGGGTTAACGCCCAACGGTCCCTGAAATAAAATTCTTTTGCTGTTCTTGAAGACAATAAAAGAAATTAGGTTTTGTCTATGACCCCCATTCTATTTTGAAGTAAATTGTATTATACCGAATGTATAACAAATGTTCAAATAAGGTTTAAATTTCGATAAACTACTTCAATCCATACAAACAAATTAATTTGTAATGTCTGTTAGTAATTATCAAGTTACCAGTTTTTTATTAAATGCATCATCATCTTCCTAGCCTTTAATCTCAAGTTTATTTGGGGTCGGCTACTAGTTCAACCGGTTTTACCTAAATTTCAGTTTTTCCACGGAGCGACTGGCATCGGACCTCCGCAACCCTAAAGGAAAACTGAAATTCGAAGATTGAACTAGTTGTCAGTATATTTGAGGGCACTGACTTCCCAATAACGATTGCCATAAATGTTGTGCCTCTCCGAGGCACGGGCGTGAATCACCGCCAAACTTCCAAGCTCGGGGTTGCTATTAGGAATTTCCTAAGAAAAACCCAAACACTTATTGGCCCGACCCGGGATTTGAACCCGAGATCTCTTGAATAGCAGTCGCATACGCTAAGCACTAGACTAACGAGACAGTTTAAATTATTAAATGCATATGAAAGTATTACGGCACTTAGGTACCGCAAAAAGAAATTTTATATTTTTGTCTGTCTGTAGATTTTGATGGGACTTTCACTGGCAGGTAGCTGAAGATTTAAGGACAATACCTAAGCTACTTCTTTCATATAGCTTCCGCCCGTGGCGTTAATAGAAACCGCGGGTAACGTCGCGGGGTTTAACTAGTAACTAATAAAATCATAATTATGTAATTAAAACTATCTGGTATACTTAAATTATCTCCAAATTGAATTAGCGGTAAATCCTTATACCTAATTTAATATTATAAACGCGAAAGTTGTGAGTATGTAGGTATATATGTGTGTTTGTAGCTCTTTCACGCAAAAACTACTGCTTATACATCAGAAGAACACATAGGCTATTATTTACTGCAATAATGGAGATACACGCTAGTATAAAATAAAACAATACCAAAACTTTATACTTAAATAAAATTTTAAAGACAATTAAAATAAAACAAAACCTTCATTAGTTTTGTCAAAGGCTTTTGTCTTTAACGTCCTAGTGAAATTATTGCCATATTTGTCTTAATCAAGATAAAAATGTAAAAAAAAAAATATGAAATAAATTTTAATGGGTTAATAGCGAACAGAGCTAAGAAAGTAAACTATTTAAGATTAATAAAAAAAATGTACTCTACCAGTTCTCTTGTGCATAGTATCTGAAACAAGTTATTTAATTCATTAATATACATATTATTTATAATAAACACAATAATAAACATACATATCTAGTACACTATTAAAAACGTAAGCGACTTTATGTACCACTACCGCCACCTGTGTATAATACATAGAACTACATGTAAGTGCACGCAAGTTGTACATATTGTCAACAGATGGCGTACCTTGTGCATTGACAGAGATGTAAGTACAGTCACGAGCATAATAAATATGTTACTATGGACACATCGGCAAATATATCTGCCTCGGCAACAAGTTCAATAATATCTGACTGCACGCAGCACAAATATGTGACGTTCATAGACATCATATAAAAGTGACAACTTCTCAAAGCAAAAATATATGTGATATCTTAACTTTAGAATTACGCCAATCAGAATTACTTAGTTTTAAAGTTATGAGCCATTTATTTTAACGACTCGCTATCATCATCATAAGCCTTTAACACTCCTCAGCCGGGTATAAGCTTCTTAGGAAGGACGTTGCGGGTTGCGGCCTACTATACCACGTTAGGTAGACTGCTACGAGTTTCGGTATTTCAGTATATGCTACAGGCTTCAGATATTCTTAAATCGCATTATTGATTATTTATTAGTTAAGCATTAGTCAATATCTTAGGTAGATAACACTGTTTAACCTAAAAAGAGAAAGAAAAATATCCTAACATTTCCTACTAAACTTTGATCCAACTTCAAATTTAAGCTTTCGAAAGTCATGACGTCACGTCGATTATAGGTACCAGCTAAGCTCATCGGCCGTGACAGAGTCGTCCAGGCCCTTGATGCACTAACCAGCCCCCTCTAGCTAAGTTGCAAGCGTTATTCGTTCTGCAATCGTCCCCCTCTCTATTCTCTTGTTTGATTGGCTAATGGTGATCAAAACAAAATATTAGCCAATATCCAAATATTGCCAAATATCATAACCGTCAACGAAAATGAGCATCTTTCGTCGATTTCCATACTAACTTTATAAATTCAAAGGTAACTCTGTCTGTCTGTTTGTTACCCTTTACCAGTTAAACCACTGGACCAATTTCTGTGAAATTTGGTATGGAGGTAAGTTTATTATGAAAGCAGGATATAGGAAACTTTTTAAGACAACCTACATGCGAGCGGGATCGCTAGCAAAAGCTAATTTTACAATAAATTTATTCCTAAAACTTTCATCCATACGTAGGTAAAGTCATGTGCAATGTGCAATTAGTGTCAGCAAACTCATCAGAGTTCGCACGACTCCACGCGGTGATCTGCGACCTTCGCCATCACAGCGTGTGTCCAAATTATACAAAATTATATCCAAATACTCATAAGTACAGTTTTAACCACATATTTGTTGTTTATTGGTAATATTTCTGTTGAATCACTTGGAAATGGTTATTATTCCTAATATCGTCTTTACACAAAGACATCGCTCCAACTTTCTAAAAGGTGTTTGATAAATATATTAATTGCATGGGGGCAATGGGGGCTTAGCGAGATGCTTCAGGATGATTGGACCTAAGGTCTCAAACTCACCAACGAAAGACGAATGCTGACATTTTTACACGCTTTTTATTAGCTTCACCTGTATGTTTGTCTGTTTGAATGTTTGTAACCGACTCCTTCGGGTGCGATTTTGACCCACTTTAAACGGCCAGATTTCGTTCAAACTTTGTAGATTTATCCAGGACCAATGATAATACACTAATTTAAAATATACATATAAAATAAACAAAAAAACTGTTTAAAAAACTAAACAAACACGCTTTTAAACGCAAAAGTAGAAAATAACTTTAATGTAACAAAGCGTGGGGTGCTTTTTAAAAATATTTCAATAACGTAAGATTTTTTCTACTACGGTTTTTATTTAAACGTTAATTGTTTTCTATATGTATCAGATCATGTATGTTGAAGTCTCATTGCATTAAGCCCAATCAAGCTGTTTGAACATTTAAGACAGACATTCCGTCACTACATGTCCTTGGTATGTTTACGACCATCAAATAATTGCATTCTTAAGCTCAATAATGTCCTCAATAGATGGCGTGCATATCGATTTACATCGCGATATTGTTCACTTCACATCAGCAATAGTAAGTTAAATTTGTAAAAACGAGATCAAAAAACCAGCTAGATCAATTTTACAGATGGTGTTTTTGTTATTTAAAGAACCCTCTGTTTGTTAAATAAATAACGACGAAATCTGAATAGGGCAGCAGTTCAACATTAGCTTAGTTCAACTAACATCTGGTGAAAGATCCATTTCAAAACTAAACATTATCAGAATCTATTTAAGATCAACAATACTTCAACAAAGACTGAGTAATTTAGCTATAATTTCAATCGAACATGAGATTTTAGACAGTTTGGATACAAGAATGTTGATAGAAGATTTCGCGAACATTAAACTTTTTATAGATACACATTTAAGAGTTTTGTTTTATACTTCAGTAAACAAAAATAGTAAATACCTAATTAAAATAAAAGTTTAAGTTTTGTTGTTTTTCTTTTTTGGCACCTTAATGAGGAAAGTTTAAAAATCCTTTTTTTGACAAAACTCAGTAAGTAGGTTGTCGTGGGGCGGCATAATTGGGTTTGCACGCGGGAGCTGAAACAGCTAGCGGCGGCCTGACGGCATAAATAGTAGTGGTTCCAAACTGAATCAAATTAATAATAACGAAATAATTATAACTACATTCAAGGTTCCATTTCAGTTAAATTAGCTCAATACTGCTTTAAAAAGAAATGTAAACAAAAAAAGTTTAAGTAGAAAATCACTTCTTAAAATTAATTTCCGTATCATTTCCCGATCACGTGGAAAAACAAAAAAAGCCGCCCTCCCGCCATCAAACAAACATTAAGAAATAATAAAGCACCACACCTTAATCTTATTACATTATAATAAGTCGGAATAACTTACAGATGTTTTCATAATCGGATAGTCTGCCAGCCCCAATTTTTCATCATTCGAAATTACATTATCGGAAATTTGCATTGCCTCTAGCGCCATCTATATTTAAAAGACGGCACTAAAACCAACCACACACATGCAGCTTGAGTATAATCACTTAAATTGAAAGCGATCTTAAATCTCGTGAGCTAAGGTTGAGTTTTAACTGAGTATGTTAAACGGTAAATGAACGAGTGATTTTGTAAAACAAGAAGCAAGATTAGGGGTTCGATCCCGTTCAAAGCCCTCTGCAAAAACAGTATGAATAATAATATAATCTGCATAATATCGGGAGCTCGTATAACAAGGTTGTTTACTTTGATAAGTTGGGCGGTAATAGTTGATTTGGTTTGAACATGTTTTGTAATTTAAAATGTGTATGCACTTACACTTCTGATCCTTTTTTATTTAAATTTATTAATTCTAATATTAATGCGAAAACTAAAATGAATGAAAATATGGATATTTAATACCAGGAACCAAGGATACCAAAAAATTGCAAAGTTATCTACATTAATTTCAGCATGAATGGGCCGGCTGGACCGGGGTGATGCTACCCTCTCAGAGAAGACCAACATAAAATGGCAGCCTTCATGCTGGCTTATTTTCTTAACCCAGACACCTAGTGACGTAGAGGCATACCGGTAGGTCGCTATAGTGTGGATCACCAATGTCACCATACTGCATTGTTTGCATTCGCAAAGAGGATGGTGACCATACAACCATACTCTTGGATTCTACTCACGCTTTCCAGCAGGCAGAGTCAAATGATTTTGCCAGGCTCTTACATAAAAAAAATTTTTTTTCTTAATGAGGATTGATATAATTTTCTTTATAAAATTTAACGTAATGATTTTCATTTTTTTTTATGTAAATAATTCATATGAGTATGAACTTATATCATGACGATATTGGAAAACATCTTGCACACACATATGTGTTTTTTATGTATGTATAGAAAAAGAAACAAAAACAATATTACCATACAAATGGTTTGTTTGATCAGGGGCGCTGGACCATGGGCCCTGTAAATAAATAATTGTAATTTCTTAATAAAACTTCCCCATACCCTTGGCCAGTGGTTGTAAATCGCACGCGGTGGATGCTGCAACTACTTATAGTTTTGAATGGATTAAGTGATTTTGATACTTGCTAGGTGATGCAGAAATTATATCTCAGAAGACTTCACTGTACTTTACTGTAGCTGTAAATTTGGCAAAGGATAAGTTGTTAGATTCACAGACAATATTTAACCTCAGCAGTAATACGAGTATTTACGACCTTAAGCAGTGCGCTGACGGGTGACTTTTGTCGCTGCGACAAAAAAGTTTTTGTCATGTCGCGTCGCGTCTTAAAATCTGGGTGCGCACACGGCGAATGACAGTCACGAAACATTTCTGTAAATCCATGGTTCATTTAACGATATGCATTTGGAGGAGACAGTCATTATTTGCGAATTCATACGGCGTAAAAGTTTTCGAATGAGTGTAGAAAGTTTTAATGAATTACTGCATATTTTCAAAGTATTCACCACATAGTTTAGTACACTTTTCCCTTCGCTCAAACCACTAATTATAACATTTATTCCACTTTAAAGAAGGTGTATTTAAAATGTTTTGAGATTCAATATTTAAACACATTCGAATATAGAACTGTTCCAAATTCAAAACTGCCTATAAATATGGAAACGACAGAACTTAAAAGGCATGCCCAGTATTTATCATATGTCAGAATATTCTTTTAATCTTTTCTCGTAAAGTGCTGGTCTTCTTTCCACTTCTTCTATATACTATATATATTTGCTTATCGCCAGCGGGCATCAAAAGTAAGCGGAGAGCGGGGCACGGAAAATGGGAATGTTAGGATAAACTATTTTGTACGGATTTTTGATTCGATTCGAATCAGTACATGAAGAATCGATTATTGAAAAAAACGATTTCTAAAGGATCGATTCTATATCTTTTCTGTATTTACAATATAAATATAAATCCATGTTATGAAAAACAAAAATATTCATTATACAATCTGTGGGATCTCATAACAGTAAAATCATCGATTTTTTTAGTTCAAGGAATTCGATTATAAGAATTATTTTTATTACCTATCAAATTAATACATTCAGCTAATTGTAACTATTGTAAATATTTTTTTATACCAACACAAAAAATCGACAGTCGATTTTCAAGGGTAAAAATCGATTCAGTACAAAATTAAATTTTTTGGGCCGAAACATTGAATCTTCGATCATTGTGTCATTCTCAAAATTAAATAACATCTGGTAATCTTTCAACCAGTGTTAAATTAAACAAATTATATCATATTTCATTTTCTCTAAAACAATTCAAGCTCTAGTAATTTCGAAGAAAACCTTGAATATTTTATTAGAACAACTTCAAGGCATACTGCTTAGACCCTTTATGATAATGTGGTGATTGAACGCTAGGAGACACTTCTGTTTTGATTACAATGCTATTTCAAACAGAATCCCCTGTTGTCTGAAAATATAAATAAAAAGTTAGTCCTTTCCGCTTTCCGCTTTTGGCTTAGGGCACGGGCAGAAACTGTTTCGTCACTCGTGCGCGCGCTTGTATCTAAATCTAGCGGCGCGGTGACAGTTTTGTCGCAGGCTTGTTCGCAGGCACAAAACAGTTTTGTCATCCAATTGTCACGTCGCAACGTGCGCGCATGTCCATTTAATTCTACAGCCATCATGAAAGTGACAAAACAGTCACAGTGACAAAAGTTTCCCGTGCGCGCAGGGCCTTAAACTTACTTTAAAAAATTAAGATAACCGACTTTTTGCCAATTAATTTTAGGTCAATATTTCATATTTTTTCTTCTCGTATAACGCACGTTTTATGCTATAAGTGCACATATTATGTTGATATCACTTTTCAGTATTCATTTTAAAAGTACGTCTATTTAAGCCCAGGTTGCTTGCAAAAGATTCACACAGTGCAATAGGTTTTATTATTTTAGCCACATAACAATTTTTCTTACTTTTTTAATATTCCATACTTTTATAGTGTACATAAAAATGTATAATCAACAGTGTTTTGACATCACACATTCTATTACAGTTACTAGTAATGGACTGTGTTAAAATTTGACTCAATACTTTTCTTTGATGATCAAGTATCAAGACTACACGTCCCTCTATGTTACAGATAGAGCCGTCAGTGGGTCGCGTAATGACCGGACACTTTACATAATTTGTCGATCGAGTGACCCCGCGCCACGCCGCCGATCGATTGACCCTGCCGTAATGTGATGTCTTGACCCCACCGGGCACATCTCTGCAATATGGATGAAGTTATTGAATAAATGCACCTTTATATTTTTAGATAAAATATTGACTGTTGTTTATTTAGTAAATGTATAAATTAAAAAAGATTTATGAGTGATATTTCATATCGTAAACACATTGAATACGTTTTTTAAACTATATTAGCTAAGTGACAAAATATAAATATACCTAACATATCCATACTTATAATAAATATGTAATTAGATACTCCAGTATACAAGTGAAGCAAATGGACAAATTGAATTTGACAGGTTTTCTTATACATTTACAAAAAAAAAGTTCTGTAAAGACAAAGGTTTCACTTTTATTTACACGAAAGAACAAGTATACATATATTGGATTGCACGCTACGTCGTCTCGGATACTAGAAGCTAGGGAACCAGGTGCACCCTCAGGACCCTAAGGAAGTACCTGGGACCCTGACGTACATAGGGCCACCTACTCTTGTAGAAGCCTCCTCCCCCCCATGTGAGAACGTCGATATTATATCTCTGCCCAAAAAGAAAGGCCACCTTATCCTGATAGGATACTTCTACAAAACCTTAACTCAACCCGGTAGGTCGACAATTTTAGTTACCATATAGTAAGGAGGCAGCACAAAATATAATTAAATGCTAAATCGTTCACTAAATAGGTAAAAAGTGTGGCTCCGAGGGACAGCGCAGCGGGATCCGTCAATCAATGTCCTCGCGATATATTGAAATTGTACTTTTTATGCGTACGCGCAGTTTAGGTCATGTTTCAGTGACTGCAGAACCGCGATTTAAAAAAAATACAAATAACATTTACTATTGTCGTAATTATTTTAAAAATACTTGTCTTCAATTGTGATTTCAATATTAGTTAATAGCTAAATGGTATATTTAGGTACTAAATATTAACATTTACTTTTTACATGATAAATATCAAATACTTTTTTCGGGGCATAATAAAGGCAGTAAGTTAATGTTATACCAAAGTAAATTTGCCTGATGGAAAGCATGAGTTAAATCCAGGAGTAGTGGTCGTCATTGTGACGGCAGACGGGCAAACAATGCAGCATGGTGACCCACACTACAGTGGTCTAGGGAGATGCTTTTGCATCATTTGGCGTATACCAGTCTCAGTTAGTCGGATCATGCGACACACAGATGATCAACCCAAAATTACAGTGTTCGTTCTGTTACATTTCATACATGAGTGCGAGACTGAAGGCCCAATGATGATGATGAATGAAAGAACAACTGAACCCGCTTATCGCGTCGCTCTTGAACAAAGACACACCTTTTCACATATGAATTATAAGGGTTTGTCAAACGGCCATCGACTCCAGTCACACAAAAACTTCACTGATATGTAATTACACTCGGAATTCAACGAAATTTACGAACCATCTTGTTTTTGCTATAATTTTAACCAAATACTTTTGTAGGACAGAGTAAACCGATTTTGATAATTCTTTCTTTGGAAACCTCCAACGATCTGAAAACCAAGAACTAACCTCGATGTCTGAAAGAAAATTAACTATTTACTTAAAGTGTGCTGACAAGTCCTTGTTTGTTAATTTGAGTTTGTTATTTCTTCAAAGTTAACCCTAAAACCTTACATGGGGTGCTAGTGCACCCCAGACTAATTTGTCTCTAAATAGCAGATTGAAAAAAAGTTTGCACTAAGTATTGAAAGTAACACTAATTTTATACAATATTTAAGGCTGATTTGTGGACTCAAGTTCCTAATTATTTAGAGTGAAAAATTTTTCTCTACTGGTTTTTTTTTAGTCAATCACACACATTTTAGTATGGGTACTTTAGTACCCCATACTAAAATGTAAATGTAATATAGAAGTAACGTACATGTTGTTCTAGATAGTGTAGGGTTTTAGGGTTAAGGTAATTAAGTTATCTTTAACTTAAGTAATATATTCTTACATTACTTTAAGAAGTTAGTTATTAAGGATATATAAGTAATAATAGTTTATTATTTTCTGATTTTAATTTTTTTCTGTGGTTTTGTTTTTCTCTAAAAAGTTGTTATATCATATACTTCACGTATTACAGCAGCATTTTGAAATCTGAAGGGCAGGCTATAACGTAAAACTGTTACTTCAGTTTGTATTTAAAGATTATTAAGGAAGTCATTTAATGCCTTTAACAAACCATCAACTTAATCCAACATGTTTAAACGGCAATAAGTGGACGACAACAGTCGAGGCCCAGTTTAAGCCCATTCCCATTGACATGACATTACCATTTAATAGCCGGTGGCTAGGAAAACGGCTATCGAAATGACCCGAGGACAGTTTATGAGACATAACTGCGGATTGTCGACTATCTGATGCATTTTTAGATGAGGCGGTTTTGGGTTGAGACAATCGGAGTTAGAGGGGTGCAAGGTAATGTCAGTAGCGGTATTAGACAACTTAACTTTCGAAAACATTATTGCAATTACTAAATTGAGGTTTTTGAATTTTAAATAGATGTGAGTAAACTTGTTACGATGCTTTGAGATACAAGTATTAACGGAAAATACGGTACAATATAATGGGTAACTAGTACGTAGAGCTACAAAATATAAAATACACATACATAAAATAAACTGTATGGTTTTGTATTTAAAATTGTGGAAAGAAATTTGTAGTGGTTCACAAATAAAGGAGAATTATCTCGGTTCATTATCGATAGAATTCGACTCACACTTTATTTAAAGTCGCTTGAAAATAACAATCAGGTAATGTTGACAGAAAGCTCTAACCATGATCCTCGCTTAGATTTCTTTACTTATACCCAACGTAAGAAAGCAATTGACTAGGAATTTACTGTTTTAAGGATTAGGAGGAGTACCCTCCGGGTTAGACCGCATCAAGGGCTATCGAAACCATTGTTTTACTGTTTCATTTCAATTCCAGGAGGGAACTTGTATAAAATAGCATTCCTACGTATGAGGTTTAAAAAAATAAGAAAGTGAGGAAGAAATTTTAGAAATGAAATTGTGGCTAATGGAAAACCAGTGAAATCTGAAGCTATCTACTTAGGAAGAAGATCTCTATTAATTTGTAGATATCTATTCTATTATCTTTGTACGTTACGAAATGTCATCTATATAAATAAATCAATTTGAGTATCTGTTTGTAATACCAAATGAGCAGTAAATGTATTTCAAAAAAGCTTTTTCAATTTTTTATCTGTCTGTCTGCCTGTTTTGGTACGTGTTTGATATATTTGGAATCTCTGGACCCATTTTGAGAGTATTTTCACTAGCAGTGCTCCGGTTAGTATATGTGATCTCCGGTTCCAGGGTTGAGCAGAATGTGTTATTAAGCTTATCTCACAAGATATTCTTTATTACAGTATGGAGTATGAATCCGTGCCTCGTATAACATGTTAGTTACGTTAACATCGATGGCAGTCGTTATTGGTAAGATAATGCCCTCAAATATACTGGCAACTAGTTTAAACTTCGAATTGAGTTCGTCTTTAGTGTTGCGGAGCTCCGGTGCCAGTCGCTATGTGGAAAATTGATATTCAGGCAAAATCGGTTGAATTAGTCTCCTAGATTAGCTGACTCGGACTAATCTAGGAGAGTATATTTATTCCTTGAATATCATAAACTAAATCACTCACAGACGTTATATTATCCTTGTTCCTACCCTACAAGGACCATCTCAATGGTCTTAGGGTCTCGATAAATCGCCATAACATGACGGACACTCGTAAAACTGACCCTCCCCTAACCCTAATATGTGGGTATTCAATAATTTATACAATTGATAAATAATAAATACATTTGCCGGGTCCAGGCATAGTTTTCTTTTTATTACTATGGCAGCCTTTGGCAATAAAAAGTTGGAATTCTTTTTTTTTTAATGCAATGAAGTAGGCCGCCTGTTTGTGGTTACTGGTGCCTTTATAACATTTGAACTATCAATATATTATATTTATATTAAACTTTATGCACATGTTGTGCATAATCTGCAAAGACTGACTTAATGCCATGAGGCATTATCTACCAGTCAACGTTTGGAATGAAGCACGAATGGAACGTCTCGACCAGGCCGGTACTAAACTCTCATAGAAGATTAACCTCAATCGACAGAATTAGTACCGTCGTACCTATTCATCGGTGAGTGTGAGACTGGAGAATCAATGACGCAGAAACAGGTCATCAAGCCGCTATAGTGTGGGTCACCATGCTGCAGTGTTTGTACTGAAGGATGTTGGTCCAAGAGTAGGGGACTCCTGGATTCTTCTTAGGCTTTCTATCAGGCAAAGTAGAGTCACTTTGGCATACTTAAATAAAAAAATAAATAACTTCCTTCATTATAGTATTGGTTGAAAACCAAAGTATCACAAAAAAAGACGAGAATGGTCCTTAACAATTTATGGTCGCTATAAACCATGTGTATGATCATAACTTTATGTTGAAGTGTCGATTTATTCATCAAAAAGCTTTCTGTAGACAAGTATGGAACAAAAATGATTGGTTGAAGGCATGCTGTATAAACAGAGCTTTATGTTTTGAACTAATGATCAAAAGTAGGGTTGCCTCTCTTTGATTAATCTATACAAATAAATAAAATTGAAAACACCAAAAAATAATTATCATTGGAAGTAAATAAAATTGGTGTCTGTTTGTAATTTCAAACAGTTTTTTAGTTTACACAGTACTTACATCAAAATAAAATTGTAAGATTATAGCGAACTTATTTCTTCTTGGTTGGTCCGTCGTAGAGGTCCACGATTATGGCGACTGGCGACGAATGTCTCTGTATATTTTCCGTATTTTACTATTATTAATTTATTAATATATGACGCAGGAATAAAGATTATCTTAGAATATAAACATGTTTAAATCGGCTTAATTTAATGATTTAAGATAATTTTACATTATTTCTGATATGATCATGTTTTAAATTTGCAAGAGTATAATGTAATTATTATCAATTTAAATTAAAGTAGCTATTTAGCTATACCCAGTAATTATGACTTGATGAAAAGTACAATAAATTACCCATTAGCCAACCCTACACGTCGCATCGATGCAAAAATCCGTCGGCTCGACCCGACATCTCGATTCCAAAATCGATCAATTATATTAACTTTCTTACTCGATACTGTCATTTCGATTGTCGACTAACGCTAATTTTTTTCGCACGGAATCGCGCGAACAATCGCCTCCGAGCATAATATTGGATAATACGATCTTTTTGCTATATCCGTTTTCTATACGAATGCACATTTTACTAAACAACACGTCGACACTGACTTTTAAAAGGCATTCCTATTATCTCAAGCTAAAACCAACCATACGTCCCACATGCCTAAGTTTAATTTCAATTGTATAATCTTTCGGCACCCCTTCACAAGTCTATAGCCTTTATTAGGAAAGATTTAAGAGCTATTTTTGAATAGGGTTATTTACTTGAAAGATGGAAAAAGAGCTATCTCATAAAACGGAATCAATTCTTCATAATGGGCCGATTGCATTGTCATGGGCAAGTATTGAACAGATACCAAAATACCTTGAAGGAAAAAGGCGATTTTCTATTATTTTGTCATGTCTTTGTGATCCTGTGTCGAATGTTTCTGTGTATTCATGTCGCCCTCTTTGCCAATAAAAAGAAATAAGTGAAAACCCAACGATGATGCTGCCGTATAAGGTGTTTTTGAAGGCATTTGCTTTAAATTAAATGCATTTTGTCTTAAGTGATGGCACCAAAACTGAATCTCGCATACTTTAAAAAACGTTAAGAAGCGTTGATTACCGCTTGCGGTGTAGGCTAGCTATTTTAGATATATAGATTTAGATATTTTGAGATCTCATTTTATAATTAATTGTTTCTGGAAATATAGAAACCACCTATCAAACTCAACTCCACCAGATATTGGGAAGGCCACGAGACTTGCATACGTGTCTGAATCTAACCGAGTAACAGCTGATACTGAAGAAGTTTTAATTAAAAAATTCGAACTCATTAGAAAATTCTCTCTAGCTTAGGTCTAAAACCACCATTACCATTAGTCGTTCTACGACCGTTTCTTGGTACAGACCAAGAAACGGTCGTAGAACGACTAATGGTAACGGGGAAGATGGAAGGGAAAAGACTCAGTTCCGGAGTCTAAAGCGTTGGACGGATCTGAAATTGGACCAACTGGATAAACCCGTCAGCGCACACCAAGAGGGTGATCGCGACTGATAGAGACGCGCAAAGAAACGACTAAGTTAAAGAAGTAAATAAATCTGTTATATTTTTTTTATTTAAACTTGACATAATGACTTTCCTCTGCCTGATGGAAAGCATAAGTAGAATCTCTGTGAATGCAGACAAAGTATGGTGATCCACACTGATGTTTTCTATGTATAATATGTATGTATTTACAAAAATATAAATGTATTTATATCAGTTGTCTAGTACCCATAGAACAAGTTTAGTTAGCTCTGCTTAGTTTAGGACTAGATAATGTTGTGTGTCAAAAGTAAAAAAAAACACTATGGCGGCTTACTGAGACGATATTCTGCATTGTACGAAATAAGACTGCTTTTATTGCCCCGGTCGTGCTGGCTCATTACTGCTGATATCAGTGTGGTTCTCCTTCCTTGAAAAAGTGTCTGTTATAGGACCATTCTCCTTAATATAAACGTACAATGATACATTACGAGGTTTGTCGCACGTACTCATCTTTAACACGTACATATACGAGTATATAATTGGGTTACATAGATAAAAGTATTCCCACGAGACTTTTTAAACAAACAGTTCGAATATTTATACTATCTTTACTGAGCTTTGAAAAAATTGTAAGATAGGTTTTAGAGCACGTTCATTGGTTCGGCTACTTGTTCGGTTATAACTTTGTCATATAATAATAGACTGTTAAAACAATTTTAAAAACTTTAAAGACACTAGCTTTTGCACGCCGTTCCGTCTACCTGAATTTAAATATATCGCAATAAATAGTAGCAGTTGTAGCAAATTGTTGTACCAAAATTTGTTTGCGACGAAAGGTAGTAAAGCCACGCTGACTTCAGCACGAATGGGCCCGGCTCATCCGGGGAAGTACTACCCTCACACAGAAGACCAACCTGAATAGTCAGCATTCGTGCTGTCTTTCGTTAGTGAGTGTGAGACCGGAGACCCAAAGATGCAGTTGCATTTCAGTAGGCCGCCATAGTGAGGGTCACAATGGTGCATTTCTGCATTCATAATGAAGGTGGTAACCCCTACTACTCATGCTTTCCATCAGGCAGAGTAGAGTCACTTTTGTAGGCCTAAATATTAACGAAAAACATATCGTAAAGAGGGAAATACGGTATCTCAACAACCTTTTCCATATCTTTATATTGGACTTAAAAAATTTTTAATAATATAATTTAATGATTTTTATTATGGCAAAGAATGAAAGCTTTTAAATTAAGTAAGTTGTAGGTTCTTACAAAAAAGTCTGTACACACCGTGGTACTACTGCACAGATATGCGAACGGTCTTTTTTATCAGTGGTAAAAATTCTAATCAACTGTACAATAGAGGTAATACCAAAGTGAGGCAGCCACCAATCAAACATATACCTCCTGTGCTCATTACACTATACTGTTAATACTGCATCTAATCCAACACACATCTTAAACAAACTCATAAAGTCATAACAAAGTACACTCAACTGCGAAAATAACTAATCCAAACTTAAGTCTCTGAACGAAGTCGCAAAAATCCCCAGTGGGTGACTCGCTAACCCCTACAGCTTTTACGGCATTCTTAATGACAGTGTTCGGGTGTTTTAATGACCATTAATGAGAGTCAACGAGCTTTTCTTGAACTTCCTACTTTCTTACCAGTTTTGGTAGTGTGTTAAAAGTCCCTAAATTAAGGGAGACTTCGTGAAATTTGTCAGGGGACATATTTTTCAAGTTTGCTAGTTTACTTACCTGAGTAATGGTCAATATCGGTAATATTTTATACACATTAAACCATTATTTTACAATAATAAGAAGACGCATTTTCACGCCTAATTCAATTCATCTCTACACCTAAATTTCATCGAGTTGAGTTCAGTCATTCAAATTGACTTTAAAACATCCATTCACCCAAGTTTTTACATTAATATTATCACTCGTAGCATAAAAATATACTAATATTTTACTCGAAAGAAAGAACTAAATAACATTATCAATTATATCAAATATCACATAAGTAATATTCTACAAACTATGTGTGCTGGTAACAAGCGAATCTGATAAGGTAGGGTTTTTTTAGACCCAAGCGCAAATAAATGCGACTGTGGCCATTTATTGACATGCCCCGCGAGCCCAGATAAGTGTACTGTACGCTTGCTTGACGACCTGCATCAAGCAAGGCCAAACGCAATCCGCATCGCCGAGCACTGGGCTAAAATCGTGTAAAGTGTTGCCATTGACACGATAAGAAGAAGAACAAGTCAAAATCAAAAGTAAATAGTTTATTTCATAAAGACTGTACTTCGAAACTGACGTCATTAATAAATTTAATTTTACCCTTTTGTGGCAAAGTAGTAGCAAGTTATCATATAAATGTTCGGCAAACGATATAGATGTATAAAGAGTCTAAAGTTCTTATTACACTTCACTTCGACTAGAGGACAGCCGTAAAGGCAAATTGGATTTTTTCCGGCGCCCTCTACCGGGTGGATTTAATTATTGTTTTATTGCTTGTCTGGGGTGCTATGTTAATGCTGGTGTTGAATTGTATATCAGTGAGGTTCAAATGGACGAAGAGCAGTCAGGGAATTCGCACATATGGATAGCGTTACTTGGTACTAATTACTTACCGTTGGATTAAAGCTGTAGGTTTATATACCCAAAGTTAAGAATATCTGCTGTTTTCTTGATCGAAGCCTGACCTACAAAATCAGCTTTGTCTGTACTTCGAAATTATGTGATTAGATCTATAATGGTCAATATCTGTATTATTTTATACCCATAAAACCATAATTTAACAATAATGAGAAGACGCATTTTCACGCCTAATTCAATGTATCTCTAAACCAAAATTTCATCCAGTTGAGTTCAGTCATTAGATCCATAAAATAATGGCCATTACGTTCCACCTACATATTTATTTTTCTTTTGTTTTTAAATTTAAGCCTATCAAAGTGACTCTACTCTACCTGATGGAAATCATGAGTAAAATCTAGGAGAAGGGGTCGCCATCTTCATTGTGAGGGTAGGCAATGCAGCATGGTGACCCATAAGTACTATGGCGGCCGGTCGGTTGTTTCGGTATCTTTCTCTCGACCTCCGGAGGCCGGGAGAATGATGCAAAATGATTGGGCTTCAGGTCTCAGTTCAACAGTCCGAATTCTGTCATTTTAAGTTGGTCTTCTGTGTGAGGGTAGTTTTAGCCGGCCCATTCGTGCTGAAATCAGCGTTGCTCAAATCAAATCAAATCATTTATCAAATCAATAATTTATTCTGCAACTAGGTTACATGAACACTTTTACAAGTTAAACTTTTTATTATTTTTGAGCAGATGAGTTCGGCCTAACTGGATTACCCCTGAGAAGAAAGGACGAAATAAACTCAGGTATCACAGTCTCTTTTAAAGTCCGGACAATATTCTTAAATGCAAAAGACATTATTTCAATATAAAAGCGATAATTACAATTTGAGTCTCTATTTGAGGCTCTACTACACAATCTGAACTAATACGCAATGTTCAGAATATCTTCTGTTTTGTTGATCGAAGCCTGACCTACAAAATTAGCTTAGTCTATACTTCGAAAATATGTGATTAAATTCATAAGTTTATAGCCATTACGCTCTAGTTACATATTTCTGAAGTACAAATTAAATAATTCGCTAAAAGAACAATGGCACCACACCATGAGTCATCTATGAATTTCGACGCAAATAATACTAGGATTGTACTTGAGGTCCCGGCATATATGTTAAATAAGGGTATACTTTTTTATATTCACTACGTACGATAGTTTTGCTTAAGCGCGATAGATGGCGCTGTATAATAATCTGAATCTCGATATTGAAAAATCACAGGTTATTGTATATTCATGAAATAAGTAAATAAAAATTGTTCTTACTTGGACATGTGTTTTATTTCTAACCAGGGTATTTATGGTGATTTTAAGGACCATGGTTCACATTACACTTACAATTTTACTAAAATGATTGTAGTCAACATATTATACACAACAGTAAATTCAAATACATTGATTTATAAACAGTAATAGATATTTTTTTGTTAAACTGTAGATATTAGTGAGAATATCTAAAAATACTATAATTTTCTGTAAAATATTTTATATGCGATTCTTAATTTCAGAACAGTTTTGCATATTTTCTTGATAAAATATCGGGGGAACTATTTTTATACTACAATATATACTGATGACCTTCAAATATTTTAAAATGAATTAAAACAGAGAAGGCAAAACTACGACCAAAATGGTTAAGAGTAGAGAAATGAATAATTACATACCGTAATCTAATTTTATAAGTAGTAAATTATTTGCAGGCTGACTGTACCAGGTGTTCAATAGCATACGCGTGAACTTTGACACAAATAGTATCAGTTTGAGGTTCCCATTGCGCTCGTGTTCACATGCTGACCTTACAAGCCTAGTTAAGGGGAGGATTTTGCTAATAAATGCTATTAGAACATGTAGAAAAGTATAATTTAAACTGTCAGATATATTTTTAGAAGTATTTTTTAATACTATTATACAGTGAAATTATTCTCGAGAAATTTTTGTATGTGTAGTGGTGTGTATATTACTCAGATCTTAGGGCCACCGCAGACTAGCTACTTTTAGCATCGGCGATCGGCGATTTGACGACTGCATCGATGCTGCATCGCGTTTTAGCGACTTCCTGCGTTCGATCGCGGTATCGGAAACGCGCGTTTTAGCGACTGCTCAGATGCCGAGTCGCTGCTACCGGCATCCGAAGTACCGGCATCCGGCATCTGCTGTGTCGCGCTTCTAAAAAGCGTTTTTAAGTGTGCGGTGTGGAGCGTTCGGTCGCCGTATTTAGCTTCTAAAAAGCGACTAGTTGCCGATCGCCGATGCTAAAAGTAGCTAGTCTGCGGTGGCCCTTAGAGCGCGTTTCCACTATATCGTTCTGGCCTATACAAAAATGTTTCGATATTCTAAAATTACTATTTAATTTTATACTTATCTCTAGCAACACTCTGATTTTTGTTTTCAATAAAAACAAGTTTATATTTTAAAGAAAAAGGTTTTCAGTTTATTTTAGAAAAAAGGTGTGTGTGCGATTCACACACGATAGAAGTGAAACTTCAAAGAGGAGAGACCGATATATATATATATATATATTTTCCTTTCATCTAGGTTTTTAAAACTCCGGGGGGCCTACGGGGGGGTCAAAATTTTTGTTATTTTTGGCCTAGGACGCACCGTTTTCGAGAGAAATCATGAAACCATTTAAAGTTTGACAAATCTTCTTTGAATGGATAAGTAAAACATAGAAAGAATTAATAATTTTCTTTCTTTCTAATAATTTACAAAACCATTTAAATAAGAATTGTCTACCTGCAATAGAACTCACTCTGTTCAAAAACTATGATAATTAATTGAATTATCTTTAGTAACATTTGAATAACTTGGCCTTAACAGAATCCCATGAATCAACCGTTGGCATGGAGGTTCTATGAATAAATGTCGTAACCCCTAGCGCCATTACTTCAATTCTCCCGCTAAGATGGAATCTAAATGCCGGATTACTATATTATTACGGATTCATTTAAATTATTGTATTTCGCTTTAATAACACAATATCATAGAGATTATGACTTTATGGAATTCATCTTTTGGTAGACAAAACCTTTGGAAATAAAGATATGTTCATGTTTTTGTTGTAAACAAGACAAGACTTAATCGCGATAAAATAATTTGATAAGGTTACGAAATCTTCTACTTTACGTCTCGAATGGATTATACCGTACCTCATTAAGTCCCATTTATAACAAAAAGTATGAGTATGTGTAAAAGTCGCGAAAGTCTTAAATCGTAATGTTACAAAAAAAAAAATTCATCACCAAATTATTTATCCTAGTTGGGATTCGAAGTCAAGACTTCTAGCAGTGTAATTTGGATAAATAATCACTAGTGAATCAACATTTTTTATCTGAGGGTTTCATTAGTTAAATAACATGTTCAAACTACTCTCATCTAAAAGTAACTACTTATTATATCAAAAATAATAGTTTTAAAAACTAAACAAACACGCTTTTAAACTAAACAGTAGAAAATATTTTTAATGTAACAAAGCGTAAGGGGATGTTAGTGAAATATTTTTTGAAAGCACCTCACGCCTCGTTACATTAAAATTATTTTCTACTTTTTAGTTTAAAAGTGTGTTTGTTTAGGTTTTTAAAACTATTTTTTTTCTAAACTAAAAAAGACTAATCTGTTTAAACATTTCTTTTTTAGTTTTTTATTTTTTTTTCCAAATTAGTGCATAAGATCCTCGATAAATCTACAAAGTTTGAACGAAATCTGGCCGTTTAAAGTGGGTCAAAATCCCACCCAAAGGAGTCGGTTACAAACAAACATACAGGTGAAGCTAATATAAATCGTGTAAAAAGGATCAATACGCTTGCTGCGTATATCCTGTTCACGTCAATATCCAAAGTCGTTTAGCCATTAATAGTGCCCGTAATTGCCGACTACAATTATTGCTGTATACAATTTATGTTCTAAAAATTATATTATCATGGCGGTAAACACATGGATTTAAAACCACAATAATAAGCTGATCGAATATTTTTTTAACCCATAACTTTTTATGTTTTGTCGCAGAGTAAAAGTTGTCTTTGTAGTATAATTATAGGCACCTGGACGTTTATTAAATTGTTTATTATTAAGGGCTCAGGTGTCATTTTACAAATATATTAGGTTATAATTAGAGAGAGAATTCTTCATCTTCTTCCTAGCCTTTATTCCCAAGATTATTTGGGGTAGGCTACTAGTTCAACCGGTTTTATCTGAATTTCAGTTTTTCCACGGAGCAAATGGCATCGGACCTCCACAGATTCTTGAGGATTGTATAATGAAATTGAACTTCGTTTTATGTAAATAATAACTTTTAAAATGACTCTAAACTACATAATGGAAAGTATAGGTAGAATCGTGGAAATTCCCATCTTCATTGCAAACGTGGAAAATGCAGCATGGCGACACTTGAGGGTGTCATCTGAAAGCTAGCGGTGCATGAACACCATGTAGCATTTTGCTGAGATGGTCACCCGGTCCCATACATTCGATGCTGATCCTTCTGTATTGATTCTCTGTATTAAGGATTGTTTATGTCATAAATAAATAAGTTTCTTTTCGCTTTTTTTTCAGTTTCACTAACCTTGCTTAACGCAACTACTCAAATGATTGTATTTCATAGCCACAAATCACACAATGGTCAACATAATATATAAAGTTAAAATATATTTATCAATAGTATCGGTATGTATTTAAGGTGTAAAGGTTATTAGTAGTGGGTCCCTCAAAAATATTTAAAAGATGAAATCTGGGTCCTGATTTATTTATGTAAACAGTTTAGGAAGCTAAATAGTTAAGGTAAGAATTAATCCCACGTACATATATCATTGTAACTCCAGTACATCAGCAATGATAGCATTGGTCCATGTACACCGTACATGTACCGAGTTTTGACACACTAGAAGTCTCAACAAAACATAAACTGACTTGGAATCCGCGAAGTAATTAATACTCAGAAAAACAGGAGACAAAATGAAGTAAAACAATTAAAGTAAGTAAACTAAACGGTTAAATTGAACAAAATGTTAAACTTTATATATAACATGACTGTACCATAATTCAAGGCAACTAGTTACAAGTAAATGCGACGGAACAAGTTATAGCTATGCAAATTGGGGACTTGGCTGGGGCTCTGATTAAAACTGCACGTCATAAGTAATGGCTCGTAGTTACCGCTCCGTTTAACTTCAGTTAGCTTAACTTATGATATATTGGGAGCTTTTTAACTTTTATGTGCAATACTAGAATGACTGCAGACCTTTGTTTCGCATATTTGAACGTATTACCTAAAGTTTCTATTGTTTTTTTCTTAATTTTTTTTTCGCATTTAAACCTAAGCATATAAACACACAGGATTCTTTCAGAGCTATTTTAGGGATGTATATACGCCTTACAAAACAACATATTTAGATATTTTATATAGTTCCACTACAAAAATGGTGTTATAATAGCTGCCCAGTCCTGTGGGGTAAACTTTTAGGCGACCGGTTCAGATGTCTCTCTAATTTTGCCCAAATTATTGAAACAGCAGGTATTTTGTCATTTTAGGTTGGTGATTAATGAGAGGGTAGTACCGTCCCGGTCAAATCGGTTCGTTCGGGTTAATATCAGTGTAGATCTACTACCTTGAAAAGTCAGGGTATCCTACTTGGACGTCCTTAGTTATTCATGGTTTTATTCGTTTCATTTCTCTCACAGAAAAAATAAAAGTTTTATTCATTAATGTTATTTTTTTTTTGTTTAAAGTTGCAAAACATTCTTGTTACCAGTGTTTAATTTTTTTTATTTATATTTGAGCCAGCGAAAGTGACTCCACTTTGTGGATTACTAATTAACATACAATGATTACATCTATCGACATCATCCTGTCTATAAAATCACAAAATAAAACATATCAATCTATTAAACAGTGACGGCATCAAGTATGAAGTGCAGTTAGTTACGGCAATCGTTTACAATAGGGGCAAGTGGCACAACATTTAGCATTGAGCGGAAATGAACAGGAAAACGGTGTGACGACGACCAGTCTCCACTTATTTGCTTATTTAAATTAAGCTAGGAAGTTTGTGCTTTGTCTGTAAGAGGCTCTTTGTGTCATTTCGCACATGACTATGTGTTACTGTCTGTTCCCTATTAATTATGCTAATAGGGAAATATGGACGATTTGGATAAACGAAACTAATAGGTACATTCCTTATTTCTTGATTTTTTAATTAGTTGCACAGATCGCGCTTGAAATGAAATGAAATGAAATGAAATGAAATGAAATAATTTATTCTGCAATTAGGTTACATGAACACTTTTGCAAGATAAACTTTTTTTTGAACAGATGAGTTCGACCTTCCCTAACTGGACTAGCCCTGCGAAGAAAAGACGAAACAAACTCAGGAATCATAGTCTCTTTTAAAGTCAACACAATATTCTTAAATGCGATAATTACAATTGTCACAATTATAATAATTAAAGATAATAATTCAAAAGTTGTCAACAATGGCAATAATTTAAGATAAATTTGTAAAATGTATAATGTAAATTTAAAATTATAAACCATCGTCACATCAAAATATATTTAAACATTCAATAAACAGCATGTGCAGAATGGGCAGCTCAATCCCAGGCGGTTTTATCAACAATATATTCTGCTATGGTATAATACCCCTTCGCGGATAACTTAGATTTAATGGCATTCTTAAATTTCCTTAATGGCAAATTCCTAATATAAATAGGGAGTTTATTGTAAAAGCGTATACATTGTCCCATGAACGAGTTGCGTACTCTGTGGAGACGAGTGACGTGAACACAAAGATTATATTTATTTCTGGTATTTACCGAATGAACATCACTAAGTTTAGGAAACTTTGCTAAATTTCTTTGAACATACATTAAATTTTCATATATATATTGTGAAGATACAGTCAGAATATTTATCTCTTTAAATTTGGAGCGGAGAGAAACTCGTGGGCCTAATTTATAAATGGCTCGTACGGCACGTTTTTGTAAAACAAATATGTCATTAATATCTGCACAGTTACCCCAGAGTAGGATACCATAAGTCATTATGCTATGAAAGTAACTTATGTAAACTATTGTAGCTGTATCAACATCAGTTAAATGTCGAATCTTTTTTACAGCAAAAGCCGCTGTGCTTAGCCTACCGGATCATTTTTCTATTTGGGGACCCCATTGTAACTTCGCGTCAATAGTTATAACCAAAAATACAGTAGATTCCACAGGATCCAACTCCAGTCCATTCAATCGAACATTGGTTGTAACATGTCGAACGTTGAACAGACAGACTCTCTCGTAATATACATATTATGGAAATCAACAGCTTACAGTTAAGTATTTTTTCGCATCTCTTGTCGTTAGCTTTTTGAAAGCTCTCTGCTGAACGAAGACTTCTCCTAAGAGGTGCCACTTCTATTTTGGGCAGTTCATAATTAATAATAGGGAAACAATTATAAGCAAACGATAATTATTCGCCGTTGTACCTTTACACATAGGTGTAGCAGATTCAATTTATCTTTGGATTAAATATTGAAATTTTGTGGTGGAATACTTATCGACAAATTATAAATATTAATGCTATGATTCTACATTAATTTCTTCTTCCACGAATAGGTACATACTTTTCAAAAATACCTCCAACGACACGAACTCCTGACAAATAAGTGCAATAAAATATCGGAGTATTGGCGTGAGTCGCTTTATCAGGGGCAGGTGACATATTGCTCGCACGCTGCGAACCTAGCGAACGGGCGAGAGGAAACTGTTTCTCGTTTAAAGTAAATTACGATATCGATAACAGTTTTTGTAAAAATTATACAACTGAAAATAACGTTAGACATATTTGTCGTAACTTCTATCCATTGACTTTATGCAAATGTGAAAGTAATAATGAAGTGGCTCTAACAATAACGCACCAAGACTCATAAAGTCATAACATGAGTTGTTTAAAAAGTATGCCAAATTACGAAACAAAATCCCTCAAACTAGGCTGTGAACATCGAACATATAAAACATCGAACAACCCACTAATACACACACACACTCACACACACACATATGTACATAAAAAGAGGAAAATATATTACTCAACTACTGTATAACTAAGGAGGACACTATCTCTGGAGATACAGGTATCATCAAAAGTTTGGTTCTCAAATTGTTGTACACAATTATTTTAAATCGGCCAAAATCTCCTTTATAGGGAAAGACTTAAGTAGAGTATTGTACTATCAGGGGTTCTCGATAGCAATCTATTTGGTGTACTATTCGTGTTGAAATAAATTATTGCATTAAAAGTTACAAAAACCTTTCACAAACTGAGTACCGTTTTTTCAGTCATGTATTATTTGTTTATGATTATATGTATATCATGGCTAGTGGATCGAATTAAGTGAAAACTGATTTATGCTCTAAGTGAGTTAATTCAAATAAATAAATCTTTCAGATATCTAACACGCAGCGCAAACTAGTTTAAAACTAAGCAGAACTTATACTGTGAAAGCTAGATTGAGTGATAGTTACTTACTAAATATTAATACTACTTAATAATATTATAATATAAGTGCGAAAGTAACTCTGTCTGTCTGCCTGACTTTCACAGCCAAGCTACTAAAACGATTAAAATGAAATTTCTACACAGATAGTCTAGAGCCTAAGAAATGACATGAGTTACTTTTTATCGCTATAACCAACATACACGGGGCGGAGCCGCGGGCGATAGCTAGTGTTTTTTTTTTGTAAATACTTATATATTATACGTAGAAAACATTTAAACTCTGAAACAAATATATTGAACCCGAGACCTCAAGTATGCACAAAGTACCCCTGTGCCTAGAGGCAGTTAATTGACATTAACATAACTACCAAAATTGGAATGGAATTAAGTTTAGTCTAGTTAAAAAAAAAACAAACACAGTTACTGGTCAAGAAATAAATTACTTCATAAGGAAAAAGTTGTTGTTTAAACACACGGTACACATCTTTTAAAGCCTTACTCTATAAAGTCTACCCCTCAATAAATAATTTGGCAGCGCATTAGCATATGTCGATTTATCTCGCGAAGGGGCTAGAATTATTATTTATAACCTACGCCGACCCCTCACACTACATATGTTAACTAAAGCCAAGGAATTGTAAGATTTACTCATAGACTTGCTAAATCAGGTAGATGCGACAAGTGATACACTTATTTACCTATACTACTACACTGCATACCATAAACTGTTTTTAATGATGCTGATAATAGTTATAGTGTGTAACGTAAACTACGTTTGATTTCTTTTAGGTAACTTTATTTAATATTCACAACTTCCTAGCAAAGTAGAATTTAAAATATATTAGTAAACTTCAATTGAAATTGTGGGTAGGACACTATTTTAGGGATATCAGTTAATTTCTTTGTAAAAAAATATAAGGTTATATTGCCTTATACTTTTATCTATGAGCCTACTAAAGTACTCTGTGTATACAAATAATTTATCAAATAATAGTCTCGACTTATGATAATATTTGATATATTATATTTTTTGCAGTAAATGTACTCTGTATTTACTGCAAAAATATTAAAAGCTATTATAACATTACTACGGAGGATTCCTTACCGAGAAATTCCCTTACAATTTTTTTGAAGCACTTGTATAAATAAACTTTTGATTTATTTATATTTTAGGCATAAAATAAAATTCACTCTTTCGTTAACAAAACATTACTAAATACCATCTAAAATGTCTTCTCTCCGCAGTGGACGGTGATAGGTTAATTGTAAAATTTATGAAACTTGGCACATCTGTTTAATATACACTCATTGCTCTTTGATCCCTGTTCCCAGTAAAGATTTCCTATATCTAGTCTATGAGCACAGTCGGGAATTCGCTTTGATTATCCAAGTTTGATGTCTTCACTCTAATCTTCGGTTGTATTAGCATTTTCCAATTTGTGTATTTGAATATCTGACTCCAGGGTTATTTTGTGTATCAATGTTTATGATATTTATTATAAATATGAATTTGAGAATTACATCATTCGTACCTAGCTTCTACACACACTGATATTTACAGTGAAATCATACATATTCTAATGAAAGCGTGACTGATAAAATTGTGGACAAATCTATTCTATAAATAAAATGAATTTGTAAGAGGTTAATGTATGTACATTAAAGATATAAAAGAAAACTATGGAGGAGATCTTTACT
This sequence comes from Phragmatobia fuliginosa, assembly GCA_932526445.1. Taxonomy (NCBI): domain Eukaryota; kingdom Metazoa; phylum Arthropoda; class Insecta; order Lepidoptera; family Erebidae; genus Phragmatobia; species Phragmatobia fuliginosa. The sequence continues at coordinate 12,589,263 of OW052078.1, read as the reverse complement.
AAAATACATAACTAAAGTACTATTTATTAATATCCTCTAATTTTTGTTGTTCTGTTTGTCTGTGTGTTAGTGTGTGCTCAAAAGGTTTGGTGGTTTGGATGCGGTTTTCTCATAAGTATCGTAGTAAGATTTACTTAACATTTAGGGTTCATTATATAATACATAAATAATATTGGTTTACAAATAAAAAAGATTTATCAATGTCGAAAATCAGCGCTACAACTAAGCGAAGCCGCCAGCAAAAGCTATGAAAAAAGTAACTGCTGATCTATTTTAGTATCAATAGATTTTCAAATTTAATTTAATTAATAAAAACTAAAATATTACTAACATATAGCCATTTTTAGATCCATTTATGTATGTGGTCCATAAACAATTTTATAGTTTTTGTAGTTTTTCACTTAGCAACATATTTAACCTTTTTTTTGGAAATACACAGAGAAAGAAAGATACATTTTGTATAGATATTTGATATCAAATAAAATATATTTGTATTTTTATTTTCCACAGACAATTAATAAAACTCATTCAACATCTGACGTAATGCTGAAGGTTTGAATGAGGGGAGTTACTCACTCAAGACAAAGCGACTGCGATTACCGCTGACGTACGACACGACAGCTACAACCGACCTATTAATAAGCCGTATCAACGATGAAGTTAATTAAAATCAAACATTTTGTTTATCGCATCCCCTTAACACCCCTTATAGGGTTGCCACTTTTATTTGTTTGATTAATGTCATTTGTGTTGAACGAGCCTTGCTGATGAATTTGATGTTTTGTTTAATGGTGTAAGAATAATTTGAATAAAGTAATTTGCTGATTTAGTTTTTCATTTATTAAAACTACTTAGAGCAATTATTTCTATCACGATGTCCGTATTTTTTAAAGTAGTTTTTGTATATTATTTTATTTAAACAGTTAAAAAACGAAGACTATTTCAATTAATCAAAGTGATTTGGAAAAAAATTTGAACACAAACTTTTAAATTATTATAAATCGTACAGATGTTTATCGCTACTTAATAACCCTTCCAGTCACTATCGTTCGAATTCTAATAGGAAATAGGAACTCTTATAGCAAAATATTCGCACTTTGCTATTGCTTCATTTTCTGTGTCTTACTCTCTCACTTAGTACTATTGGTGTAAGACATAAATCCATATTTTTTTCGAATTTGCCGCTTTTAAAACAATCATCAAATACTTATGCAAATATTTGATTTAGTAGTTTAAAGTATATCAGGGACCTTTAAGGTAAAAGCGTGCCTTAAAAAGTAACATTAATAAATTTAAATTTATCAAAACTTGTCTTTTTTTAACATGTATAGTGTATACAAAGAAGTCTACTTTTGACCATTGAAAGGCAACAGTAGCATCATTCAATCTTATGTCGGTGAGAGGGGTTAAAAGTAAAAAAAACTTTAAAAGCTGTTGACGACTATTCATCACTTAGGGTAGAAGACGCTTAATCAAAGTATCACTGAGTACAAGGCATCTTGTATAAGAGCGACATGAATATTTATAAGTAAATTAGACTCGGTCGTCGCGACAAGTCGCTTGATTGGAGACGGTGTAGTCGGCCTTATGTTGACAGTCTGAGTTTATTTTTTTAACTTGTGGTGTTGGTTTGACCACACGGAGGCTTTTGTAGTTGTCTGTTTTAGATTTATTAGCCTTTTGATTTGTATCCCGTTTAGAAAGAATACTTGACTTATTAAATGTAATTATGAAGGTGTACATAAGCTTATGTGCTGTACGCTGTTATCTACACCGGATAGACAGAATGACACAATTTGAAATCTGATTTTTTGATGCAAGTGCAGACACAGCAAAAATAAACTTCAATTTTATTTGTTTTTTTAAATAATCTCGTAAACATTGAATGACCTCAACAATCATAATGAGAGATCATATAAAATACTTAGATAAGTGATTACATAAGTATGATTTTATCGTAAACAACGTAAAATTATGCACAAGCCACGCTCTTAATCTAGTCAGTGATTGTTTGAAAGCCATCCCAAATTAAATTTCACATTGAATTGTAAAAATCTAAACAGCATATGCTCGCATTCATTTGAAAAAGCGGACAAAACAAATAATACAAAATATGAATTGTCCGGTGTCTAAATCCGGGTTTAATGTGACGTTGGTCATCCAAGCCTGGATCACGTCGCTAATCCCCGAACTAATAGCCCAGGGGTAGCCCTGACTTCGTTTAGAAATAACCAGAATGAAAACAAACAAATTACAGTCTTACCAACCTGATTGTAGAGCTTAAAATTCAGTGCGGTGAAAGTTGTTTTGCAAAACAATTTTTAGGGGCACCCAAGTTCTGCGGTTGAAATGTGAAAGCATTTCTGTGTAAGATTATGATATTAGAGAATGTCGTAAGTAGTGGTAGTGACATAATATTTTATAGTTTGTGCGATTTATTAAAAAAATCCCCTCAATTCAGATTCCTTTATATTAAGTTGTTTTGAAGTAGATCCCCCAAAATGATCGCCTAGAGTTTAAATTAATTTACAATAAATAGATTCAGGGGATTCATTAACCAAAAATTTTTTTCATTAAGTGAAACATTTATTTTATTATTTAAAGAACTTATCTTTTTTGTTCACATTCCAATCGGTACTTAACATTCTTAGCAAGATACTCAATATATTTTATCAGTCAACTCAGATTGGTGAATACAAAAATATAAAATAAATTATACAATAAATATAAATACAAACATAATAACCTACTATTAATGCCAAATAGACCTACTAGATCCTTCAAAAAGTGCCAACAAAAAGAGTCTTAACAATAAAATATACCTGCTATTGAAATTCCTTTTTTAATTTCCATTGACTTCAAAGAGTCCTTAAGCGTTTTCTTTTGTTTTCTTTTTTAATAAGGATTAATAAATTACCACCGTCTACTAATTGGATCTTTAAACATTTTCGGTACAAAGAATTTATGCAAAACACTCGGTGAGGACAAATTAAAAGTACTGGAAGGAAAAAAGTATAAATTAATGCACCCAGTACGCATCTGTTTTAATTATGTGACGTACGATAATGTGCTATGGATATGACTTGTATAGTTTTTTATAAAGTATTTTTTGAACTAAAAAATTAGACTGTTAAACAGTATACAAAGTACACAATGTTATGTAAGGAAAAGCTTTAAGAACATTTTCTCATAAATAAAATACTTTTATAATAAAAAAAAAAAGATTTTCGTTTACGGTTATTTCTATTATGCGGTAAATATATTAATTTGCTTCAGATTTAAAGAGAACTTATAATTAATTTGATCTATCATATTTATAACAAAATAAACCAAAAAATAATTCACAAAATAAAACATTTATTCTCTAGACCCAAACAATGAAGCACTAACGAGAATCTGCGTCTTATTAGCCAACAATTTCTTTAAAGGTCTTGTCTTTTGATGTGACAATTCAAATGTCTTTCACCTGTATAAATTCTATTCAAAAGTATCTCGAATGTAGCATCTGTGAGGAGATCGAATATTGTTGAAGGGCTGATCCACGTTATGCTAGCATCGTGAGCCCCCGAACGTCTTACAATTAAAAAGGCACCCAAGTGGAGGGTCAAAAGGCGCTATAATCGAGGCAATAAATCTAAACTTTGACTAATTGAAGTAAACACATCGATATTTAAAATAATTAAGAGTAGGAAGATGCGAGTAAAGATACTGATAACTGTTTCAATAACATTTGGATGTTGACTTATTTTACACCAATCTGAGTGCATTTGTTAAATTTTGTATACTTTTACTTTTTGTATACATGAACATGCTTTTTTATATGAATTATATTATCTAACTTGTAACACTATATTGTGTTGTAATAACTCGCTCTCCGATTTGGGCAAACTGTAAGTACAGTTGAAGTACAGAGAGCAGTTGAATGAATAAATAAATTTCTTTCGCAATTTATACAAATCTTTTATAGGTCTTGTAGAATGAAGTTGCAGTTTTTGGTTTTGAATTCAGTAAAGCCACGTTGATTTTAGCTTGAATGGTCTCGAACGGGCACTACTACCCTTTCACAGAAGATTAACAGAAAAATGACAATATTTGTGCTATCGAATTTCCTTTGTGAGTCCGGAGGCCCAATAATGCAGAAGCAATTTACATACACGAAAGGGACGCAAAGAACACCCAGACTCAGAACAACAATTTGTGAATTCACAAAGTGTTGTCCCACGTGGGATTTGAACCCACCACACTTGGCGAAGTAGAAAGCGGCGTGCCGACCGCTTAAACATCTAAGCTAACGTTCAAACCAAACACCAAACATTTCAAAATAAACCCAAATAAAATAAAATATCGACTAGACATGTCAGAAGCCAGCCTTCCAGTCAACGTATTAACCCCCCGACTGCACAAAGACTCTATCTACTGTCCAAAAATCCCATTTTTAAATCAAAATGTCTATGAAAAGGTTTGAAAAATACCTCCAGTCCCCTATTCAGAGACCATTTGCATACGAATACGTCTCTCTTTGTATTTTTGAACGTATTTTTCACTTTCATTTCTTGCATTGTTAAGCTGTGGGACAAATATTATTTGATCTCTAGCCCCTTTTGACTGTGTGACTGATCGACGTTGTTATTGTTTTAGAGTCATGAATTTCTAGTGCTGGGTTCTAAGGTCTGGTAATTTGGGTTTTTAGGATGCCCAATGGCAAAAAACAAAATCCTTATAGATTCGTCATGTCTATCTGTCTGTCCGTCCGTATGTCACAGCCACTTTTTTCCGAAACTATAAGAACTATACTGTTAAAACTTGGTAAGTAGATGTATTCTGTGAACCGCATTAATATTTTTACTTGGAACTGAAACTCAAAATTTTTTGCTCACTTGCCTATTAATAAATATGATGATTACTAAATATAAGACGGCACATAATACAATGCCGAGATAATAATAGATGTACTAATTAATTGGGGCAAAAATTTATACGCATGTATGTAACACACTACGGAAACTAATTTAGAACGCCATTTGTATCAAACCTGGTGATTTTTCACGGAAAATTGCCATAAAGGGAGGTATTGCAACTAGTACGCTGGTCACGTGTTCTACGTCTGAGGGAGATGGATATATTGCTGATACTGGAGTGACAAGAATAGAGGTACGCGATATTTCTCGAGACGGGTTTGATGGATATTTCGTGTATTTATAGGCAAGTTTTGACTTTACCTGAATTCGCTAGATTTTTTATCACGTGTTCAGAAATTTACTTTATGAAATCGAAGGTTTACGGCGTACAAAAATTTCACCATCTTTGCCTCGTTATATTTGATAGAATTAGGTAAGTCCTTGAGCTTTATAGAGGCGGCTTATCGTTCTATGTAACACATAAACCATCAATATAAATAATTCCGTAACTCCGCTCAAGCAAACAAACCCTCATAACAGTATGCAAATACAAATTGATTAAAACAATAACAATAAACCAAGAAATCGAATAAGGCATCGCTTCGAGATGAATCGATACGATTCGATCTTTAACGATTATTGTTCCCTACTAGGTATGCCGTAATTACTCGATACTATTGTCTTTTAGGATTTATCGATCGTCGCTGTAACGTTTTATAAATTATTTTAATTGACGATAGGATTAATGATGGTTTTATGAAACTTTCTCTATGGAATATTACTACTGAATCGACTTCAATATATTCAATTACTTTAAAACGCCCGTAAGATTTGATTGTCATCGGACCTCTGTAGCCTTGAGAATGGGTAATTATGTAATAGTCTCTCCCTAAATCCAAATATAATATGAAATATCAGAAATGATTAGTTTAATTTTATTTCTACTCTCGGCCTATCCTGATCCATATTCCATTATTATACTACTTATATTATATATTCGAAAGTAACTCTATCTGTTTATCTGCATATAACACTTTCACGGTTTAACGACGGCACCAATTTCAATGAAAATTGACATAATGTTACTTTATTTCTTGAGGAAGGATATAGGCTAATAATTTTTTTTCGCGTTAACTGACATACGCGCGGGCAGAACTACGGGCAAAATCAAGTAATTTATAATCATCATCATCAATCATCAGCATCAACAGCCTTTAACAGTCCACTGCTGGACATAGGCCTCTCCTTAGAAATAAGGTTTTGGCCTACTTTACCACGATGGCCAGACGAGTTGGTATAGGGTTGGTTTCAAGTTTTCCTTCTCTTTGCATTGATGTTGTCTTGCGTAGTTTATCCCTTAGTCGCCTTTTACGACACCCGCGGAATGAATAGGGGTGGTGGCACTCTGTATTCTTAATCCGTCACCACACGAACTGTAATTTATAATAACTATGCATTAATCAATTTACTTATAACCAATATTTAGAATTTACTTATTTATCTAGTTTATTTAAACGACAATTTGACGAATAAACTACACACTTAAATCCAAACCGTGACTTTACTACACAACATTTTTGTATCTGATATACAATATGCCGTGCAAAAAAATCGCCCTAAAATCAGATAGCACTGCAAACAAATATGGCAACTTGTGCTGCCATCTTTATGGCTATCAAACCAAACTGCACATCGTTAATAATAAATGAGATTCTCCTTCCTACAATTATTATCTTTAGAATACCTATAGAATACCTTTAGAATAGTTATTATTAAAGTTAACCTTTTTACTTTTATAAAAATTAAAAATATGTAACCCCCCCCCCCCCCCCCTTACTCATGCTTTTCATCAGGCAGAATAGAGTCACTTTCGTGAATATAAAAAAAAGATTTTGATGTTATAAAGGACTTGTTGTACCTCCATTTACAACCGCGGGTAACATCGAGAGGTGAAGTATGTTTATAATAAAAGTAACCTTAGTTAGTCCTTATGTCATCAGCTATCTGTCAGTGAAAGATCTATCAAAATCGCTGGTGCTATTCAAGAGATTGGCTGGAACAAAAAAGCAGTTGCAATCAGCCAAAAATTTCATTGATACATATTTTCATGGTGTCGTATTTCGTTGGATTCTACTCATGATAGTACGACTATCAGGCAAAGTACAGTCACTTTGACATAGACTATCGCACTTAGTGAAAAGCTGTTGTTTTGAAATTACAAACATACATCATAAATTGTATTTATTTGTAGAGATAGTATACTTCCCAACCATTATAACGTCTACACTAACTTTATTCTAGAAAGCATCAAACATATATTGATAGTTACTATAATATCTACGAGTAAATACGAGCAGTATTACCCTACTACCCTCACACAGAAGACCATCCTAATAATGAGAGCATTCTTGCTGTCGTATTTCGTTGGTAAGTGTTTTCACACCAACGAAGGCCCAATCATACTGCAATATTATTCCGGAATATCTGACCAAGGCCGCCATGGTATGGGTCAAAATACAGCATTGATTACCCTCACAATGAGGATGGTGACCCCTACTCCTGGATTCTTTCCATCAGGCGGAGTGGAATCACTTTACTTAGTTCAAATACAAAAAGAATACAAGAAACCCGTCAGTGACGCTAGTAAGTTTACTGCAAATGTCTAATAACGGATGTTGACCCGATTATTTGCTACATTAATAGTTTAAAAAAACTTTAATATCGATGGTAGACATAGACGCACCGACACTGTTCGGATCTAATTTGACCGGGATTAGTGCGAGTGGCGGTTTTTCATTATTTCCACAGTGTCTTAAGCCACGGCTTACAACGCGCCCTGAATACTAAACAAGACACTGTTATTTAACGGAGGCTTTTGATTTTGTTTTCCTATTTCTGTGGAATATTTTTATAATAAATATTTAACATACTAGGTATATAATGTAAATGTGGGGACCTTTAGTTAACAATATTTTTAGAGAAAATCTCTACTATAATAAATATAAAAGAAGTCTGTATGTAATATTAAAATAACAGTTTTTAACTAACTAAAAATATACGCTAATAAAATAAAAAACAATTTTTTTTATAATTTGTCTGTCTGTCTGTTTGTACCGGCTAATCTCTTGAACGGCTTAGCTCTGCGGTATTACTCGTGATTTACAACAATAGGTTATTCATAAGTTTGAAAGTATTTATTTTATTAAATGATTATTTGGACAGAAGTAGACCAAATGTTGCTCTCGTAGTTTAAATTCATGGATCCCAATTTGTATGCTATAAACTTATCTTTTTTTTGTCATCCAAGTTGTGACGCATTAAAAATACATAGTATCACCACCTTGAGAAATTCCGTTTGTAACTTAAGATAGACCAAGAGCTAGTGTGCTACCAAGTGATGGTCACCGTACTTAGCATGATATAACTCACTATTAGAATTTCTAGCCTTACAGACAAACCGTTACGCGGGGGGTTCTCTAGCTCTCGTACTAATCGATGAAGGAAGGAAACTTAGTTAAACGTTAGGCAATCTCTTTGTATAGAGAAGGAAAACTTGAAACAAACGAAAATATTGAAACAAGTAGATCAAAGTTGATCAGCTTATTCTACTTCTAAAACTCCGTACTTCAAAATCATTTCATTCAGTAACTCATCAAGAAATAATCTTACGAAATGAGTTCATACCGAAAATAAAGTACATAGACACTTTAAAAAAAACAATACCTAGTTTAAAAAAACTAAATTGATCAATCCAAGCACAAATAGTGTGTTTCAATGGGCAAAGTGTCGGTCGTCTTACTCGATGTAAGTGGTCAGCGCGCGCCATGTCAAAATTACATGTTCCCCGACGTAATTGTGATTGGATTTCGTATCTTTTTACAAAATTTTAGGGTTCTGTAGGATGAGAAAAAATCTTTAAAAAAGAAATTTCTAAGACAACATCAACAGCTTTTAATGGTCCATAGCTAAACATTGGCCTATTAGAAAAGAGGTTTTAGCTAGACGGGTTGGTATATGGCTAAAGGCTCTCACGGGTAGGTACCCGGAGAGGTCCAGATGTAATAACAGCAGTTCCTAGATCCCTCTTATTTCGGGCGTAGAGTGGCACACCGTGTGCGTTAATCGGTTCGATTCCGACACACCACTCGACGGTGAGGTTACGTGGTAAAGTAAAAAGAAAAAAGAGCTCTTGTCCTGAAGATTTTCCTGCAGAGGTTTCTCTTTCAGTAGACTCTTACCACACCTACGAGATAAAAAGGAGAACATTCTTACACAGTGTTCTTAATCCGTCACCATATATATCACTACCACAGACATACCAAGAAGAATGAACATTTAATTCTGTCGTACCTCGTTGCTGAGTGTGAGACCGGAAGCCCATTGGTGACCCCTACTCCTAGATTCTACTCATACATTGAATGAGGCATAGTAGAATGGTAGGAGCCAGGCTTAAATTTAATTAAATCAGGGATTGAAATAATAGTGTAATACATAAATTATAATTCAATATTTGCATTTGTGATTTTCTATTAAATCTGCAGTAGCTTAAAAAAGAACTTAATTTGTTAGTATTGTGTTATAGTATTAAATTAGTGTGTTTTAAAGCCTGAGTTTATTGCGTGCTTATTGTATTTATGTCATATAATATTCAAGGTACCTCAGTGTTGACTTGAGGTTTACACTGCACTTTATTAGGTGCTGTTTTACCATATTTAATGCTAAGAGTTTTTTTTTATAGTTAAGGTCGGAAGCAAGTATACTTAACAAAAGTAATTTTGCAACTGCGTCACATTTTTATAATTTATCAGGTATTGACTATATAGCCACTAATCAAGAGAAAACTTAGATTAATATCTTTCTGATTTCACTATTCTATTTTATTAATTATTGTCTATTAATTATTGTGATTAGAGAAAAAACTTTATTGGGAAGAAAATTAAACCTACAGAACCAAGTTTGCCACCAGTTTCAGTACTTACTGTTATTGTTTACCTGATTTTTTTCCATCTAAACCCTTTGTTTCGTCCGTGAGAACACTCGATCGGAAATTACCATTTTTAGATATTGGATTATCAACATCCACAGGATTTGAGCTTATTTTAGCCGCAGCAAAATCGATTCGGGTTGTTTCGAATAATCGATTCGGAATATCGAATAACACGGTTTGGGCGGTGTCGTGCGATATACTGGACATGATTTTGTTATGTTTGAATAATATGAATATTTTTTAAACTCACCGACTGTTGACTGATGCGGCGTTTGATACGCCATCTACTGAAGGTTTTCTGTAACAATAAAAGTTTCAATATAATTTGCAATGAGAACAAATACTCAAGTATGTATATATGATCATCAATTGATTGTGACTCTTGAGGCTTTAATCTTCCTAGCCTTTATTCCCAAGTTTATTTGGGGTCGGCTACTAGTTCAACCGGTTTTACCTGAATTTCAATTTTACCACGGTGAGACTGGCATCGGACCTCCGCATCCCTAAGGGAGAACGGAAATTCGTAGATTGAACTAGTTGTCAGTATATTTGAAGGCACTGACTGATAAATGTTCATGATAACTAAGACGGACGGCTTAACGTGCTCTCCGAGGCACGGCCGTGAATCACCACCAAACTTCCGGACTGCGGGCTGTTATTACGAATTTCCCGTAAGAAAAACTCAACAATACTTTTTTGGCCCGGCCCGGGATTTGAGCCCGAGACCTCTAGATTAGCAATCGCTTACGTTAACCACTAGACCAACTAGGAAGTCTTTAATGCTTTAATGGAAGGTATATATATAAATGTATATGTACTCGTATGTAAATATGAATCTGAGTCTACGCTGCTGATGAAAAGCATAATTAGAATTCAAGAGTAGAGGTCATCATACTTGTTGTTTAATTCAGTGTGGTGACCCACAAGGCCCTACTGAAATGCTTCTGCATCAATGGCTCCGGTCTGACATTCACCAACGAAACGTGAGAGCACGAATGCTGTCCTGTTTATAGTCGTGTCATTTTAGGTTGGTCTTCTGTGTGAGGATAGTACCACCCCAGTGAAGCCAGCAGAGACACTGACAGCTGAAATTAACGTGATTATTACATTTACATACTATCAGGTGGCAAGTTATTCCCAGTACCAACAGTTAACAGTTTTAAAGCATTTTCGTTATGAAAAATAAATCGGTAAAGTTTTGTCAGAAAATATGTGTGACGGTTATCGAGGTAGTCAATGTCTTTTCTCAAGAAACACGGTATCTCCGTGCCAAATTTCATGGAAATCGGTGCTGTGGTTTTGTAGTAAAAGTGTACCAGACAGACAGTTAATTGAGAATTTATGATATTCGTATGCCTTTTTGGTCTAGTGGTTAGCGTATGCGACTGCTAATCAAGAGGTCTCGGGTTCAAATCCCGGGTCGGGTTCAAATAAGTGTTTTTCGGTTTTTATTAGGAAATTCCTAATAGCAGCTCGGAGTTTGGGAGTTTGGCGGTGATTCAGGCCCGTGCCTCGTAGAGCACGTAAAGCCGTCGGTCCCGGTTGTCATGAACATCTATGGCAATCGCTATTGGGAAGTCAGTGCCCTCAAATTTACTGACAACTAGTTCAATCTTCAAATTTCAGTTCTCCCTTAGGGTTGCGGAGGTCCAATGCCAGTCGCTCCGTGGAAAAACTGATATTCAGGTAAAACCGGTTGAACTAGTAGCCGACCCCAAATAAACTTGGGAATAAAGGCTAGGAAGATGATGTATGGAAATATTATAACTTCTCCTAGTAAAGGTAGGTAAGTCTATATAGAAAAAAAAACTTTAATCATACTTACATCCAGTACGGATCAGACAGGCTGGCGGTGGGTCCGAAATGTGGACCAATGTACGGACTGCAGTAATTTACCATTGGTACAGCATACATTTTTTTTTTAATTTTGAAAGTGATTGTCTAACTATGGACTAAATTCAATATTTGATACAACTCTGCTGCTTAATTGGATTTGAAATTAATATATTCGTATTGTATAATATGTTACTTTTTTTCTGGTTTTGCAATCAATGTAAAGTTATTTAGCAAAGTAGGTATTCGGAGCAGATCAGTAATAGGCGAATATAAGCACTCTCATAATAAAATATCATATTATATAATTTGACTGCATTGTTGGTCTAGTGGTTAACGTATGCGGCTACTGATCAATAGGTCTCGGGTTCGATTCCCGGGTCGGATTGAATATTTGTGAAAAAAAAATAAGAAATTTAAAAAACAATAAGAAGATAATAGTATAGTATTTAGTAAATTACATCAGTTATAATACAGGGGTCCTGATTTTCTTTCTATCGATGAAAGTATATATGGGTAAAATAATTGAATCAATAATTTACAAAATCTATACATATGTATAAAAACAAGGATAAATTAGTATACTCGTATATATATTTTAATAAATATTAAAGCATGAGTAGAACCCAGAAGTAGGGGTCACCATCCTCATTGTGAGGATAGACAATGCAGCGTGGTGACCCATACCGTGGCGGCCTGGTCAGTTGTTTTTGCATCATTCTCACGGCCTCCAGAGGCCGAGATAATGATGCAGTATGATTGGGCCTCCGGTCTCACACTCACCAATAAAATACGACAGCAAGAATGCTATCATTGTTCGGATGGTCTTCTGTGTGAGGGTAGTACTGCCCCGGTCGAGCTGGCCCATTCGTACTGGAATCAGCGTGGCTAAATAGCGAATCTACTACCTACCATATTTTAAGTTTCTGGTAAAAATGTCCAAAATATTTATATTTATTTAGGTTTCACTATGCTCTTATTTTTTTAAATTATATTATTTTTTTCTGACAACTCTTGCATTACTAATAAACATATGGGTTACTTATCAATCATATATGAAACGGAAATAAAAAACACCCAGACTCATGACAACAATTTGTGAAACACACAAAGTGTCGTCCGTCCGTCCGTGCAGTCAGAAAATAGACTCTGAAAGATCAATATCGAACGTTATTAGTATATATTATGTAATAGTGTATCAGACTAGGTATGATGCAAAACTATGTAAATAAACGCAATGCTCAACAGAGTTAAAAGAACTCTCGCATTGACAACAAAAACCTTCGCATTCCATACCTTTTGAAAAACACCGCGACCGTCACTAACTGCTCTAGTAGACAGAAAGCCGACGGGCCCCGATCTTAACCGAATCGAATCTAACAATGGTTCTATTTAGCAGCTCACAGATGTCGTTAGCACCCGCTGCGCTGGCGCAACGTACAGAACAGAAATTAGTTTTCGATTGCACAGTTATATTCGATAAATAATATCTCAATATATATATCCGTGTGGTGACGGATTAAGAATACAAAGTGTCACCACCCCTATTCATTCTATGGGTGTCGTAAGAGGCGACTAAAGGAACAAAATAAGCAGCTAACATCACTGCCAAGAGGAGGAAAACTTGAAACAAACCCTTTACCAACCCGTCTGGCCAGCGTGGTATAGTAGGCCAAAACCTCCTTTCTAAGGAGAGGCCTATGTCCAGCAGTGGACTGTTAAAGGCTGTTGATGATGATGAATATCTCAATCCATTTATTAGTGTTTACTAGTGTTACTCGTGTTATTTGTTTTAACTCGCGAGTAACACCGGGGAGCAAATCTAGACTAATAGACAAAAAAAGAAAAAAAAGAAAATGTCTTTTTGAAATTGGATTAATACTGAATTAGGGCATCCCATAAAACATTTTTAGATTAAAAGTTGCCAAATGACTCTACGAGTCTAAGACTCTCTACGCTCATAATCGAGTGGCCATCATCATCATCAGCCCATCTCAATCCACTGCTGGACATAGGCCTCTCCGAGTGGCCTTAGGTGATTGGAAACAATTACCGAGGCTAAGCAACGATGGCGCGATCAGTACCTAGATGAGTGACCAGTGCGCAGTCGGTCTCGGTTGTTATCATAAAATGACAGTCGTAAAGCTTAGTTGGAGGCCTTCGGGCGGCATAAAATATCCAACGGCAATATTACGTACCCACAACGAGTCTTGCCGGTCCTCAACCCGCACTTGGCTAGCGTGGGGACGTATGGCCTTAACTCTCTCCTGACAGGAGACCCGAAGCCCAGCAGTGGAACGGTATGGGTTGTTAATGATGATGATAAATAACTCTAGTATGCACCGTCAGTCAGGGCTGGTCATCTCACAACTGCTATATTTTATAAAATAATATTTATTTACTTTTGGACACTACCAGTGTAAATATCAGCATCGTTACATTGTCCTCACATTTAATAAAATGCCTAAAACAAGGTAACCAAAAATTGTAAAAACAATGTTGGAAGAGTGTCCATGGAGTTTCTTGTCTGTTCTTCTCCATAGGATCTACGAATTGGAACAGACAATTAGCTTCACGACTGACTACTGACTGACTACTTGACGTTTCAAAAGTGCTGTTGTATTGGTGTATTTGAAATAAAAATGATTTGATTTGATTTGATTTGATTTGATCTACTCTGCCTGATAAAAAGCATGAGCAGAACCCAATAGTACTGGCTACTTATTCAAGGTAGTTGACAACCTATCAGTACTGAACGAAGGCTTTCGTATAACTGCATATAGGGTCAATGTATCTAATCTATCGACTCCATGTACAAACAGCTTAAGACGAATACATTTAAAATTTGTATGTAGTATCTAGTACCTGATTGGCTATCCGAGGGGGGTAACCGCGGTAATTATTAAAAAAAAAACTAGAGTCTCACAACTAGGAAATGAATAGGAAAGGAATGCTTTTTCTTTTGGCTATTTAACTTGATTATTTACGCGACACAGGCTCGCTGTTTGACTATAGTTCGTGGGTGGACCGCAGGTTTTGATACTTGAAGGCAATACCGACAAGAATGTTTACATTTTAGAAACGGTATGTGTTGGTATGCTGACAAATTTACATCAATACGGATTTTTTTTATTTGTTTGGATAGTACTTGTCTATTACATCCTTCTAATTCAGTTATGTTAGCAATGTATGGAATTTTTCATGTAAATTTCGGTGTTATATATATTTTTTTAATAAATTCTATACATTTTAGTACAAAGAAAAACCGTCATTCCTATTAAATAGAAAAAACGTTAGATAAATGAAGGCATTTACAAGATAGGTTCATTATATAAATAGATAAAAAGAAGCAAGTGAGTAATAATTCGTCCAGACTCCTCCAATTTTTCAGTCATTTGAGAAATTTAATAACTAAGTGAGGGTTTCATATCGATTTTAAAATAGATTCAATAAAAAATGTGATAAAGCTGTCAGCTACCGCCAAGATCAAGTTTTAAAAGAAATCGATCAAAACTATTCCATCCACAAATTGATCAATCACACCCGATCACAAATCGATGTCGGTGATCGGATCGATTCACTTTTACACGATTCGATTCCGACGGTTTTCGATTGTTTCCGTATTCGTTTCGGCGACTTCAAACGAACGCGGGCCTATCATTCGCCGTGGCAACCGGTGGACGGAATTATAACTTGTTTTTATTGCACCTATTTAAATTCGATTTTGGAAGGCAAATTACATTTTAACTGATTTAGAATCGATGATGTAGAACAACAATAGTATTTTATTTATCTTGTTAGCTAAGCTCCTTTAAATTATTATATTACACTTACAAGCATGCATCATTTTTATGGCAGAATGTAGCTGAATAAATCAGATGTAATTATTTTCCAAACCAAATTCGTATTTAACTAAGTTTATTTCCAGCAAATAAATTATATCGCTTTTGTTACTTTATTTCATCTTATTATTTTTATTGTACTTATTAGGAGTGGAAAGATATAAAATGCTGCTAATTTAAACATTTTAGTACTTATGGTATGTATATAGTTCTAGATATTTATTGCGATTGCGATGTTTCTATTCTATACATCCACCTTTAGGTATGATAACTCACTATATACCTATTACCTTTTTTTTCAGCTGTTATTACCCCAACCAAAAAAACCGCATTGAAACTCTTTTAAACTTACTTTGCGAAACACACACATATACCTACACACACCCACACAGACTGTGACAACGGCCAGTACAACCTGGTCGACTTTATATATCAAAAAATACCTACTAGATACCTACCTATTTATATAGTCTTACATGAACGAGGTCTCAGCTTGGTTCAAATGACAGCAAGTATTTTTTTAAATATTTTCATAGATATAGGTAAGTTCATTATTATTTTTTAATGTAAGTACAACCTACAAGAAACCTTTTTTCAATTGCAAGAGATTTTAAGTAACAGCGAATTTAATTTCATGTCTTTTTCTGTGATTACTTTGATTTACGTACGATAATTTTCATGCATATTTACGCTTCATATAAAACAATTAAGTTGAAACTCCTAGATAAGTAATAAGTTAAATACCTTGCAATAAATATACACATCTAAATAAACATATATAAAAAAATCTCGTGTCATAATGTTAGTTACGATTGTCCACGGAACGGCATGACCGATTTTTAATGAAGTTTTGTGTGAAATACCTATTGAGTAGGTCTTAGAATCGGCTATCGCCTAACCTCTAGGACACGAGCAGATCCACGGGCTTCAGCTAGTTAAATTGTCGTGTCATAAACTCACAATGTTAGTTACCATACTCTTCCAAAACGGCTTGATCGATTGTTATGAAATTGTGTGTATTTATTCAGGAGGTACGAGAATAGGTTGGTATAAAACGGATGCGAGTGGACCGCGGATATCAGCTAGTATAATATAAATTAACCCTAAAATAAAATAACGTTTGCGGACTCACGTGACATGACCATTTCAGATAACTTCAAATATAAAAACACGAAAACAAACAATCCTTAATCACGATACGTCCTAACTAATTTATTTAACGAGACATGCTTTTGCATAAGGTTAAAAAAGTATTTACTCAGTCAACACGTTAATACAAATGTCTTCATTAATTTTGTATCCCGCCGTATTCAATAAAAAACATCGCGAACTCCCACATCGAGAGTTTCCGAGAAAACTTCCCGAAAACGTAAAATTCCACCGCTAATCAAGTAAGGTTCGAATGCAATCGTAAATTTGCGAATGAGCAATGGATCACCGGTACATCACTTTACATTTAAGATTGCAAAACCAAAAAAAGTATACATTATTAATCGAATAGTAAAAAAATCAAAAAGTTGAAAATGGAACACGATGTTAAGCACCCACCACTTTTTGTCGAAAAGTTTTTTTTTTTAAAGTTGGTAACGAAGAAAGTTTTCGAATTTAGAACGCATAGGCCTGCGCTCGTCGCGGCGCGTCACGTGCTAGTGCGGTGACATGCACCCTGTGGCCGGGAAAATTCGCAAGCCCCCCTTGTGAAGTTACACGCCCCAATGTGTGTACCCCTAATCGAATAGCAATCGTAATCGGGCCCGCTATTAATGAATCATTAATTTCGTGTTGAGGAATGTTAGGAGGACTTTTGACTTCTCGTTCTGAAGTTTGTCATTCTAATTCGAGGGCATAATGGGGTTATGAATAGGGAATTAGGAACTGTGTGCTTTTTTGCATTAATTTTCTTTTATCATATCTTTAAGTTTGAAAAAAGTTCACCGAGATAACACAAGTTTCATTTTTAGATAAAATAGTACGTACCAAGATCCAAAAGTTGGTAAACGAACATTCTCTGGAATCATTATTAGTATTCAATACACACCGCACAGATAACATTCATTAAATGAACAAAACAAACTCCCTCTACAACAAAAAACAAATCGGCAACTAAATCAAAGTTGATAACCAGCAAAGTTTCACAAAAAAACAAGAATATCTTATATCTACTCGAATGACAGT
This sequence comes from Phragmatobia fuliginosa, assembly GCA_932526445.1. Lineage (NCBI taxonomy): Eukaryota > Metazoa > Arthropoda > Insecta > Lepidoptera > Erebidae > Phragmatobia > Phragmatobia fuliginosa. The sequence goes on along the minus strand of OW052078.1, from coordinate 12,571,528 downwards.
CACGGACCTACTAACTCTCAGTTACACGAAACATGGTGTCTAAGCAGACAGAATTCTCCTCACAATCGGGGAATAATTTTCCAATATGGCAATAATATGACACAACACTGCGTGAATAATAAATATTGGTACAGGGACGAGCGCGCGTACGATCAATTATTTACGCGCAAATTATGTTAGTAACATGCGTAGTTTTGTGTTCGAAATCTGAAAAAATACAATGCGGAAACATTACGTAAATCTTCCATAAAAAAAATACTTTCTTCAAACAATGTACTATTTTCTTACGCTGAAAATATACTGCCATTTAAAATCTACCTTTAGTTTTAACCAGTTCAATTCTCTTTCCTATTTTGATATTTTTCTACATACGTGATGACAAGTGTTTAATCACTACATATCTCAAATACTTACAATAAATTTTAAGAAGTGTATTTCTGAAAACAATAAACAGTTGGCGTAGTGGTTTAAGCGGTCCCAAACGTTATGGGTTCAAATCCTACATGGGACAACACTTTGTATGATGTACAAATTGTTTTTCTGAATCTGGGTGTTCTTTGTGTCCATTTCATACGTTTATAAAGTACGAAGTATAAATTTTTTATTCCTAACACGGGAGTTGTCTTAAAAGAACAGCTGTGCTAACAATTTGTACTTTTGAAAAAAAGTACTTTTGAAAAGGCTAGATAAAAAGTGTTGTATTTTATTAAGCCTACTCAAAAAATTATAGCCATACTTCTGTTTCGTCCTTAGTTAGGATGTCGGTAGTTACTAGTGAGTTCACCATCATCAGCATATCGCAGTCCACTACTGGACATAGGCCTCGCCAATTGCACGCCACTTGATCCGATGCTCGGCTTCTCGCATCTAGCTCCTACAAGCTACAAATCTTGTGCAAATTATCACTCTACCTGATGTCCTACACTGTGCTGAGACGTGGTCTCCACTCGAGAAGTTGCCTATTCGATTTCTATTAATTAGGACTTAAGCAATCTCTCATAAAAATTGAAACATACGAGTATCTTTGACAAGCCTTCTTTATCTTCTTCCAAAATTAATACAAAACGGAAGGAGGGAGGTGGAGTTGCCTCTTCTGTTGTATAACAATATATTGAAATAAATATGTTATATTAAACGGAATGCGGATTTTCATTTAGAATATATTAAAATGATAATTGACACATTTAGTGTAATTTTGATGAGTTAAGGCTGGAAGATTGAGACTTTCACACTTTGCTTGCACTTATCTAGAAGCTCACAAAGAAAACTGTATGTTGCCTCTCAAACTTAAATTAATTGTTCGGACGAAGAATCCCCAAAAATCACTGCCTACATACACAAAGCAACTTTTAATATTCTGTCTCTCGACTGCCTTGTTGGTCTGCCCATCAAGAGGTGTCGGGTTCGATTCCCAGGTTAGACCAAATATTATTTGTGGGATCCGCAAATATTAATTTCGGAGTCTGGGTGTTTTATATGTATAATATGTATGTATTTACAAAAAAAAAGTATGTTTTTGTGTTTTTATATCAGTTGTCTAGTACCCATAATACAAGCTCTGCTTGGTTTGGGACTGGATTACGTTGTGTATAAGATGACCGAAATATTAATTATTATTATTTCTTGTTTTTACTCGGTAATTAAAAGTAATGTGTTTAAAAATAAGAAACGTGAAATTTAAAATAAATAAAATATACTTAAGTTAAATTTTATTTTACGAAGATAAGGATTTATGTTATCTTTTTTTTTGAAAGACGGAAATTCAAAATAAGAACATTTTATTATAGTCAACACTTAAAAAAAACACCAATCACTTTGCGTTAGTACATCATGACGTCAGTGTAGAAGTCAGGGGTAATGCAATAGTAATATTTGCGACCTTTACTGGCGTCCCGGGAACTCGTAAACTGAGGGGGCTAATCACGATTTACGGGTATGGCGAGACGTATGCTCAGGGTGGTATAACTTGCTGGTATTAAGCTTGAAGGTAGAAACACACATTGTTTGCTGTAAAAAGATTTTGTTTTTTTAATATATTTCATGTTTTTGCTACTTTGATACTTGCAAGTTACTTGCCACACATTCTTTAGTAGTTTAGTCTACACAAATATACAACTTAATAAAATTGCAGTGACTGTTTTTCATTTCAAAGTATCATCTTTTCACCAAATGCACATCAAATAATCTTTTTTTTTATTTGTGTGTTTGCCTTTTATTTCTGCTGATATCTGTAACGGCTGAACTGATTTTGTCGAGAACTTATTTATTTATTTATTTAAACTTTCCACTTGTTGTACAAAGGCGGACTTAATACCACTTATGTTATAAGCAATCTGCCAGTGGAAATCTCTTACGCTATTTTTAACCGTTGAATCTACTTACATACGTACGTGTACATTATGAACATACTTTTCACGTTTTCAAAGTGTCTTTTCACGTTAAAACATAATATCAGTTATGATTTTTTAACGTAGCGGTCAAGTAACATTTTAAGTTTCATTTATACATTTTAGTAAAACATTTTAGTGCTTACTTTATTTTATTATTTTTATTTATAATTGCAAGACACGTGTGAAAAGACCAAAATCTTTTTTGTTTGAGATAGAATATGAAGATAGTTATCTGTCAGTACCTATAATAATACACTGCACATATGATAATGATATATAATCTGGACATCGAGTTGAGAAGCCGTAGCCGTAATTAGCCGGAAAATTAGGGAAGTATATTGAGAGGCTTCGAGGGATCCGCAAAAAGTAGATTTTCTTACAGTAATCAATCATTAATGCTTTTATTATTCATTTATTTCGTCTTCGTTTAATTTTCTAGTCGAAACTCAAAAATAGTTAATCATACTTTCACTGGTAAAGCGCGCCTAGGGGCATATTTTTAACATATGTATGACATATTTTTGTATTTAATCTCTAGTATTCTGTATTTCTAAATTAAAGAAATTAACCAACATGTGATAATGATTGAAATGTCATATAGATTAACTTTTGATTATACCCAAATTTTCTTTGTCAAACTTTATTTTTAAATGACTAAACATGCCAACAGTTGAGAACCCCTGCCATGTCAAGTCACAACGGTAGGTCTCGATGATACCAGTGACACTCGGCCTTCTACATGTTTTATTTTTTACCTTCGAGCTTTTATTGTTTGGGGTGACTAATGTACTTTGTTTCTATACAACAATATGAAGGAGAATCTACAAGAAAATTGTTTTCCAGAAAATGCTTACCTCAGTTTGAACCAAAAATAACCAAATGACAAGGTACCTATGTTTAAATTGGGTTTCGAAATTTAAAATTGTTTTAACACGCTTTTGTTAGCATTACTTGCATAAATTACTTGTTTGTAATGGACTTTTTTAAGCAATTTTTGTTTTTTCAAACAAAAATTTAACTCTTGCGCACACATAATATCTCTATATCTATATACTTTTTGCGTGAAAGAGACAAACAAACAAACATACATACATACATAAATACTCACAAACAGTAGAAAGATGCAATTATTAAAAAGTTTTTGCAAGGTATAATATAACTTTTTAAAAACAAATTGTTTTGTCACACGAAACCTTTTCGTATAATTTAAGCCATCTGTTTCAAAAATCAATTACAATATATAGTTCTAATATGTAATCTAAAATTGTGTTGCCCACAGTTATTGTAACGCCTCGGATCGAAACTGGTAAAAAAAAAACCAAAGTTACTTTTTAAGCCATCAGCTTTCTGAAAGTGAAAGTCTCGTCAAAATCGGTCCTGCCGTTCCAAAGAATACCTGGAACAAATAGACAGACAGACGGACACACAGACAAACATATTAAAACTTCCTTTCTTGGTGTTAGTGAGTACTATTATGTATTCTGTGGTGTTAGTAACGTATACATATACTTTCATATACGTTTTATAATAAACTATTAATTTGCTAATACATACACTTCAATTATAATTATTTTATAAAATCGAGAACGTTATGACCGCCTAATGTGTATTTACATGCAATGTGCTCCACTTATGGCACTTTAAAGATTTAAAAACACATTACAGGTATAAAGATGAAGGATTTTTGGGGGAAGATAAGAGTTTTATGAATGTCTCTGGTAAGCTATTAAGGTAATTGAGATGAGGTTAGGTTGAGCCTGTGACGTCATCTTTTGGGGGATTGTTCGGTTTTGTTTACGTTTTTAAACTTTAGTTATTTATTGTTATGTTAAAAATGATGTGTGGCTATTGACATTCGACTGCCTTGTTAGTCTAGTAGTTAGCGTATGCGGCTGCTGATCAAGAGGTCTCGGGTTCGATTTCCGAGTCGAACCAAATAATGTTTGTGTGATCCGCAAATATTTCTTTCGGAGTTTGGGTGTTTTCTATGTATAATATGTATATTACAAAAAATAAATGTTTATGTATTTATATCAGTTGTGTAGTACCCATAGTACAAGCTCTTTGGGAATAGATGATTTTGTGTGTGTCTGAATCAGCAGCCGCATACGCTAACCACTAGACCAACAAGGCAGTCAAGCTGATTGTTTTTCAGTTACTCCACTTATAAAGCAAGTGTGTCGTATTTTTCACCACACTTGCTTTATAAGTGGAGTTGCCTGTGTCCGGAATAGGATAAAAAGTTTACATTCAAATATAATATCCATTAGTTGCTCACCAGGTCAACTACCAGGTTTTAAATAGAACAGATTTATAAAAAAAACTAGCGTCCGCCCGCGGTTCCGCCCGCTTGTATGACTCAGGCTCTAAACTATCTGTGTACCAATTTCATTTAAATCCGTTCAGTCGTTTTGGCGTGAAAATGCGATAGACAGACAAAGATATTTTCGTTATAATATTAGTAAGGATAGTTCCAAGAACAAAATTCACAATCAAAAACAACATTAAAATATTTTAACTAAAAGCTTTCAACCATAATATGCACAGTATCATAAATGTAATTAACATAAGTTTTAAACTTAATAATCTTAACAAGATGAGCGACAAGTTAAGTTTGCAGCGGCTCCTTTGACTAAGTTAAATAGCACGCTGAAGTCATACTTTACACTTAAATTAAGTTGTTTAAATTACTTTGCAGTAGATAAGATGTTAAGTTACACTAAGCTTTGGTAGTCAAATCTTGTACTTTGAGTAACGGTACAAACCAAAATTGCGTTGTACTTGGAAATATTAGGTATTTGACTGCCTCGGTAGCGCAGTGGCGTATGCAACTGCTGTGCTTGAGGCCTCGGGTTCGATTCCCGGGTAGACCAAATGTTTGTATGATCCGCAACTATTTATTTCGGAGTTTGGTTTCTATGTATTTACAAAAAAGTATGTATGGATTAATATCAGTTGTCTAGTACCCATAATACAAGCTCTGCTTATTTTAGGACTAGATGGCGTTGTGTGTAAGATGTCCGAAATATTTATTTATTTATATAGTTCAGACTGTCAGACTTTAACCAATTTAAGTTAAAGTTAATATCAAACCATTGTTTTTTTTCTCCAAGCCTTTTAGTTTAGGCACTCTCTTTAGGAACTATTCGAATCATTGCTTACATTATAACATTAATATAATCTATACTAGCATCTATACAAATAAATAACATTGGATTGTCTGTTTGTAATATCAACAGTACAGTTTTTCACTAAATGCATATCAAAGTATATACCGTACTAACATCAAAAATCCATTTTTTTTCAATTTATTGTCTGCCTGTTTGTTCCCGGTAATCTCTGGAACAGCTGGATGGATTTGGCGGGACTTTCACTGGCAGAAAGCTGATGACCCAAGAAGTAACTTACGCTTATTTTTTAGGGTTCCGAAGTTCATAACTCGGAACCCTTATAGATTCGTCATGTCCGTCTGTCCGTCCGTCCGTCCGTCCGTCCGTCCTCGACTTACCGTCCAAACGGTAAGTGCTAGAAAGATGAAAGTTTGCATGAATACGTGTTGTAGTTACGTCGACAAAGTGCTACAATAAAATTATGAAAAATAATTTTATTTGGGGTACCTCCCCTACACGTAAAGTGGGGATAATTTTTTTTTCTCGAGGCTACCCCATCGTGTGGGGTATCATTAGATAGGTCTTTTAAAAACAATAAAGGGTTTCCTAGACGATTTTTTGATTTAGGTATTCGTTTGCGAGATATTTCACTTTAAAGGGCACTTTTTTGTAAAAACAGGGCGTCCCCCCCCCCCTCTAAAAGCTAAACGGCTGGCTCAAAAAATCTGAAAAAAATCGTGATGGTGGTCCATCTAATGAACTTTGAAGGAAAACTATAACCGATTAGATGACTTTCTTAGTTCAGGAGTTATAAAGGCTTATATGGTAAAATGCGCTCACTTGGAAAACGTCATACAAAATTAACGTATTAATACGTAAACTTAACAATTATCTATTGGATACGATTTTAAATCCACATACCATTATAGGTGACTGAGGAACCCTTTCCTGTGCGTGGCCTGACACGCACTTGGCCTATTTTTTAGATTAGCTTCGCTCCGCGGCTTTACTCAGCTTGTTATAAATGAAGCTGAAAAGCTTAGTTAAACTTTTGCGACCAAAGCCACGGGTGAAATTCATGCCTTTTGAGAGGATCCTTTATGTGTGTTTCGCAAAAATAACATATGAAAGAATTGTTTCCATTTAAAAGTTTCATCTGTTTATCTTTTAAGGCTTTCTCACTGTAACCTTTTAATAGTAAACAATTATTCAATTGTTCAAACTGTTTTAACATCACGCTATGGGCAATAGGTAACGCAGACAGGCGTTGCGTGGGACAGTTAATAACTTCTTGGTAACTGGACTACTAATAAACATTACATCCAGACACAGAATAAAATCCGAACAGAACCAACCACCTCCGGCTTTACAGTCAGCTTGATAAACCACTAGACCCACAGAAACCTATATGCAATACATTGAAATAACAGAATCTATAGAACCTCTTCTTTTGTACATATATGTTTAAGTCTGCCGAAGTGACTCTATCTGATGAAAAGCATGAGTAGAATCCAAGAGTAGGTATTACCATCCTCATTGTGAATGCAGAGAATGCAGCATGGTGACCCGCACTATGGCTCAAAAGTGAGACACTTCAGCATCTTTGGGCATCCGATCTTGTACTCACCAACGAAACACGACGGCACTAATTCTGTCATTTTAAAATGGTCTTCTATGTGAGGGTAGTACTGCCCATTCGTGCTGAAATCAACGTTGATATACTACCTTTAAAACCAAATGTGGAACTAAAAGAACACTGCAGAAGTGTATAATTGAGGTTAGTTATATAAATACGAGAGTGCTATATATCTGACGAGTGACGGGTAAGCTCGACCTCTGAATGCGCGCCATTTTGCATTTCAAATGCATCCATTGTATGCACATTTTTACCGACTTATTACTTTCTATCTGGGTGCATATGGTTAGCAAGAACAACTTTATAATACGAAATCTTAATTTTCTTTTAAAACACGACTTAAATTATTAGCAAAAACATTAATTGGCCATGTTCTAGGCAACTAAAATATAATTAAAGACATTTACTAAAAAGGAGAACACAGAACAATCGATTTTTGTTTCATTCCAGACGATCAATACGATATTATAATGTGATACAGTCTACCATCTAATTTTAAATTCAGCTGATATTGTACTATGACATCTGAAATAAACTGAGAGAATACTTGTACTCATTTTTTTTTTGGAAATAAATAATATATGTTAAGCATAGTGGGTTTATGTAAAACTACTCTCTATACTGTAAAACAAGTAATTGTAGATCATTTGCAAAGTTCATCAGAACAGTTGTAAAGACCTTGTAAGTAGTGCAGTTGCATACACTGCGCCACCAAGGCAATTAAACAACCGTAGACCACCTTCATAGACATGGCAGAAAAGAGTCTTATACAAAATCTACTAGTGAGTCAATAAACAAAATAATATAATAAAGTTTTAAAATTCAAATACAACCGATAGACTAATTTTCTGACGCTACAAACAAGTAACGAACCCGAAGCCGGATCAAATCATTCCGATGCGTATTTTGTTTAAATTGTGACTGATATAGCCCGTTACGAACAAGGCCCTGGACGCTAGGTTAAGGGCCTCGATGAATAATAACCCTAGAAGCTCTGTAATAATATCAAAAATACATTTACGAAAGATTCTATACCATTTGGTAGGTGACTTATATAAATATATATGGAAAAAAACAAATACTGCTTAATGCACACAAATACAGAGCCATGCAGCTCTGTATATTCAAGAGTTCAAGCTGAGCTAGGAGAAGCATTTATCCAGTTTAAAATCTGTAGTTCTTCGTTGAAAACTTCCATCGTAATTCTTTGATATATATACAATAATATAAACTTCCATAGTAATTCTTTGACATATAATAATATGAATGATGATTGTGTGGTAACGGATTTAGAATACAGAGTGTAAAAAAAAATTATTTTTATATATTTATATCAGTTGTATAATACCCATAATACAAGCTCTGCTTAGTTTGGGACTAGATGACGTTGTGTGTCAGATGTCCAAAAAAAATGTCCGAAATATTTATTATTATTTATCCCATTATAAATTATTTTTTAGGACATCTTACACACAACATCATCTAGTCCCAAGCTAAGCAGAGTTTGTATTATGGGTACTAAACAACTGATTTAATACATAAACATATTTTTTTTTGTAAATTCATACATATTATACATAGACCAGACTATTTGGTCACAAAATACAAATAATATTTGGTCCGACAGGCAGTTGGCAGTCCGTCCGTTAGCAGTAACTAAGAGCGAGTAAGTGAACAAACTCCGACTAAAGGATCAGAAGGAAGTTGCTGAATCACCTGAAAAAGTTCTACATTATATAATTTCATACATATTTAGAATTCAAAGAAACCTATCGTCAAAACAAAGAACAAAAAAATAAAAAACGTATAATACCAACATATTAATAATACTTTTGAAGTATTGCCGGACAGTTTGAAAGTTTTAACGTTTCCAATCTGCATGTTAAGTGTTGTACATAATAGTGATTTACATTTGTACAAAAACCTCCTTTGTGTGGATACTGAGTCAGGAGGCAGTGTGAAAACCTCGGTCGACGGCCTAAACAAAGTCGGCACTCGTGTTACGGACAACGGTGTTGATGCTCCATCTTTTTTTTTGCTTATTGTCCTTTGACCCAACAGAATGTAGTATTCAAAAGCCCCCATATGTGTGCTTCTCATTAAATCAAAACATTTTAAATTATACTTTAAAATACTCTATACTAATACTAAATCATATTTTATAATACTAGGCATAATGTTATTTTTTTGACTTCAAAAGTTCTAAGCAAAAATGAGACATGAGTATGCTTGTAGCTAGACTTAAGCCTACTAAAAAATGTGTAATGTGTATTTCATGTATCATAAATGTCAAAGTTAAAAATTATTACCTTTGCCTATCCTATCAGTTGACCGTATCATGTATCTTACTTGTGTTTTTATATCAACAACAACAAAAGTTAAAATAGTGTTTGTGTTTACTACAATAATTATAGTTGACTATCAACAACGTTTAATAACCTACAATAAATCTTAATAACACTATATTAATAGCAAATATACGTCTACAAAACATTTTGTTCCACTTAGTATGTGACTATAGGGACGTGAATTCCATATGGAGAATAACAAATACTGCACGAAATGGTACAGGTGTCTCTTTAACCTATTATTCTCAGACGGTTTCTTAATAAATGTAGTCTGCATTGCTTTGTATATTCTGCAGATCAAACTGAGCAATGTAAAGCATTTCCCAGCTTGAAATCTCCAATTGTCCTATAAAACATCCTTGATAATTCTTAGATATTATTCTCAGAAAGTAAAGAAATTTTGATTGTACGAGCGCTACATAAAAGCGGGTCTAGATAATTCTTTGCATGTGTTGGTTTGTGTGTGAACACCTAACGCGGTGGCCTCAACGCGAGGCATGTAGCGGAACTAAAACACTTCTTTCACTCATCTCGTTGTCAATAACGACTGACAGACATTACGACACAATGACAAATATTGCGAGACAACTTACATGGCTCAGAAAGTGTCTTGTTACTCAAAAATTACAATCAGTATTTGGACTTCGAGACGAAACGTTAAGGTGTTAAAGAATATATGAACAAAGAAAGGTATATTTGTATAAAAAATAAAGATATTTGTTTCATATTTTGAGACCATGTGGCTGAAATGCGAATGTTGAGATGCATGATGATGACAAGGTGAAGACTGAGTTTATTAGAGGAAGCCTGAAAGTAGCACCATTAGATGAAAAGTTAAGGAGCAAGAGATTATCCTGGTATGGTATACATGTGATGCGTAGAGAGGAGCAAAATGTAGGGAAGAAAGTTTTAAGTATAAAAGTTGACGGATATAGGAGTAGAGGGCGACCAAAGAAGAAATGGATGGACTGCGTGAAAGAGGATATGGCCAAAAAAAGGAATAAACAGTGAACTGACGAGTAATATAGAAGAATGGAAGAAGAAAATTCATTGCACCGACCCCAAATGAATTTGGGAAGAAGGTAGGGAGATGATGATGATGAGACCTTTGTTACTCGGAATTCGGATAAATTAAGGATGACACATATATAAACACTCACAGAAGACCAACCTAAAATAACGGATTCATACTATAGTGTTTGTTAGTAAGTGTGTTCAGGTTTTCCAATCTCAAAACCAATGATGTAGTAGCATCTCATCAGACCGCCATGGTATGAGTCACAGTACTGCAATGTCTCCATTTGAATTGAGTACGGTGACCAGTACTAATGGATTCTACTCATGTTTTCCATTAGGTAGAGTGAAGTCACAGTTGCAAGCTCATACATAAAAAAAGAGATTTCTGAAACCAGTCGTTAAAATTACACAGATACTGAACTCACATAGGTGTATTTCAAGATTGATAAATTGACAATACTTTTGCTTTTCATTATTTTCATTTACATTGTGTTTGGTTTCTGGTCGTATGTTTGTTTTTTTGAACGTTCCATTCATACAAAAGATTTCAATACAGCACTGAAAAAGCTCAAGATCCTAGTTGTAAAAATTGGTAAATGTAAGTCAATCTAAATTGAAAAGAGCAAGAACATATATAAGTTTAGCATTACCAAATAAGACCATATCTATCAAAAGGCCCCACGCTGATAAAGTTCTTAACCTCCTTAGTGGGGCTAAGAATATAATTTCAATTTACTTTAGGTTTGGATGTAAACAAAACCTTCCTTTAATGAATAGGTATGCTTTGATACAAATGGTACGACCTTTGTGTTAATAGTTACTAGTTTTAACAATAATTCACCAAAATACCTAGTAATTTAACTTAATCATGCGCGATTTACGTCACTAGCACTCTCAAAACATCTTCTGATCTATTCCGCATCCGGAAATTGCACCGACATTAAAAAATACAACTCAACAAAAAACAAGTAACGAGCACATTAAACATTTACACCTTTTTTATAGTCGACATAACCATATTTACAAAAGTAAGTATTGACATAGAAGTAATGTTATCCCAGCTTTTGGAATCAACATGTTTATGGAAACACCTGCTCAAGAGGTACTGTGTCTACTGAACTACGAGTACAATATAAATTAGACCTTGTTTTCATATAAAGTGATGCACAGATGTCCGTCAAACTGAAGACATTGTCTACCTGCAAAGGAACGACATTTTAACAAACTAAGCGATCTTTACAATAAATTACATTATATGCGCACGCGCATTGTACTCGAGGAATCATATAGAGTTGTAAACACAATTGTAGCAAAAAATTTACTATTGGCCTCTAGGAATGAACATGAATATTCTTAGTACGTTGATTTAACTATTTTTGGTACCTTATCACTCATAGAGTATCTCAGCAAGTAGGTAGAGTAACAAGTACTTAGTTTCTATCACCAAACTTCAAAACCTTTTTTGTGTAATGTGTTAGTTTTAACAACTTGGCAAATAAGCACAAGACTTGACTAGTAATAAATATTAACTGATTCCAATAAATATACAGTATGTCAGACGTGTCACTTACGTGTTACTAAAATAGAGTTTTGGTACTTTACTGGCCACCATAAAAATACCACCACCTATAACTTAATCTTTTGTAAAATCAAAGTAGTTCGCTCATCTCTTGGGTTCCCTTCTAATAGTATGAACATTTTTGTAAGCCCTTATAAATTATAGCTTCAACATAAATAGGTATAGAATTGTATGATTAGTTAATTAATTAGTGAAATAAATTCAGTTAGATAAATTATTCTTATTTCAAATTTTTAACGTTTAACATTTTAAAATAAACTTTAGTTTTCGAGTAAAATTATCCATGGTAGCAATCACTATCATCAAAAGCCTTTATCAGTCTTCTGTTGGGTATAGAACTCATCTTAGAAAGGAGATTTTGGCCTACTGTACCACGCTGACCAGACGGGTTGGTATAGGACTTTTGTAAGATTTTGTTCTCATTGCAGTGATACTGTCCTGCGTACGTTTGCTCCGTGGTAACGACCCTCTTCTGACTCCCATTGGATGAATAGAATGAATGACTAGGGTTGGGGACACTCCGTATTCTTAATCCGTCTACACGTGGACTGTTTCCAGAATAGGTGGATATTTTCTACTTATATATTAAGTATTTATACTTCTGTCTTAATTACAAAATATCATATAACTATGAGTTTACTTTATGTAAACTACATCAAAAAATAAATACTAATTTTATTCCCAATTACAAACTGAAAATAATAACAAAGATTTGTAAAATTAAAGGGTGTTATCAGCTCTTTAAGCAGCCACCTGTCGCAGCTGGTCAATCTACTGCAGTTGATGCAAATAGGTGCGCGCGGGCATTGTTACCGCCGATCGCTAACGACGATGTCCGATCGCGGCCGAACGCAGTCATTACGCGTGACATCCAGGGATCATGGCCGTGAGAATGCGCTTACGCAATAATTTATCGTATTCTCTTGTTCTGTAAGGGGATTGTTTCAGTACCTAAAGATGTATGTTATTGGCACCTGTTTTTTGGACTTTGTTTTTGGTTAAAATACAGGTGTGTACGATAATAAAGGCATTACACATGTTTGATATTTGTTGGTGAAAAAATGTCTATTTTCACGAATGTGCTTGTATAGTAGTGGTACTAGTAGTACTATTATTTAAAGTCAATATGGTTCCATCTTTACAGGAACAAACGCAAGTAATACTCTGTTAGTCTCTAGCCTAAAAAACTGATTTTTAGATGTAATTAGCTGACTCCCGCGATATTAACTGTGGTTGTTGTTGTAAGCCGCTGGTAACGCCACGTTTCGGATTCGAATAATTTTTAATGTAACAAAGCGTGGGGTGCTTTCTTAAAATATTTCAATAACGTCGCCCCAAGCTTTGTTACATTAAAAAATATTTTCTACTTTTTAGTTTAAAAGCGTGTTTGTTTAGTTTTTTTAAACTATATTTTTTTGTAGACTAAAAATTTTTTTTTTTTTTTTTAAACTTTTTTTTTGAATAAGTTTATTGTCATCGGTCCTCGATATATCTACAAAGTTTGAACGAAATCCTGCCGTTTAAAGTGGGTCAAAATCGCGCCCAAAGGAGTCGGTTACAAACATACAAACAAACATACAGGTGAAGCTAATATAAAGGGTGTAAAAAGGTTACTCCGAGTAACAAAGCCCTGTCAAAATCGGTACAGTCGTTCCAGAAATTACTCGGAACGAATAGATAGACAGACAGAAAAAAAATACAATATGGTTTTCTGTTGCAGAAAACGTATATACTTTCATATTTATTGATATGCATAAATTATGTATATTTTTGTACTTGCTCACTGAATTACATTTACAATCGCCTACCTATTTTACTGCTTCGGTGGCGCCGTGGTAACTTATGCGACTGCTGTGTCGGATACGGGTTCGATTCCAGGGTCGGACCAAATGTTTGTGTGATTCACAAATATTTGTTTCGGAATTTGGGTGTTTTCTATATATAACATGTATGTATCTACAAAAAAAGTTTAATTATGTATTTATATCCGTTGTCTAGTACCCATAATACAAGCTCTGATTAACTTGGGATTAGAAGACGTTGTGTGTAAGATGTCTGGAATATCATATTTTCACCTGTCATTCATAAAAGATGCTTCTGACAGCAATGACATAATTCAACCAAATTAATCCAGTAAAAGTGTTTCTCAAGTCATTCTCAAAGGCTAGCAGGAACCGGACGGAGAACAAAAACGTTCAAGGCAATGAAGGAACGACAAAGCATTTGAAACGACGCGAAGAATCTCCACGAAGCCAAAAACTGAGAATGCAACAATGGTTGGATAGTATCTCGCCAGTTTGTTATTTGTATGTTAAGACAGTGTTAGTTGGTAAAAAGATTTAATTGTCCATTGGCAAAAGTGTCCGATCCAATCGATGGGAAACAGCGCATATGTTTGATGAGTAGAATTTCACTTATTTGAGGTACTTGCGTGTGTAATTAATCGCATATGATTGAAAACGATGATAATGATAGATGAGGAAATTAAAGGAGGACAATCTAATAACCTTTAAACGAACATTTTTTTATTTATATAATATGTGATCTCAGGAACTCGGCAACGGCTCTAACGATTTCGCTGTGTTTCGGATGTTTTCGGGTATGAAAAATCGATACAATATAGATTAGTCTTATGTTTGTGAAAATGCGAGTTTTTGAGTTTTCATGCAGTTGTTAAACAATAAATAGTAGTCGCCCAGGTATTTTATTTATTATTAGCTGCACGTGTCATGTTTTTCGGTTTATAATAATTTATAAATTTATGAAAATTTTATGATTTTTAGCTATATACTTAATCTTAACTACTCAATAATTAATATGTTTGGAACAATTTATGAATTTAGGATATATTTCATAATTGCAACTAAGCAAACTAAGCAATGAAATAGTAATTCTCGTCTCTCTCTTTCTATTGCAAGTTTCGCAGTTAAAATGTCCTAACGGTGACATAACTAACGATATTCGTTAGTTATGGCACACTTTATTAATTTGAAAACATGAAAGTAATTATAATGACAAAAACAAAATATAATGTTATACTTCACTAGATCAATAGACGAAACGAATTTACAATCCAACATTAAATACATAATTAATAATAAAATTCCAACATTATGTTTCGAAGAATAGGTCCTTGAAACGAATTTAGCAATTGACAACTTTTTACTTCAAATTGAATTAGGGAACGATGAGCACTCTAAATTTCACAATATCATAATTAACTTTTGAGTCAATACCATAGCATCGAACAGTAACAAATAATGCATAAATTAATATTTCTCATGTTTTAGGGTTCCGTTGCCAAATGGTATAAAACGGAACCCTTATAGATTCGTCATGTCTGTCTGTCTGTCTGTCTGTCCGTCCGTATGTCACAGCCACTTTTTTCCGAAACCATAAGAACTATACTGTTGAAACTTGGTAAGTAGATGTAATCTGTGAACCGAATTAAGAATTTCACATAAAAATAGAAAAAAAACAACACGTTTTGGGGGTCCCCATACATGGAACTGATACTCAAAAAAAATATTTCATCAAACCCATACGTGTGGATAAGTCTTCAAAAATGATCTTGAGGTTTCTAATATCATTTTTTTCTAAACTTAATAGTTTGCGCGAGAGACACTTCCAAAGTGGAAAAATGTGTGTCCCTCCCCCTGTAACTTCTAAAATAAGAGAGTGATAAAACTAAAAAAAATATATGTTGTACATTACTATGCAAACTACCAACGAAAATTGGTTTGAAGGAGATCTAGTAAGTAGTTTTTTTTAATACGTCATAAATCGTAAACCGCAATTCACCTTTCATTCTATCAATAGACATATATAACAAAGTTACAACGAACTACAAGAACTTTTTATGATGTTACTTGCTGTTACGGAACCCTTCATGGGCTTTTTTTACTAATACGAGTAATTAATCAATTACAAGTACTTTTCGAGAAATTGTGTCCTTTACAAACATCAAAATCATCTTTTTAGTTCTTGGATATTTCTGTGCATATTTTAACATGAATAAATTTTCCAAACAAGACAATATTACTTACTTACTCCGTTGGCTCAGCGACCCAAAGTGAGTCTTGGCCTCCGACACAAGAGAACGCCACTTCATTCGATCCTGGGCTGCTTGTCGCCAGTTGTCAGCTTGAAGCTCCCCAAGGTCCGCCTGTACTGTATCGCTCCAGCGATATCTGGGTCGCCCAACCGGACGTCGTCCGATTGGACGACCCAGATAGGCTCTTTTCACTCCTCGATCTTCTCCCATTCTTTCAACGTGACCAAGCCACCGGAGCCTATGTGCTTTGATTTGGCCGATGATATTTGGCTCCGCCACGGCATCCTCAACTTCCACGTTTTTCCTGATTCTCCATCCTCCATCAGGTTTCCGCACAGGGCCCAAGATCGTTCGCAAGACCTTCCTTTCTGCAATGAGGAGTATGTTCTCCTCTTTTTGTGTCAGCGTCCAAGCTTCACACCCGTACATAAGTATTGGCCTTATAACTGTTTTATATATTTTAAGCTTAGTGTTTTTTCGTAGAAGCCTGGACGCCAGCACAGTTCGCAGAGCCGCACTGCATCGCAAGGTGTTTTGGATACGCATGTCAATCTCCTTCTCACGGGTGTTCGTGTCGGTGATGGTACATCCCAAGTACTTAAATTCTTGTACCCCTTTGTAGACATCTCCAACATGCAAGCTGTTGCGGGTCGCACGAGAGTCCCTGTATCGTTTCATGTGGAGATATTCGGTTTTTCCCTGGTTTATACTTAGGCCTACCTTCGAAGCCTCTGCTTTGAGGACCTCAGCGGATGTCTTGACTTCGTCAACGGTTGCGCCGAGTAGTGCCAAATCATCAGCATAGCCTATCACCTTATGATTTCCATTTAGTTCGATCCCGTTTTCTAGTATTAGCACTTTTCGGAGAACATGTTCTAGAACCAAATTGAAAAGCATAGGCGACAGGGCATCTCCCTGTTTAAGGCCAGTAATAACCGCGAATTCGTCTGTTAGCTCGTTCTCGATACGGACCCTCATTCGGCTATCTTTGGTGGCAACCTCAATCATATTGACCAGTTTCTCCGGGATATGGAAGTTCCTAAGAAGACAATATTACTACTTGAATCTAAAATATAACAAAAATAGAAATAAAGCTTGTTATTCAATACTGTACACCTAGTGTTGTATTCTCAACATATTTCCAAGTATAATTGATCATTTAAAAAATGATACGTAGAAACCAATCAATTCGACGACAACGAGTGGCCCTATTATTTTTTTCTTTTCGATAATAAGCACTGTCATGTAGGAGAAAATTAACTACACTGTATACTTCAAATCTGAACCTTAACACATGGCCATAAAATTGGTTTTTAAATGACTTATTGAGGATATAAGTTGGTAATACACAGAGCTTGAAGCATTTTATCCGGTAATTATCTGAGGGATAATTCCTTTGGTTACGGTGACAATTTTCTTCAATTGTTCAGTACTGGTTTGTTATTATTGGTTTATTTATTGGAACAAATGATCTGGACTACAGATATCGTTTTTATAATTTATATTTGTTGGATACTCCTACTTCAGAACTGTTTTTAGAAACCCAATAATAGATACTGACTTAAGTGACGATGACATAAGCGACTTTATACTTACATATATGGAACTGCCTCGAATGCGCAGTGGTAGTGTAATGCGACTTCTGTGCTTCAGGTTAAAATCCTGGGTTGGACCAAATGTTTCTATGATCTAAATGTATTTATTTGGATATAAAATAAATAATATTTTCGGACATTTTTACACACAACGCCATCTAGTCCCCAAACTAAGCAGAGCCTGTATTATGGGTAACTAAAAAACTGATATAAATACATGAACATACTTTTTTTTGTAAATAAATACATATTATACATAGAAAACACCCAAACTCCGAAACAAATATTTGCGGATCACACACATATTTGGTCCGACCCGGGAATCGAACCCGAGACCTCTTGATCAGCAGTCGCATACATTAACCACTAGACCAACGAGGCAGTTGAGTTTGGATGTTTTCTATGTATAATATTAAAATATATGATGATGATATGAGTACGATCTATGCTTAGTTTGAAGGTAGATGGCGTAGTGTGTTTACATGTCCGGAGCATGTATTATAGTAAACACCCTCCCCACCTGAAAAAGAGACCTGAGATCTGAAAGAATTCAATTTTGAAAGCCACTATATTGAATTCTAAAGATGCTGGCGTACATCACAACCACTGGCTGACTGTAATGTCATCACTGAGAATGCCCCGCGACCAAAACGTCCGTTAAATAAAAAGTATTTAATTGACACATTTACAGTTTTTTGTGCTGGTCTGTTATATGCAACCTCAACCATCAATTACGTATAGTGTCAGAAAACCCATAATTTAATTAATAAATAAACCAACCTAAAATAATAAGAAGTCTGTACAAAATCAATGTAATTATTAGTTCTGATAGAAATCGACGGATGACCGAAAAAGGTACATGATTTTATCCTCGAGAGTCAGGGACAGGTTGATAATAATGTATCATTATTGCTCGCAAATTGGCGTGTTTGAGCAAAAATCTTTAGCTACATATCTGTTCAATTTATAGCTTTCTCATATCAAGTTATCTATCATACTAAATACTGCTGACTTGCACAACTTTATTAGTGTCTTCTTGTAGGAATAAGGTTTCACCGTTTTGACTTTTCACCGTAAATGGGCATTCCAACACTAACACAAGTGTTCAATTCGACAAACAAACAAACCCTGCAATAGTTTTATTATGTTGGTATAGAATACAGATTAGTCTGTTGATGATTCAGATGTTTTAGGATCGGTTCTCACCCGTGACAAATTTTGAGTAATAAGCAGGATAATTAATTCTTCGTCTGTGTAATCAAATGTATCATTAAACGGGTATTTATCCGACATACGACCGCCAATATACGTAGAATGACTGACATTACAGGATGCCCCTCATTGCGTAAGATGGACTAAAATTATAGTCGGCAAAATGTGAACGTTAACACTTCTCTGCATACACCTTCTGAGATAAATTCATGATTATGTCTGTATAATAACAGATCTACAACCCCTTGTATCCATAATACTATTAAACTTTATCGTTTAATATTATTTAATTATGTACTTACACAGCAATTAACCCGTACACGTAACAAGTATTAAATGGAAACCGTGCCCCACTTTTTTACATGTGGAAACCGCCTCGGGCTATCACCCTGTGGCGACTCCACATATCGCGCAATCGAAAACTTAAATAGCGCCATCTAGCGAACACTGAACCACGGAGTAACTTATCCTGTATCGCTAAAAAGAAATTCTCGCGCTGATTAGCATATATACATCTGGCCAACCTTAACCTTTGGGCATTAGCCAGCCCAGGCATGATCACCTCGCCTGTTCGAAAGATCCTCCCTTTGTGTTGAAGGAACACGATATCTGGTCCTTCACAACCCTACTGGGGCTTGCAATGGAGTGGTTAGTCGGAATCATACTGACTAAAACCACACGGTATGCCACTGCAAACTGCACACACAAATAGAATTGATCCGGGAACAATTTTTATTATTTAGACATCTAAAACGATCCGAGCCAGCCAGCTTTTGACAACGAGCAGTGCTAGGTGGCTGGCCAAAATAGAAAATATTGCAACAGTTAAGTAATGGTGTTTTCAGTAGATCTTCTTTCTTTAAAATGTAATGGTTTCTCAAATTCAAAGACTGTCTCTAGGTATAGTGATTATATTTACTTCGCTGTCATTGTTAGAGTTATACTACAGGAGTATAATAAAAACCAAACTAAAATAGCGTCCAGAAGACTGCTCGCTACTAGTACCTCTTGTATTAAATTTACCTGGTAGATACACAACTCTAAATCGAACCCCCATAATGATACACACGGCTAATAATGGTGTTCCATGGATAAAGTCATATTTAAAACAAGTCCCTTTGATAATTGCATCCGCTGATAAAAGCCTATAATATTTTACGAGCGAAAATAATGACACATTAAGGGAGAAGGCAACAATATAATACATATGTGGAAGGTTGTTTGCCATTTTGTTAGTGAAGACACGTCGTAAGTGAGGGAATTTTCAGTTTCTTTGACAGACACACAAAAGCAGAGAAATTTAAACAATCAATCAGTTTAGGAATTCTGTGATTCGAGTTCTATGACTACTTTTTTGTTTTTTATATATGTGCAGAAAGCAACTGATGATATATCGAACTCCAACCGACCAAAAACAGCTCGCTGCAATAAGTACCAATAGCTGAGGAACCAGGTGAACCCTAGGAAGGAAATCCCTGGAACCCCGACGTACTTCGGGCCATCTACCTACGGCTTGCAGGTGATCCTTTTCAAGCTTTGAGACTAGCTCGTTACTCTAGTGGTTAACGTTTGTGACTGTCGATCAAAAAGTGTCGGATTCTGGGATTGGGGTTCAATTCCTGGATCAGGTTAGATCATCCTTAAAGTTTTTGTCAGCGTGGAAAAACTTCCAGGTGCAAAATGAAAAAACAAAAACGTAGAAAACAAAAAAAATTGAGACAACCGGTTGAACTAGCAGCTGATCCTGAATAATATTGGGAATAATACAGGATAGGAAGATGATGTAGGCGCGTGTTTTATCTCCTAGTAAGAGACTATAATCTACCGATAAGCAGTTCCAGTTCGTAATAAGCAAGTCTAGTGCCATCAAAAAGGTACTAAATTAGAACTATATTAATCAAAATATAAGAATAATGAATATGAAAGGTAAAAAGGAGGCATTCATTAAATACGTTAGAGATTAAGGTGCAGTTGCTTTGCATTGAAATCTGTACTAAGTTATCTTCATCCAAACGTTACGTGGTTAGAAGTGACATAATGGTCTAAAATCTAAAATTTTGAATATTATCGTAAAAAGCAGCGCTTGCGCTACAAAAGCATCCGCCCAGAAGACGGATGGCATCCATTGTATAAATCAAAATGGCAAGTGCTTTGTCCTGCTCTCACAAGAGGTATAAGAGGATTTCATCTCGTTTACACGTTTGATTATACCGCGATCGACTGTGGCTGATGTTATGAGTGCTACCTACATTAATATATTTTGATTTATGTTTGTGTTACAAATGGATGTGAAGATAATATTTCTTGTTTTCGGTGAAGCCTCTTTGTACAGGTTTTGGTGAGAAAAGTAATGAGGCATTTTAACACACTATTCTGATACATAGTTTAAAGCGCTACTTTTCATCATTTACTTTATTTCTCATAAAATCCAGTAGATTTCAAGTCTAGATACATATCAGGTGTTTTTCACAAATTCATATTGATGCAAAGATTTCTTTCCTTAATTCTTATTCTACTATGGTTTTTTATAGAGGGATAAATGTTTCCTTTTTCGAATTACTTAGAAAGAGTTTACTTTACACTTAAAAAAATATTTGGCTAATAACTGAACTCGAACTAGAGACACCTGATATGTACCTTACTTGAAATTGATTGGATTTCACGAAAAACTACCGTTTGTATTTTACTGTATGAATAGTTTATTAATTATTCATACAGTAAAATACTTGCAATATTTTGCTTAAAATAGAATTCCAGAAAATATTCTAAAACAGACGTACATACACAAACGTATAATATATACACTAATGTTGGTGATATATACACTAATATATGAGTTCTATAGGTACTCTATCTGTATGTTTGTTTCGCCTTCACAAAAACTGCTGAACTGACTTGGATGAATTTCAGTACTGAGATAAACTGGACCTTGAACAATGACAAAGACTACTTTTTGTCGTGATTAACAATATACAATTAGCCGCGGGCAAAACCTAGTATTTCAATTTTTACTAGGTAGTAGATAGAGCCACGCTGATTTGAGCATAAATGGGCCGACTTGACCGGCAGTACTACCCTCACACAGAAGACCATCCTAATAATGACAGGAGTCGTTCTGTCGTATTTCGTTGGTGATTGTGAGACCGGAGGCCCAATCATTCTGCATCATTCTCCCAGCTTACAGAGACTGGGAGAATGATGCGGAAACATCCGACCAGGCGGCCATGGGTCACCAGTCTGCATTGTTTACCCTCAAAATGCGGATGGTGACCCCTAATCCTGGATTCTACTTATACTGTCTATCAGGCAGAGTCACTTTGGCAAGCTTAAATATAAAAAATATAGAAATGTACATGTGACATTAAAATATGACATCGTTCCCGGAATTCAACATAGTTGATTAAGTTTTATTTAAACGTTTACTAAGTACAAGTGCATTGTTAACCATTACATATTGTAATGTAACCATTGTAATGCACTAAACAAACATATAAAAAGTAATTTATCAATTGAAAAATATAAAAATTTAAGATTATAACTCGCTATTAAACAACTTACAATAACAAAATTGCGTCTCTGAAAAAAGGCATTTCTGATGTTATGTATCACCTGTCTTATTAACCAACGAAGTAAGACCTTTGTTGAAAGGGATTTTTTAATTTATTGTAGCTCAAGTAAAGGTGGTTGGTAAACGTGCTCCTGTTTTAACAAAACCATTTTAATTTGAGCTTTGTTTATGAAGAAATATGTCAGTATCTGAGTTCTTTTTCGAAAGTCACTTCAAATATTAGCTAAAAAATTATCCATGTCGATCATAAGATAATGCAAAAGTAGAATAATTCATATTTTAAAGGTTATTTTACTAAAAAATAATACCTGACTTTAACTATTAAATACTAAATTGCTCACATGATTATGTCATTAATTCACGAACGTCAATAAATTAATGTATTTTTTTTTTATTTTACCTTTTTATTAAGTTGCACATTGTTGCGTATGATCGTCGTTATGAAGGGTTTTTTTAAAGAAAATGAAATATTGTGTATCATTCATTCATTTCACACTTTTTGTATTTTTTCTATTACGTTTGAAATAATTATAATATCATGAAATTGCTATGTAGGTATAATACGGCCCTCATAGCCAGATTGATTTAAAACAATCACGAGAGTAAGCAATGGCGGCGCGGTCAGTACTTGGATTACTTGGGTAACTGTTAGTGGCATGATACCATGAGGATCTCCGTGATTTGGAGTTCACGTTAAGCAGTCGGTCCCGGTTGTTATCGTGGGATAAAGGTAGTAAATCAAGTTGAAGGTCTTCGAGCGGCTTAAAATCATCCAACGGTAAAATTATGAAGCCACAACGTTGTCTTGCCAGTTTCCAACCCGCACTCTATCGTTGGGATTCATCATATAATTAATAATATAATAAGTAATAATAAATATTTTGGACATCTGACACACAACATCATCTAGTCCCAAGCTAAGCAGAGCTTGTGTTATGGGTACTAGACAACTGATATAAATACATAAACATACTTTTTTTTTTGTAAATACATAAATACTATACATAGAAAACACCCAGACTCCGAAACAAATATTTTTGAATCACACAAATAATATTTGGTCCGACCCGGGAATCGAACCCGAGACCTCTTGATCAGCAGCCGCATACGCTAACCACTAGACCAACGAGGCAGTCGAGTAATTGCATCATTTATTTTTACAAATCTATAGAAATAAATAAAATGGAAGTGGCTGTTTGTTATTTTAAATTATCAGGTTTTACTAAATGCATATCGTAGTATAAACGGCATCTTTTTTTTACGCAGGGAATGCTTATTGCGCCATATCCTCCGTGGGGAAACGAAGTAGGTGTGTGGGACTTCCATATGTCGCAGCCAACAAGGTTGATTAGTCGTGCAATCAACAGCCTAGCCTCATCAGTTACTATCACTACTCAGACCAAAATCTGGTTTTTAGGGTTCCGTAGCCAAATGGCAAAAAACGGAACCCTTATAGATTCGTCCAGTCTGTCTGTCTGTCTGTCCGTCCGTATGTCACAGCCAATTATTTCCGAAACTATAAGAGCTATACTGTTGAAATTTGGTCAGTCGATGTATTCTGTGAACCACATTAAGATTTTTACATAAAAATAGAAAAAAACAATACATTTTGGGGGTCCCCATACTTGGAACTAAAACTCAAAATTTTTTTTTTCATCAGACCTATACGTGTGAGGTATCTATGGATAGGTGTTCAAAAATGATGTTGAGGTTTTTAATATAATTTTTTTCTAAACTGAATAGTTTGCGCGAGAGACACTTCCAAAGTGGAAAAATGTGTGTCCCCCCCTCTAACTTCTAAAATGAGAGAGTGATAAAACTAAAAAAAAATATATGTTGTCCATTACCATGCAAACTACCAACGAAAATGGGTTTGAACGAGATCTAGTAAGTAGTTTTTTTTTTATACGTCATAAATCGTAACACGCAATTTACCTTTCATCCAATCAATACACTAGTATAAAAACATCAAGGAAAGTTAAAACGAACTACAAGAACTTTTATATGATGTTACTTGCTGATACGGAACCCTTCATGGGCGAGTCCGACTCGCACTTGGCCGCTTTTTAATTCCTACAGCTACACAGACTAAAATTTGGCTTTTGGGTTAGGTTCGTATTTTTATGTACTTTTTCCCTCCATCCGTGTGCCGGACATCGCCCCAGAGATGGTCTACAAGAGACGGAGCCCGCAATAGGAGCGGGCAGGCGCTGGAAGGAGTCCAGATGGCGATCTCACCCTGGACTTCTCCTCCTTCTAAATAGAGAAGCGCAAAGAGAGAGAAATTCGCCTCGCCGAATCGAAAACCCCGGCGGGGTGACGGTCCATAAAGATTTTCCACACGAAAAAAACTATTTTTATGTACTAAACATATTAATAGACGCTTCAGTTGAGGCTAGGCTGGTAATTGAACGGCTAATTAAACTAGTTGGTGGCGATATATATGCACACAAACTTCTTTATTACTCACAGAATTAAAAATTGATTTGTAAATAGAATATAAAACTTTTTAAACAAATTCCTACACATTGTACACGTAGCAATGCTATTTAATAACACCGTGCGCTTGCACATGTATGTATAGCGCAATGGTGGCCAGTTATGGCCAGGCGGGCGGCTAATTTCTTACCATCTGATAACAGCCCGTGATCTCCACGTAATAAGATATTCGTGAAGACTTAACAACGCGTAGACGTGGCACTGTGAAAATCTATATAGTATAAGTGAAGCAAAAAATGTTTATCCTTTTTACGAAAATTGCGTTTCGTACTCCTCATATGAAATTTCGCACACTTATAGTTTATGTGGAGGAGAAGTGCAGGAAACTATTACTTTTTTTTATTTTATAAATATACATTAAATAATAATTAAAACGTCGCTCACACTACCATATATTTGTCATAGAAATTCAGTAGTTTAAGCGCTAAGGTGGATTATATAAACATATGTTTTACAACGGCCAAAATAATTATTACCCTCTCTTTTGACTTCGTCGTAGTCGAAAAAAAATATGTTTAGATTTTCTTTACGCTACTAGGGTAGCAAATAAGTATCAACATAGTTTTATAAATAAACATGGTCGGTTATGTTTAAATTTTCTAAATGAATAATTTAGCAAATATAAATTTGACTCGGCAACCTTTTATCTAGAATCTAGATATTTACAGTAACGTATAACGTTTTCAGGGAACGCAACATAACGCAAAATAACGAGATAACGGTATCGGTATGGGTGCGACGTTAATTCTGCAATTGCACAGACGCAGTCGCTGCTCTGGAGAATGTAATGCTACATCATGTACGATAGTGATGGAAACCTCAAAAGGTTTTAAATGACATACTCATTAGTCCCGAGAAAAACACTATTCTATTTCACTTGACATTTACTATAACAATTAGCTGACTCCCGTGGTGTTTCCCTTGGTTATTGTTGTAAATTGCGAGTAAGGCCGCAGAACGAATTTAGTTTAAAAAAAAGCTTAGCTAAGGTTACTCCTAATGGCATCAGCCCGTCAAAATCTGTCCATCCAACCCAGAGATTAGTCGGAACAAACAAACAGAAAGTTTTTTTTAATGTTTTTTTTTGGTATTTAATGAAAAACTGTTTATTCGATTATTAAAAACAGACAAATCAATTTTATTTATTTGTATAGATTTGTATTTTTCAGGGTGATGTGAAATTGGAGAGATCTATGTCCAGCAGTGGTAATATACTGATGATGATGATGAATATATTTTTCTAACGAACAGAAAATCGAAATCTAAATTGTTTACCATCGGTCAATTAGTAAAGCTGTGTGTCTAGATAAAAGTTACGTCATAATCATATTAATTTATTCTATACCCTTCAAAGGCATTACTTTCTGTACTGTTTAATATTTTATAAAACGACATTGTAAACAGCGAACCATCTTTTTAATAGAAAAACCTGTTATTTCTATAGAAAAACCGCCAAAGCTTACAAACATAGACGCGAATACTGAATATGGTATAAAGTTAATAAAAAGTTGCAATCCAATACCAAGCTTATTGGTTTCACAACAAAAACTTATACAATCCTGAACATGGATTTTAATGTTTCATCATAGCACTGCTGTCTAAGATGTACTTAGATGCTTACTAAGAAAACGGAAGATGACGTACATACCATAGACCAAGTGTCTATGGTATGTACGACATCTTCCCGTATTACATTACTATTGGTATCTAACGAGGTCTTTTATCATTTCAATATTAATATTTGGTTACAAATGAGATTCTTGAGAGACTAACTTTATTAATAATGTTTGCTATATTCACTTAATATAAATAAGTATTTTGTAAATATATAGCAATCTGTTTCTAATGGTGTTGACTAATTTTGGACGGGTTCTACAGTGCATGTAAAAACGTAGGTATTTGTATATGTGTGCGTTTTCCTATTTGTTAAAAATCAGGTACTTTTAGGTAAAATTACCTCTAAATAAAATATATGAGTCAGGGCTTCCGACGATGTAGAGTAAACCATAATGATAATTCCATTATTATTGATACCTACGTATTTCTGTGATATAAGCTCTCTAATATAAAATGTTGCGCTGTAATTTAACAGCCTTAGAACTATATTAATTATCCATACTAATAATATAACTTTGTGTATCTATCTGTTATTCTTTCATGGATGTTGCACCGATGTAAATTAAATTGGACATTTACTTCACTGCGATAACTGACGTACACCGCCGACAAAAGCTATTTATTGTAATAAAAAAACAGATCAATTAATTTTACAACAGCAACTAATAAAAAATATACTAAACTTATCCAGTAGACAAACAGGTTACTCTTATTACGCATGCAAATTCTAGATTAAAGCATGTGATACATTCATCAACACTTGGACTGTCTCCTGTAATAGATTATTAACCCTGTAGGCTGTAATGAAAAAATAATTTAGCATGATTTATAGCTTACTCAAGAGCCGGCAAATTGCAGTCAGTTTGGGACATTTAACTTAAGTGTAGTGTACGCATACTGGACGTTAATTTTGCAAAAATGTACAAAAAATATGAATAAAAAAATATTTGTGAGTAAAATCGAGTTGTTCACGGCATCCGATAATGATTGATTTTAATAAATATAGGGCGGTTGGCGCCAACGAACGCAAAGTTGCTTGAATATAATTTATCTTCGTAGCACCTGAGGGGTTAACGGTCTTGTAAATATTAATTGCTTAAATTAATGGTGTCGAGTTTACTAAACCGTAAACAAATTTTAACTAACTAAATGTGATGATATTTAAGTAAATTTTATTTTGTTACAATTAAAAAGAAGTACAAATTCCCAGGATTGAAGTTTGTAAAGCATAATTTACTTAATTTATTAAAAGTTATAAACCTCCGAATGGCCAAATTACAGGCTGTACAACCTCATACATACCACAACGAATGCACTATATGTTCCAAAAGATAATCTACTACTATTTTGGCAAAAAAAATATCAACAGTATAAATATACACTTGAGTAAGACATCAACATATATATGAGCTTTTGGTAATAGATCACATAAAAAACAACCCCTACGCATTTCGCCAACCATTAAACTGTTTATAACAACACCTTTAAGTTACGTGTTAATTATTTATGCCTGGAAAAGCATTTCTATAATCTTCAATCTATCTTTAAAAACCTTTAATGGTACTCTTGCGCACCTTTTCAGACCATTTTTGACATAATTTTTGCAATAACGGACGTAATTTACAACATTTCATTAAGATGTCTCAGTTTATAAGACATTTATGCATTATTCAAGCATCAATTATTTAGTTATCTATTCATTGAATAATAGCGCTTGAATCAAGAACCCGTTTACGGGTGTTGTAGATTTTAGAAAAGAGTATAGTGACATTTTTTTTGTGATAAAGGGTTTAATTTTTGTTATATTTACAACTATTTTGAAAATTAGCTGTGGAAGTTAGGACTCGATGAAGATCGTATGTATACGCGGTATTTCGATAGTTTTGTACATTATAATATATTTTGTTTTGAAAGAGCATTGCTTTTAAACGTGGCAATGCTGAGTCTTTTGTCAACCAGTAAGCGATGTTGCAGAGATTTTTTTTTTACGTTTTAAATATTTTCTATAGTGAGAGTGCTGATGTTCTGTGTAAATTAACAAAGTTTGATTACAACACGTTTAAGTTTTACTTTTTTTTAATTTATCCTTTCTGATTCCTTTATGAAATCAGTGAAGGTAAATTTAAACCATCTGTGTAAATTGAACTCATTTGTGGCCGATTACAATAAATTGCACGTTAACCAATGTTTCCGATCCGTTATTTGAAAATATCTACTTTTTCTTTTCAAGGTTTAAAAAGATCGCTGCCGTGATCAATATATATATGACTTTTCAAAGTAATGATTTGAAAATTCATAGATTAATCACGGAATCACAGATCACGGAAGTCGTGGAATTTGGACTCTTTCAAGAAATACATAGAAATATACTTTTCCTAATTGGTAGGTGTTTATATTGATAAATCATGTATGCATGAACATAATTTTATAATCAAACTTGTAACACTATATGTTGTAAAAGTGCAGTGAGCAGTTGAATGAATAAATAAATAAAAATTTGCATTTAGTACTATTATCTGGAGGCATGACAAGTCCGCCAAGTCTAGCGAAAAAGCGGCACAGCCGTACCATACTTTTCTCGAAGCAATTCAGACCATTTTTGACCTCCTATAACTTTGTTGTGGGTATACCTATCATTTTCTTTTTTAGGTCTTGTGACGAGACACGACGGCTAAGACTAACGAGGTCACTAAAATAAAACAATTTGATTAATAACAAAACTTCAATTAACCCCTAATTAATGCATCACAGAACAAGAATACTACAATTTACAACGTATCCTTCAAGTGTCAGTCAATTATAAACAATGTCTAGTATTATGTAGGTACTTAATTACTTATGACATTTATTCCTGTCACTTTGACAGCTGAGGTCGCCACAGAAAATTAAAAAGACGATCGTCCTAATCCAGTGATCAAGACAATTATAAAGGTTTTCAATTTAATGTCTTATAATAAGATGTTATTGAGCATGCATCTTTATAATGGAGGATGCGGTAGGTAGTCTTGTAGTTTATTTTTAGTAATTTGTTATGACTGAACAAAAATGTGGAGAGAAGGATACAGATAATCTATTTATATCAACCTCTTTTTATTCATAATCTCATATTTTTATCGATATTGAAACCGATATAAAGGATTGTTATAACTAAAGTTACTTGTTATGATCTTGTTCTCTATTTCATTGATTTTAATTTTGTTTATGTATGTCCTATATCTAGCAGTGGACTATTGAAGGCTGTTGATATGGTGGTCTTTACTACTGAAAAAGCGATTCTTATGAACCGAATATAATTTCATTATTGTTTTCGTTTTCCTTTATCATCTGCCCCTCTAACCCTCAAAAGTGCACAATAAAAATAGGATATTTGAATGGTCATTGTTTACAACTATCCCGAAGCGGCTAGCCACAACTTCTCAATGTCCCTAACCCTCATTTAAGGGAAACCAATGACCAAAGCGGTCAATCGTATTCAGGGATGTCACAGAAAATATGAAATTTGAAAATTTATCTTTATTATTTATCTTATGGATAATATTTTTACACCTTCTTACTGACATTAAATTTGAATAACTGAATGATATTTATTATACTTATTAAGGTATAAACCTTCTTTAATGAGTGTTATTTAAATTTTATATTTTTAATAAAGTAGTACAAAAATAATGCTCTACAATTATTACAGAATCACACAATAGCAACATACTGTATAAAAAGTATTTCTTTAAGCTTTTTTTATCTATGAGCTTACTTTACTCTGCCTGAGCGAAACTATGAGCATCCAAAGTAGTCTATACCTATCTTCAAATGTATCCCATATTTGAAGTCCAACATTCCTTTCTTTGAACCGCTAACCAAAAAAAATTCTCTACTGAGAAGAAAAAAAACGAATTTACAAGTTTATCAAACTTCTACTCACTTGAAATTTTCTAGTTAAATTACATTTTTTCCACAATAAAAACTAAGAAATGATTTCGAAAACAAGTTTAGTTTTTGAAAACCTTTTGAAACTCCCAACCCTAGTGAAGATGCCCTTTGTTATCTAAGCCACGAAATAAGCCATTCCAAAACGGCATGGGCTGTCCACCACAAATTGAATTTCAATGACCATACGGATAAAGTACTATTTCCGATATATTGTTGTCACAGTATTTATGATATTTTAACATTACATATGTGTATTATGTATAAAACCTAGGCAGAATTAGGATTAACTAGGTCTCTCGGCTACATTCACATACACTGCTCAAGGTAGTAGAGCCACGCCGATTACAGTACGAATGGGTAGCTCGACCGGAGCATATCACATTATCAAAACACAGGAGTAGTGAGAATGTTATACAACGCACTCGTTCGGAGTCATCTGGAATCGACATCGTTGGTTTGGAATCCCCATGAAGCGAAATATAGCCTTATGGTGGAAAAAATACAGAACAAGTTCGCGCGATTTTTGTATTATAAAGAATATGGTGTTTACCCGTTGTACCCACTGATGTACCCTAGTTTGTTCGTGTTGGGCATGGTGGGTTATGTTAGGTTGGGTGTGAGGCGCGACGTTGCGCTAGCGTGTTACGTGTGGGGTGCTGGCTAGAAAACCTCCTCGTGGTGCACCCTGGAAACGCTGGCGATAACGCTGTCCTTCCTCATTTCCTCCGCGTTATCTGGAGGAGAGGATTATCGCCAGCGGCTAATATTCTAGCAGGAGAGGAAGCCATGCCATCGGCTCTCGGGCAAGGCCCGGCCAGCGGGGTGGGCGTGTCTGCCGGTTGCCCTGCTGGCTCTTCGCTCCTCGGAGCATGGAGGAGGAAACCTCGTTAAAAAACCGAAGGTGGGACCCTTCATGGGTCGGAGTTTCTCCCGCTGATAGCGGTGGAGAAAGGATGGCGGGCTCGGCGTGTACTTACACTACCACCGAGCAGGCAGGGGGACGTAGTCCTCTTGCCACCGTCGGCATAGCGTAATCCCGAGAGAAGTGCTGTGGTCAAGTCTCGCGGCTTTGATCGGGGACGTGGGTCTTGGCTTAACCGCCCGGACCGCGAGGAAGAAAACCTCTCTAAAAAAATTACCCCGAATCCCAAGTTCTGGTGCGTGGCCAGGGGATGCATGGCTGATGGGAAGTTCAGTCGTAAGCGCACCCTATGGGCGAAGCCATAGCAAAATAGTAGTTTAGATCTTTACACGGTTACGTAATTAAATAATTGTTTTACTAAAGTTAACGTACGTGCCCCCAAACAATAGTAATATTATAAATATTAAATAAGGAAGTATAAACAACATATTGTCAATTAAGCAATTAAGTAAATAATATTTCATAGTAGCCCCCACCTAAAACTGTACACATATTACATTGTATATAAGCTTTAGTTTAAGTCAAATTAGGCGGAGTCTTACAGAGATAACAGAGTCATTAATAAAACATTACAATCAACGTGTCGTCTAATTGACTCCCTGGGATAACACGCAATAATTGGTGACCCCGACGTGATCTATTGGTTTCTAGTGCTGATATAATACCGGGACGACCGGAACCCTATATGGTGTTCAGCAGTGAATCTAGAAAACAATAGCATTACGAAATTATCACATCCCAAAAATGGCTCCAACAACAACTCCTTCAAGAGGCGACACTGGGTGCGAATCAGTTGCTGCTATCACGGTCACAGACAAACTACCTCAATTTTGGACAGACTCCCCACGTTTATGGTTCGCCCAGTTTGAAGCAATTATAGCACCACAAAAACAGGGCGAAGATTACAAATATAACATGGTAATATCCAAACTACCAAAAGAGGTCGTCCATCAAGTCAGTGACATATTAACTAACCCACCCAGCGAAAACAAGTACTCCACCATCAAGGAACGTCTAATAAACTGCTACGAAGAGAGCGAACACCGACGTTTCCACAGACTACTAGCAGAAATGGACCTTGGAGAACAGAAGCCTTCCCAGCTCCTGAGAAAAATGAAAGAAGCTGGATGTGGAAAAATAAACGACGACACTATTCGCCTGCTGTGGCTAAGGCAACTCCCCGCTTCGCTAACAGCGATATTATCGGTGACAAACAATATGTCGTTAGACAACTGGAGCGAGTTAGCCGATAAAATATACGAGAACTTGACCTACAACAAAAGAAAAATTCAAGAAACAGCGGTTGACATTAACCTAGTAACAAACATAACGTCACAACTTGAAGCCATGCGAATAGAAATAAATGCATTACGCAGCATACGCGAGAATCGACCTATGCAACGCAGCAAATACCAAACACGACATACGCCACATTCACGGTCAAGGTCGCGCCACAGAAACTCACATAATGGGTTATGTTATTTCCATAATCGGTTCAAGCAGGATTCATATAGATGCAATAAGCCTTGTTCATGGAATACAATTAAAAATAACAGGCCATCGGAAAACTAAAATTAGCACAGAATACGACGGGCCTCTGTGCTATCCACCCAGCAAACCGTCTAACTATAACTGACTCAAACAGTGGTTATAGATTTTTAGTCGACACGGGTGCTAACATTTCGGTTATAAATAGCACAAATAAGAAGAGCCAAGCATGCGAATACCAATTATTCGCCGCAAACGGGACCCCTATAAATACATACGGGGAACGCACTTTAACGCTTAACCTAGGACTACGCCGAAGCTTTAAATGGACATTTACCATTGCCGATGTCAAGATGCCAATCCTGGGAGCTGATTTTTTGAATCATTATCAGTTATTAGTGGATATACACGGAAAAAAACTGATCGATAAAAAAACAGGTCTGAAAACGCCTGCCAAAATAGTAAGAACAAAAATTGCATCAGTGCGATCTATAAACGCTTCTCTACAGGAACCAATAAAGGGATTATTAGAGAAATATGAAGATATTACAAAGCCTAGATCAATGAATCTACAGACTAAGCACCGAGTACAGCATCAAATAATAACAAAGGGTTTCCCAGTATTTACGCGAGCACGTCCATTACCTCCTGACAAATACAGGATTGCAAAACAAGAATTCCAAGATATGATGGACATGGGAATATGCCGTCCTTCAAGCAGTCAATGGGCATCGCCACTCCATTTAGTCAAGAAGAAGAATGGCGAATGGAGAGCATGCGGAGATTACCGCGCACTAAATAAAATAACAGTACCAGACAGGTACCCGCTGCCAAGGCTACTCGATTTCACGTATGTAGCAAGCGGAAAAGGAATATTCAGCAAGATAGACATAAAGAAAGCTTTTCACATACTGCCCGTTGCTGAACCAGAGAAAACAGCGATAATAACCCCTTTTGGACTTTTTGAATTCATCAGAATGCCATTCGGATTGCGAAATGCAGCACAGTCCTTCCAAAAATTTATGGACTCTATATTCAGAGACTTGGACTACGTATTTGTATATGTGGACGACATATTTATCGCTGACAAGAAAAATAACCTTAAGGAACATTATGAACACTTAGAGGAGGTGTTTAAGCGCCTACATAAAAACGGCATAACAATAAATACAAGCAAATGTGAATTCGCCAAGTCGGAGATTGATTTCCTCGGTTATCATATAACGAGCCAAGGGTTGACTCCTACTATGGAAAAGATTCAAGCTATAAACAATTACCCTAAACCACAAACGGTAAATGAGTTACGACGTTTTTTGGGTATGATTAATTTCTACAGAAGCAGTATTCCACACGCAGCAAAGCATCAGGCACCGTTAAATAAATATTTAATTAATAGTAAGAAAAATGATAAGACGGTTATCCAGTGGAATACTGAATCAAACCACGCGTTTGAACGCTGCAAGCAGGACATTCGACAATTAACTACATTGGCATATCCGGACAGCAACGCACAAATAGCTTTAATGACAGATGCTAGTCTCAAATGCGCAGGCGCTGTACTACAGCAGCGAAGAAAAACAAAATGGGAACCAATAGCCTTTTTCTCCAAATCATTTAGTGAAGCCCAAACAAAATACTCTACCTACGATAGAGAGCTGCTAGGAATCTATATGGCTATAAAACACTTCAGAAGACTCATAGAAGGACGAGAATTTACAGTCTACACGGATCACAAACCACTAATGCATGCTTTCGACAAGAAGCCATCATTGGATGATACCCCTAGACGAATCAGATATCTGGATTATATATCACAATTCAGTACGGATATCCAGCACATCAGTGGCCACAAGAATGTGGTAGCCGATGCCTTATCTCGAGTTATCGAGACGATAACCTTACCCTCTGCAATCGATTGGCACGAGGTAGAAAAATATCAAAAGAATGATAGCGAGTTAAAACGACTAAAAGCCAATAAATCATTAAAAATAGAATTAATACACTTTCCAAATGAAAATATTAAGATTTATTGCGATATATCATCAACAGGAAAACAACGCCCTTTTATACCACTCAAATTCAGGAAAACTATTTTCGAAAGCTTTCATAACATTAGCCATCCTGGTAAGAATACTACGAGGCAACTTATTTCAGCTAACTATATATGGGAAAATATGAATAAAGACAAGATAACAGAATCTTCACAAGCAGATAAGCAAACAGAAAAAAGGACAAGTTCTGGTAGAGTCTTCCACCAGACGGTTAGATTCCAATTATAATATATAAACCAGAACTATACAACAATAGTATATAATAGTAATGTAAGGATGTTTCTTCTCTTTAGAGGGGGAATATCTATGGGCGAAGCCATAGCAAAATAGTAGTTTAGATCTTTACACGGTTACGTGATTAAATAATTGTTTTACTAAAGTTAACGTACGTGCCCCCAAACAATAGTAATATTATAAATATTAAATAAGGAAGTATAAACAACATATTGTCAATTAAGCAATTAAGTAAATAATATTTCATAGTAGCCCCCACCTAAAACTGTACACATATTACATTGTATATAAGCTTTAGTTTAAGTCAAATTAGGCGGAGTCTTACAGAGATAACAGAGTCATTAATAAAACATTACAATCAACGTGTCGTCTAATTGACTCCCTGGGATAACACGCAAGCCGAGGTATCTGCGGACCCCTCGGCTGGGTTAAAAATTTTCGCTTGCCCGGGTATTGGGGGATCTCTGCCCGGGTCGACTTTTATTTCTCCCCCACTCGTGGGACTATTATGGAAGCTGTTAACACAAATATAAAAGACAAACGGACTGGAAACAAAACTAACGACACAATGGCAAGGCAAACGGACATCGAACGCACGACGGAAGGGCAAATGGAAGTTGGAAAAGAGAAGAAGGGCATCCTCAAGGGGAGCTCTTCTTCGGTTGTGGACCTAGTGTCCAAGGAGGCTGTGGTGGCACTCGGGCCGCCCACCTCGGTGGGGCTCCCAGTAGTCAAACGGACTGCTGGGAGCCGAAGAGGAAGAGGAGGAAGATCCTCGGGGCGCATACGCTCCAAGTCGGCGGTGGCGGGCAGGAGCGATGCTGCGCGCCCGGAGCCGATGGAGACGGAGATGCGGGCGGACGACAGCAAGAAGCGTCTGCACTCCGAGGATGTGGACAGCGAGGCAGAGACGCCGGTCCCGAAGCGCTTCGGCACTGATGGTTCGCGGGCCCCTGTCTCGCTGCAGACGGACTCCGTGTTTTCGAATGCGGAGTCCTACAGGAGGAAGCGACTGGACAAAGAAGTCGCAGCGGAGGAGGAGATCGCCGATCTCCTGCTTAAGGTTCGGGAGCCGGTGGAGGGAGAACCCTCCCAAGCCCCCGTTTCCGTGCAGGAGAGGGCGAGCGCGGCGGTGGCCATTATTAACAAGGTGACCATCAGGTCCGTGAACTTGAAGGGCGTCTTTGTCAGGGCCCTCAAGGACTCCTCCTCCGACTTGTCGGAGGTTGTAGGGACCCTGTGCGGGGACATGGAGCGCCTCAAGGAGGCGAACTCCCGCCTGACGGCCCAGGTGACTGCGCTGAGTGCGCAGTTTGCCCAATTCCGGGCCCAGCGCACTCAGCAGGTGGCCCCGCCCTCGCCTGGGCCGTCTCAGTCGGAGGCCCCAGCCCCGCCCGGACCGTCTCAACCGGAGACTCCGGCATCGCCCGGGCCGTCTCGGGTAGAGGTCCTGGCCCCGCCCGCGCCGTCTTGGCTAGAGGTCCCGGCCCCGCCCGCGCCATCTCGGCTAGAGGCCCCGGCCCCGCCTGGTGCGTTCCCTGACGCCATGCTGCGTCAGGTAATGGACGCCTTGACGCGGATGCTGGACGGGCGTCTGGCCGGCTTGGAGGCGAGGCTTCCCCCCGCGCCGGTTGTTCGCCCCCCGCTCGCGTCGCAGAGGCCCCCGGCTGCTGCCCTGGTGGGGAGCCGCGTGACCTACGCGGCGGCGATGGCGGCCCCGGCCCCCCAACAGCAAAAACAGCAGCCGAAGAAGGGGGCCGGAACACCGGCCCAGGCGCCGGCCAAGGCACCGGCCAAAGCGCCGGCCAAGGCACCGGCCAAAGCGCCGGCCAAGAAGGGGCCTCAAACGGCGCCCCCAAGTGGAGCGGACTTCCCCCCGCTTCCCGCTCCGGTGCCTCCGATGGGTTCCTCGGGACCAGCCACCTCTAACGAGGATTGGCAGGTTGTGGGGGCCTCGAAGAGGCGGGGGCAGCGGCAGCGGGCGCGGGCGAGGAAGGCCGCCCAAGGCGCAGCCCAAGCCCCGCAGTCGCCGCCGGTGGCGGCAGCGGCCTCTAAAAAGAGGCCGCGGAAGCTGCAGCCGCCCAAGACCGCGGCTGTAGTGGTGACCGTGTCGCCGGAGGCGGCCAGTGGCGGGCTCACCTACGCGGCCCTGTTCAAAGGGGCCCGTCCCGGGCTCGCCGCTGAGTTCGGGGCCGCGGGGATGAGGCTGCGCCGCGCCCAGACGGGAGCTCGAGTATTCGAGTTCCCGGGGGCTGAGGGCGCCAAGACGGCCGACACTTTCGCCGAGAGGCTGCGGGAGGTGTTTGCCGCCCAGGACGGTGTCAAGGTCGCCAGGCCCACCAAATGCGCAGAACTGAGCATATCGGGTCTGGACGACTCCATCACGTCGGAGGATGTCCGCGATGCAGTCATGGAGAAGACTGGCTGCGCCGCGGGCACCATCCGAGTCGGCACCGTCCGGCCGGGCCCGGGAGGCCTCGGCTCGGTGTGGGTGAGCTGTCCCGTGGCGTCGGCCAAATTGTTGGCTGACACCGGGAGCATGCTCATCGGCTTTGTCAATGCCAGAATCACGGTTCTGGCTGCGAGGCCGATGAGGTGCTATAAGTGCCTAGTCGCGGGACACACTCGCACCAAGTGCGAGAGCTGTTTCGACTGCAGCGAACTTTGTTTCCGCTGCGGTCGAACCGGGCACAAGGCGGCAGAGTGCTCTGCCGCCCCTCACTGCCCGATGTGTGTTTGCCCAATTCCGGGCCCAGCGCACTCAGCAGGTGGCCCCGCCCTCGCCTGGGCCGTCTCAGTCGGAGGCCCCAGCCCCGCCCGGACCGTCTCAACCGGAGACTCCGGCATCGCCCGGGCCGTCTCGGGTAGAGGTCCCGGCCCCGCCCGCGCCGTCTTGGCTAGAGGTCCCGGCCCCGCCCGCGCCATCTCGGCTAGAGGCCCCGGCCCCGCCTGGTGCGTTCCCTGACGCCATGCTGCGTCAGGTAATGGACGCCTTGACGCGGATGCTGGACGGGCGTCTGGCCGGCTTGGAGGCGAGGCTTCCCCCCGCGCCGGTTGTTCGCCCCCCGCTCGCGTCGCAGAGGCCCCCGGCTGCTGCCCTGGTGGGGAGCCGCGTGACCTACGCGGCGGCGATGGCGGCCCCGGCCCCCCAACAGCAAAAACAGCAGCCGAAGAAGGGGGCCGGAA
Organism: Phragmatobia fuliginosa; assembly: GCA_932526445.1. Taxonomy (NCBI): domain Eukaryota; kingdom Metazoa; phylum Arthropoda; class Insecta; order Lepidoptera; family Erebidae; genus Phragmatobia; species Phragmatobia fuliginosa. The sequence continues at coordinate 12,533,095 of OW052078.1, read as the reverse complement.
CACCGGCCCAGGCGCCGGCCAAGGCACCGGCCAAAGCGCCGGCCAAGGCACCGGCCAAAGCGCCGGCCAAGAAGGGGCCTCAAACGGCGCCCCCAAGTGGAGCGGACTTCCCCCCGCTTCCCGCTCCGGTGCCTCCGATGGGTTCCTCGGGACCAGCCACCTCTAACGAGGATTGGCAGGTTGTGGGGGCCTCGAAGAGGCGGGGGCAGCGGCAGCGGGCGCGGGCGAGGAAGGCCGCCCAAGGCGCAGCCCAAGCCCCGCAGTCGCCGCCGGTGGCGGCAGCGGCCTCTAAAAAGAGGCCGCGGAAGCTGCAGCCGCCCAAGACCGCGGCTGTAGTGGTGACCGTGTCGCCGGAGGCGGCCAGTGGCGGGCTCACCTACGCGGCCCTGTTCAAAGGGGCCCGTCCCGGGCTCGCCGCTGAGTTCGGGGCCGCGGGGATGAGGCTGCGCCGCGCCCAGACGGGAGCTCGAGTATTCGAGTTCCCGGGGGCTGAGGGCGCCAAGACGGCCGACACTTTCGCCGAGAGGCTGCGGGAGGTGTTTGCCGCCCAGGACGGTGTCAAGGTCGCCAGGCCCACCAAATGCGCAGAACTGAGCATATCGGGTCTGGACGACTCCATCACGTCGGAGGATGTCCGCGATGCAGTCATGGAGAAGACTGGCTGCGCCGCGGGCACCATCCGAGTCGGCACCGTCCGGCCGGGCCCGGGAGGCCTCGGCTCGGTGTGGGTGAGCTGTCCCGTGGCGTCGGCCAAATTGTTGGCTGACACCGGGAGCATGCTCATCGGCTTTGTCAATGCCAGAATCACGGTTCTGGCTGCGAGGCCGATGAGGTGCTATAAGTGCCTAGTCGCGGGACACACTCGCACCAAGTGCGAGAGCTGTTTCGACTGCAGCGAACTTTGTTTCCGCTGCGGTCGAACCGGGCACAAGGCGGCAGAGTGCTCTGCCGCCCCTCACTGCCCGATGTGTGCGGCGGCTAAAAAGCCCGCCAATCACCAGATGGGGCAGGGGGGCTGCAAGCCTCCCCGCGCTTCTCGGCAGACGCCGGAGGCTAGCCCGGCGACCCAGGCTGCCTCCGACGTCAATCAGGCGACGACGTCGTCGCCCATGGAGGGGGTTGTAGAGACGATCCAGTAATGGATCAAGTCTCCAACCTCCTGGTCCAGACGAACCTCAACCACTGTGCCGCGGCGCAGGATCTTTTCCTGCAAACCATGGCGCAGTGGTCTATAGGTGTTGCCGTAGTCGCGGAGCCCTATTTTGTCCCTCCCCGTCCAAACTGGATGGGTGACTGGGACGGCTCCGTGGCAGTCGTCGGCTCCACGGCGGCTCATTCCCCGCCCTTGTCGCTAAAAGACAAGGGTACCGGATATGTTGCCGTCGAATGGGGGGGAATCACCATTTATGGTATATATTTCTCCCCCAACCGGAGTCTGAGCGACTTCGAGGTCTTCCTCAACAACCTGGAGACCTCGATACGGCGATTGGGGTCTGGGCACGTCCTCGTGCTGGGGGACTTCAATGCAAAGTCCATTGCGTGGGGTTCCCCGGCGACGGACGCCAGGGGCGAAGCCGTCGTGGAGTGGGCGGCGTCGGTGGGCCTCTGTTTGCTGAACAGAGGCGCCACCAACACGTGCGTGCGACAGCAGGGGGGGTCGATAGTGGACCTTTCGTTCGCTACCCCTGCAGTCGCCGCACGAGTAAGGAACTGGAGTGTCCTGGATGAGGTCGAGACGCTCTCGGATCACCTTTATATCCGATTCGAGCTCTCCCGGTCCCAGGACGCCAGTAGGGGTCACGCGGCGCGGCGTCCCTCCCGTTTTCCGCGGTGGGCTGTCGCCAAGCTGGACAGGGACCTACTAGAGGAGGCGGCCATTGTTTGCTCTTGGCTGTCTCCGCAGGCCCCGACCGAGGAGGTCGACGTGGGGGCTGGTCGCTTCGCCGATGCGTTAACGCTCATCTGCGATGCGGCCATGCCCCGCGTTCGTGGCCGTCAGCCTCCTCGGAAGGAGGTCTACTGGTGGTCCCAGGAGTTGGCGGACCTCCGTGCGGCCTGCGTACGTGCCCGGAGGTCCCACACCCGGAGTCGGCGACGTCACCGCGGAGGCGGTGAGGAGGTGGACCGGCTTCACGAGGAGTACCGTGCAGCTCGGGAAACTCTGAGGCTGGCCATCTGCAGCGCCAAAGACACAAGTCGAGTGGAGATGCTGGAGAGTCTGGAGCGTGACCCCTGGGGTCGGCCCTACCGTGCGGTGCGTCAAAAGCTCCGCACACAGGCCCCCCCCCTTACGGAGACTCTCCAGCCCAGCTTCCTGCAGGAAGTGGTCGAGGGCCTATTCCCGCAGCGGGCGGAACACACACCCCCGTCGATGGCCCGTCGTGGTCGTCGTCGGGGCAGCGTGGGTGATGTTCCGCCTGTCAGGGAATCTGATGTAGGGGCGGCTGTTCTGCGGATTCGATCCAAGAACACCGCCCCCGGGCCGGACGGGGTTCCAGCCCGAGTGATGGCCCGTGCCCTCGACTACATGTCGGACCACCTCAGGGGAGTGTTGGACGCTAGCCTGGCGTCCGGACGCTTCCCTGAGCGTTGGAAGTGCGGGAAGCTGGTTTTGATCCAAAAGCATGGACGGCCTGCCGATTCGGTCGCGGCCTACAGGCCCATCGTGTTGCTGGACGAGGCGGGTAAGTTGTTCGAGAGGGTTCTCTCTGCCCGCATTGTCCGGCACCTCAGCGAGGTGGGGCCCGACCTGTCGGTCGCCCAATTCGGCTTCCGAGAAGGGCGTTCGACGGTCGACGCGATCCTGCGCCTGAGGGCCGTGACCGAAGAGGCGGTGAGAGGCGGCGGAGTGGTGTTGGCGGTGTCATTGGACATCGCCAACGCCTTCAATAGTCTGCCATTCGGCTGCATCAGGGCCGCACTCCAATACCACGGAGTGCCAGGGTACCTGAGGCGGCTGGTGGCAGACTATTTAGAGGAGCGTACCGTCGAGTATGAGGACCGAGATGGCGCCTTGAGACGAAGGGCCATGTCGTGCGGTGTTCCACAGGGGTCTGTCCTAGGACCACTCCTGTGGAACATGGGATACGACTGGGCCCTACGAGGGCGTCTCCCCCCCGGGCTGGGTGTAATCTGTTACGCAGACGACACCCTGGTCACGGCCCGGGGGGCAAACTTTGAGGAGGCGGCGCGCCTGGCCACCACGGGAGTCTCCCGGGTGGTCGGGCGCATCGAGGCGTTGGGTCTGCGGGTGGCATTGGAGAAGACGGAGGCCCTATTATTTCATGGGCCCCGTCGCGGTCCGCCCGTCGGCGCCTCGATCGAGGTCAACTCGGTCCTCGTACCGGTCCGGGCCCAGATGAGGTACCTGGGTCTGGTCCTCGACGGTAGGTGGCTCTTCGACGAGCACTTCCGACAGCTTGGCCCTAAGTTGGTGGGCACTGCCTCCGCCCTAGGGCGACTTCTGCCCAATTTGGGCGGGGCCAGTGTCCCCACTAGGCAGCTGTACACGGGTGTTGTCCGGTCGATGGCACTTTACGGTGCACCGGTGTGGGCGGCGGCTCTGTCCGCCCAGAACAGGGCGCGCCTCTGGCGCCCCCAGCGGATACTGGCGGTCAGAGCCATACGTGGATACCGCACGGTGTCCACAGAGGCGGCGTGTGCCTTGGCCGGAACACCCCCGTGGGATTTGGAGGCGGAAGTGCTCGCCGAAGTTTATCAGCGAGTGGCTGACTTCCGGGCGGAGAGCGGATTTCCCCCTCCGCCCGAGGACGTGCGCGAGTGGCGCGAAGCCGCTCGCCGAGCCACCATGCTGAGATGGTCGCTCCGGCTGGAGACCCCACGCGCTGGCTTCGCTGCCGTGGAGGCTCTTCAGCCGGTCATCGAGGAGTGGGCAGGGCGGCAGCACGGGATCCTTTCCTTCCGGCTGACGCAGGTACTTTCCGGGCACGGTTGCTTCGGAAAGTACCTGCACTCGGTCGCTAGGAGGGAACCGAGTCCCGCCTGCCACCACTGCGACTGCAGTGAGGACACGGCCCAGCACACGCTGGCGGTCTGCCCCGCTTGGGCGGCGCAGCGCCGGGTCCTCACTGCAGTCATCGGAGGGGATCTCTCGCTGCCGGCCGTCATAAGATCGATGGCCGGCAGCGACAGTTGTTTTACCGCGGTCGCAACCTTCTGCGAGGACGTAATTCCGAAATTCACAGAAATAGCGCAAAGTTGCGTTATCGCTGAAATTTTTTATTAAATTTATGTACCTGGTTGAAGTACTACGTATTACGTTTGTATACTGTAATAATACTAATCGATGTCGTATAGTCGTAATAAGCTTGCAATGTTGTTTTGGGAATGAATCCTGTTAAAATATTGTAAGAGTTTTTAAATAAATAAATAAATAAATAAATCTTTCAGAAGACTAGCTGACAGCATTCCTACTTTCGTGTTTCATTAGTGAGTGTGAGATCGAGGGCCCAATCATTCTGCATCATGAAACATCTCACTAGGATCTCTCTAACATCGTCATTGTAGTGCAGACAATGCAGCATCATTGTCTGCACTACAATGAGAATGCTGGCGCCTACTCCTGGGTTCTACTCACGCTTTCCATTAGGCCGACTAGATTCACTTTACTAGACTTAAATATAAAAAACTATAAGCCTGAGGAGCCCAAGCTTCTCACCGACCTAAATATCAAAATTTAACACAAAGAAAATAAAATTTAAACATAAAAAACAAAAAATAAAAACAGAATATTACAATATATAGAATACTAAGTAGTATTTTTTCTTAAAATTTGTATGGAATCAAACGGAAATTCTTTAAACGAAATCAATTTTCCAACCCGTTTATGAGTGACTGACTTTTGAGATCATAATTTTGTATTTCAAAAATACAAACATATTGAGAACTTCCACCATTCTAAATCCCGTTGAAAACTACAAATTATTTGCAAAATTATCCTTTTGCTATTTGTCTTCATCCCAAGACTAGCTGCCAAAGCCGAAGTGGTCAGCCACACTTAAGGGATTATTGGGGTGAACAAATATTTGCATTTTGACGTCCAGATTAAAATATTATAGTGGTCAGCTTGTATACACTATAAACTGTGCATTGTTTGCATATAATTTTGTAAGGGAACTACTTACAACATTTTGTACTTAGTTTTAAACCGGGAAAAGGTTTAAACGACAAACCTGAAAACCTAAACATCTTGATGTTCCAAAACGAGTTTTCGACTGTTGTTGTCTGCTGCATTAACTTTTATTAGGTTCACCTACTCGTAAACATATGTTTGGAAAAGACTTTAGTAAGCTATATTTTTAGTTTTTTAGTATAAAATTCTAGGTATTTAATCTTTAAAAAGCTACTTCAATTATATTTTCAATTAACCTTGGCAATATTTGTTTTGAAAATATTTCTTTTGTTAGTTATATATTGCATTTTTATTTCATTTTATTTCTTTATATTTAGGCCTTCCAAGGGAACTCTACTCTGCTTGACGGAAAGAATGAGTAGAATCCAGGAGTAGGGGTCACCATCATCATTGTGAGTGCATACAGTGCAACATGGTGACCCTTACGATGGCGGCTAGCAAGAGCATCATTGAGCTCTGGTCTCACACTCACCAACGAAATACGACCGAACGAATGCTGTCATTTTCAGGTTGGTCTTCAGATTTAATTCCAAGGTAATTTAGAAAGTTCATTAATAACACAGACTTTTTGAATAGTTACGCTTTTGATATCATTTTACATGACTTAATTAACGTCTGTATCCGACATTTTTCCTCTGTAGTTACAACTATAGAAGTAAATAGACACATTTCATTTTAATTACCTCTCTGTCCAACACAACGCGTCGTCTCGATACCTGGAAATAAAATAAGTAATGATAAAATTACATGAAATAAATCTAGTGTAAATTTTACACTTTTTTTTAAAGTATAGCACTCAATTTACTACTTCTTTTACCAATTGTCCAAGTATTGTTATTAGTTTAATGTATTGTTATTAGTTTTAGTCAAGTGTCGATAGATGGCGTGCTCGCCATTTCCTAAATCGCGCTAATGTTTGTCTCTGAGATGAGTATATGAACTCTACAAACATTTGTACGTGGACGATTCCACAAACAATAAACATTCATCACAGTGTTCAAGTGTTTTATAGCGGGTCACATCTTTCAGACCCTTGGAGTTGTATTCACATATTACCATGCTCGTCACACAAGTATTTTTGTCCCGTGTGGGACCATCAACCACTAGACCAACAAGTTTGTCAGAACAAACTAGTTCTAAATTCATCAAGTTCAATAGAAACTTTCTTCATAGTCTAATTCCCCACAAAAAAATGTACATCCTAAATGACACTCAAATGTTTCATAAAAGTTCAGTTGAACATGGTCGCTGCTAGCCAGGAATATTAATAATTCGCTCGTCATAAAGACGTGGGGCTCCTGTTTTATTCATTTTAACCTGAAAGGCAGCACTCAAGGAAATATCTCACGAATGAAAAAAAATACGAGGAGCGTTGAAGATTCTCTTATAATATAGGTATGTAGGAATTAAGTATTTGCGAACAATATTAAAGTGGTTTCTGGAGATTGGGCGAGACGATAAAATATTTATGCCAGTATAAATAAATATGTAGTGAAGAAATTGATTTAACAGTTAGATACATGACTTGAAAGAAATATATTTTTATAGCAACCTTAGTGTGACTTTCTTCTTTCTTCGTTAATAATTTGTGATATCTACGACACAACGTATATAATAAATTTATGTAAAACTATCTTTCAACCACGGCTCCACCCGCGTGGATGTCGTTTCATCTCGGTTAAACCTAGCCCATATCCGTTCTTGTGTTTTGTTTCTATCTGTGTACTAAATTTTATTTACTTTTGACGTGAAAGCGCGACAGACAGACAGTGTTACTTTCGCATTTATAAAATTATTAAGGATTAGATATTTTTTATTTAATTTCTACACATTTCTATTGACTTCACTGATGCCGTTGTGATTTACACGGTTACCACGCCGGTTTCTATTGCTCTAAGTTGCGTGAGTTCAAACTTTAACCCTTACATAAGACACCACTGAGCTTTCCCCAAATTGTTGTTCTCAGTCTGGGTGTTGTATAAGTTTTATATATATGTTTGTAAAGTCCCAAGCGCCACAAGATAATTCAGTCTTTAAAAATCTATCACTACACATAGATGTACATGTGGACCTGCTTTTGCCACGAGGAACAAGTCCACACACACGCCAAATCCCGATAATTATCCTAGTCTCCTTATAAATAGGGTCCTTATTTAGATTTTGAAGTTTGTGGATTGATCATTGTTGCATAAGTAGGTCCATATATATAGAGTGCTTTTTCCAGAAGCCATCAAGTAAATACTAGTCCTGAGAAAAATAATATCTCAGTCGATCAGTAAATGTTATGCATGTCTGTAAGAACATTATATTTACCATAGCAATGCAATAAAACCTATTATTGCTTATTACTCGTCAATGCAGAGTACTCAAGTATATTCCTGATTGTTATCAAAAAGATTTATTAGCAGTAACTTTTTGTGTAGTGGACAGCGTATCTAAGCAGTTAATGAATGCTGAAATCGTTTTATGATAATTTATGGCATTCCGAACGCCTTGTTCGGATGTATAATAATCCTATGAAGTTTCCAATATTCATACAAAGTTATACTATTGTAGTAATGCTATTTTGAGAGATCAAGTTTGTACTTATTCATCATTCCTTATGGTGCCTCTTCATTAATGGAGGTTGGCCGTCAGCTCTGCATACTCCTTTCTGTTTTTAGCCAGACGAAACAGTTCTTCTACGCTGGCGATCCCAGTCCCTTCTCTGATATTTCTGAGCCACGATTTTCTTCGTCCTCCGACATGGCGTTTGCCGGATATTTTTTCCAACATGATTAAGCGGATAAAGCGGTACTGTGAGTGACGGAAAATATGTCCCAGGTAGCCAATCTTACGCTTTTTGATGGTCGGAAGTAGCTCACGGGATCTTTGCACACGTCGGTGAACCTCCTCATTCGTGACTCGATAAGTTCAGCTCATCTGTAGCAGTCGTAGGTAGAAATACATTTATAAAGTGTCAATCCTTTGGCTCGTGTCCTTCTTAAGGGTCAATGAATCGCATCCATAAAACACCATAATATTCATAAAGGGTATTCTCGCTAGCGTTCTGACAACATCGGTTTATTGTGTATTGTGTTATACACCCTATATAAAAAGTACCCTTTGTATACTATTTTGTTATGTTTGGACGAATACAAGTTCATTTTACAAGTTTGCCTCTATAACTCCTGTAAGTAATCTAAACCGTTATAGTTTTCCTTTAAAGTTCATCATATGGACTACCATTATGTCTTTTTTCAGATTTTTCGAGCCTGCCGTTTAGCCTTTAAATGGGGTAGGACGCCGTGTTTTATCAATTAAGGGTTCCGAATCATGAAATATCGAACCCTAAAGAGGGGCTTTACGGTTGAATAATTCGCAAACAGATATCTTAATCACTAAGTTGTCTAGCAATCTTCCAATGCTTTCAAAAGACCTAAGACAAAAAGAAATCATCCCGTCTTTGCCTATCCCTATACGCAAAGTAGGCATGATTTATTTTTCTCACGTCCACCATAATTGCAATATTTGAATTTTTTTTCTGTCTGTCAGCCTGTTTGTCCGGAACATAATCTCTGAAACGGCTGTACCAATTTTAACGAGACTTTTACTGGCAGAAAGCTAATGAAATAAGGAGTAACTTAAGATATATTTTTTTAAACTAGCTTCGCTCCTCGACGTTACTCGCAATTCACACAAATAACTCAACTAGTAATAAATATAATAACTAAATGAAGCGAGAGAAATCGCTTGTTCTAAATAAACCAGCGAAATGAGCCAGAACAGTATCTATGTTTGTTATTGAGTTCGTGTTTACACAATATTTTCAAAAGAATATCTTGTATGGTATATTATCTGAAGAAATGGCCTTCAGTTAACGCCAACTAAACTAAAGCCGGTTCCAAAAATAACGGGTCAGTCACATAAACCCGAATATCTCCTGAACTACGTATGCCATCCTAATGAAACGAAGACTGTTCAATTGAGAATTTAATTATACAGATAAAAAATAAAATAAAACTTAGTTACACCCACAATATTAATCTTAAATTAAAAAAAAACTAAAGTAGTCATATTTTTCTTAAGATTACATTTTTTTTATGATTGTTTTTTTGCTGTTTTTCATCACTTTCTTCATTTAATACTTTGTATTGCCTCCACGAGCTCTTCTGACAGCTTCCAGGCGATTAGGCATGCTGTACACCAAATTTCGGAGCCGGTGCTGAGGAATACCTTCCCATTCCTCCACCAGTGCTTGTATGAGCTCGGAAGCGTGATTGGTGGGGGGTTTCGACCTTTCACGCATCTCTGAAGCTCGTCCCAGGCGTGCTCGATGGGGTTTAAGTCCGGGCTTCGCGCTGGCCACTGCATGAGTTCGATACCGACCTCTTCAAGGTAGTCATGTACAATTCTGGCGGTATGGGGACGCGCATTATCATGCATTAATATGCCATGCCGGTCCATCCTGGCCATGAAAGGACCTACATGTTCATTGAGGATCTCTTCCACGTACCTCTCTGCATTTAGAGTTCCATTTTGAATGAGCACCAGCTCGGTGCGGGCCTCAGCAGAAATCCCAGCCCAAACTTGTACGGAGCCTCCACCGTACGCCACTTTTTCCTCCACACACGCTTGATGGAAGCGCTCCCCTGGTCTTCTGTACACCAACTGCCTACCATCATGCTTATAAAGCATGAATTTAGACTCGTCCGTGAACATTACCCTAGACCAATCGTCTAGTGTTCAGTTTAGGTGTTCGCGCACGTATCTCTGTCTTGCAATTAGATGTCCCCGTTCCAGTTTGGGGCCATTTGCGGGCCTCAATGGTTTCAAATTTGCTTCAGCAAGACGTCTTCTTACTGTTTGAGCGCTTAAATTGCCACCTCCAAAGCGAATAAAGTGAGTTTTTAGACCAACAGCAGTTTGAAAACGATTTCGGAGCATTGTAGCCACCAGTTGTCTGTCTTCCCTGGCCGTTGTGCATCTTGGTCTGCCATTTCCTGGTCTTCTAAGGTGTGATCCGGTCTCTTGGTACCGCTGGACTACCCGCTGAACAGTCGACAAAGATACACCAATGTTTCTGGCTGTTTCACGCTGGCTCCGCCCAAGTTCCAAAAAAGTTAGGATTCTGGTACATTCCTCTAGCGTGACTGCCATGCTTCACCTCACAGAATAATAATTATGCACGTGGAAGACGTTCACGATAATTTTTTTGTGACAGAATAGAAATGGAAAGCATCCATAATGACATGAAACAAAAATTTTGTTTTTAAAAATAGTCATTTTTTTAAATTTTGTTTTTCTAATGAAGTTTTTTTCATCAACCAGTTTAAATAATATGCTATTAGAAGCGCAACTAAAAAGTCTTTATTCTGTTTTTTATTTCATTGATCTAGCTTTTACAGTTCTGGAGGTATTTCAATTTTTGTGACTGACCCGTAATTTTTGGAACCGAGTGTATTTAGAACTTAAGAACGGTAATTTAGTTTGTATTTGTAAATACTAAATGTTGTCTGGTTGTGTTTAAAGTTTCCTAGGTCGGTGAAATGTAGCAATTAGGCGGTATTGACTAGAATTGTTATGTTTCATGAATATTTTAAAAAGATCCGGTAAGATGTACTGTTACGGTTCGATATATGTCGGATTTATAACTGCCTAGTTTTAGTAACATAATTAGACAACATTTTAAATTCTTTATCCTGAGAATGAAAATTTTCTATTTGATGAGAAAAAAAAAGCTGATTTAGTTGGTTTTCTACCATGGCGTTGTGGTGTATGCGGCTGATGTACTTGAGGTCTCGGGTTCGATGTCCGGGTTGGGTAAAATATTTGTGTGATCAGCAAATATTTGTTTTGGAGTTTGTGTGTTTTCCATGTCTAACATGTGTGTATGTATAAAAAAATATCATCATCATCATCATCAAAAAAATATATGTTTATATAATTATATCAGTCGCCTAGTAATCATAATACAAGCTCTGCTTAGTTTGGGACGATTTATTTATGTAAAAACAATGCTGCTAGACATGGTTAATAGTCTAACTGCTTACTGCAGCAACGGGTTGACTATCTCACACACAAATAGACATAGCAAAACTAGGTGCACCGGTTTCATTATTAGGACAACGGAACCCTGTTGAAAATACGCAGGATTTCACATCACATCAACGGCCTTTAGCAGTCCAGAGCTGGACATAGAGCTCTCAAACCAATTGATTAATGGGTAACTAACATGTTCATCCGTCTAGTGACGGATTTAGAATAAAGTGTCAACACCCCTGTTCATCCAATGACTGTCGGTAGTAAGAAGTGATTAAATAACGAACTACGCAGGACAAAATAGTGATGTTGTCCCCAAGAAGAGGGAAACCTTAAAACAAACTCGAAAAGAACCTGTCTGGCCGGCGTAGTGTAGAAGATAAAAGGAGAATGCCTTCTTTCGAACGAGTGTTATGTGTACATCATTCAGCAGTGAACTTAAGCTGTTGATAAATTACTTCGCTTGCGTCCTAGGGGTATGAAAAATAGATGTTGACCGATTCTCAGATCTATACAATCTAAAAAATCTAAAAAATCTATACCCAATAGGCACACAAAATCTCATGAGAATCGGTCAAGCCGTTACGGAAGAGTGTAACTACAAACACCGCGTCACGAGAATTTTATATATACGTGTTTTATGTATACTAATTTTAAATACTTTTTTCTTTATTATTTAATGTTTTGTAATCTTTCATGAATTATTATTATTAAAAAAATCGGAGATGGTATCTCAATTTCAGCAATGTCCCGAAAGAGGCTAAATATAATATACTTCATATATTTCGTTCTGAAATTTCATAACACATTGACTATTGGCAATATGAGCACGTATTTTACGCGTGTAGCTTTTTAATAAACACCGCTAGGGGCCAAGGTATAATATATGTGCCTTGGTAACATGTCTTACAATAATCCGTTGGATGAACCAACACACATATGTGTTGGTATATATAGATATACTCAGTAATAAGGAAGATTATTAAATCTTGGTGGAGAATGTTGTTTGAGAAAATAACGTACAAGGTATACTAGGGTAATTTTGACATTTATAAACAGAGTATTATATTAAAGAGCCTAATAGTGAGTTAAAAAAAACAGTGACCTATGAGAAGTCAGCTCTACGTAGATTTGTTTCTTGACTGGTAGTCACATCCCCACGTTGCCACGGTTGGCCCAGTGTTTTATGGAGTCGTCATGCCGCTTTCTTTTGTGCGAAGTGTAATGGTATCAAATCCGATATGGGACAACATACAACATTTGTGTGCTCCACAAATTATGGTTCTGAGTCTGTGTATTCTACAAATTCGTTCAGATATGTTTGTAAAGTCCTCCGCGACACAATATAGTTAATCTAGTAGGTCTCTTTCTCAAAGTAAATCTATAAGACAGTCTATTTTTTTTTTATTTTTTTTTTATTTATGGCCTAAGAAAGAATTTGAAACTATATTTTGAGTGCAGATTATACCTCTTCCGCAGTGATAGAGTCCAATCCACTCCCAAAAGCCAAGGTGTTTCTATATAAGTACAATTTACTTATAACTTATTACATTTGTAAGATTTATTATCTGTGAAACATTTTGAATTGAATTTCGAATAACGCATTACTTGTAAAAAGTTTTGAAATAGGATTCCAAACTCACAAGGTGTTATACAGCGTGTTCCTAACACGAACGCACATAAAAAGTAATAGAATTCAGTTTAGGAACGCTATGTGCAGTCAGGGCTGTCACTAAGGGGAAGATTTATTTTCCTTTTTTTATCTAAGTTTTATCTAAATCTTTTTTTGCAACTATACAATTCGACTCTTCCTTTCTGTGCCGAGCAGTTAAGACTTGGAACTCCTTACGATTGGAATCTTTACGAATGGTTCCGGGTCCTTCAAGAGGCTTACAGTAAAGGCGGTGATCATTACTCCTGGATTCTGTTTATGCTTTCCATCAGGCTTTATAGAGTCACTTCGGGAGATAATTTATGAAAAAAAAAGACGTATTTTGTGTTTGTTTTATGTCTGTTTCTAAAGACTCCCGCTACACAGTATTTATTACTAATACGGGGTTGTCTTTTTAAAAATAAAACAAAACAGTGGTATTTCTGGTTATTCTGGTTAGAACGTGACAACCCTAACATTAAGTGTTGCAATTGTCAACATCCGCGACAGACCGTTTTGCATTTTATAACACGCTCCTGAACGCTCGACACTGTAATGATCACCATCAATTTTTACTGAACCCTATCAATTCGCGTTCAACTACGAGGATATACATTTTGAAAGAATTTAGAACTTATCGGTACTTTTTTTTTAATTTATTTAACGCCTGCCAATATGACTTCACTATGCCTGATGGAAAGCATGAGTAAAAGTATCCTTATCCAGTAATCACACATCTTAATAGAAAACGAAAAAAAGAACCAGAAAAAAAAACAAATTTTCAATATTGTGCAATTATACAATGATGGTTGGGGTTTATGTTCTGAGTCTATAATATGTTTTTTGTCTGTTTCATGTATGCTTGTAAAGTCCCCCACGACACAGGAAACACGATGCATAATTCGCAGTTGTCTTTTTAAAAGAAAAAAAGAATTGTCATTCATTAGACGATTGTTGCCGCCTATCTTTCAGAAAATAATAATTGAAATTGATTTATAAATGATGCTGTGAACAACATACTTTTTTTTAAGTTAATTACGAATAGTTTTAGTCGTACAAGATGTAGTATGGTAACACCAGCGTAAATATCTTCATTAAAAGAATAATAGTCTATCAAAACTAGCTCTCACTGAATCTACCGACCGAGTCGACCGACATTACGGCTCGCTTAATTACCATTAACCCTTGAACCGAACACACCCGAAATGTTCCCAACAACAAACTTATGGCTATTCCGAGCACATGTCGTATTTTAACCGCGAAAATTGTTTTGTCAAAACTAATTACATGAATGTTGTAACATACACTGTTGAATGTTTAAAATGTTATTAGTCTGTTCAAAGATTTATTTATTAATATCATCATAAAATTTATTTATATCATACCTGTGACCCGGCAGACTTCGTACTGCCTCAATCGATAAATATAAGACCTAAACTTTGTATAAAATAAACTCAAAATAAACAAAAGGAATCCATAATTCATAAAAAAATGCAATTCATTTTTATATATTCACCTTTTAAACCGTCTCTGGACTTCCACAAATAATTCAAGACCAATATTAGCCAAATCGGTCCCGTCGTTCTTGAGTTTTAGCGAGACTAACGAACAGCAATTAATTTTTATATATATAGATTTCGAATTGCATGAAAATTACTGTAAATTTATGGGTTTTTTTTTGTACTCTAAAGTGGTGTGCAATAAAGTTTTATTAAAAAAAGCCATTTAACATTTATGTAACTAGACAGATTGGATAATGTATTCTTTGTGTTCGTTTCATGTAAGTATAAACTTGTCCTGATTTGTCTTTAAACAATATATAAGTAATTCCCAAAATCGACCCGTAAGTTACTTTGTTTCATCATTTTATTCTTAGGTCTAATTTTCGTAAAGTCTTATCTTCCTCATTGGAAAACAACTGATAAACGAATCTTAAATTCCATATTGTAGTCCATATTGATTGTATTTTAACAAGGAGCGTTACCTTTTGATAATCGTATGACTATGTTTAGTCATACGATTATCATTTATTACAGAAAAGAAATAAAAAATGTTACTTATTAAAAATAAAATGGCTGTGACATACGGACGGACAGACAGACAGACAGACAGACATGACGAATCTATAAGGGTTCCGTTTTTTGGCAACGGAACCCTAAAAAATACTAACAGTTAATAATTTAGTTACTCTTCGTATCATAGTTTCAAATTTCGACCAAAAGCTGACACATCACGACGTCATATTGTTAAATTTGACAATTCCGAACGCGTTTGTCTCGTTGGCGACACTCGCGCTTTATTGCATAAAATTACAATATCGGGCGATAGAGAGCGTCACTAGCGCCGCCGCCATTATTGCACATCTTTGTTATTGTGTGTTTCAGTGTTTTAATTACGTGTGTGAGATACACATTAGTGGGAATAAATCCACGTGAAATTAAGTAGCTTAAAATAATTCCTACATTTGTAAAACCAATATTGAAGAGGTGTGCTATTAGGGGCCGCTGACTGTGACCCCTGTAATATAGATTTATATGTGACGGAACACCTTTTCCTCTCAACCTTATCCCAAACTATTACGGGCTGCTATATGACTAAACTTTAATTTTCTACGTGGAGCGACTGATGATACCGTCACAACCCAAGCATAGACGATATCAAAGTTTTATAGAAAGACAGTTGTTGGAAATTAAAGGCTCCAACTACCAGTAATTATTGCCAACAGCGCAACGTGCTGTCTAAGGCACGGAAGGGTGTTAATAAGTTAAGTATTATCACCCATCCATAGACTGATCAGGCTATGACTGCTTAGCTTTATAATGAAAATTACTCAGTAAACACTTAGTCAGGAAGTCCTTGCGATGAAATAGATTTCAAATCGGTTTACAATAGCACTTTTGCTCCAGTGAAGTGTTGATCCGTCGATATACAGAAAATATGGTAAGAGATTGTTAAAACTATCTGATTAGAACTTTATCCAATTATTTTCATTAGTAGTAGCACCAAGCGGATTTCAATCAATTTTCTAGACGCCAAAGAAGTCTTAGCCGAAAACTCCAGTAAATTATTTAATAACGAGTTTCCCTAATTCCGTCAACACGACCATTAAAGAATTCAAAACCAAACAACAATCTAACAGAGAGCAAACAATTAAACATGTAAACTGACACATATGACGCAAAACAAACAAAAGCACGTTTAGTTGCCACTCCCGCGCAGCTAACTTACACAGTTGTGACAACGAAACGCAATTAGTCGCCAATTACCGGCGCGCGCACAGATAAGATATAGATAAATATTCTAAAAGATACTTGACACCTTAGTGAATAGTATTTATTGAGTAAGAAATGTAAGCTCTTTAAGCTAGTGCTTTGTAATTGTATGCTATTGACGATCATGAGGTCTCGGGTTGTAAACCCGGGTCAGGCCAAAAAAGTGTTTTTTATATAGTTTTTCTGATTGTAGATAGACATTCTTAATAGCAGCCTGGAGTTTGGAAGTTAGGGCCATAACCCTGGCCATAAAGCAGTCAGTCCTACGCCTCATCTCTCCCTGGTGTGTCGATAGCCGTCGAATCGGATTGTGAGAGTAAAAGAACAGTGCATGTTTGTTTGTACAAACACCAGTGCACTTTAATATGCTGACTGCACGTTTAGCCTAGTGATTTAAGCGGTCGTTATGCCGCTCTCTACTGCGCCAAGTGTCGCGGGTTCAAATCCAACGTGGGACAACACCTTGTGTGATCCAGAAATTGTTGTTCTGAATCTTTGTGTTTCATGTATGTTTGTAAAATCCCCCGCGACACAGGGTGTATATTACTAATGTTGACTTTAAAAAAAAAACTATGTAGTTGGTTGTTCTAAGTTGAGGCTGGCCGCGTCGATGCCGAATTCGGCTAAGTTGCAAATTACATCTTCATGTATGTAAGTGTGAAAGTAGACAATTCTTGCATGTATCTATGTGGTGACGTATTGAGAATACAGAGTATCACCACCCCTACTCATGCTTAGACTGTCGTAAGAGCTGATAAAGAGAGCAAAATTCCCAGGACAACAGCACTGCCTACGAAAAGAACTCTTGAAATAAAATGTATAGGAACCCATGTGACTAGCAGGGTATAGTAGACGAAAACCTCCTTTCTAAGAAGGCCTAAGTTTGGCAATACTAAAATTACCATAGACGTCACAACTGTCAGACAATCATGCATACTTCTTTTGATGTGTTGACAATTAACCTTTTTAAACATCTAATTATGATGAAGTAAAATTTAACACTAAGTCAACCAGATGTTTCATAATAACAGACCATCAAACATATAACACCTGCCAATTGCCAATCTTTTTTTTTCCAAACCATCGTACTAATAATACTAGATAAAACCAATCATAGACCGTTTCTCACATCCGCCCATCACTAGTACCACGTTATAACTGACATAATTCGAGGCAGATTATCGCGCATGCGCGTTGTAGCCATACGCGGATACACAATCAATAATTTTCTATCAATGACCGACACCGGCCGCTTATTAGCTGTGGAAAAAACAATAACTGTATGTCTGATTATATGGTTCGATATGGTTGGATTAGTAGGGATCTTCCCAGGTCATTTCCCTTTTTTTTAAATGTCTCTACCTCAACCGAAGCAATTTTATCTTAATCCATAAAATATGTGATATAGAGTTCAATTTTCATCATCTCACTCATATTTTTAATACCTGAATAAAATATGGTCAACTGACAATATGAAAATTTATACCATTTAATTCCAATTAAAGAAAATCTCAAAGAAAGCCTATTTACAGTAAACATCTCGAAGTTATTTATTAGCCATTTACTTATTAATAGCCATTAACTGTGTAAACCCCTGTGGCGATTATTGCAATAAGACTGTTAACGTCAGGTTAATATTTATGTTGTATTGGATGTCCTTTACATGAGAATTTTATACTGACACTGAAAATAGTGGTTTACTTAGATAATAAATACATTATATCAAAATCATATTTCCTTATTGACTTTATATAGATTCCTACTATACAGTTTGGAAGTATTATTAAGCTAAGTACTTGCAAAAAAACTCATAATTTGAACGGACAATATTGCAATAATCCACCATTTGAGACATTCAATGTATTTATCAGTTAATGAGTTTTTAATCAGTTATTAGTTTGTTAACAAATGCAGTTTTTAGCTCAAGTTGAAGCTTCTTTACTGCAAAACATAAATAGTCTATAAAAGTTGCTATCTAATAACACCAGACCATAATATGATTATATTCTTGATTTATGGGTTGAAAATTCTAACCACAACACGAATCGTAACTTTTTACATTTTTCTAAGCAATAAAAGCAAACATATATATCGTAAAATAAAGTTATATATCCAAATTATCAAAAATCAACATCAATAAAATTGTACCTACTTTAATTTTTTACATCTTTCAAGTCTAAGACAGCAAAAACATTAAACATGTCTTAAATAAAAGTTATATCCATACTATTACCAACACAATCTCTTGGCGCAGTAAAATCACAGTCAATATAATTCTCATAATCCGCGCGCGCGCATTCAACATAACCTTTCACACCTTGATCGTGCGCAAGCGCTATTGTACTCGACTGTATCTGCGTAATGCATGTGTAGTTAGTACTTGTGTACTCGATTGCACGGGTATTAATGTATCACAAAATTATCGTGTGAAAGAATGTGATTGTACCAATTATAAATAATTTGTGGTAGTAAAATAACTATGAGTATTCCATCCCATCTTCTCCAGCGCTTGATCCTATCGAGGGTTACCTACTGGGCAAAAGGTGGAAAAAATCTCGATTGTGAATGGTTACTGGTTCTTGTTATAAGCATTTCCGTAATTCGGAGGTCATATTTAGCTGTCGGTTCCGGTTGTTATCATAAGATAGCAGTCGTGAAGCTTAGTTGGAGGCCTTTGGGCAGTTTATAAGCCTCCAACGGCAAGATTACGTAGCCACAACATGTCTTGTGAGTCCCCAACCCGCACTCGGCCAGCGTGAGGACGTATGGTCTTATCCATAACATTTAGTCAATATGGTTCGAGAAATTATTTCAAATCTATTGACACTTCATTCGTTAAAAAAGTTCAGTAATTTCATATATAGTCTGCTAAAACTATTGAAAATAAACTATACTTTTGTTGGGTTTGAGTATTCAACAAGTTCAACAACAAGTTTTAACAAGTTCTCTTGTAGGTAAATCCATCCATCTGTGTTTGAAATTATGATTTTTTGTTTATTTTGTTCTTTATTATATTTCAGTCCCCAAACATTTGGTAGCAACTTTCTTTAGGAACATACCCTTTACAAACGTACATACATGAAACGGACACAAAGAACAACTAGATCAAAACAATATTTTAAGCGACTTGGTAGGACCAATGTGGGGATTTCTAATCCAAAACACGCAGCGCCAAAGTTTGCCAAACAATATTTTGTATTAATATAATTATGGTTTGTTTTTTTTTTTTTTTTTTTTTTTTTTTTTATAAGGAGAGCGCATTTCGCACTCCTACAATTGTACCTCCAACGTAATCGGAGACTTTGTGTAACGATTTTAATTTTTTAGCAATTTAATTTCCTAATTATTTTTGGAGTGTGGTTTTAATTAACGCACACTGTAATATATCAGATAAATTTCTGTCTATATCTTTACTTTCTTGATATATTTTGTTTCCTTATTCCGTTATTGGTGGACGCAATTTTTGTTTAAGTGTCGTAATTCAATTTTATCCTATTGTTTTATTAGCTGTTTGATTATTTATTGTACTATTCTAATATGTTCTGTTTATATTTATGTATTTATTGTATTTATGTGGTTTCTCTATTACTTATTTATCATTACTAGGTATTTCCTATTGATATACTATTTATTTTATACTTTTATTTCTGTTTCTTATCTTACTTTATATCATACGACTAATATTAAATTTCATGGATGGATTAGGTGGTGGTCTTTTTAATTTTCTTTGTATATCTTGTATGTGTGTGTTTTTTCGTTCTATTGTACTGTGTTGTTAAACTTGCGCTTAAATACTAGTTTGGTTTGTCTAATCTTATTTTTAATTTATTTATGCTGTACAATAATAGTAGCTAAGTATATTATGACAGCATAATTTGTTTGACTGTGTTATTTGTTTTGTTCAGCATCCAGCGAAAGTCTTCCCAACTCCTTATTTTATTTTTTATTATTGTCTTCTCTTGATTTCTTTCGTTTTTCAGGTGCTCAACTACTTTTATGCGTCTACGCATCGGGGCAGCACAGCGCTTTTGGATCTTTAAGGTGGCTATCTTGAAGGGCTTTTCGGACCGCCACGGCACGGCATGTATATTTTTGATTTTGTTTCTAGGTATTATGTTAATGTTTAAAAATTTATAGCTGTCTGATTTTAATTTATTTGTTTTTGTGATATTATCTATTCCTATTTTGTTTTTTATATTAACTATTTTTAATTGTCTCCATTTGTAATTAAATTGAGCCCAATTAAATTGTTTTAAATTTTTATTTATTTTTATTTTAAAAGTGTTAGTTATATGAGACTTTCGACATTTAGTATTAATCACCACGCCGCTGCGGCCAGGGCTGGTAAGATTTTTCGTCAATATCCATCTGTCCATAACATGCAGTATGCTATTGGTACAGATGACCAAGTACAAGTAGCACACGAAGCGCAGATTCCTCCCCCTGTCGGTCCCGGAACTACCCCGCCGAAAGTTGATGTTAAGTGTAAGCCACTGTTGATCGGGCCAGCTTGTCCCATTTCTTTCTTGTGGGGCACTCAAGAAAGAAGGCATTATGTGCTTTTTTGTCTAGTTGTGCCCTAGCACAATTTCGGCAGTTTGGTGGCACCTCTGCAAGTCGCTCGGCGCAGTCCCTGTTCAAATGTGGACCGCCACAGTGACTACACAAATCGGCCGGCTCCTTACAGAAGCGCCTGCCGTGTCCGAAACCCAAGCAGCGGGTACACTGGATCAGTGGGGATTGATCCTCCACCCGGATGCGCTGTAGGTCAATAAAAACTGACCCCGCTTTCAGAGTCCTCGCCCAGATGGAGGGCGAGACACTCACCACGACATGACAAGTATGCGGGTTCTTGGACCTCCTTCGGTATTTAACCGTCATCCTGTCTTCCCCCTCCTCAAGGCCATGAAAAACACCATCATTCTGGTTCCGGAAGGCTTTTTGGAATTATGGTTTGTTAAACCATACATCGCCTGTTGTATTCCATTAGACCTACTTTGTATTAAACAGAAAGGATGACAACTGATTCAAAGGCAGTAGGAAAGATTACATTTCAGTTGAGTTTGAAAGAAAAAAGTTCACATTCAATTTAATCTTAACATTACTCGAGTGGCCTCACATTTAATATTAAACATTTACCCAATAAACTATGACCTTACAACTAAAAGTACCGAGGAAACTACACTTTCATTCTCTAGTTTGACATAAGCCAAAACCGTTATATATACATACAGAGTCTGAGAGTTGTAAACAAGAAAAAGTAGATTTATACCGACTACAAAAAAGGAGGAGGTTCTCAATACGTCGGAATCTTTTTTTTTTGTTATATACGGTAAACCAAACGAAAAACTTTGACAATGGTTGACTGGTAGAAAATGCCTTAGGCAATAAGTCCGCCAATGTACCTAAAGTGCATGATGTATAAATAAATAAATAAAACCTTGCCTACTTTTCACACTACGTCAGCTAGTCCCAAACTAACTAAAGGTTTATTATGGGTACTAAACAAAGGGTATTAAAGGTACTCTTATATATTATTATACATAGAAAAACACCCAGGCTCCAAAACAAATATTTGTGGATCGCACAAATATTTGGTCCGAACCGGGAATTGAATCCGAGACCTCTTGATCAGCAAACGCATACGCCAACCACTAGACAAACAAGGCAGTCATAGTACTTTTTAATATTACAAGACTTAATAACTAGCCCGCTTTTACGTACGCTATATTGCATTAAACTTCGGATTGTACCTATTATCTGTTAATTGTTGTATGCGTATATAATTAGGATTTAAGCGCTACCATAGTCATTAAATAAATATGACATCAATTAACCCGATATTTCGATCATTGCACCAGATGTGGTCACCAATCGATTCTCCTAGAGAACAACCTTTGTCTAAAAGTCTGTCCCTAACTAAATTTATTTTTATTAAGTTTTGAAATCCTTAATATAAAAAAGGAGGACAAGTGCGAGTCGGATTCGCCCGTGAAGAGTTCCGTAGCAGCAAGTAACATGATATAAAAGTTTTTGTAGTTCTTTGTAACTTTCATCGATGTTTTAATAATAGTGTTTTATGACGCATTAAAAAAAACTACTTACTAGATCTCGTTAAAACTAATTTTCGTTGGAAGTTTGCACGGTAATGTACATCACAGGTATATTCTTTTTAGTTTTATCATCAACAACCCATAATTTCCCACTGCTGCGCTCAGGTCTCCTCTCAAGAGAGAGTTAAGGTCATACGTCCCCACGCTGGCCGAGTGCGGGTTGGGGACTGGCAAGACACGTTGTGGCTACGTAATCTTGCTGTTGGATATTCTTAAGCCGCCCGAAGGCCTCCAACTAAGCTTCACGACTGCTATCTTATGATAACAACCGGGACCGACTGCTTAAAGTGACCTCCGAATCACGGAAACGCTCATTACATATAATGCCACAAACGGTCACCCATCTAGGTCCGACCGCTCGGTCGTTGCTTGCCGTTGGTGATTGTTTCCAATCACCTAAGGCCACTCGGCTATGAGCGCTTCTTCTGCTCTTAGTTTTATCATTCTCTTAATTTAGTGTCTCTCGCGCAAACTATACAGTTTAGAAAAAAATTACATTAGAAACCTCAATATCCTTTTTGAAGACCTATCCTTAGACGTATGGTTTTGATGAAAAAAATGTTTTTGAGTTTCAGTTCTAAGTATGGGGACCCCCAAAGTTTATTGCTATTTTTCTATTTTTGTGTAAATATATTAATGCAGTTTACAGAATACATCTACTCTACTGACCAAGTTTCAGCAGTATAGCTCTTATTGTTTCGGAAAAAAGTGGTTGTGACATACGGACGGACAGACAGACAGACAGACATGACGAATCTATAAGGGTTTCGTTTTTTGCCATTTGGCTACTGAACCCTAAAAATACTTAATACGAAATCGATTGATGCCTACTTGATTCCTAAAAAACAAATGTCTTCTTTATCGTTATCTCACCTGAAAGACTTCCACCGTTAGGCTTCCCTTTATTATAAATTTACTTTCTTATAATAGATTACGAACGTTAATGAATAAAATAAAAAAAAATTACAAATTAACCATAGTCAACTACAAGGCAGTAAGGCACATTGCGATTTTTTTAAATGATCATATTTTAACAAACATAATTAGTGAGGCGCACAATATTCCCGTACTATCATCGATATCGAGATTCCAGCTATAAAGGCGCTTACACGGTGTCGGTATTTTTAGCCGTATACAAAACGGCTATAACGCGCCTGGCTCTCCATAACATAATATTCCTTAATACATTATAATAGTGCTATCCCTGGGTAATGTTCCAAAGTATTGGAATTACAGGGCGGCTTGTATCTGGCCACATATTGAGTGGAGTGTGGTGCAATATCAAAGGAAAGGCGCTAATGTTAGCTTAGGTAGAATGGCTTCATTTCTTTGGCTTCGATAGTCATTTTCACTCGATTCATAGCACATGCTTCTGCATTTATTATAGCTTACGTTAATTTATACTTGCATACTTGTATTTAACGGATTTACAATATAAACTAAACAACCATTTGTGAAAATATTTATAGATGCGGTTTAATTATTTGTTCTATTAATGAGACGTACAAATTTAGAAGACAATGAATATCAAGATAACATTATCAACAATACCACTGTCACTCATCAGGACCTAAAATCGCTACTTCTTTCATTTTGATCCACACATTTATAAAGGATCTCATCGGTGCGTCTGATTGGCTGCGTGTGGCGAAATCGTTCGATTATGATTCGATTCATCCGATGACAGATTACGTTTCAAATTATCTGTACTAATGCGCACCTCTATATTACGTTTTGTTGTACAGAACATTGACTCACCATAATTTTAAGAATAAGATTTTTTAACGATTAAAGTGAATGCATTTTATCCCTATTTAAGTCAACAAAATATATTATACAAATAAAATAAAAATTCATTTTTACATTATTATTAGATAGTAAGTGTTAAGTTAATCTCATGATTTTTATTGCATTTTAATTTAAGCTTGTTTTCAAAGAACTTTAGTTTTATTTATAACTAGCCGTGTCCCGCGGTGTTACCCGCGGTTATTGTTATAAATCGCGAGTAACACCGCGGAGCGAAGTAGTCAAAATAAATTAGTCGAAGTTACTCCTTATGTCATTAGCATTCTGCCAGTGAAAAACCCGTCAAAATCAGTCGAGTCATTTTAGAGATTAGCCGAAACAAACAGACATACAAACAAAAAGTTTTAAAAATTGTCCTTTTTAGGGTTCCGTAGCCAAATGGCAAAAAACGGAACCCTTATAGATTCGTCATGTCTGTCTGTCTGTCTGTCCGTCCGTATGTCACAGCCACTTTTTGATGTTAGTACCATATATACTTTGATATGCATTTAGTAAACAGTTTTTTTGACATTACACACAGACACTCCAATTTTATTTATTTGTATAGATGAAATTGTATATTCTCGATGTCAGGTGTATTGAATCAGATAAGAAAATACACATACCTATTATAATGAATTCCACTTAAAAAAAAAATATTCGCCGAGGTCATCCTGCTTGATAAAATCTCCATACACAACCACAGGTGGATCCGCAAAAAAAAAAAACAAAAAATATAAATAATTCACAATATAATATAATTTTAAGTATCTAGCATACCGGCATAAAAGTAATTATAAGTACTAAAATTATCTTCATTTATTCTATAAACAGTATTTATTTTACACTTATTAATAATTTATGAACAGGGCTGAATACTTAAATACTTTAGTCCGTAATTTTAAGTACTCATAAAAGGAACTATAAGTGTCTTGTAGCATTTAACAGGAGTCTTTTAAGTATCAATAAATAGCATTGGAAATTAATCGGAGTTTAAATATATATTTTTTTTTGATAAATGTTAGCACTTAACAAAATAAAAAGCTATTTACAAGTATTTTCAGATTTTTGACTTGTGTACAAAGGATTTATTGTATCCATTCTCAATAGTATAATTCAAAAGTAACTCCATCTGTATGTAACGCTTTCACGACTGAAATAGATAGGTAAGGTGATATTTAATAATAGAGTTTATAAGACAAACAAGAGACCTGCCTTTCACAGATTACTAGTAGTCTTAATAATACATAAATCGTTTTTTGGTTTCGTTTCCGTGATTTGGAGGTCACGTTATGAAGTCGGTCCCGGTTGTTATCTTAAGATAACAGTCGTGAAGTTTAGTTGGAGGGTTAGGGGGGGGGGTTAAAAATATCCACCGGCAAGATTTACGTAGCCACATCGTGTCTTGCCAGCCAGCGTGGGGACGTATGACCTTATCCCTCTCCTGAGAGGAGACCCGAGCCCAGCAGTGGGACGTTTATGGGTTGATTGATATTAATACCTTACATAAACAACTATATAAAGTGTGTTTGTAACATCAAAATAACAGTATTTTACTATATAAATGCGTTATTATAAAAGTAGTTATATGCATACGTTATTTACATCAAAACATGCATTTTTTTGTTCCATGTAATCTTCAACATACAAAACAAACAGACATTTTGTTGAACCCGGGAAATCAAACCTGATCTTCAAGCAAGTCGGATATGTTAACACTGGTCAATAAATAAATAATCTGATATTTCGAACATCTTACACACAACGCTATCTAGTTCCAAACTAAGCAGAGCTTGTATTATGGGTACTAGACAACTGATATAAATACATAAACATACTTTTTGTCAACTCCGAAAAAAAAAATTGTGCATCACACAAACATTTGGTCCGACCCGGGAATGGATCCCGAGAACTCAAGCACAGCTGTCATATACGTTAACACTGCGCCACCGAGGCTGTATAGTGAGTACTTGTTCTATATTTGACTGCAAGGGTGTCTTAGTGGTTCAAGCGGTCGCCACGCCACTCCCTACTGCGCCAAGTGTCGTGGGTTCAAATCCCACGTGGGACAATACTTTGTGTGATCTATAAATTGTTGTTCTGAGTCTGGTTGTTCTTTTTATCCGTTTCATGTATATTTATAAAGTCCCGTATTCTTTTATTTAAGTCTTTCTTTAAAAATGGACTAAGAACTATTTGCAAAACATGTAGTTAGTAAAACCATAAATAAATTAGTTGTATTTTATAAAATATTCATGGTAGAAGAGTAAATATTAATTTATCTAATCGCCAAACAAATCGAAGAGGACGCCACTTAGGGCGGCGGGTACTAAGGTCTTATTACCATACCAATCTTGAACGCATAAACTTTAGATTGTACTAATTAAGAATACAGCTTGAAACGTTTATTCAAGATATAAGCCGAAGATATAAATAAAGCGAAATCTGATACGAGACTTGTGTAATTAGCACATTTTTAAACACGTATTTGTTTGCTTTTTTTTATATTATTGTCACGCTGCCTGTCAGCGAACAACCAAATTAATTATGCAACAATATCCCTCATTAAATAATAAATGTGTAAATATCAGCATCGTCACATTGTCCTCACATTTATATTAAACCTTAAACAATGTAACAAAAAATTGTAAAAACAATGTTGGAAAAGAGTGTCCATGGAGTTTCTTGTCTGTTCTTCTTCATAGGATCTACGAATTGGAACAGACAATTAGCTTCACGACTGACTACTGACTGACTATTTCACGTTTGTATATTTGTAAAAGTGTGTAAAAGTAAATAAAATGGTTTGATTTGATTTGATTTGAATTTGATTCTCTCAGTGGAGTATCCCCGATTTTTACCCTCTACGTAGTACATAACAATGAAGGTAGTAGAGCCATACTGATTTCAGCACGACTGAAAAGGACTGAAGCATTCGTGCTGTTGTGCTTCGCTGGTGAGGTGCGAGACCGGAGGCGCAATGATGCAAAACATCTCACTAGGCCGCCATGGTATGGGTCACCATGCTGCATTATGTGCACTCACAATTAGAATGGTGACCACAACTCTTTAACTCAGGCAGAGTAGAGCTACTTTGGCAGGTTCATATAAAAAAAGAAGCCAATAGGAAGGGATACTAGAAGGTTTTAGGACACTAGAAGGTTTTAGAGCCTAGGACACTAGAAAGTTTTGCTTCCGGCAAACATCTGACCAAGCCGCCATGGCAGGGGTTACCATGCTGCATTGCTTATCCACACAATGAGGATGGTGGTCTCTACTCTTGGATTCTACTCATGCTTTCCATCAGGCAGAGTACAGTCACTTTGGTAGGCATAAATATAAAAAAAAGAAAAAAAAAATACTGGGCCGATCGGAACGGTACTACCCTCGTACAGAGGACCAACCTAAAATAACAGCAGCAGCAACATAGTGTCGTATTCCATTGGTGAGAGAGAGACCAGAGGCCCAATGATACAGAAGCATCTAACTAGGCTGCCATAGTGAAGGTCACAATGCAGAAAATAAATCTATTTGATATGGCATTAGCTGATTTTAAGAAACAAATCACCTATACTTAATAACTTTTTAAAATCTTTCAACAGAGCTGATCTTAAAATATCTAGCTAAATAACTCAAAACAATATAATTTTCTAACTGGTCTGGAATATAATTTATGTTAAGTACAGATAGTGACTAATAGTGTCAATTTAATATGTCATAATACGAATAAATTTTATAGAAATTTGATTAGAAACATCGAAGTAATAAATTCCAACAAATTTTATTGTAACGAATGACTTTAAATTAATTCAAAACATAGAACGCCACTTAAATTGAAAAGTACACCTTACCCTAAAAGAGACATCAAAATAATTATTAACAAATAAAGCGACCAGAGACAAAGTAAAACAAATAAACAACATGGGACGACACGCAGCGTGAATCCGAACGTAATCTATGCGCCTCGTTTTCTGCCGGCGGGCGGCGCGCGCTTATATCTCAAACTTTTGACACATGACCTTATAGACCACTATCAGTGCTAATTTCAACTCAAAAATTATCGAAATAATGTCTGGTTTCTAGTTAACCAGCCAACCTCTTAAGATTTTTCAAATCTAAAGTATATTTCACACTTACATTTCTACAAATTTATTTACGTTTGACAATTTAAATTTTAAATGAAAATGAAACATGACATCAAGGCTACAAGGTTCACAACCAAGAAAGGATTTTTTAGTCTGTAATTCTATATTTGTGAAGTGCGAAGAAGCTCAAAAAGCAATGGTATCGATTAATCAAATGTTGGGTTTTTATTTTCGAATAATTTTAAATAATTTGTGAATGGAAGCGCTATGGAGCGTACAAGGCGAAAGTAATTTATAACTTGTGTATTGTGTTAATTAATGAGTGCGATT
This sequence comes from Phragmatobia fuliginosa, assembly GCA_932526445.1. Lineage (NCBI taxonomy): Eukaryota > Metazoa > Arthropoda > Insecta > Lepidoptera > Erebidae > Phragmatobia > Phragmatobia fuliginosa. Next base: position 12,504,686 of record OW052078.1, on the reverse strand, counting down.
GTTTTATTTGTGTTCTGAAGTTTGTTAAGGTACCGCATCAGAGAATGTTGCTAGCTCCATAAATGATAAAAACCGATACTTGTATTGTGTACGACATTTTTTAAAGCGATAAAATGTTTTAGCTTTTCACTGACTGCATGGTTGTAGAGTAGTGATCTCAGCCGTACAACGTGCTGTAAAGAAATATTTCATTACCTATTATAATTATAATTTATAGTAGCCCACAAATAGAAGTAGGTACAGTATTTTTTTATATTAATATATATTTAAGCCCTCCAAAGTGACTCTACTTAGCATGTGTAGAATCCACAAGTAGGGGTCACCATCCTCATTGTGAGGGTAGGCAACGCAGCAGGGCCCATATATAGGGCTTTGTTTTAATAAGTATGCAGTCCTTTTACAAGTTGTGTTTAATGCAGAAGTTTCCAATAATGAATCAAGATAAGAATGATAAGAATAACTGCCTCGGTGGCATTGGTAGGGTATGCTACCGCTATGCTTGAGGTCTCAGGTTGGATTCCCGGGTCGGACCAATTGTTTGTGTGCTCGGCGAATATTTGTTTCGGAGTTTGGGTTTTTTCTATGTATAATATGTATTTATTTACAAAAAAAAAGAATGTTTATGTATTTATATCAGTGGTCTAGTACCCATAATACAAGCTCTGCTTAGTTTGGGACTAGATGGCGTTATGTAAGATATCTGATATATTTAATTAGTTAGTTATCAATATTATAAACATTTAGACATTAAAATAGTTTTTTTACACAAATATCTAAAAGAAGATTAAGTTGTTTAAGGCCTGTATTGGGTAACTTTATTGTCAATTAACCTTTTTTGATTTTATTATAAATTCATAAACTATTGCAAATAGTATGTCTTAGTTTTAATTTATTCTTAATATTTTTAAAGGTAAGTAACATTTTTCATGTTATCAATGTGTAAAACTGTTACTATGATCTGTGTCATAGTAACCGCTTACCATTATACCCCTCGTGATAAAGAAAGCCTTGAATATAATTTTACATACACAATAAATCTCTTAGTACATAAATTGTGGTAATTAAATACGTTTTGATGGGAAAATGGGAGCCGACACATGTTGGTTTTAATCAGTTCTCTATAGCTATAAACCTTATTACAGAATAGATAATTTATTGTGGTATTTATGTTTTGTTTATGGTAATTTTGATGGTGTCCTATTTGTTATCTGTGCCTAATAAACTATGTTAGTGTTTTGATAACAAATTAAAGAGACTAATTTAAAGTTTTTATTTGTTAAGACTTCGTAAATTTTGAAGTTATCAATAAATGTGTGCTGTGTGACGGGTAAGAGGTAATTAAAATTTTGATTATTAAAGTATTGCCTTGGAACTTTTCTTTTTCGTCCTTTTTCAATCACTCTCACTGCAGTCCTTAGTCAGAGGGTTTTTGATTTTAGTTCCAACTGCCAATTGTAAGTACAATAATTTCAACAAACGTCGAAATTATTGAATTGTTCCATGAATTTAAAGCATTTTACGGTCAATCTAATTGAATCAGCATTGACCTTTTTTTACGTGTGGAAAAATCCCTACCAGCTACCCCCCAGTCACCCCACCAGCGTTTGTGGCGGAATTGGGCCGACTAAAACCACACGGTGTGCCACTCTGCACCTAAATTCGGAGGGGTTCGGGAACTGGAAACAGCATTGACCTAGGTCAATATCATTGACTTTTCTTTTTAATTTACGTAATAAATTTTAGAAAAAAAACACTTATAAAACTCCGACACTTTATGTGATCTAATAGGTACCTAATATTTTTTGTTTCAGCATCTGAAAAGGGCCTATGCTTAGTGTATATAAGTAAGGAGTTTAAAACTATTAATCTAAACTCCTTACTAAACATGGAGATAAAGTAAGGAGTTTAGAATAATAGTTGGTTTGTTTCAAGTCTTCCTTCTATTTGCAGTGCTGCTGCTACTTAGTTTGCTCCCTTCGTCGACTTTTACGACATGACACTCACAGGATGCGTGCACACACGGATAAATCACCAAGCAATTAAATAAACCACCCTATACCAAACATCAAAAGATCAATAGTTAATTTATTAACAAAAATAAGTTAGGAAAATATATATCACCTCACGATCCTAAACGATTGAAAAATATTACCAAATATAAAACAATATTTAAACTGCATACAGAACCCACCCACGTTAAACAAATGTACACAGAGTTAACTCGAGTGTACACAATAAAATTATTTATTCGATAAAACAAATAGGGTTTAATAAAGTGCGACTTTTGTCACGTTGCCTTGTAACTCGTAATGGTCTTCATAAATTATGGTGTGTACATAACTTTGTAGTATTTTAGTCTTTGTTAATATCGAGGTAAGGTGTATTTTGTTTCAATGTAAGGTTTGTGCAACAATTTTGAGAATTCGATCGCTTTTTGAAGATATTATATTCTGTCATTCGTTCAGAAATGAGTGTCCGTGTTTTTACTGAGACGTACTTTAAGTATACGTAGATTAGCTGTGAAGTTCTTAGGAAAAATAAGTAGGTATACTTATTTCACTAATATCTTATGTTCTCAGTTCATCATATTAGACTTACTGTTAACCTATAATATATATTTAGATGTAAAAAAACAAACTTAAGTTTACGTAAAGAAAGATACGGCCATTTATTTCACCAACAAGCACAATTCGACATTCTTAATGTTAATCAAAACTAATAATAAAGTATTTCTTAGATGTTAAATTGACAACTGTGGGATAAATTTAATACATAATCTTTATTTTATGACGTATATTACTGACTGTAGTTTAAAGTATTTTCTTTAATGTATTGGAAAATTATAGGCTAGAAAAAGTAGGTTCCCGCATTTTTCTAAATAATTTCTTAACAATCCAGAATAGATTAGAACTTTGAAATCTTGAATTTTGAATATTTATAACTAGTAGCAGAATAACGTCAGAAATGTTTAATTATTGTTCAAGGTCAAACAGTCATAGAGCAATACAGGCTGGATTACCACAGTGCAGTAGTCTGAGTTTTTTGTTTTTTGTTTGAGTTTTTTCCTCGACATTTTTACCTATTTCCATCTAGTTTCGTATTTCTAATTACGGTATGTGGTATCGTGTTAAATGCAGCTAAGCTGTATGTTTAATAATTGGATTGTTAATAAACTTTTTAAATACTAATTACTAAACTTGTATTCCCATAAACAGCCTCTCCATATTTCTTGGTATCATTCAATTTGAATTAGTTCATATTTCTCCACACCTGCTTAGATAAGGCTACATATCATTCGTGAAGCAAAGTCCTAGGCTATTCACACTGTTTTTAATTCTTTATAATTAATTTACTGCACGAATGACTTAGTAGCTTATGCTGAACAAAGTAAGTCTACTCTGCCAGATGGAGAGCACAAGTAGAATCCAATAGAATACACATTGCGAATACATACAACGGTAGCGGTAAATGGTGGCGTATTTGAGGTCTCGGGTTCGATTCCGGTCGGACTAAATGTTTGTGTGATCTGCAAATATATGTTTCGGAGTTTGGATGTTTTCTTTAAATAATATGTATGTAAGTATTTACAAAAAAAAGTAAGTTTATGTATTAATTTCAGTTGTCTAGTACCCATAATACAAGCTCTTTAGAGCTTACTTTAGAACTAAATAGCGTTGTGTGTTAGATGTTCTGAATATTTATTTATTTAATTTTTTTAAATTTCGCTGACAAAATACCATTTTTTTTTTATTACCAAACATGTACTTAAGTTCAACTTCAAAATGTATACAACTAACCTACTGTACAAAAACATCATATTTCACAAAAAGTGCAATAGCAAGGCTAACGTTTAACAACATTTCCCTAATTTTGCATTTAAAAAGCGAATATAATCTGCGCAGTGAGCTAATAACGGCGTGAACAGACGGGTGACTGCCGACGAAAGTCGCTGAGTACCTTTTAATTCTTACACCCCATTTGCTCGGCCATTGCAGTCTGTGCAAATAGGACTAGAAAAGATATGGAGTCGTGTTGTGCCAACAATTATTTTTGAGAAAAAAAACTTTACACAATAACGTATTAAAAAGTTATCTCTATTTAAGCTGCCTAATGTGATTGGTTATATAAAGATATATTTCTGAGGTTCCTGCATCTGTTTTTATCCATTTCATATGTGCAAACGAGAAAACGACTCACCAGATTAGTGACTAATACCCACGAACGTCTATCACTCAAGAATATCCGATTTTTTGTATATGAGTGTGACAAACTCTACTTTGCCTAATTGGAAAGCATGAGTAGAACTTAAGAGTAGAAGAGTAGTGGTCACCATATTCATTGCACACAATTCAACATGGTGGCCCACACTATAGGTGCTTATTGAGATGTTTCTGTATCATTCTGCCTCCGGTCTAACATTGATCAACTAAACAAGACATCACGCATGTTAAGTGCACATTTGCAGTGGCAGCACGTGCCACTTAAAAACCGATTTCAATTCAATTTATTACAAAAGAAGTATGTACACAATATGATAATAATCATTGGAAACCCGTGACACAACTCAATTCAATTAACAGAAACTATAGCAAGATAGATAAAAATCATAAACTTTCTTTTTAGAAGCAAAGACAGTATATTTTCAAAATCTCATGACTATGTTTTAGACAAAATTTTAAAAAAACATTATCAAATTCTCACTGCCACACAATTAAGCTTATTTATGCCATACCTTTTAACAGTATTACATTTAAACATACGTCTGCCAACGACTCCACGGAACTACTAGTCCCAATGTTTTCCTAATTCTCTCCTCAGTCCGGCGCCCTTTCATTTGAACTCAATTGCCCTGCATCCCTTTGGCACATTTCTTTTATTCGCACTTTTTCTCCCCGAAGGAATGTCGCATTTACCTTCTGTCGTCAACTAATTATCACGGAAGAAATTAATTTTTTTAAATTGCTTAAAGGGTGCCCTATAGGGAAGTTTTCTTTTGAGGCGCCTTATAGGATTAGCGATGTTTTTGCATTGTACATGTATTATCTTGTTTGTTCATTGAAATTGTTAATGCAATTTTGTTTTTACTACTAACTAGAGGAAATACACTATAATTATTTTACACTTTAAACGTCACAATTGGTAATTGAGGCAAGTTGAAAAAGAAAAGCTATCGAAGCGACGGTTACGAAAAAGCTAGATATAAAATTAGATTATTTATTATTGTCTCGTAACGCGGTGGTTAAAACTAGCCCCGATAGGTAAGTCGACACTCTACGAACGTAAACCATTATAGAAATAGATGTATGGTTCATGTATGGGTATGTCGTCTATCAATCGTCACGTGATCAAAACCAAATATTAGCCATCAGTCCAAGAGAATATAGTCAATAGCGTTTGTAGAAACAAATTCATCCTGAAACACTTGTATCTTGGCTTACGGGGCAGCTCTGAAGAAAAGAAAACATTACTGTAACGTTAAGACTCATCACATCACATCATCATCATCATCAACAATTCATAGTGTCTCACTACTGGGCTGAGATCTCTTTTCAAAAGAGGGTTAAGGCCATACGACCCCTCGTTGGCCGAGTCAGGATTTGGGACTGGCAAAACAACATTGTGGCTACGTAATCTTTCCGTGTTATGAGTACATGTTTTTTTTTCAAACAGCCCGAAAGCCTTCAACCAAGCCTCCGACTGCTTAACTGCCGCTCCGTCGTCGGTTACCCTTGGTGATTGGTTTTAATCACCTAGGGCTACTTTCCTGGGAGCGCCTATAACAAATTAGTGTTAAACATAATAATTATGTTACTATTTTCTTAATCAAACACTTCTTCTGATTGCAAAATTACTCTCGCTAATAACTTACATAAAAAGAACAATTACTATTTCTCAAGCTATGATGACGTTAAGTAGAAAACTGAGAACGCTCAACCACAAAGTCAACATCCATCCAGTTGTCATTAGCTAAACTGTTCTTAACCACATAACCATCACTTTTGCGGTAGGTTAAGTAACGTTCTTTGGTTTCCGTAGAAGCTTTCCTTGTTTTCCGTTAGATTTTAATAGCAACTAGCTCTAGAAAAACATAAATTAAAAAGGCTATGTCCTAATTACGTACATTAATTTATTTTCTTATGACTAATATCCCAGGTATCTTCATATCGAAGTATATAAATCTGATAGTTACTACTCGTATAATGCGACGTAGGGTATCTAAAACTGATAGAGCCTGATAAGGTAATATTTAATGTTGATCCGAGCGAGGGGGGAAGAACTGTAAACACAAGGATTCTACCTAAAGTAGGAAATTGACCATCGAGGTGGTTATTAGTAAACACTACATATGTATATACTCATAACTGTTGTGTCCACGACGATCTGAACAAATTTCCGTCACATCACCACAAAGAAAAGACTTCTCACCTTTATCTGTTCATCAACAACCCATAACGGCCCACTGCTGGGCCTGGTACTCCTCTCAGGAGATGGTTAAGGCCATACGTCCCAACTGGCCAAGTGTACTGACAAGACAGTTGTGCCTTCAACCAAGCATCTCGATTGTTATCTTACTATAAGAACCGGGACGAACTGCTTAACGTGACCTTTACGGAAACGTTTTAAATATCATGGCACAAACGGTCACCCATCTAGGTACTGATTACACCGTTGCTCACCCTAGGTGACTGTTTCCTATGAGCGCTTTATCTATTAACATCTTTACAAAATAACTATCTATATCAGCCACAGCCTCCTTGAACTCAACAAGCCATAGATAAAATCGCCAAAGACTTACTTAAAGCGAGCAATTAAAGAGCATCAAAATAAATTGCCAATATCGTTGTATAATCTGTGCTGTGTAAAACCACCCGTTAGGCTATGAATGGCTGCCTTATTATCAGTATCTTAACACCAATCGCGCTATTCTCTGACAATCTTCGAGACAGGCCGCTATAATACAATTAATTTCTATGGAGCAATTAAGCTGTGGAGTGAGCTGTATTAACATTCGAATCAGGCTTCTAGGTCCGCAGTAATATTATAACAAATTTATTGTAGCGTTAAATGTTAAATGATAAATGATATTTATTTCTGTAAGTAAATCTTTTCAGACATTTTTACAAGTCGGAAACTTGTTTTGTTGAATCTGTAACTTGTTTTATTTAGATTGGAGTTATATTCTAGTCTACTAGTACATGTAAATACGAATACCGTAACAAGTATATTATAAAATTAATATTAATCTATTATTAAAAAGAAGAAGATCTAAATTAAAAGGTTTCAATATGTACGAGTATAATTTATGAATATTAAGCGATATCACCTTTATTGAGTGCTCCATATTTATTTTTAAGGGTATAAATAGGGTATAAAAGTAAAAAGTATAAGGGTATAAATAGTTTTCATAAACATGAGAAAATGTACAACATGTACTCCGATCTTAAAATGGAGCGATCGATCGCATATAAAATAGACGTCATTCTCGATTTATTGAGAAAATAAAGCTCGTTTTTGCAGTTGCGCACTTATTTGTAGATTATCGCACGATCTAGGGAATTGAAAATGAATAAAAACAAAACTACAAAGAAATATATCGGTTGCTTAAGTATACGTCTGTCTGTATAGAAGTATAAGTTTTATCACCAAAATAACCAAAGACAAGGGTTCAAAATAAAATCTATTGTGCAATATGCAATATCTATGGTGTCAAGTGTGGTTAAAGTGTCGGGTTTTGATCGATAAATTGTTAACGAAGCGTAATATTTTTTTACTGTTCAATTATAGTAGGCAGAAACTTTCCCCAACCCGCACTCGGCCAGCGTCGGGACGTATAACCCTATCCCTCTCCTGAGAGAAGTCCTGAGTCCAGCAATGGGACGTTATGGGATGATGATGTTATGATATTTTGGGGCAATAACAATTATAATCTCACACAGTACCCAAACGGCCCTCTCATCCCAAACTAGATAGAGTCTGAACTGTTGTAACTAGCCCGATAATAAAGTATTTGTAAGCATTAGAAATAACTTACACTTTGATACGTAATAGATTGTCCTTATCACACAATTCTATGACCAGAGAAGGAAACGAACCCAAATCTACTAGACAGTCAGACCGGAATGCTGCAATAAAACTTATAAGCCGCACTGAAGTGCAACAATGTTACAAAACTATGTTCGTGTGATAGCGATTGCAGAGCGCTTCAGCATCACAAAGATGATCTCGTCTTAATGGCGTCGACACAAATACTGAGTAAGTATTTACGATAATAACCAGATTGTAAATACGCTAAAATATTTACAAGAGAACAAAAAAATATTCATAACACCCACTATAGTTTTATACATCTCACTAGACATGATACACTGTCTGCATTCGAAATGAGGGTATTGGCCCCCATTTTTGGATTATACTTATGCTTTCCATCAGGCATAGTAGAGTCACTTTCTAACTTGTCATTTAATTGTGCAAAGCAAATAGTTTCTTGAAAACTACACTCTGATGGGGTTAGATATGTGTACAGTGTAATGTGACTGGATATTTTTTCACTGCCAAAGTGGTCTTATGTGATTGAAAATGATCACCAACGGTAAGTAACGACGGCGGGGTCAGTACCTAGATGGGTGACCGTTTGTAGCTTGATATGTTATGATCGTTGCCGTGATTCAGTTATTCGTAGGTTACCTTCGCCAATCCCCAATCCGCACTCGGTCAGCGATCTTAACCTTTTCCAGAGACATTATGGGTTGTTTTTGATACATTAATAAACTGGTATAAGTTTAAATACTTCAATACAATTATTCGTAGCACGCAACACGAGATACAAACGTTAACAAATATAAGCAACAGCAAAGGATGCTAGCCAATAGAGAAAAGAGAGTGTAATTTCACGAGTTCACATTTCATCTAAGTCAAAGCACGAATTATCTCTGAATATTAGTAGATTTATTTATTTATTTGTACCTTTCGTAACGTAATTAAGTACTTGGCCTATTTGAAAATGTTCTTTTAAGTAGTGTAAATTAATAATCCAATTAAACTTCATCAAATTGAATTCCTAAAACCAGAACTGAAGTTTATTCCAACTTCATCTACACATACTAAACCTCATTTGGAAATAAAATGGACCAACGTATTTTTTACAGAGCAAATCTTTTTATATAAATAAAGCCAAGTCTTTAGTTGACTAATTGTGACGTATTTTACGATCGAGGCACACAGTAAGAGGAATTAAAGGCCAATTGAAGATAGTACAGTTTTTCGTTGCGGCCATCAATTTATGATAGTGTTGACTCTTTTGAAGCCCATATATGGTGAATGTCAGCCAATCCTTATGAAGATAAGTACGCGATGGATTGCCGCAAATGTGTGGTTACAGGAACCGGATAAAAAGTGAAACTGTCGATTTTCACAGTGATGCGAATATTATTGTTTGTTGAAAGGCACAGAATGATAGCCATGGCTTATTATTTAGAGCAAAATGTTGCAGTAGCGTTATGTCATAGTTAGCAGTAGTTGTTGGTTAATCAAGTTTATAAAATTGTACTTCATATTGCAATAATAATAATGGAAAACTATTTACCGCAGACTTAAGAAGGTATAGAATGGGCTGTAGAATTCCTTTTCGTTTAGATTGTGATCGCGCCGATAAGAGAGTTGTGATGTTTCTAAATTTTAAAATGGATTTTTTGTTTTCAATTTTTATTCAGCCTACTACCGTCCACTGCTGAACGCAGGCCTCTCCCAAAGAGTGCTATCCACCGTCAGCCATTTTGAATAGGAAAAGGAGTACTTACTTGTGTTGGTTCGTCTTATTCTCAGTCCCTCCTGAGGCAGCTAAATAAACTAACGTAACCAGATTGTGAGCGACTTTACATGACTATTCGATATGCCTTGTCTATAAATTGGTTAATGAGGCCAATGACTTATAATTATAGACATTTATTTGCAATTTAAAATAATGTATGTAATTATTTGCTTCAACATCATCATCATCAGCCTATCCACTAGTTCACTGCTGGACATAGACCTCGCTAAATGCACGCCAATATATAATATCAATATATTAATCTTAAATGGGAATTAAAAATTAAAAATTAAATTTCCATTTATATTTTTATTATAATAGTGTAAACGATTTTTTCTTTTATTACCTCATAATACAACCTTAAAGTAATTAATAAAAAATGCTACAGATTAAAAATCCAATGATATCTTGAACATTATATTGAGAGCATTTTTAAGAAGCGTGTTATGTTCTTGACTGAAAGGCTTGATCCTTATGACTCGTTTGTTGTAATTTTATAAGAGCAAGCAGAAAACAATAATACAGGTAAGTCGACCTCTTGATCAAGTAAATCGTAGATCAAATAGCATAGACATTTTTTTTCTTTTCTTCATAAAAGGACAACTCCCGCATTAGGAATATAAATCCTGTGTCGCGGGGGACTTTACATACACACATCAACACATCACCCACACAACACAAAGATCACCCAGACTCAGAGCAACAATTTGTGAATCACACAAAGTGTTGTCCCACTTGCGATTTCAACCCACGACACTTGGCGCCGTAGAAGGCGGTGTGGCGACCGCTCAAACCACTAGGCCAGCTGTGCAGTCGGATTAGTGATGAAACACATCAGTACAGCATTAGTAATGAAATCTCATATAGATATTTTTTAAAGATAATTCCCACATTAGGAATATAAATCCTGTGTCACGAGGTACTTTACGAACTTACATAAAACGAACACAAGCACCAACCCAGACTCAGAACAACAATTTGTGAATCAATCCATATTGATCATTGATAGTATTTAAACGAACAGAGACTAAGAAATCTCTTATCAACTACTTTTCTTTTTTATATATTCAATTATCGGCAAGTAATAACAAAGTTCAATTAAAGACTCGCTATAAAACACAGTTTAAAGATTTGATTGGTCCGAATGGGTACTTCAGTTCTTGCTGTTTAAATACTTGGCATCGGTCAGTTTAAGAAGTGCTTAAGAGTACTATACATTAAACTGAAGAAAGGAATCCAGCTATTGTTCTTCTCCTGCCTAAAGAAAATAATTAGGGGCTATAATTATAACCCTGTGCCAAGTGCAAGTCCAAACACAATTGCACCAAGTGTTATATTTTTTTAATGATGAAAGAAAATAAGAGGAGTGAGTGCATTCTGATTGTTTTATTTTATTTTTTTCGACGTTTTTAATTTGTTTAATTTTATTTCCTAAGCACACACTGATATACTAAAAGAAATAAATATTTCAGATATCCGACACACATCGCGATCTAGTCCCAAACTAAGCAGAGCTTATACTCTGGGTACTAGACAACTGATATAAATACATATACAGTTTTTTTGCTAATACAAACACCCAAACTCCGAAACAAATATTTTGAACATCATACAAAAATTTGGTCCGAATCGGGAATCGAACCCGAGACCTCTTGATCAGCAGCCGCATACGCTAACCGCTAGGCCAACAAGCCAGTAAGAAATGTATATTATCATCATTATCAGCCTATCGCAGTCCACTGCTGGACATAGGCCTCTCCAATTGCACGCCACTTGGTTCGATCCTCGGCTTCTCAGTTTATTATCAATTACTTTTAATTATAGCAAAACAATCTGCCTCATTGGTCTAGCTGTTATTGTACGTGACTACCGGTAAAGACGTCTCGGGTTCGATTCCAGTGTTTGGCCAAAAGTGTTTCACACCTGTACCGTGCCAGAGTGCACGTTAATCATAGCTCCAAGCTTATAAATATCTATGGCAATCGTCATTGAGAAGTCGATGCCTTCAAATTTCAAATTCAAGCTTCAAATTCAGTAAGTGATATAGAATCAGCTACTCAATACCATTACTCATTACTAGAGTATCCGTAACAGGTGGACACATTACCCAATTTTCTTGTACCTTCCTTCTAACAATATACCAAGCTGATTGGTTCAGTAATTGAGGTGAAAGCGTAACACACAAAAGCATTAACAACAACTTATTTGGTATTTACTTGTAATAGTTCGTTCCGCTATTCTAACCGATTCTTTAGAACTTATTTCTTAAGAGAGTAGTCTTTTTTCTCTAGAATTTTTCTTTATATCTTTAAGAAGATATCAGATTAATAACGAATGACGCTGCGATACGAAATAAGTCTAAAAATAGCCGAAGTCACCCCATAAATCGTTAGGTTATTGGCTGGTGAAATTCTCTTCAAGTATATAAAACAAACATACAAAATTAAAAATGATTTTATTGTTATGTGCATGATCACTGATCACTTACGTGGATTTTTGTGTATTCCTTGTTGTGAGACCCATAGGTAAATAAATATCCTTCCATATACATTTAAAGAAAAGGTGTTAATTTGAAATATCGATTCGACCATTGAATTTTATTTATTTAAATATATGTACAGACTAGCTTTCGCCCGCGACTCCGCCCGCGTGTATCTCGATTATTGCAGTAAAAAGTAGCCTATGTGTTATTCTGATATATAAGCTATATAACTGTAAAGTTTCATCCAAATCCGTTCAGTAGTTTTTGCGTGAAAGAGCAACAAACAAACATACATACTTACAAACTTACACGTTTATAATATTACTAGTAAGGATTACATTCATGTCATTAGTATCACCCTTAACATCAGGAGACACTGTCAGTGTCATTGAACTTTATAGGATCTAAGGTGGTCTGCTATGCCAATGTGGTTGAAAAAAAAAATAAACGTCTCAATCCCGCTGATAATGCAACTGGCGGGGCTTCGCAAAAAGTAATTACTACGTTAGTGAGTATTGTGTCAATTCAGACTGCAAATCTTTCCCATCGAGAATCAATATTCAATATCTAATTGTAAATCGAGAATTTCCTTGATCATTGAAGGTAGGGCTCGATTAAGTTTGGTCACTTTTTCTGACCACCCGGCACACGAGTCGCCTCGATTAAATCAGCGAATTACTTTTAAAGTTGTTCCCCGAGGCTCGTCTAAAGCTTTACTTTGTTGGAAATATTTTCTTGTCTTTTTAAATAAAATGTCATATTACTTAATGTACTCTCTATAACTTTTTGTTTCCATTTTAATCGGGTTAATAATTTTCGTACTTTGTGTACAAGATTTTGCCGTTGGAGACAGAAGACTTTGGTGTTTTGTATCTATTATGTCTGAAAAGCCAGAGAATATTTATTTTGTGTTCTAATTAGAGACAGACTTTCGGTTTTACATATATTAGATACAATAAACAAATATTGCACTTAAGTTCATACAAACATGTAGATTATTAGTTTGCATAAGTAAGTTACTAAAATTTATATGACCAATAATTGGAACAAAGTATTTTAAAAACAAGTTGGTTAATAATCCCAAACAAAACGCGTAAAAGCCTTAATAATATTATTCTTCATTGTAGCCACATTGTATCTTATTCAGATGATTTCGTGATTCATCCCAGGTTACATTCTAGTGCCTAAAATAAACGTACTTTTAATAACATTAGGTTACAGGAACTTCCTATAATCGTTTGAGAAGAAGATAATATTGCATACGTTTTATATGACTAACATTTAATTGTAATGTTATGACCGCATGGATTTGGTTTTGTTTTCCAAATCAAACCTTAGATTTATCTTTAAAATGAACAAAGGAAGTTGTTCCAATATATCGGAAACCGCACTTTACTATAACCTAACTGTATAATTAAGGTATCTGAACAGACCCGACGCGCCAAATGACAGCCGACATTGCGGCCATATTGGACGTAATTTCGGCGTGCGTACGCGCAGATTATAGTGCGAACGAACATTAGCGGCGACGGACGACACGTGATCACTGTCATTTGATTCGTATTCGATTCTGAATTGATATTAAAATGTAATCGATTTCTTGTATAGACTTCGGCAAATTTAGATGTGGGAATGTTTTTTATCAATATTATTCCGGTTAAAGTGATTAGATAGATACAAAGACAATGTAAGGGGGTATCTTTTTGTACATAAACTAATAAGGAGATGACAAGTAATTATATTACTATATATTAATGTTTATTAATACATATTAGAATATTATCTGTTGACATAATATTGGAATCGTTTGTATAGATAATATTCATGCCTGTAAAATAATACAAATAATAAGAGTACTTTAAACTTATCTTACTTTCAGTCTACAAAGTGTATTATAAAGCCAGGCAAAATCAAAAGCAATTTACAAATAATAAAATAAAATAAAATTAAAGGTTTTCTCTGTTCTATTCTTATAAAATGTCTTCTTGAGGGTATCATCATCATCATCATCATCAACAGCCTTTAACAGTTCACTGCTGGACATAGGCCTCTCCTTGAAAAGGAGGTATTGGCCTACACCACGCTGGCCAAACGGTTTCTTATAGGGTTCGTTTCAAGTTTTCCTTCTCTTTGCATTGATGTTGTCTTGCGTAGTTTATCCCTTTTATACGACACCCACGTGGGATGAATAGGGGTGGTGACACTCTGTATTCTTAATCCGTCGTACCACTTCAGGGTATCATGTTCGGGTATTTCCGAAATACTTAATAATCAAGCTGTTTATCTTTTATAATTTTGAGTATTATTCTGCCAGAGTTGTCTTCAGTATTAATTTAAGAACTGCCTCTTTAGAGTAGCGGTTAGCCTATGCGACTACCGATCTCGAAGGGGTTTCAGGTTCAAATCCCGGGTCGGGTCACAAAGTGTTATATCTTTTGAGTTTTCCTTTTTATAGAAATATGTACTTAATATCAGCCCGAAGTTTGGTAGTTGGAGTCTCAACCCTGCTTCAGAGAGAGAGAGAGAGAGAAAGAACAGAGAGTGCACCTACCTGTATTTGCACACACATTTGTGCATAACATCTCCTGTGTAGTTGGATGGTCTCGGCTGAGACTGGATGCCGTAGGCGAAATCAGTTAGGAGTACTTCATCATCATTTTAAATTCATTTCTTGGGTGTCATTAAAGTCAACTAATTGAGCAAACAATACAGAACAGTGCTATCGTACTGTAAAGAGAAGGAAAACTTGAAAGATAGCTTTTACCAACCTGACTGGCCAGCGTGGTATAGAGTAAAAACCGGATAATTTCCCCACGTTTTGGAAAAAGGGCTGTTGAATCATTTACTATGTTAGCAAAACATTAATCTTTAATCTTTCGCACTAGTCCGTATTATATGAACAGAATTAATATTGTTTATTAATAAAACCTGTTTTATTTGACCTTACGAAAATGCAAATGAAACGCAAAACGGGGGCAAGTATCCCATCGAGGCAACGAAACGGCTTTTACTCTCATTGATGTATTAAAGAAAACCCTATATCAATGTCGAGAACCCACAAAAGATGCGCTAAACAACTCTAACAGTTAGTAAGTCTAGACTACAGTTCAGACGAATGGCTTACATCTTTTTTTGGGTCGATAATCTGCCTTGCAATCTTTACCTGATACTGGTTTACAATTGAATCAACAAAATACTATAAAAATGAGAACAATATCACATAAAAAAATTATTGAAAATGTCATGGCGTAAAATGGAGTAGGTACACTGAGCTAAAATTAAATATAATTGAGAAACAGTTCCGACTTAAATATACATAATTTTTATGTAATGACTGCCTCGTTGGTAAGCGTATGTGACTGACGATGAAGCGGTCTTAAGTTTAATCTTCAACTCCAGTCAAATAGAAAAAAAATCCTTTCCTTCTGATTATAGAAAAACTTATTGAGAGCCCGGAGTTTAAAAGTTGCGGTTCTAATCCCATTAGTGTTAAGACCTTAAATTTAGGTACCACGTATAGCCGTCCGTCATGATCTTACTCAGGTAGTAACAGAACTCAGAGTGCACCTATGTTTGCGCACATACTGGTGCATTATTATTTCTCTTGCGTAGTTTACTGGACTTTGTTGAGTTAGGTCCCCTTGGATTTTGCCTAGAAGTAAGTCATCATCACTAATATTATGTAAGATTAGCTTTTATATACAGAGTAACTTTTTATTTTTCTTAATTGGAATTGGAGAAAGTTACCTAAATACAATACTTACATCGGGTTAAAGTTTTGGAGATTATAAAATCCAGTATATAAGTGGTCATAAAAAAATCTGTTCAAATATATGATAACTGAAGCCTATAAGAAAAAACTGCACTGATTGACATAAAAAATCATAAATGTTACTAAGGGGATATTCATTTATAGCGTAAGATGTTATAAAGGGGAGGAGGATGGTCGAGAGAGTCTTGATAGTTCTTAAATAAGATCATAAAAATACGCAAGGTTTGGAGAAATGATTAATATCCAAATAGTAAAAATGGTACCATTCAACATGGTGGTTAACTTTGCCAAAAATTTACACTTTAAAAATTAACATCGAAATCAGTCAGATAAATTATTTTTTCCTTTAGAGTCTAAAGCTTAGACTCTTACGTAATATTAAACAGGGGAGTGGAGGAATCCGTCTATTTTTATTATTTTTTATTTAGAGAAGGAAAGAGGGTCAAAAATTAGTAAACCTTGTATTACGTAATAAAATTCTCGTGACACACTGTTAGTTACCATACTCCTCCGAAACGGCTTGACCAATTTTTATGAAATTTTGTTTGACTATCAGGTAGGTCTGAGAATTGGCCAACATCTATTCTTCATATCCCGAGGAAGCGAGCGGAGCCGCGGGCATCATCTAGTATTGGATATTACTAAGTTATGTTTCTATTATATGGATAACCAAACGTATCTTAATTAAGAAAATATCTTACGATCCTCCTTAATCTCAAAAAACGTCAAGTACAACATCAAAGTTACAAAACTTACTTGTCCGTGCGCTATGCCACGTAACTTATGCGGCCTGCGCAAAAACATGCGCCCGCGCAGTCGAGCGGCATCCCGCCCTAATAACTAACCATATCTGACTTGCTACTTTTTACCAAGTCACATTTTCAAATGAAACTCAGCCTTAAGCGCATGTAAATTCCCTAAGCTGATTGGGTAGTGTTATAATTGTTAATTAAGCTTTAATTGCTTTGTACGTCAAAAAACTACCAATCAAAGCGCTATACTCGTTAAGATAGGAATGTAGGTGTGGGGTAAATAAGAATATTTTTGTTGTATTTCCATTTAGGACTGAAACCAGTGTGTATTGGATACTTATGTAAGGGATCAAATGTACAATAGAGATCAGTCTTCTTTGGAACTGGGCAATAACATTTAAGATAAATTAACATTGATAAAACGGCAACAGACAAGCACTAAGTATAATGTGAAAAGGTAAAGATTGTAGGCAAAGGATCACCTCATTATCTTATTGACATCTAACGCTGGAGCTTTTGTGTCTTTTTTAAAAACATAAGGGTATGAAACGCAAACATGGCTTGGATGTTACCCGTAATATCACAATAATTGCTAATTAAGATAGAAAGTTGTCTTGTCAAGAGGCGTTCAAATGTCAAAGATTAACTAAAATTAGATTTCCCCACTAAGAACAGACTTTATTAAATACACATACATTTACACACATGACATTTTAAAGAGTTTTTTTTAATAAATTGAAGACTACTTTAGATTCTTCATTGAGTGACGTAATAACAGAATTAGCACAAGAAGAGATTTAAAAATAAATTACGAATTAAAAAACTTACCGGTAATAAGGAAAGGGCTGCGGCACATGCAGATCCATGGGCATCGATGCATGAGCATGCGCGTGCGAATACTCATGCTGCATCATGCCGTGCATGCCATGGCCCAGCATGGCTGCCCACGGCGACGACGTGAAACTACCCGGGTGCTCCATTCTCACACACTATTGTACCATTTTAAAATTAATGTTCCTTTTTCAAAATCATCTTTTCACTTCACTGTTCTATATTCAAAATTGTTTTTTTTCAGTATGTATCTGTTTTATTTTTTTAACATTTTTTTATTTCACTTTTGATGCGGCTGTTGAAATAAAAGTATAGAAGACTTAGAAAATTATATAAAAAAATGTTTCTGGGTATTAAATTTACTCAATCTGACCTCCTGATCTAGTGGTTAATGGTCTATTCTAGTCTCTTATTTGTTTCTCGATTCTCTTGTTTGATTGGCTAATGTCACTCAGTCACGTGAACAAAACAAAATATTAGCCAATCAAACAAGAGAATAGAGAAGTAGAATAGAAAACGAAAATCGCTTGCAACTTGGCTAGGAAGCAGATTTATACGAAAGAAGTCATGGGTTCCATTCCTATTAAGGGCAAAAATCCATGGAATTGAAATAAATATTAAAACACATATTTTATAATTAATTTCTTATAATTTGATAAATTAGATATTTTTGTTAATTCGTATAATTCACACCACATTAATATTCATAATGGACGTTTTATAGTACTTCTAAACGAGTTTTATTTCCTTCTATGTTCAGAAATAAATAATTGCTATAGATCGCTAGGTGGTCGAATTTTGGCCATACCTACTTGATTACAATAAGTATATTGTTCTGATTTGTCAGCTTAGATTGTCTTTGCAAAGATTGTAGTACTAAGACAGGTCTAACTTATAATTACAAAAATGAACACAAATGAAAGAATAAAACGAAAAAGCGCTTTAACTTTATAGTGCCCTGTACCCCACGGGTTGCCGTTCTTCGAGTCTAAAAGAACTCACCTTTCCCCAAGTATAAAGAACCTCACCTTTCCCCAAGCATGAAGAACCTCACCTTTCTCTAAGTACAAAAGATCTCATATCACTAAATCAGTTTCTCTACAGAGCGACTGCGACGGACCTCTGCAATTATGATGGCGAAATGAATTCGAAGGTTGAACTAAACTAGATTTTTCAAATATAAGACCTCAACTTTGCCATAGTGTCAAAGACCTCACATTTCTCTAAGTATAAAGTTTCTAGTGCCGATTGAAAAATTTTACCAAACTTCGTGAACATTATTCAAAAACCTCTAACTGCCGCACTTTTTCACGATAGATACAATTCCTACCAATAAGCCAATGAAATTTCAGATACACTTAGATGTTGGTATCTCATAGTTTCAGATCTGTTATCGCACTCAAACCTCTGAAAGAAGCCAATGCTTAAATTGCTCAAATTTTCATTAGAAACCTCAATAACATGTTTGAAGACCTGTCTATAGATACTACACTTAAATAATTTTTTTTGAGTTTCAGTTCTAAGTATGGGGAACCCCAAAATAATTATTGTTTTTTTTTGCTATTTTTGTGTGAAAATATTGATGCGTTTAACAGAATACGTCTACTTACCGAGTTTCAACAGTATAGTTCTTATAGTTTCGGAAAAAAAGTGGCTGTGACATACGGACGGACAGACAGACAGACATGACGAATCTATAAGGGTTCCGTTTTTTGCCATTTGGCTACGGAAGCCTAGAAAGCAATAGTTTTTTTTTTTTGTCTGTCTGTCTGTTTGGCTAATATCTGGAATGTCTAGACCGACTGACGGGACTTTCAATAGCAGATAGTTGATGACAAAGAAAATAACTTAGGCTATTTTTAGACTAGGTTCGCTCCGCGGCGATATCCGTGTTTTACAACATTAACCGCGGCACCACGGGTACTCCGCTAGTTTTATTGCCCGACTACGGCAAAGTCAGAGTAGAGTTATGATTTAGACACGCTATGTATGTATGTATTAATATATGGGATCCCGTAGACAGAACGCACACACATATTGATCTTCGTACAATAAAATAAATAAAACCAAACAGTAATTATCAAACCAATATTTGTGTACCGCTTTTAATCGTAAGATACCGTCTCCAAACAAGTTTTCCCATAAACCATTTATTTGATGTCTACCTACTTACACCAATTTCTCAACTCAAGCGTAACCATAGGACGCAATATACAAAGCAAATGCGATTAATTTCAATATAAACATTATGTTAACGGACGTTTGTTTGTCTTACAAATACCTGACCAAAATGTACTTCGTCGAGTGTTCGGAAAACATCGTAAATCATCGGCAAATGTCAAATAAATGTGCCATGGGCCATGTTATTCTTATTAAATATAGAATACACAGAAAAGTGCTTGTTTCTTTTCTGGCACCTACCTTTTCAAATAAGTCGAGTTACAGTTACATTTCATTTTACAAAGAAATACTAAAACATATTATACTAGCTGAGTCCCGCGGTGTTGTCTGCGGTTAGTAAAAAGTAAAAAAACTGTAAATTTGATATTACATACAGACACTCAAATTTAATTTATTGGTATAGATAGATAACAAAAGAAAATAAATGATCCGGTGCGCACAGGAAAACCTAACAGAGGATGCCAAATAAGCTATTAAAAAGACATGTAAAAGAAGGAAACAGAAGCCAGTGAGAAATGTTAGAGAAAGCTTATGTCAAATACGGGAATCGTCACAGTTTTCATTATACAAATATTGACGAAAGTAAGCTTAGCATAGATAATTTTCTGTTTTAATTTTATGAATTTAACTCTAATGCTGTTTGATTTGTTAGTTTAAAATATATCCTTTTACCATCACTATTATTACATATTATAAAACAAAGTCCTCCGCCACGTCTGTCTGTGTGTGTCTGTTCGCGATAAACTCAGGACTCAGGACCCATATGGTCTAAAGCCTGAGAAAGGTACTTTTTAATGCGTTAACCGACATACATGCGGGCGAAAGCTTGTATTAATTAAAAGAATGACAGTGGAAGTTCTGAATCATTTTAATCTGAAAAGTCAGCTTCAAATGATTCAGTTTTTTTTTGTTTCTTTCTATATATTTTTAAGCCTACCAAAG
The DNA here is from genome assembly GCA_932526445.1 of Phragmatobia fuliginosa. NCBI lineage: Eukaryota > Metazoa > Arthropoda > Insecta > Lepidoptera > Erebidae > Phragmatobia > Phragmatobia fuliginosa. Next base: position 12,483,918 of record OW052078.1, on the reverse strand, counting down.
TGACTCTACTCTGCCTGATGGAAAGCATGAGTAGAATCCAGGAGTATGGGCAACCATCCTCATTGTGAGGGCATACATTGTAGCATGGTGAATATGGTGACCCATAGCATGTACTTAGTGAGATGTTTAGCTATGTGCTGACTGAGATACCTACTACTTATCATTACGTCTCTAGTCTGACACTCGCCAACGAAAGACGACATCACGAATACTGTCATGGTTAGGTTCGTCTTCGTGCCTCCACTACCTAGTTTCTTAAACAGCTTAGATATATGTAGATACAGACTTATCAACCAGCATAAAAAACTGTTTCCTATACAGAAACAGAAAGGAATATGCAGAGCTAACGGCCAATTATGTAAAAATGTTCTTTATATTTTGCCACAAAATATAGCACTTCTTATTTCTCAGAGTGACTCTTATTACTTTACAGCGTCACAAAAGCAAATAAAACTCGTTTATAAGTGGTGTAATTTTCGAACACTACCTGTGTAAATCAGTATCATTACATTGTCCTCACATTTAACTGTTTTCTTAATAAAATGCCAAAATCAATGTAACCAAAACATTGTAAAAACCATCTTGGAAAAGAGTGTCCATGGAGTTTCTTGTCTGTTCTTCTCCATAGGATCTACGAATTGGAACAGACAATTAACTTCACGACTGACTACTGACTACTTGACGTTTCAAAAGTGCCGTTGTATTGGTGTATTTGAAATAAAAATTATTTGATTTGATTTAATTAACAAACTTCCATCTATACAAATAAATAATATTGAAGTGTCTGATTGTAATTTCAAATTAACAGACTCACTAAATGCACATGAAAGTATATAACACAGGTACTTCTTAAAAATATGGTGTCTCTCTAATTATTCCGGTTAATCTCTGGAAGGGCTTCATCAATTTTAACGAAACTTTACAAGCAGATAGTTCATGACCTTATACAAATAGCTGCTTATTTTAGTTACGCGCGTTGTTTTTATAAAAGTATAATTTACATACAATTTACATAATACACGGTCTGCTTAGTTTGGGACTAGATGGCGTTGTGTGTAAGATGTCCGAAATATTTATTTCTTTACTATTGTCTATTAATATTAAGAAAATGCTTTATTGATATAAGTACCGTATATAGCTTCATATGCATTTAGTAAAAACTTCATTTGATATTGCATACAGACACTTCAGCTTTATTTATTTATATATAGATAAATAATCCCATAAAAACTTTTCATACCTAGCTCTGTATTTACATTGAGAAAAAACTTATTTACTTAGTAATAATGAGAAAAGGATGTCTAATAATTATAAAAAGAGGTTTCTAGATGAATCTATACCTACAAATATTTTAAATATAAAGAGTTTATTTGTTTGGTTGGTTGGTTAAACGCTATTATCTCTGGAACCACGAGTTTTAATCCCTACTTCCCTACTATAATATTAATGTAATAAATGCGAAAGTAACTCTGTCTGTCTGTCTGTCTGTTACGCTTTCACGCCTAAACCACTGAACCGATTTCGATGAAATTTGGTATGAAGATAGAACTGAACTTGGAAAAGGACATAGGCTACTTTTTACCGCGATAACCGACATACACGCGGGTGGAGCCGCGGGCGAAAGCTAGTACAAAAATATATTTGAAGGCAGAATAGCCCGTGTGATGAAGAATCAGGAATCATTGTCTACATCATTCTCCCGGCTTCCCGAGGCACAGTCTATCCAGGTTTTCTTTAGACTATCCATACTAACATTATAAATTAGAATATAACTCTGTCTATTTCGCTTTCACCGATTTTAAATTAATCAAACATGGAAATATTTTGATTCTTGGAGGTCATAGCTTACTTTGGCACGTTAAATATTAACATAAACACGGGCGGAATTGCAAGCAAAAGCGAACTAGCCATTAATATTTAAAAACTTAAAGTGATTTAATGATTATGGTCTATCATAAATTATTGTGTATAAGATCTTTTATAAATTGGAACAAGTAGAGTCGTCGTAACGAGAATACACCAACTAGTTTTCTTATATTCATAGTGTAAATATGTATCTATAATATGTAAATACATATATATATATGTTCATGATATGTATCTTATTTGTTTATAAACTTACATACTTGAATTATGTAGCCTATGCGCGCGTACATACAGTCCGCCAATGTACAAATGTGCATAAAGTTATAAAATGAATAAAAAAACAAACAGTAAAATTATAAAATAAAAAACAAACCCATAAATAATATTAACTCTAATGATATTTAGGTTAATTTACAGAAAGCACTTTAAATGGCGCTATTTTTTTATTGCCTAAGTAAGTAGTTTAGACTTTTATATAATACACATACTTTTTTCTGCAAATTCCGATCAATTTATACCTAAGAATTCTTTTAATGTAATTTTTCTTAGAAAGCTGATCTAAGAAAAAATCCATATTACACACAAGCTAATATAGAAGCAGAATAATATGATTAACAACGAGTGATGAGAAAAATAATGGAAACATTCATTGTACTGACCTCAAATAAACTGAGAAAAAGGGTAAAATTGTGATAATGACGATTATGATTTACTGACATTCTACTCAGAATAGGTCGAGTTCGCTTAACCTTTTTTTGTTTTTTTTTATCGTGTGGAAATTCCCACAGATACTTTAGGAGCTATGTCGGACCCGAAAACGCTAAAACCTCACGCCGTCTCGGGTACTATGAGTCGAGGAACCAGGTATACCCTGGAGTCCCTGAAACAGCCCAAGTTAACCCTAAGCTATAGCGTAAGCAACGCACCTAATTCAATTGCTTCTAAGAGAGATTATTCGATTCATTCGGTTCTATACAAGGGCAAATGATGATGACAAAGGTATTTTAATCAGTGCTTTAATTAACTTTAACTAGCTTTTGTTCGTATTACGCGTTTATATCGGCTATCCCGGTAAATAGTACCTAAACTACACGTATGTTCTTCTTCAAGAATTAGAGAATCTGTATGTTAAATTTCCTTGGTGGTGGTTTTAGTGGTTTAGTCGTGAAATGCGTAACAAACGGACAAATACTATGACTGTCAGGTACTTTTGAATTTATAATAAGTATTAGTATGGATATTTTTATGTAAAATAATAGTTATGATGTCATAAACAATTCCTTTCAGAGTGCCTATAATAAATCTAGCTCGGAAAGATTTAATTGTGTTAATTTTAGTTATAGTTATAAAGGATTACTTTTTCTAAACGAAATATATGTTCACATTGAGCTCTATATTATTTATTACCTAAACAGAAATTAAAAATTCTCATTGATTACAACTGAGTAACAGTAGCACATTACTGACATATTATTCAGTATTAAAAATATTCAGATTTCTAGAATCACATGCTAATTTTTTTTAGAAGATAGTAGTGACAATAACTATATACTTATTTAATTGAAACCTTAGAGAAAACTTGTGGTAAAGTAGGCCAAAACCTTCTTTCCAAGGAAAAGCCTATGTCCAGTTATGACTACTAAAGGTTGTTAATGTGATTTGTTGTGGATTCAGAAAAGCCTCTCAGAGATAAAAAAATATATATATATATAAACAGTAATATCTCTAGATATTTGTTTTAATCTTAATAACTAACTACATACTCGTATATTCAGACAACACATATTTACAAAACTCGACATTATTAAGAATTTGTGACTAGAAATACAATGGTCTAAAAAACAAAGATAATTCATGTTATCGGCACCATTTCATTTGCAATATTTAAACTTAAAATATTTTTATTAGACTACTCAAAGTTAGTAAATATTTTGAGTATATGCTTTAGTAATTGAATTTTAAGTTAATAAAAATATTCCCACGTTCCGAAACTAAAATACCCAGTATCTATGTACATAACAGTCAGTCGGCGGAATATCAGAAATAGGTATATTGACATATTGCGTACGCGCAGTAGGTATACCGATTGTTTTCATATGTCAAATCGGCACTTATTAGTGACAGCGGCACTTTATGTGACATCCGAAACTATTAGTGACGTTCTATATTTGAACTGTGCAAGCATTGCGCTAGTGTTGTCGTAACTTCAAGGGATTTAAGAATTAACAGGTCTTTTATTTGTAGAGTAATGACAGCTGTTTGTATTAGACATGCGCAAGAGATGGTTATGTGTGGTATTTAGTTATTTGTTTTTCTTTATTTACTTTTCCAAATTAGCTGTTTTATGGAATTTTTTCGTCCCAAATTATTGATAGTAATATAGTAAATATGTGATCTAGATATTCATTATTCGGCCTAGGGAATATGTTTCAATTTTAATGTGGTTAAATTAAATTTACCTATTTTTAAACATCCAAATGTAAAAATCACGTGTGCACTAATAGAACAGCACGTAATATCACTATCAAGTTTAATTTACTTCACTTTTTCACTTTTCAGTACGAGCACAGTCACAAACGGCCTACCGCAGCCGCACACGCGTTAGAAAAAAATAAAAAGGCAAAGCGCGCGAATGTCAAATGCCAAATCCGCCAAAGTTTTCCCGCGCGAGCCACTACACGTTCGGATACACGCGCGAGTGCATGCGTCACTATTTACATGCATTTTGGTAGTCCGAGGTAAAAACTTAAAACACGTGTGCCGGGTCTGTCGGTCCAGCGGTCATTGAGGATCTGGTATCAAAACTATACGGCGTGCGGGTGGATGTGTGCGCCGAACCGGCCCGGCCATACGGCGGGCATACGAAACAAGCTCGCTAGGGCTGCACGCCGCGGAGCGTTGTGCTGTCGAATATCTGAGTCACGTCGGTGTAATTGGGTTAGGTTTACGTGACAAGCCATCGTGTCACGTCCTAGCACAGCCCTGTTATGGGGTGTGCCCTAATTACGTTCGCCAAAATGTTAGATGTAAAAAATATTTTTGTGGGACACAAAGGATTTTTGGAGTTTTTAATTAAAATTTCGTGATTTGTTTAACATTAGCTAACATGAGGGGTATTTTAACAGCAAAAAATACATTTTTCATTTTTAAATAAAATCGTTTTTTCATCTTGCCTAACTCATCATCACTGCTGGACGTAGGCCTCTCCTATTGGCATTACACTACTCTGATCGATTTTGGTTTTACCTAACTCAAGTCCAGACAAATTTTATATGAATTTTAGTATAGTAAATTTCTGACACAAAGTTACGGCACGATAAAAGTAATTAATCCACATGATCTGCTTATGACTAAGTGTACTTATTCTAATAGCCTGTCACGCCAGTCGGTGTGGCGACAGTAATAACTTGACATTACGAGTACCGTTAGCAGAATGATAAAAATAAAACATTCTCACGCTTTACATTCTAACCTATGACCTAGCCTTAAACGTTTGGCGTTTCTAACTGTCGCAGCAATAAGATAGCAGCCACTATAACATGACCTTCCCTGCCTCTCTTCAAACCACCAATACAGGTTTCAGGGGGGGATTTCCAAGAGTACTTAGAGTTGATAAGTTCTTGGTTATGTTGATAATAATTGCAGACGCAAATTGCGAGGTGTGAGTAATATGTAACGGTTTTAAGACTTTGTTTCAATGTCGACTATAATATTATGGTTTTATATTGTTTTCTTATTTTTTATTGGGGTATGGCTAGCAAAATGAGAAATAGTTGGTTAAGTAGCGTCACCTGCATATTGATTATGAAATAAGAAACTTTATAAGTTCTTAACAAGATTATACATAAAAGTTCAAGGTAGGTAGGTACTTGATAACTAGTGATTATATTTAATATGCTACGATAGCTTGAGCATAGAGTAAAAAATAACTTTTATGCATTTAAAGTAATCAGAAGTAACGTCTCTGCTCTTTACTGCCACTTGGCTAAAATTATACAACTATTATAAAAGTGCTGGTCATAAATAACAATTTAAAAAAACTTTTTTTTAAATTCGAATTTCAAACCTGTAATTCTTTAGATACTTTAGACCCATTTAGTATAATACCTATTTTTATAAAATTGCTTCTATTTTTAAATGAAACGAAGGCATTTAAGAATTAAGAAAATTATGATGATATATTTACTTACATAAATATATGAATGCTACTATGCGTACACCCCTTTCATTCCTGTCTATGCATACAATTGACAGCTTTCTTTTTATAAATTTCATATTCGCAGAGTAGGGGCACCGCACCACCATATCTTGACCTCTTATCTTAAAACGTTTGAAACAGAATGGTCCCTTGATAGAGGTCTTGTAAATTTGGACATATCGTGACGATGGTCACCTTAAAAGGTTGTAATACTGATTTAGTGCTTTAAGAAATTTGTTCATTCACCCCATGGGATTTTACTAATACTATGATGTATGTCTTAAAGCTTTGACGTAATTAAAGCTATAAATAAAGACAGTAATACACCAGAAATACAAACTATATTTTGTACTTGGAACTATTTTTTTTCTATTTGTCGGTACCTACTTGCACTTTACTAATGTAGCAAAAGAGTTTGTGTAAGGAACAACCCTTTGTGTAATAAAAGTGACTTTTCTTTCTCAAAGGCTCTCATTGCAGAAGAAATCTGCTGTACTACCTCTCCAAATAACATTAACTTATTTTTAATTTCTCACAAAGAATACCATCGACCTGTTTAGCATAGGCACTGAGTTATTTTTTTTTGTTATTTTTATTATTTCCCTTTGTCCACCAGTCCCTATTGTGACGTCATCGTCAATACTGAATCGCTATCATTAGATCTACATTCGTCTCATAAAACTCTTATCTAAAAACATCTATTTACATAAGAATAAATGTTTTAACACTTCGAGATTCGAGAGCGCTGTGTGCGACTGAAACAGGTATATGTTGACAGCGACGTTTTAAATTTCGAACGTCTACGAACTCGAGATGCTGATTGGTCAGTTTGTGGGCTCGCGAGGCGTGGGGCGCGGCGATTGGCGGGAAGGCGTGGTACTCAGGGCATTCTGGGTCACTGATAGTAATAAATTAGTTTTGCAAGTTATAGAATATGCCTGCTTTATAAGGGTAGTGCTACAACAGTCGTAGAGCGTCTACGGCAAGAGACGTAGACATCTACGTAGATATTGTTATAAGTAGTTACTTAGTTTCTATTAGACTTGTCTATGAAATGCTAGCACATTTACTGTTAGTGTTTAGTTTTATACCATTTGGGTGCAATGGAAGTAGTTTAGGATTCGGGATGTCATCACGGTGACAAGCAAAAGAATATGGGTTCAGTACAATTTTTTTTTCTGAGTCTGCGAAAATGACTTAAATCGAATTGAAGAGTGGTTTCCATCCTCCACCCACCAGTACTTTTGCTAATTGTATGAGTACCTACTTCGAATAGGATATGCAAGGCCTACTAGGCCTACTGTAAGGCCTACTGTACTAAGTGACATACTTACTGAACCAGCGAGTACTTTTGTCGCACATGTATATAGGTATAGGTACCTGGTTATAATTTGACTGCACGATTGGCCAAGTGGCTTAAGCGATCGCCACGCCACTTTCTACAGCGCCAAGTGTCGTGGGTTCAAATCTTTCTGAGGAGAGGCCAGAAACTGACTGTTGGAACGTAGGATCCAGTACATATCCAGGAGTCATGGCTTGTACAGGATTACCTATGTAGTGCTTCCACTATTTATGACTGCCTTATTAGTCCAGTGGTCAGCGTATGCGGCTGCTGATCAGAGGTTTCGGGTTCGATGCCCGGGTCAGACCAAATATATCTATGTGTGATCCACAAATATTTGTTTCGGAGTCTTGGTGTTTTCTATTTATAATACGTATGTATTTACAAAAAAAGGATGTTTATGTATTTATATCAGTTGTTTAGTACCCATAATACAAGCTCTGCTTATTTTGAGACTAGATGATGTGTAAAATGTCCGAAATATTTATTATTTACTCAAAACCACCCCGACAGCCAGTACCAAATGCTCTACTCTGTAAAGGACCATGAGATTTCTTATCATGACTCACCCCCCACTTCCTATCACCCCCTGACCCCTATCAATATTGATAGCTATTACGTACCTATAGAGTTAGTAAATAACTGTAAAAACTGGTAATATCCAACAAACCCAATGCTTCTTTAACCACAATTTGATTTCACCAATTATCCTGAATGTTAACTAGAAATCCACCTTCATTGCTCACTAAAATCTGAACGTCCTTGAATTTCTCAAAGGTCTAAAGCCTTGTAGAACCAACATCTTATCAAAATACAATCAAATATCAACCAAATCTCTTAAAGGATAGGGTTGAAAATCAAAAGACTGGATTTTACTAGGAAGCGCATTAGGTATTCGGAAAACGTATTGTTCGATCGATACCATGAGGAAATGGAGACGGAAGCGAGGTTTTATCCTGACAACGCAAGAGTGTACATTTGGTGTAATAGGCAGGAATAACAGGACCTTTACTTCTACAGAAATACAAGACTTTCGGAGGAAGGTATTCATCATCATCAATCTAAGCTATATATTTTACATACGTATAAAATTCCAGACCTGGTTAAGATAGTTATACCTTTCTTTATTGTATTTTTATAAATTAAAAACGCCTGAACATTGAAAACGAAAATTCAACGCCTAAATTAGTCACTAGAAATCAATCAGAGATGGAAGGGAAGTTTTTTGCAATTAGCTCACGTATTAGTAATATATATCCTGTTTCACGGGAGACTTAACAAACATACATTGAACGGACACAAAAAACACCCAGACTCCGAACAACAAATTGTGAATCACACAAAGTGTTGTCCCATGTGGGATTTGAACCTAGAACACTTGGCGTAGTGGATAGTGGCGTGGCGACCGCTTAAACCACTGCCTTGTTCGTCTAGTGGTTAGCGTATGCGGTTGCTGATCAAGAGGTCTCGAGTTCGATTCCCGGGTCAGACCAAATATTTGTGTGATCCACAAATATTTGTTTCGGAGTCTGGGTGTTTGTGTATTTACGAAAAAAAGGAGGTTTATGTATTTATATCATTTGTTTAGTACCCTTAATACAAGCTCTGCTTAGTTTGGGACTAGATGACGTTGTGTGTAAGATAATATATAAGAATATTTATTTATTTATTAAATGTGCACTAGACCAACCGTATAGTTAAAAACATAGGATATAAAAATCTACAAAAAATATATCTACATCAGCTTTCATTTCTATTATGACTTTTTGATGAAATAGGAGAAAACAGACGAGAAAGGCCCAGTGAGGTAACTTACCTCCAAAAATTTACAATTATTCTTAATGCTATTAATACAGTAAGTAAAGACTACAGTAACACAGACACAAGGTAAGTACACATTCACATTGAAACATAATTCAAATTCTCGCAATTTGCAAACTAGGTTACTTAGAATTACATTCACGTGTTAGTATAGGTATATGGTTCAGTTTGCCTAATTATCAAACAATGCTGAATCGTGATAGGAGTCAGGCTAATTAAGACTTACTCCTATCATGATTCAGACTAAATCTCTGTTAGACTTCAGGGCAAAGACACTGCTGCCGCAATTGCTTTGACTGCCTTGGTGGCGCATTTTGAGCGTATGCTGTGCTTAAGGTCGCAGGTTCGATTCCCAGGTCGGACCAAATGTTTGTGTGATCCACAAATATTTGTTTCGAAGTCTAGGTGTTTTTTGTATATAATATGTATGTATTTACAAAAAAAAAGTATGTTTATATATATATCAGTTGTCTAGTACCCATAATACAAGATCTGCTTAGTTTGGAACTAGATGGCGTTGTGTGTAAGATGTCCGAAATATTTATTATTCATATAAATAATTATAATACTTAGTTTCCTACGAGTTTCGTTATTAAGGTAGTTTCAAATATGTAATGAAAGAAGCACCGCGATCCTAGTGATACGCGAAGTGACGGATTAACAATACAAATTGCCACCATCCTAATCATACGATTGTTGTCGTAAAAAGAAAACTAACTGAGCAAACTGCGTAGGCCAACATCACACAATAAAAACTAAAACAAATCTTAGGTCAACCAATTTGGTCACAGTGGTAGAGTAAGTTTAAACCTCTTTTTTAAAGTAGAGGCCAATGTTTAGCAGTGAACTGTTAAAGGTTGTTGAGTAATAAAAGAATCTCCGTATTACATTTATGACACTGATGCCTCGTAAAGTTCAATCATCGATCTTCATTTCATCTACTTTCATGAAGAACATTTTGTTTTGTTTAAAATTAATTATAAATGCTGATATAAATGCTGATGATAACATTACAAACCAAGAATTGTAATTTTTTTGTAAAGTAAAATACATCACATCTCAAATTACATTAAATCATGTACCTAAGCATTAACAAACTACCTCGAGTGCACAGTGATAGCTTATGTGACTACTTGAGATCTTGGACTCAATTCCCGGATCGGAGCAAAATGTACGAATGTGTTTGGATATTTATTAAGTACGTGTTTGCAAAAAAAATATTTAAGAATTCTTTCAGTCAATGTAGTTGTCATAATACAAGATCTGCTAAGTTTGAAGCAAGTAGGCGTAGTGTGTAATACTGAAAAAAATACTGTTCAGTTGATTCAATTGCCTTTATTTGTCACTCACCTACCGCACCTCATAATAAACTACTGTAGGAACCTTTTTCTCAAACATTCACAGCCCTGTAATCTCTATACCATCAACAAAGTACATCAGCCGATCTCTGCAGCTTCCCTCCCATCTCCTTCACACAACTCTGCCACGTTGCTGCGATCGATACGGACGCGTGACTCGAGTGTTAATACCCAGAAAGCCTTCGTTATAAGGAATATTGTAATTCCTGAGTTTCCAGCCATCTCCGTACTAACGCCTTTTGAAATAAGCGGTTTCGTATTTAGATTGTACTGCACTCTTTTAGAATTGAAACTTTAAAAGCACTTTTAAACTGTCCTACTGTTGAATACAAGCCTTTTGAACATAAGCATAAAGAAACAAGGCAAAAATTGTTATGGGCACTCTACTCGGAATCAATTTTCTTCGTAATAGTTTCGAAGTTCGCACGATGTATAATTTAATAATTGACTTTATTAGGTTATTCGCTGTCGTTATCCTACCTTTACATAAAAAACCGCGAGTAACGCTATGTACCAGTCTAAAACAAGACTGTTGACTGTTTGGACCGATTTCCATTAAACAAAAAATAAAATCAATATGCATTACATTCATCAATTCTGAAAATTAATATATACGATATTTGACGATTAAAATTTTACGAAATACTACTAATATTATTTGATCAGCATTTTTAAATCGCGGCTACAAAAAATTCAAAAAACGATTGGAGATGCCGGGGATCGAACCCGGGGCCTTTCACATGCAAAGCGAACGCTCTACCACTGAGCTACATCCCCACGTAATAGTAATAATAAAACAGAGTGGCATTTGAAATCAAATTTGATTAACAACAACTGAATAAATATTTGGTACCTAATAGAAATAAATATAAGTGGTATAGTAGGCCAAACCCTGCTTTCTAAGGAGAGGCCTATGTCCAGTAGTGGACTGTTAAAGGCTGTTGATGATGATAATGATGATGGTAGTGTAGAAATGTAAACTAAAATGAAATATTTAAAGGATCTTGACCAGTTCATTATAAACTTTCAGACATATAACCGCTATATAACACCGTTTAAGAAATAAAAATAGGAAAGGGTATCTTGTCCCTCCATCATATAGGATTCTCCGAGCAGATGGGATAATTATGTCTGAAGAGTGGTGCCCCAACGATTGAGGTTCAAAAGTTGTATTTATGCTAATCTGATGAGAATTTCTATATCGCGATGTAAGATTAGCAGTTAGTCCATAGTTCATTGTTGCAGTTCTTCGGTAGATGGCGCTGTTTTATATTTTGTTACACTACACTACACATATGTGGAAGTAGCCATCACATAATATGTAAATTAATATTTTTAAAATATACTTTTGAGAGCTTTCATTGTGTACTCTGTGTAAATTGTTGAAGTTTCGCATAAACAATGTATGAAAGATTTGTTCCCAAATAAGATTTCTCAAAAAAATGTCTGCGACAACGAAGTCCTATCTCTTACGTCAACCGTAGTTGACGCCTTAGTATACTCTAAGAGTTGACGCACTATAAATAAACATTTGTTATCACATTCACGCCACGTGCAATAAGCAGATGCTGACGAGGTTGCGAGGTAGGTAGTATAGTTATAATTGGTTTTTTTTGTTAAAATCATTACCGCCTATTATTACTTTGTCTATTCAGTTGTAAAATTAAAATAAATAGACAATTGTACCTACTATAATTGAAATTGACTGTGTATCACATTAGGGGATGTAGCTCAGTGGTAGAGCGTTCGCTTTGCATGTGAAAGGCCCCGGGTTCGATCCCCGGCATCTCCAACTTTTACTTTTGCAACTGGATCCAGTAGTTCTGGAATTTTTATTTTTCGCATATCAGAGCATAACCTCAAAATGGGTTGGTACGAAGCTCGCTGGGTCAGCTAGTGTTTGTATAGAATTCTAGATCTAGCTATTGAAATTGTCTGTGTATCGTTCGCTTCGCATGTGAAAGGTCTCGGGTTTGGTTCCCGGCATCTCCAATTATTCTATGATTTGAGTTAATAATTAGCTTTAAATTTTGCATTTAGACAACTGTCTTTTGTAGAGTTTATTTATAATCTTTAGATCAGTATATATGATAGTCGCAATTTTGATCAGTTTTCTCGTAATGGAGCATAAGAATTAACGTTGTGTATTCAGCTGAAATTAAAGCTCAAATAAAGTCATTACTGCGGCGGGTACTGTTAATGAATTTTAATGCACCTAGTACATGGGGATGTAGCTCAGTGGTAGAGCGTTCGCTTTGCATGTGAAAGGCCCCGGGTTCGATCCCCGGCATCTCCAATTTTGATAATATGTTATAATTTAATTAGCTTTATAAACAATAGAGACTAACTAACGTATTTGCAATAGATTAATATTCATATATTAGAAAAAAGAGAGAATTATCTAAAGCTTGCGCCACCGAGGCAGTCGAGACAGTTAATTAATTAATAAGATAGCTACTGCTAGTTAAAACATACTACAAGTTTCTAACGTGGAGATACTACAGAAATAGCAGTATGTTAAGGAAACCATCGTTGTGTACCTCATACCTGTATTCTCATCCTGAAATAGAAAAACTGTGCGTCACCCTTAGCGCTGGTTCCCACTACGCAGGACCGGTAAATCTGCCGGAAACCGGACACCGGACAGAGTGTTCACATTACACCGGAGTCTCGGACAGTCAAGTACTCAGCTCAGTTAAATTTGGACCTGTGCACACAATGGACGACGAAATTGTTGTGTTGTGGTGGTATGTTAATAGAAGGAAAAATAAAAGAAGACATTGAGTACATCCTATTTTCGAATAACAGCAACCACTTTTGACGATTCACTTATGAAAATGCGAGCCAAATGACGTGAGGGGAGCGCGGGCTGGGCGAGGGGAGCACAGGAGCTGCGAGCGGGGGACAGATACTGGCGCAAACTCGTTCACATTACTCCGGTCCGGTGTTTTTACCGGACGATCGTAGTGACAAAACGCACGGTAAAAATACCGGACTCGGCAAAAATGCCGGACCCGGGATAATGTGAATAGCTTCATATAACTTGTACTGCCACTAACCCTTACGGCAGTTTTACCGGCCCGGCAAATCTGTCGGTCCGGCGTAGTGGGAACCAGCGCTAAGGGTTCACGAGAAAATGAATGGTAGGTCGATGTATCTGGTAACGACACGTCATGTATAAAGCTCATGTATAAACGTACATGCGAAAAATTGCAATGCTAAATATATTTATCATATATATAACAACAACCCATAATGTCCCACTGCTGGGCTCGGGTCAGGAGAGGATTAAGGCCATACATACCCACGCTGAACGGGTGCGTGTCGGGCACTGGAAAGACACGTTCTTCTTCATCCTAGCCTTATTTCCAATATTATTTTGGGCTCGGCTACTAGTTCAACCGGTTTTACCTGAATATCGGTTTTTCCACGGAGCGACTGGTATCGAAATTCGTAGGTTGATCTAGTTTTCAGTAAATTTGAAGGCACTGACTTCCCAATAAAGATTGCCATAGATGTTCATGACAACCGGGACTTATGATGGCAAGACAAGTTGTGGTTACGTAATCTTGAAGTTGGATGTTTTAAAGCCACCCGAAGGCCTTCAAAAAATCTTAACGACTGTTATCTTAATAACAACTGGGACCGACGGCTTAACATGACCTGCGAATCACGGAAATGCTCATAACCTATCATGCCACAATCGGTCACCCATCTAGGTCTGACCGCGCCGTCGTTGCTTACCTTCGGTGTTGTTTCTGATCACTTAAGGCTTAATATGGAGTTATTGTATTGACCAATAGCACCTGACCTCCTACAGCTCCTGGCCTTCACAGCAGCACTAGATAAACCTTCTGACCAGCACAGCAGCACTAGATAAACCTACTAAATATACTAAAATAACTAAAAAGTTGGAGATGCCGGGGATCGAACCCGGGGCCTTTCACATGCAAAGCGAACGCTCTACCACTGAGCTACATCCCCATATACTAAGTACAACCAAATACAAAAGTACTCCAATTCAATAACCAGTTCTATAAGTATTTATACAGCTGGTTACACATTAGTTTTTTTTTTTTATTATTTGAAGCTATCCAAAGTGACTCTACCCTGCCTGATGGAAAGCATGAACAGAATCCAAGAGTGGGGGCTACCACACTTGCTGCGAATGTAGACAATAATGTATGGCGGCCCACACTATGGCGGCTTAGTGAGATGCTTTTTCACGCTCCGCTTAAAGGACCCGGGATCATAGTGGGAAGGAAACACGTGAGCCGGTAGTGAGTTCCAGCTTCCACCTTTGACTGCTCGGCATAAGAAAGAAGAGCCGAACCGTTTTGTTCTGGTACGTATTTCTTCCACTCTAAAGCGGTGACTTCTGAGTCAAGCACGTATTGTCCTGTAAAGGAAGGGAGAAGGAGTCATCAGTTGGAGAGCGTCAAGCAAGTACTGCGCAGATTTATCGCAGAGGTGAGAACAATATTCCACGCAGGAACGAACTTGGGTCTTGCAGAGAAGCGGCGTGAAGAACCGTCTCACCTTGTTGAGCACACCTAGCTTCCGCGAGGCCGCCTTGGTGACGCTCTCAATGTACTCCCGTCGGTTGAGATCCCGGCAAATATCCATGCCCAGGATACCGAGCTTGTCCTGTAGTGGCAGTTGAGTGTTCTGAAAAGTGGGGAAAGGAAGGAATGGAGACTTTTTTGTAGTGAGCGCGCACACCTGTGTTTTCTTGGCGCTGAACTCGACCAAATTCTCTTCACCCCATTGAGAAATACGGCTCAGAACCAGGTCGAGCTCAGCGACAAGCTCCCTTCGCTTTTCCTCAATATCCGCCGCCTTAGCAGTAGGGTTTCCCAAATATCGACCATGGACTGTGCTGTCGTCTGCTTAGCAATATATGTTGCCGAGGGCTAACATGTCATTGATATGCAGAAGAAACTGTTAGAAAGTTAGTGTACATTAGATGACACAGGAGATTAGTAAGCGTGTTATCTTCCTAGCCTTTATTCCCAAGATTTATTTGATGTCGGCTACTGCATAGTTCAACCATTTTTTACATATATATCAATTTTTGCGAGGAGCTACTGGCATTGGACCTCCGCAACTCATTTTAAAAATCGAGTAGCAGCGGTCTCAGCTCCATCACGGAGGCCTAATGATGCAGAAGTATCTAGTATAGGTCATCATGCTAAACTGTTTGTAGTCACAGGAGTAGGGGTAATAACGACCCCTACTCCTGCCCCTCTAGGCAAGTTACAAAGGTTTTTCGTTTTCTGTTGCATTCTCTTGTTTCATTGGCCAATATTTTGTTTTGATCACGTGACTGAGTGACATTAGCCGATGAGAATAGAGAAATAGAATTAGAAAACGATGTTTGAAACTTGGCTAGGGGCGCTGGATTCTACTCATGCTTTCCATTATGCAGAGGTCCATTTTTGATGGGCTTAAATATAAAAACATTATCGAAAAGAATCATCATTATACCTACTGACTTAAGTCATCATCATCCTATCGCAGTTCATTGCTGGACATAGGCCTCCCCAATTGCACGCCACTTAGTTCGAACCTCGGCTACTCGCATCCAGCTCCTGGCAGTCTTGCGCAAACCATCACTCCACCTGGCCTGTGGATTTAAGTAATTTGGATAAAAACCAGATATTTTGTCTATGACTGTGATGAATAGGACAACAGATATATTGTGTACTCAGGTGTTCATTAAAAAAAAATTTAACAGCCTTCACGATTGTGCTATCTAATTTAACTGTTTATATTACGTGGGGATGTAGCTCAGTGGTAGAGCGTTCGCTTTGCATGTGAAAGGCCCCGGGTTCGATCCCCGGCATCTCCAATTTTATTTCGTCTTTTCGTTGTAATTAGCTTCATATGTCATTATTCAAATGTTATGTTATGTTAGCCCATTGCGCTGGACGGGACCAATTTAGCTCCTTTCTCAGAAGTACGATCCATGCTGCCCTGTATACTGCTCAAAATCGACACAAATGGCGAACCGCCATTCGCAGAACTCTAATAAGTAGGGGTCATGACCCTCAGAATTGAGGAAAACGACGCAAGGAGGAGGAGGTTATATTAAAATCTCGATTAGATCAGCAACATTAATAAGTAGTTAAGTATAATTAAGTAGCAAAGTAGTGAAATATATAGCGTTGCTGAGAAGATTATAGGCGGCAATTAAAGCAATTTGCACAGGCTGATCATTTGCACAAGCAAGCATCAGAACCCGCAGATGCATAATTGTCTGACCAGGCCGCCATGGAATGGGTCACTATGCTGCATTGCCTACCCTCACAATGAGAATGGTGGCCCCTACTCATGGATTATACTCATGCTTTCCATCAGAGTAGAGTCACTTTGGTAGGCTTTAATATAAAAAAGGCCCGCAGACACGAGACAGTAACCACGGCGTGTTTTTCCGATCTAAAACAGTCTGTAATTTTTGATAAATAAACACTTAAAAACACATTTTAAACTCACAAACAAAAACAATCACCACAATTAAAACAAATAAAATCTAAATTTCACCCACACATAAACAGATTCTATGTTATAACTGAATTGGGCTTAAGGCTTAGGCTTGACAAAGTGAAATGAGCATGGCTACTCCCTACCGTGCTGCTCTATGACTGTTACCTTCCTTGAGAAAGGAGGTATCGCAACATCCCTTTTTTACCTCCTCCTTCTCCTGTCCACCTCACCTAGAGTTACCTTTCATCTGAAACTCGTTTTAGATCTCTAATTGCTAAATTATGTAACTTATTACTCATCCACTACTGAATTATTAAAAGAAAGTATGAACATTAGAAACGCTGAAGATCTTAATGCAATGTTAGAAGCTAATTTCAACTGTAATTCAATGCAAAATTGGAGATGCCGGGGATCGAACCCGGGGCCTTTCACATGCAAAGCGAACGCTCTACCACTGAGCTACATCCCCACATACTACATGCAGTCAAATTCATAACAATATTACTCGTTGAAGCAATGGTTTTATTTTAAACTATATCTACAACTGAATACACAATATAAAATACATGTATCAGTATAAAAATATGGTTCAAAATGTCGATTTTCACATAATAGGTATCTAAATATTACGATAACTTTGTAGAGGGCAAAGAACAATTGTCTAAATTTAGTAATTACGAGCTAATAATAAATTCAAGTTAAAGTAAAATTGGAGATGCCGGGGATCGAACCCGGGGCCTTTCACATGCAAAGCGAACGCTCTACCACTGAGCTACATCCCCTTATATGATTCATAGTCAATTTCAACAACAGAAGGTACAATTTGATACCAATATTAGTAAGTACAACTGAATACACTGTACAATAATTAACTAATCACTATTATACTCGTATAATGATAAAAGCTAATTACAATAGTATTTAAGACTAAATTTGGAGATGCCGGGGATCGAACCCGGGGCCTTTCACATGCAAAGCGAACGCTCTACCACTGAGCTACATCCCCTTGTGATAGTCACATAATAATTGTGGATAGTATTAAAACTTATATGTCATGTGAGAAACAGCTGTATCAACTTACAATTGGTATGGATGTCGTAGTGTTCGCCTTTTCTCTTTATACTTCGCTGAGTGTTATGACTTCAATCTCAACATGAGATAACACTATGCGATTCACAAATTGTTAGTCTAAGTCTGGGTGTTCTTTGTTTCTGTTGGACTTTTACGACAACCGCAGGTAACACCGCGGGTCTCAGCTGGAACATAATATATTACTTTTTAAGGTTCTGAAGTTCATGACTCGGAACCCTTGTAGTTCCGTCATGTCCGTCCGTCCTCGACTTACTGTCGAAACTTTGGAAGTGTCTCTCGCGCAAACTATTCAGTTTAGAAAAAAAATCTATTAGAAACCTCAACATCATTTTTGAAGCCCTATCCATAGATACCCATAGATACCACACGTATGGTTTTGATGAAAAAAATTTTTTGAGTTTCAGTTCTAAGTATGGGGACCTTTATCTATTTTTTTTTTGTGTAAAAATATTAATGCGGTTCACAGAATACATCTACTGACCAAGTTTTAACAGTATAGCTCTTACAGTTTTGGAAAAAAGTGACTGTGACATACGGACGGACAGACAGACAGACATGAAGAATCTATAAGTTTTATTTATCTATAGAGTTACGTTTTTTTGCCATTTGGCAACGGAACCCTAAAATCACACAAATACACGAAAAACATTTTTATTTGGGGTACATTCCCTACACGTAAAATCTGAAAAACATCATGATGGTAGTCCATATGATGAACTTTAAAGGAAAACCATAACGGCTTAGATGACTTTGTTAGTTCCATAAGGCCAAACTTGTACAATGCGCTTGCTTGGAAAACTTCACACAAAATTAACGCATTAATAAGTAAACAACAGTTATATCTATCTTAATGGGTGACTGCGGAACTCTTTACGACACTGACACATTGTTCAAGATGGTGACCATCATAGACTTGTGGCGTCTATTAATCTCGCACCGAACCGCCACTACTAGACTGCCTGCCGTACCTACGCAACTTGTGCCGTTGGCCGGCGCGCGACCTTGACCTGCGCTCGCGCCGAGAACACAGCGCCCCGCGCCCGCCTCGCAAGACACTACGCCTTCTGCTTGCTTAGAGCTTACACGCGTCGCGCATAATATATCAATTTATTAGCTTGCTATATATACTGTTCTTCTATCCTATCGCTTGTAATAATTCTAATTAAGTAAAATATATCTCATTATCTAGTAACTAAATAACATCATTCATTTGCATTTAAACCTAATTCTTTCGCATACCAAACCTACCTACTTACGAGTGAAATATAAGAAACTCAGTGTCGTCCTACGGAGTCTATATTTAAACACTGTTGGTGTAGACTAACATAGTCTACCACCACATTGGTGACCCCGACGTGATCATCGTAGTCACGTTACACCGCGATATTGGCGATACTACACTTCGGTCGACGCGTCAGCTGTTTCGGGCGAATACCTACTTGGAAGAATACGAAGAAGATTTGTGTCCCCGTAGAAGCTCAAGAATCGTTTTGTTTTGGTTTGTTGACGTCTGGAATTGGTCGTAGTCCAAGGGTGAGCGATTTTACATATATATAATTTTTCACTTTTTTTTTCAAAAAAAAAAAAAAAAGAGAATGTCTGAGTCTGACGAACCCACCGAGGCAGTAGCCCCTAAAGTCCTCCGAGTTGGTGTCAGGATACCACCGTTTTGGCCAGAGGAACCCGGGCTATGGTTCGCGCAAGTCGAGAGCCAATTTAAATTGTCGGGTATAACTACCGACGACACAAAATTTTGTTATCTGGTTGCTCAATTAGACCATCGCTATGCTGCCGAGGTTAAGGATGTTATCACTAATCCCCCTGAAAGAAATAAATACGCGAAATTGAAGGCTGAACTTATCAAGCGACTTTCGGCATCACAAGAAAAGAGGGTAAAACAATTATTAATGCACGAGGAGCTAGGTGACCGAA
The DNA here is from genome assembly GCA_932526445.1 of Phragmatobia fuliginosa. NCBI lineage: Eukaryota > Metazoa > Arthropoda > Insecta > Lepidoptera > Erebidae > Phragmatobia > Phragmatobia fuliginosa. The sequence goes on along the minus strand of OW052078.1, from coordinate 12,463,823 downwards.
AGCCCTCGCAGTTCTTAAGGCATTTGTCGAGTCTGGCTGGACCTTCCGTGCCCTCTAATTTTTTATTGACTTTGTGGTCTAGCAGGTTGCCGCAGAATATACAAACTGTTATAGCTACGCAGATGAATCTCGACTGCGACAAGCTAGGTGAAATAGCGGACAAGGTCTACGAGATTGCACCATCTACGCCACAAGTAGCCAGTACTGCGTCTTCAGCGCCATCTACATCCACCGGCGACTTGACTCAACAAATCGCCGAACTGACCAGGCAAGTAGCTGTTTTAACTACTAGACTCGAACGCTCAGAACGCTCACGGACTCGACCACGCTCCTTTAATAAGCGATCACATCGCTCACGAAGCCGTTCACGACCGAGACAACCACCAGAAGGCCACCCTCATTGTTTTTACCACTACACGTTTGGTGTTAAAGCCTCTAAGTGTAAGCAGCCATGTACCTTCAACTCGGAAAACTCCAGGGGCGGTCGGAAGTAGCGGCCCACGACTGCCCTTCACCAACAGGCCGTCTGTTTGTAACTGATCGCGTCACAAAAATGCAGTTCCTCGTGGACACTGGCTCGGACCTGTGTGTTTTTCCGCGATCTTCTACCAAGACGCCCTGCACTAAGTCTAAATATGATCTTGTGGCAGCCAACAACACAATCATACACACTTACGGGCCTACACAACTGCATCTCAATTTGGGACTCAGGCGAGACTTCGTGTGGAACTTCATCATCGCTGATGTATCAAAACCAATCATCGGCGTGGACTTCCTGAGCCACTACAACCTTTTAGTGGACTGTAGAAACCAGCGGTTGGTTGATGGCATCACAACGCTGCCGGTAGCAGCTACTTCGTCTGGAATTTCCGAAGACATCGCTTCTGTTAAGGTCGCTTCAGGTGAGACTGAATTTCATTCCCTATTACGCGAATATCCTGAGATCACCAGACCAGCTGGAGTACATTCTCCACCCAAGCACAACACTATGCACTTCATAAGGACTACTCCTGGCCAACCTGTTTCTTGTAAACCTCGTCGTCTTGACCCCATTCGCTTTCAAGCAGCGAAAAAAGAGTTCGAGGAGATGCTTAAGTCTGGTGTAGCTCGACGCTCAGAAAGTCCATGGTCTTCTGCTCTTCACCTGGTGAAGAAGAAAGACGACGGATGGAAACCATGTGGCGACTACCGGGCACTTAACGCTAGGACCATACCCGATCGCTATCCTATCCGACATATAAGCGACTTTGCTTACCAGCTCTCAGGATGCTCTGTCTTTTCCACCATCGACCTGGTTAAAGCCTACAACCAAATCTTGGTTAATCCACCTGACGTACCCAAGACCGCCATCACAACACCTTTCGGAATGTATGAATTTCAGTACATGACCTTTGGTTTGAGGAACGCTGCTCAAACATTCCAAAGGTTCATCGACGAAGTCCTCCTAGGCTTAGATTTCTGCTACGGGTACCTGGACGATATCCTGGTCTTCTCGAAGACACCAGCAGATCACCAGCACCACCTACGTCAGCTATTCGTAAGACTGAAACAATACGGTGTCTTGGTCAACACTTCAAAGTGCAAGCTTGGGCAGTCAGAGGTGACATTCCTCGGCTACCAAGTTTCTGCAGCTGGTACCAAGCCGTTAGAAACAAAGGTCGAAGCTATCCAGCACTTCACGCCGCCGAAGACCATCAGAGAACTTCAGCGTTTCCTCGGTATGCTTAACTTTTACCGTAGGTTTATTCCTAACGCTGCAAAAATACAAGCACCGCTCACTAACATTTTAGCTGGCCCACACGTTAAAGGTTCGCAACCTATCACGCTAACTCCGGAAATGCACAAGTCTTTCGAAGACTGTAAGACATCCTTGTCACAGGCTACATTACTGGCTCATCCGGATTCCACCGCTGAACTAGCAATCGTGACTGATGCGAGTGATATTTCCATCGGCGCAGTGCTGCAGCAGCGCAAGGACAACGATTGGCAGCCCTTGGGATTCTTCTCCCACAAATTGAGTACCGCACAGAGGAAGTACAGCCCGTACGACCGAGAGCTCCTTGCAGTGTACGAGGCCATTAAGTACTTCCGGCATATGGTGGAAGCCAGAATTTTCACGGTGTTCACGGATCACAAGCCTCTCACCTTTGCCTTCACCTTGAATAGGGAAAAATGTTCCCCTAGGCAGTACCGCTACCTCGACTTCATCGGACAATTCACGACGAACATAAGGTTCATACCAGGACGGGAAAATGTCGTAGCTGATGCTCTGTCACGCATCGAAGAGGTGTCAAACGCCATAAATTTCCAGTCTCTTGCACGTTCTCAGGATCAAGATCCAGAGCTGCAAGAGCTGATTCATAATGGCACTGCTCTGAGGCTGCAGAAAATACCATTAGACGCCAGCAAGACACTCATTTTCTGTGACACCACACTATCTACACTCCGACCTTATGTAACAACCGAATTCCGCAAACAAGTTTTTGAATCGTTACACAACCTGCACCATCCAGGTACTTCTGCTACTGTGCGACTGGTAACACAAAGATTTGTTTGGCCAGGGATTCGCAAAGACTGTAGAGAGTGGGCAAGGCAATGTCTGAAATGCCAAGAAACCAAAATTTCCCGTCACACCACCTCTCCTCTCTCCTCTTTCCTTCCCCCTTCCTCGAGGTTCTCACACATACACCTCGACATCGTAGGGCCACTAACTCTGTCCAATGATTTCAGATACTGCCTCACCGTCATCGACAGGTTCACACGCTGGCCTGAGGCGTATCCCCTACGAGACATCACTGCCGAGACGTGCGCTGCAGCCCTCGTATCTGGTTGGATAGCCAGATTTGGATGTCCCGAGCGGGTGACCACAGACCGCGGTCGCCAATTCGACTGCCATCTCTTCAAAGACCTCACCACGTTAGTCGGTGCGAGCCACTTCCGCACCACTGCGTATCACCCCGCGGCGAATGGTATCGTCGAACGCCTTCATCGGCAGCTCAAGTCAGCGATTATGTGCCACGCTCCTGCTTCACAGTGGACCGAAGCGCTTCCACTAGTACTCCTGGGCATGCGAAGTGCCTGGAAAGAAGACCTCCAGTCGTCTCCTGCTGAACTGGTGTATGGCGAGCCCCTTCGCCTACCTGGTCAATTCCTGTGCCCAAACGACGACTACAAAGTTGCTGACGTCACCCAGTACGCGACACGTCTTCGCGCGTACATGGCGCAGCTATCTCCACGTCAAACTGCCTGGCATACGACAACATCCTTCTATATCCCACGCGAGCTCAACACTTCGTCGCATGTCTTCGTGCGTCAATCGTGTGCGACGAGCGCTGGAACCACCATACGCTGGCCCCTACAAGGTTGTCACGCGCCAACCTAAATACTTCACTGTGGATGTTAAAGGCAAGATGTCCAACATAAGTATTGATAGACTGAAGCCGGCCTATATGTCTAGAGAAGCCCAAGCTCCAACAGAACCAGCGGTCAATGAGGACATCAAGCGGACATCCAGTGACAGAAGAGTCCGTTTGCCAGATTTTTATCGCCCGTAGTCACGGTCTGGCGGGGGGGAATATGTGGCGTCTATTAATCTCGCACCGAACCGCCACTACTAGACTGCCTGCCGTACCTACGCAACTTGTGCCGTTGGCCGGCGCGCGACCTTGACCTGCGCTCGCGCCGAGAACACAGCGCCCCGCGCCCGCCTCGCAAGACACTACGCCTTCTGCTTGCTTAGAGCTTACACGCGTCGCGCATAATATATCAATTTATTAGCTTGCTATATATACTGTTCTTCTATCCTATCGCTTGTAATAATTCTAATTAAGTAAAATATATCTCATTATCTAGTATTAACTAAATAACATCATTCATTTGCATTTAAACCTAATTCTTTCGCATACCAAACCTACCTACTTACGAGTGAAATATAAGAAACTCAGTGTCGTCCTACGGAGTCTATATTTAAACACTGTTGGTGTAGACTAACATAGTCTACCACCACAGACTAATCTAAATTCAACGATGGACTCTACAAAGCACAGTTATCTAAGTTCAATAATTGAAGCTAATTATAAAGATAAATCGAACTAAAATTGGAGATGCCGGGGATCGAACCCGGGGCCTTTCACATGCAAAGCGAACGCTCTACCACTGAGCTACATCCCCTTGTGATAGTCACTTAATAATTGTGGATAGTATTAAAACTTATAAGTGAGAAACAGCTGTATCAACTTATAGTTTGTGATTGCTCGGATGACGTAGTGTTCACCTTTTCTCTTTCTGATTCACTAAGTTTTAATACTTCGATTTCAACATGAGATAGCACTATGCGATTCACAAATTGTTATTCTGAGTCTAGATATTCTTTAATTTCTTTTAAATTCTTCTTTCTGTTAAATTCCCCAGCGATAGACAGTACCCCTCGTTCGAGAGTTGTCATTTTAAGTAAAAAACTAACTATTTAATAGCTCTAATTACATATGAAGACGTGTTTTAGAGTATTTAATTATTGTAATACACGTAGAATAAAATGTGTTTTAACGCTTGTACTCCTTCATTCTCCGAATTCACAATGAGTATGGTGACCACCACTCTTGGATTCTACTCATGCTTTCCATCAGGCAGAGTAGAGTCACTTAGGCAGGCCTAAATATAAAAAGGTATCAAAATATTAGGCTACTTGTATCCATCTGCTTCTTCTACTTAGACTCCTGAATATTAAAACGTCAGTTCACGACTAACGAGGACATCAGCATGGATGGCGCAGTGGATTAAGTGTTGTGAGTTCAAACCACACTTTGAATAACACTTTACGAGATCCACCAATTGGTGTCCGGAGTCTGGGTGTTTTTTGTGTCTGTCGAAGCACAGAAATTTTTTTAGCGCAGATACTGATATACAAAAGTTTGGTCAGTGATCATGTGTAAATGTCATTGCCAGTTTTACAACGTCAACTTACGATATGCAACGGTTTACATTTTACAACCTTACCTTTATAATTTGTATATTATCTGTAAGCATTGCGTATATTATCTGTCCTCCAGAAAGAACCTGTTACTCTACATTGAGCCTTACTACGTGTGTGTACTCTTCTGTAACCTTAACTGCATGTATGCATAAATTTATTATGATCTGTGCTTTAATCCATTTAATCCATTTTGTTTAAATCAATACAGATAGGATTTTAATTAACGCTGTCTCGTAAAAACCAAAAAGTCCACCTTACTGCAATTCGACTATATTATAATATACTTTAAAACTGTACAAGAATATAGCAGAATTAACGAATCCGGATCGATTGATCTTCAAAAGAAACCATTACTTTTTTCCACGTAATAATTCTCTTTCTTTTTAACATTAACCGCGAATTTCTAGTACATTTTTATATAATTCTGACTTTAAAACGCGCAAACCGATACAATTTACGTAAAACATCAATAAATCTCTGACGCAACCGCGTAAAATCAAAATTCAAAATGCTGATGTAAAAAGCTCGGAATATATGAAGCGTCCGACCAGACGGACAGACGGACGAACAGAGCGGTGAGGCGGACGCAAGAAATCATTATTGCGGCGGAATCCATACAAATAATTGGCCCGTAAACATGTCATGGCGGCGTCTCTGCCATGTATATTACATTAGGGTTACTACGCACTAGAAAATTTAATTTTCTCATAATACTTTCAAAAAAAGAATGTGGGTGACACAGTGGTTTTTCTAAAATTTGTCAGTCAAGTCATACTTTAATTAAAATCCGATTAATTGTTTTTAATGATGTAAAATAGATGAAAATTAGATGTTATTCTACCAAATACTTCATTTATTAGTTTAGCTATTTTCACTACCGTTTTCATAAGAAAAAACGATCGAACGAACTCATGAGATCTACTTTAAGAAATGATGTTTAAGTAAGTACCTATTCGTGTATTATCTTTAAGTAAGTACCTACTACTAGTCTACTACTAATAAAATACCTCATAACATACCTCAGAATAGTTATCAAAACAAAAGCTAACGTTTCTTCCAGTAGTTCCTAGTTGGAAATAGTACTTATAGTCGTCACAAAATACGGTTTGACATTTGTCATCGTGGCTTAACTAATACGATTAATTCGTGTTTTTAAATGCAATTTTTCAATATCAAGTTAAACTTGATGCTTATTTAAGATATGCGTTGTGATAGTGTATGGGTAACATAGTAATTAAATAGGATTATGAATTTGATTTCTCAATTTCTTACATGCGGCATGTCAAATGACAAATGTCAAAACGTGTTTCTTATTTTGTTACGACTATAAATAGGAGTATTATTTCCAACATCTAAGTGCCATCCCTGAGATCCGCCGAATCCGTCAATGTCGTATCAATAGAGCTCGACGACGCGATTTTTTCGTCGCGCGCACTGATCGACGCGCCCCGACAGATGGCGCTGCTCCACCGCACTGCTATTGTGCGCCTGCGCTACCACAAACCTCAATATTTTACCTTTTCACCTTATATTATATGCGGTTTCTTTGAACCTTAAAATAAAAGAATAAAGTTGATAACGGGCTGGCAAAGAAAGTTTTTAAATCAAAGATTAATTTACGTTTGTTTCCATTCTTATACCGTTGAATAAAAGTTTTTTAGATTGTGAAGAATGCCTTTGGAAGTGTTAAATATAGAAGACTAATTTCTAGTAAGTTGGGCTTCTTTTCTTGATTAATTAACCATTTCTGACATTATTGACATCTCACACACTATCTTTTTTTAAACACTTGGTCTTGATGGCTACTAAAAGGCCACTCTACTTAGCTTCTTATTTAGTACCGGAGTAGAAGATTTTACGTTTTAATTACATGACTACTTTTATCGATCACTATGTCCTTTCCCAAGTTCAATCCTATCTTCGTACCAAATTTCATCAAAATCGGTTCAGTTGTTTAGGCGTGAAAGCATAACAGACAGACAGACAGAGTTACTTTCGCATTTATAATATTAGTAGGGATTTATGAATAACATTCGGACAATTGTAATTGTGTTTGCTCCTTTTTTTGCTGACGTAAAATTTATATTGTTTTTTTTTCATACTTTAATGTTATATAACGAATTAGATACCCAATAGCTGCTCTTAGTTCAGAGTAAATGAACCAGTCCATTTTTTAAATCCAAGAAATTAATAACGGTTTCGAAAACGTAAATGTTAATACAAAAAATAATAATCGGCACATCTACACATCTAAACTGCTTACAACAAAGCGCTCTAGTCGCAAACCAAGCAGAGCTTTGATTATGGGTACTAGAGAACTGATATAAACATACTTTTTTGTATATATGTATTTATATTCACACATATTATCAACATAAAAATCACCAAAACAAATATTTGTGAATCACACAAACATTTGTGCCGACACAGGAATCGAACCGGAGACCTCAAGCACAGCGTATGCGTTACCACTGCGCCACAAAAGCAGTCAAAAGATCCTATGATCTTATTATTCTTGATCTCATCATACTTAGCTAGTTAATTACTAATTTATTGTCCTTTAATTTGATCACTTTTTCTATGAAAACTGGATAATAAGACAAATTATCCACCGTTTATACCTTCTACTAAACATCCAGACAACTGCGCGGACGCACATTCAACCAATCAATAAGATCGATCCATCGATCGTTCGTTCGACATTCCACCGACAGATGGCGTCATTGTCCTCCTATAATTATAATATAATTAATGTACAGGTTAATTAAACCCATCAGATAAGTACATGGTGATATTTATGCGCCAATTAATGTAATTAATAAACCATTTTGCCGACAACCGATAGATACTGTATAGCTATGTTTAAATGGTATAAGTTGTACCTATAGTAGGTTCGTTCTAGTTTTAATTGGTACTGTTGAAAATTATATCATTTTTTTATATATGAACCTGCCAAAGTTACTCTACTTTGCATGGTGGAAAGTGTAAGCAGAATCTAAGAGTGAAACCATGCTCATTGCGAATACAGACAATGGCGTATGGTGACCTACACTCTGCGGCCTATTAAGAAAAAAAAAAAAAAAAAAAAGATGCTTTGATATCAATGGATCTTCGCTTAGCTTAGCCAACGATATACGACAGCACTATGAGAGGGTAGTATCGCCCCGATTATAACGGCCAGTTCGTGCTGAAATTAGCATAGCTCTACTACCTTCAATGTTCAACAATTATTTACATTAAATATACATATTAAATATACGACTGCACGGTTGGCCTAGTGGTATAAGCGGTCGCCACGCCGCTCTCTACTGCGCCAAGTGTCGTGGGTTCGAATCCCACGCGGGATAACACTTTGTGTGATTCACAAATTGTTGTTCTGAGTCTGGGTGTTCTTTGTGTCCGTTTCATGTATGTTTGTAAAGTCCCCCGCGACACAGGAATTCATATTCTTAATGCGGGAGTTATCTTTTTTAAAGAAAAGAAAAGAAAGAATATTATAGTTGTTTATAGACTAGACTGTCTTAGTGATTATTAGGAACGGTCAAAAGCTTCCAGCTTTAATAAGATCTTTAGATAAACTAGCAGAATTCAAATTAGCAAATACTGACATATATTCAGGTCATTTTATACCTGAGTTGTAATCATTCTAATTTAATACGTAAAGGGTTTACATTTCTTCATGTTAACGACTTCAAGTAGCGAATAAAGTTAGTATTATAAAGTTATGTACATAGATTAATCTTCATAACAACTTAACATCAGCTCAAGTCTTTGATAACTGTTGTTACTTATTGCCTTAGCTAAACTGATCTTAAGGTACATTATTCAAGCTACTTATGAAGCTGATGAATAGAAAAGTAACAGACAGGACACACACATTTTAATCATTAGATATTTTTTCGTGGAAAAGTGCATTATCATTATCAACAGGCTTTGTTTAAAACCTAAAAACAAAATTTCGTACATCAGCACTGCGATCCAATTGTGAACTCATAGGAAACACAAACAACAGCGGTTAACCAAAGAGACAAATAAATCAATAAAATGACGTATAAATTCTAAAACAAATGCAAGTACGACCGTCTTACATTGCGCCGGCGCATATTTCTGTTGATCGCAGAGATAAGGGGGCGTATTAAATCAAACTGCGATGTTTTTCACCCTTATTCGTATTAATTTATACTTGGAATGGATTCGAAAAAGCTTGGCCGAATGGGGGGTTGACATAAACCGTTGGTGCACAAAAACTTGTATTCCTAAGTCCAACGTGAAGTTAGGAAAAACTGTGTTGATTTAAAGATAAAGATAAATTTCTCAGATATCCAGTCTTTGCAAATTTTTTTTATTTTAGACCAATCTAGGCTCCATGGACCCAATACTCCATAAAGTATTTGATATGAGGGATGTTTCTTTCAGTTATTTCAGTGTCCAAAATTTAATTATGAAAATAAACGTCTTGAACATTATCCCCGGAACAGGGAAAACGACTTACGAAATATTGATATTACATTTATTTTTATTTCGTGTATTTTAATATTTAATAAATATTTCACTACAGGTCAGGTTCGTTCGGTCCCTCATAACAGCAGGTGCTATAGATATATTTAGATTTAACAGTAAATATTAGAAGTTTTTGAAATTTTATTAAATAATTTTAAGAATAAAATTTGTGATTTAAAAAATATAGGTTTATTATTCTGAGGATCGAACCAAGTGGCTTACAATTGGAGAGGCCTATGTCCAGCAGTGGACTGCGATAGGCTGATGATGATTCTGATATACATTTGGTTTGTTGACACGATATCTCATTATCTACGCCTCAAGCGTGGTGCCTACGGCATCGTGACTTAGGAATTGAAGAGATAACTACTAAACTCAATTTTTATTACCATTCTCATTCTCAACCATACGCGTAATGGACTTATCGTAAGGGACGGTTTGTAGCATTCAAAAACTTACTTTACAATCTTTATAAAACACTGTAGTGTACACTGACATTTCATACAACATCGATACAAAATTATCGATTCACTTGCACAAAACATTCGGCTTTTATCAAAGCCATACAACGCAATTATTTCAGTCAAACAGTAATTTGGAGTCATTGTTCTTAAGAAATACCAATTATATACAATTACAATGTATATGACATTGTGTTTTCATTCCTTTTGATCGATATAGAATCGATGTAGTGGATGCTTGTCGGTCCGATTCATTGGTACGGCCATGCCACAAAAAGTGGAACAATGAAGAAAAATGCTGGCCCTACTGTACACCTATATGACAATAGGTGTCAAATATTTTGGAAATATCGATATTGTTGTGTTAATGTCGTGGGAATATCGATAATGAGAATGTGAATGAATGAGATTTTGTATACAGTTTACTGATGGATTTGTGGTTTAGTATTATAATAATATTTACATATAAATATCAGGCAGTGCAATATAGACTCACACTAAAGTACACATAGAGTTACAAACTAAATTTATTTTATATTTGAAGACATACACCATTTAGAAACACAAACTTAGACCACCCAGATCGTAAATTCGTTCTGAAAGGTTTTGCTATCGTATTCGGCCGAAAACCTCTTATTTTCTCTTATTATTAAAGAGACTACTCCCGTATTAGAAATATAAATTCCTATATCGCGGGGGCCTTTACAAACATACATGAAACAGACACAAAGAACACCCAGACTCAAAAAAACAAATTTTGAATCAAACAAAGTGTTATCCTACGAGGGATTTGAACCCACGACACCTGGCGCAGTAGGAAGCAGCGTGGCGACCTCTTAAACCACTAGGCCAACCGTGCAAACGATAAATTTAAGGCGAAATTTAACTTCAGCCTATGCTAAAATCATGATTAACTCGGACAGACTTTTTGGTTAACCTTGTACTTCGTTTTATACATTTGCAGTTATCATCGTTACCGTTTTGTCAAATCTTGTATCGCGTCAGTTCTAAAAAAAACGTTTTTTACACTATTTATTTATTTATTCATTTACACATGGAAAACTTACAGCTACAAATGTCTTATAGTTAAGGCAGATTAGTCATCAGAGAGCCAATTATAAGTTTTCACTTATAGTTATAGACTAATTTAGATATTGTCAACAAATAGGATAGAAACAAACTATTTATACAAAAGGAAAAAAAAAACAATTCACACGATACATCTGTGCCAAAGTCCACAATGACTGCATAAGCACAAATTCAGTGCCACACCACTATAACTTTAATGCAGTTTCCATTGTCGGGTTACAAAGGATAGCTATTCCATCAATAGAAATCTGAAATAACACTTCTCAAAGCACTTCAATAGTGAAATTGATGGCGGTGATTATTTATTTGCACATAGTAAAGCCATAAATCTTTGATGTGAGAAACTTTTTGTTTCTAGAAAATTTATGTTCTACCGAGTATTGGGTGTTATTAAATACATTCGGTGTGAAAAACTCAACATAAATAAACATGTGATACGAGTTTTTGTAAGGGAAAAACGAGCAAACAGATCTACACCTGCAACTGTTTGTGGCTGCCCCCCTCCCCCAGGGACAGAAGAGATGAAGATTACTGGTTATTCTTACTCAAAGCAACGATGAAAACTTACTAAAGTATTGGTAAATGCTAAATCTTTTAATTGCACACGGACGCATACTCATTTTAATTTAAAGACCTTTGAACTGGACATTTAAGAAGCTAAGTGTAAGCGATACTTCATTTTAGTCCTTATAAAATCCAAAATGACCTAATCAAATTCAATAAAATTATATTAAAATCTAATTATAACGTAGTGGATTTATAATTCAACAACATCTAGCTTCAAACTAAGAAGAGCTTGTACTATGAAAGCTATGTTGACTGATTTAATACATATATACTTTTGTAAATATAAAGGTACAAGTGGCGGCCACAAGTTACCCACGTCAGTCAAAAAGTTACATCATGTCTCCGTACTCTATATCGCCTTAAGAACTTTCTTCCCGTTAAAACCAAGGCCACGCTCGTGCAGTCCTTGACAATTGGTTTGATCGATTATGGTGATGTGTGTTATTTTGACCTGAATGCAGACCTCCTCAACAAACTAGACAGCCTTCTCAATAAGTGCATTCGATTCGTTTTCAATCTTCGCAAGTATGATGGTGTGTCTACTTTACGTTCTTAGCTGCAATGGCTCCCTATTCGTCAGCGTCGCATTTTGCGGGCTCTGACTATACTCTTTTCTCTCCTAAACTCTCCATAATTATGAATACCTACCTGAATGCCTTGAACCTCATTTCCATTTCTTATGCGCCAATCACGACCGCAGCCTCCGATCATCAAACAACTTGTTTCTTCATAAACTCCTCCTTTTATGTGTAGTCAGTCCTGCTATGGAATGTGCTCCCGACCGAAATCAGAATGTCCACAAATCGCATTAGCGTTAAAATGAAAGTGCGTGAATTGCTTCAAAGCGAATTGGCAGTACATCTACAACGATATACCCGTGTGTATATTTTTACTGCACCTACCGCATCACATTTCTACAACACCTGAAGATTGACCGGGAGAGAATGCCTCATGTCATTAAGTCCGCCTTTGTACAACACGTGCATTATGTTTAAAATAAATAAATAGAAAACATTCAAAACGCGAAACAAATGTCTGTAGATTATAAAAACATTTGAATCGATCCAAGATTTGAACCCAAAACCGGCACTACAGTCGCATACACTACCGCTGCACCATCAAGACAGTTGCGAGGCAGTTGGTATATACCTACGTATCTGTTTCGAGGAACAAAATAACAAATACAAATTCCTTCCACTGGTATTCCAGATAATCCGAATTATTTCTACACAAAAAGCAAGTCGATTCCGTCAATCGAGTGAAAGTTCGATCTTCGAAAAGGCTATAAATAAAAATGGCGGCAACTATTGGCATGTTCGTCAGAGGCTTAATAAGTTTCTGCTTACTTGTCCATCATCACATGCGTTTTTTTACGTTGAATTGCAATCGGATTAAAGATTAATAAACTTCTTAATAAAATCCAAAATGGCCTGATCAAATTCAATCAAATTATATTTAAATTTAATTATAACTGGATTTATAATTTTTTAAGTTATTTATTTAAATGTGCAGCCAAGGGTTTCGTACATGTTGTTCCGATTCATGAATTGAGTCTTAACTAAGAGCATTAAATTCGTAGTTCAGATGCAAAAACTTATAATGGATGTACATAGTTGGTCAGAGTTGGCCAAATTTAGAATAAAATTAAATCAATAACTTCAAAATTAGTAAAATTTATTGGAACGAGTACAATTGTTCCAGATTTCTACCAAATTCAGCAGATCTATTTTGGTTCCCAAAAAGTTTAGATAAAAGAATAGAGTTCCAGAAGGAGTAGGGTAAAAGCCGGATAGTTGCCTAGGACGGATACATGCCCCGATTTTAATACAGTATGTTAGGAATATAAGTTGTGTTAGCCCTTTACTACAATGAGTAGTGACCCCCAGTAGACCTTAGTGACGCATAAGCCGGACAAAACACGTGCACCTATTCCGATGAATAGGTGCACGTGTTTTGTCCGTGAAAGCAAATATCTTCCGCGGCGGAACTTTGACGGGCGTTATATTTATATTGGTAAGTAATTTTTATTGAATATTTTTTCTTGTCGATCGTCGTTTCAGTTAACTTTTTGTTTTTTTGCATGCATTAGAGCTTAAATAACATTGTTTATTATGTTTCATTGCAAAATAATTATTATTTATTTAATAAATAAAAAGGGCAAGTATCCACGTCAAAAAGGATAGTCGCCTTACTTGCTTTCGCGGATAGTTGCCCCTAGAGGGACTTATCATTTTCTAACAAGTAAAGACGAATTTTATTTTTTTGTTGTTTTTTCGAATGTATTGTGACTCTAACTTGTTGTAATTAAAATAAATATCTACTTAACTGTTTTAAATATTATTCTAGATAAGCAAAATGCCTCGTAAATATAAGCGAAAACCAGGCGTGCCGCTCATCATCAACTGGACAGAAGATAGCTTAATACTTGCCTTGGAAGAATTGGATCACAAAATCAGATTGGATTCAATGTGAGACGTGTCAGATGTGGTTGCGTGAAACATGTATAACATTCAAGAATTTTTGTAAAAGATGTGGAAAATTAGAAATGTTAGCTGCGGGCAAAAATTAATGTTAATACCAAAGTTAATCACCAAATTGTTGTATTCTTAAGATAAATGCTAATATTTTATAATAACTTACGTAACTTTAAGTTTAAATAATATTTATATAAATAAAATCATTAAAACTGAAAATTATTTAATAATATTAATTAATATTTAACATATAGTACTTAATGAAAGTAAATTATAAGGACTGTTGAATAAATAATAAAGATTACTTAAATTGATATAAATTTCCTTATATCTAAAATAAAATCATACCGAGGTTACTATCCCCGCACGAGGCAAGTATCCCCAGAAGCATTTTCTACGCTAGGCTACTATCCGCCATAGTAGGCAACTATCCCTTTTCTAGGAGGTGAAATAAAACGATATTTATTCAAAACCATTGCTAATTATGAATACTAAAATAGGCTATTATAGAAGATAAAAGGCCTATGTTTTGAGATACATGCTAAATAACTTTCAGGAAGTACATATTTTTGAAAAATTAAGCTTTTTCGAAAAGTGGGGCAACTATCCGGCTTTTACCCTATGTGGTGCTTCCATTAAAAATCATTATTTCCTCGACCGACCTCAGACCAGGCTATGTGTTACTTTTCCCGACACTTGTAATTATGGAGAAGTAGATAAGAAAAAAATGAAATTGTCAGTCTTTATTGTTTATTGTTAATACAACACATTTCATACAGCATTAACAGATTTTTTTATTTAAAAGTTCGAAACCCTACTAATAATATTATAAACACGAAAGTTTGTGTTCTCTTTCAAGAAAAAACTACTGAATGGATTTTGATGAAACTTCACAATAATATTTTATTTATTTATTATTTATTTATTTATTTTACAATTTTAAGGAAACTTACAGCTAGAAGTAGAATTTAAATAAATACAAAAACATAGTAAAGGCCAATGACAAGTTTCCACAAATATACAAAAGGTCGCACTTTAATATAAACATGTACATGGTTTATTCGATCTAATGGTTGACAGCAAATCTATTTTCGTGGTTATAGAGTACATAATATGGTACATATGGTTAGCTTACATATCGGTATTTTACATAGACTACGATTTACATATACTACTATTTACCGCCATGATAGACCTACACGCGGGCGGAGCCGCGGGCAAAGGTAGTCTTAAATGATTTTAGTAATAAGCAAGTTCCTAATACCATCTTAAATTATAATTTAATTTATATACAAAAAATTATGCGCATAACATATTATAATATAAAATTATAATGCGCATAATTTTTTGTGTTATTTAAATTGGCGTATCAATATTGACGAAATGTGTGGTATTCATAATTGTAACATCCATTATTGTCTATACCGTCTTTACTATAAGGGCACACGGGGCATTGGCCCAGGGCCTCCATCGTCAGGGGGGCCGTAAAAATGTTCTATTGAACATTTATTTCTCAAGCATAATTATTTTCTCGAAAAAAAAATCGCTTGCACAGTACATCTTTCCATAAAAAAAAATTGCAGTTCAATATGAAATAATCAAAATAATTACTTAGCTTGCAATATTATTTAAGAATGAAAAATGAAAACGTAATGAATTGTTGCCTCTTCGCCTTCTTTTCAATCACTGAATTCGAAAATCAATGTTTTCTTTAATGATAGTCTAGACGTAAAAAATCTTTAAATATGAAATAAATATCCAACATCAATCAAATATTCAATATGGAGCTTATGCGTCGGATGTATAAAAACTTTGCCTATTTACTGATTTATAATATCTGCTGTTTCTGGAAGACAATATAATATTTAATTTAGTTATATACCTACTTACTTAATTTAGTTATATACTTGCTTAATTTAGTTATATACTTACTTACTTTACTTATATACTTACTTAATTTAGTTATATACTTACTAAGTTTAGTTCTTTACTTGTTTAGTTATATACATATTTAGTTCAGTTATATACTTATTTAGTTTAGTTATATACTTACTTAATTTAGTTATACACTTACTTAATTAAGTTATATACCGATTTAGTTTAGTTATGTACTAACTTAATTTAGTAATATACATTTTTAGTTTAGTTATATATATACCAACTTAATTTAGTTATATACCGACTTAGTTTAGTTATGTACTAACATAATTTAGTTATATACATATTTAGTTTAGTTATATATCAACTTTATTTAGTTTTATACTTATTTAGTTTAGTTACATACTTAGTTTAGTTAAATACTTGTTTAGTTATATATATTATTAAGTTTAGTTATTTGGTTTAGTTATATACTTATTGGGTTTAGTTAAATACTTATTTAGTTTAGTTATGTACTAACTTAATTAAGTTATATACTTGTTTCGTTTAGTTATATACTTATTTAGTTTAGTTATATACTTATTAGTTTAGTTATATACTTATTTAGTTTAGTTATATACTTATTTAGTTTAGTTATATTCCTATTTAGTTTAGTTATATACTTACTTAATTTAGTTATATACAGATACAGTTTAGTTATCTACTAACTTAATTTAGTTATATACATATTTAGTTTAGTTATATACCAACTTTATTTACTTATATACTTATTTAGTTTAGTCACATACTTAGTTTAGTCAAATACTTGTTTAGTTATTTAGTTATTTGGTTTAGTTATATACTTATTTAGTTAGGTTATATACCTATTTAGTTTAGTTATATACTTACTTAATTTAGTTATATACTAGCTTAATTTAGTTATATACTTACTTACTTTAGTTATATACTTATTTGGTTTAGTTATATACTTATTTAGTTTAGTTATATACCAACTTTATTTCGTTTAGTCACATACTTAGTTTAGTCAAATACTTGTTTAGTTATATACTTATTTGGTTTAGTTATATACTTAATTAGTTTAGTTAAATACTTATTTAGTTTAGTTATGTACTAACTTAATTAAGTTATATACTTGTTTCGTTTAGTTATATACTTATTTAGTTAGGTTATATACCTATTTAGTTTAGTTATATACTTACTTAATTTAGTTATATACTAGCTTAATTTAGTTATATACTTACTTACTTTAGTTATATACTTATTTGGTTTAGTTATATACTTATTTAGATTAGTTATATACTTACTTAATTTAGTTATATACTAGTTTAATTTAGTTATATACTTACTTACTTTAGTTATATACTTACTTAATTTAGTTATATACTTACTTAGTTTAGTTATATACTTAATTAATTTAGTTATATACTTACTTAATTTAGTTATATACTTGCTTAATTTAGTTATATACTAGTTTAATTTAGTTATATACTTACTTACTTTAGTTATATACTTACTTATTTAGATTAGTTATATACTTACTTAATTTAGTTATATACTAGTTTAATTTAGTTATATACTTACTTTAGTTATATACTTACTTAATTTAGTTACTTACTTAGTTTAGTTATATACTTATTTAATTTAGTTATATACTTACTTAATTTAGTTATATACTTGCTTAATTTAGTTATATACTTACTTACTTTAGTTATATACTTACTTAATTTAGTTATATACTTACTAAGTTTAGTTATTTACTTGTTTAGGTACATACATATTTAGTTCAGTTATATACTTATTTAGTTTAGTTATATACTAACTTAATTTAGTTATGTACTAACTTAATTTGGTTATATAACTATATTAAGTTAGTACATAATTTAGTTACAACTTACTTACTTTAGTTATATACTTACTTAATTTAGTTATATACTTACTAAGTTTAGTTATTTACTTGTTTAGTTATATACATATTTAGTTCAGTTATATACTTATTTAGTTTAGTTATATACTAACTTAATTTAGTTATGTACTAACTTAATTAAGTTATATACATATTTAGTTTAGTTATATACTTATTTAGTTTAGTTATATACTTACTTAGTTTAGTTATATATATAATTAGTTTAGTTATATACTAATTTAGTTTAGTTATATACTTATTTAGTTTGTTTATATACCTATTTAGTTTATAGAATAGAATAGAATAGAATATACTTTATTGCACACCAAATACAGTTTTTACAGTTAAAAGTTTTTTACTAGATATGTACAATGGGCGGCCTTATTGCTAAAAGCAATCTCTTCCAGGCAACCGTTGGATGGACATTTCGACAGAAAAGAAAGAATGAAGAAGGGTAGTGAAGGTGTATTAAAGCTATTGTTAGTTATATACTTATTTAGTTTAGTTATATACCAACTTTATTTCGTTATATACTTATTTAGTTTAGTTATATACTTACTTAATTTAGTTATATACTAGCTTAATTTAGTTATATACTTACTTACTTTAGTTATATACTTACTTACTTTAGTTATATACTTACTTAATTTAGTTATATACTTACTAACTTTAGTTATTTAATTGTTTAGTTATATACATATTTAGTTCAGTTATATACTTATTTAGTTTAGTTATATACTTACTTAATTAAGTTATATAATTACTTAATTTAGTTATATACCGATTTAGTTTAGTTATGTACTAACTTAATTTAGTTATATACATATTTAGTTTAGTTATATACCAACTTAATTTAGTTCTATACCGATTTAGTTTAGTTATGTACTAACTTAATTTAGTTATATACTTGTTTCGTTTAGTTGTATACTTATTTAGTTTAGTTATATACTTAATTAGTTTAGTTATATACTTATTTAGTTAGGTTATATACCTATTTAGTTTAGTTATATACTTACTTAATTTAGTTATATAATAGCTTAATTTATTTATATACTTACTTACTTTAGTTATATACTTACTTACTTTAGTTATATACTTACTTAATTTAGTTATATACTTACTAACTTTAGTTATATACCAACTTTATTTAGTTATATACTTATTTAGTTTAGTTACATACTTACTTATTTTAGTCAAATACTTGTTTAGTTATTTAGTTATTTGGTTTAGTTATATACTTATTGGGTTTAGTTATATACTTATTTGGTTTAGTAATATACTTATTTTGTTTAGTTATATACTTATTTAGTTTAGTTATATACCAACTTTATTTAGTTATATACTTATTTAGTTTAGTTAAATACTTATTTTATTTAGTTATATACTTACTTAATTTAGTTACATACTAGCTTAATTTACTTATATACTTACTTACTATAGTTATATACTTACTTAATTTAGTTATATACTTACTAACTTTAGTTATTTACTTGTTTAGTTATATACATATTTAGTTCAGTTATATACTTATTTAGTTTAGTTATATACTTACTTCATTAAGTTATATAATTACTTAATATAGTTATATACTTACTGAATTTAGTTATATACCGATTTAGTTTAGTTATGTACTAACTTAATTTAGTTATATACATATTTAGTTTAGTTATATATCAACTTTATTTAGTTATATACTTGTTTCGTTTAGTTATATACTTATTTAGTTTAGTTATATACTTAATTAGTTTAGTTATATACTTATTTAGTTAGGTTATATACCCATTTAGTTTAGTTATATACTTACTTAATTTAGTTATATACTAGCTTAATTTAGTTATATACTTACTTACTTTAGTTATATACTTATTTGGTTTAGTTATATACTTATTTAGTTTAGTTATATACCAACTTTATTTCGTTATATACTTATTTAGATTAGTTAAATACTTATATAATTTAGTTATATTCTTACTTAATTTAGTTATATACTTACTTATTTTTAATTTTTTTATATTAATTTAGTTATATACTTACTTAGTTTAGTTATATACTTATTTAATTTAGTTATATACTTACTTAATCTAGTTATATACTTGCTAAATTTAGTTATATACTTACTTACTTTAGTTATATACTTACTTAATTTAGTTATATACTTACTTAATTTAGTTATATACTTACTTACTTTAGTTATATACTTACTTAATTTAGTTATATACTAACTTAATTTAGTTATGTACTAACTTAAAATAGTTATATACATATTTAGTTTAGTTATATATACTTATTTAGTTTAGTTACATACTTACTTAATTTAGTTATACACTTACTTAATTAAGTTATATACCGATTTAGTTTAGTTATGTTCTAACTTATTTTAGTTATATACATTTTTAGTTTAGTTATATACCAACTTAATTTATTTATATACCGACTTATTTTAGTTATGAATTAACTTAATTTAGTTATATACATATTTAGTTTAGTTATATATATTAACTTTATTTAGTTATATACATATTTAGTTTAGTTATATATATTAACTTTATTTAGTTATATACTTGTTTCGTTTAGTTATATACTTATTTAGTTTAGTTATATGCTTTTTAGTTATATACTTGGTTCCTTTAGTTATATACATATTTAGTTTAGTTATATACAAACTTAATTTAATTATATACTTGTTTCGTTTAGTTATATACTTATTTTTTTTAGTTATATACTTAATTAGTTTAGTTATATACTTGTTTAGTTTACTTATATACTTATTTAGTTTGGTTAGATACCTATTTAGTTTAGTTATATGCTTATTTAGTTTAGTTATATACTTATTTCTTCTTCTTTCTTCTTGATGAATTCGTTTTTCAAGAAACAGCCCCAACGGAGGTGGACGTGGCAAAGCTCCGACGCTATGACTAAAAATGAGATTGACTTCATCATGACGAACAAGAGGCACATATTCAGAGACGTCTCAGTGCTAAATAGGTTTAATACCGGAAGCGATCACCGACTTGTCCGAGGCTCTCTGAATATCGACTTTAAGGCTGAACGTGCCCGCTTGATGAAGGCCAGGCTCCGACCTACTCTGCTCCAGACCATGGTAGGATCTGAAACGTTCCAGTTAAATTTGGAAAACCGATTCGCTGCCGTGGAAACCACAACAGACGTAAACCAGAATCTCAAAAATGTGGTCGCAATCCTCAGGGAAGAAGGCGCGAGATTCTGCGAATTACAACGTAAAGGCAAGAAGTCGAAACTTTCGGAGGAGACTCTAAGGTTGATGAGGGAACGGCGTGAATACCCACCCGTCACTTCGTCGGCAAAGAGGAGGCTGAACAGAGTAATTAGTAAACTCGTACGACACGACCTCCGGTGCTTCAATACTCTCTCCATTAAGAGAGCAATCGAGCAGAATCGGGGGTCAAAAGTGTTCGTACAACCTCTGGGAAGAAGCCAACTGACGAAGTTGACCACAACAAGTGGAGAAGTTGTTGCCTCAAAACCGGTGGTCCTTTCGGAAGTGGAAAACTTCTATAGCCGGTTATACGCTTCGCATGCTTCGCGACCTGATCCTGAAAATGAGGACACCAGAGCTGCATTAAGGCGCCACTATACCGAAGACCTGCCGGAAGTCAGCACTGATGAAATCGAGATGGCTCTTAAACAGCTTAAAAATGGAAAAGCCCCTGGAGAGGATGGTATTACATCAGAGCTCTTAAAAGCTGGAGGTAAACCCGTACTGAGGGAGCTCCAAAAGCTCTTCAACACTGCCCTCTTTGAAGGGAGAACTCCGGAGATGTGGAGTAAAAGTTTGTTGTGCTGTTCTTCAAAAAAGGTGATAAGACCTTGCTGAAGAACTATCGACCCATTTCCCTTCTAAGCCACATTTACAAGCTGTTTTCAAGAGTCATCACGAACCGTCTTGCGCGAAGACTCGACGAATTTCAACCACCGGAGCAGGCCGGATTTCGGAGCGGATATGGCACCGTAGACCACATCCACACAGTGCGGCAGATTATACAGAAGACCGAAGAGTATAATCAGCCGCTGTGTCTAGCATTCGTGGACTACGAGAAGGCCTTTGACTCGGTTGAGATCTGGTCTGTTCTGGAGTCCCTGCAACGTTGCCAGGTAGATTGGCGATACATCCAAGTGATGAGATGTCTCTACGATAACGCCACCATGTCCGTCCAAGTACAGAACCAGCAAACAAAGCCCATACCATTGCATCGAGGAGTGAGACAAGGGGATATTATTTCCCCGAAATTGTTCACTAATGCAATGGAGGATATGTTTAAGACGCTGAACTGGAAAGGACGTGGCATTAACATCAATGGCGAATACATCTCTCACTTGCGATTTGCGGACGACATCGTCATAATGGCAGAGACACTGCAGGACCTGCAACAGATGGTGAACGACCTGGCTGATTCTTCTATGCGCATCGGCCTACGGATGAACTTGGATAAAACCAAGGTCATGTTCAATCAACATGTACTACCGGAACCGATTGCAATACACGGTACCGCTCTCGAGGTTGTTCAAAAATATGTCTACCTTGGGCAGACATTGCAGTTGGGTAGGAATAACCTCGAGGACGAGGTGAATAGAAGAATTCAGCTGGGTTGGGCGGCGTTTGGAAAGTTACGACGAGTCTTCTCATCGTCGATCCCACAATGCCTAAAAACGAAAGTTTTTAACCAGTGCGTCCTACCTGTCATGACATACGGAGCCGAAACGTGGACACTTACGGTGCGGTTGGTCCACAAGCTCAAAGTTGCTCAGCGTGCAATGGAAAGGGCTATGCTCGGCGTTTCTCTGAGGGATCGTATCAGGAATGAAGTTATCCGTCAGAGAACTAAAGTCATCGACATAGCCCACCGGATTAGCAAGCTGAAGTGGCAGTGGGCTGGCCATATTAGCCTCAGAACTGATGACCGTTGGGGTAGAAGAGTTCTGGAGTGGAGACCGCGTCTCGGCAAACGTAGTGTAGGACGCCCACAGGCCAGGTGGAGTGATGATTTGCGCAAGATGGCTGGCAGGAGCTGGATGCGAGAAGCACAAAATCGATCAAAGTGGTGTGCAATGGGAGAGGCCTATGTCCAGCAGTGGACTGAGATAGGCTGATGATGATGATGATGATGATACTTATTTAGTTTGGTTATATATCTATTTAGTTTAGTTATATACTTATTGGGTTTAGTTATATACTTATTTGGTTTAGTTATATGCTTTTTTAGTTATATACTTGTTTCCTTTTGTTATATACTTATTTAGTTTAGTTATATACTTATTTAGTTAGGTTATATACTTGTTTAGTTTAGTTATATACTTATTTGGTTTGGTTATATACCTATGTAGTTTAGTTATATACTTACTTAATTTAGTTATATACTTATTTAGTTAAGTTACATACTTATTTAGTTTAGTTATATACTTGTTAAGTATTTTAGATATTTATTCAGATATACATTTATTTAGTTATTTAATTATTTAGTTAAGTTAAATACCTAATTAATTTATTTATAACACGATAAAAAAAACAGTTCCAGTTTTTTTTCGATTGTTTGCATTTTCTGAGAAGATGTACTATAGTAATATATTTTTTTTTAATACCATTGGAAAGTTCAAAGCAACAATGAACAGGAAGCACACCAATTTTTTGATTAAGGTAATATTTTGACTGGTAAATAAGTTTTCGATTGAAAATTAGGGTGCTTTTTCGATACTAAGTCAAAATAAGCTGAAAAAATAAATATTTCAAATCAAAAAAATACAGTGTATTTTGGACACAAAAAGGTAAGTTTTCACTGAATTTCGTGAAAGATAAAAATAAGAAACTAAAAACTTGCCTTTTTGACTTTTTCACATAACATTTGAGGTCAAGTGAAAAAAGTGTGAATGCAAAAGTTGTAGATCTTTTTTTTTCCTACTATTTTCCTTAGTACTTATAGCTTTGCCGGAAATCAAGATAAACCGTTTCCTTTCATTGTTATAATATTCGTCTCCTTTTCCAATGGGTTTCATCCTACTATTATTTTATTTTCACTTTTTATTATTTTAATAGGCTACTTTCTACCCTGGTCTATAAGCTCAAAACAGAAAACATAAAAAGTTACTAATTTGTCTTAGTTTTTCCAAAAAACTCGGAAAAAAAAATTAGAGACTTAGAAAGCATTGTAAAATGTGAGTCTGAGAAAATGTGGTTTACAGAAGAGAACAATAGAGTTGTGATTATTTTTTTTATTTGTGAGATTGTAGTGACATGCAATTTTAGTTGTATTATATGTGAATCTAAAATGTGTATATATCCCTCGCAAAAAATGGTTAACTGTTTTTAGAACTGCAAATGTATAGCCTCTATGTGCTTAAGTTACGAGTAACTTATCTAGTTATTTTTACAAATTGTGTTTTTTTTGAGAGTATTACTATCAACAGTGTCAAAACAATTTTCCTTATGCATGTTATTTACGTCATCCATGTGAAATAATAGGTAGGACACACTAGTTGTACACTTTTGCCTTAAGTGATCGAGGGATCAGTGACTCAGAGATACAACGTAGCTTCCCATACGTCGCCCAACTCACTTGAATCCTTCTGTTGGCCTTCCGATCGAAGTTGTGAATGCTAAGTCAGATGGGTCAGCCTAGGTAGATGTATTTCTGCACTACCTCGACTGTAGCACCATTTACAGTTACAGGACTCCGGGATACACACCTCTTTAATATACCTTCGTTTTTCCTATATTCGTCCTCAGTTCCACTCGTTTTGAAGAATCATCTGTTGAGCATTTCTTCAGATCATGCAGAGATTCCGCCAAAAGGCCTATGCCGTCTACAAATCGCAAGTGTAAGGGGCCATTTATATTGATTCCCGGCCATCCCAATCGAGCATCTTAAAGACGTTTTAAACAGCATGTAGATATGACGTCTCCTTGTCTTACCCCTCGGGCCTCGATGCAATTGGATTCGTCTTATGCTCTTTTTTTGTATATTACGACGGTACGGACGGTAATTGTTGCGGCTTTGTAAAGACATCTCATCACCTGGACATGTCGGCAGTCGACTAAGCACCTCCCCATGGATTCCAGGGCTGCCCAGGTGTCGATGGTATCAAAAGCTTTTTCGTTGTCTGTATAAGCTAGGAAGAGAGGCTGATTATACTCCTCTGCCTTCTCAGTTATTTGCCTAAGGGTGTGTTTGAAGTCTAAGGTATTTAAGCCTGTTTAAAAAACTGCCTGCTTTACGGGCTGGAAGTAATCGAAATTTTGGGGAAGACAGTTTGTAATGACCCTCAAGAATAACTTGTACATGACTGAGTAGTGATATTGGGCGGTAGTTCTTCAGTAGGCTTTTATCTCCTTTCTTGCAGTACTATTCACTGCCAAGCTACTACTCCAAGCTTCCGGTGTGGTGCCAGTATGATTTTTTTATATTTAAGACTACCAAAGTGACCCTGTTCTGCCTAATGGAAAGCATGAGTAGAATTCGGGAGTAGGGGTCACCATCCGCATTGTGAGGGTAAGCAATGCAGCATGGTAACCTATACCTGGCCGGATGTTTCTGCATTATTCTCCCGGCCTCTGAAAGCCAAAAAAATTATGCAGAATGATTGGAGCTCTGGTCTCACACCTACCAACGAAATACGGAGTTGTATTGTTATGCAGTTGTTCTAGTGAGTGAGTGAAACTCGTATGTGAGATGACTTGTTAGTCTACCATGCGGACCATCAATGCCGAGGGTCACAGGTGAGCAGGTGAGTGAGGAGTCCTCATAAAACTTTTATATTTCAGGAGAACCTCTGATTTAGAGTTGACGGTGGTGCCTTGTGATGTTTGAGTAAAGCTATTATTTTGGAGAATCGCGTCCTCAATTGCCCGAGAATTTGACTGCCAAATATCTTGTCTTAGCAGCAACTTTACCTACCTGTTAAGTGCCTAATACTAAGATGGGATAGCGTTTTTTGTTTCACGTTATTTCCTTGTCAGACTCGGTCTCGCTTGTGAGTTTCGACTTGCGTTTTAGTTTTAACCCAATTCGCGGATGACCCGCACCAGACTGTGGGCGGAGTCTTTAAAGTCTTGCACTGTTTGCATTTATTAGAATTTTTAGTGAGGAAGAACTCCTTCAGACGTTATTTTTGAGAAACTTAAACTTTCTAAGGAACAATATTCCCCCATTTCTTTAATATTTTCCAATGATACTCCACTTTTTTTTATATAAATAGCCTTACTCGATAACGCCCTGTTGTCTAAGACCGAATATTTTATCAAATCCAATTAGTAGTTCCTATGATTAGTGCATTTAACCAAACTAGACTATTCTTAATCTATACTTCCTTATTAATAATTTAGTCATATTGATAACCAAGTGTAACAATGCCTACAATGCCTATGCCTAAATTAGCAATGAGTATGTCGTCGGCTTATTGCAAGAAGTCATTAAGTGCAAAAAATCAATCAATATATTTTTATCTTTAATGGTCTCACAAATAAAGATTAAAATGTATTTAGTGATTTTTTGCAGTTAATGACTTCTTGCAATAAGCCGAATTGTAACACTACGTATAAAATATATATAAATTAGGAACGAACCTACGTTTACAGTCGTCAAGAAAGTCCCTTAGACTACAATCAATAGGGTAAAACTATTTATCATCGGTAGTGGCGGATTACAGTTATGATTTACGACAATGCGAATGCGCTGTGCGCTGGCTAAGTCCAAATGTCGGGCCGTTACCTCCCGACGCATATGACCATTAGTTGGCTCCTAAACCGGCGAGTAAATGTTAATTTTACAAATACGCGTTAAATTATGAAAAAATATACGTTTTATAAGATGATTTGATATAATATTTCTTAAAAAATATTCTTATTTTTTAACCTTCATAGAAAAAAAGTCTTCAATAACCTTGAAGCGTAGAAACATCATTAAAACCTTGAAAACAATTTATTGCTGTCTTGTTATAATTTCCTAAAAAATGCGGCTACTGCTATCAGAACTTTCAATGTCAAGCTGACGTCTTCGTAGTTTTTGACGTCTTAGTACAAAGTGATATTCCTACACTTCGTGGCCACGAACAATGTCCACGCACATGTCACCGCAATCCAATCGTATAGTACTTACACTGTCACTTTTTTAATATAACCCTCAGAAAAACTGCCCACTTTTGGGCAAAAACAATTTGTGCGCGCCCTTGGTCACGCCGTTTTTTGTTATATTGTATGGAAATAATACTCTTGCGCTATAGTACAAAGAATGCAGTCATTTATTTTATTTATTTTGTATGTTGAAGGTAAAAAAAGTATTTTTCGCATCCTGTTTAAGTGCGGTTTACTTAATATTGATAGTTACAATTAAAAACATGTTTTATGAAAGAAGGAGGAAATCTTTATAAGTCGGCCTCACCAAATCTACTAATTTCATTATTGATCCAAAAAAATCATAAATAAAAGTAACTCTTACGTCTTAAAGGCCTTCTACACTTTGGGAACCGACCACCGACCATCCTGACCTTGGACAGGATAGTCGGCGGTCGGTTCCGATCTTGTATTTACGGCTTAACCGATAAGTTCATTTCGCACCAACATTGTACACAGTTTTATAAGTTTCCGCAATCAATTAATGGCCCCACTACACCTTAACCTTAGTTCTGGATTACTTACTTTCCACCAATGATCTTATTAACCATGTTATTTTAAATATAACATACCAAATAGCATTAACGAATGCTTTTACAGCTTGTTCTCGACATGTGTTCTTCCAAATCCTACTTCCTTTTTAAGGTTCCGTAGCTCCGTATGACTCGGAACCCCTATAGTTAAGTCATGTCCGTCCGTCCGTCCGTCCGTCCTCGACTTACCTCTCAAACGGTTAGTGCTAGAAAGATGAATTTTTTTTCATGGATATGTGTATTTATCATGTCGACAAAGTGCTAGACTAAAATCAAGTTTCTTTTTTTTTGGGTAGCTCTCTTATACACGTAAAGTTGGGATGATTTGAAATCCACTTGTTATTATGGATGACCACGGAACCCTATTCTATGAGTGGACTGAAACGCACTTGCCCCATTTTTATTTCAGGTAGCTCACTATACTGAGAGTCAATACAGAACTTTAATAAAGCGTTAAGCGCACTACATACACCTTCCTTTTAAAAAACATCCAGACTGAGAACAAAAAGTTGATCACGCAAAGTTCTATGTGGGGACTGTGCAGCCTTAACACTCAGCGTAGTAGAAACCATCCCCAATTTTTGGGCGGGGTGGAAAATCCCTTCGCATCTCCGGCTCCTCGGGGAAGCAGAAACCAAGGGTATGTGGTGTTTCCACTAAAAAATCAATGCCTAGACTATTCATATATAATTAGCGTCTTTCAGAATACTTTTTAAAACACACACACATATAGAAATAAATTTTGTGTACCACCTTAAAATATATCCTACTTAATTTAAAAAAGAAAAGCTCAGCTTCGTGCAACTATGTAAGACAAAAATAGATATTATTGTAAGTTGAATGTGTCAGAAAAACTAGACACACGTTGTGATTCAATGTCCTGAGAACATTCTGATGACTGTATATAGATATTTGATTAAGATCGCAGTCGCTGTAAGATATGTCTGGATGGCTTTAATTACGTTCACTTGTATTGAACTACTAGCGTCCCGCGGTTATTGTTATAAATAGTGGTTAACGAAAGAGCAAAGCTGGCCAAAAAAATTACTACTTATATGAGCTATCTGCCTGTGAAAGTCTCGTCAAAATGGGTCCATCTGTTGCAGAGATTAACGGAACAAACAGAAAAACGAACAGACAGACAGACAAAAAAATTTGATGAAAGTACAATAAATACTTTTTTAAGCATTTAGTAAAAGAACTGTTCATTTGATATTAATTTTGACAAATGATGTATTTCTACAACGGCAATAAAAATATGATCATTTTTCAAAATTATAAAAAAAAATGATTTTTTTTTTTAATTTATTATATGAAACAGTTTATTCCTAAATGCATATGAAAGCATATGCGGTAGCTACTTATAAATATTTTTTTAAATATTTATAGGTATGTATTTATTTTGGCTAATCTCTGGAACGGCTGGAGCGACTTTGTACTTGCAAATAACTGATTACAAAAGGAGTAATTAACACTATTTTTTAAACTACCCTCACTCCGCATTATTACTAGCGATTTACACCAATACAGGTAACGCCGTGGGACTCAATTTGCACTATATGAAACATTCTTCATCTTAAAAGTCAAAACACTGGATACTAGAGTCCTTCAACATCTTGAGCTTCCAAAGTGCCATCACCTACTTAACGTAAGGGGTGGTAATGAAATAAAAAATAGGCTTTCATCCCCCACCCGCGCCCCCACTTTTACCTGAGGACGTGGATTGCATAGTAACGTCTCCATTATAGGGTAGTCGTGTCGATGTGTACGTACAATATCAAATAGGTTTTTAAAAGTTTTATTGCGTTCTTTATAACAAGCTAGCTTTTAGTTCGCGGCTTCGCTTGCGTATAATTTCCACCCTTCAAAAAAAGCCCTTCTTTTCTGAGTGAAAGATATATTTTTTTATTTATTGATGATTTTTTTTTTTTTTTTGCAGTAAGTAGTAAGTCTACTAAATTCTAAAACACTAAACCTGTAATGTTTCTTACTGGTAAATCAGACTGCGGTTGTAGCTCTGCATAATGTTTACAGTATAAAAAATCAATGCACGTTTCCTCTCTTTAAATTATATTCCTCAAAAAATTCAATATCCTCTGTTTTTCTTTCGGCGTTTTTTTTTCTGCCAGTGTGTGTCTTAGGAAATTCCGGCACCCTTTAGCTGTAAAGTCCAATGATCAACTTATAAAATTATAATAACCGCTAAATCACATCTGATACAAACATACATATTATGTGTTTGTGTAACTAAGACCTAAGGACCTCTTACAGTAAACTATAGTTCGATAATAAACAAGTAGACAGTGTTAGTAAGGATATACAACCTTTATACATTTTATGGGTAGTTAAAATGTCGTAAACCGTCCGTGTCCGGCACGTGCCGGCATCGATCTGACATCGCCCGCGTGATGGAGACAACGGACGTGGATCTGGGAACGAGTCTTCAGTGTAACCTGTTCAAATATACATACGTGTAGATACATGTCATCTACGTCATAAGCGTACTTATTGATGAGGTTATGAATACCTATTTATAGTCTATGGTTTATTATTTACATTTGACCATAAGCTGTGTTTCTACGAGTGTTGCTTCAACCATCCTAAAATAATCATGATCGATTTGAAAAACATATATTTATATGAGGACTGCACGGTTGCCCTAGTGGTTTAAGTGCCGTGGGTTCAAATCCCACATGGAACAACAGTGTGATCCACAAATTGTGGTTCTGAGTCTGGGTAATCTTTGCGTCTGTTTCATGTGTGATTGTAAAGTCTCCCGTGACACAGGATGTATATTTATTATGCGCGAACTGTATTTTAATAAAAAAAATGTTTGTATTATCAGAGTTTTTGTTTGTTGCTTAGTAAACCTTCATTTATTGAACCTTAAATCAGGTCACAAAGATTTTTGAGTATTTATTTTGTGTATTCGGTAGAGTATTTCTTGAGGAATAAGATGTCGTGGCAGCAAAATAGACAGATATAACTGAGTTGCTACAATTATTTTCTTGACATAAATCGCAATGAAAATATTTGGACTGAAGTTGCGAATTTAAAGATGCTATTAAAATTAAACATAATATACTAACTTTAAAGTTTCAGCTTTAAATAACATCTCAAAACGGAAAAAACCCTAATACATTTAAATTTTTACATATATATATATTGCTTGAATTACTTTAAAACAAGTATGCTGAAATGAGTACTTTTATAGTCGAGCTTTGAAAATGATATGTTAAAAACAAATATATCACAAAACTTCTATCATTACGAACTTTTTCAAACATTATAAAAGTTTTAACACACCAGTCAAGTAGTTTTGTATCGTGTATACTTATTTACTTTGATCTCCGAATAAGCTCTAACATTTTTAACAATACCTATTTTGCCAACAAAACAATGAGTGGGCACATATTATTTTCAATTCATAAAACGATATATTATGATAACCTCATGAAAAGCTATGGTTATTAAATTATCTACTATTTTTATATAGTCATATTCATAACGAATTCTACACAGATGCTCCTTGCACGCTTAGCACAGTAGTTTTAACTGTCTCCTCGCTGCTTTCCATTGCGCTAATTGTTTTGGTTTTAATTCAAGCATTGAACTAACTATGTGTGATATACAAGTGTTTGTGTTGGACAACAGTCTTGCTTTAGTCAGATTCATGAATGTTTGTTAAGTACCCCGTAACAAAGGATGTATTCATAACGGGAGAATGATCTTGAAAAACAAACAATAGGTACTTCGATTTTTCGTGAAATATTTTAAATCCGATTTATAAATTAACTTAAAGATGATAGATTTATGCCCACAAAGAACAACAACAAACCACACACAAGTATTATAACATAACATTAATATATAACATTGTATTGTAGGAAAGTTTTCAGCCGCTTCCGTTCAATTTTCCTCCACCAGCCGCGCTACGTACAGCGAAGAACGCAAGTTGCGATCCATGCCGGTCACGTGCGTGTACGTGACCGTCGCGCGCTGAATTACCGCCTGAATACCTATAGGTATATCTGGGTACCAAAGTGAAGGAGATTTAGAAACAGGGAAGCGTGCTGTTTTGGTAATGATACAACGAGATAAGGGAGATATAATATGGGGAAAATAAGTAGGAATCTTAAATTTAGGTACTGAGAAATATTAAAAAATAATGAATTGTAGCTTCAAATAAAGTACCGAGATAACGCAATAACTGTAAGAGAGTGGAACGAAAGAATAGTTAAGTTTTTGTGTGTGCTGTGGACCTCTAATGTCATTTGTAAAACATAGTAATCACTCCAACAAAGTGGTACAAGAAGATCTTAAAAATATATTTCTCAAGAGTGCCTCTAGAACCTTTTAAGTGGATGTTTTTCTCTATATTCATATCCCCAAAGAAAAAGAAAAACCAATATGAAAGAAGAAGTATTTACAGACTAGTAGGGCGACACTGATTACATTACGAACAGACCCGCTGGACCGAAGCGCCACTACCCTTGCATAGAAGTCTCTTCTTAAAATGATTCGTGATTCAGTTCGTTGGTTAGTGTAAGACCGGAGGCTCTGGTGTCGGTCATCATGCTACATGGTATGCATTCACTATAAGGATGGTTACTCATACTCTTTGATTCTACTAGAGCTCTCCACCAGATAGAATAGAGTCATTTTGGCAAGCTTAATTTACAAAAATAATAAAAATTAAAACCTATAACAATTCACGTAGTCAACATTGCATAGTAGGCATAAACCTCCTTAACCTGAGACCATGTCCAGTAGTGGACTGAGTTTTAGGTTGTTAATGTGATAAATGTGATAGTCCCTGTGTTGATAATTGATCTCCACGTATTATTACATAAAATAGGTCTTTTTAAAATTATAGTTATTTTTAGAGACCTTTTTTGATTAAGGCATTTTTTTGGAACATATAAATCCAGAACCAACTGACGAAAGCCTTACTTAGGAAACCAACATTGGGCGTGGCTCGATACCTACGAGGTAGATTTTTAAAATATTTTTTTGATGTTAAAAGCCTTTTCTAATGAACATTATTTTTGACTGCCTTGTTAGTCCAGTGGTTAGCGTATGCGGCTGCTGATCAACAGGTCTCGGGTTCGATTCCCGGGTCGGACCAAATGTTTGTGTGATCCGCAAATATTCGTTTCGGAGTCTGGGTGTTTCCTATGTATAATATATTTACAAAATAAAAGCATGTTTATGTATTTATATCAGTTGTCTAGTACCCACAGTACAAGCTCTGCTTAGTTTATGACTAGATGGCGTTGTGTGTAAGATGTCCAAAATATTTATGCCCAAAATATTTAATTTTTTATCATGCTAATTTTTTTTTAATTATGCATAAACATAAATTAAACCAAAATTAAAACATTACATACATTATGTTAACAATTATAATTAATTCAAATTAATTGTGGTAGATTTTGGACGACTTAGCGACCACAAATTAATTTAAACCGGAAATCGTACAAATAATAAATAAAACAGCTACAGAAAAACATATTTTTTTTTTTTTTTAATTTATTTAAAACAACATTTTACAAATGACAATAAAATAAACATCTACTCGCCAAGCTGTCAAGCTTGTTGGCGAGACGCGCTCTTATCTACATATTTAAATACATATCTACTTATATCTACGTGTTATGTCTGTTTCCCTCTTCATATTTCACTAACCTATCCTTTCTAACAAAAGAGCCTTTAGTTGAGTCTTTAGTTGACATGGCCTCAACTTAGGCAATTGTCGCAACAGGTCAATTTCATTAAAAATACGAGGAACCACATATGATGACATTCTTTCACCATAGTAATTCTTTACTCTTGGTTTGCTGAGTTTATTTTCGGTTGCACTTCTTGTATTGTATTTACTTTCTATATTTTTTTTGAAACTGTCGTTATGATAGTGTTCTATACCTAACATATATTCAATTTTCTTTTCAACTGGCAGAATCTTACAAATATTATAAAGCTTCTCATAGTCCTTGTTACACAATAATTTGTCTTGCTTATTAGCCAGATATTTTACAAGCCTCGTTTGCAGATCTTTTATCGTTTTCACATAACTTTTAAATGTTCGCCCATACACACTGAGTCCATAGCTAAGTAAAGAGTCCGCTAGGGCATGGTATACCACTGTTAATGTATGTTTATTAACTATTGTTTTTAAAGCATAAAATTTACCTAAAATAGACCTTAGTTTATTATTAACTTCATAAATATGTGACTTCCAATTAAAATGTGTATCCACCGTTAATCCTAAATATTTGTAACTTAAAACAGCTTGTATGTTTTGACATTTGCAATTTATTTTATTTTTGTGCAAGCAATCGTATGTGTGTCCAATTACTACTATTTCCTCTTTACTTGTTTCTTTTGCGCGCTGATTGTAGGGTGAGTAAATGTGCATTAATTTAGTTTTGTTTAGATTTAAAATTATACCATTGTCATGTGCCCACTGCGTGATCTTGTCGAAGTCTTGTTGAATGTTCTTTTGGGCTTCATATGCATCTTTAGATGCACATAGTAGGCACATGTCATCAGCATACATGTACACCCGACACCTACTTACTACATTAGCAACGCTGTTTACATGCATTACATAGCCTACAGGTCCAAACACTGACCCGGTCGGGACACCGAGATCAACAAGCGCCTCATCTCCCGAGACACCATCGACTGTTGTGCGTATCTTGCGATTAGTTAAATAGTTTTTGAACCAACTTTTTGTAGGACCACGGATTCCACACTCATCCATAGACTGGAGCAGAATGTCGTGATCTAATGTATCAAACGCTTTTTTAAAATCGATGAACAGTACAATAACCTGGTTTCCAGAATTGAGACCCTCATTGACCTGGTCCGCGAACCGGGAAAGTGCTGACACCGTACTGCGTCCTTTTCTAAATCCGTATTGTGTGTCAGATAGTATGCCATTACCCTCTAGAAACCTACTTATTTGACCAACAATAACCTTTTCTACAATTTTATTTAAAACCGACAATATCGCAATAGGTCTGTAGTTTTCATACTCCTTGTGACTACCAGATTTATAAATTGGCCGTATAATAGCCTTCTTCAAATCATCGGGATAAATAGATTTACTAATACATAAATTAACAAAGTAAGCTAAAATTGGACTCAACGGTTTGCATAGGTATTTAATATCTTTAACTCTAATTCCGTCTATACCCGGTGCCTTTGTGCACGACAAGTTCGTTATTATTTTTTCTATATCTAATGGACCAACTTTATTATACCTAAAACTAACTAAACTTGGATTAACATAGCTTTTCCTGTCTAAAAATTTAGTATCACAGTAATGTTTAATATTCACTATTTCTTTTGTAAATGTAGTGGAAAATTCTGTGCATATATTATACACACTATCATGTTTTCCTAAATGCCTTAATATTATTTCATCCAGATTACCTTTAGACCTACCTAACCACGAATTTATATTTACCCATATTTTTCTAAAGTCCCCGTTACAATTTTGTATTTCTGCCTGTCTGTATTTATTTTTTGCTTCATTTATTAATTTATTCACTTTATTCCTAAACCTGGTATACTCCAATCTTCTAGTCATATTTTTAGGCGTCTGTTTCCATATTTTAAATAAAAAATCTCTTCTATGTAACATTTTATGTAAATACTTATCTATCCATGGTTGTTTTATTCGTTTATTACGTACAGGTTTTACATAGGTACAGTCTTTATAAATTGTGTTAAACACTGTGACTAATCTGTTATATAATACTAGTGGACATGTTATCTCTGAAAACTGTAACCAGTTAAACTCGTTAAATTTTTGTAAAACCAAGTTATCACAAATAACATCTCGTACACTACTTAAACAAGTATTGTTTACCTCTGCGCTCAAGTCTATTGATGCACCAACCGCATGGTGATCCGAGATGTGTGTCTCGAGAACAAAGGCCGACGCGCCGATGCCGCGTAGCAGTCGCACCCATACGTGATCCAAGCATGATTTTATAAGTCGTTCATTCACTATCGCCTCGCGCGTAACTTCTCCGCTAGGTACTCCGCACTGCAGGCCGCATCCACACAAGGCGTTTTTGTATCTCGTCGTCATACTATTCATTTCCTTATTCAATGTATCAATGTTTGTGTCACCAATAACAACCAAGTTGTCAGTGCCCGGAACAGTTTTGATGAGTATTTCAAGCTGTTCTATAAATTGTTTTTTATTCGTATTAGGCGGTCTGTATATAGCTAATATATGCAAATTACTGTTTTTAATTGTTACCTTTCCGTGTAATATCTCCATAGCTGATGTTTTAGCAATTTCTGCACTCATTTCAAGGCCACTCTTCGTGTATATTATGATTCCGCCTCCTCTTCGTGTCTCTCTAGTTAATATATGTGCTTCATATCCTGGTATTAAGTATAGCGGCAGTTCTTCTTGTCTTATATTTATTGGTGTTTTCTATGTATAATATGTATGTATTTACAAAAAAAAAAGTATGTTTATGTATTTATATCAGTTGTCTAGTACCCATAACACAAGCTCTGCTTAGCTTGGGACTAGATGATGTTGTGTGTCAGATGTCCAAAATATTTATTTTAAAATATTTATTTATTTATTTCACTTAAAATTAAAATATCTATTTCATACTTATTTTCTTCTAATAGTACCTACTAAAACTTGATTAAAGTATTTTCGGAGCGATCGAATGTTTAGGTATACTATATGTGTGCTTCTATTATTTTCTATCATAAATTTGTTTAATTTTTCTATGTTTTCAAACCTTTTATACTCTAAATCTTTAAATAAATCACAATCCGGTGTTGGATCGAATTTTAATTATAAAATGACCCAGTGTACATACACTGTCACAGCTGATTGTGACCTGTTTACTTATTATTCGTTGTTGAAACATATTTTATGTATATCGTTCTCGGATCGAATGGCGCGAATCTTAGAACTTTCATCTTTTTTTACAAGCACCTTATGATCCTGAACCCAAATATATTTGTAATTATCTTTAAGCATTTTTTTAGCACTCCATAATACCTGCCGCATATTTTTTGATAGATTCTCGTTGATGTAAAATCTCTTAGCGTTATTGTTAGACAAGATATCATCGTTGGTAAGGCATGTTTTTCTGTGCTGCATCCACTGTTTTTTTGCAGATTTCGAGCGCAAGGTTACGACAATAGTTCGCGACCGAGTCTCATCATCTTTTTTTCTGCCTACCCTCATTGCTTCTTCTATGTTCTTGGAATCTAATTTTAATTTCTGGGATATCGTTTTTACTAATTGCGTAGTGTCTTCGTCTTTCTTCTCATCTAATCCAAAAATCTCAATGCACTTCTCCGTTTCTTTTTCTTCCAATAATGTAATTCTTTCCTCTAGTGCACTGTTGACCTTTTGTAGGTTGGTATTTTTATTCTCCAACGAAATAATTCTCTTTTCTGCATTTTCTTTGAATGTTAACATCTGTTGATACCTACTGTTCTGCGTAAAAATCAACGGTTTCAGTTAGTTCATCGATTTTCTGTTGCGTTTGATATATAATTGCCAGCTTATTGTTCACCTCGGCTAGCAGCGATTCCACCGTCGCCTTCTTAACGTCCACGACAATCTGCGGTGCTAATAATACCTTTTAACCAGAATCGCAAAAACCGAAGTCAAAATCTACATTCCCATTGTAAGCTAAGCCGCGGGTATAAGCTAGTGAATAATATAATTTCCATAAAGCTATATTCGTGTATAGCACAGGGTTAAATCCCTCATTCGGTCCGTGCAGATATTTTTATGATGCTCCAAGAATGCCATCAAGTTGGCGCGCTTTCCCCCTTGACGCCGGCATGATTTACTGACATTTTCTTCTGATAATTATGCTTTTAATATTTAGTATATGCAAGTACCTACAGCTGACAATATATGTCTACTAAACAAACTATCGATTAACCATGAAATAGATTATATAAGTAATGAGAATGTTAGTAACAAAATAACCTATAATTTAGCAATTACAAATCCGTGAGGGCACTTTGTTTATTAAACTCATACATTTGGATATTTACAATTTAGTGCCTCTCAAATAGAGAAAACTAGCAATGCATATATTGCTAGTTTTCCCTATTTGAGTGAGTTTTTAAGATGCATCGGGAAGTAATTGACAGCAGCTCAAAGATGTCAGGATCAGCTATGATTATCATCATCTGCAACTTTAACTGGATAAAGTTCTATAATACTTTTTCCAAACTATACATAAATAGTCTGTCTAAATTCAGATTGCCCATTACCTAACCGAGAGTATACTAGACTAAAGGATCAAATTAAATATTATCGGTGATAATAAATGGACTTTGTTCTTATTAGTAATAGAGTTAAAAATGTACTTATTTAAAAATAAATCATATTCAACCTCCTTCATAGGAGCCTAGGCCTATATAAGTTCATAGTTTACCTTTTTTATTTTTCGTGCGGAAATCCCCACGAATCCCCAGTTAGTGGCTATGTCGGACTAAAACTGACTAAAACCGCACGCCGTCTCCATCAAGTATACTCAACCAGGTATTCCCTCGAAAGGAAGTTCCTGGAACCCCGACGCACCTCGGGGCATCCATGGCTTGCAGACGGCCCCTTACTGTGAGAGAACTCCAATGTTCCCTTTATGCCAAATACTGCGCGTTTTGTAGCGCTCGCGTTGTCACCCCTAGGCCTGCGCTTATGGAGAACGGAGATTATTTTTCGATCTCCCGCGCCTGAGTCTCTTATGGTAGTACATAGTTCACCTGATTAAAAAAATACTTTGGCGCGAAAGGTGCCGCTAATGGAAGATAAAGAAGACAGCATATATTAAACTAAAGCAGTTATAAATAATATATATAATATACTTTACATAAACAATTTTCCATTATTTCATGACCATATTACACACTATTATTACTATAGAATAAAACAATGACGGAAGCGATAAGGCATGTGATATGTAAAATAAGAATTCAGTATCATCGGGGATGTAGCTCAGTGGTAGAGCGTTCGCTTTGCATGTGAAAGGCCCCGGGTTCGATCCCCGGCATCTCCAACCTTTTTGTGTTTTTTTTAATGTTCTCATTTTATGCACCTGCCTACCAAAAATAATCTAACTCGATTAAACATTTTTATTGCCGCTCAAATAAAAAAGTTATATAGCACCCAACAACAACAAACACTTGTTTGACAATGAAACAACAGTCAACCCCATTTAATTTTGTGGGTAGATTGACAATGTGGCGTAAGGCTGTAAAACTCCGGCATTAGTGCTTCGTAGCTAGATTAGTAATAAAAACTTTTTAAGAGGTACCTTGCAATCGTAGTGATGTGCTTCTACTTCTTATCGATACTTTATGCTTTTTCTCTCAAGTTAAACTACAAAAAAAATGTAAAGAAATTTTAGAAAGAAAATACAAAGAATAAGTGTTTGTCCGCGGCTCCGCTTGCGTATTTGTCGGTTTTCAGGGTAAATGTCATTCTTCCAGAATCATGAAGTAGCATCTCACTAAGCCGCCATAGCGTGGGCGTGACCCTCTCTTGGAACTTGGACTCTTGGATTCTATTCAGGCTTACTTTTTTAGTTTTTTTTCAAATTAGTGTATTGTCATCGGTTCTCGATAAATCTACAAAGTTTGAACGAAATCTGGCCGTTTAAAGTGGGTCAAAATCGCATTCAAAGGAGTCTGTTACAAACTTAAAAACAGACAGATTTTAGTAAGTATTTTGACATGTTAGTGGAATTTTAAAGTATAAATAGTAAAAGACAAAAAAAAACAAAATGTCTGGGTTGAAAAACACTTGTATAACTTATTTTACTAATATATTATTGTTCTTGCTTTTCTCTTTCATGTAACACAATGAACACTAATGAAGTACCTACAAAGTTATACGCAATGTACACATATTGCAACATG
Source organism: Phragmatobia fuliginosa (assembly GCA_932526445.1). NCBI lineage: Eukaryota > Metazoa > Arthropoda > Insecta > Lepidoptera > Erebidae > Phragmatobia > Phragmatobia fuliginosa. Next base: position 12,424,376 of record OW052078.1, on the reverse strand, counting down.
TTAAGTAGTGTTTAAAGTACGAATACTCGTATGGAGGTGACACGGTCAATATCAATCCTTGTCTGTGGAAGACTTTAAATGGTCCGAACACTACATTTTGCTGTTTTTTTTTTGTTGCGTATTAGCAACCTGCTCCTCTAGCCAAGTTGCAAACGTTTACCGTTTTCTATTCTGTATTCTAATTCTCTATTGTCTTGTTTCATTGGCTAATATTTTGCTTTGATGGCATGACTGAGTGACATTAGAATAGTAAACAAAAAAAATTGTAACTTGGCTAGGGGCTATCTGTTTACTTCTCGCATTTCCTCCACTCACTCGAATCACGGTATATATTGCTTATATAGAGAGCAAAATCTATATATTATTATTATATCATTTTAAAATAAAAGATTTTGTGTTTAATTTGAGTGCTGTTTTAAATTTATTTAAAGAAAGCCCAATCTCTATCACTTAAGAATGTAAGTGGCATGTTTTTAACCATGATATCCTTTTTTGGAAGAACTTCTGAACTTTCTTAACATGTATGTATGTATGTATGTAAATTATGTGTTACACTAATCGCTAAATAATTATGGAAAACGATAGTCGAATTTTGGAAAGATTCACAATGTTTTATTTTTATCTTTTGGCTTTAGCTTTCTGCATATCTCTGACATAGGTATAAATGTTATATGTTTACAAGTGATTCAGATTGCCGTGTTTATTTAGTAAGGCGTATAGAGAAATTTACAAATACAGAATTTCCTTCGAAGTAAGTATTTTTTTCTTCTTTGAAATTAAATAGATTCTCGCCTCTGATGAAAAATGATAAGGAATCCAAATAGGGCAAGTAATTTCTTAAACATCGGAACACTGGTATTAATTAATGGGACCAACTTGTTTTGTATTTTTGGATCATATTTTTGACGTAGAACCGATTCTCTAAGAAAAATATTGTATCTATTATGGTCCATTTCCGTTACACATATCTGAAACATTATTTAAATCATTTAACGCAAATTTTAATTTTCGGCAAGTAAATATTAGAGACATAGACAAAATCCCCTGCCCTTCTCTGCGTATGCCAAAGTGTAGCTGTGTTATTAATTAATGGTATTAAGTTCATCATTTTAAATTATATTTATGATTTTTCTGTAAATTTTACTTAATCACTACATATTATAAAATGAAGTCCTCCGCCGCGTCGGTCTGCCTGTCTGTTCGCGATAAACTCAAAAACTACTGCACCGGTATAAATGAAATTTTGTACACAGATAGTCAGAAAGGAAATAGGCTACTTTTTACCGACATAGATGTGGGCACAGCCGCGGGTGAGAGCTAGTACTATATACTAATGATAAAAAATATATCTATTGTCGACTCTTAACTTTCCCTTCCCTAAGGAGCCATAACTCTTGGCCGCACCTAATTTGCATTTCTTTATTGGATCGCGCCGGAATTGAGAAAAATTCGCCTCACTCTGTTTTAATTACAAATTGTATATTATTTACATTTAATTTACTATATGCTCTATAAATTGGCAATTTTAAATTTCTTTAGAAACTTTGTAAGATATTTTTAGTTAACGTCATAAGTGACTGGGCTGCTATTTTAGTTTACGTTCGATTGGAACAAATTATTGTGTGATATGCACCATAATTTCTTCTGTTTCATAATGTATCACAATTCGCTTTTGGAAATAGGTTTATCCAATTTTAAGATATTTCTACTTTTTGTCTACCTCGTTGGCGTAGTGGCAGCGTGTGCGACTTCTCGAGTTCGATTTCCGAATTGGACCAAATGATTTTGTCATCCACAAATATTTGTTTTGGTGTTTTCTATCCATAATATATATGTATTTACAAAAAAATAAAGCATGTTTATGTATTTATATCAGTTGTCTAGTACCCATAGTATAAGCTTTGCTTAGTTTGGAACTAGATAGCATTGTGTGTAAGATGTCCGAAATATTTATAATATTATTATCATTATAATTTCTAGCCACTTGATTCGATCGTCGCTTATAACTATTTCCATATATTTAGCAATCAGTAGTCTAGTCTACTCACCATGGTACAGACTCTCCCAAGTTAAGGATAAGACTGCAGTATATGTGTGTGGTTATTTGGTATTATTTATAGGTTCATAAAAAATCTCCTTGGCCCCATAAAAAAGTTTGTGTCCTTTTTCCTCATCACATGGAATTAATCTTTTCTATGTATATTATGTATGTATTTACAAAAAAAAGTATGTTTAAGTATTTCTATCAGTTGTTTAGTACCCACCATAATACAAACTCTGCTTAGCTTGGGTCTAGATGGCGTTATGTGTAAGATTCCGAAAAGAAAAAAAAACTTTGGGTATTAGCTTCAGAGTGGAGGAAATACGCACTAGAACGAAGCGGTTCGGCTCTTCCTTCTTATGCCGAGCAGTCAAAAGCTGGAACTCGCTACCAGCTCACGTGTTTCCTTCCCACTATGATCCCGGGTCCTTTAAGCGGGGCGTGAAAAAGCATCTCACCAAGCCGCCATAGTGTGGGCCGCCATACTTTACTGTCTGCATTCGCAGCAATGATGTGTGGTTTCTCCCACTCTTGGATTCTGCTCATGCTTTCCATCAGGCGGGGTAGAGTCACTTTGGCAGGCTATATATAAAAAAAAAAAAAAAAATTTCTTACATCGTAATTTTAAAATTATGGTAAATACATATGCTATTTATTCATTAAACGACTGGTTAATTAACCTCTTGTATCTCGTAGCTCTCTTTTGTAAAATGAAAAAAAAACATTAAGTAAACTCAGTTTATATTAATTTTCGCAAGAAAACCACAAATGTTCATAGCAAAGCGCATTTAAGTATATTGGGTGGCAATAGCAGCAATAGCAATCGTCTGATTACGCGATAGATCAGCTGCAATGCTCCATACATTGCCGTAAGAGAGCCATGCGTCGTACGAGCACATTACGTTGAATAGTTTATACTAACGCCGACGATATAGAGCTTGCCACGGCAATCTATTGCTGTCAATCGGTTGAAGAATTGAGGTTTTAAATGCCGGTGATTTAAGTCACTTTAACGCAAGTCAATTTTTTTTTCACGATTAATGCACGATATTTTTTTAATTTTTATTTCGGAAAAATGACACACAACATCATATAGTCCCAAAATAAACAGAGCCTGTGCTATGGGTACTAGATAACTGATATAAATACAAATATTTATTTTTTATCGCACATAGAAAACACCCAAAAGTCTGTAGATAGTAGGTACCTCTTTCGCCCGCATTCACAACAAAGTTATGTAGCCTACGTTCTTTCTCAGGCTCTAGACTATCTGTAAACTAAATTTTATTAAATTCGGTTAAGTAGTTTCGGCGTGAAGACGCCACAGAAAGGCAGAGTAACTTTCGCGTTTATAATATTAGGATAAACGCATTAATAAGTTAAGAACGTTTGTAAATTCACTTAGTGCTTTAAAGAAAAAATCAAAGTACCCTAGCATAACAGCTCTTATGGATGGACGACCATTACCGTAAATAACAAATGCTTGTACGTAAAACACAATATTTCACTATTACAAAACTGAAAATCCGAAAACTGTAACATTTCTCAAAGCCCAATATTTATGGGAGCACAATTGAATTTCACAGTTGATTTGATTTCAGAGCCGTTTGAAAAATCCTTACAGCCACCTACCGAAAGGAACGCATATGTCAAATAATGGCGGGAAAACAGACCGCGGTTCTTGAACGAAGGGTCGCCATGTGTCAAATGGGAAATAGTTATTTATGGGAACCATTCACAAATTGCATTTCGAGACCGAATTGATATATTGAAATGTTTTATATGTAAATGTGGACATAAGATGAATAGGTGGCCCACAAACGGATATAGTATGATTTATGTATTAACTATGCATTGGCCTAATAGATAGATTTCTTGTGTAAAATATGAATTATTATTTTTTTAATGTAGACTCGATAATTTTCAGGAGCTGGATGCGAGAAGCCCAAAATCGATGAGAGTGGCGTGCAATGGGAGAGGCCAGGACTGCAATAGGCTGATGATGATGACGATAATTTTCTAGTTTCACTATTAAAGTGTAATTAGATACTTAACTATTGCTTTCTAGCTCTTTTCTGGTACGGTAACTATTCAAAACCCAGAACATGTCCATCATAAAAACACCATAAAAATGTTTTATCAGTCTTCAAAAAGCACACTTTCTTCCAATTCTTAAGTTTTTATCTCCCCTAAGCTGTATTCATTTTCGCAATATTTCTTTCTGACCTTAGTACAAGCAACAGTTATTACTTATGTAATATATCAAAATTATAAAATTCTTGTTCCAAATACCAACTCAAGCGGTATAAGATTCGATAGAGTAATATTAAATAAATTTGCATATGAGCGGCGGTCACGTTTCCGAACGATAGTTTTGTTTCTCTAAATCATTGTGTCAACCGGGGTCAACTCCGTGGCGACCAGAACACACGAACCAATCCGTTATTCACGATAAATGACAAGATGAATTTATGTATCAATATATGCCTGTGGACCTAGATTAGTTGCCGTTCTATATCCCAACAGGAGGTCCTTGCGGTGCTTTTGATAAATAACATTGAATGACTAGCAGATGCCCGCGGCTCCGCTCGCGTCCGCGTCATCTTTTGTCATCCAGGGGTATAAAAATAGTTTACGTCCTATTATCAGACCTACATAATAAAAACAAAACTTCATAAGAATCAATCAAACCGTTTCGGAGCAGTAATAAGATTGTGACGCGAGAATTATAGATGTTTACATGTTTACAAAACTGTTTGTAAAACTGATAAGACAAATATTTAGATAAACTCTAATAGATAGATACGAACAGTCTGACCACAGATTGAAAGTTGTCATTCACGATGGAAACTTTCGCTTTTGAAACCACTTGGTTCTATAGTGCCCCTCCCACAATTCCGACTTTGTGAGTTTTTCCAAGTTATCACAGGTTAAATTTATTATTACCTATTATGAAATATTTTTTTAAATAATGTAAAATTTTATTTGTTGATGTGATAATTAGACAGAGTTTTCAACTCAGTTCAATGTTGGGGAAACGAAAACGAAAGATAATTATTGGTCTGAGGATAACTATGTACCCAGTGATGAGTTTACTCATATTATTTACATTATGAAACATTAATTTTAAGAATAATTCGGATTTTGATTGTAAACACGTTCAAACAAGCTGACAAAATTACTGCCACCTACCCAAGTCTGTTTGATTTTAACATCATTTTAAGCTTTATGTTTATACTCACATATCTCTAAATGACAATTTATGTAACCATCCAGCTGGTTAAATTTGGTGAAAGATACAAAAATAGCGTTACGAAGTCTATTTGCATTCTAATTTATTAGGATACTTAACTTGAATCACGTGCTTCAAAATTGGCGCGACAGCAGCGCCGATTTATAAAAAAATAAGTTTGAGTTGCCAAAAATCGAAATAGTTTTGACTTAGTATATTTTATTTTCAAGGAGAGGCCTATGTGTGGTGGACTGTGGACTGATAAAGGCTGTTGATGATGATGATATTTTAAAAGGCCTACTATTTTTGTTACCCGTATAATTTATTTTTAAATTCCTTTCTTGATAAAATAAGATGTTGTCTTAAAATAGTTTTACTCGTATTAACTGGAACTATGAAATTGAAAATAAAAAGGTATGAAAATATACGAAAACAATATTCATTTCAGATAGTTTGACATTAAAAGGTAAGTAATGTATCACGCTGATTTCGCGACAAATGGAAGACCAACCTAAAATAACAGAATTCAAGCGGTCTTGTCTCGTTTATGAGACTAGAGGCCCAACTATGCAAAAGAATCTTAATAAGCTGTCATCTTCTCCGTCTTTACCATAAGGGCACACGGGGCACTAGCCCAGGGACTCCATCGTCAGGGTGGCCCCCGACGAACAGAAAATTTATTAATTTTTTTATACAAATTAGTAGTTAGTTAAAAAAATAGTTTTTAAAAACTTAACAAACACGCTTTTAAACTAAAAAGTAGAAAAAAAAATGTAACAAAGCGTGGGGTGATTTCTGAAAATATTGCAATAACGTCGCCGAACGCTTTTTACATTAAAATTAATTCCTACTATTTTTTTTTAGAGTAGCACTATCAACAGTGTCAACACCATTTTCACTATGCATGTTATTTACGTCATCTATTTGAAATAATACGTAGGACACAATAGTTGTATATTTGGTCTTAAGTGATCGAGGGGTCAGTGACTCAAAGATACAACGTAGCTTCCCATACGTCGCCCAACTTACTTGAATCCTGCTCTTGTCCTTCCGATCGAAGTTGTGAAGCCTGAGTTAAATGGTTCAGCCTAGGTAGATGTATTTTTGCACTATTTCGTCAGTAGCGCCATTTACATACAAGACTCGGGGATACATACTTGTTTACTAAACCTTCCGCCAAAATGACTATGTCGTCTGCAAATCGCAAGTGTAAGAGGCCATTTATATTGATTCCACGTCCATCCCAATCAAGCATCTTGAAGACTTCTTTCAATGCATTGGTAAACAGTTAAGTAGATATGACGTCTCCTTGTCTTACCTCTCTGGCCTCGATGCAATTGGATTGGTGCTATTTTGGTATATGGACGGTCATTGTTGCGGCTTTGTATAGACATCTCATCACCTGGACATATCGGCAGTCGACTAGGAACCTCACCATGAATTCCAAGACAGCCCAGGCCTCGATGGTAATGAAAGCTTTTTCGTTATCTACATAAACTAGGCAGAGAGGTTCTACTCCAAGCTTTCGGTGTAGTGACAGTATGTTTTTTTTTTATTTTAGCCTACCAAAGTGACCCTGGTCTGCCTCATGGAAAGCATGAGTAGAATCCAGGAGTAGGGGTCACCATCCGCATTGTGAGGGTTAGTAATGCAGCATGGTAACCCATACCTGGCCAGATGTTTCTGCATCATTCTCCGGCCTTTGAAAGCCGGGAAAATGATGCAGAATGATTGGGCCTCCGGTCTCACACCCACCAACGGAAAACGACAGCAATAGTGCCCGTTTGTCTTCACCTGGAGCTGTATTGTTATGCAGTTATTCCAGTTAGTCTACCATGCGGATCATTAACGCTGAGGGTCGCGGGTGAGTTGGTTCGTGAGGAGTAAAAGTCCTCATAAAATTCTCTATTTCAGGAGAAACTCTGATTTAGGGGTGACGGCGGTGTCTTGTGATGTTCTAAGTTTGCTCAGATGCCAACTAGAGGTTTTTGGCTTGGCGAAGATTTTTGAGCTATTATTTATGACAAATGTTTAAATTTTACTAGCTGTTATGTGCCTGACTCTCAGATGGGATAGTGTTTTTGTTTCTCGTTATTTCGTTGTCGGATTCAGGGTCTCGCTTGTGAGTTTCGACTTGCGTCCACTGCTCTTCGATTAAAAGTGATTTTAGCCCATCGCGAATGACCCACACCAGACTGTCGGCGGAGTCTTTAACGTTTTGCACTGCATGCATTTATTAGAATGTTTAGTGGGCAACAATTCTTTTATACCTTATTTTGGGACTTGAAACTTTTTAAGGAACAATATTCCCCCGTTTCTTTAATATTTTCCAATGATATTCCACTTTTTTTTGGTCTTAGCGTATTGATATATAGCCTTACTCGATAACCGGGCTATTTAAGATCGAAATAGTTTTTCAAATCTAAATATTAGTTCCTATAATTAGTGCATTTAACCAAACAATCTCTTTTGACTGTGATAATTGTGATCGTGATTTTGTTCTGATGATGCGATCATTTGTTTTGGGTAGTTTATAGTAATATTAGAAACCAAAAATCTCTTTTTATTTATGATATTAGGTAGCTACTATAAATTACCCAATATAAATTTCATAGAAAAAAAAGGTTAGTAAAGTTCACATTCTTTACATTCAATACGGGCCTCCATATTCTGATGTGCCCAGGGCCTCCCGCATAGTTAAAGACGGCCCTGGCTGTCATAGTGTAGGTTCTCATACATTATTGCCAACATTCACAATGAGTGACCACTACTTTTAGATTCTATTCCTGCTTTCCATCAGGCAGAGTAGAATTACTTTAACAGGATCGTAGAAGAATATCATCTTCCTAGCCTTTATGGTAACTCCAATGTTTTTAGGAGTCTGCTAGTAGTTTAATGGGTTTTAATGAATATCAATTTTTAAACGAAGCGCATGGCATTGAAATGCCGAAACCCTAAGGACAAACTAAATTCAAAATTGGAACTTTCTGTCAGTATATTTTAGGGCAGTCACTTCGCATTCCCAATAACGGTGGCCATTGTGCTATGTTAAGAACATCACACAAGAAGTGAATCAACCCCCAGATTCTCAGACAAAACAAGGCAGTTATAAGGTTCATATTAAAATTGTACTAAAAAAATATGTGACAACCGATATGGGCCTCATCGAATATTTAATGATTAACTTCACTCCGGTAACACCGCGGGACTCAACTAGTATAAAAATAATATTTTTGTGCAACCTCTTAATTGAAAATATAATTTCCTCCTGCCTTCTCCGATAAAATATATTGCAACCATAAAATGCCATCTAGCTAAGATACGACACGACAACTATCGACTAATCCTTATTGATATCGACAAAATTTTAACCTTCAGCTGTTTTATCAATAGAAATACATATTTAAATTACGTACACTACATGTTACGTGTTCTGCATTCGTATTTGAATAAAAATATAATATAATTTTAGGTAGGATACTGCCAACATGTGTGGCAACATTTGAAGTGTCAGTCAGTCTCATCAGGTTAGCACGGAGGGAGAGTGTCGTTTACTAACGTAACAGCTGATCAATTAAATACATAACAAACAAAATAGGTTTCAATATGGATTTCAAAGACAAAGTTGTTTTAATAACTGGTGGAAGTTCTGGCCTTGGTGCAGCGACAGCACTTCACTTCGCAAAGCTTTCTGCAAAACTCGTCATTGTAGGCCGAAAAGAAAATAATCTCAAAAGAATCGCACTTTATTGTGAAAAGTGTACAGGGATAAAACCACTACCAATATCTGCTGACGTCAATGAAGACGCCGATGCTGTTAGAATTATCAACGAGACAATTGAACACTATGGGAAATTGGATGTTTTAGTAAACAACGCCGGTATTATAGAAATGGGCGGCATCAAGAACTCATCTATGGAAGCCTATGATAGGATTATGTCGACAAACATGAGGGCTGTATACCACTTAACGATGCTTGCTGTTCCACACTTGATCCAAACAAAAGGTTGTATTGTGAATACGTCTTGCATCGCTAGCACGAAGCCGAGTACAATGGCCTTAGCATATAATATCTCCAAGGCTGCTTTAGATCATTTCACGAAATGTACTGCTTTAGAGTTGGCGCCAGATGGCATTCGAGTCAACTCTGTAAATCCAGGGTTTCTGAACACAAATTTATTAAAGGATATTGGGTTGAATGAGGATCAAATGGCGTTATTTGTAGCCAATGTCGTTGGCAATATGCCTCTGAAGAAGGCTGTAGAACCGGGAGAAGTCGCAGGTTTAATTGCCTACCTCGCTAGTGAACAAGCTAAGAGTATTACTGGTACTAGTTTTGTCATAGATGGCGGTGTTACACTACGATAAGTGTCAAATATATATATATGTATATCTATGGATTTGTGCTTTTTTAATATAAATATTGTAAGATGAATCAATATAATTTTAGTGTAGTAGACGAGTAACATGTTTATGGAAAACTTAGGGAGTATTTATTCTAAGTCAGAACAAAAAAATAATAACAAAAAAACGTATTTAAAGTATGCGACTAATAAGCGTAAAACTAATTTATGTACCTAGTGTTCATTTTCTAAGCCAAATTGTACATTTTTAATGTACTTTAAAACTATTACACCAAGTGTAAAATAAACCTATGACAAATATATTGTTTGTGGACTGTCAACATTCGTAACGCCATAATTTATCATGCTGTTTCATACAATAAAATCTAATGTTGAATAAACAGGTGGTAAACAGAAAATAGCTGACCACCTAGTCAAATGCTTCAAAAATATATTTTCGATAAGGTTAATGTAACTGTTGATGTGTATTAAACTATTTTTTGTTGTTACTTTTGTTTTTTATTTAATTATGAGGCTAATTATTAATTAATTATCTCTAGTTTTTTTTTACCGACAGTCTTATCAACCACTACTTACTTCCTCTACTTACCCCTAAACGGTTAATTAGCTTAAGTAGTTATACTTACAAATAGTGATTATTTTTTAGTTAATAGAAGTAAACGTTCTAAATCGATAACATCAATTTAAAATCTTAGATGATGTACTTGTCTTTCGTATGATATAACTGTCGAGAAAACCATTCAAAATACCCAAGACTTCCACATTGCAGAGTCCAAGCTTAAGTAACAACTTTAACTGGATTATCTACAGAATTTATATCAAGGTTTTTTTATGACTGAGCAAGTTCTTGAAAGCAGTCACGAGATTTTGAATGCTCAAATGTAGCAAATTTTATTGACTCGATGCATACCGTTTTCATAGACAATTCTATAGTAATAAGCTATTCAATTATTACGTAAGATGATTTTTACTAGTGTTTTACCCCGGCCCGACCCTAAAAAAAAATATAAATGGGTGGACCCCTCCTTCCTGTTGTAATATTACGTAAGAATCTATAGAAAAAAGTATATACCTTTGGCTGGTTATCTACCCATTGCAATGGTTGCTATTAATAAACATTAACTATCATTCATTAAAAGCAAGCGAACTACTTATAAGTATTACTGCAGAGATCTAATTGCAGAGATCAATTTAAGGTAAATTTTAATATTGTATTTATGGACAAATATATTATACTTTAAGGGAAATCAATCCGTAGTTATATTCTAAAAATTCAAAGGTATCGATGCCTGATCACTTTAACGGCTAAACTAATTGACCGATTTCATTGAAATTTAGCATGGAGATACTTTGATTCTTGATGGACATAGGCTTCTTATTTTCGCGATAACAGACTTACAAGCGAGCAAAAGCTATTATGTATTTTATATATGTCCTAGTATCCTAAAAGTATAATACCTACTATAAAATAACCTCAAGTAGATTCTCAAAGAAGAAAATAATGAATACCTTTGTCGGAATAATTTAGTAACTTGCGTTGTAGATACTATCTTTCGCCTGCGGCTCTGACACAGTGTGCTGTTGGTTTTCGCGGTAAAAGGTAGCCATGTCCTTTCTCTGTTTAATAAATTTCATTTAAATTGGTTTAGTAGTTAAGAAGTTGTAGTTCTGAAAGCTGGACAAACAGAGCTACTATCACATTTATAATATTAGTAAGGATGACATAGGCTATTATTTACCGCGATAACCGACAAAGACGTGGGCGGAGCCGCGGGTGAAAGTTACGTGTTGTATAACATGAATAATTCCTTTTATGAGTTGTGATACTAGTAGACCAATTTCAACAACTTACCAACAGGGGATGTAGCTCAGTGGTAGAGCGTTCGCTTTGCATGTGAAAGGCCCCGGGTTCGATCCCCGGCATCTCCAACTTTTTGAAAAAATTATAAAACTTATTTTTACTCAATTTCCTATTTTAAATCAACAAACTGAAACAAATTATACCCCCTTAGCTATAATATAAAAAAAGCGGATGTTTGAGCCTTAAACCAAAGCGCTAAGATATTCGACGCCAAAAAAACATTTGAAACAGAAATATTAAATACAAAAATGACTGCATCTATTTATATACATTGGACAGTTATGAAAACTTATCAAGGAAATTGATACCTCACTATAGCTAAGTGCAAGTTGTATGTGCAATTGAACTATAAAAAACAAGTTTTCTACGAGATTCTTTGTAACTAGATAGATCTACTAATATAAATATATTTTATAATTGAAGTATGCTAGATTTATTTATATTAAAAGCATCGAATTTTACTACCTTGGAGTTTTGAAATCGACTTGAGCGTTTTGTGCCCAAATACTTTTATATCTACCAACTAAATCTACTAACGATACTCATCAAATTTTATTTTTAAACAGTACTTACGTGAAGGACGTCATTTTACTTCGACGTTTCGACGCAAACAATATTTACCTACGTTACAGTGCACGTAGATATTTACTTGGGCTTATGTAGAGGTTTTGATCTCTTAATAAAGGCATGTAACTTGACCTATGGGGCCGTCCATTAATCACGTGATTTTTTGGCATTTTTTGGCATTTTTCAACCCCCCCCCCTCCCCCTTGGTGATACATGGTGAGGTTTAAAACTACCCTCCCCCCCACCTATATCACGTGTATTTTTCGTGTATCTTATTTTTTTTTTTAAATAATCGATAAAATACAAAAATTACATTCAGAGGTAGAGGAGAAAGGTCGCAGGTTGACTGACTTAAAGATAATAAAAGAAATGCGAAAATATGCAGAAAAAATAAATACACGTGATATATTACTACACCCTTGTGATATTTCGTGATTTTATGTGAACCCCTCCCCCCCCCTATCAAGCCTCACGTGGACAGTCCCTATCAATAACTTGGACGCTTTTATTTTAGTGGGTGATGACACAGACATTTGATTAGGGCAAAATAATAAATATTTATTATTATTTACTTGCATTAACATTGCAGCACAAAATAAACAAAACCAAAAAAATAAAAGGACAAAATAAAAACAATGTCACATTGCTTGTATTGCCTGAGAAGTACAAATTTCAGTAAAAAATCAATACAATTAAAAACCTTTCTGTCATTATGAATAAAACAATAAAAATACAACTGAGGGGTAATCGCAATCAAAATAGTTTAAGTGTCAACTGATTTATTTGTTACACTGAAAATAATTTATTAATTATCATTATTTTTTAATTAAACGGAAACAGTTTAAGATTTCCTAAACATTTACAGAAGAATTATTTCTTAATTTATCTTTTGTTTTACATTCTTCATAAATAAAAGGAATGGAGACATAATATGGATACTACTCGGGAATCGATTATTCATTATAGATTTACATCACAATTTAGTCGATTCATCAAAATTGAACACTCGAAGCTGACAGAGACCGTCGTGCTCACAAGAAAAAACTAATCTAGCAAACACTAGGTGTACAATGAACACATTGTAATTTTTCAAATAACCTATATTACATTTAAAATCTCAAGTTTTGTTACTAAATTGAAATTTCGTTTTTTATCATTATCTATATACACGCAAATAGTTATAGTAACGGTATAGTTAGTTTTCTATATATTGTTCTATGTTTCCTTTTCATAAGTTTATGTGTTCCTACATAGTTCTAGTCTGACAGAATTTTACTTAATTCATTTTTACAATAAAATCACTAAGATTTCGATCAGTCTCGAAATACTCAAAAGAAGAAGTTTTCGAAAGCTAGTCTTTAATACCAGACTGGACCAGGAGTCAATCGCAATAAAACAGTACAGACATAACTGCCATTTCATCAAACTTGAGAATTAATTGCATTTAATGAAAATTTCAGATGCGAACGGCGCTTTCAGAAAACTTATTTCAAACACCTAAAGGAGGACCACATTTTAATAGTTACATTTTCTACATTATAAATTAATTTTGTTTCATGCACAGTTTTTTTTTGTAAAACATAGTAACTAATAGACCTATCTTAAAATAACTTACGTAATAACTCGCACGTACATCAGTTTGGATTTCAGTAATTTTGAACACCAATTCCGTATCACTTCGCTTTATTGTTCGTTTACGTTTTGCTAAATTTTTTTTAGTTTCAATAAAAGTTACAAGGTTTTTTTAACAATTTTAATTGAAAATATGATCAGGAATTGCGAGTGATATCGAATCAAAAAGCGGGGCTAGAGCTGAGGAACCGACCGGAACACCGGTCGACGATTTCGGTATCGGACCGCCATTCCCGGAGGGCGAACGCGCCCTTCGCGATTTCTGTAACCCGATCGCTCACTTTGGTCGAACGAACACAGGCATCTCTAGTTTAAAGTCTTGTATTCCAGAGGCCTCAGGGGCAGGTGCAGTCTCGCAGGATCAGGAGCGCTTGGCACAGCAGTTCTCGTTGAGGTCGGTGGAGGGCTTGCGGGGCGCGGGCGGGGGCGCGGCGCTAGGCGCGGGGCGGGAGGGCGAGGGCGAGCCCCGCGAGAGCGTCGCTGGACGCGAGCCCCGCGAACGCCTGGGCGCTGGCGCACGCGCATGGCTGCTCCAGCGACGCGACGGACACCACTGAGGGCCGCTCCGATGGCGCCACGGACGGCGCGTCCACGTCATTCTGCAACCATCCAACGCGCTCAGCACTCCGCCCGCCTGCTACAACACCGGGCCGGGAGGGGGGGAGGGAGCGGGGAGCGGGAGGGGGGGGCACCGTTACTCACTCGCATAGGGTGACGTCACATACGCCGGTCGACTTTGGTACGCGGTAAAGAGGTCTCGTTTCAATAGACGCACGCAGTGATCGACGAGCGAATCGCAGCGTATCTCGTGATAGTAACTCGTTGATAAACTTGCACGATTTGGATTATGTTATAGACCGCTGCGATCTACTCCCACGAGGGCTTAGAGAAATAGTCGACAGACGTCTGTTGCCGTCACGTATACTGTGCTGTTTATGGTACTGAGCTAAATGTGACTATGGAACAAAAAATCATGGCAATAACGTATTACATATATTTTGACTAAATTGGTTTACAACGTGTTTGATGTTCTAAAGTAGCTAATTTCTTACACTACTTGGATGGTTAGTAAAGGATGATAGATGGGTGAAGGCGAGGTATTTCTAACCAGAAAGCTTGGATGAGTAAGTTGACATTTAGGCTTGTACGGTGAATATATATTTTAAATCCATATACCTAACTCAATACGTCATAAAGCATTCTGTTTCGATGGCATATTCTCGTTTCTCATCCAATGACCAATAGCTCGAATCCAAGTCGATACGATCGGCATCAGTGCTGAACTATAGAAAACTAGTTATAACCAACATCTATAATAAACCGACGCTATGGAAACCCAGACCAAACGGCTACTACGTGTTATATACTATAACAACAAGAAAATATTATATTCAGCATTTTAATAAACTTTAATTTTTCTACTTCAAATAGAATGAATTGCAACTTTAAGTGGCGATAAGTCAAATAAATATTTATATAGATACAGAGAACCTTTTGCAGTATCTATGTTAAGAGAAAAAATGCCTCCATGATATCTTACGGTTATTTAATCTATATTAAGATTAGATTATAAGATTTCACATTCTACTGTTACATTGAGTTCTGTATTATTATTACTCAATTACAGTAAACATTTATTGAAACTATAACTCATGTAAATATTATAATATAATTATTGAGTTATTGATATTCAATAAGTAGCAGAATAATCTGGGTACAGGGTAATTAAAATATTTATTTTCACTGCAACGTTTTAAAAATACCTTAATAAATATATCTAGTTTTAGTCATAACACTATCTAACCCTAAATAAATATATAGATTGAAGATATGGATTTAAAATACTTCAGCACTGTTATTGACGAGTGGTGCTTAGGCGATGCCCTTGAGACAAATGGCGTGCTTATGTTAAATAGGGTTCAAGCAAGGGAGAACACCTAAATTATAATTCCTAATAGATAAGAAGGTAAGAAGTTTTTATGAACTTTGAAAGAGCAAACTATTCATAAAATAATCTTCAATGAAAACCTCAGAAATAACACATAAAACGTATATCAAACATAGTTCGATTAGACAATTTGCAAAGTCGTGCCCTATGTGGCATATAGGAATAATACAAAAATCAAAAGGATCTAACTTAAATTTTGATTTTAGAATGTTACAGATCATTATTGCCAAATATATTACATATTACAATAATAACGGTCGCATTACTGATTGTACTACCCTCACACAGAAGACCAACCGTATTCCGCTGGTGAGTGTGAAACCGGAGGCATCATTAATGCAGAATCACACACTAGGCCGCCATAGTGTGGGTCATCATACTACAGTGTCACAATGCATCAGGCAGAGTATAGTCAATTTACTTTTAGGACACGACTTTGTCATTAAACACTAGTAACTACTAATAAATACTAGTAACTACTAATTTCTTGTATGTGTATGCCCATGAATAAAGTATAATAATATTAGTGAGTGATAGTGACAGCAGAAGGCAAAAATGAATTTAAAAAGTAGCAAAGTTCATGCAATTATTGATGGTAAGTGCAGTGTTATGTAGTTGAATATAGGATAGCGTTATAGAAATACATACATACAAAGATACATACATATAAATCTAAATATATTTAATTTATACATGTTTGGTACCTAAATACTTTACGGATTATATGACTTAATGTCTGGTATATGTGTATTACAGTTACATATGGGAATAACTATGAATTTACATATGCAATTATGAAATAAAATCTACATGTACTAAGAAACTACTGTCAAATCTTTTATATACTTGCAAGTGACGTTTTACCATGGCGATTAGGTGTACTAAAATATTATTTTTAATGCCATATAATAATACTACTACAACACTTTCATTTTATTAGTCATACTATTTAAAAACTATTGACAGTAGTTTGTTGGTAAGTACTCGTAGATATAACTTGGTAAAAAGAAAAGTAACAAAAACAAAATTAAATTTACTCTATGTAATAATAAATATAGCGATGTAACGACCTATTCTAACAAATTTTAGTGATAAAACTCGAATTGTTATAAATGAGCTTGTTGCTACCTACTTATTCAATATAATATCTATAAATAGATGATTTTTTACAATGGTAATGTTTTTATAACTATTGGTAACACTACAATAACTCACTTTTATATTCCATAACTTCGGGACCTACTAAATACTTCTACATAAAAATACAGTACTAATTATAAATAAGAGATTACAAATACCTGTCGCTTCAAAGTACACCTATTTAAAATCAAAGTGAAATATTAAACTATTTTTAACATCAATTATCTACCTACATGTAAGTTATTTTAACCTATTTTTTTACTGTATAACTTATTTGTATAACTTTTATTTTAAAATGCAACATTTATTGAAAAAAAATTACTCTAATATTGTGTGAACTAAAATCATCAGTTTCATGCGACTTTCACATATTTACATGTACATGTAATTATTCTTCTTTTTAAACATTTCTCTAGGCTAATATTGAAATTACGAAACAATTAACAACAATTAACAATTAATTTGCCTCCCTTACACATCATTAAAAAAAACTAGCTCTATTTTCATAGCAAATACTTGAATAAAACCTTCTAGCAGCACATTTTTATAAATAGAACAATACTATCATCTATATTGTCTATAGCATCCTTGTTCAGACCAACGAGGTTACAACACTATTTCAAGGAGTTCCGATATCCGGTAGCCAAACTATTTTGGTACATTTCCCACGGTTTTAGAACTACGCACTTACTGTGAGCGATTCTCTTACAACCCAAGTACGCTCGCCTGAGCGCATTTGTCACTTTGCCCTGATAATCATCCATATATAATACTTTAATATAAGAAAATGCTTAATCTTGACTGCTAAATAAATGCATTTAAAAATGACTTATGAGGAAATAAAAATATTAAATGCATATAAAGTACATTGCTCTGTGTCCATAGATGATTAACTCCAGAACCAACAGCAATAAATGCCTTTTATATTTTAAATCATTCATAAATTCTCTTAATAGCATTTATAACACGGACGAATACCTATATTTATTGTTGATATATACATTTAGGTATTAACATCGGACAAGTATTTGATATACACACTAAGTTATTTTTAATAAGCAATACATTAAACTCGTTTTAAAAGCCAAGAAGAGACAATTCATTTTTTAATTGAACAATCATATCAATAGAAATGAGTCAATTGAACATCTCTTTGACAGTTTAGTCGCGTCGCGTCGGCTCTTTTGGGATTTAACTCGTACTATACTGATAAATGTTATATACTTTTAAACAAAGCGGAGTGTCCGTTTGATATGTATATTTTGCTTTAAATAAATTAAAGTAGTTAAATAATTATGGTGTAAATCATATGGATGTTGGTTCTGGAGCAATTATCGATGATGTCTTTTAAATAACTCTGTAAACAGACTTAACTTCATAAAATATGGAAGCAAAATAGTTATGACAAAAAATATCTCGAAATATTATTTACCAACAGAAACTAAAAACAAAATACCCTCATTTTACGATTCTGAATTAAACTTTATTTACAAGTCCAAAACAGGCAACTTCACACAGACGAATTCAAACTTATAAAAAAGTTTTAAATGTTATCATAAACTCAAACAATCAGACCAAAAAAAGTTATGTATTTACGCAAAATATTTCTTGTCATTTCAATCAATCAATAAGCCTTTTTATCCTGAACATTTTAGATGAATTTCTAAATTACTGCAATGTTTTACAGAGAGTAATAGCTTAACGTTCCTCTTGGCACTATTTTTTTAAAAAGCTAACTTTCAGAATCGTAAACTGTGCGATAAAATAAAAACCACACGATAGTCAGACAATTATTATTTTATATTAAATTTATCAATTTGATGTTTGTTACGTTCGTTCAACTTAAAAGGCCTTCAAATACGAGCCCAATATGGTAAGTAATATAAGTTATCAATGCCAATTAAATGATGTAAACATATTTTCTTTGCAAGTTTTTACTTCAATGATTTACTCCTAATCTTACTAAATATGAATATGGCTGATTTATTCTAAATTAGTACAAAAGTCATGCTTAACATAAAAATATTCTCACCACACTAACTCCAGGCTTTGCCTGCAATTGATAACATATTTGACACTAACATCCTATATCTTAGAGACCCTAATAATAAAAATGGCAGTGCCTTCGCTTAATATATCTTATATCTAATGGATTATATAAATATACATGACTATGTTTGGTTTTATTTACATACACATGGTTTTATTTATTTGACCTTATGTTTCGCCAAGAGGAAGTTGGGCAGTGGGAATTAACCAATATTGTACACTCATACACACACAATTAAACACACATACATATTTTGCTAAACAATCATTCTCGCCGACATACTATTAACATTTCACTGATCCTTATCTACACTTTTATGTTTTGTATTTGTTGTTTGTTCTTATGGGAGGTATTTATCTTACTTAGATTAAATTGATATTTTTTAATGTACTTAGCAATTAGTTTTTTCTCATATTATATTACACTTAGCGGGAGGGCCCTGGTGACCTGTAATACAGATTTTAACAAATCCACATCAGGCACCAGTCTCTCACATTAGTTTTAGGTGCAAAATGTTTTATTATGCTTAGAAAAAAAACTGTAACCTGACTAATTGTAAGGAGAAAAATAAATAAATAAATAAATAAATAAATAAAACATATATAAGGGGATACAAACGCAAAATATATACATACATACATAAACTTATTTATTCTGTTGTGTATAGATATAATAATATAATAAGATGCGTGTTTTGGCATTAGGGAGTGTATTACTTTGTTGAACAAATAAATTAACTAATCGCAACAGAGTGTAGAGAGAATAGTAGGTAGAGTCAGAGATTGTGAGATCTGTGAGATGATAGTGTTGTGTTCAAGACCTTGGTACATCACAAAAAGGGGTGTACAATACAAGTTACCCACCACCAGAAGTAGAAAATTATGTTTTTAGGTGTATATTTTATCAATGAGATTTGTAAAGCTTTTATGTAACCCTTGGGGGCCTAGTGTGAGTATATTTCACATCTTCAGATTAGTTCAGAATGAGGTAACTGTACGATAGGGTATCGTACAGTTACCTCATTCTGAACTAATCTGTAAACTGTGATGATCGAGTAAATGTAAACTCACACTAGGCCCTCTGAACTGTGGTCCTAGTATCATACCCATCACCATAGTGTAAAAAGAGTGAAATAGGAATTAGTAATGTGATTACTTTCGGTTCATCGGTCACCATAAAGTAATTAGAGTGAGTATAAGTGAAATGAAAGCGAGTATCATGTGGAGTGCTTTGTCTTTGGCCTTGGCGAGTTGGGCCACTAGACGAGCTGTGACAGTTACCTTCAATGGCACGGGCGGTACTTCAAGGTGATAGCCAATTTCACATAATGTGCGGAGAAGCTCGATACCTGAAAAAGACAATGTACATTAAGATTAATGACTACACGATTATGCAACAGGCTGTGCCTTTTCTATTTTATATCCTAATAGGTCATAACAACAATGCACCTACATATTTTTCTCAAACATAAAGAACATAATATGTTTTTAAATTGATAAAAATATGTTTCCGTTGCTATCGTCGATCCTTAGTAACGGAAGAAAAATTATGAAAAAGTAATTCAGTCATACCCACGCTCGCAAAAACTTTCTGCACTAAATATTTTTATGATAACATTATCAAGTTCTTACCAGGATCTCTATTACGTCCATATCTAGCTTCCCAAGCGTCGAACAACCGGTTGTAGTACCTCGGGCCGGTGAGGAACGAGAGGTATTTGTAAGTGTCGGGGGTCGGGAACACTCGTTCCATATCGCCCACTTGAGTTAGCTCATCTTCTGCTTGGATTAAGTGGCGGACATCATCTGCTGTTAACGTCGAAAGGATGTCGCGAAGATACTGTAAACGGAAAGACTGCTTTAGTAACTTTGATTCTTTAACAGACTGATAAAAAAATGTTATGAAGTGACTTACCATATCTCTATCTTCCATGTTTGTATATATAATGTGCTTATCCCTTTCCTCTTTGGATAGGTAGACTGTATATAATCGGCTATCATAAGGCAAGCCAGCCTGAAATCAATTGTGCATATTTTACAAAAACAATGTTCTAGACTTTGGAAAATTAAGGAAGCTCAAACAAGTATGTAATATCATCATAGACATTGGTTAACAGCCCTCCGCTGGACATAGGCTTCTTCTTAGAAAGAGTTTAGTCTACTACACATGCCTAGCCAGACGAGTTTGTAACAGAGTTTCTAAATACTTTCCTAAATAAGAAAATATTAAAATTAAAACCAATGTTTACCAGTTTATGTGGCTTATCCTTGGATAGCATTTCGAGATTCGTCTTGACCGGTACCTGGAACTGGGCAATGTTTAGCACTGTCGACACCAGCGGTCCTTTCACGTGGATGTCCAGAGGCGACGCGCTGTGCAAACTTGGGGATATGTTTACCTGGGAACATGATCAGAATAGCTACAGTAATATTGATTTCTTCAAGATTTACGAATTTTTTGAATTCGTATTAAGTACGCTACGTAAGTTAAGTTGTTATAGGAAAATTATAAGTATTAATCAAAATCATGTACATGTTAATTCTATCGTAACTAGCATTTAGTAATTTAGACATTTAAAATGGAATTTGAGTTTAACCTTTAGCAGTAAAACAATAATGTACTATGTTAACAAACTAATTACCTCTAAAAGCCACGGCTTTAAGTCCTCGTCCAACAAGACATCTATCCCGAACAACTCATAACAGTTATACCGGGACGTTATATTGGCTTTGGTTAGCGAGCTGATGCTAGCCTCCCCCGCTATAATTGTTTTTATAACTAAATCCTTCATGGACTCCCATAGCTCTTCTGTGTTCACATTCTTTTCAGTCTTTAGGTATTGGAATAGTGTTTGTAGTGTCCTAAAATTTAATAAAATGGAACAATGTTAGATATGGAGTCGTCAGATTGTAAAAGCATACATACGATTATATAGCCTACATGAATTGATTGAGGTGTATGTAATGCAGAGATTGGTCATTCAAAGTCAATAAAAGTGTGTTAAAAACGTACCATTTGTGTCCTTCGCAGGCCGCAAAATCTTCGTTCGGTGTGTAATTCTTGGACAGTCTATTAATGGAGTAATTTGTTAAGTGCATATACCTATCGTTTAATGAGCCAAGCTCGTCGTTGTACTTCACTGAAATGTATAAATGTGCAAATGATTAATTAGGTGCACTTTTGGTGTGATTCTTAATGACAAACTATGAGTAAATAAATACTACTATGCAAAAAAATAAAAAAATTTAAAAAGATTATCTGATATTCTTAAACATAGGGAGCACAGATAGAACACCTATTACATTTTCATCTACCAGACGGTAGATGAAAATGTATAAGGTATTCTTGTATAGACATACAAGAATATCTAATCGCAGTTATAATATTATATTACCCACATGTTACTAGAAGATAAGAAGTTACATATTAGACAATCAACTGTTACTAAATTGGACATTGACTGCTATGTTGAATAAATTGCTTAACATAGCATCTGTGTCTTTTCTATAAGACCCAGGTTCCTGTGTGGAGTACTGTTCTCA
This sequence comes from Phragmatobia fuliginosa, assembly GCA_932526445.1. Classification (NCBI taxonomy): domain Eukaryota; kingdom Metazoa; phylum Arthropoda; class Insecta; order Lepidoptera; family Erebidae; genus Phragmatobia; species Phragmatobia fuliginosa. Next base: position 12,401,999 of record OW052078.1, on the reverse strand, counting down.
TCTATGCGATGCATCCGCACAGTATTTGCTTGACGCTCTCGATCGGTTGCAGAGGCGAGCAGTCCGCATCATCGATAGTCCCAAAGACACCGAATTCCTCGAACCTTAGCAGTTGCGAAGAGATGTCGCCTCTATATCAGTCCTTTATCGCCTTTAACATGGGGAGTGTTCTGAATACCTTATTAGGTATTATTAAATACCTTAGTTTGTTTGTAGCTAGAGCTACGCTTTCAGTACTATCCATACACAGAAGACTAAGCATATATAGAAGCATTCATGCTGTCGCATTTCGTTCGTGAGTGCGACCGAGGTTGGTAAGCTTAGAAAAACACTTGCGCTGGAAATGAGTTCCAGGTATTGACTGTTTGTCACAGAAAGGAGAGACAATCCGTCTATTTTGAGAGCAATTAGAAAACGAGAATGAACTGACTAATTATTGTTACCTGAAGCAAACCTCGCGAGGCCATCCTTATACAAAAATATCCTCAAGGGATGCACAGACGTGACCAGCACGTACAGTCGGAGATCAAACTTGTTGCCGTTGATTAGGTACGGTTTCGATACATATCGCTGAACGACAACCGGACGCTTTTTGGGTATTTGTGTCCATTTCGACACAACTTTGATTCCTGTGCCGCGGGCCGAAGCGGGCTGGAAACAAATAATTTCCTTATTCACACAGTCAATTTATAAGTATCAAAATTAGTTTTATTGAAATCCTTTTCATTTAAATAGTAAGTATAAGAGAACACACTATGCTATGCTATGCTATGTGAAGTCTTAGCAATTTTTGTTATTTAAGTTTGTACATTTATATGTTCAGAAATGAAACCAAACAGTACATTAAATCTAAATATTGAATGTCGAGCAATCAGAAATTGATTCAGTAAATTACCGTAAAGTCAAAACAAAGAACATGACATATAAACCTTACATGTTTTAGAGGTTTCTTAAATTTATTCACCCCTTATTGATCTGATTTCTACAAACAGAATGAATTTACACAATCATTATAAGATGATCCAAACACTACTATACATTGCAACCATATTTATTTTTATTTGTAGCAGTTGTTTGCTACATTTATTACTATAGCAACTTTTTTCAAAGACAAAAAAACTTACCGGCTTTATAATCCATTTTTCATTGTTGGCAGCATACTTCTCCCAATCATGCTTGAGTAACTTGAGATCATGCGGTAACACGTAAGTCTTGGGCATTATACCGAACTCACTGAGTCCATGTTTGGCGACTAGTTTTTGTAAATTTCTCCATAGACGGTCTTTCCTGCCGATTTGAAATGTGCCGGGGAAGTGATTCATCTTCTGTCCGTCTTTTATGGCTCGGAACATTATTGATTTCATGTGTTTACCCCATATGCCTATCCATTCTATGGTTTCTGTAAACAAAACAATGAGGTTTGTAAATGAGGTTTAAATAAAAATAACCTACCCACACTTAAAAAAAATAAAGTACATCATCTCTGGAACAAATAGTCACATAACCTTCAGAAGTATGTCTACTACTGTTTTTAGACTTTCGCGACTTTTACACGTACTAAGGTTTTTTACTGTATATGGGACTTATTCGTCTACCCGTGTCCACGAGACTGTATAAGGCGTTCGAAAGTAGAAGGTATCGTAACCTTTTTAATTTCATCACGAAAGTCCCTTAAACAGTAAAAAAACATGAGTATGTCTACTAGTCAGCCCTTTACTTGTGTAGTGCTTGATACTTAATATTGCCTGAACCTCTTATCGAGCTTCACTGAATCCAAAGTCCAACATTCATATAACTGATTAGTACAAAAAGAATTTACATACCTTCCTGTGGACATTCAGCAGTGTCACACTCACTCTTGACCAATCTGAAACCTGAATTAGTCAGCGTTCTCTTGACGACAATCGGCGTTATAGTGGTCAGTTTCCACTTGAGATGCTTCTGTATAGGGAGAGGTATCTTGTGGGCGGCTGTTTCATCGTGTCCTACAAACTTTAAGTATGGCGGCACGCGGGGGAATAGGGATGGCCGAAGACAGTTTGTAACCGATTCTGGCAGACTCATTGGCGATTCTGAAAAATATAATTTTTTATTGATTATCTGTACTATATATTTCTGAACTGAAAACTCTATACATAGGAAAATAAGGTGTGGAAAAAATATCGGTTGCTAGGAAATAATTTGTTCTAAATACATGCACACAATAATGTTATTTTACAAGTTTAATTTCAAATCGATTAACAGTATAATTTGAACTGGCATGGCAATAAGTTTCCGTACAAATTATATTATTTATTCCTGAACGTTTCCAAAATTTAATAACACAAATTCAGGAAAAAAGCTTTTTACACATCATTTACGTATAGGTACAATTACCAAATTTTTAATTCCTGCGTCAGCAAAACTTTGTTTAAAGAGAGGTATAAAAAATTGTGCTTTAGTTATATTTAATAAAAATAACGTAAGTAAGGAAAATATAGAAACACATAATGTAAATGAAAACATGAAAACAAATACCTAACAAAATTCCGCTTACTGCTGTTCTAACAACCATTATTCCAATACTCGATGGCTCTTTTAAAAAAACAATAAAAAAATTCTGCCGCTGTTTTCGAACACAACTGCCTGTAAATGCTAGCTAATTTAAAATAACTGTACTACAATGAAAGGATGGATAGAAAAAAAACTAAGAAAACTTTGAAAAACGCAAACAGCACATTATTAAAACTTGCAAGGAAAACAAGTTAAAGTTACATTATGCTTTCAAGACATTACCGCATAGCGTGTCTTAGTTGGCGTTTGGAATTCAAACTACACGATGTAGGACGCCTGTAGATATGATAATACTATGTGGGTTCAAAATTTCTATATTGCAAGCTGAACGAACTATTTTCTGTTGTCAATAAGAGCTAGCAGGGCCGGATTTAGGAGAGGGCAACCAGGGCAACAGTCCCGGGCCTCCACAATAGAGACTTCGGTTTTTTTTTTTACAAATTCAGACTAGTAAACACTAGTAATCAACTTTTCCTTTCATATTTTTTTTCGCGTTGTACCTTTAACCACAGTACTTTGTACAAACATGGTTAAATAAAATTTAATTTTAGATAATTTTGTTACCGATAATATTAAATAATAAAATAGTCTATACTTGGTTTCACGATTAATTATTAATTGGAAAACTAGATTGAAAAAAATTGTTCATTTTATTTGGAATGTAATTTGGGACCAAGGGGCCTCAACTTCTTTGTTGCCCCGAGGCCTCCACACCTTTAAATCCGGCCCTGAGAGCTAGTTTACATTAATTTAAAGACCATCTAAATAGTACTATACTAAGGGTGCAGGTTAGTTTTCTACTTGCAAACGGGTAATTGAATTAAACCTTTTCGTGTTAGAGTTGATCTAAACGGGTTTGTGGTGTGCAAAGCTGCTACAGCTGTGTACTGATCCTTGCTTGGTTTCTCTGATAACGTGATTTTCTCTGCAGACAATGATCAGTGATACATTTTGTATAGTATTGTGATTAATGCTTCCATTATTTCTTTCTGATATAGTTAGAATAGTACTGGATCTCTTTAACGATAAAACTGCTGCGGTGTTGCGTTTTGTTGTTGTTTCCAACAACTACCAGTTACTACTTATACCATCTGTTATCTGTCAGTAAACTTTCCGTCAAAATAGGTCCAGCCGTTTCAGTTATTAGCCGGAACAAGATTTTTTAAATAAGTACCGTACATACTGCTAATTAGAAATTCCAAACAGACACTTATATTTTATTATATTGTTTGTATTATATTTAGATTACTGAATTTAAAAAAAAAACTTACCTTTTGAATTGTACTTTTTTGGCGTCACATTTACAGCTCCGTTTAATTTGGTAGATAGGGTGGTGACAGATGTTTGCTCAATCACCTTTTCTTCTTCTACTATTACTTTCTCCTTTTCTTTCTCTTTTTCTTTTTTAAGAATAGAAGGTCTCTTTTCTAATTTGTCTATTTCTGCTAATGCCGCGTCTGTTTCCATTTGCCAACACTCTTCGAGCGACGGAGATCTACTTCGGCCACTGAGAAAAAAAAATGTAACTTAGTTTTTAGTGGGCGATACAGCCAATTACATTTTTAGTTTTTTTTTGTCATTTCAGTTGGAATTGCTTGTCCAAAATTAATTTGTCTTTACGCTTTTATGGCTAAACAGCTGAACTAATTTGGATGAAACTTACAACTGAGATCCTTTGATTTTTGAGGAACGACATAGATTACCTACTATTAACCGCGATAATCGACATGCACGCGGATCCGTGAACAAAAACCAGAAATATAATAAAAAGTGTAACAATATGAATTATCAAACGATGTCAAAGATTTTATAGAGTATTAAAGCTTTTGTGTTTAATGTAGCTGGTATTTCAATTAAGGTAGTGATTTGCATAAACTATTATAATAATCATTTTTTAATTACTCCTATCATCATGTAACCATACGTTTACAACATTTTTTTTTCTTTTTTTTTTTTTTTTAACCCTAAATGACAGCATTAGTGTTGTCGTACTTTGAAGAAGAAAAGTCACTTTGGTACGCTTAAATATGAAAAAACAAATGTAGACAAGTGGAAGCTCATTGGAAGTCATAAGAAACAAATATTGTGTACAGGCAGTCCATAGAAATTGTTTTATTGAATCCCTCATTCCCACTAAGTAGCAAACCTATAAAAGATACGGAAACATACGTTATCAAAAATAACTTATCACTGTTTAAATTTTGATGCTTAAATTGATGTAGTTTGATAATAATTTTACATTATTAGTGCAACTGTGCTAGACAAGGTTTCGTGTTAATTAATTAACATTTTCATGTACTATCGTCACTGTTGGAATTAGTTTATTATTACAACTTTATTTCACAGACGTCTGAACACTTTTATTGTGTTTCTAAACCTTATAATAAGATTCCGTAAAATTAGCTGAGAGATATTAGATTCTATACGTCAACATACCAACGGCATACAAGCAGAGTCAAAAACTGGATGTGTTTGACTGTAGTGTAGGCAAAAAATGACTCGAGGCAAAAAATGCAGCTATTTTGATTAACTGTAGACTATAGGAAACAGATCCTTTTTTACGTGTAGAAACCCCCTCGAGGTAAACACAGTGCCGGGGTTTACTGCAAGGCAAAGGAAGCTCCTAAGACCATTGTGCTACACTTTGCTTGAAGTTGGATCAATTCGGAAACAGATCCGAGTACGAATCAGTTCATGACTCCTCTCATAACTTCTCTAATTTTATCCCAAACAATATGTTAATTACAGAGTATTAGAATCATACACAAAGTAAAGGCAGTCTCGACCGGGGCGCTACTAGCCTCACACAAAAGGCCAACATAGGTAATATAAGAGCATTCGTGACGTCATCTTTCGTAAATAAGTGCAAAACTGGAGGTCCAATAATATAAATTGGTAGGTTATTATAAGTTAGAATTGAGGCGCGAAATATCACTAGTGATTTACATAGTCAAGTTGTTACGTGGCAAAATACATAATCCACCGATTCTATCCCAGATAAACTTTTGTGTTCCCAATGATTACGTTGGGCGACGACGGAGACTGCAGCTACTGGTTGTGCCCCGGGCACGCACCGGCCTGCTGCAGAGGGCGCCGCTCACGCGTGCTTTACGTGCGCTCAATGCGGTTGCTAATGTCGTTGACATATTTATTTGTTCACTGAGCGATTCACCAGGGTAACTTACGAACAGTTAAGTTAATTAAAACATATTGTCTACGTATACCGCATTAGAGTCTACATATCTGTAATGGTAGACGTAAGTGTGTTATAAAATAAATAAATAAATAAATAAAAGCATCTTACTAAATCGAAATAGTGTGGGTCAACATGTTGTTGTCTGCGCTTACCATGAGGATGGTGACCACTACTATTGCATTCTACCTTTGCTTTCTTTCAGGTAGAAGTCACTTTAGCGGGCTTAAATATATATTAAAAATTGAAAAAGAATGGAATTCTCTCATTCTGGTGCTCAAAAAAGTAGGGCAACAAAAGCAATTAGCAAGTTGTCAATCATAAAAGTGACCACGACATACGTAGACGACGAACAGTAACAAAACTAACAAATACCTACTAATAGAACATTGATCTGACATATATACATAATAATATGCACTCGACAATGCTATGCCCGGTGTTAAAAGCTGAACTTTTACTGATAAAAAGCTCTTAAATCGAAAACTAACTAATTAAACGCCTTGTCAAAAGATTCTGTTGCAAATCATGTGTAATATTTTTAAATTAAAGACTTTGACAAACACATGTAGAGATTAAAATTTGTTATCGTCAATTATCAATTAAATACAATTTCGTATATTTTTGATATGATAAGACTTTAAATTTTGATTTAAATTCATAATCCTTTGCCGTCTGATAAGAAAATATAATCGTGTGTGTCAAGGTGACTGCTAGGGTTCATGATTTCTCGAGCTTTTCAATTTCTCGGGTCTCGAGAATTCTCGAAGCAAATTTCTCGGGTCTTCTCGGGTTGTCGAGAAATTTACATTTACGAACTTTTTCTCATATTATTTGGTTGCAATACTTCAAAAAATTCAGAGGTTTTCCTCACAAATAAAAGTATCAAATTAATTACTAAACTTTTATTGATTATATTCAAAAACATTAATCTTACAAATAAGCTAATTATGGTGTGGAAGTGTTTGTTTAGTGAGCAGTGTCTGGTGATAGTTCCTGCCACCAGCCGCAGACTGTCCCTGTCCAAACGCAATAAGCGTTTGGTTAGTTTATCATTAGGAAGTGGCATGGCTTCCTTTGATTGTCTGCAGCTTGGGACAGATAACCACGGAGCTGGCCGAATGGGACGGGCACGATGGGTTCGGGTCCGAAAACCGCCGCGCCCGACCCCCTCCTAGCCAGCTCATAGGCCGCATCGTTAACCAGCGATCCGCTGTGTCCTTTTATCCATTTATTGTCACTGAATTCCGGCCGGAGGTCGCAACGCGTTCTAACGCGTTGTGACAATCCATTATGAGTTTCCAAGTGATGTCATTTGTTTTTATTGTTTTATTGAGGGATTTGAGTACCGATGCACTATCAGTGACTATACGGATGTGTGAGTCCGTAATTTTCCTTGTCTCTATAGCGTGGGCCGCCAGGATAATACCCACGCATTCCGCTTGGAATACAGTGTTTAATTTATCCAGCGGCTTCGATACCCTGATGTCAAGTTCGTCTGAGAATACACCTGCTCCGGTTCCTAAGTTGGTTTTGGAGCCATCGGTGTATATTCTGAGTTCTTTCGTATCTGATTTGTCGTGTGGTTCTTCTTCTAGATGTATATTATAGTGATTCTGAAAATTAAATTTCTTCAGCATCCTATCGTTGGGTGATGTCAACATGGGTTGATGTGTGATCGCTCGTTCTCTTAGGCGTGTGTGTTTAATTCTGGAGTCATTTCCCAGTGTGCCGGCATTGCGGAGTCTAAACGCTGCTAGTGCTGCTTCCTCTTAAACAACTAAGTGCAAGGGTGGCAGCCCCAGCATAGTTTGCAGTGCGGCTGTTGGTGTGGTTCTCATGCTACTAGTGATAGCCACGCAGGCGTATCGCTGTAGTTTTTCTAGGGTTTTTTGGCAAGTAACCGAGTCTATCCTGGGCCACCAGACTAGGGAGCCATATGTTATAGTTGGTCAAATAACTGTAGTGTATGCCAGTAAGTGGCCTTGGGACTGATGCCCCAATTTTTGCCAAGCAGTTGCTTGCATTGCCACAGTGATATACTGGCTTTTGTGGTAATATATTTAGTATGTTTAGCCCAATTCAGTTGTTTGTCCAAATAGACGCCCAGGTATTTGGTCTCTGATGTCAGGTTTAGGGTAGATCCGTAAAATCGTGGCAGTTGCAGTTTTGCCAGCTTCCTTTTTTTGGTAAAGAGGACCAGGTCTGTTTTTGTGGGGTTGACTGTTAGTTTATGCTCTTTGCACCAGTCCTCTACAATTTTCAAGGCTTGACGCATGAGGTTACACAGTGTGTTTTCGTGAATGCCATTTATTATTATTGTTATGTCATCGGCATATCCTACGGTGAAGTAGCCTTTGTCGTTTAAACCACTTAGGAGGCTGTTCACGACGAGGTTCCATAATAGGGGCGAGAGGACACCTCCTTCTGGGCATCCCTTCGCCACAATGGCTCTCGTGGTGTCATTCACCGTGACTTGTATGGCCCTTTGCCTGAGCATGTTGGTTATCCAACTGCACAAGGTTGGGGCCACAACTATGCCTTTTAAGGGCTATGTCGATGCTATGGAACATAGTTTTATCAAAGGCGCCTTCTATATCTATGAAGGCAGCCAGTGCTGAACCTTTGTGGTCTATAGCGCATTCAATCTTAGAAATCACTCTATGCAAAGCGGATTCTGTTGATTTCCCTATTGAGTACGCATGCTGTTGTTTGTGTAGAGGTACCATGCGTAGAGGTCCATCACTGATGTATCTGTCGCATAGTCTTTCTAGGGTCTTCAATAGGAATGAAGTTAGGCTTATAGGTCTATAAGCTTTGGGTTGTGTGTAGTCGGTTTTTCCGGGTTTTGGAATAAAGATAACCTTCACCTCCGACCAAGCGAGAGGGATGTATCCATGTGCAATGCAGGCTCTGTAGACCTCCACCAGCCATGGTTTTAGGGATTCGATACCCCATTGCAAAAGGGCCGGTAAAATGCCATGCCTCGAATGCCTCCAAGCAACTTAACAAACGGCGATTTAATTTCTATATAGGTACATGATTTCTCGAGTTCTCGACTTTTCTCGAGCTTGATTTCCCGGGAACAAAGCCCAACGATTTCCCGGGAATTCTCGGCTCGAGAATTCCCGGGAATAAACCCTAGTGACTGCATTCCTTCACTTAGCTATAAGAATGCTATGTTCCTGTTACAATAAACATCTAATATTTATACATGTTAGTGCCAGTATAATTTATAAGAAAACAAAACTACAATACTTGCATATGCGAAAGTTATTTTGTTTGTCTGTTACGCTTTCAGAAGTAAACTGCTGAACAAATTTTAATAAAATTGGGTGTAGCGATAACTTCACTGATTATTTAGAAAGAACATAGTCCACTTGCTGCGATAGTCAACATACACGTAGACGAAGCCACGAGCAAAGTGAGATGTATAAAAAAAAACAAAATTCTACTTACTCTTCGGTATACAACTCGAACATGCTGCATTCAGTTTTGCTACAAGACTTCATTTTAGTGACCTTCTTGATTTTCTTCTTCGGTTTAGGAGCTTTCTTCAGGATAGGAATGGTGGTCACGGAGCTGACCGGCAGGGCCGGACTCACAACAGGACATGTGGGCGTGGGACTATCCTGACGTGACTGTGGACAATTACGTGTTCATTATTTCGATCATGTTTTTTTCTACCACATCTTCCTAAATGTCAACAAAATAAAATGGGAAAGACATAGATTTATATGAGACATGTTTGTAAAGATTTGCCAGACATTTTACTGTTACGAAAATACGATTCAAGTAATGTTCGTCACCAGGAAACGATTTTCATTTATGTCTGTTTAATGACGCAGTTAGGAGGTAAGATCGCCTACTGAATTTAGCAAAATAATTAAGTAAACATTATTTACATAAGGTTCTCTAGAGTTTGACTGGAATCGACGCGACCTAGGAATGTTTCATAAAATTGTGAACAGTTTCGTTCGATTCGAACAGTTCGTTCGAATTCATGTCGATTTCAATGAATAATAAATATGTAGTAACATCTCCAGGATACCATAGAACTGATGTACGATGTGCGTAAAAGATTCAGCAAAAAAATATTTCAAGTGTCGTCTTCGTACTTGGAAACAACTTTAGTCTCAAGTGTCGCGAATTTGCGATGGGCCTATCACAACAGTCGCATTTCGAAATAAGTATAATGATAACAGGTGGGATCAGATTTATTTGCTATCAGTACAGTTACGGTAACTCTCTGAACTCTCTTTTGAAACGTAACATGTCTAATACGAAAACACATTCATTCAATGATACATTTGTATACTTTTTCAAATATCTAAAAAAACTCGGTTTCATACGCATTAGATCTGATAACAAAACAAATAACCATAGTACGAGTACGTACTTGGAACATAGTTTATTGGAACTCAAAAGTTTACAAATTGACCTTGACCGAGTGCTGTGTGAATACGATTAAAATGGTTAGTGACAAAACTAGAACATCGTAGTAAAAGACTTATCCTTGGTCTGAAGCCGAACATATTGCGGATTATAAGTAAATGGTGTTGGAAGGAACGATATGGTTATTTGCTGTGGTTCCGTATGTAAAACACTAGCATGCTAAGCTAACGAAGCATGTTAATATCTACCACATATTTATCCATTAATATAATTACTAGAGGTTAACTACATCTTTGGTATTTACTAAAATTATCAAAGACGGTACTTCAAGGTTGGTATCAAACTCAGGGATCTTTTGTGTCATCTTTTTAGACATCGTCAGCCTTCAATATTTCATCTTACAAAGCTAGAAAAAATGTAAATGTATTAAATTTCCGACTACAAGTTCTTACTTCTTAGTAAAATTCTTTCAGAGTCAATTTAAACTTTTCCTGGTGTTCAGCGACTTTTCCTGGTGTTCAGCGAATGTATAAAACTTAAATAAGTATTCAATTCAACTTTCATTGTGTAGTCTCAAAGGATGCGGTCGATCTACTTGTCTATTGCAAAATACTTGTTCATAATCTACGAGTTGATACGGACACTTCGACATACACATACGGGCATAAATTTCTGACAAACGGAAATATTTTTGAACAGTGTTGATATGACGTGACACACGCATACAGAAACTGTCTAGCCCGATAAGTTATGCTAATAAACAGAATGAATCAAAAGTATACAGCATGAATAAATTATAATGACAATAGTTTAAACAGTTTTTTTTTTATTAAACTTGACAAAGTTCATCTATTTTTCTTCGTTATTATACAGAAATGCAGACTATGAATTATACAGGTGGTAACAATATGTAAGTTTCATATTGAAAGCAATAACACCCTCACACCATCTAGTCAAAATCAATACTTTTCCCTTTGATTTAGTTCTCAAACATCACTCATTCTCGGTAACTGACCACACAGATATCTACTCAACAAAAACTAGTATTACAAAGCAATATTCTTATTCCAAAGGTTTATTTCCAATGCGAAAACATGAAAATAATTTTCGTTATCTGGATCATCAATGAAGGAGTATAAAACATTTGACATATTTAGCGTTTTACATACAAAGAAAATGCCTTGCTCTTTTCCATAGAAGTAAGTTTTAAGCACTTGTATTAACCACAATAAAAAATCATCTTCTATTATGACATGATTGGATCAACTAATAATGAATGACTTATATCTAGGAGTTGATTCAGAGCACGCGCGTCGTTCTTGTTAGCAATACGCGAACTGATTTGATTTAATTTATTAATTAGAACGCACGCATCAGGTAAAAGTAGCCGTTATGATCACTGAACATGAACACACACATGCATTTTACTTAAACTTCTGTCAAGATTACAATAGTAATAATCATACCAATATAATAAACTCGAATGTAAATCTGTATGTTTGTTAGTGTCGTTCGTTTTCACGGTTCAACCGCTACGCTGTTTTCTATAAAATTTGGCGTGAAGATACTTAGATTTTTAAAAACAAACTACTCTTTGGGGAGGCCTTCGTTCAGCAGTCGAAGGCAGTAGGCTGAATTAGTTTTTTATAATTTGTATTTAATTATATTTTATTGTACATCATTTGGTATTAAACGTGCATGTAATGTATGTATATGCGAATGCGAATCGGACTCGCGCACCTAGGGTTTGGTACAAACCTGTAGGTATATAAGTTAAAGTTAATTTAATACCTCTACGAGTTCATGAGAGAAGAAAGGGGTAGTAAAGGTAAGTTTAAAATTATTAAAAATATATTTTTATTATATAATGTAACTAAAAATATACGGTATTCGCAATTTTCCTTTATCTGTGCTATAAGACGTTGCTTCGTACGAAATTTCAAGATTCTGAGTTCACGGGAAGTAACCTATAGGTTTTGATTCCACTGCTAGTGACGAAAAGAAATTTGCGGCATAAACGGCTGTATCTTTTGATTGCCTTGACTTTTTTTACAGTTTTTTTTTTTACAACTCCAAGGGACAGTAGACCTGAGTATTTGATATAAATACCTCCACGCGTTCCTGAGCTATCAACTGTAAGCTAAATCTATCTGCACCCATCTGCATTCTTAATTCCTTCGCCATTCGGAGTTCACAGGTATTCGCGACAATTGAGACTGAAGGTATTTCCGGTATAAAGAGACGATAATATATGTGTAATACAACACATGCATATTATAGCAAAGAAAAGCCGAGAATTTCAAAGAGAGTACGAAGTCAGGCCACGTTGTGGGTCTTAATCTTTTGTTTTTGCCCCGCATTAGGAATATATATCCTATGTCGCGGGGGACTTTACAAATCACGAACATCCAGACTCAAAACAACAATTACTGGATTATATAGTGTTGTCCCACGTAGGATTTGAACCCACGACACTTGGCGCAGTAGAGAGCGGCGTGGTGACCGCTTAAGAGCGCGCATAAAGCCAGCAAAATTTTAGATTTCACCCGCGCGCCCCGCACCCGCCCCTTACGTCGACAGCGATCTCAGCGCAGTTTGGCGCCAAAAGACAAGTACTTCGCTGCTCTGCTGCACTCAGCTGCACTCTGTCGACGCGTATTTCTATAGTAGTAAACGTAAAATAATCAGATGATTATTTCATCTGATTATTGTGTGTACGCGAATAATACATAAATATATTTATTTATTGTCTTTAAGTATATACACAAATCATACAAGAAAGAAAAACAGAAACAATTGTGTTACAAACTATGTACAACAATAGGCGGTCTTATCCCTCATGGCGATCTCTTCCAGTTCTCTAAAAGTGAGTAATAAAATATGAGTATAAAGCTAAAGAGTTTGCTGAGTTGAACACGCTAATCTCAGGAACTACTAGATCGATTTTTTTAAATTATTTTAGATAGATAGCCCATTTATCGTCGAAGGCTATAGGCTATGTACCTAACATCACGCTAAAGATCAGTGGCCATAGCGTGTGGCGTCTAGCCGGAAGACGCAGGTTTGAATTCTGCCTGCAGTCAAATTTTTCTTTCATATTATTATATTAAATAATTTAATATGCGAGCATGAAAAATTCCAAAAAAAAATACAAAAAGAATGAATTCCATTTATATTAATAAATTCAAAACTACCTATCTTACAATAATAACAAAAATATATATGAAATCCTCATAACAAGGCCTTTCATTTATGACAATAGTAAGATTTGCGAAACTTTTTTTTATTTCCTAAATTGTCCCCTGAAAATGAACCTTATTTTCAATTGATAGAATTCTTATAGGTTTTCCTGTAATCTGCAAGCAATGCACTATATTTCAGATTTATAAGAATGAGAAATAGTAATTAGCATAGAATAAACACTAAGATATCTACTAAAAGCATCTTTTTATTTTGCGTATGCTATTCATACTACACGACACGCGTAGGTATTAGTATTACTACTCGAGCATAAAATAAAGCGCGGCAGTAGATATATTATTTTGCCATTTATTTTTATACAATTCTAGTAAGATCCATAGTATTTTTCTGTAACTTATCCAGACCTTTAAAGATCTCATTACTACTGGTAAGTGATCACAAAATTGTCTACGGAGGGAGAAACTAATTTAGACCCTATGCATGTTGCAATAAAATCTAAAATTGCATGCATTAAATTTCACAAATGAATAATGTTTTGATTTATTTTTTACACATAAAACATAGGTACGGTGGCCAGTAACACAATCATTCAATTTTTTTTTGATCGATTTTCAACTTTAATTTAAAGTCATAAGTTTCATATTCAATTGGGAAAAAAATATTCATCTTTTCTTCTTGTAACTTCTTTAGTTGTCGTGTCGGAAGTCTTCAATAATCTTCTCTTGTTTCCCATTTTAACGAATTGTTTTTCTTACGATTTATTTCAAACCACGCGATCAATTAAGACAGCGATTCAAAAAGTTGAGCGCAGTCCACTCGTCTCAACAGAGCGTGTGTGACTGATTTGTGAAATAGAAATATGCTTGAAGCTCCCGCAACATGCGACGGAACATGAAATCTTCCGCGGAATAATAGCGTAGTAAGCGCCAAAAGTGTTTTATCCCAATAAATCCAAAATTAAAAGTAATTTTAAGAAATGCATAAGCACGTTCCTTGGTCATGCACAATTACAATGAACAATATTTTTTTATCATAATAATCATTGCCATATTGAATATAAAACGAAAAAATAAGAAAATTAGAGGTTACTTCGTGATTTTTTTTTATCGAAGAAAGTGTATTAGTTTATGTTTTTGTTCACATTAAGTCCTTGAAAGTATAATGTAGTTACTCACGCTGATTTTTATTTTAACAACAATTTGGAACTTTTCATGTAAAATCAAATATAAGATAGGCGATTTAGCTTTATGCGCGCTCTTAAACCACTAGGCCAAACGTGCAGTCTAAATAATATCTTGTATAGAATGCTATGGAATTGGTAAGTATATATGCACCTACTGTATCTATAATGCTTAATCTAGTTTGCTTTTCAAAATAGTAGTTTTAAAACGGCCCAGAACTAAATATTCAAGAAAAAGGTAGATAAAACGCGCAATTACAATATTTATCTACACGACGACACATCAATAATTTATAATGTGTTTTATTTAAAACGGAAACGTGTCGAGTCATTAGTAAATTATTATCAGTCGTCAGAATTAATAGTTTTGATAATTATTATCAAAACGTTTTTGCACTAGAAATAATGGCCATGGAAATGGGTCGACAAAAATAAATGAATTCAAAGATTTACCGGTGGAGTCCAGTACTTTCGTAAAACGTTTTGGCAAGCATCACAGGTGACTGGAGGATCTCTTTACGAAACTGCACTGATTGTAGCAAACAACTGAACGAATCGTTTTTAAATATAACCGCACTATACGTGTCAAGGCCTCGAATAAACAAATAATTCAAATGTCTTCAAACGTTTAAACTACATCAATAAATGTCTCATTTTATAATTTAATCGTAAATTCAAAGTACAATTATTAATTTAACGATTGAATTAATTACTTGACAGGAGATGGAATCGGCGCGGTAGTAACAGTGATAATGCATCGTATTGACATTTTGTAGATTTTGGCGTGGTGCCCGATGCCACAATAAAATCTAAAGTGTACAGAATTAAACAGACAATAAAACAAGGCTGCACAAGATGTAACCAGTAACAATAATGAACTAATCATGTCACACCTATGCTGGTACACAGCACTACGTATATTTAAAAGTTACTGTAATTGCGGTATTTCAATTGTAAAATCACATTTACAGCTTCTAATGTTTTATAAACAATAGAGTTTATCATGTGTATTAGTGTTTTAAAGTTTTAGATTTGGACAACTCAAGTTCTGCAAGAACCAATTACAATTCGGAATAATTATCATACTATAAATCCAAATTCGAAAGTTATTCTGTCCGTATGTCTGTTACGCTTTGGCGCCGATTTCAATATAGCCGGACATAGAACTAATTTATTTCTAGAGGAAAGATACAGGGTTCTCATTACCACGTAGTCGACATACCTACCGCAACTGCGGGCAATAGATAGAATATACATGACTACATAATATAAAACAAAGTCCTCAGCAGCGTTTGTCTGTCTGTTCGCGATAAACAAAAAAAAACAATTTTCATGCTGTTTTCAGTTATGGATAGATTGGTTCTCGAAGGAGGTTTTAGTATATAATTTGTCAAGTTAAAAATGTTTTTTAAGAACTATCTGCAAAGCTGGGGCGCGCCTCTAGTATAAAATTAAACTTTCTATCATTAATCTTGTCTGTTTCATACCAAAATATATATTACCTAAATTGTAATCCACATCGAGCCAAAATTACCCGACATGGAGGCGCCGTGCAAAGAAAAAAGTTTCTTCAAAAACATAATATTATACTTTTATAACATGTAACTAGTTCAAATTAAGTTTTGCACACATTAAACACGTAATTTTCAATATTTTCATTTCAAATTACCTAAAGAAACAACGTTACAATAACCTAAATATTAAGATATTCAACTTACACTGAGAGACAGTTTCTTCCAAACTTTGTTTAGGAAACCCATTTGTAATGTATTCCAGACGCGTGACGCGTGTCTACACCAAAAATATCGCACTTACTACTCGCTGCTTTTACGTTCCAGTCTAAAACTACAATATGCATGACACACTGCCTAGTTCACGTCTTGCATAACACCGAATCTATTGAACACGTCATATGAAGAAGAAAAAAATTCTTCGTCACTTAACCGAAAATATCTATTTAAAAAATTCCACAACTTCCGCGTTGATCGCAATGTAAACAATCTCTTCGACTGATGTCGGCCAGTGGTCGTAAAGCAGTATTACACCGAGACCGAAAATAATTGCGATATCAGGTTTTATTAATTTTTAAATGACATAATATGATAAAAGGCTGAAAAAATTACGATGTTGATTATGTGTATAATTAGTCGCCTTTATTTTACGAGTTTTATTACACAACGCACATAGCTTAAATTATAAACCACTTAGATTTATAGATAAGCCGTATGCGTAAAATGAAAAATCCTGCAGATGAATTACTGCAGATGTTAACCGTTGAAGATGCGCAGTAATCACAGCGTGTACATACATATTGTACATTATATATGAAGGGTTTGCCCCTACCCTTCATATATAATGAAACAAAAATTGTGATATTCCTTGTTCTTTGCCTATGCAAATGCCTGCCTCGACTGCGGAATGTCACAACATTAGTTTTCTTTCGGAAGCATTTCATTGTCTATGGTTCTTCAGTATAGTTTTTATGCCAAATTTAAGTTTTTAAAGAAAATTAACAAATGGCGCCAAAAAGGAGTTTTTGTTTATGGCCGAAACGAAAAGATCTGGGAACGTCATAACATATCGGTAGGGAAGAATTGTCTAAATGACATCTGTTATTCAATCATTTATTACGAATCAGGTGGACAAATCAGACACCTTGTTATATTTTATGATTAATCTGGAGGACAAACTAAAAATAATAGGTGTTACACACCATCATTCATAAATTAAATTTACTGGACTCTAAATTATTGAGGTCACAGCTATCTTAAATGCGATGAGTTTGGGGTTGATTTCCGAAAACTAAAATGGAATAGCCATTTCAGTGGTATGATTTGCTTAAAAGTTCAGCAGTTTCATTAAAAGTTAGTGAATGAATCAAATTTCTGACCATAAAACTCATGAAAAAAGGAGATCTCTCATTCAAAAATGAAGAGAGTGGTCATGGTTTTGTGAGTGATGTGAAGTGATGGTTCGGAGATCACTTAGTGTCATAATGTGATAAAACTAAGTTTTAAATAAAAAGCCTAACGGAGTTTTCGCCTTTAAGTGAAGCTAAATACAAAAAAGAATGGTACTTTGTACTAGAAAAGAACGTGTTTTAAAAATCACTAAAATATTATGGCTGATGACTGAATTGGACATTCTTTATTGATGCTTTGTGTTGTTGTAAACATTTTTTTAAATGATGAAAGATATTTTATTTTGATTTTTGTTTAATAGCTGAATAGTCAATATCAGCAGCCATATTATATTAAAAAATTTACATTACATTAATTCTTCATAAGGGCATTCCCTGTACCCTTCGTAATGTATAACACTTGTCAGTACTTACAGTTTAAAATAATCACTCCACTGAAGTAAAGCCAAATTTTTTTACCAAACCACTTCACAATCGTCTACGTACAACAAAAGCTACACCGCGTATTCTACGGAAAAGCTTCTTTGACACATTTCCAAGGTAATTTTCTAGTTATAACACGTGGGATTTACAACACGTGGTTTCGTTTAGTGTGGTAAAAGTCATTTAATTATATCGAATACGAATATTTGGCATTCCCTGAGTCAGTGTGTGGAAATAAACAGCCATAATATGTGACGTATCATCAATGGGTGTATTACATTCACCGAAGCACGTCAGAACACCGTCAGCATCTGACCTAAATACTCTATGCTTCTAAACACATGCTTTCTAGACTTTGGACTGGAATCATTTAAAAAAAAAATCCAAAAGAATTTCTATACACTAATATTCAAAGCTTAACAATGATACTATGACATAGTCGCAATCGCAATACTAATAACCACTAGGGGACCCCTTATCATTGAATCTTCGCTCAGTCTGTTTACAAGTACTACCCATTCCCAACATAAAGCATATTATTGACTTTTTGTGAAATAAATGTTGTCTAGTGTTAACTCTACAACACTGGACTGCAACACGGTTGGGAGTAGCCATACGCAGGCGCTCCCCTCTGTCAAAGTACAAGCTAAAATGATAATTCATATTACACTGTTAAGACACAGAATGTGTTTCAGTGTGAAATTGTGAATGTTTTGCTTGAAATGTTATATGTGTGTGATAGGCGATTGTTTTTGTGAGTCTAAAATGTGTGTGTGTGAAGATTTCGTCGCAAAACTGTTTGAATCATAAGACACTATGATGACTCCCCTCGGTCCCCTGTGTTGCTTTATACTGTACCTACTTCAAAAGCTAATTAAATAAGAAGACCTTTCTACAGGAATAGTGACAAGGTTTAGAATATTTATCACAAAGTAGGTTAAGCAAAGTTGGACAGTTCGAAATTAAAATACGAATATCTACGAGAATTGTATATTTTAACGTAACTTGTACGATGCCCTTCAATTACTACAATGCGAATTTACTAACCACGATTTGAAGTTGTTGCGCAGATTGCTAGAGAGTGTATAAATTATTCGTTTACTTTGAGAACTATTACCACTAATTACCAGTTATAATCGATTAAACCTTCCCTGAACTATTGAAAACGTGTGTGCAAAGTTTCATGTCAATCGATTGAATAGAGTTAAAGAAACAAACACACATGCGTATATCTATAATACGACATATGAGTATTTAAGATTTCTACTATAGATAGCATGTATAGTCACTGAAGTAAAGACCCGCATATATGTATATATCTTGTCACTTCAGACAACAATAAACGTAATCGATCTTTCTTACTCATACTTCGAGAACTATCGAAAATAAATTGCGCATTGCACATTATCTGTTAATGTACCTATATGATACGGTATAACAATGAATCCTGTCATTATTAAGTCTTATGGAGGTTTAGGGTTCCGTAGTTCATGACTCGGAACCCTTATAGGTTCGTCATGTCCGTCTGTCCGTCCTCGACCTACCGCCTAAACGGTTGGTGCTAGAAAATTGAAGTTTTGCATGAACATGTGTTGTAATTATGTCGACAAAGTGCTACAATAAAATTACGAAAAATATTTTTATTTGGGGTACCTACACGAAAGGGTCAGCGCCGACGGACGGAGTGGCGGCAAAGAGCAGTTCAGAGGTCGCAAAACCCACTAAACGGCGGGCGGTCATCGACGAGCCGCGCCTATAGCTATGAGAGCCATCGCGTTACTCCGAATGCCTCCGCGAGATTCTGAGCGCCTCCGCGTGCCTCTCGACCGCGCTATATGTCGCTCGCTGTCATTGTATTTCGTTGTACCAAATACAGTTGTATTCTGAAGCGTTTTAGGTTGAATATAAATTATTACTGAATTGGTCTCTTTTCCGCTACTCCGTCCGTCGGCGCTGACCATTAAGTAGGGATTTTTTTTTTCATGTCTACCCTATCGTGTGGGGTATCATTAAATAGTTATTTAAAAAATATTGCGAGGTTGCTAAAACCATTTTTCTATTTATAAAGGATACCCCGTTTGCGAGTATTTCAACTTTAAAGCGCAATTTTTTTTATAAAATAGGGCGTTTTAAATCTGCCTACCATTAACTAACGGTAACTACGGAACCCTATTCTATGCGTGGCCCGACACGCGCTAAGCCAATTTTTTCTATGTAGAATGGTTTATTAAGAGCCCGGAGTTGGGAAACAAATCTTAACCCTCATGCCTAGAAGAGCACATAAAACCTAGTAAACATAATACCTGGTTGAGTCGGATAGGTGTTCCATTACATTTTGTGAATGAGTGCACCTGTGTTTGCGCACACACTTGTGCACTACAATACCTCCTTTGTAGTTGGCTGGTCTCTGTTTAGACTGGCCGCTATGGCAAAGTGGGCTAGGAGTACAACACATACTCCTTAATCTGTCTACCCACACTTCAAACAGGCCCCGTTGACACCGATCCTTAACTGAATCTCATTTTGCTTTTTGGCTATTTGGTCAATTGCTGATTAAAATTGATATCGAGAACTAAAAACTTTTTTGAGAAAGTAAAGTTAGGAACCGGGAAATTTACCCGGAACACTGTTATATCGAATTTACCGTGAATTTTAAGGTTCTGTACTTCGGAATCCTTATAATATTACTCTTGCGCCGTCGGTTCATCTTTCACAGCTAATTTAGTCCAAATCCACTAGACCGGTTAAGTTCTTTGTACTTCATATCAATAATTTTTTATTGGAATCACTCCATTGTAAACCAATCAATTTTGGCAACCAAATTAAAATATTGAATGAAATCATTCCTTATGACTTATGACATTACATGAAATACGTGTTGAAACTATAGGGCCTACAGTTTTGACATTTAACGATAAGCTCAAGGTCAATTCTCGTAATAGAAGTTTGTTCAAAATTCAGTTCCGATGTAATCTTGAACTCACAAGTCATAAAAAGTATTTTTGTAGTAAAGTATTGAACATCAAACGATGCCAGTAATATGAAGCATTTCCTAAAAAACAAGAAGAGAAGAAATAAGACCAGCCCCTTAGCCAGTTTCGGCTGAAGAACCAGTTTGGGTCGAACACAAATTCTTAGAGAATCGTCCGAGTGGGCGATTCTATGAAAAAGAAATGAAAAAATACACTTACCAATCCTAGATCGATGACAGCATCCATATGAACTGTTTCACTATTGTTGATCGACGTCGTCCTCAATAAATGCATGTCGTCGTGATTGACCACCATAAGCGTATCCTTGCAAGCGCAGCGCGAAAGCTTGTGACTCCTTGACGGACTTTTGTTTGGACTTTTGATGGTCGCTGGCGTACCCAGTGTGGCGACCGCCGAACCATATGAGTATCCGATACCGGAGTTATCTTTAGCACGTTTCATGTTCCCCGAGGAGTAGCGACTAGAATAGAAAGGAGTTGGTTAGATTTAAATGCAAAGTATTGTCGATATGAGTCCAGTGGCTTTTGGTCGTTAGTCTAGTGGTCAAGAGGTCTCTCTCGGGTACGAATCCTGGATCGGGCAAAGAAGTATTATTGAGTTTTTCTGATTCATTCTTTAATCAGAAAAACAAAAACAGCCCTAATTTGGAAGTTTGGGGTCTAAACCCCTGTCTCTGAGAGCCCGTTAAACCGTCGGTCCTAAAGCTTATCTTTCTCCAGTCGTATGGGTTTTCACTTTCTTGTTCTTCAAATTTCACTACCTGACTCATTACAAAATCATGAAATGTTGACTGTGTGGTCAACATTTGACCATACAGACTCGTAACAAGTTTACGTAACGTAAAGTCCAAAAGTAGCCTTCAATGGGCAAAGCAGGACATAATAAGCATGTATACCTAGACTTTCTTCATCTCTTCACCCATTTAGATATAAGTATTTGTTTAACAGGCGAAGTATACAATATCAAAAGATATAAGTATGTAATTTTAATAACTAAGGATATCCAAACCAGAAAAATATCTGCATCCTACTGTAATGTAAACCACGAAATATATTTAGAATGGCCAATGCCAGTACCGAGCATAATAAACTCACATAATTGTGTAATAATTAGATCATGAAATATTTCAGCAAAGACATCAAGATAGATTTATTACTAACTAGTAAACCGCCCGGGTAGCACTTCTATCCCAATATGTTTTAGTTATTATGTGTTATTTTCGAAAATACGATATAACGTGGCTTTGTTGTACTATAATGGATCCATTTATGGAATAAATCCATAATAGGAACATTGTTTATGCAGCGCACGTCAATAAAGTGCCCAGACGGCATAATTTGTTTCGACATCTTTAGGAATCACTGACTGTCTGATGCATAAACTCAGATCCATAACGGTCAGGCAGGACTACAAACTTGAAATTTTAACAGTTGACGCTTTTTATCGTAAGCACAAAAAGTCTTTTTGAAATATGATCACTAGTGGGGTAAAATAAGTAATGAAATGTTGAACAGGATCGCGAAACAGAAATTAATCATGCGAGCGAATTCACGGGTAAATTCTGCAGCAGGAACCTCCTTCATAGGTTAGTTTAAGTACGTTAATGAAACCTTTACGAAAGAGCGGAAGGTTTTTTTCTAAATTATTACTTTCGGTTAGACAGACAGACGGCCAGAAAAACGGCGCGTAAAATATACAAAGTTTTGCACACTGTGCTGCCAAATATTAGTAATTTATTATGATATGAATACGAGTTTCTGGCACATTTAGCGTTACACCTAGACATACAAAATATCTAGGTGAACTATTTTTGGAGAATATATTACGCGTATAATCAGCACTTTTTTTTGTTTTCGGCGTGGAAAACCCCATGGATCGTTGTTGTTTGATCCCAGGAGTATGTGGGGTGTGTCCACTAAAAACCAAGGCGACAATCGGACTCAGATATTCTGATCTTAGGTACCGGACCGTATTATTTCAGGTTCCCCTCAGAATCGACGCCGCGCCTACCCAAACTGCACGGTTGGCCTAGTGGCTTAAGCGGCCGCCACACCGCTTTCTACTGCGCCGAGTGTCGTGGGTTCAAATCCCACATTACCACAACAAGTGTTATCCACACTTTGTGTGATTCACAATTTGTTGTTCTAAGTCTGGGTGTTGTTTGTGTCCGTTTCATGTATGTTTGTAAAGTACCCCGCGACACAGGAATTTATATTCCTAATGCGGGAGTTGTCTTTTTAAAAAAAGAAAAAAAAAAGAACTATTCTGATTGAAGCCTGAACTTCCCCTGCCTATCTGCCTACCTATTTTATATGTACTCCTAACGGTAACCATCTGTAGGTAAATAGGTAGAACAAAACAGCTTTAATACTAGCTACTTTTAGAATTAGTTCGTAATAAAATTAAAAATAAACCGTAAGCGATTGTCAACATATCCCTCCGTCCACTACCAAAGGAAGTTCTCATTGTTTGAAACGGAAAACACAAATCAAAGCCCGACCAGTCTTAATGAACAGCACACATTTTATCAAGTCACAATACACTCGAAAATTGGAAAATATCCCTGATGTGACCATAGGCTATTGAACTATGGAAATTGCTGCATATGATAAGAAGATCTGCCTTTTCAAGAAAATAAATAAATAATACGCAAACGGACGTTTTTTTTGTCATCATCATCATCATCAACAGCCTTCAACAGTCCACTGCTGGACATAGGCCTCTCCTTAGAAAGGAGGTTATGGCCTACTATACCACGCTGGCCAGACGGGTTGGTATAGGGTTGGTTTCAAGTTTTCCTTCTCTTTGTAATGATGTTGTCTTGCTCAGTTTATCCCTTAGTCGCCTTTTACGACACCCGCGGGATGAATAGGGGTGGTGACACTCTGTATTCTTAATCCGTCACCACACGGACAGTTTTTTTTGTGAAAATCAACAAAAAAAACGGCAAAAAAATTACGCTGTTGTACGGGAGCCTCCCTTAAATATTTAGTTAATTCTTTTTTAGGGTTCCGTAGCGAAATGGCAAAAAACGGAACCCTTATAGATCCGTCAAGTCTGTCTGTCTGTCCGTCCGTATGTCACAGCCAATTATTTCCGAAACTATACGAGCTATACTGTTGAAATTTGGTCAGTCGATGTATTCTGTGAACCGCATTAAGATTTTTACAAAAATTTAGAAAAAAAAAACAATACATTTTGGGGGTCCCCATACTTGGAACTGAAACTCAAAATTTTTTTTTTCATCAAACCTATATGTGTGGGGTGGGGTATCTATGGATAGGTGTTCAAAAATGATGTTGAGGTTTCTAAAATCATTTTTTTCTAAACTGAATAGTTTGCACGAGAGACACTTCCAAAGTGGAAAAATGTGTGTCCCCCCCCCTCTAACTTCTAAAATAAGAGAGTGATAAAACTAAAAAACATATATGTTATATATTACCATGTAAACTACCAACGAAAATTGGTTTGAACGAGATCTAGTGAGTAGTTTTTTTTTAATACGTCATAAATCGTTACACGCAATTTACCTTTCATCCAGTCAATACACTAGTGTACATCGATTACTAGTACATCGATTAAAGTTACAACGAACTACAAGAACTTTTATATGATGTTACTTGCTGATACGGAACCCTTCATGGGCGAGTCCGACTCGCACTTGGCTGCTTTTTAGTATATCTTGGAATAGCGGCTACAGAAATATATCATCTTTATATAAATAAATAAATAAATAAATGTTTCAGACATTTTACACACAACGCCATCTAGTTCCCAAACTAAGCAGAGCTTGTATTATGGGTAACTAGACAACTGATATAAATACATAAACATACTTTTTTTTTGTAAATACATACATAATATACATAGAAAACACCCAAACTCCGAAATAAATATTTGCGGATCACACAAAAATTAGGTCCGACCCGGGAATCGAACCCGAGACCTGTCGATCAGCAGTCGCATACACTAACCACTAGACCAACGAGGCAGTTATATGAAAATAGCTTTCACGGTTCGTGACAGAACAGGGACGAACAGACATTCAGCGGGTCTTAATAATACAGTCCCATATTTACCTTTTGGAACCCAAACATAAAGCAACACGCAATGAAAAAGTTTTATCGAATAATCAATTTGTAATCGTCGGCAATAACAAGACTTGTAATGTTTGCATGGAACCGGTTCGATAATGATATAGTTCTTGATTGTACTCGTACCTCAGAAGTTGAGCTTTTGTCTATTTAATTGCTCGAGTTGGAAAGATGCTAGATGTAAACATTCAACTTAAAGTTAATGGAGGGCTAACGCTGGCATTTCTGTTACTTTACGAGAATAATGTAATAGGTCGATGTCTATACTAAAGTCTATAATTAAGCAATAGTTTCTCTGTATCTGTGTGTTTATGCACCATTATTCAGAAGTAGTTTAACCGATTTGGACGCGGTTTTCTCTTATATATTGTGGTAAACTTTACTTAATATTTGTGTTTTACATAATACAAGTTATCACTTTAAAGAATAGAAAAACTAATAATGTTACGTTCTTAAAACCTTTACCAGCTGACTGTACTACACTTACGGTCGACCTAATGCTGAACTTAATAGGTCCCCTCTGTATTAATAAACAAGCACAGAGCGGTTAAAATGAAAATAGAACTACCCTTTTGGTGATCAAAGGGATTAACTCGCGTGACTAAACAGGTAAATATTTAAGATAGTAGAGCCACGTGACTTTCAGCACGAATGGGCCGGTTCCACCAGAGCGGTACTACCCTTGGATAGAAGACATAAACCTAAAAATGACAAAATTCGTGCTTTTGTATTTCATTTACGATTGCGAGACCGGAGGCCCAAAGACGAAGAAGTATCTCAGTAGACTGACATAGTGCCAGTTACCATGCTGCATGTGTGCAATTAGGATGGTGACCATCAGTCTTGGATTCTGCTTATGCTTTCCATCAGGCAGAGTAGAGCCACTTTATTAGCCACATTTAAAAAAAAATTGAAAAACCGAGGTGCATTTTGATTGATTGACAGCCCATCTCCTGTCATGACCAGGATCTAACATTGGAAGAGGTCATTAATATACTAGCATCTGAGCTTCTACGAGTATAATACTCTATCAGTAACCCTTGGTTGGTTATTGGTACTCCAACACAGCAACACTACAGCTACTTGAGAGAATACATGGCGTTATTAAACAATAAATAGTATTAACCGAGTAAAGCTCGGTCGCCCAGGTACTAGTTATTAACTATCCGAGTTTATTGTTATTAATCGCTAGTAAAGCCGCAGAACGGCGACAGAAGGATGACTGATGACATAAGGAGTAAGTAGCTAGCTCATTTTTAAACCTAATACAGGTATATATTTAGCCAAACCTGACCTTCAAATAAGCAATTTATGCCCATTAAAATCTATTAAAATTGGAATATAATAGGACAATTACAATTAAATGTACCTGTATATTACATGCAATTAAGTGCCCATGATGATAATGCTCTACAAATTATCTAGATATTTATACTAATTGTACTCGCAATATTACTTTTGAATTTTTTTGCTTTAGAATCGGTTATTGTTACTTTTTCAATTTTAAAAATATAGAGTTGTTAAGCTTACTTCTTTATTTTAACCGTTCCTGAGATTAGCCGGAACAAACAGGCGGACAAAAAAATATTATTTTACATGTATTTAGAGAAAAGCTTTTAATTTGTTATTACAAACGGACACTTCATTTGTATTGATTTGTACAGATATAGGTCAATAAGCATCTAATATAAGTGGACCATGTGAACATCAACAGAGACATTAGTGAAACTTATGGTCTGTAAGAGCATTAAACCTTAACTAATTTAAATATATCCTGAAATAGTATTTTCAGTATATCATCTCTCCCGAGCCTATATTAATATATTAAAGCTAAAGAGTTTGTTTGAACATGCTAATCTTAAGAAAATAAATCTTTGTCCCCTTTGAAAAATTATTTCATTGTTAGATAAGTTAGTTATCGAGAAAAGATATTGTCTATATATCATTACGCAATAACCTAAAAGGAGCTGAGTAACAAAAATGTTGCTAAAACAGGGGAAAATATTCGAAATCTTACTGTTGCATAGAAGGAAGTTTCACAAAAATAATGTATGAAGGAATTGTTCCCCTTAAAAAGTTCTACAAAAGTCCTAACAGCACGTCTTTAAACCTTATCATTTGACAGTTGATAACAATATTTACAAATAATAGTGGTAGCAACTTTATTAGTTACTTCAAAAATGTGCAGAAATATAAAAAAAGGTAAAACATTACTGAATAGCTATTATCGTTAATTCTGACAGTCAAGAATTTGGTTATTGCAAGATATCATGAAACCTGTTGATTATAAATAAGCATTACTTAATGTGTTTATTTTAAGTAGGTACTTCTAAATAGTGAGCTCACACAGGAAGGGTTCTGTGCCATTACCTATACATCGATGACAGCAAACAAATGATGATTGTTACATGAGAGCCTCCATGAATGTTTAGTTTTATTACGCTTTTTGGTGCTTGTTGATATGTTGGAAACAGAAATACATCATACATGTTCTACTGTCTATTGCAATTCATGAAATGCCTGGTGACAGACAGACAGCACAGTCTAGTAATAGGATTCCATTTTACCCTTTGACTTTGGAATACTATAAATTTAGATTTCTGTTTATAATTTCAAATGTACAGTTTTACTAAATGCATTTGAAAATATACACAGTACTATCTTAAACACAATTTTAAAATTTTTGTTTGTTTGGTCCAGGTAATCTCTGGAATGCCTGGAGTGATTTTAACAAATTGATAAATATTTCTGACATCTTACACACAATGTCATCTAGACCCTAGAGCTTGTATTATAAAACAAATATTTGTCAATCGAACCCAAGACCTCTTGATCATCAGCCGCATACGCTAACCACTAGACCAGAAAGGCAGGCAGTTAATGAGTTATGGTTATGACTGTCTTCTTTAATTTTAAAAAGTAATTTTAAGCATGTGTTTATATTTTGAGCATGTGAGTATAACCTATAATACAAAATAACTCAGTTACTTCCTTAACCCTTTGTAGACTCGTGTGACATTTCTGTAACAAACCTAAATAATGCCGCTAAAATATATACTAAACATTTTAGTTCGTTCAAATCAATGTCACTGCATTGTAACATACTACACAGAATATTTTAGTATCAAATACAAATCATAGATGGCAAAAATAGACGATTTTAGCGAGTTCGAATTTCATGTGTTGATGAAAGTGACAATTTGAAACTCACTGAAAGTTTGAATTTTATAAAAATATAATAAAAGTGTATAAAATTGTTTTGCTTTCGTCGAAACCTATAGGTAAGTGAATGAAGTGCTTTATATATTGTTACCAAAGAATGTTTTTGCTTTTTTATGGGAAAAATGTATCTTTATATGTTTGTAACATTTCTGTTACATTGAGTGATGACGGAAATAATAATTGTAACTAAAGCATGTGGATATTGATGTAAAATTATCTTATATTATTTCAGAATGGGGTCAAAGTCACTGCTGTATGATTGCGAAGACGGATTAGAGGACGATGACGATGATGATGAGCGTTATTGATCCAGATTTTCAGCCATTATTAGAAACTTTAGAACTTTTATCTGAATGTAAAGAAGATACCGCAGTTGATATGGAGGCAATTATTGAAGAAAGTGAACGCAGTGAGCCATTCAAATAAAGCATCCACAAAAGTGAAAAAAGCGGAAAATACAATGGAAAAAGAAAAACCTGAACTCCACGCTGAACGAGATTTATGAACATCTTCAAACATAGTAGTCATACCAAGACAGGCACGCCCCATACCAAGACATCAGAATTATCAACATTTTTTTGATAATTTCATAACTTCCTTGGCATTACTGGAGTACTTAGCAAAAGGGGGTATTGAGTCTTGGGACAGTACCACGCAATCGCATTCCAGATTGCAAACTACCCTCTAACAAGGAAGTAATGAAAAAAGTACGCGGAATTTCCGTTGAATATGTAGCGAATATGGACTATGGATGGATGTGATTGATGAAACGTAATGTGGGAAGAAAACAAAGTTGTAACTCTGGTGTCATCTTTTGCTGGTTATTTGCCGAAGGCTCAAGTCAGACATTACGAAAAAGCCAATGAGAAGATTGATTGGTCCCATACCGTCGGAAAATATAATCGGCATATTATGGCAGACGTAGAATTGATTGACAATATTATGGGAACGTATAAAATTTTGATACAAAGTAAAACCTATCAGGTTCGGATGTTTTATCACTTATTAGACCTGACTATTGCAAATTCTTGGCTGTTATATCAAGGAGTAAGGCAGGCAAAAAACTGCAGTGACAGACAACTGTCTTAGCAGATTTTCGACTTGAGATCGGTGTGACTTTATGCAAGCTAGGCTGGAAACCTAATATCAATAACCGAAGGTCAATTGAAAATGAAATTCAAGACAAAAAACACAAATGGTCCCAACTCAAGATGTCCCCCCATTTGCAGATAGGCAGGATCAAATTGGCTACCGGCGGATTTGGATAGAAAAAGGTTTAGTGCAGGTTTTCCAAATGTACTGGTGTACCACAAAAAAATCGTGAAAAATGCGGAGTAGTGTTACGCTTTTCTTTTAAATCCTTCCATACCACATAACTAGATTTTCTTTTAGTTTAACTCAATGTTACAGTAATGTTACACTCCCTAAAATGTCAAATAAATCAAAAATAATAAATATTTTTAATTTTTTGAGAAATACGTGTTTTTTTATTTGTTTAATCCTATCATATTCCAACGTTATTTAAAAATTTTATGATCTTGGGCTACAAAGGGTTAATACAGTGCTAAAATATGTTTATAATAATAATTATGTAGATTGTAAGTAACATTGAGATAGCTGTTCCTTGCAATGCTGTGCTATTTACATAATTTCAACCACTACGATAGATGGAAAACCTTAAAATAGAACTATACTATCCTCTCCAAAGTAAATATTAGGACCGAACATAGTTGACATGTCAAACAAAGAGCACATTGATGTAAACAAAGAAGTTGAGTAGTAATAAACCATACTCCATTTAAATTTAAGTTTATAATTTTTGCAAACAACTAGATTTTCATTATAAAATATGAAAAACACTTACTCGTATCCCGGTATAGGCATTCCTGCATGAAAATTATAATGTAAATTATCCGATTCACTAGATGCCCGCTGTCTTCTGCGGCCTTCTAAAATTTTACTGTCTTGATAAGATCTACTCTTAGGTTTCTTCAGTATACCATGAAGGGGTGAACTTGGTAATGGATTATTGAGTATTGATTTCAGAGGCTGTTTTGTGACCTGTACATCCATCATTTCCTGGTCAACTCTCTCTAATAATTCTTCGACTTTTGGTAATCGACTATCATCTACTTTAGTATTTGATAATGTTGTTACTAATAATGGTCGTGTAGGACTTGTACGGTAGAATTTAGATCTTCCTGGTTGGTAGCTGAAACAAAGTTTAAATAAGTTTATTGTTATGTCTTAATATCACTTAAATTTAAAAAAACAATTCTAAATGTTATGTTTATATATTGAACTTCTCAGTTAAATGACACTTATGCATAGCCATCACAATAAGGAACATAAACAATATATTTAAGGTTAGTTAACTGTGTGATATGTCAAACAAAATAAATGTGATCAGAGGTTATGTTATTCTTACCCAAGGTATGTGGGTTCTGGGTCATGGGACATGAGGTAGTCACCGTTTTCCGCGGCTGGTAGCAAGCATTCGTGGCGGAACCGATCGAAGTGATGCTCGCATTCACTGTTTAACGTGAAGTGGCACTTATTAGGCAATGCCCGATGAGTCCGAAGGCTAGCTTCGCGAATCGCATCGTCGTAAGGCGATCGCTCCAAGCCTTCGCTGCGGCAGCGACGCCGCAATATACGTGCTGGCTCTCGACCAGACCACTCCAGTACGGATCCTAAAGGATCACAAGCATCAAACCCGGCTTCGTAGCTTGGACAAGCTCTTCTACTATCCATATCCGACCTTCTTAAAGACGACGCATCGTCGTATGTTATTTTAAACCGAGCACCAGGAAGTACACTATTGCACTGTTAATTTTTGTAGACAGAACCACTGAAACTTAACGAATATCGGCGTCGACGAGGCCAGGGGACGACAGGTGACAGATATCTATTCGACAACCACAATACAACGTGCCAGAGCTCCCGCCAAAATTGAAAGAAAACTGTGTTCTTTTTATAAATCCTTTTACGAACCTTCAAGAATGTATACTTCTACACGATATACGCAATAGTAGAATCACACATCTTCCGCCGTTAATTTAATAATGCTGATAGTAATGGCGATCGTGAATTCGTGATACAATAACACAAGCTTTTAAAAGCTATTGTTTACATAAGTATCTCTAAAAATTAAAATGTCTTGTAGAATATATACTGTTTATGGGCGCTAAACTATAGATCCAACTTCCCGATATATTGATCTGAGTGAAATGGTTATTGAAAAAGAAATTCGAAAAGACTAATTCATTTTTTTTACTACATATTTATGGCTTGAATTGTAAATAACGTCCTGTGTGTCGTTTTCCTATTTCTATTGTCACTCTCTTGACGGCTTTATTTATGATAAGCAAGAGTGAGAGAATCGAGTAGTTCATGCTTATGCCGCTAGGCACGTTTCATTTGTTTGGTTGGTAAAAGACAAGATTTCATTGAATATATCCAAATCTGTCAATTATTTATTGATGGAGGCATTTACGAAGAGGCACTTAAATTTGAAATTTAAAAACTAGTTTTCATTTTAATATCGTGCCATCTAATGTTCACAACAATGTAATTAAATTATATTAAATTGTTACATATAAATGCAAATTGAATATACGTTTTGATTTAGGTAAAGTCCACTGCCATGTATCATAATACGAGATATTTTTATACAACTATGTTACCAAACAAGCACTCTTATATTGTAAGTGATAGGCACTCAGGAATATACTAAGCTTTTTAAGCCATTAAAAAGTATTTCCTAATTTAAGAATCTTCAGGGGACTACAGAGTCCTGGTTGTAAGTTTGTGTCAAACTGGTAACTGACTACGATTAAGAAACGACAGACAAGCTAATGGGTTACAATTTTTAAAACAAATTGTTGATGTGCCTTATTTCCATAACCGTTCCCAAAAAAGTAGATGTGACTTGTTCACGACTTTTACGAAGAATGCAGGGTGGTCCTTTGCTTAAATTTTATTCGAACTTCCGACAGATAATAAACCTTTCATACAAGCCCTTAGGTTTCGGATAGGTCTTCTTTTGCTACATGTGAGAAATCCCTCGGGTAGTCACCCCATCAGGTTTGCAGCGAGGCCGTGTCGGAATCGAACTGACTAAAAAAACACAGCAGTGATATTGAGGTTAAATCGACTCGTAAACCTCTTAATCAGACATTCAGATCCATATGCATGGCCAAATTCTCCTTTTGGACAACATCCGGCATACACAGATTTTTGGGATAGTCGCTCACGGCCTGATCCCATCCACAATCATACAAGATCATGCATCAACATACAACACTTTGTATGATCCGAGTTTTTGATTGGCACTATTGTGGACAGTTTGACAAGGGTCGCAGTACAAAGACTGACTTTTGACAGCTGTATTAGCCTTTAGCCAAATTGTTTGTAGCAATATAGCAGCAGTACCCTTGATCCCTTTCTTGCCAACTTTTTGACCGCGTGATCTCCAAGCGAGTCGTTTTGCTCATTGGTCAATTAACCTTCAACGATTTAAACCACAAGATAGTTATACCCAGAAATATATCGTCTATCATGCATGTGAGATGTTTTATTTTATAGGAATTTCCGCCATACCTACCAGTACGGCCTAACATTACCAACTGCATTTGCTCCGACAGTAACTATGAGGAGCAGAAAATCCTTAAACGCGAGAGTTTGCAAATACCCTATAAGATATTTAAGAAATTATTTTTAAGAAATAGGCCATATTAATTTGGCTGTGCGCCTGAGCTCCTGGTGATCATGAACCACCGGTTCCCTGGTAGGAAATTCGTGCTTCCTGACTTCATTGGTATGGGTTATAGGTTTTAGGGGACCTTCCCTATTTCAACCTGACTGTAATTATTTTAATCAACTGCTCACTACACTTACAGTTACCCAACACGTGTAGTGTGCCATTACAAATATCGTAATGAATGATTTACAATATTTTATAATGTTCTTAAACATTTCATTCATAGTCGTCTGATCCCAAGCCACGCAAGGCCCGCGCCATGGTGACCAGACCACTGATAGACACACTTCCAAACAAATGTACCTACATACATCATCTTAAAAGTAAATTAAGCCTAGACAGAGAAAAAATGATCGTGCTCATCCACAAAGATTTGTCCCGGATGGGAATCGAACCCACGATCTCTAGCTCAGTAGTCAGATTCACCAACCACTGGACCATCAGGCCCGTCAGTATTATAAACTAAAGTTTATGAAAAGCATACAAAATCTAATAAATGTACTGAAATTAGTATGAAATAAATCGACATCCGGGTATTGAGCAATGTAACTGCCTGACTAGTGGGAGCATATGAGCATATTGTGCCGTAAATGTTCGAACCTGCGGTGCAGCTAGGAGACGGCAAGAGCGTAGCCGGGTGTACTGGTTTGGCACCCATTATATTGTCGTCTCAATTCTGTTATTACGGCATTAAACAACTCTGTAAATAGTGTATAACTATTACTAGAGTAGGAAGAAGTGTAATGTTGAAGTAAATGCAATGTTTTAAAGACATATATTTTGAAATTGTAGACGAAAATAAAAATACAATTCATGTTATCGATAAAGTTTTGGAATGATTATTTTTTTCGTAGGTATTTGCGCTAAATTTGTGGTCTGGCGTTGAGGGCAAGTTGATGAGTTTTTGCTCTGGCGTTCAAAAGGTAAAGCAGACTTAATACGTCGCAATATCAAAGTGTTCAGTCCCACCATACCGAGAATAAAAATTGATGGATATAGATGAGGATAGAATCCATATAGTTTTTTATATAAGAGCAGTGCGAATTTTCGTTGGACACATTCTATCATTGTTCTATACCTCTCCTCGTGTGGGTTCCAGATTATGGAGTTATACTCCAAAGTACTGCGAAGAAAAGAAAGTACAGAACGACGATAGTGCCTCTGTGTTGGAATTGTTCCGACATTCTTAATATGAATCCCAGTGATTTGAAACTTTGTTTACAGGTGTGGCGTATTCCACATACAGCGCGACAAAAAACTTACGCCAGTGCCATCTAGCGAAGAAACACAGAACTACAAAGCAAAAATCTTTATGGAGTAATTATCAATCCTTAATTGCGAAAGTGGCATTCTCACGCCGATTAGCATATATACAACATCCCAACATCAACTGTTGGACATTGGCCCTCCAGGCATGATCACCTCGCCTGGTCCGAGGATCCTCCCTTTGTGTTGGAGGAACATGACACCCATTCCTCTACAGTGGTGACCCCAACGTGATTTGAAGCAGATCAGCAGCGCCATCTTGCTCACTCCCACAGCGATGACCGTCATTCTAGTCTCAGCCAGCCAGCCAGCAGCCTCGGCCTCAACAGGGATACCACACGCAGGACGCGACCGCTCCGGCCTGGTTACCCCTACGGTCTCAACAGCGTCTAGGCACAGCACACTGCACCTACGGTCCACGTAAGAAGAGCTTCTCCCCAACGGCCGCGATTTCACGGAGAGAATTCTCGCGTGAATTCACGACACTAATGTGGAGCCGCCGTCATATAGATCAGATTGATAATTACCCGATTTAACATACTGTCTACGATTGGAAAAATAACTGGCAAACAAATTCAATTTTGGAGTAAATCCGAAAGCTGCAATTTTTTTCATGAGTACTTCGTTATCGACTGTAATACTGCACCAAGAAATTGTGTTTTCAATACTAATGCGACCGAGAAGGTATTTGCGAAAGAAGTTGGAGATATGTTGAAAAAGCGTAGTATACACAGTAGAATGTCGAATTCAACGGTGATGAATGCGTTACCAAAGTCTAGGAGTGTCAGAACTGTAAGCTCAACATTCTCCATAGCATTTCTTATGTCCTCCGTTATGCGTACTAAGGTTGTAGTGGTGCTGTGGCAGGGTCTAAAGCCAGACTAGAGATCATTTAGCAGCAAGTTTCTGAACAGGAAATTCGAGAGTCTGGTATAATGAGACATTCAAGGACCTTGGAAAGAAAGGGGAAATAGAAATTGGGCGATAATTCAAGAAGGATCCATGTTTTTCTTTTTGTAAATGGGTATAATTTCAGCGTCCTTCCAAGCTTTAGGAAACACGCTATAGGAGATGGAATAGTTCAGGATATGACAGATGACAGGAAGAATATCATTGAGGATTGGGAGGATCATATTTCTGCTCAGACAATCAGAGCCCACTTCATTAATAGTAATAGATACTATACTCTTCTTAACATCACAATCAGAAAACTTACTAAAGAAAAAGGGACAGCGGTCACGAGTTAGGGAAGAGTTTAGGAATTTCAGTGTAGAATCTAACGTCATTTTATCAAAATTTGACGAAGCAGAGAAATGTTATTAAGCGAATTATGTTGACTCTTAGGAAACGAATCATGAGCCTGTTTGCCCGAGCTATGAATGTATCGGCGTTAAGCATTCCTACACACCTTGCTGCAATGAACCCATCATTAACCAATATTTTTTTAAGATCAACTAAAAAATTTTTTTTATAATTATTTAATAATTATTTAAATCACTTTCAAAATGGATGCGAACGAAGTCGCTGGCACATATAGTATGCTAGTTGTAATTAAAGTAAAGGGTTCTAAAATAAAACACTTTTTAGAGAATCAGTATTCCTTTTTTTACACAACTTTATACCTAACCCTTACAACTGACGCCATTATACTTAAAATATAATACGAATCTGACTCTTTTACTAAGTTATATTATTTTCAATAAAAATTCTATCTGAGATATTATTAGCGCTTTACCAATTTATAAAAAAAATATAGGTACTACTATAACACAAGTGAGTTTTACCTATAAAACATGGAATTGTTTTTACTTAGAATCTAATATTTTATAATATTCAAATATTACATGTGTTATAAAACTCTTTATTTCCGCGGACCAAGGAACATGTAACATAATGCCAATCATTATGAGAATGTATCACTTTTAGTCACACACTTAAAAATTATAATCAATACAAAACTGATTCTTGCATCGCTTGGCGTATTTACAACTTTTAATTGGATACGAATAAAACAAATAACCTGAAAATTTGATCCATTACATTCTAGATGAAATATGAGGGTAGAATAACAAATAAAAAAAACAATAAATGTAAAAGATACACCTAGTATCATTATCTGTACATTTAAACATTGCAGCCACAGTAGCTTACTGGCTTAAATATTGCAACATTATAAAAAGTAATCTATTAAACTATTTATTTAACACTAATGTCCGACCGCCCTTACGCAGGATATACAAAGTAGAAAAAATATACATGTCACCACGTCTACAACAAGAGGTTCTGTACTAGCGCATTCTACTCGGCGTCGAGGTGTCACAGAGATACGCTGAGACTGCTACAACCCCATTGGCATCATACTGGTGCAACATATTCAAAGCCATTAACCCCGGGGGGTGAAATCTGCAATTAAAATAAATTACATGAATAATATAGATTGTAAATAGTATAAATTTAATATTGCACAGAAAAACGCCATGATAATATCTTAGGTACAACAATAACAATAGGTACTCAACAGTTTTTGCAAGTTCTTGTCTTGTACTAGGTATGTGGCAGAGGTTTGCTTCCTTGAAAAATGTAGAAGCCAGACCTGTTAACTATAGCTAATTCATCAAACAAACGCAACCAATTAGGTGGTTAGACGTTACTAATCACTTTCAGTTGCTTCCCCACCTCAACCAGCTCTATCATAGCATTACTACTGCCTTTCAACACCCAAGGGCCACAGTACACTAGCTACTTTTAGCATCGACGATCGGCGATTTTGCGACTGCATCGATGCTGTATCGCGTTTTAGCGACTTTCTGCGTTCGATCGCGGTATCAAAATCGCGCGCCATGTTGATCATTGGCGACTTTCTGCGTTCGAACGCGGTATCGGAAACGCGCGTTTTTAATACAGCGATCGAACGCAGAAAGTCGCTAAAACGCGATGTACTATCGATGCAGTCGCAAAATCGTCGATCGTCGATGCTAAAACTGTTCAGATGCCTGTAGTGTTGCCTATAATATTCCGATGTGTAACTTTTGATTATTTATGTCTGTGATTTGCAATGATATTGCAGTATTCTGTGGCAGACGCCAAATCGATGCTACTGGCATCCGAATGTGTGCGGAGAGTAGCATTCAGCTGCTGTGTCGCGCTTTTAAAAAGCGAGTCAATCTCAGCGTTTGGCGTTTTAGTGTGTGGTGTGGAGGGTTCGGTCGCCGTATTTAGCTTCTAAAAAGCGACTAGTCGCCGATCGTCGATGCTAAAAGTGGGTAGTGTGCTGAGGCCCTAACTGCTGATTAACAAACCTTAGCTGGTGAGCAGCGCAATGTTGATTTCCTTGACCATCTTGACGCGGTGCAACATCTTGGCAAGCGCCTGGCGACTGAGCGCCTGCGTGGAGTACCACACGGGCGAGTCGGGCACGCAAGACCGCTCCGGTTGTAAGTAGAACACGTCGTTGCGCGTCCGCACCGACTCGGGACTATGCAAACAATATTATTATATTAAATAAGTAATAAACTAATGTGTCCGTCCGTCCGTCTGTTGACGGTTTAAGAATACAGAGTGTCACCCCCCCATTCATCCTACGTGGGCGTCGTAAAAGGCGACTAAGGGATAAACTACGCAAGACAACATCAATGCAAAGAGAAGGAAAACTTGAAACCAACCCTTTTTTTTTTTTTAACGTGTGGAAATCCCCGCGGACCGTCACCCCGTCGGGGGTTACGGCGGGGTGGTGTGTCGGACTCGAACCGACTAAAACTACACGGTGTGACTCTCTCTGCGCCTGTGTATTGGAAGGAGTCCAGGGAGGGGATTTCCTTCTGGACTTCAACCGGCGCCTGCCCGCACTGTTGCGGGCACCACCTCAAGTGTGTACTCTCTAATTGGGCAACGTCCGGTCACACGCGGACGTCGCCCCCTCGCGGTTGGCCACTACTGCGGACGGACGGGAAACCCGTCCCGCCCATCCGCGGCCACTCTCAGGGCGGCATGAGACGCAGGTATGCGCGCCTCCGCCGCCCTTGAAACCAACCCTATACCAACCCGTCTGGCCAGAAATTTATAGTAGGCCAATACCTCCTTTTCAAGGAGAGGCCTATGTCCAGCAGTGGGCTGTTAAAGGCTGTTGATGATGATGAACTAATGTGTTTGATATTATCATGAAAACAATGGAAGGAAAGATACATTGCTGTCACTGCGAAGTGTGGTTATTTTCTCAAGCAGGTAATATTAATAGGTAAATAAAACAATCTATAGAAATAAATAAAATTGAAGTATCTGTTTGTAATAAAATGACTTTTTTGTCATTGATCTGTTTTACTAA
Organism: Phragmatobia fuliginosa; assembly: GCA_932526445.1. Taxonomy (NCBI): domain Eukaryota; kingdom Metazoa; phylum Arthropoda; class Insecta; order Lepidoptera; family Erebidae; genus Phragmatobia; species Phragmatobia fuliginosa. The sequence continues at coordinate 12,363,476 of OW052078.1, read as the reverse complement.
GCATATGAAGTTTATACAGTACTAGTTGACCCAGCGAACTTCGTACCGCCCAACTTTAAAATTCCAGAACTTGATCGCAGCGCCACCTACCGGGTCCAATTGCGAATCTAAACCATTCCCAGATAGCCTTGAACACACACAAAAAACTTCATCAAAATCGGTCCAATCGTTTGAGAGAAGTTCAGTGACATACACACTCACACAAGAATTATATATATAAAGATTTACACAAGAAATGCAGTTTTTAACTTTTTATCTGCCTGTCAGTCAGTTTGTCACAGGTAATTATTGGAAAGCCTGGACCGATTTTGTCGCGACTTTCCCGATGTAGGAGGAACTTACGACATAACTAGTTATTTCTAAGATTCATAATATAATGTAATGATGATTATGCATCGTTTATCATAAAGGCATATTAAAATCCCTACTAATATTATAAATATAGAAGAAACTCTGTCCGTCTGTCCGGCTAAACTAAACTAACTTAACTACTGAACCAATTTAAATAAAATCTGGTACACAGATACTGTGAAGCCTGAGAGAGGACATGGTCTACTTTTTACCGACATGTACGCGGTAAGTACCGCGGGCGAAAGCTAGTATACTTCTTTTTATAAACTCACCATTTCGAAATATAAAATTCATATAACTTAACAGGACAACGCAAGGGATTCTCTTCATTTTCTTGCTGTTCATATACCTTTTTCTTTCTTGAATTCGCTTCTGCAAAAAAATATAGGTAACATGCTTAGTAACTTTACATCCACTAACGTTTGACCAAATTCTCTATTTTCTAGATATTTTTAATCTTGTATTTACATTTAACAAGGTATTTTAATCTTGTGTCTTCATATAACAACCAATTAATATGTATCGGCTCCTTACGAGAAGCTTGCCGCACCCATATCAGACTGAACGGAGACAAACTCCAGAAGATCATAGAAACCTTAACCGGATATTGTCTTCTCAACAAACACCTACACACAATAGGAGTAACAGATAGCCCTCTATGCAGAGGATGTATGGAAGCAGAAGAAACGCCACAGCATGTCATCTTGGAATGTAGTAGTGTGGCCGAGCAATGGGCACAATTTCTCCAGTCACCGGCAACACATCAGGAAGCCTGCAGAAGTCTTCAGAGGCTGTTTTCCTATGGACCAACCTAGGCTGGCTGGAGTAAATGGAAAAAAATTCTCACGCACAATGGTCCAATCGCTAGGACTAAGTGTGGAAACCGTCCAGGAAAACTAAATTAAAAAACCAATTAAACTTTAACTACGAACTCACCTAATGCTGACTGTGGCGGGTAAAATCTCAATAACACATTTCTAGATCCAGGCATCTTTGCCTGACCGGGCTGGTTAGGATTCCTTTTCCAATGCTTCATTATGTGTGAAAAAGATAGCTGCATATGTTCTTCTACTGTCTGAACATACAAAAAAAAAGAAAAGTATGAGAAATAAATATATCACTATTGTTTAGAACAGAGCAGATGGTGAATTAGAACTGCTAGAAATGCAAGATAATTATGTCAACACCTTTAGTTTATCGATTTTTCAATGAAAATGGCACAATAACTTCATTAATTTTCTTTTTGTTATAGCCTGCCTAAGTGACTCTACTCTGCCTGATGGAAAGCACATAAGGGAAACTTATTGTTTCATTTTAAATCAAACAACTTAACAAAAGGCAAAGTATTTGATCTAGATATTTATTACTGCTTCTTCCTAGCCTTATACCCAATATTATTTGGGGTCGGCTACAAATTCAACCGGTTTTATCTAAATATCAGTTTTTCCACGGAGCGACTGACATCGGACCTCCGCAATCCTAAGGGAGAACTGATATTCAAAGGTTGAACTAGTTGTCAGTAAATTTGAGGGCACTCACTTCCCCATAACGATTGCCATGTTCATGACAAATAGGACCGACGGCTTTACGTGCACTCCGAGGCACGGGGGTGAATCACCGCCAAACTTCCAAACTCCAGGTTGCTATTAGGAATTTCCTAGGAAAACCCAATAACACTTTTTAGACCGACCAAATTGTTTTAACAAACACACTGTGTTGTAGATTAAGTAAGGGATATGTTTATAGATATACTCACGACTAAGTTAAAATGTTTCGTATTGAAAAACATAAGTGTAGATAGCAGTACATGAGGCGAATGGGCACCCAACTGTTTGCTCTCCCATAGATGTTCTTCTTCTACTCGCGTTACAATATATTCTAAAAAATATCAAATAAAAAAGTTTAAAAAACAATTGTATGAAAACTTTAAAAAAAAAATCTAGTCTATTACACCTGACCTGAGTCGTCACTATGAATATATTGGCACCTGATACATGGAAATCGGTTTAGTATTTTAACTGCTACAATTACACATAAAAAATTACATAATTTAAGAAATTGCAGTGAAAATTTGTTGATTTCAAGGTTTAAAGTTTTAAAAACCGGTTACTACAGTAAGAAATTGACTTTGAAACTAATATTTTATCAATGTCAGTCACCAACACTAATCCATATTTTCAAGACCCAATGAATAAGATATTTCAAGTTCTAAAGAATTTTATGTTCCATTACAAAATTAAAAAACATAATATGGGATGTGCCATATAATCGTAATAAAGAGTGATATTTACTTACGTGAATCATTGTATAAAACTGAAAACTTTCTTGCAACCTCATCCAAACAGTCTGTGAACTTTTCGTAGTATGGGTCTGTAAATATGTTGTCTATCCTACCATTTTCAAATAGATATTGTTGTATTCCTGTAACATAAAAAAATAATAAAGCACATTACATAGATAGTATTGACTTATTAACTTTAAGATTATATATTGAAAATATTACGATGCATAATCCGACAAAAAAGCTTGAAAATTTGAATTTACACATGTAACCTCTTTAGGTACAAAAATTATAATCATATTTAAACAGTACGGAAGATGAACATGAAAAAAATGCTACTTATTTTTTTGATCTGATGTCATCATCCCCTGTCCTCATCATTATGAACGCACAGAAAATGGTGACCCACATGGCGCCTAGTGAGATGCTTCTGCATTATTGGGAATCCGGTCTTTTACTCACCAACAAAACACGACAGTATTAATGCTTTTTCAGTACATTTGCAGTTGGTCTTCTGTGTGTGGGTAGTAGGTAAGGTTGAGCAAATCAAATCAAAGCATTTTTATTTCAAATAAACCATACAACGGCACTTTTAAAACGTCAAGTCGTGAAGCTAATTGTCTGTTCCAATTCGTAGATCCTATGGAGAAGAACAGACAAGAAACTCCATGGACACTCTTTTCCAACATTGTTTTTACAATTTTTGGGTTACTTGCATTTTATAATATAACTTTACATTGAATTGATGGAATAGAAATAGCCTATCATCAATCATGCTTCAGTGGCGTCTGTCGCGCATTTTATTAATTTGTAGTGTAGTGATAGTACTCACCTAAAACCAAATAATAAATAGTATCGGGTGCATATTCGCTCCCATTAGGCTTCCTAACTTCTTTCACGAATAAACATAGTGAATAGTTCAGTTCGTCCGCCGTAAGCTGCAATATTTCAGACTTAAAAGGTTTCCGTCGTATCGAGGATTTTTCTATTTCCGCATTTTTCGTCATTACCCATTGCTTCCATGCGTTCACGCCAAAGGTGTACTGGAAAAAAAATATTGATGCCTTACAACCGAGTTCATGTTTTCTACGATTAGCCGAAACAAACAGACAGACAGACACATATTTTAAAATTTGCCCTTTTGCTGTAAGTACTGTAAATACTTTAGCTATACATTAGTAAAAATCAAGTTTTCAATTTTATTTGTTTGTATGGACAAGTTTTTTGGGCATTTTTATATTGACAGTTGTGCATAATCTCCTGAAGAACATCTTCGGTGTGTTAATTACATTATGTATTAGGTTTGAATGGACAGATTGACAGGATATAAACTCTTTTGCAAAAAAAACGGGCACTTAAGCAAAGAACTATTTTATAGTTACTATTTGTTTGTTTGACAATTTCAGGCATTGTTATCCTCAGAATTTTATAAATTAATTATGAAGGAATAGTTTTCATCAGCTTTATCATAACATTTTGATTAAATTATTGAGAAATAATGTTTAAGCTCAAAACACTATTATTGTACCTGCTCGCTAAATGAAAATGAAACGCGTTAATTTCTTTGTTTTTATTGAATACATTATAAGCAGATAAAAGTTTAGTATTGAGTGTGACCCCCTCTTGCTGAAATCACGGCTTGCATTCGTCTAGGCATGCTAGCGAGTATATCTTTTATGGTTTCTTGGGGAATACGTTCCCACTCCACGGTAATCACATTCTTTAGCTCTCTGATAGTCTGCGGAGCCGGCTGCACTGATCTCACTCGTCGTTTCAGAATGTCCCAGGCATGCTCTATGGGATTGAGGTCAGGACTTCTAGATGGCCTGTCCAAACGCCGAATTCCGACTTCTAGCATATACGCTTCCACATCGCCAGACTGGTGGGCGCGAGCGTTGTCGCCCATAAAAATTGAGTTTTCGCCAAAAGCGGTTAAAGCGGGTTGTGCAGAAGGAATCAAAGCTTCCGTTATGTATCTTTGTCCAGTCAGTGTACCGTTTTCGATGAAGACTAACTTTGTACGATCCCTAGAATTTATTCCTGCCCAAAACCTAACAGAGCCCCCTCCATAAGGTGTGATTTCTTCAAAACATGCCTCTGCAAAGCGTTCTCCTCGTCTACGTAGCACTCGCCGACGTCGGTCTTCACCATGCAGAGATATCCTGGCTTCATCGGAGAACAAGACCCTATCACAGTCTTCATGAGTCCATGACACACAATTTCGAGCGAAGCTAAGCCTGGCAATTCGATGTCCACGGAGTGATTTATGGCCGCGTGCCGGGTGATGACTGTGTATACTAGCAGCGAGAAGCCTCGTCCCGACCGTCCATAGACTAATTTGCACATTTCTTACTTCTTCGAGTCTGTTCTTGAGGTCTTCATAAGAAGATTTGCGATTTCTCAACGCTTGATATAGCGAACTTATTTCTTCTATGTTGTTCTGTCGTAGGGGTCCACAGTTATGGTTACTTATAGGTAGATATCGAATAACAACGATCGTGTATTCTTTTGGAGCCATGTTTATTAATTAATTACTGTACTCTTATTCTAACCTTACGTACTAAGGTATGTACATGGAATCTCTTAGTTATGATCTTCTACCTACATTATATATTCTAAATCTATCGTTACAATGCACAATAAACACGTCTTAATATCAACAAGGAAATGACAGCGAGTGCTCGATTTTCAAATTTTGTGGCGGGGATTCCCTATAGTTAATATCGACTCTAATTAACTTTTTGTCAATTTTTATTAAATTATCTGATGTCCTTGACATTTAAAAGTATTGTTATTGCTGTTTAGCAATCTCGAAAATGGTAGATAAAGTGATAAAAGCGAGCAAAATTATTGCGCTGCTTGAAGAAGGTTGCCGCCAATGCTTCGTGGCTCAGAGGCTAAATGTGAGTCAGTCGACAGTTAAAGGAACTGGCAGCGCTATCAAGAGACCGGTTTCGTCAAGAGAAGGCCTGGTTCTGGCAGGAAGACATGTACCGAACCACGGGATGATCGTTTTCTAGTTAGTCAAGTATAGCGAGTAGTAGTTTTTGCAAATGAGTGTATAAATAAACAAAGGCTTAATTTCTGTGTGTTTTGGATAGCCATTAAACCTACAGACAAGTTAACTAAAGATATAACTTATAACTGTGGAATCTTGTAAGTAGTGTTCATGAGAGAAATACCTTGAGGCACATATTAGCGTCGGGTTTCTCGGCGGGCTCCCTAGGCGGGTCGGGTTGCGGCGGGGGCGCGGGTTCAGCGCGGCGCCGCTTGGTGGACCGCGTGGGGCGGGCCGGGGCCGGCGCGGCCGGCGGCACGGTGCCGGGCCCGCCCCGCTTGCGGCCCGCGCCCGACGATGCGCGCAGCGCCGCCACCGCACGCTGCTGCTCGATCACCATCATGTGGTGGTGGTGCATGCTCTCCCCTTCGAGACCTGATCGAATACAACCTACTATACTGACAACTCTATTTGACGGTGACCAGGCTGAGTCACGGTAGACTACGGTAACCCTACTTATATTTTATATAAGCCAACAACAGTGACTATTTTCTGCCTGATGGTAAGCAAGAGTAGGGAGGTCACCATCCTTAGTGTGAGGGTAAGCAATGCAGCATACTGACCCATACCGAGGCGGCCCGGTCAAATAATTCTGCAACATTTTCCCGACCTCCGGTATCACACTCACCAAAGAAATACGACAGCAAGAATGCTGACGTAGACGACAGCCTCTTAGCTTTTACAGTGGATATAGTTTTTTCATAGGTAAAATAAAAGAAAACAGAAAGAGGAAGGTCAAAAATCTAGATCAACATACATACATCAAGTGAGGAAAGTGGGAGACGCGGCCTATTAAGTGGTCAAAAATGTCGCAGAAAATAAACGTTACGATTAATCCACCACCAAGAGTCTACTCCCCCAAACCAAGCTGCAAACGTTTTAGGTTTTCTATTATCTACTCTACTAATAAGGAACTGGCCCCTAAATTAAGAGAGAGATAGCTTATGTCTGAACAAATATTTATTAGTCTTTAGCTTTTGCCCTACATGCTATTTAAAGTCATTGATAATTAAAATCCATTAAAACTATGTAGAATTGAATTCAGAACAGTCAGTAGTAAAAAAAAATAACTATAGTGAAGACGAAACTCACCCGGCATACCAGGATGTGAGCTAGGCGTTATAGTGTTGGCCGTCATGGCAGATTCCAGATCGACGGGTTGATCTTCATATTCGGTAGCCATCTTTAGAGCCATTTGCAACATATCTTCGCCGAATGCATTATTGCCATCGATTCCGGTTACGACGGGACTGAAAGTCTCCGCGTCTGAAATAGTAACATGCAAAACTTGTTGATTTTTCATTCAACTTGTCAAATTAGTATAGAATTCAGTCAGAACTAAATTCTACACTATTTTCTATTTTCTTAAATGCAACTACTGAGCCCGATGTTGTTAAAAGAGAATGTTAGATCTCAACCACCTTTTTAGGGTTCCGTAGCCTAATGGCAAAAAACGGAACCCTTATAGATTCGTCAAGTCTGTCTGTCTGTCCGTCCGTATGTCACAGCCAATATTTCCGAAACTATAAGAGCTATACTGTTGAAATTTGGTCAGTCGATGTATTCTGTGAACCGCATTAAGATTTTTACATAAAAATAGAAAAAAAACAATACATTTTGGGGGTCCCCCCCCATACTTGGAACTGAAACTCAATTTTTTTTTTTATCAAACCTATACGTGTGGGGTGGGGCATCTATGGATAGGTCTACAAAAATGATGTTGAGGTTTCTTATATAATTTTCTTAATAGTTTGCGCGAGAGATACTTCCAAAGTGGAAAAATGTGTGTCACCCCCCCCCCCCCTCTAACTTCTAAAATAAGAGAGTGATAAAACTAAAAAAAATATATGTTGTACATTACCATGTAATCTACCAACGAAAATTGGTTTGAACGAGATCTAGTGAGTAGTTTTTTTTTAATACGTCATAAATCGTAACACGCAATATACCTTTCATCCAATCAATACACTAGTATAAAAACATCGATGAAAGTTACAACGAACTACAAGAACTTTTATATGATGTTACTTGCTGGTACGGAACCCTTCATGGGCGAGTCCGACTCGCACTTGGCCGCTTTTTGTTATACACGTTATTATGTATCGTAGAATTTTAGAGGGTAGCAGTCGCACAAAAAAAGGGGTTTCTATTCAAGTACAACTGGCAGCAGATGTTTTTTCTGCCTTTCAAAAGTACATAGATGTATTTATATTCTCGGTCATCAAAATCTGCTTTTAGTTGAAAATATTGGTAACAAGTCAGAGAAGTTAAAAACTTTTATTTTCCCTAAATAAATATTTTTGTACTTACCATTTTCTTCATCAGTGTCAGAATCACTTTGATCCTTCTTTTTGTCACCCGCCACCATTTCTGCCATCATCAGTAGTTCTGCTTCAAACGGATCCGTGGGCATCTTATCGTGTATCTTATTGATTTCTTTCATAATACCTTTAGCTGAATTTCTAGTTGTAGGTATGAATATAGGTGTAGGAATTGGGAGCGGAATAGGAACTGGTATTGGGAAAGGTAGCGACCACATTGCACATGGTACAGGGACATATATAGGTACTGGAACAGGAATTAATACTCTTCGTTCTAAGCTAGGATCTGTTTGACACTCTTTTGTGCATGGATGAGGCCTGCAAGAGACTCCTTTCGATACCATCATGGGTTTGGACATAGTTGCCTTATTAGCTACTTGTTTGGCAGGTAATGTTTTGACTATAACGTGATTGTATATTTTGGGAGGGGGTGGAGGAGGTGGTGTCGGGGGTTTTGGGGGTGGAGGAGGAGTTTTAGGCGCCTGAGGAGGTTCAGGCTCAGGAATGGGTGGTTGTTGGAGACGTTTTGACTTTTGTCTGGTCACGGACGGCATTAATGGAGGTGGTGTGGCTAAGGATTGTACGCTTGAGATAACGGGCATCCCACCCGTAGAACGTTGTGTGCTTTTAGGTGCTGTAAAAATAGATACAAATGTTGGTTTTAGAAATAAGGTTTCATATAACGTAAAATTTACGTTGTGTTATATGCCAATGAAAAAAAATGCCCTAAATATGACATGATTTAATATCTCTGATGTAAAAATTGAAAACAAAAAAATTGAATTGAGATCAATCTTAGGACAGCTGTTATTGTATAAAATATGAACTTACTGCTATTTTTATTGCCCGAAGGATATGTTCTTCTCGGGGCGCCAGTAGGTACGGCCTTTTGTTGGTCGATGGACTCGCCAGGCAGTAGCGGTGGAGTGTGCTTGGAGTATTGACCCTAACGAAGATACTAGTAGTTAGTATACACTTTTAGTCAAGGTTTAAAAAATATTTACGAGCCTCAAGAGTCTGTATACAATATGGTTTTCTGTTTCAGTAACATCAAATGCAATGAAGGGGACCCTTCCTGTTTGTCTATTGTCAACGCGAGCATAGTTGAAAAGCTTGTTGTTTCATTCAGCGCATTGTTAGAAAAAGAGGCAATGCGAAAAGAGAAAGGGCCTGAGCGCTTGGTTGGCATTCGGTAACTTTCGCCACTCCCTCGGGAGAAGTCGGCCGGTAAGCCATTCATGTTAGTGATCACTATTTATCTCCTGTCAAAACTTCACAGGTTGCCATCCAAGTGTGTTAAGCGTAGCAACCTGTGAAGTTTTGACAGGAGATATACAATGATACATTTTGACATATACGATTAATGTATTTTTATAATCATCTAGTTTTCCGCTTTTTGTATTTCTATTATTGCAGTAAAAAGTAGCCTATGTGTTATTCTGATATATAAGCTATATTACTGTAACGTTTTATCCAAATCCATTTAGTAGTTTTTGCGTGAAAGAGCAACAAACGGGCACATACGTTACGTTACATTACATACGGGCGTTTTTCAAATTTTCATACTAAATCACGTCACGTCCTGGACGTTACGTATAACGCGGACTTGTCATCACACGTTTTTTTGGTATAAAAAAAGTTGATTATAGTAATTTACTAGTACACATTCATTATCTACAACATATTTACTTACAATTTAACACGAGTAGTATATAAAATTTGTGGGTTTTACCTTTCAAAATCAATGTACAAACCGGACAAACAAGCAGACGCGTTACGTACGTCACGGACCGCAAGTGTTGACGATTGAATTTCTTCAGTTTTAAATCAAAGGAAAAGAACGAATGAATGATAAAAACATTGTCAATATGGCATTGCTTAAAAATAGTTAGAGCCAAAGACAATGTTATTGTTATTCTTTATAAAATCATACCGTAACGTACAGGACTGTCCGCTGTGGCCAGTTTTTTAAATCCGATAATTTCAGTATTTATATTAGAAAAATACTACAACCGTATTATATTTTATTTAAAAACAAATAAAATGAGTTATTTTTAATTCGAGTAATACTAAAGATATCCAAATATAGCTTATATATTCTCCAAAATACGTAATCAAAATCCAGGATATGATGAAGGACACATAAAAAAGTAGGATAATATTTGGTATTTTATTAAATATTAAAATATGTTTTCCGCTTAAGTCTTATGTTTATCTTTTTTTTTACAGTAAGTTAAACATTTTACCCTAACATAAAATAATTTGATACTTACTTACTTACTTCCTAATTTCCAATGGTCAAACTCGTAGGACACAGCAAAATAGTCCTGAGCAAAATTTTGAAAAACGCCCATACACACATACATACATACATACTCACAAAATATTAGTATATTATAAAAGTGCGTTACTACGCGTTTATTTGAAATCTACGCCGCTCGGCGCTTGTCATTCAACTTTCCGTTTCACCCCGCCCGACCCCACTCGACTCATCCCCGGCATGCCTCGGGAGTAAGAACGCGATAACAATGAACGAAAAATAGTGTGCGGAAATTTCATAAAACTTGTTCCAGGAAATAAGTGTTTTTCAGTAAGCATTACAAGTTTGTGAAATAAATGTTTGTCTTTTTTGATTTGCATAACAATTGTATGTTTGTATGAAAAGTAACACGGGTTGGCCGCCCTTATCACTTATTTGGAATGCAGTCTTGAAATAATACTGACTTGTACTTTAATCCAACTATTTTTTGGTAAAATAATAAGAGTATTCATTAATGTCTTACCTGGAATGTCATAACACACTGATATGTGCAGAAGTTTCGCACTGTAGCGTCTGACATCGTAAGGTGGTACTGTGCTAGCGATGTACGCTTACATAGGTCACACTTTGTCCTAGAACAACATCACACCATGAGATTGTATAAAGATTATAATTAAAGAGATAATGACGATTATGACACGGCAAAACAAAAAGTGCATCTGTGCTGGCTATTTTATGAGTTAACTCTTTTGAACAATAACAGATCTTGTTAAAAAGATTGAGTCCTTTGTAATTTCTATGGTAGTTATTATGTTTTTTTGTAACATTTCCTTATGGCAGAATATGTAATAGATAAATGTGTACCTTTACAATACCATCTTTAGGATTAGAAAGTTTCATCTTTAACAGTCTCCTTACTAGGAGTCCCATAAAATAGGTGAAAAAAAACTAAGCACCTCTAAGGTTTGTGAATACTCTAAGCAGCACCTTAAACAATTGTTGGTGAGAAAAATACTTAAAGTACATATATTAGTTCTAATATTTTTTCATAAAAAAATAAAACATAACTAACTTACCTTCTGGATGAGACGGCGTTAACAGAAACCTTATAGAGATTCAAACAGTTGAGTGAGCACATCATTATTGCTTGTCCATTCGCCTGTAGTCTTCTGATCATATCGAAATTATACTTTTTCACTTTACACCAGTTGCATGGCACAATATGTCGGGAATTACTTATATACACATTCATGCAAGACTTAGAACAGAAACAATGAGGGTTGGCAGCTTCGTAGATTGTAAAACATTTGCTTTGTTTGCGTTCAAAGTACTTTTTGCACCATTTGCATTGATCTGTAATATGATAGCATATTGTTTATTATTTAAATTGAAATCGAATTTTAGTTAGTTATTAGATGATGACTTAATGTAATTAAGAGCATTTACCTGGAAATATGTTATTAACGAATTTGAATGCAGCAAAACATGGATCTGAGCATAACCTTTGTATTACATCTTCGGTCACTTCCACTTCGATTGAAGTAGCCTTTTCTAGGGAGCAGACAGCACATTTCGCCCAAACAGGTTGAGGAATTGGATTTTTACTCATCTGGTCAAACTTCCCCATACAAGCTTGAGAACAGAAATCTTTAAACTGCCCTTTATCACCAACGGGAGCTAAGAAACCTTGATGTCCTACAGAGATATCCCTTTGACAATAACAACATATTTTTAAACCTTTCTTAAACTCCTCTAAACAACCTGAGTTGCAAAACTGACGAATATCATAACCAAATCTGACACAATATTTGCCTAAACTCGTATGCTGTACTGGATTCTGGCAGTTTGCACATTTAGAACCTATTTTGTTTTGATACTTTCCTAAACATACTTCATTACAAAAGTCCATGGTTTCCCAAGTCAATATTTTTTCATCAACATTTAAAATTGTAGAACACTGACTGCAACATCGTGCGAAAGTGCGTTCCCTTTCTTCTCTGGCGGCTTGTACCATAGCAGGCGTTTTAGCTTGAATTTTATAGGCTTCGTCTAAATATTTATCTGTTGCATTACTTATGACTTTTAGTTTAAGTAATGGTGGATTAACTGTTGGTGGCTTCTCTACCTTCCTGAGTGTCCGCACTTTCTTGATCATATACCTTCCTTCTTCTTGGGTATTTAAGGCTTTTATACAAGGGTGTTCACAGACATAACAATCTGTACCATATCTGTTCATAAAGAAAATACATTTTTTGGTTTCTTTACACACTATACACTCAGCTTCTTTAGGAGTGCTCTCTATCACTACTATTCGTCGTCGTTTGAACACATATTTATGTTTTTCATCACCCATCATACTCTCTAGACAAGCTAATGAGCAATAGTTAGTGTCTTCACCATCATAATCATAATAGAAGTAGCACATTTTCGCTTCCTCACATTCCGAGCATGTCATAATTTTGGGTGATTTTTCTATTATCATATATTTTTTTAAATTGATGGCATATTGTCCAGGATGCTTTAACTGGAACCCCTTAACGCAAACAGAGTCACATAAGTAAGAGCTTTCATTTTCTTTTATTGATATCCTGTACAAACATGGTTGTTCAGTTTTACATTGGATGCAAGTGGAGTCAAAGGAAGTAATTTCTTGAATAACATTTAGAGTTAAGTTATCTTCTATTTCAGATGGATCTTCGTGCTCTACTTCATTTTCTTTATCTGTTGATAATAATATACAGAAATAATATCTATAATCTAAGAAATAATATATTATTATTTATTTATTTATAATTTGGTTGAAAAATCTAAACTTGGGTACTACATGTTTGATTGTCAAGGAAGGTATTATATTATTACACTATGACCCAAAAAGAGCTGAGTATCAATGAAAAATATTGCAAAACTGGGGAAAAATTCCTTTTGATAGCTTCTGCTGTGTAAACTTTCAAATTTTGCAAAATTAAAGTATGAAAGATTTGTTCCCCCTTTGCAGCCGATGTTGCGCGGGTCAGCTGTTGTAGTAATATAAAAGTTTAATATTTAGTTGAGGAGGTCTTCTAATACTGCAGTATATCTTTATAACGACTCCCTCATTGGTCTACTAACAGCGAGTTTATGCGACTGCCAATCTCAAGATCTTGGGTTCGATTCTCAGATTGGAATAAAAGTTTTTTAATTATAGAAATGCTTAACAACAGTCAAAAGTTTGGAAATTGGGTCAAAATCCCCATGCGCACCTAAAGCATATAGCTGTCCTATCGCATCATGAAAGTGAGGGAACAGATAGTTCACCTATGTTTGTGCATACACTTATACCCTACGTAGTTGTCTAGTTGTTTTATTTTTTGTAACTAAAGATGTGTACCAAACTTCAGATCAATCTGTCATCAGGAAAGGTATCAATTACTAGATTTAACCCAAACAAAGAAACAGAACAAGCTAGAATAAAAACCATTTAGAATTAATTAAGGGTAGTTTAGGAATGGTACATAGTAAGTACCAGGACGAGGACGAGGTGAACAGGAGAATTCAGCTGGGTTGGGCGGCGTTTGGGAAGCTTCGTCGGGCCTTCTCATCATCGATCCCACAGTGCCTAAAGACGAAAGTCTTCAACCAGTGCGTCCTACCCGTCATGACATACGGAGCCGAAACGTGGACACTCACGGCACGGCTGGTCCACAAATTCAAAGTCACGCAGCGTGCTATGGAGAGGGCTATGCTCGGAGTTTCTATCAGAGATCGTGTTAGAAACGAGGTATTCCGGCAGAGAACTAAAGTGATCGACATAGCCCACAGGATTAGCAAGCTGAAGTGGCAATGGGCTGGCCATATTAGCCGCAGGACCGACAACCGTTGGGGTAAACGTGTTCTTGAGTGGAGACCGCGTCTCGGCAAACGTAGTGTAGGACGTCCACAGGCCAGGTGGAGTGATGATTTGCGCAAGACGGTTGGCAGGAGCTGGATGCGAGTCGCCGAGGATCGAACTGAGTGGCGTGCAATTGGAGAGGCCTATGTCCAGCAGTGGACTGCGATAGGCTGATGATGATGATGATGATGACATAGTAAGTAACGTCAAGGCCATTTAGATGATGACAGTATGGCAAGTGGTTGCAGACACCAGAGTTAATTAGGTTTGTTGTTGTGTGTGTTTAAACTACGGTAATATATTGGATCTCACCTCCACCATTCTCCTGTGATGCTTCTTCACTACCTGCATCTAAAGTTTCGATGGTTTCACTAGTGGCTGGTTCTTGTTTATTTTCTTCACTTTCTGGTTCCTCTCCTGTTTCCTCCTTAGGAACTGCTGAATCTGCTGCAGCACTGGCAGCTGTAAAAATAAAGATTCATTATTTTTTTGTATAGAATACCTGGGCAAAGTATAAAATAATTATAATTTGATACTATATAGATATTGTATGGCTATCTTGATCTGATACTGCAGCTTTAACCTTGATCTGGGGTTCTCAATTAAATATTGGTATCTCTATTAAATATTATCAAGTGCTTACTTATTTTTAACTAACTGCTTAAAATATATTATTTTTGCTTACCTAATACTAATTTAACATTTACAATAGTAAGTGCTAGTATTACCTTCTTCAGCCTGCTTTCTCTTCTCAGCCAGAACCTTCTCTGCTTCTGCCTTGTCAGCTTCTGATATTTCTCTTTCTGTGTCTGGTAGTAAACATAGCTCCTCATCACCACCTGGTTCATCATCCAGCTCGGCAACTCCAGGTTCATCTACAAATTAAGATTAATGTTAATGGCATAATTCCATTCCGTTATTACCATGGTGGCCCCCACTCTTGGATTCTACTCATGCTTTCCATCAGGTATAGTAGTCTCCTTGCAGGGCTTTAAATTAAAAATATTATCTGTTGCTTATTTCAGTGACATAGATTTATATACATTAATTTGACAAATTATGGTTGATTTTTGTTCTTCATAGACTTACATTTTAAGTTATATGGTAATACCTGTATGTTGTTCTTCTTCATCCTCATGTGTTACATCACCGTCAGCATTATGGTCATCATCATCGTCATCAATATTTACTGTAGCAGCTATTGTCGGTTTGTCTGATGATTCTCCACTCTGACTGGGTTCATTACCATCTTTCAGTAGAGCGTCAAAGGGATCAAGAGCCTGAAAAAAATTTGCTGATTATAAACACGTTTTGCATATAATTTAAATTATTATTTTTTTATGCCTATAAAAAGGGCCAGCAAATTAAAACTATGTATTTATACCTGTGTGTGGTCTTCTGGTTCATCAACAGATACATTAGGAGCAGTCTCAAATTCCGGTTTGCCAACTTCATCAATTTCCTTTTTATCATCATCAAAAGTCTCAATTTTTTCTGGACAATTATCATCATTAGTTGTTTGGCTTTCTTCTTCTTGTTTCTCGCTATTTGTTTCTAGACTAATAGCTTCTTGGCTTGTACCTTCTTGACTGAGTTCATCACTATGTGCATGGCTTGTAGATTCCTGACTTAAAATATCTTGTGAGCTTTGTTTTTTACTTTTAGATTCATTATCTTCTGATTCACTGTCAGCTGAGAAAAAAGAATCAGTTATAGCGGTGCTCACTTTTTTTATTAAATAGTATACTATTACAGAATACTCCATTCTAAGGAGAGGCCTATACCTACAGCAGTGGGCTGCTATGAAAAACCCATAATAATATTATAAATTTGGTAGTAACCTGTCTGTCTGTTATACTTCAATGGCTAAACCACTGACCAATTTTAATTAGTTTGGATATAGATTGGATTTTGAGAATGACCTGAATATCAGTATTTCCATAGAGCGACTGGCATCAGACATCCATAATGATTAGGGGACATAGTAAATTTGAAGAATGAACAAGTTATAAGAACTGCCTCATAGGTCAAGTGGATAGCGTATGCGATTGCTAATCAAGAGGTCTCAGGTTATCCCAGGTCAGGCCAAAGAGTGTTTTTGGGTTTTTTAGGAAATTCCTAATAACAGCATGGATTTTGGAAATTGTTTCACGCCCGAGCCTCAGATAGCTTGTAAAGCCATTGGTCCCGGTTGTCATGCCCATCTATGGCAATCGTTATTGGGAAGTCAGTGCCCTCAAATTTACTGACAACACTAGTTCAACCTTTGAATTTCAGTTCTCCCTTAGAGTTGTGGAGGTAAGATGACAGTTGCTCCATCAAAAAACTGACATTCAGGTAAAATCAGTTGAACTAGCAGCCAACCCCAAATAATATTGGGAATAAGGGTAAGAAGAAGAACAATGACTTTCCGATTATGATTTCTCTACTTAGATGTTTTCCATTTTCTGTGTTTTATGTGCAATATGTCAAGCTTAATTGCCACATAACTTTTGCATTACAAAATGTATTTAATGAACAATAGAAAGTAACTAATTATTTATAATTAGTTTCACCAGTATACAAATAAATATAATTTAAGTAAGAAATTACCAATGACTATTAGTTATTTCAAATTTCAGCTCTTCACTCCATGAATATTGTTAAATTGTATGTCTGTTTTACTCATTTTAACTGTACTTTCACTAGCAAATTGTTAATGTTATAAGAAATATGTAACTTGGGCAATTTTTACTTTATTCAATCTTATAGTATCTAATTAGAATTTCTTTATAACAGAAATGTTTGATGTTGAGATGTATTTGCTAAATAGAATTCAAGTTCCCCAAAACAGTTTTTATTGATGATGATTATTATGTCATATGGTTTATGTATTGATATTTTAATTATTAATAACTAGTGGGCAACTTGGATTTGCTCAGTTTTCATATTTATTGTTTAACAATCCCATCTTTTCTCTAGTTTTGCCCAAACGGGGAGTACTAACCACCAACCAAATGCCTAACACTTGGTTGGTGGTTAGTAAAAGGAGTAGAATAGATGTTGCATGCAATGCTAAGAGTAATGGTTGTTTCAAGACATTTAGATAGCTGCACTGCAGTTGATGTTTTTGAAAAATTATAAAAAAAATATTGCACATACCAGCTTCTTCTCCTGTAGGATTAAGTATGGAGTCTTCATCTTTAGTATTACTAACATCACTTTCCACACTTTTAGAGTCTCCAACACTTGTCTCATGCTCGATATGATTCTGTAAATCACTAGCTGTGTCTTTTCCTTCCACATCACTTTTGTCAACAGCACTATCAGTTTTAAGATCACATAGTTCACTAGTCACTGCATCAGAATCACCAGCCGCCGAAGCCTCGGCTGGTTGATCCAAGACTTCACTTGCATTTTCTAGTAAACTTTCGGTCTCATCCATAGTTCCGACAGTCCAATAAAAATAATATTTCAACAATTAATATACATCTGGAATCTGAAACTAAGACATTGTGTATAAAATAAAATTATATGATTTTTTTAAGTATAAAATAGCCGCACCCGGCAGAATTAGTTTTATAGGTTAGAATGCTACAGGGTAAGCATCGGCTTACAAAAAATAAACAATTAGAATAGATTTGGCTAAGTAAGGTACAATGTAAAACACTACGAGAACAAATAATACGAATCTAGGCTAAATACTAGCGATAAAACTGCACTTCACCGTTTATGACGCCAATCTTAGCGCAAAGGCACACGTCCCGCGCTTATTTTTAATTGAACTTGTAAAATGTTACATCAACTTACTAAGACAATAATATGACAGTGTTTTATTGATTACGTAGTACTAACAGCAACACACTTAATTTGTAAAATACAGTGCGCCCTGAAATATTGAGCGAAAATAATTGATATTACTTCAACAAGGCTGTCTTGCGAGTTCCTTTGTAAGCATTGAAAAAAGTCACTATAACACCATATTATACGCACACTGGAAATCGCTCTCAATAATCACTGAATTTAGTTTTAAGAGTAAATAAATACTAAAAAACAACATCTCAACTTACTTTTAACAAATTATTTCACAAATCACATAAAAGCACAACAAACGGCCACCATTTTGGAATCAACTTTCATTCGCTGCCAAATTGTGGCTTGTGGCGGAAATGCATTCATCTAGTACACAAACGTCTAATTAATGTATAAATAGTTTCTTTAATAATTAGTACCAAAAAAAAATTGTGATAAATGTTATATTTTTTTGTTGTTTATTAATTGCAACCGTTACCAAAACATATTACCCTGAAACCGAGTAAAATTAAAAAGGTTTTTATACTTCTAACTAATGTGATAATGTTGGCAGCAGGTGACTAGAGATGAACGATATACATCGATTTATTTTAATTTTTTAAACTTACAACGTATATCTCTAGGTAGCCTAGCTACAAAAATGAGAGTGCTGTCAAATGCAATGTGATATTATAGTTCATTTGAACATAAGAGTTTTGGTCTCAATTTACTAAACTACTCTAGTGTTGGAACATATCCTTATAAATAACATAAAAAAAGGTTATGGGTCCAACAAGCTTCCACTGGCCTCGTGAGAGAGTGTTGGACAGAGTTTTAGCCATGTTGATAAATGGTTTCAGGGTGGCCTAGCTACTAAAATAACAATGCTGTTAAATGAAATATTAAAATAAAATTCATTCAAAAAGTTCATGGCCTCAATTCACAAAATTAGTCTGTAACAGTTGGTAAATATTCTCAGAAACAACAAACAAGTAACAACAAATTGAATTATACGGATGCACTGTTAATACATCCAATAGAAATTCTCTGATCCGCCGATTGCAACAACGCAATAACAATTTGTTAGTTTGCTAAGCACTCCCAATTTATGATTGTTTTCGAATTGAATTTTATCTGCCATATGTTATCGTCTACTATGTTATTGCAAGGTAATTGAGGTCAATTACCTTGCAATAACATATTTCTACCTTCACCAGCTCCTGGTAAAGTGTTGTGGAAAGCCATATAATAATTCATCTTGGTACTAGATTGTGGTTTAGGAGTGAATGAGACCAACGCAGGTACTGAGCGCCACATATGATCCGACTAGATATATTATATATATATACAGAGTGAATTTTCGAGACGGGACAGTAAGGGCATGTACCTTAACCGTTATAGTTACAGGAAAACGCTTTAAGAAGACTATCCATATTTTTTTTAGATATTCTGAACTGCATTTACAGATTTTGGAAAAAATGTACAGCCAGCAAGAAAATGGTCATTTTAAACAAAAACTTTTTTTGATGCCAATCGATCCTGTTTCTTATAAGGATCAAAAGTCTCTATTGGACCGACTGAGGTTTGAGTACTAGAAATGTCAGAAATCGCAAAAAAAATCCCATAAATTTTTACGGAAATAAACCATTTTATTATGTATTTTAGACACAGACAAACATAACTTACTTTAAGATGATCTACGAAACAAATTGCTCATAACGACTGCCTTTTCACGAATACATAAGTTGACTCATTTTTGTACTGAGCTAGTAGCAGCCGATAATTTTCTTGGATAGATATCATTTAATGTGACCCGAACTGCCTATTGCAACTGGAATACGCGGCTGTTGTGCCTATTGCACCTGGAATACGCGGCTGTTGTGTCCATCTTGCTGAAAATAAACTTTTCGCAATTCCGACAGGAGCCATTCATCCAACTGGTTTTGGAGGTTATACGACGTCATTTTGGAGACTCACGCCAGAATTAAGAGTATCTTCATAAAATTGCGCTATTACCAGTCGATACTTGTCGCAGTCGATACTACTTCGTGTACCACACCAATGCAGACTCCGTGTTCCTATTATGTACAAAATACGCTTAATACAAAAGATGCATTAACAAGGATTTTAAATGATATCTATCCAAGAAAATTATCGGCTGCTACTAGCTCAGTACAAAAATGAGTCAACTTATGTATTCGTGAAAACGGCAGTCGTTATGAGCAATTTGTTTCATAGATCATCTAAAAGTAAGTTATGTTTGTCTGTGTCTAAAATACATAATAAAATGATTTATTTCCGTACAAATGTATGGGAAAAGTTTTTTGCGATTTCTGACATTTCTAGTACTCAAACCTCAGTTGGTCCAATACAGACTTTTGATCCTTATAAGAAACAGGATCTATTGGCATCAAAAAAAGTTTTTGTTTAAAATGACCATTTTCTTGCTGGCTGTACATTTTTTCCAAAATCTGTAAATGCAGTTCAGAATATCTTA
This sequence comes from Phragmatobia fuliginosa, assembly GCA_932526445.1. Taxonomy (NCBI): domain Eukaryota; kingdom Metazoa; phylum Arthropoda; class Insecta; order Lepidoptera; family Erebidae; genus Phragmatobia; species Phragmatobia fuliginosa. The sequence goes on along the minus strand of OW052078.1, from coordinate 12,343,069 downwards.
AAAAAATATGGATAGTCTTCTTAAAACGTTTTCCTGTAACTATAACGGTTAGAGTACCTACCCTTACTATCCCGTCTCAAAAATTCATCCTGTATATGTATATACTGATGACCGTTGGGGTAGAAGAGTTCTGGAGTGGAGACCGCGTCTCGGCAAACGTAGTGTAGGACGCCCACAGGCCAGATGGAGTGATGATTTGCGCAAGATGGCTGGTAGGAGGCTGGCTGCGTCGGTAACAAAATCGGACTTTTGGCACCCCCATTAATAACGGACACAGAATTACAACATATTAAAAATAGAAGTGAAAAAGAATCACCGCGGGTAAGCGTTTGTGACATGATACTCGGCTGTAATTATAAAATAACAGTCGTGAAGCTTAGTTTCACCTTCGAACCTTAGAAACCTTCGGGTGGCTTAAAAACATCCAACGGTTAGATTACGTAGCCACAACCACCATCTTACCAGTCCTGAACTCGCTCTCAGCCAGCGTGGGGACATATGGCCTTAATCGTTTCCCGAGAGGAGACCCAAGACCAGCTGTGGGACGTTAATGATTTTGAGTACACTAACGTCACAAAGGAAGAGATTATATGGGTCTCTCGTGGTATGGTATTCAACAAACCCTCATATTTAATATGCAGTTGGCTCCGCCAAATGAAAGAATGTAGATAATAAGAGTATAAGTAGTTTAATCACTTCAACAATATAATAACAAGTTTTATAAGAGAGACATTTCTCTCTTCTAAAACTGTAAAACGGGCAGAGATCGAATGGAGATGGTATGGTATGTTTATGACGAAAGTTGGATTAAGGCTTTACCATCCACCATTGGATTGTAAAGCACACAGACACATCAGAGAAGCCTCGGGTTGTCTATGCAGACGCTCGACCATTCTGTTAGAACATTGATGGTACCTAATTGTTCTTAACTTTTTGGTGCCTTAGGCTAAGTACACACGAAGCGTTTTTCTCCCGTGCCCGCTGCGGTTGCGGGCCCGCAGCTTCCGTAGAATGCAGATTTGTATTAAAAAAAACAAAGCACAACACACGACGCGTTTTACGCCCGCGGCGTGCGTGGTTGTTTGCGGCTCCCGCTGCACCGGCGGGCAACCTGTAGAACCGCGCGGGTCGCGGTCGCCCGCGCCCTCGGCGGGTTGCGCCCGCGCGCTCTTCGTTCGCTTGGCGGGTACGATCTCTATCTTGAATTAGTGGATGCACCCAAAACCTTCTGGTCTTTCTTTTTATAATTCTTCTGTGAAGTAAATATAATGCAACAGCTCGTTTCTGGTGTGTGTCCATGGCGGTCTGAACCTCAACTGAACATTATCGCATCTTGCAACCGCCTGTCTTGCGATCATTGCCCGCAAACGAGGCGGGCGAAGATCGCAACCGCGACGGCCGCGTAACCGCGCAAATAACCGGTTTCGTGTGTATAGAAAAAAAACCGCAGTTCCACGACCGCAGCGGGCACGGGAGAAAAACGCTTCGTGTGTACTTAGCCTAAAAGTACCATGAGCTTACGGAATAGGTTGGTATGGCAAATTTTGAAATCCACCCAAAAAGTAAAGTATCGGCGGTTCCTTCTGCGGTAATACTGCGCATAGGCCAGGCTTCAGGTCATCTAGGGCCTTCAGTTTCTGAACGAACCACAAGATCAAGGATAAGAAGGTCTACATATCGTGCAAGTGAAATCAAACAACACCGCCATCTACTTAAGTAACACTCAATCACGGAGTAACTAATCCTAAATCGCGATACAGAAATTCTTCTTCAATTAGCATATACATGACCACGCTCAACATTAACCGTGGACAGGGGTCAGCCAGACACGAAAACCTCGCCTTATGTGTTGGATCATGTGTTGGCCATCCTCCTTTTGTGTTGGAGGGATACGAAACCCTTCCCTCCACAGTTAAAATAAACTGTAGAGAAAAATTAAAATGCTTCTTAGCCAATAGTCTACAATAGCATCGTATAATACAATAAGGTAAAATATAAAATATGATGTTATTATTTTTTTGGTGTCAAATTCACATAAAAAAATCAGCCAAGTGCGAGTCGGACTCGCCCATGAAGGGTTCCGTATCAGCAAGTAACATCATATAAAAGTTCTTGTAGTTCGTTGTAACTTTAATCGATGTTTTTATACTAGTGTATTGACTGGATGAAAGGTAAATTGCGTGTAACGATTTATGACGTATTAAAAAAAAACTACTCACTAGATCTTGTTCAAACCAATTTTCGTTGGTAGTTTACATGGTAATATATAACATATATTTTTTCTAGTTTAATCACTCTCTTATTTTAGAAGTTAGAGGGGGGGGGACACACATTTTTCCACTTTGGAAGTGAGACACTTCCAAAGTTCGCGCAAACTATTCAGTTTAGAAAAAAATTATATTAGAAACCTCATTATCATTTTTGAAGACCTATCCATAGATACACGTATAGGTTTGATGAAAAAAAAATTTTTGAGTTTCAGTTCCAAGTATGGGGACCCCCAAAATGTATTGTTTTTTTTCTAAATTTTTGTAAAAATCTTAATGCGGTTCACAGAATACATCGACTGACCAAATTTTAACAGTATAGCTCTTATAGTTTCGGAAATAATTGGCTGTGACATACGGACGGACAGACAGACAGACAGACTTGACGAATCTATAAGGGTTCCGTTTTTTGCCATTTGGCTACGGAACCCTAAAAAGTGACGGAATTAGTCAGACATTCAGTACACCAGTACACCACTAACGCATGTCTGAATTACCGATCTCAACCAAATTCTTTTAAAAGTGTCCTCTGCCAGTTTGATAAATAACTAATTAAATAACTAGCCGTGTTAAGTGCGGTAAGAAGTAAAAACTTGAAAAATGATTTTGATTAAATGTACATAAATACAGATCTAGAACCACTGAAGTAGAACACATTTCGTGTAAATTGAACGCAACTACTTTTGACAGCTGACTTTGTTCTCCTTTGACACTTTAACATTATACGAAATTACAGAATTTTTATTGGTTGGAACTATTCATGGTCATGTGATTATTGGTCAAAAGACGATTGAGGTTCCAATAAACCAATAGTCGGTCCATATAGTCAAACGGTGGGTTGTCCATTTTCTTCAATTATGGCGGTTTCGTGTTTTTTCAAGCTCAAATACGAAATGAGTAGTTATTTGCGCCGCTCGGGCGGCGACATTGACAGCGATTTGTCGAATATTCTCGTGCGCCATTTTGTGAATACTATGGAATTTTGTATTAAGTAATCACCGCAAGAAAATCAAAATTTGTGTGAGTGCCACTTTCAGCGGACTGCCTTCTCTGTTATCAGCGATAATAAATATATTCACGATTCTTGTATGATTGCTTTGGTACAGTTGCTAATATCGTTTCATCGTTATTGTTTTGTTTCTTTTTTATTGATAAAAAAATCGGCTTGACCTTATTTGCACGCTCCCACATCGGACATTCAGTAGTTTAAAATCGTATTTCATATCCAGGTCTTGATATAATGTCAGAGAAGTTAGTGGGAAAAACGGTGTTGAAGCGACATGAAGTGGCCAGGCCGGTTCACATTCAAAGACTTGAGGCCGCCTTAGATGTGCGCCCGTTTGTGAGTCAAGTGGAGAGGATTCTGAACTCTGATGTTGCTACGGAAAGTGATGATGACTCGGAGGCGAAATCTCTGGTTAATGAGATGTCCAAAGGGGACCGAATGTTGCATGGAGTGGTCATTACAAAACAAGGTATACTTTTGTATTGAACTATTCTTTCAACTCTATATACCAATAGTGTAGTACTGAAGGACTTGAAAACATAGTCTAATAACAAATCTACTACAGCAGTAGCTATTTTGAATGTGTAAAAATATCTCTTATAATTCTGTTGTGAAACTCTGTTTTCTATATTTGCAAACTTATGGTTTCTGTAATATGTTTTTTAATAAAGTAGGCTTGTGTTAAAAGTTAAAGGGCTAAAAGTGCCTGACCTTTGAAATATTATATTAATGACCATAGAGAAAACTGGTAAGAAAGACATTATATTAAAAAAAATAAGCTTTTCTGGAGTTGTGGAAGATAGAAAAAATAAAAGAAAACTACATAAAGCACCAATAAGTAAACAAAAGACAAAGGTTGATGTTGAAGTTAATTTAAAGTAGGACTGATAATAATAGGTAGGCCGCCGCGGGGTTTAGTGGGTAAACCGGTTGCCCGGGAGTCCCACACACGCCCTTCGCTTGCCCCACGAAGGGTATGGTGCCCAAAGCATTCCCCGCGTAAAAAAAAAAAAAAAAAAAAAAAAAAAGGACTGATAATAATTCCTTCTATTCGAGAAGGAATTTTAATGATTATAATATTTCAGAACGTCAAAGTGACCGTCTTAGACTATACAACTTCAGTTCAGTTGGAGAAGAAAGGGAATGGTTGAAAGATGTTCTACTATCTTCTGAGTCTGATACATCTAGTGATGAAGAATCTCCTTTTGGTAAGGAGTTGAGGATACAGAGGATGTTGAAAGAGAGAAGACATCATAATAGATATACCAAGAAGTATTATAAAGATCCAGGAGTAAGTTGAACCACCTTTTTAGACCATTCTAAATTAAGCTGTGTACAAATATGACCTTTAAAGAACTTTATTACCTACTAGCTAAGTCTGGCAGTGTTACCAGTTGTTATTGTCGTAAATCGCAAGTAATACCACTGAGTAAAGCTAGAAAAAAATAAATTGGCTAAGTTAGTCTTTGTGTCATCAACTTTCTGCTAGTAAAAGTGCCGTCACCATCTATTCAGCCGTTCCAGAGATTAGTCGGAACAAACAAACAATCTGTAAGACAAAAAAAACGCATTTGTAGTGTGAGTACTGAATATACTTTGATATGCATTTAGTAAAAAACTGTTTTAATTTTTTGAGATTATTGGTACAGAATTAATTTCAATAAAGCTGCTAATGTACATTAAAAATAAGTAAGTCAAGCCACAATATATTTATAATAACTTGGATAAAAAATTATAAGTACTTGTGTAAATACTATTCCTATTAGATTTATTAAAGGCATAAAATTGATATTTATACTTGGTACATTTACAAGCCATTTTCAAAAATATACTGTACCTGTGTATCACTACATATTATAAAATGCAGTCTTCCGCTGTGTCTGTCTGTTCATAATAAACTCAAAATCCAATTTATTTTGTACCCAGATAGTCTAAAGCTTGAGAAAAGACATGGCTACTTTTTACGGGCTAAATCCTACGAATAAATAATAAGTCAGGAAATCTAACTCTGAACAAATTTCACGCAAAAAGTGGCCCTACTTGAAACCATAACGACGTATGAAACCAAAACCAATCACAACCGAGGCTAGAAATAGACATTGTTTGTGATTGGTTTGAATTCAAAACGAAAGCAGGGATTGGTTCATACGCTTGCTGCAATGTCTTCTATGACAGCAAAGTCATAGCAGAGTGGACGATGTTATGTAATAAGTAGACCGGACAAAGTTAATAATAAAACAAATTAATTGTATAATGTTTATATATTTGTTTTTTTTTAGTAATAAACTCTATGTCCCTCGAAATATAATTAATTTATTAAGTTTTTGTCTAGTAGAAATTAAAAAAGAATCTTTGCAATGTAGTGAAGACGGATTCTGAGAAATTCTACTATTACACATTTTATAAAAAAAATGAAGTGGTCATTATTTGTCTGGTGACTATTTTTTAGTAAGCGCAAAATACCGTCATTGTCAATTATTTTAGAAAAACACTGTGTAGATATTACTGACAGATTACTTGCTCGAGTAAGTGATTTTCCGTTATCATGTATTTTTATTATCTGTCTTAGTAGTGTTTCTGTGCATGTGCATATTTTAAACAACACCACAGATGGATAGGAGAGTCCACCGAAATCTTTGAAACTAATCAGCTTGTGAAAATACAATTTTTCATTAGCTGGTAGCAATGATAAGCATTCTGGACAGTTGATTTTCGCTTGTAGTTTTCGAGTTACAAAGCCGGCTATATAGCCTACAATTTGCTCCACTGTTTCTGGCAATTGAACGCTAGCGTCTAGCATGTTTGATAGCACCATGCAATTTTCTTCTTCTGTTTTACTCTCACCTGCTGCAGTAGAGTAACTAGCGCTGTCTGTACTATTTCTAAAGCCAGGAGTGGTCTTATTGATTACCGAAGAGCAATTTAGTATTGGAATATTCTCCAATGGTATGCTGTTGCCTGTGAATTTAGAGCTGAGGTTCAAGTTCATTAAAGTCTTTTTATATATTCCCATAAATTGACAGGCGTTTGGGTTATTGTTGCAACGACCGTGGTTGCGGATCACTCCAAAAAACAATTCAATATGGTCTTGGCTAAATTTATAAGGTAAAATAAATTTCAATTTTTGTGCCTCCACTAAGCGAGCAAAAAGTAATTTAAAACTTGAAATACAAATAAGAAGACCTAGAAATCCAGTTTTAGACTGAGTTTTGATTACTGGTTTCAAGGAGTTGGTATATTCCTTTACTCTTAGTCCATTTACTGTATGAGTTGTTTTTTTGGACTGCACATTAATTTGAAGATTATTAATATATTTTTCACTTAGATCTAAAATATCGTATAGTTTTCTTTTTGTTCAACCGAAAAAGGGTGTTTAAATCCGTGTCCAGAAAGTGATCTTGCATTTAATATATCAAAAAGGTTATTAAACGTTTCTAAAAAGATAACAGTTGCATGTGTGTCTTGAAAATCAGGTATCTTTAATTGCTGCGAACAAAACTTAATCGCATCAGCTACACTTTGACTTAAAGTTTGAGTCGCTAGTTTCACGTTCATGATATTATTTCGGAACTCTATATGCCGATTTGATAACTTATTCCCAAAATGCAATCCAATATTATCTTGGACATTTTTGAGTTTTTGCAAATGTGCCCAATCTATTTTATTGTTGTTTTCAACTACCAATGTCTTTTTCGCCTCCAATGTATTACGCACAAGTTTCACCATAGGACATGGGTCCAATATCAGAACTACTGGGTCTCCGGTAGATGGATGGTCAAAAAAAGTTTTTAAGTTATTTGTGTCTTCAAAATTGCAACCCATCATCTTAGCCGTAGCGAGGTTAGATGCACAACCATAAAAGGTCAAACTTACTACCTCAGCTCCCACGCCATGACATTTCTCAAGACACATTTTTAGAATATTAGCCCTTTGTTCGGCGGCAAGACCATTTACAAAGAAATAGCCAAGTGGCAATTTAAATGCATCATTTAGAGCTACTAGCATTAACACATATACCTGTGTAGCCATTTCGTCCGATGGCCCGAATGTAACAAGCCCATCTACAGTTTGTCCATTGAATATCTTTTGTTGTCTTATACCCATTTCGTCAACAATCAGACAGGCAAGCCTTTTGTCACTGTTAGAGTATTTTAACTTTAAAGCTGCGAATGCTTCTTCGGTAAAGCCTGGCTTTCCATCTATGGATTGGTACCATTTAGATAAGGTTGACGGATGAGGAAGAGATGAAAGCAACTGTCGTCTCACATATTTATATCCTGCTGGTGAATAATAGTTTAGCGTTAAAGCGAACTTTTTAATGGCTGGTGTAAACTTTATGATACTTCGTCCATCTTTTGACTTTTTCCTTTGTAGGGCCTAAAACGATATCATTAGAAAATTCATTCAATGCAGTATTTTCTGCAGTATTGCTAAATCCATTTTGTTTCAATTGCGATAAAATATTTTTAAGCGAAATATTTTTCACAACTAATCTTTTATTTCTACGTTTTAGATTTCTGATCTGTGATAGTCGTTTCACTGCTAAAATAGTTTTATTTCGTAGTTTTTGTTTTAACATGTGCGTTCTAGGTGTGTTTAGAACAGATTCAATATCTGAGGATGGTATATTTATCGGCGTAACGCATGATCCTCTTTCTTCAAAAGTATTGACTTTTGAGACAAGATTATTTTCAATTTTTTTTTCTGGGTTCCTCTACAACAACATCGTTACATTCAGTGATGATTTTATTCTCCTGAAAATAACATAGGTGATCAATTTTAAATCTGGGAAAGATGATCTTTATTTCAAATAGATACGTATATACAGCTGAAATAAAAATATCGAAACCAAAGATTACGTGTAAAAATAACAGTTAAACCTCACCAATTTACGTTTTTGTACCCTATGCGGTTGTGGTTCTGCAGTATTTGTTTCAGTTAACTGCTCAGGTAAAACACACACTTTAAAATTTACAGAAACTGAATTTTCATTAACATAAAAAAATTAAACATGCTTTAATTCGACAAAACAATGAACTTATAATTTTTAATCCTATAGTAATTCTCACAAGCCTAAAAAGCCGGACCGGCATTACATACCGATTGTAATCTTTGATTAGTGTTGTTTTCATTTTCTTTATTTCTTAAAGATGTTTCTTCAAGACGAATCATCTGCGTAAAAAAACAGTTTCATTTTAGATTAAATAATAAATATAATTATTTAAAAAATAAAACAGTAAGTACTTACTGTACAAACTGGTACTGCAGTTTTGTGTAACATTGTATAGCCCTTTGATGATTTGTAAAAATCATTTTCATCAAAATGAATGGAACATACTCTGCTGGTTTTGGCAGGCATCCAGTCATATTCCTGTCTTTCCAACTTTACTGCAGATATCCACTTTTTTTGCCGAATTGCATCGGCAGGGAAACTAAAAGAAAACAAATTTTGCAAAATATATTAACGTTATAAAATTTTCAAAATAAATATACCTATTTAATATTAAAAAAATATTTTGTTGATATACTTTTTTGTTGTTTTCACCAAGAAGAAAAAATACAATCAAAAATTTACTGACTTCATGTTGCATAGTGTTGATTTTCTAGGTTTGATAAAATATTTGCAAATCATTAAATATAATTATAATTTTGCTACTACTTACCAGTGAAAAGTGATCCCTGGGCATTTTATCCTTGTATGGTTCCTGCACCACTTCACAACACACGCTGGCATGGTTATTGACAACACAATAATAAATCGAAATATGACGTCTGCTCGCTTGCAAAAACAATATCCGACTAATGGCGCCGTGGGCTCAACTTTTAAGCACCGCCTACTTGGGCCCGACTTTTGTTGGGTCATTTTTAGAGCGCAGTTAGACTTCCTGACTTATTATTTATTCGTAGGCTAAATCTAATAAAATTCTCGTGTCACAGTTTTCATTGCCATACTCCTCCGAAACGGCTTGACCGATCTTTATGAAACTTTATATGCATATTCAGTAGGTCTGAGAATCGGCCAACATCTATTTTTCATACCTCTAAAACGCGAGCGGAGCCGCGGGCATCAGCTAGTATAGTTATAAATATAACATAAAAAATATCATCAAGGCATGATTAAGTTAAAATATTTCTGTTCATCTGTTATGAACAGAAATATTTTAGTTTTACATATTCCAGTCATATGATATAGATGTCAAAAATAACTAGATAGATAAAGCTTTATATTTGACATAATAAAAACATTTTATTCTAACAAATTACACTTATTCTATGAAATAATTAAAACAAGTTTTTGATTGAGTCTAGAAGTGTATAAATTCATTAAAACCTGTGAAGTAAAGTAACATGTTATGAATATAAATCTAAGAATAAATCACCAAGTGAGTTGTTAAGTGCTAAACTCGAGAAGCACTTTTGGTAAAATAATAAATGTATTCATATGATTTAAAATTATAAATTATAATGTTTATTTCTTAATTTGATGCTATTAAAGCTCAGCTTCTCTGAAGGTTTCAGAGCAGAAATTAGGATGGGAAACCGAGAGAAAATCTCTATCAAGAAAAACCTTAAAAAATATACTATAATTTAAAACAGTAGTTACAGTAAAAGTTATTCAGTAACGAACTGCCTTGTTGATCTAGTGGTTAGTGTGTGCAGCTGCTAATCAAAAGGCTTCGGTCGGCAAATATTTGTGTCAGAGTCTGAGTGTTTTCTATGTATACTAAGTATTTACAAATAAAAGTTCGTAAAATATCAGTTGTATGGTACCCATGGTACAGGCTCTGCTTAGTTTGGGACTGGATGGCGTTGTGTGTAAGATGTCCGAAATATTTATGTATGCATAGTAAACACTGTTCTTGTAAAATTATATCACTTGCACACCACCACCCACTCATAGTTAAAGAATGCTACAAAAATAATCGTATTTTATATTATAAATGCGAAAGTAATTGTCTGTCTGTTTATCTTTCTGTTTTATTAAATAAATAAAAACAAACGATGTTAATATTAAAAAACAAATGTCATATTTTGTTATGTATTTATAGGTTATATTATGTACCTATGATGTGTAGTGAGTTGAAAATTTCATAAATATTATATTCACTATTTTAACTCGAGAATGATATGGAATATTTTACTAAACTTAATACGATAGTTGCTTACATTACTGTTATAATAATTCATCATCATCATCATCAACAGCCTTTAACAGTCCACTGCTGGACATAGGCCTCTCCTTAGAATGGAGGTTTTGGCCTACTATACCACGCTGGCCAGACGTGTTGGTAAAGGGTTTGTTTCAAGTTTTCCTTCTCTTGGCAGTGATGTTAGCTGCTTATTTTGTTCCTTTAGTCGCCTCTTACGACACCCATGGAATGAATAGGGGTGGTGACACTTGTATTCTTATTCCGTCACCACACATTTAATAATTCGGCAGAACAGAAATCAGGATTGAATGCAAAAAACGCCACTATCAATTACTAACGCCACTATTATGGTAGATTTGTACTACTGTTCTACTTTCACAAAACCATCTTCCATGATGCGATTTTTATAAAATAAAGTATAAAAGTCCACAAACGTGATTAATACCTTGTAAAATTTCAAAATAACACAGCACGACAAAAATCTAGGTTGTTTACTATCGAAGTGATGTCACGTCGGAATCTAATATGGCGGATAGCATTTTAAAAACAGATTAAAAAAGGCTATTTTTAAAATTGAATTATACAATTTATAACCATCATTAACATTTATTTTAATATTTTTCTTACATTATGTAAAATAAGGGTATTTAAAGTGAAGTTTTACAACTCTAATAGGGATTAGAGTTGTAAAACTTCACTTTAATTGTCTAGCACAAAATCATCTTCACACTTTACAGAATTCCCGTTACATGTACTACGGTGCTGGCTTACTATCTACCGTTGACCGATATCCTGAACGTCGAATTAGTCGTCCTATACCCCCTCCGCCATCAACCAGAGGACGTCGTGGCAGGCCTTCAGAGAGGGGTGCTGCACGGGGTATGCACAAAGCCAGAAGGGGCAGAATAAGAGACTCACGTGTTAATGATGGGAATGATCTGGTCAGTTTAACATAAAAATATGGCCAACTGTGAAGACCTCTCTGTTAGTTAGGAGGTCTTAGCAGTTAACTGTTGATAAATAATTATGATTCTTTATTACGAACATTATAAAGAAGTGCACTGAAATATTGATTATATTCTTGTTATGTTTAGCCTGATGGTGTGGATTGGGAGGAACAGCTTCGCAATCTGAAAGAGGAGAATGACAATGACGAGTATGGTATGTCAATAGAAAAGACTGGAGTCAGGTAAGTCACAATTATATCGTATTTTAGACCCATCCTAAATAGATTTTCGATATTTTTGAAGACTATATTGCTTTTTCAATTCTCATGCTAAAATATGGTGAAAATCATGGAATCCCATTTCAAAAACATTCACTATATAATCTAGAGTAATTAAGTGCCATGATTATAACTTGTTTTTTTTTTCCATTATAGGGGTCGCAAGAAACTTTCAACATTGAAAAGCCCAGAAGCTTTGACAGCTCGAAGACGTCGCCATTGGTTACTGTTAGTGAAAAAAGAACTTGGCAAAGTGCAAAGAGCCAGAACTGCCACACACAGAGAAGTTATGCTACAGAGGAAACGTCTGGCCACATTATGTTGTAAACATTGGCGACATATAGCTATGCAGGTACTTTAACCTACTACTATACCAAATTAACGTCGATAGCAGTTTTTTTTATGAATACTAAAATTGGACACAAATGAAATAGAGGTATTGAAATAGCTCATTATAAATCGTTTCTCAATCGATTCCCGGGTGTTATAACTGAATAAGTCAAAACCTATTACCTAAGAAGATATCTATGTTTAGCAGTGGATTATTAAAGACTATTGAGGTAATTCAATGAAAAGCAGCAAGTTTTTTTAACTTAAGTCTTCCATTCCATTGTATGATCTGTTATAAAACAAAACTTTGTTGTCAACAGTCTCAAAAGAATATGAAGGAAACAGTGTGGCGCTGTAAGCGTCTTAGTCGAGAGATGCAAGCGTATTGGAGGAGATACGACCGAGCTGAAAGAGAAACAAGGCGCCGGATGGAGAGGGAGGCCGAAGAACAGAGAAAGGTATACATTCGATATTTATATATTACTAAAAACTTCTATCAAGTAATTTAAATTGAGTTAATGTTCAATCACACGAATTTACATGTGGAATTTGTATAATCATTTAAGGGAATTAGATTCAAATTCAAATTCAAAATTCTTTATTCACTTAGGATGCAATACATCTCTTGTGACAGGTCAAGATTCTACATGTACATTTATACCATGTTCGCAAACAATAGGTAGAGCCGGAGAAAAGAACATGGCAATAAAAAAAAAAAATAGATTCTAGACACTATAATATATGTTGAAGTTTCTTTTAAAAAGGATTTATTGTTAGGGTGCAGTCAGTGCACAGCTGTACAACTATGTGTATCTGGTGCCACAACTTGGTTAGACATTGTCATTGAATGTACATAAGTGAATAGACAGTAGATGACAAGTTGTAACAACTATTTTCTTATTAAGTGTAATGTTAGTTAGTTAGTTTTTCTGGGCGTTTTCCGCACTTAGTCCTAGTTATTGGACCATTGTGCGTGAAGAGTTATTTCCCATTCACTCCAGCCAACCTAGGTTGGTCCAGAAGGAATGCAGCCTCCGGGGATTAATGCAGGCCTCCCGAAATGTTGCCGGTGACTGTAGAATTTGTGCCCGTTGTTCGGCCACACTGCTGCATTCCATGATGACGTGTTGTGGCGTTTCTTCTGCCTCCATGCATCCTCTGCATAGGGGGCTATCTGTTACTCCTATGGTGTGTAGGTGTTTGTTTAGGAGACAATGTCCGGTTAGGGTTCCTATGATCTTGCGGAGTTTGTCTCTGTTCAACCTGATGAGGGTGCGGGCAAGCCTTTTATTGGGAGCTGATACAGCGTTCTTGGTTTGCCGACATCCCTCCTTATTTAGCCATAAGTGTAATGTTATGAAGGTGTTTGGAATCAATCACCGAGGTTAAGCAACGACGGCGCGGTCAGTACATAAATGTGTGACCGTTTGTGGTATGAAATGTTATGAGCGTTTCCGTGATTCGGAATTTCGGAGATCACAATAAGCAGTCGGAGGAGACAGTGGCGTAACAATGCCATCTGGGGCCCGTGGCAAATTCTTTTGATGGGGCCCTATCATTAAAAATCGTCACGTTGTACTCAGTTTAGTTTTAATAAACTTCGAGATTTTTAGCGTACTCAATTACACGTTGTATATGTCCCACTAATGACCATAGGCCTCCTCTCTTAGGCGAGAGGCAATGGTCTGTAGTGCTCACGCTAGCCTAATGTATATTGGACACTTCACAATCATCCATAGAAGAGTTAGCGCTTTTTGGACTTCAACAAACCGAACTATTAAAGCAAAAACGACATCATAACGTCCTGCCCATCTAGTAGGGTTTAATGTTATTAAAGTTGGAGACTCAATTTCTTCATTAGATACATATAACTTGATAAAATATATGGAATATCTTTTCATACTATGGCCAAAAATATTATAAGTTGTCGAACTGTTTCAAAAAAATTTTGCATATCAATAATCTCTTTCACTACATCATTGAGTACTAGATTTAAATTATGAGCATCACAGTGAACATATTACGGCATTCGGCTCGACATTTTTATGAATTTTTGAACTCCACCATAAGACCCTTTCATTGTGTTAGCACCATCATATCCTTGTCCTCGACACTTATTTAGTGGAATATATTTGTCATTTATGTACTTAATAATTTGCTTGGACATTGCTAAGGCAGTTTGATCCTTAACTTCATGAAATCCTAAAAATGTTTCTTTAATGATAAGTGCCTTTGGGATCCCATTACTTGCTTTTTCGATCATACAATAACGGTAAAGTTCCCAAATTTGATCAATTTTTGAAATATCTTGAGTTGTATCTAATATGATAGAGTACAATAGTGCGGCATTACTTCATTTTACAGTGAATTTTCTACTTTTAGAACCAGGACAGAAATTAGCTCATTTTGTATTTTTGGACTTAAATATTTTTTCTGGCCAAAGGGCCGATCGATTTTACAAGAATTGTTAAGTTAACTAAAGAGTTAACTTAACAATTCTTGTAAAATCGATTCGTATATACCTAATAACTAAACAATACTCAAAAGTTTCCTTTGGTGCTTGGATCACTGCTATCAGCGTTTTCTCTGTGGCCACGAAAGGCTAAAGAACACGTTGAAAGTGTCAGAGTAACAAAGAGCCTAGAAAGTACTAACACATTTAAGCCACCAAAAACAGTTTTCTTTTTTGATCATAGACCCTTGCTCTTCATCGAGTGTGTTCCATGTAGCCGCCTCTGTTGATACGAAAGACAGGACTCCAGATGAATTTTAGATGTCTCGTGTCTTTTTATGGCATCTACAATATATTTCTAGTCGTCATAGGCCATAATCCAAACATTTAGAATTTTCTTAGATGCCCGATATGCGAATAACCAACACGGTTCACAATACGCCTTCTGAAGTATTAAAGAATAAGATAGTCATGTACGTTCAAGTTTCACGCCAGACTTGGATACAATATAGTAATGTTCTTCTAGAAAAGATTTATTGTCACTATCTTTTAAGAAAGGGCCCTTAGGTTTACAATGTCCGTTTTCAATCACGAAACTTTTGACTTGATCAGTTAGCCAGGGCCGGATTTACCATATAAGCTGAAAAAGCTGAAGCTTGGGGCGGCAGAATTAGGGGGGCGGCAAAATGGCCCAAAAACTAAACTGGTACAGAAAAAAAACCTTTTTTTAGGCATTGGGAGTATCAGGTGAGATGGAGGACAAACGCCCATTCCATTACAACAATAAAAAAAAAAAAAACTATGTCGCGGTGGGCTCTACAAACAAACATAAAACTAACACAGAGAACACCTAGACTTAGGACAACAATTTGTGAATTGCACAAAGTGTTTTCCCACGCAGGAACCCACGACACTTGGCGCAGTAGAATGCAGCGTGGCGGCCACTTAAAAACACCTTTTTTTGACGTATGGAAACCCCCTCGGGCCGTCACGCTACCGGAGTTTGCAACGCGGCTGTACGTCGGCATCGAACCTACTAAAGCCACATAGTATGCCACTATGCACCTGAAATAGCAGGGGTTCAAGGAACCTGTTATTACGCCCTCTGAACCTCTCCCAGTGCTTCCTCTCACTGAAGCGGGTGACATCGATTGCTATCTCTCCATGGCGACGTACGGAATACGTGGACGTCGCCTCCACTGAAGCCTGAAGGCCACTGAAGCAGATGGAGGAGAAAATTTTCCGTCCATTTGCGGCCACACTCAGGGTAGCATGACCATGGCATAGATCGCACAAGGTTGTGACTGCGGTAACCGTATATGGCTCAAACCACCAATATCCTCTGGGGTCACCAGAGGCGTGTCATATTTTGGGTGGTCAGAGCCGGCCCACACCGGTGCATCTTACAGTGTCATAGACCAGATAACTCCCGTGTACAGTTGTCTCGTCGCGACATTGGCTCCACCCAAATTGGGCAAAAGTCATTCAAGTGCGGAAGCAGTGTCGAACAGCTTCGGAGCAAGCTGTCGGACTCGTCGTCGAAGAGCCACTTACCGTCAAGGATCAGGCCCAGATAACCAACACGACCTAGACAGGTCTTGTCGATACCCCGCCGCCGCCGACCAAGTACTGCCAACTCTTGGATATATTGACGTTGACAGGTGCATGGTTATATCACAGAGGCCTATCTGCGCGGCAGGACGGTGAAGTTTGTGGATCGGAACGAGGTGGAGAATCGAAGGGAAGTGTGTTGCGGGGTTCTTCAGGGCTCTGTATTGGGCCCATCATTATGGAACGTCGCATACGATGCGGTCCTTCGCACCAGTCTGCCCTCTGGCCTAAGTGTCGTCTGCTATGCGGACGGTACCCTAATACTGGCCAGAGGGTCACGCATCGAGGAAGTGCTTCTGTTCGCCAAGCAGGGAGTGGCTTGTGTTATGGAAAAGATTCGTGAGCTGGGCCTAAGGGTGGTGCCTCAGAAAACTGAGGGGATTTGTTTCCATGGCCTACGTAAGCGCCAGGAACCACCCAGCTCGCGCTTCCGAGTGGGTGACACTGAGGTCCGGGTGGGCCAGTACATAAAGTACCTAGGCCTCATCCTGGACAGTCGGTTGAGCTTCAAAGAGCATTTCGGGCGATTAGTCCCCCGGGTTCGAGGAGTATCAGGGGCGTACCATCGTCTGCTGCCCAATCTCGGGGACCAAGAGAAGAAGTTCGTTGCCTCTACATGGACGTC
Source organism: Phragmatobia fuliginosa (assembly GCA_932526445.1). NCBI lineage: Eukaryota > Metazoa > Arthropoda > Insecta > Lepidoptera > Erebidae > Phragmatobia > Phragmatobia fuliginosa. The sequence continues at coordinate 12,326,402 of OW052078.1, read as the reverse complement.
GTGCAATCCGTGGTCCTCTATGGGGCACACGTCTTACCTGGCGGGTTCCTCCCGCTGTAAGGCTTAACTTAGAAGTCCGCAGCGGCTGATGGCCATTCGGATCGTACGGGGCTACCATACGATCATGAGAAATACTACGGCACACACGCACTTGGAGGGTACGGTTCGAAATCAAAAATCAAATCAAAATCAAGCATTTATTTCAAGTAGGCCAGTTACAGGCACTTTTGAATTGTCGAAACAAAAATGAAAATTAAATGTAGCTACAGTCCCAGAGACATAAAAACTGTGAAAGTACTGTAGTTGCCCATTCCCTAGCGTAGATCTCTATGGAAAAGAACGGGCAAGAAACTCCATGAACACTCTTTTAAATCAAAATGTTTTCTACAAAATCTTGGTTACATCATTAATGTTGAGATGGTACATTATGTGAGAACGATGTAGCAAGACGTGCACGTTAAAAGTGTCCATAGTACAACAAAAATCAATTCAAAAATAAAATAATTAATTCAAATAAGCCGCGGCAACTAAGAGATGACCAGTCACAACTGACAGCGCCCGTTCACGAACATGACGCATGGTTCAGCACCATTCAACTCAACCATTTTGAAGGGAATTAAATGATCCGACACACGCGCCACCATCAGCGTGACATTTGAGTGAGCATGACATACTCTCAACCGCCAGGGCAGATTTAAGTCACAATTTCAAGAAACACAGGGCTGTGCCAGCCAACGCGCTGTTGGAACCGTTCTGCCAATCTTCAAAGCTTGGATAGAGAGGACCGACTGTCACCTACCGATTGACTCAGATATCAAAATCAAAATCAATCAATCGGACGTGAGGTTACGGCACAATGCCATCACTGCGGTGCAAAATATCGTGATAAGGTGCGTGGTTAGCAGTAGCAGTATCGGGCCTTACTTACCTATCTTCCTTAGCCTACCAAACCTTATAAGTAGTGCATTAAAAAACAAGCTTTGCTTAGCTTAAAAAAAACAAAAGTTATAAATATAATCTAGTCACTAAATTATTTCCTAAAGAAAGGAATTATCTTAATTGTGAAAAGTACATCTAATTTTAGGAGTCAGAAGGGGCGGCAAAAATTTTAAAGCTTTGGGGCGGCAAATGTGTAAATCCAGCACTGCAGTTAGCTCTTTAAAATTACCCTTATCGGTAACATATGGTGAAGATACAATATTGTTCATGCTAAAATATAATTCTCTTTGATTTTAGCTAGTACCTTGTTGTGGCTGTTCTGGATTATTGACGGTTTTTTGACGGTCATAAGTACGTAAAATTACTCGCCACGGGTAACGTGTACATCTCTAAAAATATTTTTGTTTAGATTGGTTGAAATGCTTAACGATTAACTTGAAATTGTATTACGGTCTTTAGTTGTCTCACTTTGGATTTTAAGCAGAACTTTTAAAAATGTACCTTTCAAATAAAATAAAATACTCAGGTACAGTGTAAAGAAATATTTTTGATCTCGCAGCCTCTTGGTCCGGGGCCCTCTTGGGTCGGGGGCCCGTGGCATTTTGCCAGCCCTGCCACCCTATTGTTACGCCACTGGGAGGAGACCCGACATAGCCGGGGGACGATATGGGTTCTCGATGATGATGTAGGAAGTAACTTTATCCCAGTCACTACTACTGTGCAACAATCTAACAAATGTTCTCTTCAATAGATGGATGTAGAACTAATGGAAGCAAAACGGCAGCGTCGGAAATTGAATTTCTTGATTACACAAACGGAATTGTACGCCCACTTTATGCAACGAAAGTTGAATGCCGCTGATGATTGTGAATATGGTGCGGATAGTATTCTGAGGCAGTTAGATGAGGATAGAGATCCCAGGCTTGCTGCTATAGATCATTATGACAGGTGAGTGAGTTACATATATGGATTTTTTTGCTTGTTTTTTAATAAGTGACACACTAGTAGCTGACTAAGCATCTAATAGCTAACAAGTCGTTGTAACCAATACAAAATATAACTTTTAGCACATAGATAAATATTTTGAGGTGTCAGATTGGACTATAAGTTTATTGTATATCTATATAATATGGAGAAATTTATAAATCGAATGACATTTATGTATATATATTCACCTAACAGAAACCACTATCTATGATTAAATTATTTTGCAAGTCTCCAAAATGTGGGTAGTTGTAGCCATAAAGAGAGAAATTGTGGCAACATTCACTTTAGTAAAGAAATTTGTGGATATTTTGCATAAAGATGGGATGTACGTCTTTTACAGAACCAGCTCCAATATAAATAATACATGTAAACTTTTGGTTATAAAATAATGAATCGAATGGATCTGTATTATACGATTCTAGTGAGGCGATGAAGGCCCGCGCATCTCGGAATGCGCGTGAAGCGTTCCGTGCGGAGCGAGCGCGCGCGTCCCTGTTCGACGCGGCGGCCGGGGCGGGTGGGGACGAGGGGGAGGGCGAGGGGGCGGAGGGCGAGGCGCAGGCTGACGAGCGGCGCGGCGACCACGACCAGCCCGACATCTTCCGCGGCACGCTCAAGGGCTACCAGCTCAAGGGCATGAACTGGCTCGCCAACCTCTATGATCAGGTGCGTGCACATACTCTGCTTTTGGGTTATAATTTCATCAAGGTCATACTGTGTATTTCTAAAGGTACCACACAAATTACGTTCTTCTTGGGATCAGCGCTGACGGACGGAGTGACCGAGAAAATACTAATTTAGGATCAAGTAAAATTGTCTTAGAATGCAACTGTATTAGACGCAATGGAGTAAAATGACGGACAGCAACGTTGCCCAAAGTCCGCAACATGGGACTCCCACTCGCCGCTCAGTAAATTTTGCGACCCGTAAACTGTTCTTCACCGCTACTCCTTCCATTGTTGCTGATGTATGCATTTACACAAAAAAACATAAAAAAAAAAAAAAAAATTGTATCCAGTTGTACAAAAATATAATACTTGTCTGTGAACCAATAAAGATTTCCATAGCCTAAAGAAAACCATCTCCTGAAGTTATTTACATTTAAAAGAAATCCGTAAATTATGTCTGTTTTGAATATATGTTTTTTCTACAGGGTATAAGCGGAATTTTAGCAGATGAAATGGGTTTAGGGAAGACAGTTCAATGTATAGCTTTCCTCTGCCATGTAGCGGAAAGGTTAGGAGTATGGGGACCATTCCTAGTCGTGTCTCCGGCATCCACTCTACATAATTGGCAGCAAGAAATGCAACGATTTGTGCCAGATTTTAAAGTGGTAAGTATCTTTGGCAAAAGTAGTTATTACAAAATAACAAATACCTTTTACTAAAGTGTAAATTTGACTAAAATAACTAGTTTAATAAAAACTAATATGTATGTAATTATCAAAAAAACATTCCTGTTTTTCCTTCTAAATCTTTAAAATTAATTAATTCTCCAAATTATAGGCATAAAGAATGCTCGAAGATAAAAAGATTAATCTAAGTCACATGAAGAACCATAATTAATGTTGTTTTTAAATCTTTAATCTTAGTTTCTATAAATCTATAAAAAACTAAACTAAAACGTATCAAGTTTTATATTTGTATTCTACCTTACCCAGGTGCCATATTGGGGCAGTCCCTCCGAACGTAAAATCCTCCGACAATTCTGGGAACGCAAAGACCTTCACACACGGCAGGCAGCCTTCCACGTGGTGGTGACATCCTATCAGATAGTCGTATCAGACTTGAAGTACTTGAACAGGGTATCTTGGCAGTACATGATATTGGATGAGGCTCAAGCGATTAAGAGTTCTGCCAGTATGAGGTGGAAGTTGCTACTGGGTTTTAGCTGCAGAAATCGCCTGTTGCTTTCTGGTATGTGGATTATATGGTGCAAACTGTTACTTAATAAAAACAATTGCCAAACGATCTTAAAACAGTGAATATTTTGCATGAAAAAAGCAATGAAATACATATATGTGTATTTAAATTTCATTTTTTTTATATAAATACAAGTATAGAGTTGCATATACCAATCTCTTAATGTTTAACTTATAATGGCAGTAGGTAATCTGTAAGGGTACTTTTCATAAATAAATCTATATATATAAAAAATAAATGGCATTTTTTTATTAATAATGGATTCTTTTCTTTGTTTTAAGTTTATTTAATATATTTATAGGTACACCAATCCAAAATAGTATGGCAGAATTATGGGCCTTATTGCACTTTATAATGCCGACGCTATTTGATTCTCATGAGGAGTTCAATGAATGGTTCTCCAAAGACATCGAGAGCCACGCCGAGAACAAGAGTACCATTGATGAGAGTAAGTACAGATGGTTCTTTTAGTTCTGAGAATTATGATCTAATATCTTTTTTTGTTTTTTTTTGTTTATAGTATTTGTTTTTGGCCTAATGTTTAAAAACAGAAACCTCCCAATACAGTTGCATATTTTTTTACTTCAAAATGTTTGCAAATCTACTCACATGAATGTGAGTTGATTTGTAAACTCACATTTGTGAGTTGATTTGTATATTAGTATGCATTTCATTTGTTCCCACATGAATAATAACAAAACGTTTATTTTAATTTATCATGATGGTTATATTTTTAAATGTTATTTGTTGTTACAGAACATCTATCCCGTTTACACATGATTCTAAAACCATTCATGTTACGAAGGATCAAGAAAGATGTAGAGAACGAGCTCTCTGATAAAATCGAAATCATGGTCCATTGTCCTCTCACTATCAGGCAAAAGTTATTGTACATAGCTTTGAAAAAGAAGATCAAAATAGAAGAATTATTGCATTACTCAGTTGGAGCAGAGACGGGTCACAATGTTGATAAGAACTTCACATCTAATCTTATGAATTTAGTTATGCAATTTAGAAAGGTAAGAATAACATGTTTTTACACTCAATAGTTCTGGAGTACATAATTGCTTGTAGAAGTCAAAATATACTTTATTCTATCATCATTAATACATATACTATGCTGACTTGACAGGTTGATATATATGTATATATTTTATATTTAGACTTACCAAAGTGACTCTACTCTGCCTGATGGAAAGTATAAGCAGAATCCAGAAGTAGGGGTCACCATCCTCATAGCGAACGCAGAAAATGCATGGCGACTCACACTATGGTGTCCTAGTGTCTCATACTTACCAACTCAATACGACAGTACGAATACTGTTAATTTTAGCTTGGTTTTATGTATGAAATATGTAGTGGAGCTGGTCCATTCATGCTGAAATCAGCTTGGCTCTCTAATATCTTCAATAAATATTAGGACTTGTGTCAAGTTTTCCTCCTCTTTGCAGTACTATCATTTTATGTACTTTGCTCTCATATGCGACTGTTTTCGCCACTAGCGAGACGTCTGCAGGAACTAAACGTAAATGTCAAAGTGACAAACGAGTGACGTTTGCTTAAAAAACTTGAACTTGAAAATAAGAGGTACCCGGCGCGGGCGCTATTGGAAGTGTAAAAAAGTATTCTGCTCAGACTATAAATGCGAGTGTTTGAATAAAAACCCGAATCAGCTCGTTACTTGCCGTGCCGTGTTATAGACAGTAGCGACAATCAGTGCCACGAACAATTGCATTGCGCACCTACCACGAGGGCCGACAACGCGCTGATTCCTTCACCAGATCATACCCGTCAACTTCTTCTTCTCTCCCTTACTTGATCCCCCACGGTATATATGCGTCACCCCAAAGGTGCATATAATACAGCGACGACACATAAGCGTTGTATAGGGTTAATCATATGGAGAGTATTGTTAAACTGCCAACATACTTTATTTAAAGTTCAATGAACTTTAAATAAAGTGTTAATATTTGTTAAGGATTTATTACAATTAAATATTTATTACAAAAAAATGGGGCATTGAAACTAATCTGAAAAATCGATTCTATGACTTCAGGTCTGCAATCACCCAGAGCTTTTTGAACGTCGCGATGTAAAGTCTCCTTTCGCTATGCAAGTGGACGACTACCACATACCAAAACTGTTGGCTGAAGACGGTATATTAATCAGATCAATACCCTCAAAACGTCACATAATTTACAATATCATGTCTATTTTATCGCCGGAATATATACAGAGAAGTATAAACGGTGAAGAATTGGTGATAACATGTGAAAATGGAGAGCAAATGGGTTTTGATAATGGATTGTTTGCATTTATGCGATTTGTAAATATATCACCTATGGAGTTGTATAGGATTATGGTGTGTGGATGGTTGTATGCGTAAGTATACCTGTATTTAATTATACTACTATAAAATTTATCAAGGAGCATTTATTTGTATGGTTAAATATGTTACGCTCTGGAAAAATTGTTCTAGTGTAAAGCCGGCTTTTGACTATGGAATAGAATATTCATATTTTTTCGACCCAATTTTTTCAACCCGATATTTTCGATATTCATCTCAAGCCATGCCATATTTTTTCGACCAAATAAACGATATTTTGAAGGACTATATTTTGCCTCACGTCCCCGGACACCGCGCCTCCCCCTGCCCCGCCATCAGATTGAATGGTGACAAGCTGTACGATTCCAAAATATATATCTTACAGTGTGAACAGCAATCGCGGAATGTATATAGCCTAAGATGTGATATATGATATCCCATAGTCAAGAGTCGGCTTTAGCATAGCTTATTTATTAAGACCAGTTTGTAGAACATATAACATCACGCTACTAACAACACTATGCGAGTATCAATGACAATTGTTGCACAAATTCTAAGTTTTTCCGTAACTCGACTTTACAGACAGTAAATTTTTCCTTTTTAAAAGACCTAGACAAAGTAGTGTCAATCAGCTAGGTTAAGTGAATTAAAATCTAACTTAAATTTCAGTATGCAACATATTGAGTATTCTCTCGAGAAATACGAAAAATTGCGTCATCGTCAATACTGGTGGAGTAGGTCCCAACAAACTGACGTCAAGCAAGAGGAGACAGAGATAGATGTATGTCCCGAGTACTATGACAGAGTGAGAAGCAAAGACATGTTATTGGTATGTCCAGACGGCGACACATTTAGGAAGAGGAAAGAGGATAGTTTGATGTGGAGTGATATGCTGTTCACTGATCCCTTGTGGGTTCAAGGTAACATACCATTTATCTGCCATTTTGGCTAATTACAAATAAGATGTCTTTGAAAAAAGAAGTGGGATATTATTAGATTCAAATTTTGCCAAATTGCTTTAGCTTAGCTAATGTTTTTGTACCACTGTCTAAATATGTGACAGAACATTTCTAGTGTTTTAACCAACTTCAATAAAAGAGAAGGTTCTTAATTCAACAGATTTTTTTTGTTACCTCATAACTTTCGATTGGGTGAACCGATTTTGATATTATTTTTTTATTTGAGAGCTGTTGATAGGGAAACAGGGATCTGATGATAGGATCCTAGATACGTAGGATCCGAGGGAACTCCTCAAATATCATAGGCATACCTGTTGCGATTTGAGTACTCTTAATAGTTTTTCTTAGAAAAAAACGGAGGAGGTTCTCAAGTCGACGCGTATATGTTTTCCAGATCAGGTTAAAATGTATAATCATTTATTTTATTCCGACAGGTGGTCCTTTCTATACCCATACCGACTATACAATACACTATATACCGGAAACAATAGAACACAAAGCAATGCGAGTCAGGAACCAAAGGGAAAAAGATGGCCAGGTAAATAAACATATTTCTATAATATGTGAATTTGTTTGCTCAATTTATTTTTACTAGATTCAATTATTACATCTTTGGGGGAACTTCATCTCCAGTAGTTAAAGTTTTTTTTGATGATGTAAATTTTTATTAAAGTTATTTATTGTTCTCCTTAGACAGAAATGCTTAGTGAAATCAAGACAGAAGAAGGCGGTGTGATATCAGTGCAACCGATGGAAGTCCCTGACGTGCCGTTCGTTGAAAGACCACCTGTAGTGTACCTGAATATGGCTACTACACTACCTGCTTTCTTGTTCACTGTTCAGCAAAAGGTGAGACAGACATAAGTAATCAGGCAGTAAATAGTGTTAAAAAATTATAGCATGTAATTCAAATTAGTGTATATTATGTTTGCTTGAGTCGTTATTTTATTTATTATTTATTAATCACTGAGGGTAAGTAATGACGGTGCGCTCAGTAACTGGTTTGGTGACCGTTCGTGGCACGGTACCCATGAGCGTCTCCGCGAGTCGGAGATTACGTTAAGCAGTCGGTCCCGGTGGTTATCATAAGATTAGTCGTGAAGCTTAGCTAGAGCCTTTCATCATCTGCCTGCCCTTATCCTAATTTTATTTGGGGTCGGCGCAGTATGTTTTATCCTTCCAGTCTACTCTATCACTCGTCATTTCACTGTTAACTCCCTTCTTATTCATATCTTCTTTCACACAATCCATCCATCTTTTCTTTGTTCTACCTCTTGCCATGTAACCTTCTATTTCCATACCCAACATTTTCTTTGCCACATTTTCCTCATCCCTCCGCATAACATGTCCATACCAAGATAACCTATTACTTCTTAACTTTTCATCCAGTGGCGCTACTTTCAGACTTCCTCGTATGTATTCATTTCTGACCTTGTCCATCCGAGTTACACCGAACGGCAAGAAAACGTAGTCACAATGTTTTCTTGCCAGTCCTCAACCCGCATTCGGCCAACAGTTGGACCATATTGGGTTGTTGATGTATGTTGATTATGTTTGCTTTTTACTATTTTGACGATTATGTGTGTATAATTTTAGATTTACACGGTTGTTAGGTTCTGTTTCGGAAACTTTTTTGGGTTTGTGCTTGTAAATTTTTTGCATAGTAACGTACATTGAACATAGTCAAGTGTGAGCAGTTAAAGGTGATCTAAAACATTTGCAGGTGTGTAGCGCGAGTCGTTGCGTGTTCGCGTCGTCCCGCAGCCACTCGTACCACGTGACGCGTCACGAGCACTGCGAGAGCGCGCCGGGCTGGGACTGCGTGTGGCGACTCGTGGCTAACGCGCGCCCGCCCGCTGGGTGGGCCTCGCTGCAAGTACCCGGTACGTACTTGACCACCACATCTCCTCACTTCACCATCCTATAACTAAACCACACTACACCCACCATCTTATTATAAGCAATCTTTTTCTGGTAAGACGAGAAGAGAGACGAGGACGAAGACATGTCACAGGGTGTAAGAATCATGTTATAAAACTTGACAAATGAGCTGACACATCATAAAGCGACTATAAGGAGTGTTTTTTTTTATTATTTTTAAAATTTTATAACAAAGTATTATCTTATTTATTAGTCAAATAGAGGTTTTTATTTATAGTATTTGGGCGTATTTCTACTAATTGGAAACTGGTCCAGCTCGGAATACATAAATACATTTTTTTCTTACATACCTTATTTAATATACCCACAGATCATAGAAACACAGGAGATTAGTTTTGTACACAAATTTATTCGTGTTCAGATGTCTCCGCGTTTCTCCCACTTACTTCACTAACACAAAACCAAAAATTGTACGCACGGCACATACGCTCGTATTTCTCCCGCACACAAAGAAACTTACAGAGACACCAATAACCCCACTAATAGAACACATGCAAAAAGAGGGCGGCGCATCTACCTGTAGCTACGGATTCCGAATAAACACACATGTACAAGTTATGCAACTAGTGATGTTAAGCGATAGAAAAATATCGAATTAAATTCAGTTAGCTGTATTATCTGCTCTTTCTACTAAAGATTTTATTGACTGTGAAAAGAAAACTAAACAGGAGTTTCCCTCGAAAATACTCTATACAAGCGATGTTTTATCATAATTAGAATATTAACTAATTAACTACCAAGAAACTGGATATATCAACTTCTCGAATTTAGACTAGAACACAGGTAAAACTGCAAGAATTTTATTGTTAAGGATTTTATTGACCAGTAAAATGTAAATATTTATTTAAAACACGCCGCTTAGACAGTATAGGTGTTGCGTTCTAAGTTAAGTAGTGTAGGTAATCTTACGATTGCATATTTTTCCATTACGGCTTTTATTAGTATTATTAAATGGTTATTCATTGGCGATTGATCGTATTGGTGAAAATTTATTGGGACGAGCATATTGTGATATTTTTTGTTGGGAACCAGCTTGGACCCCTTCCTGTCGCATTTATCCACATTTCTTAAATTTTTGGATACTTCGGATAGATAAAATTTTGAAATAAAAGCAAGGTATAAAAGATGAATGAGTACCTCAATAAATTAAAAATCAAAACTTTATCTACACTTTTTACGTTTACATAATTATAAAATTATAATTTATTTAAATCTTTAATAATCATTCGTACTTAATAGGATCGTATAAAATATCGACAATCTTAAACATCACATCACATCTCTAACACAAAAGCCGGCAGCGGCCGCTTCCCGAAACTATCCTGTGAGTGAGAGAATTAATAAAACACTTATCCTATTGCTGCGCTATTAGATCACCCGATTCATTGATCGATTTGTACTAAGCAAGCAATGGTTTTAGTTCCTAATAAAAATTATTGTTTTGGTATTTCATCATGTTTCTAAAATGTTTTAATGAATTCAGTATGAAAAACTGTAACATTATAGTACTTAGATATGAAAAGAGATGCCATCTTTCTTGTAATTCGCAACACAGCTGTTATTTTTGCAAACAATCATTGAATAACGCGGCATTTTGTCAAAAATTATGAGCAGTGAAGACGTCGGAAGTTGACATTCGACTAATGTCCGAAAATGGCATCAACCGCTTTACGGCCAGATGCGTTCGCAAGCGACACGCCTCAATTGCACATCTGTATATCTATGATCTGTGAATATACACATATTAATTACAATTATTATTTACAGATAAAAATCAACTAGTCAGTGACGCGGGGAAACTAACAGCATTGGACTCTCTACTGAGAAGACTGAAAGAACGTGGTCACAGAGTGCTCATCTATAGCCAAATGACTAAGATGATTGATTTATTAGAGGTTTGTTTTTATTACAACAGTAAAAATTTATTTATCAATTAGTTTTTCCTTATAGTGTGTGAAGTTACAAGTAATAATAGGCAAAATTGCGATTAGGGATAGAAGTGTGATATGTATGTAAATAAGTTTTGAACATGAATAATTAATCCTCCCAATTTCGGTATACTTTATACTACATGGTCATTTAACCTTAATAAAATGTATATTTATTTTGTCAGGAATACATGTGGCATCGCAAACACAAGTACATGCGGTTAGACGGCTCCAGTAAGATTTCAGCTCGGCGAGACATGGTGGCAGATTTTCAAGTATGTATTAGATAATCTCTCACACTCTATGTAACACTTAGGGTATATTATTATAATAGCATGTTTATACGCGTAGTTTATCTCTGATGTGAACTTCAATGATCAATTCTAACATTTTTCATTACATGATGGGATGTTTATGTAGATATAGATAGGCTGTTTTCCTTATAGTTTGTTTACGAAAGTACTTATTACAGTTCACATAATTTTACATAGTAGTAGTTCAAATAACTTTAATGTTCCGTTCCATCAATTTCTCTTGTATTCTCTCAGAAATGAATTAATACATTGTTGGCCACATTAAATAATAATTCTGAGTGCCTAGTGTTGGGCTTATTTCACATCTACTCGACCGTCACGGCGACCGGGTTCTTCGTTGAGATTGGCCTCCAGTCGAGTGCGAGTTGATGTGGTATAATCTCGTACTAGACACTCTGACAAAATGTTCGTCCTTTTCAATGGTAGTATTCAGTGCATGACGCAAGATACTATTGTGATTATACCAATGACATTTTTAAACACACAGGCACGAACAGACATCTTCGTTTTCCTTCTTTCTACCCGCGCTGGAGGTCTTGGTATCAACTTAACAGCCGCCGACACCGTCATCTTTTACGACTCAGATTGGAACCCAACCGTCGACCAACAAGCCATGGACAGAGCTCACCGACTCGGCCAGACGAAACAGGTCACTGTGTACAGGCTCATCTGCAAGGGAACTATTGAAGAGAGAATTATGCAGAGGGCAAGGGAAAAGAGTGAGGTAAGAATTTCTTTTTATTTTACTTAAAGATAACGCCTACACTAGTTTTTGAATACATATATCAATGGGCACATTATTCAGTACAAATGGAGCAAATTGAAACAGAGGTGGCAGTGGGACGAATAATTGTTACTTGGTGTAAGTGGCAGTGGCAAGGTGATCTCTTTCACAACTGAACTCTTCGTGTGCAGTCAATGTAGAGCTAGAACACAAATAGAGACCTACTATTAATTTATAATTATTAAACTAAAATTTAAACATCTTTTTCAAACTACTAAGGTATTGTATAGCTTTTATCGCGGGCTTTGAGCAATAATATTGTTAGAATGTTAGTTGGTAAAAAAACAGTGTATATTGTTTTGTAAACTTTAATTAAAAGCAAAGAAAAAAAATACTGTATAAATAAAAAATAAATAAATAAATAAAATTGCATAAATTGTTAAAAAATGTTACGCAATAGCTTTATCGCGGCAGTCCTCGACTGCCACACGACTTTATTTTTTATAAATTTAAATATGCCAAAGGAAACTCCGTCTGATGGAAGTAGACGTCCGACGGAGTATAATCCAAGTTTTACTGTTGTAAAAGTATTGTAGTTCTCACCATACTCATTGAGGATAGTCACAATCACATAACATTAAAGGTTTAAATAAGTATAATACCTCTCCTCTCTTTAAAACATAATATTTATTGACAGATGTAAAATTCCTTGTTGTTTATTTCCAGATTCAAAGAATGGTTATCAGTGGTGGTAACTTCAAACCTGACACTTTGAAACCTAAAGAAGTAGTGTCGTTACTATTGGATGATGAAGAAATTGAACTAAAGTGTATGTATACTATTATTTTATAAATTGCTCATTTTATTGAAATACTGTTACTTAACTGACTCTTCAGTCAAGATGGCTACAAGGTTTTGATTCTTGTTCATTAGTAATATTTGTACACATTAAATCTATTTCCATGATTGGAAAACCATGCTGCTATCTGATCTACAATGTGTTGTATTGTCGTAGAATAATAATAATAATAATATTTTTCTTTATAACAGACCGTCAGAAGTCAGAGGAGAAAAAACAGATGGAAGAAAGAGAACGTAAAAGGAAGATGGGAATTTTGCCTGCTGTTGTAAGTATTCCTATGTAAAGTGAATATTTAGTTCAGTCACAAAACTGCTACACAGTGTTTAGACTGAAAGTAAAGACTTATAGTCGAATTGTTATTGAATATTTAGAACTTCACTTATACATATTTCATACTGAGTAAATAAAGTAGTCGACAATCAGGCCCGAAGCTAGCTGTTTCAGCGTCCGCGTGCAAACCCAATTATGTCGCTCCACGACTACTTGTAAAAAATAGTTTTCTCATTATGGTGAAATAAAAGAAAAACTGAAATAAAATATTGATTTAATTAGGTATTTAATATTGTTGTTAACGTGCCACCCGCGTGCGGTGTACGCTTTGCACGCCCGCTTACGGCGGGTCTGTCAGCAATGTGCTTATATATTTTTATGGTAGCACATGCAACTGCTGTACATGAGGTCTCCGGTTCGATTAACGGGTCGTATCAAATGTTGGTATGATCTGCAAATATTTGTGTCGGAGTTTTGTTGTTTTCTATATTATAATATGTATGTAGTTTCAAAAAAAAGTATACATATAATTATGTATTTATGTTAGTTGTCTAGTACCCATGCTATAAGATCTGCTTAGTTTCGAACAAGATGGCGAATACACATTCAAAATATTGTTGTTATTACATTAACAGCAACAGCCGCCAAGTGTGGAAGCTAAGCGTGCACGAGACTCGGCTTCGGAGCCAGGCAGCCCGCTCCAAGTGGATGATGACAACGATAACCTGGTTGTGGACATACCGCCGCAAATACCTGCTAATATACGTAAGTTTATTTACTTAGTGTAATATTATATTGTGACACTATAAGGCGAAATTGGTCAGGTAAAGGTTTTAAAGGGGCATGCCCATCTACCATAGACACTTCGGCCCTGAGTGCACATACATAAACGCATATGGAAATGATAATATGTAATTTATAGTATGAAATAGTAAAGGAATTGATTTACAAAAAGTCGAGATTGTTAAGTTATAAAATGGATTTAATTGTCACAAATCAGTATTTAACAATCATTTTGCTATAATACAACATATCCATTATTAAGTTTTGATAAGATCTGTTTGTGTCGCAGCGTTTTCTCCAGCGGTGCGTCACTCACCGTGGGGCGTGTCACGCGGCAACCGCGGCGGTCGGCGCGGGCGGCCCAGGGGCTCCCGACACGCGCTGGGCCGCCGCCCCGACCCTGCTCCCGCAGACAACGCCAGCGCCATCGCCGCAGGTAACACACCCCTCATTATCTACAATCTCATCCTCTAATTCTTGCCTATCAACCGTTGGGTAAACTTGTTCTTGAATGGAGTCCGCGTCTCGGCAAACCTAGTATGTAGGACGCCCACAGGCCAGGCGGAGTGATGATTTGCACAATAGATGAATGCACTCGTAGCTAAGGATCGAACTAAGTGGCGTGTAATTAGAGAGGTCTATGTACCGCAGTGGACTGCGATACGCTGATGACGATAACCCTGAAATAGATAAGAAGGGCGTGCAATCGGAAAAATTCGTACTTTAATGAATTGGAATAGGCTGATAATGATGAGAGTGTATTCTCATTGGCCATGTGTTCACTGTCGTCGTTTGACTAAAAGCGATACACACGATCGACTTTGATTAGTTTATAAACCAAATCTGCTTCTCTGCGTGATAGTCTTGTGAAAAAATTATTATTGATACAATTAAAATGTTGTAACATTATTTTATTACTTTATGTATGCTTTTAAGTAATATGTATTACTTTTAATCATATTAAGTAGACTGTATTGTAATATTTAATAAGAAAAAATATTTAATCTGATCAATAATATCCGCATCAGTCCAGCAGTTAACACATCGAAAATAGTTTGTTCCTTATGGAATCCAAACTGTAGTAGGTTCGCCCGAAGAAACTATATTGCAATTCTACAAAAATAGTTTGCTCCTTATGGAATCCAAACTGTAGTAGGTTCGCCCGAAGAAACTATATTGCAATTCTACAAAAATAGTTTGCTCCTTATGGAATCCAAACTGTAGTAGGTTCGCCCGAAGAAACTATATTGCAATTCTACAAAAATAGTTTGCTCCTTATGGAATCCAAACTGTAGTAGGTTCGCCCGAAGAAACTATATTGCAATTCTACAAAAATAGTTTGCTCCTTATAAAATCCAAACTGTAGTAGGTTCGCCCGAAGAAACTATATTGCAATTCTACAAAAATAGTTTGCTCCTTATGGAATCCAAACTGTAGTAGGTTCGCCCGAAGAAACTATATTGCAATTCTACAAAAATAGTTTGCTCCTTATGGAATCCAAACTGTAGTAGGTTCGCCCGAAGAAACTATATTGCAATTCTACAAAAATAGTTTGCTCCTTATGGAATCCAAACTGTAGTAGGTTCGCCCGAAGAAACTATATTGCAATTCTATAAAAATAGTTTGCTCCTAAGGGAATTTAAACTGTAGTAGGTTTACCCGAAGAAACTATATTTATTACAACCGTATGTTAAAAGCATATATAAAGCGAGTGTCATATCCAGTCACAACAAATTTGATAGACTGATTTTAACATAAGTCATACTGTCGCGATTAGGCGCAGCCCTGCTTGAGTCGGACGCCCCGCTGGAGAGCATCGAGTCGCCACCCCCTGGGGAGGCGGGCGCGTCGCGCGGTCGGCGCGGGCCGGGCCGGCCCCGTCTGCGCGCCGCGGGAGCTCCGCGCACGAGTGGGCGGAGGCCGCGCCGCGCCAGGGAGCCGCTCCTCGTGCCGCTGGCGCCGCCGCCCTAGCCCATAGCCCCCGACCTGAAGCCTCAGGTATTTTTTTTTTTTAATTGTTGTAATGGAATAGGCGTTTGTCTTCTTCTTCCAAGCAGAGCTTGTATTATGGGTACTGAACAACTGATATAAATATATAAACACTTTTTTTTTCAAACACATATAATACATAGAAAACACCCACACTCCGAAACAAATATTTACGAATCACACAAACATTTGGTCCAGCCCGGAAATTGAACCCGAGACCTCTTAATCATCAGCCGCATACACTAACCTCTAAAGCAACAAGGCAGTTGTAAATATTTCTTTACTAAGGTACTTGTAGTCGTACTTTACATTTTAATACATTTATGCCCGTTTTCACCCACTATACTAAAACTGTCTCCTTACTAGAAACCCCCTAACGTAAGTGGACCCGAAATTTTTATATATACATATGCACTTAGTGTCTCCTAAAGTTTGGTGAAAACAAGAATATAACTAAGAAAGTTACCTAACTCTTTGAGTGGCCTCTTAAATTTAAGGAATGTTGGTGATAACGGCCATTAAACTTATAATGTTCTCGTCCCTAATTATAACCAAGTACACATACCTTCCTTCACCCACCGATTTGTAGATTTTATATACATAGTTTTCATACAAAATCATGACGCTATAAAAATAGTTTACGAACTTAATAGGTCCATCTACCAAATAAATGTACACAAAAGTTTCATAAAAATCGGTCAAGCCGATTCGGAGGAGTTCATACAAATTTTACGAGATTTTTATTTATTATAATATGTGTATTTAATATATATGTATATTTTATCCTTTTGTTTCAGAAGCCATATACAACCACACGCCGTGCATGATTCAACAACAACCCACCTCTAGTGCAATCATTATACGCCAAACTTAAATTTATTTTAAGTGAGTCGCAAACTCATAACTTTAATATTTAAAGTATTGGCAATTTGAAAAGCACCTCAACAAGTATTTATTACATAGGTATGTAATTTCGTGCAATTGATTCAAGTAGACTTAATACACTCTTTATTACAAACAGACCAAATGAAAAGAAAAAGCCGCTACATACGATCGAATATGGTCCGAAATGCACAAAGTACGTACCGCACAGTTCATTCCACAGAGTATAAAGTTTTATCTCTGGTATCACTAGCAAATTATAAATTAAGATATCTATAGTCGATTTGGGTCTGAGACTCATTTGGGGGTATGAGACTGTTTATTCTGAACATTACAACAACAAAAATACAAACTGAACATTCTTTCACACCTGTTATTACATAATCTAGTTAGTAGATCAGAGCTGCACCCACAATAATTATTGTAGCATATGTAAGCTATTATAAAATGTATTTAAATGTAGCATTTTCTTATATATTTTCTATCTATGCTGTTATTAAAGCACTTTGTAACTACGTGTCGCGTTATAATTTACCAAATAATATGTTTCAAAAATGTAAAAATACGTTTATATTTGTTATTTAGGAAAACATAGGCAAGTTTTCTATTTACTGGCTCCATACCAGCTCAATGAGGTTTAAGTGGCAATGATACGGTGGCAATCTCGAAACGTTACTAGTCTCTAATATCTTGTTTCCTTCAATTGGTATTTGGTGGCCTATTTATTTGTATACAATGGTAGCTAGCATTGTCGCAAACAATAATACTCGGTGACTCAAGATTGGGCAGTAATTTCTTATGTATCTATGCCTCCATGCAGCCACATCATGTTTTTCCATAAGGACTGTCCGTTTTTCAGGATTTTTTAAAATTCAAAACCCATGTTTAATAATATTTTGCGTAAAGTTTCCCTGCAGCCAGTAAAATCAATTGATTACCTCAATTCAAGTAGTAATTTACGCAGAGTAGGCACTTCTTTTTGGGTCAAATAATACTGATTTATTGTATTTCGTATGGCGCATTGGTCAAAATTGTCAATATTAACTTTCATTGCCCGTGCTGCACGCTTTTTGCCAGGAGTCATCCATCATTTTTGATTCTCTTAGAGTTCGCTCGCTGACTCCTGTATAAATAAATATTAATTATTTATTTATAAATTATTGGATGTACGTTGTACCTACTTACATAATCTAACGAAAATTGTAGAAAATAAATACATAAGTAACAGATTCTTACAATTCATTGAAGTGATATTTTTGAATACTGGTTCTCACTATTGATAGTAAGTTATTCAAGAGCCTTTACCTTCTGTAGGACAACTTGAAGATGAGGTTTTAATTTATCACCTATACCACCTGGAATGTCCAAAACAGCTATCTTTAATTTATGTAATAGTGACACAAAATCATCAAAATCCTATCTCCAGGAAGACAATCTATAGATAGATACGTTATTGAAATTGGACGTTAATTTGACACGAGCATCATGAACAGGCTATGAGTATTCGAAAAAATGTTCTTAGATACATCTAATGGTAAAATATAACTGTAATTATTATTATAATTAAACACAACTGATTTACTTACACGTCAACTTTTCGATATCTTGTAAACATTGTCGTTTTTGGCTAAGGATGTTGTTCCTTCATTTGGGATTGTGAGCGGCCGCTTGAAACACGTCACGGAGTGTAATATAATTTATTTATGGAACTAGTACAAGAATTATATATTAACAACTAGTACGAATTATTACAGCTCTCTTCACAATGAATGAAAGAGAGAGCGTTGAACGCCATGTGGGCGAGTGATGTCTGGGTATTGTCTGAGTATGTTATGATATGGAGACTCACCAAGGATCACCTTCACCGAGGTAATGGCGTCTGATGGTTGCGCACGCAAAGCCGGGGTTGCAAGCGTAGTGTTGTTATCAACCAGGCGTTTCTGCAATCCACAGTTAAATTAAAAAATCTACGCCTTTTATCGCCCCCGTGACGTCCGCTACAATAAAACGCCAAGCAAAGTCGCGGCGCAACCCCAAATTTAAATTTAAATTATTATTGTACCCGTAAGTACAAATTGGGGTGCCGTTAGCCGCGTGTAACTCGTATGTTGTCTTCTCTCGTAGACCTGGTACTGCTGATCGGGGGAAGACGCAAATATCGCTGCCGGTGTCAACCAAGAATTGCACTTTGGATCGGGCGTCGGTAACGAAAAAGCGACCAATACGCCGGCAATCACCGGTCGCCATTACTGGAATATATAGGGAATCGTCTGTAGCTAGATTGAGATCGGGATGACCTTGAACGACTTCGAGCGCCATTAACCGACCTACCTGGGGGTCGTGACAATCGCTCTGATTTTTTGGATCAGTAACTCCACTTGCCTGGTCAGTGCTGCAATTTCGGATTTCGTACAGTCCCCTGTGGATGTCGAAGAGGTACCTGAAGCTATGACGGATGTTGACGCCACCTGTGGTCCGACGACGTCGTGTATGCGGTCAGCTAGTTCTGCCAGCTCCTCCAGGCTTGTTCTGGACTGCGAGGCTATTATAGCTTGAGTACCGCTGGGTAGCCGACACGTCCAGATTGTCCGCAGAAATTCCTCGGGGACACTTGGCCCAGCCAGGTTGAGTAGGTGTCGGTAGAACTGCGACGGTTTACGGTCGCCCAACTCTTCGTGGACCAGCAGTTGCTTCACCCTCCGTTCCCGCGATGCAGAAAGCCGTTTTACGAGTTCCGTTTTTAATTTCTCATATTTGTCATTTGCGGGTGGGTTGGCAATCACGTCCTCGAGTTCACTCGCGTACTGCGGATTCAAGTTGCCGATGACGTAAAAGAACTTGGACTCGTCGCTTTTGATGTTCGATATCGCGAACTGAGCCTCCATCTGCGAAAACCATAGCCCCGGTTTTTCGGGGTAGAATGGCGGTATTCTCACGCCGACGCGAAAGGTTTTTCGTGGTTCTTCTACTTTGTCTTCTAAGCCCGTGATCACGTCGGGTTTACCAATTCGGGATTGTGAGCGGCCGATTGCTAAAAACACATCTTGTCAGTAATGACTCGCGCACCATGGAGGTTGCGTTCGCCACACTTCACATCTTGGAATTTACTTATCATGTTATATAGTAACTCCTGCACTCCATTTTTAATAGGTTTAACCATTTTTCTTTAAAATATATGAAAAACAACAAACAGCGTAAGCAATCTGACAGCTCACGTACCACGAAAGAGACATCAGAAAAAGTATACCATATAAAAAGCTTTTTGGGGCTGCCCATTTATTCCATTGCAGAGTTAGCGTGACTAGACTATTCGCCAATAGCTAATACTATTGGCGAATATCGGGATGAAACAATACCACTTTTTCTTCGATACTAGTACTTAAAAGTAGTATTGAATCAAAGTATCGATACCGTATTCGATACCTTATTAAAATGTGGATACTTGTGAGTACTCATTAAATTTTTAAAAACACTACACTAAAATCATTCTTATTTTTTTCATTATTTATTTTTGTTTTGAACCAACAAAAATCTTCAGAGTGATAGCGCCCTTTCTTTAACTTTTCAGAAATGCTACATTTTTCTTTCATTGGTTTAGGATCATCATATTATTTTTTAATAATTTTTTTTTCATAATTAAATGTTCCAACTTATCAAGTTCATTAAATAAGTCTTTTGTTTGTACAATTTCCTCTTTGTTGATCCTATCAGTTATACAATCTGGTAAGCTAGCAGCAATTATATCAATTAGGGTCCCTTGATCAATTGCTTTTCTTACTTCAGGTAAAAGTTTTTCTTTTTTAACTGCATATTCTAATAAAGATTTTCTAAATTGATATTTAAAAAATAAAGTATACCTACAAGTAGTCCAGCCCTTACTAGCATAGGTTTGCAACAAGTTTTGATTTCCATTCTGACTATTCTGATTGTAAACTAAGTTTGATCATCATGGAAGAATACCAATCCGTGCATGATTTCTCCAGAAATAATCTAAAGATTTCAATTTTTTCGTCAGGAATCAGGAAGACTTTGTCATCTAGTGTGACAATTGAGGTTATGGCAATATAGTTTGACTTTCCGTCTATTGTTCGTTTTGCTTGAAATGTGAACTTGCACTTTTCCATTTTTATACAATGAATGTCGTTTAGTGATATTATTCTTGTGATTGAAAGATCGACACCGTAAAACAAAAACATTGGTTTCTTTCTGTAACAAAAGTAATTCTTTATCTACATCCAATAAACAAACAAAAGTAATAATGTTCATTAACAAACCTGTAACAAAAGAAACGACATTCAAAGTTTATTCATGCGCGGAAAATTTAAATAAAGAGAAATATTTTTTTTCTTTACATGCATAATAGAGCAGGAGTAAAAAATGATGAAAGTAGTTATATTAATTAATGCTTTATTATGTATCAATGTTTTATGACACAAATGATTAAATTTACCCAAAAATATCTTTGTGTAGCTCCACCCTAGAACAGCAACTTGACCAAATGTTTGCATGTTACGATTTTTAGCCCATGCTTTGGAACATAAACAGTCACAGGTAACTACAACTAAAAACATTCTTGCTTGTTTATACAACAGTGGAAACACAGTTTTTATTCCCCTTCCATTCTTCTAGAGGTTAGCTCTTTAGAGAAGATACGAACTTGATAAATATGGTGATACTTCATCACCATACTTGTTTTTCTTTCTGTCCCATAGTCAGCTGTCTATGAGTCTCCCAAAAGTCATACTTTTTTTCAGACGCCTCATTTTCAGACTCACCACTGCTGTTGCTAGCAGAGTCATATGTGGGTTCTTTAATAATATTTTTTAATTTTTGTACAGCAGGCGCTAGCATTTTGAATGATTTAAAGCGGAGACCTAATAACTTTGCTATAGCAACATGTTTATTAAATTCAATCTGTCCGAACCTTCTACTTAATTCATTTAATATTTTCACTTTTCTAATAATGATAATATTATCAGAACGTACTGTATTAATCTGTTTTACCAAACAATTTAACATTGGAATAATAGAAGAAACAGTAATGTAATTTTCCTCGAAGACTCTTTTGTTACAAACTCTATTGATTTGAGTAATAAAACTAATTACTTCAAAACTTCCAATACATACTTGAGAATTTGGCATAATCAGAGAATTAGCATTATCAATTAAAATTAAAGTCACAATTCTGATCATCTCTAAAAATCTTTCTATCATATAGAATACCGAATTCCATCTGGTGCTGATATCTAAAATCTTTTTCTTTACTGACCCTTCGGGAGTCCCATTTTCAATTTGAAATTTACACAATTTGTCAGAGTTGTTTGCACTATTTTTCATTAATTTTGCAATATTGCTCACTTTAATAATTAGCCCTTTAATCTCTGCGTCACTAAGTATTGCTTACGTCACTAAATTGTGTGAGCGAAACGTGACCAATGATGACTGTCACCAACAATTAATTTAACTCCTACCATTATATTAGACCACTGTATGAAACCACGCATCGGACTTTAGGTATAGAAATGTTCCAATTGTTCAAAGTTAACTGAAGTCTATCTGCAATATATCTATGTCTATTGGCCGCCAATAGACTCACTAGAGACAACTTTATCAAAGTTCCAAGCTTGTTCCTATTCACCCCGCGATTTCTATTCACCCCATTTAACGGTATTATTATGATCTTGAGAACAATACATTAAATACAAAATATTTGTTGAACAATATAAAACGAATGCATACGATTTAATATAATAATTTCGCTGGTGGCGCACTATATGTATGAGATAGAACTACTAATCGTAATGATATTAAGTAAAAAATCTTTAAATATTTTAAACAACCAATGTGTGGTTGTCTAGTGTACATCAACCATCGCAAATTAAACTGTTGTATGTATACATTTCGTACGGTTCGGTGATATGTATACGATCGAATTTTGTTGCAAGCGCGCATCCACATTTGGCGTACAAGTGATCGAACCAATCGTTACAATTGTTTTTCGTTTTCTATTCTATTCTCTATTCCATTTCTCAAAGAAGCGCTCATAGCCGAGTGGCCTTAGGTGATTGGAAACAATCACCAAGGGTAAGCAACGACGGCGCGGTCGGACCTAGATGGGTGACCGTTTGTGGTATGATATATATGAGCGTTTCCGTGATTCGGAGGTCACGTTAAGCAGTCGGTCCCGGTTGTTATCATAAGATAGCAGTCGTGAAGCTTAGTTGGAGGCCTTCGGGCGGCTTAAAAACATCCAACAGCAAGATTACGTTGCCACAACGTGTCTTGCCTGTCCCCAACCCGCACTTGGCCAGCGTGGGGACGTATGGCCTTAACCCTCCCTTGAGAGGAGACCTGAGCCCAGCAGTGGGACGTTATGGGTTGTTGATGATTCCATTTCTCTATTCTCTTGTTGTTCATTGGCTAATGTTTTGTTTTTTGACATTAGCTTTGACATTAGCTTTGACATTAGCTGATGAAAAGAGCGAATAGAGAATGGAATAGAAAACGCAAAACGTTTGCAACTTGTCTAGGGGGGCTGGACCATATTCGAATGTCTGTTAGGGCCTTGTGAATAAAACATATTGTATATTACAGTTTTCTTTGTTTATTTATTTTATACTTGCTAATATAAATGTTCTTATTACTGAAATAATCAAATGATTCTACAATTTACACTAGTTCTGAATTTGCGACTCAGAATCCAATTGTACAAAATGTAATGCTTTTAGCCTATTAATATAGTCTATGATTAACAAAGTTTAACTTTGACAATCATTTTATTTATAAAACCTGTATATATTATAATAAATATATGAACTCTAGATAAATATTTGTATAAATGTGAAGTATATGCATATTAAAGTTTAACAAAATAATGTTGGTTTGTCAATGGAAGTTATCTCCTAATTTTTGTTTTATTATTAATTATTTAATAGACCTGTTATGTAGAGACCTGAGAAAACGTTTGGAAGGAATAAAAATGTTTATAGTAAACCAAATGTTTCAAGAGTCTCATAAAGGACAAAAAGTGCAGGACATCTTTTACTGCATTACATTTAATAGGGGTCGTCCATTAATCACGTGATCTTTTTTTTTGGCATTTTTAACCCCCCCCTCCCCCTTAGTGATACATGGTGAGGTTTAAGACTACCCCCCCTACTATATCACGTGTATTTTTTAACACCTACAAAAATCTTATTTTTTTTATATTAATAAAATACAGGTATAAGCATCAACTAATTTTATTATAGAAAATTAGAGATTACAGAAAAAAGACTACAATAATTACGGTCATAAAAATAATGAAAGAAATGCGGAAATTTGCAGAAAAAATAAATCTACGTGATATATTACTTCACCCCCCTCCCCCTTGTGATATTTCGTGATTTTTTGTGAACCCCTCCCACATCTTCTGCACGAGACTGCACGGTTGGCCTAGTGGCTTAAGCGGTCGCCACGCTGCTTCCTACTGCGCCAAGTGTCGTGGGTTCAAATCCCACGTAGGACAACACTTAGTGTGATTCACAATTTGTTGTTCTGAGTCTGGGTGTTCTTTGTGTCCGTTTCATGTATGTTTGTAAAGTCCCCCGAGACACAGGAATTTATATTCCTAATGCGGGAGTTGTCTTTTTATAAAAAAAAAAAAAAAAAAATTCTTCGAGCCTCACGTGATTAATGGACAGCCCCATACTAGTAGTAAATAAAAATAATAATTGAATTTGTATCTTCAAGTAAAGAGCCAGACCATTATTAAAATACTTTCTTAAACAATTAATTACAATATCAAATTGTATTATAGTAGAAGGTCTTTTTTTTTTTTTTTTTTTAACGTGTGGAAATCCCCGCGGACCGTCACCCCGTCGGGGGTTACGGCGGGGTGGTGTGTCGGACTCGAACCGACTAAAACCACACGGTGTGACCCTCTCTGCGCCTTTGTATTGGAAGGAGTCCAGGGAGGGGATTTCCTTCTGGACTCCAACCGGCGCCTGCCCGCACTGTTGCGGGCACCTACTCCAGTTTCGACTCTCTATTGGGCAACGTCCGGTCACACGCGGACGCCGCCCCCTCGCGGTTGGCCTCTACTGCGGACGGACGGGAAACCCGTCCCGCCCATCCGCGGCCACTCTCAGGGCGGCATGAGACGCAGGTATGCGCGCCTCCGCCGCCCGGGGCGCCGGCGGCGGATCGGGTCCGATTGGATGGAATCCTCCCGGGCCTTCTCCGCCACCTCCTTCTGCAAGATTACATCCTCGCAGAAGGTTGCGACCGCGGTAAAACAACTGTCGCTGCCGGTCATCGATCTTATGACGGCCGGCAGCGAGAGATCCCCTCCGATGACTGCAGTGAGGACCCGGCGCTGCGCCGCCCAAGCGGGGCAGACCGCCAGCGTGTGCTGGGCCGTGTCCTCACTGCAGTCGCAGTGGTGGCAGGCGGGACTCGGTTCCCTCCTAGCGACCGAGTGCAGGTACTTTCCGAAGCAACCGTGCCCGGAAAGTACCTGCGTCAGCCGGAAGGAAAGGGTCCCGTGCTGCCGCCCTGCCCACTCCGCAATGACCGGCTGAAGAGCCTCCGCGGCGGCGAAGCCAGCGCGTGGGGTCTCCAGCCGGAACGACCATCTCTGCATGGTGGCTCGGCGAGCGGCTTCGCGCCACTCGCGCACGTCCTCGGGCGGAGGGCGAAATCCGCTCTCCGCCCGGAAGTCAGCCACTCGCCGATAAACTTCGGCGAGCACTTCCGCCTCCAAATCCCACGGGGGTGTTCCGGCCAAGGCGCACGCCGCCTCGGTAGATACGGTGCGGTATCCGCGTATGGCTCTGACCGCCAATACCCTCTGGGGGCGCCAGAGGCGCGCCCTATTCTGGGCGGACAGAGCCGCCGCCCACACCGGTGCACCATACAGTGCCATCGACCGGACAACCCCCGTGTACAGCTGCCTAGTGGGGACACTGGCCCCGCCCAAATTGGGCAGAAGTCGCCCTAGGGCGGAGGCAGTGCCCACCAGCTTAGGACCAAGCTGTCGGAAGTGCTCGTCGAAGAGCCACCTACCGTCGAGGACCAGACCCAGGTACCTCATCTGGGCCCGGACCGGTACGAGGACCGAGTTGACCACAATGGAGGCGCCGGCGGGCGGACCGCGACGGGGCCCATGAAATAATAGGGCCTCCGTCTTGTCCAGGGCCACCCGCAGACCCAACGCCTCGATGCGCCCGACCACCCGGGAGACTCCTGTGGTGGCCAGGCGCGCCGCCTCCTCAAAGTTTGCCCCCCGGGCCGTGACTAGGGTGTCGTCTGCGTAGCAGATTATTAGGGCCCAGTCGTATCCCATGTTCCACAGGAGTGGTCCTAGGACAGACCCCTGTGGAACACCGCACGACATGGCCCTGCGTCTCGAAGCGCCACCTCGGTCCTCGTACTCGACGGTACGCTCCTCTAAGTAGTCTGCCACCAGCCGCCTCAGGTACCCTGGCACTCCGTGGTATTGGAGTGCGGCCCTGATGCAGCCGAATGGCAGACTATTGAAGGCGTTGGCGATGTCCAATGACACCGCCAACAGCACTCCACCGCCTCTCACCGCCTCTTCGGTCACGGCCCTCAGGCGCAGGATCGCGTCGACCGTCGAACGCCCTTCTCGGAAACCGAATTGGGCGTCCGACAGGTCGGGCCCCACCTCGCTGAGGTGCCGGACGATGCGGACAGAGAGAACCCTCTCAAACAACTTGCCCGCCTCGTCCAGCAACACGATGGGCCTGTAGGCCGCGACCGAATCGGCAGGCCGTCCATGTTTTTGGATCAGGACCAGCTTCCCGCACTTCCAACGCTCAGGGAAGCGTCCGGACGCCAGGCTAGCGTCCAACACTCCCCTGAGGTGGTCCGACATGTAGTCGAGGGCACGGGCCATCACTCGGGCTGGAACCCCGTCCGGCCCGGGGGCGGTGTTCTTGGACCGAATCCGTAGAACAGCCGATAGTAGAAGGTCTCCATTAACGTTTAGTGGACAACACTAGCTTGAGATAGTATCGGCAAGGAAAATAAAGTGTGAAACTGTCTGTGTGTGAATATTTTAGGTGATGCCCGAAATGGCTCCAAAATATTAATTAATTTATCTTGACAAACGGAATAAATGATTTAACAATTTATTTTCTTTTTATTTTCCTACATTCCTGACATTTACGTTTATTGATGTTCAATTAAAATGTTTAGAAAGCATAAGAACACGGACTACCTTGTTGGACTAGTGGGTAGCGAAAGCGGCTGCTGATCAAGAGGTCTCGGGTTCGATTCCCGGGTCGAATCAAATGTTTGTGTGCTCCACAAATATTTGTTTTGGGGTCTGGGTGTTTTCTACGCTTATGTATGTATCTACAAAAAAAAGTATGTTTATATTAAAAAAAAAACAATTCTTATTGCTGTAGACTTATGCGAACTTGATTAGGAATAGGGTTTCGCAGTCATCCATAATGGAACGTTGATTTAAAATCGCATCCAATAATTGTTAAGTTTCCTTATTAATGCGTGTGGCGACTTCAACATACAGCGCTACGAAAACCATACAATAGAGCTGTATACCGAAGAAATTATATTTTTCATGATTTAAATTTAACACTAAACTTTGACGACGTTATAAAAACACATATCCATGCAAAGTTTCATCTTTCTAGCACTAACAGTTTTGATGGTAAGGCGAGGTTGGACGGGCATGAAGAAACTCCAGAAAAGATGGGTCCAGAGTCATGAACTTCGCAACCCTAAAAATTGATTGTAAAAATAAATTATTATTATTCTGTCACTGGTCCGATTGTCTAAAATAAGGTCCAAATCGTGGTTCGTCCATTTCGCGATTTGTAACCTTCGCACTAAGGTAGATTTCAACGATTTAGGCGGCCATAAGTCATTTTTTCAAAGTCAACTTAGCCATAAAACTTTGACCGGTACCGTTAGAAGACACTTCCAGGAATCTATCCCCACTATCCCCACCCTTAGGCCATGTGCCATGAATTATTTACAGGTAGTCGAAACTTGACCTCCGTTCCCGGTGTACGTTACAGTTCTCGACGCTCTCTGTGCAACTTCTCTTACAAAGTCAATATTTTTTTGTGAAGGTGATTACCTTAGTGAAAGTGATGGATTCGCATAATTCAGGTATGAATCTTTAAAAATATATATAATAATGGTGTTTTATTACAGATTGTCATATTTATTTTTCACTTGTAAGACAAGATGTTTTTTGTACAAATTTATCATTGATTTTCGATTTCTCAAGAGTTTTAACTATACTTCAGGGTCCGTCCCACCTGTTTTTTTTTCTTTTACGGTATAAACAGGGTCTTAGTATTATAGTAAAAAAAAAATTTGCCTCTAGAAACCGCAAATCTCGGAAAAATCCTTATTCAAAGATTTTTTGTAAAAAAACATGAAAAAAAAATTTTTTTTCTAACGCTTCTAAAATAAAGTTTTCTTTGTTTTAGGGTCATCAAATACCTCTGGCGTAAAGGTAGTGACTAAAAAATATTTATTTGACCTAATGCAGGGACAAAAGTTACCTTCTTTTGATGAGAAATTGGATTATTTAGAGAATTACTTGCTGGTGTGCTATGGTGATACAGAAGACAATAAAAAACTCTTAAGTATAAATTTTCATACGTTCGATCGCAAGTGAAACAAAGATGGTTGCAAGCACATAAAACTAAAGAGTTTTTCGAAAAAAATAATGGTCTTGGTTAGGTGGAACCTTTGAGATTCCGATTGAAACGACTCATCGCCAGGGTCGTCCAAGTAAATCGTTTTCCGATTCGAGTGAGCGAAGCAAGAGAAGGAAACAGAAGAAATACGTTGTTCTGTGGACCCTGAAGTAATAGTCTATGCTGCGCAAGTACTTTTACAATCAGATGGAAAAAGAAATGCGTCCAAAGTCCTGAAGGACTTAATCAATTCGCCAACAAAAGCCAGTCAATACAAAAAGGGTTATTCTAAGGTTGATGAAGCTATCCCTCCGTTAACCCCCTTCGAAGCACTTGAGATATTTGTTGAAGCTGATCTCACATGTAGACAAAATGAATTAATAAGAGTAACAAACAAAAGACATTTCCCTTGTTATGACCTTTTGTTGAAAGCTAAGCAAGAATGCTACCCGCCGAAATCGGAATAAAATTGTCAAATGTCTTTGATTTTTTTTCATATAAGTATAGTTATTTAGTTTTTTTATATATTTATACTTTATATATTTATATTTATATATATATTTATACAGTTAAGTCTCAAAGGGCCTCTACATGTTGAACCCATGTCCCCATGCAAGCCTATTTTTAGTAAATAATATAATAATAAAAAAAAAATTGTACTCAATACAGTGTTTCATTTTATAATAACCTACTTTAATTACTAAAACCCCATTTAAAAGCTGTTAACACAGTAAAATATTTTTGGCCGCCTAAATTCGTGAAATCTACCTATGTGCTTCGTTTGAGTATGTTATAGTTGTCGTATGTCGGAGGCAGTGGGTGTGAATTACACAGTTTGGAGCATTTTGGAGATTATTGTGATCAACATAGCTCAGATGAAAAAAACTACAGCTTTTTCAAATAAAAACTTTGGCGTTACAAAATAAAAATAAAACGAAACCAAGTACTATTCTAGCTAGTCGCGCCCCGCGGAATTACCTGCGGTTATTTTTGAACAACCAACAAACATTTTAAAACATTCATTATAATCATTTTATTAGTATGAAACGTCACGCCATGCTATAAAGGACTCGAGGTGGTCTGGACTGGTCTGGTGGAAGTAATGATGGCCGTAAGACCTTCCATCCATTTCAATTCCTTAGAAAATATTTTTATTGACTAAGAAGAAAGTGGTTGATATTATTTATTGTCAAGGTAACGAAGCATAGGAAAAGCCTTATGATTTTGTGGCAGTTGAAATATTTTAAACGAGCTGAGTCACGCGGTGTTACCCTTCGATATTGTTGTAAATCTCGAGTAAAGCCTAAAAGTTACTTTTAAAAGAAATAGCATCAGCTATCTACCAGTGAAGTCCCGACAAAGTCGGCCCAACCGTTCCAGAGATTAGCCGGACCAAACAGTCCGAGGTACAAAAGAAATTGATAAATTAAATAAAAAATGTACTCAAGTACCGTAAATAGTTTCACGAAAAAATATGCCACAAACGGCCACCCATTAGTTAGTTACTAACCGCGCCGTAGTTGTTTACCCTCGGTGATTGTTTACAATCACCTAAGGCCATTTAGCTATAAATATTTACTCGTATCACTCAACCTAATCTTATTGTTCACATATATGAACTATCTTAATAATGTGAACAGTGCAAAGCCAGAGTAGACAAGTGACGGTATCAATCACACTGCGTGTGCTGTATGTTAATGTATTAGTCGTGCACAGATTCACATTAATTCATCATAGCTTATATGTATTATATTTTACTTATTTTAAACTAAAAGAAGTCGATACTCAATTCAAGTGGTAACGAAATGCAAAAATTTAGTTTCAAAAAGTATTTTTACCGTTGAATTTTACGTAACGCTTTAGGTACGTACAATGCGTTTTAAATAAGAATAGGATTGCATTTTGTGATTGATTTCACGGGAAATATAGCGTTGGCATAAACACTAAATAATATTAAAATAAAAAAAATCTACTTACTTAATATTTTATTCTCAAAGACGCAGCAAAGACTGTTAGCATTTATATTTTTTTCATATCTGATTCACCGACAATTTCAGTGGCATTGAAAATTTGTGATAAAGTTTTTTAATTGTAATTTCTCGTTTTTTTGCACACCATACAAAAATATCTGAACAAATGCAGGGCAAAATGGCGGATTTCAAGTCCTTTTCTTATTTGTTACGCATTATACAGCAGGTATGCAGCTTGTCTTCCCGATTTATGACTGTTTATGACATCGGCGAAATGCAGGCTAATAATATAATCAAAAGTTAAAGTTAAAAAAATAATAATATAGGGTAACTCCAAGAAGCAACAAGATTTCGAAAACTCGGTACCTAGTAAAAAAGTTAGGTGTACAGGATACGACTTATCTACATTACATTCAAAACATTAAACATTTGTACTTCCCGACATTGAGTTAATCGACTTTTGGAAATATGTGAATATGTTACACCTTGGTGCAACTTTTGGCATTAAGGAATCGTAGGCTTTAAAGCTCACCGGTTGACCGGACCCGCGACTATGCACTAGTATCATTAAAACCGTAAATATCGTGGGAACGGGAGAAAATATAACAGCATCTATGTTAGGCACGTAGATATTACCGGTGCAATATGCGATCGAATGCCAAGTACAACACATATATGATTAGAAGATATCATATGTGAAATTTAATAGTTTATCTATGCTCTTATGGAAGAAGTAAAATTATTCGTCCCACTTTGTAAATAACCTTAAAATAAATGTGAAATTCTAACTACGTAATCATGACGGACCTACTTACAGAAACTACTTTGCAGAAACCCAAAACAACATTTTATCTTCTTCTTCTTTTGGTGAAATGGCAACCAGCCGAACATCAGCTATTTCTGCCAATGTCAAGTAGTTAAAGTCTTCAGTTATAAAGTCTTCTAGTCTTCAAGTCTTCGTCTTATGAATTTAATAATAAAAAAATGTGGATGAGATGAAATGGGGACCGTCTTCCGAAAAAACAAAAAACCATTTCCAACAATATTTTAATCTTTAAATCTGTGTACAAAATGTTGTGGTCACAATAAACGTCATTGAAGTGTCTGTAATTTCAATTAAAAAGCTTTAGGTACTCAAAAACTTAACATTTCATTTAAAAAAGTGTATAAGACTGACATATCTAAAAAAGTTTTTCACGTCGTAAAAGAGATTGTTTCGTTTTTCGTAATTTAACTATCAAAACTTGCAAAAAGTCAATATCACGTGGTCTTCCCAGGCGGTCACCCATCCAAGTCCTAACCACGCCCGATATTGCTTAACTTCGGTGATTACTAATAAAAAAAAATCAAAATTATTTTATACTTCCCCAAAATCCTTATCAGTGTCGCTAGAAAAAAACAAGGTATAGTGTGTTACACGCATCACAAACTATGTATGATAAGATTAGTTTAAAAAGTAATTTATAAAGTTGAAATAATGTCAATTATAAAATATGAGATAAGGTTCATAATTCATTAGCGTTTTATAGAACTTGAGTAGCTATGCTTTTAACTTTATTAGACACATTTAATGAGTACAGTGTAGTATTTTTTCGTGCAAAAGTGACAGTTAAGTGCATTTTTGTGCCATACCTGCATCGAGGCGTGTCGTGAGGGAGCGCCACTATCGCAGGGAGGTCCGTCACGGATAGATGCTAAACATTCTAATTAGCGTGAATGGCTTTTAGCGTACGAACCTCTTGAATGTGTTTTAACCTTATTAGTTGACATGTCTTATTCTGAGAACTCTAAACCTCTGAAGAAATAGGTATAATGAGTATTTTTTTTTCATATACCTAGTGATCATAAAATATAAAAAATATATTTAAGTTTTCATCATCGCAGTCCACTGCTGGCCTGACATGGGACACAAAAAAAAACATAATTACAAATATTATGTCGTAAAGTTACAAAAAATACTTTTAATATTATCATTTATATTTACACAAATAAAATAAGAAATCATTTCAGATTCTAGTGAACAAAAAAAGCATAACTATGTATAAATATTGTGTCGTAAAATTACAAAAAACTACTTTTAATAATGCCAATAATACATTGGCAAGGGTTTATAAATGTACATTTGTAAACCCATGACAAATATGTATTACATGTATTATTATGTATGTACACGAACTTAAGTATACGTATTGTGGATAATAACTTCATTAAGACGACTAGATAAGCAGCTATGACTTTCATGAAGTACTTGTATGAGTTTATTTCTTGACAACTTACCACATCCTTTGAAATTGTAGGATGTTCTATGTAGGTTTGATAAAGTGGTATAGCTTCATAGGCTGTTATTTTGCTGATTTTCTTCTATATCTTTTTAAAAAGACAACTTCCGCATTATGAATATAAATCCTGTGTTGCAGGGCACTTTACAAACATACATGGAATGACACAAAGGACACCTAGACTCGGTACAACAATTTGCGGATGTTTTAAAGTGTGATTTGAACCCAAAACACTTGGCGCAGTGGAAAGCGGCATGGCGACCACTTAAACCACTAGGCCAACCGTGTAGTAATTGGTTAGTTATATTAGTAGAGTTTCAAGATATAAGCACACTGCGGTAAATTGATAATTTTCCGATACTAGATCAAGTATCAACATGTCTAAACTCACGATCTAGATACCAACCACAACCACAAACACAGTAAGCGTCCTAGAATTGAAATCACTATAAAATCGCTAGTCATGAACATTACCGATTAGCATTTCACTCACATACACCTCATTTATGAGTGAGCGAGTGAGTCACCGTGTGAATTGTAACTTTTCCTTAAAACACTGGTTCTAAGCGAACGTGGAGCAATTTGCCAGTCGTCGCTGTGGCTTGGTGGGATGAGTTATAAGTGATTTGTTTTGTTATGTGACATAGCATATAATAATCTGGTTTTCTTCCAACCTAGTCTACTATAAAATTAATAAAAATGACTTTTTCTTATAACCCTTGCTACCTACCAGAAATGATGACCTACTTTGCTTAGGTTTTTCTTATATTCTGTGTTGTATTGGTACCTACTGGATTAAACATGAGATGTTTGATTGTCTAGTAAAAACGCTCATACAACTCAAGGAATAGCAGGAACTCACTACCAGCTCACGTGTTTCCTTCCCATTATGATCCTGGATCTGCTGCCCCCCACTTCTGGATCCTACTCATGCTTCCCATCAGACAGAGTAGAGTCCTTTGCCAGGCTCCAAATAAAAATAATCTGTTCTGTTCTTTATGATAGATAGCCTACATCGATCGATAACTGGGCTAACACAGAAAGAGTTTTTTAAATAGGAGCAGTTCTTCCTAAAATTAATGTGTTCAAACAAAAAACTCTTCAGTTTAATAATATTCAGGTAATAGGTAGTCAGCAGCCTCGTTGGTCTTGTGGTTAGCGTATGCGACTGCTAATCAAGAGGTCTCGGGTTCAAATCCCGGGCCGGGCCAAAAGTGTTTTTGGGATTTTCTTAGGAAATTTCTAATAGCTGCCCGGAGTTTGGAAGTTTGGCGGTGATTCACGCCCGTGCCTCGGAGAGCACGAAAAGCCGTCGGTCCCGGATGTCATGACCATCTATGGCAATCGTTATTGGGAAGTCAGTGCCATCAAATATACTGACAACTAGTTCAACCTTCGAATTTCAGTTCTCCCTTAGGGTTTGCGGAGGTCCGATGCCAGTCGCTCCGTGGAAAAACTGAAATTCAGGTAAAACCGGTTGAACTGGTAGCCGACCCCAAATAAACTTGGGAATAATGGCTAGGAGAATGAGGTAGTCAGCAGCATTGAAAATTAGTTAGCACGATTTACATATTTTATTTTTATTATATTTTTATGGGTCGAAAGTGAAAAAGAAACAAAAATATAATTAAATTATATCAAACTGTTTTTAATAAGCTAATTGTCTGTTCCAAGGCGTAGATCCGATGGAGAAGAACAGACAAGAAAGTCCATGGACACTCTTTTCCAACATTGTTTTTACAATTAATAATCATTACAGTACTTACACAATAAACTAACTTTTATTAGTATTTGAATAGAAATAGTTACATTAGATTTCCAACTCTAACAAGTTAATTACTTACAATACTCGCAGTTCTTACTTTACAATTTGATAATAACAATTTGATGATAAAAACAATATAGCAAAGATCACAATAACATTCCTTCAGAGTTACCACGACGAGCGCCGAACAAGAAATGTGATATGCACAGGCGCGCGCCAGTGTTGGGCATTAATCAATTAATATTTTAATCATCGTAGTAATTGATTGAAAAATTAATTGCAATTGATTTAATCACAATTAATTTAATTGCAAAATCATTTGCAATTGATTTAATCACAATTGATTTCAATTGCAATTTAATCAATTGCAATTAATTTTGCAATGAAAGTAATTGTGATTAAATCAATTGCAATTAAAATAATGCAACTAATATTTTTAATTTTTGCAACAAACAATTAAAACTAACAATTAATAATCATGTTTTTCTGCACTGTACTTGTGTAGGTGCACACAATATAAATGATTTTTCTTGTTATCTTACTTATAACCCCGCAAAACTTTCTGTTTGTTTCTGTGTATTTTGTGTCTCCTGTCAGTTCAGTATGTTTAGTCAGCCCTGTCAGTTCATTTCAGTCAGTCCTGTCAGTTCATGTCAGTCAGCGATGTCAGTTCATGTCAGTCAGTCCTGTCAGTTCATGTCAGTCAGTCCTGACAGTTCAGTTCAGTCTGTTTAGTCAGTACTGTCAGTTCATGTCAGTCAGTCCTGTCAGTTCAGTTCAGTGAGTCCTGTCAGTTCAGTTTGTTTAGTCAGTCCTGTCAGTTCAGTTCAGTCAGTCCTGTCAGTTCAGTATGTTTAGTCAGTCCTGTCAGTTCATGTCAGTCAGTCCTGTCAGTTCATGTCAGTCAGTTCAGTCAGTTCAGTATGTTTAGTCAGTATTGACAGTTCATGTCAGTCAGTCCTGTCAGTTCAGTTTAGTCAGTCCTGTCAGTTCAGTCACTCCTGTCAGTCCATGTCAGTCAGTACTATCAGCTCAGTTACTCCTGTCAGTCCATGTCAGTCAGTACTATCAGTTCAGTTCAGTCAGTCATTCCTGTCAGTTCAGTTCAGTCAGTCAGTCCTGTCAGTCCTGCTGACTGCAAGGTTATCAGTCAAGTGAGAGCCCTAAACTGTGCCACTCCTCCATCTTCTACTTCTTCTATTTACTTTATTTAAATTTAATTAAAGTTTAATTGCAGAAACAATTAACAATTGATTAATTATTAATTGCAAAAGTAACAACTAACAATTGATTAATTGTTAATTGCAAAACCAACAATTAACAATTAATTAATTGTTAGTTGATATTTTACAATTAATCAATTGTTAATTGTTAATTGTTTCCTTGCAATTAAATTTTGCCCAACACTGGTGCGCGCCGCCTTTTATACCCTAACTATGAAATATCTAATAATATATTATAATTATGTTGATTGCTCGCAATTACAGCTTGAGCCCTACTTTCCGTGTAGCCGACACAATAATGGAGAGGGTGGACAAATACAGATATCTCGGGACATGGGTAAATGAATCATAGGATTCAGATGTTGAAATTAAGACCCGGATAGAAATCGCTCGTGCCTCGTTCAACAATATGAAAAAAGGTACTGTGCCATAAGCAACACGACATACGTTTACGTGTAAGGCTACTCCAATGCTACATTTGGCCACTGGTGTTTATGGATACGAATCATGGACCCTTAAGAAGGACACGAGCCAAAGGATTGACGCTTTAGAAATGTATTTCCACCGACGAATGCTCCAGATTAGCTGGACTCATCGAGTCACGAATGAGGAGGTTCTCCGACGTGTGCAAAGATCCTGTGAGCTACTTCCGACCATCAAAAAGCGTAAGTATGTCTACCTGAGACATATTTCGTCACCCACAGTACCGCCTTATCCGCTTAATCATGATGGGATAAATATCCGGCAAACGCCACGTCGTAAGACGAAGAAATCGTGGCTCAGAAATATCAGAGAAGGGACTGGGATCGCCAGCGTAGAAGAACTGTTTCGTCTGGCTAAAAACAGAAAGGTGAATGCAGAGCTGACGGCCAACCTCCATTAATGGAGAGGCACCATAAGGAAGGAATATTTTATAAAACTTTTGTGATCCTCCATAACATGTTGTGTACATGGGTTTATTTATACAATACATATGGTTATACATGCATACATAAAAATGTGTATTCTGTAAGGTATAATATTCCAAGGTCGTTACTCATTCAGGACTACTGGCCTACTCCACAGTGGAAAAGCTTTTTTTAAATTTTTTTTAAACGCTAAAAAAATTAAGATATCCTCGATTGTTATCGCTATCAGCTTGTAAGTTGCGGCAGAGTAAGGTGTGATGTACAGTGTGCATGGACGCATAGTTGTTCTGTGTCGAGTAGCGCAATGGGCACATGGTAGTACATCTCTAAAAAGCTTCCGTATTTTCAAGATTTTGTTCGTTGATTTTGGGTAGTGCAATTCCGATAAAACCATGAATAGTCATATCTCAAGTATTAATTAGCATATAAAGTTAGGTTTAACACATATTAAAAACTATACTCAGTGTCCTCAAATATACTGACAACTGGTTCAGTTTTCATTAGTTCGCCCTCAGAGTTGCGGAGGTCCGATGCCAGTCGCTCCGTGGAGAAACTGATATTTAGGTTGAACCGGTTGAACAAGTAGCCGACCACAAATAGTATTAGGATTAATAAACGGTAGAAAGAAACCTATACATACATAAAATATCACACACCATAAAAGTCTATCTTGTTTATTCATACAATTAGATTATTGCAAGTACACCCATAAAAATTGCTTAAAAGACGAAGATTCTCGCTTGCTCAAGGTACACGACAATACGTGATGGCCTTGGAAGTCAACGTTTTAGAGTGGTAGACATACTCTCTCATATTAAACGCTCTTACTTCCTGTGTAGAGCAGTCAAAACCTGGAAGTCACTAATATTGTAAATTTTTCCTTCTAGCGTAAAATAATCTATATTTCTTATACATTCTTAAAGAACAACCTGAAATATAAACCAGAGGAGTCTGTTATTCCTACATACTGTAAATATACATAAATGACATTTACATTTTTCAGGTCAGATGCATGAAGTTTCAGTGAACTGAAAGGCCGATGGCCCTATAAGCGAGCGCGCTAATGTGATTACCCCGTTGGCGACTGATCCGTTGACGCCACGGGACTGGCTGGTTTAGTGTGAACAGTACTTTATTTAAAATAAAGATATGTTGATATTTTTTACGATAATCATTTTATTGTTGGTGTTGTATTATGTATTATTGTCCATGTAAATAAATAAACATCTTTGATATTTGACACTTAATGCCATTTAGCTTTAAACTAAATTTAGCTTAAATACTCGAATACTTGAATACTCTTTAATTGTAAATGGATACATGTGGTACATAGAAAACATCCAAGCATTAAAATAAAATATTTGCATATACGCATATATGAGTCCACTAGTACACATATATTTATCGGTTAAATGTTCTAGGAATAACGTCAACTTTTAACATTGAGGTTATTTTCTATTAAAGAGCGTTATGGAACATTATTTTTTGTAGCCCTATCAACCGTGTCTAAAACTAGTAAAAGCTATTAAAGAAAGTTTCCAGACATAAAATTGGAGATGCCGGGATCGAACCCGGGGCCTTTCACATGCAAAGCGAACGCTCTACCACTGAGCTACATCCCCCGTGGCATAATATTTCAATTATAAGAGCAATTTTACGATGAGTGCAAAGAATAATATCACATCTGAGTAAATATATCTTGTTTACTAGGGTAACTTACAAAAGCATTATATAACAGTGTTTGTGTTAGTACATTTGTGTCTCAGTCTTCTTTTGGTAAATTATCATACCTTCATAAAGGAACACTTAATTTGCATCTTGACAGATGTTATCTCACTTTATATCACTCTACGACCCTTAGGAACAAAGCTGTGACCTCAAGCGGGATCTGAATATATAAAAAGATGAGTATAATACCAGTTGTAACTCATGCCTGCCATGCTATGAAAACCTATTCAGATATTTAAAAAAATCATAAACCCATTGATGAAATCCATGATCTGATTGAGCTGATCAAGATGATGTTGGGATTTTCTGACAGGAAATTCTTATTATCAGCCCGGAGTATGGAAGTTTGTCGGTGATTTACGCCCGTGCCTCGGAGAGCATGGTAAGCTGTCGGCCCCGGTTATCATTAACGTATATATAGCAATCGTTATTGGGGAATCAGTGCCCTCAAATATACTGACAACTAGTTCGACTTTCAAATTTCAGTTCTCCCTTAGAGTTGCGGAGGTCCTATGTCAGTCGCTAAACTAGTAGGCGACCCCAAATTGTATTGGGCATAACAAAGGCTAGAAAGAAGAAGAGCTGTGATCAAAATGCAGTTGAAATTCCTGTTTAAAACAAGTATCGAATAAAATAAAATCATTCTCCATACTACGAAGCCTTGGTCACGTCACGTTTCTACCGAGCTGGTCATTATCACGGTCTCCTCTCCACACATATTAGCACAGACCACGGGAAGTGATACAATCATCCCCTACTTGAACTTTTTTACTGTAGGATTTCCTATAGGACACATTTTGATTACTGATTTTATTCTGTTTGTCTGTGAAAGGCCAGTGAACTACTGATTTCACAAACAATAGCGACACAATAAAAAGTTATTCACTTGTGATTTTCTTTTCAATTGCATATTGAAAATACAATTATCTATACAAATAAACAAAATTGAGGTGTCTGTTTGTAATTTTAACTTTTCTGTCTTTTATTATATAGTATAGTATAGTAGGCCAAAACCTCCTTTCAAAGGGGAGGCCTATGTCAAATTCAAATTCAAATTCAAAATTCTTTATTCACTTAGGATGCAATACATCTCTTGTGACAGGTCAAGATTCTACATGTACATTTATGCCATGTTCGCAAACAATAGGTAGAGCCGGAGAAAAGAACATGGCAATAAAAACTCGCGGCCACTCCTTTCAAATCGCCAATGTTTACATAGTTTTAATGTTTATAAACCTGATATGGGGGTAAGGTGCTGCCACTAATATACTATACACCATGTTAGAGGACTGATGCAAATTATAGTGATTAAAAATTAGAACTTATGCTAATTTAAAAAAAAAAAAAAAAAACAACAGCCTCAGTGGGTACAACATAGTAGGAGCATCTACTTACAACAAAGGTAAAAACTATATGTGCTCAAATATTGGCCAAATTACTGGTAACGAAAGATTAAATATAAAATATTAATTATAAGATCAAAAGAAAGAGAAGAATGGCCTTTATTAGTCACGTAGAATCTTTACTTACAAAAGTAAAATCATGCTCTTAAACAATGTGATAACAACATTCACATGAGTAGAATAAAATGATAAGGAGCAAGTAGTCAAATCCATTTTTCTTTATCATTTAAAAATTCGTCAACTGTATAATAACCTTTACGTATAAGATAAGTTTTGACTACATTTTTAAACTTTTCCACTGATAGACTCATAACACTAGCTGGTAACCTATTAAAAAATCGCACGGAAAGACCCATAAATGAATTATGCGTTTTATGTAGCCTATGATATTGACCTACTAATTTATGCTTATGTCTCGTGTTCACCGAATGAACGTCACTATTCCTGTGATATAAATGCATATTTTGTTTTATAAACATAATGTTTGCAAATATATATTGTGATGCAACTGTCATAATGCCTATCTCTTTAAACTTTTCTCTAAGGGAAACTCGTGCACCTAGTTTGTAAATCGCACGCACTGCACGTTTTTGGAGAATGAAAATTGTTTGAATA
Organism: Phragmatobia fuliginosa; assembly: GCA_932526445.1. NCBI lineage: Eukaryota > Metazoa > Arthropoda > Insecta > Lepidoptera > Erebidae > Phragmatobia > Phragmatobia fuliginosa. The sequence continues at coordinate 12,286,007 of OW052078.1, read as the reverse complement.
TCAGCTGCCTTGCCCCATAGCAGAATGCCATACGACATGACGCTGTGGAAATAACCGAAATATACTAGCCTTGCTGTTTCCACATCCGTAAGCTGTCTGACTTTGCTGACAGCATACGCTGCAGAACTGAGTTTCCCTGCGAGACACGATATTTGGGCGCCCCACTGTAACTTACTATCTAAAGTAATTCCCACTATCTAAAGTTGTCCAGCAGTGGACTGTTAAAGGCTGTTGATGATGATGATGATGTCTTTTATTGACTGTAGCGTGATGTTATACAACTATTAAATAACATATATAAATAACAAATTTGTTTACTTAATTATAATGGTTATTGTGAGTTAACCTTAAAACATAGACATATTATGCTTACTTTTCTTAGATTTTTAAAAGAAAACAATTCTTTCGTATATTGTTTTTGAGTTGGCTTAAAATGAATTATTTTCCCCCGTTTTCGCAACTCTGTTCATTGACACTTCGCTCCTTTTGCCCTTAGCGTGATAATAACTCATTCTCCCGCTTTATAAGTATGGACTAGCTGACCCATGCAGCTCTGTCTACGTCTTCTATTGCTCGTAGTGAGATGTTATACGGCGGAAACAAACGTTTCAATAGTGAGCCAACCTTAAAAAATAGACATAATTATGTTGTTTTTTGGGACTTTCATAGATTATTATTATTAGGAATCTAAAAATAAAAATTCGCAGTGGTGCGCCATTGCGAATTTTTTTTTTTTAGATTCCTATGATCTCCTCGCCTTAGATCTCAAAATTTTCGCCCGTTTTCTAAACATTTTTCATCGATAGAACAAAACAAATCTGCCTCCCTTTTTTTTTATTTTTTTTTTCGTGCGGAAATCCCCACGGATATGAGCCGATATGAGAGGCTCCCGTGACGCCTCTCGAGCCAATCCTCCATAACGGGTCTTACCGCCGCAATAACGGCGTGCCCAGCGTTAGGTTGCCCAAGTCGTTCCCTCCTAGCTAGCTAGCTAACACGAGAATAGAGAAATAGAATAGAGAATAGAAAACGAAAAACTGCAACTGGGCTAGGGGTGCTGGTTTGTCTAGAGAGTCAATTTTAGGTATTTAGACACAACTACTATGTACCTATGTAGTATCTATTTAATCAGCAGGTTTATTTATTCAGTTGTTATAACTATTGTAAATTCGAAAGGACAATCTTATTCGACTTTAGATAATGTAGGGGGATGTAGCTCAGTGGTAGAGCGTTCGCTTTGCATGTGAAAGGCCCCGGGTTCGATCCCCGGCATCTCCAATTTTTACTTCCAGTATGATGCTTCTACTGTGTTTAAAAGTAAAACCTAAAAGGAACCGGTCTGATGTTTTATTGGACACAATTTTTTTTTATTAAAAATGTTGGTTGTTCTATGAGCAAAATAGCGAAAGTAATTAATTATTTTTAATTCCTTTTTTTTTAATTAAAAGAGTAATCTAACCAAGTTATCGTCATAACTTATACACACCGAAAATTAATACGTGCACGGATTTCCGTATGTATTCAAAACGGGTTTAACTAAAATATTTAAGTTCCTGAATCATTAAAATATTTAAATATTGTTTTCTTATGTACATTTTTGTTAAATGATGATGATTTTTGACATTAAAATAGACGAAAAAAACAAATACGTCATTAGCTTTTGACTCTCATGTAGGTTATTGTGGTAAAAAGTACTAGCCTATTATACTCGCTGTTAATGTGGCTTTCCAGGAGTGAAAAAGTTTTTAAAATCAGTTATATAAAGTATATTAGTTAAGACGTTTTGTAACAATAAAGTAGATACAAATGGAGTTATTATCGCACAAACGCTATCCAAATGAATAACTCACCGAGTCTATATTTATCAACCCTAATAGAATAAATCAAACGATGTAATTTTCCACTTCAACCCCTGCAGTCATTCATCATTCGTTGACATCTACAAACTGCGTCATCGTCAAGTTTTTGCTACTATAGTATATATCATCATAGAACGCCTTTACCACACCCCCGGATGGAGATAGGTACTTTCGTAGGGTTTTTGCACAGGAATTTCGAACATTGCTGAAATTCTTTAGGCGTGTAGGCAATTAGTGAAGTTTATTTAGAGATAACGAGTGCTAACGTGGTGTTGGCATCATCAGTACAATATAATTATATTTCTGTTTAATATCTACCTTTTAAAGTAAATAAGTCACAGGCTTATTTTTTTCAAAGAAATATTTCTGATATCTAACACACAACGCCATTCAGTGCCAAATTAAGCAGAGTTTGTATTAAGGGTACTAGAGAACTGATATTATAAATATGTACGTATATCCCTACTTCCTTACTAATATTATAAATGCGAAAGTAACTCTGTCTGTCTGTCTGTCTGTTACGCTTTCACGCCTAAACCACTGAACCGATTTTGATGAAATCTGGTATGATGATAGAACTGAACTTGGGAAAGGACATAGGCTTTTTACCGCGATAACCGACATACACGTGGGCGGAGCCGCGGGCGAAAGCTAGTGCTAGATAACATTGAGTTACAATTGCTGCTATGTTTGCTATGCTTAAGCTTATTACATTTTAAATTCCAAATATGCATAACTTTTTTTTGTAATGACGACTAACGGGATTAGGGCATTTAAATTAATTTTGTCTAGGGACTGCTTCGGTGGCGCAGTGATAATGTATGCTACTGCTGTGCTTGAGGACTTCAAATCTTGGGTCGAACCAAATGTTTGTATGATCTAAAGAAATTTGTTTCGGAGTTTGGTTGATTTCTATATATGTATATAAGTATGTATATACAAAAAGAAATATATATTCAATCAGTCAATCTAGCGCAAAAATGAGGAAGATGATGAAGTGACCGACGCCATGGCGGCTTAGTTAGGCAGAATTATGCAGAAATTTCTCAAATATCAGATGGATTTGGCCTCTGGTCTTACACTCACCAACGAAGGACGACAACACGAATACTGTTATTTCAAGTTGTTCTTTTGTGTAGGGGTAGTACTACCCCAGGTGAGCCGGCCACTTACTACCAACCTACCTACCTACCTGATGTAATACAAAATGTGTGCATAGAAAAAGTAGGTACAATGGTATCACACAAAGGTTTCAAATCAAATCTAATTGTCTGTTTCAATTCGTAGATCCTATGGAGAAGAACAGACAAGAAACTCCAAGGACACTCTTTTCCAACATAGTTTTGCGGAACAAGACTAGTATAAATTGCATCCTCTACTCTCCAGTAAGAGAAAGGTGAAGTTCGTTCCTGCTCGCCGTTTCTTGTAAGATAAATATAATTATAGAAAACAATACCCCTCAACTCATAGCTGCTCGTTCGTTTTAAAATCCATAAAAATCTCAAGAAACGTTAAAATATTCATAGGAAATGGCACATTACACCTCAATAAGAAACCCCAGTAAAACATGACACATCGGCTCGTAACATTTCTAAAGTAAACACTACAAAGGTGTGGCTCTTGTATACGTGGTTGGTTATAAGTAGCGAACTCAAAATGCAGGGGTGGCTAAATTGTCGCGGAGTGTGGAATGACGGATGTCTTTACAAGCTAGAGGACTTGTCAGTGATTATAAGACTGCAGAGGTTCTCAAATATTTTCGATGGGAAGTTTTTTTAAAACCGATCTTACATTTGTATCATTAAGGAATAGAAAAAATAATTAAACGATTTTGACGTTCTCCTGTACACTTCTGTATAATAATTCCATAAAGCATAAGCCGATTTTAAGCATTTACATCCGTGATCATTACCATACCACTACAGAACGTTTCAGCTATAATAATTTTATATAATCTTCTTGATACATAATTTTTTTTGATTGGCTACTACTGTGTTTACTCCTTGGCAGTATATACAATAAACAGAGATAAATATTTTATATAAACTGTTATAATTTTCACCCTCTGGGTTGCGGAGGCCCGATGCCAGTCGCTCCGTGTAAAAACTATTAAGCTAAAACTGGTTGAACTAGTAGCCGACTCATATAAAATTAGGAATAATAAAGGCTAGATTTAAATGTAACAGAAATTGATGAAAAACGATACTCGTTGTAAATTGAAGTTCCAGAATATATGCTTTAATTATTTGGAAAAATAAATGTTGATCTTTTCATTTTATAAAGTTACTAGCTGATGCTTGCGAATCCACCGTTCCAGGGGTATGAAAAATAGATGTTGGCCTATTCTCAGACCCACCCGATATGCACACTAACTAACATCGTGACACGAGAATTTTATATATAAGATAGAACACTGAAGTAAACTTAAAAGTCAGAATAAAACCTAAAAAGGACAGTTTGAATAAAACTTTCAGAACCACGCCCGTAAGTAAGTGATAACATATCGTTGGCGCGAAAGATAAGTGTATCCGCATCCCCCGCTTTTACTTTTTTACAGCGAAATTAAAACGTTGCTTGGGGGACAGGGTTCAGTGTCGAGTGTCAGTGTCACGTGCTCCTAAAAAAATAAAACGTGTGTTTCATTTACGTGATGATTTTGTTATGACAAACATTATTTATGGATTTTGGAGGGAACTTTTTTGCATATGACTTGAATATATTTTTAGAACTTTTGATATTTTAAAACACGTTCCAAAAATAATTAATATGTTTTGTGTACGAATTTTATTTTAGATGAATGCTTTGCAAAATCAAAGGGAAATTTTATGTATTATTGTTTCACAAGTACTTGACTCTAAACGTGAAATTGTATGTAAAATGTACATTAAGATACAGTTTAAAATGCTAATGTTTAACGTACTGTAAATTTAAATTTTAGTATTTCAAATACTGTTAATTGTCTAGGATTCTATTTTCACCAATAATGGAGAAGCATTTCACTTTAGCCTCCATAGTCAGTGCGTGTTGCATTGTCAGTACTCACAATGAGGATGGTCACCTCTAATTTTGGATTCTACTCATGCTTTCCATCAGACCGAGTGGAGTCACTTTGGTAAGCCTAAATATATTAAAAAAATACCTACAATTTGCGTACGAAGAGCATGAATGATGCCGTGATTTATCATAATTTGAATTTTGTTCTATGTTTTTTTCGATTATTTACGAAATTAAATTTAAATCTATATTCACTACATACGTTGATCTACTATACTAATTGATAATAAGTCATAATGCCTAAAAATAAAAATCTTAGACATGTGAACAAAACCTGTGTTAACAAAAATTTAGAAAAAAGTTTTATATTCACAGGGTTCATTGGTGCAGTCAGCATACAAAAATATTAAGTTAATTTACTTCGCGAAGTATGTTTTGCGAAGTAGACTTGTAAATAAAATTTAATTTGATCTCATTATGTTGCAGTATGCAATTAATTAGAATGCCATAAGATTCCCGCATCAGAATGGGTCATGATTTGCGTGATGTGGCTTCAGTAATGTTATTGGGAAGACTTGTAGAGACAAATTGTTTTATTGACCTAATTTCAGAGTGACATATTGAATACTTTCCCCTTGTGCATGTGAATAGCCTTGTCTTTCTGTCTGTCTATTGACTATTCACGTTAAACTGCTGAAATTTATTAGGTGAAATTTATTACCGAATAGTTAAGCATTAGACTAACGAAATCCATGAAGTTTAAAGTCATGAACTTCGGAACCCTAATTAAATTAGACTGAATGTTTTTTTTTGGCTTATTTTTTTAATTCCTATTTTTTTATGGAAAACTATAATATTCTTTTTTTCACTATCGACACATATTTGAACGAACAATCATAATTTATATAAAGTCATATTTCATAACAATAAAACACATTCAGGGCGACAAATGAATTGTGACCTCTGTTCCCAACTTTAGCATCGAGACATTAGAACTAACCATAAATATATCCAATATTAATTGTATTGACCGCTGTTAAAGTCTATTGTCCGTTTTGACCTGCCCTGTGTAAGGTAATAACCGAAACGCCGATAGACCTATAACTCCTGTTTATTATCCGAACTGTCCGGTAATTAATACGTTTGCCGTTATTAATTAAAGTACGGAGTGCGCCAGACAATTGTATCAGATACAATGAGAGTGAAAAGTGTTATAAAATGTATTGGTAATCATGTCTTAGTAAAATAATAAATTACTTTACTAAGCTATGATCTTCTGTAGTGGCAGTGGGCTGGCCATATTACCCCCAGAAAATAACCGCTGGGGTAGAAGTGTTGTGGTATGGAGACCGCGTCTTGAAAATCGTAGTGTAGGACACCCACATTCTTGGTGGAGTGACTTTTTTTTTTAAGTGCTGGATGCGAGATGTCCGAAATCGATCAGAGTGATCTGCAATGGGAGAGGCCCATGTACAGCTGTGGACTGCGATAGGCTGAGCAAATTTGTACACATGACCCACACTTTTTTTTTTCATTTGTACTAAAAAGTGACTTGAGATATGGTAGTAAACTACTTTATATCAAATCACCATATTGATCAAAAGGTGAATATAATTGAAACTTACTATACTTTCTGAAATTTTCTTTTTCTTCTTCTTTCTCCTCTTAAAATTAGTTTTTTTATAATTCTATATGTCACTTATAAACTGTAAACTGTTAAAAGACATTGAATTTGAGCTATTTGAATATCAGGTAATAGACAAATGTGTAAAAATGTAATACAAATCTGAAATAAATGAAAAATACGCATTATTTTATTTTCGTATTAAGTAAATTGCTAAATTAAACAAGCTAAAGCTTTTGTGAGCGACGTTACAAAAGCCATTAGCCACTCCAGACTCCATGCTATTGATCTGGCTAAATTTACACCGCGCCGCTTGCAATAATTGAACGGTTCGACGGCCTTAATGGGAAATCCATACATTGTACACCACACACTGTTTACTAAACCCATTTTGTAGTTTTTGTATATACTTATGATTCACAAACAGCATTTTGAAATTTTATTTACAGTATACGCATAAAATCTGTGTAAAACCTCGCTTTAAGATAACGAAGTTTTCCCACCCCTATTAATTCCTTGGGGAGCAAATTAAGCAGGAATCCAGTATCATAAAGAGAAGGAAAACTTGACCTATAGGTGTTTGATCATCATGGTATAGAAGGCCAAAATCTCATGTGTAAGGAGAGGCCTAAATCCAGAAGTGAACCATTTAAGGATGTTGAAGACGATGGTAGGTTAAAAACACTGGTTACTTGATCCTAGGTTACTGCCTACTACTGCTATAATTGCACATGGTTTGTGGGGTCCGGAACTTAGAGCTTTTTTTACATTAATTTACACCCAAAATACAGAACGATCGTTATGTTATTTTAAAAACGTCTCAATCATCAATCCAGTAATTTATCAACGATTTTTCGCACCCCATTGGTTTTTTAAAAATGCAGGAAATACCTTTCGTTGGGAACCAAATTAGGCGACATGTGGGGAATACAGATAATCGTTAAAATGTACAAATTTGTTCACACCTATCGGTAAAAAATTACGGAACCCTAAAATAAGGCGGGGAATGTAATGTGTATTGTTGAGACTGATTCAGCTGTGATTATTACGTTTGTGAGCGCGAATTTCAAGTGTTTGTTTATTTACTGATTGTTGTTATATATTTATAACAAAAACCATGGGTGACACTGCGGGGCGAAGCTAGTAGTAAATATAAGTACAATAAGTTACCAATGAAAGTCCGAAAGTCGATGCAGCTGTTCCAGAGATTGGCAAACATAGATAGACAAAAAAAAGATTTTTGTGATGTTAATAACTTATTACCGTAAATACTTTCATAATTATGCATTCAGCGGAAAGCTGTTAATTAGAAATTAAAATTGAAGTGCCTGACTTCAATTTCATTTATTTGAGACTTATTACCTCTTATTACACATGTCGTTTAAAGATCTTGTTATGGAATTCTCTAAAAATTCTTAGATATTCTTCTCAAATAGGGTTTGGAGAAATATGTTCCAGAATGAGAATATAGCAAGTTGTACGATACTTAGAAAAAAATTAAAAAAAAATTCTAATTTTTTGTCTAATTTCTGGAATCGCCGAACCCATTTTGACGGCACTTTATCTAGCAGCTGATGACATAAGGTGTGACCTAGTCTTCTGTTTTTAAACTAGCTTGGCTCCTCGCCGTTATGCACATCAACAATATCCTCGGGTAAAACGGTGGGCCTGAGCTAGAGGTAAAATAAAATTCTTTACATTTTTATGATGCGTCTTTGAGGTTTAATTCAATGGTAGGCGATAGTACTCCACTCTTAAGTCTAGGGAAAGTTGTTATAGGTTTTGGCATCGATATGGGTTTTGGTAATAAAATTTTCTGTGTGAGAAAATAAGGTTTAAAAGGTTCTGAAATATGATTACAAATGAAACACATAACTCCCGTAAAATGTAATGATGTGTGTGTGTAAAGTTGTCCATGCTCTTAAAAAGGGTTTGTGAAGAGCTTTAAACTGCTTACTTACCAGCTTAGAGTAGATATAAATACTGAAGAAAAGTAAAGTTGACTGGAAGTAAGTGCCTACGGCAAAAACTCCGCATTATGCAATGTATTTTCAGGAAGTATAGCAAAAGAAATACCTATTTAAAACCTTTATTATACTCGGTCTCAATCCTACTAATCCTACTTCCTACTAATATTATAAACGCGAAAGTTTGTTAGTATGTATGTATGTTTGTTACTCTTTCACGCAAAAAACTACTGAGCGGATTTGGATGAAACTTTACAGTAAAATGGATGCAGTAAAATTACTGCAATAATCGAGATAAGCGGGTGAAAGCTAGGTGATTATAAAGATATATTAAATCGTAGATGTCATGAGTTCTGGATAATCACATATGTAGGCTACTTTTTATACCGAAAATACGCAGGTAACACCGCAGCTGGAATTATTAGATTACTACGTTCGCGTGGGTGCATTACTGAATCAATCGATCAATTTTTTCCTTCATAAAACTCTATGACCGTGATGGTAAAAGTAATAAAAATTGCACAAATGCGACATTCATAGATTTTCGTAAAATAAAGAGTTCAATGCTCGATTTATTGGTTCAGTAAAGTTTCGTGAAGGGAAATTGTGAACTCAGCCTCCGTTTGCTTTGAATAATGGCTTTTGTGTGTAGTTTTGAAATGTTTTAAAAGTTTTGCGGCATGCACTTTGAATTAATGATTGGGTTTATTTTATGATCAATTTTGAACTAGTCTGTAAACAGGCGGTATTTTATTCCTATTTTCAAAAATATCTTAAATATGCTTGCCTGTTTGTAATTTTAAATTAACAAATTTTTACTAAATGCATTTGATATATATAGATATTTATTACTTACATCAGAAAAACAGTTTTGTTTTTTTTTGCCTGTGTGTTTCTGTTTGTGCCGGCTAATCTCAGGAGCGGCTGCACCAACTATCACTGGCATGTACCAGTGATTGCGTAAATAAGACACTTTTTTGACCTGATGTTACTTGCGGTTATTGTGGTAAAGGTACTAAAATACCGCGGGGCGCTCCTAGTATTATATAATATGTAATAAAGAATATGAAATGTTACATCGCATTAAATTTTCCAGCCCCGAAATTTCGAGCAGAAACTACACAAATTGATTTACTGATCTCCTTTTTTTCTTAAGATGTAGACGTCGTAATCATCGGCATCGTAGTCGTTGTGATCGTTTTGGACGTCTTATTTGTCCGAGGTATCATGGAAATCTGCTTTAGTATCGGAATCGTGTAGGGGATGTTGTGGATGTTATGTTTGTCTGCATCATGCTAGTCGATGCGGGCCTCGGTTTATTCAGTGTATTCAGTCTCCCCTGGAGTCCAATTGGACCAATTTAGAAATGACCGCTTGAAGAAATGCTACCATAAACAACCCTACAGAATATTTCATAGCGTACACGAAATCTATGCTATTATTTTAACGAGTTAACATTACCAAAACAAAATACAATAAGATAGGTAAATACTAAAGTTTGTAGACGAGCGACGGTTGACTATCGCGTGACTTCGCGTCATAGCTGTTGACAGGAACGAATTGCTTTTGGCCAAGCGCATACCAGAACTTTTGATGACAATTCTAATGGTAAATTAGTTTTCGATGGTGAATAAAAATGTAATGAAGATTATAAGACAGAAATATACTGTGGAATCACGGGTTTCGTGTCCCTCCTACACAAAGGGGTTCTTCGATGAAATTGCCAAAGAATAGATAGCATTACTTTTTTTCGGAAAACTAACCGTTTTCGAGAAAAATAGATTTTAAATGTGATATTTATGTTTCTCATGAAACGTGCACTCCTTCTCACCATCCTTGAGCTAGAGTACCTACAAGATACATATTTTTAAAGTGGTGTCCCCAACAGGCATAATCTAAAAATCATAAAATTGACATGAAAATGAAAATAAAATATGCTCTTTCAAACGAGCTCAATTAAACACCGATGTGACCGGAATAATCGTGTGTTTAACGGCCAGATGATATATTTGTTCTGTTGCCGAAGGGTAATTATTTTCAGAAATTACAGTAGGTTTTTTGATGTTAGTACTTCACAGTATTCTTTCTAGAAACCACTTTAACAATACTTACAAGTGTAATATACGTAATCACATTCACATCGCTATAACTCACAATATTATTGAAACTATGACAAATTGGGCTCAATCTGTGCATGCGCGGGCGTTTACTCCGCTTTCGAAATGTTCGAATAACAAAACTAGCACAGACTTATCTTATTAAAGATTATTAAAGGACGGGCTTCGACTGTCGTAGTACGACTAGAATTCAACATAACGTGGTCTAGATTATTCTAGATGATCTTCCTTATGTTCCAGTTAAACTTTTAAGCTAAGCTGATGAGGTAAACTTGACTTGCTTCATCATCATCATTTTGTTATCTCAGTTCACTGCTGGACAAAGGCTTCTCCCATTGCACACCACTTTGATCGATTTTGGGTTTCTCGCATCCAGCTCCTGCCAGCCATCTTGCGCAAATTGTCACTCCAACTCACGCCACTCCTTGACTCGCTAACAAAACACGGATTCATAACTTTTCGTTGTACACTTTAAAGATATAGATCCAATATGATTACATGACAAAATTTATTTTTCGATTTGTCATAACCATAATAAATTTGCTATGAACTCAATGAACCTATGTTGGAATATGTTACATGTTTTCTTTTCCATGAAATGAGATTTTAGGTTTAGATTTTTATAAAGATTTTGTTTTGTAACTCATAATTGTTATAAGTTAGAGAAGTCCGTGCCATATTTACCTGAGAGTACTTGAAAATATGTGCAGAGAAAGTGCAGTGTAGCCGTGTAGGCGGGCGAAGGCCATATTTGATGCAGATCATAGTGAACATCGTTAGTCTATTGCGGAAAAAATTTATTGGGCTTGTTGGCGTTTGGGAATCGACTATTTGTAAACTTGTTGTTGGATGTAATTCATCAAAAATATTTTCTTGGCATGAAATAATTTACTCCTAAACCATGACGTATATCGAGCTATCCATATGACAAAAAGAGTACCTATTTTTTCATCATCCAGTGGCATCCAGTGGCCAGAGGGATTAAATGCCCCCGAAATACTGATATGGAAGGACTTGGGGACCCACCATTATTACGCCCCCATGAAAACCTCTCTAATGGACACGGAAATTGTGATAGAAAGACTGTTGGACGATCCGACTAACCATCGGCGCCACCAGGTATCCGGGCCGAGTGTTGTGAAATATGCTACCGAGGCTTCTACTGGGGCGTGTCATCAGACCCTGCCTAGAAGAAATGCTACTTGTGATAAAAAGAGCAAAGCCTCACTACGAACCAAACATCGAATCGGAACATGGAATTTTCGCGGTCTTTGTCAGAGCGGCAAATTCAGCATTGTGGAAAGAGAAATGGAGCTCCTCAACATTACCAAGTTGGCTCCTTTCTCGGATGTACGATCCATGCTGCTCTGCATGCTGCCCGGAACCGACACAAATGGCGAACCGCCATTCACAAAATTTTAACAAGTGGGGGTCACGACCCTCAGAACTGAGGAGAACGACGCAAAGAGGAGGAACAAGTCTCTGATTAGAGTAAAAAAAAACCGAGCAAACAAATAATTGAACTATGTTATCTGAAAAAAATCGGCAAAACATTTTTATGTGAACATTGGCAACCCTACGTTTGTCGTAACAGACCTAACTTGGAAGAACGGTTGCGCAACTTTTGGTTATGAATTTGCACACCTTAGTAACACGTTCTTAATATTTTATGATAGGAAAGGAAATAACAGGTTTGCTGTTATCTGGTTAAGCTACTTTAGTTAAACTATAAATCTAACGTGTCTCTTTATGAGAACATGAGACCAATCATCACCAGCCTTGAACAGTCAACTAGTACAGATAAGCCTCACTTTAAAAACAAAAAAGTTTAAAAACTACATATTAATATACTAAAATCTGTACTGTAGTTAAGGCGCTAAGGTATTAAATACAAAACATAGAAACAAAAAACTAAGACCTTTCATTTTGGATTAGTCGGATTAGGAGGAGGAAATAGGGGTTAGGATAAAGGAGATTAGGAGGAGAATATTAAGGAGCCCGGTCATATGTTACCTATTATGACCAGGCTCCTTGTTTTTCAAAAAAAAGAAAGAAAGACCCATGGAGATACAGCTTTTTAGTGTTCCCCAGTTCATGACTCATCCGTTCTCAACTTACCATAACCATCCAAATGTTTAGTACTAGAAAGATGAAACTTTGCATGTATATGTGTTTTTTATCTCGTCGACTAAGTGCTGAAATGAAATTACAAAAATATTTTTATTTGGTGTACAGTACCTCCCTACACATAAGGTGGGTATGATTACTTTTTCTCGCGACTACTATACTAGATAGTTCTCATAAAAATATTGAGATATTGCTTAAACAATTTTTTCACATTAGCTCTGTTTGCGAGTTATATCAGTTTATAACGCATTTTTTTTAAACAACCTTCACGCTTGCAGCTTTTCTCTAAATGCATGAGTTCCAGCTAATCTCTTTAACGGTTGGACTGATTTTGATGATTTAAGGAGATCCTTAGGCTACTTACTTTACTTTTTTATATTAGACTAGCTTCACCCCTCGGTGTTTGTTTTTTCTTTTTGTACCTTTACAAAAATACCATGGGTTGCAGTTAGTCTATCTAGTTTAGTCTAAAAATTTAACTAAGTATTGCTCGCGGCCTCAGCTTTATCACTGCGATCTGTTCCGTAAAAAAACATAATTGGATAAAAAGAGATGAAATTATAAGGCTCTTTTAACTACCAAAATATATGTATTACAACTTCATCTGTCAAGGAATGAAGGTTAGAAAACAAAATAAAAGATTTAGGTAAAATTTATATTTATTATTTCATTCAGGTTTGACTTGATAAATATGAATTTTAGAATTACATAAACTAATCAGCCCCCTCACACAAGATGCAAGTGTGTCGCGACGAATCGCTTTCTACAATCGCTAAAGATTCTTTTATTTTCTACAATCGTTAAGCCATTGGCTAATATTTTCATTTAACCACCGCTGAAGTGACGTTACTTCTAAACATTTGTTCATTTTCTGTAATCCTTTACGTTTGTAGAATATCAATTTGGCTAGGGAGCTAATCATAACGGTGGACTTACAACTAAATCTAAAATAGCGTTACACTAACTTCACCAATTTAATACATAACATGTATCTTAGTTCAATTTGAATTACACTTATAATATCTCGAAACATCTCGAAGATTGTGTAAACTTAAAATAACCCTACCCCACATTGCACATTGCAACTAAAAAGCAACATATTGTAATTATATTGCCTTTCTTCTTCCTTTTTCTCTCAATACACTCTCATTTTTCCCAATTTTAATAACCAAGTTATCCAGTTAACAATCATCATAACCTATCCCAAATATGTGAGAATGAGATATTCTGGTTAGAAAGATGTCTCTTGATACAGGTCTGATTGTACAAAATTACAAATATGTACGTATTTTGTGGTTTCTTTAAGTAATTACAAATCGCAAATTCGATACTCCATAACATGGTAGCGATGCGAATCTGAATCATCCCACTAGAAATTGTCCTATGCTTTTTTAAACTGTTTAGTATTACTTTTCATTATTTATTGATCAACATTATTTTCTAAAATCGTTTTAAGAATAATTTAATATTCAATACCATTCAATAGATATGGAAAATAATAACAAAAATTTGTCCTAATTATAAAAAAAAGTAATTTATTTATTGTTAGATCTTTATTTTAAACATAAAAAAAAACAATAAAAATTTGTTTCAGAGCAATAGACGCAACAATTGGCTTTAATATTGCTCACGAAGATTTTCTATGGAAGTTTATGTGGTATAATATATTTGTAGTAATTGAAATCTATTGAATTCTTTAATCTTTATATAATATTTTTTTGTTAAATTGTTACTTAAACTTAAACTTGTTGCACTTGTTCACAAAATAATTTAAATTATTTTAGCACTCAAGTTTTAAGTAAAACACTAATTACCATCACCAATTTCTGTGGTGAATTATACAACAATTTAAATGCATACCGTCCAAAGTCATTAGCTGACGTTCAAACATCCCATTTTATACATTACTTTGAATTTTACACAATCAATTATTCATACTAACAGTTGTTCTTGAGTTAAAATTAAACAGCAAAGCCCTAGCGAATACAAGAAAATCTTTGATCGGATGCCATGGATGGAACAGAATTAAAATCACCTGTGATTCACATCAGCAACCTTTAAAAGCTTATGTCCAGCTGTGGCTCTATATAGACCACAACTGGACATAAGTTTCTCCTTAGTAATTCTAAAAAGGTCACTCATAGTGATCCTCGGTCTACCATAAATCACTAATGTTATTTAAATAGGTTTATCGCAATGATTATTAAAATGAATCATTTAGTCTTATAATGATTATTGAAATGTAGCAATAATTTGCATTACTTTAATCTAGGCCTTGTACATCTATTTAAATACCTACACTGTATGTACATCATAGAGATAACTATATTCTACTCTTTTTCAAAGAATTCTTCGCTGAGCGGTATATGTGAGATCTGATCGTAGGTGTAAGTATCGAAGAATTTTTGCGTAACATTCATCGAGTAATCGATAGCGTAATCTAAGATGGGACCTCCAAAGTCTTTGGCTAGGATCTGTGAGTCTGCGTTCAGGACTTGTAGTACTTGGGCACCTGGAAAATGATTAAAATTAATGCACCTAATACTTATTAACTTGTGGTCATTGTGGTCACACGTACAAATTCATTATCTGAGTCGGATGGTCATACGCTACTGAAGTATAGGTACATATAATAGTTTACAAATGTATTTCTTAAATTATTTAATTAAACTGTCTGTGGTGCTAAAAGTTTTACTAATACACAATTTTGGAGAATCAGTTCAAAAAAGTTCCTTTCCTTAAATATGTTGTCGTTAAAAGACTGACGTTTTCCGGCTCTTACTTAAAGACAGACACAATATTTAAAAGTAGTTGTCACGCTGTTTTCAGCACGAACATGGTGGCTTAACTTCGCATAGAAAACCAACCTAAAATGTCATCATCTATGCTGTCGTATTTTATTGGTGACTGCGAGGCATACAAAAAAAAAGACTACTAACATCATTTGAAATGTATATATTATGGGTTATGGAATAAATGGCTTATTATTATACCCATAGCGTTGCCATGCCTTTCTGTGCCTTTCATTTTTTTTACATCTTGAAGAGGAAGATTTTTATCTGTTTAGGAGGTAATGCAGAAGCAAAATCGATCAGACATTCTTTAAAATCAATAAAAAAATATAGGACGACATCTAGCTTCAAACTCAACATATCAGATGAATACAAACAAATTCAGACCTCAAGGGCAGCAGCAAATTACTGGTTTTGATTAAGGTAGTACTGCCATTTCGCAGATCTCCTTT
Source organism: Phragmatobia fuliginosa (assembly GCA_932526445.1). Taxonomy (NCBI): domain Eukaryota; kingdom Metazoa; phylum Arthropoda; class Insecta; order Lepidoptera; family Erebidae; genus Phragmatobia; species Phragmatobia fuliginosa. The sequence continues at coordinate 12,270,075 of OW052078.1, read as the reverse complement.
CAATTGTTTGTTCTTACAAATACGACCTTGTTTTTAAAAGATCCATAGGCATCAAACATTGACATTGAATTGTGGTTAATATTTGGATTACAAATGAGGCAACAACGCTGGGTCAAGGTTATATAATGCTATTAGGAGTTGTTTTCAAGTTTTGTATAAAATTAATATTTAATCATTTGCAAAAATAATTATTGAATCTAGTTCATTTTTTACATAATTGAATCTCATTGATATCGTATGGCAGCTATTTTTTTTCAAATTTTCAGCAATTGTTTTTAAAGTTACGACTTCTATTATATTAGATATGATCTTTCGTGTTTTTTACCCGACGTTACACGTGGTTACTTTGTAAATGTCCAGTAAAAAATGGCCTTATTATAATAATATTTATAATCGTAATAGTAATTAAACTTAAGTGTTACTTTTATTAGCAACTTACAAAAATATTGTGTATGTGGTTACTTCGTTATTGTGGATTGTTAGATTTGTTTGTTAAACATTTAATTTTCATCCAGAATCAATTTTACCTTTGTTTTTAAGGAATTTATAGAGCGAACGTGTGTGGACTAGGTCGTCCACGGCGAACATTTATAGGCCAAATTGGTGATGTACAAATATAAAAAGAGCCATGTGAAGAACTCCAGGAAGCAATGAGCATGCATGCCGCGTTTCATGAATATGGGCGAATGAAAAGAGGTCTGTGAGGACCGTAGTAAGTGGAGACCAATTGTCTCTGCCCTCTGAGTAATAGGCGTGACTCTATGTATGTATAATTAAAGCAATACTTTCCATACATAGGTTTTTTTAACCTAATTAGATTTACCACAGTATTTTTGTATACTGAACCCAAAATCACGTAGAGTTTACTATAGTTCCAATACTTGAAATTGCTATACAAATCAGGACAAAACGACATTCGCATAAATAACGATAATGGAGATTGAAGGACCTTGTGTCACATTTCCACGTCAATACTGTCAAGGCTAGCGAGCGCCTCAACCGTCCATTGTGCGACTACCCATCAGGGAACGTAAGAGTCGCCATGAGCGGAATCTTTAATTATTTGTAACAATCTTTCAAGGTGGAGCCGTATATTTTGCTAGTCATTTTTAACCTATAGATATCGGCAATATCACAGTCGTCCCTAGATTGAATATGTATTTTTTTTAATATATACTTCTTTGAGATTTACTTACTATATTTTTGGAATGGCTCGTGACTCATTATTGACGGAGTAGATTAACACATAAAGTTAAGCAATTCTAGTAAATTCAGTTCACGGATGGGTGTCAATTTTCTTGGAATATTTAAACCGCACCCTGCCTTGAAGAGCATGGTAAGCTACCAGTCCCGATTGGTATATAAACGTCTTTTACTAAGGGGTAGTTCGAATCCTTAAAAGTCCGATTAAAGTCTTTCTATAGTATTTAAATTTGATGAGGTTTGAACTTCTGAGGTCACTTGGTCTATGTAAAAATTGAAGTTCAGCAAAATCGTAATAGGTTTAGAGCCAACCGCAATAAAAAAACCGTGTAGGCAAATTATTCTGAGAAGTGCCTGGAAAAAAAATTTTTTGATGTTGAATTTGAAAGACATGGTTAGGTTCCTTCTCACACCATTCTGACAATATGTAACAGGTTTCTTTAATAGGTTTTTTTTTAAATGATCATCATTATCAACAGTCTTTAACAGTCCACTGCTGGACATAGGCCTCTCCTTGAAAAGGAGGTATTGGCCTACTATACCACGCTGGCCAGACGGGTTGGTATAGGGTTGGTTTCAAGTTTGCCTTCTCTTTGCATTGATGTTGTCTTGCGTAGTTAATCCCTTAGTCGCCTTTTACGACACCCGCGCGGTACGAATAGGTGTGGTGACACTCTATAATCTAAAGCCGTCACCACACGGACTGTTTGTATACTTAAACATACCTAAGTGACCCTCTATTCTGCCTATTGGAAAGTGTGAGAAGAATCCAGGACTAGGGGTCACTTTCTCATTGTGAGTGCAGATAATGCAGCATGGTGACCCACACTATGGCGGCCTAGTGAGACACTTATGCATCATTTTGCCTCCGGTCGGACACTCACCAACGAAATACGACTTCATGAATGCTGTCGTTTTTAGGTTGGTCTTCTGTGTGAGGCTAAACCTGCCCCGTTCGAGCAGGTTTTTAGAATTTACTTGCACCATTTTAGTCTTATTCAGTTAGCTAAGGTAGAGAATAAATGTCTGTTCCAATAAATACATGTAAAAACGGCCAACATTTTAGTACACTTACTGAGTACAGGATTCCCTCTGATCAAGTTTGTGAGATTAAGTTTAAGGTCTGTTCCATAATCAGCTTTGTACTTGTATGAGTTGATCTTGTAGTGGCCCTCGTTCTTGTTGTTTATTAAAACTCGTTCAGCTACCTCCAAGTGGATGCGCTGGTTATCTGTAAAAGAAGTAAGTTACTATTGCAGAATAAAAATAGGTATAATAATGACGTGAAAATGTCTAAATTACCAATGCTAGCTTAGAGGCCAACAGCCTCTTACCATAACTTTGATGTCAACAGTTGGGTACTTTTATTTTGATTGATTTCACAGCTTTGACAATCTATCATTGGTCTAAGATGAATCACCAATTTCGAATCAGTCCCAAGTAATACAAGAAAATATTCTCAAAAGAGCAATACTATGTTGTTTTGTCTTATTTTTCAAGTCTTATTGACATAATATGAGGAATATTATGACAATAAGACTTTAATCATTACTATGATATTATATAAAGCATAATAAAATATAACGAGATTTGGTCTTGCAGTTATTTCTGCCTGACATTACTCGTTACTTTTCGCCTTTTTCTGTAATATGATTCAAAAGGATTCTATATAAATGAAATTAAAGTTACTACTGAAAATACCCAGACTGTCTCAAAATTACGAAATCAAAATTAATACGAAAATACTTACAGATTTTGATTTTAGCGTATCCATTGGTGTCCAGGTTAAAGAGAAGCAAGCGGCCATTCAGACTGTAGTCGCCACGGATCGTGAAGTTGCAGTGTATGTCGAAGATGAATGTACGGATTTCACGACGAGACCTAAGTATTGATAGAAAAACAATTTAACCTCCACAAAAGAACTAGAGTAACTTAAAGCAGAAAAGGCGATTTGTAATGAAGGAAATGTATTGAATGATGATGTAGGTATCAGTTTTACTGATCTCATTTTTAGGGTTCCGAAATATATGACTCGGAACCCTTATAGATTCGTCATGTCCGTCTGTCCGTCCGTCCGTCCGTCCGTCCGTCTGTCCGTCCGTCCGTCCTCGACTTACCGTCCAAACGGTAAGTGCTAGAAAGATGAAACTTTGCACGAATATGTGTTGTAATTACGTTGACAAAGTGCTACAAAAAAATTATGAAAAATATATTTTATTTGGGGTACCTCCCCTACACGTAAAGTGGGGATGTAAATTTTTTGTCGCGGCTACCCCATCACGTGGGGTATCATTAGATAGGTCTTTTAAAAACAATACAGAGTTTCTAAGCCGATTTTTTGATTTAGGTATTCGTTTGCGAGAAATTCAACTTTTTACAAAAAAGTGCCCTTTAGGCACTTTTTTGTAAAAACAGGGCGTCCCCCCCCCCCTCTAAAAGCTAAACGGTTGGCTCGAAAAATCTGGAAAAATTTGTGATGGTGGTTCATATAATGAACTTTGTAGGAAAACTATAACGGATTAAATGACTTTATTAATTCAGGAGTTATGGAGACTTAACTTGTAAAATGCGCTCACTTGGAAAACGTCATACAAAATTAACGTATTATTACGTAAACACAATAATTATCTATTGGATACGATTTTAAATCCACGTATCATTATGGGTGACTGAGGAACCCTTTCCTGTGCGTGGCCTGACACGCACTTGGCCGATTTTTATTCAAGATGTTGTTGTATATATGGGACATATTAGTATATATTATATATTATAAAGTTGCACTGATTTCAATGAAGTTTGGATATGTTTTATTTTGTCGTTACACAAACTGTAGTATTCCAATAGGAACACCGCAGGGCTCACCTAAACGAGTTGGTATTCACTCCATATCGATAGTTTTATAAATTCTGATGTAAGTCTGTCTCTCTATTTGTAATGTTTTTTCAATGGAGGTTTTGTGTTTTCAATGGATATCTTTTGATTCTTGAGGAATGACATACGCTTCTTTTTACCGTGACAACTAACATACACACATGCGGGGCCGCGGGCAAAAACTAGTTCACTAAACAAGCAGATATTTTTCCAAATTGCATACAAGCCACTAAACAAAGAGAAATAACAGTCAGACGTCAACGATAATTGCGCTTTGTCATATTGAACATGGTATCCATAATCGTGAACTCCCCATTTGTTTCGATTGACTCTAGAAGGCTTGTAGAAGCTTCAGTCTTCTGCGGCTATTGAATTTTAATTGACTTATTATTAGAAACGGTATGTGAGTAATGTCTTAATATCGCGTCCGTTTAAATTGAAATTATCGGTCGGCCTCAAGGCAATGGAAGGTAAATTTCCAGAATTAAAGATATTTTTATTTTTACCAAAATTTCACTCTCACATATTTTATTTTTAGACTTGATTTTGAAGAATTTTTTAATCTTTAACCGATGACTGATTACCCCACTTAAATGAAAAGTGGTGGAAATGAACAATTTTAAATATGATTGGCTATTTTCGAAACGATTTTATAAGAAACTTGTGATTACTAATTCTTTTTATATATAAGCCTGTCAAAGTCACTCTGCTCTGTCTGAGGGAAAGCAAAAGTTTCTACTTATGAGTAATGGACACCACCCTCATAGTGCATGTATGGAGAATGGTGACCCACACTATGGCGGCTTAGTGAGATGATTCTGCACTATTAAGCCTCCGGTATCTCATTCACCAACAGAACACGACACTATGAATTGGATTTCCTAGACTAATAAGTGTTAATGGAGGCCTGTTCTGTCACCTAATTTCTAACTCTGGGAAGAGGGATCAAAGACCAATAACGGGCTTCTACAGACCACTACTACTGTGGAGGGAACGGGTATCATGTCCTTCCAACACTTTGTTATGTTGGACATGATACCCTCCGATGGTTGATGTTGTAAATATGTTAATCCGCGCTAGAATTTCTCTATCGCAATTCATGATTAGTAGTTACTCCATATAGTTTATTCCGCGTTTCTTCAAGGTGGAGTATTCCTTCGGTAGATGGCGCTGTTGTATCCATTCTAAATACCAATAAAATCGACTATCTCGTTTCCCGCAAGGAAAACTGCCAGTGATTCCATGCACTCGGGGTCTTCTTTAAGAGGATAATTTACGCCATTAATACGCCATATACAACCTTCCCTCGTTCATAGAAAACGAACATTTGGTGTCATGTTGAATTTTATATAGCTCGTCATAAAATTCATCCTCATAATGTACATAATCTAGCAAGTAATGCAAATATTTTACACTTTTATAAGTACTTGTTGACCTAAAGAGCGTTATAAGAATTTATTATCCAAACTGATATTAACGCCTATTAAATTATAAAGTTTAAAAGCACTTTCTAAGATTATAGGTTTCCATAGACATGAAATATGAATTCTAAATTATATTTTTTATATTGCAATTGCTGAGAATGAGGCTTCAACCGTATTTTTAACGTTTTTTAATTTTATATTTAACCAACTCCAAAAAATGAGGACGCTAATTCGATTGTATTAGAGCTTTATTAATCCAGTTTCGTTAGTGATGGACCAATTTTAAAATACATTTAACTTGACTTCAATTTAAAGAAAAACCTCGAAAAATCTAAATTAAAAGAGTTTATAAGTAACTAAAATAATGGCAATTTTGTTTCTTTTATATCCCGAGGTTCGTGATCACACTAATTTAGTTTACGTAATTAACATAAAATATGCGTTAAGTAAGTACGATTATTATTCTTTTTAATTACCTTTTATTGTGTTTTTTTATTATCTTTATTTGTTTAGGTGCTTGTAGTCACATATACGACCATGTCAGTACCCTAAACTTACCATATAGGTACTATCTCTAAATCTAAGCAGAAATAAGATATTTAGTGCATTATAGACTACAGTTCATAGAGCTTAAATATTAACAACGCCGCTTCTGACAGAGGTTTCAACAATATATTTTGGAACATGCCAACATCTCTAATATTAACATTAAGCCTATTTATCAAGGTCTCTCTCTAAGCTCTAGTTTTGGCACATTCGATCAAAAAGTGATAGACATCGTCAACAATACCTTTTATAGTTATAGAGCAAGAGCCCAGAGCCGCAAGACCTACGTCATTAGTGCAAAGCTAAAATTTTCAGGATTATTAGTACAATGTCTTGTTAAGATGTATGTGTACCCATTAGCTTGAAAGCGGGGACGTTTCTGAGGTAGCGCGAAGTACAGATGGATAAAAATCTTACTTACCTACGTTAAAGGTGCAAAGCTAGTATTTACATATTTTATCAAGAATATTATTTAAAATTAAAATTCATTACTGCCAGACACTTTCCGTGGGCCTTACTTCTGTCAGACGTCTTGAAAGTTGTGGAAAAATTAGGTAAACTACGTTATAGTAGCAAACCTAAATTTTATACATATTATCTAAGGTAGGTACTATTTTCAGACCCTTTGTATGCGGCCAGACCAATCCGAAGGGCCAATCATCCCCCCAGACACCTTTAAATATTTGTAGTAATTAGGAAGCTGAGGTATATCAAATTTGGTATTATTTCAAGAATAGAATTTTAAAATATTAAATGGTTTTTACACGCTTTTTATTAGCTTCACCTGTATGTTTGTTTGTTTGTAACCAACTTCTTTGGGTGCGATTTTGACCTTGTTATATTTAGGGTTCCGAAGTTTGTGACTCGGAACCCTTATAGATTGGTCATTTCCGTCCGTCCGTCCTCGACTTACCGTCCAAACGGTAAGTGTTAGAAAGATGAAACTTTGCATGAATATGTGTTGTAATTACGTCGTCATTACAAAGTGCTACAATAAAATTATGAAAAATATTTTTATATGGGGTATATTTTTATACACGTAAAGTGGGGATGTTTTTTTTCTCGCGGCTATCCGCTCCAAAAATCTGAAAATATTCGTGATGGTGGTCCATCTATTGAACTTTAAAGGAAAACTATAACGAATTAGATGACTTTGTTAGTTCAGGAGTTATAGATACTTAACTTGTAAAATGCGCTTACTTGGAAAACGACATACAAAAATAACGTATTAATACGTAAACATAACAATTTTTTATTGGATACGATTTTAAATCCACGAACCATTATGTGTGACTGAGGAACCCTTTCCTGTGCGTGGCCTGACAAGAACTTGGCCGTTTTTAGGGTTCCGTTGCCAAATGGCAAAAAACGGAACCCTTATAGATTCGTCATGTCTGTCTCTGTCCGTCCGTATGTCACAGTCACTTTTTTCCGAAACTATAAGAGCTATACTGTTGAAACTTGGTCAGTAGATGTATTCTGTGAACCGCTTTAATATTTTTACACAAAAATTGAAAAAAAGCAATAAATTTTGGGGGTCCCCATACTTAGAACTGAAACTGAAAAATTTTTTTTTCATCAAAACCATACGTGTGTGTATAATTATATTTTTTTTCATCTATGTATAGGTCTTCAAAAATGATATTGAGGTTTCTAATATATATTTTTTTAAACTGAATAGTTTGCGCGAGAGACACTTCCAAAGTGATAAAATGTTGGTCCCCCCCCCCTGTAACTTCTAAAATAAGAGAGTGATAAAACTAAAAAAAATATATGATGTACATTACCATGCAAACTTCCAACGAAAATTGGTTTGAACGAGATCTAGTAGGTAGTTTTTTTTAATACCACATAAATCATAAACCGCAATTTACATTTCTTTCAATCTAAACACTATTATTAAAACATTGATGAAAGTTACAACTACAAAAACTTTTATATGATGCTACGGAACCCTTCATGGGCGAGTCCGACTCGCACTTGGCCGCTTTTTTATATACCTACGAGTATATGGGCTTGTTAAAGTGACTCAAACGGTACTTAGGTCACATTTTTTTTATATTTTCTGCCTCTGTTTGTCCCGAGTAATCTCTGGAACAACTGAACCTATTTTGTCGGGACTCTCTGGCACATAACTAATGGAGTAACTTGGTCTACTGTTACTTTTTTTCCTTTTAACTACAAACATATTTAAATATTATTAATCATATTTTGAAAAAAATATTAGGAATATATTACATCAGGAATATACGTCCTATGTCGCGGGGACTTCACAAACACACTTAAAACGAACACAAACAGCACCCAGACTCAGAACAACATCTTGTGGATCACAAAAAACGTGTCTCATGTGGGATTTGAACCCTCAACACTCATAGAAGTAAAAAACGCCGTGGCTACCGCGAATACCATTAGGCAAACAGTGCAGTCGTTTTTGGTATATCTACAGATACAAGCACAGTTGACTGCCGTCCTCCGCTCGCTGGATTGTGCAAGAGGTTATGAAACTCGACACATCATAGATTGCGAGCGCTCATGACTTTTCGTAATGTTTATACATAATATTATTGCAGTTATTTGACGGTTTCTTTTCATGTGTACACCTTATATGTTATACATTGTCTAATCTATACTCTATGCAAATAAATAAGAATTGAAGTGTCCGTTTGTAATATCTAATTAACGGTTTTTCACTAAATACATATGAAAGTATATATACGGTACGTACACGGATGGACCGATTTTGACGGGAATTTCACTGGCAGATAGTAATGACATAAGCAGTAACTTTTTTGACTAGCTTCGTATCACGTACTTCGTAATAAGCGCGGGTAAATTTAAAAACTACATTTTGGATGTTTAAACTTTGATATGCATTTAGTAAAAAACTCTTCATTTGATATTACAAACAGACGGAATTTTAAGAGTATTTATTTGTATATATTATGTTAGTATTATCTTCCTCATACCGAAGAGGCATAAAACAGGTACAGTAAAGTATTTTAAATAAGTTTTTATGACGTAAAGTATATTTTTTAAGATCAAATTAAAATAAATTTAAATTACAATTTAATTAAAATAAAACAACTAAACTGAATTTGATTCCCGCGAAGGTAAAAACTTAATGTAATTCATAGATTGTTGTTTTTAAGTTTTTAAGTTCTTTATGGCTAGTAGTTAATAGTAGAAATTCGAAAGTAGCTTTATCTGTTTGTTATGATTTCGATTCAATTAATGGAAATACTTGGATTCTTGAGGAAGGACACTCTTTACAGCGACAACCGACATACACTCAGGCGGAATCGCAGGCAAAAGCTTGAAGAATATACCTCCAATAGGCTTTGCGTGTATGTCCGTTATCGCGATTAAAACAAAATAGTTTTAAAAAACTTAACAAACACGCTTTTAAAATAAAACGTAGAAAATAATTTTATTGTAACAAAGCATTGGGTGCTTTCTGAAAATATTTCAATAACGTCGCCCCACGCTTTTTACATTTAAATTATTTTCGACGTTTTAATTTAAAAGCGTGTTTGTGTAGTTTTTTAAAACATTTTTTTTAGAAAAACTAAAAAAGACATTTGTTTAAAAAAACTTTTTTTTTAGTTTATTTTTTCAAATTAGTGTATTGTCATCGGTCCTCGATTAATCTACTAAGTTTGAACGAAATCTGCCGTTTAAAGTAGGTCAAAATCGCACGCAAAGGAGTTGGTTACAAACATACTAACAAACATACAGGTGAAGCTAATAAAAGTCGTGTAAAAATAGCCTATGTCCTTTTTCAGGCTCTAGACTATCTCTGTAGCAAATTTCATTAAAATCGGTTCAGTAGTTTAAGCTTGAAAGCGTCTCAGACAGAGTTTCTTTCGCATTTATAATATTAGTAGGGATAATATAATATAACACTTACGAAACTTTATCCGGAATACAGGAGCTTAATCCAATTAACCTGGCGTTAATGAAGGTCATCTTCAGGTTTCCAGGTAAGGTCATGCTAATATTCCGCTCCAGAAGTAAAGGGTCCAGCGATGGGATGCCGGCTTCGGGAATTCCTTTCACGATTCCGGGAATCGCATCCAGAGTGGCCTTCGTGAAACATTCGTCGGAAGACTCCGAACAGGGATGGATGTAATCGGCTGTAAAGAAAATAAAGTTTTTTTTATTAGATATAGGTAGGGTAAACTATACTATTGTTGGCATCCCATCAGTCATTGGCACTTTGCATTTTAAATGAAAATATTAAGAATTGCTATAACAAAAAATACGTGGAAATCTGTTTTTCAAACTCTACCATGTCGAGATTATGGGAGTTCAACTGAATCATTTTAAAATGTATCCTGGAAACACGTAAAAATAAATAAAAACGCGGGCTACTCGCACCGGTGATCACCGCCGCTTTCTATTAAGATCCATTAAGGCTTAAGGTAAGATTTTACATCTTTTAATTCGAGTATATCATGAATGTGATATTGTGAAGTGTTTATATGTTTCGTTTTGAGTTAAATTATCGTTTTGAGTGTATTTTTTCACATTATATCCATTGATAATAAAATTAAGTGATGCCAATGAATAGTGAGCTTGATTTCTATCAAAGTATAAAAAATATTCCGATTTTTTAGAAAAATATGAAGATGATTCTGCATAATAGTTCCTAATTTTTATACCTCTTAATGTAAATAAGTTTTGTTGATTTTTATGTTAATGTTTATTACCTGATGATGACTGAACATGTCCTCAAGTGAAAAACCTAAGTTTTTATCTAAATTTAGGAATAGTATTATTAAAACTGTTAGCTAATATTAAGTGCCAATGACTGATTGCTATGTGATAATAACTGTACTTTTGATGCCAATTACTGTACTTTTCGGAATGTTTTTAAATTTTATTATTTTTTGTTTATTAAACTGTGTTTACGTAAATGAATCTGTTTTTATTTCTAAATGAATAAATTATAAAAACGTTTTATGAAGATTAAATTAGAATCTGACATCTAGTTTAATTTTTAAAAATCAAATCTTGGCTAGATAGCCTTAAGGTGCCAATCATTATACAGTTTACCCTAATTCATTAACAATTTATGATGTCCCACTGTTGGGATCACGCGGGTCTCCTCTCAGTGATTAAGAGCCATACGTAAGATACAAGTAATTTGTATTTAAAAATCAGTTACGAAAAGCTAGTAGATAACATTTCCAGCGTAAATAGAAAAAATAAATAAAAAAAATGCATTTTCCTTATTACAGTAGGTATTGTAAATTATTGTTTTTTCCACAAAGCTTATAGTCCAGTCATCTTAGGCCAAATTAGTTTTTCTCCGCGATATTGAGAAATCATACAAATAGTGTACCATACCAAATACCCATAGAAAACGAGATATTTCCAAAAAAAAAAAAATTTTTGTGACTTTGACCCCTGACTAAAACTTGCAACCATTTAATTATATGTGACTTTTGAGAACAGGTTTAGGTTGTCAAAATACAAGTTTTTACGTGCTAATATACTGGGTATGTCGATTTTCCAAGGTCAAACTCTATAATGACTGGACTAATAATATATATTGACAGAACAAATCCTGCTTTTTAATGTACACCAAATTCAGAAGGCCTTCTTATCCTTTGTCAAATGTTTACAAATATGAACTTCTGAAGTTCAATTTGAAAAAGCATAGTAACCTTTTATTTTTAAACCTACCAAAATTACTATTCTGCCTGATGGAAAGTATGAGTAGAATCCAAGAATTGTCCACCATCCTCATTGTGAATGCAGATAATCCATCACGGTGACCCACACTGTCGGCCTAGTGAGATTCTTCTGCATCATGAGCCTCCAGTTTCGCACTCATCAACGAAATACATATATACCTACTATATACAAGTTGATTCTGTGTTTTTTTAACAAATCCTTTAATTTACATAGAATATACGAAATACCGTGGATGGTTTAGCGTCGTGTCTCGCACTCACCAACGACATACTATAGTCCGAATGCTGTCATAAAATATATATTGCATTGTTTAAACTAAGTCCATTAAGCCTGTAGGTAGGCTTCTCGATTATAGCAGAGAATACTAATGAACAATAAGGAACTGAATTGTAATTAATACTACTGGTACTATTATGTAGGTATTCTGTGTTAATACTTCTATGTCAAATCACAAAAAAACAACAGACACACAAAATTTTTTTAATTTTTTGTTGTTTATTTGTGATTTGATATGAACTGATATGGAAGTATTAATTACAATTCTAATAACATTCGAATTCAGTTCACCCCCAAGGTTGCGGAGGTCCGATGTCAGTCGCTATGTGGAGAAACAGATATTCCAGTATAACCGGTTTCTCTAGTAGTCAAACCCAAATAGTATTGGAAATTATAAAGTCCAGGCCGAAGAAGTAAAATTAAATAAATTGTTTAGAACTAGACAACTCCGCTAAATACGCTCCTCTCGCTTAAATAATTCTTAGCTTCTTTGGGCCATACCGTGACGATATATAGCCTTCTGCGACGACTGGGCTTTCAACAACTAAAAATAATTTATGTAATCGGACAAGTACTTGTCAAGATTAACCAAATAGAAATTTATATTAATTGTGTTAGTGTCATTTGTATCATATTGTATTAATATGAAATGAAATCTGGTTTTTACGATATTCGACATATACACGCGGGTGGACAAATGCTGGTAAAATATAATTTCTAAAAATTGGGTCCGTAATTTTTCTTCGAGAGTTATATATTCGATGAATGGTACGTCGACTGAACGTTTGTTCGAGTGGAGTTTATTGCGAAACAACCTTTTATCGTCAAACGCTTCTTCGACTAAAAAACGTAATTTTTTTGTCGGTTGAACGAAACGACCCCTTAAAATTCTGGTTATCGATTAAAACGGCCGTGACGAAACGAGCTAAGGAAAAAACATAAGAGGATCCTTTGTGACATTGTGAGATTTGGTTTTTCCTTTTATAAATGTATTGATTAAGTTTCATAGTCAGTTTTCCTCTTGCAAATCAAGTTTATATTATTAACTAGGCCCATGGTGTTATTTCAGGGGAACGCCGTGGGGCGGAGATAGTCTAAAAAACTGTATTAAGTTACTGTTTATGTCATCAGCTAGCTATTTGCCAGTGAAAGTCTCTTCAAAATCGGTCCAGCCGTTGTAGACCCTGGCCGGAACATGCAGACAGATCGATTTTTTTTTATGTGAGTATGTAGGTATATACTTTCGTATGCATTTAGTAACAATAACTTAAAGTGAAGCATAGGGTTTGACGTAGTGTAGGACGTCCACAGGCCAGGTGGAGTGATGATTTGCGAAAGACGGCTGGCAGGAACTGGATACGAGTAGCCGAGGATCGAACCAAGTGGCGTGCAATTGGAGAGACCTAAGTCCAGCAGTGGACTGCGATAGGCTGATGATGTAGCATAGGGTTTGATTAAAGGTATATATATAGGTGTCTTTGACACCTTAATTTTAAAAACATTAACCCATAGCAGTCAAGTTTGTTTTGATTGAAGACAGCAAAATTGATGGAAACTTTAGTTTTTAAGACTTAATTAACTAATATATACAAATAAATAAGATTTAAGTGTCTGTATGTAATATCAAGTTACCAGTTTTTAATTAAATACATATGAAAGTATATAGGTTCCTTAAAAAGCAAATTTAAAAACCATTGTCTGTCTGTTTGTTACGGGTTATCTTTGGAACGGCTGAACCGATTTTGATGGGAGTTACACTGGCAAAAAGCTGATGACCTAAGGAGTAACTCAACTTTTATTTTTTAGAGTAGCTTTGCTTCGCGGCGTCTCTCGCAATTTAAAACACTAACTGCGGGTAAAACCGCTGTATTCAGCTAGTAAAGTAATAAAAATGTTAAATACCAACTAATTTACTGCATGAAATAGTACTACAGTAATAGTACGCAGTAGCTTTGTTTAATTTGATTTATTTTTTCTACTTATACCCTCATTGAAATATAATATAATACCTATAGGTTTAATATAGAAAAAGTCTACTAAGGTCAGCGAGCGTTGTATGCACCAAACCAATGACTACTCTAGCAGATGGAAAGCATGAGTACAATCCAGGATCCTATTCCTGACCATTATCATAGTGAGTGTTAACAACGCAGCATGGCGACCTGCACTATGGCGCTTACACTCACCAAAGAAATACGACACCAGCATATTGTTTTGCATCTACCTTACTTAATGTAATCGATGACTGATGCACGGTAATCTCCACTGAGATCGTTTCTGCATCAACTGTGAACACTCTTGTAACTCTTTTAATAAATTAATAAATAAATCCGTGAAATGTTAAAGTAATTCTGTCTGTCGGTTTGTCGGACTTGTACGCAAAAAATACTGGATCGATTTAAATAAAATTTAGTACACAGATAGTCAAGAGCTTAAGAAAGGATATTGGTTAGTTTTTAACGGCGAACACGCGGGTGAAAATTCGAAAAAAATATTTAAAATTTTATAAAAATGGTAAATAGGTAAAAAAATAAAGACAATTTGAAAATCGGCGTTCTATGAATGCAGTAGTACAGTCAATAAATTTCGAACCGCGTCCTTGAATATAAAAGGAGAGTGGTTGCAGAAAATTGCACCTAATCACATAACATCTGAAGAAATAATTATTATCTGACCTGAATTCAAAATTGCTTGTTTCTTTCAATCCGACTGATTTATGCTCAAATTGCTATTTTATGTTAAAGTCATTTGGTTACAAAAATTATGAGTTTTGCTCCTGATTTTAAAATGGCGATAGTTTTCCAAATTCAAACTAAGAAATTAGTAAAAAAAACAGCATTAATAAAAAAAAAACTCACGCAAAGGCACCAATTGCAAGCTGCTATGAAGAAAAACACACAACACAAACACATAGTGTCCGAAGTTCGTCATTTTAGTGACACAGTTATTTTTTTACACAATGTTTACTAATGATTAAGTTTATTTTATTAGTAATTTTCGCAACTGCATACAGTAGCGTTGCATGCGAGGCCTGTTACACGAATGTTCGCAACTGCTTGTCTATATGATCTTTAATTTCGTGATTAAACAACACCTCAAGGATTTAAGGTGTGATTTCTTTAGGACGTTTTTTTATTTATAGTAAATTTTATGGAAAACTTTGATCTAAACCTGACATTATATTATTTATTACGAATACAATTAGTTATTTGTTTTGTGTTAGTTATTTATACAATAAATAAAAAAGACTTTAAAAAAATAATACATTTTAGATATTCATCCTCATAAAAAAGATTAATCTTAAACGTTTAGAATCGAAATCATTGATGATTAATTTTTGGTAGTAAATCAGTTATTGAAATAATAATAGGTTTTGTAGATTACAAGTGCACTTTCTTCAATATAAACAGTACCCAGGATGTCAAAATGGTAGACTAATGAAATGTTGAAATGGTATATTATTATTATTCAAATCTGTTTTCTTCTGAAGTTATTTATAGTTTATGGTTAAATTTATATCAATTCATTGTCGCGATATTACGCTTAGCGAAACTCCCCCTTTGTTCGTTTGCAATCACGACCTCTACACCATCGTCTATGGCATAAGAGTAGTTGGGTAACCTAATGATTCCTGCTTACTAATGTGTTTATCAGATTACCTACTGACTGCGCTGAAATTGACAATTAAAAAAAAAAGGCAACATTACTGTGCATAATACTTAATGGTTCCAAAGTTCATACAAGTTAACTACAATCAAAACACAAATTTATCTAAAGATAGACAAATCTTTTCCTCACTAGACATAGATAAAAAATTGGCCAAGTGCGAGTCAGGCTACGCATAGAATAGGGTTCCGTAGTCACCCATAATGGTAAGTACATTAAAATTGTGTCCAATAGATTATAATTAATATGTTTACTTATTATTTCTTTATTTTTGTACGATCCAAGTGAGTGTGTTTTAATTTTATCATTTTAAATCTAATCTATAGTTCTCTTTTAAAGTTCAATATAATGGACTACTATCATTATTTTTTTCAGATAATTGAGCAAACTTTAGGTTTTAGAGGGGGGAGGGACCACTTTACGTGAAGAGTACCCCTCTTCACGTAAAGTGGCGGCAAATAAAAATATTTTTCGTAATTTTAATGTGTGCTAGCTACATACATGTGTCGACGTAATTACAACACATATTCATGCAACGTTTCCTATTTCTAGGATCAACCGATTGGGCGGTAAGTCGAGGTCGGACGTACGGTCGGACGGACATGACGAAAACTACGGAACCCTAAAAAGGAGGTAAATACGCTTTGAATTCTTGTTTTTAACAAAAAAAATAATACTAGCACCGATTTAACTAAGGTTAATCCTAAAAAGCAAAATATGACTCAGTTGTAATTATTTGAATTGGCAATGACTTGTATTTGCTAAAATATTTAAACAAAAAACCACCAGTGTGTTTAAAACTTTTTTTTTTAATTTTTACTTTGGTTTTAAACTTTAAAAACACGTTGCCCATATTTAGTGCTGATTATATTGTTATGTTAAATAGATTTTTTGTGTTTCTTTAAGTTGAATAATATTTTTTTTTATCATATAATGTATGTAGATGTCAGTTCTAAACACGCACTCGCAAGCGTAGGGACGTGTAGCCTTAACCCTCTCCTAAAAGGAGACCTAAGCCCACGAGTGGGACGTTGTGGGTTGTTGATGTAGATATCATGTTGAAACTGATAAACCTAGACGATGAAGAAAGGATTTTTTCTACGTTGTGCATGACAGCTTAACATATTAAAATAAAACGTAGCTTGTCTTCCCAACTTTCTCCCTTCTCCCTTCCTTTACAGGACAACTCGTGCTGGACTTGGGAGTCACCGCTTCAGGGTAGAGGAAATACGCACCAGAACGAAACGGTTCGGCTCTTCCTTCTTATGCCGAGCAGTCAAAAGCTGGAACTCACTGCCAGCCCACGTGTTTCCTTCCCACTATGATCCCGGGTCCTTTAAGCGGGGCGTGAAAAAGCATCTTACTAAGCCGCCATAGTGGGGGCCGCCATACTTTACTGTCTGCATGTGCGGCAATGATGTATGGTTTCCCCACTCTTGGATTCTGCTCATGCTTTTCATCAGGCAGGGTAGAGTCACTTTGGTAGGCTAAATATAAAAAAAAAAAAGAACTATTTTCAATTAGGAGCTTATCAAAACGAACTTTAATTAAAAAGTTACCAATCCTATTCTTTTCATATAAAGTCTAAATAAATAAATAACCAGTGAGTGACACTCTAAATACAAATCTAGCAGACCAAAATTACATTCAAATATGGAACCCACTACGAGTATGCAATAGTAAACTTGTTCGAGTCTGACACGTTCATTGCGTCTGCACAGCGTTACCTAACCACATGACCGGTGACTGAGACTCCTCTCCGCACTAATAAACATTATACAAAAACATTAAATAAACACCACATTTGCGAAACACACGCGTCGAGTGCACCTTGACACTCCACTCCATACTTCAAATGTGATTTTAGTTCTGGAGTCCGGTGTTCAGGTCTGTTGGGTAATAATAATAATAATTTTAATAATAATTTATTTATTCACAAAAAAACACAGATACAATTTACACATAATTACATTAGAGCTTCACAATACATTGTGTCTGTACTAAAATGTTTAATGCTATCTCTTAAACTAGGTATTCCTGTATTTTAAGAGATAGGGTTCATTTTTAGTGGAACCAAACATATCAAAGTCCGGTCTGAATAGTTTTTTCGATATGTACCCAATAAAATGCGTGGATCTCCAGACAAATATTGATTTTAAGGCAAATGTAGTAGTCTCAATCAGGAATCCTTATGTTCATTAGTCATTAATCAACTCTAGAAGGAACAACTGACAGACAGACTGCTGCCCAAAACTGTATGCAACTGATGGGCTAGAAATCTCTACTTCAAATAATCGAATTCATGGTTTTGCTAATTCTTTATATATCGTAGTGTAGTGTTCACAGAAGGAGTTCCGTTGTTCAATATTAATTATCTAAGAAAGTTTTTGTCTGTCTTATATTCTTTCTTACGAGTATTATGCTGTGGAAAATGGGTCATTCTTAGTCTAAGGGAAAATGTGATCAAATCGATTAAAAGTTTACCATGTATCGATTTTTAAAATTGTTCTTCATACTGTTTCTAATTGTAGGAAATGAAAAGATAAAAAATAAATTGAGGTAAAACGTGTTTTCCTAAACGTTACTTTGACGTCACAATTGACGTCACTTAAGACGACTATCAGTCAATGTTAAACCGATATAGTATTCTGACACTTAACCTCAGTCCTACAAAGTTACCTTTTAATTATCCGAATTATTCCGAGTAAGGTATATAAAACAATGTATTACATAGATCATCACTTTAAATAGGTAGCCTTTACTAGTGCCACTGCCAAAGATAAGCCTCTTCTTCTCTTTCCTTTGAAATGAGATTTTACTATACAGCGTTGACTATATGGATCGTTACATAGTTTGTATCAAGAATTCCTTCTCTTTGCAATGCTGTTATTCAGTTCTATGTATCTAGTAAACGCTATAATAAGGCTCCCAAGGAAACTGCCTGTAAAACCATAAATGTATTAAATGCGTATAATGAGTTTAGCTCAATATCTTCAGTAATTATCGTCTATACCTTGGAAAGATATTGTTATGATACGTAGCGTAGAGATAATATTTGCTAGAGCTGAGGAAAGTGCTTCAAACTTTAAACATAAAATCTCATCACTACATGGTATAAAACAAAGTCACTTTCTCTGTCCTTTTGTATTCTTAAATCTTTAAAACTACGCAACGGATTTTTATGAAATTTTCTTTAATAGGTAGAGTGATTCAAGAGGAAGGTTTTTATGTATAATACATGGATAATATAGTAGATAATAATTTGAGAGGTTTCTATTGTGATGTTTTTTACGCTTATATTGCAAACGCCCCCTGTCCCCTACGAGATAGATCAAAAGTAATGTACTACAGTATTGAACATCTTAAAAAGGTCTACAAAAAAATATGCTCTATCTTTTAGGGATAACCCACAATAACCATTTTTTTTTACGAGAAATAATGGTTTATTTACGAAGCGATTATTAGGCAACACAGTATTAATCCTTATCCAATTAAGTACCTTAAATAAATTGTGTATTTAATATAGATTAATATAGATTAATTGTGTATTTAATATAGATTAATATATATTAAGATTAAGATGATGATATTACAGATTTAAAATGCAGGAACTAAGCAATTCTGGCGGTACCGGCCGGGGCGTGTTAGTTGGCGCTGCTGTCGATTTGTCTCTATCAGTTAATATCTAAACACAATACTTTATTATGAATTAATATTCTAAGGCGGTATGAAGTTCGCCGGGTCAGCTAGTTTTTATTATAAACGTGAAATTTTGATGAGGATGAATGTATAAAACTTTGTTAAATACATCATTATGTAAAAATTAAAGTACTGAACTGGATTAAATTTGCCCTAGGCATAGATTGCAGTCTCAAAAATACTAAAGAACACGACATTTAGGCAAATTAATCTGTTGAGAAGGTAGCACATTGTCGGCCAAAATTCCTTCCTAGTTTTTTTTTTAAATAATGTTAACATAAAGCGTATTATCCTTGAAATATCCGAATAAGTAATGTACTCGTAGTTTCAAAACAAATACATTTAGTTAAATATTCATTTGAATGGAAAAGGTTAATATTAATTTTAGTCCATTTTTGTTGATAACAATCTCATGCAATGTAAATTTCTCCACTAGATTGTGGCAACATTGAACCTGTTTGGGATCCCAGGGTCATGAGAAAACATTGCAAAAATAATGGATTACGATTGTGACACGTTTTAATATCAAAATTATACTTACGTACATGTGTGGTGTAGTTGGTTAGATCCTTTACCGTGAGCATCAGCGAGGTGATGATTCGTAGTGAGTAGTTTTTCTATAGGTATTTATATAATATATACGAATAAATTAAAGCATTTCTATGTTATTAATATATTAATTTCATATAAACAGCTTTTTACTAAATGCATATGAAAGCAGATAGACACTCTAAAAATTTTTTTTGTGTAGATTTTTGTCCGTTTGTCAGTTCATTCAGCTTAGTCTTAGCAACGGCTTTTCCGATTTGGACGGGACTTTCACTGTCAGGTAGCTGATGATATAAGCAGTAACTTAGATTACTTTTATATATACTAGCTTCGGCCTGCGGCGTTACACGTGATGGTAATGCAAAGGTTGAACAACAATCGCGGGTATTACCATGGGACTCAGCTAGTACTATTATGAAATACACATCATCATCATCAGCCTATCGCAGTCCACTGCTGGACATAGGCCTCTCCAATTACACGCCACTTAGTTCGATCCTCGGCTACTCGCATCCAGCTCTTGCCAGCCGTCTTGCGCAAATCATCACTCCACCTGGTCTGTAGACTAATTCCACAAAACAATCAAAAAAAGTAATTCATTAATATATTCTGCATA
Organism: Phragmatobia fuliginosa; assembly: GCA_932526445.1. NCBI lineage: Eukaryota > Metazoa > Arthropoda > Insecta > Lepidoptera > Erebidae > Phragmatobia > Phragmatobia fuliginosa. The sequence goes on along the minus strand of OW052078.1, from coordinate 12,249,522 downwards.
ACATTTATGAAATACTGTCTTTAAAACTATTTAAATTTCAGAATGTTTATTGAAATTTATGTAAACTCGAATTTATCACACAGGAAATATATTGGCACTTTACACTCAATATACCTGCTGTTTTTCGTAACAAAAAGCCAAATTACATTAAACAGAAAATTACACGAAATCGCCAGACTTATTTATCAGATCATTGAACACCAACAAAATCCATTGGCCCATTCATTGGGCAAATTGTGTTCGTAAATACAAGTTAATTCGCCAACACTGGCTACAATCATGTATTTACTTTTGTCATTTTGTCCAGCCTTATCGCTTGGTGAACACCGTGCGAAAAACTCTATAATACTGTCACATCACATCTCATTTAGCGTTCAATGGTATTTTATTTTCTCATTTTGCGTTCAATGGTATTTTATTTTCTCATTTTGCGTTCAATGGTATTTTATTTATTTTCTCATTTTGCGTTCAATTGTATCTTATTTCGGTATTGTTGGGTTACAGTGAAAAGTAATTTTATTAACTTCCTTTGGTCGTGGATACTTTATTTAATTGTATTAAGTTGTAGTTGTGTTTTCATTGAAGGAATACATTCCCTACAATAAAATTCATAATTGGAATGTGAGGTTGCAATATAGGGAAAAAAAAACATATATAACACAATCACATGAGTTTAAGGAGTTAGGTATTGAATGAATATGAGTAAGTCACTTAAGCAGTTTTCGATCTAGTTAAAACTGTAGATAGTAGTATATTTTTTAACATGATTGATTCAATACTTTTTTCAAGGCCACCATATTGTGGGTCATCATCCTGCATTGTCTGCGTTCCTAATGAGGACTCGTGGAATGAAGAAGGACCCAGAAGGAGGATCATGCTGAGACTGCATTCATAACGAGTGTGTTGACCAGTACTCGTTACTCATGCTTTCCATCAGGCAGAGTAGTATCACTTTAGTAGGCCTAATTATAATTAAATAAATAAATATTTTGTTATCTAGTTCCAAAATAAGCAGAGCTTGTGTTATGGGTACCGTACTAAACAACTGATATAAATAAATAAACATACTTTTTTTTTGTAAATACTTACATACATATTATATATAGAAAAACACCCAGACTCCGAAACAAATATTTGTGGATCACACAAATATTTGGTCAGACCCGGGAATGGAGCCCGAGACCTCTTGATCAGCAGCCATACCCTAAGCATTAGACCAACAAGGCAGTCAATAAATATAATAATAAAAATAATTCGGCGATCATTGTTCCGATAGTTGTTTCTGCTCATGGTTTGATAGCCAAGAGCCTCGATCAACACCTTAAGAGGCTCACGTTAGATGGCTGAATCAAGGGTCTGATGCAGAAGGCAGTCCTTCTTAACACGGCACGTATAGTGAGGAGGTTCCTGTCTTTGGAGCCCTAACCACCGGTTTCTTGGTCCCTGTACCCGAAGTCGGTGGTCTACTACAATTTTTTATATTTTTAAATGTACTTTTTATATTTATATTTAAAGATGTAATTTATATGTAAATATTATAAAATAATAATAAATAAAACTGAAATAAGATAATTAGCTAATAAAGACGGTTCTATTGGGTGACCACTACAATATAGTGACATGAATGGTCACTCACAATACGACATGCTATTGTTAACAATACATCGTGTGAACTGTGTCTCGGTGATTTCCAATACGGTGACCATATTGCGTAATGGACTAGACAAAAAAAAAGTGGTCAAGTATATTTTCCTATTTATAAAGCCGCGGAGCGAAGTAAGTTTAAAAAAAAGATTAGCCTCAGTTGTTTCTTATGTCATCAGCTATTAGCCGGTGAAACCGTCAAAATTTGTTCAGTTATCTACAGATTACGCAGAACAAATAAACAGAGGGATAGTAAAAAAAAAAAAAATAGCTGTCTTAGTGTAAATACTACGTATACTTCATATACATTTAGTAAAAAAGCTTAACGCGAGTTAGATCACAAGGCATATTAAATTTGTAAATCCATATTTTACCTGTTTGTTCGAGTTGTACAGTCATAGTTATGAAATCTTTTAAATAAATTTGACCTCTTTTTGTCAAAGACCAGACAGGCTATGCACATATTAACATATTCATGATAATTGTCTCCATTGTTAACAAGTGTGTGAACAAATTTTTAACGGCATTAAAAAGAGGCTTTACCGTGTCCTTTTGTTTACATACCTATGTAATTTTTATCGTTTGCAATGTACTTAATTTTCACACGGCAACCATTTTAATTATATGCCTGGATTTGTTTAAATTTTAAATACTTTTACTACTAGCTTTTAAATACTTAATTAAACATCATTAAAAATATAAAAATCAGTCACACTTATGGCTACAAGTCCTACGGTATATGTAGTTTTTTTTATCACTTGAATGTCTTACTACGTTACATAAAACACAGTTTCTTTGTCCCTTTCACAAACTTACACATTCACGGTTTAAAATTATACAAAAAAATATATAATATATTAATTGCAGCTTGTGTTCAAACAAAAACTTTATTATCGTACATAATCATTAGATTCTACAAATTTGTAAGAAGGTGTCTAACGGTAATGAATAAATAAAGTTTATTACACACTTTGTTTTGTAATAAAATAAAAATATAATAATAGTTTTTATACATAAGAGTATGCAATCATATTTATAGCCTTTTGTTTACATAAGGTAATAAAAAGATTATAAAATAACCAAGTGAAGTTACCCTAATGACAGTTAATTACAACAGCAGTGCCGACATATTATATAAAATATATAAATATTATCACATTTATATAATAAATAACGAATGGTCATCCTAGTGTTAATGGGTGGGCCCTCAGTCTGTCTATCCGTTTGCCACAAATGGCTCAATTGGTCCCATTGTGATACGCTCAATTTCGTACAAACTTTATTTACGTAATTTTTATTTTTCATGAATTTGTTGCCTAACTTTCTTTTATATGACAGTATAATAAATTACTCTGTTTTTGAAACTTCTTTATATGTAATTTTCTGTACTAATTTTTTTGTGATGATGAAATCTTGAAACTTAATCGTCATTGCGTTGTGAAGACCATGGCTTACTTTACTGTAATACAAGAGAAAATTGACAAACAAATTGACTCTAGACACTAATAATTCTCAGGATTATGTCAGAATAAACTAAACTAAAGCAGCGCTCATAGCCGAGTTGCCCTAGGTGATTAGAAACAATCAGCGAGGGTAAGCAACGAGGCCGCGGTCAGTACCTAGATGGGTGACCGTTAAAGGTCACGTTAAGCAGTCGGTCCCGGTTGTTATCATTAGATAACATCCGTGAAGCTTAGTTGGAGGCCTTCGGACGGCTTAAAACATTCATAGGCAAGGTTACGTAGCCACAATGTATCTTGCCAGTCCCCAACCGTGAGGAAGGATGGCCTTTAATCTCTCATGAGACCCGGGCCAGCAGTGGAATATTATGGGTTGTTGATTGATTGATTGAATTAATTTATTGCACATACAATATGTTTATTTACACATATAAACTCGAGCACATAGTTTCGAAGGAGGTAGTCTGATGAAACTAAACTGATCTTTCTTTGCCTTTGATTATTGATTGCTGTTATAAAACAGCAATTGATAATCCCATCCCCTATATAAATAGGACCCATGACAAGAAACCGAAACGTGGACACTTACGTACAGCACGGAGCAGGTTTCAAGGTTCAAGGTCACGTACGTGTAGCGTGCTATGGAAAGGGTTTTTTTTCTAACGAATCTTATCAGAACTGAGGTGTTCCGGCAGAGAACCAGGGACAGAGAAACAGACCACAGCCCACAGGGTTAAATTGTCATGTTAACCGCAGAGTCAACAGCCCATGACAAACTTCTGACGACGCCCACAGATCAGGTGGAGTGATGATTGACGCACGATGGCTAGCAGGAGCTGGATGTGAGAACACAAGATCGAATCAAGTGGCATGCCAATTGGTTGGTCTATGTCCAGCAGTGGACTGCGATTGGCCGATGATGACGATAGGACTTAAAGCAATGATGGTGACCTTATTTTGTACCTACATACATATTATGTAAAATATTATATACTCGTGATCCCAGTCCGAAGTCCACTATTAGCTTGGTGCTTTTGAAGAAACGATGTTGTGTGTTTTAATAAGTCCTAAATGCTAAAAGACCCAGACAAACTTATCAATTTCAAACTCCAGTACTTATCTTATAAAAGCTTAGTTGTCCTTTGTGTCAACGAGGTTTTACGACAAAAACTATCATCTGTCAAGGGTGGACAGCGAAAAGTAGGCACAGGTGCATTCTTTACCATCTAGCGCAAAGTAATACTCTAAAATTAATTCCGGTATTCACCAATTTATAGAGATAATTTGTGAGAATGTCTTTTAAGGGGTTTAACGTATGGTGATGCTGTCCACAATTCTTATTACACAGCCTTCTTGTTCTTCACTTGATGTGATGGCAATTAGTCGAATAATATCAGCTGTTGTGCCGATGTCAAGTATTTAGAGTCTTCAAGTCGTCGTCGTATGTAATGAAATTAATGATAATAAAGTGTGTATGAGATGAATTAAGAAACTTTTTCGTAAAAAAAAGAAAAAAATCTCCAATTACACAGTCAAAACTTTTTAAATTTAGATTTAAAGAATAAGAAAAGAAAACCAATAACCAAACCGTATAGCAGGCATCGTATAGCATGCAAAACCTGTTTTTCAATGAGAGACCTTTGTCCAGCTGTGACCTATCGAAGACTGTTGACGATGATGATGATGATGAAATCCTGTATTCTAATCATACTTTCCATCAGGTAGATTATATTAAAAAAATTAAAAAATCCAACTATGGGAAATTTAATATTTTCTCACAATCCAAGATTCTATAATTTAATGTATTTTTAAAAGTAAAGTCAAATAACTTTTTTAAACTTATTATTCAGTTTGGCAACGATAAGCTATTTATGTTGCTGTAATTGTTTCTTCTTAAAGTTTATGAAGTTAGCATCATCCATTGTCTCACCTCGTTACTTAGGAAGGCCATGTTCACGTTTCAGCCATGCCGGTGTCAGTAGTATCGTCGGAGATGCACGCCATCATAACAGTAAATCTCTTCGTGCGCCGCCGTTCGCTTCTAGCATACTAATGCAAATCTTGTGCGTGTTTCCATTTCTTAACGTCAACGTTATAATGCTACGGCCTACGATGTTACTACTTTTTTAAAATGATTTGATGTGGGTATTTGAGTATGTATATCTTTCTTAGATAGATATGACTAAAACTTACAGTATGATACACTTACTTACAGTATGTAAGTAAGTGTATCATACTGTAAGTTTTCATAACTGACAGTGTGTCAACTTGTATGCACGTATACTGCTCACTTATGTAACTATTAACTCGATAGAAAAAATTCAACGCACACACTTTCTTCTTACATTATACTTTTATTTTATACTCGTAGTATAATATCTTTAGATAAAATCAAGTTAACCTACAATCTTATTCTATTTGAAACTCTGCTGTAATTTATTTTATATATTAATACGTTAAGCAGAAACTTTGAACCCCTTTTTACATAAAAAGTGCAAACGGAGGATTACAAAATTTGGCACAGAGAAGTTCAGAATGCCGAAAACTGTCACTTAACTCAAATGTATGTTTGTGACTACCAATATTTAACATGAACTTTAAAACTAAAAACAAAAAATTAAATTCAGCTTTACGTTTTAATATTAACTCATATTTTAGGATTTCAATTCCTTATTCACATGAACTATATTTAATTTATTACTTTTCAAACCAGTACTACTTCATTTTAACCAAGGTCCATCATTAATCAGTAAGTAGATATTTCTTCGTTTAGTAAAGTAGCCATAGCATGAATGGGCCATCTCGACTGGGGTAGTACTACCTTCACACAGAAGACCATCCTAATAATGACAGAATTCTTGCTGTCGTATTTCGTTGGTGAGTGTAACCGGATGGCCAATCAAACAACTGACCAGGTCACCACGGTATGGGTCACCACGGTATGGGTCACCATACTGCATTGCCTACCCTCATAATGAGGATGGTGGCCCCTAATCCTGGATACTACTCATGATTTCCATCAGACAGAGGAGTCACTGAAATTCTCGTTGAACGTAATCAAATGAAAACATACACTGATCTCAAAGTAGTTGGGACATTTGAGTTTATGTATTAATAAAAATGATCGTGGAAAGTCTCATATAAAATAGGGAGATGTAAACTAGCATGCCTGCATGATTTAACTACGGCCATCTTTTCATAAAATACTTCGCATATATAGGGAATTGTCCTACTTTTTGTTTTCTTTTTTAAAGTTTAGTTATTCTTGGAGTTGAGGAATATAAGTGAGTATTTTTAGATGGTGCCAATGTACGTATTTCACGCACGTATTTTTAAAATGTTGAGGTCTTAAATATACAAAACATCATAAATTTTAGACACAAATATTGGCCTATACCTTTCTGTTGTAAGTGTCTGTTCGTAATTTTAAATTGACAGCTTTTCATTAAAATGCACAATAAAGTATATAGGTACGGTAAATACCTACAAGAAAAAAAAAATTGTGTGCCTGTTTGCCATTGTGCTTGTTCCGAATAATCTTTAGAACCAAGGATAGCACTGAGGGGCGCAGCTACTTCATCTAAATTGGTTAAAAAGTGGGCGTTTGTCTGACGACAAGCGTTTTTTGCCAAACTGATATCCATTACATTTCATTCTGTTAAGACGCGAATGCTTAAATTTTTGTGTTTTTCCATAATCTCAGTAGAACAAAAACAAAACTAATTATGTAAAATAGGTCCGCATCATATTATTTTATAACTGCAGAATACACGATTCAAACCTCATTTATACCGTTTACATAATGTCAAATACGTACTGACGCAAAGTCGGCCTTCAATGCAAAATGACAATTTAGGCATATTCCACACTGGGTTTTATTATAAATATATACAAAAAATCTTGTAATATGTCAGAATATGCTGACATATTACAATAAAAAAAAATATGTTGCTACCTATCGGTTTTTAGCACCGACTGACATTTACATATTGTAGTATGTAGTTTGAGTATTTATCTGCTGTATTGTTATTGTTTACTATAGAAGAAAAATATACTAAGCAACCCTTCGACCACAAATAGTACCTACTGTTGATCGAAGAGGAAACCCAACAATGTCATTCAATCATTGTTTACACCTTATTAGTTGATTGGATCTTATAACTAATTATACAATATTCTGTGCTATCATTCGCATTTATAAAACCGACCAACCAACTTTTACAATGCCGACGAACTGTGAAAATATTACTGTTAAGAACAACAAATAAATACCACTGAGTTACCAATACACTTAAACCACGTCTTTAAGTTGCTAGAACTTAATTTATTTTTCATATTGATACTTCAAGGTTCTATTAAATCAATATCAATCGCACCCTAACCTTACATAGCTAAGCACTTGGGTGGCCATGTGTCCAAAGTAAAGTATTTATATATTATATGAATCGAATCGAAATGAAACTAGGCCATCCACGATTAGCGGTAGCTTTGATGTGAATGCATCTTTAGTAAACGAATACATAAGTGCATCGTGTTGCGTCTGGGCAAGTGGATGCAATCCATGCTTTTGCATCACTTGTATCATCAACGTAATTTGAATGAATTTTGTGTCATTTGTTGTAGGATTTCGTGCATGATGTATTTAGAAGGAATTAATGTTTAATGTTGTGCTATGTAAACTTAAAACTAACACACGAATGTTGCCACCTAATAAAATAAATCTCTATACATGTATATAAATCTTCTGTGTGTTTGGAATTGAACTCCTTCTAAGCGGCTGGAACTGTTTGTGTGTTCAAGTGGGTCCGAGAATGGTTTAGATTCGCAATTGGACCCGGCAGGAATCTAAACCATGATCGCAGCGCCACCGGTAGGTTCAGGGTCAGGTTCTGGGATTTCAGATAGTATTTATTAAAAATAAATTTAGCAGTAAAAAGGTTTCGATGACAGACAAAACACCTCCTCTTCTTTTCTAATGTTATGTAATGTTTCTGCTCCTTTGTTCCGCGGTCGATTAAAAGGCTGATGATATGTGACGTAATGTGATTATATACGTTGAATATTGTTGCTAGTGAATATTATAGTAATTACATTATTCTTGTTTCTGATAGGTACTACTCAACGACTTAATCCTCTAATTTACTTCCTATAAATTCATCGCTGGTTCCCAGACAGTTAAACTTTCTTTGTGGCTTTCGCTGATCGTCGTTCTTGGTGTTTCTAACCTCATATTTATTTTCCATGAAACCATTTAATCGTAGTAGGCGTTATACGGCGAAAAGAGCAACAGTACTGAGATATCGAAAATGCCATTAAGAATGGTCATAAAATCTATGTCTAAAAACCTTTTTTATATATGGGCTTGCCAAAGTGACTCCACTTTGCCTCTTATGCTTTTCATCAAAAGCATGAGTAGAAATTAGGAGTAGCGGTAGTAGTAGTAGCGTAACATTGCGAATGTAGACAATGTAGTATGGTGACCCAGACTATAGCGGCCTCGCGCGATGCTTCTGCATCATTACGGTTCCGGTCTCACCCTCGCCACCTCTGTGAAAGGGTAGTACCGCCCGGTCAAGTCAGCCCATCATCATCATCATCATCATCAACAGCCTTTAACAGTCCACTGGACATAGGCCTCTCCTTTGATAGGAAGTTTTGGCCTACTATACAACGCTGGCCAGACGGGTTGGTGAAGGGTTTGTTTCAAGTTTTCCTTCTCTTGGCAGTGATGTTAGCTGCTTATTTTGTACCTTTAGTCGCCTCTTACGACACCCATGGAATGAAAAGGGGTGGTGACAATTTGTATACTTAATCCGTCACCACACGAAAAGGTCAAGTCGGCCCGTTCATGCTAAAATCAGCGGGACTCTAATACCATGAATAAATGCGAACATAAATGCAGAAGAGAAACAAAACCTACAAATAAATTGTATGCTTTAACACTTAATATATTAACTGAAAGAGCAAAATAAACACTATTAGAGAATTTCTATTAAGCATTATTAAAATACATACTGAATATACTGAAATATTAACACTGAGGCAACGGAGTATTACCATAACTGCAACATAAATTTATCCTAATAACTTTAAACTTGGCTGAAGAACAAAAGAATGAATGAACAAAAAATGAAATATAAATAAGGACGACGCTTCACTTGTGCAGTTTAAGAGCTATTATGAAGACAGGCGCTGCATATTTCTACTCCTGGGCTATTTTGGTACAGGAACGTTGGCTCCTGCACTATTAATAGGTTAAGTGATTGTGTTTGTGATTGTATATTCAATATTTTATGTCGGTTTCTCACGACATATTAATATTTTATTCATTAAATCTTTTATAAATGTGAAAGTAACTCTGTCTATCTGTCTGTCTGTTGTTTACACTTAAAATAATAAACCGATTTAAATGGAATTTGGTACACAGATATTCTAGAGCCTTAAAAAGGTTATCGCGGTAAGATGTGCATTTGATTGGGTAATATTGTACATTAAATTAACTAAATCTAATTAAAAAAAAAAATAAAAAAATCGGACATTTTACACATAACGCCATCTAGTCCCAACCTAAGAAGAGCTTATATTATGGCTATTAGACAACTAATACGAACATATAATTTAGATTGAGAAATGTGTCAGCAGCATAGATTTTGAGGACTAATAAACCAAGTGTAAATAATGATATTATTTACACTTGGTTTAATTAAGATAATCGAAAATAGCGATACCTGTTTCTAAAATACAGATTATGCATTTACTTTCGTGTCAAATAATACTAATATAGTACTATATCACAAGAAGAAAACCAGTGTTAAAATTGTTAAACAGATTAGTTGCACTATCCGTTACTAGATGGCGCTACTCGCTAGATAAGTGCCCAGAAGCAATATTCAAGTTTCCACATTTTGTTGTTGCGAGGTTTAATAAATCAACAGTGTAAACCTTGTACAGTGTAAATCTTCTTATATTATATTGAGGTAAGGATTTGTCGGATATAGACGCATTGAATCAGCAACTTTCCTAGTAGAATGAAGATATTCTGGTTGTCTAATCTCTTCCTTATTTTCTGAGATAATTTCTATGAACACAGGTCTTATGTCTGACTTGGATATAGGATATAAGTAGCTTTGAATGACTGGATTTATCAGTATTAGCGTTCTTACATGTAAATATTTCCTGGTTTGAAATAAAAGGAAACTTATTTGAGTACGACGGTTTTGCTTTTTCTAGTGAAATATGTTGCAGAAAACCACTTGGCCTATTTAATGATGTTGTAAGTACATACATACCTGCAAATATTACTGTTGCCTATTCTTCCTCTAACACCAACGGTATTTCTTGTATTCTATGCAAATGAAAGGTGTCGTTGAAAAAAAAGGTATTATTTTGTTTAAGAGTGCGAGACCGGAGACCCATTGATGAAGAAACATTTCATCAGCCTGCCATAGTGAGGGTCACCACACTGCATTGTCTCAATGTACAATGAGGATGGTTACCCCTTCCTCATCAACCCCCGCCAAATCAACTCTACTCTGATGGGAAGCATGAGTAGAAACTCATGCTTCCCATCAGAGTAGAGTTGATTTGGCAAGCCTAAATTAAAATAATCTGATCTCAAACTCAAAATAATAAATAACTGCCTCGTTGGTCTAGTGGTTAGCGTATGCGACTGCTGATCAAGAGGTCTCGGGTTCGATTCCCGGGTCGGACCGAATGTTTGTGTGATCCACAATTATTTGTTTCGGAGTCTGGGTGTTTTCTATGTATAATATGTATGTATTTACAAGAAAAAAAGTATGTTTATGTATTTATATCAGTTGTCTGGTTATACATAATACAAGCTCCGCTTAGTTTGGGGACTAGATGGCATTGTGTGTAAAATGTCCGAATATAAAAAAAAAACTGAGCAATACTATGGGAACCAAATTGCTGATAAACATGGTTATATATGTATATTTAAATACATACCTACATAGTGTTGATATATTAGACACTTTATAAAATAAATTTATGTCGAACTTCCTCACGAGTGCAAAGAAAGTGAGAGTTCTGGCAATTTTACTGGCGCCGTTTGGTAAATATAGATTATTGTGGTATCAGATAGTTTAACTTGCTTCTTCTTCAGGACTAGATATGCTGATAACTGTACGATATGCTGTACGGTAATGTTGTTCTAGTGGTTGATGAACGAAACTGTAAGGCCAGAGGTTCGATTCCCGCACAGGACAAGTAACTGAGGTAAACACGATGTTCTTTGGCTTTCTTTTCACCGAATGCATCTATTAATGTATACTCGTATATATACGGTACTTATATTAAATATTAATTCGTTTTTCGGTCTGTCCGTCCGTTTGTTTCAGCTAATATCTAGAATGACAGGACCGATTTTGACGGGATTTTCACTGACAAAAATCTGATGATATGAGGACTAATTTAAGCTACTTTTATGTTCAGCGGTGCACTGCTGATGATGACGATGATGATGAAAGGTATAACAACAACCGCAAGTAACACCGCGGGGCTCAGATAGTTTATGGATACTGGCAGTACAGATCAGGTTGCTGTAGACTGTGGAGTCTTTGGGGACGACTGTGGGGTGACTTTCAGCAGTGGACGTCGTTTGGATGAGATGTTGGTGAGTTCAGCAGCCCTGGTGCGAGATGTCTGGCTGTTATTATTATTGTAAAAGGCAGCGGATGAATGCGGAATGCCTAAGATCAGGATGGTTGGTGTTCCTTTGGGGAGAATTTCGGAGTTAAACAGTGGTTGTTATGATACGTAGCTGTTATGAGCTGATCAAATATTCTAGTTGCTATAAGCATCACGGGAATGGGTTCCACTTTTGGTATAAGTGTTTCATAGTCCCGAAGCAATTTAAAATATTAAGTTTTAATCTTATCAATGAAACCTATCTTATCAAAATGGATGATAGGCAAATACCTACATTTATATTGTCATTTATTATATTGAATTACGTGATGTCTCGGCTTTCGGGTTTTATTTAGATAAGACAGACTTTCATGAATGATATTTGATAATTTAATTCATTTCTGGAAACTGACTGACGATTAGATTTTCACCAAAACGTAATAATTATGACTAATACCAAAATAGAAAAAATAGTCATTCCTATTATTTTTTTGTGTGTGACTCGTTCAATTAAATTTTATTGGTACTTTTTCCTTCGAAAAAAGAGTGTATCTGATAGTTTCTTCAATACCGGCAACCTATACCGGTATCCCTACAAATCATACGCTGGACTCGAACCGATCAAAAAAAGCCCACCGTCTTGGGTATTAGACGGGGAACCAAGTACACCCTCGTAAAGAAATCTCGTGAACACCGACGTACCTCGGATAGATGCGCTTACGATTCCTGAATTAGAAATGTTCATTAACTTCACTTTCCCTCAAGTCATCCATGACCACGCTTTTTTTTTAAACTGGACACATCTGACACACTTGGCCATCTGATCCCAACCTAGATATAGTTTGCGCTATGGTAACCAAACTGTTGAAACTACCTACCTAACTGCCTCTTATTAATATACATGTATACTATAGATAAATTACACCCAGACAATACACAAAAGATCGCGCTCATCACACAATGTTTTTCCTCGGCTGGCATCGAACCCATGACCCACAGCTTAGCAGTCAGAATCACTAACCACTAGACCAACAAACCAGTCATTGTGGATCTATCGTAATAGTTCAGTTGCCGCCTGATATCGTAAATTTCTTCAGACTCATTAACCCATGATTAAGAAAAATCGAACACTGTTGTTGTTTTGCTAAAAATCTGGGGAGGTCGTTAGGTGGATGGGTAAAAAATGGCAATGGTTTGAAATTGGTCGGAGTAGCGCCCCCCCACGGACCGTGGGAACTCGACCACGTGCCGCGACCACCGCGGACCTGCGCCGGCTCAAGTCTCAACACGTTCGTCTACACGACAATCTGCTCCACATACTTTATTGGGCTATTAGATTCTATTGAAAGTAATTAAATAATTAGTTTGGACAGCTCGTTTCCACTCAATCTGATCGATCAGCTAAGAAAGTTTTCATAGTTTTGTACAGGTAAGTATATACTTGCTAAAACTATCCGAGGGAAAGAATCCTGTTTACTGGAGAACTAGATACCGTCGTCTTTACCTTGAGTTATATTTTGCTGGGTCTGTTTATCTGAGACGGCTGTTTCTGCACTTCGTCTTTCTTTTGAGAACGAGACAAATTCTTTCAACAAATCTACCACTGTACCTCGCTTACGGTTATTAAGCAGGGACCCATCAACACATTTGGTTATGGTAGAAGAGCCACGCTCACTTGAATAGTAATGAGACGGCTTTATATTAAAAAGTAGTAACCTCTCGCAGAAGACTTACTTAAAATGATAGCATTCGGGCTGTCGTGTTTTGTTTGTGAATGATAGACCAGTGACCCTATGTTGTAGAAGCATCTCTATAGGCCGCCATAGTGAGGGTCAACATATTGCATTGTTTGCATTCGCAATGAGTATACTGACCACCACTCTTGAATTCTACTCATATTTCTACTCATATCAGACCATTAAACTATTATTGAAACCCAATTGTAATCTAAAGTTACGCAGAAGAAAATTGAAGGAGTTGGATTTTATGTAACAAATCTATTTTCCTCCTTAATTGGTTTCAAACTTTTAGTTAGGAAGGAAGTGGATTTTTGTCGTTATTTATTTGCGTATCAGGAGACAAAATAAATGGATGACAATGCTAGTAATGCTTGAAGTTGAATGCGAGAAGTTGATTCCCTTACTCAAACACCTAAATCCACCAATTCCTGTTAGTGCAATTCTACTAACAATACCCTCATAAATGATTCAACAGCCCTGCCCACAGAAGTAAATAAATATCGTATGTTTTTTATTGCGGGTTATTGACCTGATGTTGTTGATAATTGATAACTAAAAGGCGCCAGTGGATCGTTTACAGCTTTTGATTATTTGTACTCATGTATTTACAAGTTCAGTACAAAATACCGCTGTGTGTAGTACGTGAAGTTATCTATTGAAATTCTCGCATGAATGAAATTAAACTGTGTTATTAGTAAATAAATAAAGCATTCGATAAGCCTCTGTCTACCTCTTATGGGGATTAATATATATAGTACTCACGTATTTGTATGTATGTATATATATTATTTTCGGACAACTTTTACACACAACATCATCTATCTAGTCCCAAACTAAGCAGAGCTTGTATAATGGGTACTAAACAACTGATATAAATACATAAAAATACTTTATATACATACATAGAAAACACCCAGACTCCGAAACAAATATTTGTGGATCACAAAAACATTTAGTCCGACCCGGAATCGAACCCGAGACCTCTTGATCGGCAGCCGCATACGTTAACGACTAGACCAACAAGGCAGTCAACACTCACGTTTATGTATGTATGTATAATTCATCATCAACTGCCTTTAACAGGTTAGGTCTATTATAGAACGCTAGCTGGACGTGTTGGTGTAGGCTTTCTTTCAATTTTTTCTTATCTCTTTATATTTGAGCCTACCAAAGTGACTCTACTCTGTCTGATGGAAAGCATGAGTAGATTCCAAGAGTAGGGGTGTCACCATAGTCATTGTGAGTAGACAATGCAGCATTTAGACCCATATATGGCGGTTTAGTTAGACGCTTCTTGTTCATTGGGCCTCCGGTCTCACACTCACCAACGAAATACGACAACAAGAATGCTGTCAGTTTCATGTTGGTCTTCTGTATGAGGGTTTTCCGGTGATGTGGTTCTACTTAGTTTGCTCACTTACTCACCTCTTACGATACCCGGATGAATAGAGGTGCTGACACTTTTTACCCTTAATTCGTAGCCAATTGTTCTTAATGCCCCATAAAGTCATGAGCTACTTGATCATCATCTTCTTCCTAGCCTTTATTCACAAGATTATTTGGGGTCGGCTACTAGTTCAACCGGATTTACTAAAATTTCAGCTTTTCCACGGAGCGACTGGCATCGGACCTACGCAACCCTGAGGGAGAACTGAAATTCGAAGGTTAAACTAGTTGTAAGTATATTTGAGTGCACTGACTTTTCAATAACGATTGCCATAGCTGTTTATGACAACTGGGACCGACGACTTAACGTGCTCTCTGAGGTACGGGCGTGAATCACCGCCAAAATTCCAGACTCCGTGTTGTTATTAAGAATTTCCTGTAAGAAAAACCCAACAACACTTATGGCCCGACCTGTGATTTGATCCCGAGACCTCTTGGCCAGCAGTCGCACTCTAACCACTAGACCAACGAGGCAGTCATTTTATTATCCTCACGGTTTATCCGTTATCAAATATATACTGTATATACATTAAAAAAACCTTCTTGTAATGTTATATTCCTATATAATTCCATATTTACTACAATGTATAAAATGCAACAAAGTAGGGCGATGAAGACGTACTCTGGCGCCATCGCCAAGTCAGTCTTATATCCATCCTTGTGAGTTGTGAGTTATACATCTATATATGTTAGATCCGTCTGTTACGGGTTTAAATCAAAACAACTTACTATTTCATGAAGTAGTTCAGTCTACGAATGTTATTTTGTAGAAATAACATTTGGAATGAACAGGAATATATGAGTTTTACACACGTTTTCTTAAACCATCTTTTTACTAGGGGCTCAATACCGTCGGTAGCTCCTAAATTTTAAGAGACATCTAAGCACTTAGGTGTTGCCTAAAATTTGGCGAAAAAGTCAATATCACCAAGGGTCATCTAACTCTCTTTAAGTGGCTCCTTAAATTCAGGAGACGCCAGTGAAAACGGCCATAAATCTTTGTAATTTCCCAAATAAGAAAGTTTGTTAGCTAGAAAGTTCGTATGCGGCTGCTGATCAAGAGGTATCGGGTTAGATTCCCGGGTCGGACCAAATGTTTGTATGATCTGTAAATATTGTTTATATGATTAATTACCTTTTTATTCAATTCATATTTTTATTATGTTTTTCATAAGAACCCGTAGTCGATATAAAAGGAGCGGTAATAGCGCTTGAGAATAGAAGTCTTGATTTTTTTAGAACTAGCAGAGTCCCGCGGTGTTACCCGTATTTGTTGTTATAAATCGTAAGTAACTTATTGTAAATTGCCTAAGCTTTCTGCCAGGGAAAGTCCCGTTATAATCGGTCCAGGCGTTCCAGAGATCAGCCGGAACAAACAGACAGATACAATTTTGAAAAATTGCCTTTTTGATGTTGGTACCGTATATGCTTTAATAAGCATCATCCTCGTAGCATTATTCCCAAGTTTATTTGGGGTCGGCTACTAGTTCAACCGGTTTTATCTGAATTTCAGTTTTTTCCACGGAGCTACTGGCATCGGACCTCCGCAACCCTAAGGGAGAACTGAAATTCGAAGATTGAACTAGTTGTCAGTATATTCGAGGGCACTGACTTCCCAATAACCATTGCCATAGATGTACATGAAAACCGGGACCGACGGCTTTACGTGCTCTCCGAGACACGGGCGTATATATATATTAGGAATTTCCTAAGAAAATCCCAAAAACACTTTTAAGCCAGACCCGGGATTTGAACCGGAGACCTCTTGATTAGCAGTCGCATACGTTAACTACTAGACCAACGAGGCAGTTACATGCTTTAATAAGCATTTAGTAAAAAACTGTTCATTTTATATTATATTATACAGGCACTCCATTAATTTGTATAGAAATCCTCTATAGTTCGCTAACTAACTAACTAACGCTAACTTCGCCTAACATGCATTTTATTTGTTTCACAAATTTGTTTTGCAAAATATGTGACCATTATTTGGGTCTTAACCCCAAGTTTAAGATATAAAAAAGTTTCTAGTAAACAAATAAGAATGCTGCATAATAGTACTGTTCATTGTTAAAACTTTGAAAGTTTTGTGCTGGTATTGTTTGCGGTGTATATTCAACTACAAAACGTCGAAAAAATAACATGTATAATGTAAGGATATTTTTATTAGAAAAGTTTGATTAGAAACTGTTTTCACAACTTCTTTTTCGATAAGACTAGACGTTTAAGTTGGAACGTAGCGGAATATTTAAATGACAATCGTTTTTATGTAGTAAACTAAACTAGCTTTACGAGAAAAACAACTTTTAAAAGGACTAAGTTTGAAAAACCAGCACCCCTGGCCATGTTGCAAGCGTTTTTCGTTTTTCTATTCTCTTGTTTCATTGGCTAATGTCACTCAGTCACGTAATCAAAACTAAATACTAGCCATTGAAACAAGGATACTTTTAGTTAAAAAGAGTGTAAATTAAATACACTTCTGACAGTCATTTAGCTTAAGTAAGTTTTCTTTATTACCTTAATAAAGACTAGGTAATCGAGTTAAAACACAAGTATTATACATTATACTACTACTTTTATGATTGGATATCAATTAGTGTAAAGAAATGATATCAATGTTTACTGTTATCGTGATCTTCCTAGATATTTTTATTATTTTTTAAGGTCGGTTACTAGTAGTTGTTACATGACCGGTCTGTTAATCACTCTGTTCTGCACTAGGCCTATGATAAAGTTTTCTGATCATTGTCAAACATAACATCTTCACCATAATGTTGAATTACTTACAGGTTTTTTGGCGATTGGCGCTAAAATATAAACAAGATGAGTAAAAAAAAGTGATATTTTCATGGGGAGATAAAAACTGGGTGGTTGTATGCCCTTCTCGCCATTATTGAGTTTTTTGTGTGCCCTAGCTATTAATGAGCAACTTCAAATCTAGATTACACATAACCCGAAACTGTTGTCCATCAACCCGTTCGTATGTCAATCTCTGGTAAATCTAGATTCTGAGAAGAATGCTTAATTTGTGCGCATTGCGCTATGCCAGAAACTGGTTACAGCTAGCGTGTATAAAAATAGGTAATATAATTTTATCGCAATCGATAAAATTGTGGCTATTATTCACTTAGCAGTCACGAATAGGTGTTCTAATTACTCGAGTCTTTTAGCGCCAACTAAAGCTCGCTGTTGGAATTATTGGATTGAAAAGAGCTTGTAATGGGTGTGAATATTATTGTAGATAGATGTTATTGAACATAAATGGGGATGGATAGAACAATAGCATTTCGAGATAAATACGTAGACACATAAAATGTACATAGAGAAGTGTAAACAAAAACATCAAATAAACGCTTTCAAAGTTAATAAATTGGTTGTACGAGGCTAAAAGTTCAATATTCCCTGGACGGCGTAGATCCCGGTGGGGTGATGGTCAGAAGGGGATTCCACGCACAAAAAAAGAAGGCTAAAAGTTCCATGAAAAGACCAAAGTATAAGAAAAAACCATAATTTTTGGGGAAGTTTTGAGATACGTTTAAATATGTCGATGTCGATATTTATGTCTCTGCCGCCTCTTTACAAAATACTCGATATGTTTATGAATTCCTACCGCTACTCTGACTAAAACTTGGCTTTGGTTTAGTATTTTATGTCTATGGGAAGGCGCCTCAGCAGACTAGTTGTCAGCGACATATACACTGAGTATAAGGCAAATGAGAGTAGCGTGATCTTAAAAAAAAGAAAGTAGTAGAAATAGTGTAAATTTCAGTAGGTTGACGGCGAGTTTGTCTTTGTTATTCATCACAGGTCACAGACTACTTGTTGAGTTCAAAAATGTAAAAAAAGCTTTAGCACAATTTTCAATCCGAGCTTATTTGATTAAATCAAAAAGCACACAGGAATTTAGACACATCTTTGATGTTGCTTGCCGTCTGTGCCGTGTTAGTACTAGACGGAACTCGTATTCCAGAAAAAAAATCAATTATTTTCATACTTTACAGAAAGAGTGAAACTAAACAGAAATCGAACGTAGGAAAAATAATTGAACTTGTTATTTCTAAAATAAATATGGCAGATAGGTGTATGTTAACAAAATAATTTGAATTAGGAAAATAAAAAATATTTTGTATAATGACTAATGCATTGAAATTAGTCTTTAAAACAGACAAATTTTATACAAGACCAGCTATTTCGTATGTATGTGTGCATAGTATGCATGTATATATAGCCATATGTATGTAGTGTATGTGTGAATGTAAGATATGTATGTATGTATTTATGGATATCTTACTAATGTGGTGTTCTTTTTATCACTTTTGACCAAAGTGTAGTCCACCACCTGGTGTAGTACGGTATTCTGGCAGAGAATGCCTGAGGCATTAAGCCCGCCATTGTACTTTAGTGCATAAAATTATTAAATAAAATAAATAAATAAATGTTATTAAACCTGAATGGTTTCAAAACCAAATTACGAAACTTATGAAAAAAACATCTTCCAAACAATATTTTCCACAAGCTTTATTGATTTCTAAAATTCTATTTACCTAACCCCAACATCACGAAACAACTTTTAAAATTTATTCCAGAAGGGTTTAAAAGGACTCTTATAAAACTAATCGAAACTGAACGAGCGGCCATGTGGCACCATGAGGAGGTAAACGGGCCACCTAGCGGTCAAGGTTGCCTATTTCAGTCGGGGTCAACGCCCATCACGGCGTGGCGCGACTCCTATATGTTTTTGTCACGCAAACTTTGAAACACGTGGTGCGCCGGTACTTTTGAACTATAGTTTTGTACGCGAATAAAGATTACGGAATCGCTTTTAAAGTTTACGTGCTTTTGTTTAATGTGTTGTCAAATTAATTAATGAGTATGAATTTAAATGGATTATGTATTTAGCCAGTCGTTAAATGTATTTAGAACTAAAATAAAATATGTTTTATGTACAAATGTCAGTTGGATATTGAAGTAAGTATGATAATTTACTAATTTACTACTCTTACGCTGTGTAAATTATTTAGATGTATAAAAATCTGTATAATGTATATCATACTCAACTGTTTTTTATTTGGTTTAAATAAAACCTTAATTTCAGTTCTCCCTCAGGGATGCGGAGGTCCGATGCTAGTCGCTTCGTGGGAAAACTGATATTCATGTAAAACCAACTAGTAACCGACCCCGAATAATCTTGGGAAAAAGGCTAGGAAGAAGAAGGTTTAAATAAATCCTTACTAGTTTTTATCGAGATAATCGACATACATGCGGGCGTAGCCGCGTGCGAAATCTGTTAGATATTTATTGTTAAGTAATAAATTAATGTTATAGACACTTAATAGGTTAAGAAAAGTTTGCTCCTAAATAATAAACATTAGCAATTTTATGAGGATAGTGGTACTTTGGGAACATTGTTTAATATGGATAGTGCTATTTAAAATGCCTGCCTGTTTATAAATTCTTCCCCAAAAAAAGAACATAAATAATAAACTAAACACCAATAAAATATAAACAATAAGTAATTGGAGGTAATAAATATATTTACATACGTTTCTGTCAAAGTGATTTATGATCATAATTTGGTTAAAAGCCCCATTACAAGATATGGCAGTAAGACGTCATAAAACGTAATTGTTTGTCAGACGTAAATGGGGATCCTCTAATTACATATTAAATAACATAAATAAAATAATAATTTCTCTAAACATAAACTAAAATTTAATACAAGTTTTCATAATTAGAGTTCTCGACTGAAGTACCTGTAGAGTTTAGTTGGCGCGTTTCTATATTCTACTAGCTTGTCCGTTCATAGCTAAGGCAGTCATGGCGTTCATAGCCAAGTTGTGCTACGTGAGTGGAAACAATCACATAGGGTAAGCACCTACGGCACGGTCAGTACCTAGATGGCTGACTGTTTGTGGCATGATACCATGAACATTTTCGTGATTCGGCGGTCACATTAAGTAGTCGGTCCCGTTTGTTATCATACTCGTAAGATAACAGTTGTGAAGATTATTTGGAGGCCTTAGGGTGGCTTAAAAACATCTCACAACAAAATTACGTAGCTACAACGTTTTCCTGTCAGTCCCCAACCCGCACTCAGCCAGGGTAGGGACATATGGCCTGAACCCCCTCGTGGGAGGAGACCCTAGTTCGGCAGTGGGACCTTATGGATTGTTGATGACTTTCTTGTCGGTAGTTTTGGTCGAACTTCTATAAAACTGTTCATTCAAACATTTTACTTCCTCAGGATTGATTAACTCTTCGTTAGTGGATAAGTCAGATAGGTGATTTTTTTTATATGTAGATGTTTTATGTATTTCTGTAAATAAACTAAGGCCAAATATTCAATTGTTTTTTTTATGTAGTTTAGTTGCTAAAATGACTTTACTCTGGCGGAAAGCATGAGCCGAGTCCAAGAGACCCACACTGTAGCTGTGAGATGCTTTTTTGCCACTTGAAGAACCCGGGATCATAGAGGAAGAGAGTTGCAAGTTTTAAATATACGGGAAGGAAGGATCGAACCGTTTAGTTCGGGAGTGTTTGTCGACAACTCTAAAGCGGCGATTTCCAAGGCCTGCACGTGTTGTCGTGTAGAGGAAGGGATAGAAGGCAGGATTATTTGGAAGAGGTCGTTTGAACACTCTACATGACATAGGCAATTGAGGACTGCCATTGGGTCGGTATCTTTTGGTAACTGCAGAAGCTCAACGAACTCGGTGGCTTCGGGAGTGTCAATTGCTTTCCATGAAGTAAACGATTTGTGATCTTCTTACACTTGAACTGATTTTGAAGCAAGTTTTTAGAGCTTTAATCTAACTTACAGAAATGGTCTTCGTAGTTTTATTAAGTGAATTATCTATTTTCCTTTTTGTTCTCTTAACGTTTCTTGCAATTTAGCTTTAACTGAGTTCTATTCCATTACGTTAATGTTTTGTTCTTTGATAAAGGGTAGCATATTTTGTATTACAGACTAGGTGCGATCGATTTCTGTGTTTTTCATCCACTTCCATTCTCCCATTTTAGCCTGAATGCTTAACAAATACTCAGACATTCATCATCACAAAGTTTGCAGGTAATAATTTTGATGGAATTCATAACTTCTTTGTGATGAAAAAGATTACGTCATTTTGTATTTGGGTTGAAAAATAAAAAATTCCATAAGAAGAAAAATCTTCATATCATCACTCTTATGCATGATCAGTGGGTTTGGTACCTAGAATACAAATGTTTATATTACTTATTCACAGGATGATTAAAAAAAATATGTATTTTATTGCTGACAAGATTTACTGACAACACAGCACGGATAGCGTAATGGTTTACGCAGTTTCTAAACGCTTTTTTATGCGCTGTGTGTTGTGGATTCAAACTAAAAAATACTTTGTGTAATTCACAAATAAATTGTTCTCAGTTTAGGTGTTCTCATATAGTTTTATAAAGTTACCGCAACACAAGATATAGTCCTAATGTATCGTTTAAAAAAGAGAAAAAAATAAAATCCTGTAATTTAAAACAGTTGACGTACAACGTAATTTATGTCAGACACCTTTCTAAATATAAACTCAGAAAGACTATCATTAACTTTCCCACGTATTTTGCTATCTAAATAAAATATCCAGTTTTTATTTATTTTTATTAACGACACCATTCAGTAGCAATTCTTTATTGATATCGAACCCTACTGCTGTGTAGAAAAACTTTTATTACGTTGAAGGAGCTGAGCAATTTCATAGCAGATAAATAGAATCGGATCTAAAGTGTAATTTATATGATTGTACCAACGGCAAAAGAAAATATGTGGACAGCTTACCGACTGTTGCTTCGTCTAGTGCAGCTTTCGTTCTATCAATCCATAGATATACCTAATAAGATACTAGTCGCCTGGTGGTGGAAATTCGATCTTAATTCATTTTTTTAGCTTTATGTACTTCTCTTACATAAAACATTAACTGTGCCAAATTTCACACTCCTCCGTTTGCATAATTTTCTTAAAAAAAGAGGTACAAAGTTTTCGCTTCAGGTATAAATATAACTTAGATTTGTTTTACTTACATAATTTGTACGATAGTAGATTGTAGAAAAGTTCACTCGAAAATAGATAAGTTATTTAAATGGGATTGGATTGTTATAAATTTAATCATTTCTTAATTAATTAAAATAGTACTAAAAAGTGATGAAATGAATACCGTATGAATATTTCCTGTGTTAATGGTAGATTACGGCTGTAATATCAATACAAACATAATAGTACATGACTTAAAATATAAAACTTTTATTCTATTAAACAAGTACAACATCCACACATGTCATCACGACAGCATGTACACCGGCATTTGTTTGGGTAGCAGAATGGCGTTTTTCGTAATTTTATACTTACTGTTATTAACGTTTACAATGTTTACCTATGGCTACACTTGATATATTAAATTGTATTGACAATGAACTCACAATAAAATGCCATTCTGTATGTTCTCCTGAGGAATGTTTTAGTATCATGCATAAATGTGATATAAAAGTTCTAACCCTCAATATACGTAGTCTTAGTCGTAACTTCTGTGATTTACTAATTATTCTAAAAAGAATTGGTATTGATTTTGATGTGCTTATTTTAACGGAGTGCTGGTTACATGAAAATTCAATATTGTATGACTTAAAGGGGTTTAGTGCCTTTCACACTACTAGGTATATAAATAAAGCCAGCGGCGTTGTAGCCTATGTAAAGGATATTTGGTCACCACGGGTATTTGAACCCCCTATAGAAGAAGCTGAATGTATAGCTGTGGTCATTCCTAATGTTATGACTATATTGGGAGTCTACAGGTCGCCTTCATTCAAAAACACTGACCGCTTTATTAATTCTATCCACGAAGTTATGGAATCGGTGGAGCCTAACAAATGTATACTTTTTATGGGAGATGTAAACATAAATATAATTAATACAGACACTGCAGAATCGAGTGCTTACCTCTGTACTATGGCCGAACTTGGTTTAATGCCCGTTGTAAATGCGCCCACTAGGAAGAGAACGTGTCTGGATCACGTTTTCGTTAGTAATATAATGGATGTGGAAACAATTGTCTGTCCGTCAGCAATAACTGACCACGACATAGTAATCACGGGAATAAAAAACATTACAACGAAACCAGCTGCACCACCCAATTACAAGCTACGAATTGACTATAACAGCATAGCTGAACAATTGAACTGTGTAGACTGGAATGAATTAAATAGCGTGCAATGCGTCAGTGAGCAATTAAACACTTTTATGAGCATTATGAATAATGTTATCCATGCGTGCTCAAAAACAGTATTGATAAAACGTACAGAAGCAGTTATAAAGCCATGGATGACTTAAGGCCTGCTGCGATGTTCCCGTGTACGTGATAAACTTCATCTAGAGGCTAGAAATGATCCAAGAAATTATGAAAAATCAATTATTTATAAAAGATATCGTAACTTTTACATAAGTTTATTGCGCAAAATAAAAACAGACTACGAAACACAATTACTACAAAAACACAAAAACAATCCAAGGAAACTATGGCAAACTATCAATCAAATCACGCATAGAAAAAGTAGTAAAAAATCTAATTTCACTGAACTCCTTAAGAGGGACACTTGTCCACAAGCAGCAGTAGATGACTGTAACGAATTCTTTGCTTCGGTGGGACGCAAATATGCTGACAATATCTTATCCCATCTCGGTGTAACCCAGACTGCTTTGGCAAATAAAATTGACACGAACTCTACGTCACCCCTCTGCTCTTTCTTCTTTGAACCTACTAACAACAATGAAATACAGAATATTATTACGACTCTTAAAATTGATAGTGCTCCAGGTATTGATGGATTCAATAACACATTAATTAAGAAACTTATGTATCAAATAATAGAACCGCTTAAGATAATCATAAACCAAAGTCTCATAACAGGGATTGTACCAGAAGAATGGAAAACTGCAGTTATAGTTCCTGTCCACAAAGGAGGTACAACAAATTTAACAAACAATTACCGGCCTATATCTCTGTTACCAATATTTGCCAAAGTCATGGAAAGGATAGTAAACAAGCGCCTTGTGAAGTATGTAGAAAGAAATAATTTGTTAACGGCCTCCCAGTTTGGTTTCCAGAAGGGAAAGTCAACTGAGGATGCTGTAAAAATTCTAACTGACGAAATTGTTACTCACCTGGACAAAGGTCAAGCATGCGTCGGAGTCTTTCTTGATATAGCTAAAGCCTTCGATACCGTATCCACTCATATCCTATTAAAAAAGCTTGAAGGCATTGGAATACGCGGCATTGCTTTGGATTGGTTTCGAAGCTATTTAACAGGGAGAAAGCAACTAGTCAGAATGGACTCCTGGATGAGTTCTCCAACAGAAACAGACTTCGGAATACCGCAGGGAAGTGTGCTGGGGCCCACGCTGTTTTTATTATACCTAAATGACTTGGCTTCATTGCCACTACCAAATGCAAAAATTATATGTTACGCAGATGACACGGCTCTTATTTTTCATGATTCTACTTGGCACGGGTGTTTGCTGAAGGCAGAGCAGGGAATGGCCCTGGTAACTAACTGGCTATGTAATAATCTTTTGTCTCTCAATACTGATAAAACAAAGTTCCTCTGTTTCCATAAGACCGGTGCTTCTTCTCCTATATCCTTTCCGAATATCAAAATCCATGATTATAATCTACACCAAGCTACCACAAACAAAACCTGTAACTGCAGTGAAATAATGCGAACTAAATCCATAAAATATCTTGGCGTTGTCATTGACGAGAAACTATCTTTTCATGAACACATAGCTTCTCTATCGGCGAGATGCAGAAAACTCATTTACGTAATGAAAGGACTTAGAGATGTCGCCAATATTGAATTACTTAAAACCGTTTATATATCACTCTGCCAGCCAATTCTGACATATTGTTTGAGTGTTTGGGGAGGAACAGCTTCAACGCACCTTATACAGTTGGAGAGAGCCCAGAGATCAATACTCAAAGTAATACTCAAAAAACCAACTAGGTTCCCTACAGTGGATGTCTATAAGGCTATTGGTTTCTTGAGTATTCGACAGCTGTATTATTATTAAATGCAGTTATCTACACGCATAACTTAGTACTGGGCTCCGTTAACTATGATTCAATGGTGAACGCAAGGGTTTTTAAGATCAATACTACAAAATTCAAAACTAGTTTTGCAAAAAGGTTTCCTAAATATATGTTTCCCTTCTTATATAACAAATTGGCGAAGACGTGTGACCTGCGGCACTGCACAAAGTACCAAGCTAAAACTAAAATTAAAGAATTTATCTCCGGTTTGAATTACAGGGATACAGAACTACTTTTAAAACATATAAGCTAATGTGTTATACACTCACTCACACATACATACACTTACACACTTGCACACCCACACACCCACACACACACACACACACACACACACACTCACACGCACACACACACTTGCACTGAGAATTTTAAATAGATGTATTATTAGTATTAACAAGTAGATATAAGCCCTAGGCATAAGATAATCTTATCGTTTGATAGCCACAACACAGGCTCCGCCTAGTGTGGCTGTCACAGTAAATGTTAACATTTTTGTATCGTATTCTTGAAATAAACATTATTATTATTATTATTAATAATAACGTAAGATAATAATTACATTTCTGATTTGACATAAGGATTACAATATAACTTTTATTTACAACAATATATATTATATGTAAATGTTATGAAGACTAATTAATAAATCTAATTTATCAAAAACCCCAAAATAAATTACTTATTGTTAATTTGAAACGTGCTGTATACGACACCATAATAGTATTCCGTACATCTGCCATTTTTGGTTGTGCAATAAGTCTAAACTCGTAATAAATTCTCTTAAATCTAAATATTCTAAGGGCGTAGCAACACTATCGCAATATTTAAGGGCTTTGTTGTATTGTGCAAAATGTAAGACTTAGTACGTTTTTGTTGGTCACGCGCGATTTGTGATGATCACTTTATTAACGAATAGACGGGACCGGGGGGACCCGGCACGTGCTCGATTGGTCTCGATTAAGAGATTAGATTAGGTGATTATCGATTATCGCACTCTCGAAAATAAAAATTCTTTTCTTATATTTTTTACATCGATGTTGGAATAGGTTTTTGGTTTTCGAATCTTAAATCTGTACATAATATGTTTTCATGTGTTTGACTGCCTTGTTGGTCTAGTGGTTGGCGTATGCGGCTGCTGATCAAGAGGTCTCGGGTTCGATTCCCGGGTCAGACCAAATATTTGTGTGATCCACAAATGTTTGTTTCGGAGTCTGGGTGTTATTCTATGTATAATATGTATGTATTTACAAAAAAAAAGTATGTTTATGTATTTGTATCAGTTGTTTAGTACCCATAACACAAGCTCTGCTTACTTTGGGACTAGATGATGTTGTGTGTAAGATGTCCAAAAATATTTATTTATTTATTTATTCCGAATCTGGACCCTCACTGCCCTGAGTTCTAGCCTATATTTTCGGCTATATTCTCTGAACACTACCAAATACTCGTCGACTGCCTCGTTGGTCTAGTGGTTAGCGTATGCGACTGCGTATTTTCTTAGGAAATTTCTAATAGCTGCCCGGAGTTTGGAAGTTTGGCGGTAATTCACGCCCGTGCCTCGAAGAGCACGTAAAGCTGTCGGTCCCGGTTGTCATGAACATATATGGCAATCGTTATTGGGAAGTCAGTGCCCTCAAATATATTATACTGACAAATAGTTCAATCTTCGAATTTCAGTTCGAATTTCAGGTTGCGGAGGTCCGATGCCAGTCGCTCCGTGGAAAAACTAAAACTCAATCAAACAAAAACATTTAAATCAAGTTTTTAAACCCTTAGTTCTCTAATAGAAAACTTTTTTTGGTTTCTGTCAATTTATTCTAACTAATTTCTGGAACGGTTGAACCGATTTC
The DNA here is from genome assembly GCA_932526445.1 of Phragmatobia fuliginosa. Taxonomy (NCBI): domain Eukaryota; kingdom Metazoa; phylum Arthropoda; class Insecta; order Lepidoptera; family Erebidae; genus Phragmatobia; species Phragmatobia fuliginosa. The sequence goes on along the minus strand of OW052078.1, from coordinate 12,221,623 downwards.
GACGTGACTTTCACTGCCAGATAGCTGATAATATAAACTGGTAACATATGCTAATTTTTAAAACTAGATTCGCTGCGCATTTCTTGTTGCAGAAGTATATTAACAACCGCAGGTAATACTGCGGACCTCAGCTACACAATGACGTGAAACTTTAAATCAATCGAGACAAAGCAGCGAACAAGACAATAAAATACCAGTTTCATTTTTATTTATAGTACTATTGTTACCTATTAACAACGGCATAAATATCTAAATTCGTATCTGTCACCGCGGTACGCGTACGCAACGTGGAGTTAATCCGCGCATTTGTGCATACGTCACGGACTAAGCGCCCCCTTGTTACGTTCAAGAGATTTTATTATTGATAGTAAAATAATTTTACGTCACCTTTTATGTGCATTTCTATACTTATTACCTTTTTTTGTACAGTAACGTAATATCGAATGCCTTGTTGATCTAGTGGTTAGCGTAAGCGGCTGCTGATCAAGAGGTCACGGTTTTGATTCCCGGGTCGGATAAATGTTTGTATCACACAAATATTTGTTTCGGAATCTGGGTGTTTTCTATATATAATAAGTATGTATTTAAAAAAAGCATAGTTATGTATTTATATCAGTTGTCTAGTACCCATAATACAAGCTCTGTTTAGTCTATGACTTGATGACGTTATATAGATAGATAGAAAATTCTTTATTTGTAAACCGTGTTATAGATTCATAATACAGAACAGAACTTACATTTAATCTATCTACAAAGGGCGCACAAAGAGATTGAATTTATTGCTAAAATCAATCTCTTTGTGCGTTCGTCTGAGGACGTTGTGTGTAAGATGTCCGAAAATACTTATGAAACACTATTTACTAAAAGGTGTAAAAGATAATGCAACGATAATGTGTTGATCATTTGATTCATGGCATCTGTCTTAGATGTTATCTTTGCGTATGCATGGTTTAGCGCTGTGTATTCAGTGTAAATAAAATGTATATGAAATTTATTAATACACTACTATTACTAAGTACATGATATATAGAAAATACAGAACGGCGTGAGGACTTATGGCCTTCTCCCGAGAGACGGCCCGAGCTCAGCATTTGAAAGTTTTAGTTTCTTAATATATATTCTATATTCTTAATTCTATATTCTATATTCTATATTCTATATTCTATATTCTATATTCTATATTCTATATTCTATATTCTATATTCTATATTCTATATTCTATATTCTATATTCTATATATATATAATGTACAGAAAACTCTTATTACAAAACTGCAATAATTTCTAACTAGTCACCAACTCTTTTTTCTTGTCAGAAGATTATTATACTCCATTTTTTACAGTCGGTGAAGAAAACTGTAGGCGATTCATGGATTCATCAATTTTATCAATAAATCCTCATATTCAATTTAATTGCTCACGAGAGCAACAAAACGCAATTTATGTTACATTTGAATGTCGTGCATTAATTTTCTTATGCGTTAAATTAAAAAAATATGCTAATGACATTTGCTGTGTATGTTAGAATTAAGTTATTACACATGTGAGATAAGTTTTTCAATTAAGTAAAAGTAAACATGCTTTAATATGTTTCAAATTGATAAATGTAATCATTACTATTTCAATAAATATGGAAATATGGGTACGATCGGTTGTGTTTATGTTACCAAAATTAGTAATGTTAACATTTATTTTTATTTTTTGTGGCAAATAAACAGGAAATTTTAAAGAAAGAGTCTTCGTTTGAAAAGTAGTCTGCGTTTTACATGTAATTAAGATAATTATTCATTTTAAATACTAAAAGAAGCGGCAAAATTCTATTTTCATATAAAAGACTTAATATAATAGGTCTTTACCTATGAAATTGCCGTTTTGTATGCAATAAGTGAAAGTACTTATTTTTTCAAACTTTTTTATTTCTGTTATTCGAAGTCACCCATGCAATCGACGCATCTTTGCCAACGCATTGGGAGTTTATTGATGCCCTTCTTGTAAAAATCAGCTGGACGGGAGGCAACAAACTCTTCAAAGGCATTTTGTACTGCCTCTCGGGAATTGAATTTTTACACACTAAAAAGTTGTCTAAATTTTGGAAAAAGTAATAGTCGGTAGGTGCAAGGTCTGGTGAGTATGGTGGATGAAGGAGAGCTTCCAACCCCAGCTCTTGCAGCTTTACTTCGAATACCAGAAATAAAATAGTTTGAAAAAATAAGTACTTTCACTTATTGCATACAAAACGGCAATTTCATAGGTAAAGACCTAATTTAAGGCACATATTAAAATGCAAGAATGTGAATTTAATATAATTTATACACTCAAAGCTAATGGAGCCTCTAAAATATGCCGATTTTTAATATAATTTAACTTATAACACCTCTAAATGGGTTACCCATCCACTATTTGTGGTCAGAGATTACGAGTTAAGACCTATAAATGAGTGTATTATGTAGAAATGTTTTACTGTAGAAAATCTGAATTGTAAAAGTTTAACCTTCGATATACATTGCCTCTTTGTTGTTGTGCAAATATTTTCATCAACAACCCATAACGTCCCTCTGCTGGGCTCAGGTCTCCTCTCAAGAGAGGGTTAAGGCCTTACGTCCCCACGCTGGCCGAGTGCGGGTTGGGGACTGGCAAGACACGTTGTGGCTACGTAATCTTGCTGTTGGATGTTTTTAAGCCGCCCGAAGGCCTCCAACTAAGCTTCACGACTGCTATCTTATGATAACAACCGGGACCGACTGCTTAACGTGACCTCCGAATCACGGAAACGCTCATTACATATAATGCCACAAACGGTCACCCATCTAGGTCCGACCGCGCCGTCGTTGCTTACCCTTGGCGATTGTTGCCAATCACCTAAGGCCTCTCGGCTATGAGCGCTTCTTCTTCTTCTTCTTCTTCTTCTATGTGCAAATATAATCTAATGGTATCTATGAAGCATGCAGCTGAGATTTTGTATTTAAGAAAATTTATCGATCATAATTTGTCTTATCAAATTATGGTAAGCTAACAGCTAAGGTAACAAAGTGGATTTTATTATAGTTTATTAATTCATTTGTCATCAGCGCAGGCGCAGGTTTCAATTACTTACGAATCCCGTACGTTTATAATATATTCTTATTTATTATATGTTTATGTATTATGCATTACACAAATTATCTAGTGAATCATGATGCTAGCAACTCTGGGAAGATTGTGTCTATGGTATTTATTTATGTTAAGATGTTAAATTGAGGTTCTGTTATGGAATCATTGCGTACTGCGACGGGAACGTTTAAAGAATTATATATTTTTTACCTAAAATGAAGATAAGGTAAAAAATTACATCATCGGTGGACATACGCTTCCGAACTAAACGGTACGGCCCTTCCTTTCTATTCCGAGCAGTTACAACCTGAATCTCATTAGCGCGAGTACAGAAATTCTCTGTTCTGTTCTCACTACCCTCTTGGTCACATTTGCAATAAGAATGGTGGCCACTCTTAGGATCTGCTTTCCATATGACAGTCTAGAGTTATTGTTGCAACTGTCTCGTAAAAAGATGTGTTCTCACATATTTTTTGACAGTGATAAACTTGTTCCTATTTGTGAAGATATACAAAAGATACACCGTGCCAAGATATATGTTATAGCAAAATCAATCAATTTTAGAACCTTAAATACAGTAAAGTTTGCAAAGACAGGACACCAACATAGAAACAATAATATTAGTTACTGCATTCCTTTGGTAGATGTAATAAATATCAACTGTAGAATCTGTAAGATAAAGTTCAATTTGGCTTAAAAAGTAAGATAGTATCAAAGACATGCAGATTTATTGATATAGCATGCAATTATAATTAATTTATTATAGATATTATATAACTTCTAAAAGTCGGAGTTGAATGACCGGGTAGCGATCTCGAATTACTGAAAACACATCTCATCAATGATAACATTTTTCTGTGTTTGATTCGTGATTTCAGTTTGGTAATTTTTGTCATGTTTCAACCAAGTCAATTTGGTAAAATTGACTTTACACTGCCTGATTAATAATAATAACTTTATTGTTTCAAACGTTCATAGATACAGGGTTTGATCCCTAGATCCCACACTAGGAATCCCTGTGTCGTGGGATCTCATCATCATCATCAACAGCCTGTAACAGTCCACTGCTGGACATAGGCCTCTCCTTAGAAAGGAGGTTTTGGCCTACTATACCACGCTGGCCAGACGGGTTGGTATAGGGTTGGTTTCAAGTTTTCCTTCTCTTTGCATCGATGTTGTCTTGCGTAGTTTATCCCTTAGTCGCCTTTTACGACACCCGCGGGATGAATAGGGGTGGTGACACTCTGTATTCTTAATCCGTCACCACACGGTTAATCGTGGGATCTAGTCTCCTTAAGTCCGATGGGCGATACATCCAAGAATTACAACTTCTCCATGCAAACAATAAAGCATTGATTGAAAGCTTGAGAAGCATTCTGAAGTAATGGTTACCATCCTCATTGAGAGTGCAGAGAGTGCAGCATGGTGACCCATGCCATGGCAGCTTAGTGAGATGCTTTTGCTTATAATGTCATTGTAAATTGGTTTTCTGTATGAGGGTAGTATTGCACCGGTCGAACCGGTCCATTTGTGCTGCAGTCAGACTGGCACTATTACCTTATAGATCATCGTCATCATCAGCCTATCGCAGTCGCCTGCGGTACATAAGCCTCTTCAATTAATTACTGGTCGATTTTGGGCGTTTTATTTCTTGTTACTCACAACATAAGCTTGTAATGAAATTTGTACTATTTATCAAGAAGCTAATTTGCTTGTTTTAATCCATACAAATGCAATAAATTCAAAATATGTTCTTTCCAAGAAATCGAGGTATCTCAATGCCAAATATGGCAAAACCGGTTTAGCCGTGAAATAAATAAATAAATAAATAAATAAATATTTCGGACATTTTACACACAACGCCATCTAGTCCCCAAACTAAGCAGAGCTTGTATTATGGGTAACTAAGACAACTGATATAAATACATAAACATACTTTTTTTTTTTTTTGTAAATACATACATATTATACATAGAAAACACCCAAACTCCGAAACAAATATTTGTGGATCACACAAATATTTGATCCGACCCGGGAATCGAACCCGAGACCTCTTTGATCAGCAGTCGCATACGCTAACCACTAGACCAACGAGGCAGTCAGTGACAGGAAAGTGTAACAGACAGACAGAAGTGTTACTTTTGAATTATAATATCAGTATGAATTAGTATGGATGGTACATGGTGTGCAGTATATAACAGGCCTTTACATCTTTTTAGATAATTTAAGCAACATTACTGTGGCAATGCTTGGCATGACTGTATAGTCCAATACGAGAGCGGCATTGGATGGTGTGCAGTATAGAGTCCCTATCTATGTAATGTGAAAGAGCTGCCTACCATTTTGCTTTGATGGTCGCTTGGTTTGGGTTTGGGTTGGTTTCTTGTGTTCTTTTATACCCAAACTTTAAAGTCTGACCAGATTTTCAGATATTCGAGAGACAGAGAAAATATTCGAGTTTGCAGAGAAATTGTTATCAAAATTAAGTAAATAAATATATTTACTTAAACGAATGAATTTTAATTATACTTCTTCTATAAACTATTCATTTTCAAAATGTTGCAAGAGAAAGCTGAGAAATAAAATGGTACAGTTAGCAACAACAGTCTTGGTACACGCGAGTGCTGTGTAGAGTGTACAGTTGCCGCGCGTCGCATTGGGACGCTGTCGATGCTATCTCTACTGGGAGGGATTCCACTACAGTCTATATTATGAGGATTGGCACAGTTTTCAGTATTAACAACTTTATTAAATTACTGTCTACTGAGTGACTACTGGACGCAGGAAGCTGAGATTTGACATGTGTATTCCTTGGGGATTGGAATTTTTGAAATTTTCACCTCTAAGGTAAAGTAGAAATATTTTAAAGTAATGTCATCTTTATCTCAAATAAGAACTAAATTTCATAAGTGTGAAGAAATAGAAATCCGATTTATTTACCTACTTAAATTTTGATTCTCCTTTAGAGGTTAGTATACTTTTTTAATATATCTAAGCCTGCCAAAGGAACTCTACTCCACCTGATGGAAAGCCAGAGTAGAATACAAGATCATTGTGTGTCATCAGACAAATCAAAATGGTGACCATCACTATGGCGGCTTAGTGACATGCTTCTGTATTATTGGGCCGCCATGGACGGAGGATGGTGAAGACTACTCATGGATTCTATTCATGCTAATAAATATAATAAAACCTACAATTGGAACTGATATAGTAAAATCGTCACCAATCTACAGAGCACCGACAATACTTTACCTGAGAATGCAGGATTTATTTCGCGAAATTGTTTATAGGGTTCGCGTTCCACGTTATAGCAAAACACTTTAAACATTATTCAGGACTAGGGCTCACAATGGTGGCCGATACCTTACCGCTCCCATGGACGGTCACGCTCCGACTCTTCCTTGTAGAAAATCTGCATAATGCAACATGCATATAAGAGTGATTATAATCCCTGTTAATGCTTGTTCCATATTCAAATGTGGCATTTTTAAAAAAGGTACTGGGTGTTGTAACAGTTTATCACTTTCTGATTTGTTGCCAAGTCATCGATTCTATTATTAAAACTGCTGATAACTGGTTACAGTAATAAATTATCTTAACCTTATAAGTAATAAACTTGAAACTATAACTAAAAATATCCGTATAAAGGTTGTCTGGAAGAGATCGCCGTGAGTTATAAGACCACCTATTGTAAAACCAGATATTTTATAAAAAATATTTTTTGGAACTTTAAAGTGGTGTGCAATGAAGTTATAATAAATAAAAAATAAATAATTTTCAATCAGTTATAATATTAAACAACAATAAATATAAAAATATTTTGATTCTTGAGAAAGGCTACTACTGCTGCTGCCTTACCGAGATTAACGATATGTATTATATATACCAATACAAATGCATCTCAAGTGTAGCTCAGTTTATCCTTGCATAGAGTTATGGTTTTAAATATACCTTTTTAATATTCAATCCGAGGTAATTAGTAAGCGCGTTCGAATTTCAAAGATATGTTGCCAGCGGATCGGCTTACACGTTCGAATACCTTTACGAAATACCACAAATAGAACACTAATATGAATTAATAGCAGCCCGTAGTGAATGTCAAAAAATAACAGTTTTTGTACGCCCCACATATTTGTTTCTGGAGTGTGAAAAATCGCGTTTTTTGACGGTTTGCGGTGGGTTTTTAAGTAATATGAATGTTTTGGTATTACGGCTGAGTAATTTCTTGTCTCTGGCTAAAATGCAGCTGCGGCCAAGCAACACACGTGACTTTGGTTTATAACAAATGTGTTGAACGAATTGTGATTTTAAAAATTAGCTGTTTATGCAAGCGTCTGGGAACGTAAATTGCGTGTCTATTTGCCGCACTGGGATTCTCTGTAGTGATGATATTTCTGTAAATGTTATATTAGTTGCAAATGTTGCATGCTACTTGCCAACAAATATCTCGACAGCGATAAGTCCATAAATATTAATCAGCCAAAGTTGCGAACCCATCTTCGACCGCCATCTTGAGCATAGACAACCCCATTGTTCAATTTGAACTTTTGCCTCCAAAGTGTGTCACAGAGTCGTAAAGCCGCAATGTGAAAGCGATTTGCCACAGACTACATCGTCTGCGGAGTATATTTTGGCGCGGCAATTACATAATTGCTTCCTGACATAATAAATACGATGTGTGAACTATTTATTGCTCATAAATATAGTAAAATTGGTGAATGGTAAGATTTAGGAGTTGTTTAAATTGTAATGTTCCTACAGATTTATGTAAAGCTGCCTTAATTGGCATTCGTTTGTGGTGGAGACTTAGTTGTGTATGTAATTTACGTATTGACTCAAGCATCTTACCGCGATGCAATGTTTATGTCAACATGTAACACTTTCTCTTAAGAAAGGTTACTCCCCGGGTAGCTAATGTCAGAGAGCATGAATTAGATGGGCGCCTTGATCTCACAGAAGATTGACCTGGTGTGCCTTGCAGTGATTCAGGGAATTCAAAGAAAAACCACTCTCCAGTTTCACACAAATATACTTACATATGAGATACAAAATACAATTAGTAATACATCTAAAAATTTAGTAAGTATACAAAGTTATGTAGGTGGGTTGCTCAACAAAAAGATGATCTTTTTGATCCAGGTTATTTTAAGCTGGCCCCTTCCGTAGGTGGTAGTGAGAGTAGAACTTCACACCCAGTAGGCCGGATGCAAAGGTTCGTCAGCCCGATCTCGGAAGAACCGATGAACAAAAAAAATAAGTTATTAACCAGAGGTATGTCAATTAAATTGTAAAAAAACCATACGTGATCCCGTGGCAAGTCAAGGACGAGCGTGGCACGTGCGGATGGTCCTCCCGCAGGCCGTAGGCCTCCGCGAGCCAGTTCACCCACACAGAGTCCAAGAAATCCTCCTTGGCAGGTGATATGCTACCGCGGAACTAGCGGCTCTTGAGACTTGTCACACTGTAGGCCCGGCAAGGAAACTGAAGTACAGATCCTTAGAAGGATATTTGAACAAATCCTTTGACAAAATCTTGGTCAAAACCTTGGACCCTAGAAAAGAAGTTAATCATCCTAAGCAAATAATCTCGCAAACAAATACACTGAAGAAATACAGTAAAAAGAATTCAAATTCTCACCACTTCAACAGCGGGGCAGATCAGCAGAGATTTCTTCACAACTTTTAATTACGACGGGCAGGATCACAATATGTTCACAGCGAGACACAGAATAGTCCTTTGAGGAACCAATACTGGCTTTTATATTCTATTTCAAGGACTTTTCTGGAATAAAAATCCCACCCTCTTACAAAATAAAATGACATCATACGATTTCCAAAGACAAACCAGAACACAGATTAAATACGTACCATAGACCTGAAAATCTTTTTGGTCAAATCTTGTTTAACGAATGACATGAACGCCACCTCTCGCTTTGTTAGTGAAAACAAATCTAACATGCAGTTGGCAGACAGAGGAGAAAAAGTCACGGTTTGCCAAAGGTGGCGCTATAGGTACATAAAATCTGTTCTGAATACTTGGTTATCCACTCGTAGAATTAAGGTTAAAAAAAAGATGTTACAGTACCCCCTCCCCCGTGAAATTTCCTGAGCAGGGTGCGAAGGAAATTAAAAGATTGCCTATGCAACAAAAGAACAAAGAAACTAAAAAGTTACAAAACAGTATGGCTAAGCTAGTAACACCCAATAAGACAGAGATTCCATTTCAATACCCGAAGAAACTCAGGTTACTGCACGCCTTACTATACGGAGGACAAACCGAAGAGAGGCGTGAGCTGTGAAGAAAAGCGCACCTTGTGAAGCAGCGAGCCTCATAGTGACGCAGGAGACACAAGTACAGAAGCAATACAAGGTGGATCAGGAACAGAGAGTGGCTCCTCCCCACTGTACTTCAGAATATCCTTGATATGGTAGGCACCTAGACTCCTACCATCCAGATCAGACAATTCGTAGACTAAAGGCGAACGTTTCGCCGTTACTACGCATTTCATAAATTTCGGGGCTAACTTGGCTGTGAAGTTTTTATCCTTGTTAGATAAGTAGTGCGTTCTCTTGTAGACCAATTGTCCAACCTTCAAATCTATATGTCTTTTTCTGAGGTTATAGTATTTTTCATTTCGCCTGTGAGCCACATCCAAGTGTTTGCGCACTTGGGCGTAAATACGATGTATTTCCTGCAACCTCTCTCCGAAAGGCTCAGGACTATCGATGGAAATACAGTTGGGATGAGCGGAAATCTCGTCCTGTCTGTAGAGGATACCGTCTCCTATGAATTCCCTGCCATGAACAAGAAAATAGGGAGTGAAGCGAGTTGCCTCGCTTACTGCAGTATTTAAGGCACACTGCAGTTCAGCAAGGTTTTCGTCCCATTTCCTGTGATGAGACTTCACATAGCAGGAGATCCCTTGAACTACGTTGCGTATGGCCCTCTCTGCCTGGTTAGTCTGCGCATGATACCTTGGATTATAGTAGACGTTGGGCACACTATATTTCACTAAGAGGTCCTTGAATGGTTTGCTCACAAACTGAGGGCCATTGTCCATATAGATTGTTTTGCAGACACCATGTACTAGGAAGACATTCTTCTCGATGAATCTCGCAACAGCTATGCCTGTAGCAGTCCGTATAGGATACAACATGACATATTTACTGAAGTAGTCTGAGACCACGATTAAATGTATATTTCCCTTGCTAGAGGTAGGGAATGGGCCCAAAAGGTCACAAGAGATGGCTTCGAAAGGTTTCGACACCCGTTTTGGATTTCCCATGAGACCAGGACGGGCAGTGTTCACAGGTTTATACTGCTTACAAATTTCACACTTGCCCACGTATTCCTTGACGCTTTGATACATCTTAGGCCAGTAATAGTTGAGAGCCAGTCGTTTGTGGGTCTTCCAAACGCCTCCATGGGCACTCATGACGTGGTCATGGTACTTGGTGAGCAGGGAGGCTCTGTCCTCCTGAGGTACCACTAGTTTCCAACTGAAATCAGATGTCAAGGAAAATTTATTTCTTGACAACCTATATAGTGCACCATTACGAATGTCGAAGTTCGGTAATTTTCGTGGGTTTTTTAACACACTGTTAAAAGTATGGAGATACCAAGAATCTTTGGTGTCACTGGTATGCAATGCACCAATCTGTATTCGAGACAGAGCATCGGGAACAACATGATCCTTACCCTTCCTATGCTCTATGTCGAAGTCGAACTGACTCAACCTCATGCTCCAGCGCGCGAGACGACCAGTCGGATTCCTTAACTTGTGAAACCACAATAATGAAGCGTGGTCCGTGACTACGGTGCATTTCTGACCTTCCACGTATTGTCTGAACTGTTCTAATGCAAAGATCACAGCTAGCAGCTCACGTTCAGTGGTGCTGTAGTTGACCTCGCTCTTGTTAAGAGAACGACTGCAATACGCGACCGGGTGTTCGACACCCTCATGTGTCTGTGTGAGGACCGCCGCCACCGAGTAGGAGGACGCGTCACTAAGAATCCTGAACGGTAAAGAATAATTAGGCATTTTCAAAATAGGAGCAGAGACCAAAGCGGACTTCAAGAGGTTGAAAGACTCTTCCGCTTCGGGTGTCCACATGAAAGAAACATTTTTAGAAGTTAATTTGCATAAAGGTCTGCTAATCTTAGAGAAGTTGTTGATGAAACGTCGGTACCACCCAGCCATGCCCAGGAAACGCTTCACCTCTTTAGGATTGGAAGGAGTGGGATAGTTGAGAATAACATCAACTTTACCCGGGTCAGTCCGAAGGCCGTGTCTATCAACAAAGTACCCGAGGTATTTTAGTTCGCTTCGGCAGAAACGGGATTTTTTCATGTTGATCGTGAGGCCGGCCTCTCCGAGGCGCTGATGGACTCTATGTAGGAGATCCACATGCTCCTCAAAGGTGCTGGACACAACGATGATGTCGTCTTGAAAGGCGAAGACCCTGTTGTCAAACTCTGGGCCGAATAGACGGTCCATGAGGCGCTGCATAGAAGCAGAAGCTCCGACGAGCCCGAAACACATTACATTGAACTGAAACAAACCCCGTCTAGGGACAGTAAAAGCAGTCTTCTCAGCAGATTGTGGTGAGTCAAAAGGGATCTGCCAATAGGCAGCACTTAGATCTATAGATGATAGATATTTGGCATTATTGAGATGGTCTAGGATTTGATTTATATAGGGTAAGGGATATGCATCACTTTTCGACACGGAATTCAGCTTCCTAGAATCAAGACAGAGTCTTAGGTCACCATTCGCTTTCTCCACCATCACCACTGGCGAGTTCCACGCAGACTGAGACGGGGATACTACTCCCATCTCCAACATCCGGTCCAGTTCTTCTTCCAGGGCTTTCTGTTTACAGGGAGAGAGCGGATAGTACCGTTGCTTGATTGGTTTGCTGTCACCCGTATCAATAACATGGTGCACAAGAGATGTACGGCCTAGACCTACTTTATCAGTATTGATCGTTTCGAATTTGTCAATAATGTTGTTTATAATCCGCTTTTGATCAGCCGACAAGTTGTCGTAATCCTCCAGACCATGGTTAAGCGCCAGTGATTCCACAGGATTACAATCACTAAAGTGGGATAGATTGACATCCCGAGTGGTCAATCTGTTTCCCAAATGAAACTGATGCCAGAAGTCAACGCCAAATATCATGGCGGTAGTAATGTCTGGGACAACATAGAATTTAATAACTCTGACAACAGAATTATATTCAACAGGAAGTGAGATACAACCCATACACGACAGACTAGAGCCGTCTGCTGTAGATAAACTAAAGGTGGGGCTGATGCCTTCTAGCTCAAACCCTAGTTCCAAAAAGATGCGGTGCGAACCCTTGCCTAACACAGAGCAGGCCGCACCTGAATCTAGTAAGCCCAGAACATTTAAGTTCAGGACCTTTACCACTAAATACGGTCTAATATCATTATCCCGTTTATTAAACAGGACCTTACCAGAGTAATTACCAGACAGAGAAGGAACGGACAGACCGACTGGTAGGCTCCTTGCAAGGCCCTGACTTACTCGTTTTTTGGCGAGACGTTACAACGGGGACATTCAGGAGATCTGACACCTTTTCGACCACACCGGAAACACACCACCTCCCTCGACTGCGTGCAGCGTGCGGTAGTGTGGTCACGGTCACCGCAGCGGAAGCACTGAGGCTCGCTCGAAGGGGATGGTCTGGACACAGCCGATATCTGTCGAGAAAATTTTAGAGACGATTTATTCTTAGTTGGATGTAAGTCAGAGGTGATTTTCATTTTGTCCAAAGCCGGTTCGACAAATGCCTCTGCCCTAGTACGAGCAAGTTCAAGACGCCTTCCTAATCGCTTTAGATCTAATATGGACCTTACGTCATGCAGAGCTAATTCCTTCATATACTCAGGTCGGATGTTGTGCATCAGAATGTCCAGCTGCTCCTCGCTAGGCATCCTGCACGAGAGTCTGGCAAACATGGCCTGCATCGTGGAGATGTAGTTTCCCAACGTTTCGGATCGGGCCTGCGTACGCTGTCTGATTTCCTTTTGGAGACGATAGTCGTAGTCGGGGAGATCGAAGTTCTCCCTCAACTCCTCCAACATGCACTCATAAGAGGTGAAATCCTCCTTGTTGGTACGAAACCAAGACAGAGCTGGACCCTCCAACAGGTCAGAGAATGCAATTAGGATTTTCTCCTTAGTGACCTCACGAGCGCATCTAAGCTCCTCTAGTCTCTCAATAAAAACCCTCACACAAGAAGAGCCATCAAATTTTAAGTTGAAAGAATTTAAGTTGATGGGTCTATCCTTGATCAGTAAGGTTGGGGCTGAGTCGTCAGCAGCTACTTTGGGCTGCATCGAACGGTCTCCTACCCTCTCGGGAGAGGTGAGCTGTTCATTAGCTACTTTAGCTGGAGCTGCTTCCTCCTCCAAACCATCCGAGTCAGAGTCAGTTTCCGCTTCAGACACGGACAGCACCTTAACTAACCGATCCCGGATACCAACCAGTTCAGGGCAGTCAAGACCACACCTCGCCAGCCTGGCTAGTATATAATTAGCTCTGAGAGTCACTTTACGGCGAATAGATTTATTGGAAACAAAGTCACCTGAGGAAAGAACACCCTCCAGTTCTTGGACCTTAGGCTCGCATAGAGGCAGTTCCGAAGCAGCAGAGGCAGAAGAGGCGATACTGGGCTTTAGACTGCCCCGTCGGCTGAGCCGCAAAGCAGTTCGCAACTCACTCCTTAGACTTGCCACAGTGTCATCCGCGCCAACTGAAATCCCCATGGCAGACAATTCATTAATGAGTTCATCCCTCTTCAGGTAATTAATACACCCACTCAACTGGGCCATGATGAAGAGAAAAAAAAAATTGAAGTTCTAAGTTAACGTTCCAAATTAATAAGATTATAATGTTGTTTCAAAGTTAAGGTACAAAGTTAAAATACCAAGTTGATATACTAAGCTGAGATACTAAGTTAAGATTCACAATTATAATTCAAAGTCTAAGGTTATTTAGTGTCAAGAACACAACCTAAGCCTGCAAAAGAAAATCTAGGTTGATTACAACAATGTATATATTAATTTATGTGCAGATATTACAGTTCAAACAAACAAGTAACCAATATGTTGGAAGTGTTTATATTGGTAAATGAGTTTAAATGTAATTCACAAGTCTATGTTCTACAAAAACAATTCTATAAAACTAATTTATATTAGTTGGTTTAAAGTTCTTCAAAGAAGATTCAAAATGCTAATTTTCAAAAATAAAAAATAGTTGCAGGTATTTATTCCTGCTATATAATGCAGATTACAATAAAGTTTCTAAATTCCACAAAGAGATTCTAAATGCTAATGTTAAAGTTTAAAATTAATTGCAGGTACTTATTCCTGCTTCTTTATGCAGTTAACAACAAAGTTTCTTAGTTTTCTAGAAAATTCTTATTTATAAACAAAAGAAGGGTAAGTTTTATTCGAATTTAAGTTCTGAAATAAATTTAAATTATTTTACAAGATATTAGGCACACAATACACCCAATATAATCAAGTACTATCGTAATAAAAGGTTTCACTGATTGCTACAAAGTTTTATAGTTAAAATTTCAATATATTAAGAATTTAAATTGTTCAACACAATATAAGGAATACAATATCCTTATTAAAACTAGGTAATATTGTATTTGAATTGAGTGCTTGCTATATAGATAACAAGCTCACAGGACACTCACTTATTTTGTAAGTAGGTACTCTAAAAAAAGTGATGAAAAAAAAGTTTTCATCAGATATTAACAATATCCATAGAAAAGATATAAGTCTAGATATAAGGAAACTATGTCCTTGTTCTAATTAAGTTTTAAAATAATAACCCAAGTGATAACTTGGTGTGCACTGCTAGCACAACTTATTTCTACAAGTAGGTACACCTAAAATGTGGTGAAAAAAAATTACCCTCACTTATGTGACTTTTCTTCAACACACTAGAAGGGACACAAAAGATATATAATTGTGTGAAACTGAACAAGACAAAACAGACAAAACACAGAAACACAAAACACAAAGTACCAAATTAAAAAAGCCAGACTTACCAAATAATTTGCAGTAATAAAATTTATGTTAATTTAGAATTTAGTGTTTGCATGCCGCATAAGAGGTGGTAAGATGCGCTGAAAAAATGCAAACAAATGTTAATTATATGCGTACTGCAAACGCAAAACCAATTAGCGTCCTGGGACGTATCGGACGGATGGTCTCTTTGAAAACCCACTTGAACACCAGCAAAGCACACACTAAAGTCCGGGTAGGTCGCCAAACGTTGGTGCGCCACTTTGTAACACTTTCTCTTAAGAAAGGTTACTCCCCGGGTAGCTAATGTCAGAGAGCATGAATTAGATGGGCGCCTTGATCTCACAGAAGATTGACCTGGTGTGCCTTGCAGTGATTCAGGGAATTCAAAGAAAAACCACTCTCCAGTTTCACACAAATATACTTACATATGAGATACAAAATACAATTAGTAATACATCTAAAAATTTAGTAAGTATACAAAGTTATGTAGGTGGGTTGCTCAACAAAAAGATGATCTTTTTGATCCAGGTTATTTTAAGCTGGCCCCTTCCGTAGGTGGTAGTGAGAGTAGAACTTCACACCCAGTAGGCCGGATGCAAAGGTTCGTCAGCCCGATCTCGGAAGAACCGATGAACAAAAAAAATAAGTTATTAACCAGAGGTATGTCAATTAAATTGTAAAAAAACCATACGTGATCCCGTGGCAAGTCAAGGACGAGCGTGGCACGTGCGGATGGTCCTCCCGCAGGCCGTAGGCCTCCGCGAGCCAGTTCACCCACACAGAGTCCAAGAAATCCTCCTTGGCAGGTGATATGCTACCGCGGAACTAGCGGCTCTTGAGACTTGTCACACTGTAGGCCCGGCAAGGAAACTGAAGTACAGATCCTTAGAAGGATATTTGAACAAATCCTTTGACAAAATCTTGGTCAAAACCTTGGACCCTAGAAAAGAAGTTAATCATCCTAAGCAAATAATCTCGCAAACAAATACACTGAAGAAATACAGTAAAAAGAATTCAAATTCTCACCACTTCAACAGCGGGGCAGATCAGCAGAGATTTCTTCACAACTTTTAATTACGACGGGCAGGATCACAATATGTTCACAGCGAGACACAGAATAGTCCTTTGAGGAACCAATACTGGCTTTTATATTCTATTTCAAGGACTTTTCTGGAATAAAAATCCCACCCTCTTACAAAATAAAATGACATCATACGATTTCCAAAGACAAACCAGAACACAGATTAAATACGTACCATAGACCTGAAAATCTTTTTGGTCAAATCTTGTTTAACGAATGACATGAACGCCACCTCTCGCTTTGTTAGTGAAAACAAATCTAACATGCAGTTGGCAGACAGAGGAGAAAAAGTCACGGTTTGCCAAAGGTGGCGCTATAGGTACATAAAATCTGTTCTGAATACTTGGTTATCCACTCGTAGAATTAAGGTTAAAAAAAAGATGTTACAAACACACGCACTAAATTTATTTATGTCAAAGTATACTATAGTGCATTTATAGAATAAAAAATCAAGGCATTTTTCCTAAAATTAAAATACTTTTTAAATAAAACGCGAGAGAATCAGCGGTCTACCGCTAGTAACTAATAAATACTACTAATACTTACTTTTTAGATTTTTTAAATAATAAAAAAAAGGTCGTTTTTAAGCTAATTCTTGAAGAAAAAATTTTAATTTACATACTCTTTGTCATTTTCATCAATCAAAATGAATCCAATGAAACCTCCAAGTCAAAATCCATCACACGGTTCACCACTTAAACTTCCTTCTGACGAAATCGGTTATCAAAAAAGTATATTTATTTAGTGCTTCACTTTTAACTGTTGTGTATTACAAGTCCTGTTACTTTATTAGGACCTTCCCTTCGCATAGCGTTTGCATCCCATATTTACAGTGCTGACATCTAACACATGTTGAGAGTAACTGATTGATGCCACACCTAATTATGTTTGAAATTTTACATCTATACCAACCACTTTATTTAAGACACCCAATTAAATATTCTTTATATCTTATCGCTAGGAAGATAAGGTTGTATTTACAATGTTTTTTACTTTAAAGGCTGAGTGGTGTTTTTTGTAAAATTTCGTCACCTCCGTTACCAGGAACAGAGATTAACGATGTCTTCCGTTTGTATGGAAATACTTCTGTCTAGATTTATGCGGATTAACTTGACCTTAGAACTGCACTTATTTCGTCAAATATTTGAATAGATACGTTTGGGACAAAAGCCTAGGTTTATGTTGATGTAGGGCATATGACCCTGAAATCGTATCTCATTGAAGGTTATGTAAATACATATGTTAGTCCTTATTTATATGTGTGAATTGAAATAATGGTATATCAAAGCACTTGCAATATATATAATATATTAATACAAATACTAAATGCATTCCTAGTTTTTCAAATTTTGTAAGATTCAGCAATATTCATTTAACAAAATTCTGGTTGGCTGGAAGAGATCGTAGTGAACATTAGGACCGCCTATAGTACTACCAAATGTAAACTTCTATTTATGTTTGTACTAAATTTTATACTTTATTGGTGTGCAATGGAGTTGTAAAAAAAAAACCAAAAATGTAATTTTCTTTTACTATCATAGTAAATTTTATCACTGTTGTATTTTCTATTGAAAGATTGCCTGTAAGTTTTTTAACCCTAATAATAAGTATCTTCCGAGCCTTTATTTCCAAGTTTATTTGGGGTCGGCTACTAGTTCAACCGGTTTTACCTGAATTTCAGTTTTTCCACGGAGCGACTGGCATCGGACCTCCGCAACCCTAAGGGAGAACTGAAATTCGAAGATTGAACTAGTTGTCAGTATATTTGAGGGCACTGACTTCCCAATAACGATTGCCATAGATATTCATGACAACCGGGACCGACGGCTTTACGTGCTCTCCGAGGCTCGGGCGTGAATTACCGCCAAACTTCCAAACTCCGGACTGGTACTACTAATTTCCTAAGAAAAACCCAAAAACACTTTTTGGCCTCACATAGAGGATATACATAGGTACGAGACTGAAGTGTGACGCAGAAGTATCTCACTAGGCTACAATAGTGTGGGTCATCATGCGGATTTGCCTACACAGACAATAAAGTTGGTGACTCATACTCTTGTACTCTACTCTTGCTTTCCATTAGGTAGAGTTAACACTTTGGTGATAAAATATATAAAAAACGTGTTCCTTGTAAAAACTTTGTTATCTATACTTATATTATATTCAAAAAAAAATGTACGAATGTATTTATCTTTAACACTATGGAACGCGATTGTGTAAATTGTTTCTATCCAGCATTCAGGAAAAAATCGTATTTTTCCTGAATGCTATAGGATAGAAATTATATGAGCTACGGCTTATAGCCAGTTTAATTCTTTTGTATCGTTGTCGTTAATTTTAATTTTTGACCGTGATCGTTATCGACTGTCGACATTTACGAAAAAAACGAATATCAATAACACGCAATAACATCTAACAAAATCAAACAATGCTACATAAATACAAGAGGAATCACGCACTCACGACATAAGGGCACGAGCACATTTGTCGTGTGCGTGTGTCGCGTGCTGCATTGTTAGCCTTATTCCGTCGTGACTTCTTGGTCTTTCGAACCCGTAGTATCTGGTAACGATTGGAAAAAAATGTATTAGTTTTTATTAATGCTTGGTATATATGTTGTTCATTAATTTAGATTTGTATTAAAATAAAGATACACATATAGATAAGTTTCCCTAGCTGATTTGAAATAATCATCAAGGGTAAGCAACAACGGCAAGGTTAGAGGTATGATACCATGAGGGTCTCCGTGATTCTGAAGGTCACGTATTTTTATGAATACAGGAAATTGCATGAAATATACCAAAAGCATTCTCAAATAGTGTAATGTTAAGTAAATGTTAGGTTCTAGTAAAAAGCGAATCTTTAAAGTCGCATCTTTTGCTGAGTTAATGTCCTCAGAGTATTGAGATTCGCATTCTACTGTTTGTAAGGTTCTAACAAACTCAATAAATTCCATCTAATTATTTATGCAGAACATGTATCAAAAGAAGAATAGTAATTTAAATTTGTTTCTCTGTCTCATAGATCTGAGTTAAGTATCTTTAGAACTGGTGAACCAGCTCCCGTTGGACTTTCTTGGATGATGTAATGTGAATTGAAATAACTAGAAACTATAAAATCTAATCTGAAAATGCGTAATAACTAGCTAAATACAGTTTGTAAGGAAAGCTTTTTATTTCATATACCCTAGGTCGACTTAACAGGCTAGGTTTTTATCTACTTGCGTGTTCATAATAACCAGCATATTTCAAGGTTAAAGTTCACGAAAGTGATTTCCATATTTACATATTTAAAGTGAAATGTTCACAGGGTAGAATTAGTGAATGTATACTCTTTTTTATTCACCTTTATAACTAAATAGTGTTATTTTGTTTTGTATTTCTTTCAACTCAGTATTGTAAATTATTTGTGATCAGAATACCATTAACCATTTTGTATGTTACCGTTCCTCTTTTCCAAAACCGATTAACCTAGTTCCTTCTTTAAATATAAAAAAATACGGGTACGTTTCACGGGTAACTTCCTAAAATAATAAAACAAATAACAATAAGAATCCCTAGAGTAGATACAACAATTTTTATCTAACCAAATTTTTGGCACGTATGGAAGTCAAACCCACGACACTCGATACTGCGCAGTAGCGAGGAGTTCCTAATCTATCATAGATACTTCCAATAAAATGATCTGTTAAATAAAAATCAATGAGTTAACTAATATCTAAAACTTATTATGAAATTATTTTCAAAATATTAATCTTTCATTTCAACATAAATGATCTATTTATCCATATCTTACAAAATAATTATACTAATCACGTGATTAGTGACTTTTTTATATCTTCATTAAAAAAAAGTAATTTATGATTTTTTTTTCTATACTATTAAGATTCCATGTGTTCAGCGCACGCGCATCGCCCACGTGCAATATGAGCACGCGTCTCTCCCTACACGCGTCTCCCAACTCAACTCGCATATTAATCGCCCATTTATATGTGTAATCACTGTTGATTAAGTTATTTCCTATAACATATGAGCCAATATGCACGAAGTCTAAACACATATTAGATAATTATTCTCATTATAATATACTATCTGATCCACGCAGCTCTGACTGCCTCTTCTATAGCCCGTAGCTTAAGTCAGATGTTGGGAGCTAACTTTAAAAGATAGACATGCTGTCGAGGACTTCTTTTTAGAAATTTTCAAGAGGAACAATTCTCTCGTACATTATTTTTACGAATCTTTAATGATTTAAGTAATGCACGCAATAAAAGCTCACAAATGAAAAAAAATCTCCCATTTCTTGAACATTATTCAATAATACTCCGCTCCTACTGGTCGTATCGTGATGATATTAGCCTATAGCCTTCCTCCATAGCTGGGATATCTAACACTGAAAGAACATATCAAATCAAACCAGTGGTTCCTATGATTAGTGCTTTCAAACAAACAAACAATCAAATCTTTCCTCTTAATGACATTAGACAATAGTTTGAAACGATAATTAAGAAAACGTTATTTCCGTTTTGATCGCGGAGTAAGATTTGTAATTTAATAGTTATAACTATAACAGCTTTTGCTCGAGGCTCCGTGCTCGTAAATATCTATATTTCCAGCACTGAAGTAGCTTATGTCCTTCCTCAAGAATCAAAGTATCTCTATGCAAAGTTTTATAGCAATCGATACAGTGGTTTATATATATATAGTTACAGTACAGTTTTTTTATATATTTGCTGCCAAAATGATTCATGAAGTCATGATGGAAAGCATATGCAGAATTCAGTGGTGGTGGTCACACTGCTGATGTATACAATGTAACACGTTGACCCACAATATGGCGGCCTAGTCAGATTCTTTACTTATTTTTCCAAATCAGCGTATTTTACAGGCTTTATTTTTAGGCTTCTAAAACTCCTGAAATAATAAAGTTATCTAATATCTAAGCCGCTATAGTTTTCCTTTAAAGTTCATCACATGGACTATTATCATGTTTTTTTTACTTTTAGAAGCAGCCATTTAGCTTTTAGAGACGTTAATAGTGATATTTTTAAAAGACCTATCTAATCAAAAATCGTCCCTAATTCACGGGTATGGGAGGTATCCCGAATAAAAATATTTTCATTATTTTATTCTAGCACTTTGTCGACATGATTAAAATACATTCATGCAAAGTATTATTTTTCTACCACTAACCGTTCTGACGGTAAGTCGAGGAAGGACGAACGAACGGACGGACATGACAGATTTTTGCCATACTATTAGAGTTCCGAGTCATGATCTACGGTACCCTAAATAGCTTGCATTGTTAATTAACAAATTATCCAAACTTGCATATGACATCGACTATGCAAGTATGCATTTATGTCTCATAAAGCCTTCATCACACTGTCGAAAGTAATATCCATATTTATTCAAAATTATCAAAACTATTTAGAAAAAAATAACTCTCGAAATTACTCATTATCTTTTTATTGACAATATAAACATGTTTTTATCGATATTAATGCATCGACAGTCGATATAAAGGTTCATAGAATAGTTGATGACTTTTATTAGTGAGATATTAGTAAGTATTTGTATATAATAATCTCAAATTTATTCATAGGTTTTCTTTTTGATATATTGCGATGTGGATGTGAATCGTCGCTTGTGAGTTTTAGGGTCAGACGAAGTCCTTGCCCTTAGGACGGTCGACCACACAATACAAAGCTATGTTATAGCTAGCCAATAGTTTAATATATATTTTATTAATGCCAAGGTTATCTATAAAATTAGTTATATGCAATACTCTATTGGTGTATTAAATATCGTTGTTCTTAAATGTGTTTTTACATCAGTGAAATGAAGAAACAGTTTTTTCATTGGTGTAAACTGATTTACACATTATTTAATTTGTTTATTTTTTAGCGTTCTGCACTTCTCCTCCTTAAAAACTTTAACTATGCAAAATTTCAAAATTTTCGCAAAAAGGGGTACATTTTTTTTGCTTTACGTATTACACAGTTTTTATAATAAGTGTTAAAAATACCGCTATAAGTGCATGAATAATTTCAAAGACAAAGGCAAACAATTTTGACTTCATACTTTTAGAGTTATTTATACGGCTATTTAAATATTTATAGTGTTACAAATATCCATCGAAATGCTAGTGTCTTCTAACTACTGCGATACATCTATTGATACTAATATCTATATTTTGTCATCGTTTAAACTTCTTTGACAGGACTACAAAAGTCATCAAACTAATCAATGCATAAAATTTCATATAGCTATTGGTGTGACCCAGCCTTTATAATTAAGGGTCAGTAATTACGAGCCAAGCTATTAGACGTTGTGTTGCCGCCTAATGTTTAATACCATACGTGTGTAATAACCTTTATGGCACTTTACCTATGAACTATATGGGAAAACACGAGAATTGTAATGTTTACATTTTAGATATGGATTTCGTTCGTTAGTGTTTAGGTGGTTTTTGATAGTTTAACTAGCTTTTTCCCGCGATTCCCGCGTGTATGTCAGTTATGGCGGTAAAAAGTAACGTAGCCCTTCCATAAGAGTTATATTAAATTTTTGGTTGCTTATGCATTTAGTAAAAGAAAGTTCACAGAACTATAAAACATTTATTTATTATAGTGATTAACTTAATAATTCATACAATTCATTTCATATTACATACCGACAGTTCAATTTTATTTATCTGTATAATGTATGTATATAAACTAATATTCAGGTAAAACCGGTTGAACTTTTAGCCGACCCCAAATAATATTGGGAATAAGGCTAGGAAGATGTATCTATATACACAGATACAAATACACAATGTTTTAAAAAGAAGAGGTTATTTTCAAAGGCGATAATAAAATTTGAGCTTACAGTGCAATCAATAAACGCGTAGCTTAAGACAGTAGTAGGCTCTGCCAAAAAGGGTACTTTGGCAAGCTAAGCTCTATATTTTAAAGGCTTTAATAGACATATATAGATAAAGGCATATAGGATAATAAAAATAAAAGGACATGCAATAAGTTGAAAAGCAATCATTTAGATTAATACAGTCAAAATAGGTTAAATTTTTACGAGGACTTTTAATATATATATTTAAATGTACATTTCATTAACTACGTAAAATTAAAATGGTTTACAGTTTTACAAGCACACCTTGTCTTTTTTAATACTAAACGTATGATATAATTTGCATCGACAATCCACAAGGAACTACAAAAAGATAAGATCACAGTGGTCCATCAATCACACATTGGCAAGCATTTCCTGATCCTTTGTCCACTACACAATAAATTGACATTGCACCAATAATACAATCCAAATAATTGCACCGAAATGTGCATCTACGCAGATTTGTTGTTAGTTGTTGCGCATGTGTCAGTTGCGCTCTAGTTGAAATGCACCTTTACATTCCACAATGAAATACACCGTTGCACAAAGGGAAGACTGTTTGTGGTTTGAGTTGTTTGTTGTAGATGTTCAAAAGAGCGAATCTGTTTCTAACTAAATGGTTTATTATAGTCATATATCTATGCGATTGTTTTGTAAGGCCAAATGGAATATTTTAATTTATTTGCTAATCATGAAACCAAGTGATAAACGGTTAACTAAAGCCAGAAGGATAAGCGAGAAATCGTGCATCGCATCCCATCTAAGGAATAGGCTAATTGTTAAGCAGAGTCGCGCTGATTTCAGTACGAAAGGGCCAGAAGACCAACCCAAACTAACAGTAATCGTGCGGTATTTCGTTGTTGAGCGCAAGACCGGAGACCCAACGATGCAGAAGCATCAGTCAGCATCACACTAGACCACCGTAGTGTAGGTCACCATGTTGCATTGTCTACATTATAAAATGAAAACGGTGATTACTACTCTTAAATTCCATTACTCCTGCTTTCCATCAGACAGAAAAGTCATCAGTGTGTAGAATATCCGTATTTGCATTCGATACACACAATGACACAGTATTTTCAAAAATAAACGTTTGTTACGCTCACAGTCGCAGTTTTGTAGTACCAATCGGAAATGCTCAGCATATGTCGGCCAGCGGCTAGATAAAGGGTTGTCTTTAACACCTTCAAGTTCCGTCCCACTGTGGCATTGTGTTGTACAATTTGTGGAATAACGCCGACGACGTCTGTTGTTGGACGAGCCAGGGCCGTACTTGAAATATTATGATGTTATACGATATAGTGTGCTATGGCCGAGGCCGATGGCCTGTGTTGCCTGTAAAATGATTTTTAACATTAGGGGCATTTCACGTCAAGCGGACAACCAAAAAAAGTAAGGTCGTGAATTTTGTTTATATTCTGGTTAGTTATACTTCTAGTAGATGTGGATGTGTACACACAATATTTTTTCGTATTACGTTTTATTGCTGAGTTTAAGAGCCTTTAAAAATTCACTAAAAATGAAGTTACGAATTTTTTGGATGCTTATTATCTGTATTAATTAATTTGTAAAAAAAAAACTAAAAAATAAGGCCTGTTATAGTAAGATAGTTGAATTTTATATTCTTTTAGTCGAATTCTAAATTTGAATTTTTTGACGTATACTAAACCGAAAGTGAAAATTTCAAATCGATTTTTGAGTAACTTCGACCGTTTTCATTTTAATTTTTTAACTTCATTTATAGCTATAAATGTACTAATACTTCACAAAAAAAAAATTTAAACGTGATCGCCAATAGTTTAAGACTGAGCACGTAGAGTACATACGCAGAGCTATGAGTACATTCTATGCAATTGAGTTTTATGCGCTAAAATGCCAAAATACTACGTTATTAATATTTTATTCCTTCATTCTATCATACAAAAATATAAGGTATACCATTTTTTTTTAAATTGTTCATTAACAATGTAAATATATTTTTTATATTAATGACAAGTTCATACAAAATAGTAATTATAAAAACTATGATACTATATTGATAGATTCGTTCAAATTAAAATAATCAAGTACTCAATCAAATAATAACGCAGCCAATCCACGAGAAATATAAGAAAACACCTTCAGAGTTTTATAGTAAATTAAATCGTTATTTTTTAACCCATTATGTATTTTCCAAGTCCGTCCCTTAGCAGGCTAGTGTTGGCACGGGCTAGCCAGGCGCAAGCGATAAGTTATTATTTTATAGGCGGCTCGTCACGACGTATGGCAACACGCAGCCGCGTGCGCACGTGCCCCTTGCATCGCCACGTTGCTTGTTAATGAAAGCATTAGGAAAAAAAAACCTTACCAAATTTTAAATTTCGTAGTTAATAGACAGGCATTTAAAGGGTTACGCCGGAACTGCAGAAAAGGGTTGAATAGACACACATTTTATAATGACACCTTGCGTTTTTGCTTAGAATATTTCTGGTAGGTAGGTTGTGTAACGGATGTCTATAAAACTATACAAATAATTTAAATTGTAGTAATTTCAAGTTAGCAGCTTTTCACTACAGGCAAACGAAAGTATATATGGTACTTAAATGCTTTGTTTTTTAAATTTTTGTCTTTCAGTCTGTTTGTTACGAGACGGCTAATCTCTGGACTGACTTGACCGACTTTGAAGTGACTCACTGGCAGACAGCTGATGATATAAGGAGTAAAATAGACGTTACAGTTACTTGCATTTATTGCTGTAAAGCAACAGAACAACAACCACGCGTAACACCGTGGGGCCCAACTAGTTTAGATTATAAATGGTGTATGATCAATTCCTGTTTAGAAGTAGAAAGAAGTTTTCCTGGATATCCTAGAACCAACACAACCGTTTCTTGTCATGTTTTAGATTTATCAAAATATTAATAAATTATAAAATTGTTCCGGTAACTGAAAATGTTTTAGGTACTTTTTTGACCTAGACCAATTTGAAGCAAAGCTTACACGACAAATGTTGGGTGAAGGCCGAATGCCATTAAATTTTTATTACACGCATAAAAAATATAATTATGGACTTATGTCTAGTGGTTAACGTACGCGAATGCTAATCAAGAGGTCTCAAGGGTTTGAATCGTGGGTCTAGTCAAAAGTGTTGCTTGGTTTTTCTTACAAGATTTTTTTAATAACAGCCCGGAGTATGAAAGTTGTTTTATGGTGGTATTTCACGAACGTACCTAGGAGAACAAGTTAAGATGTCGATCCCGGTTGTCATGAACATCTATGGCAACCGTGATTATGGAAGTCAGCCCTTTTTTAACGTGTCGGGCCGTCACCCCGCCGTGATTTTACGGAATCGGATCGACTATAACAACACGGTGTGCTACTCTGTGCTTGAGATGGGTGAGGTCCAGTTACTGCTGCTATTACAACAACTCTCCCGGCGCCCGCACCATCTACGGGTAAACTCTCTATTATAGGCGACGTACGGCACACGCGGACGTCAACTTCTCGCGGCTTGCCACTGAAGCGGATGCAGAAGAAAACCCGTCCTGTCCATCCGCAGCCACACGCAGGGCAGCATTAGACGCAAAAAAAACCAGTCCGTGTTTTACAGATATTCAGGTAAAACCGGTTGAACTAGTAGCCTATCCCAAATTATCTTGGGATTAATAAATTCTAGGAAGATGACTTAGCTTTGAAAATTAACTATGATGTTTATAATTATATAGGGCTTAGCTGAATCTTCAAGCCAGACTTGATTTACAATCTACATACGTTTATAGCAAGCCACTAGTGCACAACTCAGGCTCTCACTATTCTAATTATTTTCAAGAATTTGCTCGACTCCATTTCGAGACTTGCAAATCGTCCTTGTCCGGTTCGCTGCCCTTGTCAGTGCAACCTTCCGTTGTAACATTCCTAGAAGTCCTAAGGTCGTGGCACGAGCTGCCTGTGTTTATGCGGGAGCGATCCTACATCGTATTAGTAGGCATGACGTATGGTCAGGACGATTGCACGAGCACTGGGCGATCCAACATGGCATGATGCATACCGGACGTACGATTGCAAGTGTTGGTAAATATTTATACTCTATCTACTAAATATTAGATTGTCAGTCTATTTTTGTAGTATCGTCATTGGGTATAGATAGTTTTTCTTAGTAAGAGCTGTTTTTATTGTTGATACTAAAAATTGTTATTTATGAAGGTGTGGCGTGGCTATGGTAGATATGAACTATATCATCTATATCATCATATGAGGTTAATAGCATAGTGCACTGCACTTAAGGCTCCCTTAACGTAGATTTCGTAAATATTTTATTTTTACAATTTTCAATTCCATGAAGTTTATGAATGCAACCTGGTATGTGGCCTCATTTTGTGTCAAGTGGGCGAAAGTTTAGTCTGTTTGGTCAGAGTATTTTACAGGCAGGAATTACAAGTTAAGAAGATACTAATTTTTGATAATATTTTGAAAACAGTTTATGGTAAAAGTAAATTCTTTATATTATTAAATATATTAAAAGTGCATGGCGAGCTTTTTACGATTTAAAAAGGAGGTTCAGAATTTTTTTATAATGATTTACGAGGTACGTAAGTTTCCTATTGACCTTTTCTATAGCCATAAAGTAAGTTTAATCCTCACATAAAATTTCGAAGAGTCAAAAGTGCGTGACTGGGAATAAACTGATATGGCGAATTAGAACACCAGTGGCAATGTCACTATTCTGCTATTTCTATTGCCACTAAAAGAAAATGTTTTAAAACGCAAGATACATGTGATGTTTAATTTCAAGAATATGTTAGAGATCAAAAGCCCTACATCTAAACAAAAATAGTATCATCATCATCATCAACAACCCATAACGCCCCACTGCAGGGCTCGGGAAATAAAGAATATAATAAAAATGAAATAATATAAATATAGTTCCAGATAAAAAGTATCTATAATCTATTTTTTAGTCTACTTTTGTAGGAAGTAGAGCGTCGCTGATTTCAGCACGAATGGGTGGGCTCAACCGGGGCAGTACTACCCTCACACAGAAGACCAACCTAAAAATAACATCATTCGTCCTGTTGTATCTCATTGGGGAGTACTGGAGGTCCAATCATCATCAATGGAAACCAGGAGAATGATGCAGATACATCTCACTAGGCTGCCATGGTGTGGGTCACAATACTGCATTGGCTGCACTAACAATGAGGATGTCCTTACTCCTGAATTCTACTCATGCTTTCCATCAAGCAGAGTAAAGTCACTTTGGTAGGCTAACATATATAAAACACTAAGTTAGATCATGATAATAATCTATACAAATGCGAAACTTTCAGTGGTTGTTTGTTTCATTATCGCCATTCGCCGCAGAACAGCTGAACGGATCTAGATAAAATTTGGCACCAGTATAGAGACATAAGTTTAATATTGGACTATTAAAGGCATATGTGTGAAACAGCACACATAAATTTTGTAATAGAAACAAAAAAATTACAGAATCATCATTTACGACATGAGTGAACCAAGGGGAAAACTAGTGACATATATGTTTAAGGTCGCGTCAATAATATGTGTATCAAATGTGACTTCAAATTATATAACATAATCAAGTTTAAATTTACCACATGGTAGAGGAAAAAATAGGCGCGCTCCTAAATTGACTACCGAATTATTTCGTCCGTTACTTCAAGTGACAAAAAGAAAAGATTTTGATCAACCTGTTGGACACGGGCAAGGGTGATACGGTAAAGAGCCATCCAGTTTAATATTTGACAATTTTGGAGGATATTTCATAGTATCGGAAAAAAGAAAAAAAAATGCAGAATGAATATCTGTTGATTTATGAATAACTCAACTGTTATGTAACGTCAATATAAAAATTTAGTTAGTTAATGTTCATATTAATATAATATAATACATAATTGAAGTTGTTTTTATACCACGTCTAATCAGAAATTATTATTTATATAAAAATATGCAAACGTTTGTCAACAATTAACTTATAACAACAATTAATATTGTTCCAAATGATAAATAAAAATATTTCGAGTAAAAATGGACCCGAATACACAATAACATATGACTCGATTCAAGATAGGTAAGTACGTACTTTTAAATAGTATTGTCACCTAAATACATTGATTTTATCTTTCCGTGGAAGAGGCTAATGCTCAGTAATGAACTGCTATTACTGCAAGCTCTTAAGGCTGACGTTAATGATTATTGTTACACATTTAGTACCGCAATATACAAAACCGCAGCTTACTCTCGTTAAAACTCTCAGGTCGAGTCATAAACACAAAATATGAACTTCATAAAAGGAAAATACTAATAGTAATTTAGATTGCACCTTTCTGCATAATATTATCCATGCTCACGAAATTCTCGCGTCAAGGGGTAGTAATTTCGTTGCTACCCCTTTTGGTGCAGCCGTCTTTTACGACTTAACGATGAAATAAACAATTTGTTGTAAAAAACATGACCGTTGGTAATGGTCAAACCGACTTTATGATTTTGGTTTTTTATTTGTTGTCTTGGCGAAAGTTGTTATAGGACTATCCCTTACTGGAAGAATGTAAAATAATATGTTATATGTGCTTAATATGTTATTGTAAATAAATTATTTGAGTGCTAATACCATAATCTGTAGGTATGTATAATTCCGTCTATGTGAATATTGTGTGGTTGATAATGACACAAGTCAACATAATACCATTCAAAAGAACTTAATCGCCCCGTATGTTTGGTACAGTATGACTTTTTTATTAATAACATAAAAAAAATGTGAGCTGAACACAGGTATCTTTAGAAGGGAGGTTATAGCTCACTGTACTATGCTGGCCAGATGGGTAAGTATGGGATATATTTCAAGTTCGAGGGTGTCTCCTCTCGGGTTTACGCAGACACTTCGGTCACAGGCCAGGGGGTTAACTTTCATCAGGCTACGCACCTGGTCACCACAGGAGTCTCACTGGAGGTTGGGCGCATTGAAGCGCTGGGCTTACCGGTGACCCTGGATAAGACGAAGGCACTGTTGTTCCATGGGCCCCGTCGTGGTCCGTCCCCCTGCGCCTCCATCGGGGTTAACTCGGACCTCGTACCGGTTTTGGGGCCCAATTAAGTATTTGTGTCTGATCCTTCCTTGACGGCGGGTTGCACTGGTATAGGGTCCAGATATCGTAACAACAGCAGTTTCCTTCCTATTTCAGGTGCAAAGATGCACACGGTGTGATTTTAGTCGGTCCAATTCCGACACACTTTCTAGTTTTCCTTCGCTTTGTAGTGATGTTGCCCTGCATAGTTGGTTACCTTAGTCGCCTCTTAGGGCACCTATGGGATGAATAGGAGTACTTACACACCATATTCTTAATTCATACGGACAAATCTACTCGTTTATATGCGTACAGTTTTATGTATAAAATTGAGGACACATTTACCCTGCGTAATACATAACCAATAAAATTGATCAATTCCCATAATAAACTGACTCTTTCTAAAAATATTGTACTCGTTTGCCTATTCGTTTATCGGCGCTTTATGTGTTCTAGTTTCAGCGTAGGTAAATGAAAATTTATGTTGTCTATTGTGACTTATAATAAAATAGTTTTTATTACACGTAATGCGGTTCAAGAAATACCGTTTAAAAATCTTTGCGAGATTGTTCTAAGTCCCGGTTAAACGTGAGTGTGTGTGTGCGTGTGTGTAAATGCAAACGTTTATGGATATAATTATTGATCTGATTGATCAATTTCATTACAGTCTGTTGCTGTATGACGTATAATGTAATTTTGTTCTATAATATTAGCGGATACAAATTGGTCGATAACTAAGAAAAAATTAAAAGAAGAAATGTCTTGATACAGCCAGTATACGGAATGGTTACTTCAGCGTAACTTTTACGCTTTTTACGATGTATCGAATCGTTATTAATCGATTCATTTGTTAAAAAGAAATTTATCTCTATAATAAAATAAAGCTTTTTAGGGTTCCGAAGTATATCACTCGGAACCCTTATAGATTCGTCATGTCCGTCTGTCCGTCCGTCCGTCCGTCCTTCCGTCCGTCCGTCCGTCCGTCCGTCCGTCCGTCCTCGACTTACCTTCCAAACGGTAAGTGGTAGAAAGATGAAACTTTGCATGAATATGTATTGTTATTACGCCGACAAAGTGCTATAATAAAATTTTGAAAAATATTTTTATTTGGGGTACCTCCCCTACACGTAAAGTGGGGATGTAAATTTTTTCTCGCGGCTACCTCATCGTGTGGGGCATCATTAGATAGGTATTTTAAAAACAATACAGGGTTTCTAAGATGATTTTTTGATTCAGGTATCCGTTTGCGAGAAATTCCCCTTTAAAGGGCACTTTTTTGTAAAAACAGGGCGTCCCCCCCCCTCTAAAAGCTAAACGGCTGGATCAAAAAATCTGGAAAAATTCGTGATGGTGGTCTACATAATGAACTTTGAAGGAAAACTATAACGGATTAGATGACTTCATTAATTCAGGAGTTATGGAGACTTAACTTGTAAAATGCGCTCACTTGGAAAACGTCATACAAAATTAACACATTAATACGTGAACATAATAGAGCAAGATTCCAGAGCCGCCGGACCTACGTCATTTGTGCAAAGTTGAAAACAACTTTCAAGACGTCTGGCAGAAGTAATGGCCCATCGAAAGTGTCTGGCAGTAATGAATTTTAATTTTAAATAATATTTTTTTAAAAAATATGTAAATACTAGCTTTGCACCTTTAACGTAGGTAGGTAAGGTTTTTTACCATCTGTACTTCGCGCTACCTCAGAAACGGCCCCGCTTTCAAGCTAATGGGTACGCATACGTCTTAACAAGACATTGTACTAATAATCCTGAAAATTTCAGTTTTGCACAAATGACGTAGGTGACTGAGGAACCCTTTACTGTGCGTGGCCTGACATGCACTTGGCAGATTTTTTAATTTATTTTCTCTTTCATGTTAAGTTTCGCGCCTATTAAGTTTTGTATTTATTTTCTTCTGTCCTTTTAAACACTTCATTTATCTTTTCTATGTTTTTCTATTGATAGTCTACAAAGAGGTTTTATGTAAGCAACTGCTTCCAGGTATATTTTGAAAAGCAATAGCTAACTAAACAATTGGCCTTATGTTTGTTGCATATTGTTTTTTTGATCCGTAGTGGTTTAAAATATTTCGGACTCTGGCACACAACGCCATCTAGTCCGAAACTAAGCAATACTTAAAAAAGTATTTGCAAATACTGACATAATATATATAGAAAATATCTAAACTCGGAAACAAAGATTTGCAAAGCATACAAACATTTTGTGAGACCCGGGAATTGAACGCGAGACCACAAGCACAGCAGTCGCACACGCCACCACTGTCTTTCTGTCTGTCCGTCTTTCACCGCAAAACTACTAAACCCATTTAAATTAAATTTGGTACATATAATAATATAGTCTACAGCCTAAGAAAGGACGATTGTCACTTTTTACCGCGATAAGCGACATACACACGGGCGGAGCCGCGGGCTAAGGCTAGTCTAAATTTAAAACCCAAGTTACTTTTTATATCATCATCTATTTGCCATTACAAGCTCGACAACATCGGCCCAGCCATTAAAGAGATAATCGGGAACAAACAGGCAGATGGACAGACAGCTAAAAACTAAAAAAAAATAACGTAAGCACCGTATATATGTACTTTCTTATGCAATTAGTGAAAAGTTGTTAATTTGTAGTTACAAACAGACACTCCGATTTTATATATATATGTTATAGAAACTAGACTTGATGGAGTGCCCTATACGGACAAAGCCCCCTGCTATCTGACAGGCGGCCCAGTACTGTCACGGATCCCACATCATGTAATGTGACAGAACCCATAGGGTTTCCCAATGTCAAAAGAAGCGTTGACACAAGACATATGTCGCCAGATATGTATCTTTGATAGTTTAGACATTCACCTTAAAAGGCTAAAAGGCTACCTAATAAAGATAGTGTGATGATTGAGTTCC
The DNA here is from genome assembly GCA_932526445.1 of Phragmatobia fuliginosa. NCBI lineage: Eukaryota > Metazoa > Arthropoda > Insecta > Lepidoptera > Erebidae > Phragmatobia > Phragmatobia fuliginosa. The sequence goes on along the minus strand of OW052078.1, from coordinate 12,188,507 downwards.
ATAAAATATTGCATTTACTGTTATAATTAATTTCTACTTGAAACTAGTTCACTCCCGCTCCCGTAGTTATTGTTGTAAATCGCGAGTAAAGCTGAGGAGTGAAACTTGTCTTAAAAAATTGGCCTATAATAAAATAATATTGGGAATACTGGCTAGAAAGAAGGTAGATAAGAATACAGAAGACGCTTGGACTATTATCTATACAATATTTTAAGGATACAAACAAAGATACTAATAAAGGTTTGTAAAAGTATCTTTAATAGTGAACACAAACACTAAAAACAATGTATCGAAAATTGAGCGTTGTTTCTACTACTCCACACAAGATGGCGCTACTCATTGCCATATTTAGAACTTTTGTTATGTTTACAGAGTGCAGTATTTTTGTGTTAATCTTGAATGAAGGTTTTATTGCCTTTTAGTTAATCTTAATGGTTTGAAATTTATTTTCATGGATTCGCTTTTAAATAATTATGATGGAAATAACTTATATTTAATGATCGTGTCTGAAATGGAAGCGCTATCTTCAAAACGCATTTGTTATTGTTTTTTTTCTAGGTTGGATTCAACCAGTTAAATCTTACATTTAAAATTTATGGAAGTGTAGTTGAATTATAGAGTTGTAACCTTATTTTAATATTAAGTGGGGTTGGTGATTCTCGCACAGAATTCTCTTTTTAAGTTTATGTTTTTTATGTGATTGTAAATCAAACGAATTCAATTTTGATTAAGTTTTTTTCAAATAAACTATCAAACCGGATATTTATATCAAAACATTTAACAAAAAACTAATTACTAATAATAATAGTATCCTCACGGCCGGCCACCTAATCTCAAACTAGACAGGCCTGTCCCATGGTAGCTGCTGATAAATCAAATCAAACCATTTTTATTTCAAATACACCAATACAACGGCACTTTTGAAACGTCAAGTAGTCAGTCAGTAGTCAGTCGTGAAGCTAAGTGTATGTTCCGATACGTAGATCCTATGGAGAAGAACCGACAAGAAACTCCATGGACACTCTTTTCCAACATAGTTTTACAATTTTTGGTTACATTGTTCGATAGTTATGTGTTGGATAGGTACTGATATATTTCTAAATACATTTATATTAAATCTAAATAACACGAAGGCACCGAACAAATCATCATATTCATTACGCAAAGATTTGTCCCAAGTGATTATCAAAACTGCGACGGTTTGCTGAGCAGTTAATATCACTAGCCACTTGACCTACAGGCCTGTCAAAATAATAAAAAAATAGTAATATACGCTGGATTAACAAACCGGATGATAGCCTAGTCCACAATAGTAACCAGTATTAAACATTGTAACCCTTTGAATATAAATAGCTCAGTGACATTAGATCGATGTTTCGATAAGGGTGAGTTAAAAATAGTAAAACCCACCGGCTACCTGTCATTACTGGCAAAGCTCGTAATATATCTCACATAAACGCTATTTAAATCTATAACCATTACTATATTATTCAGTCTTGTTCAATTGTAAGCTTCAGCTATCAGCTTCTGAACTTGATAAGTCAAGGTGACTACTCAGCATGAGTAGAATTCAGGAGTAGAATTCTCATTGTGAGTGGGGACAATCCAGCATGGTGACCCACACTATGGCGGCCTAGTGAGATGCCATGCTTGCTTGAAAGAAAATGGCTGCACTAAGAATATAGCCTACTAGCTTTCATTCGCAGCTCCGCCTCTCTCTCGTTAATGGCAGTAAATAGTAGCCTATGTGCTATTCTGATATATAAGCTATATTACTGTAAAGCTCCATCCAAATCCATTCAGTCGTATTTGCCTGAAAGAGCAACAAACATACACATATACGTACAGACATACAAACTTTCGCGTTTATAATATTAGTAAGGATGTCGCGAAAAAAAAGGAGCCATAAACATACGGTATATATCGATACATATCTATACATTCACTGCACAAATGCACTTTTGCAGTAACAGTTATGTTGAGAAACAAATGTTTATAGTAATTATATTTTCTCCAGCCTATAGAGCTCACATTAAGTAAGATTGTTAAAGGTACACATTGCAATAAATAGTTCTCCTTGTGATATCATAAAAAAACTGCAACCGTTGCAAATTATGGCTTTATAAATTTTCATATGCTAAAATACTCTGTTTTGAAACATATAATTTACATCATTAACAATACGTGAAGCAAAAACTTTGTACCCCTCTTTACGAAAGTTACGCGGACGTCCTCCGTCCGTCCGTATGAAATTTCACACACTTATAGTTTATGCAGAGAAGGAGTACTGTGCTGAATGTTATATTTTTTATAATAATGCATTAAGTATATGCAATAATAAAACGTAACACGCACTGCCATGTATTTGACACACACGCAAAGATACTCTTTTGTCAAATTAACATTGTAGTGTAGCATTGGCGAAATCAGTTCTCATAGAAGTAAAGCCTTTGACAATAGAACCATAATAATGTTGCCACTTATAATTCAAATTAATTATGGTCTAATTTTGACACCTTGGCGACCACTAGTTCCTTTAAAACCACATATTGCCACGTGGGTTAAACAGAGCACGTGGAAAACTTTTTTTACTAAGTATTATCGCCATGTTGTCTATCTGTATGGTGGTATTAAGAATATGGACTATCACCGTCTCTATTCATCCCGTGCGTGTCGAAGAGAAACTAAGAGAATGAAGTATGGAGTACTATTGATCTGCATAGTTTGCACCGCAAAACTTAAATCAAATTCTGTACCAATTCATTTGGACAGCGTGGTATCATCATCATCATCAACAACCCATTACGTGACGCTGAGCCCGGGTCGCCTTTCAGGAGAGATTTATAGGCCAAACATCCCCACGCTGCCCGAGTGGTATAATAGTACTACGTAGAAAAAAGTTTTTGATCTATTAAACCAGCAGTTAGCCAAAAAAGCACTAATGATGACATCGACAGCGTTACTGAAATATTTATTATACTTTGTTATAACATGAGAGGGAACATATGGCGAGCAAAACGACCTTGAGTGTGTTGCAACTTTGTTGTATTAAAATACGATAACAAGATCAATTTACAATGCATGTACTTGAGACATGAGAGTAATGTATATGAATAGTACACAATTATGAGAAGAGTTCAAGATTTTGGCGGGAGGGCGCAAGGCTGCGCGCCTAGTATGGCGTCCACCTGCGCACGCGCCACCTGCCGAACATCTGACACAGATGCAGATTAGGGCTGTAACTTTCGATATATCGATGTTTCTATGTATCGAGTAGGTGTTGGATATAAAGCTAGTTTAATGAGAAAACAAATAATAGACTTAGTCTTTTATAACATTACTAGCTTAAGCTCGCGACTCCGCCCGCCGCTAAAAGTAGTATGTGTCCTTTCTCAGGCTCTGTAATATCTGTATACGTATAAATTGAATTCATTAACCATAAGTTTTTCAGCTAGTAGCCGACCCCAAGAATACTCTTGGCAATATAGGCTAAGAAATTGCGGAAGGTTGTACTTAGATCAGAATAAAAACCTCGATTTAATTCAGTTTACAAAAGGTACAAGTATAAAATTAATTTATAATAAAAATAAAAAAACTTTGTTCTCAAGATTAAGTTATATTTCGTGGTCTTTTATGGAAATTTCTAGAGAGAACAATAGTGAACTGCTGCAGGAGTCTATAATCTCCTTCAGCTTTTAAAATTTTCAAGCGATCACTACGATAATGATTGACCTGCTTATGATCGACTCGTCACGTCACGTCATAGTAATACCAAAATGCGAAGCGGATGTAATTAAGACTAAACTGAAAATATAATGATATTGAACACAATACTTGTACTCACTTGAAAATCTACAGGTTTTGCAAAAATGCCGCATAAGTCAAGATCTCGATTAAGTAACAAAATATCGATAGTCTCTATCGATACGCATCAATCTCTAAAGGCTTCTCCTCACGCATCTCAACACTTGACGAATGCGCTTTAAGCTGCACGAAGTGGCCTAATTACTGTATACACTTGATGAAAGTCAATTTTAATTACTTCTTACTTTGTCATCATCATCAACAGCCTTTTTGCTTTACTTTTTTAATTGTAGATATTTGACGAAAAGCATATAATTCATTATTGTTGTGCGAGAACCTTGCTTCGTTATATATGGACCGACGCGACAGGAGTGATACCTACCACTTTAGGGGAACGGGTGTCACGACCCTGCAACATAAATAGAGCATCCTCGACTTCGTGCCTCTTAAATAAGTCTTAAGGTTACCTTTACCTAAGAGACAAATTAGGTGACACGGCTGAATGGCACATCAAAACATTCCTTTTTTTACTTCAGCTACTAAATTAATACATTTTTAATTTACAATGAGTATGGTGACCACAACTCTTGGGTTCTACATCGGGCAGAGAAGAGTCACTTTGGCTCGTAAATAAAAAAAAAACACTGAATATAAAATTACAAGTTACACCCATATCTTGAGTGGCATATCTAGCATCTCGTATCACACTGAAACGATTATATTGGCTGCACGGTTGGTTCAATGGTTTGAGCTGTCGCCACGCCACTCTCTACTGCGCCAAGTGTTGTGTGTTCAAATTCCACATGGGACAACATTTTGTATGTTCCACAATTGTTGTTTCTAAGTCACTCACGGCACAGGATGAATATTCCTAATGCAGTATTTGTCTTTTTTTTTTAAAAAGAATCGAATCACATACTAATCGTTAGCCAGATGTTTTCTGAAACCACAATGGTTTCAGAAAACATCTGGCTAACGATTGACCTGTGTCACTTGTTCCTATCTATTGAACTTAAAGAGGTGGGAGTATTAATAGACATATAACCTTTTAACTTTAATACTTTGCTATTATAGGATTATATAAAAAAACTAGTCAACGTTCTGTCAACACAAGAATGCATTGAATTAATTTGAATTCACAACATGTCCCCACTTTGCACGCTTCTCATATTAAAAGAATTATAATACAGCCAGGCGAAGTATATAAAAATATGTAATAAAGTCATGGAAAAAAATATGTATTTTTTAGGTTGACTATGAAAGAATCGGCCTTTAACTTCACTATAAAAATTATGTTTGTTTGTTTCGTTTGTATAAATGCATACTTTTCCGCGTGGTGGCTTTTTCAGAATCTGGAGGGTCAGCACTCTTTATCATCCCGTGGGTATCGTAAGACCTGACTAAGGGAGTAAACAACGCAGGACAACAGTACGACAAAAAGATCATCATCGTCAAAGCCTTTAACAGTCCACTGCTGGACATAGGCCTCTCCTTAGAAAGGAGGTTTTGGCCTACTATACCACGCTGGCCAGACGGGTTGGCATAGGGTTGGTTTCAAGTTTTCGTTCTCTTTGCATTGATGTTGTCTTGCGTAGTTTATCCCTTAGTCGCTTTTTACGACACCCGCGGGATGAATAGGAAAAAGATAGTCAACTTGATACAAATGCTATGTCGTATACCTACTGGTCTAGCCAGCATCGTATAACAGACTAAAACTTCCACTCTAAGTCCGGCAGTCTATTAAGTACTGTTGATGATGATAAATGTTTATAAATGTTTCGGACATCTTACACACAACGCCATCTAGTCCCAAACTAAGCAGAGCTTGTATTATGGGTACTAGACAACTGGTATAAATACATTAACATATTTTTTATTGTAAATACAAACAACATTTTCTCCGACCCGGAAATCGAACCCGATGCCTCAAGTAAAGCAGTCGCATACGTTCCCACTGCGCCACCGAGACATTAAAGTCATTCGTAGATAATCGTGTAGGCGCGTATATACGTAACGTAAAATGAGATAAAAATTAAAATACTACAATGTTGAACCAAACGCACGTGTAACTCTTAATTTACAGGTGCTTATGAGCAACGGTAATCGCTTCCCAACAGGTGACCCATCGACCTGTTTGACTTCTATTGAAACTTAACATTATAAAGTCGAAGAGTTTTTTTGGTTGAACGCTTAAATAATCTCAGAAACACGTGGTATTTTTTGGAAAAATCTTTTAGTGTTAGATATCTCAGTTATCGAGGCTATGTGCAATTGCGCTACGATCAAAAAGAATGGAGTATCAATAAAAAAAAAGAAAAAAAAATCCTTTTACAAGTTTCCATTGCGTGCAAAAAGTAAACTAAATGGTTAAAGTTTAAAAAAATAATGTAGTAACGAATGTAAGATTCGGTTTTAGTTTACTATATTATAAATTAATTACCTACCTCTTAAAAATATTTAGTACGATTGTACTTATAGAAGCAGATTATGGTTGAAAATGCTGCAAATTACTAAAGTAGGAACGAATCCCTTTTGAAACTAAAAATAACTGATTTAATAACTAAAAATTGCTGTTTTATCCATGGATATAATAGTAAATAGCTCCTAAGATAATATTTCCTAAAACTCTTATCATTTTAGTTTATAATTAATAGAAGCGATAGATCTGAGACAGTTTCACAAAGTTTTAAAAATAGTTCATAATAAAACATTTGTTAAATTTTATAAAGCTATGTCTCCTGGGCTATTATTTTGAATCTATTGACACCTCACTCAAAAAACTCCATTTACTGATATATCAGGTTGAGAAATACCTGAACAAGCGCCTATTAGACTACCATAGATAGAAACAATATGAACGCCCTATTTCCCTAATTACAAACCACGTAATATAAAGAACATGTTATTTGCCCAACACAATAAATACATCTATTTATCAATAAGCGGCCATTGTTCTTCGTATGCCGGAAGGTGCGCAAACGCAATCATACACCTGACCAAATATAGTTGACATCTCAATGTGTACTGACAAGTTTAAATTTAATTGTGGTATTGCTTAACTTATAGACAATGCAACTTTGCCTTCACAAAAAATATTACCAAGTTCTCGCCTACACGTAGCATTTGATAAAGTACAATAACTAGACAACGGCACGATTGTCTGCTTGACTCGATAGCCTCGTTGATTTAGCAGTCAGCACATGCCTTTGCCGATCAAAAGATCGGGAGAGAATCGGGTCAAAAATGTTATAAATTTTTTCTGATTTTAGAAGTTTAAAAGTTGAGGTTTTAAGCTCGGAGAACGCTTGAAGCCGTCGGTCTTGCGACTGATCTCTCCCCGGATATTCATCCAGTTGGATTATGAGAGTGAAGGAACAAAGGGTACACCTGTATCTGCGCACAGACTTGTGCACTATGACATTTTCTGCGTAGTTGGTTGTTTTACGATTACACTGACGAACTACGTAGGAGATAGGTATGTTGTCTAAATTGGCTACGAATACATCATAACTAGGCAATGCCTGTACTATCGAGTATGGCAAAGTGATTAAAGAGGACATCTCGACACTTCCTACTATTCTAATTGCTATGGGTTCAAACCCCATCTAGGATAAAACTTTGTGTGGTCCACAAATTGCTGTTCTGGGTATTCTTTGTATCCGTTTCATGCACGTGTATATAATTTCTCAGCGTACACGATGGGTTTCAACTGCGGCAGATTACTGAAAGAAATTAAAAAGAAAAGGACTATGTCTCTGAGTATTATTCTACAAAAAATAATAAAGCTTTATAGTATACTAGGTTACGTGCGCAGCTTCGTCCACGTACTCGTATATGTCGGTTATCGCGGTAAAAAGTTGCCTATGTCCTTTTTCAGGTTCAAAACTATCTGTGTACCAAATTTCATTTAAAACGGTTCAGTAGTTTTGACCTGAAAGTCGAAAAGACAGAGAGACAGATAAAGTTGCTTTCGCATATAACATTAGTAATAATTATACACACGGTTGCTGTTGTGCATTTATCACAACGACTTGAGCTAAGTTACTCCTAACATCATCAGTTACCTGACAGTGAAAGTTCCGCTTAAATCAGTCCAGTCATTCTAGATATTAGCCAGAACAAACAGACAGACAGATAAACAAAAATTCTAAAATAGATTTTTAGGGTTCCGTAGCCAAATGGCAAAAAACTGAACCCTTATAGATTCGTCATGTCTGTCTGTCTGTCTGTCTGTCCGTCCGTATGTCACAGCCACTTTTTTCCTAAACCATAAGAACTATACTTTTGAAACTTGGTAAGTAGATGTAATCTGTGAACCGCATTAAGATTTTCACATAAAAATAGAAAAAAAACAATACATTTTGGGAACTGAAACTTAAAAACTTGTATGTATTTCATCAAACCTATATGTTTATCTATGGATCGGTGTTCAAAAATGATGTTGAGGTTTCTAATATATTTTTTTTCTAAACTGAATAGTTTGCGCGAGAGAAGCTTCCAAAGTGGAAAAATGTGCCCCCCCCCCTGTAACTTCTAAATTAAGAGAGTGATAAAACTAAAAAAAAAATATGTTGTACATAACCATGCAAACTACCAACGAAAATTGGTTTGTACGAGATCTAGTAAGTAGTTTTTTTTAATACGTCTTAAATCGTAAACCGTAATTTACCTTTCTTAATTAATACACCATTGTAAAAACATCGATCAAAGTTACAACGAACTACAAGAAATGTTATATGATGTTACTTGCTGATACGGAACCCTTCATGGGCGAGTCCGACTCGCACTTGGCCGCTTTTTTGATGTAAGTACCTTCATATGCAATTAGTGAAAAGCAGTTAATTTGAAATTACAAACAGACACTCAAGTTTTCTTTACTTGTTTAGATTATACCTCCTTCATTTAAAACATAACCGCTTAATCGAGATCAAAATACTTTACGATCACGATTAAAGAGATTGCAGTGAAGTATCGTATAAATTTAACATCTGCACAATAAATCACTGACGAATTAGCTTGCAGTGAATTCTGTATAAAGTTATATGTATGTATGTACTGATGATAACTGTGGTAAGAAAAAGTATAGTAGCTGTTGTCTTTGTCTCCTTACTCCATAAACATTTCGGACATTTTACACATTGCCATCTAGTCCCAAACTAAGCAGAGCTTGTGCTATAGATAGAAATGCATATATAGAAAAACTAGCTTTCGCACGCGGCTCCGCCCGCGTGTATGTCGGTTATCGCGGTAAAAAGTAGCCTATGTCCTTTTCCAAAGTTCCGTCTATCTCTATACCAAAATTCATCAAAATCGGTTCAGCGATTTAGGCGTGAAAACGTAACAGACAGACAGACAGAGTTACTTTTTCATTTATAATATCATATAAAGTAGGGATTCTTAACTGCGATACCAATATTTGCAGACCATACAAGCGTTTAGTCCTACCCGGGAATCGAACAAGAGACCTCAAGCACAATAGCCATATACTGCGCCACCGAGGCAAGTCTTTAAAGATGAAAAATACGTGACATCCCTAATTTTGCTCAAGAGTGAATTGAAAACTAAATATCATTAAGACCCGATCCCAGCAGTGGGACATTATGGGTTGTTGATGTAGATGATGATGATCGCTAAGACTCAACTCTTCCTGAATTGAACCTTACCCAAATTGAAAGCGGTGATCTGGCCTTTATAGGATCAAGTTATCAATCCTTTATTCAAACATATGATAACGAAATGATACAAAGTTCAAAATCCCGAATTTCATTTTGTCTCACAAATTGTAGGATTTGTAGGTAGTAGAGCCACGCTGATATCAGCACGAATACACTGGGGCCGTACTACCCTCACACAGAAGACCAACCTAAAATGTCAACAGTCTTTCGTTGGTGAGTGTGAGACTGAAGACGCAACACAGAATTTGTTCCTAATACGGGATTTCTCTTAAAAAAAGTAAATAGCGCGTACTTTTCACCTTTCCGTTACACATTTCCGTCCCTTTCAACAAAATCAATCATGACAACTGTACAAAGTAATGAATTTGGTAACAGATAGAGATATACAAAAGGCTAACTCTCAATAAGGTTTTTAGGTACCCTTCATACATGAAGGACATGATTCGTACCTGCCAGTCACACCTACTCTTGATAAGGCCAATTAATTGTAACCATCTGGTACATATACATTATGTAGATGTTTTCTTAGATGATTTATTGGACGTCACTTTATCAAAATCCTTCACCTTTAAAACTAAGAAGTACGTGATTTTCCCATACACTTTGATTGTTCAAAAGACAGATTTTTTATCATCAAATAACACAGGATATCAATTAGATATATGTTTTGGTTACTATTACGTCATCACTTTATTGTAATGTGGAATTTACATTTGTTTCTAGTACAAGTAATACCATAACTTTGGTACTATTGAGTTTATCTTATTCATTTGTAAATTTGGTATAGCTCTTGAAATAGAGTAATATTTGAGGTATTTTTATAAACTGTGTTTTCCGAGATACGGACGTGAAACGTCTTAATTAACTGATTAACTGCTGGAGCAAGGAGGCAGATATGAAATTACATGCGGTTTGAAAGTTTCAAGGTCAAAGCTTGTGTAACAGCCCTGGTACTTCCAAAGGCCACTTATGAAAAAAATATCATTAGACTTTGACTCAAACCTTACCCAAATTGAAAGCGGCGGTCTATTGAATCGCTCCCCTTTTATAGCCTTTAGTTATCAATACCGTATTCAAACATCCGATAACGCTGACGACCGCTGCTACAGTTCAAAATCCCGAACATTATTTTATCTGATATTTAAGAACATTAGGAGCTCACAGAAATAAGGTATAAAAGCTTGTTGCATGGTATGGCATGCATCATCTGTTAGTGATAAGCTATAAGGGAAAACACCCCTTTTTAGGGTTCCGTAGCCAAATGGCAAAAAACGGAACAGTTATAGATTCGTCATGTCTGTCTGTCTGTCTGTCCGTATGTCACAGCCACTTTTTTCCGAAACCATAAGAACTAAACTGTTGAAACTTGGTAAGTAGATGTAATCTGTGAACCGCATTAAGATTTTCACATAAAAATAGAAAAAAAAAACAACACGTTTTAGGGGTCCCCATACTTGGAACTGAAACTGAAAAAAAAGTTTTCATCAAACCCATACGTGTTTGGTATCTATGGATAGGTGTTCAAAAATGATGTTGAGGTTTCTAAAATCATTTTTTTCAAAACTGAATAGTTTGCACGAGAGACACGTCCAAAGTGGAAAAATGTGTGTCCCCTGTAACTTCTAAAATAAGAGAGTGATAAAACCAAAAAAAATATATGTTGTACATTACCATGTAAACTACCACCGAAAATTAGTTTGAACGAGATCTAGTAAGTAGTTTTTTTTAAATACGTCATAAACCGTAAACCGAAATTTACCTTTCATGCAATCAATATACTATTATAAGAAATTATAAATGATGCTACTTGCTGCTACAGAACTTTTCATGGGCGAGTCCGATTCGCACTTGGCAGCTTTTTTCTTCTTTCTACCACCAATTTTACCTGAATTTTTTCATCATCATATGACATATGAGCTCTGCAACTCTGGGGGGAACTGAATTCAAAGGTTGAACTGGTTGTCCAGAAGGAGATTTGTTCCCTGGACCCTTATAAAATTTCAGGGGCACAGAGGGCACACTGTATGCTTTTAGTCGGTTCGGGTCCGACACACCGCAAACCCCGGCGGGATGACGGTCCGAGGGGATTTCCTCATGTAAAAAAATAGTTGTCAGTATATTTTCAGACGCCTAATTCAGGCAGCGAGCTATGACGGCGTACTTTTGGCGGTGTCGCTGGACATCGTCAATGCATTCAATAGTCCTGTCATTTATTTAGCTGAATCAGGGAAGCGCTCTACTACAATGAGGTGCGATAGTACCTACAGCTGCTACTGGCAAACTTTTTAGAGGAGCGTACCATCATGTACGAGGACCGAGATGGCACCTGTCTGTCCTTGGAGCACTTCTGTAGAATATGGGGTACCACCAGTACGACTGGGCCCCTCGAGGTGGTCTCTCCCCGGGCTAAGTGTAATTTGTTACGCCGATGACACACGTGCTTAACCATCACAGGAGTCTTTCTGGAAAAAGGTTATCAGTATATTTGAAGGCATTGACTTCAGAAGTATTGCAATATATTTTTATAACAATCATGAGCTTTACTTGCTCTTCAAGTCAGGTGAATATTGAAAGCACCAATCTGTAAAAATACCCAACAGAGATATGAATATTACGTTAGAATAAGAGTCATCATCATAATAAATAAAATGACATTTGCTTTGGATATCATCTTAATATTAAATCTGGTTTCTCAAAGCGTTGAAATATCCGAATCTAAAATAATAAACATAGTTTTTTTTACAATAAAACTATTTTCATTTATTATTTGATTCCTACACATATTATAAATTATGTTTTAATTTTAAGTTACTTCTAGTTTAGTACTACCCTCACACAGAAGACCATCTTAATAGTGACAGGACTTGCTGTCGTATTTCGTGGGTGAGTGTGAGAATGGAAGCTCAATCATTCTGCATCATTGTCCCAACTTCCAGAGGCCGGGAGAACTCTGCAGAAACATCCGACCAGGCTGCCATGGTTTTAGTCACCATGCTGCATTGTTTACCCTCAAAATTCGGATGGTGACCCCTACTCCGAGATTCTACTCATGCTTTCCATCTGGCAGCGGAGATTCACTTTGGTAGGCTTTAATATTGAATTTTTTCAATATTAAAGCCTACCATATACAGCAATATATATTGAAATAAATATCATCAAATCATGTTTTGAGTTTTATTAAACTATATTTACTTGTTATCATTTAGTTCGTTTCATAATTAAAAACGTATTTTTTAAACTATCTTCATAGTAATGTGATCGGTTCTTGATAAATCTTTAAAGTTCAAATGAAATCGGACCGTTCAAAGTGGGTCAAAATTGACTTTAAAGGAGCTAGTTACAAACAAACTAACAAGACATACAGGTGAAATTAAGGTGGAGTTAATAAAATCATGTTAATAAAGGTAGAACAACTAGTTAGCTGTGGAAGTATACAAAGTTGTTCTTGATACTTAAGGTGTTCTTTTGAAGCCTTTTTTTTCTTTCTGTTCTTGTTCATAAACAACAGTAGCGGTAGATACTGCAGGTGTAGATAGCTGATCATAATTACTAGTGTTCGCCCACGGGTTATATTTCGAACATAATCTTTATTACTATAATCATCCATCATGGTAAACTTTATTTGCCTATACTTTCCATGTTGGTCTAGTGGTTTGCGTATGCGGCTGCCGATCAAGAGGTCTCGGGTTCGATTCCTGGGACGGACCAAATGTTTGTGTGATCTGCTAATATTTATTGAGGAGCTTGGGTGTTTTCTATGTATAATATGTATGTTTTTACAAAAAAAAAAATGTTAGTTGTCTAGTGCCCATAGCACAAGCTGTGCTTAGTTTGGGACTAGATGACGTTCTGTGTCAGATGTTCAATATATTTATTTATTAACCGACTTCAAAGAAGGAGGAGGTTCTCAATTCGACTGTATTTTTTAATGTTTGGTACCTCTAAACTTTTGATTGGGTGAACCGATTTTGATAATTTCTTTTTTATTTTAAAGCTTCCCATGTGGCCTCGTGATGAGGGAACAAAGATTTGATGTTAGGATCCTGGAGAAATCGAGGTAACTCCTCAAATATTTTTTCAAATTTTCCTTAGAATCCACATGCATTGGCGGCCCAACCTGGTATGTCCCGGTATGGCGGCAGTTTCAATTTGTAATTTTAATTTTGGTCTCAAATTGTTTGTATATATTTCCTTTTTGTTTGTTCTCATGTGAGTCCTATCTTTCTATGATTATTTGTATTTAATTCACCCTGGAAGGAATAAAGGATTAATTTGTGAATATATTGTACTAACACAGTTTAGTATGTAGTGTGAAAAAGAATAAATAAAAAAATGATTTTAAGATATCACTTAATGCACTTTACCCGTTTATATATTTTTCAATATTGATGGCGGAATTTAGTTAACAGAAGCATAAGCGTCAAATCAACTGCTATGGTGGACGCTGAAAATCAGCTCTGTGATGGCTTAAGGCCATAGCAGTATGCTGAGAGTCCACCTATTTTGTTGGACACGACGTACAGCCCCCGTCACCAATATTACCAGGTCAGTATTGTATTTCAGAGGCCTATTTTTTATAATACTCTAATCATTAAGTCCACCAATGTACCTACATATATTTTATCATGCACTTGGTATGAAGTTGTAAAATAAAATAAACTACGCTTATTTGTGTGAACTTGAAGACAAAACTCCACCAAAAACTTCATTTGATATTCAAAAACCTGATAAAAAGATGTTAATTTTACCAAAGGAAATACACAAATTTAAAAACTTCATGCAGATGTGCAGGTTCGTTGCCTACTTAACAGTGTGCAACTAATGCCAAAAGATTAACCCGAAAAGACTTATATTTAAGGTTTGTGTAATCTTATCGTAAAAATAATTACCTGCATCAATCTGCCTTGTGTGAACTGAAGAGTTCTTTCTTAACTCGGCGGGATGAAAGTTTTTAAAAAGAATTACTTGCAATTGTATAATAATCAAAGAATAATAACTAATATTAATATGAATTATGTTTTAATTTTTAGTTACTTTTAGTTTAGTACTACCCTCACACATAAGACCATAATGACAGCACTCTTGCTAATAATAATCACTTCAAAGAAAATCGATCAAAGTGGTGTGCAATGGGAGAGGCCTATGTCCAGCTGTGGACTGAGATAGGCTGATGATGATGATGATGTATAATAATATGGGTAATTGTAAAAAAAGCGTGATCGATCGAAAAATTAGATCGGTACGGTACGTCTAAAAATGACACGAAAGATATAGCCACAGAATACATAATAGTACCAGTACAGAAGACTCACTCCGAAAAGTAAATTAAAGTTATAGATACCCTCGGTGTCAAAAGATTAAGTTCAATTCAGATCGCATAGCGCCGAATCACTACGATTATATTTACCTACAATTGCGTCTCTTTCTATCGTGTAACTCTTAACTGTTCTGACGATGTCTGTTCGACCGGCGTGTCTGACCCGGCAGCATAGAATACATAATAGTACCCGTACAGAAGACTCACTCCGAAAAGTAAATTAAAGTTATAGATACCCTCAGTGTCAAAAGATAAAGTTCAATTCAGATCGCACGGCGAATCACTACGATTATATTTACCTTTTTTTTTTTTTTTCTTTTTTTACGCGGGGAATGCTTTGGGCACCATACCCTTCGTGGGGCAAGCGAAGGGCGTGTGTGGGACTCCCGGGCAACCGGTTTACCCACTAAACCCCGCGGCGGCCTACCTCAGGAACACCAGGATCGCATCAGCGGCTTCTGATGTCCCACCTGCCTTACCCCTAATCTGGGGTACATCTCGGGGTGACTAAACTCAACCCCCAGGCAGGATGCTGCTGCGCCTCTCACCACTCTGTATAAGAGGCGGACCATCAACCCGCCTTAGACGACACCCCCCGGCCGCACCGGGGGTGTCCACCTATCTCGAGTCGTTTGCAGCGGTCACATTTCCCCAGGATGTGACCGCAGCGACCCTTAGGCGACGATTGGGGAGCTAGCGGCCTCTACCGCGTCCCCTTCGCCGCCTCCTTCGAGCGGGATCAGCCCTTTCCCGATCCCGCTCTGCGGACTCCTTCTGGAGCATAACATTCTCACAGAAGGAGACCGCGGCTTCCCATCCCTCGCCACTCGCCAGCATTGCCGCGATCAATGCTGGTGGTGACAGGTTTCGTCCAATTTGTCCGACCAGGACTCGACGCTCGGACTCCCAAGCAGGGCAGTCCTCCAGCGTGTGCTGGGCGGAGTCCCGGTCCGACCCACAATGGTGGCATTGTGCTGTAGCCTCCCGACCTATTCGATTCAGATACTCACCGAAGCAACCGTGCCCGGTGAGTATCTGAGTTAACCGGTAGGTGACACAGCCGGTCCTCTCTACCCACGCTTCGAAGTTCGGCAGAACGGCTCCGACAGCACGTTGGCTAGCACAACCCTGGATTTCGAGCCGTGCCTGCCAACACCGCAGAGCTTGAGCATGTGCGTTCCGCCGTAGCATTCCGGGCTCTAGATCCGGCGCAGTCCCCTCGCCATCCCGACCGACAGAACGAATTTGGTCATAGACCATCGTGTACATGTCGGCCAGAATGTCGAAGGGTGACGATTATATTTACCTACAGTTGCGTCTCTTTCTATCGTGTAACTCTGAACTGTTCTGACGATGTCTGTTCGACCGGCGTGTCTGACCCGGCAGGCAGCCGGCCGACTATACCTAAACTGCGGAGTGACACCCCCCTGCCGGCAGGCAGCCGGCCGACTATACCTAAACTGCGGAGTGACACCCCCCTGATATAGCACAAAGCAAAGCAGTGATATTAATATAAAAAAAAAGACTACATAGATGAATCTAGTGAAAAGTCCACATTTTCACGCTGCTCCAGAATGTTAAGGGTCGTAGTTGAGATTCATAGTTTTTTATTTATTTATTTAAAAATATAATAAAATTAAATATCTACTAGCCAAGATTGTAAGCTTGTTGGTGAGATGCGCTCTTGTCTATATATTTAGGTAAATCTAAGTGTTATAAAATGTCTGTTTCCCACTTCATATCTTACTAACCTCGATTGTTTTCAACAAAAGAGCCTTTAGTTGAGTCTTCAGTTGACATGAATTTTGGCAATTGTCACAACAGGCCAATGCATGCATACGATGACATTCTTTCATCATAGTAATTTTTTTTAACTCTTGATTGGCTGAGATTATTTTCGATTGCACTTCTTGTATTGTATTTACTTTCTATAAAATTTTTTCAAATTGTCTAGATGTATTTATTAATTTATTATGACAATAGGACTACAAATAAGCATATGACCTTGGAGATATTGTGTATTAAGTAACCAGTTAATTTGTGGCTAGGCGCGTACTTAAATGGCCTTTACAAAAAATCTTGTTCACAAAACTGTTAACTGATTCATCATGGGTAATTGTTACTTATGAGAACATAACATTTATCAAACCCTTTAAATGTATGACAAATTCCTGTATCATAAATAACTCACAAATTTGAAGGTCTTATTTAAATACAATATTTAAAAAACAATGAAATGTCAATAAAAACATATTCTTTATAATTTCCGCCTAATTGTACCGCTATATAGATCTGCGAAGTGCGCACTGCCGCCTGCGCAGACACGCCATCTTAGCATGGTGATTATCACGACATCTGCTGGGAACATCAAGATTCACACAAAGCTCACGGTTATAATTACAGCTGATGCATGGCATGCGAGGTGAAGCTGATAGAAAGACTTTTACGAAATGAAATAATATTTGAAATAATCACTTTCTGAAATAATACATTTTAGAGAGCCAAGAAGTCGTCTAGAACAGATACAGCCGTGTTGTTTAAAACTCATTGGTTAACAGAAAAATAACGCAACAAAACCTGTAGGTTCAAAAATCTTGATAAATGTACATGACGCGTATAGAAGTGGCGTGGAGCAGAGTACAGTCGATAATGATAACTGAATATTTTAGCAAAAAACCTAATTTTGGTTTTTAAATTCGTTCTTTTCCTATTTATAGACAACATAACTATTCCATATATACTAATACTACAACTAATAGTTTTATCTCACAACACAGAAAAACACACATTTTTATTGACAAACAAAGATTTAAGTGAGATAGTCAATAATCACATCAAAATATTAGTAAAAAAAGACTGATATCTGTTTTAAAGTAAAATCAGAGTTGTATTATTTCTAATTCGCGGTCAATTTTAATGCTCTAAATATGTATATATCGGAATATTTATTTACCTATGTTTGAAATTACGCAACTAAAACTCTAAAATTGGCACGTATATTTATCGAGTTTACAATCTTTATCAAGGGCCATAAATTTTAAAAATATTATCCAAATCAGTTATTTCCTGGCCTAAATAATGTTCTTGGTTGATATTCTGCAAAAGTTCTGCAGTCTGTTATTTAGTCCGCTCATGTTATTATCTAAGATCTATCTCATCTCGGGCTACATAATAACAGGTACATACATTTGTAACCAAATCGCAAAACAAATAATCAAACTTATATAAAAATTAAACTAAAATACTCGGAAATTAAAAATCTCTTGAAATATTTACAATTTGTCTGGGTGTTTTCTATGTATAATATTTATGTATTTACAAAAAAAAAGTATGTTTATTGTTGCTTAGTTGCTTAGTACCCATAATACAAGCTCTGCTTAGTTTGGGATTAAATGATGTTGTGTGTAAGATGTCAGAAATATTTATTTATTTATTTAAATATTCACACACAAGCGTCATAAAATTCCACCGCATCATCGCTTACTGGTAACGTTCCTAAAAGACTGGCAGCATTGCAACATCGAATGTCAATGCTTTCTCTGTGCTGTTAGAATAATAAGATTTTTTAATGTATTTCTCTTATGCTTTTATTAAGTTCGACAAAACTGCTATATACAAATGCAAAATTTGAATAACTTCTGACAGTCAAGTCGCGATAAGCAAATCAGCAGGTTGCCCATAATTTGTGCTATCTAACACTATCTACGTATTGCCAACAGATAAACGTATCGATGAACAAACACGCATATTTGCTAACATACTACCGAAGTTAGTTCTGACGTTTGGAAAGATTACATATAATTATAACAATGGATTAAGTTTGACTTGGAATTTGACGGCCCTGTTACCCACTTGAAAAAATATTGGTTGAACGGCTTATTGCGGATGATCAACTTTTTTTATATAAACATATGTACCGGGACCTCTTGAGTGGAATTTACCAGCGTTATTATTTTCATAAACCTGAATATAACACAAAATTTTTAGGTGTAAGACTAGGTATGGTTAGGTTTATATGACAACAACACAACGCTAAGTAGGTGCGCTCAATGAATATCAAGGTAACAAGGTCTTTGAATTAGAAAAAAATAGCATAAAGGCGTTTCTTTGTGGACGACTTTTAGAATAATATTCTACTACTTCTACTACTCAGCATTCTGTAAATATTAAAAAACATCTTTACTGTTCACCAGCTTTTTAAATCACAGGACGGACATATGGATGAGCTAGGCCATTTGTGTAACCCATAAATTGTTGTTCTGAGTCAGGGTGTTCTTTGTGTTCATTTCATATATGTTTATAAAGTCCCACGAAACACAGAGAGTCCTCCTATTCCTAATGTTGGAGTAGTTTTAAAAAAAAGAAGAACTACAAACTCTGTCCTGCTTGACACCCAAGAGTTACCCTACCCCCAACCACGGTATTTTGCCTCGACTGCTTCCTTACTACAAATTACCTTCTTCTCTAATAAAATATGTAAAAATATGTGAGTAAAAAGAAGAAGGATGATGGTAAAAAGTCTATACGTACCTACGTAAACCAGATGACAAATAACTTGTGGAGACATGATTTGACACTTTGCTTTTAGCTATCAATAGAAAACATGTATATCAATAAATTAACGACTTTTGGTAAAAAATTGCTCTGATAATTTAATACCCAATTATTGTATAAATTGTATTGCATGCCTGTACATCCCGTCTTTAACTTTTTTGACCCACGAGTACAACCGCACGCAAACCTATGCATTAAACGGGCCATTAAATTCAGAATGATTTTCTCTTAACTAAAACACATCAAACAAACCAAGGAATACAAAATTAACCCCCATTTCTCACAGATTATTAACAGCTTTTATTTAAAAACTCAATTAACTGTCATAAACGCAGTCTCTAATTAGAGGTTGTATATCAGATTGTAATCTTTTTTTTTTCAAAATTAAAAATATGAACCAACCTAAGGTTGAATCGGTGGCAGGGGGCGTTGTGTATCCGGCCTGTTATCACTTCCGGTCTAGCCACTGTTTAATTACAAATATCTTGGCAGTATGATAACAACTTTTATACATGTTATCTGTTGATTTAAAGAATGAAAGTTTGTGTGTGTGTGTAATATTGTGTTTTTGTGGGTCCGGTGAAGCGCTAAGAGGATTACTTACGACGATGTCGATTTATTATCTTTTGTGATAAGATTTTAAACAAACCCGCTTAACAACTCTACACATAAACAAGCGTTTTTATTCGTTCATCAGGAAACAGGGTGCTGAGATATTGCCGGTAGAAAAAAAATAGAAATATATTGTGTTCTAGGTGTTTTAAAAGATTTCAATAGAAACCTACCTCACGAGACTCTTCAAATCTATTGATTAATACGTAAAGTAAAAATGTTGTTCCAATTTTTATTAAAATTATGCGAACGGTGTTGAATGAACTTTGTTAGAGTTAAAGTTTATTTAGAGAAAAAGGTGCAGAAAGCTAAAATAATAATTGAAAAAAAAAAGAATTAAGTCGAATACCGACTTCTGAACGACCACCAGAACATAATACTCTAAATTATTCTTAATTATTCTCCCGGTTATAGAGACCGGGGGAATGATGTAGAAACATCAAACCAGGCCGCCCACGTATGGGTCACCATGCTGCATTACCTACCCTCAAAATTAGGATGGTGACCCCTAATCCTGGAATCTACTTATGTTTGTAGAGGCTTAAATATAAAAAAAAAACTTACAATGACCGTTTTCAATCAGCCTATTATATCGTTTACTACCTTGATGATATAAAAAGCACGTAACCATTAAAGCTTAAAAAATATAGATGAATCATAGGCACTTCAAAAAGCTACCAAGGACTAAAATTCATTGCAAACAAGAAACTTCTCACGACATTGCAAACAAAAAAAATACATCCACGCGAATCTAGTTTTTAAGATCAATCATAGATATTTATTTATAACTAGCTGAGACCCGCGGTGTTTCCTGCGGTTGTTGTAAATCGCGAGTAACGCCACGAAGCGAAGCTTGTCTAATCAAATAGTCAAGTTACTCCTTAAGTCATCAGCTACCTGTCAGTGAAAGACATGTCAGGATCATTCTAGAGATTAGCGGGAACAAACTGACAGACAGACAGATCGACAGGCAGACCGTTGAAAATTCTTAAAACTCCTCTTTTCACGTAAGTACCGTATATACTATCACATGAATTCAGTAAAAAACTGTTCATATGATATTAAAAACAGACACACTTTAGTTTAATTTATTTGTTTAGATAGTTCAGATGAAACCATACAGTTAATACTGTGCATCTAGTTTTTGAGTGCAACTTCTCTTGTGGCAATATAGATTTTGTCTAAGTCTTTATACCTTTTTTAGGAAAATTTGTTTTCTTTTCAGTCTGGGTAATAAAATATACAGCAATGTACTAACAAAGGTTGCTCCAATCACTGCATAAAATATACCAAAGTTCTTTTGTTTGACAATAAGTGGTAAACGAGAACGAATAAACATATATTCCCATTTCTATCTTACAGTCATTCTTTCTCGTACAGTCATAGAGATACACAGAATAGGCATACTCCTTGTTCTTCCATCAAAACAATATAATATACAAGTCAATTGTAATTATTTATTTTAGTACTACGTATTGTAATTATTTTTGTACGTAAAAATTCGTTGAAGATGCCATAAAAAGACAATAATAATGCAATTTAAATTTTTAATCGTTTCTCAACTGAAATGTTATTAAAAATGAATTGTGACTTACAATTTCCTTGCTGACATTTTATAGACTAAAATTAGTTTCATATCATGGGAAGAAGCTATCTATTATTTCCGATTTTCAGCAGTTTAGTAAAATGAGACTTCTTATAATAACGTAAATATGTAGTATTCGCTTTACTACATAAGGTTTCTTTAGAGAACATCTGTAAATTATTTTTAAATTTTGATATTCATAAATATAAACTGCCTCGTTGGTCTAGTGGTAAGCGTATGCGACTGCTAATCCAGAGGTCTCGGGTTCAAATCCCGGGTCGGGCCAAAAAGTGTTTTTCGGTTTTTCGTAGGAAATTCCTAATAGCAGCCCGGAGTTTGGAAGTTTGGCGCTGATTCACGCCCGTGCCTCGGAGAGCACGTTAAGCCGTCGGTCCCGGTTGTCATGAACATCTATGGCAATCGTTACTGGGAAGTCAGTGCCCTCAAATATACTGACAACTAGTTCAATCTTCGAATTTCAGTTCTCCCTTAGGGTTGCGGAGGTCCGATGCCAGTCGCTCCGTGGAAAAACTGAAATTCAGGTAAAACTGGTTGAACTAGTAGCCGACCCCAAATAAACTTGGGATAAGGCTCGGAAGAAAATAAATAAATAAATATCATTGATTATCACTTATATGACTGAATTCAAATAAATCTGACCAAATATAAGTAAATTGAAGAATAAACACATTAGTATATATCCGTTACGATAATAATAATAAAATTTTCTCTTTTGAAGTAAAAACGACGTATTATTATCTGGACCCACATGTTCTTTGAAATACATATCAGTTGTTTATTCCAAATCAAAATTTATTATGTAGGTAATATTTCGACTATGGCTATGAGCTTTAATTTTCAATAACACATATCAACAGCCTTAAATGGTCTACTGCTTGATATACAAATTTTCTTAGAAATAAGGTTTGGCCTATTACGTGACTATCCACACCCTAGCCAAGTTGCAAACGTTTTTCGGTCAGCAATCACTGACGTCTCTATTCCCTTGTTTGATTGGCTAATGTATTGTTTTGATCACGTGACTGACTGACATTAGCCAATCAAATTAGAGAAGAAAGGTTGTTTTAAATTTTCATTTTTCTTTGTAGTTATGTTGTCCTCCATAACTTGCTTCCTTAGTGTGGACTAACGACACTCATGAGATGAATAGGGATAGTGACATTACGTATTTTTAATCCCTTTTGTGGTGACCGCGTCATGCTTCTCTTCAAAAGAAACTGTTTTATAATAAAGCTGACCTTTGTTAAAATCATACAGTGTACATGTATACGTGTCTATCTGTTACTCCTCAGTGTTACAAGAGATTGAACGTCTGATAAGATATCTGACAAACTTATAAAAAACTTTGTTTAAACTTCGATTATTGCGCATTAAGAAATATTACCTTGACCTTTTAGTCTCCGCATCTAGACAATGTGTTTTATTAGCCGGTTTTTTTTTAAAATAAATAGATGAGTACTTAAAAAAGGTTAATATATTATAGTGCAGTCTACAGATTTGTTTTGCTATAGTAAATTATTTTTTCATAAAAAACGACGAAATATTGTCTTATATGACACAAATATGGAATAGCCGTCGTGTTGTGAAGAGTGGGTCTGGAAGCCCAAAGATACATCACTAAGCCGCCGTTGTGCGGGACACCAAACTGCATTTTCTGTACTAACTCACAACGAGGATGGTCAACCCTACTCTTGGATTTCTCATGCTTTACGTCAGACAGAGTCAGGTCACTTTGGTAGCCTTAAATACATATTATAAAAACACACACAGGTTACAAAAGCGTTAAAAAGAGATAATTACACAAGCCTAGATAACATAGCTTATTTAGTGGTTCCTTCTCATGTAGTCACACGAAATATAATCCCATAGCCTTGTTACGTAAACCAGACAGAGTATTAAATTAACTCACAATAGGGATTTGGGTTACGTTTTGTTAGTTTTTTAGTCGACTGTATTGTCTTATTGTTTTTTAAATAATACAATAGAGTTAAAAGGTGTGAAATAAGGTCTGCCATAGCTCGTTACAGCATACATTACAGTTTTATTTAAATGGTTGTAGATTCTTTATTTTATGTCTAGAGGTGTGTCGTGACCCTTCAACATAAAGGGAGGATCTTCCGACCAGGTGAGGTGATCATGCCTGGCGGGCTACGGTCGATGTTCGGTAGTTGTATATATGTTAATCGACACGAGAACTTCTATACCGCGATACAGGATTATTATGAACGAGACAGAGTAAAGTCGCTTTGGCAGGCTTACATTTATGCAGATAAGAAAATTAGTTACTTATAATACGAGTATACTAAAACCCTACGCATCAGGAAATACCTACTCCAGGATATGGTCACCTAAAATGACAATTCATGCACGGTAGAATAGGCTCATACATATCTAGAAGGCCTCAACAGGGTAGGCAAGATGGGTGACCGGAGCTGGATGCGACAACCCGAGGATCGAACTAAGTGGCGTACAGTTGGAAAAGTCTATGTAGAGCAGTGAAGTGCGTTAGGCTTATGATGATGATAAATTTCTAATTATTTAACTATAATAGGTAAATTCAATCTAGCTGCAAACCAATAAACACACTTTTCACACAATATTTGTTTTAACGCACGACCCTGGCTCAGTAATCAAGATGCTACCTACCATCGGAACAAGAATGTTTCAAACAGTTAATTAAATGTTATTCAGTATTATCAAGTTATATTACGTTTTGAGATCATTTACTTTTAGAATATTGAATATCAGATCATAAAATAAATCACAGGAAACGAACAGATCTCCCATGAGTTCATGACTTCCGGACGATTGCAATTATAACTAACTAGTTTAATGGTAAGTACGCAGGAGTATTTGAATTTCAATCAACGACGTATAGCTTAACCAGATAATTGTAACAGTACGTTTATAACATTATTATTTAATATGAATTAACATTGAAATCGAAAATAATATTTTGTATTTAAAATACCATTGCTGTTTTCACATTATTGCAGAATTATTAGATAGATAGATAGATGAAAAAGAGGCCGCTGCCCGTTGCGCTGGACAGACCAAGTTGGCTCCTTTCTCGGATGTACGATCCATGCTGCTCTGCATGCTGCCCGGAGCCGACACAAGTGGCGAACCGCCATTCACAAAACTTTAGCAAGTGAGGGTCACGACCCTCAGAACTGAGGAGAACGACGCAAGGAGGGAAGGTGGAGATGAGAAATTGTTTATCTGCACACTATATTACAGAGTTAAATATGTATGTATAAGGGTGATCTTACTGGCAAAGACAATCTTTCTCAGAAAACCTAGTAGGAACGGTCCTACTAGGTTGTTTGAGAAAGATATGCAACAAACATTCCAGATATTTAATGTTAATAAGTTTGCTTTGCTTTAAGGATCTGATCTGAAATACAATAGATCAATTTACTCGACTTGTATCCTAAGGCTTAAAAAATAAACCGATTTCAAAGAAAGACTATTCCAAGTACCCAATTCGCGACAGGTGTGTCTGTGATATTGGAGGTGTTCTCTCGATTTCTCCAGGATCCTATCATCAGATCCTGGTTCCCTTATCTAGGACCAAATAAAAAGCACCAGCTATCAAATTTTAAAAAATATCAAAATCGGTTCACCCAATCGAAAGGTAACGTAGGTATCAAGGAAACAAGGTAACAACAAAAAGGAAAGGTAACAAGGTAACAAACAAAAAAAAACAGTTGAATTGAGAACTTCCTCCTTTTTTGAAGTCGGTTAATCATACACACTACTGCGTAGCAGTAGTTACATAGAAAAAAACCTCACAAATTGACTATAAAATACAAAACTCAATCATAAACATTACGCAGGTAATTTCTATCATTGCAAGGCACTTAGTTTGATCCTCGGCTACTCGCATCCGGTTCCTACCAGCCGTCTTGCGCAAATTATCAATTTCTATACATTGAAAGAAATTGTACTCGCCCATGCGCATGTCGCGCACGTACCTTGGACACTAATAGGACGATTGACAGATGGTGAAATATCACACCTATAGTATGGACCTCCTTACTTAATTATGTTCAAATAGTAGAACGGGTCTGGATTGAAATAGATTTTGGTATAGAATAGTATGTTAGTAGTATCTACTCCCAATTTTCAGAGTCAAGGACATTAAAATGAGATGCTCAGACGCGATAGATACAACAAGAATTCTACTATTTGAGTAGAACGGGTCTGGATTGAAATAAGTTTTGGTATAGAATAGTATATTAGTAGTATCTTCTCCCAATTTCCAGAGTCAAGGACATTAAAATGAGATGCTCAGACGCGATAGATACAACAAGAAAGCGAGAAAATAGTCCTTGAACTGAAGTGGAGGTTGACTGAATAATTAGTAGTAGTGAAAATATCTAGGTATAACGGTGAGTCTCGATAGAGCACCCGTCTTGTCATGTTTTTGTACGTGTCGGCTAAATGTCACGGAGAATTGTATAGTCATATTCAATATGTCGCCTTATAAGTCCTGTAGGCTATCACACCGCACCATAATGATGGTATAGTAATTGAAACATTATTTACAGAGCAATCATGGAGTTTCTTACAAGTTCTCTCTATGAATGACTGTATTTGCGAAATTGTGATTTTTTTTTACTTTTTATAAGTAAAATAAAGAATTTTGCACTACATTTTCGCGGTGGAAACACAGTGTATTTAAATTTTGTAATACTGCAGATTATTGAATAATATTATATAAGACAAATAATGGTTAACTAAATAGACCTCACCTTATCAGATTCTATTCACTTACAAATGGCATTAGAGTAAAGCATATCAAGTTAATGTCCGCTGCATGAAAAGCATATGCATGGTATGTGTGTGAATAACATATATTTCGTAGGAACTGTAACTTGTAGGTAGATTATTTCAGATTTTCTATGTAGTATAGTCTCTGCTGTCACCATTCCATACTTGATAAAACACCCGTCTGACCAGCATGAAGGTCTGGCCCATGTCCAGCAAAGGACTGGACGTTGATGAGTAGAACACGGCAGACATCTCAAAAATAAAAGCGTAACAGAAATTAAAATGAGGACACATTACGTGAGAACGGTTGATTTGGTTCTAAACTAGGCACTAAAAAGTAATAAACAATAAGTTTTGCGATAGTCAATAACAACACATAATTATTTTATTACTTCACACACGATTAGCTTCATAACGTAAACCTATTTTAACAAAGAACTTAGGTTGTGTGAAGCCTTTTCAAGACGGAATTTGTAAACTTAACTTAGCGATAAATGTTTTATTTGCGTACAGACTTGAAATAAGCCATTACAAACAACTGTTATGTGTGTCCATAAACCACAGTCATTCGTGTCTCATGATCATTAACAATAATATTTTATAAAAGTATCAACACTGTAATAATTGAGTGGCACACATTCAGCTTTTTAGTACAAATATTTGAAACGATGTACATTAGGAGCCATTAATTTATTACGCTTTTTTATTACTTTTCTACTCCCCCCCTCCTTTAAATAAAAAAAAATAAGAATAGGCATACCCCTAATAGGGGGCTGTTTAATATATGTTACGTAATAAGGTAAAAATGAATATACCTTTGGCGGGTTTTGCTGTTTGTTTTAAAAAGTAACAATTGTTAGTAACATTTTCATGTTGAATGGAATAATTTTTAACCGACTTCAAGAAAGGAGGAGGTTCTCAATTCGACTGATTTTTTTTGTTTGTTACCTCAGAACTTTCGAGTGGGTAACCCGATTTTATAATTCTTTTTTATTTGAAAGATCATGTGCTCAAGATACTGTCAACTCCTTTCCCCCTTAATCGTCTTACGAAAAAATAGATGAAAAAATAAATGACATCTTTTATGGTGAATATCTGTATAGTTTCGTATTAGATTGTAAACGATAACTGTTTTTGTGGTCATAAATTTACTTTTTAATAGTTAAACAACAAATATTCAATATTAAAAAACATTATTTAATTTTAGTATATAATAAAAATACTTTTACATTGGTGTCTTTATCTGTCTGAGCCATTTTTTTCGATTCTACTAACCTTTGGAACACATTTTAATTCCTGTGACCCAAACACGGGAGTTCAAAAAAGAGAATATGTATATTTTTTTAAATACTGGATTTACTTTTAATTTAAGAAGTACAATTAAAGAATAAAGAATATGATTGTTAACTTCATCCTGTGACATGTCACGTTGTTACCACTTTAGAAGAAATATTATTTTTAAAATTGGTCGACGTTTAAAACCCGGCTTACAGCTAATTTGAGTTTTGAGATTTTCTATTACATTACTAGATGGCGTTACCAATATGAGTTTGAAGTAAAGTACTTTTGAATGGTATTTTAAAATATTGTTTTAGTGCACTTCTTTTACGGTGTGATACCACCTTACAGAAACCAATCTTAGACAATTATTCCAGTGACTTTCACGAAGTAAGTGTGGTTGATGACCTGCAGTTCAAATCTTCCCTCTCCTTTAATTCTATGGGGAGAGATTGAAAGCAACACTCTTGACATTTGTGGGTGTACACGGCCGTCGATAGTTACTTATTATTAGGTTACATGTCTGCTCGTTTATCCCTCTAAACTATAATAAAAATCGGCCAAGTGCGTGTCAGGCCACGCACAGGAAAGGGTTCCTCAGTCACCTATAATGGTATGTGGATTTAAAATCGTATCCAATAGATAATTGTTATGTTTACGTATTAATACGTTAATTTTGTATGACGTTTTCCAAGTGAGCGCATTTTACCATATAAGCCTTTATAACTCCTGAACTAAGAAAGTCATCTAATCGGTTATAGTTTTCCTTCAAAGTTCATTAGATGGACCACCATCACGATTTTTTTCAGATTTTTTGAGCCAGCCGTTTAGCTTTTAGAGGGGGGGGGACGCCCTGTTTTTACAAAAAAGTGCCCTTTAAAGTGAAATATCTCGCAAACGGATACCTATATCAAAAAATCGTCTAGGAAACCCTTTATTGTTTTTAAAAGACCTATCTAATGATACCCCACACGATGGGGTAGCCTCGAGAAAAAAAAAATCATCCCCACTTTACGTGTAGGGGAGGTACCCCAAATAAAATTATTTTTCATAATTTTATTGTAGCACTTTGTCGACGTAATTACATCACGTATTCATGCAAACTTTCATCTTTCTAGCACTTACCGTTTGGACGGTAAGTCGAGGACGGACGGACGGACGGACGGACGGACGGACGGACATGACGAATCTATAAGGGTTCCGAGTTATGAACTTCGGAACCCTAAAAATGAATAAACTTGATATAATCTTTACATAATTAACTATTTACATGGTTAAAATAAAGTCAACAAAGTTTCCTTTTTCGAAAACAGTTACCTAAATGTTAAAGGAAAATATTAAAAGATAACTATTACTTTTAAATTATCAAATTAACACAATTTGTAGAAAAATACTTAATCAAACTTTTGCTGAGTTTGATGATCAATCACAATTCTACTTTTTAAATACAACCTTCGAAATTCAAAATATCGATAGGGGCGTGGGAAAAAGGCCTTCTGTTCGAAACTCTTTTTTTTTTCAAATCTTCATTGTGAATTACACCTGCTGGCCGTTCGCAGCTTTCGACAAAAAATCACTGCGTTCTTTTTTAGAATGGACCTTATTCTTATGAGTAGGGTTTAGAGATCAGTCGATGCCCGAGTAGAAGGCTTATGGATTTACGTTCAGAAACTAATACGTGACAGAAAATTTACTAACCAACTTCTTTTTAAAATACTGTTTTAAGAACTAATATTTTTATCCATAATCTTTAGTTTGGATATATTCCAGTGAGATAAATGAACAAAATTAAGAAAACGTTATTAAAAAGACGATTGTTTTATTCGGTGTTGAGATAAAAAGTCGAATAAAAGTTGATGCAGTAACTGGTTATGCTACCCTAACTTTTTTATTATAAAGTAGTCGTGAGATACCTGTGTATACTATGATTATTAAGTGGTAGAATCACGGCGCTGTAATTTGTTCTTTTTTCTCTCTGTTGCATCACGACCGATGAAGGGTTATTGATCATTACAGACATCATATGACGTGATGCTCCATTTTTTCTCAGCAATTAATCTTTTTATGTATATTCTCAAATTAAATTGAAGCACATAATTTGAATCCTGTAAAGTTAAAATACTAAATAGAAAAAGTACCTACCGCATGCATAAAATCGTATAATGTTTACAAGAAGCTTTCGATCCCACAGAATACCGATAAAAAATCACACTACGTAATTCAGTCAAATTAACCTTAACGCTGTCACGTACTTCGCGATTGAGTACAATCTTAAAAAAGTTTACAAAGCTGTTATAAAAAGATCAACGTCGTTGGTAATCATCATAGTCGATTTTGTCGCTTTTAGATTTAGTCTAGTAATGGGTTGACCACCGATGAATTCGTTCTATGTGTAACTTGATTTTAGAAAAAAACAATCATCTTCCGTCGGTTCTTTTTAAATCAGCCGCGATGACAGTGATTTAAATATTTAATTTTGGAACGTTTCGTTTTTTTACAAATTTGAGGATGTCACGAGTGTTTTGTCTTGAATAATTTTCCTTTGTTTCGCTTATTTTTTTTTTCTGATGTTGGCCGAACTGTTTGCGGTTGAATAAGGTGTTTCCGCTGCTTCTGTTTGAAGTGTGTGATGATTTATCATAATATTATTATATTTAACGTAATAAAACGATAGAATATTGTTAAGTTCCGCGGTTACGTACTAGTAGGTTAACGTATTAAAGTTTGCATGATTTCCAATAATGTTTTTTCAATTTCATATTCTTTCATTACTTGCAAAAGTCATATCAATAAAATTTTGCGGTCAAGTTTATGAGCATAGCGATAGCATCAGTTAATTTGTACAGGAATTTTGCAGCTTTTGTGATGCATTATTACTGTAAAAGCATTTTTTTTTAGAGAAGTGTTGCTTGAGGCTCACTACCGTAACTAAAGTGGTTCACATAAAAGTGTTACGGAATGGAACTGAAAATTTAAGTTGCAATAAAATCGAAGAACATGATACAGTCAGTCAAACTTATAGGCGTAATATCGCGTTTCGTTTTTTATGAACCCGTGACTTGACCATGTCTGTTTTATGGATTTCTTTTAATTAGTGGTGTTGTTCATTTCAAAATGGCTGATGTGTATATTGCATTTTTTAATCTACACAGACACTATAATCTTAACTTGATTACTATATGTCATTTATATTACTCGATATGTGTGTGACCACAAGCCCTCTGCATTTTTAACTTCAGTTTCAATCAAAATATTTCTTTGATTTCGTATTTGCATGTTGGCAACTTGTGGACATTCCGGTGTTTCACGGGAAAATATTATTATCCATAGTCCACCCAGATAGACAACATAGCTGGTGGCAATAAACGAATTAAACCTAAATGAGAGTATATATGTTCAAAAGTGGTCTGTGATAAGCTGAAGATGGTGATGCTACTACCAAAGTGACTCTACTCTGTCCGATAGAAATCATGAATAGAATCCAATAGTAGGGATCACCATCTTCACTGTGAGTGCACACACAAAAAGCAGCATAGTGACCCACAATATGGCAGCTTAGTGTGATGCGTCTGCATCATAAGGCCTCAAGTCTCACACTCACCAACGAAATACGATAACACGTATGCTGACATTTTTAAGTTGGTTTTCTGAATGATGGTCTAGCGGGACCATTCGTGCTGAAATCAGCGTACTCTCACGACGACAATTATATAATAATATAGAAAACCGTTGCAGATCCAACCTGAACTCCTTCGAAATCTGTCCCCACCTGACATAATTTAACTGTAGCTCAATATTTATAACAATTACAGACGAACATAGCATATTTTATACTGTAATGTCGTATTGTGATGACAGACAGCTGGTATTTTTTAAATTATCACGTAAATTAAAGGGATAAATAAACAAACTACTCTTATTCATATACATACATATATTCATGACTTATGAGATATAGATATGAGAGGAATACACAATAAAATTGTATGGTTGTATTTAATTTGGTGAATTTTGAATTAGATGTTCGAAATTTATTGCGAGCTACGGACCTTTTACGGAGATCGGCGCATGCGCACCGGTTGTCATTACTACATGCAGTTTCTTTCTAGAGATCCGTAACTACATTATCTATACAAATAAATACAATTAAAGTGTCTGTTTGTAATATTAAATAAACACCTTTTTGTAATAAATGCTTATGAAAGTATTTACGCTACTTATATAGAATAACTTAGAATAAAACGTCAACTAATACATGCATAGGTTGTAAATTTACAGGAAATTAAAAGGCTTTTTATTTTATTCATATCAAATAAGCAATTTCAAAAATAT
The DNA here is from genome assembly GCA_932526445.1 of Phragmatobia fuliginosa. Taxonomy (NCBI): domain Eukaryota; kingdom Metazoa; phylum Arthropoda; class Insecta; order Lepidoptera; family Erebidae; genus Phragmatobia; species Phragmatobia fuliginosa. Next base: position 12,156,553 of record OW052078.1, on the reverse strand, counting down.
TTATTTATTCATTTATTTATTTATTTAATTTTTTAAAATGTTTCTAATATTGTCTGTTTGGTTAATTTCTGGAACGGCTGGAACAATTTTGATGAGACTGTCACTGAGAAACAGCTGATTTTTTTTGACTAGCTTCGCTTTGCGGCATTACTACAGTTAACCGTTGCTAACACCGCGAAAGTCGGTTAGTTTGCATACAAATTTATTACATATATACCTATAGATACATATTATACAGACATTGACTGCATAACAATAAAACGATAATTCTAAAAGATTTGAACGGTTATTAGTTTAGGCTGTAGGCGTGTACTGTATAGAATATCCCACAGTATTTTAAATCTAGGAGATACGTATTCTTTATAAGTTTTTAATTACAAGTAACGGGGACATGACCACGTTCTATACCTTTTTTAGGCGCCAACTTCTGTGTTTTTAAAAAAATAATCGCCTCTTTTACTGCAGAGCTATAGCTTTATAGCTTTAATTACAATAATGAAAAATAAAAGAAAATAGACGAATACTCGGAACGTTGTCTTTTCATAAAACATTTATGAGCAAATTTAATGTTAAGTTAACGGTAGCATAGAAATGTAGTGTTCACTTAGACCTTAAACTACTCATCAGATTTTAATGCAGTTTTAGGTAATAGATAGAGTGATCCAAGAGGAAGGTTTATAGTTATGTACAACAGGCTGAATCCCGCGGTGTTACCCGTGATTAATATTTTAAATCGCAAGTAACGCTGCGGAGTGAATCTAGTATATATTTTTTGCCTAAGTTATTCCTTATATCATAAGTATTCTTCCAGTGAAATTACCGTCAAAATCGGTCCAGACGTTACAAATATTAGTCACAACAAACAGAGACTTTTTTTATATTGTTTTTTTGATGTAAGTATGTGTACTTTCATAATCACTTGGTAAAATAAATGTTTATTTGATATTACACACTGAGACTTCAATTTTATTTCTTTGGATAGAAGATACTTGCATATTACAGTGGAGGACTTCTGAGAATTTCAAAGCCTTCCGTGCGAAGCTTGGCTAGTTAGCTAGTTTTAAAAAAGTTGTTATAAATTGTTTGAACTACACTCCAACGCTTACTTTAGTTAATAATACATATCTTAAATTTATTCTTCACAACACCGCTGTTAACTTAAAAACAAACTTAACTAAATAAAAATAGCCTCTAAAATTATCATTTAAATTACAGTCAAAAAACGGCCCTCAATTTCGCAAAACACACATAAACAGGAACATAATTTCATCACCTGCAATTTCACTTCACTCAATAACATACAAGTACTCATACTTCCCATAAACAAAGAAGGAGAACAACCTGCGCCTGCGCAGTTTTTGCAAGCTTCCTGGCGCTCGCAGGCGGTTCCGTATCCGCCGGAAGCGAGCAGATGAGATTCAGCGTGGTTTTTGCGCAATCGCTTTGTGCCACTTCCTGTTCGTTCAGGTACTCTGGAAGGTGCAATATGACCTTGGAGTCGTATTTCAAAAGGGATGAAGTGGGATGTTTCTGACTTCCGTTGAACATGTAGCTTTGAGTGTAGGACTTTCCGGTTACTTTTATACAAGAGGACTTAGGTTTAAAGATACTTGAGGACATTATTTGTGACCTGAACGAATATTTACATAAATATTAGTTAAATTAAGTTGAATTGTACATATTTTAGTTTTGGAAGTATGGTTCAGGTTTGCTTTTACGACGACTTTATTGAAAACATTGTATGTATGTATATGTATATGTATGTATGTTTTCAACTTACATACATATACATATACCCTTTTTAGGGTTCCGTAGCCAAATGGCAAAAAACGGAACCCATATATGTCATGCCTGTCTGTCTGTCTGTTCATCCGTATGCCACTTTTTCCGAAACTATAAGACCTATACAGTTGAAACTTGGTAAGTAGATGTATTCTGTGAACCGCATTAATATTTTCACACAAAAATAGAAAATAGCAATAGATTTTGGGAGTTCCCCATACTTAGAATTGAAACTCAAAAAAAAATATTTTATCAACCTATACATGTGAGGTATCTATGGTCTTCAAAAATGATTATATTTGTTTTCATAACTGAATAGTTTGCGCGAGGGACACTTCCAAAGTGGTAAAATGTGTGTCTGCACTTGGCCGCTTTTATTGTTTGGTTTGGCATTCATTAATATATATTTGTTAAATTATATTAGCTTTTAGAAATAACTTGTTCAAACTGTTCACAACTAAACTTTAACATGTACTCATTGTTTTATGTAAATCATTCCTCATCTTATAATTTATTATAACGAATTATCGAAATGTCTATTTATATAGAACAATATTATAAATGTTTGTACTGAAAGCCACTCTTCACGCGATGTTCCGATGTTTCTTGATTTATATATGAACTAAAATAATCGTTTTCGTCCGTATCAATACCACACACCACACGCATATACACAGCGCACCTTTAACTTGCTTATCAATAGTTGATAACTATACTAACATCTCTAGTTTACTTGTTCCTGAATAGATTCAGTTGATCTGGACATAAAGACCCTGTGTTTAACACGTCTCTTCACAATAAGGTGTAAGCAGATGGCAAACGACTTAACACGGCACTTGTACTGAACGATTTATTTTTTTCAAGCACCATGTGCTGCTATAAGAATAAAATCCCTGTTTTTTTCCAAGAACATCATATTTGCATCCCTGTATCAACGACACATGCTTGAGGAAAATCACAAAAAATCCAAATATTAAGAAAAAAAGGTCCAAAGAACGACAGATGTACGTTAAGGAACAGAGACGAGCACGTGCCATCTGCCAAATCTAAGAAACGCTCACAGAACACGATAGATTTCTTGCTCACATACAAAAAAAAAATGGTGTAAGAAAACGCACACACACGTAAAAATGCGCGATCGATCAAAGATCGGCGCACGCGCCGTTCGCGGCAGATGGTCCGACGTGATTGGTCGATGTTATTTGAATTCTTAACTTCCGCACAATAGCGTGATAAGGAATATGACTTACTGCCTGTCCGAAGCTAAGACTGCCACCTTGATTTATTTTCTTAAAGTAGCTGGCCATTTGCAATTATTGTCGGTTACATGTATCACAACAATTGGCTCGTTCGAATCAATTTCTTTTGTAGTTGACTGATGATCTGATATAGAAAGTGCCAATCTCTAATAATTTCTACTTTCTCGATATTAATCATTAATCGTAATTTTTATTCCTTTATATGTGATTCCCATGATCTAATTTATCTTATAATAATCGCAATGATTAAAATATAATGGCTACAATTTATAACTGAATGAGTTCAACAATAGAAATTGAAAGTAGACATTGAAGACGTTAAATAACAAAGGGTTGAGTTTTAATAATAATTTGAAGCAACTTACATGATGATATTTAAACTAGACAGAGCAGAGTTTTAGTTATATATATATATGTATTATAAATATAAAAGTAACTATCTGTTTGACTCTTCTCATGTTTGTTACGCTTTCACGGCCAAACCGCCACACTGATTTCAATGAAATTTCGGGTGAAGATGCTTTGATTCTATGTATGAATATAAAATAAATTTTAACTTCATAGACTCTACGGTATTTCTACTTTCTTAGTCAAGACCGCTAGAAACAGTAATAAAAAAAAAAACTTCACACCTAATCCATATCGACTATAATACATTATTAGTCGAACCTACCTATTGGGGGTAAGGCTATCTATATAATCATCTAAATTAATATTGTAAACGCGAATATGAGTTAGTCATGTTTTCACCTAGGCTATGTGGCTTTCGTTGACAATGGAAAGCCACATTGTCAACGAATATATATAGACTGCTCTTTACCGCCTTAACCAACAAATACGCGGGCAAAGACGAGGGCAAAAGATAATATATACCTATAAATTACACACAGATACAAACAAATGCTAGCAGAAAATTTTAAGTAATTTTTGTAGAAGACACTATGGCCGACTTGCAGCCAAGAGGTTCTTTATTTGAATTTAATTTTCGTAAAAAGTAGATCCTATTTCTTAAAGGTTTAAAGACCGACAGCTGTCATCAGTGCCTTTCCAATTTATCTACCCGTTACCGATATTATCATAAGTATTTCCAAATTCAAATGGCTCAAAAAAGGTTCTTTCTTAAAAATAAGTAGGCTTAGATTCTTCAAGAAAGAGAAGCTACCTGGCGAATACAGCAGCTGCATCGCTTAAATCGATCAGACTGCTATCTCTTTTCAACTATATAGAAATAGGCTTCTGTCCTTGTTTAGATAAAGTTAAAAAAAAATAAGAAACGCTTGATTGTTGAAGATCTTGTGCGTTGAAAGAAGCTTTGTCACGGTGTTTATTCAGTTTGTCTAGGTAGATTTATGAACGAACAACTCAACAGTTGATAAACGGTTATAAAATGTATGTTATAATCTTGTTGAAGAAAATAAAAAGTTAAGACTATTAAGTTTTTTGAAATTATGTTGTGTCATTACTATTAAAATACTACAGCATTTTTAGATTGGTCTTATAAGCAATGGTAGTACTGTCCCAGACGAGCAGGCCTGCTGAAATCAGCTTGGCTCTAACTTTCTTCGTAACAATAGACAAAAGGAAAACTCACAATTTATTTTCTGATTAGATTCTACTCACGCAAGTCTATTGCTTTCAATCAGGGAGATTACGAAATAAAGATGGAACTCAAACTACTTATTGCTGCAGATTGCTATTTATCTAACAAGCGAATAATTGCGAATAAAAGCGAAAAAATTGATTCACCAAATTTTGCCTTTGTTTCATTTATTTGCAGAACAATAGATAAATATTATAAATATCGTGAGATATTTCTGACAGCAAATCATTGCTCTCTGTATTGTTATAGGGCGTATTTATATCTATTAATCGAAAATTCTTTAGAAGTATGTAACTATATATACTAAATATGCACGTGTGTAAGTACATACATATATTATTCATTTATAATAGCATATTTCATCTAAGTTTCAGTGTAATTTTAACTTACTTTAGACTAAACTGAGCCCCAAAGGGGTGTTTCAACGATGTCTTCTCATTAGATGCGCTGGGCTTTACTTAGCTAGATAAAAGCTTTGAGTAATATAATAACTATTAGTACTCAAGAACTTAGGTACTCAAGTTGCTTAATTATAGCTTTAGGAAGTAAGTATATTTCGTAAGAGAAAAGTTACGTCTCGGTGCGAATTTCTCTGAAGTTGAAGTATGTACCAGGACTGACCTGGCTGTGATTCTCTCACTCATCGAAAATCTAGTACAAATCTAATGTAATATTAAGTAGTATATTTCAGAAGTCCAAGCCTGCCAAGATGACTTTAATTTGATGCAGTGGTAGCGTAAGCGATTGCTGTGCTTGAGATCTCTGTTTCGATACCTAGGTCGGACCAAATGTTTGCTTCATAGTTTGTCTGTTTACTAAGCTTATTTTTTTATATTTTCTTTTTTATATTAAGCCATCCAAAGTGACTCTACCCTGCCTGATGGAAAGAATGAGCAGAATCCAAGAGTGGGGGCTACTACACTTGCTGCGGATGCAGACAATAATGTATGGCGGCCCACACTATGGCGGCTTAGTGAGATGCTTTTTCACGCCCCGCTTGAAGGACCCGGGATCATAGTGGGAAGGAAACAGGTGAGCTGGTAGTGGGTTCCAGTCTTTGACTGCTCGGCATAGGAGAGAGGCCCCGAACCGTTTTGTTCTGGTGCGTATTTCTTCCACTCTAAAGCGGTGACTTCTGAGTCCAGCACGTGTTGTCCTGTAAAGGGAGAAGGACGGATTAATATGTTTGTATTTACAAAAAAGTATGTATGTTTGTACCTATATAAGCTCTCTAGTACTCTCTAGTACCCATACAACAAGCTTTGTTTAGTTTGTAACTACAAAGATGGCGCTGCGTGTCATATTTTAGAAATATTTATTTTACTTATGTGATCTACTCAGCCAGATGGAAAGCATGAGTAGAATCCAAGAGTATCGGTCGCCATCCTCATTGTGAGTGCAGATATTGCAGCATGGTGACCCACCCTACGGAGCCTTCACCAACAAATCACGATAGTACGAATGCTGTCATTTTATGGTTGGTCTTCTGTGTGTGTGTGTGTGTATGAAATTGAGTACAATTTTACTAAAGGTATATCTTAAATTGCTGATTTGTACTCGCATCAATTTTTTATAAGTTATACGTAAGGTTGCACGTGCATTCTGCATAGAACTTATCATATATTGTAAGCATAAAGCGTTTCACACGACATTATTTACTTAGTTACCACAGAAATCCTTCAAATGTCAACCTCATCTCTTGCATGTACAGCTCCATTTTGATCAAACCCGATTTTCTTACGGATAAAATCAGCTGATTCCCAAGGCCTTGCACACGTGCGTATTTGCAATTCTTTTCGCAAGGATTATCTAAAAAAATCTTTACTTGCGTTTGCGCAAAGATCGTGGGAGCGAAATCTTTGGAACACGTGCTTTAAAGTTACCTGAGTTATGTAAAAAATGAAAGGTAACAAAGATACGCAATGGCCACTACATTTTACAAAGGAAATTACGTCGACAATGAGTTCTTGACAAGACGTACGATTATGATTGGCATCCAGCCGCGACAATAAGTACATGATTTCTTTTATATCCAACTTTAAGATATTACATAGCTGCATCATGATTTTTAAGTCTAGTTGAACAAACTAACTTTCATTTATGCAGTGAATGCTTTTCCCACCATACCCTCAGTTGGGGAGACTAAGAGTGTCTGGGACTCCCAGGCAACCGCTCTAACTCGGCAGACCTCTCATAATAATAATAGTTTCAAGCAATTACTTAAACATATATCTAAAGGAAGTCGTTATCTGATATTCTGATATAAACTTTTTTGACTCCATTTTAGTCTTTTCTTAAATACCCGCCTGGTCCCAGTCTGTGTCTCCCGTGATCGTGCTCATTATTATGATTCTGGCTGACCATTGACCATAACGACAATCACTTTTGTAAATCTACATTGCCCAAACTATAGAGAATTAATAAACCTCCACATTCAGCTGACTACTATTTTACTTGCACTTAGCGTATCACGCTTAAGTTTAGCCATAATTCAGGTGATATTGTAGGATTTTGTGATAGAGTAATTTTGAAAGATTTACGCAGTATGGCTGGAAGTGGAGAAATGTAAAAAAGCCGAAGGAGATGGAAGTTTTTTTTGTATGTAAGTTCAGATATATTTATGTATTTACGTAAAATAAATACATAAATATATATATAGTGGATAGCGTATGCGACTGCTAATCAAGAGGTCTCGGGTTCAAATCCCGTCGGGTCAAATAGTGTTTTTGGGTTATTCTTAGGAGATTCCTAATAGTAGCCCGGAGTTTGGAAGTTTGGCGGTGATTCGCGCCCGTGCCTCGGAGAGCACGTAAAACCGTCGGTCCCGGTTGTCATGAACATCTATGGCAATCGTTATTGGGAAAGTGATATTCAGGTAAAACCGGTTGAACTATTAACCGACCCCAAATAATATGAATAAGGCTAGGAAGAAGTGTACCCATGGTACAAGCTTTGCTTGGGACTATTTGAAGTTATGTGTCAGATGTCATAAAATAGTACATTGTTCACCGAGGGAGAAAAGGGACCGATTATTAGCGAGGGAGCAGTTTGTGGCCCGAAGCAGCTACACAGTGCTTTAAACTACACCTGTGAGGAACATTTAAAGTATTTTTAAAATAAAATCAAAACGTAAGACACCATGTAAGACACAATTTAGCTTAGAATTTGACCAATATTTCGCGCTTCTTTTGTTTTTTTTTTATTCTTCAGAAAAGGATGTCAGTGGCACGGAGATTCCATATTTAAATTATATGAAAACTCCTTGGGCAGGCGCTCGCCATAGATAAGATAACACATGAGAAATGAAAATTCATACAACTTTCTCTCCCGCTAAAACACGTTAGCAATGGATTTTCATACATTTTTTCCTCCTGCTTATTCAGGTCAAGGAAAAGACTAACGTTCTCTTTTCATTTTCAGGGAATATTGACTACTGTTCCGATCAGGTGTAGTATAAAACATATTTACTAACTTGTTCAATATGTCGCAACTGATCAAGAAAATAGTTTTATATTTCGAAATAACGCTACATATTTGATGACCGTTAAAAAAACGATTGTTAAAAACTGTAATAATTTGTGTGACTAATTTAAAATCGATTGTAAAGATCGATACACTTAATGTATGAGTAGGTTCCGTAGGCAATTTAAATAAAAGAAAAAATTGAATGAAGTGTGTTTTAATTTTTTTAAGCTGTTAGTGCAATCTAGTGATTGAAAATCTAATGTGATGATACATTGTTTAATTGAAGATTTATAATAAATAAATGAAAAGGATTTTCTAGTTAGGTTAAAAATCGAAGGATATTTCGAAACTTTACTTAAAATCCAATTTGAGCATTTTACGTAAACTATTCTTTTAATCTCCAGTTTGAAACAGATTTATCGAAATCGTGATCACATGTTTCAAAATCATAGTGCTGTAATTGTTTATTTTTAATTCGATGCAACTGATGTTTGCATAATTTGATAAATTATATATATATGTATGAAGCATGAATCTGGACTGCCCAAGACCGGGACAATTGGTGCTCCTTGATGAAGGCTCCTTGAAAGTTATTGTAATTTTAGGCGAAAATACCCAAGTTAAAATTATCTCCAACTGTCGACAAAAATGGATTTGATATTGTAAGGACCCCCAAATTGTTAGAGCACTAACTATGTCGCGTGCTATATTAATGAATGACATGCTATTGTGTGTAACATCGTTAAATAGCGTGTAACGTTAGGTATTAACGTTAAATCACTGTAAAGAAATGTTTCACGTCACGAAATAGACAAATTCAAAATGACACACGAATTTCTACCTTATTGCTAGTTACAGAGATCATTTTTTTTGTAGATGTGATGTGTTGTATAGTAAAGTTGGGCTATGAAGTAAGCTAGTTTAAGAAATAAAGTGCGAGAGGTCCGTTAAATGGATTCATTTATATCCAATATTATTTTATTTAATGTTTGTGACTACTGGTGTCCGTTAAGAACGCATTTTACTTTATTCACAACGAGTAAAAAGGTGTCAGTGAGTCGTGTATAGTGATAGTGTCGTCTTTTACGAGACGTGAGCAATAGTTGTTAGTAATGAGCACGAGCAATAGATTATACCAATATAATAAAGTTGAAGTTGTTCCCTATTATTAGTATAAATGCGAATGTGAGTTTGTTTGTTAGATTTTCACGACTAAACCCATTTTAATATATGACATAAAGATACTTTAATTCGTCGAAAACTACATGCCTATTTTTTACCGCGAAAATCAAAATATACGCTTGCAGAGGTGGGGATAAAAAGTAGTCTCAAATCTTCTTCCTAGCCTTTATTCCCAATATTATTTGGGGTCGGCTACTAGTTCAACCGGTTTTACCTGAATATCAGTTTTTCCACGGAGCGAATGGCATCGGACCCTAAGGGAGAACTGAAATTCGATGGTTGAACTAGTCGTTAGTATATTTGAGGACACTGACTTCCCAATAACAATTCCCATAGATGTCCATGACAACCGGGACCGACGGCTTGACGTGCTCTTCGAGGCACAGGCGTGAAACACCGCCAAACTTCCATACTCTAGGCTGCTATTACGAATTTCCTGTAAGAAAAAAACGAGTCACAAATAAAGAAAGAAAACTTAATTACGTTTTAAGTTTTGTAGTACACATTTACAGCTTGGTTATTATTTATATGTATTTACTCGATAAACAGTTTACCGTTTCTGCACTTTAAAAACAACTGCTTCACACGAAAGTAGTTAATATGAACAACGTAGACAGTTTTAAGTCAAAAGTCTGAAAAATAAGTTAAAATTGCACGAAAATCAGCACAACCGGTTTTTTCATGGCCACAACTAGGTAACTTAAGAAAACAAAATTACTAAATTAGTTATTGATTGACATAATGAAAAGCTAATCAGATTTTACCTTTTTAAATTGCTTCATTCTTTAAAAGTTTAATTTTAAATTTAAACATCATCTTTCATTTATTTTATTAGCGGTGTCTCTGAAATAGAGATAGGTAGTTTTTAATTTGATATTTGTGTCAAATCAGTAATATGTACTTTGTATAATTTATTGTAACTTATTATCTATAATGACCCTTATAAACATTGATTTAATATGAATTATTACACGGTTGCCCTAGTAGTTTAAGCGGTAGCCACGCCGCTTTCTACAGCGTACAGCAAGGTGGGTTCAAACCTTACATGGGTCAACACTTTGTGAGATTCACAAAATACTGTGCTGACTCTGGGTGTTCTCTGTGGCCGTTTCATGCATATTTGTAAAGTCTCCCGCGACACAGGATGTGTGTTCTCAATGTGGAAGTTGTCTTGTCTTTAAAATAAAACCCAGTAAAGAGAAAAATCTTTATCATATCTTTCATCAAATTATGAAAAATCATTTTCTCTTTTAGCAAGATAAAATTTTAAGTAGATTGGTACCAGAACATTTGGTGTGATTCACAAACTATTGTTCTCAGTCTGGGTATCTTGGTGCCCGCTTAATGTAGATATGTGTTTGTGAAAGGCCTTTCCCTGCGACATAGGATTATTTCCTAATGTTGGAGCAATTTTTTTAAATGATACAAATCAAACCTCTCACAGAAGAGCCACCTAAAATAACAGCATTCATGCTGTCGTGTTTCGTTGGTGAGTACGAGACTGATGCAGAAGCATCTTAAAAAGTGGACATAATATGGGTCACCATGATGCATTGTTTAAGTTTGCAATGAGTATGGTGTCAAATACTATTGAATTCTACATTTGCTTTTCATCAGGCATAGTATGGTCACTTTGGAAGTTTCGTACAAAACAAATAATAATACTGAATTTCAATGAAAAACGAAAAAGAAAACTATAGCTGTTGATTTTAAAAATGGATGCCTAGAGTTACCTTTCAGATAAATGGTTCTTATTACCCGACTACTGCAAAGTTAGAGGAGGATTATGATTTTGACAGGTTATAACTAACTACGCTATAAATAAAAAAAACCGTCGCCGAAACTTGCAGATTTGCCGTTATAATGCATAAAAATGTCGTTGAGTTCGGAATTTTTCGCCATTTTAAGCAAGGAAATGGATTTTTTTAAATATTTTATTCAAAGGTGTCATACAGACACCTACTCCCCACTTGCCGTTAGACGTTGAATTTCAGGACACTCTGTATAAATGTATGTATGTTCGTCTTTTCACTTATAGCTCTTCAACAACTTATTGAAACTGGACAAATGAGTGTAATTCATATATTCAAGTTTGAAAAGCCGTGGTCACGCGTTTTTAAAGTGTTATGATACGTTTCTTTGTAACGTGTGACTACGGCTTTTCAGACTTGAATATATAGATATGTATGTATCTCTGTACATTGACAATTTTGCACGAGTACTATGTTGTCTTATTCGTGTTTCAGACTTTTACGGCGTCGTTTTTATAGGTTTTCCAAATTGCAAAACACGGAACCCTTATAGATTCGTCATGTCTGTCTGTCTGTCCGTCCGTATGTCACAGCCACTTTTTTCCGATACTATAAGAGCTGTACTGTTGAAACTTGGGCAATAGAAGTATTCTGTAAACCGCATTAATATTTTTACACAAAAATAAAAAAAAAGCAACACATTTTGGGGTTCCCATACTTAGAACTGAAACTCAAAAAAATTTTTTTCATCAAAGCCATACGTGTGGGCTGGGCTATCCATGGATAGATCTTCAAAAATGATGTTGAGGTTTCTAATTTCATTTTTTTCTAAACTGAATAGTTTGCGCGAACGAGAGACACTTCCAAAGTGGTAAAAAGTGTGTGTGTGTCCCCCGGAACTTTTAAAATAAGAGAATGATGAAACTAAAAAAAATATATAAATAAATAATAAATAAATATTTTGGACTTCTTACACACAACATCATCTAGTCCCAAAGTAAGCAGAGCTTGTGTTATGGGTACTAAACAACTGATATAAATACATAAACATACTTTTTTTTTGTAAATACATACATATTATACATAGAAAAACACCCAGACTCCGAAACAAATATTTGTGGATCACACAAATGATATACATCACTATGCAAACTTCCAACGAAAATTGGTTTGAACGAGATCTAGTAGGTAGTTTTTTTTTAATACGTCATAAATCATATACCGCAATTTACATTTCTTTCAATCAAAACACTATTATTAAAACATCGATGAAAGTTACAACGAACTACAAACACTTTTATATGATGTTACTTGCTGCTACGGAACCCTTCATGGGTGAGTCCGACTCGCACTTGGCCGCTTTTTTGTTGTAGTTGAGTATTGTTTTAACTTTTTTTTATTAATTATACCTTCGTTATTTAAAACATAAACTTAATCCAACAAAAGAATGTGTGAAAGTAGCATTAAGAATGCAAATATGAACACATAAAATAAACAGTTAATAGCAAAATATGCCGAAGTTACTCCTTATGTCATCAGCTATCTACCAATAAAAGTCCCGTCAAAATTGGTCTAGCCGTTTCAGAGGTTAACCGAAACAAACAAACGGAAAGACAGACAGAAAATATAAACATTTTTTTATGTAAGTAGCGTATATATTTGACTGCCTTGTTGATCTAGTGGTTAGCGTATGCGGCTGCTGATCAATAGGTCTCGGGTTCGATTCCCGGGTCAGACCAAATATTTGTGTGATCCACAAATATTTGTGTCGGAGTCTGGGTGTTTTTCTATGTATAATATGTATGTATTTACAAAAAAAAAAGTATGTTTATGTATTTATATTAGTTGTTTAGTACCCATAACACAAGCTCTGCTTACTTTGGGACTAGATGATGTTGTGTGTAAGATGTCCAAAAATATTATATATATATATATATATATTACTTTCATATGCCTTTAGTAAAAAACTGATCATTTGATATTAACAATATAATAAAATATATTTTGGACATCTTATTACATACAGACACTTAAATTTAATTTATATGTATGGACATAGATAAGTTTGATCATCATTTTAACGCCATTATATACAGTTTGATGATGTGAATTGTAAGTTTTCATCAAGATATAAATTACTAATGAGAAATCGATCATAGACATTCCACAGATGTTAATTTTAAATAGATATAAGACAATTCGTGTAATTTATAGGGAATCGGCGAAATAAACGTTTGTGTTGCTCTGAAAAAACAAAGTTTTATTAGTATAAATTATTTGTACATTTGTATTTTTCACTTAACTACACCTTACAATAATCACTAAACATACCTGAAAAAACAAAGAAACGACATTAAAAGTTATTACACTTGTCGATTCCCTTTATTAGTTATTTTATTATTATCCGACTGTTTACGTGTTTTACAATTTTAACATTTTACTGACGCCATCTTCGAAACCGTCTGCTTTATCTACAGTCCACTCAAATACTTTGACAGCGTCATCTATCAAGTAGCGAAGTAAATTGTTTCTGCTTTATCAACTAACCATAAAAGAATTTAATAAACAATAACAAAACTTAAAGAAATGTAATTTCTTTACAACTCCTCCCCCAGGGCAGAAAATTTCATCGAAATTTTCGGTAACAATACCTAAACTTACTTATAATTATTATAATAGTTATAACTAAATCATACTCGTTGTACATCATGTTCTTAACTCGGTTCTTTATTTTGGAACTGGAATGAGCTTTGTGACGTGAAAAAGGTTTGACTCGGATTTTCTGTGTCCTGTATCTATTCTATATATTGACGATGATATTTTTTCTTCAATTTTAAAAGGTCCAATCCTTAGCTCATCCAGTTTTTTCCGATTTAATTTATGTCCATTCTCAATATATACCAAATCACCCCTATTAAAACTATAGTCTTTTCTTTTTCTGTCAATCAACATTTTATTATAGTTATGAGATTTTATTGTATTTTGTAACGCTTTTTTCCTATCTTCAATCCATTCCTCTATTCTTTTGCCTTGTTTTAACTCATTTGGCACAATTGTAACATCTGTCCCATCTAGTAGGTATCTCGGTGCGAAGCCGGTGACTGTATGCTCCGTGTCGTTGTATTTACTTACGCAGTTATGAGCAATTGTTGTCCATGCTATGGTGTTAGGTTTTTCATTTATCTGGCATCTTATTTTGTTGACCAGCGTTTGATTTAATCGCTCATTTAAGCCATTTGAAAATGGTGAATTTACTGCGGTGAAAACTAGCGCAATTGATTTGTCATTCAAAAACGTCTTAAGCTCCTTTGAATTTATTCCAGGGTACTGGTCTGCGAGAATAATATCGATATCATTTAAGTTCGTTATATTACTAACTAGTTTTATGAAGTCCTTTGCATTCTGTGTCTTCGAGGTTAGTATATATGCGTAACGAGTAAAGTGATCCACTAAAAGATGTAGATATCTCTTCGTCGACCGCGAGCCTCCGAAGCCTCCAATTGTGTCTATGGAGATAATTTCAAATGGTTTTGTGGCGGGTCCTAAGTGTGACACTAGGCCATATTTTGCTTGTCCTCTTGTTTTATTCTTTATACATATATCGCAAGTTTTACAAATATTATTTATGTTTGCTGTTAATTTTTTTGCTGTATATCTTGTACCAATTGCTTTTTGCATCTGTCTTACACCTATGTGACACATATTTTCATGAATATTTTTTATAAATTTTATACTGAAATCTTCCGACAGTATTATTTTTTCATGTTTTTTTACTTTTTTATAAAATATGTTGTTTTTGTATGTCAAATTATTCTTGTTATCATGTATATCTTTATTTTTCTCTTGATCTGTGATGATATCTTCTAATTTTACCAAATTTACTATTTTTAATTGTTCATCAATATCTTCATTTTCATTCAGTACCGGGTTTCTGCTTAAACAATCTGCTTCCAAATTTTCTCTACCTGGAGCATATTTTATCTGAAAGTCATACTGCGATAAATAATACACTAGTTCTCCCAATTCTTCATCAGGTCTAGATTTAACATTCATGTTCTCCAACGGTTTGTGATCTGAATATACTGTGAATGGTTTCCCTATTAACCAATATTGCCAATATCGTACTGCTTCTTTAATAGCCAGACATTCTAAGTATATTGCTTTCTTCTTCTTTTGGGATTCATTTAATTTTCTTGAAAAATAGGCTACTGGCTTTTCTTTTCCGTCTGGTTGAATTTGTTTTAGCACTGCTCCAATACCTTCCAATGATGCATCTGTGTATATATTTACTGGCAAGTCTTGATCATAAATTTCCAAGATGGGTTGTGAGCAAAGTAAATCTTTTATTTCTTCAAATGAATTTTTACAGTCCGTTGACCAAATGAATTTTTGATTTTTCCTCAGTAAATTATATAGGGGCTCTAATATAATTGTTCTCTTGGGTATGTAATCATGGTAGAAATTAATTTTCCCCAAAAATTGTCTGACATTTTTCAGAGTTTTTGGCGTAGGGAATTCTCTTATTGAAATTAAATTATCTCTAACTGGTCGAACTGTATTATTTTCTATTATGTGTCCAAGATATTTTACAGAATTCGACGCAAACGTACATTTTGTAAATTTTAGTCGAAATCCTTCTTGTTTTATTGCTTCCAGTAATTGTGATAAATGGTTTATATGTTCATTATAAGACTTTGAAAACACCAGGATATCATCTATATAATTAACTGTAAAATCAGTTAATTGATGTTTTCTTAGTATGTTGCTCAGG
Organism: Phragmatobia fuliginosa; assembly: GCA_932526445.1. Lineage (NCBI taxonomy): Eukaryota > Metazoa > Arthropoda > Insecta > Lepidoptera > Erebidae > Phragmatobia > Phragmatobia fuliginosa. The sequence continues at coordinate 12,140,743 of OW052078.1, read as the reverse complement.
ATTCTTTGAAATATTGCGGGAGAGGTTTTCAAGCCGAAGGGTAGACACGTCCATTGAAAGTGGCCTTCTTGTGTAACAAAAGCTGTTTTTTTTCTGTCTTCAATTCGCATTGGGATGGACCAAAATGCAGAGTTAATATCTAATGTTGAGAAGTACTTGCAGTTTCTTGTTTTTATTACCAAGTCTTCAATTAACGGGAATGGTTGAGCTTGTGGTGTTACTATTTTGTTGAGATCTCTGAAATCAATACATAATCTGTTTCTTTTATTATCTTCTTTTTTAAAAGCTAAAGTTACAGGTGCTGCAAACGGGCTGTATGATTCTTCTATAAGATTTTTTTGAAGTAATTTTGCCACCTGTTCTTCTATCTCTTTTTTGTCCTCCATTGAACATCTATAGGGCCTTTTACTACAGTATTTGTCCGTTAGGAGGTCGATATGTGCTTCATAGTCTCTTACTGTTCCAATGTCGTATTTATCCTTCGCAAAACTCGATTTATATTTGTCAATCAGTGTATTTACTTCAAATTTTTGTTGAGCATTTAAATTACCCATTTTTATCTCAAAATTTTTTTCATTTACATGTTGATTGAAATTTATAGAGAATTTATTAGAGTCAAATTGTGCATTACTCTTACCTTCCTTAGAAGTCAATTTCTCATTTAGTTCCATATCAGTGTTGTCTTTTGTTTTTTGTGTGATTTCCAGGTTTTCATTCTGAACTAATCTAAACTCTTTTATCATGTCTAGTCCAATAAGGAAATCATATTGAAAATCTTTTCCATCCACAATATACACGTCGCATTTTTTTTCTATGTTTAGTATTTTAATCTTTATTGTTGTCAAACCTCCTGTACTCTTCACACCATTAATTGTTACTAAATTTGCATTACTAAACTCTCTTTTTCCTTCTTCTTGTTTTAGTTTTACTAATTTGGAATTAATCAAGGACACATTAGATCCTGAATCATATATGCCAAAGACGTTTAGTTTTTCATCTAATGTAAGTTTGACTTTGATTAATGATGTGATTGTTAGTTTTTTGGATCTTTATCATTTAATTCAAGATCTAATATAGTATTGTTTATATTCCTGTAGTGATTTCTCTTGTTTTCTTGTTGCTCACTTTTTTTAAACCAGCATTTTTCTTCTGGGTGATAACGAGTTCCCTTGTTCAAATTTTCACAGATTTTGCAGGCTTGATATTTATCAGATTTTCCTTTATTTTCAAATGTGTCTCGTTTTGGTTTATAGTAGGTATGTTTATTTGTTGTATGCTCAAATTTACCAATTTCATTGAAAAGACTTGCAGTGGATGTAATAGATTCCTTATCAATTTTGCCCAATATGTAATCTGGTAGGCCAGTTGCGATAAGATTTATCATCGTCTGTGTATCTATGTGTTTATTTACCTCTAATAACAGCCTTTCCTTTTTCGTAGCATATTCCAGTGCTGAACCCGCTTGAAATTTATAGGCAAATGCATATTTAACCTGTGACCAACCTTTATTTCCGTATGTCTCAGTAAAGTTATTTTTCCAAACAGTCCATTCTGAATTTACAGTGAATTTTATCAACATACTAGTGTACCAATCATGGCATTGTTTCTCTAGTAGATGCTTTAAAGTCTCAATTTTCTCTGTATCTTGTAGTATTTCGAATCGTTCACACTCATTCTCAAACTCACCTATCCATTGATTCACATTGGAATTTTTCCCTGAAAATTTCTCAATTAAAAATTTTTCAGATGTTTTTCCTAGGTTTTTATTTCCAGACCCGACGTCGCAGTTTTTGTGAACTAGTGGTCTGGATTCCTCTGCAATTTCATCTAAATATTGATCTCCAAACTGCAAATTTTCGCCTTCATCTAAATAGATTTTTTTCAATTCCGGAGATAATGGAATCCACAATTTACGTATTTGATGTCTTTTTTTTAGAGAATTCTTGACCTTCGTGAATACCTCTGTGCTCACAATACCCGTGTGTTTGCTTGCAGGCTTCATTTCGTCTGGAACATTATAATTACGTCCATCGGGTGTTTCAATTGCGGTTATGCAGATTAAATTTGTTTTGCCATCACTTGCCGCTAATACCGCAAAAGTAAATCTTAACTTCTCCATTTTCTTTAACTAGAAATGTCGTTTTATAAGACAATTCGTGTAATTTATAGGGAATCGGCGAAATAAACGTTTGTGTTGCTCTGAAAAAACAAAGTTTTATTAGTATAAATTATTTGTACATTTGTATTTTTCACTTAACTACACCTTACAATAATCACTAAACATACCTGAAAAAACAAAGAAACGACATTAAAAGTTATTACACTTGTCGATTCCCTTTATTAGTTATTTTATTATTATCCGACTGTTTACGTGTTTTACAATTTTAACATTTTACTGACGCCATCTTCGAAACCGTCTGCTTTATCTACAGTCCACTCAAATACTTTGACAGCGTCATCTATCAAGTAGCGAAGTAAATTGTTTCTGCTTTATCAACTAACCATAAAAGAATTTAATAAACAATAACAAAACTTAAAGAAATGTAATTTCTTTACATAGATAAGCAATTCTGTAGATCGATTTTCGATGTATGCTAACAACACTGCATTGTTAATGTATGTATATATAGATAGATAAAGATGAAAGCAATTAAGTAGCTTTTTCTTCTATTTAAACGGTCTGTTTCTAACCAACTTCAAAAAAGGAGGAGGTTCTCAATTCGACTGTATTTTTTCTATGTTTGTGACCTCAGAACTCGCGATTGGGTAAATCGATTTTGATAATTCTTTTTTTATTTGAAATAATAATAATAATAAGGAAACCAAAATCTGATGATAGGATCCTGGTGAAATCTAGGGAACTCTTCAAATATCCGTCCTGTCACGTAGGTCACCTGTCGCGGTTTGGGTACTCGAAATTGTTTTTGTTTGAAGTCGTTTTTTTTTTTGTAAAGTTGTTTGTGCAAATATGGGTCACTATGGAAAAAAATTTGGAACCTTTTTTTATCAGTTTTAGTGTTATTTTTATAGCACCAAATACAGTTAGGACTACAGTAAAGGTCTATACGGTCTTATTAGTTACTTTCCATTCAGAAAAAGGTTCTTTTCCCGTGGGATAATTATTTACTGTAATTTTTAGTCAGCGGCAGACGAAATCAAATCAATTATTAAAACAAACACAGACATACAATAGAATTCCTTATTTATTGTACTTTTTTGTATAATTTGTATATAGGTAGGTATAGTAGGCCAAAACCTCCTTTCTAAGGAGAGGCCTATGTCCAGCAGTGGACTGTTGAAGGCTGTTGATGATGATGATGAAGGTATGTGTATGTGGAGTAATGAATGAAACTGAATGCATTTAGTTCATCATAATAATAAACCAGTATATTTTGTATTTGTATTTTTAAAATGGTACAAATACAAAATATATACAATACAGAATATTAATAAATTCAAATATAAAATATATAACTTAGCTACTAGCCAAACTATGATGCTTCTGCATCTTACGAGGCCTCCTTAGAGTGGGTATGGATTCACAATGAGAATGGTGACCCCTAATTCTACTCATATTTCCATCGGGTCCAGTTGAGTCACTTTCGTAGGTAAATATGTACTTATCTATATATAACCCATATTATAACCTACATATACAAAGGTGTAGTATACATAAAAAAAAACAATTTGACAATAAAAAATAACAAGAAAATATAAACGCTTCTAATTTTAAATACAGATGTATGTTTAATGCCCATACTTTGCTTTCTATATTTTTTAGTCTCACTTACATCAGACAAGAGTTTACTTAGCAGGAAATTCTCACCTGAGTTTAAGATAACCATAGAAATTATCATAACACACTCGTAAATTAGAAATTCACTCCACAACTACCAGAAAAAAACGTCCTTCTAAAATAGTAATTTAACCACTAAACGTCCAAAGATCACCTGGCATATGTAATATATCAAACAGTTCAACTAAACATCAGACAAACAGAAAAATATAACGCAATCCATTGTATGATTCTCTTACCTGACAATTGTACAAAGAAAGGATGATTTGGTTCACTCTATTAAAATGCTATTGCTTTCAAATCTTTTATATACAACTGTATTCAAAACAATATAACTTTTATTTTGGTGACTATAAGGTAGATTTCTCAGTGTTTTTCTTTTTCTAGTACCTATAGTAAATATGAAATGGTTTTTGTAAATATTCTCAATAGTGCGGGTTTGTGGTATTGATTCTTATTTGCAACTAACTGTATAACTGTTTCTTCTTCATCCAAATAATAGAATATAGTACCTTCCAGCGTCTATCACAGCGTACAGTGGAATCAGTTTATAATGACTTCAAAGGGAATATACAAACACGTCATACTAAGCGGACGTCATACAAATCGTTTTTGTGAAAAAAAAACAACCTTCTTTTATTTACGTAAATACCTATTTTAATAGAGAAACTGCCTTGTTGGTCTAGTGGTCAGCGCATGCGGCTGCTGATCAAGAGGTCTCGGGTTTGATTCCCGTGTCAGACCTAATATTTGTGTCATCCACAAATGTTTGTTTCGGAGTCTGGGTGTTTTTAATATATATGTATTTACAAAAAAAAAGTATGTTTATGTATTTATTTCAGTTGTTTAGTACCCATAACACAAGCTCTGAATATTTTGGGAATTGATGACGTTGTTTTTAAGATGCCCAAAAATTTAAAAAAAAATATTTTTTATTTGTCTGTTTCTTTCAGGTAATCTCTGGAACTATACTAACTATATATACATATATATTTGTATTATGTACTCAAAGTATTCCAATAAACGGCTCCTATACAACTTTAATACGATCATTACGATAAAAGACAGTCAAAACAAATTCAATAAGGCAATACAATCGCCTACATTCATTGGGTTGAACTCGATCATACTAAAAATCGAATCATTTTTTATCGACATTATATCTCGGTGGGACAATCGAGTACAACCGTCGATTGTTGACCCAAGAGCATATCGTCTTCAGATCTTTATGAACCATTGTCGTCCAGGATGCAAGTTATGAAAAAAATCAATGGCATAACGGTGTGGTAGCCATTTTATTTTATTGTTGTAGCTTTCAAGTTGTCAGTCATTTCAGTTGATAATGTTAAGGGTCATTGAAGATCGAAGTTTACGTTAGAGAGATTTTGATAAATCATTCACCAATTTTTTAATTTGACGTAATATGGGAGACAAATTTTATGTATTGTAAAAGAAAACGTACTTTTTAGGGTTCCGTAGTTCACGTCTTCCTTCTAAAAGGTTATTGCTAGACAGATGAAACTTTGCATAGATATATGTTTTTATCACGTCTGCTAAAATTAAATCACGTTATATCCTTTTTCCTTTACTAAAGTGGCATTTTATTTTCTCGCATCCTCCCCATCATGTGGGATATCTTATCATTGAAAGGTTGCTAAGGCAATTTTCTTATTGATTCATGGAGATATATTCAAGGATTTGACGTATTCAAGTAAATAACGACTTACGGTCAGCACTACACACAATAGTAGAGACAACAGTAACAAGTAAGCAATCGATAAGACAATTTAAAATATAGATATACCACAGAATATTTAATAGTACCTGTACAGAAGACTCACTCCGAAAAGTAAATTAAAGTTATAGATACCCTCGGTGTCAAAAGATTAAGTTCAATTCAGATCGCACAGCGCCGAATCACTACGATTATATTTACCTACAGTTGCGTCTCTTTCTATCGTGTAACTCTTAACTGTTCTGACGATGTCTGTTCGACCGGCGTGTCTGACCCGGCAGGCAGCCGGCCGACTATACCTAAACTGCGGAGTGACACCCCCCTGGATATACTTAGAGGAATACATGATCTTTTAGGTCTATTTCTGTGCTTATATTATAAATCTGAAAGAATTTGTCTGTTTCTTTTTTTAAACGAACTAATCTCAAAAAGTACTGGTCTCATTGAAAAATTATTTTAGTATTAGATACCCAATTATCGATTAGGGCTCTAGGCTATATCATCATCACGCTACGACTAAAAGGAGCGGAGTATCAATGAGAAATGTTTTGAAACGGGGGATTTTTTTTTTTAGAGAGCTAATGTGAAAATAATGTACGTCACCAAAATAAAAGTCGCCAAACTTTTAAAAACTTGTTGCGGAAACATTTCACAGAATCATTATCTAAACCTTAACTTTAAGCTATCTCAAATGAAAAAGACTGAATAATATGTATCTATGTAGGTGTATTTATGTACATGTGTGTGTTAGATATATAAATGTTTATATATCATGTTCCATATACATATGTTTTAATTAAAAAACTTTTCTCTCATTACTATGCATCTACCACTATTGTTTCTGCATCGCCCTAAGGTCGACTGGTAGAAAATGCCCATGGCATTAAGTCGGCCTTTGTCACATTTGTGCATAAAGTCTTACATAAAAATAAAAAGAAAGAATTGTTCCTCTTCAATATTTTAAAAAAAGTCTTCTAGAGCATATTATGGTTTTCTTTTAAGGTTGGCTCACTTTAACCATTTTTATGGGAAACAAATTTGATTCCGCCGTATAGCATCACGCTACGGGCAATGGGTCAGTTAGTATTTGAATATAAAGAGAGTGAGTGCTATGACTTACTCAATTCTCAATTCTCAATTCTCAATTCTTCTACTCTATGCTCTTCTACTCACTCTGAACACTTAAATCACATCGCAATTTGAACAAACCAGCCCATCAGAAGTACTATAAACTGCAGTTAAAGCGTCTAAATAACATGGTTTCGTGTTTTTATGATTGTTTTTTTTTTAATTTTGTGTATTTATTATTATCGAGTAATAAAAGTTACAATTATAGCGTTGGAACATCACTATCGATACGGTCATAAACTATGTCCTTGAGGGTCAAGACTTTCATTATAACCTTTTTTTTTAATTGCCAACATTTATAGTCTGATTTTTTGTGCAGTATAAAGACGCATATAAGTTTTTGATGATACTTTTTACTACCGAATTTTGTTGACTTACCTGCAGAAAATCGTTTTGAGATCATGCAAAGTTACGTTTTTTTTTACCAATTTATGAGATTAAGAAAAAGATTTTTACAAGATGAAGTAAAAAAATACAGATTGTTAAAATCTTACATATATTTATAAGATATGTATATCAGTAATATGAGCTACAATTGCTACAAATACTGTTATAGTGTTTCACGTCTTTTATGCATCTTAGATTCCTCACAACAAAATATCCATTTGATTATTATAATGTAGCATGAGTAAAGAATTTTCATAAGCTTGGCCTACATCCAAACTATCACGAATACGAATCAATCATTACACTTCACTGCATTGGTTCGACGGAAATACGTGTCTTAAGAAAGGCAAATTTCTGGACGGCTGCAAAACATTTCAACATTAGCGTTCTATTTTTGATGCACCAAAAAGCACCAGATGCATAGCAGGTACAAGAAACAGCATCATGTTGCAAATTACAGAACCCACTAAAATTGAAAATGTTGTCCGTCAAGGCGATTTGTTCGCTTGACTGAATTTCTAATTTGGCAGGGTTATACCGTAAACCACAGCTTGCCACGACAGCTGTATGGCACCGGCATAAGGAAGCCGTACAAAAAACGGCACGTGCTTCGTGAAAAAAAAATCGCATGCGCGCACAAGTAGACATATGACACCTTTTTGGAAAAAAATCTCAGAGCAGCACGTGATTCCTCAGAAACTGCGTAAAATGAATAGTTTTGATTATGTTAGACTCGAAACAGATGGTTGAGGATTACAGATTCTACAATGGCAGTCGAAAATAGTTTTGTTTTTTAATGTCTATTCTGTTTTTTAATTTTCCCGCCTTACTGCTGTATAGCAGATGGTAGATATTGCATTTTTAAAAAAGTCCTTCAAACATCTTCTGAAGTTTCCGAAAATATCGTAACTCGTCTTGTGTGTTTTACGAAGTTTTAAACTATTTAAAGCCTTATTTGATATTTCTTAGAGCTTACTTGATTACTTTTGATTTAAGAGTTGAAAAAGAAGTAGAGATTATTAAGTAAAGAGTAAAGTTATTAAGTAAAAGAAATTCAATTAAAAAGGGGACAAAAGAGTTAGGAAAAGTTTTAAGTTAATAAGTGAGAACGAGGGAGCTACGGTATTTTTTTTAATTTCTCGTAGTTTTGTATCCAGCTATTGACGTACACTGCTGAACAAATGTCTTTCTGAAAGAGCGCCAACCATCCGCGTTTTGAGCAGTCCGCATCTATCCGCCAGAAGTCACTTTCTTCAATACGTTGCCATTATTAGTCCATCGTGCCGCAGGGCATAAGTGCCTAAACACTGTAATCTAATTGTTGATAATTTTGAAACATAATATTTGTATAACCTTGACAAAGTTAGAAGTTGGTAGCAGTAGTACCTAAACTATTACGAACCCTTCAGGAATAGAAACGGTATATAGTTTATTATAATAAATTTAATTACGTATACAAAACTAAATTTAATGTCAAATTTCTCACTACAAGTGCTTTCTGTAGCATATCCGTCAGATAAATGATTGCTTATCACAATAATTTATTAAGTACCCTCAAGAACACAAACATGATTCCGGAAGCCTAGGGGTAACGCACGTGTTGGACCACCCACCAACATCTCAGACAATCTCAAATGTTGGTAAACAATAAACCAATGTTGGTACAGCAAGGGTACCGATAGATTGAGTGGTTCAATCCTGTTTTTGGGATGTTTGAACGTGATAACGATTAGCTTATTGTTTTATATTCTTACTTAATACTGGTAAACGTTGTGTTCTATATATTACTTTATGAATTTGACAAAGCGACTTCTCTGCCTGATGGTAAGCATGAGCAGAATCCAATAAATTCATTCCATAAACGGACACACGATAAAAGCCGAACAGAATCGATATTGTTGTTTGCTTGCTTGCTTTCAACAATAAGTAAATATTTCGGACATCTTACACACAGCGCCATCTAGTCCCAAACTAAGCAGAGTTTATGTTATGGGGTTATGAGACAAATGGTATAAATACCAATTTTTCATACATGAACATATATGGCAATTGTAATTGGGAAGTCAATGCTCCTATAAAAGTCTTTTAATCAGTGATTTATATACATTTACAATCACGAGTACATTGTTTTTAATATCTACTAAAATAATGTATGGTTTTAATGTTACTAACTGTAATAAAATAGGAGTGTATTCCCTTATCCAGAAGTAGACGAGAAAAATGTCCAGAAACATTATATTAATTCAAATAATTCAAGATTAAAAATGTAATTAATCTGCATTATCATTAAGAAATATATTCTATATCAAGGGAACATACAGGAATATCTATTAATTGATATAATGCATTACTTAGTGTCTTTACCCATTAACTAACTAGTTTTATAAAATGCATCCATGTAATATTGCATCACTTAACCGTTTAGGGAGAGCAGATGCGTGGAAATAAATACAGTACACACTGGAATAATTGTTTTAAGTCTGTTTTCATCAATAAGGTAATACAGCCAAGACATTATTATAAATAGATAATATAAGTGCTCCTATAGTTGAGATACACTGACCTGTTTATTACTTTTGAACAAGACACAAAATGGCATTAGAGTATAGTAAAATTTACATACTGTACAAATTTATATGTGTTTATTTTATTGTCAGGTCTTGATATGTTAAAAATGAATGTAATTTTTTTAAATTAATTATTCAAAAGAGAGATTGTCATGCCAAGTAGCAGGTAAATGAACATACAGGATAGAAAATGTGCATCTTAATCCTGCTTTAAAGGTTTCCAGAAATAGGACACAAGATGCACGGTAATAGTCATATACCTTGTAAGATCTTCTTCTGCTGCTGCTTCGGTAGCGAAGTGGTAGCGTGTGCTTGAGGTCTCGGGTTCGATTTCCAGGTAGGACCAAATATGTGGGTGATCCGCAAATATTTGTTTCGGAGTTTATGTGTTTCCTACCTATAATATGTATGCATTTAAAAAATGTATGTTTATGTATTTATATCAGTTGTCAATACAAGCTCTGATGGGTTTGGGACTAGATGGCGTTATGTGTTGGATGTCCAAATTATTTAAAAAAAAAAGCTACTGCAGAATAAAGATTTTTATAACCTTTTAGAACCTAACACTGAAGATTTGAATGACCCACGACAGTAATAAGTAATAACATTATTGGAGGAGTTCGAGACTTATCTGTTGAAGAGCAGGGATGTAACCCTTTTAGGTTGACTTGGTAGACTTGAGCCCAGCTGTGGGACATTATGAGTTTTTGATTGATGATCTTGCCTATATCGTAATTTTATACTTGGAGTCAGAATACATAGAAAACACCCAAACTCCGAAACGAATATTTGCAGATTATACAAACATTTGGTCCGATCCGGGAATCGCACCCGAGACCTCTTGATCAGCAGTCACATACGCTAACTACTACACCAACAAGGCAGTTAAAATATAAAAACTATCTTTGATATAAAAATGTATGTTATGTATTTTAAGCTCTAAAACTCATATTTTGCAATAAATTAAACATTGTCTCAGGTAGAATTCCGTAGGTGGCCAGCATAGCAATACATCAAACTGCCCATCAGCGATGCAGTCTATCTTATCAACAGAAATTTTCCTTTTAAAACCTTTAAGACTCACATTGCTAATATCACTTTGTACCTGATTAATTAAACAGGAATTTCTTGAACATATTTTTTACATATTTAATTACTGTGCAAGAAACCGCGTACCGTTACATTCCGTACAGGTGTCTGCGTTCGCGCACAAAATATTGCAGTGAACTCTAGCGCATGCGCGAATGTAAAAGAACGATTATTACGGGTTTTGACGCCGCATAAACTGGTCGATTAATTTTAAGGTTATATTTTATTTGTAGACATATTGTTTTCTGCTATAATCAAGTAATCAATACTGTTAAGCACGCTTCACTGTGTAGTTGGGTAGGGATGTCATTTTAAAGGTTACTCCGGTTTTTTTTCAGTTTTTGGAAAACTCTTCTTGTCGATTTATGTAGCATCTGTACTTCTTTTATCATCTTGGCTTATCATTCATCACCATTATTTTAATAAATTTTGCTGTTGAGAAGCCGTAGTCTGCAAACAGTAGTTGGGGTACAGCTTAGAATAGAATAGAGTAGAATATAATTTATTGTACAGCAACTATTACAGTAAACGTTTAGAAGCATTTAAATTGTACAATTTAACAGTAGGGTTCCTAAGAAATTCCTCGAAAGTTAATAGAAAATTATATGCCATTCCTGCTTAGTTACAGAGCAACGACTTCACCACATAGTAAGTATAAAATAAAGGGTTAAAAATAATTCTGGAGTCTGACAGTTTCCATCATGAGCAGAAGTTTTGCTTACCGTCAGTTACTACAGGCAGTTTATTACAAAATGTCACAACAACTTCTCTTTATCCTTACCTGAGTACAAACATCTTGTACTTCTTTATACGGCTTAAGTCATTTGATTTACAACATTATAATTCTTTAGAAAAACACCGCGCTTGTATTACTGCCGCATGCCAATAATATCGATCATTTATACTTATTTTATTGTTTGGATAGTATGTTGGTTTGTTGGCAACCAATATTGCGATAGGTTGACTCTTTTTTTTTTTAAATTAAGCCCTCGAAGTAACTCTACTCTGCCTGATTGAAAGCATTAGTAGAATCCAAGAGTGGTGATCACCATCCTCATAGTGAATGCAAATAATGAAACATGGTGACCCACACCATGGCGGCCTAGTGAGATGCTTCTTCATCGTTGAGTTTCGCACTCACCAACAAACAACACGTATGATGTCATTTGTGGTTGTTGTCATTTGACACACAGAAGGTGTGAGGATAGCACTGCCCAAGTCTGACTACGTTCTACCTAAAAATACAAGAAAAGATCTTCAATTAAGATCAATAATTTCTATATGATTCAAATTATTATTTATTTGTCAATTCCTCATGTGTCATTTTAGGTATTTTTGTCTAAAATAGCGAACATCAAAACATCTTGTAGATACGTGGGAGAGTCAGGCTTACGTACATCAGATAATTAGTGACTAAAACCTATTCAAAAGATCTTTTCATGATAAAAATGAATTCTTAAATAAGTAAATTCATGGATAAATAAGTAACCAAACGCACAAGACTACGGGGTTTAGAATACCCCGAATCCCGGAATGATTGATTAAAAGGATATCAAAGAGCTAGTTTTAAGGCTTTAGAGTTCCAATAATATAAAATCTTAAGATTGTTCTTTTGTAGTATGATTTAATTTTTATTGTCTTTTTATGTCTGAGCTAATGCTATTTTCAATGTACGTAAATTTAGCAAATGGTTCATCTCATTCGCACAGTGGGCACTTAAACAGCTACTTTTGACTAAATGCGGGGCAAATGAACCCATTTGTACAAACTAGTGTAGAAGCATTACTTAATTATGAAATAATTTTATTATATGTGGTCGTTTAATGTATGTAGACATGACGCCAACAACTAATTACGTATTATTTCTATGTTTATGTGGGAATTACAGAAAAAATATACGATAAAGCCGTATCAAGCAGTGGCAATGTTTTATTAATGTCTAGTTACTACGGTCATTTGTCTTATTGCTGGCAAAAAATGAATTTTATAGGTAGTAGAGCCACGCCACGCCAGGGTCGCCATGCGGCATTACTTAACCTCACAATGAGGATGGTGGCTCCTGCTCCTGTATTGTACTCATGCTTTCCATCAGGCAGAGTAGAGTCACTTTGGTAGGCTTAAATATAAACAGAAATAAATATTGTAGATAGTGAAAAATGCAGGCTCGAACGTTTCATTGCATCTGAAACTATTATTTTGATTTTACATTAATTCGGCTACAGACTATCGTATAACTCACGGGTTCTTGGCTAGTCATTGAAATTCAAAGTTGCAAAAATTATCTTCATAGTCATTATATGTCAGTCTCAGTAAAAGCAAAAAATAAATCACTCAAACTCACGGAGTGCACCTGCGTAACCAAGTCAATTCAGAATAGAAGTCATTCGATCTTGAAAAAGCTTGATGAATGAACTATAAGTGAATGAACTAAAGAACTAAAAAGAACTATAAATTTTATTATCAAAATGACAATAAATTAGATCATATAATCTAATTTTTTTCCTTAAAAAGACAATTCCCGCATTAAGAATATAATTTTTGTGTCTTTACAAACATACATGAAACGGACACAAAGAATATCCAGACTCAGATGACACAAAGTATTGATCAATGTGGGATTTGAACCCAGAACACTATAAAACGGCGTCGCGAACACATAAACCACTATGCCAACCGAATGGACGGCAATATTTAAAAACGATTCGAATGTTATTATTTATCCATCAAAGTTTCCATTTATTAATTGTAAACTAAAGACCTTTTCATCCATGTCAACTTTTAATCTGGTTTAATGCCAACCAATTCTTTCTCGTCATCCCCAGAAAATAGTACGTGCGTCTTCTAAAAATGTACAGTATTAAGCCCTATTGTGATTGTCACAAAGGAACCAGTGTACCTACAAGTCGTACAGTAGCTAAATCATTAATACTACCATCTGCCTCCTTGCATCTGTCACAACCCTTTTCTTAAATGCTCTAAAGGTTTCGTGTATTTTCACAAGAAATCGTCTTGTGTTCGAACGTTTTAACGATCAGCAGACCGTACAACTTATCTGTTTGTGTTGCAAAGATGTTTGCAGTATTTTACACTTCGCTACTGCAGCTTTTCAGTCACTAAACTTTAAAATATCCACTTGAGTTGACAAAAATAGAATTGACTGGTATTTGTAATGTAAAAAATGGAATTTCCGTGAATGGTTGAATGACCCGCTGCCCTTGATTATTTGCAATACTAATACAAGACGTTGATGTTTGTATTGCCCCTGAATTACAAAAATACTAGTTTTGTGAGTCACGTTGCTAATAATGTTTGTTTTTAACTCTCCACGTTAAAATGGCATATGAGTTTAGCTATTATGCTTGTCTTGTGGATATTGTACTTTAGAGATTTGGATTTGATTCGTTTATTCCAGCTATTGATAAAAATAAAGCATTTACGTGTATTATGGCGTGGAAATGTTCTTATTGTCATGTAATAACATACATTGAAATTTGAATTAAAATTATTGGTAACAAGCAATTAAAAATGTGCAAAAATATTGTATACTCTAATAAAGTTTTTTATTTTTACATTTAAAACAATCATACATAGGTTTTCGTGTTTTGCTAGATCAGCTCTTGGTAAATTATGACTTCACCATCATTATCAGCTCATTGCAGTCCTCTGCTTGATATAAGCCTCTCCCATTGAACACCACTTTGATCGATTTTGATCTTCTCACATCCTGGATAGAAGAACTTTTTATTACAAACCATATTAAAAACCTTCAATGTAGAATACAAACGAATAAAACAGTGATATAAGACTTCTATCAGGCCTAGCTTTCTGACCGACAACAACTTCTGCAAGAGCACATTGTGGTAGATACGGTCAAAACACTTACTGTAGTCTGTATAGATCACGTCCACCTGTCCATGTTGGTCCATACCTTACGATATAAAGTCAGGTGACAAAATTAGGTTGGCAGAAGTAGAACGTCCCATTATGAAACCATGCTGACTATCGCAGAGTACTCTTTAAGACCGTATACCTGTGTATGCACAACTCTCTGTGGCACCTTCGAGAAAAGACATATTTTTGATATGGTTCTGTATTTTTTAACATTTGACTTATCCCCTTTTTTTAAAATCCTATTCTATAGCAGTATTCTGACAACAAAGAAAATCTGAAGTCAATTACGAGTATAAAGTCCAAAGGAAGTCAAGGAAGAAGAAACAAAAGAACTATATGTATGCTTAGAGAATATAATTTTAATGATCAAGTTATTGCCTCTAAATTTGAATCATTACAAAGCGTGTTCAATAACGATGTAACGATACAATGAAAAATCGGCCAAGTGCGAGTCGGACTCGCCCATGAAGGGTTCCGTATCAACAAGTAACATTATATAAAAGTTCTTGTAGTTCGTTGATTAAATGAAAGGTAAATTGCTGTTTACGCTTTATGACATATTAAAAAAAAACTACTTACTAGATCTCGTTCAAACCAATTTTCGTTGGTAGTTTACATGGTAATGTACAACATATATTTTTTTTAGTTTTATCACTCTCTTATTTTAGAAGTTAGACACACATTTTTCCACTTTGGAAGTGTCTCTCGCGCAAACTATTCAGTTTAGAAAAAAATGATATTAGAAACCTCAACATCATTTTTGAACACCTATCCATAGATACCCCACACGTATGAGTTTGATGAAAAAAAATTTTTTGAGTTTCAGTTCCAAGTATGGGGACCCCCAAAATGTATTGTTTTTTGTCCATGTTTATGTAAAAATCTTAATGCGGTTCACAGATTACATCTACTTACCAAATTTCAACAGTATAGCTCTTGTAGTTTCGGAAAAAAGTGGCTGTGACATACGGACGGACAGACAGACAGACAGACAGACAGACAGACTTGACGAATCTATAAGGGTTCCGTTTTTTGCCATTTGGCACCGGAACCCTAAAAAGCTATTCTTAAAATAAAACATAAGAAGACTTATTAGAAATCGTTAATCATATTAACCAGAATATCGACTAATCACGTGGCCATACGATAAGTAAAGCTTGGCGCGGAAATGCCACCTGAAAATGTTTAGTGAGATACCATGATTAACATAAATTCTTAGAAAATAGGATGAATTTAAGTATGTGTGTGTCATAACTACTGAAGAAAAAATTAAATGTTTGAAATTTCAAATTCTAAATACTTTCCTTAATACGTATACCACCTGTATCTATCAATTAATCATTTAAGTTAATAAAGGAGTTAAAAGCAGATATTTAAGAATTCTATTGTAATTCTTAAAATATTGTTAAATATTATGTTTGACAAGTTAACATGTGTGACAGACTTAACGAACCATTCTCAGAGATTGGATATGTAAGGATCTAAGACTTGTTGTGTTGTTTTTTATTTTAAAAAGAAAACTGCATTGTTTGTCTAGTGGTTAGCGTATGCGTCTGCTGATTAAGCGGTCTCGGGTTCAATCCCAGGTCGGACCAAATGTTTGTGTGATCCGCGAAACATTTGTTTCGTAGTTTGGGTGTTTTCTATGTATGGTATGTATGTATTTACAAAAAAAAAAGTATGTTCATGTATTTATATCAGTTGTCTAATACTCTAGTAGCACTACTTAGTTTGAACTTTTGTTGATAAAAGGTTCGGTTGATAAAAGCATTGCAGATGAAGTTTTGGATTATGAACCTAATGATATGTGGCAGAAATTTCAGCTATTACAACGTTACGATACTTTATTTTTTACGCCATTTCTATTCAAGTCCACAGCAATAAAGCACTAAACTCCGAACACAAAGAACTCTAAAGGTTCTTTATAACTAAGTCGGTGCTAATTTCACTGTACAATAAAATATATATCTAACAGAGCATGTCGAAGCGTCGGTTCATCAGCCGTTTCATATCCACATTTATCCATTTCTCGATTCGATTCCATGTATATTTAGTAATTTGGCGCAATTACGATATGAAGAATGTTGCTACACAAAAAAAAATGAGTTTTCTTTTAGTTGAAACTATTAAAATACCATAAAGATACACTCATACCATGCTCACGTGCTTAACGAGAATTTCCGGGAAAATAAACTGCTTGAAAAATGTCGGCTTTCCATGAATCTTTTCATTGGATCGTTTGAATACATTACTGCGGAGCTCATAAAAATGTTGTAAAGCATGTATTATTATGTCAATCATATTCTCGATGAAATGAAGAACTTGATTGTATGTTTGATATCATGATTTGCGTGTTCAGGGTTTAAACGCATGGCTGCTTTCGATATATACATATTTCAGAAAATGTCAGAGTATTTTTACATTGCAATATGGTTCTAGTAGCCATCAGATAAAATAATTAGATATCGAAATCATTGTTTTCTTTGTTTGAGCCATACATCGGGTTCATCGATTGTTCGAATATTACAGGATGATACCAGCCTTGAGTAACTAGTAATTAGTCTTCCGTCAGGTAAATTCAATATCAATTATTTTGTAAAATACAAGTTTGAATCTTAATTGTTGGTATTTCAGTATTTTGTAATTGCATCACGAAAGTTCATATATTATTAAACATTTATTTTTAACCTTCGAACATATATTTAACAATCAAAACTCTGTGCCAAAAACAAATTTCAAAGAATACATAACATTAATATTATAATTTCAGTTCAATCAAAGTAAGTGAGTATATTACTACATTTCTTTATAATATCTGTTTCGAATATCCCGTCCTTATTTATAAGGTAGCAACACCTGTCTTTAGTATTAACCATGTTTTTTTTTATTGCACGGTATGGCAAGGTGTTTTCCATTTGATTCGGATTCGGAACATTAGATTTTTTAATTTGGAACACTGTTCGAAGTTTAAATGTTGTTAATTAAAATTTTACGTCAATTTCAAATTTGATTGGGACCAGTATGAAATGTAATAGTGATCAAGTGGTCCCAGTCGTTTAATTAATTTATATTATTATTATTTTATGATATGGGAGCTAATGAACAGATGGTCACCTGGTGCTAGACTGTGACCATCAGCGCCCATGAATGTCTGCTAATCACAAGTCTGTTCTGTCAATTTCCAGTTTATTCCATAAATAACTTTTAAAAAGGTAATCATAAAGTAGAATTCTCGAATTCTGAGTTCGTAACAATAAAAATAAATACAAATAGCCTTATAATTGTTTTGAAATCTGTTGACACGGTTACCATAAAAAAGTGTTAAAAATGTGTTTATCTGAATATTTTTATTCTTCTAACAAAATTTTTATAACAGTTTATTTTAAATGTCAGAAGTTCTTGTTTTCTTGGGTGTTTGTTAAACTAATTATTAAACTAGTATAAGTTGAATACAAGGCTAAAACAGAATAGAATAGACTGGGCCTGTTTACGTAGAATTACTATATTGGGTAGTCGTGGAAATCCCCACGGACCGTCACCCCGCCGGGGTCTTCTATGCGGCAGGGAGGTGTGTCGGACTCGAACCGACTAAAAACCACACGGTGTGCATTCTTTGCGCTTCTCTTTTAGCAGGAGGAGAAGGAGTCCAGAGTGAGATGTCCTTCTGGACGGGGTAGTCTTCACTTGCCTCAGCCTTTTTTTTTTAACTTTACCAAGGTGACTCTACTCTGCCTGATGGAAAGCATGAGTAGAATACAGGAGTAGTGGTCACTATCCTCATTGTACATGCAGACAATGCAGCATAGTGACCCACATTATGGCCTAGGGAGATGCTACTGCGTCATTTGACCTTCAGTCTCACAACAACCAACGAAATCCAACAGCAAGAAAGCTGTCTTCTTTAGGTTGTTCTACTGGGTAAGGGTGGTACCGCCCCAGTCGATAATAGCCGGCCTATTCATGCTGAAATCAGCGTGGCTTTACTACCTTGAGATTTTTGTTTCTAGAATCTTTAATAACTTTGATACACATAATTCACGCGATGCTCTGACTTCATACAATGTTTTTTTTTAATCTTAAGTCTGAATACATTATTTTTAGTTTCGTTCCAAATTCATTTAGTTTCCTTATTAATTATTTTATTAAAAACCATTGAATGATAAAAGTAATTAATCGTCTTTAAACTAATGGCGTTATATTAATCGTGTAATTAAAATAACTCACTGTAGTCGGAATGTACACCTGAACTATATCACTACGGTGGCGCAGTGGTAATGTTAGCGACTGCTGCGCTTGAAGTCTCGGGTTCGACGGGTCATACCGAATATTTATTTCATAGTTTAGGAGTTTCCTATGTTTAATATGTATGTATTTACATATATTTATTAATACCTGTTGTCTTGTACCCACAGTACAAACTCTGCTTAGTTTGGGACTGGGTGGCGTTGTGTTTCAGATGTCTGAAATATTTGTACATGATTGACATGACAGATTTCACTTTCTTTAAGTCTAATAATCTTAATAATATATGTTTTGAAACATTCTATTGTGTTTTTAAAAGTATTATGCGTGATATATTTACTACTTAAATATCCATAATTAATATTACAAATTTCAAAGTAACTCTGTCTGTATGTCAGTTAAGGTTTTACAGCTTCACTAGTGCACCGATTTCAAAGAAACTTGGAACGGGGATACTTTGATTCTTGATGAAGAACATTGGCAACTCTTAAACAAGAAAATTGACGCACATGTAGGTGGAGCTGCAGGCGAAAGCTAGTAATTACTAGGAATTTGACAAATAGATCTTGAAGAATGTAATAAGTAGTCAAATTGACTACAAATTGTTAGGAACTAAAACCTCTTTTGCAATAACTAAACAGTTTATTTTTTTTAAATAAGAAAGGTCCAAAATATACACATGCACGTGTGTATACATTTATGTTTGTGTGCATTCAAAGACGCAGTCGCGTTCTAAAAATAAAATTGTAAAAGTACAGATCAATAAATGTCATAAAATGAACTTTAAAATGAAATTGTCGAAATTTTTATGAATACAAAAAACAGTGTGTTTGTACTTGTTTGCTCGTCGGGATATACAATATGGCGTCGGAAGGCAGGTGACCAGAACGCAGCTGCTGACATCAAGGTTAGGTACCCCTCTCCGCGTGTTTACTCGATCCCCCCGCGTATCAATAAAGTGATAGTGATGTGATGTTCTACTATGATATTACATGTACATACACATTCAGTCCAAAAATAGAACTTAATTTATTATGCTGTCTCTTCAAGTAAGTGTGTGTATGAAGAAGTATTAATTGTTGAAAGCACAAATTGAACAAAGTCATATTTCATCACGATCAAAATTCTGTACTTTTTGAGAGAAATTAACAACATTATTATTATTAACAGACCAGTGTTGGAAAAAAAATTGTAGATATATGAAATGCGAACATTTTAAATGTGTCTTAGTTTTTTATTTGTTTATTCCTTTATTTGACTCTTACAGTTAATGTTCGTAAGTTTACGCGTAATTTAAATTAATTATAAACAACAAATTGAGAACACTAAATAAGCGTGAAAACGAAAAAATATATTAATTAAAAAAAAAACAATTTAAAACTTGGAAAGTAACGTGCGCTTCACGTGGACACTACCACCTAGAAATAGTGAAGGGACAAGGTTTTTTTTTCAATTGTCGAGTTTTTTTGTTACATTCTAGATAGATATACATTATTAAATTCGACATTAATTTGGTTTAACTAAACTTCTCAAGTAAGACTTTTATTTATTTATACATCATGCTCTTACGGTACATTGGCGGACTTCATGCCTAAGGCATTCTCTACGTGTCATCTACAATGTAACAAAAAAAACTCGACAATTGAAAAAAAAACCTTGTCCCTTCACTATTTCTAGGTGGTAATGTCCACGTGGAGCGCACGCGCCGGTTCGCGCCTCGTGCGAGATAATACGAGTACACACGACACCCCCACGAGCCGAGGTCATTCGGACACCGGCTCTACTCGGCTCCTAAATGCAACATGACACACATATTAGGAATAAAAAACATATTTTTGAACCGCTCGTGTAAACAGTTATGTTCTTTTTCATACAACTACAGTGAGGCCATAATGAAGGGTCTTGGGAGTCTATGTATGTTTGTAAACTAATATACTAAATCGATTGTGATGAATGAGGTCTCAGTAGAATCGTAATATCGACCCGGGTAACATTTTTATCATCAGCATCAGCCTATCACAGTCCACTGTTGGACATACGAGTAGGTATATAAATTTTACCTATAGTTTTTATGTGGTTGTGTTATAGTTTTTAATCTCCACAATAATTTTTCAAATTCGCAAACATTCGCGGCCTTATTCTTAAAGAAAATTGAATAGGGAACATGTCTAGGTATCATACATACCTACTTAAATAACAATATGCACTTCATTAAAATAAAAATCCATAACATCTTCGAAAATGTATATTAAAGTCCTAGAGTACCTAATCGTAAAATTGACATTTTGACAGACGACAAAAAATAGCTAATTTTACTAAGGTGTCAACCACCCCATTACTATACTACCTATATATACTATAATTACATTTTAAAGGTTCTAAATGCAACTGAATATAAATAAAGAATGTGTACATGAATGTATGTATGTGTGTAAGTCTTACTGGAACTAACACAGTCACGCATTATTTAGTTTTAATTACATGATGTTCTCACTGACGCACCGACCGTGATGCATATTGTATAACAAGCAGTCGATGCACCGGTGATTTAACTTTGTACATTGTAACTTAATGTTAAACAGTCTCTAACACAATAAATTTAACGAATAACATTTTTAAGAAAAACAGTTTAAAAAACTTTAATCCGACTACGTATAAACTTTTAATCAAATTTATATGGGTTATGTCACAGGATATGGCTATTGACACTGCAATTATTCAAATCGGTCCAGGAGTTTAGGTGCCATGGAGTACCATTCAAATACATATAGACTGCCGAATATAATACTATTATTATATTCGGCAACTAATTATCAATAACTTCAATATGACGATTTTAAATACTTGTAGTTTTCGTGCCTTTTCTTGAAATATATTAAACGTTATATATATTGACTTCAAAATGAAAAGAGTTTCCTAAATCGGACTATAAAAGTCAATGTCAGAAGAAAATCTTTTTATTCTGACATTGACAGAATAGCACATGGTTAAAATAAAATATATGGTAGTTAACAAACCCTGTACAGTGCCAGAAGAGGCATATTGCTAAAGGGCTGTTGCAGTATTCTAATAGGGCTCGCGCCTGGTTATTTTGGTTTGTCCGTCTGCTTGTCTGTTTGTGGCCAAAAAGGAAAATACTACCTTTTCTATAATGAACTAAAAATAATCTTTATCAAAATTAAGAGATTTTAAAAACTTCTATTTTTAATTAGTACTATGCCCTAAATAGTACAAACCTCTATTTTTTTGCATAAACATACTCATACTATGATGAAAACGCTATTAAATCTCATGTGTTTTAAGACCCTAATGTACATCAGCAAGATAATTTTAGACATCTAGAAAACAGACATCCCATCGAATACAACTTCACTTTACAATGAAGTACTTTCTGTAGTGACAAGTAGAAATTCATTTAACTATATTTAGAACGAAGCGAGACGTGTGTCGGAATGTGGTCGAATATGGGCCTGTCGTGGTATCTTATAAATTTATTGCAATTATGCTAATTATATTATATACAACAAGATACATCACTACTTCTTACATTATTATCTCCGTCCATTATAGATATTGATCTTTGTAGAAATAATTTAAAATGACTGAAGTATGTTTTAAACAAGTAATAAAAAGGCAAAAAGCCACTTGTTTTAAGACTCGACAAGGGCTGTTTAACCCTCTTATAGAAGACCAACCTAAAATCACAGCATTCGCGCTGTCGTCTTTGATTGGTGAGTGTATAAGACTAGAGGCCCAATTGAGATGATGCAACATTATCTCAATTTCTAGAAGTTATTTTTTTACAACAAGGATGTTAAGATCAGCGATGTTGTAGATTTCATTATCAAAGAGCCTTGGAAATTGAACCCACTATTATTGGCCTAAAGTAAAAACTTAAAGTATGGTCCTACTTACTTTGTAGCTTCTAGCTATCATTTTACTTCCTTTCAATCTGGTTGAGCTAAAATTTCAATAGACATATGTATTATGCATGCTTGCATTGCATAGTCATACCATATTATAAACAGTTAAGACTTCCGGAATGGAACCAAAGAAACATTCTGGTTTTGCTGTACATTCGGTAACAGGGACAGCGGCCGACGACCAATAACGTCGGCCAAATGATGGTAACATTGGATTTCTTGGAGCGTGTACTAAGAGAGGCGCCGGCCGTGACCACGGGTACACAGGCGTATGGTGGACAATTAAAAAGGACAGATAGAGTTCGAAAACATTTCCAAGTGGATAATTTGTTCCTTTATTTCAGTTGTGATAAAATAGGTTGATGTTTCCTATTTTATCACAACTGAAATAAAGGAACAAATTATACACTTCTTCGTTTCTATTATTTTTTTAACAATATTTTCATACAGTTTTTGTTAAATAAGTGATGAAAGTAAGTTTCAATATTTTAGAACACCATACTCTCTTGTTCAAGGGAGTGAAATTAAATTGTTTTTGCTTACAATATTTTAAAAACCCAACCAAACCTTTTTAGTATAATAAGGAGGTAATGTAACAAGAACTACAAATAAAAAATAAGGGCAATTCTTGTAACCAATTTAATTTTTTTATCTTTATTTTGTCTTGAGAGATTCAAAATATTTTAATGGTCAGCTCTATTGTTACCACAGAATCAACAGTATCTTTAGTTAGTCGTTGAAATTCTTCATGTCCAACAAACTCGCCAGTAGCAAACCACGAGTAAGCGTTGACTTCCTACATCGCGTTCTGGCGGCTGGACGCGCTAACGACGTGCTTTATGGGAACAACCTCCCGCACCTCCTTACTACCTCTGTCTCGACTGAAGGAAGCGGAGGAAGGAATAGCATTATTTTAGTTACATAACTAGTAATTCTAAAACAGTTAGGACTTTATTACGGAGTAAGGAGAGCTATCAAATGCACTGCTGGACCATATGAATGAATTCTGTTTAATATAGACATGAAATGGTATAGTTTGCGTAGAAAGTAATTATGAATTTCTGTCTAGTGTATAGTTGATACAAAGTACTCATAAATAAATAATTTGTGTAGCGTACTTTTTATAAATTCAACCAATCAGAACCCTTTTATCTGACACTGCTCATCAGAAGCCGAAATTGCTTTAATCGTTACCTTTCTGACGATATCTTGACTTATATACGTTTGATGCTAAAATGGAAACATTACTTCTTAAATCCATAGTTTTCAAAAATTTATATACATGCTTTTCTCTGTGTGATTATCTCATGTAGGCAATGGGTCATTTGACCTACGTTATTCAAACGGTGGGACCCTTTGAGCGACGGAGGGTTCCTCTTGCTGAAGAAAATATACCTATTTTGTATAATATTCTGGTTTTCATTCTATAGTGGGACTTATTAAAATAAAAATCATTTAAAAGGTTGCAATACCTTTTATATTCCGTATTCCGGTATAACCTGTACGAAAAGTTAGAATATAGAAGGTATCGTCACTCTAAAATATGAAATTTAATCACGTATCATCATCATCACCAATAGCCTATCGCAGTCCACTGCTGGACATAGGCTTCTCCTCATTGCACACCCCTCTGATTGATTATGGGCTCCTCTAAAGTCTAAAATTAATGAAAATCTTGTCATCCGGCTTTATATGCAGACTAAGAAAATCAGACTACTAATAAGGGTATTAATTTTGTTTTTAAAACACTAAAATATACCCGGACATCAAGTAAATGACCGTGCTCATAACACAATTAGGTATTTGTCCTCGATGCGAATCTATACCTATACCTATATGACTAAGGAGGCTAAGCAATCAGGATTAATAACCAGTTGACTTAACTTTCATTGCGTCTGTCTGAAAGAAATAATTAAGAAAATAACTCGATTCAACACGGACATAATTCTTAAAGTGTCAACTCCAGAGAGTGATGTAGATTTATGTGTGTCTGTAATTTGCTAGTTGAACGACCCCTATATTGCTACGAATTATATTTTTAGATCTGATGAAAATTACATACCGACTAACAAATTAATGGTTCTTCGTTTACGTTGCTAAGGATGTAATCGATATTAAATTCGATGATCGTGTAATGGAAACGGAACTATTAATCGTAAAGATTTGGATTTATCAAGGTAAGCTCATACAAGTATTGCAACCAATAAAACAGTAGAAATTTAAATTAGAATCTAGTTGAAGATAATTTGAAGTAATATGTATATCGCATTTCTAGTAGTTCTCCTTTTTGAGGTTTTCTTTGTATATTTATTCGTATTTCCTGATAAATTTCAACATTAAATATGTTCCAAAGTAGTTTTTAATATTATCAGTTCATTGGCGTATGCGAGTCCAGAGGCACAATGATGATGAAGCATCTCAAGAAGCCGTCATAGTCACCATGTTGCAGTGTGTGTGGTGACCCTTAAATTCAATTTATATATTTATCAAATGCACAGCAAAGTCTCTTGGACATTCTGAAGTCTTTGTGCTCCTAAGAAATCCCGTGTTTGTAACCAGGATTATGATATCCCTTATTACCCAAGTATACCTACATATACGGGTTGTAGATGATGACATTCCCAAACAGAATTAACATCAAGGCAGCAACATGATGATAACGAACTTTTTTTTTTATATTTTTGCGATCTGTTTTTAAATTGTTTGATGTCGACACGCTTTAAAATCAAAAGAAAAAAGTATGTAAACATACTTCACGGAGCATAAGATTCAATGTTTTTTAAATCGTTAAATGAACACTGGGTCTAGCCGAAAGAAAGAAAGTGGGATAAACAACATCTAAACTTTTTTCAAAAGAAGAGTCATTTACGATCCTTTCCCCTGCCCAAAATGTTCAGTTGTCAACACTCATAGCAGATTAAAAAGATAATGATTTGCCCATTATTATTTTGCAAAATAATGACTTAATTAATGACCAAAATTCGTTGAAAGACGCAGAAGCCATTGTTTGCGAATCATGCGTATCAGCTGAGAGTTTTACATTTATACAAAGTACAGTCGCGTACAACTTATTATATCCTAATAAAATATATTTTATAATATTCTTATAAAGGAACGATGGTTAAAAATAATACTACATATTAAAATTATTAAGTTTTAACAAAACCGATGGCAATCTTAAATCTAAAGTCACGAAATATCTTATTAAATTACGTTAGCAAAACTTTATTATAAGACATTGTTAAAACTGCATCAAATATGACTTCGCACAAATATGAGCAGTAAAATATTTTGTGATGTACTTTAACTCGCTATGCTGGAGCATTTTTAACGACATAGTTAAAAGTCGAATTATAAATTGTGTTCGGTAGCGAGCTAATCAAGCAAAATTTATACCTCTATTTATTTTACCCAGACTAAGGTCTATAAAAACTTCACTCATAAACTGCAGGACACAGCTACTTCTGTAATAAAGGGTAATAAAGTCATAAACACTTTAGTACTCACCATTCCCTAATAACGCCTGCAAAATTTTGTTAAACGGATAAAAAGATGTAACAACAAGATAGTGTCAGACAACGCTGTGGTGTGCTAACACCTTTATTTGTAACAAAAGTTGTTATGACAACCAGCTGCCCGACTGATAACGTTATTGGTATAGATTAGAATCTTGCGATCGCCATTCCCTGTTCAATATAAGGGTAGGATTTAGACCAGCTTGGATGGGAGTATTACAGTTATATATAGGATTAATATAAATTATGATATTTCTGGAATTTACATGATAATCTGCAGATGGTTAAATAAATATAAAAGAACGGAAATTTTATTTTCATTCCTCTTTTTTTCATAAATTCATTAGGTTTTAGTAATTTCACGATAAATTATTGAGTGACATTATACTAGGAAAATACTGCACTCCATTACATTGAGAAATTTATTACTCTTCTTTGTATATTTTTTTTCATCTACAAATATTAAAATGCTTACATTACTCACAAAACACATACATCATTTAGAAAAGAGCTGTAAGATATCTATAAATAAACACATTCTTTAAGTGCCATAAGTCACAGTTTTTGATAATGAATCAATTTGCAGTCACATTTTTCCGTCTCAAAATACACAAGACATTTATCTTTCAGTTGCGCACGCGTCGATTTCAAAACACGAAGACGTACAGGAACGTGACGTCAGATGGTTACGTCATGGTGCACGGAGGCAATATTGGAACGCAGTGTTTTGTAAATAAGTACAAGAAACAATAGGCATTCGGATGTGGACAAACAACTGCGACAAATATGTGTACGTCATACTATAGTTATGTTTGTAATGATTAGCAAGACTTAAGAGAAATTGAACGTAAATCAAATACTAGGCAACTGATATAAATACATACATATTACACGTCATATAAACCGGGGTCTGGGACCCCGAAACAAACATTTGCAGATCATACAACCATTAGGTCCGAGACAGGAATCGAACTCAAAAGTCACATACGCTACCACTCTGCCACCGAAGCAGTCAAATGGAGAAGAAGGGAACACAATTAACTGCTATCAGTACACTTCTTAAATAGATATATTATGGAATAAACGTCGCGTGCTAATGTGAAGACAGAATGTCGAAGAATCGCCCAGAACATCTGACAAAATCTTCAGATGTTTTTTAAGGTGAATTGGTGTTTTCCGTTTGAAATACTCTTTTGACAGCTCTTAGTGCTATCCACTTGGCCTGTCATTTTACTGTGCTGTCAAGTGATGTTTCTATATCTCGTTGTATTGCTAGAGCTCGCAAACAATCTAGACATGTTGAATGATATAGAATGTTAATACTTTTTACGGTTGCACTCAAATGCGTTGTTATAACCACTTCTGCTTAAGAAATAAAAACAACAATTGTTGTTATATATACGCTGCTGTGTAAAACTAATAAACTAACAAATGCAAATCATATACCTATATGCTTTCTTCAATCTGCTCTTTGGTTACGATATATTCTTTTTACTTATAGCCTACCAACACAAGAACACGAATGCTGTCATTTTTGGGCTTATCTTCTATGTGAGGGTAGTACTGCCCGTCTACTAGTTCCAAGGATTTCCTTTCTAGGATATACCTGGTTCCCCGGCTATTGGTTCCCGAAAAAGACGGCGTGCGGTTTTGGTTGGTCCGAGTCCGACATAATCACAAACTGGTATCCAGGGGGATTTCCGCTAGGAAAAAAAGGGTAGTACTACCCCGGTCGAGCCGGCTTACTTGTGCTAAAATCAGTGTGGCTCTACTACCTAAGGCTAGAAGCTAGAGTTTAAGAAATTTTAAGGAACCCGTTGTCTCTCTAGAGGCTTTGCCACTGTAACTTAACAACTCGTAATTTCCTGAGACTGTTAGTCAAAAGTTGACTGCCTCGTTGATGTAGTAGTTAGCGTATGCGACTGCTGATCAAGAGGTCTCGAGTTCGATTCCCGGGTTGGACTAATTATTTGTGTGTTTCACAAATATTTGTTTCGGAGTCCATTTTCTATGTATAATATTGATGTATTTACAAAAAAAAGTACGTTTATGTATTTATATCAGTTGTATAGTACCAATAATACAAGCTCTGCTTAGTTTGGGACTAGATGACGTTGTGTGTCTGAAATATTTATATATTTAAAAAATCACTAGCCCTGAGAAAACCAGACAAAAGTTTTTCAAGTTGCTTAGTAACCTAAATATAGTGCACTTTTTTTTTACAGTATCATGTCTACATTATTGGTGTAAAGGTAATATTTTCACTGTATTGACTGACTAAACTTTGGTACAACAAGTTTGAAAACTTTTAATGTGAGGTATTCTAATAAACTTATTTTCTGTATCTTTAGTCAGATAATAGTTGAATAACAAAAACGTATGCATTAGGAGTTTGCTTACCCTTATTATTTAATAAATTTTTTATTACTATTTTTGCACAGAACATGTACTAAAACTTATAATTTTTTATACTTCATACGATTGTAATTCACATTGCTATACATTTAAGTAACACCAAACCTGCCGCTTCACACTTTCCCTAACTTTCCCTACTATAGATGAACTCTTATAAATCTTTATTCATATTATAAATGAGATAGTAACTTCGTCTATGTGTACACAGATCGTCTAGAGCCTGAGAAAATACACGCAGGTGGAGCCGAGGATTAAAGCTAGTAACTAATAACTGGTTTCTACCTATTTGTGGTTTAAACGTTTAGTGCCTTAGAAGTACGTAGAGGTCAGGAAATCACGATGTTCCTTATTTATTGAATCGTGGATCAGATAATACGATAATACTTAGAGCTGATGATGTTTTGCAAAAACAACACGCTATGTGTTTTGTCCTTGATTGTACTTTAGAAAAAAAAGTGTTTTATAATAAGTAAGTGTTACGGATGTGGTAATGTGACTAGTATTTATGAGTTTAAGATGTAATATATATTTAGTCAGTTAATACATACATATATATGTTAAAGTCCTCTGAGTTTTGAAGAGCTACCTAAATTACTATGTATGTTCAAAATGGATTATTATAAATTACCATATTTTAGAGGCCTCTTATCCAATGATAGTTAGGGTTAAAGAAAACTCTGCCTGATGAAAAGCACGAATAGAATCCATAAGTAGGGGTTGCCATCCTTATTGTGAGAACAGAAAATGCAGCATGGTGATACATGGCGTCCTTCTTAGATGCTTCTGCATAATTAGGCCTCCAGTCTCGCACTCACCAAGGAAATACGACAGCAGTGAGAAGGGGTGCTGTTATTTAAGGTGTCTGTATTTGTTCTTCTGTGTGAGGGTAATACTGCCCCGATCGAATCCATTCGTGATGAAATAAGCCTGGCTCTATTAATCCCAAAAAATATTTAATTTTGACAGACGCAAACGAAGTAACGTGGATAACTTTGTTTATAATATATTTTATTCATCCAAAATATATTAGAGTTTGAAGATTACCTTGAAAAGTATATAGCAACGTCATTATTCTCGGCTAAACTGTTCTATAATGTGTCCTCAACTTGATGTCCATAACCTCGGCCAAGCTGTGAAGAAATGCAGCACTTAGACTGACCTAACCTTGATGTAATTTGAGGAAAATTGCTAAGTAAATTTTACAATAACCACTAACGCATGTGCGTGACTATGGTAATTATCTTATGATTGCACATTACATTTATATGTAGACTAACATTATTTTCATTAGCACAGTAGTAACTACATATAAATTGCACATATATGCTATTTTTGCCTCATATTTTTTTCATGTAGCAACTATTATAATATGTATGTATATAGTTTTGTATGATGTATATGTGTGCTCGTGTCGACATCTCTTATATTTTATGACATGATGACATAAACATTATGACAATGTGAGACAATTTTTTTGTCACAACTACATGTTATGACAAGAAAATGTTATAAGATTATAATAACCAGAACACGTTAAATCATTTTATTAAATTTATATATAGCCTTATTACCTGGGTCACATATATTCATATTAAATCCTGATCTGATTTGAATCCTACATCAACATGACATCATCAGTGTCTACCAACTAACACAGTGATATACAAAACCACATCTCCAAATGTCACCTTAATATTTTATCATTGTACAGAAACAGATAATTATATGTTACGATTAAAATATACATGCTTTGGTTTGTAAGATAATCATATATTATCTGAAGAGAATATTTAAATACCGTATAGAAACAGAAAGTTGAATTAGTTTTATTTCGGCTTGTAAATATTTGTAAAATATAAAATCATATCTATACAAAATTAAAGTGTCTATATGTAATATCAAAACAGTATTTTTACTAAATTTAAAAGTAAAAATAGTACTTACTTAAAAAAAATATTTACAGTCAGTCAGTTTGTTACGGGTAACGGAAGATGGGTGACAGAAAGGTGATGTTATTAGGAGTGATTAGCCAAATTTTTTTAGACTGGCTTCACTCCGCGGCGTTACTCATCCATGTAGTAAGTGACCGCGCTGTCGACGTACCCTTGGAGGTTGTTTCCAACCATCTAGGGCAACTAGGGATAAATAAATGTATTTTTGACATTAATATCCCATCCAGAACTTGTCAAACTGAAATCTGTAATTATTTGACAGATAAACTGACGTTAATCTATGAGGAATTTTATCCTATGTTCGTGGTATTTATTTACTGCATAGTGCTACTAGAGCCTTACTTATTTAGCGCCAGTATATTTTTTTATGAACGTGGGACTGGCGCTAAGTCTTGTAAGAATAATCTCTTCTTGTAGATATATAATTATTATATTTATCAGAATACTACTAAAAATAAATTATATTTACGAACATTCCACCCAAAGTCGATCGTATGCACAGATCGGAATCATTTAATAAGCTTTAGTTTTTTGCCGTATCAATCTGTCACTGTGGCCTGTAATTATATGGTCGGCTGTCTGGCCGTATGGTACACTGTGCCAATGACTCTAGTAGGTCATGAACAGGGCTGGCACTAATATATCACTAATTATACATAGTAATTAAACCTGACGCATCACTTTCTATTACAGTTTTAATTCCTGACTGTATTTGGTATTAAAATATTTGGTTAAATACATTATTCATTACATTTTTATTTGTGATAGTAAAGAAATTAAAAAAAATGTAATCAATCAACTTAAACCAAACAACTTTATCGACAGGGACAGTACTACCCTACACAGAAGGCCAACCTAAAATTGAAAGCATTGGTGGTGTCGTATTTCGTTGGTGAGAGTGAGACTGGAGGCTCAATCATTCGACGTCATTCTCCTACATGTCTTCAGAGGCCGGGAGAAATATGCAAAAAATCACACTTGACTGCCATAGTATGGATGACCATGCTGCTTTGTATGCACTCAGGATTGTAACCCCTACTCTTGAATTCTACTCCTACTTTCTATTAGGCGTGGCAGAGTCAGTTTGCCAAACTGCTTAAATATATAAAATAAAAATTTTGGTAATCCAACTAGTACCAAGGAGTTCGATTTTTAGGAAAATAAAAAAGGCGATTAGTAGATACTCCAAATGAAATGTAGTAAAGTAAGGAAATACACATTTACCATACACAAAAAGAACAGTAATAAGTTCATAGAAAAGAATCTTCTGCTTCTTTCTAGCCTTACTCCCAATATTATTTGGGGTCTGCTACTATTTTAATCGATTTTACCTGAATATCAGTTTTTCCACGCAGCGACTGGCATCGGACCTCCGCAACCCTAAGCGAGAACTGAAATTCGAAGGTTGAACTAATTGTCAGTAAAATTGAAGGCACTGACTTCCCAATAACGATGGGCATAGTTGTTCATGACAACCGGGACCGACGGCTTTACGTGCGTGAATCACCGCCAAACTTCGAAACTCCGGAATGCTATTAGGAATTTGCTAAGAAAAACTCAAGAACACTTTTTGGCCTGACCCGGGATTTGAGCCCGAGACCTGTTGATTATCAGTCGCATACGCTATCCACTAGACAACGAGACAGTAAGTTCATACCAAAGAATATCTCTTCAAAAACTGTCAACTATTTGCAATCGACGTCTATGAGCTCACTTAAAAAATATATAATCAAAAAGCTTCTACAATAACATCTTCTAAAGCTTCTACAACTACATCCTCTAAGTAGAAATACTGAGTATATTACATTACTTAGGACTTTAATACTAACGTTATTACACGTTTATGTATATTACTTCCAGAACTATGCGAGTGTAAATATTACGTATACTTAGCTTAATGTACTTATCATGTAGTGTGTAATGTAGTTATTCTAAAACTACTTTCTAAGGAAGTTAAAAACAGAAGTAATTTTTTCAAAATTCTATTTTTTTAAGACATGCTCGTTTGATACCGTTTTATGCTCTAATTAAATTTTGTACCTATATTGTTACATATGTTCAGTCAGTAGTCTGAAATTTTTTCTTTCCTTAATTTTTTTAATGACAGCATAACCTGTCCACTTCCCTTATTCCCAAGACTATTTCGGGTTGGCTACTAGTTTAGCCAGTTTTACCTAGAGATCAGTTTTACAGAGCAACTGGCATCGCACCTTCATAATGTTCAGAAGTAATCTATCATCATCATCGCAGTCCACAGCTGGACAGCTGAGTCAAAAAAGAAAATTTAATTCAATAAATTAGATACAGGCCTACTACAAAACCTTTAATAAGTTAAAAAAATTTCTTCTTTTAGAAAGACAACTCTCGCATTAGGAATAATAAATTCGTGTGTCGCGGGGGACTCTACAAACATACATGAAACGAGCACAAAGAACATTCAGACTCAGAACAACAATTTAGTAGTAGAAATCAGCGTGGCGACCGCTTAAACCACTAGGCAAACCGTGCAATCAATTAAGTACCAACTATCGTTACCGTCTTTAGTGAGACAGTTATTTAAACATTTACCATTAGTTGCACATACAAAAAAATTTACAATTCATATCGGTATCATAACTTGGCAACCCTAACAATGTAATATACCGCTTTTGATATTAGTTTTTTTTTGTATAACAAAGATTTAGGAGCAACACTAAAGTTATTGTAATATTTATGTCTTAAACAAAACACGAGTATTAAAAATTTATTGCCATGATTTTAGTAAAATTTAATCGAAATGAAAATATTAGACGATTTGTTTTAACTAATTTTGGAAGCGGATCTTGACATGGGATATAAAATAATTAATTGTTGAAAACATAGAGAAAGCTTGAAATTAATTTTGATGGATAAAGTAAAAATGGGTTTGTAAAATTTTCATTGACAATAATTGTAACTTCACACCATTAAATAGTTTCAATGAAAGTAGTGATCTACCTAATCATACTCCAATAAAGGATCTGTGATAGGATGCCTTTGCGTCGTTTGCGTTTACTCAGTAATGAAACTTAATGTCTTTTATACCAGCAGCATAATACTGCCTCGGTGGCGCAGTGGTATTTCGTTTCCCGGGTCGGACCAAAAATGTTTGATTCGGAGTCTCGGTGTTCTCTTTGTATAATATGTATGTATTTATATAAAAAAGTATGTTTATGTATTTATAGCAGTTGTCTAGTACAGTACCCATAATTCAAGCTCTGCTTAGTTTGTGTTTAAGATGTCCGAAATAGTCCAAAATAAAATGCAAATAAATGATCTAATAAATAAGTTAAAAATTATTACAAAAATAACTTAAGGTTTAATTTAATAAAAGTATTACTTGACACAAATTTCATATTTTAGTACACACATTCAATACAAGAAGAAAAAGTTTAAAAAACATAACATGACTACGACTACGTAAAAACTTTTAATAGCCTATGTCACCTGGGCTATTATGTCGAATCTATTGACACTTTGATCATAAAAAGCTCCTAGAACTACCGAACCGGTAGTTTAGACGCTGTGGTGGAACATATAAATATGTATATGGAGACTGCTAATACTAATACAATTTCTTTTCTTCGCGTAGTCGGGTAAAAAACTCCCAAGAGTTTTTTACCCGACTACGTCGTATTATGACTCCTTTTTAACAATATTTAAATATAGAACGTAACTGGTCTAACCATAGACTAACCACAGTTTGACATGTATCATTTTTATTACACTTATTGAACAAACAAAGCACAGGTAATGCCCGCATCTGTCCGACCTCGAATTGGCTACCCCTAGCATCGCTCCCCATTGTATTATACTGTCCCACCTGTCGCAATTTCGTGTTTTGATTTCTTGTTGTGATTCGCATGTCGATATAAAACTTTTTATGTGAAAGAAATGTAACTGTTGCTTGACTTTTTTTCTTATACGCAATTTATGTAATTCGAGTCACACGTACGAGAAGAGAAAGCAGGAATTAAAATAAGTGCTATTCGAAAATAGTCATAATAAAAAGTCTGTATTGATGTTTTAGAATCGGACTATTGTAGTTAACTAATAATCAGGTGGGACATTATAATTTACTAAGTTTATATAAAAATAACGAAGTAGGTACTATTACAATTATTACTTGTGGTGATCGATTAGGAATGGAGAGTGAATAGGGGTATTCAGCCCATATGGGTGTCGTAAGAGTTAAGGAAGCAAACTACGCTGGGCAACATAAACAGATCCCCGTTTTTATTAAGATTTCCTAATTTTGAAAGACACCCTATACCAAACAGACTGGCCAACGTGGTTAGTAGACCAAAACCTCCTTTCTAAGGAGACACATAGGTCCAGTTCGTGTGTAATAAATTACTCTAATATTTAGAGTCATTGTTTTAGTTGTTCATGTAGGAAAATAGAGTCCGTGTGGTGACGGATAAGAATACAAAGTGTCACCACCCCTATTTATTCCATGGGTGTCGTAAGAGGCAACTAAGGGAACAAAATAAGCAGCTAACATCACTGCCAAGAAGGAAAACTTGAAACAAACCCTTTACCAACCCGTCTGGCCAGCGTGGTATAGTAGGCCAAAACCTCCTTTCAAAGGAGAGGCCTATTTCCAGCAGTGGACTGTTAAAGGCTGTATCAACAGCCTGATTGATCAGATGATGAAAATAAGTCATTAACAAATAAACTAACAGACTTAACTGAAGTTGTTAAAATTTTATTCACATTATTTTTCCAACGAATAGGAATACCATGACATGACATGATATTAAATACGTTTAAGAGATTATTCTCCCCTATTTCTTCACATTAAAACTTTTTCTTTCATTCCACAGACACAAGATACCCATAAAGAATAGTCTTAAATATCGTACAATGCTCCCGTGCAAAAGTTCAACCGAAAAGCCATTATCTATGACCCGAAGAAGTTTACCCCAATAATCAACAGAAACACTCGTAAAACCACGATGCTAAGGTTCAAATTTTAATAATAAAAGTGTAAGATTGTCTGAATAATAATTCAGTATAGGATTTCCATTGTTGGAATCATAATAAAAGAGATTAAATTCAAGCGAATCGCATGACAAATGAATAAAATGTTCATTTGACTACTAGGGAGAGGGATGAAGCTTAATTCTTCTCCCTTTTTAACGGTACTGAACATAATACAATACGTTGCGTATAACGGTATTCCTATGTTTTAGCCAAATCCCGTTTTACAAGTTACTAATTGAAATAAATACATACCTACTAAAAGTTAAAAACAAAATGCTTTTAACTATGATACATGGAGTGCATCAAGAGCATCAGCCTGTTGCAGTTTACTACTGAACATAAACTTCTGGAATTGCACGCCACTTGATTCAATTATTTTTTTTATATATTTAGCCTACCAAAGTGACTCTACACACCACTGCCGCGAATGCAGGCAATAAAGCATGGCGTCCTACACTATGGCGGCTTAATGAGACGCTTTTTCACGCCCCGCTTAAAGGACCCAGGATCAAAGTGGGAAGTAAACACGTGAGCTGGTAGTGAGTTCCAGCTTGTGATTGCTCGGCATAAGTTTATACTTTTTATATTCAGCCAGCCATCTTGTGTAGATCGTCACTCCACCTACCCTGTGGTGATCTTAAACTACGGTTGTCAAGACGTGTAGTGCACGTTAAAATTAAAACTGATAGAGTTAACGATAATCGAAATCTAAAGGATCATTACAAGCATAAAAAGAGTGTCATTAGTATGTAATATTTTTGACATAGTTTCTACCTGTAAATCTTCACTACAGGAACATTACATAATTATTTTATCAAGTGACAATAACTATAACTGACATGCACTGATCTCCAAGGTGATTTGGTTAAACACTGTCGGTAACTGCCAGAGCGTCAATAACGTGTCTTAGTAAAAAATGTTTTCTTTACAAGAGAAGGGAATAAAATTTAGTGACAGTTCTTCACAAGAACAAGAAATATATATAATTTTTTTGCAAAATCTCATAGATCATTTTGCAAGTCACAGATCCTCAATTTTAAGTTGAGTTTGATTGTCAGTTTTATTGTAAACTTTAACGTTTTTCGATTGTGATCATCGAATCGATCAACAAAATGCATTAAATCATTAAACTTTTTATTAAAAAAAAAGTCGCCCGTACTAATATATCATCGCTGACTCTTCGTTAATATTGGTTTCTATGTTGTTCATCATCAACAATCTGCAACAGTCACTTCTGAACATTGACTTCTCCTTAGCAAGGACTTCTTGGCTGATTGCACCACGCTGGTCAGATGGGATTGTATTTCAAGTTTTAATTCTCTTCGCAGTGATGTTAATTCCCTTAGTTTATCCCTTCATAAACGATAGGTATATTAGTTTTATATAAAATGCTCTTAGTTATGTTCATTCAATAATTCCCCATAATCTCCAACTATAATATTGAGTTCATTGTACCGGACACCACGCCATTTTTTTATATTTCTCTTTTAACTTTAATGTCTAACCTGCTTCCTGCATCCTGAATACAATTTGATATCATAGAGATTTGCATAATAAGTACTGTCAACGTGGAACTTTTAGCATTAACTATTTAAGATTAAACTGGTTTAAATTTAGGAGTTAGATTAATCATAATAGTTAGAATGTATATACATATGTATACGATACTGATCGATTTTATTTAACAGCTTAAAATGTCAAGTTATATAGTCGACGTCATATATTTTTATAAATGTAGTAAATGTTTATTAAGCTGTAGTAGGATAATGTAGCTACTGTGGTCTAATAATAGGCAAATCGAATAATGTTTTTAACATACCATAAATTGAAAAAAATTGACCTATTCAATCCCAGTAGTGCAATAATTCAGATCTTACGAAATTCTGTTGCTTCTACAACCTAGCATGCTTAATAGAGATCTGTTTCTAATGGGTCAGTACTGTTAAAATTTTACTACTACTAAAACGTTGAAGCTGATGATTTTATTATTTGTTTACTTGTTAAGTAGAACACGTTATTCTACTGGTTTCTATTAAAAAATATTCTGCTATAGGAAACCCCCGTTTTTTTAAAAAAAAGGTAACATTGTGCAATATAATGATACGGTATTTTTTAAATGTTGCAAAAATGGAGAAAAATAATTTGTTTTGAGAGACTAATGCTCATTTTTACCAACTATACTTAAAATGTCTTCTTGCTAGGAGCCCTCTAACGTAGCCCCTAAATGAAGCTTACTCGTGAATGTGAAAACGATAATAAATAAATAAATATTTCAGACATCTCTGCATAGTTTGGGATTAGATGACAATGTGTGTAACATTGTCATCTAATCCCAAACTATGCAGAGCCAGTACTATGGGTTCTAAGCAACTGATATAAATACATAAACATAGGTACTTTATTTTGAACGTAGAAAACAGCCAGACTCGGAAACAAATATTTGCGGATCACACAAACATTTGGTTCGACCCGATAATCGAACCCGAGACCTCAAACACATCAGTCGCATACGCTACCACAGGGCTACCGAGGTAAATTTGGTAAGTCAGAAAAAGTAAAAAAAAAAAGAAAGCGTAGAAACATCTTTTAAATTTTATAATTTTTTTAATCAACTTTAGCTCATAACCATTAAAAGTTTGACCTCTTAATTCTGCATGGACCATTTCAATTTACCTACTTTTTACCACACATTAATATTTATAGCGGATAAAATACTTTAATTTTGTGACCATAACAAATTGTATTTGTTTTGGTTTTCATACAAGTTGCTTATATGTACCAAACTATTTAATTTAATGTAGTATTGTTTTAAAGAAACTTTTGTTTAACGATATATAGATTTGTACTGCTTTCTCTATTGTTATAGTTGTTGCTATAACGAATATTTAAATACAGTTGAGATTTGAATCTCAATTTTATACCGTGCACTTTGACACAGATTATTTGTTTCACGTCATCGTAAATTAATTAACGTTTTTCACTAAATTGTACACGGGGTTAACACTTAATTGTATGTGTGCAGAACCCGTTAAAAATAGAAATCACATATCTATATGCATATAAAGACAATCGATGTGTACTTTAAGAATTGGTTTTATGTTCAGAATCCATACTTTCATAAATTCGAAAGTAAATCTGTGTGTCTGTCACGTTTAAAAGTTCAGTTCAAGTGAGAATTAAGGCCCGCGACACCGAGCGTGAGAATTTGTGATTGAACACCCACATACATATTTTACATGCACACAGACGCATCGCGCACTGTCGCATACATACCGTAGCAAGCAATCACCGACTTTCGGTTTTTTGCTTAGGTTAAATATCCATCAACTGTTCGCCTTTGTAGAACGTATTTTAATGTCTTACAACGCACGCAATGTATCTTGCCATAACGTAAAGCCCGTAGGATTCATTCAGTACAGAAAGTCATAATACTTTCTGTATACCAATCGAATGGTCAAAGATTATAAAATAATTTTACACAGTATAAAATAAATTCGCTCGCGTGCATTGTCTGTCAACTCAGATCCTTTTAAATACGCAAGGTATTTAAATACGGTTTTCATCATAATTAAGGTTACCTTTTAAAGAAGATTTATTAATGTTATTTTATTATTTTAAAGGAACACATAAATAAAGCCAATATTGACAAAAGTTTACGAGTTACATAAATTAGGAATAACCTACAGTAACACTTTTTTAATTATACTTTTTTAATATTTCTTTATTATTTTATTTGTGAATAAAATTTCAAAGTAATTTGGAACAATGTAATATTAATCCTTATCATAATAAATACTGTAGACATTTAAAACAATTTTATTCTACATGAAATATGTAGAATAAAATTGTTTATTACACAATATTATTTAAATAAATATTTTATAATACGTCAGACCGTTCATCCAGGTCGCACCCGTAATTGGCCGTAATCTTACACTAGTGACTCTCAGTGTAAGATTTTATTATGTCAATAATGTGTGTTTAACGATACGTGGTCTTATAGGTATTTAAAAAACATCATGAAAATCGGTGCAGTAGTTTTTAAGTTACGTTATGTTTTGAGTTTAATAGACAGGTTGAAGAGGCAGAGGACTGTGTTTTTTTTTAAATATATTTAATGCAAACGGCTTATTTACGCAATAATGTTACTAAAATAAATGTGAAAGTAACTCTGTCTGTCTGTTTGTCTGTTACCTTTTCACGCCTAAAACGCTGAACCGATTTTGATCAATTTCAGTATAGAGATATATGGGACCTCGAGAAAGGACATGGCTACTTTTTACCACGAAAATCGACACACTCGCGGGCGGAGCCATGGGCAAAAGCTAGTAAAACATAAATACGACTAGCGGTTTATACATACGTATAAAAGTGAAATACTAATCATCCAAGACCAAACCATTGAGTAGTATTACTTTCAATCATCAGCTGAACATCTTGAAAGATACGACTAAAGGTAACACACATATACGAAAGTAACTCTGTCTGTCTGTCTGTTACGCTTTCACGCCTAAACCACTGAACCGATTTTGATGAAATTTGGTATGAAGATAGAACTGAACTTGGGAAAGGACATAGGGTACTTTTTGTCGCGAAAATAAAGGTAGAAGGGTTTGAAATAGGGGACGAAAGTTTGTGTCGAAGTTCCTTATTATCAAACATAAAATCAGGTAAGATTGTTTAATCTACCCTTACCATGTCTTGTGATATCAACGAATTCCACGCGGGCGAAGCCTCGGGCAGAAAGCTAGTTTATAAAAAAAAAAAATGTGAGCCGTCACGGGACGCCTGGCAGATGTGAAACATCGCCATTATTTTGTAAAAGTAATATGCAGAAAAGAACATATTGTAATAGGAACTAAATATGTCATAATGATAAAATAAAATATTACTAATTATTAAAATAGTACGGTGTGGCGTATAATTACAATTATAATTTACGCTACACCGTACACACTACTGCATATAGACTGTATATATATACCATCGTATACCAGGCGTCGCCAGTCGCCAGGCCAGAAATCTATTTTACGTGCGCCTATAGATGTTTCACATCAATAAATAACAATAAATAAATATTTCAGACGAATGACACAGAATATCATCTACCAAATATTCGTGTGATCCGCAAATATTTATTTCGCAGTTTATAATACATAAACATACTTTTTTGTTATAAATACATACATATTATACATAGAAAACACCCAAACTCCGAAACAAATATTTGCAGATCATACAAACATTTGTTCCGACCCGGGAATCGAACCCTAGACCTCTTGGTTAGCAGTTGCATACGCTGACCACAAGACCAACAAGGCAGTATGATATATTACAATAATAAATAAACAACTATTTCGAACATCTTACACACGACATCATCCAGTCCCAAACTAAGCAGAGCTTATATTATTGATTCGACAACTGATATAAATACATAAACATACTTTTTTTGTTGCTTACCTATAGAATACACCCAGACCCCGAAATAAATATTTGCGGATCACACAAATATTTGAATCGAACCTGAATCCTTACTCAAGCAAAGTAGTCGCATGCGCTACTACTGCCCTCATCATTATGAAATGATGGCTACCAGCTCAGATATTGCGTCTGGAATAGCATTACAAAATAAAAAAATATATAATAACTATTTATAACGTGCTTATAAAATTTTAGGGTTTCCCTATAAACTAACACTGAAAACAGCCAACACCTAAAAAAAAAATTTTGTGGATCTCATAAACATTTGGTCCGACCCGTGAATCGAACCCGAGGCCTCAATCGCATATGCTACCACAGCGCCACCGAGGCAGTCATATAAAATGAATTTTAAAAATCGGTCCACAATTGACAGAGTATTCAATGAATGTACAATAAAAAAAAACATTTAGTTAAACATAAATAATACTCCTTTTTTGAAGTTGGTTAATAATAATTTAAAATATAAAGATTGGTGTGTCTATTCTCAGACCTACCAAATATTATCAAAAGTTACACACAGTCACGTCGTCGTATGTAAACAATCAAATCTCTGTGTGCGTGACAGTGCGTGTGGAGCTAAAAACGAGCGTGCGCTCGCCTTGAATATTCGGAGAACACTGAATTTTTGGATCGCGTGAACTCTGTTTTATTGCAAATTATTTCTCCATACTAAAATGTATGGAACTTTTGCCGCTAAAAATTAATGATGTTTAAGATTAAATTATGACTTTCTGGTGAGAATTAATAGAAACCTTAAATGGTTAATCTCTTTTTTGTACTTTTTTCTTGCAACTAATAAAATATTTATTTCAAATAAAGCAACATAATACTAGATTGATTCCAAACAGAAAAGGTCGATTTCGGTGATTTTAGTCACTGTTGATGATTTTTTTCTAGAAAATAAATAATCGTATTAGTAATTTTACTCGGTTTCTCTATAGATTGCTTTATTAAGGAACTGAAATATTTTTTTTACTGTCAAATAATGAATGAATTTGTTTCTCTTGTCATAACCGTAAGTGCTTTTTCGAGCAGTTATGGAAACGATCCCCTTAAACAAGAGCCTCATAAAATTATACTATACTAGCTTATGTCTGTGACTCTGTCCGCTTGTATGTGTAAAATTTGGCCTATTGCGTTCCTCATTAAGATTGAAGCGGTCGCCACGTCGCTTTCAACTACGTCAAGTGTCGTGGGTTCAAAACCAACGTGGGATTACACTCTGTGTGATCCAGAAATTATTGTTTTGAGTCTAGGTGTTCTTTGTATAGATAGACTTTACAAACTTTACAAACATACATTAATGTGTGTTTGTAAAGTTTGATCTCTAATCTAATCTAGTCCTCTCCGGCCATTCACTTCCACTTCGCAGTACGTACAATACACCTCTTTGTGTAACATTTATACATGTGCGAACTTCAATTATCTTGCAATCACCTCCATTGACCTAATAAGGCCATCGAAATGAGACGTAAATGTAAATTTAAAATGGTACCCACACGTTACTTTATCGTGAGAAACAATCCGCACTAATAAAAATGTCACAGACGAATCCGTAAAGCATCTAAAGGAATGCGTCAATATTATAATATCTGTGTAACCCTTATTACAAAGCACTAAAGACTATATTTGCTTTAAACATGTGCTTTATTATTAAGGCTAGGATGGTGACCAAATAACAATTGTCGATTGAGATATTTTTGTAAGGTTTGATTAGAGAGAGATTAAAATATCGAGACACCTTTTTAATTTAATTGTGTGAAACACTGGGGTACTTTTATTTTACAAATGTATTCTTATTACTGAAAAGTATTCTTGTTATCCCTTTCAGCAGTGTTGAATGTCAATATTATGTCAATAGTGAATTGACAGTGTCACTACCCCTATTCATTCCATGGGTGTCGTAAGAGGCGACTAAAGGAACAAAATAAACAGCTAACATCACTGCCAAGAGAAGGAAAACTTGAAACAAACCCTTTACCAACCCGTCTGGCCAGCGTGGTATAGTAGGCCAAAACATCCTTTCAAAGGAGAGGCCTATGTCCAGCAATGGACTGTTAAAGGCTGTTGACGAATTGACAGTAACAGTGCACTGGGCTAAGCTCGAATAAAATTCAGAAACCGGTTCCATTACACTACCGTTTCTTTACTGACTGAATAGTTTATATAGTTCACAACACTCGACTTTTTTGTTTAAACTTTCAAACATAATATCAGTGGAGAAACCATAATACATTACATGTAAAGCCCTTCTATTTCAAGGGCTTCAAATGTTGTATTATGTAATTTCTATCATTGAAATTCGAAGACATGGTCACTTTATTAGAAGCTTGTGAGGGATTGCAGATTTAATATGGACCGTCATTATCGATAAGTTACGCGCTAATTTACTTGTCGTTGGATTGTCCGCACGTCGCGCGTTGCGTTGCGTACATGCCTAGGGATGAGATTAGTCGATAAATTACGCTGACCTTTCTACAAATCCAATTTTGGATGACGTTTTCGTTAACAAGGATGAATAATATAATCTATCCAAATGTAATTGTTATGCTAGTACTTAGTGAGTAATTTTATGGGTATAATTTTAAAATTATTGTTGTATACGTTAAAGGGCAAATTAGGGTTATTAGATACTTCTTAGTTTATCAAAATGTAGCTGTAATATTAGTTGCAGGTTTTGCAATTCTGTTAAAACCTGAATAGCAGCGTCTTGATACATTTTTTAAGCAGTTCGATAGTTGAAACAGTTTCAACTATCGAACTGAATAATGATTTCCCTATAAGATAAATGAGTAAGGTAAGTAAATTAAACTATTGGTAACCCTTTATACTGGATGCTTATTTATTTGCAATATTAAGGAAGTGCATACCAATATTTTTTTTAACTCTCATACATTTGTAGTATTATATATTGTAGTACATAAACGATCGCCACTTAGTTCATATCGAAACCTTTCTCTAATTAATCTTGACTGGCCTTTTATATAGTAATGATAAGCTCATAACGATATAAAATCATTACAATAGAATTAATAGAAACACTTCTATTATGAAATTAAAGAGGAGCAATCATCGCGACACACTGTATAAAATAGCGTCTCATTATGTCTTCAACGTATACTTGCCACTTCATTATTTGTGGTCACATGATTGTTTTTTAATGCGCATTTTTATTACATTACATTGAATTGCGCTGTAATCAAAGGTACATCACTAGCCCGCCCGAGGTGCATGCATATGACTGATAAGTCTTATAAATATATTACCTACATTTTATTTTCTTTAGCCATGTTGTTGAACTATTTAATTTTAGTACATAGTTATTTTTAAGCATTTATAGTTTTTAATGGTATATTAGTATCATCATTATCATCGTCATTACAGCTTTTAAAGTTTACTGCAAGAATAGGAATCTCCTTAGAGAGGAGATTGGGCCTATAGCATGCTAGCCAGACGTGGTGGTAGGTATATGGTTTGTTTAAAGTTTTCCTTTCTCTTTGAATTGATGTTATTCTGCGTAGTTAGGGTCCTTTGTTGAATTTTACGATACCCACGTAAAGAATGGGTGTAGAACTCCGTATTTAAAAGTAGACTTTTTAAAGCACTTCTACAGGAAATGTTACATAATGACTCTAGTTGCTCGGTTTCAAAATGACGTGGTTATAGAGAATTCAACAATTTACTTAAGTTACTATTAAAAAAAACAGATATGCAATTTTTCTGCAATTTATTATTGATTTACGTAAAACATCATAATTAGTAATTAATTTTCAAATATAAAAAAAGCTATCCTAGAATAAAATTATGGATGACAAAAAAATAATTAAAAAAATAAAAGAATTCTGTAAAGTTACTAAGATT
Organism: Phragmatobia fuliginosa; assembly: GCA_932526445.1. Taxonomy (NCBI): domain Eukaryota; kingdom Metazoa; phylum Arthropoda; class Insecta; order Lepidoptera; family Erebidae; genus Phragmatobia; species Phragmatobia fuliginosa. The sequence goes on along the minus strand of OW052078.1, from coordinate 12,095,754 downwards.
AACGCATTTATTTAAATGTAAATGTGATCGTAATCCGTCACCATTTATTACTATTATAAAAAGCTATATTTAAGTGCTACAAACCTATTCAGTTTTATTGTTTAGCATGTTTCTAATACATATACTTAAAATAAAACATAAGTAAATTAACAGCAATAAAATACCATTCTCAAAATATTCGTACTAAAAGCGTCGTTTTTCGATCATTTAAATCACAGTGTAACAGTATGAGACTTCCCTAATATGTACAAATTAGGATTTCTCATGACAAAATTCTGGTCTGAACTCGTGTTTCAAGTCAAGCTATTGCCCCTGATAGGTTTTTTGACCAGACACTCTTAATTATAGTAACTTCCTTAAATATGTTATGTGGTTATTATTTTAACGAATATGTTATAAAGAAGTTTAGTTAAAATTTGGGGTTATTGAAATTTTATGAAGCAAGCACATAACAATTTCAACATAACAATGAAAACACACACAATATAGTAATCAATAGGAAAAATTTAGGATGATCTAAACAATCCGCTGTACTATTCCACGGCAGCCATCTTAAGTCACAACTAATTTATTTTTTATTACACTAATGTTTCCTTCGGCCTCATCGATTTCCTGTCAAAAAGTATTTATTTTTCGGAATCCACGTAATAATCACTCGATTTATCACAAGCATTGTCCTCTAAAGTTGTCAAATTGCTCACAAAATTGACCAATTTTGACTCAAACTACAAACTAGCTGACCGTGTAATGTTAAACTGTGTAAACAAGTATTTTCTGTTGAAACTATTTAATGATGGGATTTCGTTATAATGTAATCGACGATGCGCTCAGAAATTTTACTAATCTCACTAAAAAACATTTCAAATTAATATCAAAATCTATGTATGTATTGTTATTGATTTGGAATCAGAGTTGCCAAAGTGACCCAACTCTGCCTGATTGATTGCATGAGCAGAAGGAAAAACCAAACCGTTTAGTTCGAGAGCGTGTGTCGTCCACTCTAATATATATATTTATATAAATATGTAGCTTGTGATGTGATTGATTCAGAGAGGTATAGAGTTATATTTCTTAAGTAGATTAAAGGAGTATTAGAGATAAGTTCTAAGAATTCACTGAGTTTTTTTTTAAATACTTGAATAACTGGCAGAAGGATCACCTCATGAAGATGGAAAAATCGTGATAGTAGTCCATTTATGGAACTTTAAAGGAAATTTATAACGGGCTAGATGATTTTGTTATGCGCTTACTTGGAAAACGTTATGCAAAATTAACGCATTAATAGGTAAACATAACAATTATGGGTGACAGAGGAACCCTTTCCTGTGCGTGTCCTGACACGTACTTGGCCGATTTTAATTATCAGCGATCATTGCGCTAGTAATACTGATGACTCATGGGCGATTTAGGTAAGCTTTCTTATTAAAATTTTTCAAAAAGTTTCTACTCTGGCTGATGGAAACGCCAGCGAGTGGAACCCAAGAGTAGTAATCACCATCGTCTACACCTTTCTCCAAAGTCTCAACGAAAACCAGACAACTACGCAGATGTGCACGAGTGTGTACCGAACATATGTGCACTCTCTATTCTCTCACTGTCGTAATTAGATAGGACGTCCATCCGACATGATCGGGAAGAGAGGAGCAGGACTACTGGACGCTGATTTCAATACGAATGGGCAGACTCAACCAACAAACAAACAACTACGTCAATGTGATTACTCTGTAGTTTGTAAATTTTGCTGACACGTGAAGGTCGATACTAGTGTGTCATATATTTGTTTTATATTGCTGCGTTTAATATTTAATGTTATGATTGTTATTGTCATAGGTTATGTTTATAATTGTAAATTGTTAATTTAGGATGAAGGTTGTCTGAATTTACTGTCGTAAAATTTTAATACCTTCGTAATACCTTCGTCTTCAAAAAACTTCAATTTAAGAGAGACAATTGCGTTTACGGTCTATGAGGTACCCTTTTTTATTTATTTTTTATACTCTCATACACTCATACATACTCTCCATGGCCGCGTGGAGAAGGCGAACAGTGTGTGTGAGACTCCCGAAGGTTCAGAGTCACACACACACACACTAAACCCCGCAACGGCCTAAGACCTAAACAAATTATAGCTTTCAGAGTAAAATTCTTAGGCGCAATATTTTCTCCTCAAAACACACAATATAAATACACACACACAGTATAATAAGACATATACATATGATATGATGTTGCTACCCCAGATAATGACTCATTTAAACACTTTTATTTCGCAAAAAAGTGTTAATGTGATGTCATGCTTTCTGATTTATGATACTTTTAACATAAATGTGAGCAAATCAACTTGCATGCATGTTGAAATGAATGTGCATGTTATAATTAAATTGTCTTCGTAATTATTTTCAAATCAGATTGCAAAAGAGGGACAATATTTTTTAATATTTATGCCTCCGGCCGCGGCAGATGCGACATGATTTATAGATCCACTTTTTAATGGATTTTCGAAAATATTTCAAAGAAATTTCATAAAAAAATCAAAACATGTGGGATTCAGTCGTGCTGTCATTGTCACGCTCTGTACTTCATTTGATGGATTACCAATTTTGATACTTAAATTGTGTATTGAATTGTCAAATAACTGCTTGGTTTTAAAATGCTCGAACAGTAACCATTTCTATTTTCAATACCTCCTTCTACTTTTCAATTTGAAATGTTTCTAGTAGAAAATTATTCCTTGTGAAAATAGAGAATATTTGGCAGTTCTATCCTTGACATGTTTTATTAATGCTACATATTTGAGTCAGATTTAAACGATTTAAGTCAAAAATAACGACAATACCTTATAAAACTAAGGATAATAATTAAACTATAAACCTAAGAATGAGGGTCATATTTTTACTGTTTAAATGATGACCAAACTATTATCACTCTAACATCGCATTTAACAATATAATTTACGTACAAATACTTTCAAGTATCAACTCTACATCACCCCTCTACATATATTCTTCTCTGTAGTAGCGAGACCCATATGTTCAGTTTTTGGGTGACGTGATAGATTTTCAATGCGTTTTTTAAAAATAAAATATCACGTTATACCTTTCGCGAAAAAATGGAACGCCCGTATCAATGTGTTGCGTGAACTATTTTCTGAATTGTTCCTAAAAACTACAATAAAACTTATTAAACAAATAATACGTAAAATATGCATTCTGATTCAGATATTTAGCATTGGACACTGGCACTGCAAACTGAACTCTATTATCTTAATAATGAAAGCGTTTTCTTACCATTTATTAAAATCTAGTTTCTATTTATCTATAGAAAAATGGTAATTTGATTTTTGTCGTTTGTCAGAAATTTCTAGTCACACCGTTGAGTTTGCAAAATTTAATCGTTAAATTACCTCTAGACGGACGTTGGTTTGGCGGTTAGTGATCCTAAGTACTAAACCAGGGGTCACCACTCAATAAAATGAACGGAAGCAATTGCCTACCGGTTTTCTGCGAGACTCCTTCGTACCCGTCAACTTTACTGTCACACGGTTAAGGGTTCTCCCACACAGATGCGTTATTGTCGACCGACAATATTGCATGCGTTTTTTTTATATCACCCTATTAAACTGACTTTACTCTGTCTGATGAAGAGTTTAATTAGAAATAGAATCTAAGGGCAGTGGTTACCATACTCATTGGGAATGCAGACAATGCTGCATGGAGGACCCACGTTATGGAGGCCTATTGAGATGCTTTTCTATCACTCATCAAAGAAACACGACAGCAGGAATGCTGTCATTTTAGGTTGGTCATCATAGGAGGACAGTTTAACCCCGGCTTAGCCGAGCATTACAATAAGTCATACCGATTACATACAACTGCGATTTTTTTTCATATTCATTAGCTGAAATTTATTACTGATTAAGTAAATTATTGGGGAGGCCTATGTCCAGCAGTGGACTGCGATAGACTGATGATGATGATGAAATTATTGATGATGTACTAAAACAGATTTCATAACAAATTAATAAAACGTGAGATAATTATCGTCCGATAATAGCGCCGGTGTGGCAGAGCCTCAACAAGGAAAACTAAATGTAATTTATTGAAACTTTTACCAAACAACATCTTTAAGAGATTCCCTTTACGATTAGAAACCTCAAAAGCCTCTGTCGGGACAAGTCAGGAGCTACATAGTACACAATTATTGCTACCCTTTCCTGTATCTAAAACGTTATAGCGGTGATAAAAGTATATTGCGATAAAACGGCCACTCTTTAAGTTAATACTAAGTTACAATGTTTGCTAAGTTAATATATATGTTTATGACGTTGTTATGTGCCACTAACAACATACTTGGTGGCTTCTAACTACTATAAAGGTATAAATTAAGGAAATGTTCACTATTTTATGGAACAGTCTCTAAATTTAATGGTAAATTCTTATCAGTATTAAATTATAAATCTGTTAATAAGTAAATAATAATAACTATAAATACCTCTAATAAGGCTCTTATATCCCCAATTAGACAAACTACTGCCTCGGTAGCAGTATGCAACTGCTGTGCTTGATGTCTCGGGTTCGATTCCCGAGTCGGACCAAATGTTTGTGTGATCCGCAAATATTTGTTTCGGACTCTGGGTGATTTCTATGTATAAGTAAATCATCCTCCTAGCCATTATTCCCAAGTTTATTTGGGGTCGGCTACTAGTTCAACCGGTTTTACCTGAATTTCAGTTTTTCCACGGAGCGATTGGCATCGGACCTCCGTAACCCTAAGGGAGAACTGAAATTCGAAGATTGAACTAGTTGTCAGTATATTTGAGGGCACTGACTTCCCAATAAAGATTGTCATAGATGTTGATGACAACTGGGACCGACGGCTTTACGTACTCTCCGAGGCACGGGCGTGAATCACCGCCAAACTTCCCAACTCCGGACTACTATTAGGAATTTCCTAAGAAAATCCCAAAAACACTTTTTGGCCCGTCCCGGGATTTGAACCCGAGACCTCTTGATTAGCAGTCGCATACGCTAACCACTAGACCAACGAGGCAGTATGTAAAATAAGTAAGTATTTACAAAAAATATATATGTTTACATGTTATGTATTTATGTCAGTTGTTTAGTGCCCATTATACGAGCTATGCTTAGTTTGTGACTGAATAACGTTGTGTGTAAAATATCCATAATATAATTTAAAAAAATGAAAATATTAATAAAAAAAAACATTATTTTTATTTTCAGATGCTTATCGTTATATGGTTAGGGAATTATTCTCGAAAGTTACGGCCCTGCCCCCTTAGCCAAATTGCAAACGTATTTCGTTTTCTATTCTCTATTCTATTTCTGTATTCCCTTATTTCATTGGCTAATGTCAGTCAGTCGCGTGATCAAAACAAAATATTATATTACTATTTATTAAACTAAATATATTAAAATATAAAAAACTGGTCCTAACTGACTTCTCGTCTTTAACACAGTCTACCACGGCACCCTTTTATATATTCTCACTTGCTATATGATCTCCACCATGGCACTGGAATGGTTTTCATCTTCGTGGGCATCAGCAGTTGGTCCGCATTGATAAAGCGTTATGAAGTTGGTGTATTGAATTAATTACATCTAAACATCCAAAAATGGTCGTGTTCAGCATACAATACAGTAGCAAATTAACATCATTTAAAAGTTCTTGTAGTTTGTTGTAATTTTGATCAATGTTTTATTAATAGTGTATTGATTGAATGAAAGGTAAATTGAGTATGAAAACACGAAGTCATGATCATGCACTCACGACCATATCCACTAAAAATATATACTTTTTTAATTAATACGGTATTAGACCATCATATCTAATCAGTCTTTCATTAAACAGACAAACAACACGTTCATTATAAAATCACTACTTAAAACAAATACTTCCCATCCCTAGACAAAATAAAAGGTTCTTTCCCTATGAAAAGATCTGACCAACCAATCCCACTGGTCAAGTTGCAAACATTTTTCGTTCTGATGGGCTAATGTCACTCATTTACGTTATCAAAACAAAATATAAGCTAATCAAACACTAGAACAGAGGCATCAGCCGTTGCAGAACGAAAAAACGTTTGTAACTTAGCTAGGCCCACAGGTTTTTAAAGTAATAGAACACCAGTATTAAAGGAATTTAACAAATTTAATATCACCCAGTATAGGGTAGATAAGCATACAAACATATCTTCAATATGTATTTATAGTTTATTAGTTCTATAATTCCTAACTACAGAACCATATTTCACTGGATGTCAAGATCTTAATCAACTATTTGTGTCTTTAGCTAGTTAATTGATTATTGAGAACCTGTGATTCATGTTACTGTGTTTAATTAACGATCAACCCACGTACACTTTGTATATAATTATAAATTTAACTATATAATTAGCGATGGTTTAATATGATGTACGTAAATAGAAAGGAAAAGGTACTATTTGCAGTTCGGTTTCAAGTTAATCTACGAGCACTAATACAAATGAAATAAAATTCAATCCCGACTGGGAAATGACGATTGAGTTTGAGTCGTTGCAGCGATCGTAGTGATGTGCAATAGGAAAAGCAAAAGTCCAGCTAAGGCCTATAATAGGCTGATGATGGTGGACGTTAGCTCTTCCAGTTCAATGTATAAAGAATAAACGCATAAAGAATAAAAAAAAGATAAAATACATATTAAAATGATGTTTTAATATGTATTTATTATGCGTTATATTTAATATGCGTTTATACCATACATTTGTACGGAAATACATCATATTTCCGTACAAATGTACGGGAAAAGTTTTTTGCGATTTCTGTCATTTCTAGTACTCAAACCTCATTCAGTCCAGTAGAGACTTTTGATCCTTATAAGAAACAGGATCGATTGGCATAAAAAAAAGTTTTTGTTTAAAATGGCTATTTTCTTGCTGGCTGTACATTTTTTCCAAAATCTGTAAATGCCGTTCAGAATATTTAATAAAAATATGGATAGTCTTCTAAAAGCGTTTTCCTGTAACTATAACGGTTAGGATACCTACCCTTACTGTCCCGTCTCAAAAATTCAACCTGTATATGTACATATATATTACAAAAACGGAGATTTCAAGAGATAATATCGCGGCTTGTTGAGATACTTCTGTATCATTAGGCCTCCATTCTCGCACTCACAACGACACACGACACCTCGAATGATATTTTTTATTGTATTAATGAAGACTGCAAATTTAGTGAAAACAATGTTTAAACATTTCACACATAAAACTAAAAGCTTATACTTATAATACTAAATACCTGATCTGTTTTATTTTCCTAACAATTCTAGCAGTAAGTTTTCCATGCCTAAATAAATAAAGAAATGTTTACTTTGTTTTCATATTTGTCGACATTACTGTAATGAAAAATGAACTAGTGACGAAGTTAATGAAAAAATTAAAATATATTTTTGTAGTGCAATAAAGAGATTAACATGAAAATGTTTAAAAGGCTATAAAAAAATACATCTTTTTTTTTATAAAATTTATAAAGCCCATGTGACCCGGACCATTATTGTGACTCTATTGTCATTCAATTATATAAATTGGTTTAGTAGTTTAGGCGATATGGTAGAAAATACGAACAGATATAGACTGCCAAAAATATTACTATTACTTTAGACTTCAAACTTCCCGACATTTGTAGTCGGTTGAAATTAGTTGTAACTAAATTTTGTACTAAAAACCAGCTTAAAACCCTTTCAATGTTGATATTCATTGAAGTAATACGTTACATTGATAGTACTAGGAAAAAATAAGCCAATAATAAAATTCAGTTTATTGAATTAATAAAATGATCTTCAATGTTTCTTTGTGTTTTGGTTCCCCATAAAAGTCAATGCTGTCAATCTATAAATGGACGACTTATTCCTCTTAGGGAAAAATATTTATTCGCTTCTATAAATAAAACACCTACATACATTCTGTAAACCAGGTGAGTAGGCCTAAACATTTTTTGTCCATTATTCGTATGTCTTTTAAATATATTAGTATTGAAATACTGCTCTTTAGATACATATCAATCATAAATTATAGAGTCGTAAACAATAAATATTGTTGTTTCAACCATTTCATCTTGTTGGTATTTCAATTATGCATGATAGTAATGGTAAAACCTTTTCGCTATTTCTTTCTTTTTCATTAAATTATCATTTTTATGCATATGGACGTGAGTTTTTTCCAAGCTTCACAATGCAAAGTTTTCACGTCCGTTAAAATTTTATGAACATAAATAAAAAGCGGATAGTGTGAGTCGGACTCGCCCATGAAGGGTTCGCCCAAATTAACATCATTTAAAAGTTCTTGTAGTTCGTTGTAACTTTGATCGATGTTTTATTAATAGTATATTGATTGAATGAAAGGTAAGTTGCTAAATAAAAAAAAAATGGAAACCTCAGTATCATTTTTAAAGGACGGACAGACAGACATGACGAATCTATAAGGGTTCCGTTTTTTGCTATTTGGCTGCGGAACCCTAAAAATGATGATAGTGATAATTGTGTTGTTGACATCACTAAACAAAAATTCCCAACATTTGTGCAGTGCAGTATAACATATTTTGCATACTTGTTGGTCTCCATGGAGGCTAGCCGCAGTGGTAGAAATTGGCTAGGAGTGTATATCATAACATGCCTACAAACTGAAATAATAAATTTATTCAATGTCGGAAAATAATTCATTTATAATAACTACAATCATGTTGATTCTCCGCCAGACATATTCGTCTCATGAATGTGTAAACTTCCGCGTGGAAGTAAAATTTAAACAAAGAGTATCTGTTCAGTATAATCAGTATATTGATGACATGGTCAATACAATACATGTTGATAAATAAAGCAAATATACGTCATGCGTTACCAGACATGGTTCCTTTACCGTAAAACTCTCACTTTTCTTAAAGAATGAACATTTTTCCAAAAAAAAATAGTTACTTCAAACAATTAATGATACATGTACCTAAATAATCAAGAGTCTTTAACGGTACACAATTGGATATAAACTTCTCCTTAGAAATAATTTTTGGTCTACTATAGAACGCAGTACCAATACTGAGCATGATTCAAGTTTTCCTTCCGAATGCAGCGCTGTATTCCTGCCTATTTTCTGTTCTGTTGTCGTCTCTTGTGACACTCAAAGGCTCATCAGGGTGGTGACACTCTGTATTCTTAATCTTTTCTAAAAGATTTTTAGATGATTAAACATATGATATCCAAATATCATTTTTTAACTTCTTAAAAGTGAAATTATCTTCCATACTGTAAGCCTGACTTCAATCACTAGTAGGTCGGGTCGATTGGAGTTATACCATGGCTTCGCAGAAAACCGATGTCAAACAATTATTTTCTCACTTATAACGAATTCTTTCTCTTATGTGTGTGATTAAGTTTATTTGAGTCTCAAATTTTTGTAAGGAAGAAGACTCTTTCCATAAAACATTATTTTAATATTTAAGATGATCTGATTAGGACCGGCTTTGGTTTCTTAACCATTATTTGTAGAACCCTGTTGCAATTTTTCTGGAAGTGCAAGCTAGGTGGTTATCACTAAAGTAAAATTCCACATTATACCAATACCATAACGTTGAACTTGCATTGCATTGTGCTATTTCTTCTATTATCATCTGATATAAATACAATTCTTCGTAAAGTCTTATCAGGCATATAAGAAACTTGTTATCAATAAGCTCCTCTGTGTGGTCCTAGCCCGTATTCCCTATCACCGTAGCATAGCACGTGCTTCGGCAGCTGCGCCGGCGCCGGTACAAAAACAAGGAAGTGCAGTCTTGCCTTTATTTTGTCATTTAAAGTGTTTTTTTGTCCACCAAGTGCACAGCTAGTTTGGTTAGAACAAGTTGGGTTTCGGTTACGTGGAGGTTAATGAGGATAAGCTACTTTATTTAATTGTCAAGATATCTATATCAACGAAATATACACTTTTCATTATTATTATCATCAACAGTTTTTAGGGTTCCGTAGCCAAATGGCAAAAAACGGAACCCTTATAGATTCGTCAAGTCTGTCTGTCTGTCTGTCTGTCTGTCTGTCCGTCCGTATGTCACAGCCAATTATTTCCGAAACTATAAGAGCTACACTGTTGAAATTTGGTCAGTCGATGTATTCTGTGAACCGCATTAAGATTTTTACATAAAAATAGAAAAAAAGCAATACATTTTGGGGGTCCCCATACTTGGAACTGAAACTCAAAAATTTTTTTTTCATCAAACCTATACGTGTGCGATATCTATGGATAGGTGTTCAAAAATGATGTTGAGGTTTCTACTATATTTTTTTTCTAAACTGAATAGTTTGCACGAGAGAGACTTCCAAAGTGGAAAAATGTGTGTCCCCCCCCTCTAACTTCTAAAATAAGAGAGTAAAAAAACTAAAAAAAATATATGTTTATACATTACCATGTAAACTACCAACGAAAATTGGTTTGAACGAGATCTAGTGAGTAGTTTTTTTTTAATACGTCATAAATCGTAACACGCAATTTACCTCACATCCAATCAATACACTAGTATAAAGACATCGATGAAAGTTACGACGAACTACAAGAACTTTTAAATGATGTTACTTGCTGATACGGAACCCTTCATGGGCGAGTCCGACTCGCACTTGGCCGCTTTTTTTTAGATGTGCTATGGTGTCTGTCATAAGAGTTATTTTTCTTTTAAATGCTGATATTTCGAAGTCTAATTCCTCACATAATAGATATATTTTCCCTAAATAGAAGTATCGTACAGTATAGTCTTCTTTTTTATACACAAGCTGTCAACATGATTTCACTGACTGCTGGAAAGCATATGTGAAATCCAAGAGTGGTGGCTACCATACACATTGTGAATGAAACAATGCAGCATGGTGACCCACACTATCACGGCCTATTAAGATGCTTATGCATCATTGGTTCTCCGATAACATACTCGCACTAACCAATGACGACAGCAGAAATGCTGTTATTTTAGGTTGGTCTTCTATGTGTTGGTAGTATTGCGCAGGTCGAAGCCTGCTTCGTGCTACAATCATGATTCTACCACTACGTAGTGTGTAGTGCAGACTACTCTCTGGACTCTAATCTTCAAGTTATTTTCAAGAGACCTAGAGATAATTTAATCTGCCTTTAGAGATAATATTTTGAAATGTATATCCATATTAAGGCAAACAGATTTAATGACCATAATCAAATCAAATGTTAGAAAAAGCACAATCGTACAGCACGTGTTCTACAGCACATGTGCATTTAAAGGGCCTTTTTTCAATCAAAAGGTAGCATCGGAAGTTCTACATCCTAGTAATTTGACAAAAAAACTCACCTTCGCACAAGTATTTTATAACCAGTTAAAGTTGACCCATCTTAGATTTTATTTCAAAGCAATTTGTAGGAGTGAACTTGTGATCTATGGAGGGACAAATGTCTTATTATGTTGGAACTTGTATTATTTTTATGAATGATGTTGTGAATGGAGCAAGCTTCCGGTTTTGTTTGATATCAAGTTATTAGATCTGCCTTTAATTGAAAGGTCTTCTTCTACACTATAATCATAGCTTAACAAATATTATGAATAAGGTTTGGGGGTGGTAAACGTAGTTTTGGTACTACTTATATAACTCTATCCATAGGCTACAGGATGTACCTGTAGTAGTTTGAGCAAAAACCCATCTTCATACATTAAATTACTTAACCAGTTAATGGCCCATCCTATGTTTGATTGACTGTACGGTTAGTCTAGTAGTTAAACGCCACTTTCTACTGCGCCAAATCCACTTAGTGTGTCATCAGCCCATCGCAGTCCACTGCTGGACATAGGCCTCTCCCATTGCACAACACTTTGATCGATTTTGGGCTTCTCGCATCGTCACTCCAGCTGGCCTGTGGGCGTCCTACACTACGTTTACCGAGTCGCGGTCTCCATTCCAGAACCCTTCTACTCCAACGGTCATCAGTTCTGCTAATATGGCCAGCCCACTGCCACTTCAGGTTGCTAATCCGGTGAGCTATAACATGAAAACACATAATATAAGTCATTCTTTCTCCAAGAGACAGAACAGAGAAGTTATGAAAAAATTAAGTTTTGAATAAATCTTTTGACTGCCATGTTGACGTACTGATAGCGTCTGCGGTTGCTATGCTTGAGGTATCGGCTTCGATTTCTGTGTCGAATCAAATATTAGTATGATATGGAAATGTTTATGAATATAGGCATTAACAAAAAGAAGTATCATTGTATTATATTATCACGTATCTAGTACCCATAGTATAAGCCCGACTTAGCGTGGGACTAGATGGCGTTGTTACTTCAAAAATAACTTACTCTAATCTATGCAGAAATTAATTACCTATAAACATAAGTTAACAATAACTTAGAATCGACCTTACCAACAGTATTTATATCACATATACATATAAATAAACAAATACATACATATATTAATATTGACAGATGTTGTATATTCACAGGTCTAGAGGTTCAGGGGTCAGAGCGCAAACATTAATCTGCGCGTAACTGTATATCCACTGCGCTCGCGCACATGTGGGGAATTCGAACTATCTCTAGTGATTGGGCTAATGTAAATGCTTAACTTCTGATTTACATTAATAGTTTTGTTAGAGGTATAGGTTTGGAAGTTATACCCATTATCAACCATGACAGTTAATAATAATAAATAATAGATTAAACAATTGAAATTATGTGTTACTGAGAGGAATACAGAAGACAGACATAGTGTGACTTTAGAGAATGTCGCATGCGATATATACTATGGCGGGATAGTGATATGCTCTTTCCGCTTATAAGACCTGGGAACATATTAGGAGGAAAACACATAAGCTGGTAGTGAGTTCCAGTTTTTTTGATCTCAACATAGGAAGGAAGAGCCGAGCCGTTTAGTTCTACTGCGTATTTCTACCACTGTGATGACTTATTGAATGATTGCTGAGTTGGTTTTTAGTTACTTTTTAAATATATATACTTATATAAAATAATCAAGAGGACTCGGGTTCAAAACACGGGTCGGGCCAAAAGTGTTATTTATTATTATTTAATTCTTTATTGTACACAAATTTTCTTTCTTTATTTAATAATAATAAAATTTATATATATATATATATATAATCTCCTTGGATTACATTTACAAAGGCGAGCTTAACCCAAACCTGAGTTTTCTTCCAGCGAACCTTGAGTGAATAGAGGATAGATTAGATAACGGTAAAATCATGTGTACTAACATTGGATAAACTTCAAAAATCAGAAAAGAAGATTATGTAAATACCGAAAGTTATGGTCATTCATTTTTGTGGCAATATCTAGTGTTGTTGGGCTTTTTTTTTTTATTGTTGTAATGGAATAGGCGTTTGTCTTCCATCTCATCTGATGGAAAGTGTAGATGAAGACGAAGATGGTACACGCCCATCCAAAAGAAACCTGTTCACTCTATTCTTAAAGGCTCCAGAGTTCAACTCATCAGGAAAAATACTTTTCTTACAAGAAATTCTTAATAGCAGTTTTTTTTTTTTTTTTTTTTTTTTATTTAATGCTGCCAAAATGACTCTGCTCAGCCTGATGGAAAGCTCAAGCAGAATCCACGAGTGGTGGCCACCGTCCTCATTACCAATGTGGATAATGCAACACGGTGACCCACACTATGGCGGCCTAGTCAGATGCTTCTTCACGCCCCGCTTGAAGGACCCGGGATCATAGTAGGAAGGAAACACATGAGCTGGTAGGGAGTTCCAGTTTTTGATTGCTCGGCACAGGAAGGAAGAGCCGAACCGCTTAGTTCTAGTGCGTATTGGTTCCACTCTAAAGCGGTGACTCCCAAGACCAGCACGCGTAGTCCTGTAGAGGAAAGGAGAAGGTGGGATCAGTTGGAAGAGCTCTTCAGAACACTCTCCATGGTAAAGGCGATAGAGGACTGCCATAGAGGCAACATCTCTTCGCAACTGCAAGGGCTCAAGGAACTCGGTGGCTTCGGGACTATCAATTATGCGGATTGCTCGCCTCTGCAACCTATCGAGAGCGTCAAGCAAGTACTGCGCGGATCCATCGCAAAGATGAGAACAATACTCCACGCAGAAACGGACCTGGGTCTTATAAAGAAGACACAGATGCTCCGGCGCGAAGAACCGTCTCACCTTGTTAAACACACCCAGTTTACGCGAGGCCGCCTTTGTGACGCTCTCAATATACTCCCGTAGGTTGAGATCCCGGCAAATATCCATACCCAGGATACCGAGCTTATCCTGTAGTGGCAGTGGAGTGTTCTGAAAAGCAGGAAGAGGAAGGAATGGAGACCTTTTAGTAGTGAGCGCGCACACCTGTGTTTTTTTGGCGTGGAATTCAACCAGATTCTCATCACCCCATTTAGAAATACGGCTCAGAGCCCGGTCGAGCCCAGCGACAAGTTCCTGTCGTTTTTCCTCAATGTCTGACGACTTAGCTGTAGGATGTCCTAAGTATCGCCCGTGAACTGTGCTATCATCTGCATAGCAATGTATGTTGCCAAGGGCTAACATATCATTGATATGCAGAAGAAACAGTGTGGGCGACAGGACGGAGCCCTGAGGTACACCGGCGTTTACCTGTCGAAAATCTGAGGCCGCGCCGTCGCAAAGGACCCTAATGCGGCGTTGGTGCAGGAAGGCGGCGACCCAGTTACAGAGTTTTGGGGGCAGTCCGAATGCGGGAAGTTTGGAGAGAAGCGAACGGTGCCAGATCCTGTCGAAGGCTTTGGCCATATCGAGGCTGATGGCCAAGGACTCACCGTGCCTATCAATAGCCTCACCCCAAATGTGTGTTACGTACGCCAAAAGATCACCCGTGGATCGGTTTGGCCTAAATCCATATTGCCGATCATTTAGCAAGGAGTGTTCTTCCAGGTAGTGGACCAATTGCTTGTTAATGATCCGTTCTAGAACCTTGCAGAGAATTGAGGTGATGGCTATAGGTCGGTAATTGGCTGGATTGGAGCGCTCGCCTTTCTTGGGGATGGGTTGAACATTCGCCTCTCTCCAGACCTCCGGAACGATTCCTGAGGAATATGACAGGCGATACAAGCGCGTCAGTACGGGAGACAACTCTGGTGCGCAGTTCTTGAGAACCACCGCTGGAATACCGTCGGGTCCACTGGCTTTCCGAACATCGAGTGACCGTAGCTCCGCACGGACATCACTCTGCCGGATACGGATATCTCGCATTGTGGAGTCACAGGATGGAATCGTAGGCGGATGCTTGCGACGGTCATCGACTCGAGAGTTAGACGCAAAGAGGTTAACAAGCAAGTTTGCTTTCTCCTGCGGCTGATGAGCAAGCGTTCCGTCGGGATATTTCAACGGTGGTAGCGAGGGCTGGCAGTGGTTTGATTGCACAGCTTTAGCCAGTCGCCAGAACTTACGGCTACCCGTTGGATGAGCAGCGAGTTCCTGGCCAATCCGCGCAATGCGCTGGGCATCCGCTCTTTTGTAGGCCCTCTTGCATTCCCTTGTGGCTTTGTTATACGCTGCTTTTAGGCGATCAATGTCGGGGTCGCCGTGAGTGCGGGCCCTGGCCCAGGCGCGGTAAGCTGATTGCTTAAGTGCAACGGCATTGGTGCACTCGCGATTGAACCAGGGACGGCTCTTCATGCTGGCGACATCACTGTGAGGAATATAATATTCCATACCGACAGTGATCTCGTCAACTACGGCAGAAACACTCTGCGACAGATCCCTATCTTTGAAGCAGCGCTGAGCCCACGGAATGGATGCAAAGTAATCTCGCATTCCATCCCAATCTGCTGACGAATAGTGCCATAGTCGTCGTCTTGCTGTCACAGGTCGTGGCGGAGCAGTAAGGGGCACCGTGGTGGACACCAGGCAGTGATCGGAGGATCCCAGAGGGGCGAGAACAGATGTACTATACTGCGCTGGGTAATTCGTCAGCAGAAGGTCAAGCAAGGAGGGGGCCTGACCCAGTATGTTTGGTATCCTGGTGGGCTGGAGTACCAATTGGGTGAGGTCATGTGTGAGAGCGAATGCATGGGCGGTTCGACCAGCGTGGTCTGTTCTGGGAGATCCCAACCAGGACTCATGGTGGGCGTTAAAGTCTCCCAAAAGTACCAGTTCGGCGGTAGGGAACCGCTCCTGCGCACCATCCACTGCCATGCTCAGATGGTCAAAAAGGCGTGTTGTCTCGGAGTCTCCAGTATGAGAACGGTAGAGGCACACGTATATTCGGCTCGTAGAGCCTAATTCCACGTGCACCCCGAGGATGGAGAAGGATGGATCCTCAAGGCAGCGCAGACGGCGACAACAAACATCCGCCCTGACAAAAAGACACACTCCAGCCTTCGCGAGGAAGCATTCTTCGAGCTGGTAACCGGGATAATGGAGATATGTCGTGTCGGCAGGGCGGCGTATCTGTGTCTCCATTAAAAAGAGCATAGCCGGCCGTGCCGTCTCAAGGTGCTGGTGAACGGCATTGAGGTTTGCATGGAGTCCACGAATGTTCGTGAACTCCACCTCAAATAGCGGGTTGGTGGGAGAGGAGGGTGCCGCTGTTGAACTCTTATGCTTTCTTGTTTGCGCTGCCATGGTGTGTCTGATTGGAGTTTAAGGGGACGTAAAAGGCATAACAGTTATCGCGGCAGTGAAAGGACCGAGACTCTGGAGGCTGTATCATCGTATGGAACAAAAGAGGAAGGCGGTGACCGAACCGCCGGACGGAAGGGCCCCCGTACCCTCCCGGAAGTGGTCGCCGGGTCCCACCGTCCGGTCACCAACCGGCACGACGAGCCACTCCGAGATTATGCGCGACCTGACGGGGCAGCCTCCCTTGGTGGTTAGCCGTGGTTGGGCCCCTCTCTATGCCGCGGGCGGCCAGCGGCACCACCGTTTCTACGGGTCTCCCTGGCCGACGGATCGATCGACGCCACCCTCACGTACGAGTCTACTAGCATTCCATCGCTCGCACACATACCGCGATAACTGTTACCCCTGCATCAACGGGCCTCCGGTCTCTCACTCGCCAACGAAAGGCGACATTACTGTCACTTTAGGATGGTCTTCTGTGAGAGGGTAGTACTGCCCCGGTCGAGCCGGCCCATTCGTGCTGTAATCAGCGTGGCTCTACTACCTATCAAGGATGATATCAGTCCGGAGTATGAATGTTTGGCAGTGATTCACGCCCGTGCCCAAGATAAGCCGATCCCGGTTGTCATGAACATCTATGGCACTTCCTACTTCCTTGGGGTTTCGAACGTCCGATGCCAGTCGCTCCGTGAAAAAACTGATATTCAGGAAAAACCGGTTGTACTAGTAGCCGACCTCAAAACATATTGGGGACTAGTTTTTTCCCGCGTGTAAGTCGTTCATGACGCTAAATAGTAGCCTATGTGTCATTTCGATAAGTAACCCATATTATTGTGAGGTTTCATCAAAATCCATTCAGTAGTTTTTGAGTGAAAGAGCAACAAACATACATACATACTCACAAACTTTCGCGTTTATAATATTAGTAATAGGTGCTAGTTACAAGAATAATTTTACGTGGTAACTAGCTAAAATGAATTTAATTATATTCAACAGTAATGAATATAATGATTAATGTACCGAAAACGGTGTAAAAAGATATGTGTAGTGAAAAGGTTCCGTATGGTATTGTATCGCTGTTTGTATTGTAGGGAAAAGATTATTAGAAATATCATAATAGGGATATGTGGGGCACATTTTTTGAACTTATGGACTGCAACCATCGTTAAAAAAAATGTAAAAGGTACAGTAAGCTACACGTTAGTATGATAGAGTAATCCAATTCAAGGTAATACAGCCACTCTGATTTCAGTACAAATGGGTGACAAAAGAGATGACACATATTTCACGAATTATTTTAAGTAGCTTTTGCTTGCGTCTCGTTTGGTAGTGCCGGTTATCATGGCAAAAAGTATATTATGCCCTTGTCCAAGGTTTAGTTTATCATTGTACCGAAATTAATCCAAATCGGTTCAGTGGTGGTTATCCGTGAAATTGCACAGATAGAGAGACGGAGTTACTTTTTTATGTATAATATTAGTGTGGATTGTAGTATAACCTACCACAAGATAATCCTATTTAATATTTATATTTGAAACTTGTGAAATTTCACTAAATCTATTGTAAAGGCCATTTATCTACGATTAAAATCCTAATTCAAACACTTAGAGAACGCTAAAAGCGATAATATTATAAGTTGATTAATACCACAAAGTGTGGAATGTATTATAATGATTGTTATAACCGCACTTTGCATCTTACGAATCCACCAGCTAATTCAATAATTTTTCTAATCGAAAGCTGCTATGTAGATGCGAGATCGAATCGAGATGACTTCCAATAACTTTCCTTCAACAGCAACATTCAGAACTACTTATGAAAATCTTGAGCTATTGGTAACCTTTGATAAAGATAATGTGTAGGGTTTATTCCTAAAATTAACACTTATTTCTTTTTTGTGAGATACCTCATTCAGAATAACCAATTTCCTTAAAAAATACGACACTAACACTTTTAAACATAACAAATAAGATATCATAAAGTTCATTATAAGTCATCATTACGATAAACAAAAATATTGTGCGATTAACAATATTTTTTAGTTTATCTACAATATGTACTCGTAAGAATTAATAAGAATGTTTATAGTTGGACTGGTTTTCATAGTTCAGACTTGGTTTGAGGTTTGAGATCAGGCTGCATTGCATGTGAGACGTGTAAATTTATTATCTTATTCTTTTAATTTCTACTTAAATACTTCCTCTTCTGCCTAGCCTTTATTATTCCCAAGACTATTTGGGATCGGCTAATAGTTCAACCGGTTTTATCTGAACTTCAGTTTTTACACGGAGCGACTGGCATCAGACATCCGTAACCCTGAAAGCGAACTATAATTCGAAGATTAAGTAGATTTAAAAGTACTGAATCCCCAATAATGATTGCCATAGATGTTTATGACAACCGGGATCGACGGTTTAAAGTGCTCTCCGATGCACTCTCTCTTTCTGTTCCTCGTTCACAATAGTTAGAAAACCGTCTACTTAAATACATACGTGTAACATTACTGTTCACAAATATTATATCATTCTTAACATCAACTTAACAAAAAAGTGCAATAAGCGAAATAATCGAAAGTCGAAATTCCAATATTTTTCAGAAAAGAACTTAAAATACATTCAGTAACTTAAGAAAAACGTTTGTACGTTATAAATGACTATCGTATCAGAATAAGCAGCATCGACTAGGTCAGGTCGAAGTGCAGACCACACGTCACTTTCACCATCCGATCCATTAGACAACAACGCATCTGTCTCAGTCAAATTAAACAAAAACAACATTTTTTACCTTTATGAATAATATAAAGACGCGTCTTCAATGATTCTTTAAACTAAACGTGTTTAAGACATGTTTTATAGATATTAACTATGTAACAGATTAAAAATTGAAGAGACACGAAATTTACTGATTACAAAATATGGTCCGAGACAGGCCAAAAGTGTTGTCGAGTTTTTCTAACAAGAAATTCTTAGGAATAGCCCCCGAGTATGATAGTTTAGCGGTGTTTCACACCCATGCGTCAGAGAGAGAGTTAAGTTCTTGGTCCCGGTTGTCATGAACATCTACGGCAATCTTTATTGTGAAGTCAGTTCCCTTAAATATATTGACAACTTGTTCAAACTTCGAATTTCATTTCTCCCGTAGAGTTTTGAAGTATCAATCCCAGTCAGGTAAAGCAATTTGAACTTGTAGCCGACCCCAAATAGTCTTGGAAATGATAAAGGCTTGGAAGATAATTAAAAGATAAATCAAGGTCATCACATCATCATCGGAATTCATAATTCACTTTTAGACACAGGATGCTTTCTAAGAAGAGGTAAGGAGTGAGGAGTTTTTACTATAACGTATTGTTATCCACCACTGAACAAGAGCCTCGTCTAAAGGCCTTAACAATACTACAAAACACACTCAGGAATAGTGACCGTTTCTATGCATATATCAAATGATTGTGAAGAAGTTCACATACTATTTTCTTCGAGGTAAGATGTAAGATAATTTATGGACATTTGAATTTCATCACGCAGCTTATCACAGAGAATAATAAGAGTTGAAAAGAAAAAGTGTTTTTTTTTTTATTGTTGTAATGGAATAGGCGTTTGTCTTCCATCTCACCTGATAGAAAGTGTAGATGAAGACGAAGATGGTACACGCCCATCCAAAAGAAACCTGTTCACTCTACTCATAAAGGCTCCAGAGTTCAACTCATCAGGAAAAATAGACCCAGGCAGGTCGTTCCAAACTTTTGCGACTCACCAAAAACGAGCTGCCAAACCGTTTATATATTATTTGTTAATGTTATTGATGATCTTATTTCTTCATCTCCTAACACTAGCTTCTCAGTACTTAACAGGAAACCGCAATCAATAGACTTTTAGCTGCTTAAGAAACTAATAAATATATTTTTAAAGATATAACTATTTCTAACATTATTTTATACACTTGCAAAGAAACTGAATACACTTAAACATTTTGATTATGTGTAAAAGTTACATGAAAAAATAAACGCAAGTATTTAGTATTTTGTGATCGAATTCCTTAAAGTTTCTAGATCATTTTAGATAGAACAATTTAATTTTTCATGATATATATACCTACTTTAATTTTACATATCTGTAATGGTAGACGACATTACAGATATTGTAAAATTAAAGTGTTCTATCTAAAATGATCTAGAAACTTTGTGTGTTGTAAATAAATAAATAAAATAAAATTATATAAAATAAAGTTCTTAATAAGTAATTCTTACTAATCCTTATTAATATTTTAAATGCGGAACTCACTTTTTCTGTCACACTATCACGTTTAAACTACTAAACGGATTTAAATGAAATTTGGAAAACAGATAATCTAGAGCCTGAGTACAAACATTCACTATTTTTTACAGCGATAGCCGACATACACGGGGACCGAGTTGCGGGCAAAAGCTATTATTAAATAAACACAATGTTTTTCTAATATTATACAGATTTAAGTATTCTTCAGGACGCGCCCTTAGAACTACACAAATAGTAGGTACATCTAAGACGTTTGAAGCAATTCTTTTATTTATTGAATAATTTCGCAAACTTTTGACATGATTCATCGATTCAATTGCATTTAGAGAAAAGACCAAGTGGGTTTATTAGTCATTAATTGAGCAAAGTCATGATTTATAATTGACTTATATAATTAAAGCAATGTATGTAAATGTGCCTAGTTAATGTACATACCTATGTTGAGAGGTTTTGTTTATTGTGAAAGGTTGTAAGTGGATATGGAGAGCTTTGCTGAAATCAGTACTCTCTTATACTTAATTGTTTTTAGTTCTTACCTTGCAGTAGAACGGGATTTTGTCTTAGCGAGAATTATAAACTTTAAATCTATACCTACATCTATATAAATATCTAAATAAAATTGGAGTATCTGTATGTAATATCAAATAAACAGTTTTTTACTACATGCATATGAAAGTATATACGATACTGACATCCAAAATGCAATTTTTAAAATTTTTGTCTGTCTGTCTGTCTGTTTGTTCCGGGTAATCTCAGGAATGGCTAAGCCTAGCTTCCTTCGCGGCGTTACTCGTGATATAAAACAATAACTGCGGGTAACACCGCGGGATTCAGATAGTTAATACTGTATTTCCAGATATAGATGAGCACGTCTAGAGTCACCAATACGAAGTAGCAACAGAATCCATAAGCCGTAAAGGAATCTAGCTGTTAAAGCCTTCGATGGTGATATTATTACTATATGGAGTAGGTAGCTACCTACCCCTTAAAGTAGAGACAGAAACTCTATCTGTCAGTCTGTCTGTTAAGCTTTAAGGTGAACCACTGAATCGATTTGAATGAAATTCACAATGAAGAACCTTAAATACCTACCTAAATTGTAGGTAAGAGTTTTAGTAATATAATAAATAATATAAATAAAATAAAAAAGCCTTTTATTTCCAGTTTTCTTTTACATTTGTTAGTAGTATAGTATCAGTTTAGTATAGTAGTAGTATACTAATTAAATAGTATTTGTTCCTACCTTTATACTTAACCTACCTTAAAAAATAAAATAAAGAAACTATATCGTAAGTAAAGTAAGTTACCTAAATATATATCATTTTGACATAAATCTAACTATAACTTGATAAAAACTGATTTATATGTAGTTTATTAGTATTAGTATTTTACCATCTTAAATGCATGTTTTTCCACTGGAACCCTCTTTAGGTATAAGCCTCCTCCAAATAATTTACGTTTAACTCGGTTTTTTAAGTAAATATGTATAATTCTTAACTACCTTTTTGACCTTTTTTTTCTTTTTGGCTTCGGTGGTGTCTTTGAAGGGTTGTGGTCATATTCTATTGTTGTGATTATATTATGTTTTAGTAATATATTAGTAATAAAAAAAACTCAGTTCTTAGTCTATCTAATATTTATTACCCATTTTTAAATAAATTCGTAATGAGGATTTTCAGTGTTTAAAATAGAAATAAGTAAGTTAATGACAAACAAAAAACCCGAAAAAAATATTTCACTTAACCCTTTGTGTGCCAGCTTAAAAATACTCAACATATTTTAAGAACCTCTTAAAGAAATTGGTAATAAAATAACCGAAGGAGGGATGTTTTTTTAAAGGTTTTATAAGGCAAGGGATGCGCCGCTGTTTCCGCCGTGAACGGGTTGTGGCGCAGATTTCCGGTAAAGACTAGGCACCTGGTTGATAACCCCTACGTTTTGTGCTTTAAAAAATCCTTCGAAATCCAAGGGAAGATTCCTTACCCTTTCTTTAATATCTGTTAGAAATATATATATAGAATTGAAGTGTTTGTCAGTTTGTTGTGGTGTTCATTTTTATTCATAAGTCTTGATCTTTTTACAGAAGTAGTTCTTAGGTTTGGAGCTTATAAAGTCACTGTCAGTTCTGAAGCTAGTCGGATATAAGCAAACGAAATATACATGTGTTTTGAACGTATATTCTTAATTACATTGAATATGCACCAAAATATGTGTGCACGAAAATGCAAGTTTTATATTGAGTGTACTAGACACGTTCCTCGTACTGAAAATTTCTATCAGGTGTACACAGAGAGCGAGAGACAGAGAGAGAGAAAGAAAAGGAGGAACATGTCCGAATAGTGTCAAAATTTTCTTATTATACAAGTCCTGAAATTGAAGTAATTTTTTATATATGTTATATTATTACTAAACTAAACAACATTATAAAAATCGAAAGAAATATTATAAAGATGTGTATATCACGTTCAACTAAAACTTTTAAGTATACACCACGCGACCGAAGTCGCGGAGCACGCTAGTTTAGGCGATCCCTTTTAATTATTTGCTCCGTTGCGTTTCAAACAGTTGTTCTATATTTGAAGAGTTAACACTACGATGGTTATCTTAGAATCGCATGTTATTTCTTTAGTTTTTATACTTTTTCGGAAGTGCATATGTTTGCATGGCAGATTGTTAGTTATTTTCGGGTTGGCATGTGCGGTGCCATTCGCGACAGACGGTGATGTCACACGGTTATTTTGGGGTTATTTGATGGTAAAGGGTTTGTTTTTGCTAAAGCATTTTGCGTGATTAAGTGCACTTCAGTATTTTGTGTGTCATCGGTATACTTCGTTTTGGGTGCTCGAAGAAGTTCAATGCTGAATGCGAAATATATTTAAAGATTAATTTGTTTATGCCACAACTTTATTAATATTACACACAAGCTGGTATTTACATACATAATTACATAAATAAGAGTGTACCTACACATATGAGTAAATACTTATGTACGTCTTCAACAGCCCATAACGTCCCAATGCTGGGCTTGGCGTTCCTCTCATGAGAGAGTTTTGCCATACGTCCCTACGCTGGCAGGGTGCAGGTTGGGGATTGCAAGACACGTTGTGGCTTCGCAATCTTGCCATTGGATGTTTTTAAACTGACTGAAGGCCTCCAACTTCACGACTGTTATCTTGTAACCGGGATCGACTGCTTAACGTGCCCTCCGAATCACGGAAACGTTCATTACATTTCATGCCACAAATGGTTACCCATCTGCTTACCCTCTGTGATGGTTTTCAATCATCTAAGTTCACTTGTTTGACTTAACTTAAGTTAAGTTACACTTGACTTAAGTACATATTGTTCGCAAAATAAACTATTATTATCTCTACTGCCTTTACACAAAAGTAAAATGTTCATAAACAAATTGGTATTAGGATTGGAGTACAAACACGCTTTGTCAGTCATTTTTCTTATAATACAAAATAAATACACCATATTTGTTGTATATTATATGCTATTTCATATTATGATTTCAAGTAATTACATAGAAAAAAGTATAAGATGTAAATTTAAATAAAACATGAAGTATCTTTGTATTTACTTGCAAAATTCATGCAAAGTAATTCAATACAAGGTCAACAAGACCGATTCCTACCAAGGGGCTTATAAAATCACATCAACCAACAGGTGAGTCGCGAATACCGGAGGGTTGAATTTAATATATTATCACATGTTGGTATACAAAGTGATGTTCTGGGTTTCTTTGTAATTTTATGTTAGTCATATTTCATGAAACGTATTTTTTTGCGTAAGTGTATAAAGAAAAGAAAGAAAAGACAAAAGTAATCTGTAATAGAACACTAATATTTTTAGTTTCAGATTTATATTGTTAGTTAAATAGTGATAAAACATTAGGTTAAATATTTATCTAAACTGTGAAATACAATTACGACTATTCAGTAAAAAAGTAGTAATACTATTTTAGAAAAATTATGAAGAGTAGCCCTGTAAAAAAAATACTTTAACACTAAAGCCATCGTTAGGAATACATAAAATTTTAATTTTAAAATTTTTGCTAAAAAATGCTACTGTCACTCTATAAGCAACAAATCCGTATTTATAATAGTAATTCGAAAGTAGCTGTCTGTCTGTTACGCTTTCATAAGCTAAACTAAATTCTATAAAATTTACAATTATTATAATATTGCGATAACTGATATACAAGCGGACAGAGTCGCGGGCAAAAACTAGTCATATATAAGGATCAGAGAGATCTGAAATGTTGTTTTTATCTCTTAAAAATCTATATATATATAAATGAATTGCTGTTCGTTAGTCTCGCTAAAACTCGAGAACGACGGGACCGATTTGGCTAATTTTGGTCTTGAATTATTTGTGGAAGTCCAGAGAAGGTTTAAAAGGTAAATACATTACAATGAATTTCTTTTTTTTATTAATTATGGATTCTTCTGTTTATTTTAAACAAAAATTTAGGTCTTCTATTTATCGATTGAGGCAGTACGAAGTCTGCCGGGTCAGCTAGTTATTAATATTTGTTTCCAACTTTGAAATTACAGCTACGAGTAAGTACATTAACAAGATCTTATTCCAAAGCTCAGTCAAGTAAAGCTAAGCTTCACATGCTGTTTAGCCCCATCCTTCAATCCAAAATGATGACTTCTTTGCACCCCTCAAAATCTATCTCAAAAACAAACAGCTGCTAACAAGTCTCAGTTAAAATACTCATTTTAGTTTTGAATAAATCATACCTTAATGTGCTCACCCCTTTATGATTTACATATGAAAAGGGTTACCTTGGCGTCACGTTATTTTAAGACGATATCATATGGTATTAATAAAGTTAATTAACATTTTTGTACTCTTTGTTTCTTAATAAATGTAAGTCTCGAGTCGGGTTACAGAAATAACTTTTAAATTTCGAGATTAATCTAACGAGTGTTTTGTTTTGACGGGCCTTCAACTACTGTAGTCAGATTTCTACACCACCCAAAGGTTGACTGGTAGAGAATGCCGTGGACATTAAGTCCGCCTATATACAAGAGTGCTTAAAGTTATAAATAACTAATCAGTCCGTTGCAGTTCATTGCTGGACATAGACATCTTCCAAGGAATACCATAAAACACGATCTGCTACTTTTTGCACCCAGTCACTGCTAGACCTTTACACCCTTCTACCATTAATTATTTAACCGATTTCAATTGGATGTATGTCTCGTTTGGTCCTGTTTTGTAATTGATGGGGGCAACTGGAACAACCTCAGACATAAGAATTGTAAAATTCTGCACTGAATGAGCGTCTAAGAAGAAGTAAAATGCTTTTGAAGATACTCTGTTTCATCTTTTTGATGTACAGAATATACACCGTGTGTATACGTATGTTTAACGAGAAAGCTTGTAAGTACTTAATTGTTTATAAACATAGTATTTATTTATAACCTTTCAAAAAACGTTTAATGAGATGGATCGTTTACTTTCCTAGAAGTGATCAATCCTTCGGTTATTGACCCCGTTCCTGTGATCTATCATGATATGTTAAGACAACAACCTGCACTCTTGTTTGCTGTTCTCGCTCCCACGACATTGTGGGAGAGGATGTCAATGAGCTCGTCAAATCTGAGGCCAAATATTTTTGTTATTAAACTATGTACTTAAAGAAAACGACGTGGCTTATCTATACAAATAAAAATTGAAGTATCTGTTTGCGATTCAAAATAATAGCTTTTCAGTAAATACATATAGAAATATGTACGGTACTTCCATAAGGAATATGAATTCCTGTGTCGCGGGGGACTTTACAAACATACATGAAACGGACACAAAGAACACCCAGACTCAGAACAACAATTTGTGAATCACACAGTGTTATCCCACGTGGGATTCGAACCCACGACACTTGGCGCAGTAGAGAGCGGCGTGGCGACCGCTTAAACCACTAGGCCAACCGTGCAGTCGATTTTTTTTAATTATGTCTGTCTTTTTGTCTCTTTTTATAGACTAATTTCCGGAAAAGATGACCCGATATTGACGGGGCTTTCACTAGCATAAGTACTGTAAGTATTTACTTTCGAGTTTTATTAATATTATTTTTTGAATATATACAACCTACCAAAGCTATTCTACTTTGCCTGATGGAAAGCATGAGTAGATTTTTTCTTTATATTTTAACATTACAGCTAAATCATTGTATGAGCAGCTACCTGTCAGTGAAAACCTGTTAATATTTTGTCTGTCTGTTCTTTCCAACCGTTCCAGAGACTAGCCAAAACAAACAGCCAAACACAAAATAAAGTAAGTAAGTAACGTATATTATACTTTCATATGCTTATAGTAAAAAACTCTTCATTCCAAATTACATGCAGACATTTCAATTTTATTTATATATAGATGTATAAATATCATCATCATCACTCGACTCAACTCTGATGTATTGATATATAAAGGAATAGAAAACATCTTCTTTACCATAAGTTTAAACAAATGGCAAGCCAAATTACCAGCTGACTGCAATTTTTTTCTTATGCCCGTATAACATTTGTACAATTTGCTAAAATACCCAGATCTAAAGTAACACTACCAAACGATGCACCACATGACATGACTGTCAGTTGCAAAGGCAGGTGGTATACGAAACTCAATCTGTGCACGAAAAACTTAAACGATACATCAAAAAAAATATAGGAAGACGTAGAAAGAAAGAGAGGTTCGATGTTAGAGTGGGATTGCACGATTCCTTGTCTTTCCGTTTCCGTTTTATTGTAAAAAATATAGAACATCTGCGCTTGACAGATTTGTGGTGTGGGAATATTCTTGAGTAGGCGAATTTTAGGTGAACCGTTTGAAGGTTTATTCAAATAAGGATGTTATCTATGTGTGGGTGGATTTGCATCTGGTGTTCAAGGCCTGAAAGTTAATTGCACTTAGCATTTACAGGTGACCTAGCCATATGCTAGGTCATCTGTAAATTGATTGAAATAAGACTTCGTATTCTTTACGAAATAACAAGTATACTGTCTGATGATCGCAATGTAAATATTTTTGTTGAAATGAATTTTATAACGTTGTACATAAAGATGTTTTTTGATTAATTAATTTTCAGTTTTGAAGTATGGTAAGAGTACAATTTTAAATATCGAGCTTTTTTAAAAATCTTATGTACTTTGTTGTTCTTATTAAATTACATTAGACTAAAGAAATTATTTTTTTAGAATGTTTAAAACAAAGTAGGGTCTGAAATTGTAGCTTTTCCTTATAAAACGTCATCCTTAGAGCATTACCTATAAAAACTTTAAGTAATTATTTTAACTTTAAAATGCATCGTTATCATTATTTAATTGTCTCAGGCCTTTCCTAGGAAAAAAAAGTACTTATTATTAAAAACAAACTTTTAATGTAAACAAAATTATTTAACATTATTTTTCAACATTCCTTATTATTCATGTTCAGGTTGATCATATAATACGTTTACTTCTCTGCAGGCTCCTTTTGTGATATGAAAGCGTAATAGTATGTATGTATATCTGTTCTTTGACTATATTATTCGATAAGTTTATTTTTTAATTTTAGTGAAAGTTGCATATATGGCGCTGTTAGGGTTTGCTGAATCGCACAACGGTTTGTATACCGGAGTTATTATAAATAGCATCGAGATATATTTTATGTGTAAAATTGGTAAATGGCAGTTTAGATACCATAAATATTTGTAGTTCACAGTCTTGTTATTTCTCACCTACCTATCCCTGATCTAAAACAATTCTTTTAACAAAACTTTGACTGTAGATACATCAGTTTTTTAATTAAAAATCATAGTTTTAACAATTTTTATGTAGTTTTTATTTGTATGTTTTATTGCTTAGTACTTTTAAAGCATCCGGTCTTAACAATTTAACCCTTAAATGATTACAAAACAATTACATATAGAGAATACTTAACTACTTGAGTGACAAGAATAGCTCAAAGAACAGATTGTAGACATAAATCATCTCTACATACCTTAGATTTGAGACGACTCTCGCTTCTTGAACATGAGGGGTTATTCTTGTAAAAGATTTAAAAACGATTTGGATTCGATATGAAAAATAGATAAACTGTTCCTTGACATGAAATCCTTGATATGAAAAACAGATAAATTTTCGCAATCAATAACGAGGATGGATGCGGGCTGCCCAAGGCCGGGATGGTTGGCGCTCATAGAGTGAGATCTTAGTTCAGCAGTGGAAGGCGATAGAAAGAAACTAACTAACATCGACAAAAGCTTTCAATATTCCTTTGCTGGACATAAGTCTCTTCTATGAAAGGAGGTTTTGGCCTATTGTACCATGAAGGTTAGAAGTGTTGGTGTAGGTTTTGTTTTAAGTTTTTCTTCTGCTTGCTGTTTTTTGTGTTTATTTTTTCAATAAGTTATTTATTCGATTCTTAAATAATAAAATACATAAGACACACGAAATGTATGGATATGAATAAGATTAGTTAAAAAAAAATATTTAAAATAAAGGGAGGTAGTACGTCTGGCAGACGTGCAACATTTAAATAATTTTATATATAATACTATAGCGTGACTACGTATCCCATGACGACTAGTCTAGCTTTCCAGACCTGCATTAGGTGTTTCACTTATCAAGTTTTTGTATTCTTTCCGTCAATAATACAAGAAAAATAATTAATACTCTCTTCCTTAATTTGTTTTAATTAATTTACTTTTAACGTGATTCAATTCTTTTTAGTATTGTTATTATTTATTTTATATAAATCAAAAGTTATTTAAACAAAAAAAAATAATATCGATCGAGAACTGTCGAAGTAATATCGTCTCTCAGAATACGGCGCCCAATTTATTTTAAGTAACCCTTTAATACGGGAATTATGTTCATTAAAGGTGTTTTTTATAAGAGTCTATTTTCATAACAACATATGGTGCTACCCTTATTGTCTCTGTATCCTTTCAGGAAGTTAATTTAAAAAAAGTAAGTCAAATGTCTTTGGTTACCCGTTGTGAAAGTGATTGTTTTAAATCAGTATTTTTCTTTACTTACGATGAAAGAATGGATACATAATACAAGAGTAGAGAATGATCACAGATGGATGGACTGTATAAAAGAAAATATGACTACTAAGAAAGTAAATAGTAAATTGATGAATAATGGAGAAAAATGGAAGAATATAAATGGGATCGCTAAGCACAAATAAATTCGGGAAAAGGTTTCCCTGAATTTCAGTAAAGATTCTGCCTCGATTTCAAAAAAAAGTGATGACGATAGCCCTGAATAAAGACCTGTAATATCTCTGACATAGATAAAGCTTCATTACTTTTAGAATTATTAGCGGGGAATTTACGTATTGATAAGGATTTTAAGATAACTGTCATGGCAACGAAGTACAAATTAAAATACTGAAAGTTTATGTACTGTACGAAAATGTAATGGATAGAGTTCGGCAACTCCTTTTTTATATACACTGTTTAAAAAAAGACTTAGTATTCTATCCTTATTCCATTTTTCATTTTCAAAACAATACAATAATACCACAGAATACATAATAGTACCAGAAAACTTTCTTTCTTTCAGATAGACCTAATCATGAAATATTATATTTATTAATATTTTAAAAGCGAAAGTATCTCTGTCTGTCTGCCTGTCTATCAGACTTTCACGCCAAAACTACCGAACAGGTTTAAATGAAATTTGGTACACAAATAGTTTTGAGCCTGAGAAAAGACATAGGTTACTTTTTCACCACGATAACGGATACACATGCGGGCTGAACCGCGGGCGAAAGCTCGTATTAAATAAATGACAAAAAGCAATACACGCCTCGTCAGGTAATATTTAATAATATCAACTACTTCCGACGCCCATGATCCTCCGTGCGAGTTCCACCCTCACATCCTGAACTACATCCGCACAGGTTACGAACAATATTAATATTCGCACCCTGACGTCCTGTCTCATCGGTATGTGACAAATCCGTTACTGTCATTTAAAGAAAACGATTCTCCATTGGTCTAAGTAAATCAGCAATGGATTCGGAACATTCAAGGACTTGTCGTAACTGATGCGATCCCTTTTCTATGAAATAGTCGTCTTACGAATACATTGCAGAATTTCGTAGAACATATATTTTACTTCTTCAAACAAGTACATCAATGCATTGGAAACATGAGGTGTTGTCATAGCACAAATCTGAAATCTGATACGTGTTGCAGTGTATGCACAAGTGTGAAGAAAGTAGATCAAATTTATTTGTGTTACAATAGGGTGACAGATTTTTGATCACTGGGTTCAGCCAACCGGATGCGAATGAATTACTTTTACTAAGATGTTTTTTGTACATGTAAGTTGACGTCATATTATCTACCGGTAACAACTTTTAATATTATATAACATTAAAAAAATTAACATAAACTCCTTGCTGGTTTTAGATAACTATATGTTTTTTTTTTGTTTTTACCTTTTTTCTATTTGTTTTTTTAATCTATTAGTTGAGTCCCGCGATGTTACCCGAGATTGTTGTTATACACCAACGGTAATGCCACGAGGCGAAGCTAGTCAAACAAAATAGCCTACGTTACCCCATGTAACATCAACTATCTGCCAGTGAAAGTACTGTTAAAATCGGCTAGGCCGTTCCAGATATTAGCCGGTATAAATAGACAGATAAACGAAAGGATAGACTAACAAATTTTTCTTTATATTATTTGCTTTTGTTGTAGGTAACGTATATCTAAAAAGCTGTTAATTTGAAATAGACACTTCCATGTTATTTATTTGTATAGATTAATATAAAAATTAGTATTATAATATTCCGTGTGGTGACGGATTAAGAATACAGAGTGTCACCACTCCTATTCATTCCGCGGGTGTCGTAAAAGGCGACTAAGGGATAAACTACGCAAGACAACATCGATGCAAAGAGAAGGAAAACTTGAAACCAACCCTATATCAACCCGTCTGGCCAGCGTGGTATAGTAGGTTCAAATCCTCCTTTCTAAAGAGAGGCCTATGTCCAGCAGTGAACTGTTAAGGGCTGTTGATGATGATGATGATGATAATATTTAAAACCTTCTTTAACAAATGTTTGTTAAATTTTAGTGATACTTGTATATTTTAGATACACAAACAATTTACAAGTCCCTATATAAACTTCGGGACACTAAAAACATTATTGTTACAGTAATTAATTCGCCCTGTACACATTCACACACATTTTTTTAAACGCCGTAAAGACAAAGCACTACATATTTTTGTATGTTACTAATTTTCTTTAGCAAGTACTCATAAATAATTTCACCAAGCATTTCTCATAGGGTCAACGCACAAATAATTAGTTACAATTAGTTCACAACGAGAGCACACGAAATATAACGCACTCGCGCTCAAACCTTAACTTATTGTATCAACAGTAACTTGAATGGAATTTATTACTTAAGTATGTACTTAACATAGAATAAACAGTAAACAGAGCGATCACTGTTTTTTAACCTAGAGGTTTTTACCTAATGACTACACAACAGTATCTATTATAGAATCAAAAAGTAATGTAAACCGAACTAAGAATTACATTAAAGTTTAATTATTTAAGACAGCATGGGAGGCAGGAGCTGGATGTGAGAAGCCCAAAATCGATCAGAGTGGTGTGCAATATGAGAGTCCTGTGAGTCTGTCTGTCAGTGGACTGCGATATGATGGTAATGATTTAAAACTAATTTATTGGAGTCTGCTATTGGATACTGAAACTAAGTACTTTTAAATGTGATAAAAAGCTATATTTTTTCAAATATAAAAGAAACAATCAGAAAGTAATAAAGGTGTCTGGTTTCAGACAACGTGGGTAAACCCTGAATTTCTAAGAATGACTGGCAATCTAAAAGTAAAATGCTTTCCGATGCTTGCAGCCGGCCTGGCTTAGGACGGACGTTTTTTAAATTTTCGGATTTCTTTTAGTATAATATATCACACTTATAAATCTTACTCTTGAATCACTCTGTCCATTGCTGAAAATTGCATTAAATTCTATTGAGTAGTTTAAAAGATCCAAGCAAACAGAGCGCTAGCGACTTTATGTTATGTTAAAAATTTGAAAAGCTTATCAATGCTGTACCTAACTATTTATTATTGATAAATAAATAAAATACACTGCTAATACTGGCCTAAATATAACGATGGCATACAATGAAGAATCATTCCCAAACAGATATTCCGGTTAAAGCTTATATTCGTATACGCTTTATTCCCATTGCAGTGACAACTTTTAATGTCCAATTGGAATGTTTTAAATAAATTTATCATTTTATTTCATGAATTCTAATTTACGGGTCAAATACAATCTACAGATATAACAAATAACTTACCGTAGGGAAGGAATTTAGTTTTGAATGACTAATTCCATTAAGAATAATTTCGTTTTGCAATAACAATTTATTTATAATGTATGACAGGTTTATGCTAAGTTGTTTAATCTTTGATTTCTCTACCAACTTTTATGTTAAAAATATGTTTAGTATACGCTACGTTTACCGCTCCATCCATGGTTTGCATGTATCAGGTATTTTCAGATTCATTGAACATTGAAAAACAACTTTATTCAACAACAACTTTTCTTTGAATCAAAAACGACAGTGTGAAGAACATTTTTTGAACAGATCCCCATTTAATAATGCTTTTATTATATGTCTTAACTATATGTTTGTTTTATTACGTAGGTTTTTATTATTATTTTATAAATATATTTATTTACATTAAGGTGTTAAAATAGGATTCCGATTCGTTACGTTAATATTCATTACGTTTATTAAAAATACGGAATAGTTCTTCTTTGAATAAAAGATCGTATTAATGGTACTCCTGGCTAACTAATTCGGTAAAGAATATTACACAAACTCACATTTCTAAATTACATTTTAGTATATACATATAGTAGATAATCTATTATCGGAACCTGTTCATTAATTCTAATCTTAGATGTCGTGTGCATGTAGACGTACGTTTGCTTATTTTGCATGTGTACTCATTTGAGTAGAGTAACTTTCTCACCCGTTACCCTAATGACCCTTGTCGTAACGTAAGCTAAGTATGGTTTTACTTACAGTGCTAAGTGATTGCTTATTGATG
Organism: Phragmatobia fuliginosa; assembly: GCA_932526445.1. NCBI lineage: Eukaryota > Metazoa > Arthropoda > Insecta > Lepidoptera > Erebidae > Phragmatobia > Phragmatobia fuliginosa. Next base: position 12,061,771 of record OW052078.1, on the reverse strand, counting down.
TACCAGAGATTCTTGAGATGCGGAAGCTACAAATTTCCTCTGCTAATCATGTTAAAAAATTTATAGCTTTCGTTTACTTAGCTAAATCTGTTTGTGTTTCATTTTGACACGGAATTAAGATTCTTACTTATTGTGATTAATTATTGCATTTAATTGAACTTAGGTAGAATGTGACGGAAATGTCAGAATTAAACTGTATATTTTAACCTAGTAGAGCAAGAGCCCAGAGCCGCCAGACCTACGTCATTAGTGCAAAGCTGAAATTTTCAGGATTATTAGTACAATGTCTTGTTAAGATGTATGTGTACCCATTAGCTTGAAAGCGGGGCCGTTTCTGAGATAGCGCGAAGTACAGATAGATAAAAATATTACTTACCTACGTTAAAGGTGCAAAGCTAGTATTTACATATTTTTTCAAGAATATTATTTAAAATTAAAATTCATTACTGCCAGACACTTTCCGTGGGCCATTACTTCTGCCAGACGTCTTGAAAGTTGTGAAAAAATTAGGTAAACTACGTTATAGTAGCAAACCTAAATTTTATACATATTATCTAAGGTACTATTTTAAGACCCTTTGTATGACCAATCCAAAAAGCGTGTAAAAACCATTTAATATTTTACAATTATATTCTTGAAATAATACCAAAGATGATATACCTCAGCTTACTAATTACTACAAATATATGTCTGGGGGGATGATAGGCCCTTCGGCCGCATACAAAGGGTCTTAAAATAGTACCTTAGATAATTGTATAAAATTTAGGTTTGCTACTATAACGTAGTTTACCTAATTTTTTCACAACTTTCAAGACGTCTGGCAGAAGTAATGGCCCACGGAAAGTGTCTGGCAGTAATGAATTTTAATTTTAAATAATATTCTTGAAAAAATATGTAAATACTAGCTTTGCACCTTTAACGTAGGTAAGTAATATTTTTATCTATCTGTACTTCGCGCTATCTCAGAAACGGCCCCGCTTTCAAGCTAATGGGTACACATACATCTTAACAAGACATTGTACTAATAATCCTGAAAATTTCAGCTTTGCACTAATGACGTAGGTCTGGCGGCTCTGGGCTTTTGGTCCATAGATAGTGAAAAGACGTTACGGAGTAAGGTAACATGCTTTCAATAATCATAATTATTTTATTCTTTTAAGGATATTGGCGTGCAATGGAAGAGGTGTATGGTCAGTCATGGACTGCAATCGTCTAATGATGATGATGTTGAAGGATATTTAGAACTGGGGTCGCTGCCATTTCTAAAATTTGGAAACCATGATAAATAGTACAAAATCCCTGGATTTTTAAGTTGAAAACGTCAACGGACACATCAACTGTTTTTTTTCATTTATTCCATTCTCTCAAATAAGTCCTACATCGTATATTTATAAAACGTAAATTGTACTCCTTTGAAGATCTTAGAGTTCTTGAACCGACCGACCACAAACCAGAAGAAATCATTTGTTTTCCGGGTTTGGTCCGGGTTACAAACGAATATCTCGTTCGGACGCTCCGCAGACTACCTCTAAACTTGAACAAATCCTGGGAAACCCCAATTGCAGCCCCAACTTATACCCAATACCTTAATAACTCATCAAGAAAAGATCATCATCAGCCTATCGCAGTCCACTGCTGGACATAGGCCTCTCCCATTGCACGCCACTCTAATCGATTTTGGAGTTTTCGCATCCAGCAGATGCAGAAAAAAAAAACTTGTAACAATTTTTATACCAATCCGTGCGGTGAGCGTTGTATCGTAGCCACCACCACGTAACCAATACCTCCTCCCTAAGGAGAGGCCTATGCTGAAGGTAATGTCTAATATATAACATTTAGTGTTCAGAAAATATGTATGAGCCTTGACTGCACGTTTGCTCTAGTGGCTTAAGCGATCGCCATGCCGTTTTCTACTGCGCCAAGTGTTGTGATTTCAAATCAATGGGACAAAACTTTGCTTTTTTCGTAAATTGTTGTTCCGAGTCTGGATGTTCTTTGTTTCATGTATGTTTGTTAAGTCCTCTATGAATGCGGGAGTAGTATTTTAAAAGGAAAACTAATATCTCAAAAGAAGTTATGTTAAAAACTACACCTTCCTAAAGCAAAGTAATCGATAGAAAAAAAGTCGGCATGATCAAAGAATTCTAGAACATTCAAAACCATGAAAATTGCAATTACAACACATAATCCTGCGTCTGCGCATGACGTAACACGTGCTAAATATTACACGAACACACCTATTGTGAAATATGTACTCGTGCAAAATTGCAATTATTTAAATATGTTTTAATTATAAATACTTCATATTTATAAAGAGATGTTTCCGAAAAAAATGATATTTGAATTTGATAGAAAATAGTAATTGTTCCAAACAGTTGAAGGAAATACTTAAGTGAATCAGAGAATCACGGACAATGTGTTTTAACTCTTGTATCATCATCACTGTTTGAATGCACGAGGAAGGCGGCCATCAGAGAGGAGTGATGGCGTGTTGTGAAGCTGGCCACCAACACCTGCCCCCGTAGCCAAGGTACAAACGTTTTTCGTTTTCTATTCTATTGTCTTTGGAGACATGACCGGCCCACTTCACTTCAGCGTGCTGATTCTACGTGCGGTATCGGTTCCTCCAGTATTTGATGTCACTTTCCATTTATCAACCTTCATACATTCTGAAGGAAAACGTAAAATTATTGTAATATTTATTATCAAATCTTTTTCTCACGCAAATTAAATAATTTTGCGATAAACATTTACATAATCGACTTCATGAATAGTTAACATTTGTGAATAGCACGCTTGAGTATATGAATATTTATCCAGATCAGACATAGATAGCTTTATTGATTTAGTTCTCGCAGTAAAATATAAATTAACACTTTGTTACGGTGACTTATCAAACAAAATGACAGGCGTAGAGCACTTCTTTCTTTTCCGTTTTAAGAAGGTCCAATAGCTTATTCTATCTGGAACAATTGGCTATAATTTTAACCCGTTTGGAACGCAGGCAAATAAAATGTAACGTAGCCTTTTCAATACAATCTGGAATAAGACCATCTATACTACATAAACTACCCACTGCCCGCAGTTATTGTGTACTCCCGAGTAACCCCGCGAGCGTAGCTAATCTAAAACAGAGTCCAAGTTAATCCGTATTTCATCAGCAATCTGCCCATGAAAGTCCCGTTGAAATCGTTTCAGTCGTTACGGAAATTAGCCCGAACAAACAGATAGACCGACAAACAGACAACATTAAAAAAAAAACTTGATACAAGTACCGTATACTTTCATATCATCATTAAATCAATTTAATTGTTGTTTTTACTCTATGACCACAACAGTAGTAACACACTTGTTCTTTTAAATTGCAGGTGTCTATTGCAGACACATGCCATGACATGCCCCATTTATTCATCTGCCCCAAAACCATACATAAAAATGTAATATTGAACAATAAATTGTGACGTAGAACATTCGTTTTAATGATGAATGACCTTACTAATGTTAGCTCCTATCCTCGCGACTTTTAAACGCATATATACACATATCAGGTCGATAAGATAAGAATCTTGATGACTTAGTTTTCCTTGCTAAATACTATACACTAGAGCGAATATTAGATAAAAAAAAAAGTTTAAACTAAAACCCAACTACAACAAAAAACGACGCTGAAAGAATCTGAAACAAGATTTACAGGATACTGGATTAAACAACCTTACTGAAGAAGCAAGATAATCGACATTATTATTAGTATGCAGAGATACACATATTCAAGTTTGAGAAGCCGTAATCACACGTTACATAGAAACGTACCATAAATAATAAATAATAAATAAATAATAATAAAAAAGTTTATTTCCTCTTTACAAAAAATGGTTCTTACAATAGGTATATTTAGGGTCCAATACATGCCATTCAAATACCACATTTGTGAGAGGCTGGTGCCTGTGATAGGTAGAAACCTGTGTTACAGGTCACCAGATCCCCACGCCACTTATTTTATTACAGGTTAGATTAACATATTGGATCGCGATATACATACTAAGGAAGGAGAAATATATAAAAAAAAAAAAGAAAAACGTTACATTAGACATGATGCGAATGCGCGTGTGTGTGTGTGTGTGTGTGTGTGTGTGTGTGTGTGTGTGTGTGTGTGTGTGTGTGTGAGAGAGAGTGTGTGGGAGTGTGGATGTGGATGTGGATAAACACTTTAGCAACGCGTGACTACGTCTTATGACTGCTAGAGGGGGCCTTACTTACTTACTTAGACTCAGTGACACGTCAAATACTTATAAGTACCAGCAGACGATGAAGACGCTTCTAACGATATCCTATTTGTCCAGTTCCAATAAGTAGTTAAAGAGGTATGAGGTAACAAATGGACATACATACTCGTACATATGTAGCCTGTCAAAATCATAAACCTCCTTTGACTCTGGCATAGTCGAGTTAAAACAAAAATCATATTCCTAGACTCATTATTTCCCTATTTAGAGTTGACTGCAATCAAACCTCAGCAAAGCTGATGGTGAACTGAATTCTAAGGTTGAACTAGTTGAATGCACTGACTTCCCAATAACAATTGTCATAGTTTTTCATGACAACCGGGACTGACGGCTTATCCATACTTCCAAACTTCGGCAAACTAATAACACTAAAATAAAATAAGTCACTCAAACATGGAAATTCTACAAAAACTTTCACAAAACTTTCTGAAATTTTTAATCCTTTTTCTGAAAGTATTATCTTCAAGTTTACTGTTTATATTTAATGACTAGTCTTAGTCCGTCGTATTTTGAAAGATTCAGCTCCGTTTTGTCACTATTACATTCATGGTAAATGTTTCAGCGCTGTAAAAATAAAGATTCTTAAGTAACTAATGGATTTCCTCGAGGTCCATTAGGATTTTTCGTTTAAGATATTCAACTTTCACTAGCCAACCTAAACAGCTCATTATTTCAATGATAGTAACTTATCACACTTTACCATCGGAATAGACTGTTAATAAACACAGTAATGTAAATATTTACTTTGTGCTTCAGGAAATTACTTGATGGTCAAAGGATGCGAATAGCAATAGTTATTGCAATATAAAGATTGCAACTCAGATATGAAATAATTCGACATAAATTTGAACTTCCTTCTTAAATAGTGGATATAGCTATTAATATCGTGTTAGATACCGTTGCTTTGCTAATATATAGATGTATAAAATAGAAGTGTCTGTTTGTAATATCAAATGAACAGTTTTATCAAATGCATATTTACAAATTTTTTTATCTGTCTGTCTGTATGTTTGTTCCGGATAATCTTTGGAACGCCTGGACCGATTTTGACGCGACTGTTACTCGTATGCAGCTGATGACATAAGGCATATAATATGCGATTGTATTTCTAGGTTTAGTGCTAGGATTACCATGTTTTGACCTCAGGATACCTGTTAATCAATAAGTTTGTGGGCAGCTCACTTAAATTACACCATTGTCTCTTCATTAACATCTATTAACTCTCATTAAAATCGGTGTAACTGAGACAGACAAGCAGATTTACTTATGCTTTTTTTTTTATATTTAAGCTTAGGGTGGTCTTCTGTGTGAGGGTAGTACTGAACCTATCGAGGCGGCCTATTCGTGCTGAAATCATACCTACGAAAGTAGGTATAATCTTCTATGTGCCTTTCAAAACTTCAAACATAGGGCAGTCCATTGTTGAACGTATGCATCTCCTAACAGGCACAACACCCACCCACTTCAGATCATCAGTGCACCCGACTGCGGCGTCCTTTCTTTCGTTCACATCAATATATTACAGCCGTAATAACCATCCCATTCTAAAATTAGATAATACCCTTTCTTCAATCTAGAAATTCAATTTTCAATTAGCCCGTTCACCGCATACTTCCACATCTTACATAAACAGTGCTTAAATAAGCACTAAAGTAAAGGCACTAAAGCAGATGAGGCAAGTCACCTGCCATGCACCTAACCCCTGGAGAAAGTCGATATGATAATTGGCTGGGCACCGATGTGCAACCGGACCGGCTATGTAGGCTTCGTTAGGTTAATATTGATACGACATTAGGCATTTGAATACTATTAGAAGATAAATAATAAATATTTCGAGCATCTTACATTCAACGCCATCTAGCTAGCCCGAAACTAAGCAGAGCTTGTATTATGGGCAATAGAAAAACTGGTATAAATACATAAACATACTTTTTTATGTAAATACAAACATATTATACATAGAAAACACCCAGACTGCGAAACAAATATTTGCAAATTACACAAATATTTGGTCCGACTCGAGACCTCTTAATCAACAGCCGCATACGCTAACCACTAGACCAACAAGGCAGTTGTGAAATCTGAAAAGGTTTCTTTAAGATTATGAAGATTAGGTCTGCCTATACCTATAGTATCTTATTAAAGTAACCAAATTATGATTCATTTACCTGCTGTGTCTGGTATGTATGTTATTATTTAATGTAATTGCTAATTAAACATAGAATTCCTACAGTATCCCTTTTTATTTGTTTTTATATACCCAACTAAAATAATAATTACAACAGCAATGCAGTGACATTTAGTGTCATTATAATAATTAATAAAATATTCATAAATTACGACAAATAAGAATACAGTATTTGTAAAAAAAGGAAGCGATTTTTTGTACTGTTAATGAAGGAACTAATTAATTTATTCCGTTGATAAATCAATATTCATAGTTTAGACATCTATTAATAGATATGTATTTGTAGTTATTATGATTATTAGTACCACGAAAAAGACCTGTGTCTATGGTCTACGTAGTACTATGGTAAATATTTAACCGGAGTCATGTCCTCCCAATTCTTTCCCCGTCATCCTTCTAAGCACGCGACGCTCACTTCTCTCGTGTTATCAATCATGTATTTTACTATTTCAATGGCTAGCGGCGAATTTTATGCAACATTTATATGTTTAAAATCTATTTTATACAACTATGTATATAAATATCATCACGATAATGATGTCTATTAATTTAATGTTTTGAATATGTATTTGCCGTGTGTCAACTTTTGCTATGTTTAAGTTAACTAATTAGATCGATATTTGAAATTCGCTAATAGCGTATAATCCTTGGCCTATAGAAGGAACTTGTATTTAAGAAAATTTAGAAATCAGAATTAAGTGGGATAGAGACAAAATGTGATCTTCAAATAAATTTGGATGCCCTGAAGGCGTACTAGAGGTTAAAATATAGTCAATAGCGAATTTTGCAAGTCATATTTCTATTCTGTTTTGCTAATAAGACGAATAATATTATAAAAAAATGAACTGGCACACGGTCAACTTCATATTGATGGTTACTAAACTTTAATGGTGTAAATTTTATGTTTGTCAACATAAAATTTACACCATTAAAGTTTAGTAACCACCAATTGCATTCTTAGGTAAATTGTTTTTACCAAATTCTTCTCACACATCTTTCTCATCACATCTTTCTCAAAATTGTCAAAACTCAAACCTCATAATTACAATAATTCTGTGTTTTCCTCAATCCATTTTAATTGTTACTATAAGACAAACAAATAAAGTGATTTGAATATGCCTAATACCGATTTAATCTTAAATAGGCATAGAAGCAAATACCTTAGATATAATTTTCAACTGGGGAAACCTCTTGAAGTCCCAAAATTCAATTAATCCTTTACATATATATATGTATATTGTGCACGTGTATTATATATATACATATGTAAGAGTAGCTCAGATCTGAATTTTTTAATGCTCTTACTGATAAGAAGTTAAAAAAAGCACATAAATTCTTCATTCTCAGTATCGTATGAATTATTCTAAATAGTTGTTAAATATCGTCAAATAAAACCTCTCATAAATAATGCTACATCGTTGCATCCTCAATTGCGCAAAGTTATCTAACAACACTCGGACGCGGTGGTGTAGCGTGGGAAACTTATCGAAATTATATAAAAATGCATTTAGAATGGTCTTGATTTACTTTATGTTTATAAATTCGCAACATTTAAATGTGGGCATATATTAATCACCGTTAGAAATTTGTTTCAATGTATGCTGTGTGCTGTGTGCTTGCCCCACTAACATTTGTGTACAGTTTGAATTACTATACATGTATTTGTTTTATTGTGTAGAGTAGGAAGTACAGTTTTATACATGTGTATATCGACGATGTCTAATTAGTTTTGGAACCAATGGGGGGCCTATACAGGAGGAAAAGCAGCCTCTATTTCAAGTTTCCGTGTGGTGACAAATTAAGAATACAAGATGTTCATACCGTGGGTACCAAAAGAGCTGACTAAGAGAATAGACTACATAGGGCAACAACAGTAGCTCAAGATATGAAAAACATCATGAATTGTATCAATCCGCTTGACCAGGGTAGTATGGTAGGCTAAAACAATTTTCTAAGTATAGGCTTTTTGTTTAGTATGATTGATAACCAACCAACCAACCAACTTAAACTCTCTTTTTAGGGAACCCTTATAGATTCATCATGTTCGTCCGTCTGCCCTCGACTTACCGCTCAAACGGTTAGTGCTAGAAAGATTAAACTTGGCACGGATATGTGTTTCTGTCACGTCGACAAAGTGCTACAATAAAATCAGGTCAGAAAATCATGTAGGGCACTTAGTGGAGACGATAATGATGATGAATGACGGTTAAAACGTGAAACACATGAAAGAAACACGGACACAGCCAGAATCGGCAATCTCTTTTACTTGTACCTACGTAGATAAAATTACATATTTAACCTATTATGATTTACAACTCTTATGATAGGTAAATGAGTGACGCAAGTAGTCTGAGAACAGGAAACCGCTAATAAAGCGATCGGACTCTTTGATGAAGTTAACTTTTAAACAAGGTTTGTTAGTTCTGTTTCATTTTAATAGTTCCATTTAATAAAAGCATTATTCGACACTACCATCACACTGTTTTATAAATATTATCTAAACAAATAAAAAAATTCAAGTGTCTGATGTAATATCAAATTAACAGATTTTTGCGATAAGCTTAATATGAAAATATATAATGTACTTACACGAAAAATGCAATTTTCAACATTTTTGTTTGTTCTGGTTAATATCTGAAACGTATCTTTAATTCATAAACATTTTTTTACAATTGTGTCTAAAATAGAAGAAAAAAAAAAGAACAAAAAAAAAGAATAAATCAATTATCATGTCAATATAGCTACACTACAATTTCTATGTCAAATAAATTCAAATATCAATTTTAAGATGAGAGAGTAAATTCATATACGGAATAATAACATTTTTCCAATAAAAAGCCTAAGAAGCACTAGCATGAAAAATGTAACTATTGAAATAAAGATTTCAAAATGGCCGTGTTTTGATGCTTTGATGATAATAATGATTTCTTAACCAACGAAATAAACCTTGTTTGCCATCTGATACAAAATTAGCCACGATTTAGATATCACCGTGAGACATATTTAACATTCCCAAGTCGTAAAATTTTGTAATAATGTTCAAGAATCAATTAAGTTATTAATTCGATGTTAAAATAAACAAAATATTTGCTCCATTTAAATAAAATTTAAATAATACATATATTTGTTGTAAAAATTAAGGAAATGTTTGTTCTGTTTGAATTGTGTTAGGTATAAATTATAAACAAGAAATATAAAATTAAGTTTGATTAACGACGTTTCAAATTGATTTGGGAGAGATCGTCGTGCGATTCCCACTCAGGATAATAATCGTTTGATAGGCACAATCATTTTTTCGTATGCATGCTCGATACTACTACTATCACACAGATCAACCCTGAATGATATAGCATTCCTGATGTCGTGTTTCGTTGGTGAGTGCCAGAACTTAGGCCCAATAATGCAGAAGCTACTTCGTCAGAAATTCCTTCAACTATTCTTCTTTTGGTTATTTTTTTGACTCTAGATTATATCCGCTTAGATATTTTTTAAGAAACAATCCAAAGAAATCCTAAAAATCTGACCTGATTTTCACCTATCTTTAATTTATTAAATAATAAATAGCCTCATAAAAAAACCCTTTCATTTTTAGTCACATCAATAAATTTTTTGAGGTTTTTAGTTTTAGGTTCATTGTTCTAGTTTATAACCAATATTGTACATACATTATATAAATAAATTAATAATTTCACTCTTATAAAACAAAACAGCAATATTTACAAGTTCTTAAGAAAACTAGTATGTAGTTGATTCATGGAGAATCAGTTTAAACTTCAATTTCAAACGAAGGAAATTGCCTAAATAGTACGGTTTGTACCGATAATGAGTAAGTTTAGGTTTTAGTTCGAAACTTTTAAGACAATTTATCACCATCATCTTCTTAGTCTTTATTATTCCCAATATTTTATTGAGGGTGGCTACTAGTTCAACCGGTTTTACCTGAATATTAGTTTTTCCACGGAGCGACTGCCGTCAGACCTCCCCATCCTGAGGACGAACTAAATTAGAAGGTTAAACTAGTTGTCAGTACATTTGATGGCACTGACTTCCTAATTACGATTGATATCATCATAATTTAAATTAAAAAAATCTAAAGTTTCATTCTACAGAAAGGCAAAAGTAAATTATTGGTAATAAATTACTATTTGCGGCGCTAGCTATACCACGTGTGGCACGTGGTGGACTGCAGTTATACCACGTCTCACAAACAACCGGTATCCAGTATTTCTCTGTCTGCAATTTACCAAGTTAGTGAGGTTATCGGAGATCCAAACGCTGACAACACACTTATGACTCTTGAATTGCATATTTGTCTAGAGGTGCAGATGGTGATTATTACTTATCATCAACTTATTTACCTGTTTACCCTCTTTTTCTTGTGGAAATCCCCACAGATACCACCAGTTGGTCGCTATGTCTATACCCTCGAAAGAAAGTCCCAGGAACCCCGACGTACCTCGGGCCACCTACGGCCACTCGTTTATCCCCTACACTATCAAAAACATAATATATTTTTATAAAGGCAAGTATATTCGCATCAATAAAAAACATGCAGGAACTACATCATACAATATTCTCTTACCTCGTAATAAAAACATGGGCCATAATTTGAACCGAACGGAATAATTAAAGCAAAGTATTCACGTATATGTTGAAGTCAATTAATTTATCTACTTTAGCAATTTAATTTTATTACATAATTTATGTATATAACTGTACAAGTTCATTAAGGTGTTTTACACACTGGATACTTGAGCTCAATGGAGCTATAAGGCAAAATTTACAAACCTTATTTTGTATTGTGTCTTTCACTCTAATTGGGTCTTATTAGCGAACGATACGATGTGCAATAACTAGTTTAACTACATATGTGATGCAAAACGAAAATCATAAGTTAAATTCATTTTAGTATGAGTATTATTTAACAGTCAAACTCATAATCTGACATAATTTAATTCGGTTTTCAGATAAACGTATGGGACAACTCAATTTTAACATCCTACGTTAAATAATATTTTTTTTTTAGATTGTATGGATGCTTGGGCTCGATATGGCTAAAAGTAATAATTGCAAAGGGTTTTCACAACATATATATGTTTTGCAGTCTTGCAAGAAAACAAAACAAGAAATATTTAAGAAACAACAGTATTTCTCTTCTTCACTATTTTTAATGTATAAGTGCTTTTACTCTACCTGATGGAAAGCATGAGTAGAATCCTAGAGTAGTGGTCAGTATACTCATTGCGAAATGCAGACAATACAATATGGTGAGTTGGTGACCCACACTATGGAGGCGTATTGACATGCTTTGGGCTTCTTTCTGGTCTCACACTCACCAACGAAACACCAAAAACCTTTTACAATGTTACATTCGTCAAATCCAAATCAGTAACTACTTTATGAAAAATATGCGATAATTGTCTCGTTGATCTAGTGGTTAACGTATGCGTATTTATTTAAAAATAAAAATTACTTCCTTTAAGTGACAAAATGTAAAAGATTCAAAATCAAAATCAAATTGAAAGCATTTATTTCAAGTAGGCCAGTTACAGGGACTTTTGTATTGTCGAAACAAAAATGAAAATTAAATGTAGCTACAGTCCCAGTCACAAGACATAAAAACTGTGAAAGTACTGTAGTTGCCCATTCCCTAGCGTAGATCTCTATGGAGAAGAACGGGCAAGAAACTCCATGGACACTCTTTTAAATCAAAATGTTTTTTACAAAATCTTGGTTACATCATTCATGTTGAGATGGTACATTATGTGAGAACGATGTAGCAAGACGTGCACGTTAAAAGTGTAGATAGTACAACAAAAATACAATTCAAAATTAAAATAATTAATTCAAATAAGCCGTGGCAACTAAGAGATGACCAGTCCCAACTGACAGCGCCGTTGTTACCCGCGTTTATTGTTGTAAAGCGCCAGTAACGTCGCGGAGCGACGCTAGTCTAAAAACAAACAGCTTTAGTTACCTTAGATCATCAGCTTCATGTCACTTGAAGTCCGGTCAAAATCGGTCAGAGAATAACTGGAACAGATTTTTTTTTAAATTGCTGGTTTGATGTTTTAGTACCGTGTATACTTTGATGTGCATTTTAGTAAAAACTAGTTCATACAGATGCTTAAATTTTATTTATTTATATAGATGATACAAGTAAAATAACTGTAGTAAAACATACAGTGAGCACAGAACCAAGGATTCTAACCAGTGACGTGTTAAGAGAGATCGATCGTGGGTCGTGTACCTCTGACTTTTGTGTAGTTCATGTACGTTGTATATTTTAATTAACACTTAAATGGTTGGGGAAAAAGATGCAAGAAAAAAGCATACATCCTTATATCTATGTATTCTTCTGAGAAAATAACACAGTTTATAGACGGAAAGAGAAGCAAAACGGTCTCTAAAGAGTTATTCTGATATGTGAAAATTCATTTTTTTTTTCTTTGATTATGCAGTAAACATGTTTTTAATTTCATGAGTCTATATCTATAGCTGCTATCTATCAATGCGCTTTCAGTAATGCCCACCCGAAAAGTATGTGTTTTTCGGGAAGTGTGATAAATAATAAATAATAATAATAAATAAATATTTATTTCCAAAAAAGTTACAATAATCATACATGAATGTAGTAACACAAGATATTACAAACAAAGTGATATTTCTATGTCCTACTCCTAAAGTCAGTTGACAATTGTTAGAGAAATATACTTATATGATTCTCGGTAGCTAGTCTGTTTACAGCCTTAGTCGAGTTTAGGATGTGCTCACACCAGCATTTGCTAATGGCAATCGACAGATCAGATCGTCTATATTTATTTATGGTACAGTTTTATAATGCATGTTTGTGATGAGATGCCGCAGGACGCTTTATGACAACAAGCAAATTCATAGACAGTTTTTTTTCGATTATAATTTGGTTCTACGGACTGTTAATACAGTTCATCAAAAGGTTGAGTAATGTATTAGTCAACGGCGTAAGAAATGACTAAGTATAGTCTATTACAACTTCAACGAATCATCATCGACCCAAGAGGTCAATTTCAGTTATAAAAAATTAGACGTTCGAGGGACATAATCGATGGTCTATGACAGTAGATATCATTTAGGCCACAGCACACTAGCTACTTTTAGCATCGGCGATTGGCGATTTTGCGACTGCATCGATGGTGCAATTCGTTTTAGCGACTTCCTGCGTTCGATCGCGGTATCAAAATCGTGCGTCATGTTGCATAATTAGCGATTTTCTGCGTTCGAACGCGGTATCGGAAACGCGCATTATAGCGACTGCTCAGATGCTTGGACCACGTCGGCTGTAGTGTTGTCTATAATTTTCCGATGCCAAATCGATGCTACCGGCATCCGAATGTGTGCGGAGAGTAGCGTTCAGCTGCTGTGTCGCGCTTCTAAAAAGCGACTCAATCTCCGTGTTTTAAGTGTGCGGAGTGGAGCGTTCGGTCGCGGTATTGAGCTTCTAAAAAGCGACTAGTTGCCGAGCGCCGATGCTAAAAGTAGCTAGTGTGCTGTGGCTCTTAAGCAGATCACGACTTCCAAGGAAATTTTTACTCATTCACAGTTTTTTCCTGTAAGGTGAATGAATAAATATTTTCCGAAGTAGTAGAGCCACACGTCACACTGATGGGGTACTACCCTCTTACAGAAGACCTACTTAAAATGACAAAATTCGTGCTGTCGAATTTCGTTGATGATTGCGAGACCGTAGATCTAGTTTATACCGTATACGACTGCTGATCAGAGAGGTCTCGGGTTCAAATCCCAGGTCGGGCCAAAAAGTGTTTTAGGTGTTTTTTCTTAGAAATTCCTGATAGCAGCCAGGAGTTTGGAAGATCGTCGGTGATTCACGCCCGTGCCTCTGAGAGCACGTAAAGCTGTCGGTCCCAGTTGTCATGAACATCTATGGCAACCGTTATTGGGAAGTCAGTGCCCTCAAATTTACTGACAACTAGTTCAACCTTCGAATTTCAGTTTCGGACCTCTGCAACCCTAATAGTCGACCTCAAATATGATATATAATAAGGCTAGGTAGAAATGGGAATGAGACTAGGAGGAAGAAGAAGAAGATTGCGAGACCGTGGGCTTAATGATACAGAAGCATCACAATACGAATAGACTGACATAGTGTGGGTCACGCGCTGCATTGTTGCATTGTCTGCTTTCGCAATTAGTACTCCTCCTCCTCCTCCTCCTATATTACTACTCCTTAAAAAAAATAACAATAGTACTCTATTCGGGGGACGTATGTTTTGTGAAGAAACTTACATAACTATATAAATAAATAAAATTGGAGTGTCTGTATGTAATATGAAATTTACAGTTTTTTTACTAAATGCATATCAAAGTAGATACGGTACTGACATCAATAAGGCAATTTTTAAAAAATTACTGTATGTTTGTTTGTTCCGGATAATCTCTGGAACGGCTCTACCGATTTTGATGGGACTGGCAGAATGCTGATGACCTAAGGAGTAATATAGGCTAATTTTTATTCGCATAGCTTCGCTTCGCGGCGTTACTCGCGATTTAAATCTATAACCACGGGTAACACCGCCGGAATCAGCTAGTTTTTAACAAAATTAAATAAGTCTTGTATAGCTTAGGTTAGAGTATTACATTGTATACTTATTTTTGTCCGGTAAACTGCCAACCACTGGGACATAAAAAAATAATGGTTCTTCTTCTTCTTCTTTTGATGAAATGGCAACCACCCGTTTTTTTTTATATATTAAGCCTACCAAAGTGACTCTACCCTGCCTGATGGAAAAGATGAGCAGAATCCAAGAGTGGGAGAAACCACACATCATTGCTGCGAATGCAGACAGAAAAGTATGGCGGCCCACACTATGGCGGCTTAGTGAGATGCTTTTTCACGCCCCGCTTACAGGACCCGGGATCATAGTGGGAACAAAACACGAAAGCTGGTAGCGAATTCCAGCTTTTGACTGCTCGGCATGAGAAGGAAGAGCCGAACCGCTATTTCTGCCAATGTCAAGTAATAAATGTATTCAATTGTAAAGTCTTCTAGTCTTCAAGTCGTCGTCGTAATGAATTTAATGATATAAAAAATGTGGATGAGATGAAATGGTTTTCCGAAAAAACAAAAAACGATCTCATAATTGTTCTCTATAAGTTTTTATTCGTTTGAAAGATAATTTGAAGTCTATCATTTTGACGGAAAACCATTCCCCATAGATTACTAATTTGCAATATCAATAGACATCAACTATCATATTATCACGCCTAATCTTTATACTCGTAAATAACTGAACACCGACAAATTTATACTAATTATTTTTTTTTATTCCTCTTACATCGGGTCTGAGTTTATTGACATATAAAAAACTAACGGTTGCGACCGGAAACGGCTTTTTTAAACCTATTTAGACGGCTCCTTAAGAATATATAGCTTTATGGAATGATCTCATTATTTACGCTACATTGGTTTTTATAAAAAAACACTATTCGTGTGCCAATGACTGCACTTAATTATACTAGGGTCATGTTTGGTATAAATAAAATGTATGTTTTACTTGACCATCTATTCATATCTAACCAAATAAAACATGTCGTATTTTACAGCTTGCGCAAAAATTCGGTAAAAATAAATATGCCTTACTAAGTAAATGCAGTAGAGGGTACCTAACTTTCTTTCATTTCATAAAAAAGACAACTCCAGCAGTAAGAATATAAAATCCTTTGTCGCGAGGGACTTTACATGAAATGGACATAAAGAATACCCAGACTCAGGACAACAATTTGTGAATCACACAAAGTGTTGTCCGGATGGTGGGATTTGAACCCACGACACTTGGCGCAGTAGGAGCGGCGTGGCGACCGCTTAAACCACTTTTTTTTTTTTTTTTTTTTTTTATGTGTGGAAAATCATCATGGACCGTCACCCCACCGGGGGTTACGGCGGGGTGGTGTGTCGGACTTGAACCGACTAAAAACCACACAGTGTGCCCTCTCCGCGCTTCTCCGTTTAGGAGGAGGAGAAGTCCAGGGTGAGATCTCCTTCTGAACTTCTCCAGCGCCTGCCCGCTCCTGATGCGGGCACCGTCTCGGTTTGACGACCCTCTCTTAGGCGGCGTCCGGCACACACCGACGCCGCCTCCACCGCTTAAACCACTAGGGCAACCGTGCAGTCATCGGAAATTTGTGGTTAGAAAGTTTATGGTGATGATACCGATCATTTGTCTCCTAGTCGGACTAACTTTGTGATTGTCCGTCTAGGAGATGATTCTGGTAGACGTGCTGTAAGCGTTTTGCTGATTTTTGTAACGAAAATTAAATTATGTATTAGTATGGAGTGTGGTCTTTTGTTCTTATTAATCGATGTCAAAAACTGTTTTAAAAGTTGTACTCCACACTGTGTCCCACTAAGTATTATAATAAATAAATAATAAATATGTCGGACATTTTACACATAACGTCATCCTCCCAAACTAAACAGAGCTTGTATTATGGGTTTATGACAATTAAGATAAATTCATAAACATACTTTTTTAAATATTATACACAGAAAAAAACCCAAACTCTGAAACTGATATTTGCGGATCACACAAAGATTTGGTCCAACCCGGGAATCTAAACAGACACCTGTCGCAGAAGTCGCATACGCCACCATTGCGCCACCAAGGCAGTGACAGTAGTTACAATGAAAAAGCATCTTATTAGATTGCCATAGTATGGGCTACCGCTTGCAATACCACCGCCTACTTTATCGTCACTAACTTATTGACCGTGTGGTGACGGATTAAGAATACAGAGTGTCACCACCCCTATTCATCCCACGCGGGTGTCGTAAAAGGCGACTAAGGGATAAACTACACAAGAGAACATCAATGCAAAGAGAAGGAAAACTTGAGACCAACCCTATACAAACCCGTCTGGCCAGCGTGGTATAGTAGGCCAATACCTCCTTTTCAAGGAGAGGCCTATGTCCAGCAGTGGACTGTTAAAGGCTGTTAATGATGATGATGACTTTATCGTCTGTATTCACAGCAAGTGTAGAATCTCTTTGGTAGACTATCAGTAATTTTAAAAGCAAGTTCAGGTTTAAAAATGTAAAATTTCGTCAATCTGCTTTAGAAGATTTTGTACTTAGTTACTATTTAAATGACATTTAATTCTGAGATTTCGTGCATGGTTTTTAATGGTTGAGAATTTTACATAGCTATTAAAAATGTACTTAAGTCTTGGGCAATTATCTTTATGACATTATAATGACTTCAGTTAGAATACCAAATTTTGGGGAGTGTTTTTTTTTCATGTTTAGGCGTTACATATTACTATATTAACTCGTAAGCTAGCAAAAATAGGAAGGTCATTTTTGTCTCCTTCCATCACAGAAGCGTAAACAGATGTATTAATGTGTCAATTCATTACTTAAAGTAAAAAATTGTTAACTGTTAAAGTGCTAATTAAGTTCTAGATATACACGTATATTTTGAAATGTTAATATATTTTTATTAAAGTTCACTTGTTCAATAAAATCACTCTAAATTTGTTTTAATTATGGAATTATTGGGAAGTTATTTTTAATGATCGCCTTAATATGTGTATATTAATTAAGAGCAATGTGCAAAGTTTGATACTGTCTTAAATATGTATGCCTTAAACTATCTGAGTAGCGCGGTGTTACCCGCGCTAATTGTTGTAAATCGCTAGGAACGCCGCGGCACGAAGCTATTTAAAAAAATTGCATAAGTTACTCCCTATGTCTTTAGCTCCCTTCTAAATCGGTTCATCCGTTCCAGAAATTACCGAGAACAAACAGGTATAGACACTAAAATTAAAAAAAATACATTTATTAAGTGCTTCGAAACAAATTTAATGAAAAACTGGTCATTTGATATTACTTAACACACACTTCAATTTTAATTATTTGTATAGATTTATATGCTGTGGTCTAACAAATATTGTCGTGGAATTAGTTTGAAGAAAATTCAAATGAGAAATTTTTAGGCGGGTTCTTAGTCTAAACGTCGGTTATAAATAGGTTTAAAATACCTTAGTATAACGTACTAATATAATTATAAATTATGAACAATCTCTAAGTTTATCTATTATTATATTTTTATTACATTTTTTATTATGTAATATTAATAGGTAAATATATAATTGTAGCTTCTATTTCGTTCGCTCGCTGACTTCGCTTAGACCGTAATACAAAACAAGGAGGTCATTAGGTTTATTTGAATATTTGACGCGTTTGCCAGGCGACGCGTGGCGACCCCGCCAGACGGCCGACCACGGTCGACCACAGGAAGTGAGGTATGAATCCTTTATGTAAATCACTAGGATGCATCGGTCAAGGTTTCTTTAAGTATTTTTTCATAAAATAATTTTTTTTTAATTTAATAGGGTTGGCTAAAATTATTTATTTAGCAGATAGATTCATCAACGAAAGAAACCATAAGAAGGGGCGGGAGCTATAATATGCCAATGGTAGATGGTAGTTCAGACCACGAATCTATTGAGTGCCAGTTAAATTGAAATATTACTTATTTTAGCAATTAAAGAAATGTTATTTTAAAATAATGCCAGTCGCATAAGATTATTGTTTTTTTACATTATCATTATTTATTTATATCTACTAAAACTGTCTCTGGAATAAAAATGAAATGAAATGTAAGGTAATTTTGTAAAGTAGACTCAAATACCAGACAGCTCACCTAATACCCTAATATAGTTCTAACTACCGTTACCCATTTACAAATGAATAATGAAATATTTAATTTGAATATTTTTTTATTCAATTTCAGTAACAATTTATTTAATTACAATAATGATAACAATAATAATTACATTACGTATGATGAAAAATGTTAGTGCGTTTTTTGTGAAGATTGACTGTCTTGTTGCTCTAGTGGTTTGCGTATGCGGCTGCTGATCAAGAGGTATCGGGTTCGATTCCTGGGTCGGACCAAATATTTGTACGATCTGCAAATATTTGTTTCGGAGTTTGGGTGTTTTCTATGTATAATATGTATGTATTTATAAAAAAAAAGTATGTTCATGTATTTATATCAGTTGTTTAGTACCCATAACACAGTAACTCTTCCTAGTTTGGGACTAGATGACGTTGTGTGTAAGATGTCCGAAATATTTATTTATTTATTTCATTATTATTTTTCTCTGGAGATCGTTAACATTATTTTTATCAATTTGTTTTATGTGATAAATAAATTTATGAAACAGAAAACATACAAAAGTCTAATAAACCGTATTTTACGTTCATTTATTTTTTGATAACACAATCTACGTATTAAAATTTTAACCCTTATACTACCATTTACTACCTTCTAACGTATTCCAAAGGAACCAACGAACCAGAAACAACCCGGCTACCCTGTCAAACGTCAAACCCGTAAAATTACTAATGGTGGTATAAATTACCCCTTGAGCACCACCTGCCACCGAATAATACAATAATTAGAACTGGCCCCCGTTGATCATTTCGTTGTTTGGACTAATATATATTTTTTTGCGTTTAGATCCGGAATTGGGGCACACTGGCATTTGTTTTATTGCACGTAAATATTGTCGAAGATAATTATTTGATGCAAGTTGGCACATGGCTTTTTAGGGTTATAAGTACTTTAATAAGATATTTTTATTTGTAAATAGAAATTCAAAATAATTTAATTTTATTATTTGACTGTGCACTAACAGTGAGGACTGTTGTAATTATCCAGAAAACCATATTTGATATAATAATAATGATGTACTCCTAGTTAATTTCGACCACGGAGACCAGTCAACTTACAAAGGAGATTTATAGTGCACAAGGGTGTGCGCATAAACAAGTGCACTTACTGTTCTCTCACTTTCATAATTAAATGGAACAGCTAACTGATACGAGCGGAAAGAGATGAAGTGCATGACCAACAGCTTAAGATGCTCTGAGGCACGAGCACGCAAAACCACCAATGCATGTTGTACAATACAATTCATTCATACATGTTGTCATATACATCTATGGCAATCGTTGGATACTGGGAAGTCAGTTTCCTAAAATATACCGATAAGTAGTTCAACCTTCGAATGTCGCTCCGTGTAAAAATCGGTTGAACTAGTAACCGACCCCCAAACAATCTTATGAATAAAAAAGGCTAGGTAGAAACAAACACATACATAAATTGACACACTCATACTCATTGTGTTACAAAACCAAACGCATTCAACTAAACTAAAATAATATGCCCCTCTACTATAAAACAACACGTACGATTTCAATAAGTTCATCAAAGTCAACCTTCATATAAAAAAATGGTTTAAATAGTTGTTAGTCGGAACACGAAGGATTCAGTGTTTTGCAATCCCAATTACGAATTTGATTTGAATTTGTTAACATATTGGCATGAAAATATAACACATTTATACTAGACGATACGGTAACGACACGACATGTATATTTATTCATATTTTAGATCGTAGTAAGACAAACACAATACTAAATTAGTAGTATAAATAAATTAGATATAAAAAGTCTTAGACAAAGATATTGATGCTTATTTCTGTAGTCAAGTTAGGTTTTTATTATTGAATGTCTCTACTTAATCACCATTATTATTACATCGATAGCCATTAACAGTTCACTGCTGGACATAGGCCTCTTAAAAAGGAAGCATTAGATAGGTCTTTTAAAAACAATAAAGAATTTCTAAGACGACTTTCTGATTTAGGTATCCATTAACGAGAAATTCCACGTTAAAGGGCACTTTTTTGTAAAAACTCCCCCTCCCCTCTCTAAAAGCTAAACGTCTGGCTCAAAAAATTTGGGAAAATTCGTGATAGTAGTCTATTTATTGGAAATGAAATTTAAAGGAAAACTAAAACGGATTAGAAAACCTTGTTAGGTTAGGAGTTATAGAGGATTAACTTGTAAAAAGCGCTTCCTATGAAAACGTCATACAAAATTAACGTATAAATTGGATACGATTTTAAATCCACGTACCATTATGGGTGACTGAGGAACCCTTTCCCATGCGTGGCCTGACACGCACTTGACCGATTTTTTATAGTTATAAATATTTTTCCCCTTAACAAAATCGTATACTGTTAAGAATTCTCAATAAGGAACCCATCTTACATAATATATTCTAAACGTGAGTAATAGGACGGGCCCGTTGATGGTGGCGCCACCTATCAGCGCGGCATGGACAGTCTACATTACGATTGGCAAGTATTCAACCATCATTTGAATCAATGAATGACAATTCTAACAGACTCGAAGACTGTTAATATTAAATGAAATGAATTACAATGATTGCCGAGACAATATTTAATTAATAAGACTAATATGCCATAGAATAGTTGTTAATAATAATATTACATAATGTCTTGTAAACTTATTTTTTTTTTCTTTTACATTATTAAATATTCGTTCCTTCGTTTTTCTAGATGAAAATTACCTTATTTTGTGATGCTAAGCACACGGAAATTCGAAGTAATAATTAAAAGCATTCAATATATAATATGTATTCATAACCTGACCAAATAAGTATAAACATTACATTTAGTTATGTAAATCTTTCTGATCACCAAAATAAAAATTCTAATTTTGATATCCCATATATTATCATCATCATCAACCTATCGTAGTCCACAGCTGGATTCTCGAATCTAACTCCTGCCTACCATTTTACGCAATTCATTATTACACTTGGTCTGTGGAAATCCATACAATAATGATAGAAAGAAAAATAAAATAAGACGCGAAAGACCAAAGAGATTCGTGGAGCATCTAGCCTTAACGAACATTTTACATGCTCTCAAATCAACATAGATAACCAACATAAGCAGTAGTCGGAACAAGCCAGGGTCCCAAGGTTGTTTAAACTATTTCCTGGAAGTTCAAGTCAACTCTAACTCTAAAACTACTTAACATAATTATTACAACAAGATAAACTACACCTTAAATAGAGCGTTTATATCCCATATAAAACGCCTTCAAAGAAATTTTGGAGGGGCTTTTTAAAACCCTAAAAGCACTTATCCTTTATAAAACATCAAGACAAACAAACACACATTTGGATGGACTCCACCAGATGTTAAAACAAGAATTCTAACCATATACCTAACCAATTTACACGTCGAGAATTAAATTAAGTCAGAAATCGACTCAAACGCCGGTCACTATTTACTTGCTCATTACTGACTGCGCCCGCGCACCGAAACGATAGGGTTGTCTATCCGCCTATTACACTAACCATGTTCCACCTTCATTTGAATCTGAAACTTAAATTCTACCACATAAAGTCTAAATTTCGCATTAAAGAATTTCTGAAATTTATGTATCGTGCAGCAAAACCATGGCAACAAAGTCAAGATATTGTTAGAATATTTTGTAGTTGTTGGTTATTTTAAACATTTACTATAATTGGATGTTTGAAAGATCTGCTTTCAGTAAAAACCACTTTTTTGAGTTTCAATAATTTTATGAAAATCATTGAAAAATCTAGACTTGATTTGTGAAAACTAGTCATTTAATTGGTGACGCCATTTTGTGATAACAGAGTTGACCTGTAGACCCGTTCCAGAGATTACCCGGTTTGTCTTCTGTGACCTATAATAATATAATATTTTTCACTTACAATACTAGCGACATATTATCCAAAAATCTACTAATAATAAAATTGAAATATATAATTTATTTTTAACAGCTTTTAATTAAATCCATTTTTTTAATTTTTGCCTGTCCGTTTGTTCGTTTCGATTAATTTCTGTAAAGTCTACACCGATTATGGTGGGAATTTCACTGGCAGACAGCTAATGAAATAAGGAGTAACTTTTCAAGAGTTATGATGACCTTTAGATATATTGTATCTGAGTATTTGTTGAGTTATGTATCTGAACAACAAAACTTAAATCCACTTTTATTAGTTTATAACATTAAAATGGCATAATTTGAACTCAATCGTAAAACTCATCCATTGGGGCGACATTCCCCTTAAGACCCCATTGTCTTAAGAACATATAACTTTGAAATTCAACCTTATTAAGCAAAGATAGAGTCCACTTTACATCACTTAGATCAATAGGGCAGGTTATGGTTGAGTTGTCCTAGTGTCTAAGAACTGACCACAAGTCATTGTTTGAACTTTTTTTTATCATTCTTTTGTAGTTTCTTGAGGGTATTTTGGAAGGAAGTGATATGTCGTTAGGTTTTATTATATTTTATTGCTATGAGGAAGGATATTTGATACGAATAGATTACAGCAGGGGTCATAAATTCGTTAAGTTTATGCAGGAGCTAGTATGAAGAGGCAAGTTTTACGTGAACATGCTTTCTCTTTCTGAATCCCGCAGGGCTACCCATGTTTAATGTTCTAAATCGTAAATCGTAAAATTTCCCTTAGTTACTTCTTGTGTCATCAGCTTTCTGCCGGAAAATCCCATCAAAATTAGCCCTGCCTTTCCAGAGATTACCCGGTTGGCCTTCTGTAAAGGGTAGTACCGTATCCGTCGAGTCGGTCCGTTCATGCTGATATTAGCGTAACTCTACTGCCTTGAAAAGAAGTACGTTGAAGGAATAATTTAATGGAAATTATGTTTATGGTCAAATAAAATATCGTTAAAATATATGAGTTCGCGTGTGTACAAATCTTCAGAGTAGAGGAAATACGCACTAGAACGAAACGGTTCGGCTCTTCCTTCTTATGCCGATCAGTCAAAAGTTGGAACTTGCTACCAGCTCACGTGTTTCCTTCCCACTGTGATCCCGGGTCCTTTAAGCAGGGCGTGAAAAAGCATCTCACTAAGCCGCCATAGTGTGGGCCGCCATACTTTACTGTCTGCACTGGCAATGATGTGTGGTTTCCCCACTCTTGGATTCTGCTCATGCTTTCCATCAGGCAGAGTAGAGTCACTTTGGTAGGCTAAATAAAAAAAAAGAACAATCATTTTTTACCGTAAAAAATTACGTTTAACGCTTAAGAATGAAGCATAGTTGTTAATGCAATATTATCAAAAGTAAGAAACCTTAAGTTAAAGTTACTACATACAATTTCCATATTAATAGCCATCACAGCACTTTAAGAAACCTATTATCATGTGATTTGTAAATATAATCGTCTGTTAAACCACTAAAATTTCATACATAACGATTTAATTATACATTTCCATGCTCCAATAAATATATAGATCGAATTTTTATATTGCCAAAACATGAATTTTGCTCAAAAAACGACCACGCAACTTCGCAATCATTTCAAGATTTATAACTTGCGTAAGAGTGATCACGATTCTATATGAACTAGTAAATGGGTGTTGTATTCGTCATACCTTAGGATGAATAGTGTCATAACTCAACAATTATAAATTTACTAGCTTTTACCCCCGGATCCAAATAAAAATATTTTCATATCTCTATGAAATCGGCGCTACAGATTAACATTTAAAGCATAACGACAGATAGACAGACAGAGTTACTTTCAAATTTATACTATTAGTAAAGAAGTAAGGATAGCGCTCAAAGTCGAGTGGCCTTAGGTGATTGGAAACAATCACCGATGGTAAGCAACGACGGCGCGGTCAGACCTAGATGGGTGAACGTTTGTAGCATGATATCTTATGATGAGTGTTTCCGTGATTCGGAGGTCACGTTAAGCAGTCGGTCCCGGTTTTTTTTGTTTCGGACATCTGACACACAACATCATCTAGTCCCAAGCTAAGCAGAACTTGTATTATGGCTACTATACAACTGATATAGATATAGATGATAAATAAACATTTTTGTTTTTGTAAATACATACATATTATACATGGAAAACACCCAGACTCCGGAACAAATATTTGTGAATCAAACAAATAATATTTTATCGGACCCAGGAATCGAACCCGAGACCTCTTGATCAGCAGCCGCATACGCTTACCACTAGACCAACAAGGCAGTCGTGTTATCATTAGATAGCAGTCGTGAAGCTTAGTTGGGGGCCTTTGGGCGACTTTAAAACATATTTACGTACCCACAACGTGTATTGCCAGTCGCCAAGCCGCACTCGGCCAGCGTGGGGACGTATGGCCTTAACCCCAGCAGTGGGACTTTATGTACGGGGTATTGATGATTCATGAAGGATTACTTTATAAGATTTTACATCTATCAAACATATTTCAACGAAGTTTCAAGACGACATTTTTTTTTAAATCTGAAACCGTTTAGTATCACTCAGTTATTTTTTTAATTATTTAATATAAATAATAAAATATATGGACATTAAATTTATTTATATTCCCTAGAAAGTTTGACTTTTTGAGTTATACCACTGTTCCTCTAAAGTTGTAATATGTAATACGCAATAAATATACGCGAATGTATTTTTAATTGCATATGAATGTGCAATACTAGCAATTAATTGCAAAAAAATGTAAAGCGATAATTATTTAGGTTTTCCGCGATATCTTTATGAATTTAGTTGGCAATATTTGTTAATTTTAATCTTTATTACATCTAATAGTATGATTATTGAACTAATTAAAGTTATAAAAAGAATCTTTAGAAAAAGAAATCTTTAGAAAATCATGAAATCATCTGTTGACGACGAATAATTGAAAGAAATATAAATATAATTCGGAAAACTTCGTAAAACTAAAAAAATGATCAAGTGCTTATCAGTCTAGAAAATAATTCATCCCCGCTTTACGTGTAGGTGAGCTACCCTAAATAAAAATATATTACGTATTATTATTTTAGTACTTTGTGCACGTGATAAACATACATATCCATGCAAAGTTTCATCTTTCTAGCACTAACCGTCTGAACGGTAAGTCGAGAACGGATAGACATGACGAAACCTTAAGGATCCCAAGGATGAAGAAACCCAAGTCATAAAGTATGGATCCTTAACTAGGAAGAAAGTTTTAAGATCTTATATTATCCCGTCTCGAATCCCGCGGATTGTTATGAATCGCGAGGGATCCACACGATGGCAGCCCAGTGAGTCTGCCTCAGGCCTCACACTCACCTACGACATACGACAACACGAACGCTACCATTTTTAGGTTGGTTTTCTTTGTGAGGGTAGTACTGCCCCGGTTGAACCGGCCCATTCGTAATGAAATCAGCATGGCTCTTACTACCTTTAAGCTATATAGCTTATGCTTAGCTATATAGCTTAGCTATAATATTACAGTAAAATTTCATTGAAATCCGTTTAATAGTTTTTGCTTCACATGGTAACAAACATTTAAATGTCGTCACAAATTTTCCTATTTATAATAGTATAGTAGTCAATTTCGTGAATTTTGATACTAAAGAAGGATTTACTAGTTTAAATAAAAAAAGTTGAAATAGACGAAAGAAATACAGACTTCTTCTTATCTTTATAGGACAGAGACTACAAGACTTTTAAATTTTCTAATTCGTCGATGCGTTCTACGTCAAAATAGAGAGCAACAAATAGCAAAAAACTTGTGCAAGGCCCAAATACATATTAAACTCAAAACTCTCAAAGACGTAATTATATTATTAAATCATCCTACTGCTCATCTCGGCCCAGTTTATTTACTTTCTAAACGTACAAACATACATTTACATATTAATATGGTAATAAATAACTCATCCGATCGTTTAGAAACATTCACATAGTACGTTCACTGGTACTCGTTGCATAATTAGTTATAAAGCACTCATCTTCACCAATTATTTTTATTTTCTTAGTAATATTGATATTTAATTACGAGATTACTGATTAATGTGGGACAAATATAGAATGACAAATAAACTTTATATGTAAAATTAAGTTGCGTTTTTAATCTGCAGTATTTTAAGCCGAATATCGAACTGAGTGGCGTGCTGTTGGAGAATTGGAGAGACATATTTTCAAGGGTGGACTGCGATAGGCTGATGATGATGATGAGCGATAATGATCCGTGTTTTAATAGATAAAGAATACGGAATATACCAAGGGTCAATAGACTAAAAAGTCCTAGATGTATATTTTACATTTTACAGTAACTATAAGAACCTGTAGGATATACATTAAGATCTCGATCAAATCCACTGGAAGGTCAGTCTTCAAATCTTGTCCAAGGCCACGTCTATCATCATAAATTAGAGTTTAAGTCTTTTGCAATAAAAAAAAATAATTATCTATATGCTGACACGAGACTGGTATTTTTTTCGAAATGATAATCATTTCAAATATTATCTATTTAAAATGTTTATATGATAACTATGCATGGGAACTAAACATTATTTGTTTCATTTCTTAACTAACTTTTTAAAGAAAAATATATTACAACAGAAGTAGGTGAGGTTTCTAGTATACTAACAGAATTCTTCACTAACGGAGAAACGTAAGAATTTCTAAACAGTCTACATTTTTGTGGTTACTTTTTTAGGCACATTTTTTTTCAGGTAACTAATAATGAATGATATATTATTTTATGACGGATGTTCGCTTAAAGAATTTATGAAATAATGAGCCCAAAGGGGGTAGATGAATGAATATTCATCAAATTAATTGAAGTTCGTTAGGACTCGATTATCGATGGGCACTTCGATAAGCAACGGACTACCCACCGTTGAGTTTGGGGGTTAATTTAATTGATTTAGAACTTTAAAGGGTGATCTTGATATGGATTATGGGGTTACTAAGAATAACTGCAGTTTCAGATCATAAATTTTAGTTCATTATTTTTGATCTTGAGGGTGATTTTAAATTCCTCGCAAAATATTAATTTAACTTGTTTTTTTTGTAAATGTAAAATAATTTTAAATCGTAATATTTAATATTTTTTTATATTAAATGAACTCCAGAGGATGAGGAAGGACGCATTTTAATTTTACTCGTTATCGTTATTTACCTCATTGTTTTAGCGATAAGCATATGCAACTATCTAATAAGAGCTGTTGAATGGTAAAAGAGTGTTGTTAGGATTTTCTTACAAAAAAATACTTACTGAAGCCCGTAGTAAAGATGTTTGGAAGTGTTTTACACCCGTACCTCGGAGAAGTTGTCATGAACAGCTCTGGCAATCGTTATTGGGAAGTTAGTCAAATACACCAACAACAAGTTCAAATTCCGAATTCGGATCGCCCTCAGAATTATGGAGGTCCGATGACAGTCGTTACGTAGAAAAACTTATATTCAGCTAAAACCTTTTTGCTAGTAGCCGACCTGAAATAATTTTGGGAATTATAAAGGCTAGCAAATTCATCGTTCAAAGTTTGATTCATGATGGTGATGAAATTTCAATTTTTTATACGGATTTTACTATCCATTTTATCCATCAAGTTGTGGGCTAACAAGACTATAACTTTATGTCATTCACTGAATTTCATGAACCTAATCGATGAACCAAACTCAAATGCGCAAAGTTTATGAGACTGTTGTTTTAGCTATAATAAGTAATTTGGTAAACTAACAAAAAAATTTAGTTTTGCTTGTAATGATTTGTTTTCTTATCCCTTATTTCTAATTCTTTTGAAATAATTTATATATCAAATCAAATCAAAATCAAATCAAATCAAACCATTTTATTTCAAGTAAACCATACAACGGTACTTTTGAAACGTCAATTAGTCAGTCAGTAGTCAGTCGTGAAGCTAATCGTCTGTTACAATTCGTAGATCCTATGGAGAAGAACAGACAAGAAACTCCATGGACACTCTTTTCCAACATTCTTTTTACAATTTTTGGTTACATTGTATTAGGCATTTTATTAAATGTGAGCACAATGTAACGATGCTGATATTTACATAGGTAGTGTCCAAAAAAAATTAAACAATAAATAGAAGTTGTGAGATGACCAGCTCCGACTATCGGCGCCCGTATCACGAGCATGACCTATGCACCAGCCATCGTCCAGTTCAACCATATCGTAGGGAGCCGAACGACCCGCTACACACGCCACCGCCAGCAGGGCTTTCGAGCGAGCATGACATACTCACAACCGCCAGTCAACAAACAAACTTATGCCACTAGTGACTACAAAGTGCTCACATGTACAGTTCAAAATGGTCGCAGTTATACAATAATAAAACCATTTATAAATGCTACTGTCTAAGAGTGCGATAAATATTTGAAACATGTAAATAAAAAGTAATTTCTTCTGCGATAATGTTAATACCAAAAAAAATATATATAATAATATAATGTCAAACAACAAGATACATTTAAAATATCAATAATACATGCAGCTGACCTATGCAACCGCGCTTGCGTCTCATAGTGCCCGTAGCATGATGTACAGCATGAACTAATGTGTTTTTTTTTAAATAAGTTATTTTGAACTCATGGAAAAAGATAGACTAACGCTGATACGGACATTTTAAATATCATAGGCACAATTGTCGCGATTTGGGTACTCGGAGTTGTTTTTTACTGTAGTTTTTCTTTGAAGTAAAACTTGTACAGTTTACGCAGCGTACGCAATAGAAGCTCTCGAGAGGAATAACTTTCTTCTGTTTTTGTAACACTTTACGCTGATACTCTGTTCCTTTTAGTCGTAACGTAGTGTTATATAGCCTATAGCTTGCCTCTATAACTTAACTATCTAACAGAAAAAAAAAAACAGACCAGTACTTCTTGAGTTAAGAGCGTTCAAACATACAAACAAACTCTTAAAATTTAAATAAAATAATAGTAGATTAGTAGCCAAGGGCTGTAAGGCATCAATTGCAGCCCGAGATATTTAGGCGCACGAGCGCAGCGAGGGCGCCTATAGTTCGAGGGTGCAATTGGTACTTGCACCCGAGCTAACTATTCTGCTTTACATCTCGATTGTGAGGTAAGTGGAAAAAACCGGCATTATAAGAATAAATCATATTATTTGTTGAAATTCATAGTGAAATGAGAACAATTTTCAAAAAAAAAAAAAAAAAAAGTAAAAGTTTTCTATTCCCGCCTTTTTTCATTAAAAAAAATTTTTTTTCAAGAACGAAATTATGCTTCGCCGTTCGATATTGAAAATTGATGACTATTATACTCACACGAAGACAAGGCTGAATAGCAAAGCGACCTTTTTGGTCATTTGGCTGAATGCATGATGTCTATTGCCAGTATGATGGTTAGATGTACGCGAATTTTTTGAAGGAAAGAAGTGTTTTTTTTTATTACTACACTATATTACCCTAGAGCGCTAATTAGTCACCTACAAACCCCATTTGGAGGTAATAAGAACCTACTTACCGAACATGAGAGATGTAAAATATATTAGAATACACATATGATACGATGTACATAGCCTTCAGACGTCACGATAATAACATCGAGTTCAAGAACTATTTCAAATATTACTTAAATTTGTTTTTGTACTTGATTAACATTAGCCATTTGTAAACTTGATAACTTACGTATTTGCCTGCGGCCAAATAGCTAATGTTATGTATATATTGATGTTGAGCAATCAAATCGTTTAAGTTTAATAATGTTATTTTAAAAGCCTTTATCCATGATTGTGAAATAATCGGCAACGTAAATTTTGAACTTGATTTTAATATATAAACTGGAGCAAAATTAACACTTTAAGTAAACTCAAATGCATAATAATTCGTTTATCGTTTTGCGATTTACAAATATTTTTATATATCGTTTTTTTGGGTTCCGTACCTAAAGAGAAAACGGGACACTATTATTACGACTCCGCTGTCCGTCTACCGGCTGTATTTCTTGAACCGTGATAGTTAGACAAGAAATTTTCGCAGAGGGTGTTTAATTAATATTTATGGGGGTTCTCACACAACAATTTTTTTTATCGTTTTTGCTCGATATTGATAACAGCAACATGTAGGAGGTTGAAATATTTAAATTATAGTACAGATCCCTTACTACGCGAGTCGGACTCTCACTTGGCCGGCTTTTAAGATGTTAATAGTTCATTTAATGTTTACTTTGCCCATCACCCTTCAAGAAATAAGTTTTCGGAAATATTACGTCATTCCTTTCATTTCATTCATAACTAGCTCATGAACGCGGTTCCGCCCTCGTGTATGTCGGTTACCGTGGAATAGATTATCTAATCCTATTTCTATAGAATCAAATTATCTAAATGTAAAAGTTCATTGTAATCCATACTTCGGTTTAACCGTGAAATCGTAACACATAAACGGACGGACAGACAGAGTTACTTTCGAATTTATAATATTGTAATGTTCATGTATATTTGACAGTTGAACTGTCGACCATTTCTCCGTCCCCGGTGGAGGTTGGCGCATGCGCTCATGCTCCGGAACGGCGCACACGTCACGCTACCAGTACACCACGCCCGTCGCGTGCGCTTCACATGCCCTAGGGCTGTCACAAATATATACATTAAATAAAATTGATGTGTCTGTCTGTAATATCTAATCAACAGTTTGTCATTATATACATATGAAAGTATAAGTACATGAATTAAGCATTTTGTTGCCTGGCCAATTTTGACTGGACCATAATTAGCAGGATGACATAAGGAGTAACATAAGCTAATTTTTTAGACTAGCTTTTCCCCGTGGCGTTACTTGCGATTTACAACAATAACCGCAAGTAACACTGCAGGACTCTCGTACAGGATAAAATAAGTCACATACAAAATGTTTTTGAAAATGTCAAGGTACTAACAGCCATGTTAATGTTATCATAGTTCAGTTAATGTACAAGTGAGTAATTTGAGACACCAATTATAATCATATGATGGTACCTAAGTATTGAATATTACCAGTATTGATATATTTATCTCATTATCTCATCGCTCACCATATTTTTATTCCATTTAAACAAAGATTATTCTAAATAACATAACATTTAGTGGTCTCATTGCGCAGAAACTAAACAATCATTATAGGTATGTCAATATGTGTGTTAGTTTGAGGGCTCACTTGTGCAGATATAGAATTTTTACTACTCAACTAAGCACCATCAATAAGCTTATCCAACAATGGATAAGTTATGTTAACTTGGATAAAAATATTACTCATCAATATCTTCCTAGTCTTTATTCCCAAAATTATTTTGGGGTTGGCTACTAGTTCAATCGGTTTTACAACCGGCATCGGACCTCCACAACCCTGAGGGCAAACTGAAATTCGAAAGTTGATCTAGTTGTCAAAATATTTGAGAGCACTGACTCTCAATAACGATTGCCATAGATATTTATGACAACCGGGGCCGACGGCTTAACGTGCTTTATAAGGCACAGGCATGAATCACCGCCAAACTTCCATACTCCGGGCTGCTATTAAGAATTTCTTCTGAAAAAAACCTAACAACACTTTTAGCCCAACCCGGAATTTGAACTCGAGACTTCTTGATCAGCAGTCTCATACACTAACCACTAGACCAACGAGGCAGTCAATCAAAATATTACTGTAAATAAATAAAAGACTGAAACTCTTTGTCCTTTTTGACAACCCTAACACTCACACAAACACCTTCTTTGAGCGTGCATGTATTTATAACTGTCTTTAATTGCTTTTGGAGACTACGAACCTGCTTATTATTAGTAATTTCTGACGTAAATGCTTAATCAGCTTTCATCATTATGTATTCCAAAGGTTAGACATAGTAGAAATCTAGTTGACGCTATAAAATAAGTAAGCAATAATAATTAAAAGTTTCAGACTATAGTAATTATGAACAGAATGCTAAATTAAACTTTACTGAAAAGTTATTTATTTACTAAAACTAGTTAAAAATTACGTGGCAATATACATAGGGTAAATAATAATAATAATAAATATTTTATTTCAATATCAGCTTTAACAGTTTCAAAATGTGACCACAGTGACCTTTTAAGCAAACAATGCCTGTGACAGGTCACTGTACTCTTCCATTGCAGATGTCACTATGTTAATATTAGAGCAGTGATTTGATTTGAACATACAATTAAAACATAAAATCAACCAATTAACTAAATCAACGATTTACAAATTAGCATACGAATTACGTGTGTGTGTGTGTGTGTGTGTGTGTGTGTATATGTGTGTGTGTGTGTGTGCGTGCGCGCGTGTGTGTGTGTGTGTGTGTGTGTATACTTTTACAAGTGTACGCCAAAACTTGTAAACCCTTTATTATATTTTTTTTTACGCCAAGTGTTAGTATATGTGGTACTTAGTATTATTATTGTTATAGTAGTATGATGATCTTGAACAAAGTTAATTGCTAATATGATCATATTAGCAATGAAATATAAAAATATAATATATGACGGAAAGGTGTGGCCCGGTAATGTTTTAAGGACAGTGACGTCACTACTATTATTATTATTGGAGTATTTCATTTTCAGAAATAACTTAAAATAAACTTTACTTCAACCGGAATTCACTTTTAATTAGTATTGATTACAAAGCTTCGAATATTTCACAATAAGTTAGATGTTTGCTGTCCGAGCGCAACCAAACGAATCTTCACTCCGCTGTAGCGGGCGGCTTTTTATAGGCATTGTAGTGGGGCGGTCGATCGTTGCGAGTTGTTTACGTCACTAAGAACACGTGCAGCGATGACTTATTTCTTTGAATGTTGTGTTGCGCCGATACGACCATTCTGACCGGCAGTGCGCGCTCTGCACTAGCCGTGTTGTTGATGTTTTTCCGATGAGTTTATCTGTAAAACGTAAATATTTTTCTTTGAATTGGCATCTGTGTACCTTTAATTATATTGACGTCTACACTGTGGTAGGATATGAGCATAGCGTACTATGTGTTGTGACGTACTCTGTGGTACTATGTGTTGTGACGTACTCTGTGGTACTATGTGTGGTGGCGTACACTGTGGTACTATGTGTGGTGGCGTACGCTGTGGTACTACGTATTGGCGTACACTGTGGTACTATGTGTTGGCGTACACTGTGGTACTATATGTTGGCGTACACTGTGGTACTATGTCGTGGCGTACTCTGTGGTACTATGTCGTGGCGTACTCTGTGGTACTATGTCGTGGCGTACTCTGTGGTACTATGTCGTGGCGTACTCTGTGGTACTATGTCGTGGCGTACTCTGTGGTACTATGTCGTGGCGTACTCTGTGGTACTATGTCGTGGCGTACTCTGTGGTACTATGTCGTGGCGTACTCTGTGGTACTATGTCGTGGCGTACTCTGTGGTACTATGTCGTAGCGTACACTGTGGTACTTAGTCGTAGCGTACACTGTGGTACTTAGTCGTAGCGTACACTGTGGTACTTAGTCGTAGCGTACACTGTGGTACTTAGTCGTAGCGTACACTGTGGTACTTAGTCGTAGCGTACACTGTGGTGCTTAGTCGTAGCGTACACTGTGGTGCTTAGTCGTAGCGTACACTGTGGTGCTTAGTCGTAGAGTACACTGTGGTACTTAGTCGTAGAGTACACTGTGGTACTTAGTCGTAGAGTACACTGTGGTACTTAGTCGTAGAGTACACTGTGGTACTTAGTCGTAGAGTACACTGTGGTACTTAGTCGTAGAGTACACTGTGGTACTTAGTCGTAACGTACTCTGTGGTACTAAGTTATAACGTACACTGTGGTACTAAGATAAAACGTACACTGTGGTACAATGATATTGCGTAAAATAATATTGCGTAAAATAGGTTTGTAAAACATAACCTGAGTTCCTGGGTTTTTTTTTTTTTCTTTCTTTCTTTCTTTCTTTGTTCTGTTGCATTGGCTTGTGAAGTGGATGATGCAGGCTCATTAACCGATACTGGAGTGTACTCTTCTAACGCCGATACGGTTCCTGTAGCTTCGCTCTTCCTTTAAGCAAGCTGCCAACCGGTGCATTCAGGTTGCAATTCCCTTGTATAATCAGGTTGTTGAGCGGAAGTAGCAGGACACACGCCTCTGTGTGCTACTCTGAAACAACATTTAAGAAACAGCATCACATAGCTCTGTCTCTCGTGTCATTGCACTAGTAAATTATAAACAAAAGTTTTTATCATCAAATTTAAAATGATAATAAAAGCAAAAAGAATAAAAGCTTTAATAGATAGCTGTGATCATGACAACCTGCGTCATTCGTGATGTGTGATCACCCTAGAGTGATACACCACCCAGGTAGAGACACCCTTGTTAGCCCATCATTTTCACGCATTAATAGCGTAGACCCTAACGAACAGCAAGCAAACTATGAATGTGTGACACTGATACACTTTCTCATAACAGCTAAGCTGTTGAAACAGAAGCCCATACTCTCGTATGTGCTCTCAAAGGCCTAAACACATTAGCACCACTGGCGTCACTCACTTTTCTCGAAGTAGGCTGAGCACGCATCCAGCGTTAATTTGCTAGACGGCGAACAGAACAAAGGTTTTACTTCCCTCAGACAGTGAGTAGCCAGCAGGTTGCGCCTCGTACATAAGGCGAATAGGCCATAGGTCGTACGTCACGTAGACGGTGTGCAGACCGTAGGTCCGCACCTTACCAGGCGGTGAGTAGATCGCAGATCTGCGCCTCACCAGGCAGCAGCAGACCGGAGATCACAGCACGCGCTCAGCTCGGTAGACAGCGAGAAGACTGAAGTTCGATGCTGAGTTAAGCACTAGGCTGCTTACGATCACCGTCATTAGTTGATAGGATACTGTAGTACGCAAGTGTGTGTGCAAAAACTCGAGCATTCTGTGGGGAAGGAAGGATTAAAAATAACCAGCACTGGGGTCATTATAACGAAAGAATTTTAAACTTGGTCCAGAAAATAGTCAGCCAGGTACAGACTTGTACTCTCACACTGTAGAACGCACTGACTACTGCTTAAACCTTTTATAAGCTCGGCCTTCACTGAACCTTATCTCTTTTCCGTTCTAAAATAATTCAACAAATCACACAACGTAGTGGGTATTAGTTTATTTGATTATTATTGCAACTTTGTTTGATGTTACTTAAATCAATTGAAAAAGTTACTTTTAAGTTAAAGGTTAGCTTTGCATTAGACTGCCTCTGATTAAAAACTATTAAAAAATACCACTGCTAATAATTCATCAGCTATTCGGTAAACAATGTGTAATCGTAATAAGGAACGCCTAGTTTATTACGCACCAGTGGGGGTAGTTATAAAAATTCGTTTTAATTACGTCAAACAAAATATTCGCAATATGAAACCGTGATAGACAAACAGTATGAATTAACCTTTAAAATTAGATCAACTACGATTACTACTAACCCTTTTCTTAAGCCACAGCTTTACACCTTAGCCTTTGGCAATTTTATACACGCGCCATCTATTGCCACGATCGGCTTATCGCTTTAAATCGCGCACACGGTTAACCCTCGTACAGTGCATATAAAAACTATGTCAAAAATAAATCAAAACTTGATATGAAAATATGATTCAATCTTACCAGTGTAGCTTCAATTACAACTCACAAGCCATTCGGCAACCTCACCCTTTCGGTACTGGTGAACTGGATTACACCTTTACATTGAACTCTGTGTTTTTCCCGTATAAGCACGGATGCATCTTCTATCATTTGGAATGTTTACTAGCTGGAAAGAAAGCGTTATACCCACGAACTTACCGAAACATGGTGAAGTACCCACATTTTTTTTTTTAATTTAAGTATCACACGTTTAATAACATTTCTGAAAACAAAAACGATTGAAATTCGTTTGCAATTGTTACTCAAAACCCGATATAGGCTGCATGTCACTTAATTTACGATTTCTATGTTCCGACGTTGTCAATCAACTTGACATTTTATTTTTCTTGTTGTTGTCGGTAGTTATTTATTACAAAAACGTAAACTATCGATTTGAATGAAGAAACAACGAAAATGAGTTTAGATAGCGAACAGTCTAGAACACATGGTAATCCCAACTTCTGATGACGGAAAGGTGTGGCCCGGTAATGTTTTAAGGACAGTGACGTCACTACTATTATTATTATTGGAGTATTTCATTTTCAGAAATAACTTAAAATAAACTTTACTTCAACCGGAATTCACTTTTAATTAGTATTGATTACAAAGCTTCGAATATTTCACAATAAGTTAGATGTTTGCTGTCCGAGCGCAACCAAACGAATCTTCACTCCGCTGTAGCGGGCGGCTTTTTATATGCATTGTAGTGGGGCGGTCGATCGTTGCGAGTTGTTTACGTCACTAAGAACACGTGCAGCGATGACTTATTTCTTTGAATGTTGTGTTGCGCCGATATATAGAATGAGGTGCTTTTTCCATAAGCAAACTGACAGAAAAATAAAAAAGTTACTGAAAATAAACACACGCTGTTAAAAAAAAAATTCTACTTCTTATTTTATAAAATTCATTTACGAACAAACAAAAAATCACTTCGTTCCTTTTGATTTGTGAATTAGAATAACAAATTAACTCATCAACTTTAAATAAACATCTCCATTAAAATATGGTCATCATATCATCCAGAAAAGATGATAATCGACTAACAAAGTCAATTTTGTTCAAATGAGTTTTTTTACACAAAGCTGGGTGGCCAGCAACGAAAATACAAAACATAATTAAATTCATCCAACATACCACTATGAGAAATTAGCTTTCTTTCTTTCTTTCTTTTAAAAAGACAACTCCCGCATTAGGAACATGAATTCCTGTGTCGCGGGGGAATTAACAATCATACATGAAACGTACACAAGGAACACCCAGACTCAGGACAACAAATTGTGAATCACACAAAGTGTTATCCTACGTGGGATTTGAACCCACGACACTTGGCGCAGTAGAAAGCGGTGTGGCGACCGCTTAAGCCACTAGGCCAACCGTGCAGTCATTGATGAATAATATACTTCAT
The DNA here is from genome assembly GCA_932526445.1 of Phragmatobia fuliginosa. NCBI lineage: Eukaryota > Metazoa > Arthropoda > Insecta > Lepidoptera > Erebidae > Phragmatobia > Phragmatobia fuliginosa. Next base: position 12,023,622 of record OW052078.1, on the reverse strand, counting down.
ATGTATGTTTATATATATTTAATCAGTTGTCTAGTAGTACCCATAATACAAGTTATGCTTGGGACTAGATGATATTGTGTGTTAGATGCCAGAAATATTGATTTATTTACATTCGTGTTATTTTATTGTTAAATATTGACAACTTCTTTCCTATGGAGTTTCTGACCGGTTCTTTTCCATAAGAATGACAATTTGGAACCAAGTAAATAGATTCATTCATATAACGTTTCGAAAGTGCCTTTAAAGACTTGCTGGAATTAAGTTTTTTTTTTACATTTAGGTTTACTAAAGTGACTATTCTGCCTGATGGAAAGCATATGTAGAATCCAGAAATAAGGGTCACCATGCTTATTGTAAATGCAGACAATGTAGCATGATGACCCACACTTCGGAGGCTTAGTGAGATTTCTATGCATCTTTGGCCCTCTCGTACACTCCCCAACGAAACACGAATGCTGTCATTATTGGTCTTTTGTGTGAGGGTAGTACTGCCCTGGTCGGTTTCTAATTTTGAGGTCTATTTCCAGTAGTGAGTTGTCAAAGGCTGTTGGTGTAATGATGATTGGTAAGCATGAGATATTTTACTTGATACTTTTAATAGTATTCATGGGTTTTCTAAGTCTTCGTAGCGTACAAAAGACAATCTACACTACACTAATTGAATGCTGCTGTACAAATATGCAATCGTTGGATCCAGGCCTATGTGACTCAGTCACTCTGCAAAACAACTGTTCTTCTTATCGTATCAATGGCAACACTTTACGGTTTTGGCCTAGTGCTCGGCGACGCGGATTGCGTTTAGCCTTGTGTTGATCCATTGTGGTGAGAGGATTTGTCACCTAAACTCTGCGACACCGAGTGTTAGGTGTCCAGGGTGCGCCGGACGTCGGGACTCTTGTTCTCTTTTTTACGTCGTTCGGGGAGGCTCCTCTCGTGCACCCCACAACAACTGTGTACGACGGCTATTTATGAATGACTGAATGACACACTATAATACAGGTAGAATGAGCACCTACTGTAAATTTATGTCTGTTTTTAGGCTTTCGCGACTTTCACACATACACGTCATTATTTTGTTTTATAAAGGTATTTAATCGCTTTAAATTATTTTAATATCTTATAGAAAGTAGTTCATAGAAGGTATCGTCATATTTTAAATTATTGTATGTAATAAATAGAACAAGACTGAAGGCTCCTATTCAACCTCAATCACAGAATGTGAAAATAATTTTATAAAACTGAACAGGCTCTATATAAGAGCATGAATCACCCCAGTCGAGACGACCCACAATGGCGTTTCTCCCACGTTTTATCTTTCTTCATCTTTTATTACAATATATTTCATTATTTTTATTCCCGTATTATTAACCTTATTAAAAACACTACTTAATTTATCTTAAGTCGTAAGCTAAGTTAACATATTTTATGTTAATTTTCAGGTTCTTAAACTAAAGATCAACACTAAATTGGCTATGTGCAAGAGCGAGTAATCTAGAACATTCGCTTAACAAATTAATACGTGAATGTTTTAAATTATTTATAATAGCAATTATCATATATTGCAATTAATTACAAAATAAGAATTACTCAAAAACTAGCACCCGTAAAAGTGTTATCATAAATTTTACTTGAGACAATCATCTTTTAATGTATTTTTTAAATATTGCATGTCAGTATTTAAAGCGCTATAGGGGATTACTTTTGTTCGAATAAGATCACCCCGGTTTATAATCCCTTTAATTTCAGTCTGTACATTAAACAGTACTAATCCCAAAACCATTAAATTGTAGTATTTCGTTCTCACGTATCATTTATATGCGAGAAGGCGAGAAAATCTTTTTTTTTACTAGAATTTATGATTATTAACTTTATTAAAATAATTATCATCACTTTAAAAAACGGTGCATCATATGAATGAAACTGTTCTCTTCATTTCCTATTTTTACCCTTTTAGGGATTTTCGTCGATTAAAATTCGCCTGTTTTTTTTTGTTCATTAAAAATTTAATAAATTCTAAAAATTAATAATAATATCCAATAAAAATTTAGTGTTCATAGAAGTTGATATATATTTATATTTCTTAATTAACTGTAACCATTGTTGAATTATAGTATTATATAAAAATAGTTCTTATAGTGAACGATATTCTTGTAATTATTATTTTTATTTGCTAGTAACTATATCATTATTGTTAACTTATTATTGTCATTAATTTTATTAATTCTTTCATTTCATTTTATTAGTCTAAGGCTTGTGTTCCTGTAGCTTGGAGTGTAGGTAATATTATTAAATCATTTATCAAATATTGAATATCCAGATTCAGAGAAGTAATAAATAAAATATTTATGTAGGTAAAAGTACAACAATTTAAAAAAAAAAAATATAAATAAAATATGTTTATTGTTTAACTGACACACACATACACCTGTGTCGCAGGCAAAAAAACGCTTACAAGGCATTTATTTAAGGACTCTTATATTGTAACAATTTAATGGATTAGAAGAGCTAGTGGCTAGAGCTAAAGCTTAAAATGTCCACAGATACTTATGACCTTCTTCGCTTTCCTATTCGTAGGTCAAGCGCAATACAAAAAGCTCATATATCATGGTACCCCACCGGAACGAGCAAACCACGGCCACCGCACCTAGCTTACATTACCTCTAGCGTAACTTGACCCCTCAATTTCTACTCTGTTTCAATCATTATTACTAATTAGAGAGGTCTTACATAATCGGGGCATTTACACCACGACGAGGTGGCGTTACTTACAAACACCAGTATAACTTGGTCTTTGAACTTGAATGACTTGTATTGGAGTTAAGGCTCTTGTGTACTAGGTGAGATATCCAGGTGAGCCTTATTGAGATACAGAGAAAAGGATGTTACGTGGTCATTTGTTGGCAATGCCTCGCTTCGGAGGTTCTTGTTACACTTATGAAATTCAATTTAAACTTGTTTGTTTTAGAACAAAGGTATTATATGTCGTTTCCTTGATATATTCCGCTGTGGATATACATTACATTAAGATGTTTTACAATGCTAGGTGGCCAAACGCTTGACTAGTTATAAATAATAAATGATAAAATGTAGCAATAATAATTTTAATCAATTTATTATTTATTTATTACTTTAGTTTTATTGTAAAAAGTGTTTGTGTAGCTAGCTTAGAAAGTAATCTTATTTATGAAATATTTTCCAAAATATTTCTAACTTGTATTTCATAATAATATTCATTTATGTTTTTCAGCTTTTAGATATGGGCCCTTCCTCGTTTATACATTTAAATAAGTCAGACATCTGTGTGTTATAAGGTTATAAGATTTTTTTCTTTTCCAAACCGAACTACCATTTAGGCAACCCAAATAGTCATTTCCATTTCCATACGAAAACAATTAATTTTAAAGTTACTTATGTATAATGCAATTTATAATAATTACAAATGTACACTAACCTAACTAAAAATATTTAGATTTAATTGTTTAATTACGTAACCTTAGGTACTGAAAAGATTTCTACACACAGTACACATCCAAAGGTGAACTGGACGAGAATATCCTGAGTATTAAGTACGCCGGTGTGCATAAAGTTATAAAAATAAAAAATATTGATATGAAAGTGTTAGTTAACCTCAATCTATAAATATCATTACTAACGAACGCCTCAACTCAAAACAAACACAGGAATCAGAATCCTTGATGTCTATTGGCGTTGCTTCACATCCGCCGCTAAATTCTTCTAATAATACTCGTAGGTATTAGATATCTAAGTTATGATTCATCCATTTGTTTTATTGCTTTAGGATAAGATGCTAAACTTAATATCGAGTGGGAATATTTAAGTAATGATTGTTGATCTTCTAATCTGACTATCTAAGAAGTCTGTTATTGTTTTAGTTAATTCTTAGTTAATTTCGCCATTGATTTTGCTTTTACTCAAGACTGATTGATCTACATTTTAACACGTTCATTATTTGGAGGTGACGTTCGAGGTGGGTGAAGGTGATTTTATCTCAGTTGTAAATTTTGATGACTAGTGCCTTAGACATATTGATAGGTATTTTTGTATATTAGCCCTAAAAAATATGTGTGGCCCAAGTACACAGTTTAAGCTATTTTGCTGTGTCTTAATGATGAACCTCCACTAACTAGTAAGAGGTAGACTAACTAAAAGGAGGTAGTAGAGCCCCGCTGATTTCAGCACGAATGGGCTGGCTCAACCGGGGCTGTACTACCCACACACAGACAACCAACCTAATAATGACAGCATTCGTGCTGTCATATTTCGTTGGTGAGTGTGAGACCGGAAGCCCAATCATTCTGCAGCTGGCCTCCGGAGGTCGGGAGAATGATGCAAGAACATCTGAGCAGACCGCCATGGTATGTGTCACCATGCTTCATTGCCTGCACTCACAGTGAGGATGGTGATCCCTACTCTTGGATTCTATTCATGCTTTCCATCAGGCAGAGTAGATAGAGTCACTTTGGTAGGCCTAAATATATAAATTAAAAAAAAACTTGATCATCATCATCTTTTCTTGTTCTAATTTTGGTGGCATTCTCTGCAATGTATAATATTTCACAAAGTTTAGTTTAGTCTTTTTGTCATTTTTTCGATCTATATTTTCGATAATATTTTCCCTATAAGACAAAGTACAAAGGTAAATTGGAAACTGATTCAGCATTTTAACAAAAGACCGGCACTGTACTCTGTCAAGGTTCTTGGTAAATAGAAAAGGACATTGTTCGACTTTAAACGTACTAAATAAGAGAGGTCTTACTAAAAATTAAAATTTATGACAAGACTGTACCAGCAGACCTACTGTTAGTACCCAAATCACACCAACCATGGTAACCAACGAAGCCATACGTTCATTCCATACTTCAGTGACCAGTAATGACATAGAGCACCTCACATCACCCTGCTAAGCATGGCAGTTACAATTTTCTCCACAATTTGATCGTCGCGCTGATTGCCACAACGGTTGACAATTGTTCGTAACTGTCTTTAGAGTTCCGCATTGATAAAAACGGAACAATTCTGTACATTATCTTCAGTGCCATTCCTCTTTACGGAATGAAAAGAATTATAACGAAGCGTTGCTGGATGATTGCTTCCGATTCCACATTCCTTCGCAGGATTAAAGTTTTTAATTAAAACTGCTGACAGTGGACAAATCTTGAATTTAGAAGCAAAGTAACCATTAAAACAAAGTATCTTGCCATAAGATTAAAAAATTGACGAAATGTTCTACTCTAGAGTCATAGAGTATTATCGATATCCATAGAGTAGTCCATCAGTAATTCTCTATAATAGCAACACTAGAATATTACTGATGGACATTGGTCTCCTTTATAAAATTGTTTCTAATCGAGAATCGTATCAATTATTTTTAATAATAAGGAAAAAGAAAATATATCTAGAATCATCATCATCATCAACAACCTATATCGTCCCATAATTGGGCTTGAGTGGAGACTCAAGCCCAATTGTGGGCGTGGGCTGGGAGGAGTCCCAGGAGAGGGTTAAGGCCATACGTCCCCACTCTGGCCGAGGGCGGGTTGGGGACTAGAATAATTATTTAAATAAAAGTTTAGCTAGCCTATTGAACTACGTTACACATATATATTTGTTTTCTACATTTGCCTGCCAAAGAGACTCCACTATGCCTGATGGAAAGCATGAGTAGCAAGATAAACAATGCATAATAGTGACCCACACTATGGTGGCTTATTGATATGCTCCTAGACCATTGGGACTCCGCTCTCTCACTCACCACCGAACGGTGACCACTACTGTTACCATACTCTTTGCCAATCCTGATAATGCAGTATGGTGACCCACACTATGGAGGTCCATTGAGATGCTTCTGGAATACTTTTATCTTAATATCATTGGAATTAAGTTTTCGAATGAGTTTCCAATATACCTAAATCTTATCTATAAACTTTTAAAAAACTCTATTTTCAGTTGGAAATCATTTACTAAATATATTACACTCGTGCTAGCTACTATAAAAGTATTTTGCATCCTATTCACATACCTACTGAATAAACAAAATTTCATAAGACTCGATCAAGCCTCTATAACTGAGAGAAGTATGACAATAAACATTGTGTCACGAAAACATTACATACATATATATAGAAGTTAGTACCGTAATGTAACTATAAATGCAACATAACAAGGAAAACCTTTAGAGCATGTAGTTTATATATGAATAAAAATACTATTATCCTTAAAAACATCTTTGCAATCGTTACATAATACACTTTCACCTACCTGTAAGCCCCTTGATGATGATAACTTCGCGTCGCGGTCTGCTTGCCACGTTGGCTCTTTCGTAAGCTGATCCTGAACGATAACAAATGCATTCACATGTATTCGAAACTACGATGCAATGTTATGAAGTAAATTGGGAAAATGTTGAAGATATATATGTAGGTATATATTTACAAAAAAAAGTTTGTATATATATTTAAATCAGCTGTCCAGTATCCGTAGTACAAACTTTGCTTAGTTTGGGACTAGTTGGCGTTGTGTCTCAGATGTCCGAAATATTTATTGATTTTTTTATTTCTCATATTATTATTATTAATTAAAGAATAGCTCAGCCCAACTCAGCGGTTGAAGTTGTACATATATAGAAAGGGAAGGATTTTTTGTGAAAAATGAACTTGCAATCACAAACAGACATTATAGTATTATCTATTGATATAAATAATATATTTACAAATCGGTTATTGTATGGTACTTAAACATCATCATTTTAGCCGAAAGATGTCCTCTGCTGGACATGTACTGTGGTACTTGATGATTATTTTGGTAAATAAATAGGAAACGGGTCAGCTCATGAGTCATTGTAATGCGTCATGAGTTCCAAAAAAATAGGGTTTGATAGTGCTAGAAATAATAAATTTCTAACACAGGTATCAAATATTTATAGTACTAGAAATAATTAATTAACTAACTAACTCCCACATGAACATCCATAAATCAGAGGCTGCAATCAGGAACCGGTATTGAATCTCCGCCTTGAAACGCCAATGGTTCAGACCACTTCACCATTTTCAACAAGACATCGACAAACTTCATAACGACCTGTAAAGAGTTATGTAAATGAATCGGTTATAAAACTATAGCACACAGACAAACAGTTATTCACACTCTACTCTAAGCCTATTTGAATATATTATTCAAATAGGCTTCTAGTTGATACTTTTGTTTGAACCTTGAGGAAGAACTCGTTGTCTTGATATAATGAGTTCATTTTGTAGATTATGTTACGTTACCCTGTGTTACAATACCTTAGGTTATGTTACGTTAAGTAATATGCTTTAATGTAGTTGATTATCCACATTTACCGTTACCTACATATATCTGTATCTGTTTTTTAACTGTAAAGTTTGCGTGTAAAAATGTCTGTAAAAGATTTCCTCACAGAAATAACTATCATTCTTTATAGAATGTCAACTTGACTACGGGTTAGGAGACCGTTTTTTGTTTTTTCGAAAGACGATCCCCAATTCATCTCATCCACATTTTTTTTATCATTAAATCCATTACGACATACGACTTGAATACTAGAAGACTTTACAATTGAAGACGTAAATAACTTGACATTGGCAGAAATAGACGATATTCGGCTGGTTGCCATTTAATCAAAAGAAGAAGACTAGGGGCTAGGTCTTTAAATATTTATGCACCAGCAGTGACAACTAATACGTACTTTCAGAATTGTTGTTTTATAAATAGTCAACCTCTATAACTGCTGAAGTAAAAATTTAGAAAGTAAGATAAAAAAGTAAGCTAGAGTTTAAATCTAGAATCTAACAATATGCACAGATATGGTTATTACGATGCATTAAAATGCTTATAGCCCGCTTGTTTCAGAGTTCAGCAACACAATAATAACGGTGGACAACCGATAAAAATCTCTGTTTTCGTGTTCAGAAACAAAACATTATTACTTTTTGTGAAAGTTATGTATAGCAACATTTATTCTCTATGACTGGTAGTGGGTATTATTTTACAGTATAAGTCAATAAATCCCAATTAGATGGGATGTAGCTTTTGCTATTTAAGTATAGCAAAATATAAGTAGAGTACTTGGGCCGTTCAATTTTAGGTTTCGATTATACCAGATAAAAATGACAATTACACAAGGCAATCAAATAGGTATCCTTTCTCAGTGTGCCTAAAATTGAATTTCTTTTGGCACATTTTCCAGGAATTTCCGCTGACATAAATAGTCGGAGTCCAGTTTTATGCGATGTTGCAATAGTGTCTACAATCACTAGGTTTCGTGTGGTTACTTGTTATTGTTACATCATCTTCGATTCAGAATGTTATAAAAACTTGAAAACAAAGACGTAACTTCAAGGTAGTAGTACCACGATGATTTCACCACGAACAGGGTCGACTCGACCGGGGCGATACTACCCTTGCACAGAAAATCAACCTTAAATGACAGCATTCATGTCGTCGTGTTTCGTTAATGACTGAGAGGCCGTAAACCCAATGATGCAGAAACATTTGAATAGACCGCCATAGCGTGGGTCACCATACTGCAAGGTCTGCATTCACAAGAGTATAGGAACCACTACTCTTTGATTCTATTCAAGCTTTTTATCAGACAGAGCAGAGTCACTTTGCCATGTTTACATTTATAAAAAACTGTACCATTTTTTTTGAAAGTTAGTTATTCCAGAATGCATGGCCAGATTTATAGATACTTATCATCATCATCAGCCTATAACAGTCCACTGCTTGACATAGACCTCTCCTTAGAAAGGAGGTTTTGGCCTACCTTATCACTCTGGCCAGACGGGTTGGTAAAGGGTTTGTTTCAAGTTTCCCTTCTCTTGGCAGAGATGTTATTGGCAGTGATTTTGTTCCTTTAGTTGCCTCTTACGACATCCATGGAATGAATAGAATAGATACTTATGTACTTATCAAATGCACAATATAGATTAGTACAAACGATTTACGTGGAAAACATTACAAATAACTTATCATTAAAAAAATCCTTGATAAAAAATACTCTAATACTGGTATTTTCCTAGTGGCAATAACTAAGAAATCATACTTACATCAGTTCGCACGCAAGACTTCACACACACGTGCACATAGTTACTTGCGCTTGCACACATCACACACACATGCAAGCGTGTAACGTATTAATTAACCAGGAATGTGATTTACAATACTCAGACAATTAGTGAATTCCATTTCGCAAAAGTTGATGAAAACATGCCGTTTTAGCGATGGATGATAGAGCTGATTTTTATCTAAATAATTGCGCAGATAATCATCTGGAATATGTTAGGAACTATTACTGACTGGATAAGTATAAAGCGAAGCAACATAAGTTTAAATTTACTCGTAATTATTTTTAGAATAAAAATAAAAAAGTGAAAATAATTTAGCTTGAATAGTTTTACAGCTACACGATGTATGCGATGACGAAAGTGAGGTGAAATAGAAAGGGTTATTTATATCCTGCAGTGGACTACGATAGGCTGGTGATGATCAAAATAATAATTCTGTCAGTTGTTTTCTACTTCACGTCAGAGAATTCTGAATTTCCAGTAATTTAAACTGTACAAAAATTCAAAATCAATTAAAAACATTGTTTTATTTTATTTATAACTTGCCGTACCCTTGCTTTTTGTTAAACTTTGCTCTTTCCACGGGAACACTACATATATCGGGATAAAAATAACTTAAAAGCTATTCTAATCTAGACTATCATCTATTTCTGTGCAAAATTTCACCCAAATCCGTTTAGACGTTTATTTGCGTGCACAATCTTCGTTTTCATAATTTAATTCATGTTTTATTTCTTTGGCCAACTTTTGCCCGTAGCTCCGCCCGAGTGGTGTCGGTTATCGCAGTAAATGTCCTTCCTAAGAAATGTCAGGATTTTTGTATATTTGATTTTTTTAGCAGTTTAGTCGTGAAAGCGTTATATACAGACAGACAAAGTTACTATTCCATGGCAGTTGCCATACAAGTTCGATATTATAGCATTAGTATGGATAAATAAAAAATATTACACATACCAATACTTACTTTATTCTCGACTCATTGATTTTCATAAGCAACAAACTGCCCTTGAAGGTTTATCATACCTTGTATGTAATGCACGTTTGACATGAATTATTAAGTAATATTTCTTGGAAAGTACAAGTTGCAATCGTATTTAATAGACGATAATAATATTTGTAGTATTTTATACAGTTACAAGACAACTTGAAGGGAAGTATAGCTACTTCCCTTCAAGTTGTCTTTTAACTGTACAACTGTACTTTTACATTGCTGAATTTAGCTTATGCCTTTTTCTAATACGTGTTGGTTTAAAAAACGTTCAAGTTTGTTTAAGGATAATAAAACATTAGTTACCCGCAGCCCGTAAATACGGCTCGAGCAAAGCGAACTTCTATTGAAGGTCAAAAGAAGCCAGAAAGAATACCTAGGGAGCATGATATCAAGAAAACTGGATAGACGAACACAAGTAGCACAAGAAAAGCCGCAATTTGAAGAAGTTCTACACAAAACTGGCTGAATGGCTAAAACGTCGAAGGTGTCGTCAACCTTACAATTAATAAAAATATTTTAAGTTTTCATTTCATTTCAAGTAATTCATGAGTTGATAAGTAAACTTATTTTTAAGTTGCCAAATATTTTGTCTTTCCGGTTCTGTTTTTTTTTTTTTTTTTATATTTAAGCCTGCCAAAGTGACTCTACTCTGCCTGATGGAAAGCATGAGTAGAATCCATGAGTAGGGGTCACCATGCTTATTGTGAGGGTAGGCAATGTAGCATGGTGACCCTTACCATGGCAGCCTGGTTAGATCATTCTGCATCATTCTCCCGGCCTTCGAAGGGCGGGAGAATGATGCAGATTGATTGGGCCTCCGGTCTCACACTCACCAACGAAATACGACAGCAACAATGCTGTCATTATTAGGATGGTCTTCTGTGTGAGGGTAGTACTGGCCGGGTCGAGTCGGCCCATTCGTGCTGAAATCAGCGTGGCTCTACTACCTCATGTATGTTTACATAAGATAACAGTCGTGAAGCTGAGTTGGAGGCATTTGGGCGGTCAGTCCCCAACCCGCACTCGGCCAGCGTGGGGACGTATGGCCTTAACCCTCTCTTGAGAGGAGACCCGAGCCCAGCAGTGGGACAAAATGGGTTGTTGATGCTACGCTAAGACTTGTACTAAAGAACTTTTAAGACAATATCGAATATACAACTTTTTATTTACAATAAAGATCATCTTAATACTTCTCACCAAGCAGCTGTTTTCATTAAAACTGAAACAAAACAATCCAATTAAAATGAACAAAAGCGAATAAGTGAATGATGCTCGAACTAAATCACACATCTGCTCACCACCCTATCTTTAGGACTGAAGGGTTAAACATGGATCGATAATCACCCAATTAAAGATGGACTGTTGCAACATGACGGAACAATAGATTAATTTTAATTTTAATTATAGATTATACTAGATATGGCATCGATATAAAAAAAAATGCAAGTGTTTTTAAAACTGACAGCTAAATTTAACTGTATGGAGAAGTATTACTATTACTGATTTGAAAATCAATTTACCTATGTTCCATTCAAAATTTATCATTTATAAAGCACGTTGCTAAAAATATGCTGTATTTCATTTTATCTACCTAAATAAAAATATTTTTTGTCTATGCTTGAAAGTTGCCACAAATAAAACTGAGATTGTTTATTTTTGTACATTCTTAAAACCATAACTAAATATAGCCTAGATTTGACGATGAGCAATCATTCCGCGCAATCGCGTCTTACATCACAGATCAGAGATTCACGTCTATAAAAATGTCATGCCTATTGCGAAATGAGGAGCCTTGAAGTCTCATCATTATAAAACTATCGCAATTTTACAAGCCAAGGACTTGTACTGAGCTGGTACTAATTTCCTGTGAGAAACTTAACAATTGTGACGTCATACGCTTTGAAAAATGGCACAGAAAAGTCACGTTCAAGAGAACCTAATACAAATGTTTAAATAAAATAGTGGAATTTTTGTATTATTTTAAGCGTGTAATTGTAATAAAAAATAAATAGAAAAAATAGGAATTATGCGATGTTAAAATAGTCGTAATGGACTAAATTACATACATATATACTTAGTTAAATTATATTAAATCATCCAACATATATTATATTAAGTTATACATTAAGTCTGCTTTTCTGTTCCGGTACTATGGTGTACCGTGGTGGTGACGGATTAAGAATACAGTGTCACCACTCTTATTCATCCCGCGGGTGTCGTAAAAGGCGACTAATGGATTAACTACACAAGACAACATCAATGCAAAGAGAAGGAAAACTTGAAACTAACCCTATACCAACCCGTCTGGCCAGCGTGCTATAGTAGGCAAATACCTCCTTTCTAAGGAGAGGCCAATGTCCGGCAGTGGACTGATAAAGGCTGTTGTTGATTTATGATGATGACTATTGTGTCACAAACAGTCATCGTTAGCTTCTTACCCTCTTTGACATTTTATATAAATATTTAGGCCTACCAAAGTGACTATACTCCGTCTGATGGAAATCATGGTACAATCCAAGAGTAGGGGTTATCATCCTCATCGTGAATGAGACAATGCAGCATGGCGACGCTCAACAACGAAATATAACAAGATGAATACTGAAATTTTTAAGTTGATCTTCTGTGTGTGGGTAGTACTGCAACGTTCGAGCCGGCCCTACTCTCTTAAAAAAAATCATGGACGCTATGTGAAGTGTTGCAAAAATATTCGACTGTAATTTCCTTTTGAATGTAATCAGATTTAGACGGAACATGCGATGAGTGAAAGGAAACACAATAGGATATGTAAATAATGCCGCGAATCTTAGGTAAACTGCAATTAGCTGCAATAGCTCCAAGAGAGTCAAGTAATTCCAACATGTGGTTGAACCTCCTAAATTCTTCAAATTTTTTTTTTCGAAGTCTCTTCCAGAGAAAACTCTATACAAAATCGATTGACACAAAGGGTGATAGGAAGTGCGCGTCGGAAATCGGAACTCCAATAACGAGCCCGTGGGCTGCGCACGTGCATAGCGGGTACAATCTGGTGTTCAACGGGTTATTAGGCAGGGTTGAAAGGGAAACGTGTTAGGGTTGAGTTTTGTTATGTTATTAACGCGTAATTATTATATTTGAATACTTTCTATTTCAATTGTGATTGCTTTTCATTTCATTTTACTATAGAGACTCAAGTTTCAATCAAGCCAGGAGGGCGGGAAACACTGTTGTTATAATAATTTACTTGATTGCCATACAATTTACATAATTTTTATTTGAAAATTAAGAATAAATACCTATCTATATATCTTAAAGCAGTAATCTATGAATTGTTTGACATATAATAATGAATAAGGAAATTTCAATAACTGTGTGTATCTAGTCATTTTAATATTGTTTGCCTTTAATTGTACACGCAAATACGTTATTATCTGTTATCAATTGCATTACTATTGCTATTTATCAGTCATATATGTAGGAATACCACTTCTTCTAAAATAGTCAGTAGATTGAAATATGACAATACGTTTGTCTGCAAGATTTATTACAAAAACAGCTCGAGCAGAGAATTAGCAGCATCTATCAAAACATCTAAGCAATATTATTATACTAAAAATAAATATGTAATAAATTCCAAAAGATCACCGACATAAATGCATTGAAAAGTGTGAATGAAATTCCCCGCGATTCTTACAAAAACAAGAAATATTCATTGATCATTCACAGTTTACTTTAAAGAAATGATAAATAAGATTTTACATCATCAAATTATATCATAAACAATAAATCTAAATAGAATGAATACGTTTTTGCTTTAAGAGTAAAATATCTAGAATCTACTCGACTTAAGATAGAATCTGAGCCGTCAAAATGTTTTGTATGCCAACATTTTATCTAAAATCTCATGCATACTTACTTAATAGAGGAAATCACCAATTGCATGAAACAATGCTCCGTGGTGTACTCTGTACTTATTTGAGCCAATGTTCGTGATTTAGACCTCTCACTCAGACGTACGTCTACCTCCATAAGAGTGAAATAGTAACGATATTCAACCAGCTAATATTGGCGTTGGTTATTTGGACAAGCTCGAAGATCGTTGTCTTTAATGTCCGTCTACTATTTTGTCGTTATTTAACGAAAGTAGAAACAATGTAGCTATACAAAGAAATTGTTTCTCTGTAAGAAAACTGTGAGGAACGGTTGAGGACCGATTTGAACTTAAGTGATAGAAAATTGTATGTGTGAGTTGATGAATGATTGACATTCAAGAGACAATCTGTGTAATCTCAAGGAATAAATCTCTCCTTGTACACTTTTTTTAAAAATAGATAATTGTATACAAACAAAGAGATGTGTACTGAATCCCTAAAACTGTGTCAATATATCTGTGCACAAAGTATTGTGAATCCAAGAAGTTCTTTTTTAATTCATGCTCAGCAACCGACATTGTCAACGGTAAAGAAATATTATGTGGTTTTAATAAGTTCGCTTCCAACTTGTTATATGAACTTTAAGCTTGTAATCATTAACAGTCCAATCTTTTAAATACGTTACATCAAGTTAGGGTTTGTGTCAAGTTTTCTCTTCACAGTGCTTTAATTCATTCAACATGTTTAAATTATCTTATATTTTTTGGTAAAGTAGCTTGATCATGCCTCGTGTTTCAATTGAAAGTCATTTTAATTATCGACGTCGAACATATATATAGACTTAACCCGTTACAAGTCGCGGGATTTGACCCAGAGCTCACGAGCTGCGCTTGCGCCGCATAGCGGACGAGACACTTAGTAAGGATACCGATTTGTCTTTGTAACTAGCCTTTTTTTCTTATCTGAGGATACCCAATGAGTCTGAAAAAATTGCCTAGGGAATTTCAGAATTGTATTTTTCTAATTAAAACCTCTTTTGTAAAGAATTGATTCGTTTTTATAAGTTTCAATTCGTTTGCACTTTTTAGGATTCCGTAGTTCATGACTTGGAACCCTAATAGATTCGTGATGTCCGTCCGTCCTCGACTTACAGTCCAAACGGTTAGTGCTAAAATGATGAAACTTTGCGTGAATATGTTTCTATCACGTCGAAAAAGTGCTAGAATAAAATCACGAAAAACATTTTTATTTGGGTACCTCCCCTACACGTAAATTGGGGATTTTTTTCTCGCGTCTACCTCATCGTGTGGGGTATCATTGATAGGTCTTTTAAAAACATTGAGAGGTTGCTAAGACTATTTTTTGATTTGGGTATCTGTTTGCGAGTCATTCAACTTTAAAGGACATTTTTTAAGGGAAAAATCTGAAAAAAATCACGATGTTGGTCCATGTGATGAACTTCAGAGGAGAATCATAATGCTTTACGTAACTTTTTTAGTTATGGAAGAGAAGAGGAGTATTAAGGCCACTAGGAACATACGAAGGCTACTTGGAAATCTTCGTAAAAAATAACGAAATAATTAGTAAACATAATAATTCTCTATTGGCCACGACGAAAGCCATTATGGGTACTACGGAACCCTATTCTATGTGTGGCCTGACACGCACTTTGCCGATTGTATTTTATATGAGTCTGCCATAGTGACTCTACTCTGCGTGATGGAAAGCATGCGTAGAATCCAAGAGTGGTGGTCACCATCGTCTTTATGAGTTCTCACAATGCAGCATGGTGACCCACACTATGGCGGCCTAGTGAGAGGCTTCGGCTTCATTTGGCCTCCGGTCTTGCACTTACCAACGAAATAAAACGACACGAATGCTGTCATTTTAGATTGGTCTTCCATGCGAGGGTAGGACTCATGGTCAAGCCTGCCCTTTCATGCCGAAATCAGCGTGGCTCTACGTATATTATCTTGAAAACTTACACTTTAAACTTTGCTACACTAATGTCCAAAAGTCCCTACATATAATATTATAAATGGGAAAGTAACTCTGTCTATGTGTTACGCTTTCACGCCGAAACCACTGAACCAATTTTGATTAAATTTGGTATGAAAATAGAACTGAATTTGGGAATGGACATAGGCTTCTTCTTACCGCGATAACCGACATACACGGAGCCGTGGGCGAAATCTATTATTGTATATATTACTTTAGCCTATCGCCGTCCACGATGAACGAAGGCCTTCCCGAAAAAATATTTAATTGAAATAAAATACTAAAAACATATAAAATGAACAGATTGCCACTTTTTATAGGTATTTAATTACCGCTAGCTTTTAGCAAATCTAGCGATTACTTTAATACCGTGGACGTGAACCGTGAGAAAAAATGTTGTCTTTATATTATCTACTATTATTGAGTGTCTGGCTAAAGTTAAATAGGTATTGTATAAGATTATTAATTTATAAAATACCTATATGTCTTTTACCAACTGGTTAACTGGAGAATCTTCTCCTGTCATGTTTTCAATTGATACTTGGCTCCCATTCGTTGTAGCGTATCGTTATATAGTTCCTTCATTAATATATCACTGAAATAATTTTACGATATTAACATAAGTTCTAGAGCTTAGAATGATAACATATTAGCTTTGATATATACTAGCGACCCAGCCTAGCTTCGCACGAAATTCTTTAAAACACCCAGATTCCTATACTTTAATATGCATGCATTAAACATTTGAAAATTCTTAAATCATTCTACCTTTTGGTGAAAACTGCATTGAAATCCGTCAAATACTTTAAAAGATCTAAGCGAACGAACAGCGGAAACTGCTTCATTTTATTCTTTTTAAGGATTTAATATCAATTTAGTTCTTAGCAACCACCATTACTGATCTTGTGACTGATTCTGTGGCACTTATAGCCTTCAGATCCAGACACAACTATAGTCAACGCGATCATTTAAAGTTTTAAACCACTACATTACCAGCAAAGCGAAATCTAGGACTAGCCAATTTTATACACGAATATCTGACACGTATTCAAAACAAGGTTTAATATTTACAACTTCGCTAATATGATGATTATTAAAAAACCTTTTAGCTTAATAGTCCAGTAGTTTCCTATTCTTATTTGTTAGCAACATTATTTATAATACCTGTGCGAGCGGTTGAAATAATACAATAATTGCACATTATTAAGTCAATGAGAAGATGATTAGATCGCTATATACTTATATATACCACATTATACTAACACGGTGCAGCAGCAAGGGTTGTCACACATTCAATTGAAAAAACTAAAAGTAAATAAATATGTAATTAAACTATAAGTCCTTTTATTTAAAGTAGACGGTATTTTTGTAAAAATGCGCTTCTCATTTTAAAAATCGTTTCTCGTTTTAATTTCAATTCATTTAAATAGGTAATTTAAATGAATTGAAATTAAAACGAGAAACGATTTTTAAAATGAGAAGCGCATTTTTGAACAGCGCTTTGAACATTTTTTTTTTGGACATCTGACACACAACATCATCTAGTCCCAAGCTAAGCAGAGCTTGTGTTATGGGTACTAGACAACTGATATAAATACATAAACATACTTTTTTTTGTAAAACCCAGACTCCCAGACTCCAAAACAAATATTTGTGAATCACACAAATAATATTTGGTCCGACTCGGGAATCGAACCCGAGACCTCTTGATCAGCAGCCGCATACGCTAACCACTAGACCAACGAGGCAGTGCACATAGACTTTACTTAAAGTGTTAAACATGTATAACACTTATACTTTGTACAGATGAGACCGATGTCAGGTAGGATCGGGAGATAAAGGCGGTCAGACTTTCTAGAGTTCAGTTCAGTCTCAATTATAGACTTTTGTTGATACACAGCTAAGCGATTCTTTTTACTTAGTATATTCTGCCTGATGGAAATAACTCAAACAGTACTAGAGGTTCACTTAGTTCACGGTCAACATTAAAAAACATAGCCAACTATTGGAACAATGATAATCGAATCAACCATTCACATGTAGACATTTCAGTGAGATAAATGCAAATAATTTATTTGTTTTTCTTTTTCAACTTTCACGAGAATATCGTTAGGAGGAACGGCAATAATGACAATTGATGTATTACCATTGTGGTATCAGACTTGTTTTATTATCTGTGGTATTTGCGTCATAATGGTAAGTTATAAATGTAGTAAAAATAAGTCATAAGAAAGTCATCTTAATATGAAAGCTAATAAAATACGTCTATAGATTTCGTTATATTTCATGTTGACAACCCTGTCATCTTTCCAAAGAAAGTCTGGTTACGCTATTCACCTGCAAAAACACTGTAGTGTACAAGTAATGTTGCCTTAAAGAGAGCACTGGCAACCCTACATGCGACTACATTGTTTTGTATCTCATTGAATATCTAATTTTTTCACTGACATTGAATGCTCCATACAACCATATGGTTTATGCGTGTCAATCCACAGTTTCGCAACAGCCTTTAATAAATTAAAACGTGACTATGATAGTTACGTAAAATTAGCTCTTGATGAACTATTCACTTCATTGTTACCTTAAAAGGAGTATAGGTACCCTTGATGAAAACTTTGTTGAACATGTGCATGTTAGCTAACTGGAGAGTTCTTTAGCTTACAATTACATCATCTGCTTCATAATGGTAGGGGCTCTCTCTTATTTCTTTAATGTTACTAGTTTGTCCGTACCTAACTGCTTTGTACTTTACAGGATAATTTTATGTATTTGGCAGATAGACAAGGATATAGAGCGGGAACTCACAAATTTTCAATCTTAGGTTTTTTATGAATTTGGCATAATTAAGAAAGACGAACGATGACGTATTTGTTGGTAAGACTTAATATCAACTGGATGAAGGTTTGATCTGACGAAGCACCATAGATAAATTACCGATAAAAATTCTCAACACTCTTAGCTTGGACATTGAATTTTGCTGAAGTGCTAGAAACCTAATCAGTGTATGTACATAATTTATCAGAAACCAAGTCGCACGCAGTCCCAGATAAAACAACGTGTTATTGGGACCTAAAACAAATATAAATCTTTTGTAAGATCTTATGCGATTCTTGTAATTATATTTAAGAATACGAATTGTTGTAAATTTTAAGTTTGCAGATACTTTTTTTCTGATTTAAATCCTAATCCTTAATAATATAATAAATGCGAAAGTTATTTTGTCTGTCTGTCTATCACGCTTTCACGCCAAATCTATTGAACTGATTTAAATGATAGGTACACAGATAGACTACTTATTACCGCGATAACCGACAAAGACGCGGGCGGAGTCGCAAGCGAAAGCTATTTTCTTGTAAATCCGACTATAAATTAGCATCTGATACAATAAAATCGACTCGTTAATGGCAACATAATTAAAGTACATTGTCTACCAAAGATGGGTGTGCCAGAAAGTGATTGTTTCTGTGCACTATGTGCTGCACTAACGTCTTTTCAATAGAAAATACTTGCTAATTCAATTAGTTCTACATAAATATATCGACAGATGTTAAGTTAACACTTGAAATATATTGACAGTTGTTAGAGTTGTGGTCAAATTTCTTATTGAACAGTTCATTTGACCGTCCGTTTCCTATTTTATGAACATGACCTATGGGTGTGGTATTTGGACATTCCTTTACAAATGGCATCCCATTAAAGAGGTTATGCACTACAATAGTGTTGCCATTTAAAAAAAAAGGATCCCAGGAAAATATTTGACCGACGGTGTTGCTTTCTTAATTCAAAACTTTACTAGGTTTTGTACTCTTTATTAATAAATCGTTTTCAGCAGTCCACTGATAGACACAGGTCTCTTCAAAGAAAGGACGCTTAGGCCTACGAGTACAATATCACGTTGGCCAGACAAGTCTTTCCTCTCTTTGCAGTGAGTTGTCCTGCGTAGAACGATCCCGAAAGGTGCGCGTCCATTGGCCCGCGGCGGACGCATGGCACGCACGGCACGCAACGGATTAAAAGGATTTGCCGATGGCATGCATCCACTGTATCCGGATTTTTTTATTTAGTTTCGAGTGTTTGCTTGCCGTGAGTTGACGTATTCGGTCATGGAGATTGATGAAGATATCATTGTTATTAGTTGCTTATTGGAAGATGAAGAAAAACGTAAAACTAAACGTAGAATGCCGGCCAATGGACGCGCACCTTTAGTCGCCTGTTACGACACCTATGAGATGAATAAAGTGGTGACACTCTGTATTATTCATTTGTCTAACACAGAAACTATTTTAACGTACTACTAAAAGTATGATTTCGGTACTACCCGAACTAAAAAATCCCCATCCTCTGACCCGTGTTCTCAATTTATTACGCGAAGCGACTGCCATTGGACCAGTACTCAAGTTTTGGAAGGCGATATCGAACTTTGAAGATTGTCGGATTTTGGAATCAAATTGCTTGTAACGATTGTCTCAGATGTTCGTATGGAAACCTGGACCGCTGCTATGTTCTCGGGTCTCGGGAGCTGTTAACCATCTATGGACTGACATGGCCAGGATTACATGTACAATGTATTAGCCAAGAGCCCCTCCAAGAACTACCAAGAAGTTTTATCTTTTTTTTTTCTCGCCATGACAAGTTATTTTAGTAATAGCTATGTGAAAATGGTTCTCATAGTTATTTTAGTAATAGCTCGGTTCCCATAAGTTGTTTAATTAATGAGTCCTTACTTCCGTACTTGCAAATTTAACATCACGTTACTTCAATACTCAATTAGATAAAAGACATACATAAACAGCAATGTATGACGTCATCAGCTGATCGTGGGACCGGTGACGGACGTGACTGCGCGTACGCATCGCCAGTAACCTTGTCAATAAGTAGGTGATCGTTATGTTCTAGCTTAGATGTCTTTTGCTGTGGAAGGTTTTGTCGATTTTCTGAAAATATAAATGATGTAATAATATAACACGTGTTAATTGGGTAGAAAATTATGTCACTGTAAAATGATCTAAGCCCCCGAGTATTAGATATTATGCATCATTTCTACTAGCTTTAATAATTTTCCGCGTAAGGGACTCATTAATTTACAATTTATGGGAACCGTTTTCACAGAATTATTACAAAAATACCTTGTCCTCGCAAGTAAATAATTTCCTACTCTTTATAATAGGCCGGTATTGATAAACTTATTTTTACAATCTTCTTTATGCAACACGGCAAAGCCATTATGGACGTGGTCTGTATATCTTTCCAGGTGGCTTGATGATCACTGGAGCCGACCAAGTGTTAGAGTGAAGACCGCAATCAGGCAAACGTAATGTAGGATGCCCTCCGGTACGCTGGACCGACGACATGAGGAAAATGGCTGGCAGCGGATGGATACTGACTGCCCAAGGCCGCGCTCTTTGAGGGTGGCCTTCAACAGTGGACAGCAATAGGCTGAAGTATAAAGACATTATGGTGGAATTTTATGGTAATGACGTTTGACTTCACTCTTTTCTACCGAACTTCTTACCTACGTCTTGTCTTCAGAGTGACATGTAATATTAAGCCTATGTCCAGCAGTGGACTACGGTAGGCTGATGATGATGATGATAATATAAGGTACTCTACTGGTAAGAGTTCATGTCACTGATACTGTAATAAGCCCCTTATCTAAACCAACGCATCACGCAAACATTTACTGCAATCGGAAGTCGTCCCCTCCGCACGTGCTAAACTACAGTTCTCGAGATCACACCGTACAAAACGAACAGACAAACAGTCAAGCACCACTAGCCTTATCTGCTCTTCATCACGTACACTCTTTTTAAGTAACAGTCCTTAGCTAAACTGCTCGTAAAAGTTTTGTAGAGTACTTAACAGCATTGGAGTGATTTTTCCTCAATTTGAGGATTTAACGACTTGCTATTTAAGGTTGATAAGTTAAAGGAGAAGGAGTAATAGGAGTCTAGGTTGCCTATATGGAGTGAAACTGTGTTTTTTAAGTTAATTTCAAATAATACATTTATAATTGCTTGTATGATGTTAATTGACACTGATTTCAACTCGAAAGGGGAGGCTCCACCGGGTTGGTGCTACCCTCACACAGAAGATCAATTCTCACGAGTCACTTTAGCAGGCGCATTAAAAACCGTTTTTACAAACTGCATCATACAATCCTTATAAAAATAGTAAATATAAAAAAAACGTTCAGCAACAAAACATGTTCATATGTTCGATAAAGTTAAATCCGCTTTGTTCGGGAAACAAATTTCTATATTACATCAGCACTTTCATTTTTTTTGTACTTACCGAAAAATACTTGTCGAAAATTGCAAGTTCATTTTCCCGACCCTTATTTTTTTTCTAAATTTCCTTTAAACCAGCGTACCCTCAATTGATTTCAACAACTTCAAGGATGGCAAAATGGTACTTCGGTTAAGTTAGTGCTTAAATTTCGTCTGGACGTGCCTTAGAATAGGTTTATAATAGTGCTTCAGGGTTTGGTAAAATGACCTAAAGGGTGCGTTATACTGTTAATAGTCTCAAAAGCACCCTTGTCGCGCGTGCCATGATGAGTGAGCAGGTCGGTTTAAAAAAGTCTTTAGATGTTGAAATTATCAGCTAATTTTGCTAAATCCATGTAATGTAATGTAGCGTAGGACAACTACAAGCCAGGTAAAGTGACGACTTTCTGCTTGACTGGCGCTGGATGCAAGCTGGATGGATGCTGAACCGAAATTCGACCAATGTGGCGAGCAATGAGATCTTAGTCAAATTCAATTAAATTGCAAGTGTTTCGCATTGTTTCTGTTTATACGATCACTGACACTTATTATCTTGTATTATTGCCTAATATTTCGTTTGACTATCGTCATTCTAATACATTTGTCAGTTTTCTAATAACGTTAACTTTTGTGGAATATTATTATATAAGCTTCACTAACTCTTCAGATAAATATTTATAATGTTCGCCAATATAGTCAATCCACATCACTTACATTTAAAATAATTTTCAGTTTCTCTTTTTTGTAGATGAACAATACCGTCCCTATGTGATCATATATATGTAGTAGGTATAGTCAAAGGCTCCGAAAAACGTAACGTAACAAAAAACTTAGTAAACGTTACGTTCTATTTTCAATATCTCTTAATAAAATAAATAAATACATCCATTATTAGTAGAAATGAAAGTAGTAGTAAATCCACTTTGTATTTTGTTGCAATCTTTATGTATTGTGCCATATCAAAATGAATAAGGTTGACAGTTAAATAAGTCTCAGCATAACATATCAATGGACCCCAAACAATTGGACAAAAAAATAAAGCCAAGGGAATTTGCGAATGTATGTCTGTGCATTATATTACTGTTTTGTTATTTCAATGTCGCTCCCACAATTTTAGTAACAGTAATATATTTTATGTATTTACCTCTAGTTTTTGCTAACTATGAAGTTGTTAAAATACTTGAGCACTGATATTTTTATGAGCAAAAAATTTTCATTGTTATAATTTTTTTTGGTTCTATTTTAAGTGTGTGTTGCGTTTTAATTCATATAATGTTTGGAATGTCTACGTTAATTAGTTAAATGTTTTAAAAATGAGCAAATTTTCATGGCAATTAGAAGGTAGTTCCATTTCAGAGAACCGTCAGAGGCAACCATAGTGTCATGTTACGTGCTGCACTGTTGTATTATCTTTGCTACCAACAGGCAAATGATAGTAAACCAAAACTACAGTTGTCACCGCTTGCGGCACCATAAAGTGTTTAGTAAGCTTACAAAACAATTCACAAGTCAGTCCAATTTTAATATAGATACTTGTTTGTCTCTTTTCAGTTAATTACTTTTAAGCGGTCGGGTTTTTTTGTTTCTATAATAATTATTGAATAACCTTTATTTGAGGTCTTCCAGGTCTGTGCAATGAGTTTTTATCATCCATTTTTCTTGAACTGATTTTTTAAATAATACATTGGTTCAAGATATATATACATAAATATATCTATTGGTCAATTGATTAGTGAACCTGACTGAAAGGGTGGGTTCAATCCCCACGAAGGACAATTCTTTGTATGAGGAACACGATCATTTGCTCTGTGTCTGGGTATAATTTAACTATAATACATATTTATTTAGAGATATATGTATAAGTATGTTTATCAGTGGTCTGGTAAAGACAGAAAATTTTATATACGTACCCGATATGCACATAAAATTTCATATAAATCGGTCAGAATGGTGTGCAATGGGAGGGGCCTATGTCCAGCAGTGCAGTTTATGGGAGTTCGAGAATTTTATTTATTAGACTAGCTGATACTAGCGGCTTCGCTCGCATGTTACAGGTATGAAAAATATGTGTTTGCCGATTCACAGACCTCGGGTAGGTCTGAGAATAAGCACACATAAAAGGTGAGGTAAAATAATTTGTCTCCCCAGCAGAATCAAGCCAAGGTAGATGTATAGAGACAGGAAGGGGATACCGTGGTCACCTTATATAATGAAGTCATCGTGACGAGATCCGACATTGTACCACGAATTTTTATGTCCAGAGTGAATTATGATAGTCATTTTGATGTCATGTGTGATGAATATACAATTCCATTTTGTTTCTCTTTTGTTGAAATTACAAAAAAAAATATCAATCAAATTGAGAACCTCCTCCTTTTTGAAGTCGGCTAAAAGTTGTTTTAGCTACATGGAGTCGGAAACCAGGAAAATATTTTTGAACTTTAAACATTGTAATATTTTGCAAAAACCACAGACACGGCTTAAATTTTGAAGGTCTAATATGAGTTCTGTAAAACTCAGCCCCACCTTTAGCACATTAGTTCATAAAACATTAGCTTAATTGACAGTTATGTTAGTTTTGTGAGTACCTAACCGAGTTTGCTTCGAGCATGACGCATAATTACAAACAACATTAAAGTAAAGTGTGAATTTTGGGATAGACGAGACTGACATTAATTTTTTAGAGTTCTGTTTAAATGGTTTAGTCACTAGGATATACTATAACTTTCAAAGTTAGATGCCTACGTACATATATTTACACAAGTACTTCAAATGCCAATCTCCGTAAAGATGAGGTACTTTTATACGAGTATATAAATGCGAGTATATAAGCCTACCAAAGTGACTTTACTCTGCCTGAATAAAAGCATGAGTAGAATCCAGGAGTAGGGATCACCATCCGCACTGTGATGGTAAGCATGAGGTGACGCATACCATGGCGGCCTGGTCAAATATTTCTGTAGAATAATTAGCTCTCCGATCTCACACTTACCAACGAAATACGACAGCAAGAGTGCTGTCATTATTAGGATAGTCTTCTGTGTGAGGGTAGACCTTCTTCTCCTAACCGACTTCCGAGTCTCATTAGACATCAGTCAGGTCAGATCAGGTGCAGGCGTAGGACCGACGACTTTCCGTGCTCTCCGAGGTACGGGGATGAGACCCCATCTCCATACTAGGGGTTGTTATTAAGAATTTCTTGTTTCTATGAATAAAATATTGCCTACAAATCTTTGCACAAATGCCTAGATGTATACAATTTAGTTGTGAGTCTAACTAAAGCAACGATTATCTTGACCTGTGTAGTTTTAAGTTAATCTACCCGGACAACGATCGAGCCATATTGTTTCCAACTCATCGATCTAACATCATAATGATAATTGCGATATAAATCACTCTTATTAACTTCAAGGTTTATTCGCCAATAGGGTTGGCATTACTCTCGATATTTATTCAGGTTTTAAAGCCAAGAACGAAACACCTGTCATTTTATTTGTTAGCTACAGCTATAAACACGACACGCCAGAAAACTAGAAAGCTGTCAATGCCGTTGCTCTATCATTTTTTTACTTATTAAGTAGACATGTAAAATACACACGTAATAAGAAATAAAACATAAGCACGCACGAATGCACGCACGCACGCACGCACGCACACACGCATGCACGCACTCACGCACGCACGCACGCACGCACCCACACACGTACACACACACACCCACACCCACACACACACACACACACACACGCGCGCACACACACACACACCTTATCTTAATTCTTGTGTTTGGCTTAAAGCTTATCAAATATTACCATATAACCTCAGTACTGTGATATCACAAACACTGTACTGTGATAACACAGCAGACAGTTGTGTTTTTTTACATCAGTCGCCATCTTCACAATAGTTTTGGTGGCACCCCTACACAATATCGATATAAACACATTTAAGCCTTTATTGTGCACAAATGAACACTTCACATATTAAATAAACTACAAGTTGGTTATGTACTGTAATACGTTATAGTCTTAAGTCGTCAGTCCGGCTGTTTGACAGCTAATCATTGCGTCATCATGCTCTATTTCAAGATGATGTAGTCTATAGTATCGATTTAAATTATGTCATCAGCAACCCATACAGCAGTGGAACTTTGCGGGGCTCAGCGCACCTCTCAGGGGAGGGTGAATCCACCTTGATCGGCAACCGCATACGCTAACCGCTAAACCAATGGGCAGTCAAAAGCCAAATAAAGTTATAATAAATATAAGAATCGAGTAGAAAAATATCAAATAATAAGATCTTGGCAAAAAATCGAGTAATGCTAGCATAATATTGTAACTAACGAACTACTGACAAAAATAGCAGAGAATACGACACATACATTGTATTTAGATATTTCCGGGAATCAACATACAAACATTTGTATTACGCTCCAATAGTAATATTATTGGTAAATAATACATTTTGGGTATAAAACTAAGTAATATGATTAACTGCAGCTATTTTGTAAAACATACCAAAAACATAAAACACAAAAGTAAATGTAGAGGAACAGGAATCGTGTTCCTCCATCACAATGTGAGGATCCTCCGACCAGGCGAGGTGATCGTGCCTGGCGCGCAACTGCCCAACAGCTGATGTTGGGATTAAGTATATATGCTAATCGGCACGAGAACTTCTCTACCGCGATTCAGGATTAGTAGTTACTCCATATAGTTCATTCCGTGTTTTTCTTCGTGTTTCAGTGTTCCTTCGGTAGATGGCGCTGTTGTATGTTTTTCGCTTCTGCTGCATGTGGAAGTCGCCACAGTAAACATGACCATAAAAAAACATGTCCGTCTGTCCGTCTGTTTGTACCGACTAATCTCTAGAACGGCTCTACCGATTTTGACTGAACTTTCACTGGCAGATAGCTAATGTTATCAAAAGTAATTTAGTCTACATTTTATAGACGAGCTTTAACTAATAATAACCACGGGTAACACCGCGGAACTCAACTAGTCCATAATATATATTTAGAAATATTTATAGAATAACTAAAATATTAAATATTTCCGACATATTACACACAACGCCATCTAGTCCCAAACTAAGCAGAACTTGTATTGTGGGTACGGTATTAGACAAGTGATATAAATACATAGACATACTTTTTTTGTAAATACTCCGATACAAATATTTGTGAATCACACAAACATTAGGTCCGACCCGGAAATCGAACCCGAAACATCGAGCACAGCAGTCGCATACCACCATACGACACCACCGGCTCTGAATAAATTCATAATGAGACACCCTTGTATGAGATGTACCAGGCGATCCCTATATTATTATTGTTTTCTCTAAATTGTGTATAAACCGTAAAAACTATGAAAATGCAACATTAAAAACCGGAAACTTAAAGGAAAGTAATCATTCTGGTTTGCCTCCTTGCTTTTACTGTATTTACTCTATATTTCGAGTTTATAAAAAAAATGTAGACAGTTCGCCGACATATGTAATTTCTTATCTATATTTATATGTATGTATGTAGAAATAGGAATGATTCAATTTCTTTACGTTAGCTTGGCTCAAACTGTGACGAATTGTTATTACTATAACTAATTTTAAATAGGTATGCTTAGTAAGCTCACAATAGATCAGCCTTGCTTCACGATTTCACATTCCTTGATACAGCGAAACATAAAGGCTTAGATAAGCATATTGTGGTGTATTTTTAGACATAGAACAGTCTCACAATTCTTTTTGTTTATGTAAATAAAATTTTAGTGCCTGTTTGTAGACATCACAACTAACAAACGAAAGGTGTTTGTTAGTTGTGATGTATAAACAACAAAAAATACGTAATTTAAAAAGTACATAGAAAATACCCAAACTTCGAATCAATTATTTGCAGATCATATAAACATTTGGTCCGACCCGGGAATCAAACCCGCATTTCTTAATCAGTAGTCGTATACACTTACCACTAGACCACCAAAGCAGAAGAAAATTGTGTAAAATCCTAAAAAAATACTTTTTACCATGCAAAAATTTGTTTTCATGTCCTGCTTTTGTTAATCTAAAAAGTCGCTTGGCGAGCTAAGAAGGGCTATGCTGGGCGTTTCTCTAAGGTCTCTCTCTCAGAACAGACGTGATCCGGCAGAAAACAAAGGTTATCGACACAACCCACTAGTAAGTAAGCTGAAGTGGCAGTGGGCTGGGCATATTAGCTGAAGAACCGACAACCGTTGGGGTAAACGTGTTCTTGAGTGGAGACCGCGTCTCGGCAAAGGTAGTGTAGGACGTTCACAGGCCAGGCGTAGTGATGATTTACGCAAGACGGTTTGCAGGAACTGGATGCGAGAAGCTGAGGATCGAACTAAGTGGCGTGCAATTAGAGAGGCCTATATACTGCAGGAGTGGACTGCGATAGGCTGATGATGATGATGCATCTGATTGATTATAATATTCTTTAATTTGATACTTGTGCGTTGCCTTAGTACACTCAAGGCTTGTGATTACGGATGCATCATCTGGTGATACACGTAAACAAAATGCAGAATCGTGAGTGGTCAGTAATTGTTTGTGTGGTAGCAACATCAATCAGTTGTACACGGTAATCACGTAAATAGTATCAATTATAGGTTTATATATTTGTTCTATACACAAATTGTGTTTATAACGCCACTATAGGTTTTTTTTGTTTATTTATAGTAATCGCTTTGGTAGGTCGAAGCGACTTCTACGCCTGATGAAAAGCATGAGTAGAATCCAGGATGTATGGTCACGATCCTGATCGTGAATTAGACAATACAGCATGGTGACCCACATTATGGCGGCTTAGTGAGATGCAACTGTATCATTGAATCTCCGGTCTCACACTCACTAACAAAATACGACATCTCGAATACTATCATTTTTAGGTTGGTCTTCTGTGTGAAGTAGTACTGCACCGTTCGAACCGACCCATTCCTCCTAAGTTGGCGTGTCTCTACTACCTTTAATAGATGTAGGGCTCTTAGTGATGTTCATGTACATGCTCTGAATAATCTATTATCGGTGTAAATAAAACATTACTTTGTGTTATCATCAATCATCATCATTATCAACAGCCTTTAACAGTCCACTGCTGGACATAGGCCTCTCCTTAGAAAGGAGGTTTTGGTCTACTATACCACGCTGGCCAGACGGGTTGGTATAGGGTTGGTTTCAAGTTTTCCATCTCTTTGCATTGATGTTGTCTTGCGTAGTTTATCCCTTAGTCGCCTTTTACGACACCCGCGGGATGAATAGGGGTGGTGACACTCTGTATTCCTAATCCATCACCACACGGACGGTGTTATACTGTATGACAAATCAGCGATAAACAGCTTTAGCTAACTTTCTTATTGATAGGATACCATCAAATAAAAAAAGTTATTCATGTGAATATTTCATTATATAAATAAGTCATAATACAACTAAGTTATAACATTTAAACATTAATACACTCAGAAGATAAGATGCAGTTCTTAGATAAACTACAATAGTTATTTACCACACACGTGAAATAAAGTGCTAACAATTAACATGAACGTATATTAAAACCCATATTGTAATACTCAATGACCTTAAGACGTTAACCTTTCATTTATATGCTGACAATGTAGCAAATTACCATGCGTAACTATCATAGATCGAGGCGAAAACTCTGCAACATATAGGGTTGTCACCCTAAGAAGAAACAGACTCCAAAACTTGGCAGATACGTGCGATATTCTGATTTAGACATTGATTAAAAGAACATCTAGATATTATGTTGGATTCTTCTTTTCCACATATGATCTGTCAGCATCCTTTTATGTTTTATTACTGTATGTTTTTACGGTCGCATTTATGAAGAAGTAACTGTGTGTTTGTCATATTAAGTCATTCTTAGATATCGGAATATACTTATAACTATAAAGAAAACACTTAAGTTACAAGGGAACTTCACGATATTATGAAAACAAAGTCGATATTCTAGTTTCAACGAAGTGAGTTAAATAAATACTCTATCAACTGTAGTCTCTTGCACAATTTTGCACAGATTTACTGATAAGTAAATAAACATTCTTAAATGTGCCAACCCTAGCTGGGTGTATGTTTTAGGCTAAATACATGAGAATTGCTATTTCCCTCTTCATGTCACGTATCCGTAAGGTTGAAGAACGCGGAATAGGTGATATGATGATTCTGAGAAGCAGTGTGGAATAATTTCCGAAAAATTATTCATGCAAAACCATTCCGATGTTACGGTTTGTTAAATGTCAGAATTTAAACGGATTTTTAAAGTATTTTTTGGGGTAATCTGTCTGTCGTGGGAGGAATGTAGTCTTTATTGACAGTGTGACAGTAATCAATGCACGAAAGACCATTAATTCACAAGAACTTGCTAGGTTTTACACTTAAATATACATCTTCAAGAGCTTTTAAAGTCCACTTCTGAAGATAAACTTGTCCTTAGAAAGTAGGTTTGTATAAAGTTTATGTCAAATTTTCCTTCTCTATAATAGTGCTGTGCTGCTCTGAAAAGTTTGCTTCTGTAGTCAGTTCTTACGATACCCACAGCACAGATTGAATAATAGTGGTGAGTGTGGTGACACTTTGTATTCTTAATACACAGCCACACGATAAATATTATTTAGACATAAACGGTTCATTCACTCCTTTGAGTAAGATACTGTATCACTAATATGTTTCTTTGTTTAGAAATATCCGGATAGCTTTAATACATTATCAGAATAAAATATCAATTATTAAAATGTCACCATAACCATGAACAAGACCTTCAGGTTGTAAAAGGTTAATTTTACGGAACCAATTAATATCTTTTATAGAGTGACAGTCATAATTATTTAGAGAAGTCATATTTTTACTTGAAATCATATTTAATGCTATTATTGAAGATATTAGAACATATAAGTGGTCGCCACGCCGCTTTCAATTTCGCCAAGTGTCGTGGGTTCAAATCCTACCCGAGCTCAGCAGCGGGGCATTATGGGTCATCATCAACAGCCTTTAACAGTCCACTGCTGGACATAGGCCTCTCCATTGAAAGAAGGTTTATACCACGCTGGCCAGACGGATTGATAAAGGGTTTGTTTCAAGTTTTCTTTCTCTTGGCAGTGATGTTAGCTGCTTAATTTGTTCCTTTAGTCGCCTCTTACGACACCCACGGAATGAATAGGGGTGGTGACACTTGAATTCTTAATCCGTCACCACACGGGCTATGGGTTTTTGATGATAATACTAAACTGTTCAGACGGGTTGATATAAGTTTGAATCTAATTTCACATCTGTTTGCAGTACTGTTATCTTGCGTAATTTACTGTTTTATCGCTTCCTACGACACACAGAGGATGAACAGGGGTGATGACACTCCGTAATCTGAAAACCTCGAAAATTAACCCATAAAGTAGGTATTATACTTTATATACTTCTTTTTGCTCGGTTAGTTCAGTAATATAAATAATATAAAGTAATATAACTAAAGTTATACTTCTAAAGTTTTTGGACAAGACCGCTGACTCATACTCCATAAGCAAGTCAACGCACTGATTATTGTCAATAAACACAATCATAAAAGGACGAGAGGTTTGAACAAACAAACACTAAACGAGCCTCTCAAATTCTTATTCTTTGATTTCTTTTTATACTGTTGAGGTAGCAAACAATGTCCCGTTTCAATTGGTATTAAGATAATACTTGTAAAAAATGTCTAGACGTTGTCTCTTAAGTTTTGTTAGGCTCAAATTTCAGTGGTATCAAATTCTAACGATATAACTGTTTCTAAACTAGGTTTATGTTTCTTCATTTCATACAACATAAAAATTATATCTTGGACACTCACAAAAAGGCTAATAGACCTTTTTACCAACGCCACCTAAATTTTTTGGGGACTACTTATAGAGAGTTAGGTTACCCTTAGTGATATTTTCGTTACCCATCCAGGCCCGTGAACGGGCTGGGTACCGCAGACGACTTGGGTGCCGGGGATCATCAGCCGACCTCCGTCCTCCATAATCTACGTTATGGTAGGAGGAGGAGGAGGAGGAGGAGGTAGGAGAGGTTTTAAGAATAGATGGTAAAATGGGGATCATCCTTGTATTTTTCTCTTTCAGCGAAAATATAACACTAAGAGAAATACCTTTTGTTTATAGGGCGAGTACACCACTTTATCAGCTCCAATTTATACTCATAAATAACAATAATAATATTATGGTCATCTAACACACAACGTCATCTAGTCCCAAACTTAGCAGAGCTTGTATTATGGGTACTACACAACTGATATAATCACATAAACATACTTTTTTTCGTAAACGTGTACATATTATACTAGAAACCACCCAAACTCCGAAACAAATATATGAGGATTACACACATACATACACACGATCCGGAAATCAAACCTGAGACCTCGAGCACACCAGTTGCGTACGCTATTACTACGCCACCGAGGCAATCATTCTTCTATACCGTTTGTATTTGAACTTCTTCTAAACGACTTTGATGAAATTTTTCGTGTGAGTTCAAGTGGGTTCGAGAATGGTTTAGATTCGTAATTAAAGCCGGTAATTGGAGCTGCGACCAAGTTCTGGAATTGCAAAATTAGCCGGTACGAAGTTCGTCGGGTCAGCTGGTTTAAATATAAATTAACTGTACTTTTCCTTTCTTCCATTAAAACTTTCTAGCCGGTTCTAATAAACTTCTCAATCGATTTCTGCTAATTTATTTTCAAATATATAAGTTGTATCATATGATTGTTATTTTAAATGACAGATTGGCGACTTTGTAAGGATGCTGTTACGGTATTTTATCTTAACTTTCTAATAGATTTTTTAAAACGTGATTTCAATTTATTAGAAGAAATTATACTAAGACACGCAAACATACTAAGACACGCCAACGATTCTCACTTTTTTTTAAAAGATAACTCCCGCATTAGGAATATAAACTCCTGTGGCGCGGGGGACTTTACAAACATACAAGAAACGGACACAAAAAACACCCAGACTCAGAACAACAAATTGTGAATCACACAAAGTGTTATCTACGTGGGATTTGAACCCACGACACTTGGCGCAATAGGAAGCGGCGTGGCGACCGCTTAAGCCACTAGGCCAACCGTGCAGTCATTCATCACTAGTCGGTCATCACTAATCGACTAATATTTACTAAACAACTAAGTTCCGCGGTGTTACCCGCGGTCATTGCTGTAAATCGTAAGTAACCCCGCCGAGCATAGACAATCTAAAAAAATTAACCTTATTTACTCCATATGTCATCAACTTTCTGCCAATAAAAGTATCGTTAAAATCAGTCTAAACGTTCCGGAGATTAGTCAGAACAAACAGACAGACAAAAAAATATAATATTGCTATTTTGGTAGTATACTGTGGGTAATGATACACTTTGATATGCCCAATGCCAATGCATTCCCAATTTCAAAGAAACATCTCACTAAGCCGCCATGGTGGAGGTCACCATACTGCATTGTATGCACTCACAATGAGGATGGTTGCCCCTTCTCCTGTATTCTACCCATGCTTTCCATCAGGTAGAGTAGAGTCACTTTGGTAACATTGAAATATAAAAAAAATGCAAGTAGCAAAACACTTCATTTAATATTACAAACAGACACTCCAATTTTATTTATTTGTATAGATATAGCTATATTCGTTCAGTAAAGTAAGCGTACGTACATCCGATTTTTGAAAACTACATATAGTCTGTTGAGAATAAAAAACATCTTGTATTTAATATTAATATATATAATTCTTACTTCTTATTACAGACTATTTGAGCCCTGCGGTGTACTCCGTGGTTATTGTTTTTATTATTTATTTAATTGTACACACATTTTCTTATTACATTTACAAGAAGATTACATTTACAAAGGCGAGCTTAACCCAAACCTGAGTTTACTTCCAGCGAACCATAAGTGAATAGATTAGAACATAACGGTAAAATCATGTGTAGGTACTAACAATAGATAAACTTCAAAAATCAAAAAAGAAAATAAAGTAAATACCGAAAGTTATGATCATTCAGTTGACCCAGCGAACTTCGTACCGCCCAACTTTAAAATTCCAGAACTTGATCGCAGCGTCACCTATCGGGTCCAATTGCGAATCTAAACCATCCCCAGATCCCCTTGAACATACACAAAAAATTTCATCAAAATCGGTCCAGTCGTTTGAGAGAAGTTCAGTGACATACACACTCACACAAGAATTATATATATTAAGATAAGAAGATAAGCCGCGGGTATCGTCGCGGTGCAAAACTAATCGAAAAATGCTGCCTAAGTTCTGCTATCTGCCAGTGAAAGTCCCGTCATAATCGGCCAAGAAGTTCCAGAGATTCGACACACAGACATAATTTTTTTTTGAATTGATAGTTCGATCTAAGTAACATAGGGTATGTACTATCAAATACATTTAGTGAAAAACAGTTTATTTGGAACTATAAACAGACACCTGAATTTTATTTATTTGTATCGAATACATTATTACTACTTATAATAACTGTCAGATCTAAAACGGTTAATTTTCAATTTTGTCATGAATTTGAGGGGACTCCGAAAAAAAAATCAATAAAAAAAGCAGTGTTGATGATTCAAATTTCGAAAGTCATCAAAACTTATGACACGTGCAATTCCAATTCCAAAATTGAAATTGTTAAATGTCAAATCAGATTAATAGAGATTTCTTAGATGTCAGAAGCCTGACAACGATTCGGAAGGTCGCTTTGGGTGTCACATTGGGTGACACACACGTGAATAACACACAACACACACAACGTCATCTAGTCCCAAACTAAGCAGAGCGTACTGGTACTAAGCAACGTATATAAATACTGTAAGTACATATATATTTATACATAGGAAAAACTCAATTTCCGAAACTTATTTGCGGATTTCACAAACATTTGGTCCGACTCGGGAATCGAACCCGAGAACTCAAGCACAGCAGTCGCATACGCTGCCACTGCGCCACCAAAGCAGTCTTTAAAATGTAAAAATATCATTCATAAAATGTTGTATTTACATAAAAAGCCATTAACAGACTTTTATTAGACATTTGTATCTTCATAAAAAGGAAGTTTTGGCCTACAATACCACGTTATGTTTATTCCTATAGGTAAATTTAATTAATGGAACATCAATTATCAAAATTTTATTGACAAAAAATGTATTTTAAAAATGTAGTATGCTCGCCACAACATTATCAATTGTTCTGAGTAGCTGATATATTCTTTACTAGTCTAGAATCGCTGTGCTTTTGTTAAACGCAGGTGACGCCACAGGGCTACGCTAGTTTAAATAATGAGCCTAAGTTACTCCTTATGATATCAGCTATCTGCCAGTGAAAGTCCCGTTATAATCGGATAATCGGTCAAGTCGTTCCAAAGATTAGTCAGAACAAAGCAACAGACGAACAGACCGATAGACAAAAATTTAAAAGTTTTGTTTTTGTTGTAGGTAACGTATTTATAATAACACTAGATGACCCAGCGAACTTCGTACCGCCCAACTTTAAAATTCCATAACTTGATCGCAGCGCCACCTACCGGGTCCAATTGCGAATCTAAACGATTCCCAGATCCCCTTGAACACACAAAAAAAAAATCATCAAAATCGGTCCAGTCGTTTGAGAGAAGTTCAGTGACATCACACTCACAGAAGAATTATAAATATAAAGATATAAATGACTTTAGTAAAAAGCTGTCAATTTGAAAATACAAGCAGACAAACACTTCAACTTTATTTTATTGTATAGAAATAAAAAACCGTTTATAAACGATAGTTCCATGGTAAGAAACGTAAATACAAAATTCGACTAAACAAACAACCAAAGCAATGGCGTTCATTGTTCTTAATTGAATAACCAAGAAAGTGATATCTAAAAAGGCATTCATCCACTTAGGAGTCGCACGACAATACCCAGCCAATCTTTCACCGACACTACCGAACAATGAATTCTCGAAAGCCTCAAAGTAATTGACTCGATAATGTCTCATATCAACAAACAAACCAGAAAACCGGCCCCGAAAACCTATCTACAGGAGATACCATTATTTTAAACACAGTTATCATCTAGTATACTCTGTATACTCCATTCAACACAAACCTACCTACGAATATGTAACTGGCACAATTAATATGTTCACTGCTTATATCTCCACTATAAAACAAAATTTTACCGCTACTTAACTTAAACAACTCTTAAACAACAGAGAGAGGACTTAAAATCCTTCACCGACGATTCCAAATACGAAATTCAAATTGTTCCCTTGTGGCCAGCATCTTCTACTACCGTCTCATACGAATTTAAACTTTATCACAAAGAAAATGAATCGATTTTTGTCTAATGCTTGAACAATGTGGATCTTGGTGATGTTATTGTAAATTTAACTGTAAGTGAATGTGGTAAGATTGGATATGCTTTGAAATATGGAGTAGGTTTTAATAATAACAGGTTTGGAGCCGCCGTGGGAACGAAGTCGGATATGCGATGTATAATCGTCTGTCGGAACAGAGTGGATGCAATAGTCCAATTTTGCAGCCTTTTACTTAGATTACGTTTGCGGCAGGTTTGAAAATAAAAACTTGTTTTTGCATCGGACGTGTTGAGATTTTTCGTTAGTTTTTGTAATACATGTGTGAGATTTCCTCTTTAGTTTTAATGGGAAATTGAAGTTCCGAAACAAACTGTGATTTATTAAGAGAGCTTGAGGAATATTTACCAGTGACCTGTACTTTCTACAAACAGTGGAGAAAGATTGTCTATTTAGAGACCAACCTTCATATTCTACAGTCGATCGACTTCAATGACTTGCATACTTGGTCGACGATTTCCTTTGAGATAATGACTAGAAAAATATATAAGCTAGGTGGTAAACAATAGCGTAATAATCGGTAGATAGTTATTAAACTATTTATCAATAGTGATGTCATTTACACACATTACAAACAACATAACTGATACAATGAAGCTATGATAAAGTACCTACTACGATTTATTAATACTGGTTGTTGGGTTTTAGAAAACATGCAATCAGATCCAAATTTAAATCAAATACTTATAAGTGTATATAAGAATTACATCGGTAAAACATTAATTTTCGGAATATTTTTGCAATGACAACCTTCATGTTTTAGGTTTATGTAAAGAATAAATAACCGTTTAAAAGTCACAAGAAGAGACGATTAATCGAATACGATAGCGAGTGTTTCGACTAGAGTACCTACTCAATTTTGTAAAGTGCAGTTCTAATTATGAATTTTAAAAAATAGAACTGAGTATGGACAATAAAAAAAAAGAAATTTATTGTTTTCAAGATTAACAATCTATCTCACAGTTCTAAAACTAAAAAACCGTGACGGATATAATTAAGTTTACGAGTTAGGAAAAGTAGAAAGATAGTAATATTTTTGTTACACCCATACCATCGATTGGTTCTTTGGCTACACGAATTAAAATTCCATAGAGCCTTTTGTTGCTCGTACCAATCTGTCATGAGCAATTTAAAATCTATGTTATCTTTATCCTTGGGTCCAATACGATGGTCATTATTTAACGTAGACTCGTTTTACCCACTTGCGTAGAGGCCGTGTATTGTGGTTATACCTTCTTTATGTAATACTGAGTACCGCGGTATTACCCGCAATACCCCTACGGACCGAAGCTTGTCTTTTGTCATCAGCTTTCTGTCAGTCTCGTCAAAATTCGACTGCACGGTTGGCCTAGTGGTTTAAGCGGTCGCCACACCGCTCTCTACTGCGCCAAGTGTCGTGGGTTCGAATTCCACGTGGGACAACACTTTGTGTGATTCACAAATTGTTGTTCTGAGTCTGGGTGTTCTTTGTGTCCGTTTCATGTATGTTTGTAAAATCCCCCGCG
Source organism: Phragmatobia fuliginosa (assembly GCA_932526445.1). Taxonomy (NCBI): domain Eukaryota; kingdom Metazoa; phylum Arthropoda; class Insecta; order Lepidoptera; family Erebidae; genus Phragmatobia; species Phragmatobia fuliginosa. The sequence goes on along the minus strand of OW052078.1, from coordinate 11,985,501 downwards.
ACACAGGAATTCATATACCTAATGCGGGAGTTGTCTTTAAAAAAAAAAAAAAAAAAAATTGGTCAAGCCGTTGCAGAGATTAGCCCACTTATTTAGATTAGTAACAAACAGATACAGTTTTTTTTTTATATATACGTAACGTATATATTTTGATATGCACTTAGTAAAAAACTGTTCATGTGATATTACAGACACTCAAATTTTGTTTATTTGAGATGTTATAGAGATATTCTAGATCATCATTTTGTCATCTAACGCGGAAATTGTTAATTTGTTTTAAAAGGTCTCTTGTTTTCGCTACGCAGGTATGTATTTACTATTGACACTTGGCGTTGCATTATAATTGGTACAGGTTATTTTATTATGTGTTTTCCTGCTCTTTAATATTTTAGATTATTTTTTTTTATTTTATCTGTTATACCCTACAATTTGACCTGTAGAAAGGATTCAAACTCCTGATTTGGCACATGAACTGCCTCGTTGTGCACATTTGTATTGTAAGTGATTGTTTGTATCATCATCATCATCAGCCTATCGCAGTCCACTGCTGGACATAGGCCTCTCCAATTGTACGAGGCTTAGTTCGATGTCTGTATGATATGCAAATATTTGTTCCGGAGTTTGGGTGTTTACTGTGTATGTATACACAAGAATAGTACATTATGTATTTATATCAATTGTCTAGTACACATTATACGAGCTCTACTTAGTTTGGAAGTAAAGTGGCATTGAGTTAGATGTTTAGTTAAGCAAATTAAATTTGCCAACAATTTATTATTATTATACTTACATCTTCGAGGAAAAAACATGTACTATATACATATATGTAGGTAAACATATATATACCTGAGGTTTATAAGTATTTTAAAGTATGACTGCACCCTTTGACATTCCATTCTTTAACTCGGAAACTTATCTCATCATCATTTTCTTATTTACAATCATAGTTATTTAACTTTAAGTTTCAGAAAGCGTCTTATGGGTCTTAGAATCTACAAATATGCAGGGTTCGTTAATAATTTAACATCACGCCAGCACTTAACTCGTACAGGTAGAACTATAAAACAAATCATTAATTATTTTCTTGTACAGTAAGTATCTCTTTACGGTCCTCCAAGGCTTTGCATTTACTATGTCAGAAATGAAATCTGAGAATGCGTTTCTATCTTAGGCGTCTGATATTATCTTCAGGACGAAGATTTGATTACAAAATGTTGAATATAAGAACGCCTACACACTGCTTCTGTGATTTGAGATAAATTCATTCGAATATTTTGATTGGTATATTTTGATTTCAAGACAATGTAGTAGAATCTTCTACTACATTGTCTTGAAATTATAACGAAAAATTGATGTTTGTTAGTCTCCCTGCATGACACAGTCTCACTGATGCACTGTGTGACTGCGTCGATTTGATTGATTTCAGTCATGAAACATTTGCAGAAACCTATTTATAGTTAAAATAATAATTATTGTTATTTTGGACATCTGACACATAATGCCGATATAAATACCTATATAGCTATTTTTTTGTAAAGACATGTATTATACATCATTAAAATACTTAAACTACTTTAAATATTTGAAGATCATACAAATATTTGGTCCGACCCGGGATTCGAACTCGAGGCCTTAGGCATAATAGTCGCATACGCAACCATAGCGTCCCTGAAGCAGTAACTAAATTAGTTTTAAATGTAAAACCAACCGAATCAACCGAAGCTTCGAGGCTCACAGCTTAAGGTGTTTTCCGAGGCACGGTCCGGAAATCGAACCTGAACCCTACTGAGCGGCAGTCGCATACGCTAAGCGTCTAACAATCTGATAGTATAAAATGTAATAGACTTAAGACCTTTTTACAAAAATACTCAGTGTATGTTCTGGAGTTCAGTAGTTCAAACATAATAATCCTTACTTAGTCGAAGGTTCGAAACAACAGGTAGGTATAAGGTGGTTAAATTCAAACGCAGCGGCAGCATGAGAAAGTTCAATTTTAAGATTCAGCAATAAAAAAGACAAATTAAAAGGCTGTTTCTTTGGATAAGACTCCATAAGTTTTCATTAACAGCAAACAAAAAGCATATAAACACTCGAAGCTTTAAGTGCGACATAAAGTAACAAATTCTTATGCACAAAGTGTTTGAGTTGCTCCGACAAAAAAGCCCACATAGACGTCTCTATTAAATCTCACACATAACAACCGACTAACATCACATTCGTATGTAAACAGGTGCTTAACTGCTCTAAGTTTACTGACATCCATAACAATACCAATAAATATATATTATACCAAACTTCACGTACTTGCATTTAATCACTATCGCAGTTTCATTTAGAAGCCTTACCATCTATATCAATGGTGAAAACGCAATGAATAACATGCGCTCCGTTAGTGTCGATGCATTCTAAATTTAAGTTTGTGTGAATACCGTAGGCTGTGTTTTACGTGTGTGTGAGTATAAGTTGCGCAAGCGCACGAGACGAGACGAGGCTGAGTCACCGAAGCGTTTTATTAAGGTCGCGGTACACTTAGGCATTAGATGCATAAGCGAGTGCTTTAAGTTATTCCGAAGTCACACTGAAACTTTTCGTAAATAAAAATTACTTTTATAAAGAAATTTGGCTTATTTGTGCAATCATTAATCAGTTTAAAATGTTAATTAAAAAGTAAGAATGCCTTACTGACATGAATATTTTAAAAATATCATAATTGAAAGAAGTGTAACTAAAAGGTAGATAGGCGATACAATCTTCCAATTAAAAAGATTAATTCAGCGACAAAATAAGTTCCAACAAGTCACAGGAAAAGGAAAAACATCATTAGAGCAATTTCCGTCCTTTAATCCGAGTATCGTAGACTACTTTTTTCTTAATACGTCACCACACGAACACCTAAACTTTGATAGCTACTCACTAAACCATCAAGTGACTTATCTACTGGACATAGACATCTCTTAGAAAGGAGCTATTAGCCTTCTAAGCCACGGTATCCAGGCTCCTATCCCACGATTATTAGAATTGTTTAAGGGTAATCGCAGTGTAATCAGACCCTTAAAATCAGTGCGAACTAAGCTGAACTCGGCGACGACCTCGAAAAATTAACTAAAAAAAAACAAACATTGGCACTTTGAACTTTAAGTTTTTGCCTACAACCAGTTCTTAGAGCAAATTAAATTAGTTCTTTGTTCATTTACCTCCATTTAAATGTAACTAAATTACAAGTTCCAGACAAATTACATGTGTTGGACATGACATGTATTTGTGTAGTGATTAGCAGAACAAACAAGTAATTGTTTTTGTTTAATAGTCTGATTGGGACTACTTGCTAATTTATTACCAACATTAGAAACTTACCGTTTTCTTTATGTAGAAAGAAATAAAGTCCAACATATACATATAGATACATATGTTGAATTGTATTTTCTTTGAAAATAGTAAACGTAAGCATACCTACTTCTTTAAAAAGAAACTGTGTTGTCAATGTTTCATCATATTATGAAAATAGTAGATAGTTTTTCTCCAAATGAAAATACAGAAGTATCCATAAATATAAAGGGTACATTTACGTTCGTTTTTTTCACTACCATTTTTTTTCCATGCAGGTTGCCTGGAAGAAATTGCTTTTTATTATGTAATTTTATATAGATCCGATGTACAATAAAGTTTATTCTATTCTAGTCTACATTTTGTCTGTGCGGAAATCTGCTCGGATACCAACTACGACTCGAACCGACCAAATATCTCAAGCCGTCTTAGGTAATAGTAGTCGGGGATTCCCTGGAACCCCGACGCATCTCGGGCCATCTACCTACGGCTTGCAGATAACCCCCTCCAGAGTTTGAACTCAGATGATCTTATTCTGCCTCCAAAAGAGCGAAGAAATACTGTATAGGATGCTAGTCACGAAGGTTTAATCCTGATACACCTAAAACAAACCTAATCGAGGTCAGGAGTGCATTATCATACATACTTTTCACCTCAAATATCTCCTGTCAAATAATATAAAAGATATGAAATTACACACTATATCTCAAATTAATACATGTATACTGCTTTTTTATATTGACACTCAATACCAGACTATATTCGGCATTGACATCAAACTATACGTTCATTGATCTGTACTAATACAAGTATGTATATTGTTATAAATGTGAAAGTTTGAATAGATGGATATTTGTCATTCAATCACACCCAAACGGCTAAAAGATAGTATATAGAATAAATATAGATTTTAGTAAAAAATAGGATATAAAGGAACCTGTTAATCTAAATATGCAACTGAATCGTTTCCGTAGCAATTTACCTCCACAATCTAAGTATATTTATTTCCTTCTCTAAGAATCAAAGTATCTCTATGCCAAAGTTCATTAAAATCGGTACACAGTTTAGGCGTGAAACTGTAATAGACAGACAGAGCTACATACATTTATAATATTAAAAACACAGGAAAAATTCGAACCCCTTCACTATCTAAATATATATTACGCATAAATAATATGATTGAAACGTTTCTTTCAGATCCCAACGAATAATCATTTTGAAGTTAGAAATACGAAATCGCAATCATCTATTTGCTAAGTCGAAAGGAAATGCAAAAAACGTCAAGACGGAAGAAGAAATCGGCTTCAGCAAATGCAGCTGCGGACCTGTGTAACCAAATACGAGTCGAATGTCCCAGGACTGTCATAGACAACCAGTAATGACATCCGGGATCAGTGACGTGGCTTTATAAAATATAGTATTATCTAGGTATGGTCTGTATTTGTTCGAATATCGTGGGAATTTAAGACAGACATTTAAAAATGGTAAATATATTGATATCGCTTCAATAAACTAAATTATGTTAGGTGTAAAAAACATTTTTCAATTGTTTACAAGTTTTTCGTGTGCGCAAAATCAGCATTTACTTTTTGAAGAACGAGATTCAAAGCCCAATCATTCTGAATCATTTCGGAGGCCGGGAGAACGATGTAGAATGATTGGGCCTCGGGTTTTCCACTCGACAACGGAATACGACACCACGAATGCTGTCATTTTTAGGTTGGTCTTCTTTGTGAGGTCATAACTCCATAATGAATGAAAGACTGCATGTAATTTATTACCTAATATACTCAAATTTTATGAATACTCTTTCTAGAACTCCTACAATTAAACAAAAATATAAGATACCAAAAGACTAAAGCTGATAAAATATCCTCTAGAAAAGTCTTGCTGTTTCTAGAAACTGTCACACAAATATGAGGTCAAAGACGGTTTCTCTTCTTGGTCGTAACCTGTTGATGTCAACCAGTTTCTATACGCGTATACGATAACAGGTGGTTACCAAGCCTACAAATATTTGCCACAGGTGACTCACATTACATCAGCCTTCACACTATCAATAATATAAATTTTACCTACTTGTCATATTCACTTAGCCTTTACGGTTCCGGTGAATTTTTTCAATTCTGAACAAGAAGGAATGCCCAACTACTTTTGAGTTTTGTTTGTGGAGGAATGGACACAAAGGGAGGATCCTCCGATCAAGCCAAATGATCATACCTAACGGGCCATGGCCCAGCAGTTGATGTGGAGAAGTTGTAAATTAATGCTAGTTGTCGATAAAAATCCTTATATCGTGATACAGGATTAACAGTTACTTCGTAGTTCGGTGTGTCTTCGGTAGATAGCGCTGTAGTAACATTGCAATTTATACTAGCTGAAATAAGCAGTGCTACCCTCGCTTTTCATCTTAAGCCGCGGGTAACGCCTGGAAGCGAAGTTAGTATTACAAAAGATGCCTAAGTTACTCCTAATGTCATCAGTAATCTGAAAGTGAAAATCCCGACAAATCAGTCCATCCGTTTTAGTGATTAACCGAAACAAACAGAGAGACAAATAAACAGACAGACAAAAAAAAAAAAAATGTAAGTACCGTATGTCCGTGTGGTGACGGATTAAGAATACAAAGTGTCACCACCCCTATTCATTCCATGGGTATCGTAAGAGGCGACTAAAGGAACAAAATAAGCAGCTAACATCACTACCAAGAGAAGAACCCGTCTGGCCAGCGTGGTATAGTAGACCAAAACCTCCTTTCTAAGGAGAGGCCTATGTGTAGCAGTGGACTGATGATGATGTATATGCATTTAGTGAAAATGTGTTCATTTAAAATTACATTCAGACACCAATATTTTATTTATTTGTATTATGTATATATAGTATTGTAGTATTAATTTTTATAGATAGTACGTAAGCATGGATTATTTATAATACCCCCTGCAACAAGATGTCATCGTTTGACATAAATAACATCCGGGATCAATGAATCTATTTAAAAAAGTACCCAATAATCTATGCTTTTGCCTACTTTTTGCTTCAATTCATCCGAATTGCGAAGACGGTGTCGCGACTTTATAACGGGTATAGCAAATGTATTACACATACTAATTCTATCATCTTAGAAATGGTTAATATATTAGTATGATGTTTAGTATTCAGTTCAAGTAACTTGTAGTAATCTGTGGGAAATAACATCGAGTGCATTTATACATACTACAGCGATTGGTGGTATGCGTATCTGTTTGTTTACTTTTTTAACTTCAACTGTGGCTTCAATTTTAACTTCAATTAAGATGTCTTTTTCTACTACACTACTACTGCACTGATTACAATGAAATTTTAATTGGAGATACTTTAATTCCTGAGAAAGTAGGAATTAAGGTTACTCTGTATCGCGACATACACGCGGGCAGAGCTGCGAGTAAAAGTAAGAATAAATTTTGTTCTGACTTGTCATCTCATTTTACACAGCAGGCATTTAAACATCTTTATGTATGCTGCCTTGTTGGTCTAGTGGTTAATCACGGCTAATCGGCTGCTGATCAAGAGGTCTCGGGTTCGATTCCTGGGTCAAACCAAATGTTTGTATGATCTGCAAATATTTGTTTCGGAGTTTTGAGTGTTTTCTATGTATTAAATGTATATATTTACAAAAAAACTATAAATGTACTAACTTTTAAACTTTCGCGTTCCATGATAATTAATATTATTTTAACGGGGATTAGAGGGATGTAATACCCTAAATAAGTGATCGCGTTAACTCCCGTAAAAATAATATTAACTATTTATGTATTTATATCAGTTGTCTAGTACCCTTAGTTAGTACAAGCTCTGCGTAGTTTGGGACTAGATGATTTTGTGTGTCACTTTGCCAAAACGTGGTTTCCACTCCAGAACACACTTATGTACTCCAGGCACCATCATGCGTGTCCATTCTGCGACATGTGTGTCCCGCCCATTGCCACTTCAACTTACTAACTTTCAGAGCTACATTGATCATCTTGGTTCTCTGATGGATCACTACGTTTCTAAGTTTGTCCTTCAGAGAGACTCCCATCAAAGTTCTTTCTATGGCACGTTGAGTGCACGTTGTTAAGTTCATAGAGTAGACCTACAGTCAATGTCCACGTCACGGCACCACCATACGTCATCACATGTCTATTTGCAACTTGATTAATGGTGTTGCCATACAAGGTAATCAAAAAAGGATCAAATTCATTTAGACAAACAGTTGATAATTTATTATCACGCTTTTATTAGATTCATTTCTATGTTTGTTTGTTTCTTTATAACCAACTCTTGCAAGTGTTTTTATAGTTTTTATAACTATATTTATTACTAGCTGAGACGGGTATACTAAATATATTTTTTCATTAATTTTTGACTGTCTGTTCGTTCAAGCAAATTTTCATAAATGGATGGACTAATTTTGACAGGATATTTTGACAGGATATTTATTATTTATATTATTATGATATGAGATGTAACTAGGACTACTTTTTTAAGACCAGCATCATCTTGTTACTCACGATTTAAACAATAGCCGTGGATCGTGGATAACATCGCGGGAATCAGTTAAACTAAATAAGAAAGATATAGACATTCTACAAATTGTGTTGCCAAACTTTTGATAATAAAACTCAGGAAGGAGGTTCGTCGATTTGTTTTAATTTATTAAAATAATTAGTTTATGTGTGTGTGTGTGTGTGTGTGTGTGTGTGTGTGAATAAGACTAAACTAGTTTCTATCTATAATAGATAATATCGAGCAACTAGGTAACAGTAATAATGTGTAATAATTTATAGTGGCGCTTCCAAATCGTGTTTATATCTTATCGAGTTTAAATTAAAACGATGTTCATGATCGAATAACTCGGAAATATACATATTACGAGTGTAATTATTAAGTAATTGACACTATTACTCGATAAGTAATTGAATATGACCGTAAGCGTGGTAGTTCTAGCGGTTAGTATATGCGACTAACGATCAACAGATCATAGGTTCGATTCCCGGGTCGGGCCGAAAGTGTTTTTAAGTTTTTATTACAAGAATGCAAAGCAATGAGCTCCCGAGCTGGACGTTTCAACCGCCTGCGGATGTGTTCCGGGGGGGGCATCGATTTGGTGCATCCAGTCCCTATCAGAGCTCTTAAGTCGTCCCGCTATCTGATAGAGGGCATACCACACTACCTTTGTTGAGACGAGGTCTTCACTCCAGAACACGCTTCCTCCAGTGGTTATCGATTTTGCGACATATGTGATATCAACCTATGTCGCAAAATCGACAACCCATTGCCATATCAACCTACTATATGCTACCATTAGAACTATAAAATGTTTATTAACATCGAAGACTCAATAAAGAACAGTACTTTGAAAGTCATTGATTCCATTTAATTAACACATTCTTAGGTTTCAAGCAAAGAAGCCTTTTTTACATAAAAATAATACTTATGACATATTCACGCATCAATTGAAAGATTGTAATCCTTTAAAATTAAGCTTCTCTTACTGAATGAGTTTGGAACCTGCAGCGATAATTCGCAATTCGCAAGTACAGTGCCTTAACCCACCATTTCTGGGAAAATTCCACTACTAAGATGATTTTTAAAAGAGAAAAGCATCTCGATGTTAAGCGATAACTCTATGATGTAAACCAAAATGTGTTGAAAACAGGTGTAATGTTTGAAAGTAAAATTTTATTACATCAACATTTTTTAGTTTTCTTAGACATCAACAGGTGTCGCATCTTAGCCACTTAGTGGATACACTACTTTACAATCCGGTTACACTCGGTCAATCTTAAATATTTACCTTATAATTGAATTTTATACATCATCCGGCTATTAGCCAAGTGTACTAATATAATTTTATGAGCTATTCTCAATTAATACGTGATATTAATACTATCGGAATGGTGTCGTGATAAATTATTGGAAAGAGTAAATATGTTTCTACATTTCTACGAATATCGATGCTGTTAAGTATTCGATATAAAATACTTGAAATTCTTTTAGCGATTAATCATAATCTTATGGTGTTTTTGTATACCAGAGGTTTATAAACAAGAGTTTTATTATATAGCGGATTGTCATACTACTTTCTACACAAAAGCGTTTTTCTTTTCACCGATGTAGTAGAATAGTAAGGTTAACAGATTTTTTTTATACGCAGAGAATGTTTTCGAACCATACACTTCGTGGGTGAGACGAGACTGCGAACCGGTCTACACACCAAGCTCCGATGCGGCCTCGACAGTCAAGAGGAGCTCCAGAAATGCATCAGCTGCTTCTGGAGTAAGGGGCCGTCGCACCACACCTGAAAGATCACATGTCTAATCTCCATGAACGAGCTTGGTCATATACTTACCAGGCCTCTAGGATAATACGCTCTCAGGACATCAGCTAGTGAGAATCCGTTAGTTATAACTAATGTAGGTACTAAATGGTATATGAGTATTTTAAAAAGTAAAAATTGACACGGAATAGCAATAAATGTATTAGAAATACTTAGACGACTACTCTTACTATGTTAATCTCACTCAAATATTTTATTAATCAATTGCCATGCGAAAAAAATTATGAACAATTGCTAATTAAAATTAAAAAAAAGTCCCGGTTACACTTTAGCAGTATATTTCTATTAAAAACAAAAACAATCTCTAACATTATAAAGTATCTTGTTCCCTTATTAGCATACAAATTGTTTATATGAATTCTTTATAAGTTTTTAATCTCATTAAGTAGCTGAAATATTTCATTGTGACGACCTCGTAAAACTTTAAAATACTTTATATTTACAAAAATAAATTATTAATTTATAATATACCGCAACATCGAGTGTATAAATGTTGCTGCTAGTTGCTATGTGAACTCATTTTAAAAGAATTTGCAAGAAATTTTGCCAGTTCATTTTTTTTAACTATATATGTAATTTTCATTATTTTAATACGGTTTTAAGCCGCTGTCCGTGTAGCACGCATTAAAAAGTTCTGGCGATCCTATTCGTCTAATGCAGCGGTTCCTAACCTTTTTAATATTTTTAATATTATTGAAAGTAAAAATGATTTTACCCTTTTGCCTTTAAAACATCAAAACAATCAATTTAAGCATATTCAAACATCTTTGTTAATCATAAATTGTACAACTCTCTTGAAACTTTAACATATTTTTATATGTATTTGACACGAGCGATACTAGGCCGTGCACGGTTACTTTGTTCTGTATTTCTTTTTGTTTTACTTTATAATAGGTTCTCTGTTACCCCCGTAAAATAGCAAATTTACCTCCGCGGGGAACCCATGGTCTAATGGTGTCGTAAAAGGCGACTAAGTGAGCTAACTAAGATGGCCAACGTCACTCCAAAGGCAATTAAAACTTGAACCAAACGAACATTTTGGCAGCATATAGCCAAAACTTCCTTGCAATTTGTAAGGAATTTTTATATTAATATTAGTTGCTATTTAAGATATACGTGTCAGTTTAACACTAAAATTTTATAATTTTGAATATTTCCTAGGAGTTTTGACCTCTTAATGGCATGGCTACATAAATGCCTAATAGTTTTTAAGACTATAACGAGTACAATTTAATTTAAATACGTGTGTTTAGAGGTAGATAGGTACTATTAGATTTATTTAAATTAATTTTTATATACCATTCAAAAGTCTGCCTTGTTTATTTTTGCTGAAATTGTAATAATACTAAAAAGGTTGTATTAACAGATACTTCAGGATCTAGAATGTCTTACTAGATATGTATAATAACTTAATAAGTAACGAACAGAAGTCTTATATGTCTACTAAAATCCAATAAATAGCTTTGATTCCACATTTTTTTATCGTAACTAAAGTGATAGATTAATAGTTGTAATGCTAAAGCGTATATCATAAACAACACATCCTTTTAATCTGTTAATATTCTAGAGTCGCGACGTCTATTTTGCTAAAACTTTAGCTCGAAATGTCCTGTTAATATCATCAAAGGCCTTATGCAAAAACTATCACCTTGAAATACAGTTCCAAATAGAAGAGAGTCAGTTAGTCAGTCCAGAGTCTTAATTTATAATAGCAGAACGTCTCTGTATACTTTTCTTTTGCAGTGAAAATCTAAAAACGAGAAATAGTTACACGTAGTTAGACAACAAGTCTTAAGTTTATCTGCTCCTTTATCAAAAAGCATGTTCTCAATGATAGAATTTCGGAGGTACTAACGAGTATTAATAAAAATAAAAAATAAATGAAACCAACCACAACAGTTATGTCATGTCACACATGTCCGAGAAATATTTAAAATAAAACCAAAAAAGTTTCAACGAGACATTCCCAAAAATCTATTTTATATTTCCTTAAAAGACAATTTGTTATCTAATTACATATCAAAAAGGAATCAATTAACATATTGGAATACTTAAAGCGTGCCACAGAACAGGTGATATTTTTTTTGATAGATACCAGAGACAAACGGTACATTTTATATAACAGGTCTTTTGAAGGGTTCATCAAAATCTATGGTCAGTAAAAAAAAAAGATTTATCGAAGTATAAAATTCTTTAATAAGAATTGGGCGTATCGAAATTCTTTACAATGACAGACAAAACGTACACCTTTTAACACAGTTTTCGAACAAAGTCAGGTGCCAAATGTTTCGTACAAGTACAGACACAAAACAAATAATTTCTTAAAGTAGGTCATCCAATTTTCGACTTTATAACCGACGGGGAAAGTGCAAGATCTCAATACTGAAGTACAAAATTAAGTTTGTAGAATTTACGAAACAATAAAAGTAAGTAAAGACGTGTTTTCATACAAGAAGTAGGTTACTTGAGACATTTTATATATATGCGGGTTCAAATTTTAGTTGGCATCTGTCTCCCAAGAAATTCGCGCAATGATCTTACAGTTGCAGCTGCTGGGCGCAGCATTTGGTACGTGTCAGGATCCCCAAAAAACTAAAGTCTTAGCACATGGTATGATGTTCGTAATTAATATGATGAGTAGGCAGTATGGCGTTTATATAAAATAATAGCTAAGTCCCGCGATGTAACCTCTGCTCCGCGGTAGGTAGACAGGTAGTTACGCCGCAGCAAAAGCAGAGTTCTAAACAAAATAGTCTGAGTTATTCCACATGTCATCAGCTTACTGTCATTGATAATCCCGTCAAAATCGATCTAGTCATTCCAGAGATTACCCGGAACAGACAGATAAAAATTTTAAAAATTGCTTTTTTGCTTTAAGTATCGGATATACTTTCGTACCCATTTAGTAAAAAACTGTTCTTTTGATATTACAAATAGACACTCGAATTTTGTCCATTTGTATAGATACTAAAGTCGTCACAAAATAGGAAGCCCGTTTTGACATTTGTCATAGTGTTTTTTAATCAACGATTAATTCGTGTTTTTGAGTGTATTTTTTCAATATAAAGTTAAACTTGATGCTTATTTATGATACGCGTTGTGATAGTGTATGGGTAACATAGTAATTAAATAGGATTATGAATTTGATTTTTGACATTGAAAAATCGGGCTTCTTATTTTGTGACGACTATAAAAGTCAAAAATATATCATTTAAACAACTAAAGCAAAATTTAGATATCTTGACGAACATTTATACAAATTTATACTATCGAAACGAATATTATAAATCAAAAAGTAACCCTGTCTGTCTAAACCTATAATTACATAAAACCAATTTCATTAAAATTTAGATATTTTGCATTTTGAGGAAATACATAGGTTACTGTTTACCGCGATAATCTGCAAATCGGTCGGAGTCGCTACTAGTCCATACAAATACTAGTCGATACTAATATAATAAATTCGAAAGTATATCTGTCTGTCTGTCACAGTTGCATAGCTAAACCGCTTCACCGATTTCAATCACAATTGGCTTGGAACAGCAAATAGCTGGAACAAACAGACTGACAGACAACATAAATTTTAAAAATTGTTTTTTTTATGCAAGTACCGCCGTAACTTACCGTAAGTATATTACCGCTTTCATATGTAGATAATAAAAAAACTGTTCATTTATATTACAATTACAAACTGTTGGTCTAATGGTCCGCGTATGCCGCTGCTGATCAAGAGGTCTCGTGTTCGATTCCCGGAGACCAAATGTGTGTGTAATCCGAAATATGTGTTTCGGAGTTTGGATGTTTTTCTATGTATAATATGTATGTAATTACAAAAAAAAAACAACAACTCCGTTGCTTGTAAAATGTCCAAAATATTTATTTATTTAAACAGAAACTTAAATTTTATTTACGAGTATATTATATGCCTACATATATATATATATATATATATAGTTTGTGTCGAGACGTCCATGTAACATGTGTCAAGTTATCATTCTCATAAATAAAGTTATTTTATGCATTTGTATATGTTTAAAAGTATATTAAGATGTATCTTACTATATTAATGCGGATCTATAAACTTTTTTATATCATGACTTTTACTACCACAGACTTTCTGTCCAAGTTAGTCGATTCGAATCATTTATTACAATATTAGATCAATTCTTCGTAACTTAATCTCTAACAGATATATTAATTAAGAAATATCATTTTACGCGAGATTGTTATCTATCACACATGCAAACACACTGGTCCGGTTTTATATTCTCGATCAAAAAGCAGGCCGGAGTAATAACTATTATCACTTCAACATCAAGTTTGTTGCGTTTCGGCCGGAAGACTCTAGAAATGACCCACGGTGTCCATGAGAAAGCATCTGCTCAGAACCTCTTCTACCTGAAGATCTTTCTTCTAACTGCATATGTCTTAAGAAAAAAAAATCACATAATGATACAAAAGTTACTTCAAAACTGTGAAACACAGCTGCTCTATGCTTCAAGGCTTCACTATACAAGATCCTATGTCCCAAACAAATGTAAACCTAAATACTTACGAATAAAGTTTTATTTTAGCTGTGCACGCTTTTGTTTTGGCAACGTCTTCGTGTATTTTCGGAAGCGCTCGCTCATCTTCGGGCGCGTGGCAAGAGCGCCTCAGGGAATATGTCGGCTGGAAACTTAATTCGGACCCGTTATTTATTTAAAACAGTGTATTAAGTCCAAAATCATTGTCATTGAGAGTTGCAGTCGTGAGTCCGGAGGTGATAAAGTCGGTTTTAATGTGAATTTCCGGTATAACATGCCTGAATTGCTAACTGTTTAATACTTTAATAAATTAATTATATTTATGATCACAATCTAAGTTTCTCGAGACGTGTTGTGGGAATGTTCTTACAAAGTTGTGTATCATCGATGTTGAGATTCACGCCATAACTCTTTTTTGTTTTCTTTTTTATTGAAATGGTAACAAAACTTAGTGAACATGACAAAAACATATTACGTTATATTGGACTTGCCCCCTAGCCAAGTTGCAAACGTTTTCCGTTTTCTATTCTATTCCTTATTCTATTTCTCTTTTCTCTCCTTTCTTTGGCTAATGTCACTCAGTCACGTGATTAAAACAAAATAGTAGCGAATCAAACAAGAGAATAGAGAAATAGTATAGAGGAGAGGAAAAAAAAGGAAAAACGTTTGCAACTTGGTTAGTGGACTGGTCTCATAATAAAACCAGTAATAGAACAGATTCCTGTTTTATGTTATTCTTTAGTTCAGGTATCAGTGTTTTACCAAAAACCATGTACTTATGACGAGTATACATATTGGACTTGGTAAAAATATGTAGCAAAGAAGAATCTTAAAATAGTTTACCTTTGCTTTTTAACTAATTTATTCAATTTGTGCTAACCATCGTGTTTAGAAAAACAATAACAATTTACTATTCAATATCGTACAACTTTATTTCGCCGAAATCATTGCCCAAAGACTTCTACACAGATGTTAGTTAATTAACTCCCACTTATACACACATAAAGGAGACTGCAAGTCATTATGTTTTTAAATTCGTTGTTATCTAAGTACTTGCGTTTCTTAAAGAGTCCAAACACTCGTACCCCTAAGACGTATCAAAAGAGGATCTTTTAAAAAGAAATAAAAAAACGCCTGATGGACTCGACAAGTAAAGGTGTTTTGTTTTTTTTCGGCAAACATCTTCAAGGTCCCATTTGGTACATCTGCCGTATCTCGGAAGCGTATTATTTTAAAAAGCACATCTGCATAATGAATTGATAGCAAAAACCTGACCTACAAACTTAAAAATCTTGTGACTTTTTCACTTGGAGTCTTAGAATTAATAACCAATATATTCTAAGCTCAACTTCGAAATGGTACACGTAAAATTAAACCGCATGCTCCTTAAATAAGGACTATATTTTCATTTGTCAAGTGTCATTTAGTTTGGTGATTGTAAAAAGGTGCCAATTTCCGTTCGTTCGTACATCCGTTCTTAAAAATCGTTCGTTCAGTGATTAGTGTACCACGTGTATTGTTTTTTGGTATTTTTTAACTGTTTTCTGTTTGCCGAACAATTTATCAAATTACATTGACAAGCAGCTGATGTCGTAACATTTCGAATATTGTTTACATATTTTTGAAAATTCTATGTTTTTTAGACCTCCGGTTTTGTTTATAAATAGTTTAAAATGCAAAAAAGGAATAGCGACTTTTCGCATCTGTTTTGCTTTTTATTGCTGTTTTGGGTTTAAAAATAGAAATAAAGGTTTTTTTGCCTTTTTTATTTATTTAAGTTGGCAAGACATTCTGTTAAACGATTCTGTGGTTAACTAATATTACCAATTAATTGGCTTTAAGTAATCCTAAACTAAACTTGCAATACAAAAGAGCAACATAATAATGACAGCATTCTTGCAGCCTTATTTCGTTGGTGAGTGTGAGACCGGAGGCCCAATCATTGAGGCCTGTGGAAGCCGGGAGAATGATGCAAAAACATCTGACCAAGCCGCCATGGTATGGGTCACCACGCTGCATTGCTTACCCTCACAATTAGGATGGTGGCCCCAACTCCTAGATTTTGCTCATGGTTTCCATCAGGCACAGTAGAATCACTTTGGTAGACTCGTAAATAAAACGATCCTAAATACCGCGAAAGTAGTTGTAAATATGAAGTAATCGAGTTCTAAATTCGAATTGCATTGTTTGTTTACAAAGAGTGTTACTAAGAAAATAACGACTAAATAAATGTCAATTTCAAACCTAATAAAAGCAATTTTAGACGATAGTAATTACACAAGTCGCGAATTTACGAGTGGCCTACAAACATCACTCTGCCAACTGCCAATAAAGCATTACGGATAAATTAGATGTCAATCAATGTTTGTTTTTTTTCTTGCCCCTGACAGCCATAAAGTAAAAAAAAACAATCTATGAATAAAATACTCTTTAGAAATGCAAATCTTTTATACGTCATCAGAAACGTTTTCTGACTAATTCAATTCTGAATTTAATTTAAAGATTATCTTTAGGTTCATATTACAAATAATGGATTTCAATCAGCTGTTAACAATTACTAAATAATAGATATTTTTGAAGCTAAAACTTCTCAAGTTAGTAAAGCCACTCTGAATTCAACACGAACTGATCGGCTCGACCGGAACGATGCTACCCAAGTACAGAAGATTAAACTAAAATGACAGCATTAAATTGTCGTATTTCATGGTATAGTAGGCCAAAACCTCCTTTCAAAGGAGAGGCCTATGTTCAGCAGTGGACTGTTAAAGGCTGTTGATGATGATTACGTTGGAAGTATGGGATTGAAGGCCCATTGACGCGAAAGCATCTCACTAACCCGTCATAGTTTGAGTCAACATATTGCTTTATCTGTACTCATAATGAGAATGGACCTCTACTCTTGGATTCTACTCAGACTTTTCATCAGGCAGAATAGAGTCACTATGGTATCGAAGAGTCACTACTTAGATATTTAAAAAAGGCAGGTTTGGAGCGCTACTACTTAGATATTTAAAAAACGCCAGAACCCATAACACAGGTCTAAAAAAATATATTTTAAATCAAACAATTGATTTGAAAATCCCAAAATAACAAGTTTGTTTGCAAACTGATTCTAATTATGCTTTCCATCTGGCAGAATAGAGTCACTTTGGCAGGCTTGTGTATACAAAAAGGTGTTGGTTTATAAGTACCTAATTTAAGTTTTCATTTCTGACGTCCTCATGACTGTTTTTTTTTTTCAAGATATTAAATGCGGAACTTTTTTATCGACAATTTACACATCGTATGTAGTTTTGGAAGGCTTCTTTAGACTTACAGTTTGTCTCTGCTAAAAAACCTTGTTATTCCCCTTAAAATAATATTTACGGGATCCCGGAAATAAAAGCACCTGAATAATAACATCCGCATTTATTATCCAGATGTCCTTTATGGAGTATTTATTCCCACACTTCTATCAAATCAGAAGTTTTGCCGCACCTTTCAATATACACAACTTGTTGTAGCACCTTGCTCTCGCGCAGTTTTGACATCTCTAAGACGATGGTCTAAGTCTGCAAATAAACTTTATTATTTATTGTTAATATTTTACTTCATTAATTTACAGTACAATGTGAAATTACCTACCCTACCCTACCTACTCTACATAACCTTACTATTTCATACAAAATGAAATTACACTTATTTTACTTTATCATAATGTAAGAGGTTCGAAAACAAACAAACTAGTACTAAAAAAGGAAACCTACTTTTGTTAAAAATTCCGAAAATTCATTACGATGTATGTAACAATTGTTATTAAAACAAGCATCCTTATGATAAGATCGCTATTGAGAAATCCGCGTTTGCTTGTAACTTACAATCGAAGTCACCTCAAATCAACAGATGTGTTTAAACCCGTTAGGTGCTTTTGTGATAACACGCAGTCTTCGTTTGATCTCGTTGTATGCGCAGTATCGGCGCATATGCATCTGTTCTCCTGTTTCTCAAACCAACTGTCCTACCATCTTTTGTAAAGCTTCAAGGCATTTATAAAAAGGTACCTATCCTACACATTGTAATGTATAACGGTAGAAGAAAACAATTATGCTTGTATGTGTGTAGAAGTATGTGTCGAGAGTTACATCCCTAGTGTTTAAAAAGAAAAAGGGTTAACTGATGCAACATTGTAAAGACGTTCAGTTCTTTAGATCAGAAATTGTTTATTTTGTTTGAAATGGTTTATTAATGAAAGCAAATCATAAAATTACTCATATCGGTCATTATTACAATCAATATATAACGGTAATTGAAAAAAGTTAAGCAATTGTGCAGTTCTAACAAAACGAAAAAATATATAATTTTATTAAATTATTACTTTACTTTACGTTGTTGATGAATTGTCAAATGTTACCTATTAAAATGACTGCACTATAATTTAGTTTATGCTGGTAACTTCTTTAAGAGATGTAAATCAATTTAAAGTCTCTACACACACCAACACACACTAGTCACTGTTTGACGTTTACGTTAAATAAATAAATACTTTTAAATATTTTTAAATACTCGTATTAATAGTTACGAAACATATGTATACCTAAACACTACAAAAATAGATCAGTTTCGACATTTCACAGGTTTACTATTGTCTAATGTTTTTACTGGTACGAAATGTAGGTAAATAGGTTACCCATAAAACGCCATTGCGAATAGACCTAATTGACTTTTTTATTGCAGTCCGGTAAGATATATTGTATTCGAACAGTTGTTTATACGTTTCTGGAGTGAAGGATTAATATGGACTGCTATTTCGAAATCGCAGCTTGCTTTTTTTAAAACGTTTTCATCGGTAACTGTAAATATGTGTCGCATTTGATCTTCAAGAGCAAAATTATTATTATTGGATAATAATAATGTACTGTGTGTAATAATGTGATGTACAAATATAATGGCTCTTCTCAGTCATTCCCGGCTCTTATCTGTCCTATTTTAAGAACACCACCAAAGCACGTTTAAAATTTCGTGAAAAATGGTTAGATGGTTTGGAGTTCTTCGTAAACAAGATAGTAGCAGCATAATAGTAGCGACTAACTAATAGTCTACCATAAATACCAAGAAATCCAGAGTCATAACTGTATTATATCCTGTCTCCTTAGAAGGAGCTTAATATCTTCTACGTAAAATTTTGTTAAATTGTTTGTTTCTCTATGGTAAATTGGTAACTGTTAAATTTCATATAAAATCTACATGAAAACGTGGTAAAGCCAAAAACTCCTTCTGTTGTTCTCCGCAAAGAATTTCTGCCTATGTCCAGCAAAGGACAATTAAAGATGGTAGGGATTATAAAGTAAACATTAATATTTGTATATTTGCTTAACTGTGAGACAATTAGTAACAGAAATCCAAAATATACTAAATATTAGTCACATCCATGTTATGTCCAACACCTCAACTTAGTACCAGCCCAGGCCATGTGTATTGCAACATAAAATTTTCTTTTTCAACTATTTTCACAGATAAATTATTTTCAGACGTATCCCCGTACATCTGTCGATGCGCGTCTTTTATCTTTGGCAAAAAGATTGGTTCCCTTAAAACAAGAGTCTCCCCCTCTGATTTATAAACGTTGGCAACACTCAAGGTGCAACGTTATAGCTATCACAACCTATCTATACTTAAAATATATAAACAGGTAAATTTTGTTAGATTATGATTTTGTAAAGAGTAATGGATTTACTGAATCGATTTTGAAAATACTTTTAAAAATAGAAAGCCGATATAATAGAAGCAAATAAATAAAATTGAAGTGAATGTTACTAAAGGTGCCGTCCATTAATCACGTGATCTTTTTTTGACATTTTTTAACACCCTCCGGCCTCCTCCCTCCTTGTCATATATGGTGAGGTTTCAGATTCCTCCCCCCTATAACACGTGTATTTTTAGTTCCTTACAATTTTTTTTTTTAATTGGTATAAGTATCGACTAATTTTATTATAAGAATTAAAGACTACATTAATAACAACAAGGGTTACAGATTGTTTTTGACTGACATAATTTAATGAAAGAAATGCGAAAATTTGCAGAAAAAATAAACACGTGATATATTACTACTCCCCCCCCCCCCTCCTTGTGATATTTCGTGATTTTTTGTGAACCCCTCCCCCCCTTTTCAAGCCTCACTTGATCAATGGACAGCCCCAAACGTATATAAAAGTATTGAAGGTCTTAAAAATGTCAACATTCATTCATTCATTATAGCGATAATTCTAGATAGGGTTGCGTTTAATTGCATTTTTACAGCATCGACGTACAAATTGCGAGTTGTAAAGATCTATATCTAGAAAAAATGTGGAGTGAATATGTATATTTATGTAGTTAGTAATGGGTTCGCTTTATAGATATAAATAAATAACCTTTATTAAATACTAACTGTGCCTGAGTAGCTCTGAGGGGCGAAATTAGTCTACAAAAATTAGTTTACGTTACTCCAATCTGCGAGTGAAAGTCCCGTCAAAATTCATTTAAATCCAGAGATTAGCTGGAACAAACAGACAGACAAAAAGGTATCATCATCATCATCATCAGCCTTTAACAGTCCACTGCTGGACATAGGCCTCTCCTTTGAAAGGAGGTTTTGGCCTACTATACCACGCTGCCCAGACAGGTTGGTAAAGGGTTTGTTTCAAGTTTTCCTTCTCTTGGCAGTGATGTTAGCTGCTTATTTTGTTCCTTTAGTCGCCTCTTACGACACCATGGAATGAATTGGGGTGGTGACACTTTGTATTCTTAATCCGTCACCACACGGTAGGTATATAATCCGAAAAAAAATATGTAAATACTTTCATATGCACTTAATGAAAAGCTGGTATTTTAAAGTTACAAACTGACACCACAATTATATTTATTAGTAGAGATAATAAATAAGTCAGGTAGGGTGACCGCGGGGGATACAATAACGTAATTTAAAACTAAAACACATTAGAGATATCTCAAATTTTGTGATGTGTGAAGTAATTTACTATAATAAATGACCTTCAAGAATGGGTTTATTACTATTAATAATAGTTAATTATATTATTATTATTACTACTAGCCTTATCCCGCGGAGCTACCCGCGGTTATTCTTAATTTCTTAATAGCGAGTAACACCGCGTTGCGAAGCTAGTCTGAATAAAAAATTCCTAAGTTACTTCTTAGGCCATCAGCTTTCTGCCAGTGAAAGTTCAGCCAAAATCGGTCCAGCCGTTTCAGAGATTACCCGAAACGAACAGACAGACGGACAGACAAATAAAATTAAATTGCATTTTGCGTGTCAGTACCTTAAATATGTTGTAAAAACTGTTATTAGATATTACATACAAACAATTTAATTTTATTTAATCGTATAGATATATTACACGCTTCGATCAAGTAAATCTCGTTTGTGACCACATTCCTAGACTTCCTACACTACTGTAAGACCCCACAATCCTTATGGTAAGAGACAAAGAATTTCCACTTTGATTAATTATCCGTCTATTCAATGGTCTCTTACATCAGAGCTTTGTTTGAGATCACAGCCCCCCCTGACCACTACCAAAGTGACTGTACTCTGCATGAGTAGAATCCAAAAGTAGAAGTCACTATCCTCATTGTGAGTACAGACAATGAAGCATGGTGACCCACATGATCGCAACTTAGTAAAATCCATTATTGGGCCTCCGGTCTCACACTCACTAAAGAAATACGACAGCACAAATGCTGTCATTTTTAAGTTGGTCTTCGGTGTGAGGGTAGTACTGCCCAGATCGAGTCGCCCCATTTATGCTGAAATCATGTAAACCTTGCAATTGTCATGAAATAAATTCACACTATACCCCAAACGGCTGTGTACGAACATAAGGTTATGATACTTATTAATGCAACAACTTTTTGCAACCAAGATCCAGGGACCATTGCTAACCAAATATCAAAGGTGCTCAGAGACTAGTTTCGGAATCGAGCTCAAATATCTCTTGCTGACTGTACATAAAATGTTAATAAAAAATACTTACTCAATACTTACTTAATAACTTTTACCCACCTTTAATATCTAAACAATTTATAACGAAAATTTTAAGTGTAAGGCCTAAATGGACTTAAAATTTAGGGGCCATCTACACCTTTGGCATCGGCAGGTGATATCTGTGCGTCATTTTGTTTTTTTTTTTGTTTTGTTTTTTAATTAAGACCATCAACGCGTCATGTGTCGCTATCCAATCAATTGACAGTAATGGAAACACGCTAAGATAAGGGGCGTCTTTTACTTTATGTAATTGTTTATTACGATAATTATTTATATTGGTATTAAACTATTACACGAATAATTAATAGTAAATCTGTTTGTCTATGTATTTAGATTTATAATTTACTTGTTTTGTATTGTAAGTACTTAAACATATAGTTTTGCTGAAAGTAATTTTCAAATTGAAACATTAAAGTTTCTGCTTTAGCAATCCTTAATTTTGGTTTGTTTTTAATTTTTTTTGCCTTGGCTTAGTATTAAAACCACACCTGTCATCCTTAATATGAATCTGTATGTTGACACACAATTATAAGGTCTCTATTTTATACATCTCTAATACAGAATGATATGCTGACTGCCTCGGTAGTGCAGTGGTAGCATATGCGACTGCCGCTGCTTGAAGTCTCGGGTTTGATACCCGGGTCAGACCAATGTTTGTGTGATCCGAAATTATTTGTTTCGAAGTTTGGTTGTTTCCATGGATAATATGTATGTAATTACAAAAAAAGCGGCCAAGTGCGAGTCGGACTCGCCCATGAAGGGTTCCGTATCAGCAAGTAACATCATATAAAAGTTCTTGTAGTTCGTTGTAACTTTCATCGATGTTTTTATACTAGTGTATTGATTGGATGAAAGGTAAATTGCGTGTTACGATTTATGACATATTAAAAAAAAAATACTCACTAGATTTCGTTCAAACCAATTTTCGTTGGTAGTTTGTATGGTAATGTACAACATATATTTTTCTTAGTTTTATCACTCTCTTATTTTAGAAATTAGAGGGGGGGGGGACACACATTTTTCCACTTTGGAATTGTCTGTCGCGCAAACTATTCAGTTTAGAAAAAAATGATATCAGAAACCTCAACATCATTTTTGAACACCTATCCATAGATACACGTATAGGTTTGATGAAAAAAAAATTTTTGAGTTTCAGTTCCAAGTATGGGGACCCCCAAAATGTATTGTTTTTTATGTAAAAATCTTAATGCGGTTCACAGAATACATCGACTGACCAAATTTCAACAGCATAGCTCTTATAGTTTCGGAAATAATTGGCTGTGACATACGGACGGACAGACAGACAGACAGACATGACGAATCTATAAGGGTTCCGTTTTTTGCCATTTGGCAACGGAACCCTAAAAAGGTATGTTAATGTATTTATATCAGTTGTCTGTACCCATAGTGCTCTGGTCATAGTCAGCTCTGCTTAGTTTGGGACTAAATGGCGTTGGGCGTAAAATGTCCGAAATCTTTATTTATTATTACTTTATTAATTAGAACCTTCTTTCGCATTGCATTTGAAATAATTACTTTGAAATATTGCACGTACTTACAGCATACGATTTGTAATTATGGATGCTCACCGATGACGTACAAGTGTCAGTTGAGCGCGCTCCAGATTGCGCAGACGCCGAACGATGCTCAGACCGCAACATATGCAAGTGGCACGTGCTTGCCAACTCTGCATATGCCGTACATATACAAACTTTTTGTTCCTTCAAATAACAGTTAATTACACTGGCAACATATTAAGAGCGGGAGTGGTGTTTATACAGACAGAGCCTGTACTGTAGTAACCAGACTGCTATACAACATACCTATACATATCTAAATATCGCATCTTCCGAGCCTTTATTCCCAAGTTTATTTGGGGTCGGCTACTAGTTCAACCGGTTTTACCTGAATTTCAGCTTTTCCACGGAGCGACTGACATCGGACCTCCGCAACCCTAAGGGAGAACTGAAATTCGAAGATTGAACTAGTTGTCAGTATATTTTGAGGGCACTGACTTCCCAATAACGATTGCCATAGATGTTCGTGACAACCGGGACCGACGGCTTTACGTTTTAAGGCTTTAGGCACGGGCGTGAATCACTACCAAACTTCCAAACTTAGGACTGCTATGAGGAATTTCCTAAGAAAAACCCAAAAGCACTTTTTGGCCCGACCCGGGATTTTGTGAACCCGAGACCTCTTGATTAGCAGTCGCATACGCTATCCACTAGACCAACGAGGCAGTATGTCTAAATATCTACTACAAAAATTTTTATCATTAGAATTCACGACTATTCTGAAGCTAAGACTACTAACCACTGGTCCACATCATTATGATATCTTAAAGAAAAAAAAATTAGATTGAAGTCTGTTTCTCTGAAAATCCGATCCAGAATTATTTCTGTAAAAATAATTTTGAAAAGCGCTCAATATAGTGGCTAAATAAACACTGTTTACAAATTTTAAAATTACACATTTTATTGCAATTTAAGTTTGCTCAAGACCCATCACTATTGCATAGTGTTAACATAGTTTTGTAAAACAAACTACATAGTATATCTCAATTTCAAAATATCGTCTTACTTCAGAACATGTAACGCTTTGCCTTATAAACATTCACCTTTAAAAAGTCATTAGCACTACATATTACAAAATAAATCCTCCACGGCGTCTGTCTGCCTGTTCGCGATAAACTAAAAAAACACTGCTCTGATTTAAATTAAATTTTGTACCCAGATAGAGACCGTGAGAGTGGAGACCGCGTCTCGGTAAAGGTAGTGTAGGACGCCCACTGGCGAGGTGAAGTGACGACCTGCGTAAGATGGCTGGCAGGAGCTGGATGCGAGAAGCCCAAAATCGATCACAGTGGTGTGCAATGAGAGAGGCCTATGTCCAGCAGTGGACTGCGATACGCTGATGATGATGACCCAGATAGTCTAAAGCCTGAGAAAGGACATAGGCTACTTTTTACCTCGATAACGAACATAGAAGCGAGTGGAGTCGCGGGCGAAAGCTAGTACTACAAAATTTTACTCAAAACTTAGTCACTAATACGCAACTAGATTTGCAATTACTCACTAAATCTTATCTCAAAATCTCTTGCTTTTCTTTTTCTTTCTCTCGTGAACAGGTCAATAGAGTCGCCTTTCGTCTCTATCTATACAAATAAATATAATTGAAGTATCTGTATGTAATATCAAATGATGAGTATTTTACTAAATGCATATAAAAGTATATAAGGTACCTACATCAAAAATGCAATTTTTAAAATTATCTGTCTGTCTGTTTGTCATAGGTAATCTCTAGAACGTCTGAAACGATTTTGACGAGACTTTCTCTGGTAGAAAGCTGATGATACAAGGAGTAACTTATTTATTTTAGACTAACTTCGTTCCACGTTGCGTTACTCGCGATTCACAAAAATAACCGCGGGTAACACCGCGGGTCTCAACTAGTCTTTAAAAAATCTAAAAAAGAAAGACTTATCAAAAGATAGAAATCCTCTACTAAAAAGTACAAAAAGCAACAAAAGTAATTAAGTTTTATAATTATTTCCATTCATTCTTGAATTTACAAGACGCTCTCGAGTGACAAATTTAAATGAACAAGGATTGAAAGCTTTTATGATAATGATCTCCAGGACTCATAGCAGTTAACTTTTAAAAGTTTAATCTGACTGCTCGTGCCTACACATCTTGATCAATTGTGATAATCATTATTCTCCAGGTGTGTCGCGAGGACGACTCTCCGTAATTAAAATCATCATCATCAATAACCTTTAATTGCCTTAAGGACATAGGGTTCTCCTTCCACCTCCTTCCTTCTAGGAAAAAGGAGATTTTAGCCTACTATACCACGCTGCCTAAACATGTTGGTTTAGAGTGGGTTTCAAGTTTTCTTTCTATTTACAGTCCTTTTATCCTTACTAATATAATACATACGAAAGTAACTCAGTTGGTCTGTCTGTCTGGTTGTCCGGCTTTCATGCTAAAATTACTTAAAACAGAAATACATATAATCTAGAGCTTGAGAAAGGACATAGACTACTTTTTACCTAGATAAATGACATACACGCGTGCGGAGCCGCGGGCGAAGGCTAGTTCTACATAAATTTCTCACTTACTCGGTACTTATGTGGTGCATATTGATACTGAGTATTATTATTTTGTCACATATCCACACAGTATGTCACCCTTTTTGACGTCAGAGAAAAAGTAAACTCCTAAAATACTCAACAACTAATTATATAACTAACCAAAAATAATTACTTACAACTTAAGTCCTTTTAAAAGGAGACATCATAATTTAAAAGTATCAATACACCTTTGAGCACATGCCTTATAAATATCTTAACATATTTTAACTAATCTTAAAGATTAAGAAACACATTTCCATTAACGAGAAAAAAACTAAAAACATTGATATCAATAATTACAGTACGCCCGGTATGCGCACACGTTGCTTAAACCCAACCATTCCAATTTACCTGCATCTGGTCACCAGTTGCAATCGTTAATATATAACCATTATTTGTTTATCTTTCTAAGTTTAAAATAACTTATTTATTCTAATTAATACAATTGAATAATGATAAGTAATTTATCTTACAAATTCTCATTTTATTTTTTATGTTGGCTATACTTAATTAACAGCTTTTATTTTAGTGGCAACCCTCACGTTTTGTTCGTTCCATTCTACTTTGATGTAATTAATTATGTAATCATCTAGTGAAGATACGAACTTGTCCATGCCTCCAAACATAAAACTAAATAGTTTTTATTCTTCTTGCTTATTTTAGCCTGAATTTATGTGTTCTAGGTTAAGTTCTAGGTATGTAATCTATTTATTTATTTATTTTTGTAAGATAAACTCTATTTTGTGTATGACACATTAAATGATTTTTTTATTTCTATCCAGATTTGAAGGAAATATAACAGCACTAAAGGTGAAAATTTAATAAAAGAAAAAATCGTTTTGAAGTCATGTTTTTGACATTTAACATTTAGCTACGTAATTTTAATTTATATTTCTGTCACAATTTATAGCAACACTAACTAGTCGAGTTGTTTATATACAATTAAAATATAACAAGTAATCGCTGAACGGATTTGTCATATGGTTAATTTACATAAAAAGATAATTGACACTATGCAACGATCAAATAAAAATGTAATTTGCATAACGCTTATTAGACATTTGCGGGAATTGTTAAAAACTAAGCATACTAAACGTTATACTAGACTACTATAAATAATTGACACTAATATTATTCCATATGTTGTTTATTTCTGATCCTGACTGTACAAAAGTAGACTTAGGAAATACCAAACCATAAAAGAATAATTAACTATGTAACATTAAAACAAAATGAAGGTATAAATTATATTTTAAAATTATTCATAAACAGCGCTAACAATGTGTTCTCTATCTCAATTGAAATATTCAAATGTTACAGATGGAAATTTTCCCACATTTTTATTACAACGTAAAAAAAACTTCAATGACGGTATATAAAACTGTTAGAATTTCAAAAAAAGAACACCTTAATTACAACATCACTAAATTGAATTAACATTTTTAGAAACCCCACAACGCTAAGCAAAGGCGAGCCCTCATTCGGCCAGGTAACTGGCCAGATGTCAGAATATTATAAATCTCTCGCCCTATTGTCTATGGCTTTTTTTAGCCATCACTGGACACATGGCTGGGGCAGTGATGGTAATAAGCAGATGGCCGTGAAATATGTTGTAACTATGACCACCTTTTGACTTGTTCCTAAGATATTCAGATTTAAATGTAATAAAGATACGTGTTTCCTTGCAGATGTTTTGGTTCTAAGGGGAAGTGTGTTCATGTACGTAATTAAAATATCTTGGCATTTAAGCTGAGACTAATTAAATATTAATTAAATTACTAAGTAATCTCTTAGGTAACATAAGTTATAAATCCCACATAATGTAGTAACAGCTCTGAATCATCCTCCCACGAGTCGTATTTCTGATTGAACTTAGGCAATGTTTGTAAATTGAGCCGTGGATTAATAGCTTTTGAATTACAGACAGTAAGTACCTATGTCGTGAAAATCTTTACGAGTCTTAAATTAGATAGGACTTCTAGAGGACTACTAATTTGAAATATCGCAACTGAAAATTAAAAAGCCTCACGTATTCGTACATGACAGGTTTCTCGCGTACAGTCGCAGTTACAATCTCTTTTCATTAAAACCATAACGTCCCATTGCTAACTTGGTTCTCCTCTCCGTAGAGAGTTAAGGCCATACGTTCCCACGCTGACCGAGTGCGGGTTCTGAACTGGTAAAACAACGTTCTGATTAGGTAATCTTACAATTTTAAATCAACTAAATTTAAAAAAAAATCTAGTTTAAAATTACGTAAGACTTAAGACTAGATAATTTCTAGTCTTCAATTTCTTTTACTGTATGGTACTATTCCAAAACCTCTGGATTACAAACCTTAGGAGCTTTGGGTTAAGATTAAGTAGAGTAACAATAATAATATAAATCATCTCTGCATCAACTTATAAATTATAGAAAACTAAATAAATCTAAAGTTCAAATATATAATTATCAATCGCTTAGAACACTAATCGTGATTAAATCTAAAAAGGCATCACACGGCAATCAAACCTCGTACACACATGCCACAAATCAAATCCAACGATAAAAATACAGGCAACTTAATACATGGTATTCGGTTAAACTATCTTTTATTTAGGAATCGAACGATTCCTAAAACTGAATCGATTACGTTAAAACATGAACGTAATCACATAAAGTAGCGAGTCCCTCCCACGTGCCAACTATTCGATTGTATCTAAAGGGTGTTTCCTGAACTATTGTATTGTGCTCGAAGTTTTCGAGATTTTGCTGTTGTACTCTAGCAATCATGTCACAAGTATTAGGTACTCTTAATTGCTCGAGATTTTGATTGCACTTTTCAATAGATCCGTAAAATCGATACCCCATTTATATCATTGTCTGCCTTACTTAGCTATATTTCCTCACCAAATAATCGAAATTCTGTCATCTCTTTTTGCAAATGCGTGATTGAAATTATTGTCATGAATAAGAGAATTTAAACAACTCCACCACCCTAACTCTTTCCTTCGTCTTGATTAATTGCTAAGCGAAGTTCCTACATTAACATGACAATAATTCAAATGTTATGACTTTACAACTCTATATAAGAAGTAATTATTGTCTGTTTAAATGAGAATTTTAAGTTGTTTACGTATCTAGATGGCTTGTAGCGGGACATTTTAAAATAATATGTCATCGGAGTTAGCAGGGCTTTGTCGTCATTGTAAGATTTACTTTATTTATTTTAGTCATTTATTATACCAAATTAAATTAATTACATGTCTAATTGGCGAAAATTGAATAGTAAGCTTTAGATGAAATATTATTTAAAATGTTTTCAACCAAACTGCGAAGAAAGTCGAAACCGATACTGACACTTGAAATAAATTGTGACATTCGAACATAAACTGCCTTGGCGAAGCAGTGGTTAATGTATATGACTGCTGTGCGTGAGGTCGCAGGTTACCGAACCAAGTATTTGTATTTGTCTCTGATGTTTTCTATGCATAATATCTATATGTTTTAAAAATCTCTATCAATCTATCTATTTTTTATAATTCTCGCTGCACTTAGTTTGAAACTAGTTGGCGTAGTGTTAAATGTCCGAAATATTTAAGAAAAGTAAATTTTTATTACGTAACATTGCAACACCCTATATAGCTAGTATTTCATTTATAAAGAACAGCCACCATACAAGATAATCTCAATTCGAATATGTTAATTACATTCCAGTGTTATAAACCAACTAGTTAAGACAAGTTGTTTGTTTAGACTCAGTTTGGTCACGAGTGGCGACTATTTGGCTAGGGATTAGGAAAGCCAGACCTTGTTGTGTGCTTAACGTTCTAAAAATATACAGTAAGACGTGTAGGTAGTTTACATACGTCACCTTTATTTTATAAAAATACTAGCTTTCGCCAGCGACTCCGCCAAGTAGAATGGCATCACTTAAAATTATTCATCATGATTTTACGGTAGATTTTATCTAAAATAATTCTTCTTCTCTTGGTGAAATGGCAACCAGCCGAATATCAGCTATTTCTGCCAATGTAGCCAATGTAGTAAGTAGTTGAAGTCTTCAATTATAAAGTCTTTTTAACCGACTTCAAAAAAAGGAGGAGGTTCTTAATTCTATATTTTTATATTCTATATTTCTATATTATTAATTCTAAATAATATTTTTTTTATGTATGTTCAGCGATAATTTCGTCGCTTATGAACCGATTTCAAAAATTCTTTTTGCATTGGAAAGGCCATAGCTTACAGGTGGTCCCATCGTCACCATATCGGGATCTGATGATAGGATCCCAAGGAAATCGATGGAACTCCTCAAATATCATAGGCACAATTGTCGCGATTTGGGTACTAATAGTTTTTCATTGAAGTCCTTCCTTTTTGTTAAAATTATAGTCTTCAAGTCTTCGTCGTAATGAGTTTAATGATAAAAAAATGTGGATGAGATGAAATGGGGACCGTCTTCCGAAAAAACAGCTAAAATAATGTGGTATTTTCGGGGCAACATATTTTGACAGAACTACCAAATATTGACATAAGTACATTTGACTGATCTCTCTAACTTGTATTGGTCTTATACGTGTTAAATATGGTTCAGTTTCTAGTTGAAGTCTGCAACTATGTATTATATAACACGTGATTCCCTATCTAAATGATCCTAGGTTCTTCAAGCGGGGCGTGAAGAGACATCTCACTAGACCACCATACTATGAGTCAGCGTGCTGCATTGTCCATACTTATATTTAACTTTTATATAATTTGACTACCGTTGATCAAGAGATCTCGGGTTCGATTCCCGGGTCGGTCGAAATGTTTGTATGATCTGCATATAATATAAATTTGGATTTTATTTTATTTTTAATATGTAAAAAGTATATATTATTATGTATTTATATCAGTTGTCTAGTACCCATAACACTAGCTATGCTTAGTTTGGGACTAGACGGTGACCACCACTACTGGATCAGCTCTTGCTTTCCATCTGGCTGAGTAATATCATTTTGACAGCTAACTTATGTAGTAAGTTCTAAGTAAAGAGCGGCATAATTATTGTCTAAACTTATAGGTTTCCCCTCCTTTTTATGTCTTTCAAAGTTAACAGTTCCAAAATGCACTTTGAAAGCACATTCAAATTTGTTACAATTCCTCGAGCCTTGAACACGACAAATGTAAGAACTAACGCTCATTACCGACCTTCCAATTGAATCTGACACCTAAACGTAGGGTAGCCACAGTTATAAATAAACTGAAATTTGACTTTGATCAGTTTTACATATAAGCTTAGCCTATGTATTTCTCGCATTCGTTTTTTTCAACAATGGGTCATAACGAAACGTTGCATTGCATCCATATTAGGTATTATTGTTAATTCTAAAATAACTCAGTCTGTCATGAGTTCACGGTTAAGCCGCTGCACCAATTTTGATGAAATTCCACATGGAGATAGTTTGACAATTGAGGAACGACATAGGCTATACGATAACCAATAAACACGCGGGCGGAACTACATGCAAAACCTAGTAAATAGTGTAAAATCTATTTTCCTTAAAAGTCAAATATTCACAAGAAAATCTATCATTTTGGATATCCTAACCGGCTCTGTTTACTTAAACAACACATAAATAAGTCCAAAAGTCAAAGCTAGGTCAGGTGAAGGTAGTTCTTGCGGAATTCAGGCCTCCCCTCCCTCCCGCTCTCCCTCCAACCATTCGTCCCCCGCAGCCCCTCACAGTACACTAACTGTATTTGCGAGATGATCCTTATTTGAAAGTAAATATTGCTAAAGTTGAGAGAAAGGATGGTTTGGTTAACATTTATACTGGAATTTAGTAATATCTGGTTTTAATGGATGTAACATCTTGAGATATTGTATGTTCGTATAGTACTTATCTAGCTACGTAAACGAAATTAATTGATTACCTAACACAGAACACTTTAGAACTTAAATTGCTTTTATAGGTGTAACTTCCTTGTGACTGTATATTTACCCTTACCTAGATGCGAGAAGTCGAGGATCGTAACAAGTGGCGTGCAATTTGTGAGGCCTATGTCCAGCAGTGGACCGCGATAGGCTGATGATGATGATGATGAAACAAAGAGTTTTGGGTTCAAATCCCACGTCTGACAACACTTTGTGTAATTCACAAAAAAATATTCTGAATATGGGTGTTCTTTGTGTCCGTTTCGATTTATATTCGTAACGCGGGAGTTGTAAAAAGCTTCAAAACATAAATAAACAAACAATAATAAATATTTTGGACATCTTACACACAAAGTCATCTAGTCCCAAAATAAGCAAGCTTGTGTTATGGGTACTAAACAACTGATATAATTACATAAACGTACTTTTTTTTGTAAATACATACATATTATATATATAAAAACACCCAGACTCCGAAACAAATATTTGTGAATTACACAAATATTTGGTCTGACCCGGGAATCGAACCCAAGACCTCTTGATCAGCAGCCGCATACACTAACCACTAAACCAAGAAGGCAGTCAAATATATACTATACATACATAAACAACACAGTAAATGTAATATATACTTCTACATATACCGAAATACAGTACTATAACAGTTATTTTCCAAAATAACATCCAATTACAAACAAAACTACTTCAAAGTTGTGTATTACAATTCATTTGGTTAAACAAAATGGCAAGCACGAGCTAAAGCAATGCTGCAGGAGTGCCGCGAGTGCCGCGAGTGCCGCGAGTGCCGCGACAGAGAGGACCCGATCGGCCTTAAAGGTCGCACTACCAATACTATCGGAATGCTTCTGACTGTGCTACTATACCGAGATATAACAATATACATAGGACTGTTTTGGAGTATTTTGTAGGTAGTTTATTAAAGGATGGGTTGCATTCTTGTATGATTGAATTTCGTTATGTATTTTATGCCTACATGTTTTTTTAGAAACATTATGTTTATTAAAACTATCTCTTTAACAGTAAATATTGTGTATCTTGCCTGAAAAATCCAAATTTTTAGACATATATTTTTAAATTGTACCATGTATATATGTATATAAAATTCTCGTGCAACAATGTTCTTTTCTTTTTAACTTTTTTTTATATTTTAGCCTACCAAAGTGACTCTACTTGGTCTGATGGAAAGCATGAGTAGAATCCAAGCAATGGTTTATTATGGTAAGATGTTTCTGCATTATTCTCCCGACCTCCGGAGGCCGGGAGCATAATGCAGAATGATTGGACCTCCGGTCTCAGACTCCACACTCACCAACGAAATACGACATCACGAATATGAAATTATTAAATTGGACCTCTGTATGAGGGTAGTACTGCCCCAGGTCCCCCATTCATGCTGATATCAGCGTGGTTCTACTGCCTATTACATTAGTACGTTTATTTTTGGTCTTCTCGTTGCTGTGCCCTGTGTTAATGTTTTTTTCATTTTTCATTCTGCAAGGATTATGGGGACTTAAATAACATTTATGAAATGAAATGCGCAGTAGCAGAGGATGAATAAAAACCGTCCATATCAGATGATGATGAAAAGGTCAGAGGCGTGTCGGGAACCGAACCCGCACCGCTATCTGCGAATACTAACAAGTCGTGTGTCACGAGGCGTTAACCATCGCTGTGGGTAACGGAATGTAGATCCTAGGCGACCTAGGTCAATGCTGAACAGACATCAAAATGGCGTTGTGTATTTTAAATACCAAATCATTGATATGTTTCTGAACGAAAGAATTAACAACATTATTAAATAAATAAAATTGATTTGTGTATTTATATCTTAAAATCATCAATTGTTTACTAAATGCGTCGGAAAATAAATAAGATATTTACATTAAAAAACTATTTCTGAAATTTGCGTCAGTCACTTGCGAAACAGCTGGTCCGATTTTGAACGAACTCACTAGCAGAAAGCTGATGATATGAGGACTAGTTTAAGATACTTTTTAGGCTAGCTTTGTCCCCAGGCGTTTCCAGCGTTTGCTGTAAAGGTGCCACAATAACCGCTGAGCCATGCGGTGTTGGCTTAGCTACTTACTATAAACTAAACTTTAATTCTTAGTTTTTAATATGAATCCTATGTCGCGGGGGACCTTTACAAACATACATGAAAAGAACACAAAAAACAGCCAGACTCAAGTATTTGTGTAGCACACAAAGTGTTGTCCCACGTGGGATTTGAACCCACGACACTGGGCGCTTTAAAAAGCGACCGCTTAAACTACTAGGCCAACCGTGCAGTCGATTTGGGTGATGTTAACTTATATGTAACATTAAATGACACAAGTTATCCGTTTACAAATTTTTAGAGTTTAACATTCGTTTCATGTGTAAGATTTGAAGTTTAGATTTAAATTTCGAATGTCATTCCTACATTTTAAATCACAAAGATAACATTCCTATAGATCTGACCATGGTATAGGCATAACGTAATTTTGATGGGTCATGGTACGTACAAATAAATTACTTTATTTTATCACTAAATTGAAAGAATGTTCTTTTCGATGTTTAAATAAACCTAATATTGTTTATGAATATACAATTAAATCGTCACAAATTTCTCATTTTGGAGGAAAATGAAAAACTGTCTAATAGTTTTATTGTCATATATGATGTTATTATTTATACATCATACAAATAATTATTAATAAGTTTTATTCAAGCTTTTTTTAACTCAAAACAAACTTAACCTTTTTGTTTATTTATTATTCGGCTACTACTTTTCACTAATTAATGTTTGTTCATTAATATGTATGTGTCTATGTTAATAACTTGTTAATGCTCACATAAAAACAATTCATTTAATTATTCTATACCCAAAATTTGTTAATAATGTAATATCACAAATTCGAAAACAACTCTGACTATTACTCATTCACGTCTTAGGTGCTGCACCTATTTTGATTAAATTTAGCAAATAGATACTTTGATTTCTGAGAAATAACATTAAGCTCTTTAAAGCCGCGTCAAAGCTAGACTGAAATAAAAAACAATGAGTAAATAGTGTAAAAGCTAAGCAACGTACCTGAAGATCAACTTATTGTAAGCCGAACCACAGTTGTTTATTTTTTTAACAAACAAACCCTTTGTAAAAGGATTACTAAACTGCTCAATCTGTTGAACACCTGTGCCATTACATTCAAATTAACTAGGAACATTCACAATAAAACATTCACAAAACAATATTTTCAAAAATAACTTTCCGACATTCCCACACTACATTCATAACTCATTCAATTGTGGGAATAAATAGTTCTTTCAGGATAATAAAACATCTGGCAAACATTTCAATAGGAATAAATAGAGAAATTAGCAAATTGCAGGTTTTTAAATTAGGCAGGTAATGCACGTGTTTTATTGCAAGAACAATAGGTTTAAATAGATCGCACATCTGGATCGGATTGCGATGGGTAATGGGCAACATCTGCGCACATTGTTTAGTCTGGACGAGATAGGACATGTATTTGACGTTTAAAAACTAATAAGTTGGCAAAAAAATTATGGTTATTCAATTTTGCAAATGTTACTTAAAATTATTATGATGTTTTAAAATAATTTTTGACTGTTTTTTCTTTGAGATTAAATAGTAACGATTATAATTATTCATTACTAGCTGGGCACTGAGGTTTACCTCAAACGCGGATAACGCTATGGAGTGAAGCTAAGTAACTCTTTCTATCATCACCTATCTGCCAAAGAAAGTCCCATAAACATCAGTCCAACCCAAGCAGAGGACCAATTAAAAAAAAAATTGCGTTTAGTTATCGAGGGATTCTGTACTACATACTACTTTAATTAAATCTCGATGCATTTAGTAAAAAAATGTTCATATGAAATTACAAACACTCATTTAAATTAATAGGAAACAATTACCGAGGGTAAGTAACAACGGCGCGGTCAGACCTAGATGGGTGACCGTTTGTGGCATGAATTGTTATAAACGCTCCCGTGATTCGGAGGTCACGTTAAGCAGTCGGTCTAGGTTGTTATCATAAGATAGCAGTCGTAAAGCTTAGTCGGAGGCCTTCAAGCGGCTTAAAAACATCCTACAGTAAGATTACGTAGCCACAGCGTGTTTTGCCTGTCCCCAACCCGTACTCAGCCAGCGTGGGGACGTATGGCCTTAACCCTATCCTTCGAGGAAACCCGGGCCCAGCAGTGGGACATTATGGGTTGTTGATGATGATGATGAGGTATATAATTAATAAATAATTATTAATTAATATTTTTATAAATTACAAAAAATATTTATAAATAATACACCACTTATATTGAATATGACAAAAAAAAAAATGTTTTATTTTTTTTCTTTTTTATTTGTATACGTTGAAGAAATATATATATTTTTACGATATATTTAGTAATACGTATACCATTTAAAAATATAAATCAGTTCGCATGGCCTTTTAAAAATAGGATAGGCTTCCCACGGTAAAAAAAAATAAGATGTCATTAAAATATGTAATGTTCACTAAACTGTGTAAGTAATTTTACAAATAATTAAGAAGGACAACTTTTTTCTTAAAAGAAAGGACTTGCTGCTAGTTTTTGTTGTTGTTTGTTGGTGTTGACAAACTTACAATAGTAAAGATTGACAGGGTCTACTCATTCTAGCAGTAAGTCTACTACTATACTATATTTCATCTTTCTAGTCTTTATATTCATTTAAATATATTGGAAATAATATTATTGACTGCCTTGTTGGTCTAGTAGTTAGCGTATGCAGCTGCGGTTGTAGTACTGCCCCGGTCTAACCTACCTGCCAATCAAGAGGTCCCGGGTTCAATTGCCAGATCGGACCAACTGACTGACCAAACAACTGACCAGGTCGCCATGGTATGAGTCACTATGCTGCATTGCCTACCTTGACTATTAGGATGGTGACCCCGACCCCTGGATTCTACTCATGCTTTCCATTAGGCAGAGTAGAGTAACTTTGGTAGGCTTAAATATAAAAAAAGTCGCACACGCTATCCGCTAGGAAGGCAAAACGCTCCCAACGAGTACAGTTACAGTCCAAGCAGTACCTAATCATACTAATTATCAAGTTTCAATCTTAACGTAACTTGAATACATTGCTTACTTAAACCAACTTATGGAGAAGAACCTGTTCAATCATGTCCTCACGAAGATTATGAGAGATTCATACGATTAATGACTCATCAACGGTTTATGGTGTCATGGGAACGTTAGTGAGTAACAATTATAATATTATTTATTTTAATAACTAGCCGAGTCCCGCGGAGTTGCCCGTGGTTAGTAACGACGCAGAGTGAAACTGCAATTTTTCATTTAGTTTGAAATGTTGCGATTAAAGTGAGCGGAATAGGAATAAAAAAACGGGGGAAAATTATTCCTTTTGGAGGCTTCCATTACGTGATATTTATAAACAGTTACAGATTTACAAAAACCATGTTTGAAAGAATTGTTCCCTTTAAAGAGTCCTTAAAAATGTCAACAGCATAATTGATTTTTAACACATTTACGCCTACCATAACAGATATGTAGAATCTAATGCGGTATACGTAGACAATTTGTTTTAATCAAACTAACGGTTACCAAGTTCACACTGGGTGACCCTAGTAAATTAGCTCAGTGATAATATCTATCTTTTAAGGTTAATTCTCTAAAACCTTTTTTATGGTAAATGAATTTGATCACGCTGTTTGAACATCACGCTACGGGCAACAGGAAAGGCAGACGAGTTCCATGGATCAGCTATTTTAATTACATGAAGCACTTGCGTTTGTAACTAAGTAAGTATCGATGTTATAGGTGCTGATAGCTCCCGGTAATAGCCGGTTCGAGTCAGAGGTATGCGACCCTGACCTACTCGAGCAACGCATCCGTGTCGGTAATATTCATATAGTTTTAGTATTTTCCTATTTAAATTAAATAGTTTTTATTTAAAGTAAATCTTTTCAGGCATTCTAAAAGCGTTACATTGATAATCTTAGTTGCTCGGTTCGAAAATGTCATTCTTATTGAGAAGAAACGGCAATAATAAAAACTCTTCAACATCACATTATATCCTTCCTACCTAATTATTTATTGATAACTAGAGGCACCCCGACCCAAATTAGGTAACCTAATTTAAAAAAATAAAAGTAGACTAAGTATGCCAGTGCAAATCTTATCAAAACCGGTCCAGCAAGTAGTAGAGTCACGCTGATTTCAGCACGATTGGTCCGGCTTGACCGGGGCAGTACTGCCCCCACTTTAAAAAAGGTCTTTTGTTGCAGATAAAATACCCATAAACACTTCAAGTTTGTTTAGTTATTGACACTTAATTCATTCGTTGTTGTATAAGTATATCCAATCCTCACACATGGCAAATCGTGATAATTATCCTTGTTTTCTTATAGTTAAGGTCCTTATCTCAATTTTGGCATTAATTAATTCCTTATTGCATAAGTAGATACAGTTGTAAATAGTTTTAAGAGACTCGGACAAGTAAAATCGTTCGGGCTTCGTCGGGTAAAAGTTATATTCATAAGCAACTATTGGATAGTAATAAAGATTTATAAGTTT
The DNA here is from genome assembly GCA_932526445.1 of Phragmatobia fuliginosa. Taxonomy (NCBI): domain Eukaryota; kingdom Metazoa; phylum Arthropoda; class Insecta; order Lepidoptera; family Erebidae; genus Phragmatobia; species Phragmatobia fuliginosa. The sequence goes on along the minus strand of OW052078.1, from coordinate 11,946,639 downwards.
CCTGCCCACACTGTTGCAGATTACATTCGTCATATAAGTACATATTGGGTATAACCGAACAATTATTGTTTACATAGTGCTGTTGACATTTGTGTAGACTAGCCGGACCTGTGATATTTAAATAGCGTTGCGTTGAAACAGGTCCGTCAACCAGCTTATCTACGCCGATGAGTTTAGCTGGAAATTCATCGAGAAGAAATGTAATATGTTAATTTTGGACCAATGTTGACCTGTATTCAGACTGGTTGAGTATTGGGAGTCACTCGATATGCTACTAAAATGGTAGGTATAGCTGTCTACGGGCACGTTAAAGTACAATTTCTTTAATTAATTTTCTTGCAAATTAGATTATTCTAAGAGAAAACTGAACTAACTTAATACTGGAACTAAGTAGTTCGGCTCTGCCTTCCTGTGCCGAGCAATTTAAAAACTGGAACGCACTGCTAGCTTGTGTGTTTCCTTCCTATAATCTAGGTCGCCATACTGTCTGCATTTGAGGTGAGTACGGTGACCCCCACTTTTGAATTCTACTCATGCTTGCCATGAGTCAGAGTAGTGTCACCATGGGAGGCGTTAAAAAAATAAAGAAGATAATTTTTCTCGTATTCTTCTTCTTCATCTCAGCCTGTTAAAACTGTCACATGCAAAAGTGTTTGATAAAGTTTTCTAAGGTCAGGGAAACAATTTCAGTCAGTCAAAACTTAGGGAAGTCCTATACCCAGTAGTAGTTATCTTGCAACTGAGAGGAAGAAGAAGAAGACTTTTTCTATTGAAGTTAAAACCAATCAAAACTGAAAGTACAACCCTGTTTATTGACACTATTTTTAAAAATTCTTTATTGAATTACTTCAATTGTTTGTACTTAAAAAGCAATTAGATGATATATAGGATTATAAAAAAAAAAGTTTAAAAAATAACAAGCTCTAACAAAGCGCCAGTACCTTATAAGTACAAAACGCCAACGATTCCATACCTATGCCACATACCTAGCCAGGTAAGTCATACTTATGATCGAATACATTTTTACCGCATAAAGTAAAACTAATACATACATACAAATAAAAAAAAAAGTGTCTGTATGTAATACTAATGAACAGTTTTTTTACTAAATGCATATCTTTCTTATCCATTGATATATATTTTTGTCTGTCTGTCTGTATTTTTGTCCCGTTTAATCTCTGGAACGGAAGGACCAATTTTGACGAGACTTTCACTGGCAGATGACTGATGACACAAGGAATATCTTAGGCAATTTTTTTCAAGACTAGCTTTGCTCTCTGGCGTTACTCGGGATTTACAACAATAACCGCGGGCAACTCCGCAGGACTAAGCTAGCTTCTTATAAAAAACGTACAACCGCTGACATTTACAATTGTATTCTATTAGATATGAAGGAATGATTCATTGTCTCCTCTCATGGGAAGTCCGTGAGTCATGGCTGCAGACTCCGAACCTGAATATCATTGCCGCGCAATCGTTGTGAAACTTATTACCGTTAAGGTGCTTCATAACTATAGAATTTTGTGCGATATCCCGTTAGGATCCACCCTTTAATGAAAGCATACATGACACATGAACAAATCTTTAACTTACTGTAGAAGAGCATTTTCTAGTAAAACCAGTGTGATAAATAAATATCTACCTAGATATATATATCGCGGTCGCCAGAATTCATTACAATGTATAACTTAAGAAGCGTTCATAACCAAGTTATCCAAGATAATTGGAAACAATCACTGGGGGTAAGCAACGACTCCGAGGTCAGTACCTAGATGGGTGGCCTTATCCCTCCCTTGAGGGGAGACCCGAGCCCAGCAGAGGGACGTTAAGGGTGGTTGAGTGATTGATTGATAGTACAATTCAATAATTTTCTCTTTCATCTTTTTCATTTCATTTTCTTTAAATCTTGAAAATGAACTTCTTTAAAAAAAACGAGGGAGAGTATACAGCGATAATATATATACATTTTAAAACAATATCAAGCTTTTTTTAAGAAAATGTTCTATGTATTTTCACGAGTATTATAAAGTTTTATAAGTAAAAACAAACTGTCAAAAACTGTTTATTATATACAACAAATAACATCATAAGAAAACTGTTATAACAAGCATAGCACAACACACGCAATAAAGGATTTTGAACTGGTTGTACGCATCAAGATTAGTAAGTAGTTTTGAGGACAATGAAACCTACAGTTTCTACATTTAAATCACAAGTGATCCTAAAAAAATAATCTTTAATAAGTATTAAAAGCAATCGAGAAACCGGTATCGATTAAGTTATTTCGCAACTTCCGACACTAGCCACATGAACTTGGCATTCCTATCTAGCAACATCTATGGGTATGTACATCCGACATGAAAACTTGACCCCGGTGGTATTACTAGTATATTGTACAATAATTCAAAATTCTCACATAAAAGTATGATTCATAAATATGATCTTAAAAATGTGATTCATGAATTATGATTCTTTGCTGTACATCTGACCCGTAAATGTAAGTTTTAAAAAAAACATCAGCAATCAAAAGTGACAGATTTGTTTTTTTCCAAATATAAACTTTAAAGAACTAAATGACTTGAGTAATACTGCCATGAAGCCAAATCTAAATTTGAAGCACTAGTCTTCTACAAAAAATTAAAGAAACAAAATTTTAAAATACAGACATGTTTTTTTTAAGTGTCAAAACTCACTTTAAAAAAGGAACAGAAACTACATTCCAAAACATAGCCATTCTATGTTTGTCTTTAGAAATTCTTGACCACAATGTAATTTATTACGAATAGATTAAAAACAAATCAATAAATATCAGAGCAACCATAGATTAAAATAGAATTGGTGAAGATTTTATCAACCGAAACCCACAAATACGAATTCGATCAGATCATACATTCATCGGCGTTTTTACTGAGAATGTAACTGAGATAGAAGTCTGGGATGGTATTAAATTTATTATATTATTGTTTATTTTAAATGCAGTGCTTGACTTGTAAAGAAAAAAAAATCTCAAGCTTATCACGCCCCCCCCCCCCCTTTCACTGATAGGTACTTAGCTAATTTATTAAATCGACTTCAAAAAAGGAAGAGGTTCTATGACTCTTTTTCTTCTCCGATAGTTACTATTTGTGGTCTAATGTTTCAATTTCAAATATCTTTGGTTGTCTATTGCTGTTATAATCCTCAACTTTCATACATACAACTTTCTTGACTACCATACCAGAATGCATTTTCTCAATTTATCATCCACTAGCGCTACTACTAGGCTACCTCTATTGTATTAATTCCTTATCATTTATCATCGCTATAATTTGCAAATCAGATACGCTGATGATCTAATTTATTTACATCGACGAACCAAGTTTCAATTGACAAAGAAAAACTTCAAGACACTATTGTGCAGTAGTATTATTATCTAGTAATTTGTTTGTATGAATTGTACGTTATTATATCTATTATTTAAAGCCGTAAACAATGAGTAATGATATATAGGTGATGTAGTGGTGATGTAAATCTGAATCATAGTAAATACCTTATGAATAAACTCGAATCTCGTACTAGTAGTACTATATTAGTCGTAAAACGTAAAAATTAGAAGAATAGAAGTTTGCAAATGTAAAATAATACCGAACTAAACGGTTCGGTTTTCTTTCCTGTGCCGAGCACTCACTAAAACCTGGAACTGGAACTCACTACCAGCGCACGTGTTTTCCTGCCAATATATTGCGGGTCCAGTGTACAGGCCACCTTAGTGTGGGTCACCATGTTGGATTGCCTACTTTCGCACTGAGGATGCACTCTTGGATTCTACTCATGCTTCCTATCGGAGTAGTATTTTGGTAGCTATTATGTTTAAATAACTACAATTTAAAAAATATAAAGAACGATCAATGTTCAATTGAGTAGGATTATTAATTTTAAAACTGCAAGGTAACACTAATTGAAACAAACTTCATTAATTAATGTATTTTTTTTTGTTTAAATGTGTTTCTGTTCCTTGTTTTTATTTTCCTTATTTTTCCATTCCTATTTAAACTTGTAGTACAAATACCACCCATAGGAGTGAAGTTAAGCAATTAATAGCATAATTTGTATTAATTAATTAAATCATCGATCTCTTTCTCACAGATAGCTAAACCTGAATATAAAACAGATAAATCAGTGCTATATTACACTTGTTTATTTTAATAAACAATAAACTTAAAACAGATTCCATCGGCCTCCCTAACATCAAAGCAATTTCGTTATAAGAGCATTTTATAAATAGATATACGTATGTACTCTTATCTATATAATATATTTATAATTTAAAAAATATGCACATACATTTTTATAACACAAGAAAATTTAGAAATACCTGTCCTAAGTGCACATTAATAAAAAAATGACAAACTCCATTTTTCAAGTTTTTTCCTTGCAATACAATAATAATTATATACGCATGTATGTATGTAATATACGCAATTATTTTTAGTAATGATACATTTTTGAATCGTAAAATACAGCATGTTAGAGTCTTGGGTAATTTTATTCTGATACCTCGATGAGGTTGTAGAGGAAGACCTGTCTTTAATCATTTGTCTGACATCACCTATATAAATTGACACAAGGTTAAGTTAGAAATGACCTCATAAACAAACTAATCGTTGTCTAACGTTGTCAGGAGATTTTTCCAGTTCTATTCCCAGACAATTATCCTAGTCGTACTTCTAGGGACACCTAGCGTACTAGAAGTGTCCCTCAAGCTCAACTCAAGCATATAATACTACGTATATTTTCACAAAACGGTACGAAAAAGGACCATAGAAAACCGAGAGCGTCGACTCATCTTGAAACACTTGAAGCTCATCTTGCCAGAATCATTGAGCCCACGACTAGAGCGACTTTTGATGTTGCAGATCTTGGTGCAGCATCCACTACAACACATTTTTGATGAAGTCTAGATCTCTTTAAGTCTAAAATAAATCTTCAATGAAGAAAGTTGTGGAAAAATAGACTGATGACCTATTTCACTTCTTACATGTACAAGTTTTTTTTTTAGTTTTTTACAATTGTTGTCTTTTACTGCTGACGAGTTGTGCGTCCTCAAGCTTACGAGCTTTATTTGACTCATTAGTGTAGCAGTAATCCAGTTTCCCAGGCCTACATCACATACATGAGGTCATGAAATTCAGCGTCACTAATTATTGGTCACCTTTGGTAAAATTCTCCACTGCATCTGCATTATAACAGAGTCACGGCCGATTGCCACTTTCGTATAATATACGCTTCATTTTAATAATGATCGAAATTTTATGACTTAAATCTGACATTTTATTATCTATTCCATTATATTTCCATCGATAATCCTAAATACTCGCATAAACTCATATTAATTCACATTTTCAACGAATAAATTGTTTGAGACGACTACATTTAGCACACGACACCAGTTTTGAGGCTTAGTGAATCTGGAGCCAGGGTTGGCACAAAAAATATATTATACGCCATTCCTGATTTTGAATAGTGTCTTAATCTCATTGCTATAGAAATTATTTAACTAATAGTTAACAATTGACAGTTTAAACTATACTTTGACTAATGACATTCCTGTTTTTCAGTAGATTTCTGTACTTGGAAAATTTCTTTGAACATGTTTCACTTGGATAGAAATGCACATTTCATAGGACCCCATTTTCGATCAAGTTATTTTTTACAGGAATTTACAACGAATGGTATATTCAAAACACAATCAAAAGCGTCGCAGCTTTACTTCAGGTATTAATAACAACTCTACACAGTTTAGATTCGATTAAAAAGCGTTGGTAAGTGTGGGATCGGAGGCCCAATAATGCAGTAGCATCTCACTGGGCCCCCATAGTGTGGGTCATCGTCTGTGTTCACAATAAGGATGGTCCTACCTTGAATTTTACACATGATTTCCATCAGGCAGAGTTGTCATTTTAAATATAAGGAAAATATGAGTAAAATTATAATAAATTTTGAAACCTAATTAGATTTAATTGATATCTTAGTTGGCAGCCCTATTGCTTCTTTACAATATATCTTGGGCACACTTTCCAATAGAGATGGGCTGTACTTTCTGTTAGAACATTCTATGCGTTGTCGTAGTTCGGCACGGGTTAAGATATACGAAGATGCAAATAAGATGCCTCTAAATTGTTTTATTATTATGCTTACTTGACCTTAAATGTGAACAAACCGTAGATGGAAAATGTAATTCTGTGTTGTATAAACATTCTTGTTCTAAATGGGACCCTGGGTAGATGTAGCTCTTATTGAATTATGTGGTCTTAAATTAGGATAAATATATTATATTGTTGTACTAACCTGACTAATGGCTAACAGAAATATATGAATTTATGAAATCTATTTCCAATACTTTCGGTTTTATCTTACTTACTTAAGAGTGGACTGTTTCCAATCATCGAGGGTATGCAAAGACGACGCGGTCAATAACTAGATGGGTAACAGTTTGTGGCTTGATATGTTATGAGCGTTTCCGTAATTCGGAGGTCACGTTAAGCAGTCGGTTTCGGTTGTTATCATTAGATAGTAGCCACAACGGGGCTTGCCAGTCCCCCACCCGCTCTCGGCCAGCGTGGGGACGTATGACTTTAACCCTCTCCAGAGAGGAGAACCGAACCCCACAGTGGGACGTTATGGGTGGTTGATGATGATGATCGTTAATAGAGTTATATGCCATACTTTCATATGAAATTTCAGTACAAAGGTATTCATGAATACTTTTAAATGTGTAAATTTAAATAATTGTGGAAAATATTGTGGGATTGTCACGCTACGTAACCCGATCGGTATTTATTAAAAAGAGGTTGTTGCCTTTTGTAAGATATAATCTATGGCAATCACGAATATTGTGAGCTTAGCTTAATAAGCTAAACTTTATAAAATATCACGACGTCGGGCATATGTAGACGTGTGCATATCAAGTATATATAAGTGTATATAAATCAAGTGTATCTATATAAAGTACGTAGGACAATACTGTGTGATTCATAAATTGTTGTTCTGAGTCTGGATGTTCTTTATGTACGTTTAACGTGTTTATTGTAACACAGGATTTATATTCCTAATGCAGGAGTGGTCTTTTTAAAAATATATAATATGTGTGTGTGTATTTACAAAAAAAAGTATATTTGTATTTATATCAAAAAGTATAGGCTCTGTTTAGTTCAGGACTAGTTGGCGTTGTATGTCAGAGGTCCGATATATTTACTTATATTTATTTATTTAAGTTCAAGCCTTTCATGTCTACAAATGTACTAATACTTTCATTACCGACGCATTTCAATATGACTATTTTTAAACTAACTATTAAAATGTTATTTCAACGACAATAATTAATCTCAAAGCAAATAATATTCTCTTTAAAACAAAGACTAAATTCATTCAATTTTGAACCTTAAAGATGCTGTAACTGGGTATTAATAAATATCTACATACCACATCCACGCAACACAGTTACATAGTTCGTAAGCGAACATCTCGGAGACCCACCCGCAGGCACTAGGTCGAGCTCAGAGGTCGCACAGACAGACAGACAAACAACAGGATGTACTGTGAATCCACGATAGTTTTTATTGCGGAATATTGCGGTATTTGCTGTTAGATAATCGATCATCTGACCGTAACGTTGGGACTGTACCTACTTGCTTTTTTTTAGAGTATTTAATAGCCTCCTTATTTAGCGTACGGATATCTTCGCTGTGATAAATAAATCGTTTGCATTAACTGTATGTAAAGTCATATGTGTGATCCGCAAAGATTTGTTACAGAGTTTGGGTGTTTTCTATGTATAATATGTATGTATTTACAAAAAGTATGCATTTATATCAGTAGTAGTATATATATAGTATAGTATAGTCAGTCTAATAACTAGTTCTACTTAGTTTGAGTCTAGATAGCGTTGTGTAACAAGTCCTAATTTTTTTTTTTTTTTTTTTTTTTTTCGGTCGGTCCAAATAAATTTTTGGGTTTTCTTTACAAACATTTTCGTTTCGAGTTGTTTTAAGTTGTCATGAACATCTTTGGCAAACATTATTAGGAAGTCAGCACCCTCAAATACGTATTCTGATATCCAGTGAAAAGCTATTAATTTGATTTAGTTAAATTTTTGACTGCCTTGTTGGTCTAGTGGTTAGCATATGCGGCTGATCAAGAGGTTTCGGGTTCGATTACTGGGTCGGTCCAAATGTTTGTGTGATCCACAAATATTTGTTTCGGAGTCTGGGTCTTTTCTATGTATAATATGTATGTACTTACAAGAAAAGTATGTTTATGTATTTATATCAATTGTCTAGTACCCATAATACAAGCTCTGCTTAATTTGGGATTAGATGACCTCGTGTGTAAGATGTCCGGAAAAAAATATTATTATTAGGTATGTTATTTTTCGTCTCTTATTATCGTTATAGTGTTAATGACACATTTAAATAATTATATTGCAACCTGTGTGGTCTTTGCTCGGATAAATTAATGAAGATTATTCGTTTTTGGTCCTCAACTAATTAATAAAGCTTAATTTAAATGTGAGATTCTCGCCATTTTATTTATGTGTATGTAGAAATAAAACCTTCAAGTTCATAAACATGTTGCCTTGGTGTTTTTGTAAACCGCAGCCGTTCTAGATATTAGCCGGAACAAAGAGACAGACAGACCGACGGACGGTCAACTTTTTTTTTGTTATATGCTACAAATGAAGCTGTTAGCTGTTAATTTGAAATTAGAAGACATTTCAATTTTTTTTATTTGAATAGATAAATAAATACTTCTGCCTCGTTAGTCTAGCGGTTAGCGTATGCGACTCCAAACGGTTCTGGGATCAATTGCTGGATCAGGCAAAAAGTGTTACTGGGTTTTCCTAACAATATTTTTTTAAAAACCTTAGCAAACATCATCTTGCAAACATCAACCATATTTTTATGTTCTTTTAATACAAACTGACAGACACAGATATAGATCAAAAAATAATTGTATTTTGATGTGAGTACTGTTTTTATTTTCATATGCATTATAAAAAGCGGCCAAGTGCGAGTCGGACTCGCCCATGAAGGGTTCCGTACCAGCAAGTAACATCATATAAAAGTTCTTGTAGTTCTTTGTAACTTTCATCGATGTTTTTATACTAGTGTATTGTTTGGATGAAAGGTATATTGCGTGTTACGATTTATGACGTATTAAAAAAAAACTACTCACTAGATCTCGTTCAAACCAATTTTCGTTGGTAGTTTACATGGTAATGTACAACATATACTTTTTTTAGTTTTATCACTCTCTTATTTTAGAAGTTAGAGGGGGGGGGGGACACACATTTTTCCACTTTGGAAGTGTCTCTCGCGCAAACTATTCAGTTTAGAAAAAAATGATATTAGAAACCTCAACATCATTTTGAAGACCTATCCATAGATATCCCACACGTATAGGTTTGATGAAAAAAAAAATTTTGAGTTTCAGTTCCAAGTATGGGGACCCCCAAAATGTATTTTTTTTTTTCTATTTTTATGTGAAATTCTTAATGCGGTTCACAGAATACATCGACTGACCAAATTTCAACAGTATAGCTCTTATAGTTTCGGAAATAATTAGCTGTGACATACGGACGGACAGACAGACAGACAGACAGACAGACTTGACGAATCTATAAGGGTTCCGTTTTTTGCCATTTGGCTACGGAACCCTAAAAACTGATCACTTCATATTACAAACAAACACTTCAGTTTTATTTATTTATATACATTACGTTTTTCAATCACATCATAAGAATTAGTGAATGCATCCAATCCATATAATTGTGAGTTTAGTTACTAAAAGGATCTAGTGAATGTCTTAGCGATGTAACACTAAGATTAAATCCTCAAACGCACAATGCTCGCAAATACTTTAGCACTGTCACATTCAACGTAACGAATAGGCCCACTCAACCAAGGACACACGAAAACGCATTCCGTAATTCCAATCACTGTTCAATTCATATAAACTGGATTACATATAATCTTTTACATAAGTAAATACAACATCTGTCCGCGAATTGCATACAAATTTAACTCTTACACCCATTGTTATAAGGTGCTAATCGATATTTTGTATGTTTTACATGCATAGCGCAATATGTCGACCGCCGATTTTAATCCTGTAGCTAATATATTAGCGGTCACAAAATCACCTGTTGCCGCCACACACCTGTTTAATACAATCACATCTGACACCAATTTGCAAAGAACTTTAAGCTTTATTTTCAACATGTTATAGTAGAAAATGTTAAACTACTTTTGTTTTTTCTTCATCGGTATCTGGCCGAAATTACGAAAAAAGGTCTTAAAAAACCTCTTTGGACAGTTTTGAGATTGAAAAAAATTGTTTCAGATTGAGAAATTCGAAAACATCTTCGCGGCGCATTGATTCTTGCAGATAGCGCATATACTGCAAAAAAATATTTCTAAATATTACTCTTTTTGGAGAGGAATGAATGAGAGGAATATAAAAAGCCATTACTTACAAATTTCGATCCTACACAACAAAACGAAAAGTTGAATGTTTATGTCTGACTGTGAATTAGATATCCACATACCGTTTTTTTTTGTTTTGGCTTCGCTAAGCATTAGCCAAATACCGTTAATTACACTTTTAATTTCATTTCATTTTCAAATGAAGACATACAAACATAGAAATAAATAATAAAGCAGTACATTCACTGTCTCGTTATCGTAAAGTGACGGTAATTATACAGACATTTTCCCGTACATCCGTTGAATGCTCATCCTTATTTCTATGCACTCCCATATTGGCGCAGCTTTCACTTCAGACAGCTATTTGAATCTCACTGCAATTTCTATTTTAGAATGTACGTCGTATCTACATATACACTATTTGTAACTTGTTATAAGATATGTTAGAAAATAAAATGTGGAAGGAACTGCACTTTCTTAGTGTTTTCGAAGCAATTATTGTTTGTTTTACTTCTCTTTGGATTCTTAAAAAAATTAGTTTCTATATTTAAATTTTAACTTTTTAATCTTCTTTCTTTAGTTCTTGTTGCCAACATTATAAAGTTGTTGAATTAAAAGTTTTGTATTTTTATTTATTATATAATAATGTTAATTTATTAATGTCCGTGTGGTGACGGATTAAGAACCTATTCATCCCTGTCACTACCCCTATTCATCCCGCGGGTGTTGTAAAAGGCGACTAAGGGATAAACTACGCAAGACAACATCTATGCAAGGAGAAGGAAAACTTGAAACCAACCCTATACCAACCCGTCTGGCAAGCGTGGTATAGTAGGCCAAAACCTTGTTTCTAAGGAGAGGCCTATGTCCAGCAGTGGACTGTTGAAGGCTGTTGATGATGATGATGATGATGATTTATTACTGTTGTAATAACATATCAATAAAAACAAAAGTGTGATTTTGTGAAAAGAGACGAAAGTGGATAGCTGGAATATGACGATACACGCGCCATATAACTTGACCAAAAAGCGAGCGAAGATCTAGAGTTGGGCCTCAAATGTTACGTGACAACTAACGTCCGTTATTTTTTTTAAATATTGCTCTGTCAACTAGTTAACTTAGTCTAGATAATTAGGTGTGCTTTAATAAAAAGAAAAAAAAATGTTTAAGTGAAATAATTTAATATAATGATAGAATGAAGACAGATAAACTTGTCGCGATATATAGCGGGGCATTACGTCACCTCAATGCAAATGTAACTATTTTATCACGGTTATAAACTTAAGAGACACCATAAAATTTGTCTAGTATTTTGAATACTAATGACATTTGACTATTTTACCGCCATTATTAATCTCGTTTAGAGTTACACGTCCTCCGGAAAATATGTAACTACAGGTGTTTTGAGCCAGCTGGAACCCGGTCTTTTGGTATCGATTTTGTACTTTTCTTTTAATTGCAATATGATGCTGATTGCACTCTTAACTAGTTAGTAACAGGTTTTTATAGTACAGGAAGTAAACGAGTTGTTGGGTCACCTGATGCTGTACCGCCAACCCTGGACACCTGCAACTCAAGACTCGAGGGAGGCGTGGTTTGGGCTCTGATGATTCACTAAACACTACAAAAATAAACGATTTTTAAAATTTTTGTTGTCGGTTTGTCTGTCTGTTTTGTCAGACTACTTTTCTGTAGACTAGCTTCGCAACAGTGACAGTAAATATGCTGCTTTACAATAACAACTGTGGGCAACACTGCGGGACCTAAATATGTACTCAAATCCTTCTATTCGCAATAATACTAATTTCAAGAATTAGAAACTAAAATAATGATGATGAAATATGATTATGCTCTCCTAGCCGATTTCACCAACGGCAGCCAGTCTCAACGGAGACCAGCCAACTACGCAGGAGATATTATTGTGCACAAGTGTGTGCTTAAATATAGGTGCACTCTCTGTTCCCTCACTCTCGTAATCCGATGGGACGGCTATCCCACACGACTGGAGAGAGATTAAGTGCAGGACCCTCTGAGGCACAGGGTTACGAACACAAACTTTCAAACTCTGGACTGTTCAAAACCCAATATCACTTTTTCGCACAACCTGGGATTCGAACCCGAAACATTTGATCAATAGTCGAATATGCTAACCACTAAACCAACGAGGCAGAAACTAAAATACGATTAATCTATATGACAACATTGCACAAACAGCCATCCGTATAATTTTATGCCATCATTTATATAAAATATATTAACAATAATTAATTACTAAAGTTACACCCACGTTGTAGCACGATTTGACTTTTAATGCAATTAGTGATATGTCACAATACTAGAAAAATATGGAAATCTTCTCAAACGAATAAAATATTGTGTGGTTTACCAGAATTGGCGCATTGAAAAGTAAGTATATATTTTTCTTTTTCCCTTTCTTGCGGTGCCTCTCGACTACTGGAGGTTGGCCGTCAGCTCCGCATATCTCTTCTTATCTCTCGCCAGACGAAACAGTTCTTCTACGTTATATTTTTTTTTTTAAATCATATATCAGTTGTAGTGCTTTTGAGCCGTACCCACACATAATGGCAGTTATTTTTATGTATTAAAATGTAGCAGCAGTAATTTTTATAAAGATATCTACTCATGCTTTCCATCAGGCAGAGTAGGATCGATTGGTTGGCTTAAATATAAAAAAAAAATAGTGTACAATAAAATATTGAGTTATTTTCTAAATCGATTTAATAGACTCTTTTTTTTTCTCTCTTCCTTCTAAAAAAAAATATTTTAATTGGGTATACTACTCGCACATACATTAAAAAGAATTTAATTACTATTCTTCATGAGTTATTCACATAAAAGCCAGTATTTTCACTTTTATTTTATTTTATTAAGCTTTGTCCTGAGACGAAATTATCTTAAACAAAGTCAATGCCACGATTAGTAAAAGTAGCAAGGTTACACTGTCAATCCTTTACATGTCTTTGAATAAATCTGTCTTTGGACATCCACATGTTCCAAAAATACCATCCCTCCATCTCATTGTAGACGAAATTACCTTCAGCAGTGTTCTCTATCTTTAGCGAGTATTGTAATTCCATTATCTATAAATATAACGTCACAAAGATCTTTAAAATAACACTATTTAAGCTAATGAAACTACATTTAAGCAATTAAGTGTAAAAATAAAACTAGAATTTCTAAAACCACTTTATCAACTATCGATCTGTTCGAATGTGATTATGTGTATTCAAATTCATTAAATACCAGTAGTGCTGTTTTAACACGGTTTCTTGTGAGTCTTAATACTTCCCTAATCGTTTTTAAAACTCTATTAAATTATTTTCGAAACAATGTCCAAAAACCACTCCACGTAATAGGTAATCAAGGCGGACCGAAAAACTATTTTAGAGTCTTAAGGCTTTTACAAGATGGCCGATAGGCAAAGAATTTTAAGTAAGACGCTTATTCATACAATAGAGATTAAAATGATACAGATTTGATGACATACAGATGATATCTCTTCATACATAATTACACGCAGGAACATGTTTGTCTATATGTTTAAAAAAGAAATTATTAGTATAATTAACATCCACATGCTTTTTGTATTTAATTTTTAATCTGTAAAAAAAGTTTGGGTTTTAAATTCCGCAAGATTTTATCAAAGAGGCTTTGTAATCAATTGTTTAAGTTTGACGATGTGTGCACACTCATTTTTAAACGAAACAAATTAAACAAGGACAGTTATGCACTGAGAAATGTTTATTTGTGAATAATCCGGTTATGTGACAACACTGACAACTATAAGAAAAAACTTACTATTCATTAACCGCGGGGTCTTGGCAGTTTACATTTGTTAGTGGTCATAATAGTGAGACAGATATTCCTGATACACTACTACTTAAAGCTGTAGTAACAACATATATATAACTTCGCACAACGCATTAATAAAAAAAAAAACCAGCTGACCCGGCGAACTTCGTACCGCCAAATTTCGTAATCTAAACCATTCTCGAACCAACTTGAACACATACAAGAAATTTTATTTAAATCGGTCCAGCTTTTAAAAGGAGTTCAATTACAAACACACGAACAGAAGATTTAAATATACAAAGGAAAGATTTATTCAGGTCCAGATTTCACAAGAGAGAGAGTTTTAAGAGGCTCAATTATAAAAAATTGAGATATAATTAATAAACAATAACCCTGCATGAAGCATGAATGGTGTTGTATTAGAAGAAGACTAAACCACATTCGTCTAACTAACTTACCTTCCTAATAGCAAACGATTGCCAATGTCAATAAAAATTGCCATGATAATAAAAAAAACCATAAAATTTCCAATAAAAAACCGATTACCAATAAAAAATTACAAACTAATTGCTTGTTATTCTGAGTTATTGGGTTAAAATTTTACCTGAAAATCTTATCTCTAAACATGTGATTTCGATATGTATCAGAATTTTTGTCAATCAAAGCATTTAAAAAATTTCATCCAGTTACCAACATTGTTACAGCGCACTATAATGCGTGCGCCGCTTGTCGGACAGAACAAAGATCCGTCTAATTAGTGAGATCAAATTAAATATTAATCACTTGATCTCGTAATATTAGCCTACGCCAAGCAAATCACATAAAATTACCTAACTTTGCAAAAACATGGTGTTTTATGTCTCATTGTTAACGTTTTCGTTTACGACTGCCAAACAAGAAGTCACGGGTTCGAATCCCGGGTCGGGCCAAAAATTGTAATTGAGTTTTTCTGATTATAGATGTACTTATTAACAGACCAGACAAAACATAAAAGGGATATTGTCCAATTAATCAAAATAATTATATCATCATCATCATCATCAACAGCCTTTAACAGTCCACTGCTGGACATAGGCCTCTCCTTAGAAGATACATATTGCGAATAATTACATATTGCGAATAAAATGTACATCCTCCTAGGCTTTATTCCCAAGTTTATTTGGGGTCGGCTACTAGTTCAACCGGTTTTACCTGAATATCAGTTTTTCCACGGAGCGACTGGCATCGGACCTCCGCAACCCTAAGGGAGAACTGAAATTCTAAGATTGAACTAGTTGTCAGTATATTTGAGGGCACTGACATATTGCGAATAAAATGTACATAATATATTAAAGCGAAATACCACTCACTTCACGAAATCTCAGAAACTATAACACATATAAATTCAAATTTGGCAGGTAGGTTCCTTGTAAGATGTAGACATCCGCTAATTACGGATTATACAAAACTCCACCCCTAAGGGGGTAAAACGTGGGTTGAAAGTTTGGATGAAAGTCCTATGTTTTTGAAGTAAGCTTGAAATTTAAAATGTATGTTCTATACGAATAGATGTTGTGGAGGTGTACTTATTATTATGTATCTTAAGAAATCAACCCCCATTTGGGGTTAAAACAGGGGATGGTGGTTTTTATGAAAGTTCAATATTATAGATGTTAAAATAATTATGGCAGAAAGATTTCAATTTTATTAAAGTTGAAGAATAATTGAAAACAACTACTTACTATTAAGAGGGATGTTTCATTCTAACAATTATTTGCACACAACTAACTCCATGCGTACGAAGTCGCGGGCGGCCGCTAGTATATAATATTTATATACCACACTTTTATTAAAATCTAGGCTTCAGACCACCCATCACTTTCCGTGGGTGTGGAGGCGTTAACTGATACCAATATTGTGATCGTAGAAATTATTTATCGCCATTAATTGATTTGGTAATCTACTTTTAAATTCATGTAACTTCGCCTCACGTAAAGGAATTAACATTTTAATTTGGGCGGGTTCTAGTATTTTCTACACACTGCACTAAACAATACTTTATTTCATTAGGTGGTACCCAACGATGCACAAGCTTCTCAATAGGCCATATATGCCATATATGATTTTTATGTAAATCTTTTACAGATATTTTAACACGTCGGACTTTACAGTTAGATGGTGCCGGCATTTCCTAAAACTCACTTTGGAAAGAAATGCTGAAAGAAACCACAGAGGTGTTTTTCTATATAGTGTGGGTCACCAAGCTGCATTGTTGCATTGTCTACTACTCTTGAATTCTGATCATACGTTCCACCAGGCAGAGAAAAGTCAAATATAAAAAATACCAAATGCACTAGTTCGCTAAACAACCAAATAATCAACTATTTTAGAAAAAACTAAACATTTAGTCATCCTCTTTACCCGTCGACACAACTTTATCGAAAATAAATATACTCAGCAGAATATGAACGTTTAATGTCTCTGCAGAAATAATATCTCCATGATCTATCGTGCTTGTGAACTTTTTATTTGTTTCTCTTTTGCTTTCTCCTGTACATCTATACTCCTTCTGTACCTTCGCTAAAACTGTTATCTGCTTGTGCTGTGTCTGTGTATTGAGTGACAGTAAACAACTACCTTAAACGTGAGTGTTTTAACTTATTATCACACACCTACCAGACAACATACCTCTACACCATATTGGTAGGAGTTCATATGTTTAACTTAAAATTGGTATCAGAATTATCCACTTTACACCGACCTCCTTTAATATCCAGGAAAGTAATCTAAAAAATATTCCCTTATATCCGGTTCGATGTATGACGAATTATTCAACAGCCAACACTTCACGCATTTCCTATCGAAATTGGAATAAAACGTAATATAAACCAAATTAAACGGCCGTAAACTTAAGAATGCGTATAATTAAATAAATTAAGTTGTGTCAGAGCCGATCGTGTCATAAACGCAATAACGAGACAATTATAAACAATCTCACACCATGGACGCATACATGGACGGACGGCGGCTCCAATAAAAATAACAACGGTTATCAATTACATATCGGCCAGATAATAAATACCTTTTTGGTATTCCGTATTGTGAAAGAAAAACCAAAATCCTGAAAATCTAGAACCTGAAAAAACCTTTCCTTTATATTTAGTTCTACTAGAAAGTGCAGATTTTTGCAGATATTTACGTAGATGCATGGAAATATGACCGACCCACTGCCCAAATTGAACGGACAATGAAATTGAGAAATAAAAAGTTGTTGAATACTCGTAATTACGTACACGTACTCATAAGTACGGAAGGCGTAATGTCTTACCTTGACGCTTACTACTGCGCTGAGTATTATTGTTTCAAACCCCACATAGTTAATACCTCTGTGTAAAGTGTAAAGTACCTTACCTAATGTGATCTACAAATTGTTCAATTGTTCTAACTCTAGATGTTCTTTGTGTCCATTTCATATATGTTTGTAAGGTTCGCATCACTTTAATAAAATATATAAATTGAACTGTCGATTTTTGTAAACAAAATACCAATATGCGGAATCTATACCAAAATGCCCGGGCTCACCTTGCCGTAGACCGGTTCCTCAATGATAACAATAAAGTGGTCAGTTACACTAGAGATCATCACGATGTACGCTACACGTTCCAATTAGGCATTTTATTATTAATAGTTAAAATGCGTGTCTTTACGATCTGTCTGTCTGTGAGTCTGTAGCACGCGAACATATCGGCTCATATGTGAAATTAAGCCGTGACTTTGTGATTGATCAGTGTACACGGGGTGATTTTTAAAGAAAAGAATTTGAAATGTAAGTTTTTATTGATTTCTTGAATTGGTGCTTATATTTTTAAAGGCTAGGTTCACGATTTTCTTCATGTCTTTATATACGTTTCAATTAAGAGGAATAGATCCTGGTCAATAACCCATTGACCCAACGGTTATCGGTTCTACAGCATATATGGCCAGTCCACTGCCACTTCAGCTTGCAAATCCCACTCCCAAAACAAGTTGCCTTTTCGTTTCACCAATGAGGATCTTTTGAAAAGTAAAAGAATCATGTAAAGACTACCTAACTTACTACTAATCCTACTATTACTACTAACCCAACTAAAATCATATTCATAGGATCTTAAATATGGGAAGTCAAAGGAAAGTTTAATGGCTATTATTGATATAAATACTGCTTGTATGTTATGTGGAAGCTTTTAAATCGAAAATAAATTTTAACAGAAAATTAGAAATTCTGTGAATGTCACTGTTCATGTTTTATTCTAATACCTGCAAAAATGACGATATCATTGCGTTTACTCCTTAAATTGGTACTTACTACTTAAAATTGAATAAATACGCGTAAGTTACACAATTTAAATAAACAAACCTAGCTTTTGCCCGCGGCTCCGCAGTGAATCGGAAAAAAAACCTATATCCTTTCTCAAGAATCAAAGAATCTCATGTCAAATT
This sequence comes from Phragmatobia fuliginosa, assembly GCA_932526445.1. Classification (NCBI taxonomy): domain Eukaryota; kingdom Metazoa; phylum Arthropoda; class Insecta; order Lepidoptera; family Erebidae; genus Phragmatobia; species Phragmatobia fuliginosa. The sequence goes on along the minus strand of OW052078.1, from coordinate 11,927,905 downwards.
TCATTGAAATCAGTGCTGTGGTTTAGCAGTTAAAGCATAACAGACCAACAGACAGAATTACTTTCGAATTCTCATTATTAGTACAGATTGGGAGAAGGTTCTCGCATATAAAAAAGCGAGTAGTGTGTACATCTTCTTAACAAAGTCACAGTTCTTACGCCATCAAACCGTAACGATTGCTAACGATCCTACAATTCGTCACAATGTGTAAAATGTATTTCATATAACAACAGCCACGATCATCTATTACATTATATATTACTTGTATTTAAGTAATAAACTGTCTATAAAACTATATTCTCACATTCCTCGATACGCCATTTTCCAAAATTAAAAAAAGAACAAAGGAAGTCGTATACATTCGGTTTTTAAATTTATTTTTATTGACCAAAGAGACGGGATACATCAATATTCGGCAGATAAGCCAGCGTTGCTTTAAGAAACATACTGATACGCGATTTGTATTAATTAAATTAATTTACAAACTTACTGTACTTATCTAGACTTGTTTGCCATTATGTGGCGTAAACGTGATAAGCATTAAAACATTCGCCAGCTGCCACAGTGTCGAGTTTTGTGGCTTCAATTCTTAGATGGAACTATTATTTATAAGATTTGGAGATAACGTTTTTAGGTCTACGTGTATTTTGTGTCAACTATTATCATAACTCAAATGTCGGAATTATTTATTTAAAACTGTATAAAAACAGGTGTCTAAATGTATTACGCTTTGTAATTCTGGCGTCTTTATTCTACGCTAACAACAGTCAGAGTTATGTGAGGTTATTCAATTTTTTTTAATTAGGCAATGCCGTCTTGATGTGGGTCTTATTATGACAATACATTACATAATACGTATAAAATTATGAAAAAAAAATTTGGTAAGTTCTGTATTTAAATGAGTACGTGTAACTTCTTATCTTATTTATTTCATATTTTTTTTTATATATGTGTAAATAAAGACAATTAATTAGAATAAATAAATAAATAAATAAATAAATAAGTAATCGTTGCTTTAATATACTTTGATATTTTAACATTAGAGTTTATTACTATTGAGGCGGAGACTATAATTTATGACAAATAGCAATTTATTTTCGAAATCAAATTATGTCTTTGATCATTACTGTATACATTTTATATTTGAATACTTCATTTTGTTTAATTTGTTAGATACTTTTACTTTATTGTTACTTTTAATATTTATTACTTTTAGCTGTGCTTGTCTGTATGATAGACTATAAATTGTCGCTCCATAAACAGTGGGTCCTTTACGCCAAGGTTGATTTTAAACATAAATATTAATAACTTTAACAACCTACCTTTTGAACTACCAAACTTATAATCATCATCATCATTAATCTATCGCAGTCCACTGCTGGACATAAAATATTTTTATTATACTATATTTTGTAATACAGTATTCTTAAGTATTTGCCGAAGCCATGGAGAAAAACAATAAACAAAACACTCGTCTTCTACAACGAATTATTTTTTATCTTTACTAAATCTAACTACTAAACACTGCCATTTAAACCAAGTATTCATAAACATTTGTCACCGTTTCTCGAGCCAGAAACACACAGTAAATATCATAATAACCTTAGCAGTATGTCAAAGAACCAATGCCTCACTTTCCCTTGAATAATACTACAAAATCCGCTACTTCGTATGTTCAATCGGGCCTGCAGCCAACAAGTCTGGCGGACCCAAGAATGCTTAGAGCTATTCAAAAGCTAAACTATCAAATTATGTAAATATCTTCCACACGACATCAACAATTGCATAATATCAACATGACTATTAATAAACTAACAACTCTCAAACGCTAAAAGAGATTGGAAAATGCTTCTTCTAAATTATCAACCGAAAAAATTGGACGTCAAAGCAAATTGGATTTTTAGACATATATCACTAAAATCTATAATAGCATCTTTGATAAATTAGCCTATTTACATAGGTAGTGACTTATAGTATTTACTACTTCGAGCTGTTATTAAGTCTGAACCGTTAGAAATAGAGTTGATTTTACTTTGGCACAGAGTTAGTGATAGAAGTGTGCATCTGAATAGTGATAATTGTTCATCTCAATGATACGTAGGATTATGAAATATACGGACATGTATGTATGTGTATGTTGGTGTGTTTGACTAATAGTTTTATTTTAATTATATTAATTGCTAAAAATTACTACTTTTTAAAAGTAAAACGTTTCGTCAAAGGCGCTTAATACAATATTTAATGTTAGGTAATTATCATGATATGTATATTTCGAGAAATAGATTTATATCTGGCAACTTTATAGTCTATAAAACAATCACACAACATATAAAAGTTTATTAAGATCTCAAAAATCATTTATTTATTTTTCCTAATTCTCGTGTGAACCATTATAAAGTTAAGAAATAATATCCCACAGCTTACGACTAGGATATTCAACCCTCAATTAGACATTAAAAATAAAACAGATATCAAATTACACTCAACATTCTATGCGTAAACCTGTCGACATTCAAAACACATTTGACCAGTACACGAAGACCTATCTCAAAAACATATCTAAACAATTTTAATGCCGTTCCATCCCGGACCGGGGTGACCTAGGGTCGAGCTTTCTAGCGGCTCCTCGTCCTCATGCGACCTGTCAACCAGTAATTAATGGCCGACAGACCTCTAAGAAAGCGGTCCGGTCTGTTTGCGACCTGTCTTAAACCTAAATCCGGTCCTGTGCTTTTAATTATTGTAATTTTGACAGATGGCTTTGCAAATTAAACATTGCACGAATGCAGCTTGCCTCGTTTGAGGCAATGGTAATTAATTAACTTTTGTTTTATTATGTCACGATATGGTTAATATCTCATATCAATTGTATAATATATTGCACCAATCGTAATAAATACGAACTTACATTACAACGTATATTTAAGTGAGTGCTGCACAGGTACGGATTCGTAATCAAGATATTGTATAATTATAGTTTAGTATAACTAAAATACTTGATTTAGTTTAAAGTAAAATTAAAATGCAATAAAAAGTTCACTATCTTTCTGACTTCATTGTATCGTTCCATAATAAAAGTATCGTTCCTTAATAAAAGTATCGTTCCTTAATAAAAGTATCGTTCCTTAATAAAAGTATCGTTCCTTAATAAAAGTATCGTTCCTTATATTTATTTAAGTGGGAAATATTTTTTAGCAAATTAATATGAATTTAGGCTTAAAAAGTTTGTATAATGTATTTAGCTCATTAAATATTTGTTGTTATATTTACACCAACATAAAGTTTGTATCATTATTATCTTTAATGCACAAAGGTCTAACTTTTCTTTTTTTCTTTTATTGTACAGGGGGGCAAACGATCGAGCAGGTCACTTAATAGTACCTAAGTGTCTACCAGCGCGCTACTTTTTTCTCGCCTTTTCCAAACAGGGAGCGGACTCAGGAGTTAGCTTTTGACAACCTCTTCCTTGGTGAAAAAACAGTCAAATAATTGCTTAACGCTGGTTTTCTGGAACACCGTGATAGTGAGCCGGCCCATATGTGAGCCACTTATGGACCTTATGGATTTAATCGACTTAATAAAGTTGGAAAATCAACATAATCCGACTCTGTTAACTAAACTCAACCGACTAAACTAAGAAATGTCTATTAGATAATTATATACCTGCTTAAGTAGATTGAGAACTATTCTATATACTGCATAAATCATGTTTAGTTTTCTGAATTTACTTAAGAATAACTAGCTTTTGCTCACGGATCCGCCCGCGTGTATGTCCGTTATCGCGTTAAATAGTGGTCTATGTCCTTCTTCAAGAATCAAATGTAAATGAAAAAGTTCATTGATATCGGTGGAGCGGTATAGCCGTGAAAGCGTAATAAACAGAAACACAGAGTTACATTCCAATTTCAAACATCAATATAGATTCGTCATAATCAGCCTATCGCAGTCCACAGCTGGACATAGGCCTCTCCAATTGCAACGCCACTTAGTTCTATCCTCGATTCGATTAATATCAGATCCAAAATGGATTATTAACTGATTGATATTTCCTATTTAGTCCTTTTACTTTTCAACTGCGTTGCATTTTTGGTACTCCTCCCGACTGCCGAGGAAGGCCGCCCCGGAGTTTAGTAAGTAGACCGTTTGCTTCGGGAGTCCCACAGACGCCTTTCATTTACCCCACGAAGGGTATGGTGCGAAAAACGTTTCCCGCGAAAAAAAAAAAGTTGGAATAAGGTTTCTTTCAAATTTTCTTTCCCTTTCCCTGTCGCTGCCTTAGTCGCCTATTAAGTCTTCGAATGAATATGGGTGGTGATTAATGACACTCGGTATTTAAAATCCGTCACCACATAGTGACAATACAAATCTGTTAATCCATAAGCGAAATAGGCGTGACTCAATGTATGTGCGTAATAAATGAAACATACATTTATTTAAACTTATAATCGACTAGCTAAATCCTGCAGTATTACAGAATTAGCCCGAACAAACAAACAGATAGAAAAAATAATTAAAAATTATGATATAAGTATGTACCAGAATTTACTTTAATGCGTTTGGTAAAAACTGTTCGCTTGACATTACAAATTGACGCTTAAATTTATTATTTGTATTTATTTATTTGTATTCATTCATGTATTCATTCATTGGGTGTCGTAAGAGGCGACTAAAGGAGCAAAATAAGCAGCTAACATCACTGCCAAGAGAAGGAAAACTTGTAACAAACCCTTTACCAACCCGTCTGGCCAGCATGGTATAGTAGGCCAAAACCTCCTTTCAAAGGAGAGGCCTATGTCCAGCAGTGGAATGTTAAATGCTGTTGATGATGATGATGATGATGATTTATTTGTATAGGTTATACAAAAATCTTACAATTTTTTTTTTGGAAATTACAAAAAATACCTTAGTACCTAAACAGCTTTTACTTAAAAAGTTAAAGTCACCCAAGTTACATTTAAGTAACAGTGTTAATAAAACTTAATTATCAATGATAAATTACGTTTATCAAAAAATAAATGTGGGAATCGTTCGAAAATAACTATAAGGTAGGTATATAAAATATTACAAATTACAGGATATTATACGCTTTACTGCTTTTTGAATACCTACTTTTGTCTTTAAAAGGTTTTATATTATTAAGACTTAAAACATATAACCGGTGATAATATTATATCAACCCATCATAAATTTTTAATAATACCTAGAGAAAGATATCGAGATTACAATATTGGGACAAGTAATATTAATGATCATCATGATCAGCCCGTTGCAATCCACTACTGAACATAGGCCTCTCCCAAAGCACACCACTGAGCCTGGTTTGATGCTTTTACCTGGTACCGATGGATAAAAAGGTATCTAAAAATATTTCCAGGAAAGAAGACATACCGTTTATAGGTGAAGTAAAGTTCCACCAACAATTTGCCCGTCCCGAAATTCACCTAAGGGCACGTACTTAGTAATTTCCCATTTCCTCAATCGTCAACAACAACCCATATTGTCCCACTGCTGGGTTCGGGTCTCCTCGCAGGAGAGGGTTAAGGCCATACGTCCCCACGCTACCCGAGAGTGGGTTGGGGACTAGCAAGAGCTATTGGGCGTTTATAAGCTGCATGAAGGCCTCCAATAAAAGTTCACGACTGTTTAACAATTTTACATCTAATTCTAATCTATAGCCACCGGGAACGACTGCTGAACATGACGGAGACGTTCATGGTATCGTGTGACAGCAACCAAACCGGGTGCATTTCTTTGAATATTGATATCAGTCTTGAACCTACAATTATCCGAATTCAATGGATATCCGCCTTGTCCCGACGATGTCGCCATTATCAACAAGCATACGCGTGCGCAAATATAAAACATTACCTACTATATTGAGGCGAGTATTTTCTCGGATTTGGAACGGACGCATTGTTAGTAATTTTGAAGGAAAACATCGTGAGGAAACAATGATAATGCATACTTTAGGAGTCAGAGGTCATCCCGGTATGCGGAGAATGCAACAAAAGTTACGCACACTGACGATTATCAGCCTTATAGGCTAGTAAAGGCTTATCATGCAACCGAGACCGACTGGGACTGTTTATTTTAATATTTTTAACGTGTTTTACCGGGTGTAAGACTGCCTGAAAAATAACCTAACTTGTAACATTTAGGTTGAAATGATAAATGTAAACGAAATGTAAAATTTGGTCGTAATCACAATGTTGTGTTGTAAAAGAACTAGCCAAGCCCTTCAGTGTTACTTGTACGACCTTACCACGGGTAGCACCGCAGGACAAGCTAGTCTGAATAAAAAGTAGCCTTAGTTACACCGTATATCATTTTCTATCTGCTGGTGAAAGCCCCGTTGAAATCGGTAGAGGCATTACAGATAAAAAAACAGGCAGAAAAATAAATTTAAAATTTAGTTTTGTTGTAAGTACCGTATACATGTATACTTTTATATTATTTAATGAAAAACTGTTGATTTGAAATCACAAACAGACACTACAATTTTATTTATTTATTGTTTGAAGGAGAGGCTTATGACCAGCAGTGGACTATTAAAAGTTGTTGAAAAGCTTTTCTTCCAACTAAAGGAAATGGTTGAGCACATACAAAAGGAAACACACGCACGCAGTTTAAATAGTGTTGTGACCTCACAATTTGATCAAAAACATTTCAATTGAAGGAAAGTAGACCGTAATAATATGTATAATTAACCCTAATTTTGTTTATGTTAGAATAGATATCTAGAATGACCAGATTACGTGTGTCCAATTTTGTTTTTTAGACATCTACACACAACGTCACCTAGTCCCAAATTAAGCAGAGCTTGTGTTATGGGTCCTGGACAATTGATATAAATACATAAACATACTTATTTTTTTGTAAATGAATGTAAATAAAACTTGGTCCGACCCGGGAATAGAACCCGAGACCTCTTGATCAGCAGCCGCATAGGCTAACCACTAGACCAACAAGGCAGTCAATTTATGTCGCTGTCATCAGCCACTGACACGAAATAATTAAGTTGGGTAAAAATGACTATCGACACAGCGGGTGGTTCAGAGTCCAGAGTGAAAACTACTTTCATTTTAGAAGCCGAAGAGTATTCATGGGTTATTTTTCTTACCAATTGAAATCAATTACGTTTGTCTTACCGCTAAAAGAATACTTCCGTTCTAATGTCAGTTTTCAAGAACCGTACTAAATCCCCTATATTTTAATAGACATCTAAGCACGCTGGTTTCCCCTAAAGGATATTGAAAAAGAAAATATCACTAAAGGTTGCTCTCTCTAAGTGACCTCTTAAATTAAGAGGACGTTAGTGACAAAGGACATGAATTGCGTTGGCGGTAAAACGCAAATGCGCCTTTGTTTACCTACCAAAGCTTACCAAAGTGACTCTACTCTGCCTGGAATGCGTGAGGAGAATTCAAGAGTAGGGGTCATGATCCTCATTATGAGGCAATGCAGCATGGTAATCCATACCATGGCGACCTGGTCAGATGTTTCTGCATCATTCTCCAGGCATTCGGAGGCAGGGAGAATGATCTCTAAATGACCCCTTAAAATAGGACTTTGGTGAAAACAGCCATGAGTTGCGTTAGAGGGGAAAACGCAGATGGGCCTGCTAAACTGTTCAGATAAAAACTTTTGTTATAATTTATTTAAAAGATCAAAAATGTATTTTCTGCGTGTTGAGTACCTTCTCTTCATCTCTCAAAATAAGTAACCCTGCTAAAAAAATAACACTTTAAACCATCGGTCCAAAGAAAAGATTGTGCTAAAGGAATTTCAAAATTCAATTTTTGAATTGTGTTTGTATGTATAGTCGGATTTTCAAGTTCATCTGGAGACGCGGTTTCATTGTGAAAGTTATTCATATCGATGAACTGAAGTCATGCTTTCACTAATTATTTTTGCTGGAGACACCTTAAATAGACTTATAATATAAAACTTATATAATTATGCATAGAGCGACAAAAAGTATATTTACTCATAGATAAAGTTATAAATTGAAAAATCCAAATTACGTCCCACCTCCTGACCTGCTTGCCTGTCGCCACCGCGGCCTGTGCGCATCTTTATTGAATTGAATCGTGAATCGCAATCAAGTGTTACGCTGCCACAGTTAAGTGCCGCCACACCTATCGCACTAGACCGCTTACACACCTGTGTCGTAACTGTACACAGAATATTAATATGTCGGATTTTCTGTCTTCTAGGAATATATTTGATATTAATTTATTAAGTAGCTGTTGAAACTCACTATACATAACATTTATGTTTTACTTTAAACCTCGGTTCGACTGTTCTGAATGCCTAGGGTGAGTTTGTTTCACGTCATAAGATCATCACGGTGGCACCGTTCGGTAGTCCCATTGACTTGTATTGGAATTTTCACCAATAGCCATCGCCAGTTGAGAGCAGAACTATATGAAATAAACTCACTGCCCTCTGAACAGTCGTTTTGGAGTTTGCAGTTATCAGATTTTGAAAATGCTTTACTGATTCTTCAATGTGACGTATCTTTTACAACATATTATGTAGTTGATGCTTATGTCAGTTTCAGTGTTCGAAAGAAACACTCCTAAATTTTACGTACGTGTTGTACAACTTTATTTTACTGCCTGCACTGGACAAGTATTTTTTGAGATCTAATAGAAATGTAGAACTTTGTTGCATATTAATTGCGATATACTAACCAAAAACATTCATCCAAAAAGCCAGGTGTCATTTTAGAAGAACCATAAAATTCAAGTCAGTTGTTTTTAATTACGCTTTGGATAAAACATTCTCACGAATAGACATTCTTGTGTTTTTTTTATTTGCTGCTTACGTCACAAAGTTCGGCATCGTGGCGATGCATTGTGAAAACGAACCGTGGCAGCCAATCGGCGGTTTAGTACGGTTTGGCGGATTTTTATCACTCTTTTTATATTATTAACAGGATGGGTGGTATTTTTTCGATTAATAAGACTCCAGTGTTGCACTTAAAAAATATCATTACTTCCTAATTTGCTGAAAAAACTCTTTTAAAACCTATGTACAATCACTTTGAAGTATAGTGCAAAGATTTGTTACTGTACTGCAAATTCAATGAACTAAAATTTGTAGAAAAATTCGACAAAAAATTCAATCATTTTTGTAAGTTATAACTGTTATAAGAAAAAACAACAGTAATCATTTAAATAAAATCAACGAAATTCTAAAAAAATGTTAAATAATAATTATATAAAAATAATTAACTAAATGATGCCAAAAACATCATAAATAACCTCCAGTAGTACCTACCTACATGAAGTCGCTTACACTGTCTGATCGCTTACATCCTTAAACTCCTTAAACAACGGATTTCAATGCAGTTTTTAGCAATAGATAGAAATATTCAAGGTTTATATGTTTATAGATACATATTGCAGCATAGGAAATCAGAGAATTTCAAACCCTACGAGGACGGGCCCGATTGCTAGTTTAATGTGAATGATTTGACAATATCTAGGTAAAAATCAAATTCAATTCAATGTAAAACAACATTTTTTAATATATCTAAAGTGAATAATAAATCTGATCAGTATAAATATCTAACAGTTAAACATTGTTTTGTTTGTAAATATGAATATTAATATCCAATGCTCAGTAAAACAAAATCAACTCCCACTAAAACCGACTATTTATAGACTACAAATAAAATATTTTTTATTACTATTTATAACAAAACACTTATTGAAAAACATTCTACGACACACAAACAACACTTTATCGAAATCGTAATGTTTTACGAGCGATTGATATAAAATACCCGTATTAGGAATACCATTAAATACCAATAATTTCATGGGGCGGAGAACATGAAACGTCTAACTGTTTAGTAAATAAATTGACTGGAAGCATCTGTTGTGTGAATTATTTTGAAATTTAGGTTCTCTGGTGTAAATAAAAGACTGTATAGACAAAGATGTCGAGGTATCATTCAGAATGGAGATGAAATGGAGACATGAGAGAAGAAAACTGATTGCGCCGACTTATATCATATCATACTCATATCATGCCAGAAATGGTACTGACCGATGTCACTAAAAGTTACCTAACGCACAAAAAGCACCTTAAATATAAGAAACGTTGGTGAAAACGGCCAACAGTGTTTTCATTTGCAATTAATTTACAAGTAAGACTATCGCATATAACTACCAAACTATGATGAGTTCATAATGATAGTTTATGCTATAATCAAATCAGTTTATGAACATAAATAGTGGCGCAGGCGCAAGTAAGTGAATGCTTGTTGTGTAACTCTGCATTCTTGAGCTCGAATTCGTAAGCACACTGAAACCGAGGCAACCGTCAATATCGTCATACTTTCGCGGCGAATCGTAATCCCCGATTTCGCGATATTTGTAGCATCAATATGCACTTATCGGTATATTATTGGTTTTTAAACAATATTCTCACAGTTCAATTAATGCTTTATAATAATATCGTCGCTTCGGGTAAGTGAAGGGTGAGCAGACATTTTAACTACGACTTAAATTAAAACTTTGGGTTGGAGCCAAACTCCTAGTCGAAGAGTTAAATATCATTTACATAAAATTACATACTTTAAAATAAAGTTTTAATCTGTTTTTTCGCTTACATCTTTAAATTACTCAACAGTTTTTGTTGCAGTTTTCAGCAATGAATAGAGTGATTCGGTAGGAGGGTTTAGATGTGTAAAACATGCATATTTTAGTGGAAGGAAATCTGAGGATTTCAAAGAGTTCTGCAGGGCAGGGTCAAACTCTCTGAGAAGCAACTAGACACGTAAATTTTACATAAGTTGAAGAACTTAAATTACCTATAAGAAAAACAAGGGCCACAATGTCAAAATCATCAAAAAATTTATATTTAATACATAGGTTATTTTCACTAACTTTTTCAAATTTAAAGCTTCACTTATTATGTATATTTTAATATTACGTAAAGCTTCAATTGCTTATGAAATGTGTTATGAAATCAATAAACCATTAGAAAAAGTTTGCAGGACAGAAAAGAAAATTATAAAAAAAAACACAGAAGAACAAGTAATTTATTAACATATAATGTCAAATTGTAACAATAAATAATTAAGACACACCATTAAATGCAAAAGTAAATATTTATGTATAAAAACATTGTACAAAAATAGTACGAAAAGCAGCGACCTACCGGAAAATTGTGTTTCATGGGAACATTACAAATACCTGTACAACTAATACAAATAAATTTTAAATTACAGTTTTCTCTCTAAGCCCATCATAAAATCCACTTATCAAGTTCAACGAATCAATTCCTGCGTCAACTTATAAGAACTTAAAAACCGAAAATTTAAGGAATAACACACTTATTGCAACACAGTTAAGGTGTATAATAAATTATCAGGTAAGTTTGTAAGACTGCAATAGTGAAGTGACGTATTGAAATGTCAAAGACACAATGAAGTAATGAAATTGTCTACGCACTGACATTCTTCTCATACTGCCAATACATTTGTCTATTGTTCGTGACAATTATGTAATTGAGTTTGAAATATGGACGCTAATATTTCAAAGGAAGGCCGGATTAAAAATATTCTAAGCTTGTAACGATTTATTGTTTTTTATACGTGTTTATAACCGTATGATAATAATATGTAGATTTTTGTTTGAGTAGCTTTAGGTTATGTAGGTCGGATGGTCGGGTCACGTTTGTATACCATCGCTTAAGTAGGCATCCTTTCATAGACATCTCATAAAGTAAATAATCTACTTTTAATTTACACTTGGTAATTTACATCGAAGAAAAATTAAATAAATTTATAAAGATTTCTTTATAAAAACGTTCTTCGTTGCTCTTTTTTTCTACACATACTTATGAATAAACTAAAAATCAATATAAAAATTGTAAGGATCCTATATTTGTACTTTTAACATGAATAAATAAACGTCGACGTCTTGAAATCTCAGATAGTATTACACGAACATAAATGAATTTAGGTTTATTAGTGCTACAGTCAACATCATACGCCTCATTAGAGAAAATTCCATTACGAATTATTTGCACCTACAACACAATGTACTTATGTTTAGGATTATTATTGATAATACTGCATATATTCTAACCAAAAACCAGTAAGCGAGGTGGTGCAAAAAGTTTTATATGCTTGGAAAAAGCTGTAACCTGAAGAAAAATAAATAAATAAATTAAATAAAAAATATGACGGTAGTAAAATCTGACGTTATGCACTACGCGCCCACAAATTAAACAACACACGTTTTCCCACTCACAAACACACACTCTTAGAATACTCATAAAAATGAGAGGAAAAATGTAACACATCAAAAATATGAAGTTAACACAAACATTTTCAGATCTGAAAAGTCGTAAGTATGGTAGAAAACTACAAAGAAAACATAACTACAAAGAGAAGGAAACTCAGAAAATGTAAGGAAACAAATGTAGCAGGGTGCTGTCTGTACGAGTATTCTAGTAACGACTCCATACACAGAACGGAAATTTTACTTCTTCAGCAGCTTCGAGCCACATCAGTTTTTCCTTTGCTATCTTCTTCGCCCTACCTATTTTCCCACATTTTACCTTTTTCTTTGTACTTATTAATACTCATTAAATTCCCAAGGAAGTTTGGCGCCAGTCAGTCGACCCATCATAAAAGAAACCAGCTGAAACCCTTCCTAATGTTACACATTGCGTCCACCCAATATAATTTGGAAAAGGGCATAAAATTTCGACATTTCAACAACACATTTTTGTGGATGAATATTTAATGAAAATGTACTTTTACAATGTGTACTTTTATGAACAACGCGACTCGGTCACGTCAGTAACATTATAATTAGTCGATTATGTTCCGTTATCTGAAATTATACATCGATGAAAACTGCCAAAAGTTAACCTAATTTTGGATTAACATCACAGTTTATGTGACTTTCCAGTATTAAAAGAGCCAGGTGAAACCTAAGTACACGCTTTATTATCGTTGCCATTATAAAAGAAAAGTTGCCTTTCTTTATTGATTTTATAGTTTTTTCTAAAATATTTGTTTCTTCTACTTTGTTTTGTTCTACTTTGCCCAAGTATTATTATCTGATTATCTCGGTAGCCCCGTGGTAGCGTATGCGACTTCTGTATAATGATTATTTTACATCATCTAATAAAACAACAAACTGTTGATAGCCCTATTATTGTAAGTACTTATTGCATCGAATTATCTACGGATTTGTTATTTTACATTGCTGCGTTTCCTTGACCTACCACTGCATTTGATATCTATTAAGATCAATGTTTACTGCTTACACACATGCGATACTATTTTATACATGTTTCAATTTTTTTAACTGATATATTAAGAAATATATATTAATAAAATCCTCAGAAAGTAAAGCGAAGCTTAGAAACTATCATTATTTAATAGGAATTCACCTTCAATTGATTAGAAAGATACTGATTAATTATGAATAGACGGCATAACCATCCTTATGTTTTCATTGCTTCAGTTTTTATTAGGTACGTAGTTGTAAGTGCCTGAAGATAGTCAATCAATCCGTTCATAATCATAAAGGCCGTAAGCTTGTATCGTTTCAAGAAAAAAAACTACGTGAATAATTATAGAGAATTAGTTACAATAATTAGAAGCAAAGTATATTTAGGGCAGACAGCAAAATGGTTTTTAAATTCTGTATAGCTTATTAACTCATTTCTATGTCAGGGTCTGATGCGAGCGTGTTGGGCGTGGTGCTGCGTGGGTGTGGTATGGTAGTGATTCTTTGTTTAACCACATCCAACGTTATTGTCCTTGCACACGCCAGTATAAATTAATCAGCATTGTCAATAATTTTGATTAATTTGAAAAAACATGGAAGATTACCATGGATTGCAAATTGAGATCATTTGTCTTAGCTGTTATTTGAAAATAATTTTGATAAAACTGTTATTTAATTAGTCGTCCTTTCCTATATATAAAATGTGTGTGACGTAAATTATAGACCTTGAATAAAAGGTAAAAAAATTACCTGAAGCTAGAAATTCTTTGAAAGATAGAATTAGTATCGAGGTCATCAAATCTACAAGGCCCTCATTTGAAAAGTATGACTTCACTTGAGGTCACTCTTTTTTTAGGGTTCCGAAGTATATCACTCGGAACCCTTATAGATTCGTCATGTCCGTCCGTCCGTCCGTCCGTCCGTCCGTCCGTCCTCGACTTACCGTCCAAACGGTAAGTGGTAGAAAGATGAAACTTTGCATGAATATGTATTGTTATTACGCCGACAAAGTGCTATAATAAAATTTTGAAAAATATTTTTATTTGGGGTACCTCCCCTACAAGTAAAGTGGGGATGTAATTTTTTTCTCGCGGCTACCCCATCGTGTGGGGTATCCTTAGATAGGTATTTTAAAAACAATAAAGGGTTTCTAAGACGATTTTTTGATTCAGGTATCCGTTTGCGAGAAATTCTACTTTAAAGGGCACTTTTTTGTAAAAACAGGGCGTCCCCCCCCCTCTAAAAGCTAAACGGAGGGATCAAAAAATCTGGAAAAATTCGTGATGGTGGTTCACATAATGAACTTTGAAGGAAAACTATAACGGATTAGATGACTTTATTAATTCAGGAGTTATGGAGACTTAACTTGTAAAATGCGCTCACTGGGAAAACGTCATACAAAATTAACACATTAATACGTGAACATAATAGAGCAAGATCCCAGAGCCGCCAGACCTACGTCATTTGTGCAAAGCTGAAATTTTCAGGATTATTAGTACAATGTCTTGTTAAGATGTATGCGTATCCATTAGCTTGAAAGCGGGGCCGTTTGTGAGACAGCGCGAAGTACAGATGGTAAAAAACCTTACTTACCTACGTTAAAGGTGCAAAGCTAGTATTTACATATTTTTTTAAGAATATTATTTAAAATTAAAATTCATTACTGCCGGACACTTTCGGTGGGCCACTACTTCTGCCAGACGTCTTGAAAGTTGTGAAAAAATTAGGTAAACTACGTTATAGTAGCAAACCTAAATTTTATACATATTATCTAAGGTAGGTACTATTTTAAGACCCTTTGTATGCGGCCAGACCAGTCCGAAGGGCCAATCATCCCCCCAGATACCTTTAAATATTTGTAGTAATTAGGAAGCTGAGGTATATCATCTTTGGTATTATTTCAAGAATAGAATTGTAAAATATTAAATGGTTTTTACACGCTCATTTATTAGCTTCACATGTATGTTTGTTTGTTTGTAACCAACTCCTATGGGTGCGATTTTGACCCACTTTAAACGGCCAGATTTCGAATACTTGTAAATGCTTGTAGCTATTCACAACATCAATTCCAGCTTCCAGCTTCCTAATTACTACAAATATTTAAAGGTATCTGGGGAGATGATTGGCCCTTCGGACTGGTCTGGCCGTATACAAAGGGTCTTAAAATAGTATTTACCTTAGATAATATGTATAAATTTTTTAGTTATAAAATATAATATAGTTATAAAATTTAGGTTTGCTACTATAACGTATTTTACCTAATTTTTTCACAACTTTCAAGACGTCTGGCAGAAGTGATGGCCCACGGAAAGTGTCTGGCAGTAATGAATTTTAATTTTAAATAATATTCTTAAAAAAATTGTAAATACTAGCTTTGCGCCTTTAACGTAGGTAAGTAAGGTTTTTATCCATCTGTACTTCGCGCTACCTCAGAACCGGCCCCGCTTCAAGCTAATGTACGCATACATCTTAACAAGACATTGTACTAATAATCCTGAAAATTCCAGCTTTGCACAAATGACGTAGGTCTGGCGGCTCTGGGATCTTGGACTATAATAATTATCTATTGGATATGATTTTAAATCCACGTTACTGAGGAACCCTTTACTGTGCGTGGCCTGACATGCACTTGGCAGATTTTTGTATATCTAAGCCTACCAAAGTGATTTTACTCTGCCTGATGGAAAACATTAGTAGAATTTAGTCGTAGGGGTCACCATCGGCCACCCCTATACAGGCCGTGTGAGATGCAACTGCATCATTCGGCCTCTGGTCTCACAATCACCAACAAATTACGACATCACTAATGCTGTCATTTTTAGGTAGGTCTTCTGAATGAGGTGAGTACTTGCCCGGTCGAGCCGTGCCCATACGCGGTCTCCACTAACTATAAAAAAATCTTTTAGTGTTGTTTTTCTTTGTTTTATGATTTTTATTTTGTTAGGGAAACAATAACAAACAACTAAATTACACATTATCGAAAACAGTTTCCACATATAATTTTTTCATTTAGCGCCAAAAAGTAATTAACATTTTTCCACCACGTTTCTATGCGACGACATATTTTTTTACTCATGCCTTTTATAAATAAAAATGTGTTAGCCCTATTCCTTATTTACATTAATTAATTGGTCTAGCGTTTAATTTATTAAGTCTTTGGTGACTATAACTTTTCAAGCGATATGGTCTCCGAGGCGATTTGCATTTTTATTGAATATTGTAATTATGAAATTGAAGTTCTAATTTTTATACTTGTAATTTGTGCTGTTTGTGTTTGTGTATGCGTGTTTGTATACATGTATACATCTGGCACTTATAACACTAGGCCGATTTTGACGAGTCTATTTAAAGCGTAGGGTTGTCAACGCACTAGTGATACAAATAAAATTAAAGTATGTAATATCAATTCATAGTGTTTTACTAAATGCATGTAAAAGTACATATAAATAAAAATTACTGCCTTGTTGGTCTAGTGGTTAGCGTACGCGGCTGCTGATCAAGAGGTCTCGATTCCCGGGTCAGACCAAATATTTGTGTGATCCACAAATATTTGTTTCGGAGTCTGGGTGTTTTCTATGTATAATATGTATGTATTTACAAAAAAAAAGTATGTTTATGTATTTATATCAGTTGCTTAGCACAAGCTCTGCTTACTTGGGACTAAATGATGTTGTGTGTATGATGTCCAAAATATTTATTTATTTTATTTCATATATAGGGTATTTACATAAACATCCAATTTTAAAATTTTTGTCTGTCTATCTGTCTATCTATCTGTTTGTTCCCTGTAATCTCTGGAACGGTTTGACCGATTTGGACAATTTTTTTTGACTGACTACGCTTTGCAATAACAATGACCATGGGTAACGCAGTGGGCCTCAACTAGTTTATAATAACGCTACTGTCATACATTTGCAGTATTTTTTAAATCATATAATTGTGATCACAGGCGCTTCACCTGAGGTTAAATCACTACCGCTTTTCTAAGATATTATAGATAGGGAAGTTCTAAGTGCAATCACAACTTTACTTTTTTTATCTCTAATTTTACTTATCTCTCTAAGAGAAGACTCTTTAAGATTTATAACTAAAAAAAATAGTTTTACATAATCACGAAGTGCCAACCCTAACATAAATTTATTCTAAACAAGCTTAATATTTTCTTCACCATCGGCATTGGTCTAATACAATACAAAAATAAATTTACACGAAATTCGCTGAAAAAAAAATCGGCGACCAAAAAGTACCTGAAAATTTTACCGTGGGAGATCGATGCTTGGGCACAAAGGGGCCGGCTTGACCAGACTGATTCCACAGCCTCATAAAAAACCCTAATTCTTTTTCTAAATATAGCAACATATTCTGTGCTTCTTAAGTTGCTGGTTGCTGAGACGGTAGGTAGTCATTTATATTATATTTAAACTTTACCAGATTTTAGCCGCGACTCGGCCTACGGCTACGCAGTAAAGAGTAGCCTACTCACTTATGAATCAAAGTATCCATATGAAAACTTACTAATGTATATGAATAATGAAAAATAAATATTAGTAAGGATAATATGGATACACTTAACGTGAGAAATGAGACTAATACTAAGGACATTTTCTACCAGTCGACATTAGGGCGATACAGAACCAAAAGATGGTAAATGCACTGACACTAAAATTGGCAAAATTGGAATAAGTTGTACACCTCGCTATTTAAATTAGTACACAGAAAAATATTTACGATATATGTTAGTAAAGACAGGAAACAATGTAAAGGTGTTCAACGGACGGCACTAAACCACTCAGGCTCTGTGAGTCTCATTCTGGCTAATCTTTACGACTACTACTCAGTGATGTTCCCAGGATCATTAGCAACTTTAATTAGTATAATTGAGTAATGTATGATGTGCACTAAGCCACGTAATAATTGTTGATTTTAATAGCCTTTAAGTGGTGCGAATTTTGTTTATAATATTTTTGCATTTGATAAAGCTGCCTAGCCTAGTGTTGCTGTGTAGAGTCACACACACAGCTAAATGACAATTTGAATAAGTAATTGTTTAAATTTGAATTCAAATTCTACTTATCAAATCTAAGTTCTTTATAATTGGAAGTTTGAAATCTTATAGGTATATAAAATTCTCGTGTCACAATGTTCGTTCCCAAACTCCTCCGAAACGGCTTGACCGATTCTTATAATTTTTTTATGCATATTCAGTAAGTCTGAGAATCGGCTACTATCTATTTTTCATACCCTTAGGACGCGAGCGGAGCCTCGGGCATCAGCTAGTTATTATATATTATTCTATTTGAATGTACATTTAGAACTTGGAATTCTAAGAATACCATAGATAGACCATAGATGTTTATATATTTACATAATTCATAAACAATTATTAGCAATTGTGTCTGAAATAGAAGAAAAAAAAGAACAATAAACAAAACATAATTATCATGTCCATATCTCTACACTACAATTTTTGTATGTCAAATTCAAATGTCAATTTCAAGATGAGAGTAAATTCATCTACGGAATAATAACATTTTTCCACTAAGAAGGCTTACTCTTTTTTATGTTCATAGAAAAGATACATACCTTCTTAAAATCGAATATAGAGTGTTCTAGTAGCTTTTTGGACGTCGTCTGGCCTGCCTCCCTAGCAAACATTTACCATGTTCCATTATATGTCTATACTCTTTTGCTTCATTAAATATTTTTATAATTATTATTATATCATTGGCTAATATTTTGTTTTGATCACGTGACTGAATCACAAATGAGACGAGAGATTAGAGAAATGGAATAGAGTAGAAAACGGAAATTGTTTGCAAATTGGCTGGGCGGGGGGGGGCTGGATTCTACGATATGTTGAATGTGTGTGATAAATGTTTTTGTAACTGATGGTTTATGTCTAGTACACAAACAGTTGGTGTAAATAAATACGTTGCATGCATACCCCTCTGGCTACTTTGTAACTTTGTATAAGTAATAAAATGTGAATTTATTTACAGAGTTATGTAGTATAGTAGGCAGAACCTTAGTAAACAGTGTGTAAATAAACATCTATTTGTATATGTAGGCGCATCGGTTATTTTAGCTGGCAACACTGTTAAGTGTCTAAAGGTAAGACACTGACGCAACACCGGGCACTGGCGCGTGCGACCGGTGACCGCAGGGATGGGAATCATTGACACTTTAAAATAATAAAAACGCGATTGAATGATTGATTTTAGTCGATTACTTTCATGTCATAAGTCATAGACAAGGATCACGGGTGACAATCGTTTTATCCCTTCCCTAGATGATTATTGTTCGTTCATTCGATTCGTGAGTTCCTTTAAAATGGACCGTGGTCGTACGGCGAGCATAATTACTGTGGATCATCTCGTGTGAGCACCACGTGTTCGGTGGAGTGTCTTATTTAAATGGGCTGCTATTCAATGTCCTAAGTGTATTTCGTGATCGAGAGTTACAATAAAGTAATTGTACGAGAATATTCTCCTTGCCCGAAAACTCACGCCTACCCTCAATTATAAATATGAGGCCTACTGACGTTTCTAGTGGATGTTTGAGCTTTTATATATACAATTCTCGTTTTTTGTTTTTTTTTTTTATATAACGCCTGCCAAGATGACTTTACTATGCCTGATGGAAAGCATGAGTAAAATCCACAAGTGGGGGTCGCCATACTCACTGCAAATGTCAGCAGTATGGCGAACCACATTATGGCGGCCTAGTGAGATGCTTTTTCACGTCCCGCTTAAAGGACCCGGGATCATAGTAAGAAGGAAAAACATGAGCTGGTAGTGAGTTCCAGCGTTTAACTGCTCGGCACAAGAAGGAAAACCCGAACCGCTTTGTTCTGGAGCGTATGTCTTCCACTCTGAAGGGGTGACTTCGCTGGTCAGATCGTGTTGTTCTGTAGAGGAAGGGAGAGGGTGGGATGAGTTGGAAGAGCTCTTCAGAACACTCACTGTGTTAAAGGTGATAGAGGACTGCCATAGAGTCACATTGAACTAGGCCGGTAAGGTACGAAACTAACATTGATTTTAACGTTTTTGTCAAAAATGTGTTTAAAGATATGCTAGTTAAGATCATGCCTGGATCAATAGGAGTCGAGCATGATGAAAAGAAACAGTCGAAGTTGCGTAGGAAATCTATATATTACAGGAATTTATCATGCTGAACGTATGGCCTTAACCCTCTCTTGAAAGGAGACGTGAGCCCATCAGTGGGACTTTAGAAAGAAAGAAAGAAGAAAGAAAACATGTTTATTCTGACATATACTGGGCAAAGCAATACACGGTTTGAAACAAATATGGAACAAAAGCAATATAATGCCCTGTGCTATGCCAGAAAAGGCGCCTATCTCAGCATATTGCTGTAGTCAGAGTGACTGCAGCGCTGGTATTACGATAGGGCCTACGCCCGGTGCCGTCTGTCTGTGTCCGGTGGTGTATATTTATGGGTTGTTGATGATCGTGCTCAACACACAATTATTTGTTCTAGGTGGGCAATTAACCCACAACTCTACTTTAGCAGTTAATTTTTAGAGGCCGGACCAAATCATGTTTTTTCTATTTACCTACTACGTTAACAAAATTTTTGCAAAAAAAAAAAATGTGAAGATATTTTTGATGCTCAAATTATGCCACTATCTTTAAATATTCGTCATGAATATCTGACATCACGATCAGAAAATGACATCTGGCTAAGTAGATGAGTATATACCTACTGTTTTGTCAGATGTTAAACTGTATTAAAACACAATGAAATGAATAGAACATCAAATATTAGCCGTTAAACGCCTTTAAAAAGCCATAAAATCAGACAAACGGCCTTTAAAAATAATGTTTACAGGAATTGTGACGTAACTTCACAATTGATAGGTCAGTTCTTCCAAAGACAATTATAAAAAAAAACTATTTAAAATCAATGTGGATGTATAAATATCCAAGAAGTTAAACACTGAACATAATTACTGAGGTACTTAATTGAATATAATACGTGTGAACTAAATAAACAGACGATCTGACGGTAAGTATAGGCGTGGCCTCAACGACCAATAAAACTAGGTTATTAGTAATACGTAGCAGGTATCCAACATTATTCATTGTCCGCGGCGCAGGGTTAACACTTACACCTTTTAATTATTAAGTTAAGTTATACTATACTTTCTTCTTCTATTGCTGTCTCTTTCTTTTCTAGTCATATTTTTAAATCGGTTCATCCTTTTCTCTTTTCGTCTTCATTATAATCTATCGTTTCTTCATACGCGTCGGCTTCTATGTTCAAATCTCTTAAAGAAACATTGTTTTATCCTTTCGCACTACATGTCCTTGCTACGACAACGTATTTATTTTAAAATATATTTTGAAAATCTGACACATAACGCCATCTAGTCCCAAACTAAGCAAAGCTTGTACTATTGGGTACTAGACAAGTGATAAAAAAAACATTAATACTTTTTTGCAAAACATATCTACATATTTATACATAAAAAATATAAATGAAAAAAAATTGCAGATCATTCAAACATTTGGTCCGATCCGGAAATCGAACCCGAGACATCTCAAACTGTTCATTTGATATTACAAACAGAAACGCCTCTTATATCGCTTATATTAAATGTGTCACATTGCCTGATGAAATTAGTTTCGCATAAAAAGAAAGAAAACGAATCGGAGATGCTCTAGTAGGACAATACAGAGGCGAGTATTTTTTTTTGCGGTAACTAACATCTTGGAAACCTATACAAAGAGCGCAGGGTCGGCAAAGCGCGAGTTGTGTGTGTGTGTGTTTGTATTGTGTCTAGTTATTTTATATAACTGGCAACATTTTTTAGATTATTTTAATTTAAACTCAATGATTCAAATGAAATGTTTAAAGCGCTTACAGCCAAGTGGTCTTAGGTGATTCCAAACAACCACCGAGGGTAAGCAACAACGACGAGGTCAGTACCTAGATGGGTGACCGCTTGTGGCGTAATATGTTAGGAGCGTTTCCGTGATTCGAAGCAGTTGGTTATCATAAGAAAACAGTCGTGAAGCTGAGTTGGTAGCCCCTGGGGCAGCTTAAAAACAACCAACCGGAAGATTACGTAACCACAACGTGTCTTGCCAGTCTCCAACCCGAACTCAGCCAGTTTGGGGACGTATGGCCTTAACCCTCTCTTGAGAGGAGAGCCGAGCCCAAAATTGGGACGTTATGGGTGGTTGATGATGTTGATAAAATTCTGTATTCATTGCTTATTTACTAAATAAAGCAACATCGAAATTAATTAAAAAGATCAATTAAAATTTTACCACCTAAGTTCTTTATTTGAACACCTGTTTTATTAAAACCTTCACTAAGTTTAGTGCATAATAGGTTCACGAATATTTACAATATGTTAAAGTTACATTTACGCGTATAATTGCAAGTTACATAAGTCATGCGTAAATTTAGCTATAGATTCAATTTAAACGCACTCAGACGACCATTTCCTAACTTAATTAAATAAAAGATGGCTACTGACTTTAACGATATCAATACAATTTATCAGAAATTGGCTGCTAAGAAAACTAATAAGACAAATTAAAATAATCACTCCAATCGTTCATCGCTACTGGGCGTTTACAGTTGAGGGAATGAACACAAACTTTTTAAATAAATCATTCAATTGGCCCTAAGGCCCTTTTTCCATGAATATGTTCATGTTTATCATTTGGTTATCAGTTGAAACAGCTGCCAATAATTGAGATTTACAAAATTTGCATCCGGTAAATGAAACGGCATCACGCTATGCACCGGCGGCGCTTTGGTTACCATTAAAAAAAACAAGTTTAAATTAGGTAATTGTATGATAAAAATAAACATGATAGGTAATTGTATTGTAGGTCCTACCTAAACATTCAAATATTAAATAAGTTTGTACATAAGTAGGTAGTTACATATTATTCATGTACCATTCATAAAAGTTCCACATATTATATACCTACAGTAGGTACAAGTAGGTAGACGTATTAAAACACCTAAAATAATGCCTTTAAGATTTAATTTAATTATTATTGATCTTACCACTTTAGCCAGCATTGAAAACAACTACAAGTATTAATAATGAAAGATAGCATGCATCTTAAAAATAATTAAAAAGAAACTGCTTAACTTCATCTCCGAAGTTTTTACGGAGGGGCACGTGTCTATTGGCAGTAGGTAAACGCGGGCTCGGGCTGTTTTCCGTGTATTTTCTGGTCGGGTGGCGCGGTGATGCTTGCGGGTGCGGTGCGGGTGGCGAGACGCGCGGGCGGGGGGTCTACCGGCAGATGCGCCGCGCAGCGCCATCTCTCGGAGTCTACCGCGCCACCCGCCAGGTGCGCGGAGCCCGTACCGCGGCCGCCGCCCGCCCTCAGTCCGCCGTCACGCGCCGCCGCGACAACACGCTACTGAGGCTCCTGTACGCCACTTCACGCGACGCGCGCGTTTCGAACGTAGTGAACAACTCGCGACCGGTTCGCCGTATCCCATGAGCGACTAGTGACATCTCAATACGATTCTTGTGCTGTGTGACTTGCAGTGAAACGCTCAGTGCATAACGTGTGCAAGTGATGGATTACTGCGGATCTACCTTCCAGTGCTGACGACCGCCGGGACTCGGTCCCGACGTATGCCCCGGCGCCGCTAGCCCGGACGCGCCAGCATGCGCGCCCCCGCGGTGCTCATCGCCCTGCTAGGGTTTCTGCCCCAGGTACTGACATCGACACCCAAAACCGCGAATCCCCGTTTGTTTACGTTTCCCATCGGCGTAAAGCAATCGAAAACTCGCGGTTCGCATCGTTTCTCATAAACAACTTGCGATGCAAACAGGCCAAGTAGGTGCGAGACGGCTCTGTTGTATAAGATCGTCACTTTCCCACGAGTATGGCTAGGCGGTCGATCTAGCAGATCGTCCTGGATCGTCGGGAGCGAGGGGTAGTGTAGGTTAGCCGAGCTCGACAGAGTCGTGACCGGGCCCGAGACGCCGGCTAGAAGACGCGCTTGTGTGTGTTCGATACGTTTACCAAGCAAACATAGGTACATAGTTATAAAGAAAGTTCAGGTTTTAATACGACCGGCGCGCGGGGTCAGCTAGGTCGCGAGCCTCTTCGTTTTAAAATTAGATGCATTCCGAGGCTTTGCGGTGGATTCGATTCTGGAGAGGCGTATTCGCCACGATCTGCATGCACCAAAGACAAGAATAACTCTTCCAGACGACTCTTAAGGCGCGAGATATTTCGGGCAGGGTTAATAGTTCGGTCTAGTTTACACGACGAAACCCTTTGCTTGTTTATTGCCCGTCACTAATCGACGGAAAATAAGCGCCGAAAGCTATAAAACTAGACATAAATAAACAATACATCGTAGATGAAAGCGCTTAGCGAAATGACAAAAGGTGACAGATTGTAAATATCTATAATATTAGTGAGGTCATCGCCCTATGAACCGGTCAAGGTTACCTTTATCTTACACCAAGGGTTGAGAAGGCAACATGCGAACTTATCAAACTGCCATAACTTTATCGCTTCACTTTTATATTCTACGCTAAGTGAGTTAGTTTGTCGATAAATGTTAAATTAATTAGCTTCTTTATTTGCCTCATTAACGTCCGAAGGAAGTATATCAATCAATCTAAAGTAGCCTTTCAGTTTACTGGGCGGAGATACATGTTTATTTATGTACGAGTTACATGTTAAAAGCGTAAGAAAAGCTTAAGATGATTCACTCTAACGATCGGTATACGAATGGTATGTACGGTACACACGGTTTATTAAATCGACCTGTATCGAAATCTACGATTCGTAATTCCTTAACATAGCTCATACGATTCCCGTGTAACGTAATCAGACAAATTTACAAGTGCTACTATAACATCGGTAAAACACTGATGTTAAAAAAACAAATCGATACTCGAGCTGTTTTGTTCTCCCGCATAGTATACCAGTCCCCGATGTCATTATCCAACGGGGGAACAATTCCCCAATGTATGCGTGTGCGCACTGTTAACGAATAGTCACTAATATGTTTGCGAATGTACCGTTGATATCACCAACACATGCACTTAGTTACATACGAATATTGTAAAAACTGTACGCAACCAACCGGTGGGTTAGGAATCGCACCACAACTTCTTTCGATCCGTGTAATATTTTGTGCACTATTTATACTCCAGCGAAGCTTTAATCTTGTTTAATTAAATACTGTGGGGCTACTCCCATGGACATGTACACTGTAGTCATCTATTTATGTATAGTTTAATGTGTGTGTGTGCGTGCGAGTTTTCAAGGTGCTATTATACATTATGAATGAAGTCGCGTTGTTCCATAAAAAAACGGTATTTTGCGCACCAGTGGCCAGGACTGGTTTGTCTCGCCCCTGGTCCCGTCTTAGTGACGACGAGCACACATTGTTGTAAATGTCCCACCGATCACTCAACTTTATTCTTTTGTACTCCATACATCCGCAGGACTCGATGTTCGGATTTTTATTTTTTTTTACCCCCAAGTGAAAGACAGTAGCTAATTATTGCTACTGAGCATTAATCGGTTTTTGATATGATAGCTTTGAATTGCATCGCGTGATCGTTGCACAGTGCCGTTTTTGATCGGAAGCGGCATCGGAAACACGTCTGTCCGAAAACCGCAACACAATAATTTCCAATTTCAAATAAAATGATTCTCTGAAGGTTCGTTTTTTTTAGGAAATTATTCAGATGAGTTGGGTATAAGTATTATAACCTTATTTTAGATGTATATGGTTATCTGTTTATTTTATTTTAAAATGCAATAAGTGCTACATTGAAGCTAGGTACAATTTATAACGTATTCTTGATTACGCTGGGCGTACCTGTAGCATATCTAGGACATTGCATGTCATACCTCGCATAGAACGTTACTTGTGCGTGTATGATTGCGTTACGATTTGTGATATAATCAATACAATAAATCAAATTTATTTATGTTCTTTCCATAGTCTATGGCTGCTCTAAATACAAAGTTTAAATATACAGACTGTCAAATATGAAATCTTTTTCTACAATATAGACAGTTCTGTACTTCGTTCGAACGCCCCAACATAACCTACTCAGGCAGGTGCATTCATTAACGAGAACTCTTAGAGTACATAACATCTGCTTTCCACTATCCAAACGGATTAACAAATTGTAATTGGGTTTATGTCGTGTTGATTTACTTCCATTAAAACTACTAAAACCTAAACTGCCGTTTTAATATGTGGTTTAATGTGATTCTGGTAGAAATATTATTCATAAACAAGTATAGATATAAATCTAGAGTAACGCAAGCTTTTTAAACGCATAGTTAACCGCTAGCCACCAAAAAGTATAAAAACGGTCATTAAATCCTTATTCAATTAGTCAATGCCTTATATGAAAAAAAAAACTCAAGTTCTTACGATTTGATGTCAAACGAAAAAAACTATGTATGAATGTATAACAAATTATTGTTACAGTTTAAAATAAAATTCCCAACAATATTCCAAAATAGGTCTCATTCAAACCACCTGCTGCTCAAGTAACAACTTTGGAAAATCTCACATCTGAACAAAAGCAAATTAATCGTCATATGTCATGTTAGTAGCAATAGCCATTTAAATATGTGAAACTCCTTAACGGTAGGTTTTTAACCCTGTTATAATTTCGTCCATTGTCCAAAACAGTTTTGTTCTATGAGAACCGAGTCAATTATAATAGACTTTGTACGAAATCCGTATAATCGCCGAGTTTTTAACAGCTTAACTATGTGAAACTGTGGCTTTTTGTCTCATTGTGATGAATATGTAATGGGGCAATTTAAGATACACCAGAATACCGCTTATGGACACCGAAAGATTTCACTAAAATATCGACTAATTATGTCTTTAATTTTTACATTAAAACCATATTTGGCCATTAAAAATGTTACTTTTTGCACTAAAATATAAAATATCAATTGGACGTTTAATTGGTGGCCAGTGTCACTTGTAAAAACGAACATGCCTTCTGGACCATTGATCAGATTACACGATGTCATCAAACTGGATGCCTTGAGACATCCATATTTTTTACAAACTGACGCAGTGCTTAGTTTTCTTATGTGAACTTATGAAAAACAAATCATATTGTGAATGAAATTGCTTTGATAATCGATAATATTACATGCTATGAAAATCCATAAGTTTACGTGTAAGAAGCTCATTTAATTCAAATTTCAAAATGAATGCCACGTAAATTCAAATAGTGAACCTTCTAATTTAAGGTTCTATTGTGTAGTGTTGTCAGTGCAAATTATTAAGTTCCGAATTGGGTAAATGTGTCAGCGACGTTGGCATCGTGTAGGTTGCACAATACTTCAGGCTCAGCAAAGAGGTAAATGGATTTCTGTTTCTAATATCTGAAAATCAATTAAAAAATTAAATCCTAATGATAATAACTTTGCGGTAAAAACGTATTATGTTGGGCATTTGCGGCATATACTCGTAAGTGTGCATGGAGTTATAACCAAACGGAACTGTGGTCGACTGTATTAAACCGTATCATAAAGTTACACACAACGAAGTACTATGGTCAATTGATATTCTCGATTCCTTTGAAAATAACTTCATACCGTGAACCGTACATCAAAAATAATATTTAACGAATTGGTTCCCGTCCGCATAATCTCACACATGTTAACAACTAGCCAAACTATCAATTATTAAATTAATGTAATACTTACTCATTTAGTTGTCGAACAAAATGGTTTCACTTGAAAGTATTTTAATAAGTTCCGTATTCAATCACCACAGTGAGAGGTTCACACGTATAATCCCAATAACAATTCAAGCAAGAAGATCTGGTTTACGATATAGAGAATACACGGCTTCTATCATAGCGCTCCGTACACTAACGCACGAAATCTCAATTCGCTTGTGCAATACGCTTAAATAACCGCAAAATACCTTATTATGCGCTTTCCATATACGTTCAGGCAATCTACAGGGCCTATTACGCTCCACTCATGATTCTAATCCCCGCTAATTTCAAATTCCAGTCGTAGATCGTATATTATTTCTTTTGTGCCAGTACAGCTGCAAGCGAAATCGACACAAAGAAGATCGCAACATTTGTCGCGCCACTCAATTTCAGTGAGTTTTATAAAAGACGTTGTATATTTTCTTCTAAAGACGTTCCATGAAACGGAACGCCCTTTGTGAGCTTGCCCGGCATGCGTCCCCTTCAACACAATACCAATATTGAAACTTAAGTTCTGTGAAAAGTCAGGTCAGAAAACCAATTAGTCAGCATTCGCATCAGCTGCTACACGACAAATGTCTATATATACAAGTAAAACTGTTACTTGTACAATTATTTCGATCTTACAAGTCACGTGTCGTAACTAAACATAACATCTTTATGGCACATGTCCGTTAAAAAAACTTAAATGGAAAAATAAATCATACTTGATGATTCCAAAATTAAATTTGGAATTGCGAATTGATGCACTGGCCACATCGTCGCGCTATTAAAAGACTGTTTGGGTGTTTATTTTAACACATTTCGCGTGTGTATAACGGGAGAGATGAAAAACATTCCCCTGTGTTTCATTATTTGTGATATTTTTAGACTACGTTCAACCTGCTTGAACGAGTGTTTACGCTGCCTTACTTACATACAATAGCGTTCACATTATTATTACTCCTTATTATCTCTTCCAATAACCGAGAATAAAATGAACTTGCCTCTGAAACGTATAGTAAGTAATAGCATCCGCTCAGTAAATGTTTAAAGATATAAATCATCTGGACGGAGTAATTCTATTCAAAAATATGTCCAGATCGTGATGCCGCCGCAATTAAATAAGAAAAAATAACATGTAAGTAGATATATTAACTGAAATGTTATTACGAGATTGTCGATTAGGTATTCAAATCAATTTACGATGGTTTCGTTGATGCTCCACGCAATTAATGTTACGTACCACTACTTTCCTTTCAATGTGAAAAAAATGATGTTCACGACTAACGTCGAACGCATTAACTTGTAGTCGTATGTTAAATAAATTAGACTATGTAATTGATTACTGACATACACATTGAAGGTGAGCTTATACACATAAGAACAACTGCACAGCAGCAAGCAACCTACAATAGTCTTTATTAGCAACTACTTCCTATTTAATGCTGACAACACTATTTCTTAATGTGAAATAAATGCTTTTTTTAATGCGTCAGTACTATCAGAAAAGATAAATACAGGCGGCGACAAATCACTTTTGAAGTTTACCATCAGTTAAAATACACGCTAAAGAATATCCATCGGACAGTCATCGCGTCAAATCCCCTGAAGACATAATAAAACATTATAAGTTATTCGGTAGTCGCGTAAGTATTATTTAATTATTAGCTTGTTGGCAGCCTCGGGCTAGCCTCCGAACGCTCGCATCCCGTTCGTTTTTTAAATCACACACTTTTTTTTCAGTCAGTCATTGATAAGCTTGTTATTTATGTATTTTAAATTGAGAGTTATAAATAAGGTTGAATAAAACAGTAAGCCACAATCAATCTAAATGTACGCTACTATAACTCGTTTCATAAACAATAGATCAACAAAAAAGGGGATGTTTAGAGTGGTGCGTATCTTTTTTGGAGCATTTTTTAGGTTCCGCTCCTACCTGACGACCACGTGGATGTGTGAAGTGAGGGCACTCTGTCCTCTTTGTTCCTTTGCTAAAAGAAAGAGAGGGTGTTATGTTTCGCGTGCTCGGTTAGTAATAATTTTAACCCCTGTTACACTCGCAGGAAGTTTGTTGAAATCTGGTGTATTTTTTTTACCGCGTTTTTGTTTGAACAGGGGCTAAATTTTGACATCTTGATAGACACTGTCTGTATTAGATAAGACTCAACTTTGAATAGATCATTGTTCTGTCGCTTGTAATCTTTTGATAATTTAAACTGAAGGTCATAACTTCGTGGGAAGCTAATTAGAAAAGCTTCTGAGTGTAGTTATAATCATTTTATTACAATGCTGTGCAAGAACTCAGACGGATTATATTACTTGTATGAAATTTAACACTCATTTATCGGTTTTATTTTAATAAATATTTCACATTCTAAGTTTCGAATGATTTATCAACAAAAACTATTTATATACTTGCCATCATTTTGTTATATAATAAAAAAAGATTATAAACACATCCTCATACAGTCAATGACTGTATTTAATGATTCTAATCGCGACAAGTTTTAATGAGAGCCATACAAAATTTTATGAATGTTATTTATTATTCTAGTGTTGCCAGCTAAATAAATAATCAATTAGAACGAACGCGCCGGAAATGTTTTTTTTTTTAAACTAAGCGCCTGCACAACATAGTATTAAAGTCGCCGGTAACGATTTGTCAAGACTTGACCGCCATAATTTAATACGTAGGTACCACTTCCTTCCGATGCCATACAAAACAGGACATCTTTGGACTTAAGTTCAAGTAACCACTGAATTTAAAATATTTAAAAAAAATTGTATACTTAAGTAATTTATAATTATAATCGTTTCGTACAATAATAAGTTCGCGTAACATACCATTACACCCTTAAAAAAAGGTTTATAAAGAACAGAATGAATTCTCCCTTATTGCATTAGTTTTCAAACTTGTTGTATAGTGCAAGCAACTGCATTCTTCGTAATGAAAGGGTTGTGCACCCTGGAGGGCTACAAAAACGAGTTATTATTATTTATACAGTATAAAAAACTCAGGGGAATTTAAGTCGATTCGTTGACGTCAACTTATCTATCATCGCTTTTCGAAATTACCCAATGTTTTTCTCTAAAATCGGTAGTCTAAACTATGATCGCTTAAAACAAAGCAGGGGGCATCGATATTTAACAGTTCGATTTAGAAAAAGTCTATTATTTCGTCACTG
The DNA here is from genome assembly GCA_932526445.1 of Phragmatobia fuliginosa. Taxonomy (NCBI): domain Eukaryota; kingdom Metazoa; phylum Arthropoda; class Insecta; order Lepidoptera; family Erebidae; genus Phragmatobia; species Phragmatobia fuliginosa. The sequence goes on along the minus strand of OW052078.1, from coordinate 11,896,739 downwards.
ACGTTCGAAATTCAATTCAGCTAGGGGTGCCACACTTTTCACCCCACACGCGTTGTTGCTTACAACCCCATTTTTGAACGACCTACATAGTTTGTCCAGTAAAACCGTTAATGTCTCAACGGGATCGATCGAACGGACAGTTGTGCAAATAGTTTTGTTTGAGGATTACATCTTTGGGGCGTTAAAAGCTATACTGCCAGTCTGTTTATATTGTCATTTTGATACTGATATATTGACTCATCCTTCGTGTTTATTTCACCTTGAATTGACATTACTTACAATGTTTATTTTCTTCTTTTCAGGTGCTGACGTCTGGTTCCTTCGAACTTAGGATAAAAAGTTTTACGAACTCATTGGGTAGGTTAAGTAGTGGGCAGTGCTGTGATGGTTCCTCAAATAGTGACGCGCCGTGTTTGGCGCCGTGCAGGACTAAATTTCGAGTGTGCCTCAAGATATATCAAGCTAATATCGACACAACGTCACCGTGTACGTTCGGTGACATCACGACACCAGTGTTGGGTGGCAACTCACTGGATGTTCCCAACCTCCACGTGGAAGGATTTAGCAATCCTATTGTGTTCCCGTTCGACTTCACATGGCCGGTGAGTGTTATAACCATTCTTCTACACATTACATACATAAGCAGTAATAAAACAACACACCTCATTCATTTTGTAGGTAACAGTAAAATCAATACGTCGTAAAAGAAGCATTAAGTAGCAACCCTACATCAATAAATCAACGCTATAGATGTTAGAGACGTTCAAATTCCAATAATCCACGCGGAGACCAGCATGAGCATCTCATTCGCTGTAAATAATAGTAAAAAAGAAATTAAGGGATTCTATATTCAAATTTGACAGAAGCGATGACGATAAGAATACTTGATGGTTTAACGAGCGGCCGCGTGGGAGGATTACAGCGTTCAATGGTTCATTTTTAATTAATTATGAAGTGAGTACGGCTAGTCGTATAAGATGTGATGTAGTTAGCCTTCGTCGTGGCTACGTTCTCATCTTCACGTCGATTAGAGCTCGGAGGCCGGTCGGGATCGTGATTCGATATTGTAATTATATGTTATTTATTTACAGATAGCGCTTAGATCTATCTCGATTCCAAGGATAACGGACGTCTTAATTGGACCTTAGTTACGGTTATTTCGCTGGCGTCAATTGTCTATGGTTTACACAGGCCTCGTGTAGACCCAGAGATTTCGAGTGCTATTTGTATTTTATTTAGCGGTCCGCTTCAAATGTCGTACCGTCTCGTAATGTTTAAGTAAACAATCGCTCCTAAGCTCGGCCGCTTGCACAAGCTCTGACCATCTGGAGAAAACGTGACATTTGGTTACTAAATGAAACTGCAGGTAGATTGAACATAGACGAAATTTAAAACTTTTTCGGATAGTGAATGTGCGTCCGGTAAGGTGACTGCCGCTATAATTCCGTATGAATTGGCGCTAAATTGAAGCTTCCTGTTTAAATAACATAGAGCTCTCTATTTCAAGGCTCGTTTTGACAAGCGATCAATTGAGCGAAAGCGACATGCGAAATGGTTGTCATCTATCAAATTTCTAAGCTGCTGTCTGTTAACATCGATAATTTTAGGCCATGTGCTTTACGTGTAGGGTATCGAAACCTCACCCATATGTTATAATCCAGATGTCATTAAAACTAAGATCAGGACAGACTGGAAGTCAGGGTCTAATTCATTTGAATGCACTTCATTTGGATTATACAACCTGCCCCAGCATTATCGTTTAGACGGCTTTTTTTTCACACAATGAGGTCATCGTCGGGCGAAGAAGAAGCGCCTATTTACAACGCATATCGCTCGCACGAATAAATATGTACCGCGTAATGTGTTAGTATATGGAACGTTCCGCAGGCTGACTTCGTGACTAGCGCGGTAGGTGAACGGCTCCAAGACCATAACAGTCATTCGATTTTCGAATTTGACATTTAATTTACTCATCGAATTGTCTACAGCCAGTTATGCCACCATCACAATATTTTGAAACTTAAGCGCCGAGTTCAACTCCCAGTGGCCGCTAACGGGGTCACTCGTAACAGAAACCCTTCAAAGTAATATTAAACGCAAGTGCATCCGAACTTTATCTGATCCTCGTGAAATAAATCGGTTCTGGGCTCGTTGGGAGATTTCACCTATATGATAATAGGTCATGAGCATATTAATATAACTGACAACATCGAACAGTGAAATTACAAGTAAAGCGGCTTGCGCGTTAACGACGCATAGAAACGATTTATCATTCAGCGTTTAGAAAGAGATGGCTCACTCCGAAAAGAAATCTCATTTGTATTCAACAGCTCTCGAAGCGGTGGGATTTCATTTATTTCACTCTTAAACAATTTAGATTTTAAATCATGACTTTTTTATACTTTTATTGTGACTCGCGCCTTTAATCAACAAGTAAGGATATATGTATGTAGAAAAGATCGGATTATGAGCAAGTCTTCGGGCTTAATGCGACCGTTTACACCATCAATAGAAAAAAGGTCAACGATAGTTGTTCGTAATGTCAAGGGTGTTTACCCCCACGTCAGCATGAACGGACTCATTCAACAAAGTTTCAAGACCTCTATAGTACATGCAAAAAAAATAGTGTTAATGTAGTTCGATATTTGTACACAAAACACCTGCTTATGGTGGTGCGGAGAGAGCGCAAATGTCAAAGTGTAGTTCCGCGCATGCGCGGGGCCCGCCGACGCTCTGCCGCCCGCCATGCGCGCGCGCACACCTTATTACACAGCACTGACCGTGAACTATACTTTTTTATAGATTCTTTGAGGTCCGTATTGCATGATATTACTCATAGACAGTATTGTATTTAATATTTGAAAATTGTGCTTAGTCTGTTACACAATTGGTAAATAATTATATTTATTGAAGTCAATGCATCAAATTTACATGCAGGATAGTTGATCTTATAAAAAACAAAAAAGACGTTCTATTATATATTTTAATGTACACATATTGTGTAATATAGTTAGTCCTGTGTATATATAACCTGCGTGTTAATAATGTTTCCGGAAAGCGTTTTCCCAACATAACTAGAACAAAATAATCTAGTTTTATTAGTTACCGTGAGACTGTGATTTTACTTAATTATACGTTAATTAAAAACGAATGCTCATACTTTTATATTAAGTATCCTACAACGCAGCGGTGCGTAAAGTTCATTATTACTTAGGGATCTTTTATTGTTAATGTATGTAAGAGTCTGGCCAGCGTGATATAGTAGGCCAACACCTTCTTTGGAAAGAGAGGCTTATGTCCAGCAGTGGACTGTTAAAAGCTGTTGAAAACACACACATCCGTCTGATCCCAAAAAAGACAGAGCTTCTACTATGGTAACCGGACAGCTGATAAACACACTTATACATTTATATTTTTAATGGAAATAGAAACTACCCTGCTTCAGCAGTAAAGATAACTAACCAATAAGTAAGTAAATACACACAAGTACACTTGGTATGATGTATTGTAGTCATTAACTCGTTAGGAATTAACTAAACAAACGTTGTGTTGTTTCGAATCTTTAACCCGGCGTCAGCATGGTAGAAAATAGGTACAACAACTGCATGGTGGGTCATAATTACCCAGATTTTAAACCGTGGCTGATTTTTACCATTTCAATTATATTTAAAGCAAATTTGTGTTTAACTTAAAGAATCGTTCTTAAGTTATAATATTTTGGAGACAAAATAAAAAAATAAGTTATATAAAGATCTTTTTATGTATTTATGAAGTCAGTATACATTTTTACAACAAAAAATTCAACTTCTAGAAACTTATTAATAAAAAAACAAAAAAATGACTAATTAACACTTAATTTTAACTTTTTGGAATGACAAATATGAGATCTTTTAGAAAGTGTATGTAAAAATTATAAAGAATTTTAGGGTTAATCACTATTAGCCTCGTCATCCACGCAACCGCTACAGAAATAAATTATATGTTCAGGGCAGATAAATTTGTTGCATCGTTGACAGGTATGGGTTGTTTTCCTGTCTTTTTTAGTGGGACATCTCTGGCATCGTTTACGAACACCATAAACTTTAGCAGGGGGTTCCTCTAATGATTTTTCTGTAAACTCTAGTAATTTTTTGTGCATCTTGGTAAATGAACTAAGTCTTTGCGAGCGCTCAAGTGATCATTTATAAGAGCAAGACTTAAGTTTTTCAAGAATTTACGCCGTTACGCCTAAAAATAACAAAAAATAATGTAATATACGTAATGTCGGTACAAATAAATTGGCATGAAATGGCATCATTGAATGTATAGTTGGGTCATATTTACCTTTTTGGTGTTTGACCGCGTCTATCTTCCTGTACAGGCACATACCGTCTAAGTTGACATAAGAAACGAGGGAGGCGTTGCACTAACTGCAGCTACTGAGAAGCGTGGTAACGTTACACTATTATTTTCTTAAATACTCGCGTTTAAAATTATCATGGGTCATTATGACCCAACCTAGCAGACGCCGGGTTAAACATTGAAAGCGAGCTCAAACATACATAAAAGCTCGGCACTCGGTACCTGATTAATGTATTTGTGTCGTTAAGTGAAGAAACACGCGTCATTATTGTGGAACAAAGTAGACTAAGCAACAGCGTAACTAATGCTTGAGATTGTTACTTATTTTGCATGTTTCGTAAAATAGTTTCACGCTCCAAATAACAACGTTTGAATGAAAGTATGAAAATTCTTCAGCTTACCCACCATGACAGTTACATATAGTTCACATGTGTCTATTCTTTTTAAAATATACAGGTGTACCATTCTGAGAAATTAACGTTTGTGTGACGTCACGTTCGATTCGTATTTCAAAACAATAGTACGGTAACGCACGCAGCCGAATGCCGTTCTTAATCTATTGTCGCGTGTGAACTTATTTGCGTCCGTTGGCGTCAAACATATTAGAAAGTAATTAATCTGCAGCGCGTCTCATGAACTCACACCTACACCAAACTTGTACATCGATCGGTAATTACGTTAGAATCGTAATCGGTTACGAGCCCCGCATTATTATTCATCCGACGACCACTGCTTATATAAGTTTCCACTTCGGAAAATGTTAAAACCTTAGCACGCATCACCGACTCATTACTACATAATGTAACACGATATGAGCGTCCGACGCTTTATAAAACCATAGTTGGAGTAACTTCCGTCTATGGCGTTTTTATCACGAGAGAGCTTTTAATAATTTCCTTTATTTCAATCGGCTCGCGTCGGGATCCTCTTAAAATACTTACCCCTACATCCGCTTCTTTTAATAAAGTCTACCGAAGCTACGGAATGCCTCAGTCGATGTTGCTCCCTCTTCAACATCGTCTTTTATCTCTCTCCTTTCCGACGAGCGGCAATTAAAGTTTCAGAAAAAAAACCATCGCAAAACAAATTCCACGTAAAAGTAGTCTTGAGTCGCGTTACTGAGCAATATGTGCGAGCCATTACGACTTGTAATGTGATTTCATAAGTTTCAAATTTAAAGAATCGGAGCGTGGATAATTAGTGAAGTTGCATTGTTCAAAGCGACTGCACAGGTATTCTGCAACCTATTAATTAAACGGCCTCGGGGTTTCTAGCCGATCCGCCTAAATAAACGAAGCGCATAATACGCGTAACCGACAGTCATGTTCATTCCTATCGTTAAAATAACAATTCACAACTAAAAGGTACTAAATTTAAAATAGCAATAATAATGACTAGTCATATGTTAGAAAAAGAATTAATCTTGCCAGAGTGAATAGATACTAAAAGTTAGCAGAAGTTATTACAATAACATGTCTCGGGGCACTAAGAAAACACCCCTTTTTCAAACTGACGCTCGTTTACGGTCAAATTCTGACATTTTAACTACATCTCTTTAACGTTTACGGCCGCCAATAAAAATTGTTCAAAGCGGCCGCGTTATTGTGATAGCTAAAAATTAATTTGCTCTATGGAATTAACTAACAGAAATACATACATTTAATGCAAGTTTTAAGGACCTGATTGAATGATGTCAAATTCTAAGAGGTTAGTTTGAAGTCGCATTCCTACAAGTCTGTATTAGGTGCGTGACATTTTTATTGGCTGTCAGAGGCCAGAGAGCCGGTGTGTTCTCACGTAGTGTAGGGCGCGACGAGCCCTCAAATCTGCACTGATGAAATTCCTCGCGCTCCTGTCTTTATTCATTACACGCGCACATTTTCTAGGAATTGTGAGTCGCAGTGCGAGCGGCTCACATGCTCCACTCGTATCCGCAACCTCGCGAATAAATCGTCGCCATTATTTAGTATGGGAGGAGCGCCGGTACTTACGTACGTACGTACATACTTCGACGAATTTATGGACGTGTCAAAGGCCGATCATAGGCTGGGAACGAATGCGGGCGAAACTTGCAAATTAGAATGACCGAATGTTTTGAATTTGTGTGAAAATATAGCATCATTAACATCTGTTCTCGTTTTTCTTAGAAATTGAAACATTTTACTTATGAAGTCCCAGATAAATAAAATGTACAGTGAAAAGCTTCTGCCGCAGTTTTACATGTTATTTAAAATAGTACTTCCAATTCGCAAGGATGCCAATAGATTTTTCAATTTTGAACGAAATAATATTTTATTTTGTATCTCTTTGGACACACTACATACCTTCGTTACCTTGTTTGTGACTGGCTGTTGCTTTCTGTACTTGTTTACGTGAAGAGGTGTGTGAGCTCAACCACATCGATCTAAAAATCGAATAGTAAATTGCAGCATAGACCGTAAGCGTAAACCGAAATCGAGAAATTACGCTCATAAGAAAACAAGGGTATACTTCTAAATTTATGATACTACTTTGGTAAATAGAGGTGATCGAGTCTTCTAGCAAGAGATCCTGATGAATTGTCTACCGTAAATAAATATTTTAATAAAGTGACATTTAATTTTATGTGAGATGTCTAGCAAAGTAGGTAATGTTAGTCATCGTGTCGTCTGGTTTTATTGGCCCCGTATGCAAAGTGGATTAGAAAAAAATCTAAATATCGATATACAGATCATGTTTAAACTTGTATGAGTAGGTAGTGCCGTCATCCTCGGATTAAATCCGGATGAACCGATCACGAGATTGTTTGTTTTTGATGCGGTTTCGGTTTCATCGTCTTACCCTTCTCAGTGTCTTATCAGATCACCGTAGTGGCCGCGGATGTCTCACAAAATTTGTTAACCCGATTCTTTATTTTTTAATTCTTGTTCTTCATTCAAATCGTTTTCTTGTTTATGGTCGACATTTTCATTTTTGGAATTCTTCATCGGCGGGTCCAGGCAGGCCTGTTGGGCGAATACCGTCGATGTTATGTGAAAATTAAAGGTACCTTTTTTCACTTCGGCCCCGATTCACAGTCCCAAATTCCTTTTCCGAGTGTCTTTTTTCGCGATGATTGTAATTGAGGGCAATAAATTGTTAATGTCTGACTTATTTCGTGTCTCGTTTACGGAGCGAACCGGTTAGCAGTAAAAAAAGTTGTTACTTCTGGCTTAATGTTTTCTAGCTGTGTTTCGTAAAATAATCGTCACAGATATAAAATATAACATTACGTTTAAGTTACGACTGACTTTTCAACTTTTTAATGTTTCCCGGTAAAGCGCGGCTTTCATAATGCACTAAACACTCGGTTAATTTTTCCATGTGGTCGGATGGGTGTTTACTTTCTCGGATTTACTGCCTCAACATTGGGACTTTATTATAGCATCAATTTAATGGTTATTATTTATGATTGGCGTGTGAAAATGTACATTCATAGATGGTTTAACATGTATTATGTCGTACCTAGACTCTTGAGATTAGTTAATTAATAATACGCTTCAAAACGCATAAAAAATTTAAGATAAAAACTATTTGATTTTTTTTCAAGAATGAGCTTGGACTCTCTAAAATGCTTTTAATCAGGAAGATTTCAATTTCTGGGTTTTCATGAATTTAAAAACTTGACTAAAATGTTTTACTTAATTATAGAAAAAATGCTATCTTATTATTTCTCCTTTCAAAGCATAATACTTGAAATAATTCAGAACGCAAACAAAAGATTTCTCTCGTTAAACAATTTGAATTTGGAACTTTGTATGTTCACATGAACCACGAGGTCGTCAGTTGCTTTGAGAACGTCTCGCTTTTGTCTATATGCGTTTACAGACGTGTTCTTACACCAACAGGGATTAACCGACTATGTATGAAAGTGCGCCACACAAGCTATACTGTGCTAAAGACATGCCAAGACTATTGTACAGCACAATGCAGAGGTTCAGTACCTCGATCAGTTACTTTAACACGAAACTGCTTAACATTCTAACAGAATGCGTATGTGTATGTGCTCCATGTCGCCAATAAACTGTCGACCTGGATTTTTGTCAGAGAATATTTGTACAGGAAGTAACCTGTTCACACGGTTGTATTACACAATTTGACTGTGATTAATATCTTTATTAAAACTAAGTACTCAAATCTAATATTAGAATATGACTCACCGAGTCAATGCATCTTGCGATAATATTATTCCAAAAGAAATAAAGATAATTAAAAACATAAATAAATAAATTCGCTTGAGACACTGACAGTAATAAAACAAGTTATTTTTATCTGCCAGACTTTTTTTGCATATAATTTTAATTTGACGTATTATACGAGGCAAAGGTAACTCTCAAAGTCTGCCTACATATATCAAAAAAACGACGATATCAATGTACATAAAGGACAAAACTGCATCGAATACCGAACCTTATTACGGTGGGGTAACAATCGATTTTAAGACACTGGCCGAAATACAATTTTGTCGGGGTATTTAAGTGAAAAAAAAACCTGTCCAAAGCGATGTTACCACACGGCAAAGTGTGAAATATGAAATCACGACTCTTCCACTTGCTCTTGTGTTTGTGTTCCAAATAGTTTTTCGTGTCGAAACGATACTCGAACCGACTACGGTAATGTCTTTTTGTGATGTTTCATATAAATATTTTCCGATTCTGTGCCACTATTTACCGAAACTGATGGTAGTATGACCTTGTTCCATTTTTATCGAATCGGTACCAAGCACTGTTTATGGTGGGAACTTCGATGAGAAACTCGTTAGTCACCTTCAAAACTTTTTGTTTATCTTAAAAAGCTTTTTAATAAGCTGTTACCCAAAACTAATAAACAAGAGAACCATCTGTTGCCATTTTTGAATGGCAATGAACAAAACAATAAACCGAACAATAGTGACCCAAACATTTGGTCAAAGAAGTGAAATTGTATGGTCACCTGATTATCTTTGTTCCTAAAATCTCGAACACATGGCGTTAACAAATAAAATCCACAAAAGAGAGAAGCCGTGCATTCCCACGTATCCTTTCGTTGATTTTTTCTAATTAATATCGAAATAACATTGGAACGAGGTCCAAGCAAGTAGCATCTTTTCGGCACCCCTATTAAACGATTATCGAATAATCCCTGACCATTCATCTCGTGGTATTCCATTACTTCTTTCAACTTTGTAATATAATTTAACGCATCGCTCTCGAGGGATACAATTAATTTATCTTAAATCTCGATACGGTGCGGTCTCAACTTGATAGATATTAAGTTTTAAATAATAAAAATACCTACTAGTACACTCACATAAAATTCCTTAGTTAATTATCGACCCCGATGTTTTAGGACTCGAATAGAACTGGAGTAGCAATTGAAAATTTGTCTTTTCCTTTAATCAACATTAAATAAAGCGAAATGTTTCGTGGCCTAACATTTCCTTAATTGCTGTTGGAGTCTAGGCAACAAGTTTCAGCAACTAGTCGTATATGTTTACGGTATCGCCAGCTCGACACGTTTATAAAGGCTATACCTACCTGCACACGTACGCTTACGTCGGCCGCTTTTTATGGGCTGCCTCGAGAGTCACTGTCGTGGGAACCGGCATATACTTACGACCGGCCACAGCTGACCGAAATGCGTTCTCCATACTCGATTAACAAATCAATACAGCGTATACTACGACTTGCCATATTTGATCGAGTGCACGCAACACTAATCATAATAAAGTATTTGGACAAACGTCTTTCGATCCTTATACATTTTCAATTAATCGATTTTTAAACATCGTTTTCAATTATCGTGTATCACTTTAAGGCTCGAATTCATTCACACGGCATTAAGTGTTTAGTATTCAAAGAGAATCGATAACATGTCCGCTCGTATTGTCTAAGTATTTAACGTAACTTATTATAAATTCGACAAAACCGACGATGCGACGTAACGAAAGTTTAATTGAGATCTCGACTATTAAAAAGTGATGTAAAAAGCGTTCGCTTTTTGTGGCGCATCGCTTAGCGTTGAGAAACGTCGGATTTCTCATATTGATTTCCATCGACCGACAATAATCATTGTTCGTCATAGAGACTCTTGTATAAGTTCCTATGCAAATACATCATTGTTAGTCCATGCAAATTGTCTTTTCATTCATAGAGCTTAATTGAAGTCGAGTGACATCTGTCAGGAAAAACTGAATCACTCGTTAAGAGTAGGTGCTGGCGATCAAATGAGGTATTAGTTAAGCGGTGACCCTTCGTATCCGGCGGGGACAGCTGCACTCCCGCCGCCGGCGACCCGACACATGCTTATTGTAATTATAATGTTCAGATTCTTTGCGTCTTACTTCTATTTAAGAAAGCGTATTTCCATTGCTATCATACACACGAAACAGGTTTTAATCCTTTTGTGTATTAATTTCCCTAGCCTTTGTTTTTACTAAGATTATTTGTGGTTGCCCACTAGTTGACTAGTGTCTATGGATAACAAATTAAAAGGATTTCTATTGGATAGATGATTCTACAAAAGATTCCCACTGGTTGTTTATATACAATAATCAAAAAATGTAATTAACCTATACGTTTAAAATTACATCGCAAGTGTGTCTAGCATATTGACATACTTTACAAAGTTAATAATCACGTTTGTAAACGGACAAAAGTGTTCTAGCTAGTATATTTTACACCGTGCAAGCAAGACGTATAAATTTCGATGTGTGTATGTCATAGAACTGGGTCGCGTTTCCACTTGTATTCAGTGTTTGAACAGTTTTTTATTCTCACCAGTTGATTTTATTGAATGTTTCACGTTTACTAATCTGCACAAATATTTAAGTCCGATGCTCAACCAAAAATTGTCGGAAAATAATTGACATCGACAGTAATTAAACAACGATTATAGAAAAGGTCGGGAACACTAGATGGTAGACCGCTCGCCGGGCCTGTGAGCTCGAGTGTTTTATGACCGACGACCGGTTCCGACCGCGTTGGGAGAAATTTCAAGCCGAGAGTCGTGTACATTTTTGCATGAACGGAACTTGACAAAAAACCCATTGATAAGTTCCGTCGCAGGCGCCTTAAAGCTGTTGACACGTCCTCTTATCAGGTTTTAATCGATTTTCGACTGCCGTTTCGCCTCGTTGTGTAAACATCGACAAATGTCAATACTTCGATATCAGATACGTACGTTGGTACTTTTTTATAAATGCACGTTAACACGATCCCATTCGATGTAGACTCGTTAAGCGAGCGTCATTGCCTTATTGTAAGTATTATTTTTAGCATGATATTGAAACAATTTCGTTGCCATCTGCTCCCGGGTTCACCTGTCTATCAAGTTGTTAATTTACACTCGTTGGCCATTAACATTGTCGTATACTAAAGGAAATATTTGAAATTCTCAACTGCCGCACCCATAATAAAAGATATTATGAGTAAAAATGTAAAATATGATATTATTTTGGTAGGATAACTGAATGCGGGTACTTTAATGGTATTAATACTCTTTAAAGAAGAGTAGTAGAAGAAAATTAGAATGACAATCTATGTGTTTTTATTTTTTTATTCGACTTGAACTTTTTTTATTTTTTTATTTTACTTTTATTTGACTATGGTATTATGACATGTGTTGGGCGCGAAAATTTCAAAGGCGTCATTCGATTTGAGTTAAACCTGGTAATGCGAAAGCTAATAAGATTGTACAATTAAAGTTTCACTTCCTTTATCGACAAATGGTAGATATTTTTGTTTGTTATCTTGTAACGCAATATTTGAGTTATGTATTTCGTGTTCCAGGGCACATTCTCGCTTATAGTGGAAGCGTGGCACGACACCAACGAAACGTCAAGATCTGATGGTAAGTTTTAAATTATTTTTAAAACCCTTATATGAAACCATGTGAAATTCATCGTCATCATCAGCCTATCGCAGTTTACTGATGGACATAGGCACACCATTCTTTTCGATAGATTTTTGATATGAAATTGTAAAAGGAAATAAACAAAAAAAGTTGAAGCTAGTATTTTGCAGTCAAAATGAACTTAACATCCTTATGCGCTCCTTGTTTATTCGCATGGAGTTACATTGATTGTTAAAGTAGACTACTCTTCACCGCGATAACCTACATACACGCAGGTGGAGCCACGGGTAAAAGCTAGTTTTATATAAAGGTTCCCCATTACATAGTTTCTTTTAATTCTGAAAACATGCCGTTGCTTCTGTTTTTTTGTATGTTGTTTATTTTTTTCTTCCCTTTAAGGTTATTGTAGTGCTTCAGTTAATATCCCTTTATAATAACTGATCAAATGACTATGACCATTGTAGTTTGAATCAATAGAAGCATAGTCATGACTCGCATCTAAAGTTTATTTATGTATGTATGCCAAACTCACTGTTGTTTAAAGAGTCATCCAACTTTAAGAGAGTTTGACCTTTCCATTTAATATTACAATTTTATGATAAAAAGGGTCATGAAAAATCTCTGTCCACTTGTAAAATTCGAATCACGTCGGTCACGACTCACTCACATTCAGATTTCACTGTAATTCTGGGTGTTTATCGTGCATTTAACGGACAGTATGTATATTTGAATGCTCATATTATCATATCGTGGAAGACAAAAATGTTCCCATGGAGTCGGCTATTGGTGTTCAGAGCACGCGGCGATGCGCGTGCTTTGCTTCGCAATGTGCGCGCTATTCTAATAAACTCAGCCTTCTGTAGGACGAAAATTTAGTAGAAATGTTCTAATGTATTCCTATGGGCGTTGACCAGCGCAGACGTCGCACTACGAAAATAACTTATGGAATATAGGCAAATTGGTTACCTACTTTTACGTACATATAAACCCTCTGTACATAAAAAAACTATAGCCTTTTGAACATGCTACCATAACCGCAAACTTAAATGGATGTCATGTGCTCGAATATAATTATTTTAGATCGTTATCATTTATAATAATCGATTTCATAAGTTTAGCGTTCCATCGTCGATATCACGAGAAGCCTAAACTTCCAATAAAGAATCGACAGTTTATGTCTTACATGCGACGTGGCGTGACCGAAAAAACGATTCCAAATGAATTGTAACCGCCCGACTCGTAAATACATCATCGTGATAATACGCCGCGTGCATCGATACACAACTCCTTGCCACGAAAAAACAAACCACTCGACTGGCTGGATATAAACTAAACCGAATACCTATTCCATTCTCAAAATTATTAAAATCACAGACGCGAAAACTGGCCTGAGACGCCCATTTCTTAATTAGATTTTCATACTGCTGCACTCTGACCGACATAATTACTACTCCTGACTGTCTAACAAAAAAAAACGGTGATTTACTTAAGAGATTCAGAGATATGGCGAGGTGTGTCTACGGGCCAGTTTACCGAAAATCATTAGCGTCCGAAGTGGATAGCTTAGGACGGGTATATTTTTAATACGGCTCGGGAGCGATGGGCGGCGCCGGTCTTACTACCGAGAAATGTTACCAACAGAAATCTAATCAACCATAATAACAGGTTACACGTACACCGTTTGTGTTCACTCTCTATCGACTGACCGGACTAATGCTTAATTAAATCACATTGGGTTTTTTCTCTAACATACAAATTCAACAGCTGCAATGGCTTAGAAAGCGATCGTTGCACGTAGCTTATTCCTTGTCGCGATTCCTTTAGCTTTTCATTTAAAATGCACGAGACAGTAAAGAATAGATACACACACGACTCCAAGAATGCAATATATCATAGATAAACCCGCTGGCACATTCAACATCACTGCTTACGGCGACAATATAGAGATTCTTGCGCTAAACAAATAAGTATACAACAATGGCTAGCAATTCTGATGTTGTCGCTTGTTCCTTCACCGAAATCTTTTGTATAGCGCCCGAGGCGAGCGAGGCCGCACCTGGTCGGTACTAACGGGCCACAGTATTGTTTACTCGCGGGATGGTAAAGAATACATTTCGGAGGGAAGTCAGAGATTTTTTTAGTTTACACTTCATCTTTCGTCGTTGGACATGAACATTATAAAAAATCACGGAAGACGCTCCGGAAGGCTCGATTTATGATGTAACAGGCGTTGTGGCGCTCTCAGGATGCGCTGTCGACAGATGCTCAGCACATGCTCTCAGATAATAAGGTGGGCACACTCCTAATGTCTCGTCCTGTGCCTTTGTTTACCTTACCGTTCTCAGCCGCACTGTTTACGATTATTGCACTACTTAGTTTTACAGCCCATAGAAGCGAAACAAGGGAAAAACATCGTGTGAAAACATTGATAACATTTGGTAAAGGTAATTACTAATACGGGCCGGTGAGACGCGCTGTTTGTCGCCTCAGGCCCGGCTACCGCTCGATGGCTGACATTACACGACCGAGATGCGATTATCGATACAGTTATGTTGTGACGGCAGCTTATCTCCGTATCCGGCCGTGCATTATTAGTCAATTCATTACCTATCCTGTGGTACGACTTGCGCAGTTCCCAGGGTCCTGCGTCATGTACGAGTATGTGCTTGGTCGCCTTGTTAAATGGCTTTCCGGACTTTAACCCTACCTGAAAATTCCAAGACTGTGTTATGCAATTATTTCCATTTATTGGAGATCTTGTACACTATATGAAAATCTCTATTATTTCATGAATACTGAAGACAATTCTTAGTTTCTTCATACAAATGTCCCAAAAAAAATAAAAAAATAATTTAATTCGAATCCTCGAAACACTTAAGCTTTAAGTGAATAGTTTATTTATAGAGTACAAGAGGCGATGTCTCCAAGCAGCTCTTCTGCTTTAGAAATATTCGTTGAGAGCTAGAAGTGGACAGTTTTATAAACAAAAGTGGCACGATGTTTGTGTAGGCAGCCTATTGACGAGATGTAGTTCCCACAGCGTGCAGCGGTTGGCCGCTACGACGGCTCAACCGGCCCGGGCAGGTGTCCGAATCGAGACGAGTGGAAATCGACACATCGCTTAATGATGTGGGCCTCACCTGCGGAAAACGGTCGACGAACCTTTGCTCGTCAACGTTGTCGCGGTTT
Organism: Phragmatobia fuliginosa; assembly: GCA_932526445.1. NCBI lineage: Eukaryota > Metazoa > Arthropoda > Insecta > Lepidoptera > Erebidae > Phragmatobia > Phragmatobia fuliginosa. Next base: position 11,881,358 of record OW052078.1, on the reverse strand, counting down.
CGATTTCATTCGTCAACCTAACGTTAATAAGATCAGGGCGATTGAGCCGTAACTCTAGGCAGACCATGTCTGCATTATTAGTAAAAAGGCAGGTCTGGTTGCATCCGGTGGGTCGATTATCCATCGTTGGTTTATATCGGCGGAAGCGTCGCGTGATCATATATCCCCATCGCTTCCCAAAAATTGCATTCTCAACATCCAAATCACTTGCGTCCGCCTCCGATAGCGTAGCCGAGTCAAATTATCGGTTATTTCGCTTTCTTTTGTTTTTGTTTATTGGCGTTTGTTGTCGGATTTATTCTCGGTTTATTTGTAGTGACCTCTGGGTCCATAATAACATGTTATCTGGCTCACGGCGGCGGCGAAGCACGTACCCGATGTAGCCTCGTCCTTCTTTAAATGTGTTATTTATTTGTGAATTGGAATTACATTAATAGATGCGATAGTGGGGTACACCTTCATTTAATATCGTTACGCCGTTGAATTAGGATGATAAGTATAATTTGTGGAGTCGTTTCTCAGGAATCAAAGATTTTGATTTTAAGTCGACCATACAAGATGAATACTGTGAGAATGTAATTGTCTTATAAATTGATGACCGACTGTTTGAAGACGAGTTTGACCTTGTATTGAAGTTTAAAAGTAGGTAATTTAGAAATGTCCTATTTTTTCTAACTTTATACTACACATAGGTATTTGTGTGGCAACCCTGGTGCACCTGAGGCTGAAGTGCACGGTTGCCATAATTCTCGTGGCGCACATTGAAACGAAATTGCACGCAGTCCGAGCTCAGTTCCCACACATCATTTTTCTAATTCCCTCCGAACTCTGCACTTCACTATAGTAATTTATTTGCTCATCGTATAGTAAAATTGAACTTTTCACAGATACTACTCGAGTAAAACTATAAAAGTGATGAGTGTTGAGTAAAATAAAGTTTCATAATATTTAATCGGAATGAAAGCCAGATCGAAATAAATCGTAAATCGATAGCGTTCGTCTGATTGTATTTTCGTTAGGTACACAACGCGCGTAGCATACGCGTTTTATCTTCTAGATTTATTGGACAGATACGATCTTTGTAAGCCTGCGCGGGACCGGTAAATCGTGTGCAATACGCTTTATCCCACAATGTCGACGCAATCATCGTTTAACCGATATTTATATGAATATTAAAATTAGAATTCTTTGCACTGCAGCCCTGATGCCGTGACAACATCCAATGCCATGATGGTATTTTGCGACTTGTTTACACAATATAATAAAAAAGTAAAAATTTTTGCGCTGTATTACTTTTATATTAGTCGGAATGACTGAAATATCGCGATGTATTTCAATGTGACACATGGTCATTAAAAAATACATAATGTGCAAAAATTTATTTCGAAATGTGCGTCTGAGGAACTCGGAATAAAAAAGTGAATTATTAACATATAAAAATGGAATATTTAAAGATCAGTCAGTATGAACTGTGACCTGTTTTCCCACCGAACCATACCAGTTAATTCGTCGATCAGAGATAACGATATCTCCTTCTCATTACGGACTTCTTAACACTGACACCCTAAACAAAAGAACCAATACCATACCGCACGAAATTAGTCGGGAACGAAAAATTTATATACCTTTTAATTTTGTTCTGTGTCTGGTTTAATTTTATCTGCTGTCGGGATTACCGGCTTAGGAATGTATCCATCCAAGCAACAAGAGTAAAAAGTGGGCATACACGACGAGAAATAAATAAAGGTAGAAACTGGTCGAAGCCGAGATTTCTTAGCTAGGGCTGCCGCGAAGTAACAAACTAGGACGCTTTGGGACCGGCCAAACAAAAAATGTTTTCTCACCACCGTGACTCGTCTAATTCCTTGTATAGAACTCTAATTTGATAGCTTTAAATTGTTTCGTGTGTGCTTGAAAGATTTTTATCTTGTTTTTGTTCTAAATTTAATTTGTTTCGGGTTTTCATGTGTGTGTTCTTTTGTTTTTTTATTATATATATATATTTAAGCGCAGCCCTATAAGTACTTACGCACTTTGATGAATGGACTGGCAGTTTTTCAAATCATTGCAGTGGGTAGTTTTCACAGACTACTTTCTGCGCGACTCTTAGGTAATGTTAGCCCGTCAAGCGCGTTGGGTCTCGCACGTCTGCTTTTTATACATATGTTACATGCTACTTACTTGTTATTTGTAAGTAATATGTTACATATACAGAATGTAGTTAAAACTATTAATCAATCTTTGAACGGGCGCCAGCGACAAATCAAAATAGTGAATCACGCTTGGGAACAATGAAATCTCACGGTCGAATGCGGGCGTCAAACGGTTGACGTTAACAGGTCAATTTACTTCTGTAACCCTTTCCCACGGTGATAAATAAATATTTGTGCATTACACCCGTATTTTTACTAATTAAAAAAATATCTTTAAACAATTACGTCGAACCTGGAGGTTAATTACTGCGAAACACATTCCTAACACATTGTTTTTCTTGATTGACAAGAATGAACTCTTTAAACAACTGACTTCAACTTCAAATTATGCCTTATTGCCGATGTAAAAATTATTTAATTTATTTTTGCAGATACTTTAATAGCGCGCATGACGAAGCAAAGTATAGCGGATGTTGGAGGTCCATGGATCGAGGAAGAACAACGATGGGGAGGTCCAGGAGCTGCCCATTTAAGGCTCTCATACCGAGTGACATGTGCGGCTCATTACTACGGAGCAGGCTGCGAAGTACTTTGCAGGCCAAGGGATGATGCGTTTGGACATTATACCTGTTCGTCGTCGGGAGAAATCGTCTGCAAGGCCGGCTGGACGGGCGACTATTGCTCAAAACGTAAGTGAAATTCACTTCCCACTTTCAAAATTAGAACATGCATTGCAACCCATTTTCTTTCAGTATTTAGTTTTTTTTACCAAATTATATTCAGCATCAAAAGTCATAGACTAAATACAAAGTAAACATAATTGATACAAATGTCAATGCTATACTTATTTATACTTTACTATAGACTAAAGTAAATGAAAGACAGCGTCCATTTATGGCGTCATGCTTGTCCTAAATTTCCAATACCATGTTTTATATATAGAGCGCCCCACAATTCACTCTTCCTCATTAGGCAAACGACAATTTTTTAGTCCGACTTCCTTTCATGAACATAATAATAATTGTGAGCACCATGTAGTGATGTAATTGTAAATTGTAGACTATATATCGTAATAAAATGACACCTTACAAAGTAACAGGCAACTATTGATTCAGTTCGATATTCAAAAATAATCAACAAAAAAGTGTTATACTTATAACAGTTAAATATATTTTAAACAGGTTATAATTCGTTTGAGAACACATACTAGGTGTAATTTACCTTTAATTAAAAAATAAAAAAGCAATGAAGGAAATGTAAAATTACATCCTTTAGTATCCAGGGTTTAAGAAATCGAACAGACTTCTCACAGTCGGTATTTTATTTATGTAGTATTTTATGCAGCACGAATAAATATGGCCGTTTGGCTATTAAACGTCTCAATAAGGCGAAATAATAATAAGAGGTTATGCTGGCATTTTCTAATGCCGTTTGGACAGCTGTAAAATAAACCTGTAAAGAGTTTTGTATTTCAAATATCGAATAGTAATCATCTAATTATCTTATGGCATCGAAGTCGTAAATCGTATTTTTAATTAATCGCATATTACTTTTGGAGTATTCGTAATAATATTTGTAAGGTTATGTCTACTTCCCGTGGCATCGCCCGACCTCCAAGCGAACGGCTCATAATTTAATCACTTATTTTTTGTACGTAGTCTCGGCGCTATAAAATAATATAGTTTCGTAGTCATTACATGTGAATAAAATTATACCTTTATAATGTAGAAATTTCTCATAATTCAACATATTTTTATGGATTTCATTGTTTTTTTTTTATTCTTTGACGCACGATAATGGGATTTTACAATTCATTACTTTAGTTCTAATTAACGTATTCTTATTACATTTTTATTTAAACTATGAGTTTTATAATAATTATAATACAATGGCTTGATGTCAAGGACCTTTCAGGTGGTTGGTACAGTCTAGGCAAAAGTTAGTTACGGCTGTTTCATCAGCATTCTACTAGATAAAAACAACACATCAAAAAAATTAGGCTCATTTTGCTCTCTAAGCCAAAGATTAATTACTAGTTGTGTATTTGCATAAAAATTATTGCTATTTCGAACTAGCAAAACAGCAAACTGGTCCGCTATTACAACGTTATAATTATACAAATAATTTTAAGATGCCATCATAATTTATTTACTTATATTGTCTTTAATATGAAAACAGTTGGTACGTCTGTTCAATGCCAATGATATTGACTCGCCGTGTTATAGTTTATATATCACAAGCGTGTGACTGTCCTCATGCGGTCCGTGTTTGCGTTCCAACGCGAATAATGCGTTTGTAAACAAAAGCAACGGACGCAGCGCTCATTCATGTCGATCGTCAATGTCCGCTGGATGCTTTCGCGTATTGATCATCTATAGCGAATCTAAGTATCTAATAAATATTGTAAAGTCCAACTTTATTACGATGCGCCGACGTACTGGTGTATGTTAAGCACATATCGTCTCGTATTGTGAAACAAAGCTGTGCGTCTCGAGATGCATTGTGGCCGGGCGGATGTCGCGTCGCAATCTCGGCAGCCCCACCTGCCGCCGCGTTCCCACACTCCGGCGCCGCAAAAAACGCGCTAGACGGAGACGAAGCGAGCAGCGCCATACAGTGCGCCGTCTTACTCGCACACCAGGGCTGCCCGCCACCCGCTCCGTCATACCGTTCAGCCTCCACGCGACAGGATAACCACGAAATCACAATTTTCTGGAAAAGTAAACAAATGCAACGACCCGGCCGATATCTGAAGAATCTCAACAACGCGCAACAAAAAGTATAAAATTAATTATACATTTGAAACGTGAAAGGACCAAAAAAATGGACGTCATACGTTACATAAACGCACTAGGAATAAAAGTGGGCAACCCTAACAGCGTAGTTTGTATCGGCGATTACGAAAATGTAAAAGCGAGAGAAGAGGCCATAATGTAATGAAAACAACGTTATACGTTCGCGCACGCACACACAGCACCGCGGCCCGCAACACAGATGCCATGAACCGGGTCAAAAACACCTTTAAACGAGAACTGAACACCAATCGAAATAAAATTTGATCATGACCGTGTCATAAGAGTTGCTCACATCTGCGGAACGGTATCTTGCCTTCTGGGAAAGCTTACAATCCCAAAAACTGATTTGCATGTCCCGACAGAATTATCCACCGTCCAGTTCTCCTTCTTAATAATAGGGTAAACATCGCGAGAGGAGCCTTTACGACCGCTTAATTTCTCCTAATTGTTAACGAGAGTAAGGTTCTCACGAATAACTTGTATCGCGAATCACACACGCATATAATATCTTGTAGGAACAGATGCAGGGAATGAGCAAGTCAATATTTGATAGTCACATGTGGGAATATATCGTTTTTGTCCTCCTACCTGTCCTCGGCGAAGGCCGCGGGCTCTAAGGCCTTGGTCGCAGTGCGGTGCACGTTACCTTACAATACAAATCAATAGCGTTCATTGATAAATAAATTAATAGCTTTTCATTCTAAACATCCTGCCGGTGTTCTTCATGGCCACTTATAAACTTTTTAATGTTTTTGGAGTGTAATTTTTACTACCGTTTTACCTTAGTTCGAGGGTCAAGATAACTTCGAGTGGCTTTGGAGTGCATAGAAGCACATACACACTTGAGCTCCTTTGATCAGTTCTGACAGACCGACCGCGGCGCCCGACGTACTTTTTCTATTCGTTTATGTTCCCCATAAAGTTTTATTAATAAATTCATTGTAATAGCTCCAAAGAGGTCATGAGAAGTGATTGTTTTAAATAACAATTTATTTTATTCGCGAAAGTGCGAAGTTCTCGTGAAAGCGGATTATGTTCTTTTCCATTTTCTCCACAATAAAAATACATCACAACTGTAATAATAGGAGTAACCGCGCGAGTGTGTTCACCAATTCGTCGGAGTGCGATTTAAGCCGATTTGCCAACTCTCTGTACAAGTTTTGGGGACTTTATGCTCACTCGACTGTGTTTAAATCTATAATAGTCTAGGGCGCGAAGCGGCGTGAATTAATCTCTTTAATGCACCCGTCTCTAAGCTCAAAAAAATATTTGCAAACTGTTCCGTGTAGGTAGTCGGGATTTTGTCGAAATGGCTTCCTTATTTCGCATAAAATGTAAGTTAGTAACATAACATTTGCAATCGGATAGGAAATTAAAGTTATTATCAAGATGGCGTCTAGTATTTTTCTAGTAGTTAGGGGAATAGTAACGGTCGAGCGACGGTTAGGCTCCCCGCGCTATCTGCCCCCTTTGTATTCGCTCCGATAACTTGCCCATGCGCACCCGAGCGATACGACTCCGCGCAGCGCTTCTTGTTTCAAAACACTATTTTTCTTAACATCATCATACATTACGCGCTGCCTTTTACAATATCGAGGTTGCAGGTGTGTACGCGCCGCAATGAGCTTCGGTTCCTTAAAATATATACGTGTTCAATGTTATTCCTCCCCGAGGTCAAAACAGGGTAAGGTTCTGTGTGTAAATACTGTATATCACGGAGTTAACGATGCGCACATTTTAATACAGGTACACTTACGGTTCTAACAATGTTAGATATAATTAGAAATCGACAAATACTCGGTTTATAACTGGACTGGATTACTAACTGCGAGCGAAATTAAAGTGAAAATTTTAATTTATTACGGGTTGTAAAGTTCAGAGAGGATTTCGATGTAGTTGCGAGCGGAGCGAAGATAAATAGTATGTTCAGGCGACCTCGCCCCCGGCCTGGGACGCTAACGAACCTCTCTCTTTGTTGCAGTCGCGTGTCCTTTAAGCGAAACTGCGCACAGATTCCAACGTCAGTGAGCTATATCGCGCACCAACTTCGAATATCATCTGCGTGATGAAACGGTCCCGCTTTCTTTACAAATGTCTTTAAATAAAGAATTCCATTACCGAGTACCTTCGTCCGTTCTTTGTCTTCCAGACGCGCTAACGAATGTATTCTTTTTGTTTCAGCGCGGTGCCTGCCCGGTTGCGACGCAGAGCACGGCCACTGCCTCAAGCCCGACGAATGCATGTGAGTACCCACTTCACACCTTTGTGCTAAACGCCTAACGTAACCTCCCTCCGTGTCTAAATCATTCATCCTCCTTATTGTTCTGTCGAAAGAAAGACATTTTGTTGCTTGTTATCACATCCTATTCTTTAACTAACGAATCTTTTTCTTTATTCCAGTTGTCATTCGGGTTGGGTGGGCGAGCTGTGTGACCAGTGCGAGAGACATCCGGGCTGCGTACGCGGCACCTGCTCGCGGCCCTGGGATTGTATATGTGAAGAGGGTTGGGGAGGATTATTCTGCAACCAAGACCTCAACTACTGCACGAACCACCGGCCGTGTCGGAATGGCGGCACGTGCCATAACACAGGGCAGGGGAGCTACACTTGCATGTGTCCGGCCGAGTACACCGGTCCGGATTGCGAAAAATCTCTGCACTCTTGTAACGTAAGACCTTGCCTCAACGGAGGGGCCTGCGTGCCAGACGAAAGCGGCGAACTGTCGTGTGCGTGTCCACAGGGATACGAGGGAGCGCGGTGCGAGACGCGACGGTTGACTTGCTTCGACCAACCCTGCCAGAACGGTGGCATCTGCGAACCTCGCCCCACCGGCTACATCTGCGTATGCCCCGTAGGGTACGCAGGTACTGATTGCGCACTCGAAGCGGATCCCTGCGCTGCGAACCCCTGCAGAAACGGTGCCACCTGTATGCGAGCCGGCGATGGATTTAAGTGCACTTGTAAAGCTGGATTCAGAGGCAACCGATGCGAAATCGACATCGACGATTGTGCGGGAATTACTTGCGAACATGGAGGAACCTGCGTCGATCTGGTGAATGGTCAACGATGCCACTGCGCACCCGGTTTTCTAGGGCCCCGGTGCGAGACGAGAGTGGATTTGTGCGTCGCGAAACCGTGTGCGAACGGAGGCGAATGTTTGATTCTCGACAACGACTACGAGTGTAGATGTCGGCCCGGCTTCACCGGCAAAGATTGCAGCATCGATATCGACGAGTGCGCCTCGTCCCCGTGCCGGAATGGTGGAACGTGTCGGGACAGAGTCGACGGTTACCACTGCTCGTGTCCCCCCGGCTGGGGCGGCAAGTCGTGCACGGTCTCCCTGGCCGAGCTGGCGGCGAAGCAAGCCGGGGGGCACCTGCGGAGAGTAGGGGACGAGGTCACGGAAGAGGAAAGTCTGTCGGGGCAGCAGGTCGCCTGGATAGCGAGCGTGACGGCGGTGGTTCTGCTGGTGGCACTGGCGGCCACGCTCGCCATCGTATGTATCCGCCGCCGCCGGAAGCGCCAGGCGCTGGCGGCCGACGCAGAGGCGCGCGCGCAGAACGCAGCCAACACGGGCGGCGGCCACGTCATCCGCAACACGTGGGGCAAGTGCGACGCGCCCGTAGCCGAGTGCCAGAACGCGCACAACGCGGCCGCCGAGGAGTGCAAGCGCAAGACGCTCAACACAGAGAGCGCGCGGTTACTTGCCGCGCTCGATCCGCGACTCTCGCGGCTATCAGCAGATTCCGCTTACTGCGCTAATAGGTCAGTATTCATTTCGTTATCATCACATTACGATAAGTTCTAACTCTAAATTAACTTACTAAAACATTAACATGTCCTTCACATAAAGCTTTCTCTTTCTACGTCAAAAACATAATTTAAAGTATTATTTAAATTATTTACAAATACATTGAAACAGATTAATTAGGTTAATTCAAACAACCATTGAATGTAAGTTTTGTGTTGTTACAGCGATACGTCGCTAGTGAAGCGGGCGCTAGAAGGCGGAGGGGTGTACGTACTAGACGACCATTGCCTGCCGCCGACGTACGCCACACAAGTGTAGTGACACATTCGCGACAATGGACGAAATAACTTATTTATTCACAACGAACGCTAGTGCGAAACAGGCTGTGCGCCGAGTGTAAATATAGCGTTAAAAGTGTAAAGTGACATGTATAAAACGGCTAGTTTAAGCGTTCTGATGTATTTATTTAAGAGCGATTCGTACGCCCCTGTAAATAGTATTGGCGGGACGGATCGCATCGTTTCCGCCCCTGATCGGCAAACGTCGCCCGCTCGACTTCGGCGGCAACAAGAGAAGTTAATTCACGGGACAGTTTGTGCCTGGTGTCGCCGAGGTCCAGGCGAAGTCCAGGCGAGGTGACGGTGCAGGCGCGCCAGGCAGAAGCTGTGCCGCGAACAAGATGTCCGTGTCGTGGGCGAGGACCGCGTGAGCCGAGGGGCCGGTGGACTCAGTCCACGTCGCGATCTCTGAAGGTGTCGGCGCCCGCAGCTCGGTCCGCTGCGAGACGCCCACTCGCGACGCGACCACATCACTACGCGGTCGGACCCGGTGTTGCCAGATCACTTTCCAAAGATTCTTTGACACGTGACTTTCGATGTACTATTTGCGCGAAAGCTTTTTAAATTTATTTAGAACATTTAGCATTTTGACTAGCTAATGAATCATGACTCGAAAGCTTGACCACTATTTAGAATAAATTTAACGGCTATTTTTAGATTTGTAGATATATGTTGTCTGGCAACACTGAGGTACCCTGTTGCATGGTCGTGCCGCGGATACTCGCACCACTATCACTCCCTCTAGACTCGCACCACTATACAAGCCAAACCGTGCGTGAAATAAGATTAGACTAATTTATATAAAAAAAATGATAATAATACTAACGCGAATGATGCGTTCACATTTTACATTGATTTATATTTTTTTGTGATTGACTAATTGTTGTCATTTGTTCCTATGTTATGAATAGTGAATTTATCACATTAAAGAAATCTTGTTCAGGTTTTCTTGAAAATCGACGTAGATTTTTTTTCTTTCTTATTTTCCGTAGTTCAGTTAGTACGATTATTTAACGTTCCTGAGAGCGAGCGACTACTCTAGCCGTCGGAACGCCTGCGCGGTCCGTGATCTATCCGCTCCGCGTTCTGGCTGCCAGAGTCGCGGTCGCTTCCCACAAATGATCACATGGCACGTAATTAGTCCATAGGTTAAAATTAACTTCAGTACTTATAGAAACAAATTGTCGAAACCTAAGTCATTGTGTATAAAGAATAAGTTTTAGTATTGTAAGTATATTCTCTGTTACTTTTGTAAGAGTACTGTGACAATATAACGGCGTCATTAGGCAACATAAGACACAATTCTGTTTGTTTTAACTTATTTATTTGAATAGGTACAGTTCGCGTGATAATGTTGTTAAACGGTTTGGATTCGCAACTTGACGCGACACACGTGCGGTGTGCGGTTGTTACGTGTGGAGTGTCGAACACGAATCATTCTATGAAATAATTTATGTTAAATTACATTTTTATAAAACCCGTAAGTGTAATGCGGTAAGTGATAGATATTTTACCTCTTATGTTGCCTTTTGTACTCGATCGTAGATTAAAAAGGTTAAATCGACAAAATTGTAAAAATATGAATAGACTGATGATCAATAATAATTCTTGTATTTAATTTTTTAAGATGACATAAGTTTAAATTATGAGCAAAATAAAAAATAATCCAAATGTACTAAAATAGAATCATAATTTTGTACTTAATTGATCACAGTGAAACTTTCATTTTTCTTTTTGAGAATTAACAAATGATATTTCAAAATTGAGATTACCATTCCATATAATAAAATGTCAGTAATTTATTTATTACTACGATATCGTTATAATTATTGTGAATTTCTTTAATTTGTTTTAAAAAAAATCATTGTATAATTATTTTCAACTTAGTTTACAATTGACTGATGTAAAAATTGACTTATTGATATTTTGGACAATATTTTTTAAAATCATGATTATATTGTACCGCATGTGAGTATACTGAGAGATAATTTCTCAAATCATTCCATTTCTTAGCTAAGTAGCTTTTATCTAATCTTATTTTTAATTTCTATATTTTCTTATAATTGTTTATTTTGCATGTGCAAGCAGTGATTGTCTAATTATTCTACGTTTCGTCCGCGACGGACAAAGTACAATTTTATGTCTTATCTTATTTATATAATATTATGATTATCTTTTGGTATATTCACATAGAGCTTGTTTCAAAACGAAAAATGAAAGGTATACAGCTGAAGTGAAGTGTAACCAATAATTCCGTAGTAGAATGTAACAGAATAAAAGTCATATTGTATTGCTAATGCGGTGATATATTGCCAGCGAGTGTCAGTGACGAACGTGTAATTATTGCAGTGGATGCAAACGAGAAATAAAATGTTAATAATAAACAATTGTTTACAAAAAATTTAAAAGGACATTTTATTTTATATTACCATTGCCATACACATAATACCTACTAAACGTGTGTGAACGCACGTATACAACACACATTAAACGTTTCTTTCTTTTCTTTTTAGGGTTCCGAAGTTTGTCTCGGAACCCTTATAGATTCGTCATGTGTCTGTCCGTCCGTCCTCGACTTACCATCCAAATGGTAAGTGCTAGACAAATGAAACTGTATGAATATTACTGTAATTACGTCGACAAATTGCTACAATAAAATTATGAAAGATATTTTTAACCGACTTCAAAAAAAAGGAGGAGGTTCTCAATTCGTCGGAATCTTTTCATGTATGTTCAGCGATAATTTCGTCGTTTCTGAACCGATTTCAAAAATTCTTTTTGCATTGGAATGAGCGTAGCTTACAGGTGGTCCCATTGTCACCATATCGGGATCTGATGATGGGATCTCAAGGAAATCGAGGGAACTCCTCAAATATCATAGGTACAATGTCGCGATTTGGGTACTCGGAATAGTTTTTCATTGAAGTCGGTTCCTTTTTGTTAAAATTATTATTTGAGGTACCTCTACCTTACATGTAAAGTGGGGATGTCTTTTTTTCTCGCGGCTACCCCATCGTGTGGGGTATCATTAGATAGGTCTTTTAAAAACATTAAAGGGTTTCAAAGACGATTATTTGATTTAGGTATATTTAAAAGGTAGAATTCCACTTTAAAGAGCACTTTGATGTAAAAATAGGGCGCCCCCCCCCTCTAAAAGCCAAACGGCTGGCTCAAAAAATCTGGAAAAATTTGTTATGATGGTCCATAAAATGAACTTAAAAAAAAAACTATAGAGGTTTAGATGACTTTGTTAGTTCAGGAGTTATAGAGGCTTAACTTGTAAAATGCGCTTCCTTGGAAAACGTCATACAAAATTAAGGCATTAATAAGTAAACAACAATTATCTATTGGATACGATTTTAAACCCACGTACCATTAACTTTCCTGTGCGTGGACTGACACGCACTTGGCCGATTTTTTATTTTAAATCTTGTAGTGTCTAAGACTTTAGTTTAACTTTACCAAAGTTTTCTTGAGACCATAAACTCACTCAATTATTCGATTTCCCCGTCACCACAATACGAAGTGCCAATAATTATTTGAAGACAAAACTTTGATTGTCACTTAAATTGTCAGAAATTCTCTAAATCGAACGACTTTTGCCGTCTATATCAACTTTATATAACGGCGGCTCCACATTAGTGCCGCAAAGCTCCGTGAATAGGCGTGAACGTGAATGTGGATGGTTATCGTTTATATCGTGAAAGGGTTTGTTATTTTGTATATATGATTGTAGTATTTCGTGTTCTTATTTTGGACGTATACATAGTGATATGTTGCCACAGCAAACAAAGTTATTGCAGCAGCAGCTTCTACGTCCATTTCGCGGCGGGTTTTACGAACGACTGTGAACATCCCGTGAATGTGGAGCCTGTGGAGGTCACAACTTGCGCTGCGAATTCACGGTGAGAATTCGCGGCGTGAATTCTCGGCACTAATGAGGAGCCGCTATAACACTAGCTTTATCCCGCGTGTAGGTTATCGCGGTAAATAGAAGTCTATGTGTTATTCTGATATGTAAGCTATATTATTGTGAAGTTTCATCAAAATCCATTCATTAGTTTTTCTTGAAAAAGCAACAAACATACACACATACAAACTTTCTCATTTACAATATTAGTACGATGGATATTCTTACCATTCCGAACCAGCAGGCCTAGTCAAGTTGCAAACATTTTTAGTTCTGCCATCGCTGAGGCCTATTTTGTATTGTATTGACCAGGAGAACAGACTAGTTTTTCTTTTCCGCACCTACTCCGATACTAGTGAAGCCAGAACTGACTTAATGAAAAAATAGTAAGGCGCTTTTTAGGGATCCGTAGTTAATGAACCCTTATAGATTCGCCATGCCCGTCCGTCCTTGACCTACCACCTTAACGGTTGGTGCTAGATAGATTGAACTTTGCATGAATATGTATTGTAATTACGTGGATAAAGTGTTACAATAAAATTAAAATATTTTTTTGTATCAGTATCCTTTTGCGAGTTATTGAAATTTAAAGCGCATTTTTTTGTTAAAACAGGGCGTCCCCTTCTCCCTCTAAAAGCTAAGCTAAGCGGCTGGCTCAAAAATTCTGAAAAAAGTCATGATAGTAGTACACATTGAACTTTAAAGGAAAACTTATAACGGCTTAGATAGCTTTATTAGTTCAGGAGTTAAAGAGGCCTAACTTGTGAAATACGCTTACTTAAGAAACTTCGGGCAAAAATAACAAAATCTTAAGTAAACAACATTACAATTATCTATTGGACATTGTTTGGCATTGTATATGACTACGGAACCCTATTCTATGCGTTGCCTGACACTTACTTGCCCAATTCTAGAGTAAACACTTATTATGATATAACGGTTGACTTGATAGAAATTGCAATGTTAAATCTCTTTTAAGAAGGGTTGAATTATGTGCGTGTGGTGACGGATTAAGAATACAGACTCACCACCTCGGCGACTAAGGGACAAACTACGCAACATCAATGCAAAGAGAAGGAAAACTTGAAACCAACCCTATACCAAACCGTCTGGCAAGTGTGGTATAGTAGGCCAATACCTCATTTTCAAGGAGAGGCCTATGTCCAGCAGTGGACTGTTGATGATGAGTATCATGAAACGAGCGCAGGTACATTGAAAGGATAGTAGGTACTGTTAAAGGCGTCGCGGCGACCCTGACTGCGCTACGCCCATGTGCATTGCACACCCTGCACTATAGACTATAGGATAGGTAAAGACGCCCCTGGCAGGATTGTCTTCTAGCTACGCCATAAACCTTATGGGTGAAACCTTTGATTAAATATATAATCAAAGGGTGAAACTATGAATGGGCATGGAGAGTCATTGACCATTATTGCGTGTTTACAGTTAGACAATTAGACGACACGTTGATTGTAAAGCAGGCACCACACTTCGCTATTCGCTATTCGTTATGCGGATTATTCGCGCGCAGACGGCGAAGTGTGGAGAGTATATTCGCCAATATTCGCTTTATTCGTTAAGCCGAATAGCGAAAACGCATATCCGTCGACTTGTCGGTTTTTTGACACACTTCAAAGGACACGAATAAGGCGAATACGCGCATCGACTGCCCACACTTCGGACGGCTAGTGAAGTGCCCTGTGCATAGTGTGCATAACTAACAACCATAGACTATAAAACAGTTTTCGAAATAGATAAATCAATTATACGATTAAAATAATCTATCATATGATCAAAATAATTAGACTTCATTTAAGTATTGTTTCTCTCAATTTAATAAAATAAAAAGGGAATCAAAATAATATGTTTCGTTCATTCGTTGACCAATAAAAATGACAATGTCCTGTGCTCATCTAACAACCATAGACTATTAAACAGTTTTTGAAATAGAATAAATCGATTAAACGATTAAAATAATCTATCATATGATCAAATTAATTAGACTTCATTTAAGTATTGTTTCTGTAAATTTAATAAAATAAAAAGGAAATTAAAATATTATGTTTCGCTCGTTCGTATGGATTCGTTTCGTTCACCATAAAAATGACAATGACACATCTCTACAACACACATAATTGCCTTATTTGACATACCAGTTCGAAGTGTGGTGGCGTGTTTGTTGTTTGCATGCATAACAAATATTCGGGCGAATACGGCGTAGACACATAACGAATAGCGAATAACGAAGTGTGGTGCCTGCTTAATATTTAATAATGACTCTGAACAATTTAACTTAAACTAAAGTTTATATACAATAACCACGTATGTAATATGGACAGGTTTAGGTGGGGGTAACTACTGTTTACTTAAATTGCTAAATTGACAATATATTATTTAAGCTTCCTTATTTAATAATTTACAATATTAACTGTTGTTTGACGGCACGTAGGTTAACTGAGTAAAACAATTAATGTAGCACGTGGCCGCGTACAGATCTAAACTATTATAATACTATGGCTTCGCCATAACCATCACCCTCAACCAGTGTTGGGCATTAATCAATTAAAAATTTAATCATCGTAGTAATTGATTGAAAAATTAATTGCAATTGATTTAATCACAAATAATTTAATTGCAAAATTTATTGCGATCAATTGTGATTAAATCAATTGCAATTAAAATAATGCAACTAATATTTTTAATTGTTGCAACAAACAATTACAACTAACAATTAATAATCATATTTTTCTGCACTGCACCTTACTTATAACCCCGCGAAACTTCCTGTTTGTTTCTGTGTATTATTCAATGCAAACTGTTGTTACCTGTTGTTGTTCAGGTACAGTCCTTTTTTATTCGCGCGGGCGCAGGTGAGCGACAATTCAAGATCGTTTGTCAAAGTTATAAGCTCTCGCTAGTTATAAGGCCATCTACTTAACTTCTGTCAGTCTGTCACCGCGGCCTGCCCACGAACACTTGCGCCTATTTAGCCTAAGTAGGGGCACCGTGCGTGGGCCCCCGCGAAGAACAATGTGGCCCAAAATCCCTTAGAAAAACACCCATCGAACGCCTGTACAAAAACGACCCGCAACGATTAACACCGATGCGGGTCGTCACCCGAAATTGACATCGGGGGAGATTAGCGCGTAAGTCGCCGTCTCTGTCGCTGGTCGCTCGGAGCCGGGCCTCACCAGGTTTCGCCTGGGGTCTCACCTGGCTCGGGCTTGACCGCCGAACGGCGTGAAGAAACGCAAATCTCCCCTAAGAACAACCATGGAAAACATTGAGGAGTTAAAAATCCCAACATCACGACCTACCCCTATTTAGAGGTAGCGGAACGGACACCGCTGGAAGGGGGCAGCTGCCCCGAGCCAGCCTCCACGCGTCCCCTGCGGGACGATGTGAAGACTTCAGGTTCTGTCAGTCTGTCTGTTTAGTCAGTCCTGTCAGTTCAGTATGTTTAGTCAGTCCTGTCAGTTCAGTATGTTTAGTCAGTCCTGTCAGTTCATGTCACTCCTGTCAGTCCATGTCAGTCAGTACTATTAGTTCAGTTCAGTCACTCCTGTCAGTCAGTAATATCAGTTTAGTTCAGTCAGTCATTCCTGTCATTTCAGTGAGTCAGTTTAGTTCAGTCAGTCCTGTCAGTTCAGTTCAGTCAGTCCTGCTGACTGCAAGGTTATCAGTCAAGTGAGAGCCCTACCCTGTGCCACTCCTCCATCTTCTACTTCTTCTATTTACTTTATTTAAATTTAATTAAAGTTTAATTGCAGAAACAATTAACAATTGATTAATTGCAAAACTAACAATTAATTAATTGTTAGTTGATATTTTACAATTAACAATTAATCAATTGTTAATTGTTTCCTTGCAATTAAATTTTGCCCAACACTGCCCTCAACATGGCCAAAGCCTTGGTAGCCTCCTCCTCTTCTAAGCCACGATGTTTCTTCTGCATATCAATGACATGTTAGCCCTTGACAACATATATTGCTATTCAGACGACAACACAGTTCTTGGGTGATAACTAATAAATAAATAAATATTTCGGAAAACTTCACACATCATCTAGTCCCAAACTAAGCAGAGCTTGTATTATGGGTACTAAACAACTGATATAAATACATAAACATACTTTTTTTTTGTAAATACATACATATTATATATAGAAAACATCCAGACTCCGAAACAAATATTTGTGGATCACACAAATATTTAGTCCGACCCGGGAATCGAACCCGAGACCTCTTGATCAGCAGCCGCATACGCTAACCTCTAGACCAACAAGGCAGTCATGATATTTTGGACTTCCTACAGTTAAGTCGACAGACGTTGACGAAAAACGACAAGAGATTGTCGCCGAGCTCGATCAGGTTCTGAACCGTATTTCTGGTCGAGTTCAATGTCAAGAAAACACCACCACTAAAGTCTCCATTCCTTCCTCAGTGCGGAAATCGCCCCGTATATCACCAATTCGTAGCTATGTCAGACTCGAACCGACTAAAACCGCACGCCGTCTTGGGTACTACAAGCCAAGGAACCAGGTATACTTCGAAAGGAAATCCCTGGAACCTTGTCATACCTCGGGCCACTTACGGCTTGTAGATGGCACTGTCCCGTGTCCGAACCTCCATGTTCCCTTGCTGTCACTAAGAGTGCTCGTTCTTGCGCTCATTAGCATTTGTGCCGATACCCCGGCCCGCTTCTGCTAGAGTGGTAGGTGACTTCACCTGTCACCCCCAGGCCTGCATTTATGGAGGACGGAGATCATTTAACGATTTCCGGCGCCGAGTCGTCTGTGGTACCTGATCCGTTCTCGGGCCTGGCGGACCGGCAGAGTTCTAATTCTAACCCTCTGCCGGTCCCGCTCCGCCATCTCTTGCTCACAGAAAGAGTTAGCGGAGCGCTCTCGCTCCTAGCTCATGGCCGCAATCATGTTCACACACATCCACATACATTTACACACATTTATTTTGGTTTTAGTTCTGTTTTGTATTTTATAACTTTTCTAAATAATGTTAATGGTTATCTTAATTAGTAAATACATAGTAGAACGTATCTATAATTTTCTGGAGGTGGGCGATAATAGCCACGACACAGTTTGAAACTAATGTGGTTATTTTCGTACACAAGTGAATTTGTATAGGTACTGTTTCCTTGTTCTAATAAAATAAATTTATTATGAAAAAAAATTGTTACGGAACGAGAGGATCCCCACCCCGGTGGAAGCCATGAGGTCACGCCTCGGTTCCTCCATTCTGGTAGCGATCACTCGCGCCGTTTCCACGGTGCAGCCACCACAGTGGTGGCTGTCAGTCAAGCTCTGTACCCTAGGTACCTATGGATATTTACGGGGAATACATTGAAAGTACAAATTGTCGTTTATTAACAAGGTGACACGGGTCTTCTTGCTGGAACATTCTTTATAAGTCAGCTTTTGCTCGACGCTCTCATTATCAACAATTCGTGATGGACTTGGAAGTCGCCGTTTTCGAGTGGTAGAAATACGCATTAGAACGGTTTGGCTCTTCCTTTCTGTACAGAGTAGTTAAAACCGGAATTCACGACCAGCTTGTTTCCTTCGCGAATTCTTTAAGCGGGGCGTGTAAGAGCATCTCACTAGGTCGCTGTAATGTGGGTCACCACACCATACTGTCTGCATTCGCATGGAGTGTGATAGCCTCCAGTTTTGTATTATACTTCTGGCGACTTCCACACACAGCGCGAAGACAATATACTATACGGAGTAACTACTAATCCTGAATCGCGATAAGAGAAATTGCTCGCGCCGAGTAGTGCCTATGTATACAACATCCCAACAGCAACTATTGAGCAGTAGCCCGCCAGGCACGATCACCTCGCCTGGTAGGAGAATCCTTCATTTGTGATGGAGGAACACTATTCCCGTTCCTCCAAATACTTATGTTTTCCGCCAGTCACCTTGACAAGCTTTAACCTTTTGACCGCCATGGTCACATATATGTGACAATCGAAAACTGTCCCTGTACGCCAACGTCACAAATATGTGACAAAAAAAGCGGTACACCGAAATACGAAATAAAGAATTTTAACATTACTGTTATGCCTTTAAATTTATATAAGTACCTTAAGAAGAAGCTCTAACTGTTATCTATTTCCATAAAACTATTTAAATTGCTTTATGATATTAAGAAATTTTACTCTAAAAAGAAAGAAATAAACTCTTAAAAAAAGAATGTCCTCACACGCCAGAGTCACAAATGTATGACCACTAGTGATGTAGGGCACGTTAGGTGATATCATAAGTTTATATTAAAATTTCGTTAGCCTGTTTTATTTTTGTTGTTAAGTTTTGTTATTATACTTATTCTGTTAAAATGAGTTAGAAAGTAATTAACAGCCGTGCTCGTGAAATGATAATTAAAGTAGACAATTATTTTGTAAAGAAGAAAGAGGACTCTTAGTTATTGATACAAAATATAAGCAGTGCCCTAAAAAATGCTTCGTACACTACTGAGGTTTAAATGAAATAAATAAAAGTTTTAAAATGTCCCATCACAAGTTGCTTTGCTTTTTTTTCAAAATTCTACTTGTTACTTTTTATGCCAGGTTTATAGAAGCTAGTATTTAAAGGCTTTAAACGTACATAGGGGAAACTGGGGATACTTGATCCTTACGGGAGACTAGGTACATTAGATTTACAAAACTTGTATAGACAATATTCAGTTTTATAGTGGCAGAATCGGTTGTATATGGTACCCGTTAACTTTCTAAAGTCGGTACACATGTCACATATAATACTTTCGTAAATGGGAGGCGGCCGAGTGATTATTGTTACAGAAAGATTTTCGTAAGTTTTATTTTTTAATTAACATTTATTTAGATATACTTTTGAAGTGTATCTGAATTTAATATGAAAGATTATCTATTTAAGAAACATTTTATTGCTTAAAAAAGTGGTAATCTAATAGACATTTGAAAATATTTTTGTTTTTAACCTCTAACTGCTAAGGGTACACTTGGTACATTTTACTACGGGA
This sequence comes from Phragmatobia fuliginosa, assembly GCA_932526445.1. Taxonomy (NCBI): domain Eukaryota; kingdom Metazoa; phylum Arthropoda; class Insecta; order Lepidoptera; family Erebidae; genus Phragmatobia; species Phragmatobia fuliginosa. Next base: position 11,861,395 of record OW052078.1, on the reverse strand, counting down.
GATTTGATCCTCCTGGATCAAGTGTTCCCTAACTATTTTTTTCAGTTAATTGCAGATTACAAATATGCCCAAAGTGTATAAAACAAAATAGTAATCCTGGTACTGTAAAAAAGTAAGGGTTAGCAGTTCTTTGTAACACTCAAAAGATACGTGAAGTGGAGGAAAGATGCTGAACTGATGAAGTTGAATACACTTCAAATTATCGTCACACACATTTTTTTTCAAATATAGAGGGGAGTGAATGTGTCAATTATATAATGATGGGCGACAAATTGTATCACAAGTTAACACCTGGTAACTGACATTTCAATATGCTACTGAACATATGAAACAAAACACCACCAAAATGGTCCAAAAATGTTGAAACAAACTTCAATTGGTTCTACGGTTTTAAAAACCGTCACAAAGAGCTATCACTCAGAGTTCCCGTATCCACAAGCCAGCTTAGCGCCTGCTTTTTTTCAAAATTTGTCAAGCCTATTACAAAGATTTAACTTTTAGAACATCGATGAAACTGGATGAAATTACGACAGTTTAAAAGCCAAAAAATGTAAAGGAATTATTTAAGGTAACATTCGGCGAACGTATGCTATAGGTAACGACTTTTACAGTTACATGAATCACATTCAGAGTAATGAAATCATATTATTAAAATACTTCATATGTCAATTGAAATGAAGTGAATTGTGATTTTGAAAGCAATAAATAAAGGTTCGTACATTATAAGCCATTTTTCATTCAATTCTTTAGTAATTATATCATGTGATCCGAGATATGAGGGACTTTGTCCCCTAGGATCAAGTCTTCCATACGGTGGGATCAAGTCTCACATATATACGGGACACTTGGTACAATTCCCTACTTTTGCTTTTATACAAATAATTACTAAACTAGGACACTTAGATCACTGGCTCTTAAAGCCATTATAGACAAATAAATTTCAACAATTTCAGTACCAAAATCTTTGAAAACGGATACTCCATAAAGAAATTAGGGATGAAAAACAAAAGGGGGATCAAGTGTCCCCAGTTTCCCCTACTGTTTTACATTTTGTTAAATTTTTCTATTTTTATATACCTAGTTGATTATATACTTAACCTATTTGAATCGTGTATTTTTTTTAAATATCTCCTGCAACGGAATTATAGAAATCTAATTTAAAATACGTGTTTTAATCATTATTAGTTAATTTTATACTCAATAAGCGAGATAGTACGTTGCTACATCCTTATTTGAGAAGCGCAATATTCATAAAAATGACGTACCGTCCACGCCAGGGTCACAATATCAAGACAACAGATCAAGAATAGTGTTGTACCTATAGTTATTATATTTAATTATATTGTCGTCTCAATTCTGTTATTACGGTATTAAACAACTCTGTAAATAGTGTATAACTATTACTAGAGTAGAAAGAAGTGTAATGTTGAAACAAATTCAGTGTTATAATAACATATATTTTGAAATTGTAGACGAAAATAAAAATACAATAGAGAATATGCATGATTTTTTTTTATTTTATAAATCGATTATTTAGGTCTATTAAACATAGAAAAAAATATAAATAGTCTTGAAAAGAGTCTTTTAAGACAATATAGTATGTACAGGAAAATGTTTTGCAGGGGGTGCATCATCACAGAACAATCGATCCTGGGCCGACCAAGGGATGTTCTACAATTATTATTACAGGGTACTAGAAATAAAACACTTACTTTACAGCCTTATTTATTATTTGGTTATTTATTAGTAATAACAAATACACTATGTACAAATACCACGATTAGACAACAAATTGTCTATTTGTCATTCTAAATATTTATTCTTACCAAAAATGGCAAAATATTGCAGCATTAAATTTAACTATAAACATTATAGTTGTAGGGCAAAAAATAAATTACATAAGTTTCAATTGTTTTTCTTTAAAATTAAATGCTTTACTTAACAAATATAGGGACGTAAAATATTTGAAAAATTTACGTTTTCAAATTGTGAATTGTAACTTACAGACACAAATTCCCTAAAATATTTAAAGACATGTGTCTATCTATTTGCCAACTAGCTCACCAAGCGACATAAACGACCTTATCGACTAAAGAAATACCAAAAACGATCGCGAACATGGTGCGCTCATTAAAAATCTTATATTACAATCGTGACTTCGACAAGATAAAATACTCATTTATAAAAATCCCAGCTAAATTGTACTTTCTGTTGTCATGCCATTCCATATCGTATGTCGAATAAATTCATACACAATAAATCCTACCACAGTTATTAGGATAAATGCGTTTAAATTAGAGATGCCACGAATATTCGGCCATGTTTTTTCACTATCCGGTATTCGGCCGATTAGTTCCCAATGTTCATTATAATACCGAATAGAGAAAAAATGTAAAAAAGAATGTGCAAGAAGAGTCAAAGATTTTATACATTAACTAGCTGATCTGGTAAACGTTATTTTCGCATATTTAATTTCTTGTTAATATTTTGTTGAACAGTATGAATGAAAGGAATACTATTTAATATGGTTAGTCAAAAAATAGAGGTTGGTTATTGTAGAAGTGTGAATATTTAGGTTTATATTGTATTTTATGACATTCAATCATAAAAAATAAATTATTGCGAAAAAAATCATAAAAATTAGTCCAGGCGTTTTGGAGGTTTAAAAAGGAAATGAGTCGTTCATTGCACTATACTAATGAAACAAGACGTCCATTGCACGTTTACATAACACCTTTCTTTAATTTCGGTTTAATCAATTTAATAAATACTAAGCGTCGCTAAGTCGGCCAAGACTGCCGAATATTCAATATTGAATATTCGGCAAAATTACTATTCGTGGCATCTCTAGTTTTAAATACAACAGACAACAATCTAGGAAGTGAACCGCACACACTGGCATCGCATCGAACATCGGACTCTAGACGTAGTATAAAATTTAAAATAGTACCGAGTAAAGAAGTCACGCATACGTATAATCTAAGAGCTATGTCTAGAACTAGGTCAGTTATCGGTGTTGGTCTATTCGGCACTGCGCGGGGAGCGGTCGGTGCTGGCGCGGTCGGGCGCGTCCCCGTTCTGTCTTGGGGAGGGGGAGCGGGAGCGGGAGGGGGAGCGCGAGCGCGACCCGGAGCGCCCACGGGACGGCGAGCGCGACCGCGACCGAGACCGGGACCTGGACTTGGAGGCGCGACGTTCTTCCTCACGCTTCGGAGAAGTCGCTTCTTTGCTGCGAGATCGAGACCTCTCCCTGTTGATCGTTTCATTAATTATAGTATAGTTTTTATAACAGTTCGATAGTGTAAACATAGACGTGGCCAAACAAATCGTTGCAAAACAGAAAACAAGCATTCATGTTAGACGGAGTGCAAAATCGTTCATTCAGTCATTTATAAATATGTAATGAACACTACGATGAATAGATGATTTTGCTGTTAAGACGATATGAATTACACTATTACTTACATTGCTACATCAAAATATGATTGTGTCTAATAAATAGCTACGTAAATAAGTATACAGCATATTCTATATACAGTTTGCAACAAATGCTCACCTTGGAACGATGTCTCTTCGTGTTGCAGGAAAACATGGACTGAGTTAATAATGTATTTAAGATGTGCCATCAATATTAATAACATTTGAGATGAATTTTGTTAATATAAATATATGCCAATGGGTTAACTTCGAGTCGTATCTGACAATAATGCTGTGGTCCTTAAAAAACTTGCGAGTTTATGTTTCCGCTGACCATAAAAATGGTCAAAGAGCCAACATAGATATATCTATGTACCACATATACCACAATTTACTAAATACATACAATATACATTTAAATTGGTAGCTTTTAACAATATTGTGATTAACACTGGCCCTGTAACCTGGAGATAGTACTAAAAAGTGGTTTAGAAAATACTTACAAAATACGGGGTGTGGAAAAATAAGCTCACAAAATTGTCATTATCGTCAGATTCAACGATTGAAAGCACACGTGTCGACTTACTTGGATGCAGCTTTCGGCGATCGGGACTTGGACCGGGAGGGGGATTTGTCACCATTCCTGTCTGCTGAGCCGCGCGCTGAGCCGGAGCGACGTTCGGATCTACGGGACGTCGAGCGACGGTCAGACCTGCGTGTCGCCGAACGAGACCGCGACTTGGAACGACTGCGATCACGATTCCTAAGCGACGCGCAAATCGCACCACAGAAACGGTAGTAATAGCTAAGTTTAGTTCCATCCACTACTGTACGCAGAGACTACTAAATAGTTATCCGTCAAAGCGCAAAGTAGAAAACTTTGGTGCTTTAGCAGATAACTATTACAATGAGACGTTGACTTGACAAAAATACACACAGCTAAACATGATGCAATTACTCCTACAACAGTAATTGTTACTTAAAAACTATAAAAATCGAAACTAATGTCACAGTTGACATAGACCAATATGTTATTTACGGATAAACATAATCGAATGTACATGCATATCTGTTTGGGTTATTGGTATTTGAATACTGTGCACATAGATATTGCATTTATCAAGTTGGTTAAATAACTGTGAGGGCTAACAAGTGGAATACAAAAATCTATCTTAATTCATTGCCAAACTTGAGTTACCTATCGAATCCAATTGCCCAAATGTGTGTTGACATATAAAAGTTATTATAGTAAATGAATAAGCAGTGTAACTCGAGTATGTTTAGAAATAACATTGTGCTCTATGTTTGCTGTGCTAAGAGTAACATTGATTAGATTGAAACTATACACTAAGTACTCACGATTTTAAATTTTGCTCAGCGCAAGTTACAACACACCTAGCCAAATGAACACTAGGTTAATTTTATACATATTCATGCATATTATAATTTTTTTTTGCATTTGTGGATGGAGCATTTGAGAAAGAAATTGCATGCAAGTGAATTCCAGATTATCTTAGGACTTTTTGTGAGATTTCAGCAGATTACTTAGAAATATGTTAAATATTGGTGCATATTTCGTTATCCATTAGGCTTAGCTTCCATAATACTCGTTATAGAAATATATAACCTGTCTAAATAGCCTGCTCCAAGGTTGTAAATGTCTGTATTAAATGAGTTAATTGATTGTAATTTGGACTAAAACTATTTTGAGATAATTGAATTTGCAACTATATATGTAATATATATGTAATTGCAACTGTATATGATATGATACGTTGGGGATTTCATTATGTGGAATACCTGGAAACTTGTCTTCGACTTCTTAAAAATATTCTACATTTATTATTAAAGAAATTACAGAGAAATTCGATGAATTTGCACACAACATCCAGATATGGTACAGAACAAAATCGGGTCTGGATAAATAAAGTATAAACTTACTTAGATGGCGATCTTGAGCGTGACTTGACAACAGGGCTCTTGCTCTTCGGGCGGGACTTGGAGCGGGAGCGACTGCGGGACGAGCGACGGGAATTAGATCTGAAAATGCAAATAGCTCTAAGTTCCTGCCTTAATTTATGAAGAAGGGATTTTATTTGAGAGGATTCTTCAGTTAGAATTTTATCATCAAGAGCTATCAGCCCCGAAAGATGGTAAATAGTATAGTATCATCATGAAAATTGAAATACATCAGTTAATATAGTTTACATACAGGAATACATGGTGACAATTGGTGGTGACAGAATAATACATATTTAGGCATATGAAAAATATAATTCTATAATCAAGCTAAAAATATATGTTTAACTGTACTATTTTTTACTGTTATCTGCTAAAGTTCATGGATGTAGTACCAACTACATATATTAAATGAAATAATAAAAACAGTTCTTTAAATTTGGAAGTGTGAATTAATGATCAAAACATCACAATCATTAAGTAACATCAATAATTTGCGACTAAAATGAGCATTGATATGTTGCACTGTTTGATAGAATCAAAGTTACCTGGATCGGCTGCGTCGTCCACGAGAGCGACTGCGGCTGCGACTGGACGAGGATCGTGTTCTACGGCGCGAGGATCGGCCTGCCTCCACCAGACGGATGCGGCGCCCATTCAGCTCAGTGCCATCTAACTTCTCGATAGCCGCACGCATATCAGAATGCGTAGCGAACTCTACCACACTGCAATTAATCAGGATTTTGTTAAGATCGTTTTCTTTTGCTGTTTTATTTATGAGTTAATAGGTTTTTGTCTTCAGTTAGAAATTTATCAGCATGAGCTTTCAGCCCCGAAAGATGGTAAAATGTATAGTATCATCATTTAATTGAGTAGCTTTAATTACATCTTCCAGCTTTTGTGTCTAACAAACCAGTTAATAAGACAGACCTTTGTCAGTTTTCTAATTGAATCTAATACAGATTTTAATAACAATGCAATGTAAAATTATTAACTACTAGCCGAGCTAGTCTAATAAAAATTAGCTTAAGAATATAAATTATTATTTGCTTTATTACATTTATCAATGGATTTAGAGAAAATCATGGTTTTCTAAACTTATAGCCTAAAAATGCCCTGTCTGCAGAATGTCCTATATTAGGCTCCACATATACACATAATTAGCATTTTTGACAGATACTTAGGCGCCATTTATTTTAAGCGCTCATTAAGGTACTTCTTAGGTCATCAGCTTTCTGCCATTCAAAGTCACGTTAAAATAGGTCCAGCCATTCCAGAGATTAGCCGGAACAAAAAAACAGACAAAATTTTAAAATTGCCTTTTTAGGGTTCCGAAGTTCATAACTCGGAACCCTTATAGATTCGTCATGTCCGTCTGTCCGTCCGTCCGTCCGTCCGTCCGTCCTCGACTTACCGTCCAAACGGTAAGTGCTAGAAATATGAAAGTTTGCATGAATACGTGCTGTAATTACGTCGACAAAGTGCTACAATAAAATTATGAAAAATAATTTTATTTGGCTTACCTCCCCTACACGTAAAGTGGGGATGATTTTTTTTTCTCGAGGCTACCCCATCGTGTGGGGTATCATTAGATAGGTCTTTTAAAAACAATAAAGGGTTTCCTAGACGATTTTTTGATTTAGGTATCCGTTTGCGAGATATTTCACTTTAAAGGGCACTTTTTTGTAAAAACAGGGCGTCCCCCCCCCTCTAAAAGCTAAACGGCTGGCTCAAAAAATCTGAAAAAAATCGTGATGGTGGTCCATCTAATGAACTTTGAAGGAAAACTATAACCGATTAGATGACTTTCTTAGTTCAGGAGTTATAAAGGCTTATATGGTAAAATGCGCTCACTTGGAAAACGTCATACAAAATTAACGTATTAATACGTAAACATAACAATTATCTATTGGATACGATTTTAAATCCACATACCATTATAGGTGACTGAGGAACCCTTTCCTGTGCGTGGCCTGACACGCACTTGGCCGATTTTTTGATATAAGTACCGTCTGTACTTTGATATGCATTTAATAAAAAACTGTTCATTTGATATTTATATACAGACACTAATAACTATTTATTTACATAGATAAATAGAGAAAATACTACTGATGTAAATAATATATTTTTAAAATCTCACCCTTCATTTCTGTGTTGTTTGTGTGCGTCAGCATATGTGACTTCACCAGCTTGACGCATATAATCCTTTAAGTCCTGCAAACCGATTCAATACGTTAATTTTAATCTTAAATTTAATTCTGAATGTTTTCGTAGAAGTTTTCGTCAGATTATTGTAGTATCATCAAGGTTTTCAGCCCCGAAAGATGGTAAAAATGCGATATCATCATGAGAACACTCTTGGGAAACTTGAATTTTGAATGCATCAAACAGTATTACATGAGGAGTATAAAATAAAGATGAACAGTAGATGTGCTTTTCACAGCTTTCTCGCATGGGTTTTGTATCATTGGATATCATTGTTTACTAAAGTGGTGTGGTCATCAGTGTCCTTATAGGTCCTCCGTCAGGATTACAGGTGGTCCTTTCTAGCCTTCTCTGTGGTTCCATCGTCAGATCATCGGCAACATTGTGCATCACTGCCCACAAGTCCATATTTTGCAAATACAGTCCAAATGCGCCTTGCCCACGTCTGGCTTTCATTGGATTTCCAGCTGTTCGACTTCATCATCGTCCATAGGTTGCCCAATATCTCATTAAACTCTGCCATTGATCACACTCTGGTCCACCTCTGTTTTCTGGTCAGTCTCACGCATCTTATATGTCGAATACCTCATGGTCATAAGGTATGTCATCTGTTATACAATCTCTTATTCTCCTGCTTGGTCCAAATGGTCCTCTATGGTGTGTCACTCACGAGTTTTCTAAGAGGCATAAGCTGGTTTTCGGCCATCTATCTGCACACATTCATCTATGATGTAGACACGCATCCATCAGTTGCGTAAACAATGATTCCATACCAAATACCACATAAGGAAAGCTGATCAAGCTAAAATAGACAATAAAATACATAAAAGTACGAAAAAAATGATCATAATGAGCATCCACAGTAGTGCTTTCTAGCAAAAAAAAATGAAGTTACTCATATTCTAGTCACTATTGTGGACAAGTATGTTAAACTTAAAAGGTAACAATGAAATGAATTTAAAATGGGAGATTGCACATAACGAGAAACGGCTCCTTTGTCTGTGCCCCCCTGTCGCGTTTACCTTGGCGGGGAACCGGGCTGGAGGGCGAGACGCGGGCGGGACGTAGCTCACTCCGGCTGGACCGAGCCTAACATCGCCACAGACCACATCGCACACGCTACATCAGGGACTCTGGCCACGTTACGCCACCTTCTGTTGTTTTTAAAAATTATCTATAAAGCTCGTAAGTAAGTTTGATACAACACTTCTAGAAAATATAATTACTGTCTTTAGAATAATGAATGCTATGCACAGTGCTAATTGTGACTTTTAATTATGTATGTTAAGCTAATAAGTTAAAATGGTTACTGTTTGAGGAAATTATTTTGTATTGTATGTTTTATTAGTAAAGCAGAGACAGGATGGTGTTGTCTCGAGGCCGTACAGTCGTGGTCCGATGGTATGATGGTAAGGTCCGCAAGTGGTCAGTGTCCTTCGTGGTCTTCACACTCTTGTGGATTGCTTGTCCATGTCAGGGCAGTACTCAGTTTCTCTCTATAGCCATTTGGATACGTCTCACACAGCTGCTGGTCCAGATTAACGTCCTCGCGTCCTTTGCAATTGCTTTGTCCCTTTCATGTGCACCTCTTCTAGCTATTCAAGTGTCCAGATCCGCGATAAGTCCAGTGGCATCCTCTATCCGATTGGCACGTAACGTATAGTGGTCCATCCGGGTGATGTCGGTCCGCCCAGCCCTCAAATACCGTGAAGAAGCTCATGTCCAGACCCTGGGTGATATATTGATGGAATGATGATGGTCCCGTTGCCGAGTGTCCACAGATTTCTTACCTGCCAGCTAATGCGGCTAGACAGATTTTCGACGATTAGTCGATACTCGGTGCGCGTCGGCGGTCCGTATCTATAATTGTTGTAGTCACTGTGAAAGAGAATTGTTCGTTTTATTTTGGTGATATGGACATGGTGCTTTTTGGATCAATATTTAATATACATATTGGTTTAAATCTTAAGAATTTTAACTGAATATCAATTGTCTATTACCCAAAACACGAGTTTTTGATGGTAATGTACTTTAAAAAATAATAAAAGCATACTAAAGAAAAATGCTACTAAGCATATACATATTATACTCTTAAATAATGTTTTAGGTGTTTTACAAATAACCTACTGAAAATGAAATTAATGTCAAAAAGCTTACTTACGGAAAATTCCTGCAAAATTACAAAAAATAAATTACACAATGCTATAAACACTACCTCTTAGTGACTCTTGATAAAACTACACAAATATATTAGGTATTTTACATGAAAATGTCTAACTTTTCTGTATGTAACAAAGTCTTTATAAGTAGTTGCATGTTTTTTTATGTCAACAATAGTCGCCCACGAGCATTTGCAACTCAGGAGACAGGCGCTTTGCAGGCATTTCTTAACTTTTAGTAAGATTTCAAATTCAATATACATAGCTATGGAATGATTATTATATAATCAATAAGATACTTTTTTGATAATTTTGAATGTATCTTAAAAAAAATCCTCATGTTTTATGATGTCATAATTATTATTTATGTAGATCATCAGTCAACTTCTACTTTTAAACTTAAAACTGGATAACTAATTTAAAGCTAATACATAAGAATAGTAGTGTATATAAAAGAAAATTAAGCCATAATAAATGAAAAGAAGCCGTAAAAAAATCACAACACAAAATTACAATTATTACAAATGCATTTTACAGGGCAGTTATGCAAAAACAAATTGGAGTTATAGTTTAATCGGGAGATAACATAGGAAATGTATAACAAAAAGGTAAAAACACACTTGTGTAACAAAATCGATATGCATTGATTGTGACACATGCACAGAAGTGGACTAGAACAAAATGAGAAATATAATGTGGTTATACTGAGATCTATTTGGGATAGCAATTTTTGAAATAAATAGTTGTGTGTGTTAGTCAAATATTTACAAATTATTTCAGTATATCATCACAATATTTACTGACTAATATTTATGACATTGTCCATAGTTGAATATTAAACTATTGAATGGCTGTCTGGGTTTGTACATTTTAATACTACACTTAGAAGTATTGAAAATATTCTGAGAATCTTAAATTTTAATGAGTAAAAGGCTGATTTATGAGTTTTTACCATTTGTTTTGTTTTAATAACAAATGAGTTTCAGTCTCTTTATTTTAGTGTATAGTTTTTTTATTTCGTCTAACACACTGTCAACACATTGGAGTTTTCATTATTGTATCTCAGTAGGAAAATAAGAGGACTTAATATGCGATGGTGTTAATGTCTATAACAATGAGTAGTGTAATGTTCTCATTTGACATTAATTATGTACTGCCTTGTAATGCAGTATAAAACATTTTAGGATATCTAAATATCGAATATAATGGTTAAACTCATGCTAACTAAAAGTTGGATGTCGGGCATCACTGCTGTCAGAGTGTGTAAAATTTGGAAGAACGGCCAAGGCAGGCAGGGGGATGTTGTTGCTTAACATGCCCGTGAGGGTTAAATACAGACGGTTGGGGTCTCGGCTTGGGTCGGCGAGGCGGCGGCAGGTCCCGGCTGCGCCAGCGGTCGGAGCCCCGCGGCATGCCGCGCGCGCGCTCCACCGACACCCTACAACATAGCGACACTCACTCGTATCGCGACCGGGCGCGGTCGCGCTCGTAGTAGCGGTCGCGGCGGTAACGGTCGGCGCTGCGGTCGATCCCCCTGGCCGGCTCCACCACCACCCTGTAGCAACCCGTCGGTACTGTTAGCTCTGCCCGCCCCATTCGCACCACATCCATACGTCAATCTGCCTCCGTATATCCTAACGATTAACCGCTCAGGATCATGTGAGCGTCCATTAGTTGCCATATCCTAAGGGAGATATCCTTCCCTATGATATATCTACAAGTAGGACTCGCACACTCCTTGCAGTACGAGTTAGTCGCTGGGATATACACATATTGGCAGTTTACCAATTCAACAACCCAAGTTAATTTTAAACTGAAAGTAATTGCAAATGTTATATGCCAATATGTCAGATGCTAATATATTTTAAGTTTACATAAATTTAAAATTATTGAATAGTAAGCAAAATTTTGCCATGTTCAATTCTATTGAGATATTAGTTAGTTTTAACTATTCTCAAATAGCAATTGGTAAACAGACATAGTAATAGAGCAAAAATGCAATCAAGCCAGTCCATAAATATTCATACATGACCCATTAAACATCTTGTGATAAAGATAAGGCACTCAATGCCAAAACCCTAAGTATGATAGGAGATAATAATATGAAAGCATTCATTACCATAATCCATTCAAATCTCTTCCATCCTTATCATACATGAAACTCCCAACATCATTCAAATGTGGAGCCGGCTGATAATTTTTTTTTATTAAAATTAAATAGTAATTTAGTGTTTATATTTTAGCAGCTATTACTTTATAATTTAAAAACTAAATAAAGGGGTATGGCACTTGGACATAAAACACAAATAACAAAATTCAGAATAGTCAATGAAATTGGTTCCGACTGATATAAAATCTAAGGGATCTTACCTCTCTCCAAGTAGTTCTTTGCCATTTAATTCATAAACAGCATCATCTGCATCCCGATAATCTTCAAATTCCTATAATAATACATAAGACACAATTGTATCAAAAACATGTCCCAAGCAAAGATTATGGCTAACAGTAGCTTAAGCGAACATTATTGTGAGTATTTTCATAAGTAGGTTCCTTGTTACTATTTTTAACAAATGTATAAGAAGAATTAAGAATTCTGGATTTGTAACAATACATGTACTTATTTAAAATAATTATATAACTTTGGTCAGACTGCCTCCTTGGTCTAGTGATTAGCATATGCGACTACAGATTGAGAGGTCTCGGGTTCCATTCCTGGGTCGGAACAAATGTTGGTGAGATCTGCAAATATTTGTTTCAGAGTTTGGGTGTTTTCTATGTATATTAAGTATTTACAAAAAAAAAAGTGTGTTGATGTATTTATATCAGTTTTCTAGTTACCCATAATACAAGCTCTGCTTAGTTTGGGGACTAGATGGTGTTGTGTGTAAAATGTCCCAAATGTAAAAATAATATTTCTTGTTCAAGCCATAACATTAACTTGAAGTTAAAATGTTTAATAACCACAAACAATTATAATGCTAAAGGAAAACCTTAAAGTATGGATATTGAATAATAATAAAAACTACGTGATACATCACATACTTATTGTGTTTGGTAATTATACTGCTGATAAACAAACTTACACATTTCTCAATATTTAAGTTTCAGATATCAGATAAATTAAATTCTACATTACTTAATCATATTCTATAATCTAATTAAACATTACATACAAATATGAGACCATTTTGTATTTGATGTATTTATGTGTACCTAATGTAATTCTTTTTTTTTGTATCATGAATAAATCCTATGTCATGGCGGACTTTACAAACAGACATGATACGGACACAATAAACACCCTGACTCAGAACAGTTGCGCCACACAGTGTAACTCCTTTGTGGGGTTAGAACCCGCAATTCAGCACAGAAAAAAACAGCATCAGTCACACTACTATGCCATAGCTGCAGTACCTATTTGTGTGAGAAGTCATCACACAGATTTTATCTGAAATGGGAATCTAACCCACAATCCTCAGTAGGATCACTCTCCACTAGACCAGAGACCCAAAGTGATTTATGTCACTTACATCAGGTAAAAATAGAAGTGAGAATTCCAAATCAGTAAAGAAAAATAACACTTACAACAAATCCGTAGCCATTCTTGATAAGGATGTCTCTTATTCTGCCGAAGCCTTTAAAAAATTTTTCGAGGTCCCTTTCGCGGACGCCAAAAGGCAGTCCGCCCACGTACACCCGGGACCCAACCATTTTCTGTTAAAACAAATTAAAACAGCATTAGCATTATTATCAAATTTAATGTGATTATAACTATGTACGCAGATTGTGCAATGTGGCTTTATAAATGCGTTGACGCGTCTATCGGCTTAATTACGGGTCCGCGTGGGAATCAATGCAGAGATATAACCATATAGTTGGTTTTAGGCCATCACCTTAATTACGAGTGATCATGCAGAATCATACTTATAAGTTTGATCCATACTTTTTATGCAATATCATTTTATTGATAAAATATCGATGGAATGTTGGCATCTTTCTTTTTTTTCTTTCTTTCTTTCTTTTTAAAAAGACAACTCCCGCATTAGGAATATGAATTCCTGTGTCGCGGGGGACTTTACAAACATACATGAAACGGACACAAAGAACACCCAGACTCAGAACAACAATTTGTGAATTACACAAAGTGTTATCCCACGTGGGATTCGAACCCACGACACTTGGCGCAGTAGAGAGCGGCGTGGCGACCGCTTAAACCACTAGGCCAACCGTGCAGTCTGAGGTTGGCATAGGTATAATTACATATCTAGAACGCATACAATTAATGTAATAGAAATAGATTTAGAGTAATGGAAACGACTTCTAAGTTAAATATTGTACAAACTTATTATTCAAACTTCATACAATAATCAATATCTCAAAACATTATTACAAAATACTGAGAGTCTCCCGCGTTGTCGATTTGCTTTGCTGGGGAAACAACATGGCGGCTCCGCACAACTCTATTTAAAATAAATGTACAACTTACCTTACTAATTTTGACGGTTTTAAGTAACTGTTTCTAAAGAAAATTTACTCCTTCTCTTACTTTTCCAGTAATGAGAAAGAAAAGTTATTTAGTAAATTATACACAGCTTTTTCTTTTTCAGCGACACGTGCACAATTTTTCAGAAAGCGGAGAGCAACGCAAAAGCAAATTGGGCTTCTGTCTGTTCTGTCTGATTGATTACGGCCAGTGTTGCTAACTTAAAAATATTTGGTGAAAAAAAACTTAGGGTGCCCAAACACACACAATAATATTGGCAATAAAGAACGTATTGCCAATAATATTGTGTGTGTGCGGGCTGTATTGCGGTATTGTACAATATTATTGTGGATTATCTGGAAAATCTGATATTATCACGACAATATCGGGGGAGGCAGGGGTATTGGCAATAATATTACCCAACCCCAGCATAGAGCAAAACTGTAGTTATGCTGCAAAAAAACTGTAGAAAACTGTAAATATCAAATTAAAAAACAGTTAATCTACATCTTTATCTTCATATTAAATTTTGTATAGTTTAATGAAAGTAATAAATAGAATACATTGTAGGCAGGGCATTAAAAACAAGAAAAATCATGTAATAATCAGAGTTTTAATCTACTTATATGTAAAATAAAAAGTCTCAAAGTTGCAATTATTCCAGTGCCTGCATGTTAGATAGTATTACTAGCTATTATTTAATTTTCAATTTGTAAGTCTTCATGATTTTCCATTTCATCTTAATTTTTCTTGAAATCGTACATAATTTTATCAATTTTTTTTGAAATGGTCATTTGTCACGTTGAACTCGTATTAAAACAATTTTTAATTACTGACTTTGTGTGCAAGGTTTTTTCTATTGTGGTCGTAAAAAGTTTATTTTTCTCAGTTTCGTTGTTATAACACTTATAACATTAATGCTCGAAAACAAGCGTTCTATCGAAACGGTACTTTGCGGCAAACATAGAAGCTTTCTAGGTAAAGTCGATAATAATGAAAACATTGCAGAGTCGTTGCTGACTTAGTGTACGGACTAATAAAATAGGTGACGCTAGCATCTTACATAAAAAACTGCAGATTTCGAGGTCTAAACTGAAAACTAAAAGAATTTCCGAAAAACTGTAGATCTACTGTTAAAACTGTAGGGTTGGCATTGGCATTTGGCAACAGTGAATATCAAATTGACGTGTCGTGCGGGCGCGCGGTAGTGTTGCCAACTTAGGTTTATCTTTCAAATCTTTTAGATCATTAAATATCATTTTATGATAATTATGAAATCTAATGGTGAATCGCATAACCACTCAAACTTCCGGGCGACCATAGTAGCCTAAAAATTTTGTTGTAGTTCTAGAAGTATCAGCATGTCTTTGTAATTTAATATAATAATCTTTTTTTCATAATGCAATGTACCTAAACTGAATTATATTCTAAAATGAGAAAATCTATTTATCAGTTTATTATTTTCTGAAGTGACCGTATGGTTTTATAAAAAATATTTAGCCACATCCACCGTTCAAGAGGTTATGGGCCCAGAAATATTCATATATTTATAATGTTTTTTCAGTTTATTGAGCAATAGATAAATTTTTCAAAGATGGACAAGCCCATCAAGCCATTATTAGCGAAGAATTCTAACTTCTATGTCTGGATCTATCGAGCTTAAAATTAGTGACTTACCCCATGCCTCCATTTTATCTAAGGAAAATATTGTCTCACTTGACGTTGTGGTCACATCTTGGTTATTGTGGTTTAGGATACTTCCATATCCTGCCGCTATTATCTTTAAAATAATTCAAAACTGTACGGTATTTAGCTAGTAGACCACTAGAAATTGTTCACACTGATATTTGTGGTCCAATTGACTGTCAGACATGGGATGGTAGGAGATATTTTATTACGTTTCTCGATGATTTTACTCACTACGCAAGGGTCTATCTTATAAGAAATAAATCAGATGCAATAGGTTGCATTTTACACTTTATTAATTGGGCTGAAAGACATTTTAATCAAAAAATTGAAAAAATACGATGTGATAATGGTGGTGAATACTGCAGTAGCCGGCTGGTTAGGTGGTGTCAGGATCAAGGTATAATGTAAGATTATACTGTGCCATATACTCCTCAATTAAATGGTAAAGCTGAAAGGCTAAATAGAACTCTAATGGAGAAAACACGAGCTCTTATGTTTGATTCTAAGATGCCTAAATTTCTTTGGGGTGAAGCTCTATTTACAGCTGTGTACCTTCTTAATAGAGTAAGTACGTCTACCAAAATTAAAACTCCTTTTGAACTATGGCACGGTAGGAAGCCGGACTTATCTAATATAAAGGTTTATGGTTCTAAAGCATATTATAAAATAAATAGACGTATAGGTAGGTAAATTAGATAAACGTTGTGAGATAGGTTTGCTGGTCGGATATGGTGCTAATTCCTATATAATTGTGAATCCACGCGTCAGGAAAACGTTCCATTCAAGGGATGTCGGTTTTGATGAAAAACGAATGATTATGGAGAGATTTGTAAAAATTTTGGTGGTGTGGCTAATAATTATGATTGTGCAGATTTGTTTAGTGGATTCTACACGGTTGGAACCGTTATCCAATCACCCTGACCTTGATCGAAAAATGATCGTGTAGAATCGAAACCGATGTCCTACCACCCTGACCTTGATCGGAAATGGATCGTGTAGAATTCGTTTGTCCGATCAATAGTGGGCGGAGCCACCGGCTAGGTTGGTTGATTGGTTGGTCGGAGGCGCATCTCGCGACAGGCTGCGTCCGTGTGCGTGTGCGATCTTGTGGAACGCTGTCGAGCGCTTCAGTGTGCACTATACGTAGTGTTACATACTCTTTGGTGTGCACTGGGCAGGAGTCGCGGGCTCACTGAGCAGTGAGCACGTCCCGCCATCGTGTGTTGCAATGAATACGCAATGTTCGCGGGTTCAATAGATAATTATTATGTTTACTTCTTATTCTGTACGAAATTTACCAATTATGCTCATTTTACAAGTCAGGCATCTATATGATCTATAACTCAAGAACTAACACCGTAACTTTTATTAAGTTACTAGCTGCGCCCCGCGGTGTTACCCGCGTATTTTCGGCTATGTGTTATTCTGATATTTAAGTAGTAGGATAAAATAGTTTATGTAGTAAGATTTATAGTTAGATTGGCTACCTGGGACATGTTTTCCGTCACCCACAGTACCGCCTTATCCGCATAATGATGGGAAAAATATCCGGCAAACGCCACGTAGGAAGACGAAGATAATGTGGAGAAGAGATTCTGTTTCGTCTTAATCCAGTTTTAAAAGCCACTCGGAAATTTTATCTTTACACTTAATTCTTGTCAGATTCTGAGCAGTTTATTCGCTTTATTCATAATTAGATTTCTTTATGTAATTTCTTATACTTCACTTGACTTTGAAATGCATTGCAACTGTGTTTTGAGAAATAAAATGACTCACCTAGAATGTAAGGTGGCCCATCTCGGGCCCACTTTTATTTTCCAATTAATGAAAAATCACGACCTTGTTAAACAATCTGCTTGAACTAAAGCTAAAAAATCTTTGTGCAAGGAAGGTTCTCACCGAAACGGACTCACAGACTGCAAAGTGTCTTCAGGAGTTAGTTTTTTAAAGTCGAGGCTAACAGAGAGCAATTTTAAAATAAGTCTCTTTGTTAAGTGCACTCTTTTCAACGGTAAATTTTTTGTTTTATCAGCGCCTCCCCAGATGGGGATTCCGTACGATAGAACTGATTGACAGAGGGACTCATAACAGTTCTTATTAATTTCCAGTCTGAAACATGCCTGAGGTTCTTAAATATGGGTACTTGCTTACGTATTTTTTAACTAAGTTTTTGAGGTGTACATCAAACGATAAGTTTTTGTCGATTTCTATGCCTAAATATTTAATTGAATCACTTTTTTCTATTATTGGAGAAGTAGTGTAGACTGCGGGAAAAGCTTCTTCATATTGGGATTGTCGGCTTTCCTATTTATTTTATATATATAAATAAATAATAAATAAATTGTAAATATATATATATAATATAAAATAATTTTAACAAAAAGGAACCGACTTCAATGAAAAACTATTCCGAGTACCCAAATCGCGACATTGTGCCTATGATATTTGTGGAGTTCCCTCGATTTTCTTGGGATCCCATTATCAGATCTCGATATGGTGACGATGGGACCACCTGTAAGCTACGCCCATTCTAATGCAAAAAGAATTTTTGAAACCGGTTCATAAACGACGAAATTATCGCTGAACATACATAAAAAAAAAGATTCCGACGAATTGAGAACCTCCTCCTTTTTTTTTAAGTCGGTTAATAATAAATTAGTGTTAGTTTATTTAGAGCAAGTCAATGGTTGACGGTGTTAAATCCTTCCTGCGCAGTACGTATCTCCATAAGAAGTAAGAGTAGTATCGTCCGCATAAGATATAACATTATAGTTTTTTTTTGCTTAACTGGCAGAGATCGTTAATATAACACAGAAACAGTGTGGGACCTAAAATGCTGCCCTGTGGGACACCAATCTTTATAGAGCCAGCGTCACTTAGAAAGTTGTCAATTCGTACAGTTGAGATCGATTTTGGAGTTAATCCTGAAATAATTTAAACTGTGTGTTCCTTATTCAAATATTTTTCAATTTAAGTAGAAGTTGCTCTTGACATACAGTATCGAATGCCTTCTGAAGGTCTATAAGGATCGTGAGATTTTCATTTTTTGTCCATCTAGCCGACTAAAAATTCAGCGAAACTATGCAAACAATCAGTGTTAGATCTTTCTCTTCTAAAACCATATAAGCAAATAAATCGGTCGATAGTTTGCAAGTTTCGTCCTATCCCGCGCCAAAGTCAAATCGAAGGCCAGTGATCGACAACTCAACCTCCCGATCATTCGATTCTGAAAGAAAAAACGAGCTGCAAACCGATGAACCCCCAAGACCGCTCCCGGGAGAAAAGGGCCATAGATGTTCATGACAACCGGTACCGATGGATTGACGTGACCTCGAGGCACGGGCGTATAAGGCAGCGATTTTCCATACTGCAAGCAGCTATTAAGAATTACTCTTCAGAATCTAATAGTAATCTATAGTAAAATTATAAAAGCTATTTTTATTTTATAGTAATATATAAAATAAAAATAGCTTTTCTCCATAAGTGGGCTATCTAACACTGAAATATTTTATTCTAATCTGTTTGTCGGACACTCATATCTCAGAAACTACTTGCTTTCTGAGAATAGCGCGTTCAATCAAACAAACAAACTCTTCAGCTTAAGAATGTTAGTATGAATTAGTAGAGAAAATAACTGCCTCGTCGGTCTAGCGTATGTGAATGCTGATCAAGAGATCTCTGGTTTGAATCCCAGGTTTGGCTGCTGTATGGTCCACTATAGACACATAGATAATTTTACTATAGATTAGGGTGGGGTACTGTTCTATTAATAAATATGAATTTTACAATAAATTACTTTCACATTTCAGCAGCAACAAAGTAAAAAAAAAGCAGTTATAAAATTCAAATTTTTATTTCCATTCCAAAAACCAACATACCAATATGCAACCGATTAATTATTACGGTCTCAAGTCCTTGCTTAGAAAGAAAAAATTAAATGCATTGTCATAGCATGTCTATTTTCTTTCAATTATCTAGTTTATAACTAAAATATAAAATTAAAAGAAATATGACACACTACCAAAGGCACCGCCTTAGTAGGCAGGTCTTATTAAAGATATTATAATGTTGCAGAACTTTCGCTGTGGTTTATTAAATCAAATAAAATGAGCCTAATAAAATTTAGTAATCCTACAAACTTTGGTAGGACAATAAAAACTATAAAAAAAGTTAAAAACAACCACAGGGAGAGTCTAGTACTTCATTTTACACTTATTATATATCCGTGACAATGCGCCATTCGAGACATTTGCACAAACTGCATTTATAATAGTCCTGTAAGAACATGACATCATACATTCAAAGCAATTATGTATAAATGTCATTTTACGAATACAAATACTGTTAACTATTTCTAAAATAATGATACTTATTAACAACATTGTAGCTTAGTGTGTTTTAGTCAATATTGTATTCCGATGGGTAGGTAGTTAAATTTTAAGTTAAATATCTCAAAAGCTAAAATCTAGCTTTTTACCAACAAACGCAAGACCTCATTAAAAAGATCAGAGCAGTGTAGACCAAACATAAGGTCAACACAACTCCATTCTTGTAGGTCTTGTAAAAAGCGACTCCGTGTGTGTTGATTTATAATTTTATGTATTTCCTATTAAAAATGAGCAAAAATTTAAGCAATTTAATAAAATCTTACATTCTGATATTTGAATTTGATATTTAGAATTTACCCGAGCACCTTCGGCCTGCTCTACAAGCAAACTTGGGAGACGCTTCCATATTATCTTCTTTATTACATAATTATTAAGATAAATGCAAATTATATTATTTTTAAAAGCAAGACGCACAGAATCGCATAATGTAGGTACATACATTTAAAATTTCGTTATGGTAAATAGGACCATAGACACTATTAAATATATATTATATAAAAGAGGTATGTTTAGGCCTTAATAATGAAAAATGCATCTAAATGGAAAAACGTCTATATACTTAATTGACATTCCTCAATTATAAATAAATCAACAAAAACA
The DNA here is from genome assembly GCA_932526445.1 of Phragmatobia fuliginosa. Lineage (NCBI taxonomy): Eukaryota > Metazoa > Arthropoda > Insecta > Lepidoptera > Erebidae > Phragmatobia > Phragmatobia fuliginosa. Next base: position 11,840,492 of record OW052078.1, on the reverse strand, counting down.
TATAATCGATTCACAAAATAAATACGACACAATAAAATAAATACACATAATTAATCAATAAATTTTAACAATGATTTTACATTTAATCAGGCACATATTAATTCAATGGTATATATTAATTCACATTTGGAAATGAAATCTGAAATCATATTTTTTTAATGAAATTATTTTGTATTAAGCTGGCAACACTATCATATTTACGAACTACGAACTGTTTACCTTCGAACTGTAGACCTACTTAAGCAACAAGGAACCAATCCACACAAATGCCAAAACGACATTTATCCACGTCTCCTTAAGGATAGGGTCCATAATTCGGTTTCAGCATCTGTGTGAGGGGTTCCATACCATATTTAATAATGTACCATATTTCTAGCAAATAAAGAATCTTATCTTATCTTATCTTATCCATAATTCATAATTATGTAGGTCCATTAAAAAGTTCGTAAATGTGTCAGTGTTCCCAGTTTAATCCTATTGTTATGACATAACATGACTTGTTTGTTTGACATTCGTATCACTGCAATCTACACGCAGAGAATGAATACAGCGTACATAGAAAAACAAACCACAATTTTCGTGTGCCAATTCCAAAATCCAAGTGGAGTCTGCCCCCAGTACACTGGGGTAATGTACGTCTCTCTCGCTCTTTCTGTTTTTCGCTATGCAATGCATAAGACAGAAAGTTGCCACAGCGCGACTGCCACGCCGCCAAGCGGCAATTTCAGTCGTAGAACGTTTGCCTTCAGAGCGCCTTTACGATCTGCGCTTCTATGTACGTTGTATTCATTGTAACAAAGAGATACCAAAAAAAAGAATTTTACAATTTGAAACATGCCTGCTGCGCATAACATATGAAAGTTTGAGCTTAAATGTAGGTGTATTAAAAAACTTAAAAGATGTTATGAATAATGGATATGTTTAGATAAGAAGTATGTTGAGTGCATACTTATTATTTTTATTGAAGCACTAGTATTCAGTCTTTAAATTTTTAATCAGTTTCTTTTCACAACTATTTAGTCATGGAGTTAGATTTACTGAATCTTTACTGTACCTTTCAGTATCAACTACTTACAATTTGTTTCTAGTTTCAGTTAAATTTTTCGAGACCACTAGCTAGTATCAAAAATTTATTTTAAAAATTTCTTTTTATTTCCTGCTAGGGTAATCTGAATACATACAAGAAGATACAAAAAAGGTAAAGTTTATATATAAATATTAAGGTATATTGTAGAATATCTGTCACACAGCGCATTCTCACCTATTTTATGTAACCTATCAAATAATTGTACTAAAATAGGCATGCTTCTACTCTACGTACAAACTTAAGAAATATGTTTGTCAACTGTTAGTGTATTAATATTAAAAAATAAACTAGACTAACTAGTTTGAATGTCATCTGATACAGATGATTTTATTTTTGGAACTCTTTATTTTATTTGAACATTTTTTTCTTAATGAGCAATAAAAGATGTCTAATAGCAAACGGATTCCAGTATTCTCCCACTCTTTCTTATCACTGTTGATGTCTCTAACTCTGTCCCAGCTCACTTTTTCTTATTCATTTCAAGTTATTAAAAACTAAAATTGTTACTATTTGAAATATGCCTATACCTAACTTTTTTTAATAGGCAGTCTGATTAGTAACAACCTCAATCGAACACTTCGTCAACCCAACGTCTAAATGTTAGTAAAATAATAAAAATTATTGCCTCAAGCAATACTGGCTAAATGCCTAGTCTACCGTCTTTATCAAAAGTCACATTCAGGATAAAATGCACAAGTGTGCTAGTACAAAAAGCCAAGTATCTGGTCATTGCCAATAGCAACTTTTTTCATAACATGTGAATATGCTTTATGGCTATTCACATTTAAAAATCGAACACAGTCGTGTTCGAACGTAGATTTCACCATAGTATTGAATGGTATCCGTCCATGTTCACACTGGGGGAGGTCCTCTAACGTAACGTAGTTGAGGAGTCAAGGTTTGGGCCAGAGAGTTTAGGGCGTCACAGCACCTGGGACGTTCGACCAACCATGCTGCGAGTAGTAAAGCTACCAGACATAGTTGGATTGGAAGCGATGAGCGTAGGACTCGCCACACCCAACCTCCGCGCGGGCTGTAGTCGGGGTCTCCAGCACCAGTTTTGCTACCAGCTATGGTAGTTATGCCGTTCTCTCTGCTACGAAAAGAAAACTCATTAATATATTTCTCAACAAAAGTATTAGAGACTAAGCTTAATATAAATAACAAGTCTTTTACTATTAGGTATTTGAAAAATCTTAAAAATTATTTCATTTTTTTTAACTTACGTTTCCTCATCAATCTTCAGATCTGGAATGCTTTGTTCTACTAAAGCGCGACACGATTCCTGGAGCGTGCGTACTTCATTTTCTGTCTGCTCCATGCGCTGAAATAAAAAAGCCAACTTAATATTTTAGATAAGAACGATTAAACCAGTTGTTCTGTATACACACTCTCTACTACCCCGACTGGACGGGTTAGTATCGGGTTCATCTCGAGTTTTCCTTCTCTTAGCAGTGTTGCTGTACTGGCGTAGTTTACTTTGTTAGGGGATAAATTGGGATGATGATACTTCGTATTCTTATTCCGTCAGTTCACGAATAATTTTGTATGTGTTTTTGAGACTAACTAACCTTTGCAATAGCCCTCTGTGCAGGCGAATTGGGCGCAAGCGCAGCCTGCAGCCTTCTAGCGAGCTCCCGTAGTGCACCGAGACGTCGCGCGCGTCTTCCTGCACCTTCGCTGTCTCCGTCAGAGATACCCGAGTCCGACAGCGAATCGCAGGTTGAACTTCCCTGGAAAATAAACACAAGTTGCAGATTGTTCCTCGATTAGCTCTTGTAAAATATAATATCAACAGCAAAGTGCGAAGTAAAGAATTTCATTGTAGGTTTTGTCGTGTTTCATTACCTTCTTCTTGTCGACCAAAGATGCGGCTAACTGTCTTATTTGAGCAGCCACTTCGTTCTGTTCACCGACGGCAGTGCCACGGTCCCTTAGCGCTTCTAATGTTGCTAGATCTCCTCTTAAGGCACCCTGGAGCTCGCGCAGTGCACTCTCCCATTCTGTCCATGCGCAAACTGCCTTTTCCAGTGAGAGTAGTTCGTTTGAAGTTCTAGAAAAGTAAATTAATTGTTGAAGTAATTTACCAAAGGATAAAATCACATTGTTGGCGAAAAAAATTTTATAAATATATATTTACATTACAAATTAAACTATTTTCCACTTACTTTTGATGTGCATCATCCCATGCAGATTGCAATGCAGTTAATTCTTTAGCCAGCCCTCCGTCATCATTCTCCGTGTCACCCAAAACACGACGCACAGATACAGTCAGTTTTAGCATCGAGACTTTGCATTCTAGAAGACGAGACAGGCGATCCTGGAATAAAAATAAACAAATGGTATCATCATAATCATTACAGGTGTATTAAAGAATCAGCATTAGTAATGAAAAGGAGCCTAGAATTGACATAAATGTACCGTTTAATTAGGAATCATCATAGTCTTCTTCCAACTTTATCAAATTAATCAATCAATTGCAAATAATCGGATTTAGAACCAATAAACTGCAATGCAGAAAAATATACAAGGGCGTATACAAATACTGTGGAGATACTGATACTGTGGAGGACCAGCGCACCATACCCTTAATCGAGTTTTCTAAAAGCCGACATCCCTAATGTTGTTGATACGTCTAAGATCCTGATAAAATCTCGTTCAACTTACCTTTAATTCTTCAATCCTTCTGTGTAGTTGAGCTCTGGTGTGCGGTTGTGGAGCACAGTCTCCGGGCTCGCAGATATCGTCTAGAGTTTCTCTCAATGCTGTCATTTCTCTGCGTAAACGTCGTGCACCACTGCGCCTGGTTGCAGCTGCACGTAGAGCCGACCATCTTGCAGATACGGCTGTTGAAAGGAACAAAACATTAATCATTTGTTTGCGCTGTACTACCTTAAACTAGAAATTAGAATTCAAGGGCTGGATATCGTATTAAGCCCTGCCCCCCAACTTGCAAAGGTTATTCGCTTCTCTATTATATTTCTCTATTCTCTTGTTTCATTGGCCAATATTTTATTTTGATCACGTGACTGGGTGGCATTAGCTAATCAAACAAGATAATAGAGAATAGAATAGAAAACGAAAACGTTTGCAACTTTTCTAGGGGAGCTGATCCTTTGTGATCTTGAACGGGTTTATTTCACTATTCAGGCGAATTTAACTTCATTTCAATCAATTTAACTTCAGGCTGTGCCTGATATTTATGAATCGTTTATTGTTTAACTAAAAGAAGAGGTTGATTAATAAATGTGATGATTAATGATCATAAGTTTAAAAGATTTCATTTAATCAAATTTACCTTTCCGGTACCTTTCAAATTTCCGATGCTAAAACTAAAGCTCAAATAAATTTGAACATTAAAGATGTCGTGTTTACAATAAAGTTGTAACCCAACTACATCAAACTTGTAACAAAGCAGACGCTCTTAAGGAGAAAATCCAGAACACTTATATCTTTTCTTCTTACAGGTGAAAGTAGAGCAAGTTTAGATCATATTTTGAAGTGTACATATCATAACAAACACGTAGTACGTGTTACAGTGAGTGTGAGTACAGTAATACACGTTGTTTATGTCATTACGTGCATGGGATGCGTCTGTGCATCTAGTATGTAGGTCGGGCTATTCCGTGTCAGAAATCTGTTAGTGGGTTAACGTGTACCGCAATAGTACTGGTTGATTGCCAGGTGACTGCATGTTTATTATATGATGTAATTTTTTTTTTGTAAATTAGCTGCCAGTTTAAATTTGTTTATTTTGTTTGATGTGTCTTATTTATTCTTACAACACAAGGGGGTGTGGGAGGGAGTCTCAGTCTTGATAGTATTTAAGTAAGTCCGCATATTCTTATTTTTTCTTATTTAGTGGAAGGACGGGGTCAAAAACTAGTAAAAATCAATGGCTTCTTTTGAGAAAAAAAAGGTTATATTGTATTATTTTAATTTTGTGTTTTAATTATGCTGTGTTAAAGTCAGCCAGTCTTTGAAACAAAAATAAAGTTATACGTTTTAATAAAAGAGATTTGTCTACAGGATTGAATTTTACAGAGTGTTAGATATTTAACTGCCTTGTTGGTATTGCGGGTGCTGATCAAGAGGTCTCGGGTTCAATTCCCGGGTCGGACTAAATGTTTGTATGATCTGCAAATATTTATTTCGGAGTTTGGGTATCTTCTATGTATAATATGTGGTATCTTATGTATTTATATCAGTTGTCTAATACACATAATTCAAGCTATGCTTAGTTTGGGACTAGATGACGGTGTGTTAGATGTCCGAAATATTTATTATTCTATCGATATGTACAGAAATGTTTAAAATAATCCCACACAGGTTACTCGTAGTAGGTTTTCTTACTTTTTTTGCTGATGAGCACACTATTATAAACATTTTAACTATTTTAGAACGAACAATACAAGTCATTCATTGTCATTAGACAGGTATGCGTATAATCTATTTAGAGCAGCTGAATATCTATTAGGCGGTTAGACTGGTTATAAATATACCAACATCTTTCAGATGTCGTAAGGAACGTCGCGAGAAGGATTTGATTAAGTGTAGTCTAATTTTTTTCGTGTATAGTTATTTTTAGTTATGACAGCCCCGTTGGTCTAGTGGATGGCGTATGCAACTGCTAATCAAGAGGTCTCGAGTTCAAATCCCGGGTTGGGCCAAAAAGTGTTTTTGAGATTTTCTTAGGAAATTCCTAATAGCAGCCCGGAGTTTGGAAGTTTGGCTATGATTCATGCCCGTGCCTCGGAGAGCACGTAAAGCCGTCGGTCCTGGTTGTCATGAACGTCGATGGCAATCGTTATTGGGAAGTCAGTGCCCTCTAATTTACTGACAACTAGTTCATCCCTCGAATTTCAGCTCTTCCTTAGGGTTGCAGAGGACCGATGCCAGTCGCTCCGTGGGAAAAAATTATATTCAGGTAAAACAAGTTGAACTAGTAGGCGACCCCAAATAATATTGGGAATAAGGCTAGGAAGAAAATGGTTATTTTTAGTTATGAGTATAAGGCAAATTATATTGTCAGTAAATTATTTATATTATATAATAAATTATAAAGGAAGCGAAATATTATATACAACAGGAACTATAAATATCGATAGTATGGAATAGTCTTCAAAGGAGATCTCACTTTTGTGAGAAAGGAAACATTTATAACATCACAAACGATCTTGTTCCCGCGCCGGATATCGCCAATTTTATAAGGCACCTCGCATACGTAATTAATTCGTCTATGAATAACCATAGACTAACTTTTTCATTTGTTTACGAACGTTTCTACGTCTTGTTTATTAAAGTGGATCAAAGGTACTTGAAATTGTTAATGTATGTATGTTGTGGACAAATTACAATCGAATGAGGAGGTTCGGTTTTTTTAAGTCATTTAAAAAATAATGATTAAATATATTTTAAGAAATATCCTAGTTATTTTACGGTTACGTTACGGTGGAAGATACAAACATAGATAGACTGCCTGAAAATAACCCTTACTTTTGGCTTCACCACACAGTTTTGATTAATTTTAATTTAAGAAACGTCATAAACGCTATGTGATGTGCACGAAGACATACTTCATTATTAGAATGTGGTGAATTTGGCAAGAAAATAATAACCGAATAAAAGTATTACTGTGATTGATCAGTGTTCGATAGAATGGTTTTAGATAACCAATTAGTTAGCAGGTTAATTATTGAGTAAGAGACTGTGAGATTTCTTAGATATACGCCTCATAGATAAACGACGGAGTACGTATAGGTTTTAATAGTAATTAAATCCAATGTAGGAAACCAGGCCTTTTAAGTGATTATTTAGCGGATAAGAGTTTGCTACAAACTGTAACAGTAATTAACTAGTATAACGTTTTAATTATGAAATAGGAAAGAAAAATTATATTAATACTATAAAATGAAACTCTTAGTAGGTTTTAAAGTTCTTCCAGCTTTAGGTAGAAAGATGTGATTTAAAGACATCACTGAAGTTAGAATAGGCCCAAGCTTTTGTTAAGTTAAGTTAAGTTAGTTAAGTTAAGTTAAGAGAGCACGTTAAGTTGTCGGTCCCGATTGCCATGAACATCTATGACAATCGTTATTGGAAAGTAAGCGCCCTGAAATATACTGATATATATTCACGTAAAACCTAAACTAAAACCCCAAATAAACTTGGGAATAATAAAGGCTAGGAAAAGACTGAAGTTAGTTAAACGTAGACAAAATGTGAAGAACTGATGAGGCCTGTCTAAGTATGTTTGGATCTTTAAAAAGTTTTTTAAGGTCTATCAAGTAAACAAAAAGTAGATTTCTTAAGTTCTTCTTATAAACACTGTAATAATGACAATTTGACACTGTAGCGCTAATTATATTAGCAAGAAGTTCTTTTGCAATAGGTAGTTACAGCCGCTGATTTGTAAGACTATCATCCCTTTCGTAAGAATTTTTGTTGTAAATTCGAAATTTTCATTTGATTGTAATGATTTTTGAGAAATAGCACCCAAACTCATTAATTCATTTAATTTAACAATCAGTGATATAAAAGCCAAATCTGTCTATCCCGCGCTAACTGTTACGCTTTCGCGACTAAATCTCTACACCGATTTAGATTAAATTTGGCATAAATATACTTTTATTCTTGAGGAAGGACATAGTCTTCTCTTTATAGCAATATTTACATTAAAACACATAATTACAATAAAACCTCAGTTTGGTGTGCTTCTAACTGAAAATCCCATTGAACACATCAGTTACGACTGTCAGCCATGTTGTTTCTATTACGACCATATTTATTCGGAATGTCTATCCTCAATTATCTGTCATTCTTGTCAAGGAAGGAGTAAGACTCAAAAGGGCCGTGTTTTATCACTGCACTTGTCGTAAATGTTCCATAAATCAGAATAGATCCGACAAAGCGCAGCCGCTCGCGCCGAAATAGCGTCCTAAATGTCACTGGGTCCATGAACTTGGATGTCTCTTGCGTGTAATTTTGCTTATTTAGAGATGTCAATAACCTTGCAAAATTTCTATTCAGACCAGATGTTGTTTCATTATATTATATGAATCTCATCGCTGAGAAGGGTTAGTAGCTATCATGGATTATCGAAAAAAGACTAAATAGACCATTGTAGAGAGTTAAATAGAAGTTTTTATTAAGTTGACGTTTACTCTCAAATACAATTGAAAATAGAATATAAGATTGCCTTGCCATCCGCTTTATAATCTATTTATCACCGAATATTCGATTTTATGAACCAATTGTAATGGTGTATTCGCATTTAGAAGGGATGTGATGAAATCACGACCGATTCAATTCAAATATGGAACAAACAATTTTGCGTTCCGCCAAGAGCGGAAGGCAATTTGTACCGAGTCGTCAGTCAAATTCAACGAGCTATTACTGCTTCCCATAGCCGTAGAGATGAAACGTTTCAGAACGAGTGAACAGAACTCAAATGCATTTGTATTCTATTTTCAAAGTATTGTTATATTTACATGACAATTCAGTATGGCTAGTAGCTATAATGAGGTTGAAGTTTTTTGGAGATATCCTTAGATAAATCTTTTTTAGATATAAATCAACACGACACATTGTATCTAGTAATTTTTAGAGCAAGTTTTACTTCGAAGGTGATGATAATTGGTTTCTACATTAGCATAAGTTTCATTATAGTTCTCTTTTAGTTCAGTATACGCCATTGTGCTAGTTGTTACATAAATTTAATAGTAGGTATCGACCGAACATAACAATTATTCTAAAATTATAGTTTCACAGTGTGAATGAACTCGATGAGTCAGTATATTTGGCGGTTCAAATGCACCTGTATTTGCTTCGATGTGCACAAAGAAATTGCGCTTCTGAATTAAGAAAAAACGATTTATGTCGCCAACTCTCGGTTAAAACGAGGTTGAATCGTGACGTGGTGGCATTACTCATTCTGTAGTTTGTACTTGTGTCTTTTCTTATTACTTTTTGGTACACTTTCTTGTCGAATCGACAACATTAAATTGGCTTTTGGTAGACTACAGAATACAAGATTCAATTGACCGGATTTAGCCGTTTCAGAATCGTACCTATTTGTGTATCTACAGCGAATAGAGCATTTCAGATTTTGGTCAGGATATTTTGTAAGTATTAAATAACATTATTATTGCCAAACTAAAGTACATCGCAAACAAGTATCAAACAAGAAAAAGTTCATAAAACTATGCCTATGTCGCCTGAGCCATTATTACGAAATCATTTGACACTCCATTAATCGAAATGGTTCAGTAGTTTAAGCTATACGACGAAATATACAAACAATTTATTACTCTTCCTTTTGGCTTAGCCATCGCCAGAAATATTTTATGAATGATTGCCACAAGTAAGATTTTATTTTGGCAGACAATTCTCAACAGGTTGTTACTTATATGGACGTTATTATTTCCCAAAAATTCGGAAGATAAATTCATCTTATGGATTGGAACATAATACATAAATGTATATGTTCCTCTTTGGTATCAGCGCTTGCGACATGACGAGTCTTACATCCTCGGTGAAAGCCAACAAATTGTGAACTAAGTGATTACGATGCGAAACAGAACCTTATAAATGACTTGCGAATGGAATTATAATCAGGTGTAAAGTGCGAAGTACACCATTAACACTTACCCGCGTAAACTGACAGTAGTGAAAACAAACAGTGCCTAATTCAAAACAACAAAAATGCACGTCTAATGTATAGCTACTAATTGATGCCCGCGGCTCCGCTCGCGTCCTAGGCGTGTAAAAAATAGTTTACGTCCTATTTTCAGATCAACACACATTCATAAGAATCGATCAAGCCGTTTCGGAGGAGTATGGCAACTAACATTAAGATTAGAATTTTATATATTATATAAATAGATATATGTGGTAGTAATTACAGTGTAAACATATTTTTCTGGATGATTTTATGAATGAATGCAAGGATATTTTCCAGTATTACAGACTTCAGGATGCGGATTTTTAAAACCAAGTGTTCAAAATTCATTAAATCACGAAGCAATAAATCACATAACACTTCTTGAATTATAAATATTATAATTAATATTTTTTATAAAGTCACTTATCATTATGATAACATTGAAGTCACAAAACACTACCTGGATACTGAACGAAGCAATCCATTATAGAATTGTCAACTCGATCATGCGCAGGAGTCAGCGAGGCGGCAAGGTCGCAGTTGCACAGTGCACCTCCTCCGAACAAACACTCGCGACTGACTGACACCTAGACACGTCTCTATTTCAAAGTACTAACGATGACTGTACCACGAACTTTGACAATCAACTATTTTAACACATGAAAATTTAACTTTGTCTTTTCAATAAATGGAATTCAAAATGCGACCATTTTAACATACAATAAGGTACCAATTGCTATGCTTTGAGAATACATACTGGCAAATAAGGTGTGATTGACGGAAAACTAACGGTAGACGAAACCAAAGTTTTCGTTGTATATGGGTCGCAGGAAAAACTTCCTTCTGACAATAATATTAGTATTTATTATTGAGAATTTAGTAGAATATAGATCCACTTTAACGAATGCAAGGTGACCCCGCAAGATATTGAGTTTCTTCACAGATCTTAATGTATTCGATATGGATATATACTATGCTTGTACACATGCAAACGTATTGCAAGGTTGTCTGCACAACAGCTGCGCACACAATCAAGAGGAATAAAATGTTTTATTGCATCTTTAACACACCGAAATGAAGTAATTAGAAAAATTAAAACATAAGACTTATTATGTCAAATTTTCAAACCGAATTACTGAACGAAATTACACAAGTTTGAACATTGAGAGATTAGGCACTGCACTGCTAGATTTGACAGATGATGACACATATTAAACGAACCGTATTTAATTCGATACAAGAGGTTATCAAGAGCTCTCGGTCGTATCTAAAGGAGGCAATAGAAACTGTTAAAACAATATAACCTTGTGGAGCGATAACAGAATAAATAGCTGCATTGTAATAGCGGTTATAGCAAATGGCAATAAATGTTCCGAACAACCTTGAATTGCTATTAATACTAGAAACTTCTTTCTATTAGCATCATATGAAAGGCAAGGAAAAATATTTCAAAAGACACTTCTGAACATTTTGAAGCACTTCAATTCGAATTACGTTATTCGTTCCGCGACGGTTAATTCAATTAAAACTTTCTGGTCTAAGAGTAAAACTATTTTTATCTAGACTAGCAATTCTTGTACCTAACAAAATACGCATAATATTAGGCAGTAGGTAGGTAATGCCGATGTCAGCACGAATGGGACAGCTCGACCGGGGCAGTACTACCCTCACACAGAAGACCATCCTAGTAATGACAGCATTCTTGCTGTCGTGTTTCGTTTGTGAGTATGAGACCGGAGGCCTAATCATTCTGCATCATCCTCCCGCTTTCCATGCTACTCATGCTTTCTATCAGGCAGAGTCACTTTGGTAGGCTTAAATATATATAAAAAAATATACTAAAAGAATATGCAGATTTTAAACTATCAAGGTGTGTCTGTCATTGTATTTTCTTATGGTCTCATTAACACTTAGAATAATAGAATCAGCCTCTGGTATAATCAGCTTGACACCTACACACATCATTATTTCTACTCATTCTGAATGGAAAGTTCCCGATAACAAGCCTCAAAGAGACCTAAGTGCATATAAATATCTTAGTTGTCATAATCTTTTCGTGATCTTCCTATCAAAGCTTTCTAATGACTCTCGCATTGCTAATCCTCTTTGCGCAAAATCTTTCTTTGACAGTCTCGGATTCTCACACCGTAAAGTAATAATAAATCACATTACACATATACCTACTTAAAATGAACAGCATTCTAGACCGCGAATACTCAACCTTCACGGCAGCAATCTTCAAATAATAAAGTTAAATCACATAACTTAGATATAGACGTATTCTATTTAATTTATGAATAGCTAGTCTCTGGTCAATACAAGAAAAAACTCCTTGATCCGTTAGTGCCCTTTCAAACGGAAGAAAGTGTTGTATTAACCCACTATACGCGTTTGGCCACATTCAATCACGCAAATATATTTACATTTTAATTTGCACGTTAGCAGCATATCAAAGTAACTATACTAAAAGAATTATACCGGAACCTAATTTGTATTTGTGTAATTAATTTATTGTATAATAACCTCACGTAATGCGTAATGATTGGAAAATAGTTTTGATATTGCACTCAAGACTATTATATAATAATCAATCTATGGTACCTATCGGCAGATGAAAGAGAAACGACGCCTTCGCTTCTTTGTAAAGTGAGAGGCTGCTGATCTTCAGATTCATATTTAATTATATCGATTAATCCTATTCGAAAAACTGTTGTTCTGCATCTGTAAAGTGTAGGTCTGTGTACTGTATGTTTAATTGAACGATAGTCTCGTTGCCAATAAAGCTTTGTCCTTGCTACTTTTATTGGCATAACAAGCGCCACTTTTTGCCAGTAGTTGAGCAACACTGCAGTTGCAAACGTTGCAACATGGATATTGTCGACAAACAATGTATTTTAAAATGTGACCTACTGACGTTTCGTCGTGTTTAATTTTAGAACGAGTCTTCTTTTGTTTATGGTTGCGAAGAAAAAGTTGTAAAAGAGGTCGACTTCATGTAAAACCTGACTTTTCGAAATTGAATACTTATCTTACCACAGATTAAATAAATATACAAATAATTGAGTATTTCCAATATACATATGTAATCTCTAAAATACATATTACATCTTGAGTTGCGTCAGCACACGTATTCATACGTATCATGTAGTAAATTCTGTGTTTAAATACATTATATCTAGGATTACTAAACTGTCTTTCTAGTCATGATTATTAATGGTTTTGCCAGCTACTTGGATGAACTCAGAAGCCTACTAGAAACTAGAAAGTGATATTTGAGCAACTCCATTTTAGTGCTTGCTTAGGATATATTTTAGCTCCTAACAACCTTTTAAGCACCACCCACGTCGTCTCGCGCTTTCATATTCCCATAATTTTCAACCGTAAGTTCCGCAAATTATCTTTAGTAGGCGTTCAAGATGCACAAAGTTCTATCGAAGATGCAAATGTTATATTAATACTTAGATATGTTTCAACTTTGTGGACATGAGTAGGCGGTGTGTAGGTAGACTTATTTCCTACAAGTTAGTTAGTTCAAGCACACCACTAGGTACCTTGACTGAGGTTATTTAAAGACACTCTTGATATAAAGCAAGCGTACTGCAGATTAAGCTACAGATCTTTAGGAAGATATCAATTAGATGCGTTGAATGTGTATCTTTTGAAGCATCTTTGAACGAAGATCGTTTTATGTGCTATAGGAAACGGCTGATATCGATTATTCTATTGTAGCGGTACTTTTAGTTATTTTTGCCGAATTAGTTATTCGAAATCTATAATATTCTGAAGTTTCTTAATCAATAATTACATTATCAAGTCACTTTTTATTTGTGTTTTTTTTTTTTTTTTTTCATAATAATAAATAAAGGAAAGTAGGCAACGACGGCGCGGTCAGTATAACATTTCCGTGATTCGGAGGTTACGTTAAGCAGTCGGTCCCGGTTGTTATCATAAGATAACAGTCGTGAAACTTAGTTGGAGGCCTTTGGGCTGCTTAAAACCATTCAACAGCATGATTACGTAGCCATAACGTGTCTTGCCAGTCCCTATTTTGTACTCGGGTGAGGACGTATGGCCTTAACCCCCTCCTGAGGACGTTATGGGTTGTACGTTAAGGTATTTAATTGGTGTTGTCGAGTTTTACTCTAGTATATATTACTATTGGATTGTTATTATTTTGTTTATGCAATAGCTGTTGTAATAGTTTTGATATCGGGGTCACCGGCTCACTAATTATTTTCGAATTAAGTGTAATTCGTTGTATCAACACTACGAGTATTTTGAAGAACTATTCAAAAGGATTTGCCGTCTAAGTGCAGTAATCCTTCGCAAACGCTCTACATTTTAATAAAAGAAAAACAAAATTATTTAAAAATATATAATATTTAAAAGACAGTTTAAGCAATGGGCAATCGAATAATGATGCACTGATTTGTATGATATCACATAAGTTAAAACTGAGTAAGTTGTACATTTTGAAATTGTTTGTTCTGTTTTTTCTAACCTAAATATTGTCAGGCAATTTTTTATGTAACTTGTTAAATATTATAACTTTGATTTGATTTGAACCAGTAATTACGTAATAAAGAAATGAGAAAATAATTAAAATTTCAGCGTCAATTGATTACCAACACTATAAATCACTATCAAATTTATTAATCGATTATTAAAAATATTATTGGCTTTAAAATATCTAATCTGTGCTACTGTTCGAGTAACGTAGTATTTTTACTCTATCATTAAAGACTTGGAACAAGCACAGATTATATATTGTGTTTGACATTGTATTGTACGTAATTAGTAGATGTTGTATACTTAGCATTCGTTATAAGTACACAAACCTCAGCTATGTAAATAACTCATTCGTGATATGAACCTTAATTATGTACATTCACAGACTTTTGCCGCCATATTCATCAACATATTATATAAAAATGTTTCTTTTCTTAATAAATTGACATAAAAATTGACGGTTTGCAGGAAATTTTTATACCTATTATTCTGAAGATAAAATATTAATAAATAAACCATAAATTTTTTTTTAGATCTTGTACAACTCTTGTACAATAATGAAAGAAGTTACGTTGTAAAAATAAGTTTGTATTACATCATTAACTCGATTAATAACTACACAATTACACAAAGTTAAACTAAAATCAAAGTAGCAACATAATTTCCGATCATATCAGATTAAAATAACGTATTGTTATCGCATTAACGGGGTATCATAACTTACCTATTTCCTCATTGGTGGTAGCAGTCGATGTAATAGATAAATTCATTTTGTCAATAATCACTGTGGTACAGAATCACTAATGTCAATCCATCACTTTCACAACACTTCTGATCATAGATAAAAGAGTTATGTCACAAGGTATTATAACGGTAATAAGATTTAATTTATCTAGATTTGAAAATCATTTTTTAGTTAGATAAAGAATTGACTTTAGAGTCAATTTTAATTCCCTCTTAAATATTTGTAAGAGTATTTAAGAGGGAATTAAGGAACGGATGGCTAAACTAAGGTTATGACTCTTATGACTTCCGTTAGTTAGCATAGATTATCCAAAGACAATTTGTTTATGGTATTGAAAGTAGTGTTGGGCAAAACAGTTGTATAGCTACTAAGGTAGGATGGCTCTTTGGTTCAAAGGACCAATTTACTAGGTGATATATTTTATATTTAGTTAACACTGTTCAAATCTAAAACAATAGGTTTTCCTTATTTCCATCACGTTTGTTACTACCAGTTTTAACTTATAGCTAATTCTTTTACTATTGCAACTAATTCGCGATTAGTTTCAGTGGCAGAGTGGCAATAGTTTTCCTACTATACTACTGGTTGTCAACCAAACTTTATAATTTTAGATGGATATCATTTACAGATTTATTTCGTAAAAATAAAGTACTCGTACATGGTTTCTGATTTTCAACTTTTTACATTACATAAAGCGAATTAGATAGTTTTATATCTGATCATCATCATCATTTCATTTTGCAAGAAATTGTTGTTATAATTAAATTAGAACGCGAACCCCATTAAAATAAATATTTCCAAAAAATATGCCAATCACAAATAATTTGTACATGGCAAGAAAGAGGCCTACATTGGTAAAATAATGAAATAAAATATTATCATTAAAATCCAGCTCAATCTCTTTCAATTATCATGCTTGACATTTTAATATTTATAACAACCCTAGAGCTCTGTGCCAGTACCAACTTTCTCTACTCAGTTAAGCGTGAAAATTGTATGATATGAACAAAAACAAATTTCAATATAATTAATAGTAACTAGCATCATTATACTAATCACTATTTATAGGCGCATGAAATACATAATCGGTTGATAAGTTCTTCTCGTTATAGACGGCTTCTTGATAGCTTATAATCACATTATAGTGTAACCAATCGATAATTATCAAAACAAGTTTAAATAGCCCCAAGCACATGTTATAGATTATATCGGTTTTAAAATAGCAGTTAATTTTGATTTTTGAGGACGAGAAAACACGACTAGGAAGTCCCCGCTTACAGTAAAGTTAAAAATTAATAATGCTATTTAGGTTTATTAATAGATAATGAAAGAATATTTTCGAACGCGTACCCAGGCTATTCTTACTTCATATCCAAAAACTCTAATAAACAATGACTTAGTAAGAGTTTTTTTTTACAAATGTTATCAATTCAAATATCGATACAATTTTAAAAAAGAACTACAATTAGTCTATGTTTTTTTTTTCTTTTCTGACATAAACTGCTTCAAAGAAGTTGGAGCTTAAATTAAAATACAATAGACTCGAATAGTATAGAAAACCCACTTAAAAAAATGAGGTCTTACGATAGAAATAGTGATTATTTTCAATTCAAAAAGGCATAATGTAATAATTAGAGTTATTCATGTGATATAATGAACGGATGCACATGAGTTTCAGTTTTGTTACTGTTACATCATTTTCTACTTTCGCTTCTAATGTTTGTGGTTCTTTGTTGCTGCGGTAAAATACCAGTTAGGTAAAGGAAAAGTATCTTGTTTATTATAGTATTGTCGGGGCGTGTTATTAAGCTATAAAGACACGACATTAAATACTTTTTATAGATAATTACGAAGTTTAAAACATATTGTGCCGATATTACATGAATGTAAGTTAAACCTTGTTTCGTTGGTGTAAGATACCAGAGCCAAAATGTTGCAGAAGCATCTCAAGAGGCAGTCATAGTGTGGGTCACTATGATGCATTGTATGCATTCGCAATGAGTATGTTGACTACTACCCTTAAATATACTCATGCTTTCCATCAGGCCCAGTAGACTCACTTTGGCAGGTTTCACAAAAAAACATGAACAATATGGTATATCGATACCATAGTGTATATCGATATATATACTATGGTATCATAGTGTATATAGATGGATATCGATCCATCTGTCTTTCAGAATAAACATTGTTCAAAGTTATTACTTTGTTAAAATCTTACGGTTATAACCGATAATAGTTAGAACCTAGATTGAAAACTGAGCGCATTTTAAAGTCTGTCGTTTCATCTCTTAATCTGATATTTTGTATAAGAAAACAAAATAAAATAGTAATTATGAGCTTAATTTAAGCTTGACCTCATAGAAATAAAAAAAAGTGATGTGCGAACACAGCATTAAATGTAGCCAGGCATGTAATACATCAGAGAATTCAAAGTAGCGGTACTCGAGTCGAACTAGAATGTCCGCCCGAGATACCGTTACTTTAATAATTGACGGATAATCGGTGAGCAACAATAGAATGTCGGCCGAGTATCTGAGGTAATTAAAACGACGATTAATCTGGTATTAAGTCGACGAGAAACTAATTTGATAAGCGTGAATAAATCCTTTATATAATAAAGAGAAAAGTAGAAGTTAAGAATAATAATAAAAAAATTAATAATTGATTGTTTATGGGTACTTCGTACACTGCACAGGGTAGTTGCATCATTTTTCTTGTTTTAAAAAGTAAAAATAAATTGTGTTTTTTGTCATTGTCATTTAAGGACTAAGATAAGATTCGAAAATGCTGATTTAGAATCAGATTATGATGATCATTTTCCAATTCAAATGATTGAGAATGGTTAGAGATAATGTTTTATGTTATTTTCATAATGAATTTTTAAAATTTATATTAATATAATTTTAAAATCACTGATTAAAAACGCGCCTACATTTTAATTGCACGTCATAGAATGTCACATACATTACAAGTTCCAGTGTATGGAAGTGAAACTATCTTTAGGGTTGTCCATATAATATGATGGAACAAGTTTCCAAACCACTTTCCTAACGTAATATACGGATTCTTACGATTTTCTTCATAAGAAGATTAAGCACAGCTTCACTTAATTAAATTTTTAAATAGATACCTCGCAAGAACGTGATTTGAATAAATTGCAATCAAATCGATCGATAAATCTAAAATACCGTCAATATGTAATTAATAGATTTAAACATTCAAATTCAACAAAAAAAGTAAACGACACAGAAAAAGTACGTTAATCTGTGAACAGGATTTTATAAAGAAACGGTAGTTTTTGATTGAGGATATAACAGGCTCCATAGAAACAAGATCATTCGTAGAAGACGAAGGAAGTTGTATTATAATTTCAATGTTATACAAAGTTTCCTTTCAAATTGAGACATTGAACTTTAAACAGTTTATGTTCAAGCTTAAAACGAGAACTTCAAAAGTAGTAATTAGAGAAAAAAAATACCGGTTCAGCCACTAACGCAAAACCTATACTTAAGATAATTTGCTTTCCAAACTTTGTAATGGAATCCAGTTTTGAAAAACAAAATTCAAGAACACTGGTAGGTAGTTTATAAATTGTTCCAGATTTGAATTTTAAGAAATGATTTAAACGATCAATTTAATCGCTATCCTGCTACTATTGAGTATTGTGATACCTAATTGTTACAAGGCAATCGATAGCGACGTGAACTAGAACAGTGACATAATTAGTTATCTGTGGGACGCCATAGAAGGCAACCACCATGTAAGGAGTGTCGCTTATCTCATGAGATGACGAACCACTTACTGACTTAGGAGTGATGACCTTCTGAATGAAGTGATTTCAAGGATAACAAGTTCAACTCGTGTTAGGATTGGCCAGTACGCTAACACATGAGCCTTTTTTATTATTGTGTTAACTCCGGGTACAAATATTGAGGCATCAGTAATTTGAATTGTTTTTAAATTTCTAAAAAATTAAATTATTAAATGTTGCTGATTATGTACTGTCTACGTATGTACTTTTAGTTTTACGTGTGGTGACGGATTAAAAATTCAGTGTAACTACCACTATTCATCCCATGGGTGTCTTAAGAGGTGACTAAGGGAGCAATCTATGAAGGACAACGCTACTGCTAAGAGAAGGAAAACTTGAAACAAACGCTAAACAATCCTTTTGGCTAGCGTGGTATAATAGGTCTAAGCCTTCTTTCTAAAAACTGCTGGACATAGCTGGAACTGCTGAAGGCTGTTAATGATGATGAATAATTTTGGTTCAAATTTGGTTATTTTTGGAAATTCAAATTATGTTATTGTATAAATTGCCGAGAAAATAAAAATTACTACTGTATTAAATGAAGTTAAATTATACTTTTACGGCACACAGTGAAATTGTAGTCATAATACTTAAGGCATGCTAAATTATAAAGCGAAGATATTATTTTACAACGCGACTTTGTAAGTATGTTTTCTTAAAAATGTATGCACGTAAAGATTAATTGCATGTTTGAAATTTTTTTTGTGTGTGCACATGCAAATTATTTACCGACGAGGATAATGCAGTGTTTATACGAGTTGAACACTTTTTGCTATATCTAAAAAATAGCTGGCTAATTGGACTTTGTTACCGATAGTTAGATTACAACATCATAAAACATATCATCTTAGTTTAAAACCACATCATCATAAAATACAAATTGTACAAATTGTAAAATACAATTTAGTAAAATATAAATTCATAGATCTTCGTTTTTGTTTTATGTAACCAAAATATCTGTTTCTATTAGGACAGGGCCTGACAGCTACTCAAAACAAAAATATGTCAACAATCTTGTCTATGATTGCACATCTTACAAAGAGAAACCTCTTGCTCAATCTTTGAGATGCAAAAAAAACATCGTAAGTTAAAATGAAGTTGTTGTTATTGAAGCAATTTGTGGGCTTGTTAATGTGATTGAACAAATTATGTGTGTGCTAACACATTAGAATTCAATTTAGTTACTTAGACACAAAGTTGTGAAAGCAATTTAACAGTCCATCTTGTATTTTTTACTGAGACCTATTTCGATTATATTGCTTATAAATTTATTTATATATTGTGTAATAATAATACTAAATAATAATAATAAAACATTCAAACAAATTAGGGTATGATGTGAATATTGTGAATATTTCCTATGATTAATATAATTGATAGTTATTTATATGTTTATGTATATGCATATGCGTGTGATTTGTATGTATGGTCTATGTATATCTAATATATGTGTACATATATTACATATATGCATTACTAGTTGTATTCATTACTAAAATATAATTCTTCAAATCCCATTCTTTGAATAATTATATTTTAGTAATTGAACTCATAATTCTACTTCATCACTACATATTACTAAATAAAGTCCTCTGCCGCGTCTGTCTGTCTGTCTGTTCGTAATAAACTCAAAAACCATTGCACCGATTTCAGTGAAATAGTACCCAGATAGTCTAAAGCCTGAGAAAGGACATAGGCTACTTTTTACCGCGATAACCGACACTAAACGAGGGCGCGGCCGGGGACGAAAGCTAGTATATTGATATGAGGAACTAACTGGCTTCGGTCTGATACACAATGGCCGACCCCAAATATTATTGGGAATAAGGCTAGATAGAAGACTCAATTTGAAGTCCCTATTGACAAAAATATCATGAGTCAGCGTTTAAAAATGCTGTATCACGCAAGGGTTGGGCTGTCCTGAAGTAAAGGTTTTGATTGTGTTTTAAAACGATTAGGGACAATTGATGACATATTTGTACAGCAATAGTAAGGAAGTTCTCTTTTTAAATTACCAATGTAGCCATTTTGTATGTAATGCCAGTTAGTAAACACTTATTCATCCAATCTGACACTGTTGACAGTTAGTGTCATGTGACAAGACTCCTACATTCAGCAGAAGAATAATAATCTCAAAGCGCATTTTTCATGTCTATGGGAACCCACCTCTATTACTTTGCATTTTACGTAATAGTTTAAAAAACACTTTTTAGTAGGAAAGTAAACTGGTTAAAAGTCTTTATATAACATAATTATAGGAATAAATTAATGAATTACGTGAAAATTCCGGATACTACACATTATTTATAACATAGTTACATCGATAATGATTATTTAATAGACTTAAAACATAATGCTAGAGATTTTATACCACTTCGACAATAAACACGTAATATCTGTTATACATATTTTGGATAAGCAAAACTTTGTAAATGTATATACCATTGTTAATAGTGAACCAAGTGTACTCAGAATATTATTTTACGGTAATTTAATTATTTCATTTAATATTTAATAAAATAATAAATAAAGACAAAATAATAGTTATTTTTAACAGCGGTAGTTAACTGTTTTCGTAAAAATAAGTTTTACCTTAAACAAAAGGAATGTCTTTGAAGAGAAAGGAACCATAAAACCACAAAAGTAATTTCAATGGTAAACAGTCAGTAATATATTGGAAAAACGAGTTTTGTGACAACATCCGAGTAAAAATAGTGAAAGTGATTATCTAATTCCAATGTCACCGGATACTCATAAAATATTTAAGTGTTATCATATTTACGTGAGGCTTTCATCGTCTGTCTGACAGATGTATAACAGAACAAATGAATCGAGTTGTAAGAAAATTATTCCATTTTCAAAATTATCGAATCGCATCGAAGCGCAATTTTTTTTATTGATCACGATTTTATGACAGTCAAAAATGTACAGGGTCTTTCGAATTTTAAATATGTATTGTAACTTGACAATATTTGCATTGAAATTAAATTTTAAAAGATTAATGAATGATGAATTCACCCTGGAAATATAGATTATGAGTATTAATCTATATTTCCTAGGTGAATAAGACACTGAATACTAAAAAGTTGCATTATTTTTCTATATTTTTACATTATGTTTGAATTTTTTATCTGATTTGTGTTTGGAATTAATATGAAGGTTTGTTTGTTTAAAAAAGAAAATTACTATCTGTAAGAAACAAATTAATATCTGTTCATTAAACTGAGGCTTAAAATAAAATACAGTTTGTGACTTACGCATTAGCTAAACAAGATATTAAAATATATTTATATGAGATTAAAAATTCTAGTCTAAGAAATGAAACTTTAATGAAAATAATTGTATCACAATAAAAACTATTTCTGCCCAATTTAATAAGACAAGTAATTGACTATTAGTTGTAAAACGAATTGCAAGCCATGGTCTGAAAATACATTTCATCGGCTAGAAAGAACTGTTCAAATATTAAGTACATTAATAGTTCGACAACATTCAAAACCAGACATTGATCGAATAATCAATAAACTTGGACAAAAGCAAAACACTTTATGGTACCGACTATACACCCATATAGGTATTGTATTAAAATTGAAGGTTTGTATTTCTCATTATCGGTGCGTAGAACGTTGAATAATTAATTGAATTACACGCCTACAGAATCGAATATTCAACTAAGTATGAGCACATTCAAAGTCCAAGTTAATATAAACTTAATGACAACTACTTAAAGATTGAATTTACAATTTTCTTAAAATTACTGTCAGAAGCAGATAGTTTCTGAACTGTACCATCGACTGGGAAATTAAAAACATTTAGATACGAGCCAAGGTCGGTTCATAAACGATTCCACGTAGTAAATGCATGTTACCTATTGCTCTGTATATTCAACATCTACAGTTTTTCAAAATTCAAATTTACTTTCAAAAATCATAACAACATATTTTTTATTTCAGTAACCTTTCCGTTTTTTATGGTGTTCATTGTTGTCTTGTTTTGTATTATCTGCGATTGGGAAATTTTAAACTCTTGAGGTAAGGTTGCATAAATTGTTTATAGTAATCTATTGTTGGTAATGGTATAATTTGAATATCAAACAAAATTAGGACACCGTTGCAACCATAACACACTGATAGAAGCGAAAGTTAAATAACCACTCGTGCGCATCCAGTTTCACTAATCGAAAGGAAATGTATTATAATTAATAAAAGTAGTTACGTCTGAGTTTATAACATCGTTTGTTTAAGAAAAGAATATAAAGTTGTCACTGTTGTGAAAATCGATAGTCGGATCGAACCGAATGTAAACACCGATCGCGGTCGGTAGCGGTACAGCGGTGCGGACGTGCGTCGTGCTCCACGACCAGCTGTTACACTGTTAAAGTGTATACGTTACCTTTGAGACTAAAATATCTTCCAACCGCTTTAAGCGAACCATTACCAAATCTTTACGTCTAAGATTAAAGCGACACAGCGCTATATTAACGACTACTATTAAAATTTGGTTTTGTAACATCGAATAGGTATTCGCAATTTAAAAACTAATAAGATCTGTTATTAATCCATTGCGGTGACAGTGACAATACAAAGGCTCGGTATCCGGTTTTAGAACGGGCACGTTCTACTTATAACTGTCTGCTTTTTTTAATTATGACATCATGGGTATCGCAGTTTCCGGACAAAGAGAAAATAAAATAAGTATCAAAAGTTAGTGGTATGCAAAACAATGACAAGAAACGTCTCACAGTATTCGCGAAATGTTTGCGAAACGTATGTACCTATGTGTTTTCACAAAATAAATCTATTTGATAATTAGAGATAGAAAGTCATGAAAGTCATGATTATATAAGAGTTATATTTTTTGCAACAAATTTAAGTAGATAATTGACGCAAATATTAGAGCAAACAAAATTAAGTTTAAGATATTACAAGTTTCATTACACTTAACTTTATTAATAACAATGAAATAACCGATATATGATTTTCTATCTACTCTGTGAAGACTGCACAATGACTAAGCTTAGAAGAAAGAATGGTTCCTTACCATAGATAGATTCAAAACTTTTTTAAATATTCATACTTTCATAGAATACAATAGTATCAGTTCGGCATGTTATGTACATGGACATATTTATAATACATAATAATATAATCACAGACATCTCAATAGGGTAATAATAATAATGCACAGTCAGAGAGGTGAAGACGATTAGACGACAAGGCCGACGAGTTTATATAGATGTAGACAACTCTCATAACTGTAAGTACGCTACACAATGTTCTCTATTCAATTTTAGGGCCGAAACGGGTTACTACACCGGGGAAGACGAAGTCATTGGATAAAGTTGACGCAAATTAGCTTTTAGTTCAAGAATTCTCCGAAGAGGGTTTATCTAAGCCCTATGATATGTGATAGATATATAAATTTAATATAACGAGTCCATTAGTATTAACGTTGAATATAACAATAAACATTTGCCTACAAAATTACAAAATATATTATATCTTTTGATGTGGCAAGGAGACAAATTATTTGTCGCAATAACTCTTTTACAAAGAATGTAGGTTTAAATACTCAAAAGAGAGCTAATGTAAAAAGACATTCATTTGGTTAAAGGAATTCATACATTTAATTTATATTTCCGAAGTAGGAATAAGTTTATTTTGTTTACAGATTTTATTTAATTATTTTTTTCTGTTTGAATTTCTAATAAAGTGTTTATAATATTTTGTTTTTTAACATTATAATTAGTATATATAAACGATTTGGTGTGAACTATAAGTCCTAAATTTTAAAAAATAGTACTCACGGTCGAGTTTACAACGCGTAGTGTGTAAGTGTATTAAGATTAACAGTTTTTATCAGTAGTTTACTACACCTGACCTGAAAACCTTACCAATGCTAAATTGTCGATAAACCTTAGATTACAAGAGTAATTATTCAATTACTGTTATATAATCTTTATACAGTTAAAAATAAAGCCGCTTTTGCGCCTTTTGCTGTCTGTTCACTTAGATCTTTCAAACTACTAACGGATTTTAATGTAGTTCTCAGCAACAGATACCTAGATTGATTCTCGAGGAGAGATTATATGTATAATACAAGCATGTTACAGTAAAGGTAATGCGGAATTTTCAATATTGCCGTGCGAAACCACGCCGGGTCGAACTTAATTTCTGGAGCATTAAAATGTACCGTCGCGTCCGTTGAAACTGGTTGTAGAGATCTCTTCAACCAGAAAATATAAAACTCTAAGGATTAAAAAATCAATGGAGTACCTGTATATTTGTTTAACTTATAGAGTATATTAACCCTCTAACTGACAGAATCTTTTAGCCCAAGGTTGCAACCATATCTAAGGTATGCGTTGATGATACAGTCAGTCAGAGTAAGTTTTTGCATGTATAGATAGACTAGCTAATCCACACGGTGTTAGCTGTATAAAAGTATAACAACTTAACATTAATCATATGGCAGTGAATTCCGTCAAAATCATTCCCGCCGTTCCAGAGACTAGTCGGAACAAACAGACAGATACAACATTTAAAAATTGATATTTGTCGTAAGTGACTTTTCATATAAGTTTAGTGAGAAGCTGTTTATGTTATTTTAATTTTATTTCAATTTTATTTATTTGTATATATATAAGAAAATATCACTTATTTCATATTCCTAGCCTAGCTTT
This sequence comes from Phragmatobia fuliginosa, assembly GCA_932526445.1. Taxonomy (NCBI): domain Eukaryota; kingdom Metazoa; phylum Arthropoda; class Insecta; order Lepidoptera; family Erebidae; genus Phragmatobia; species Phragmatobia fuliginosa. The sequence continues at coordinate 11,814,996 of OW052078.1, read as the reverse complement.
TATAATTCTCAAGATTCAACCCGTTTTCCCTGAATTTGAGTTTTTCAACGGAGCGTCTGACATCGGACCACCGCCACTGAATTCGTAGGATAAACTATGAGCTACATGTTTATATAATAACACTTAATTCTAATAAAACACACTGCATTAATACAGAAAGACTAATCAATATATTCCTTCATTTGTCTATCAGTTCGAGCGCTTAACATTGCCGTATGCGGTCATAGCAATTAGTTGTCCTTATATGCAGAATGTCCGTGACTTTATTCTTTATGGTTATCTCTTCGGCACATACTGAGCTTGTTGGGGCGACCTGGCCATTACACTCATCGTAATTATCCGACTAATTACTTAACTACAAAGTAATTAGGAACATTATTTAGTGTCTTTGTTTGGTTATGGAATAATTCCTGTTACCTATACCAGATTTTAGGTAGTATTTTGCTTTCTTGTGGGCCACCACACGCACTACGAATGCAGGCACTATATCGACCTAGTGAGATAATTTTTCAAGCTCCGCAAGGACCCGGGGTCTTAGTGAGAAGGTAACACGTGAGTTTCAATTTTTAACTGCTCTAGAAAAAGAACCGTAACATTACATTACCAAACTAGAAATTTGTATGTAATATATATATGTGCTGTGTTTGTAGTTTTATGAAGGACTTTTTTAGAACAAGAATATGAATTAAATTTATTATTTAATATACCTATAACGTAGGCAGACCGTTCTATTTCTTATTTGGTGATAAAAAACGCAAGCTGTTATTCAAAGAGGTAAATGCCAAGTCGTGATTTTGGATTTTGAAATTTGTGCCAAAATGATTATTTTTATTCTACTTCTGATTTTATTTAGAACATCTGTTTTTAGGACATTAGAACTATCTGAATATAAAATTACGCGTTCCATTTTCCTTGATTGTATCTATCCATATGCTGTCAGTCGTAATTACTGTTTACATTCTTTAATCGTAAGAATTCTAAGCAATTTCTTCAACGTTAAGCTATTGGCTTCTAGTTATCTCTCGAACATATCCTATCGTTTACATTAAAGCCCACGTCTATTTCCTGGCCTTGTCTGTCATTAGCAGTACAAACATTATAATATATCTAGACTAACAATACTTGGTTCCATTGCCAAAGAATGCATTATCGGCCATCTTGAATTACGTAATACGATTTTAGTTGGCTAACCTTGTGTCGTCACAATAATTTATATTATCTAAACTGACAGTATTTGCAATGTTGCCGTGTGATTATTTCTTCTATTTGTAAATCTTTCTATAGCTTGGCATGCCGCTTCTTATTTTCGAACAAGATAGTTTCCAGACTGACAGCGTAGCAAACTACTGTTTAAATACTTTTGTATTTATAAAGTACCTAAGCTAATTTGATATAGTTAATTTTAGATTGAAAAAAATAACATAAAATTAAGTAAAATAGGACTATTCAAAGGTAAAGATATTTTATAAGTTATAAGTAGGCAAGTACTTTAATAATACATAACGTCTGAACCCTAAGAGCTACGGCATATAATAATCAATTTTGTAATGTTTAAAGAAAATAAAATTCTTTAAATAGATTTCTATTTCATTATCATAAAATCATAAGTTAAACGAAAATTGGTTCACAGATTAAACAGATGTCGGCATCATTACGTTTTAGTGTTAAACGCTTCAGTCACGGTCTGGAAACTTTAAGATCATAGATACTGGGACATTTTTAACGGACGATTAAACAGCTAATTTTAAACTAAAAATCAAAAGGGGTGATTAATTAATTATACAAAATAAAAAGCGTTAATTAATAGTGCTGTTACTCACTTTTACGATGAGTCGATTGTTTTTTTAATTCCTGAACGAAAACTAGCACTTTAGCAATAACCATAATGTATTTTTTTAAGTTTTAATACCCTGAACGACTTAACCCTCTAAACAACCAAAGTCTACTGACTGAGTACTAAGTAGGTTCATAAGTTAGTAATGTATCGTTTCTAGAGTTATTTATTGAACATTTTGACATGTTTTCAAGTGATGTCATGTTAACATAATCTATGTTTATTTAGCCATTTAGTACTAGGGCATTAAAAAACTATGAATTTGAACGATCTATGTTGACAGTTATTATTCATTGTTTGACACCTAGTTTATTTCTGTTATTTATTTAATGCAAATTATATAAGAACTTAAACAGCGTCTTAAGTAAAAAAAGCGAATGTTATAAGTAGTAAAAATTCACACCAATATAATTATAGTCTTAAAGAAACTAGTAATATAATTATGTCATAATCTTCCGTTATAGCTATTACATTCAAGTAATTTTTATAATAGATGATAAAAAAAATAACATTTTTATTTTCAAACTATTTTCATCATATCCCAATCATTTGTTGTCTAAGTAAATTAAAAATTGCTTTGTACATGCAATGTAAAACTCTTGTTTATCACTCTTGTGTTTTCAGCAATCTGTATAATCTGGTATTATATACTATTGTGTATTCTACGTTTTTGGTATTGAAGGTATAATACGTTTTAGGCATTGAATAATATAGGTATGCCTGGGCAAAGTATTCAATGCCTAAAACGTTATTTATTTTACAGTTTACCTAGGCAATCTATCCAATACCTGCAGCTGGCAATGTAAAATCTATGGGTACAGGTCGAAAACAAGAAACGAACTTTTTAATACAAATTATTTGACAATAACTATAAATATAATAACTGTATAAAATATAGTATTATAAGAGATCTATTCCGTTAGACAAGTTGATATTCCAAAAACGTAAACAGTTATAGAAAACTAACAAATGTATTGGAATGGCGGCTCTCAACGCTATGTTACGTCTTGTCAAAACAAAATGTTAGTACATACTTACGTAAAATTGATAAATACACACCAAAATTTATTTATTATACACATTTCTAGTGGATCAGTATTGTACAGTACCTTTCCCATGAATTTTAATTAGCTAGGTACAGTAGTGGAAAATAATATTCACAATATTTCATACAACCTGGACGTCCCAGGTATTCTATACCCTGGTATTGTGTAGAATACCTGAATCATTCAGATTGCATTTAACATTTCTATCAAGTATACGATACGTTCTAATAAGTGTGTGTTATCTAGTATTCTTTTTGTTATGCAAATAATTGTTATGCAAACAATTTACTTAGTTTTGTAATGTGGGCTTTGATGCTACAATGCCATGCTATTTTATTAAACATTTCATTAATAGTATTCATGATGATCCTGAGCATATTTCTATAGTATAGACCTGAACTATATAGAACTGCATACAGTGTACTGCATTTTTTTATTTTTGGATGCACAAAAACAAGTTTAGATGTGTAGGGGTAAGTTGTTCGTGTTATATTTTTAGATGAAATTCTACATAAAATTTACCATAACAGATTTATCTAAGAATAAACGTTCCAAAAAGAGGGTTTAAATTTTTAAGTGCTTTTAAAAAGAATTAAAAAAAGGTTCGTTTAATGTAAGTGTTTTATTTTCGTCCACATTAGCTTAGTTTCTAAGTAGTAGTTACTTAGCTTTATGGTTTATTGGTTTTGACAGATCTGAGAGTTAATTTTGAATCCAATTCATTTCTTTCATATCTGATTAAACTATGATCAAAATAGCTGCACGGTTGGCCTAGTGGCTTAAGCGGTCGCCACGCCGCTTCCTACTGCGCCAAGTGTCGTGGGTTCAAATCCCACGTGGGACAACACTTTGTGTGATTCACAATTTGTTGTTCTGAGTCTGGGTGTTCTTTGTGTCCGTTTCATGTATGTCTGTAAAGTCCCCCGCGACACAGGAATTTATATTCCTAATGCGGGAGTTGTCTTTTTAATAAAAAAAAAAAAGAGAAAAAGAAAAAATATCGTTATTAACGTCATAATATTGTAGGAGTATGTATAAGATTCTCGCAAAATTGGTTTCTTAGTCCATTTTATGCTTTCACTTTGCTTACGAAACCCTGTCAATTTACACATTGATTAAAATATACAATCAATTAAAGAAAGCCTGTATTTCGGGTTATAATAAAGACTCTTGTCAATCCATGTAATCGGAACTATGACGAAACATACGTATATTACAGCAATTACATAAAAACGGGTTTAGATTACGTAATCCCTCAATTCGTGCATGGTTTACTAATTAGTAAGTGTTATCATCAAAGTGCAAAAAAGTAGATTATGATGGCAACATTTTCGGAGTTGGCGAGACCGTTCCGCTTTCGTTGGCAGAAATAGATGGAGATGAACGAATGGGCGTGTGATCGCGCTGCGTGTCGCCGCTTCCGGGAATCACCTAGGGTTGTCACTCTGGATACTGATTTCTTATTGAATACTCGCATCCCTATTCGGGAGTTTTTCTTTGGTGAACTAATAAGGTTTCGGAAATAAGATGGAATATGTCTGGCCTTCTCACATGTAAGCTTGGATGTCCGTCTATTTGTGACCAGGCTTTATCTCATGGCTGTGATAGCTAGACTATTGAGATTCCCACAGATAATGTATTTCTGTTGCTGTTATAGGAACAAATACTAAAAATGGAATCACACTATTCTCTATACTGTCTTCCAGTGCGAAATAAATTTCGTATTCTGTTCAATCCCCGGGTCGGACAAAATGTTTGTGTGATCCACAAATATTTGTTTCGGAGTTTGAGTGTTTTACAAATAAAAATTGTTTATGTATTTATATCAGTTGTTTAGTACCCATAATACAAGCTCTGCTTAGTTTGGGACTAGAAGCATTGTGTGTAAGATATTCGAAATATTTATTGTTATTTTCTTTAATATACAGTTATTTCTGAAACCATAAAATAGTTTTAACACTTCTTGGTATTTAACACTACATAGTGGACTAGTTAAGTGAAACTTTACTCCCTGCAATTAAGTGTGAAAGCCAAGTTTTAGTACTAGAGACAATTCAGTGTGACTGACTGAGCAACTGGTTTAGGTATGCGAGTTAAATTTAGCAGCGTATGGTAATGACCCTTATAGCTGTCAAGTGGAAAGACAATAAGACATGTCTGAACATGTTCTACCTGATATTTGAACCTCATGTAGGAGTACATTGAAGGTTAAATAACATCTATTTACTTGTAGGCGAGAGTGTTATGTAAATAAGTTGTATTAGTTATACACACATTACATAAAATAATTAAGTATCGATACTTCACTGGCATTTTAGTGGTTTGTGACCCCTGTGGCAAATCAGAGATCGCGGGGTCGGTTCCCGCCTAAGACAAATAATTAAACCTACTTATGCAAAAAGGAACCAATCACACATCCCAAATCGAAATAATTACCTTACCGATAGGGTCTTGATTTTGATTTTTGATAAAGTATTTTTTTTTTTGCCAGAAGCCCAAAATCGTACAGAGTGGTGTGCAATGGGAGAGGCCTATGTCTAGCAGTGGACTGCGATAGGCTGATGACGTGATGTGATATGTTGAAACATACCTATATGAGTATCAGTAGTCTAGTTACTACCAATGAGATACTGCAGTACCGCTTCAACCTAGTTTGGGAACAGTCTGCCGTGTAAGATCTATAAAGTTATCTATTTAATAATAGGTACGTGAAGCAAAAACTTGGTACGGCTATGATTTAAGGTCGAAATTTGACCACTGGCAACCACAAATTCTTATTATTTCGTCTAGTCGATTTTGTAATAAAACTAATATTATGACACTCCATTACACCTTGCAGACACAAAAAACATGAAAATCCAGTTATTCTAACTCATACCTCCTGTCCTTAAGAATTATAGCTAGGTTGTAAGCAATACCAAAGGTATGTGTATGAATGTGGTAATTCTTTCTACGCATTTATAAAAGGGTGCGAATGTGAAATTTGTAAAAATACTTCAGCTATAAATAGAAGTGTACCCAATAAAATGTTTTAAAACTCATTTTTGTAGAAACTAATAAAACTCTTTATATGTTTGATTTATGATAAATACAAAGGTTTATGTACTATGACGCATTATTAGGTTACAGTAGTAATCGAAAAAAAACAAGAGTTTTTGTCGATCTTTAGCTTGTAAAACGGTATCTACCTACCATAGAACCTACTCAGTCTTGCTAACATACTACCTACAACACAAAAGAAAATTAATACACAGCAAAAAGAGCTTACAATAATAATCCATTCGTTACCGTGAAAGTTGAAATAAATAACGTCTCAATTGGTTTTATATGAGGTTGTATTTATGTACTTTACCAAAGTATGTATTGTAAAACCAGAAATTTTGCAAACAAGACGACCCGCTCCTTTAAAGTTTTAATGAAAAAAAGCAAAGGCGAACGTCTGAAAGTCCAAATACGGCAAGTAGCCTTGATCGCGGCCGAGATTGGAGAATGACGGCGAGAGGTTCGTTCGGAAACCGGTCGCAATATGAGTAATAGCGGTTCACGACCGCCAACGGTCTTTATTTTTGCATGCAACAAGATATTCGTGCTCACAATTGCGTTCATAATGCAATTGCATTATCCTGTTTTATTTTATAAATTTCTTTTGTGGTTACATCTGTCAACCATTACCAGACTTCAAGTTTTAAATATTTGCTTGTGGATGTTAAAGATTTCGTATAGATAGATATAAATCGGTATTTACTAACCTCTGATGTCACGCTGCAAGGTCACAGAAAGCGTCCCACCAGCCAAAGCAGCGTCTAATAAGTTGATATTTTCCCGGCATCGAGTGATTATCTCCGTCTGTGCAACGAAAAACACAACGTTGGCAAACAGAAAAATTGCTGCTATTTAACAAAAAATTATGTGCTTATATAACATATATTTTATGATATCATAAGTAATAACTCACTGTAATATTCCATATCTTCTTTTTTTAAATTTCAACTAAGTTATGTTATATTGTGCACTAGTCTTTTTAATTATAAACACAAATTCATACAACATGCATGTATTTAGCAGCTCACGTCTTCAACTTAATGCGTAATTAATGCCCAAGCTTTCAACAACTAAATGCCAAACGTGAATTAGTCAAGCAGAGAAGGTCCACATCAACTATAGAAAGAATTTAGAAATTGCAACACAGATAATTTGCTGGCAACTCCGACGACTGACTAGGTAACAGGTCTTTTGAGAGTAGGGTGTTAATTGACTGAAACTCCAAATTTATTTTTAAAATTTTGCATTTATTTTTCAAACCATTTATACAAGGATCACTTTTCTCTTTAACATTTTGTAAAAAAAATAAGATCAATTAACAACCTATCCCTATTCAACATAATATTATTACATTTACATCTATACTCGTACTATGTGAGACGTTGCGGAGTTCAGTCAAATCACAAATTACAAGAAATGCTAATATTATGCGAATTGTAAAATAATACTAATACAAAAATTACAACCAAACAAAGTATAGGCAGTACTAACAGACAGTACGAACGATATCCCTTCGTTATCATATAACGAGATACGCGGTGTAATAAATATATTGAGCGATTTAAATGAATGCACCCTCTGTCTGAACGAACTCGAAAACGTCAAATGTGACATCTATCAATTTGATATTTCAAGTGTTCAGCTACAGTTAAGTTTAAAACTGATGTTCTTCATACCTCAGTATCTTACTTATAGACTAAGTGAATGAATAATTAAAAGTAATGATTTTACTTAAAGTTTCGACTTGACCTAGCACCATGTTATCACCACCAAAGAGACAAGGATGATTTAAAAAAGAAAATAATACCAGGCAGTTAGTAAATAAACACAAACTACACAAATCACAATCACACGAAAACAGTTAGTAGAAAGGAACATTTGAACGAAAAAAGAAATGAAAGATGTAATTCCAATGTGAAAGTTTCACGGGTTTTATTAAAATGTTAGCTTCAAAAATGATCAAAATGACAAATGAAATGAGCAATCGAATTTGTTGTAATTTTCTACCTAATATGCGAAACTGTCACAAGTAATATATATATAATAAATTAATAAGTTAGTATTTTTATTAATTAGTATACTGCGATAGTCAGACTTTTATATATTAGTAGCATTTAATGACAAAACACCTTAAATGCTCACATTTGTACATACATTTACATTACAACTATTCACACTATAAGTACTCTATATTGGAATGTTAAGAGATCGTGCGGTTCCCGTACATCATACTTGCATCCTCACAAGGCAACCGGAATGACATCAAAATTGACTATCGAACAAACGTAACATTCACTATACCTACTATAAAAAATGCGTTCGTCGGTCAACGGGTATCGTGCTCGAACGCCCTCGCGCGCTATCTGACGATCGCAGCGAACTCAAGCGAATACTTACATACACAAGATTAAATAGGACACGAGCCCAAGCCGTGCGTCATTGCAGATGTATGTAAACTATAACTAGGACGGAAAAGGCCGCGACGGCGAGACACAGCCTCGCGCGCAAGCACGCCTGCGCGGGGCGGCGCGTGACGCACGAAGCCATGTCGTCGTCGCTGGAGTAGCTGCTGCTGTAATCGCTAGAGAGGGTCCTTACGTAGTCGAAGGCACGCAGCAGGTCGGGCGAGGCGTCGTGGCGCGCCAGCTGCGCCTCGGCCGCGCCCAGCGCCGCGCCCGAGCGCCGCAGCAGCGCGCGCGCCTCCCCCACCTCCGCCTCCGACTCCGACGAGCCGCCGCTCTCCGCCGAGCGCCGCCGCCGCTCCGTGGCCGCCACCTTCTGCAGCTCGCTCTCGCGCCGCCCCAGCGAGTCCAGGATGTCCGGCCGGTCGTTCACCTCCGTGTATTCCAGCGAGCTGTTGATCTCGTCGCTCGTCAGGTTCGAGCTGTGCCTCCGCCGGCTCAGAGCCTGAACGTTGAGCAGGTCGAATTCGGGCGACCGTTTGCTACTCTTGCGCTCGCTATCCGAGGCCTTGCGTCGGCGGCCGCCGTCATTGCTCTCGATGCTCGTGTTGTTTCTGGATCGCTCTAGGCTGTCGAGGAGGTTCTTCTTGCGTTCGGCGCTTGACATGGACTTTTTGGGTTTGCGCGATGGTGTCTCAATAGGTGAGTTCCTGGTGGGGCGTTTGTAGCGAGGTAGACTCCTCTCTCGCGATACGTCCGATGGCGGGCGTCTCCTTCTTGTGCCGCTGGGGCTTAGGTCGTTTTCCGGTTGTGCCGAGAGGCTGGAGCAACAGTCCGACTGTGAGTCCAGAAAAGCGCGATAGTCGTCGCCGAATTCTAGCAATTGTCTAGCGGCATCAGAATCGGGGGCTTCCGAGTATGGTTCCGAGTTGTATTTTTCCTGTTTAAAATGAAAATCAATTTAAAAAAAGAACACAAGTATTTGGGTAAGTAGGAGAGTGATCGAAACTGTTATATGACGATCAAAGATCAGGTTAAGTCCTTTCCTTCATTAAAATTAAACGGTGCTAGAGATGCAAAAAAATATCTTTATGGTAAAAACATCATTTGGTTTTCAATTCAAGAGTCATAAAGTTTTTCATTAAGGCTAGAGAAGTCATAGACCACATTGGTGTTACTGGTAAGCAAAAAAGAAAAGTTTCAAAGTCTCACCTGATAGAAATCCCACGCCTGCTCAGAGAACGAGCTGTGCTCCTCCGTCCCAGCGGTCACACTCTTATCCACATCAGAATCTTTATCAATCGACAAGTCATACATGCAACTAGGATCCCCTAAACTTAGAGCTATGAAGTTCTTTTCTCTTTCCAAACTCCTCGCCAATCTTGGCCTCACGACACCTCCAGCAGGGCCTAGCTTGAAAGTAGGAGCTACGGAGTCTGGTTCGTTCTGTTCAGGAATGGCACTGACGGGTTCTATCGTCGATATGTGGGTCTTTTCGATACTTTTCCGAAGATTGGCAATGGTCGCCAGTTGCTGTTTTATTAATTCTTCATCGCTTTCATTGCCCGATGTTGAGGTGGTGTCAAATCTGCAAGGAATATACTTATAATATTATTAGACTCAAAACTTGGTTTTATATGTCAAGTAAAGTTTGGCAATTTTCAACTTTCCAATGAATTACAAAGTTTGGCATGTCTGCTGGCTTAGTGGTTATTTCTCTTAGTTGCTAAACCAGTCAGTTGATTGTCAGTTTGATTAACACCATGGAACACTATTATTTGTTCTGCATCTGGGTGTTTTTCATGTATGCATGCAGCCGGATTATCGCAGTACACTTTTAGGTAGCAGACCCACGCTGATTTCAGCACGAGTGGGCCGGTTCGACCTGGGCAGTACTATTTTCACATAGAAGGCCTTCCATAATGACATTAATAATGACAGCATTTTTGCTGTTGTACTTCGTTGGTGAGTGTGAGATCGGAGGCCGAATCATTTTGCATCATTCTCCCGGCCTCCGGAGGCCAATTATCTGAATAGGCACCATGCTGCATTGCCTACCCTCACAACGAGGATGGTGACCCCCACTCTTGGATTCTACTCATGCTTTCCATCAGGCAGAGTCACTTTGGTAGGCATAAATATAAGAAAGTGCAAATTCTTTGTAGCAGACGTAAGAAGATATTATTAATATACCTGCTCTTCCGGCTTGTAGCTGGATCACTGGCTGCACTCCTTTCATGCTTATCTTCGATCTCAGGACTGAGTCTCCCACAGAAGCTGAGCGACTTAACCAGCCGTTCTCTCCGAGCCGCTGTATTGTTGCGCCTCAGTTTGAATCGCTTGCGTCTTAACCAACATTGTTTGTCGTTCGCTTCAACACAGGAGGTGCATGCTTCCGTCATTGTGTTAGTGCTGGAGACATGACCCTGGATTTTGGGCTACGATTAGTATATCAATAAAAATTGGGTGCAGTCTGGATATAAGGGCCATCGATGTCATATGACGGAAAATACTTAACACAAAGGAATACATTTTATATCTTAATATTATAACATCGTAGAATTCTGTTTTTTGAATTAGATTTGGTTGAGGTTCATTTTCTGGATTACAGATTTAAACAACTGGTCAAACATTTTTTTACTGATACTTATTGTATGACTTAAATACATCTCACAATATTTTCAATTCTTTAACAAAAAATATTATTAAGATTTCATTTAATTCCGGTTTCCTAAAAATCACGATTTATAACAAACATAATAAAATTTATTTTTTGCCAAGTGTGTTTTGCGAGTATAATCCTCCACTTTGAATTGAAAGCGGAATATAGGCATTAAATACTTATTATGAAAGTATTTAATTGGTATAAGTGTAATAAGCTTGAAGCTGCATATTTTTACAATATTCTCCAAATAAAGCCTTACAAACCTGTACGGTCGTAGAACTTCCTCGAAGCTTAGAATTGGAATTAGCAGGTGTGACTCTCTGAGGAGATGCAAGAGTATTGAGAGCAGATTCAGAGATGGACATATTGTGTGACATAGCGGCTCCGTCACCGGCGGTGGGCGTGGCCGCGAGTGACGCGTGCGCGCCGCTCAGCTGCGACAGACACGACACGGACCACGGCCGAGCGCTGTTCCCCCCCCGCTTCTTGCGTAGCGTCACCTGGGTGGGGTTAAAAGCCTTAGCCGTTTTGTTATATACAATGTTATGCGTGCTCAATGAGATTTGCTACCGTTTTCCATACAGCATGAATTGTAAGCAACGTAAGTTTAGCTGTATTTATTTTTTACTTCATTTAAAGCAAAAAAAAATCGGTTATGAAATGAATAGTTCCATCAAAGACCAGTACAAACGCGGACCATTAAATGATCTTTTCATCTAGAAAATTCAAATGAACTATATGTCACAGAATTCACGCTGAATAAATAATGGTATAACTAACAAGTGTATGACTAACTCTATCGTAAAATCAACAAAGTTACGTAAATTAGTCACATTTTTCATTAGTTACAGCGAAACGTAATAAATGTGTATTGCCATTTTGCCAAAGCAGTTGATTGTTATATACAACAACAGTAGGTTATAGAAGAGCACTTATGAGCAGTATCAAGATTAGGCACTTTTGGAATATATTATTTTATTATTTTCCTAGTCTTATCCAAACATTATTTCGAATCGGTTACTAGTGCAACCGGAATATAAGTTTTTCTACGGAGCTACTGGCAAAGGATTACCGGAGCTACTGGCCACCGCAACCCTGAGGGAGTACTGAATTCGAAGTTTGAAGTAGATATCAGTACAAATGAAGGTACTGACTCCCCAATAACAACTGTCAAAGATGTTCATAAAAACCAGGACCCACAGTTTAACGTTCTCACCGAGGCAAGGGCCAGGGCAAGGAAATAGTTCAGGTGTTTTTTAAAATTTTTTGTAAGAAAAATCCAACTACACTTTCGGCACAATTAGGGAATTGAAACCGAGACCTCTAGACCAACGAGGCAATAGAATTTTTTGACGATGATGCGAAAATTTACTTCCTGTAAGAAATTGATATGAAGTTGTTGAGAAAGTGATTTTAAACTTGTAAGATATAAACGTGATTTAGTTATTTGACAAAGTTGTTTCTACAATTCCTTTATAATGACATAATATTTAAAACATATTGAAGTTCTGTTGGTAGGATCGATGGTGGTTGAAACAAACTTAAATGAAATGGAATCGGCAAAACGTAAAATCGATCATAGAGCTCTCCCCTACCTAAGGGTTTGACAACCTGACGATGTTAGCTGGGTTGAATTACATACGAAAGGTCTAGGTGCTATGATCCTTCGTGGGCTTATTAATACATTTTTTGGTAATTAGTAATAACTTTAATGTTCAATTCAAACAATTAATGATATATTTCACGACGAATATTATTGACAAGAGTTAGGAGCCTATTTCTATTGTCAATAACCAAGAAATAAAGAAATTTTTAAGTAGATTAGTAGTTACAGTAGAATCCAATAATTTTATTACAGCATAAATTCTTTACAACACAAATGTAACCTTTACCACATAAGCTAATATAAATAGCGGCAGACTATAAAGATATTTTACCTTGGCATGGTGTGTGGGAGTGACTGTGCAGGTAGAAGTGCTCATATCCATTGAAGAGTGCAGGTTTCGTTCTTCTGATGTAAAGGAGGTATCAACTTCGCTCTCTGTTGTGTATTCACCTGATGCGTCGTAACTTTCAGTACCCTAGAAAATCATTGGGTAATTTTAGAATTCAATTAGATTCACGAAATTTTGCAGCCTCTAAAATGATTTTGGATGTCAACAACGTCTAGGAATGCCATGACAGTACTGTAGTCCAATAGGCTTGTCTTGGAATCAGGATATTGCGGGTAATAACCCTTCCTAGTGCCTAACACACATAAACCAGTAGTGACGTAGTGACATACGAAGGTATTTAAAATAACTAAAGGAATTTTTTTGGGAAATCAAAGAAATCGTTACGTGTAAATGAAATGGATCATAAACCTTAAGTCCTTTCGTATTATGTTTGTCAAACATATTCCCATGACGTAAGGCGCATTAATTATATAATTTAGTTTTAACAACACAAGACGTGGCATTCGACTGATATCGAATCAGTTGAACTTGGCTTTGAGCAACTCCAAATCTTAAAGTAAAACGTAAAATATAACCTACGAAAATATTTTAATAAATCATCAACTTACCTGATTTGTATCGTTTTTGCCTTCCGTGCTTTGATTGAGCCATTCTTTGATCCTGGACATTTTGTTTCTATTGGCATTCTTACTATCTTCTTCAAAACCCAGTGGCTTGAAATTTCTTGTACTTTTCTTCTTTGCCATAGCCTGTTTTTGTACCAATTCCTCAGCCTGATTCACTAGTCTTTCAATATCCTTATTCCTTGTGCTCTCCACTTTTAACAAATCCGGCGTAGAAGATTCAAGTTTAGGTTTCGGAGACGGTGGTTTCTTTTCTTCATCCTTATTATCATCTATGGGTAATTGGCATTGAATTTCGACAGACGACGTCATAATATCTGTGGAATCTTCATTAGCAATTTTAGCGCCTTCCACGTAAGTCCATTCTTCTTCTGAGGATTCTTCTTGGGATTTTTCTGTTTCGATCATCTGTCTGTCTGAATCTGTATCGTGATGTCTGAAGTAGAATGTGGCCAAATGTTTTGACTTTCTGTCTGTCTGGTTAAATTTCGAGGTGTCCACTGGCTTCTTTCTTTTAACAACTGTAGGAGGTGTTTTCAGTTTCTGCTCAATCGTAATGTTGTGTACTTCGAGGCCTGCAACGATACCAGTGGAAACAATAGCATCACAATGTTTGTTTGTTTATTGAAGAGCGGCATTACTCACAATACCAAACATGCTATTGTTATTTAATTTTAATAATAATAAGTTGAGAAGCGACTGTTTTTCTTTAAGTGAAAGTGGAAAGTTATTTCTTAGGCATTTATAGTATGTGTCTATTAGGTAAGATAATACGTGATTTCAATACGAGTAATGGGACATATAATTTGTTTTACTTTATAAGACAGGTTATTGGATTGCTATAATTAATTACTTTTAGAATACTAAATAGAATACTATTGATTATTATAACCAATTTCCAGATGTGTCAACCTAAATTAAATTCTATGTATGTTTGGTCTATATTCATAAAAACATGTAAGTAGTGTCAAAATTCGTTAGTCCTACGCCATTTGTATATGTAGATAATTGAAACAATGTTTTTTTAAAGAATGTATTTCTTTGCTCTGTCCTTAAGTTATAGTATCTGTGAAAATGTAATATGAGAAATCGAGTCATTTTTAGAGCAATACTTTATTTGTAACTAGTTTTTGTCCGTGGTACCGACAGACAAAGGTACTTTCAAATTTTTAATATTAATATGGATGAAATACTCTCTTACCGTCGATCTGGTCATTATTTTCGGGTACAGTCTGATCAGTGTCTTTTTGCGTGACGTCATCGCCTGCGCCGGGAACGCGTCTTTCGTCCGCCATTTTGTGTCGGTCGCGTTCAAACTCCGATTCGCAGTCCGACCCAAAACCGCGCCACTGATATGTTACCACATATTCTTGTTCCTCCTGCAAAGAAGAACATTTTATCAAATCATTATACTTTAATTATTGAAAAATAGTCATCAATTTAATGAAATGTAAAGAGGCTGAAGCAATGGTTCACCTTTGTTTGGGGGACATTGCCTAAAGGTCTTCCAACGACTAAGACTGAAAAATCTAATCCACATACACCCTAACACAACACATACATACTCGCGTACACATACAAGCATAAATTATACTTTACTTTTATTTTTGTTGATTTTTATTAACAAAAATAATCATATTACAAACTTGTTGTACCTACACTTTTAACTAACTTAGTTTATATAAATGATAGTTAAGTTTTAATTCTCGTAGGGATTAGCGCAGTTAGCCAAAATACAGGTCTTACCTAGTTTGACAACGGAGGCTAACTCATGTTCGATTTATAACCTAACCTAGTTTTGTATCGTATCTCTTTTTGTGCAATAAATATTAATATTATTATTTAAATAGTTTATGAAACTACGCAAGATAACATCAATCAGAAAAACTTTAAATAAACCACACCAACCGGTCTGGCCAGCGTGACATGGAAGGTCAAAACTGGCAGCCTTCTCTCGGGATAGAGTTATAGAGATAGAGAAACATTATCCGCTCCTCAGAGCAGGAAACACTACATACTTCCGGCTCAACGAATCCACGAGGAGCCGTAGATCCGAAGGGATCCCACCATGCCAACAAAAAGGCCATGATCTCTTTCTGAGGAGAGTATTATGACCAACATGTTGTCAATTAATGATATATAAGCAAACATACCTCAGACGCAGACTGTCTGCTATCCAGGGAGCTTTCCCTCCTTCTAGCGTTGACCGGAGTTCGTTGTCTTCTCGGAGATCCTTTCCTGCTCAGCCTTGGTTGTTTGTGAACTGGTTCGTCGTCACTATCACTTGCTGCTTCAGCTGATATTTTACCCTGGAATTGAAAAAAACTGCAGTTAGCAACAGCGTTATAGGGTTGCGCCTTGCACCGTCTCGGATACAAATCCTAGGTTGTTATGATCTACAGATGTTTGTTTCAGAGTCTGGGTTTTTCTATGTATAATATGTATTTAAAAGAAGTATATAAGTATATCAGACAAATAAGCTCTACTTAGTTTGAAGGTAGTTGACGTTGTGAGTTACATGTCCGAATAAAATCAGGCATATATAGATACGTTTTGTACGATAGAAATTTACGTAAAATTTCACATGATTAGATTTAAAATTAAACTCAATATTTGTAACATAAACCGAAGCTATCACAATCACACGCTTCGTATATTCAAATATAATAAAAACTCAATAAAATCTTAGGATATACGACTTGCATTCATCCGGCATTTAACAAAATCCATTTAAAAATAAATTTACGACCAATAACAGTCATTTTAAGATCCCTCGTATATTTATTGCTCACCACAGAATAGTGTAACCCTTAAATGAACCTTACGAAATAGCCCTTAAATAGTTAAATGGGTCACAAGTGTCCCTATGGTCACAAATCACATCTAACAGTGGTAGTAATTGAATTCATTGTAGAAGGGTCACGTGACCCAACCCTTCGCTGCGAGTGGTAGTTTTGTTGTCGCCGTAACAACAAACAAATAAAAAATCAGTAAAGCACTGGTACAATGTACAATTTTAAATTCTACTTTATTTTAATTGTGTATATTGTTAGGAGGTTTCAAGTCTGTTGTGGGTTCTGAAAATTATCGATTATTCGGCATGTCGATCTAAAATTATAAATTATAAAGAAACTGGTGGAAATGACCAATAGCAATAGCTATATTTCGTGACTTTTTGTTTCTTCTTTCAAATAACTTTTTAGTTGGAATATAAAATATAATACACAAGTACACCATACGACTTGGTTAGGATCGTAACTATGTAAGGAGTTGTACCTTAAAAAGGCGAATTTATCATGTAAAGAGCTTTGACATTCATAAAACTAACATTACTCAGTAAGATAATTATCAAATATTAAGAGGATACATAATAAATAGATAAATATTTCGAATATCTGACACACAATCATCTATTCCCAAATTAAGCATTGCTTGTACTATGGGTACTATGCAACTAATATAAATACATAAACATATTTTTTGTAAATAAATATTGTACATAGAAAACACCCAAACTCCGAAACAAATATTTGCAGATCATACAAACATTTGGTCCGACCGTTCGATTCCGTCCGGAATCGAACTGGAGGCCTCTTGATCAGCCGCCGGATACGTCAACCATTAGATTAACATGGCAGTCAAGTCATAATTCAGTCAAGGATATAATTTACTCGTACTTTAAACCAATCAGCTGTATCACAGGGTAGGGGAGTATTAATTTTCTTCACCATTTGGGGGTCTAAATCCATTAACGTGTAAGAGACAAACATAAAGAGCCACGGGCGGCTGATTATCCTATTGTGTTGGTGAGAAATTGTGTAAACCGTCGCTGATTTGCCAACTAGTCTTTTGGAAAGGGGAGCTCTGCCACTTCGACACGTTTCAGTGTTTACAATCACGTGTGTAAACTTTATGCATCAAAGTAGGCGTGCCAAAAGACATTTTGTGATGCGTTCTGCTTTGGAAGTAGGTAAAGGTTGTTTACAATTAATTTTTAAGCAATTTTTTGCTAGCAAGTATGTGCGGTATGTTTTGCGGAGTTACTTTTGTCTAGCAAGTATTTAATAGTTTGAAAAGTACCCAAATAATACTTGCACATGTTCAACGGTAACAATGGTTTTGGTTTTACTTTTACGGCCTACCGTTATAAAGATCTTAACTGAATGGCTATTCTGTATACTTAAGAATATTTTAAATTCTAAAAGGCTTATTTTTTACTTGTTACACATAATAATAATAAAATAATAAAAATAAATATTACTTCTTCTCAGACATCTTACACAAAACGCTATCTAGATAACTGATATAAATATAGAAACATACTCTTTTTTGTAAATATATACATATTACACATAGCGGCCCGTCCCGGCTTCGCACGGGCATTAAACATTACATTTAGATTTGTTAATTTTAACACATTCATAATAATAATAATAATATGACACATATTCATCCCTTTTTGCGTCGAGCTCCTAAAAAAGAGTAAATAAAAAAAAAATAAGAATAATTAAATTCAGATATTATTTAATGTTTTTTTTGTATTTATGTGTTTTTTTTTGTATATTTTTGGGGTTTTTTTTTCTTTTTTTTGTTTTTTTTTTTAATTTTTTGTTTTTTTTTTTCAATTATTGAGGTCATAACCCTAAAAGAAAATACATTTATTTTGTTAGAGCTTCTCTGTAAACAATATTTGATGTTGTTTTATTTTGTGGCAGCAAAATAAATTGATTTTCAGGGGCTCCGACTCGCGATAGACCAACATACAGTTGACCATGGCTAAAACATTTCTTTCGCAGATCGATCCCTACTAATTCGAAGGTTTGGCCTTGGGACTTGTTAATTGTTAATGCGAAAGATGTTTTTACCGGAAATTGAAGCCGTTTAAATGGGATTGGCAGATCAGTTGGGATCATCGGTATCCTCGGTATATGAGCTAGTTGACCACCTGCTGGGCCAGTGATAATAGTTGCTACTATTAAATTGTCCTTTAACTCCTTAATAAGCAGCCTCGTCCCATTACACATGCTCGGAGGGTTTAAATTTCTTAAAAGCATGATTGGGATTCCGATTTTTAACGTCAATTCATGGGGTGGCAGTCCAGAAGGGTTCAACGAATTTAAAAATTCCTGTGAATAATGGACTGCATCTTCAATATTCGTTACAGTGTCGATCGATTTGTATGTTTTTGTTTGGCCGGGGACTTTTTGAACAATCAGATTGTTTATTTCATTGACAGTATCATTCTTAGGTGATACTATAGCCCGAGAACACAGCCAATGGAAGTCTCTTTCGTGCAAATTCTCGATATCAGGGTATACAGAATCTATTAAATTTTCCAAATTATGGAGTATTTGGCCTAGAGACTCATCCAGAAGAATGTCACAATGACCGCTTAAATTTGGAGTTGGAAAAATTCCTTCCCCAAGTTTTAGCAGTTGCTGTGGGAAATCGCTATCAGTGATTCCATGAAGATGAGCTCTCATATTTGTCCTTAATTTTAATGTTTCAATCGTAGTCCATAAGGGAGACGATTTCAAGCATGCCTTGATGATATCTGCTCGCGTGCCTCTGTTAATAACGGGGAGAGTCTGTCGAAAATCTCCAGCAAATACAAAAGTAATCCCGCCCATGACTGCAGAGGAGTTCCTTAGATCCTGTAAGGTTCTGTTCACGGCCTCTATATGTGCTCTATGGCTCATCGTGCATTCGTCCCACATAATCAATGAGGCGTCTTGTAGTAATTTACCAATAGGTCCATTTTTGCGGATGGAACATGTAGATTGTTGTTCAAGATTGACGGATAGTGGAAGTTTAAAAGTAGAATGAGCAGTTTTGCCATCCTTCAAGAGAGTTGCAGCAATTCCTGAGGAAGCAACTGCTATTGCTATCTTCCCTGATTGTCTTATCTTAGCAAGTATCAAATTTGCAAGAAACGTCTTTCCCGTTCCACCAGGTGCATCCAAAAAGAAAACTTTTCTTTTGTCATGAATGACGCTATCGACTATAGTTTCAAAAGCATGTCTTTGATCTGGGACTAACTTTGGCAGGTTTTCATTGACAAAAGCGGTCAAATTATTTGTATCATAGCGATGAGTCATAGTCTCTGCTGCATTGCTTTCTGTACGAACTGATGATGGTAATCCGAAATCACTTAAGCTTTTGTCATTTAATTGCAACAGTTTATTTTCTATTTGTATCAAACCTTCGTTATAAATGTCCTCATTGTATGGTAAGGTGACGTCTTCATTTTGCTGTCTGATTCTGTGTCTAATATCTTCACATAAATCGTCTTTGAAAATGTTCCATAATTTTAATGGTTCCGATGGCTGACAAAATAAAAGTATGACCACAAACAATTCTCTCAATTGTAATGGACATTGAGAAAGCGAAGCTTCTCTGAGAGTATTTTCCCAATGGTCATCGTTTTCTAGCAAACCTCTAGCACGGCAAGCAGCTTGATACGTTTCTTTCAGAACTCCGTCAACGGTTTTCAAGTACTGGAATGAAGTTGGACCGCGTACGTGGTGCAGCAACATCCTAAGATAGAAACACTCGGATTGAGAAGGATGGACACCGTAGACTCTACCTAAAGCGGAATCTTTTTTTATGCCTGGATAGCCAACTACATTCTCACCACGCTTCCTTCTGGTGAACTTATTATTGGCCCATGTGTAGTATTGCGGGACTTCGTGGTAAAGAAGTGTTTTTGCGAATTCATCTTCATTACAGAGCTCAAAAAAAGCCAGCAATGTTGTTTTACGTGGATTTTGGGCCACTTGTACAGCCGTTTCTGTGGTAAAATACACCCTTTGGCAATTTTCTAAGTGGACAGCTAACTGCAAAACTGTAGGATGCCGCTCATGGATCGGGAATTCGAATATTCGCCAAGCAGCTTCGGAAGTACTTATGTAACGGCCATTTACGTAGTTTTCCACTTCATCATTTGGGTTTCTGACGCCAAATGTAGCTTGGTCCGATCCTTTATTTATGTATTTACAAATGTATTTGATGGCTTGAACTGAGTGACAGTACTCTACATTTATGTGAGCATTAAACGTCCTGCACAAAAGTGGAGAATATGGGACAATCCAACTATTATCTATAGTGAAATTTCTGCCTCTGATATTTAGCGAAGCGCTCAGTCCTCCATTTGCGGCATCACGACGACGATAAACTGGATATCCGTCCTCTCCAGTCTGAGTTTCGTTGACTAAACGTCGTGGGTATTTTTTTGTGCAAATACCGTTTTTCATACATGGTGCTGATAAGTTATGTTCTCCGCATGGTCCGTGCACCATATTTTTTGTTACGATATCGTACAATATCGGATCGTTTTGTTGGTTGGGCAGTTCCGCAACTATGACGCTATCAATTTCGTCTGGTTGGATTTTTGTTTCTAGCCAAAACAGCAAATGACAGTGTGGTAAACCTCGCTTCTGCCATTCTACACTTGCCATGTAACATTTCACTTTGCCGAATATTTCATTTTTAACGAATAAATTTAAGAATTTCTTCATTTTCAAATGAAACACCCTTGAAATGATGTCATGACGATCGAAAGATCGCTGATCAGGTAGTAGTTCCGCTTTAATTTCAGGCCATTCGGGGTTGCACGTAAATGTGACAAATAAGTCTGGTCTCCCGTAATTTCGGACATAAGTCATCGCGTCTTGGGTTTTTTCATGCAGGTAACGCGGAGAACCTGTAAATGAAGATGGCAAGACTACGCGTTGACCGATATTTGATGGGTCAACATTTCCGTCTTGATTTAAAGCATCTCTGAGATGAATGTATTCTTCAGCCCTTAGTCTCTGTTGGTTACGACATATGTAATTCAATCGTTCCGATATCATTTTTGCCATCATATCGACAATATATTGACTAAATAAGTCCCTGTAATAATGTAATGCATTAAAACAGTTAGCTCTAACCATCAACCTAAATGCATAAAATTGCATGCACGTCACAGTTTTGTTACGCGCTGTACCTTCCTGCGGAATGGTTAAATAATAACCGTCTTCTCCTTTCACGAACATTAAGGGATACTGTAGTGGATCATACGATCGGTGTAACTCAGAGACCCTTTTAAGTTGGCCGTCTCTTCCGTGGAGCACTATATCTCTGGGGCCTTTTTCTTCGTCAACCAACAGAACGGCTACCTCGTTTACAGCTGGAGCATTGTATCTACCCGGGTGTGCTGTCTGTGGTGGGCGGTCGGAATGAATAATTAATTTTAAATTATCCGAAGAATTGCGTTCTATGTTTTGTTTAAAGCTTCGTATATATACATTGTGGCTATTCAGTGCGGTCTGTAGTTCGTTAATTAAATCTATTTTCAGCGTTGGAGCTATGTTTGACCTCAATGATAGCTGATCTGCGTCTGAAATGAAATATACCTGCAAGTATTGTGGATTTTGGCCTGGTGGTGGTAAAAGGCTACCAATAAGATGATATACCTGTCCCTCTATTTTAAAAGTTGGCATAAAATTACCCTCTCTTATTTCTTTGGCGCCAAACGAAGTCATTTGAAATAGGCTATTGTACTTACGGATGTTGGTTATGAAATGTCTAGATAGCGAATGATTATTTGTCAAAAGATTTTTTATTGGCTGTGGTGGTTCCTGAATACTGGGGAGACTAACTTTTCCAGAAGCACAGCACATGCCATTAGTTTCATCGACCCATTTTTTGGCTGAACACTTAGGGCAGATCTTATTCATGTCGCCGATTTGGACGGAAGACTGTTGAGCATAATCAATCTGTGGATCGTATCTAAAAGCCGATCTTTTACTGTGGGCTAAAACTTGATTGCGACTTCTCGCTCTTGACGTCTGTTGTCGTTCTCTCTGATCTTGAAGGCGTTGGAAACGCTCAGGGCTTGATTCCCTAGTGCGAGATTGAATATTTCTGATATTTTGCTCTTCAAGCCGCTGCAAACGCTGAGTACTTGACTCTCGCGCATGCACATGAGAGGTTCTTAGATTTTGTTCAGTAAGGCGCTGCGAACGCTCAAGACTGGACTCTCGCGCGCGTACCTGAGAGGTTCTCAAATTTTGTTGAGCTAGACGCTGTAAACGCTCAAGACTCGATTCTCGCGCGCGTGCTTGAGAGGTTCTCAAATTTTGATCAGCTAGTCGCTCTGAATGCTCAAGACTGGACTCTCGCGCGCGGACTCGAGAAGTCCTCACATTTTGTTCAGCGAGCCGTTGAGAACGCTGCAAACTGGATTCTCGCGCGCGTATTTGAGCGGTTCTCATATTTTGTTCAGCGAGCCGTTGCGAACGCTCGGTACTCGACTCTCTAGCACGCGATTGTGCCACATATTGTCTATGAATTGAAAGACGATTTTCAGTTTCTGATGAAGATTCTTCATTTCGACGTATTTTTGATGCCCTGGCCTGGGAACTATTTCTAGAAAGTTGAGATCTTGATCTTTTAGGCATTTCAAAATGACAAAAGAAAAAATGCCTTTGAACTAAATTAGCATAACTGTAAGCTATATATGCTACTATATTACAACGTACACAACTACCTACTATTTATTAAAATTAAATTGAAAATCATGAAAAATATTCAAGTAATTTATTAGGTTAATAACTAAGTGAACAATATTTTAAGCGTAAATTCCGCATACGTCCATCACGTAGGGAGCCGACCGCGCGAGTGAGCCGCGCGGCAAGTTTATTTCGTGATCTTAACCCCCCTCCCGTACCCCTGCCCGAGTGACGCCTACAACGCATAGCTAGCCGAATACAGTTTATTTTTTAATTTTTTTTTAACTCGTGATATCTTTTGAATGGATTGTCAGAATCGAATAATTCAAAAAGTAATATAAAGATATTGAAGCAGTCTTAAATAATACATCATTTATTTTGATAAGGGTTAATACCAAGGTACAAATAAAGAGTTTTTTGTAGCGGTGGTATTTTAATTTCTTTTTTTCAATAAAAAAACGCTTATTGTGACATGACTGTAATAGTTAGAGATATGCTGCCGCTGATTTTTTGTAGATAATGGTGTGTTCTAAAAAAATGTAGTAAATCATTTTGTTCTATCATCAATAGTTTTCGCAGCGCACGCGATGTAAGGTAGTTTTTTGATATTTTTTTCACACCTTGGATTACGTTATCGTAATTTTAGTAAGGATGCCTATTTTTTTTGAAAATGAAATATAGCCTATGTCACTCAGGAATGATGTAGCTTTCCAACAGTGAAAGAATTTTTCAAATCTGCCAAGTAGTTTCGGAGCCTATTCAATTCATACAAACAAACAAACAAACAAAAAATCAAACCTTTCCTCTTTATAATATTAGTATAGATATAGATAGAAAACACCTAAACTCCGAAACAAATATTTGCGGATTACACAAACATTTAGTACGACAAGGGAATCGAACGAAAAGAATCGGGAAACGAAGAAAAACCCTCAGACACGGAAGAGATGGAGTAGACGAGCCACAATCAGAGCTACTCTGAGAGAGTAAACAGAAAAAAAATATTACAAAAGCACTAAAGTCGTATTTTTAATTAGACGAAGCTACCTGACAGTAGCTAATGTCATTTAGTAAAATAATGCTGCCATATTTAAAGTAATAGTGATGCGTTCAGTTCTCATTCAATCAGATGAATGAACAATGAGTGTGAATAGTTAATCATTTCAAACTATAAAAGAATATCTATTTATGAATGAAATTGTATAAAAGTGCTCTGATATAAGATACTAGTAGTATGTAACAACAATCAGTTTTTTGACGGCTCAACGCATTATGTTTTTTGACCCAAAAAACAACCATCCTCTTAATATACTTTTATTAAATAGATAAATTAATTTAAAATGAAAGACGAGAATTCCTGATGTGCTTTGATCAAAAGATATGTTTTTTTTTTGTAAATATTCAAAAAAAACAAATTTAAATCTTAGATCCCATATAAGTTTCTGTAAATATACTAATGTCCTTCTTTGCGGATTTAACATACACAAATAACACAAAAATTTAAACCATAACATGAAAAATACGGGAGAGAAAAACAAACAATGTTAGTTCAGGATTAATTTTTTTACAGCTTGTCTTTTTATATCTTGTCTTAGTTGGATTCAAAACCTTGATAAATAACTAGCCTGCAAAAGTAACAGTAATACAAAAAAAAAACAAATCCTAATCATCCAGGATCTTTAAGTTACAAGCTTCTCGAGTTTTGTACTTTTTTGTTTGGTTTTAGGATTGTTAATAGAGATATTACTCGTCTGTGGGCAAAGGCAAAGCAAACAGGAGGGGTATTGGCAGTATACATGTCAATAAATTTCACTCTAGTGTTTAAATTACTGAACATCAATAGATTTGCTCTATTGTTATGGTTTCTTTGTTTATTTGTTGTACTTTCTTGCACTTGTGTTAAAAATAAACGAATCGAATTGAGTAACAGACAGACAGAAAATTTTGCCTATTTATATAATTTTTTAAAAAGAATCAATTGTGAAAGTCGAATGTAAAAATTAAATCCTCACAATCTTCAAAGAGCTCATTTACATCATCTGGTTCATTTAAATCTGATGTTGGTATTTGATATGGTTGGATCAGTTCTAAAGCCCTCACTGGTAGTGGATTACGGTCTGATTTTTGTAGCCTCTTCTTCACTCTTACATCAGAAATGTAGGGGTCAGACGACACAAGTGCCCTGTTAAATAGATCTGTCATATGTTTTTCGCGGCCTGACTTTCTGGCATGGTGTTCCCGGTCATATCTCTAAAATTTATTTCTAGATTCACCAGAGTGTCCAGATAGCATGCCTATTGGAAGCGCCGAATTTCTTATGATCTCTTTACCTCAAACCAATATTTTATGTAGAGTTACTGTCATCGGATACCAAGGATATTCTGTTAAGTATCAGATGGCTGAGGCGCTATGCACAGCTTCATAATTTGCCACTCACATACCAACAAGAAGGTTGGCACCCTCTTGTCCTCCTTGCATTAAGTCAGCTGGTCGGAGCCCAGACTGACATCCCTCAACAGGTTGGGTTAATTACTGTTGAGGCAAAGTGGCAACATTAGTGGTGCTTCACCCCCGTTCCTCCAAAAGAAATGTTTAGGTATGAGGTTTTAACCAAAGTCTTACGAGGGCGGGCCACTTCCCCATACCACATTTTTTCTTTCATTGGAAAATTCCGGCTTTGATTTATGTCAATGAAAACATGACATATAAGTTTGTATTAATAGAAAATACAAAAGAGTTCATAAATTGTTGTTTATGAACAGAACTGTTTATGTTTTTAGAACAGAGGTTCTAGTGTTGGTAGATTGAGTTATAGCAGACGTTCTTCATAGGACATGCTTTTCAAAGAGAAGACCATTTTAGTTACTTTTTTGTACTCTTTCCAACATTACAATATCTTTTTTTAAATATGGATTCCATATTTGAAAGGCGAATTCCAGCAAGGGTCTAATGTACGTTAAATAGATGCTGAGAAATAATTCTTTATTGATAACATAGAATGCCTTTCTAATTATATACAACAATGAGTTTGCATTCTTTGTTATTATTGTAATATGCTCATCCCACTTCAGGTTATGTGTTATGATAACTCCGAGGTCTCTTTGGGAGACCACTGGTTGTAATGGCACAGAATTAATTGTGTACTTGTGTTTAGGATTGTTTTTTAATTTTATTAATTCATTTTAATTTTATTAATTTTTATTAATTTTATTCATTCAGGAGTTTTTTCAATCATTCACTTTGTCAAAACACTATTTTTATTTCATCAAAAACTGACAACACAGAAAACGTCAGTGGATATCGTCTAATTAAAAATCCGACTATACAAATAAGTATAGGGTAATAAATGTTCATGCAGTTTCAATTGTTAACAAATACAGCGTGCAAAACAGTTATTGTAAAGAGTAAAATATAAAAAGATTACGTTTTATATATAAAAAAACAACATAGAAATTTCTCGCCTTAGCGATTCAGAGGCAAAAGTAAAGGATTATGAAATTACCTGATTATCGATCCTCGTCAAACACGCTTCCAAGTGACACTGCCACTCGATAGCTCTCAGGTATAAGAGTTGCCAACGCCGTTCCAATGCTCGTACTGCATCACCGCCACCGCATAGACGCACCACAGAGCTCACGATCCGACCGTGACATACCACGTCGCGTTGTAATACCTGCACGAAAAGAAATGTACCATGAGAACTAATTTCTATTAAAAGTTTAACTAAACTCATTTTATTAGCCGATTAATATCAAAGAAGAATAAACAGACGTAATATTAATGATAACTTTTATTCCTTTCAAAAGATACACTACTAAAATATTTTACTGTTTATAGTTTACTTATTGTTTATGATATTTTTTATTATTCATTTGTAATATTCAAATTGACCATGATAAATGTTGTTTGTATTAAAATATCGTAATGAATTTATGAAATTAATGTGAAGAAAAACAATATTATATTTTAAAGTACTACTGTTAAGTTTTATATACAAAACCACATTTTGGTGAGTTCACCAGATCTTAAAAATATGTTCATAATACCGCTTTTGGTATAAGAAAAAAGAAAACTGGCAACATTATCGAAAATATACTTCACAGAGAGTTAAGAAAACATTAAGATCTCGGTTTTGATAACATTCTAAGGCATTTATGTACACAAAGATGACAAAACATTTTGTACACAACACCACAATGAAAGTATTGATACTCATCAAAACAAGAATGCGGATCTCATAACAAATTAGATCTCAGTTCCGATATCAAAATGTTACGCAATGAAGTGTAAAGATACCGCCCTAGACCGCAGTAATAAAAACAAAATACTTTACACAATAATGGTTGACGGCGTTCGGTGCTTCAACGAAGACCAACCAATCAAAAACGAATAATGGCCGTTGACACAATAAGTCAAAGCCATTTAGTTATAAAAAATAAAATTGAAAATCGAACAAAGGGCGGAACGTGCTCGGCCAGTTGCGCACGCGCGACTAACTTTGACAGCCGATTACGGTATTTGCTCAACAATGAAAAATTTCTTGAATGATGGATTTTACAAAAAAAAATTGCGACAATAAGTAATAAATTAAATTTTTTGGTAGCGTGCAGTGAATTTTCCTTCTAATTTTCTGTTCGCTTTCACGTGTTAAGAAAAAGTGAAATGAGACCTACTAATCTTATTGACACATGACAATAAAACTTTTACAATCTCGTCGACTCTGTTGAAGTGTGACTATTACTGTAAAGTTTGCCACCTTTATAATGAATTACTTTTTATAGCTTTAGGCTACTTTTTTCTTCTTTACAAGAAAGAGTTTTCCAACAGTAGATTTATTTATCTATTACCTATACAGTTTCTGGGGATTATGTGAAGATTTAATATCAATATAAACTCGATAAATATAATTTTTCTGAAAGTCTGTTGAAGGGACTGACGCAGGTGTATCAGTCTAGTGATCTTGTGAAGAAGGTAATACTTAAAATAAATAATTTACTTGTTTAATAAATGCACTTTATTTAAATACTTTGATGAAACTAGCTCACCGAATTCGCGTACTTATTAAAGTACGCGAATTCGGTGAGCTAGTTTCATCAAATTTATAGAGAAGCACATTAGTGCTTCTCTATAATTTTCCTGGTTTTCAGTTTGATTTTTAGATCTAGAAAAGAAACAGCAATATGCAGAAGAATAATACATACATACCTTTATCACTTAAACTCAACTATGACTAAATTGACTCCAAGAAGGCGTAGAAGACACCTGACATTATACGTCTACAGCACATAATAACAGTTTCTCAAAGAGATGAACTACCAAAGATATGATCTGTTTAGCAACTAAGTAGCAAGTGGTTACCATGTTTGGAGCTATCGCGGGACAATTCTACGTGAGATGAAATTTGATAATGTGCATTAGCGGTGTTGGAACATGTTTGTTGTAACGCGTTTTATGCAATTATGAAGGTTTTAAGGAGTACGTGTTCAAAGTAAACTTTCATATGTTGTAATAGAGATGTAAGATAGTGAGATTTTTAGCTGAAAGTTAAGACGATGATAGAAAAGTTCATCTGATTTGAGACCTTTTTTCTTAGATATGATTACTAAAGCTTTACAAGGTTTCGTGGCATAGTAATTACCTTGAGTAGATTAACAAGAAAATAATTGGAAAGCAATCTATACGATATTTCTCAAGTTTTTCGACGTTTGTAAGTCATTAATGAATAAAACTAGCAGCTTGTATTTTCATTAAGTAAGAGTAGATAATATACTTGATTCCAAAGTAACATTATTTATAACCTACAGTTTGAGGATTATCGTAACATGAGAGGTAATTGATTTTATTACTGACTTACACTGCGATTTTTAAAATTCTACAACCATTATAGCAGCACTCAAGGTTTAAATTACCAAAACAAAGTAAAACATTGTCATTGTGTCGTCATTAATTTGGGTATTACTTATGCCTTTTTTGATACTGCTACTCTATCCTATATTACTCGAGCATAGCAACCTAACGTTCGTATACATACAGATTTTTTGAAATTACTTGTACTAACAGTATTTAATGCAATAACCTACAATTAAACATTCCTTTGCTGTTCGTAATTCCTTAGAACAAGGCCACAAAAGCTATTTATTTTTATGATAGATACTCAATATTTTTATTTCAAAATAGACATGTTTTTTGTTAAAGAATTTAAGAGCGAAATATACATTTTTGTAAACAAATTGATGGTCACCACACACAATCGAATTGGTAGAAAGTATTACAAACAAATACATCTTGAGATTACATACTAAACTACTAATATATCTAGAATGAAGGTCATTGCTTCAATACCAATTGCCAGGGAAACTGAAACGACGACCTGGGAAATGGGTAAACAGGTAAGTTAACTGTAAGAATACAAAGTTCACTTGAAACTGATATCAGTTACAAACATGGCATACTATTTTAAATAATTGCCGTGTAATGCACAAAATAACCGTTGCTCGTCTAATGGCAGATTTCACCAACCTGGCAACGTCCTCTAAATTTAGGGGCCACTTAAAGAGAGTTTTTTTTTTTTTTTTTTTTTTTTTTTTTTTTTATATTTAAGCCTGCCAAAGTGACTCTACTCTGCCTGATGGAAAGCATGAGTAGAATCCAGGAGTAGGGGTCACCATGCTTATTGTGAGGGTAGGCAATGTAGCATGGTGACCCCTACCATGGCAGCCTGGTTAGATTATTCTGCATCATTCTCCCGGCCTTCGAAGGGCGGGAGAATGATGCAGAATGATTGGGCCTCCGGTCTCACACTCACCAACGAAATACGACAGCAAGAATGCTGTCATTATTAGGATGGTCTTCTGTGTGAGGGTAGTACTGGCCGGGTCGAGCCGGAGAGTTAGGTTTAGAGAGAGAGTTGACACCCAAGTGCTTACGTAAAATGTATAAAAACATAGCTTAGATAAAAACGCAGCTTCAATGTTTTTTATGTGCCTGCTAAAGTGAGTCTACTCTGTCTGATGGAAAGCATGAGTAGAACCAAAGAGTGCTAGCCACCGTCCTCATTGTGAGTGCACACAATGTAGCATGCTGACCCACAATTGTAGCCTAGTGCGATTTTTTGCATGGCCTTCGATCTCTGAGGCCGTTATTTTAGATTGGTCTTCCTGGCCTGAGAGGAGATCCGAACCCAGCAGTGGGACGTTATGGGTTGTTGATAATGATGAAATGTCTATTTCATCATCATCAACAACCCATAACGTCCCACTATATCTATCTGTTTGGTTTCATATTTCAACTAAAATTGATTTATGAGTAAAAATAATACTCGCAGTACTAATATTTGTTTAAAAGAAATGTAGTAAAGATAAGTTACGTAAACATTCCACCGCGTTAAATCGTGTGGGAACTTTTATCACTTTATCTTAAGTTTCAATGTAACCTAGTATCATTACACTTTTTATCTACTTTTGATAGAATAGAAATGGTATAAACGAATTTTCTACCTCGCCCACTTAAGAAAAAATATTGTTTAATAGGGCGTTGACACACTGCACTGGGATGTGCATTCTATCAGTTTTCATAAATGGAAATTTTAAAATTAACTGTAAATAGACTCTAAGAGAGTTAACTAATTAGGTAAATTTACATTTAAATATATGAACCATAAAAAAGCTTAACAACACGAGGCTGTTAGTCCACAGTCTGCAATACTTAACCGGTATTAATACACATACTTAAACATAGTTAATATTTCCCGAGTCTTAAGATATGCGGTAATTGTTTCACTTAAATTACTATTTATCTATTTTCATTAAAAAAATAATCAACCCACTAATAACGAGAAAAAAGCTCTGAACTTAAGCTGTGTTGTGTTGAATTAAGAATAATAATTGCTTAATTATACGATAATTGAAACATTTTAGTAGATTATGTTAAAAGTACAAGTAAGCTAAGATCTCGGCTAAGACTCGGATGCAAGAGGTCAAGAATGAGTATATTCGAGGAAGTCTGAGAGTGGCGTCACTGGATGAACATATGTATGCGGAGGGATGAGATAATATCGCGAAGAAAGTTTTATGGATGGGAGTTGAAGGGTACAAGAGAAGAGTAGAATATAATGAAGTACAAATAGGGTCAATTAGCAAAATATTTAAGAACAAAATTATATATATTCTTATTCCAACACGCAGAATTCAAAAGTTTCAGGGTGCCTTAAAATGAATATCTAATTTGTGTTTTATCATGGAAATTCATGTAAATCTTCTTACACTTTCTTTGACAAACTTTACAAAAAAGGTAATGAAATGAAATACTACTATATTCAATTTACGTCTATCGTTCCTCGTGTAACCTAACCTTTACAATGTACTTCAAGTTCTATAACTATAAAATGTATATTTATATTCACACTCAATTTCAAACTTCTTAACGCAATAGGATCTTTAAAGTTGTCATTTATTGTAACTTTTTGAAAGCATATAAAAGTTTGGAGTTATGATAATTGCATCATGAATATTTTGAATCACAAAGTATGAATATACATACATTTAAAATCGTGGACTAAATTGTTTCATTCAAGAATGTTTTTAAAGTTTCTAATTAACCATTATTTAGATTAAGTCACAAACTGCAATAGGTTTATTTCTTTTATGTAGTTTAGCTTATAGTTAAGTTACATTAAAATTTTGAAAGCAAAATAAAATGGCTAGGTTAAGCGTTTTTAACGTCAAACTTTAAAACGAGGTAGTGTGTTATTTCTAACTACGACATACAGATACCGTACTAATATTACTGTAGTTAATAGAAAAAGTTTGACAACACGCAGGCAATAATATATTGATGGCATTCCTAGTTTTTATAGGGCCAAGAAATCGTTTACGATCAAACAAACTGTGCGGTGCGAAGTTAGTCTAAAAAAAGCGGCCAAGTGCGAGTCGGACTCGCCCATGAAGGGTTCCGTATCAGCACGTAACATCATATAAAAGTTCTTGTAGTTCGTTGTAACTTTGATCGATGTTTTTATACTAGTGAATTGATTGAATGAAAGGTAAATTGCGTTATACGATTTATGACGTATTAAAAAAAAAACTACTTACTAGATCTCGTTCAAACCAATTTTCGTTTCGTTAAGAGTTCCGTTTTTTTTTCATTTGGCTACGGAACCCTAAAAATTAGCTTTTGTTACTCCTTATGCCAGCAGCTATCTGCTAGTGAAAGTTTAGTACAGTCGTTCTTGAGATTAGCCGACACTAACAGATAGACATACAAAAAAATTGTAAGTTCCGTATAGTATATACTTTAATATATAGTATATACTATTCATTTGTATTTAGTAAAAAAAAACTATTGTGAAACTATTATAAAAAACTGATGTTGTGTGTAAGTTGTCCAAATATTTATTTATTTATTATTTATTTATTAATTTGATACTGCAAAAAGACACTTCAATTCAATTTACTTGTATAAATGCCATCAAATACTTTTGATTTCTTATTATCGGGTAACAGATCTAGTCAGAACACCAGTATCACAAACACGTTAAATACCGCAAGGTGTCAGAAGTCAAGGTTCTGGAGTCAGGTAAATCTTATTAGCTCTTCGATTGGTGCCGTGATATGTCTCGTGTTCAGGCACTGGGCCCATTGAAACGTCAGAATGATAAGTGGTTGTGTTCCGTACGTGATGTTAATGTTTGATATTTTAATACTTCTGCTTACGATTAGTATTTAAAGTTTAATATCAATCGAAGAAGAACAGAATTCAACTGGAAGTAAACAACAGATATCTGTGCCTTAAACTATTGGTTGTTGCAATATTTATCAGGCGTTTTCCATTTTTTGGGTATTTTGAAAGAAAGTATTTTTAAGAGTAATGTTAATAGTACGTATATGTGTAGGTTTTTTTTAAAGCTTGAGGGCTAAAAATAAAGTTTTTCTTCGAATAAGTTCAGTCAAATCATTTCTATTTACGAAAATTTATACGGAAGCGAAAGAATGTTCCAGCCACTTTATTTATCTATTATTCATATTTCTAAAAGCCATAACCGAATTGTATTCAACAGATAAACTACAAAACCCCTATGTTTCTATCTCTAATGAAATAAGGTTGAAAATTAAACAACATCCGAGTTACTCCGTTAGTAAATTGTTTAGAACGAGCGATAAAAATTGTGATTGGTGTTCATCGACCCATAATGTGATGAAGCCGTGTTAAATCAGTTTTCGATGTCGATAAATGGGACGAACATTCAATGGGATTACGCAAGATTGCCATCGTTTAGCTGCTTCACAGTCACGATTCACTTTTTGTGTTCTTTAAGAATCACTTTTCCACCAGGCTGTATCTCATGAACCGTGATAGATAGCTGAAATTTTCACAACTGTTGTATTTCTATTGTTGCTATAAACACAAATACTAAAACTCACACTAAAATATTTTTTAAGAGGGCCCTACAACTGTGATGGCCCATACAACATACAAAATGTGATGTTTTTGCTCGATATTGATAACGGCAACGGGTAGATGCTTGAAATGTTTAAATAATGATACCGAACCTTTCCTGCGTAAATCCGACTCGCACTTGGATGGTTTTTATTCTTTGTTGTGTCTGGACCATGGTAGTGCAATCATTTAGCAATTTGGCCTGTTACCTGTTTTGTTTTTGATGTGAAACATCTATAGGCGCACGTATGTGAAACATCTATAGGCGCACGTAAAATAGATTTCTGGCCTGGCGACGCCTGGCGACGCGTCGCCACGGCACGCTATACGATGGTATATATATACAGTCTATATGCAGTAGTGTGTACGGTGTGGCGTAAATTATAATTATAATTATACTTATAATATAATTATTTAATTATAATTATTATAATTATAATTATACGCCACACCGTACTATTTTAATAATTAGTAATATTTTATTTTATCATTATGACATATTTAGTTCCTATTACAATATGTTCTTTTCTGCATATTACTTTTACAAAATAATGGCGATGTTTCACATCTGCCTTATTTTGTAAAAGTAATATGCAATAGTAATATGTAATATTGTAAAAGTAATAATTTTTTTTATAAGCTAAACCACCATTTCATTGTCTTTCTACAGTATATTTTTTCATATACCCACACGATTCTTGACACTGATATAGTTCTCTATCATTTGTTTGCAGACTCGAAAATACTACATTGTTTACTTGAGTTTTAGCCTGAACCATACGATGTCTACATCTATATTCGAACTACTCTATCACATTCACTTCCATTGTCGCCAATAAACCTTAATAAGAAACTATCATAAGTGCCGGCGCCAAGATACCGACAGGTAATTTATTTCAAGATGTCACTGCAACAATAGCCATGACACCATAATTACACACCTCTCTTAAGATACATGTTACAATAATTTTAAACACTGTCTATACCACAACAATGATGATAATAGTTCTTCGATTGCGATATAAAACAATTGTTGTATTGTAATAACAATTCAAATGACTGACCTAAAATTAGACGTCTTTGACTATAATTGATGCCATGGAGATGAGATTTGTGTCGCTTTGTTTATACGACCAACAATTTAGTAAAATACAAATATGTAATGTGTGAAATAGACAATAGTGTGGATGGAATTTGTCAAAGAATATGGACGTTTTTACCAAGAAATATGTTGTATATTATTTATATTCTTTTATATACGTTAAATTCCTTAAGATCCAAAAACATCGAATAACAAACAAAAGAATTAAAGAAACGTACAACTACATCTAACAATAATAGTTATAACGTTAGAAAAGCCAATAATATTTATAATAAAGTTAAATTTATTGTGTTCCCGCTAAAACCCAAATGACAAAGAATGCACACCGTAAAGACCTATTTCATAGTTAAAAAGTACTTCTTAAAATCACAATTAGTTTTTTATATTTTGTTCGCGTGTGATCAAATATTTTGGACCATTTAAACATTAAGATCGTTTGCGTGTACAGTCCGTAATTCTTTCGGATTGTTGCTTAATTTCATCCAAATACCTTTAAAACGATAGGTAGCTATATAATAAGTAAAAGGCACACGTTTTTAAATGTTACATTGCGTGTTCATATAAAATACAAGCTACTATTTACTACTAAATGAAATAACACACATTTTGACACAAAATATAATTATTTAATGATTGACTGTAAGAAGCACGTGTTGAAAGTAAATTTGGACAAGATAATTGTCGGCTTTCTTTTAGTTGTAATACTTATGTTATTACGAATGTGGCTAACAAGGCCCCGAAAGTTTAGAAATAAAAGACGGATGTAGAAACAGATGAGGTATGTTTTAAGGCCTATTTCGTCATCGTTTTGTTACTTTTAAATATTATAGAATTTAATTATTTTTATTATACACCAATTACATTGTTGCGGTTGAACAATACAAGAAGATATGTAGGTATGACAATAGGTGGCCTTATTGCTAAAATCAATCTCTTCCAGGCAACCTTTGGATGGACAAATCGACAGCAGTAAAAAAGTAAACAAAGGGTAATTTAGTAGTTTTCACTAGGTACTAACTTTTAACTTTTGCCTTGGACAAATGTGAGGTTGAAACCATTTCCGATTTTCATATAATTTGCGGAAATAAATACATTTTATATCAACATCTGATTTCAACTGCACACATATGCGATAAGAATAGAAATCGATTGTTATAACTACATACGCGATGTTTACGTCAAGGTCTAAACTGCATGCCGGCGGAGTCATCGGCCGCCGCCGACGGATTTAGCCGAACCGCAGACGGAAATAGCCGAATGTGAAGAAATATGCGCTTGTCCGCGATTCTGCAAATGTTTAAGTGAGCTGCGCGTGCGCAGCGCGGTCAATGGCGATAGATTTATATCAGATGGAACTAGCTCCTAATGCCCTGAAACGTGTTACGGTATCTATATTATTCACTAATATAGTAACAGTTTTATGATTTTATCTTTCTTATGCTTTACACGTGTCTATGTAGCTAACTGCCAACCTGAGTATCCTGAATTTAGGTGTAAAAGGCTTTTATTGAGTTTTAAATATATATACATCTACTATAACGAGTTTCTAATGAAATAAAGATCTTCAACGATAAAAGTTATCGTATTTAGGTGATATATCTTGTTATATCTTTAGGTATATTTTAAATAAAAAATGTTTAATAACAGAATAGATGAAATAATATTGTGAATTTAGCTACTGAAATATTAATGATTGTCGTCACCAACGCACCCTAAATTGAAGGGAGCACTTAAAAAGAGGCAAACCTTAGTGATATTTTCATTATCACCAAACGTTTGTCACCTAAGTGCTTTGATTTAAGTATATCTGATGAGAAAGGGAATAAATAATTTCACTCCGAAACAACTATTCACTAGTAAGTAATCATATCTACCCTAGTCGATACCCAAAAGTCGAACTAAACGGTTTGACAGCTCGTTTTTGGTGAGAGTCGCCAAAATTTGGAACGACCTGCCTGGGTCTATTTTTCCTGATAAGTTGAACCCTGGAGCCTTTAAGATTAGAGTGAACAGGTTTCTTTTGGATGGGCGTGTTCCATCTTCGTCTTCATCTACACTTTCCATCAGGTGAGATGGAAGACAAACGCCTATTCCATTACAACAATTAAAAAAAAGATTCCTTACTAGCGAATAGTTACTAGGTATGTACAAATAAACAAGGAGTGTAACAAGCCATACCAGTTAATAAGCTTTTCAAGTACTTTTAACCAAAATGAATAATTTAACGATTAACCTTTCTCATGTATATGACTTGACCCAAGCTGCTTAAATATCTTCATGCTAATTAAAATTTTATCACTTCTGAGAATACAAACTTTTGTACTTAGATTAGGCATTTTAATAGCTCATTCAGTTTCGGTTTGAGTCAAAGTCAAAGGTATCATACATATGTATATTCACTATCCATACAAATAAATATAATTGAAGTATCTGTTTGTAATTTGAAATCAACAGCTTTTCACTTTAATACATGTAAAAGTGTATGCATAAAAGTAAAATTTATTGTTCTGTTCTGGCCTTAGAATAGGTGTAATTATTCTAAGGGTCAGGCTAATCTGTGTAACGGTTGTATCGACTTTGAGGGGTCTCACTTACAGATATAATGTGTAACTTAGGATCCTGTTTTTTTAGATTTGCTCTGTGGTGTAAAGCGGTGTTTGTTGTAAAGATACTTAAAGATAAGATACAACAGCGAGTAATACCGCGTGGCTTGGCTTGGCATATTATAAAACTAAAGGATTTGTTTGGCTAGACGCGTCTCAGGAATTATTAGTACTAAACTACTAATTTATTTTTCGGTATTGGATAGTTATTTTATTGAAGAAGGTCATTCAGTACAGAAATACAGGCTAAACCGTGTGGTGACGCCAACCGTGTGGTGACGGATTAAGAATACAAAGTGTCACCACCCCTATTCATTCCATGGGTGTCGTAAGAGGCGACTAAAGGAACAAAATAAGCAGCTAACATCACTGCCAAGAGAAGGAAAACTTGAAACAAACCCTTTACCAACCCGTCTGGCCAGCGTGGTAGAGTAGGCCAAAACCTCCTTTCAAAGGAGAGGCCTATGTCCAGCAGTGGACTGTTAAAGGCTGTTGATGATGATGATTGATGAATGTGCTATTCAGATACCTAGTTATTACTATTCATAGATGGACTTTACAATCGAGTCAAGAACTTGTTCAAGTTTATGAGTTGGGACTAAACAATGTTGAGTGATCTTGTGACCTATCACGTTTATGTCGGTATCATAGCACTTGAAATTATGATGATATTGCCCATGACGTCATTTATATATGTGTGGTTAGAAAAAACTATGAGCGGTCGCTTAGTAAGCTGCTTATGTTGATTACAAAGGTGAAGATAAGCGCAATTGTAGATTCAGATCATACTTTCATAGACATGCACAAGACAAGATTTAAACCTAACATGATAGTCCTTACAACTTCGGGTACCATACAAAGAAACATTTAAACCCATTAACAAAACTAAAAATAGACTGCGTTCAATTTGCTTAGTCTAATCTTGTGACCTGACTACGAGAAAGCCAAAAGGAAAGGTAATAGTTTTGACTGTCTATGTACATATATTTGTATGGCTTGTACGCCTAAACTTCTTAAACGATTTGAACAAAGAGGTGTCAATTTTTTTTACGTAGCCAGGATATAATTTTATAAACTTTTTACTCTATTCCTTAAATATGTATGGTCAAAAATTGTGCAAAATTGATGTATGGCCAAGAATTGTGCAAAATTGAACAAAATTGCAAATTCAGTGGAAGTAAGTACCTAGTTACTTAAGTGGACAAGGTAATACTGTTTTAAAAACATTTATTTTAATGGCTATCAATTCTTAAATACTTCATAACACTACCTTAGAAGGTGGTATATTTATACTACTTGATATTTTAGTATAACAAAGATAACCATGTGGCTTTCTTTATTACTCTCGACCTTGACTTATCAGTGCCTATCTTAATGTACTCACTATCTATCCGTGCGTGCTTTCCTACCCACAAAACAAATCTTCACTATGGTGACGACAATGTCATGGACTATGATAAGTAGCTAACTTTAAACGAGTATTAATATCAAATGAATTTATTTTTTATTTGTACTATGTCAGATATCTATGTTGTATATCAATGGGTGGGAAGGATCTTGGCTTGAATTTGAAATTTGGTTATTGTTAGAATAGAGTCACGAAAATTAGATAACAGTAGTAGAGTTAGAGGATATTAAATAGTATGTTTAAAAAAATATTAAAACTGCTTCATCTTATTTCACGCATCGAAAGTTAAATAATTAAGATAAATCGTTGCGATTAATCTCTGCGGACCGATTTGTGCAGATTAACAAATCGTTGCAGATTTTCATTCCTCGGTGATCGACAAATCTGCTTAAATTAATCGCAACGATTTATCGGGTGTAGCAGGCACAATAGTATGTAAGAATAAAAGTACCGAGAATAAGACCAGCTATGGAAAAATACAATAAATAATAACTTAGGTAATACAAGTTAATTATAATACTGCAAAATAAGATTTATGATAAAATTCAGGTCGAAACAATACAGTTTAACTCATTTTGTTTCTGCTGTATCTTACAGGATGTTCTTAAATTGTCTTGTCTTATTTTATATTGACATGCTTAAATGTTCTTAATAAATATGATATTAAGAAACAATCACTAACAACCTTAGACGGATCTTTACAAATGTTAATAGTATTGACCTTTGCGGCGCAACACTTGGCTATATACAATTGAACATCGATTTCTAACAATACTTTTATAGTATTAAAACGCTATTGACCGTTAGGTTTATTTATGTTACCTAGGTCTTCATTGAATCTAGGTGTTTAGGTCTTCATTGAATCTAGGTGTTTACGTGCAATAATGTTTATTCACACAATTATCATGTCACCCATTACTTCTAAGAGACCGCCGCATTTATATGAATTGGATGGAGAGAAATCATTGGAAGACACCGTTAGAATATGGGCCTTTAAGGACGGATGTGGCACTGGACCAGCTATGCAACTTAAACCTACACGTCGTACGTGCTTGCTGGTTTTGAGTAAACTTTAAATAGAATTTTCGTTTGAAAACCTTGAATATTTATGACTTTTTAAAGAAATTACTTCCTAACTAACAAGAGGGAACTAGACTGAGGTTTTAGGCTGGTATATCAAATATTTCAGTTTCTGAGTAAGACTTTATTTAGGACATTTAATAAGATATTTGATTACCATTTGTGTAGCGTCGACAAGTCATTAGTGTGTTTCTCAAGGAGTGTATGAGTTATAAAATTTAAAAGCACATTGTTTGCGATTCGTGGGAAGATACTTACATCATATGAATGAATTCTTCATCCAAAAAATTACAAAATTGTTTTACAAGTATATTAAGTACATAATTGCTCCTCTGTTTTCTTCTAGAAGATTCAGAGTTAGATGACGTTTTTTATGATTATAGTAGAATCTCCGCGATGGAAAAGTTCAATTGGGTATCCAGTACACTAATGGCAGTTTTGACCAACGTTCTCAAAAGTTAAAGGACCACCTCAGAGAGAGTTACGTTACCCTTAGTGAAATTTTTATTTTCGCTAACGTTTATATCGAAATCTACGTTCTTGGATGTCTCGAAATATTTAAGAGCTACCTACATTAGGGCACTTTGTTGTTCACAGTGTAGTTGTGCACAATGTGAACTCCATGACATTCCAATAACGCTTTGCCATAGATGTTAATTACAATCGGGAACGAAGTGTTAACGTGCTACCAGACATGGGCTGATACCTCTAAACGTCTACACTCGAAAGTGTTATTAAGAATTTCTTGTAGGAAAAACCCAATAACGCCTTTGGCCCGATCCGAGTATCGAACCTGAGATCCGAGATCTCTTGTTCGCTTGATACGCTAACCGACTAGAATACTAAGCAGTATATAAAATAAGAGACTTATGAAAAATCACGATTTAAAAACTTAATATTTTAATCAAAATCACAAACGTGCTTCTACGAAATATCAACACATACCTTTATGAGTGCTAAACAACTGATACTTCCTACATCACAGATTTTTTCTAACAGATTTGGTATAGACCGTAAAATTACATACATTCCGAGAATTGGTCATAACAACACAAAACATGGAATTTAATTGCACGATGTTGAAGAACAAAGACGCATTTCAAGGTCAGTGCGGCACTCACTGATGTCGAAGTTCCGTTATGCATTGTACATTGTTCACTGTACGCCTCTAACTATTTAAGTCATCCTAGGTTTCTAATCACGGAGAACACTATCAAGCAAATAGGATTAAATTATAGGATCCATATATATCCGTGTGTAACATGACTAGTTTAAAGATCTATAATAAGTATTCAGCAATAATACCCCCCCTTATTAACAAACTCATTAGAAAAATTCACCGATTTGTGCCCTGATACCATAAGCGTTCCGTGATTCGGTGGTCACGTTAAGCAGTCGATCCTGGTTGTTATAATAAGTTAGCAGTCGTAAAGGTTAGTTGGCGGCCTTAGGGCGGATTAAAAACATCTAACTGGTGGCTTACCAGTTCGCAATTCGCACTTGGTCAGCGTGGGGACGTATGGCCTTAGTCCTCTCCTGAGAGTAGATCAGAACCCAGCAGTGGGACATTATGGTTTGCTCATAAAGAGCCTACCCTGATCAGATTCACTGTGACTAATTAAATATATAACGTGAAAATACTCGTAGATAAAAACAGTCTTTAAAGCGGGTTGTATGTATATCGTGACATTTAAATCTTGATTTTTGAATTAAAACTACTTTTCGAGTTTAAAAGTGTACACAAATCAAGTTAACGTTATTATAGGGAAGATGTTTAATACGAATAAAAGGCCCTACAGTAATATATGTATAATTAGGTCTTAACGACCATTCAAAAATTGCCAAAGCGGACGGTTTTTCACGTCCACGAGGCGGGGTATTGGTAAAGTTTTCAAATAGCAATAATCGCACCTCGGATAAACCTCATTGGTTACGATTTTGCCTCTGCGCAAAGTTAACATCTACTGGCGCGTCGACACTATTTATACCATAAGCGTGAAACAAACTATTGTGAGATTTAAATATGCTACAGTCGCCATCTATTGACAGCGAAAAGAATTATAATTCTTAAGGAGGTAACTTGGTTTTAATATATGTGTATTTTTGTCTATACATTTTATACACTCGTAAGTCAACTGAATTTTGTTTTTCATCATCAGGTTAGTTATAGTAATAAAGATATACCGATTCAATTTATACAGTAGTTCAAAAAGAATTGACTTCATGCACTTACTAATTATATGTGATCAAGTCTGTCATTACTAAAGATGTTCTAAGAGGCACAATTTGCTTAACAAGTTGCTTACAATTTGGGTACAATTTTAAACAACAACATAAAAAGAAGATACAATTACAGCTATGGGAAAGTCACTACAATGGCAACAGAAATTAAAAATTTAGTGCGGATAATGATGTAACAAAGTAGCAATCATATACTAGAAATTAACAACAAACTTTTCATTTCAACCATCCTAACCTATTATTCTAAAGTAATGACTTTTGTTTTCTTCACCTACAGTTACATCACTAATCGTAAAACACATTTTATAATTGAGTAAAAATAAACCCGCGTACTGATCAGTCATTGAAGCAAAAACAACGAGCACCATTGCCGTATCACAATTTGATTATAATGATAGAAATGGTGATATTACGAAACCGGACACCATATCACCTAATGCTTACGTAAAAACTAAGAAAGAAAGTTAAAATCATACGCACAGAGATAGACAGCCGTTGCGAATTGCAAAACAGCCGTTCCTGGGAACAGCGTGGCAAATCGAAATGGAACAGAGTTGGCATCAGCAGGTCATCTGACGTAATGCTATCGATAACAAGTGACTGCATTAGGTAGATTAAATGAGGCGTAACATTGCCTATCTTAGATTGATGTAATGGTGTCGCTGATAGCTAAAAATAATGTGTTTGTTGTTGTTATAGCACCAGCATCAGTATGGTAATAAGTAAACAAGTAGATTTAGAACTGTATACAGCATACTGAAAATAATAAAATTAAGTCAAATCAGATGGGATTTAAATCATACTCGTATTTCAGAAGCATTTAACAATAAAAACGACTTAGGAGATTTGCATCTTAGGTTGTGGAATAATTAATCATATTGTATAGTTTTATGCGGGTAGGAGCGAAAACACATTTAGGATCTTTAACCTATACATATTTCATATACTAAAACATCTCTAAAATCGATGAACCTGTTTTAGACGACTGCGACCACAAATATCATGACAAAAGATATTTTATAATTAAAATCAATAACCCATAACGTCCTACTGCTGGGCTCGGGCCGTTTAGGCCATCCGTTTTTTATTAGATTGTACATAAAGTCCCAATCTAATCAATTTTCTAATATAATATATAATATGGTTCCAAACTTACACCATGTATTTTAGACGAAATTGCAAAGAAACCGCAGTCTGATGATGACTTACGAAATATCATTCATCAAAATAATGTAGTTGCGAAACTGTTTACCTCACTGGATTAATGAGAATCTCGAGATTGTTGTTAAGATTTTTATAAATATGTACTTGTAAAATACTCTCGGGTATAAAACTGCATTAATAGCTAAAGAGTTTACTGAGGTGGACTGACAATCGTAATGACTGTTGTTTCATATAGTTTATTTATCACCTTATGGTAAATTTAACATTACCTTATATTAATAGAAGGCGAACATTACCATTTTTTTTTTTTGCAAAATTGCATTAAACTTTTACTTTTTGGCAGTACTCCATAATGTCATCAGTAATTTTATGAATTACTGGTTTTTTTCCGCGACTCCGTCTGTAATAATATTAAGTCATTCCGACGTGCATGATATCTACACTGACAAAGAATGTAGCTTTCTATAGGTTTGGTGGTAGATTTTTCAAAATCGGTGGAGTAGATCTAGAGATTACTAAACTTTAATATAATATGAGTTTATACAAAGAAATAAAAA
The DNA here is from genome assembly GCA_932526445.1 of Phragmatobia fuliginosa. NCBI lineage: Eukaryota > Metazoa > Arthropoda > Insecta > Lepidoptera > Erebidae > Phragmatobia > Phragmatobia fuliginosa. The sequence goes on along the minus strand of OW052078.1, from coordinate 11,771,346 downwards.
CTCCTAACGCCAGCACTAATGAAGGTGATTAACCAACAGGAATAGATGAAATAGTTATTTTCTGAAGCAACACGGTAACGTCGGTGACCAATTACTCGGCCGTAGCCAATCCGTCAGGTAAAAAGACAGGAACGACGCTTAATTGATGGCAAGCCGTTAACTTGTCTCTCACGAACACCATGTTAGACTGTATTCAGCAGTTGGCTTACTTGCAGAATGATAAATGACTTAGGCACACTTTAAATTCTTTACTTGGACATCTTAAAGGTCTCCCTAATACATGTCGCGCACACATCCGCGACAGTACAAGGATTTTATAAAAATATGGATTCTTTGTCTGATTTCAACCATGATGTAACATTGTTTAGAACAATAAACATTTAAAAGATAATATTATTTATTAGACATCAACTAAGTTATGGGAGGCAACTGCAATTATAATACATGTCATTGCATTTAATTCCTTTGGTATTTATCTTCATTTAAAAATAAATTTACAAATTGTAATCTTAGAGTGTATTCCCACCATCAGAATTTGATTAATCTTTTTTAACAGGATTATCCGACCCTGTATTATGAAATTGCCAACAAAAATAATAAACACAACTCTATTCCATTATTGTCTTTGTTTAGATTCAGTACAAAAGCTTTGGTGACTAAAGCTTCTCTTATTTACTACTTCCTTCATCAGATTGGTTGTCGGGTTCTCAAAATACACGTGCTTTGAGTCAGGTCAATTTGTCAACCTTTGTTTTCTTCCCACCCTATATCAATTGCTTCAAATCAAAATAATTGAAATCCCCGCCTCCACCATTTGTACGACTGACTATACGAGCCCATTCTCGTAAGAGAATTACTGAAATACTACGCAACATTACCGTTTAAAGTAAGCTAAAATGAAAATTTACAATTCAAATTGTAGACAGTGAGTCATGAGTCATGATTGAATGAATGAATGCATCTTGCGAATCCTTTTGTGGGTGCGTTTGTGAATATGATATAAAATGTAAACGTAAACCTTTAGCTTTTGATGTTTCATTATAACTTCCATCCGGTGGTTTGTTTACTGGTTAAGGTTTGTTAGAAGATGAACAAAGGATTTAGTCAGAATTAAATTATCGTATGAGTTTTCAAGAACATTTCTTGACGGTCACTATGGAATTTTGGATAAACTGCAATTAGATTTGAATAATTGAGTATGAAATTGTGTGCACTTTATTGCGGTTGGGGATCACAGGTCAATGACTTTGTTGTGTCTTATTGTAATATAACGAGAGCTTTATAAATACTCTTGTACTTCCTAAGAGTCATTGTTCACATTAGCAACGACTGTTCTGTTTTAATGTTCAGTTAACGAAGTGCGAATAACATCTTTGTTATTTAACATCTTCGGTAATATTTCCTTATTGCTCGTAAAATGGTATCATTAATAACTTCAACATGCTGCATTGAGGCATTATAATGCAATAATGATTTATACACATTGAAATATTTTTACGAATTGCTTAGTTAGTAGTATATATATATATATATACACTAATAAGTTCATTTTAATTTATATAGAATTAAAAATAGAAATCAGATGTCGGAAAATTTAATTTAAATAAAAAACCGTTTGATTTCTGTACATAGCGTCAGATTTTTTTTTAAACTCATTTTACGCTCTTGAGTCGCTTAGTAAGAATTGCCAATTCAAATGTCTGTCTGCTACAAGTATGCCTTTAATTACCTCATCAGGTATTTTATTTCGTATTCTATACAGTAATTACACAACAATAATATCTTGAAATATAATCATTCTCACATCGGTTCTTGTAAGTTACTAAAATTAAACATTAAATCAAGTTGCTAATTCTGTTCACGACTGCAAATGTTAAATGCATAAATATTTGTATACAAAATACGTTAATAGCCATTTGCGATATCAGTACAGTTGTTAGGGGTCTAGTGGCTATTGCCCAACGCACAGCTGCGCCTGCGCCGACTCTGTAACGCACGTTTCATAATACGTCAATGAAATGGGGTCCAAAAGTACTTCATACGCATGTTGTGGCTACAAAGGTCAATAAAGTATAAACAAATAAATGTTTATTAAAATATAAACATACTTGCGTATGATTTATGAGAGCTTTAAAGGTTTCGGGTTACGAAAGCACCCGTTCAATCATGAGTTGCTGAAATTTTATGTTTCTGTTTGAGAGATAGACACACAACACTACATGGTCATAATTTATAAAATAAAAATAAATAAATCTTTTTGGACATCTAACACAACATCTTATAGTCCCAAAATAAGCAGAACTTGTAGGGTACTAGACAACTGATATAAATACACAAATATCCTTTTTTTATAAATAAATACATAGAAAACACCCAAACTTCGGAACAATTATTTGCAGATCATAATAATATTATAAATAACTTTGGGTTCGACCCGGGTATCGAACCCGAGACCTCTTGACCAACAAGGCAGTTTAAAATCAAGCATTTTTCCATGACCGCCTCAAACAATTACGATTATTACATTGTTAATTTTATAACTTCAGATACAGAACAGAACGACCATGAAATTTAACATGAGATCAACAGTCATTATTACGTCATCAGTAGTTTCAAATTAGTTTAAAATAACTCCATAATAGCGCTTGTCTATGCAGCTATTAATATCTACTATTACTCGCCTGGCAGTTGAATTTTGAAACGTCTTATTTTATTTCATTGTCTATCAGAATTTAGGATGTTATTGGAAAATTAGCACACAAACGTACTAATTTTATAACATGATAGCCACTCTATTTAGTAATGTTAGGTTATTTCAACTGCAAATGTCTAATTTTTAAATATGGGATAATTAAAAATTAAGCATTTACACCAAAAATGTTTATAAACATGTTTAAAACGTGGTACGAAGTATAAAAAGCGGCCAAGTGCGAGACGGACTAGCCCATGAAGGGTTCCGTAGCAGCAAGTAACATCATATAAAAGTTTTTGTCGTTCGTTGTAACTTTGATCAATGTTTTAATAATAGTCTATTGATTGAATGAAAGGGAAATTGCGGTTTACGATTTATGACGTATTAAAAAAAAACAATTTTCGGTGGACGTTTGCATGGTAATGTACATCATATTTTTTTTTTGTTTTATCATTCTCATAATTTAGAAGTTACAGGGGGGGGGGGGACACATTTTACCACTTTGGAAGTGTCTCTCGCGCAAAATATTGAGTTTAGAAAAAAATGTTGCTAGAAACCTAAATATCATTTTTGGAGACCTATCCATAGATATCCTACACGTATTGGCTTTAATGAAAAAAAAAATTGAGTATGGGGACCCCAAAATTTTTTGTTTTTCTTCTATTTTTGTGTAAAAATATTAATGCGGTTCACAGAATACATCAACTGACCAAGTTTCAATAGTAAAGCTCTTATAGTTTCGAAATAAAGTGGCTGTGACATACGGACGGACGGACGGACAGACAGACACACATGACGAATCTATAAGGGTTCCGTTTTTTGCCATTTGGTTACGGAACCCTAAAAACGCGGGTGGTTGCGAGCAAAATAGGACCAGTTGTTGTGGGGAGTCGACAAGAAGTAAACATCTTTCGACTGAGATAGTGATTATGATGACAAGAAATGTACAATTACTAAAAAATAAATGTGATAATTTCGTAACGGAATATGTATCTAATTTGTTGGTTTACCTAGATTTTCGTTACCTGCATCGTCATTATATACGTGACTACATACGAGAACAACGGTTGTGAAACTGTAATAGCATCTATAAAATTATTCGAAATCCGTGCAGACAGTATCGAGATTTGGTCGATTAAGGAATTGCATGGCGCGTATGCGCTGGCGATCATTGCTATGATTTACGGTCAGATCAGCCGTTGTATCTGTGGTCATTGCATTGTAATCTGATCCACTTCACCAAACTTACAGTTTCACTTTGTATTTGTTAAGGCCTTGTGTGAGTTTGCTTAACATCAACTAGCTCGACAGCTCAGGGGATTCAGTGGTGAAGATTACAGTGCGGGCCAATCGCGACGTCCAACGTAGTCACCGTGACGATCGACTCAATGTGAAATGAACTCACACTAGACCCTAAAAACTCTCTAATCCACAGAGAAAGGCAGCTCAATGTTGTCATCGCCATCATTATTGTGGTTTTATTCGAAGACAACAATATCACTTTCTTGATAAAATCTTTCACTATTGAAACGAGAATGTTTAAGTAAACTGTAATTGTTTATTTTGTTAGGAAGAGTAAAAGTATGAAATCTGTCGTTATGTTGATAGTAATGCAAATATACGTACTGTTCAAGTGTTTTCCGTTACTTGCGAGAAATGTAAAAACATCGGTGAAAGGGAAACCGACCATTAAAATTTCGCAGAAGCAATATGACATTTAAATAAATACTCCAGATCAAAACATTGTTATTAATAAAAACTGTCAGTATTATATAAGATAATAACAGCCATGCTTATTTTTTTAATTAAGATACTTAAATTTTAATAGTATGTGTAACAATTTCACCTTTGATGATCTTATGCAAGGATTATTTTTGTCGGAACTGCCTAACTCATGAATATTCATTGAGACTAATTGAAATTATTTACTTTTGCTTAAACTACTCCTTAATTTTATTCATTTATCACACTTTTTTTCACTGTATTAACACCTTGTACAAGTTTAAGAATAATTCAGTCAAAAAACGACAATTATAAACGGAAGCTTTGTTTGAACATTGAGGATGAATTAAAATAGTTTGAGTTCCTGTACTTATGAATAACATCAATTTAAGGTATCACAGTGAGATTAAGCTAGCTGTATAAATAGTAGTTCATTACGTATATTATCAGTGTCTTATTTACCAAAAATAAAACCAGGTAAAGTAAAAGAAACTCATTACTACTAAATCTGATTATAAAACGGGTATAAATGTATTTACAAGAAATTCTCTCGTAATAAACATTTAAAGACTAATCAAATTTAGAATGATTAATTACACAATCCTTAATATTTATGAAGAGTACGAAAATAAAATAAACAAACCCGTTACTCCTTGTTGTTCTTCAAACCTTTTATATCGTCCAATGTATTTACCTGCATCAAAACAGAAGAGGAATTAATAAATCATCATAAATAAACACATTTAAACCCATAGAACTAAGTTCAAGAGCCTCACAATAGTTTTCAAGTACATTTATAATTGAATTATAACCATAGCGCGACCGAGTACTATTTGTGTCGAACATTAACAACTCTTTCTGGAAATAATACAGAAATGTATGAGGAACACAATAAGTTGAGCCGTTTCATAAGAGTTTGGAATTCCGTGTTCAAACAATAAACCTTTACACGAATGTTTAGCTCTTAACAGTAACTTGTTGTTAAAGAATGTTTTATTACTCGGGGTATAAGTAAACATAAAACAATGCAATTATATTTCTCAGTAGCTAAGTTCCCCGGTGCTACTCGTTTGTTATGTACCACGAGTAACGGCGCGGGGCAAAGACACTAAGAAAAGTAGCCTATGTTACTCCTTCTATCGTCAGCTAACTGCCAGTGAAAGTTCCGTCGAAATCGGTCCATCCGTTTCTGTGTATGACCGGAACGAACAGACAAAAAAAATAAAAAAATTTTTTGCTGCAACTAGCGTATGTTATACTTTTATATGCATTTAGTGATAAACTGTTAATTATAAATTACAAACATACACTTTTTTATTAATTTGTATGTATAGATATTGATTATGTTAAAGTGCTTGAGACATGATGAGTAGATACTCAAGTTAATTATGAAGGTCATAGGTTATTTAAATAGCACTTTAAGTAGAAAACAACGTCTACTTGATCTCTACGCAACATGGTAGCTTTTATGGGATTATAAATATATATTATTAAAGGTTTTCTTTTACTTTCTCAGCTACATAAAATAGTTGTGATGGTTATTAAAACTAGAATTCACAAGCGAAGTTCTGTCATGATTTTTGAAACCAAATTAAAATTAACACTATCACATTAGTACGGTAGCAAAACCGATATCAATAAAAAAAAAATAAAAAAAACATAACTTGACACATCTAACACCGATTGCTTTTGGCAAGGGCGGCCCCTTTGTACACTACATTTTAGATTATTTTGTAATTCTGTAATACAGTATGGAAATAAAGAGTTTTATCTATCTATCTAACACAGTCATTTAGAACACGGGCAGAGCTTGTTTTATTGTAACTGTTTCATTCAAAATAAGGGTATATTAAACAGGTTGGTGTGAAACATACATTATCAAAAAATAAATAGTTAGAAAAATACAGCTTAACTCTTGATATTCATTATACAACTTTTGGTTCTAGTTGGGAATCGCTTGTTTCAGGGATTTCCTTTCGAGGGTGAACCTGGTTCCTCGACTTCTAGTACCCAAGACGGCGTGAGGTTTTTAGTCGCTTCGAGTCTGACATAACCACCAGCTGGTGGTATCGGGGGGATTACCGTACGAAAAAAAGATGGAAATCGCTTTCTATGACTTTGCGATCATCACTAAGCAATAAAACCACAAACTGTGATAATCAATGTTTTAAAAATAGCCACAATGACAATAAACATGACCTACAATATCATTGGACTTTTTTGAATGACTGTAATTTGCATTTTAATTCGAGATTGTTAATTTTTTTAGATTTAATTGACTCCAAGGCAACAAAGAACAAATCCTATATTACCGCGTCCTTGCTTTCAATAAATTAATGTAATTACAATGTTGCCGCTTCAAATTATTACGAAATCACCCGCTGTAGTATGTTCCTTTCCGTATTAATAGTAATATTATATATTCGACGAAGTTACACGTAAAGATATAATCGATAAGCTGTCAAACAACACTTATCATATATTTGTTGAAGAAATGAAAGTACAATTAGACGATGATGGTGACCACGTAGAACATGGTGAAGCGTAAAACGTGGTGATCTAACCGTTGTGGTGTTATACAACTGACAATTAAGCGTTGCGGTTGGCAACATCGGAAAATTGCAAGATTGATGGCTATATTACTCTTAGTGTGTAAGGTCCGGGGAATAATGCAGAGAATAGACAAGGTTTTTTTTTTTTTTTTGAATTTAAGCATAACTAGAAAGCCTAGTGAGCAGAGGATAAGTTCAAAATTTCAATAAAACCATATTACATACACAGTCTAAACAATAAGGCAAGATAAACAAATTAAAGACATAAACTAAAACTAAAAAATACTGACCACTGAGAAAAGACTTAATCATTGACATAATTTGCCAAATATTTTACAATATAAATCAGCATCAAGTTCATGCAAAAAAATATTTTTTTATATTGCACTTAGAAATACTACCAATTAATATAATGATAACTTTACAAGTTATCATTATATTAATTGCTATATATACTATTTAGAGTTGCTAACTTGTAAAGTTCCCGAAATAAAACAGAAACAACTTACCGTTTTGCAACAGTAACCAGGAAGCTTACATGAACATGAATTATATAACATAACACAACCTTCAGATACTCATAACTGAGAGGAAATAGCAATTTGCGTATATCTGAATGATGGACAGATGAACAAAGAAACACTTTTATTATACGTAACACCAGTATGAGGCAGATAATTGAACATTTGTGGCCGGACTTTGGATTGAGCAATAACTTATTATTTATTTCGTTATATTTTAGTGTGTAAAGTTACAAAACTATTTTTATTAATTATTTTTATAAAACCGAAGTTGCAAGTACAGTGTTGCAGCAAAGAACGTGAGCCGTTAAATGAAATACAAAAATTAAACATATAACTAAAAACTAAAACAAACGCAACATCAACCCTCGGCGATTATGAAAGCCTGTACATTTTTTGGTATCTAAAGGTTTTCGAACTACCTCACGTGATTTAAATATTGTAATTATTTTGTGTTTATTAATAAATTTACTTTGATAAGTAAATCTAATAATGCATTTTAATATTTATATCCAAAGGTTCGTTCAAAGTTAATTCAAATCAAAGATATTAATGTTTTACTAATATGTAAGCCACTTATTCAAAATTTAAATCAGACTACACAAAAATCCGCCACAATCAGACAGAACCGCAGATTTAAATTGTCATCATACACAATGAACACTTTGACCCAAATAGTCAGGTAGTAACGCCTCCTACTGTTCAATTGACGCAAAATTTAATCACATTTACTGCTAGCAGGTTATTCACCTCTGTTGAAAACAAAATGAGGTTCAATCATCACCCACCCACACTGTATAATACCAACGCGTGTACTATTCGTAGTGAGTTTACGTCTAATGTTTACACATAAACGTAATTAACAGAACTGCGATCATATTCGGGCGTATTCATTATAAGACCTTCATGTCACCACCACCAAATATTTATTTTACAACTGTGCATTCATGAGTCGTTCAGAATTTAAAGGACATCGAAAGACTAGAATTTCAATGAATCTATATTATATTGACAGAGATTAATCATAATCTAACTCACTATTAAGACAATAGTGAGTTAGATTATGATTAATCTCTAAAAACTATAAACATTAGCAAAGAGGAGTTTTTCATACATTCTAAGAGCAAAGTCTAGTTCTATATCACAATTTGTGAAATTCTGGTAAATATATGTCTGAAGTATAAAGTTGCTAACTTTATAATTAAGACATAAATTATACCAGAATTTAAGGAAAAGTGAGAATACCATGGTACAGTTGGGTGAGACAGAAAAAAGCATGACAATGAACCGATAGTAATTAAACGCAAGCAATGTGAAGTATATGCGATAGGTTGACACTATATATATAATGTGAAGTATTTGCAGAGAAAGATTAGATGACAAAAACAGGAATAAGAAATACATACGCGAGTGATGCGGATCGAAACAGGTTGTAATGATGATAGTTAAAAAATATTTGTTGACGTGCTTTGAAGACGTCTCGCGAACAAATAGTGAAATCATCAATCTAATATACGTGAGTTTGAAATGTAAGTGAGTATATTGGTCGAGGTCGACATTGAAATGCACAGACCGATTAAGTGGCTAATTTGGGAAGAGACAAAGGGTTTGGACGCGCCTAAATTTCTAAGACTGTGATGAAATAGTTGGTGTTTTATGTAGAAAGAAAAAAAAAATGGTTGTGTTGTAAATTAAAAGGAAGTTAAAGCCGACCTTGAAAGGCTAGATTACAACGAAAGTGAGATGGTTAGGTAGTTAATATTTATTTTAATGCGAATACTTTATGAGAAGAATTAAATCAGTAAACAATCTTAATGGGACTTTCGATTTGCCATAAAGTGATTAATAACATAAAAATGCTGTAAATTGCAAACGATAGTTATTTGGTGAAGCGAGTTTTATGTGGATTAATTACAGCTTCCGACAGTTTCCGATCCTGATTTTGAATATTAAAATCTAGGTCAAATTGAGAAATAAATACAATGATCGACTTTAACTCAGCAGGAGATAAAACGTAATTTATTAATACATTTTCAAAAAACTTGTAACAGTACTGCTAGCAGGAAAAACATAAGTATATAGTGATTATATACATTTCCAAAAAAAATACTAACAGTACTACTAGCACGAAAACATAAGTAAAGAGGAGAAGTTACTACTAAAAGAGTAAATTCAATACTCGCAATGAATTATTTGGTGTACGTCTTCTTAAGAATAAAATTAATCTGACTATCAACGCAGTGACGCTAATATAGTAGAATTATTTAAAGTTGTTATTTGATCTGAAGTCTGAATTATCTGTTCTGCTTTAATGACTGCACATATAAGGCAATAAATATTAATTAAGGATATTGGGCTGTCGGTGGTTTAAAAGGTGTTACAAAAATAAACGAATTAAGTATAGAAAGTGATAACGTGTCACTATGTCAAAATATATTAGTCAAGCTGAGAAGCGTGACGACCGGTTCAGCTCATTTAAAAACTACTTAGATACAAAAAAAAGCGAAAAAACTTGCTCTCGTCTCGAGCATACAGTCTTCTAATAATTAAATTGTGTTCTTAAAACAGTAGTCTGTCTTAAAATTGATGAAAGAATACTGTTTTCTTGAAAGGAAGTCATTTAAATACGCACCTGGTAACAAATGTAGTCTTTATTTGTTTTTAAACTGGAAAGCAGAAGAAAAACCGTAGACATTGTTTCAATTAAAATTCCACTGATTCCATTCACAATTTAAAAAGGTGTTTGCGAAGTTTAACAAATTAAGATCCGTTATTAACAGTAAAATGTGGTGAGCGTGCGAGAGAGCTACTCGACTTGGATACGGACCTCGAGGCAAGTTTTGATGAGGTCGGACATTGTAAGATAGTTTCCTATTGTCTAACACCAGCTCTTGCAAAGAACGTAGATCTTGAGGTGATAGCAACTAACATTATTGCCGTAATATTTATAAATACTAAAGATATTTACAGATTTAAATCATTCATTTCATCATTAATTTGTGAATGCCACAATAATTTCAAATATAAAAAAGAAAGTTTATGTTTATTGTATTGTAAAAATTCGCGAACAAATATCATTAAAACATTCCATTCTTCACTATTTTAATAACATGTACATTTATGTGAAATTAATTAGCGTGTCTATTGAAATATGAACTCTTAAGTTTTATAAGTCTTATAAATCAAATATTTGACTAAACGTTCCCAAAACTGACTTCTCAACAAGTTAGCTTTAAACCATATTAATATAGGAAGAATTGTTTTAAACAAGAGAATTTGTCTCCTTTAGTATCTATCTAAGCCATAATTTGCCAAGTAGTTTCAGTTCATACGGAAACAACGCTCAGCTATTAGGTTAGTCACAGACACTAATTCTCATGATCTCGTTGTCTCCATTTCAGAGATTTACTAGTTCCCTAAAGTAACGGGGAGTAGGCGTATCCGAGATTCTAAATCATGAACCTACTTATGCAAGACAAATTGGACCATTTTGTCTATTTCAACATCTGCATTAACCGTCTAGTTCAGTTTAAACTCATGAGTAAAAACTAAAGATTCATCAGAAATATGTCCATGTGAACTTAAATTAGTTGTGCAAATCTTATTGGCACAGTGGAATAAGAAATTGTTTAGCCGTCGCCGCATCGAATTTTGATCTCGTGGCATTTCAATGAACGATTTAACTTGAATTGTTACCGTGCAGACTTTAGGACTGTTATGTTTCCGTCAACAACCCATAACGTAAATTGGGAACCCCGTAACGACTGGAATCGGATCTCCTCGAGAGCGGAAATATAAACTGGTTACGTAGATCTTGCCGTGGAATTTAGATTGCTCGAAGGTTTCCAACTACCTTTCACGACTGTTGTCTTATGATAACAACCGGGACCGACTGTTTAATGTGACCTCCAAATCACAGAAACGCTCAACATCAAAAATATGTACTGGATGATCCAAAAAGTGCTTATAAAAAAAAACTGCACTTCTTTCACATATGAAGACTGCTGCTCCCCCTTAAGAGTAGTCTATGTTTGCCTTAAGACAGAGTTATCATGTATGTATTAAGTAATCCCGATGTAATATGCTTAATTTGTTTCAAATGGGGTACAAAGCATTTTTCTTTCGTTATGTATATATGTACTTAAATGACATAACACTGAATCTCTGACAGCATCATTTGTTACCGCTGGAGCCACAAGATGTTTGTTCAACGAATCGTGTTTAATGTAAAAGAGATACTTATGCGTCGGTGTTAAGTTACGGAAGTCTAAAGCCACTTGAGCATGTGATTTCAACTGCATCTGAGACCCTCTCTGTTCAAGAGATAACACATTAGAATTATTATATAGGAAATATCGGTAAAGTTGTTAATGGATTTGAAACACTGACTAAGGTGGTTCAAAAAAATTGTTGATTCATGCAAGTATCGTAACAATCTAATATCGATGACCTTGTGTTGCCTAAATGCTTATTGAACGTGGTTTTATTAATGTCCAACTTTTTGTACATTTAAATAAAATTAGTAAAGTTTAAACAAATGATCGAACATATTTTTTCACGTAAGATCTTATGTTACTTGAATTTATTGAAGAGCTGTTACTTACTAAATTATGAAGAGACAAAATTTTATTTGTTTATGTCGACGATGCGCGAATTTTTTTTCGTAAATGATGAGTATTGATGAGTGTGTATAATAGCATATCTCACTATATTGGTTTTAGTTTTCAAATACACAGTTTCATGTTTTGACTGGCTTTTGCCTGTACTCCGCCCGCGCGTATGTCGATTATAGCAGTAAAAAGTAGCCTATTTCTTCTTTCTTCAAGAATCAAAGTATCTTTACACCAAATTTTACTGAGCTCGGTACAGCCGTTTAGATTTTTACTTAGTTTAGTATTTCGCTAGTTTACTTTAGTTACTTTATATTTTCTTTATATTAGTATGGATTATTAAATATACATCACTATGAATATAAACAGTTACTAGCCCTAGCAAGCGGCTCCGACCGCGTGTATGTCGGTTACAACCGTAAAAAGTAGCCCATGTCCTTTTTTCAAGCTCTAGACTGTCTACCAAATTTCATTTAAATCGGTTCAGCAGTTTTGGCGTGAAAGATAGACAGACCAATAGAAAGAGTTAATTTCGCATTTATAATATTGGTAAGGAAGTAAAGATCACTTCAACGGATACGAAACTCTCAGAGTGTAAGCTAGAATTACAGACACACATACATTCACACGTATGATGAATCTTGGGCTAGATGATAATATGATATAGAAGGAAGTGTTATTATTACTAGTTAACAACAAGCATAAGAAATGAGATCACCAACCATGTATGAGTCATTTGATCTATTAGTTTAATTCCAACAAAACTTACTTCTGGTAGTTAAGGATGCCATTGACCTATATAGACATTAATTTGCGAAGCTTTTTGTGTGCTCACGACTTAGTATTATTAATGATAAATACATACAGAATTTTTTAAATCTTCAAAGAGATAAAAAGAGTCATTTTAAAGGCTTGCATTTTAGGTAACTGAAATTCAAAAACGTAATAAGAGCAGGCAGGCCTACCAAGTTATCATAGGTGAGAATACGATACAGCCGATACAGGTAATACGGGAGTGAATTGTAAGCTCGAGTAAGTCTCAGCTACCTGTTTCAATCTAGAACTTGTCGCACAAGACACCCGTACGTATTTCAAATTAATGATCCTTGTAAGATACTCTGAACTGTTTTAGAATATTAAAAAAAAAACTGATAAGAAAGTGTTTGAGGAATCTACCTCTATCAATATTTATTAACGTGTTTTGGACAAATTTAAAATGAAACAAAAAGTTGGAGCAGCCTCTGATTATGAAACAATTTTAATTTGATATTTGTGTCAAGTGCAATTAGCAAGGAACGTTCTAGAAAACCAAACAAAAATGTCGTCAGCTACTTACGTCATACTCATAAAAGTTTTCAGTTAGAAAACATATTATACAACTTTTGAATAAACAAAGTTGTGAAAAGTTTTATCAAGAACAGTAAGTCAGTGCGTTTAGCTGTCTCAGTGCTTATTTATAACAAGCGGTAGAACACGAATAATTTCAACACAATGCAGTTATTTAGTGATTGAAAAACAAATCGCTATACGCGCAAATGAATTAACCTACATCTCGTGCAGTTTAGGTTGATGAAGTGGCGTGTGTTTGTGATGGTAGTGAATGCACGGTCGAACTGCCAGACATAACGGGACATACACGTGCTCCCGATACTGGCAATACTGCATCCGCAAACTATATTGTTCGTCAACCGGTTGTGTTAGCTTTAATTAGCTTTCTGCACACTGAACTACTTCATTCTGAAACGAGTTGTATGGATTCGTGGTGAAATATGAATAAGATATCGTATGTGGATTTCGAAGGATCTAATTTTCTTTACACATATAGCGGGTAGATAGCTTAGTATGTTAACGAGTGCTGTAACAGTACTGTAAGCTAATTCACATTGCAAATTGATAGTTTTGATAACTCAAATTTGTGCGCTCACACAATGGAGTTGTGGCTGATCTGAGTACCACATTGTAATTTGTAGGCCACATAGCTACAGCAATCAAAACAATTGCGTGACTGAAACTGTATATGATTTGTTGCTGAGATCGTGCTGATAAATTATTAACATTAATAACAGCTAATGAGAGTTATGGATACTCTACCTTAGAAAGGTGGTAGTTTAGAAATAAAAAAACTGTTATTACTATTCAAAATTACTTTAAATTAATTTAGCACATGATATTATTTTCAGGGATATTACTATCATTGATTGCTTACAGACTTAAGGTTGAGACAAACACCGATCGAGACGGAATCATGCATGATGATACTGTGTGAAGTCATGTATAACTAAACTATATTACACCCCTTGTCACTGACTCACTTTGACCACTGTTCTATCCTTAGCTTTAAATTAGTTTTTAAAATTAAACAAGCAAATTACGAGAACTCGGAGTATACAGTCAATGATTAAAATCCATAAACTTTAAATGAGAGTATCGCAAATAAAGGAAACATAACTGAAACCCAGAAAGGGAGTACAAAGGACATAAAGCTTGAATATAGGAGCCAAAGATGTAGTTAATTTTCCTCTCTGAAAGCTAGCGATAACCAAGCTCGAACATGACGCGGTATGGTTGCGAGGTAAAATACTGATCGTCGATTCAATAAAGCTTTGTTATGAAGTGAGACCTACCGTAGCGTTCAATGTAAAACGTTCCGAATTAAGGGTAAGACTAGATGGACCATAGCAGAATATAACCAATTTGATTTGTAATTATTATTGTTTATGTGTCTTGAATTTTGTTAGCGTATTGTGACTTTAAATATTTCATGTCAAGGACTGGATTTATGTAAGCGTAGTATCTAGATCATACCGTCTACCGATATAAAATATAACAAAACCGTTATGGGCCACTAATAAAATTGAGTTCTGATGTTGAACAGTCTAAAATGATCTGAACTAACGTTAGTAATTTACAGACTGAAAAAAAGTCTAGGTTTCTGAGTGAAAAGGCATCTGTAAGGTTTATGCTTCACATAAGGAATGTATGATGTGTTTTCAAACTCAAATCTCAAGAATTCCAAGTCACGTTAATTTCCCACCTGATTTTGATAAAACCCTTGTGACTTCTGTGTATATACATCGACATCTTGACAAGCTAATCTTACAATCAGATAGCGATGGTGACGTATTTTGTTATGTCAATCACTAAGTGCATTCGATATTCTATCTGATCATGTCACTTCGTTTATGTAGTTATTTTTAGCGGTTTTGTAATGCGCTCGGTGCTAGTTTTCATCAAAATTTCTAATTATTTTGCACTAGCTATCGCCCGCGGTTCCGAGCGCGTGCATGTCTGTTATCGAGTTAAATAGTAGCTCGTATTTTTCTTAAAGAATGAAACTAAATCCATGCCAAATTTTATTGTAATCTGTGCAGCGGGTTAGCCATAAAAGTAAATAAATAGCAAGAGATTTCAAATAATTTCAATGTATGTTAAGCATGAATGCTAAAAATAATCTAAAACTGTGACTATTTACTGCTAGTGTTTGGTGTTTTTAATGTTTGGCCAAAAACTACTTTAGGCATGGAACAAGATTTGGTTAACCGGGCACATGATCAGAAACTTGGGAGCATTGTGGTCCTCATTTTCGAAAGCAATAGGTGAGGTGAGAAGGAAATATACTGTTAGAAATATATCTTACATTGCTTCTTTAACTAAGAAGGGAATTTAAATAATAGCTCGAAAAGATCTTGAAACTTGCTCTGGCAGTGGCCGGATAACCCACCACTCTATTCGAATAACTAATTATTAATATAAATCATGATAGATTAAACATAACCTAATTGGGACGTTGAGAACATGTTATTGCTATAAAGATTTCACATACGGTCGAAAGCTCCCTTTTAAGGTAATACACATATGACTTCTAAGAGTTTATTATTCTGAGCAACGTTCGTTTTCCGTTACAAGCTGACTTGCATCACTGCCTTCGGAATTACAGTTTCACTCTACCATGACATTCATCTTACCGATCGATGCCGTTGCACCATCTTCGATTAAATCTAAATCGATTCCTTCTACAATAGTTGCTACTTAATAATGTAAATCTTTTAACAGCATACGTCATTCGGTCTGTATTACAATCCCTGTATTAGTCTCATCGTCCAAAACTTTCACATTATCAATCGATAGTTTAATTTCTAAACCTTTTTAAGAACCGACACCTTTGTTACTAGTTAAGATAGGGCTGTCAATTTTAATATTTCTAGATTGTTTTTAAGCGGTATTGATTGTGATCGAATAAAGGAATTGACAACCATCTATTTACTAAAAACTTTTCAGTATACTGATGATAATAAACCAACGTTT
The DNA here is from genome assembly GCA_932526445.1 of Phragmatobia fuliginosa. NCBI lineage: Eukaryota > Metazoa > Arthropoda > Insecta > Lepidoptera > Erebidae > Phragmatobia > Phragmatobia fuliginosa. The sequence goes on along the minus strand of OW052078.1, from coordinate 11,754,944 downwards.
CATAACCCAAGGCTGTCTGTTGAAAGATTAAATGAAGTGTTATTCAAACCTGACATCATAAAACTGACGTGATTTAGAATATTTTAACCAATCCTTAATTACTTGAAGGTTGTGGTTACGAAAAGTTATTTAAAGGCCAATAGAAACCTAAGCTGCAAAAAATCTAGACCAGACTTGCAAGGTTCATAACCTTACTTTAAACAGATTAAGGCCAACCATTGATGTTTTGCTTAGAATCATCTAAGCAAAACATCAACGTGTTCATTATATTATTTTTTATAAATTAGTTGCCAAAATGGCTATACAGAATGATGGAAAGCATGAGCAGAATCTTGAAGTGGCGGTCATTGTCCTTACTGTTAATGCAGACCCACACTATGGCAGCCTAGTGAGTTGTTCTTGTTCGTGAATTTAGGCATCGATTTAGCATTCAAAGGAGGTGCAGATAAAGATTTGTCCATAGACGTAAGGAGGAAATTGTAGTTAAAGTTTAACACTTGAAGTAAGTACGTAATTGATCAACAGCAGTAAATTATAACACGATAAATGATATAACAGGAAGATATTACTTAGACTTGGTACTTTAATTTTATGGAGCATAGACAGTAATTTGCAATAGCAACAGCAGTAATTGCCGTTCAATATATGAGAATAATGACATTATAAACCTTGTTGCTAGTCCCGGCAACTAAAGTATATAGGATCGCTCGCAAGACGCTGAAAAGTTGTGAAGTTAAAAGATGGATCATTGGTACCAAAAATTGTATTAGTATAGTACTACCAACAATTTAAAATGAAGTGAATTGCTGTGTTTTGAGTCCGTTTCATGTATGTTTATAAAGTCCCCAGGACAGGACAGGACATAAATTCTTAATAGAGGAGTTGTCTTTCTAAAAGAACGTATTTGCATATGTATTTGATTAATGCAAAACACCATAATAGTATTGCCTACTTATAGTAACATCTCAAATGAGATAAGATCTTAAAGTTGATAAGAGACTTAAGTTCTTATGTACCATATACTTATTGCACAATATGGTATATACCATATAAAGTGGTATTTATATTTATTAAACAGCACAATATATCTATTCATCAGAAGCTATCTCTTTCTAAAACAAGATGCTTTATTATCAACATTTTTTATCATTTAAAAAAAGCAGCCAAGTGCGAGTCGGACTCGCCCATGAAGGGTTCCGTATCAGCAAGTAACATCATATAAAAGTTCTTGTAGTTCGTTGTAACTTTAATCGATGATTTTATACTAGTGTATTGACTGGGTGAAAGGTAAATTGCGTGTAACGATTTATGACGCATTAAAAAAAAACTACTCACTAGATCTTGTTCAAACCAATTTTCGTTGGTAGTTTACATGGTAATATATAACATATATATTTTCTAGTTTTATCACTCTCTTATTTTAGAAGTTAGAGGGGGGGGGGGACACACATTTTTCCACTTTGGAAGTGTCTCTCGCGCAAACTATTCAGTTTAGAAAAAAATGATGTTAGAAACCTCAACATCATTTCTGGAGACCTATCCATAGATACCCCACACGTATAGGTTTGATGAAAAAAAAATTTTTGAGTTTCAGTTCCAAGTATGGGGACCCCCAAAATGTATTGTTTTTTTTCTAAATTTTTGTAAAAATCTTAATGCGGTTCACAGAATACATCGACTGACCAAATTTCAACAGTATAGCTCTTATAGTTTCGGAAATAATTGGCTGTGACATACGGACGGACAGACAGACAGACAGACAGACAGACAGACAGACAGACAGACTTGACGAATCTATAAGGGTTCCGTTTTTTGCCATTTGGCTACGGAACCCTAAAAATGACTAACAAAATTATGATTAAAAAATAAAAAGCGGCTAAGTGCGAGTTGGACTCGCCCATGAAGGGTTCCGTATCAGTAAGTAACATCATATAAAAGATCTTGTAGTTCGTTGTAACTTACACCGATGTTTTTATACTAGTGTATTGATTGGATGAAAGGTAAATTGCGTGTTACGATTTATGACGTATTAAAAAAAAACTACTCACTAGATCTCGTTCAAACCAATTTTCGTTGGTAGTTTGCATGGTAATGTACAACATATATTTTTTTTAGTTTTATCACTCTCTTATTTTAGAAGTTAGAGGGGGGGGGGACACATTTTTCCACTTTGGAAGTGTCTCTCGCGCAAACTATTCAGTTTAGAAAAAAATGATGAAACTTCAACATCATTTTTTAATACCTATCCATAGATACCACACACGTATAGGTTTGATGAAAAAAAAATTTTTGAATTTCAGTTCCAAGTATCGGGACCCCCAAAATGTATTGTTTTTTTTCTATTTTTATGTAAAAATCTTAATGCGGTTCACAGAATACATCGACTGACCAAATTTCGACAGTATAGCTTTTATAGTTTCGGAAATAATTGGCTGTGACATACGGACGGACAGACAGACAGACAGACAGACAGACAGACAGACTTGACGAATCTATAAGGGTTCCGTTTTTTGCCATTTGGCTTCGGAACCCTAATAAGGTCTCAGATAAACTCATGACCATTTATTTATGTAAAATGAATAGAAAACGTAGGTATATATCAAATTTGTCGTAAAACAGTGAAGGTAAAATTTAATAGATGCTAATTATATTGAAAATATGTGAAGGATGATTATGTTTAGAAGACTTAACGAACATAAATGTGAAGGGCCTATAATAATCCTCGATATAATTACTTGTCAATATGTATTAAAGTATAATACATGAACGGAGAAAGTGTCCCCAACAGATAAAAATATAATTTGTGAGTAGTTACATTTCTTATAATCGAAAATAATTGTACACCAATGAAAGTTAAGGATGTTATTGTCGGCCATTTCAGAAAACATGCAGTATGTTTTTAAATACCATGACATATGTACGTATCATATGTCAAAAAGCACTCTTTTTTATAATGTCCCTTGTAACAAGTTAATTCTTTATTAATATAATCAGAAACCTTAAAAATCTAATTCACAGTAACATTCGGTACGCCACTAAAATCCAGAAGGCCTAGTAATATTGAAATCTCTTCACTACTTAGGTATCCTACTATACAGCCAAACTTAGTGAGAAGACCAAAATCCGCCAAATTAGATCAGCCTGTACGTAGTAGAGTTGAATTGTTGATAATAATACACTCATAAATTGGGTTTAAGCTTCATTTCAATCTAAAACTTCATCAACATTTAGTATTAAATACCTATAAAAGTTGCAATCGCACTGTGGAATATGACAAACCTTGTAGCGTGTGTAGTGACTGTTCAATTACGGTCCATCGTGGTCTACTGCTCAGACAAATTCTACGTAAGGCTGAGCATTTACTTGATTGACAGTAAGACTCACAGTAACAATTACTTTAACGGTTCACCCGTGTACAAGTTTGCAAAAGAGAAAGTAAAATTTACGATAGAAGTGCAAAATTTTACTGTACACAGAATTATTGAAAAATTAGCTTTCGCCCGCGGCTGCGCCCGCGTTCATGTCGGGTTTCGCGATAAAAAGTAGTCTATCTTCTTTTTCAGGCTTTAGGCTGTCTAGGTACAATTTCATTCAAATCGGTGTAGTGGATTGAGTTTATCGCGAACAGACAGACTGACAGACGCGGCAGAGGACTTCATGTTATATATATATATATATATATATATATATTTTATTTATATATGTAATATATAGTGATGACATAGATTTTATATCTATCACGCAGGTGCTACATTTTAAATAGATTTCTTTGATTCATACAAATCGCCATAACAAATTCTTTCAATTAATTTTAAGTATAACAGTTCCAGAATATATAAATAAGGGTTGTAGGTTAACTATTTGTCTATTTCAGAGGCGTTGGTTCGCAATGGAATATAAAAATTCTAAAATTTAGAATCTAGGCAACAAAGTAAAAGAGAAAGGAAGTCCAATAATAATAAGTGTAATAGCAACCTTTCCTTCTGTCGTTCAGACCAGTATAAATAAAAATAAAATAAAATTATCTGGTTAAATAAAATAAATATACCTAAAAAAATGTGTAGTATTTTTGAAACTCACTACAATTAGGTAAATTGGTCAAACTCCACATCGTTATAACCATATAACAATAAAAATGCCAAAGAATAAAAAATGAATTAAGAATATTCATTATAAAAAACGTGAAATATATCTTAACCTAGCAACATAAAACGTACAGAAACTGGGTTATAAAGCGGACATTGTATTAGACTTGCTGACAATAACTAAAAACGTATTAAATATGACATTGCACAAAATAAAGGAGACAAAGAGTCATTTGTATGCGCCTGCGCCGCAGACAACAAATAAAACCTGGCAGATATAACACCGATACAGAACATAGTCATACTAAATATCAAGATGAAATCATTTTTAAGGGTATTTTTTTATTTCCGATAATACCTATAAAATCTTAACAGTCACTATAATCCAAGATGGGTTCCAAGCTATTGGTTCTTGTATACAACTGTGTATTGATTTCAGTTCTAAATCAATAAAAAAATGATCAACATCTTCTCCTAATATTTATAAAAACTATTATTTAAAGAACGCTATGCTCTATTTGTAAGAATATATCCTTACATGTCACTGGAATGCTATCAGTGCCGCATCGTTTATGGAAAATATTTAACATAGCAAGTTTCCTTGCTTAATCTATAGTACACAAGACCAAATAGTATGCTATCTAAGCTAATGGTTAAAGGACCTTTCTTTAGGTTTAAATGTGTTTGCTTCGTGAATGTGCCTTAGGAGTTTTATTCGATTCCATAATTCCACAATCGTTTCCACTCCACAATCGATTTATGCGTCACGTTGTACGGAAACAATTACATTTACAGCAGGACTCGTCGCAGTGAAATTGTCGTCGTATTAAAAGTCTTTGGTAAATTGTACGCTAGGTTCAATACGTTAATCGTTCAGCTTTCCTTCCGTCATGGGTAAGAAGATACTAGAAGGGAAATCGGTACTGAGGTAATTATGTTAAACGCTATTGATGAAGTTGATTGAGGCTTATGTCATTGTCATAGTGTTGTTTACTTTTACTCATTTACATACATCATACATTTAAAATATCAAAGTAGTTGTAGAGCCCTTTCCTCATGATTTAAAAATAGGTTTATAGGGAATTTAGCTCCTAATGGTTACTATTGACATTAATATTTCTGTTTTACTCACAAATTTACGATTCTTTGGGACTCACGAACAAAATTTTGATTGCTCTTAAAACCATACCCCATTGTTCGATATTAGGTCTCCTACTTTGGGACGACCCAGACCTTTTCATTTCACGCCTTCGTCAAGTCGACACGACGCCTAATAAGGCCATATCACGGGGAGAGACTTCCGCCTTCACTGATATACTCTGTTGAACTCTTAAAAGATTGACACCAGTACACCCTCCTCAAAAAAAGGATCTATTCAGATGTCAACACATCATAAACCAACCTCTAAATAGAGGAAGTGGGATAAAAAGTTGCTTTTCCTAACACAGAATGTAACAGGTATGTCTTATAAAAAAAAACAACGGTTTATAGTTTACTTCCTTTTAACAGGGGTTTAGTTATAACCTTTGTCTTTGGTAGTTAAATCGTTTTGTTTATAATATGATATTTTGGATAGATACTTGGAATGCTAAATCATAGATCTAAAAGTCTGAATAGTATTTAGGTCTTTGTGACGTTCATTACACGTTATTAAAGAGCGGAACAGTGACTGTACATCATCTGGAGTTTGCCGGCTTCTATAGTGTTTCAAAAATCTTATCTTTTGTGACTGCTTATCCTTAATATAATTTAACTTATTAACACATACAGATTAGTCGCAGCAGATTATGTAATATAATTGATTCATTACTGATATAAACTTTAATCACTTGGATGTGCATTGTGCAATCTACTACGAATAACCAAGTTAATGTAAACTATTAGCAGTAAAATAAATGTATTTTTCAAGTAAAAAGGTCTCAGAACCCTGTGAGGTGTTCACATGTTTGTTCCGATCCGAGGTACTGCAAATTATTCATTCTTAGTCGCATTTCAATGTGAAGACTTTATTAAAATACAATGAAAGTTGTTCGTAATTTGCAAACAGGCAAATTTGCAAATAATCTTAAACACTAATCTGTTTTAATCTCTTTCTATTTAGCAAATTATACAAAAGTAAATGACATAATATTAAACATTGCACGTTATCAAGATATTACATAAGAAAATTGCCGTTATTTTTACATAAACTTACACTACCGCTATCCAACAAATTAGGTTTGCTACTGAACAGATCTTGATAAGGCTTCTAAATTGAATTTGGGTTCATTTGCGACTGGGTGGACTGGATTCTCGGCTGTCAATTTGACATTTACATAAATAAAACTGTCTCTTTCATTTAGATAAAAGTGCGGGGAGATTTACAAGTGTGATAGTGTAACGGATATCGCAAACTTTGATTATCCTTATCTCTAATTAAATAGGTTTGTCGTATAATTAATATTCTTTTAACTGCTCTTTGACATTTCCTAAGCGATAAAGATGTTTCGCAATTGGTACGTTTAGAATTATTTTTGCAACGAGATTAGTTTGTTGGTTTACAAAGAAAGTAGTATTCACATAAATGGCCGATTTCATTGAAAAGTTTTAGATTTTTGTACTAATAAATATGTAGGTTTTTTATAATGAGTCTGACAAAGTAGAATCATAGGTAAATTCTAAGCCTAGTGGTCACCATACTCATGCAACATGGTTTCATACACTATAGAGGTCTATTGAGATGCTTTTTCATCACTTGGCCTCTAGCTTCGCACTCACACCGACACACGACAGTAATAATGCTATCATTTAAGTTGAATTTTTATGTCAGATATTTATCTAAGCGAATAATGTTCTACACCATAAAGACCTAGTCGAAAACCTCTCGTGTAAGAAAGGTCTAATTAGTTTGTTTTAAACAAAGCAAAAACATTAGATAATGATTAGTGGTTGATTATTGGTATACCATGGTTCCGTAAACAGAATACAAACCCTTACAACAAACCATGATTCGTGCACATAATCCTCGACGCAATGATTTACATATAACACCTAAAATGCGCGTGCGCAGCCAAGTTGGGTACTCGGCACCAATCGCGACGGCGGCGTCCGGCTGTCTCGTCAGTCACGAATTCGTTAGAGCATTGCGATACAAGCGGAAGCTAGGAACAACCTTGAATTTGCAATCGTGTTAACAAAAATAATTTGCTTGTAAATGCTGCAATCAGCGTGAAAAGTTACATAGGTGTTAGAAACAAATCGTTGTATTTACTCTTTACCGAATTCGTAACACATTTTTGCTATAGAAATATGCGAATGATTCAATGAAATCAAAGAAACTGCAATTGATTTAATTTAAATATACATTTCAATTTAAAAAAATATAATATTGCAATTACAAAATTTAAGTTACAATATTACAACCTTCCAAATATGGGGAGTATTTACTGTTTAGTTTAATTCGAATTGCTAATAAGATAAATGTATCTGTATCTTTATGAGCACATTAACTGAACTGAATGAAGTAAGATTATGAAACAACAAGTCCTAAATCAAATATCAGCAGCTTGGCAATATTTAGCAACATTTAAGAAATATTGAAATTGGAAATGGCACCCCGGGAGGTTAATTTTAATTACTTTCCGATTTTACTTAATAAACTTAAAGTCTAGATTTCATAAGAACGTTTTTAAGACGTTTGTAACCACTTAAAGTAAAGCAGACGACGGAAAAGTTTGTTTAGTGACCTCGTAAACTGGTCATATTGTAAGTTAGAACGCTAATTAAAACCTAAGGCAGGTGAAACCATTGCAATACATGTTGACAAACTAAGTGTCTAGTCTATACAACAAATAAATGATCTTATGACCATTAATTATGCTTACAAGGTTTCGAATATTGAATTACACACACTATGATATATATTTTAAGCGTGGGAATACTAAACTGCGTCTACACAATAGAACCTTTGTTCAAATACTGAAAAATAAACATATTATGTACTATAAAAAACATTTTTTACGGGTTTAAATAGCAGTTATTATATTCAACGCTTAGATTACGCAAGGTCATGTCAGTTTTTCGAGAACTTATACTATAAAAACTGGCATAGCTCTGCACAACATACATATAATGCCAGATAGAATATTTTTAGATGTATTTTTGGATAAGAATATAAAAACTAGTTTTCCTCAAATACAACACACAAGCACAGGAACTAAGCCGCAAGTTCATAGGGGGGTTATGGACCTTTTAATTATGTATTCTGTATAGAGTAGAGCCGTATGAGAAGCACTATTACATAGGGAGAAAAACCAAAAAAAAAATCTATATTATCAAGGAGCTCTAATCTTTAGATGTTTCTGTAAAATACAACCAGTTTCATCTTCAAGACAGATTCTACATGACCAAGTCTTTCTACAAAGAATACTATCATTGTTAGAATTATGTTTAATTATATTACTAAAACGTCAAAATATCTTATAAAAGCCGAATGACTTCATGAACAGCAAAAAATACCTTTGTATCTTGAAGGTGTAGTATCAACATGACGTCATGTAGTCGAAAATAACGCCTTTAACCTTTATACTCAGGATAAAAAATCTTCAGGAAGCATATTTTTAGAAGTTTTCAAGGATTTGATAAAGCTATATTTATTTTTGTACGGACCACAGGCTTACAAGTTTACTTAACATCTCTTCGTTTATGTCGACAAGTTATTGAATGACTGGCTTCCAGGAATTTCTTTTCTAGAATACACCTGGTATACCGGCTACTGGTACGCGACGCAATGTATGAGTTTTAGTCATTGTGAGTCCGACATGACCATCGATGTATGTTATCCGAGAGGATTTATGCACAAAGGAAAATAAAGTTTTTTTGAATATGATAACCTGTGGGGATGTCAACGATTCTACAGATGTCGTATGTGCGAATGAGATGCGTGTGTTTGTAGAATAAAGAGGGACAAAACATATGCTTTGAAGGATATCACTGCATTGAAAGTGATTTATGAAAGGTTATTGAAGGACTATATGTATTATGCAATAACATGATAGGTAATTCGTTTGAGAAGAAAGACAGAAAATAATAAGTCACTTAGATTATGTTACACAAAGAAATATTCATCAATTCTATATCTCTATAGCAACCACAACAGATAAAAAATGATTAGATTTATTTATCTACCTTTGATGTTGCTAGAGAAGATCGCTAACGCCTGAATTTGGTTTAAGTGCATTTTTCATAACTAGTAACATTAATATTAGGTTAAATCATAAGCATGGTGCTGCTAGTAGTTTGTGTTCCTACGGTCAACTTCTAATTATAAATATTGTCATTTTATATAAACATTATTGTAATATATATGTATATAACATTATTGTTTAATGTATAGTATTTACCTAATTTGTTGGTGATATAAAACTTACAGTCCATCTCTTTCTAACGATTTTTGATGATGATTTAATTTGCCTTTTGCATTAATATACAAATACGCAATAAAAGTTAACATGGGACAATATTTGAACTCGATTGTTAGCATTATTATTGATAAGTATTTACATAACTCAATATTTTTAAAACAGAAGTTTTTTTTAAAATTCCATATTTAGAGAACCCCTGACACTGGCAGCTAATTTTAAAATTAGAATATTTCAAAAATTTAAAAAAGTCGAGTCTGTCATGAAGTCAGTCTGCTGTCAACGCCTTTAACTTGGTCTAATTTATGCCTATGTTCATTTGTGCACTAACATTTAGCATTAAAAATATTGCATTGCATGCATACCGTGTATGTAAGTACCTTGACAAGTCGATGTAAGGAGTTAATTAAGTTAAACAACACTTAAAAGTAGATAGCTTACATTATCAATATGTAAATAAACATATGTATTAACATATTTTTTTACTAATGCTGAATTGATTAAAACTGGTTCGCTTTACATACGAATTCGTACTACGCTTACTTTAGATAGAATATATTTTTAAAGTTGATTTTATTATTAGTTTTTATCTTCACAGTTTTATTAAAACCGATCTATTCAAAGATAATTCTTAAGACGTGAACCATAAAGTTGCTCTAGCCATTTTCCAAATGCGATAAAAGTTATGTAATTAAAATTTTATTCATATTCTAAAAACTAGGTATTATACTAGCAAACCTGAATTTTATATATTTTTTGAATTTATGCTTTTTTGCCTTGAATACTCAACCAAACATTTTAAATTTTAGCAAAAAATGGCGTAATCCACGTTTATGAGCAGTCACTGCCACAACTTATCAAAAACATCTCATTTTCTTCTTCTTCACTTTATTTTTTTTTACTGTTCGGTTCTGGTTCCAGGGGACCAGAACCGAACAGTAAAAAAAATAAAGTATATAAAAAGCAGTAATTATGAACGTTAACCCTGCAATCGGAGGGCCCGGGCCATCCCGGCCACCCTGTTTAAATAATTGTTTACACAACATGCACCATGCAAGCTGGGGTGGGCCCAGCATCTGACGGGACGGAAACGTGATATTTATGATACGAAACACAGAGTATTTGGAAGAACAGAGATATTTAAAAATAAAATCTTTGGCTTAAAAGAAAATCTTTGACATTATCTGCAGTATTTAGCTCAAAGATAAGATGTTTGGGATTACCTTTAATTACTTAGTATTGTAAAAGCAAGATTAAAAATTGTTACAAAAACTATTTTATAACATATTTCAAAAGAAGCCGCCTGACAATCAACCATTACACGATAACTTGATAAATGCAGTTTCTGACTTATACAATTACTTGACTATATGTAATTATTTTTGTGGGTACTTACTAACCCTATGCGTCATAACCACCTATTGATTGTGATGTGTCAAACATTAATATAACTGTCATTACCGTCAAACAAATTTTTGACAGATCAAATCATTCTCTGTTAATGTAGCTACTCTGTTTAAAAATTCAATCATCGCTAGATAATGTACCGATGAGGCGACCCCTTGTCTAATCAACATCCGAGTGTTGAGTGGTACAGCCTTATGTTGGAACACACACATTATTTTTGTGTGCTTTTTAATCATCTCACAACTGTGTGAAACCATTTATTTTCTGGTAATAGTGGTTTTAATGAGTTTTAGTTACTAAGGAGTTTTTAGAGGATAGATAAAAAAGCAAACTTAGATAAAATATTAATAGTTTAAAAGGCTTACTTTCGCGTATTAAAGAAAGATACAGCAATTTTGCAGATTGTAGACTCTGAGTATAAATAAATATTTCGGACATCTTACACACCGCTATCTAGCCCCAAACTTAGCAGAGTTTGTATTATGGCTACTAAACAACTGATATAAATACATAAACATACTTTTTTTTGTAAATACATACATATTATTATTATTATTATACATGGAAAACACCTACAGACCATAGTCATTAAAGATTCCTGCAACTATTTAAGCCGTGGTGGCATTATCGTGACATCATTAACGCACAGAGTCATAGCTCAAATTCTCCTCCTAAAAATAACATTATCACCAAGCGGCATTAGAAGTCGTTGCCAAGCAGTTTAAATATAAATTATACAACATACATATAGGAAAGCTTCGATAGAAAACGTGTTGGGACATTACTAACGATTATGAATAAACATGATGAAACCACATCAATGAATGTGTAAAACGAAGCGCAAAAACTGGCAAACTGACAAGAAGTCAATCTTTAAGACGTAATTTATGTAAATACGTAAATAAACGTGTTTGACCTATAAAATACTATTACTCCATTGTTATTTTTTAATCCAAAAAACGTTCGATTAAATAAAATGACTTTGATCACACACCTCTTCTCAGTTTTTAAATTGTAAACAAACAAAGTAGGTAGTATAATGATCACGCATAGTTTAGGCCTTTATTGAAAGCGATCTTTGCCTTATTATAAATTAAAAAAACTGATGTTAGTAGTGCATTACTTCTTGTTTATATAGGTTAAGCGAAAAAATACTTAAATTATTGACAATTCCAATCAATGTTGTAAAAAAACAATATAAATACACTTAACTGTAATCTCGTCAAACATCAGTAAAAGTTATCGATCTTAAAAGGATTAATATTACCCAATAATGGTTCCGGACGCTGATTGCTGATTGTGTAATGTTTGAGAAATCAACCAAACTACTAAGTAATTAAAAAGAAATAAAATTTGTTGCTTAAGTAAGAAAGTGTAATGCCCGTTTTCACCAGCTATAAATAAAACCGTCTCCTTACTAGAAGCACCTTTGCGTAGGTAGCACCTTAACTTTACTAACAACTAAGCACTACATTGTTTTTAAATTGTTTTTAAATTTAAAAGACATTAGTGAAAACGGCCATAGTGGTCACATTTCAATCGATGACGTTACTGGGATCAAAAAACATTTCACAAGCCAAAAAAACTTAGGAACAACGTAAGCTCCTGAAATCTATAAACATATGTAGCAAAATCATGAATGACGCATGCTGCTCTTTGTAGAATGCGTTCAGTCTGAGAGTGAATACATGACACGTATATAATACATATGGGTACGTCAGTACTGATTACTAATGATAGGCTTTATGTATAGTGATACTACCTACATATATAGATAACGATAACATACATATACAGATAACGGCTTAAATGGTCACATTTCAATCAATGACGTTATTGGGATCAAAAAACTTTAGACGAAGCCAAAAGAAACTTAGCAACAATGTAAGCTACTGAAATCTATAAGAATAAGTAGCAAAATCATGAATGACGCATGCTGCACTTTGTAGAATGCGCTCATTCCCAAGTGTGAATACGTACGTCAATACTGATTAGGAATGATAGGTTTTATGTGTAGTGATACTACCTACATAATGCTGTTTTCAGACGATAAGATAGTATTGGACAAAGAGATACACATAAGAAATAGTCTGCATGAAGTTTAGTTAAAAAAGGACTTTATTTTATCTACTTAAATGTTTGTTTATATCAAGGAGAGTATAAAATACATATGACATTTCAAATATAAATTTTGTAATATAATATAAAGTAACTTATACGCCCACGCCTTAGTCGTGTCTATAGGTGCTCAAATGTTTTCAATGTTAATAAAAAAATATAAGAAACATATGTGCAAATTATTTGCAACACGAATTACATGTAACAAGACTATCAGATAACACAACATAACCTTCAATTTAAAGGTTGAATTACATACTGCATCAATAATGCTTGGTTTGGACATCTGTTAGATGTGGAGACTCGTTATAATATTTTGGGGGCTAATGTTATTCGTGGAGCGGAAAAAGGATTGTTTCTCAAGCGTCTGTTTGTGATATTAAACGAATAGTTTTTTACTAATTGCAGCTGAAAGTATAGGAGGAGGTGCTAACATTAAAAAAGCAATTTAAAATTTTTGGTTTGTCTGTCCGTCTATGGTATGGGACCAGACTGCGGATGAATATACTTATATATTTCTAAATCCACACATATTATAGATATGATTAAATTACACCCAGATACCCAGGAATTCTTATCAGTGCGTCGCAGTCCTCTTAGGCCAGTAGGTATGTTTTAGTGACTCTCTTCGATTCTCTTCTAATCATCTAATAATGACGAATATTATGTTTTGACCACGTGACTTAGCGTTGGGCCATTTCTTAGTTTTCTAATAACGCTGACGTTTGTAGTTTGTTCTATCAAACATATAATACAAAAACTAGCTCAATAATACAGATTATTACGACTCTATGCGTAACTTTGGATCGTATGGCACAACAGATGCACAGAAAGCAATAGGGGTCGAAATGACCCATTATAGAACGGAAGCATTTTGAACTACAAAATTAATGCGATGAATACATATTGATCGATTCAACTGATCGTTATGGATGACAGTTTAAGTAATTGAGGGTTAAGTGCACATATTACTTTATATTACTTAAGCACTTAGGTTAGTCCCCTAAAGATTAGTGAAAACAAAAATATCGCTAAGGGTTACCTAACTCTCTTTCTAAATGCTCTAAGTTAGCTGAGTACATTAAATTAGTTTAAATTAGAAAACTATATTTACAAGGTATTAAAAATGTTAAAGGCAAAATATTAATAATTTTAACAAAAAAAACTGACTTCAAAGAAAAGCTATTTCGAGTAAACAATCGTGACAGGGTGTGCCTATGATATTTGAGGAGTTTCCTTGCTTTTACCAGGACCCTATCATCAGATCCTGGTTCCTCATCATGGGACCATATGGGAGGCACCAGCTTTCAAATAAAAGAATTATCAAAATCGGTTCATCCAATCGATAATTCTGAGGTAACAAGCAAAAAAAAATATCGTCGAATTGAGAACCTACTCATTTTTTGAAATCGGTTAAAAATGGATTTTTCAATGTACGAGTAAGTAACGTATAATTCAAATTCAAATTCAAATTTGACCTAGTAGACCAGATCCTGGTTCCTCATCATGGGACCATATGGGAGGCACCAGCTTTCAAATAAAAGAATTATCAAAATCGGTTCATCCAATCGATAATTCTGAGGTAACAAGCAAAAAAAATATCGTCGAATTGAGAACCTACTCATTTTTTGAAATCGGTTAAAAATGGATTTTTCAATGTACGAGTAAGTAACGTATATACTATGATATGCATTTAGTGAAGAGCTGCTAACTTGAAATTACCAACGGACCCTTATTTTTTATTTGTTTGTATGGATGTACAGATTTTCTAAGTACGACGAACTAGTTCACTTTAGATTAAATAACACAAAAAACGCAAATAAAATATAAACCGTAAAGACCACCAAAAACAAGTCACTAACGCCGTTATCGTGAATAAACAATAAAAACTTAGTGAAAGCGGAACTTGAATCAATTCGCCATTAACATTAAAAGTTAAAGAATGAAGAGGCAGTTGACAAGGTATAGATTGTATAGACTGTCAGGTCGAATAATCGGAGCGTATCGTCATTTCCAGACCAGAACTGTTAATGCTCAAAATTCTACCAAAGTTTTGAACTTTTTGCGGATCTATTCATTAATGAAGAAGAAAGTTGACCGCGGAAGTGGTGATATTAGTGTCACTAATGTAAAAAAAATACGCAAATCAATAACAAGTTTATATTTGTCTATGTTTGTATCTTTTAGTTGAAATTTTAATATATTATCTCTTAAACTTTTTATTGGAGACGCTTGTATTGGAAATGTTTCTCTGATCATACACCATAGTAGGTATAAGGCTTATGACTGAACAGAAAAATATGCTAAGCAAGCTATTCAATGTCTAATAATAAAAAACCGTATCAATTTACGTACTATCGTCATTATAAAGTATTAATTTCAATTAGTGCTGGCATGCCAAACAATACAGTAGGAGTTATGCGCTTGCGCAGCTGAACAAACGCACCAAGGTTGGACAGTTCGTGACAGGGCTGTCGTAAACAATTCACTCGGTATCAATTTCTAAAATCGTTTTATTTACGTTGTCCTTTAGACACAGTTTACTGATGTCAGAATGTAATAATTCAGCTTAGTTACAGCTAGTTATCAGTACAGTCGTGAATATATTGACGGTAGTGTTTGGGGTTACCAGATATCAATATTTATTGGGTATTAAACCTGTTGCTTCACCTATTATTTACTTTTAGCTTACTATATTTGGTGACTTTAATGCTTACTGCTCCACTTCCATCTTAATAGAATATGATGTAAAATGTTTTCCAATGTAGGCAGACAGATGTTTTAAATCTGTGTATGTTTAAATCTCAAATATTAGTCAGGATTTAAATCGGTATCACAGGATTAAGTTAAGACGATTCTTATTGACTTGGTTTTTAGAAATATCTCACCCTGAATGTATGTGCTCCATTTGAAGCAGTTGGGATATTTCATATTGAAGAAATGTCAGTATCACAAGGAAGGGATTTAGGGCCTAGTGCAACAGCTTTAGTAATAATATTTCAGGCAACTTTTCGTCTGCGCGGTTTGTTTTTGCATAGTACACCTCTACTGTAAAATGAACTCTGTGAGGGATCAGTCAAGTCATCCGCGTTTGTCGTTTGGTCACACTTTGAGACAATTTATAACCTTTATTTATTTTTATAAGTATAAATTTCACACTTCACATAGCTTAAGCTATCATTATTATAATTACTGTCATAAAATGTACAACAATATAATCTTGAAAGTAATAGGGTAATCCCTTATTGTAGGAGTGAGACACCGAGGTAATCCCCTGTTACGCGTACGTACCCAATCCCTTTGTGTGCCACTTTGTAACATACGAGTTAGCGTTTTGTAATCATTCACTTTCTTCATTCACTTTCACAAAAATGTGATAATAAGCCTCACCATTAATTAATTTTTTACACTTTAGTTAAAACCTGCTAAGACATTTTCAAATATTATAGTATAGAAAAAGTATTTATTTTACCAAGAAAAAACCCTGTTTTGTATTGTTCGAATACTGTATATCATACGACTCTCATAATTTTAATTAACTTCGCAAGGGGACATTCGTTAAAGTTGTACAGTGATAAAACCAGAATTCAAAAGTTTATAATCTTTTAGATTTTTTATGCACATGCTAGATATTTTAATGACTAAATAATTAAATTAACTTCATAACTTGTATAGGTAAATATAACAAACTGCAACGGTTTAATAATAAGGTAATATCTATAAAAGACAGCCCCAATTAAAAATAAAATGACCAGTCACTACATGGATATTTATAAAAGTTTACGAGCAATACTTTAAAATACAAGGGGATCTATTGAAAGTAATTAATCATACGAGTAGAGCCCACGTGCCATATTGTGTGATAATGATTTGCAACCTCTCTTTATATTTAGTTTCCACAATACAAATCGATTCATTTAACTACTGGCAAATTGGGGTTGTTGAGCGCTTTATACAATCAATATGCTAGATACTTTTAAAATGTCCTCCTGGTATGAATCTAGAATGATAGTATTCGTTCTGACGTGTTGCGTTGGTGAGTGAGACCGGAGACCCAATGATATCGATATATCTCAATAAGCCGCCGTAGTACAAGTCTCACCATGCTTGTCTACATTCTCAATGTGATAGTAACAACTACTCTTGGATTCTAAGAGTAGATGTAGTTGTTAGTAGCAAAGAAGAGTCACTGTGGCAGATTCAAATTAAAAATACATATAAATAAACCTTAAGCGAGTTGTTTAGTTAAGCCGAAGATGAGATATATATTTACTAAAGTTTTGTTAATGTTAATGTTCGGTTTATCCATGTTTGCCTTTTTAATAATCTTACCTCTTTATTAAAACGACCTTTAAGGTTTGCGTTATACAAAAAAGCGTTTTACCTCTTATTTTCCTCATTAAAACAGAATTTGATGTTATTACCTGCAACAAAAATTAAACAATATTAGTTTACTGTAGCAACACTCACAACTGGATAACATAAAATCATAATGATAGTTATATAACAGGATTTATAATAAAACGTTATTAGCATTCAAGTACACTTCATACCACCATAAAAACCCGTAACAATAACAAGACGGTACCTTTTTTTCCTTTTATTCGAAGAAAAATATACTATGCTCTATTTAAAATAAGAACCACATTAAAATACATAGAAGCATGTTAAAAAAAACACTGGTGAAATAAAAAACTAAATGGTGTAGCCGAAGTCTTCGCGAATTGTCTGAAGCTAGTTAAAGATTACAAATGGCGGCATCATTGTTCTTAGAAATACAGTATAACAAAAAATACAGATTATTAAGCGTGCTCGGCGGCTACACAACTTATCATTCTGATCTACTTATTAATTTGTATGGGATACATGTTATCAAAAGTTATGAGAGTTGTTAAAAAAATCAATAATATGTGAAACAGCAGGAGTTCTCACTGTATGCTGATGAAGCAGATTTCTTGCTTGCTTGACACTGTCAGGTAAGCAAGAAGTAGATATAGTATTATTATGTAGAAACTAGTAATAAAACTTAGAAGAAATAATGTATTTTTTTCTCGTGACTGTTTTCTATAGATGTAATGAAGATTTATTTATAAATGTTCTGGTAATAAGAGGCAGACAATAAAGGGCGTCACACGTAATTTTTTATGATAAAGGATTTTTCAGTGTTTAATTTGTTTTTAGACAGAAATGCCCACAGAATCAAATTGTAATAATGTCATACACTAAATGCTTGCTCAAGTTGACAGCCTGCTATTTCTATCAATAAAACTCGTCTGACTACTGCTGAATCAACAAAGGAGTTTTTGCTATTATAATAAGAGTGACCAAAATTAATGGCAGCAAGAAACTTCAAAAGACGAAAACTATTTATACGGCAGATTGATTTCAGATATAAGTAGATCATTTGAAAACCACCACACCTGTGCCTATTGTTAGAGTAAATTATTATTATATATTAATAAATGTTGACTTTTTATGTCTAGTAACACCGGTCGTTGACGTGGCCTTGACGAGTGTTGCAAGGGAAAAAATTAAGTGGACACGATAAATCGATTACGTCACCTTGCTTAGGTCAAGTTATTATGGCCAGAGGTGTTGTTACTTTAAATTTTTTGTGAGGCTATAAAATATTTTTGTTCGAATTGAAGATTTGCGTAAACTGGTTTACAGTGTGATTATAAATAGCTGCGTACAGAAGGTGATAAAAATATAGTTGTATATTTGGTATATAAACTTACAGCTGAAGTAATCCTGAAATAAAATCTTCTGACTTAAACCGTGTAGTATAATTTGTGTGCCTTCAGTTTCAGTGAAAGTAGGTCGAAGTTGAATCTCCTTGAATTAAAAGTCAGTGAATACGTTTTTATTAAAACAAAAGACAAAGAAAAAGCTGAAATGACTATAACCAGATTACGTAAAAAAAATTGATGGAATTCATAAAGCCTATGTCAGCCGGGCAATTTTGACCAATCTATTGACATTTCATTCGTTAAAATCGGTTTATTACATCAAACGCTACACGGTGGAACATACATAAACTGCCAAAACTACATAATACTGTAAATACCTTTTAACTTCCCGTATAAATCTTTATGTTTTAGTTTGTTTTAATACTTTTGTATTTGTATTAAAAAAAGTTAATAATATACTATACACTTATAGCATATTGTTAACTTCAATACATAAACTTCAAAAATCGTAAAGGTTAAAAGAATTTGTTTCTATTTTGTTTTAAGTTGGCTTGAATAAATTATATCGCAGGTAGCACATAACACTTAAAATATTGTCGTTCTGCTTCGAGTACTTTACATACTTTACAGAAACCATATAGCAAAAACAATCCATGAACACCTTAATATATATAAAAAGTATCACAAAAACAACGTATGAAATCACCTACCCATAAAAATAAAAAAAAATAAAAACAAATCGTATTTTGTTACATGGTAACACCGGTGCGATTTTTTTATTTTAATTATAGGGCGGTAGTCGGTTTTCACTTACTGTTCAAAATTGGAACGAAGAAACCCGTTCGATATTAAGTGTAACAAAAATTGAGGTGTTTACAAGAATAAGAGTATTGAGAGTAATATCATGAGACTGGTTTCAGGTATTCCCTATATCTTTTTTATACTATTATGCAACTTACATTAATATGTACAGCTAGTTTTCGAACTTAGCCAGGTCGAGTTACGCAGACTGAATGGCGGAATGTGGGAATACGTACAAATTGGCACAATATTATGTATATTGGGAATACTTACAATTTGACTGCACGGTTGGCCTAGTGGTTTTAGCGGTGACCCCTGCGTCAAGTGTTTAGGGTAAAAATCCAGCATAGGACAAGTCTGATATCCACAAATTATTGTTCTGAGTGAAAGTGTTCTTTGTGTCCGTTTCATATCTATTTGTAAAGTTCCCCGGGATATACATATATTCCTAACGCTAGAATTATCTTAAAAAAAAACTAATATACTTGACATCACTGACTTGACATTTGAGCGGTCATAAAAGTCATAAAGGAGATATAAACATATCCTAGATTAAACCGGCACATAATAAAACAGTTTCACAGAATTCGTTACAAAAACAGGCTGCCATGTTCGCATTTAAGATGTAACACCATCCCGAGAACGCGTATTCGTTAACTTTCTCCGCAAACGCATTTCCAATTGATTGGGCAAAGATCTATAAAAGAACGCTTTATTGATCACTGACGTTTATCGCTCATAAGAGCACATGATACATAAAGTATATTCATCGAGTAATTAATAATCAATTGTCAAACAATGTCAATTGAAAGATCACATTTGAACTTTATAACATTATGAGAACAAGGTCAATTTCCTTCTGTAAATTGTTTGTTTTGAATCAATTTTATTTGACCTTTCGATTCGGTCGAGTTCGTGATTGATTGAATTTTCGTTGATTGATTGATGATTGGTGAAACAAAGTTAATCGGTAAAGCAATACCAAAAAACGTGTCGGTAACTATTTCCGTATTTTGAACCGAACAGAACCGCCGTCTTATTTACGACTAAGTTTTCATACTATTCGTTTACATTTATGTATTGTCGATTGGGTCTTTAGCAATGTTGAACTGTCATTGTTGAACTATTCTGATTGTAACAGGTTAATGCAATAAGGGCAAGTGTCATCATTGACAACACAGGAGAGGGTTAAGGCCATAAGTCCCCACGCAGCCGAGTGCGGGTTAGGAGCGTTGGATGTTTTTAAGCCGCCCGAAGGCCATCAACTGTGCTACACGACTGTTATCTTAGGATAACAATAAAATTTAAAAATCCCTGACTAATTAGACCGATTTCCATCAACCATAGCTAAGAACACTTCCAACTAAATCACCTTTTAAATAAAAAAATCAAAATCAAAATCGATTCATCCGTTCGGGAGCTACAATGCCACATTCAGACAGACACGTCAAACTTATAACACCCCGTCGTTTTTGCGTCGGGGTTAAAAACCGGGACCGACTTCTTAACGTGACCTCTGAATTACGGAAACGCTCGTACATATCATAACAGAAATGGTCACCCATTTAGGTACTGAATCACCCCTCGGTGATTGTTTCCAATCACCTAGGACCACTCGGCTATGAGCAAGTGTACTTGTATGAACTGCTTTTAACGTTATTTTAAGTTTATATGACGCTAGCTTTGCTATAATGCCGCTCCTTCTGCGTATAATTTAACGAAATTATTATTAATGCATACAAAAAACAACTTAAATAAACAATCGCAATCGGCAATACTGAATGTATATGTACCTTTCCCCTAAAACGCAATAAATTACTCCTTATTATTCTGACGTTAAATATTATTCCGTACATTACTTGTGAGTGATGTGCTAAATAGATAAGTACCCCTTATTTCTTTTCGCTTTTGTAACAGTCACGGAACTTAAAACGCTTTTCTCTATTTCTACAATTAGACAATCAGACGTCACTATCGTACGATACGCCCGCAAATTATATATTGTGTAACGAAATAAAAGGTAACGACACTGTAAATTACCGAACGCTAATAACTTGAAAAGTGTTATGTAACGATTTTGATGTACTTTGTTTTATTCCTGATTGTCAGTTACCGTGTTTTACTTAGATAAAGTGATGATAAGATGAATCTCAAACATTTACTTTGATGCATTTGACTTGTGACAATACTTTTACTATAACTGGTACATTGCCAAGAACTAAAGAAATGTTTAAAAAGCCTAGCAATGTATGAGGGAAAAGTTCTTGTCCCGCAGACCTAGTATTATGGTTTTTAGACAACTGATTTTGTAAATACACACACTTTATACATAGAAAACACCCAAACTCCGAAACAAATATTTGCGGATCACACAAACATTTGTTCCGACCCGGGAATCGAACCCGAGACCTCATGCACAGCAATCGCATACGCTACCGATGTACCATCGAGACAGTAATATTTAACCTATAATACTTAAAACAATGTGATGTGTGGAAAAGAACTATCAAAATCGGTTCATCATCATCATCGTCAGCCTATCGCAGTCCACTGCTGGACATAGGCCTCTCCAATTGCACGCCACTCAGTTTGATCCTCGGCGACTCGCATCCAGCTCCTGCCAGCCGTCTTGCGCAAATCATCACTCCACCTGGCATGTGGACGTCCTACACTACGTTTGCCGAGACGCGGTCTCCACTCAAGAACACGTTTACCCCAACGGTTGTCGGTCCCGCGGCTAATATATATGAGGGAGTAATATTCGGATATTACTCCCTCATATAACATTACAAACTTCGTCTGTTTATAATGTTTGTGTAGATATAAGAAGATTGCCCATAAATTAGAGATAGAGAACAAGTTTGAATACAATTTTAGATGAGAAAAGAAACTGATTTAGGTTAATATATGTAAATCTATTTATAAAAAGCGTATTTAGATACACAGAATCTTTTCAATATCATCAAGTACAAAATGAAAAAATATATACATGATTTCAATAAATATACCAAAACTTATTATAAAGTCAGTCTTTACCGGTAACTCAATTCAAAATGTACGAATCGACAGACTTGGAAATCCAATATCTATCAACGATGACAGTTTCGAACAAAAGACCAGTGTTAATTAACCTCGGATCCAATTACTACAGCTCAAATGACTAACTAAATTGTAGTTTACACTTTATATCTATTTGTGTTTGTCTGTGAAAACGTCAGGCTTGGATCGTACGATGTTTAGTGACGCGTAAAGCCAACTAGCTTGACAGTTTCACACCGAGTGATTGCTCGCTACTTAAGTATCAAGATTGAATTATTTTAAGGCTTAAATGTTTCATGACAAGGAAAGGAAAGTCAGGAGATAAATGTGACAGTTTGTTGTGACAGAAGGGAAAGGAATCCCGCTTAAATCAATAAAAGTATTTCTTTATATATAAATTGCATTGCGTGGAAATTTTTATTTTATTTAAAAGATAACTCTCGCATTAGGAATATAAAACATGTGTCGCGGGGGGCTATACAAATATACATACACTTTTCAGGGCAAATTAATTCTTTTCGTCAGGAGCAGTGTCTGAACGACTAGTGTCTACCACAAACGACGCAGGTGCCGGAGGTCGCAAAACGATCTCCATCCTCCATAAGCGATAGCCTGGGGGTGACATGTGAGGCCATCTGTCACCCTAACAAAAGCAGGCAGGATTATTATGTAGAGGGTCATCTACAAGCCGTAGTTAGATGGCCCGAGGTACGGCGGGGTTCCAGGGATTTCTTTACTAGGGTACACCTGTTTCCCCAGTTATTGGTACCGGTTGTTGGTTGCGGTTCTGGTCGGTTCGACTCCGACATAACCTAACTGGTGGTATCCGAGGGGATTTCCACATTTACAAAAAAAAGGTGCCGTGTCTGAAGGCATTAAGTGCTAAGGTGGAGATGATGAGCTTCTTAGATTGAGTGTACATTCTTCGGTTTAGCTGTTTGTGAAATATATATATTAATGACATTTGAATAAATATTAATAATTAATAACTAGCTTAGGACTGTTTCGCCCACATTTATATTTTTTCCATCCCTAGGGGTAGATTATTGTCCGTTTTTCTCCATCAGCAATCCCACACCACTGTATTTAAAACAAGTTTTCCTTCACATCTAGAAATAGAAGATCCACGCTGATTAGAGCTCGAACTGATTAGCTTGACCGGAGCGGTACTACCCTCACCTACATAAAAATGCTGCGTTAGTGTGAGATCGGAGTCCTAATGATGCAGAAGTATTACACTAGACCGCCATAGTGAGGGTTACCATACTGCATATTTCCTGTATTCGCAATGCTATGGCGACCTATGGCCACTAGTCTTCGATTTTATTGATACTTTTCATCCGGTAAAGTTGTCTTTTTGCCAGACTCATATATAAAAAAAAGTATATTATTAGTTGGAAAGCACCTTATACACTACATTATTTCTTCATTATTAAGTTCTCAGAAGCACTTCCCTCGACAAAAGCTCACGTCCATATATATAAAACTACATAACATTTTCATTCATAGC
This sequence comes from Phragmatobia fuliginosa, assembly GCA_932526445.1. Taxonomy (NCBI): domain Eukaryota; kingdom Metazoa; phylum Arthropoda; class Insecta; order Lepidoptera; family Erebidae; genus Phragmatobia; species Phragmatobia fuliginosa. Next base: position 11,730,895 of record OW052078.1, on the reverse strand, counting down.
TAATTACTCTGTACAAATCGTTCACTTTCTATTTCAAAATTAGCCTTCTCTTACTATGTACTAGTACAAAGTATAGTAATTTTATATATGGTATATAATTTAGGTACAAATTGGCTGGATTGTGCAACTGTGGACATGTAGCGGATCGAATGGTCGATACACTCGTTATTTTGATTGATGGGTGCCAATGAACGCGTTGTATCATTCACTATACATAATGCATAGGCAATTTCAAGCGAAATATTAAAAGTAGTTTTATTATAAATTTGTTCATGTAGGCATAGATACCTTCCGCACACGCGCTTTTACTTAAAAAATAAATGAATAATTTTATAATGTCAGTCATATTCGGACACAACGCCATCGCGCCATTTATCTTCTAATTTAGCAGTTCTTATACCATGATTGATTAACAGATAGAATAGATATGTGAGTAACATACTTTGCACACGCTACCAATGCACCACCGACGTGGCCATAATTTAAATAATAGACTGCCTTGTTGGTCTAGTGGTTAGCGCATGCGGCTGCTGATATGAGTTGACATGAGTTCACGGGTTCGATTCCCGGGTCGGAGTAAATATTTGTGTGATCCACAAATATTTGTTTCGGAGTCTGGGTGTTTTTTGTAGATATATGTACTTACAAAAAAAAGTATGTTTATGTATTTATATCAGTTGTTTAGTACTCATATCACAGTCTCTGCTTAGTTTGGGACTAAATGATGTTGTGTGTAAGGTGTCCGAAATATTAAAATATTTATATTTATTTCACACACAATCGGGGATCGCTCTTCATGCGTACCTATTATACACGTAGGTATTTTATAATCTTTCTAGAATATAGTATCTTAGCGCAATAAGAGTTGTTAAAGGTCTAATTTGATATTGAGATTAAGATGGAACATTATTTCATTAATGAACCGAAGATGACATTAATTTCAAAAGCGTCATTCAGTTGTCGATCAATATCAGATCTGAAATGTGAGATTAAATCTAATATCTACATTATATTCCGATTTATTACACGATTAAGACATAAGTATCCGATTTGTCCAGGAACGGAGTGCAATACTTGATTTTTGCCAATGGTAAAAAAACACTTAACTCTCCTTAAAAGATGTAACTGCTCTTTAGATTCAACAGGTAGCCTCGAGCAAAATTATCAGCAAAAGTAGACCTTATAACAACGTCAATTAGAGTTTTTATGGTATATTTTTAAATTTGTAACATGATTGCGTATCCGTTTGAGCAGGTGTGGTACACCTTGCGCAGCTCGGGAAGAAAGGAACAAAAAATCATTGGAGATGCAGCTGTTGCTTTTGAATCCAGATTTTAAGAGAACAAGATTGTTATCCCCTCGTCCGTGTTTTAGCAAAATGATTAAAACTTTAGCCAAGTATTGTTTTTACATTATGACATTGCAACGTTTTAACTAGTAATATATTGATGTACCATCTGAGTCAACCGTCTTTTTAGAGATGTATTCAAAATAAATAAAACTTATTTCCTTGTGGTATTTTATGGAAGAATACAATATTTAATACGTACGATACTAAATATAAGATTTAATTAGGTTTGTTCAAAAATAGTTTAGAGAGCAGAATGCTTACGTAAAAAAAAAATATTATGATTTTAATGAGAAAACAAATTTTTCATGTTAGATGTGTTCCAATTTACAGCAAGACCCTTATTTTCTAAAGTGTAATAATGAGTGCATTATTTTTTTGAAAAATTTAGGGCTTCGAAATTTAACTTCTATATGGTAGTGGTCATGATATTGCACAAAATACCATCTCCATATATAGTTCTATACTAATATTATAAATTCAAAACTCTGTCTGTTACTCTTTCATGGCTAAGACTCGAATAGAAACACTTTCTGATACGGAAACTGTCTTTTCAATGAAGAGTTGCGATCTTATTAACCAAGACATTCCCAATACAATATGAGTATATGAAGGAAATCGTAAAACAGTACTCAGGTTATATATTGTTTTAACTTATATAATACATTGTTAAAACAAAATTGCTACGTAATAAAGCTTAATTCGATTTATTAAGATAAAGAGGCTGGGCCGATATTGATCGAGTTGTCTTAATTGCAATTACTAGTGGAGTGGATGATGTAAGCTGTAAACAAAAGTTAAACAAATTCTTTATACGAGTATAGTCGTAAGATTTGAAAGTAAATAGGCTAGTTTTGCCAGTTGATGGATAGTTCTGCATCATTCTGCCGGTCTTCGGATGCAGAATGATTGGGCCTCCGGTCACACACTCACCAACGAAATACGACAGCAAGAATGCTATGCCGTCATTATTAGGATGGTCTTCTGTGTGAGGGTAGTACTGCCCGGGACGAGCCTGCCCATGCGTGCTGAAATCAGCGTGGGTCTACTACCTCTAAGATGAATTGATAAAAATATAAAAACTAGAAGACCTATTTAAAAAGAAATGCAGTTAATCAACTCAACACGTGTTTGAGAAACCGTTCTCTTTCAATGCGTTATAAATAATTCGATAGTTAAACAAACATCGTTTTCAAATAATGTATGCATACGAAGTTTCACACTAATCTTGAATTCATAAGCAAATATATATTATTATGCATAATAGTAATAATATCGTAACATTATAATAATGATATTTATGACTGCAGTCGATGTTTGCGTGGGATTCAAAAGACACGGTCACAATTGCACTTTATTTTACCGCAATTACGGATATTATTGGTATATTTAGATATACTATTCGATATTACTAATTACACATTACCCTAAAAAATATTTTGGCGTTCCCGAAAATCATTCAAGTTTGACTTACGTGAGAAACTTTCACCAACTATATCTAAACCGTATCCTTACTAGGAGCCCCCTAACGTAGGTAGTCCCTACATTTAGTAAGTCAATTAAAAGAATTACTACTTAATGAAAAACGAAAATATCAGAAAGGGTTACCAAACTCTCTCTTAGTGCCTCCTTAGAGGATTTAAAATATTTCAGGTTTTGTTACAATAAATATAATGGCATAAAATATTTTTAAACAGGAAACACCTATTAGACTATAATTGATTGTTATTGAATACAAAGATACTTTAATCAACAGTAAACCAATGCAAATTTACACGTTTAACCGCACACCATTCTTATTTACATGATAGTGTGTAGATACATTTACTTATCTTGTAAATCGACTAATAGAAACCAAAGTCATCAAGATCAAAACAATTTAATAGCTTTCCACATTCGCCACATCCAAACGTCGACCGTGTGAACGTGCCTTAGCAAGATGGACATTAAATCACGGGTGACAATTTCATTGTGAAAGTAGCGAAAATGCATCTTGATTATCTTATTGTTCTTTATATTTACTTTTTGAAGAAATTTTGTCACTTTCTAATCTTTTGTTGATATCAAACGCTCGTTTATGTTGAGAATTGAAATTCCTTACTACAGTGTCTAGTGATTATTTTGACTCCCAATTGATATGTCAAGAGCACACTTTTTTACCCGACTATGGAGAAGCCAAAACGAAGGGTAATCGCTTTTGTAGTCTAGGTATGTTTGTATTGTTTCTAAACTATTGAACGGATTTTAATGGATCCATCCATCTTTCTAGCCTTTATTCACAAGGGGTCGCCTACTAGTTCCACCGGTTTTAAATGAATATCAGTTTTTCCACGGAGCAACTGGCATCGGCCTTCCGCAACCCTGAGAGCGAACTGAAATTCGAAGGTCCCAATAACGATTGCCATAGATGTTCATGACAGTCGGAACCGATGGTTTAACGTTCTCTCCGAGGAAGGGGCGTGAGTCACCGCCAAATTGCTATACTACGGTGTGTTAGTAAGAATTTCCTGTAACAGAAACCCAACAACACTTTTGGGTCCGACCCAGGATTATAACACGAGACCTCTTGATCAGCAGTCGCATACGCTAACCACTAGACCAACGAGTCAGTCAACCGATTTTAGTGAATAAGTAGTCAATATGTCAATCAAAAAGAAGTGCTTATAACACGAGTACGTATTACATTACTGTGCTCATTTTAGTACTTGTATTTAAGTCACTGCAGGATTGCGTTTCCTAATTAAATTTTATAGGTTACTAGAATTATATTTACTAGTTTAGAACTACGAAAAACTACTGTACTAAGAAAGTTAGAACTATTAACTAACTAATCACTTACTAGATAAATAATTTAAAGGTGTCCTTTGAAGCTTTACATTTCAATCTTACCTGAAAAGAAACAAAGAAAATTTTGATTTTATATTGATAAATACACACTTTTTAAACATTGCGTAAAAAATAAAAGCTGTAGATATATATATTCAGTTAAAAAAGTCTGATATCTATTATCTCACTTATAAAATCACGTCTTTCGGTTATGTATGTCTATATTCATTACTGAAAGTTTCAGCTTATTGTAATGGTTAGGTTGGCAACAAAGTCAATTTCCAAATACTCTCTAACACTAAAAGCCTTGTTATTCTACAAATTCAAACGTTATCTACAGCTGTCAATAAGGCTCTAAGCTAGATCTTCCACAAACGTGTTTTTATTAGTTGTTTTAATACAGGATGTATTTGAATAAGTCGCCTTTAATTATAGAAATGTAGGGTCTAAGTAATTTAAATATAAGTCTAAGAATAAATAATTTAATAATTATATTTTTCTATTTTAAGTAATTCTGGTATGGTGTTGTTACTCACGGTAACGATTAATTCTGAAATAATTTAACCGATTTATAGATTTTTAATGGGTATTTTTCTGGTACGCCTAAGAAAGATAACATCAACAATAGGAGCCTAGCTGAGTCCCGCCTTGTTACCTGTGGTTATGGATGTAAATACAACGAAGAGACAAACAATTTCAGAAATTGCTTTTTTGTGTAAGTACCTTATATACTTTCATATGCACGTAGTAAAAAATATCATTTGATATTTCAAACAGTCACTTAAATTTTATTTATTTGTATAAATGTAGTTGGTATTCGCTGTAAAAATAAAATTGACTCACTTGTCACAAAACAACGAAGAAACTACATTTGTTTATAGTCACAAAACCTGGTTTTAGTGAGAATCGTTAGTAATGCGTGACTCTGAACAAAGGCTTCTTTGCAACGAAACAAAAAGGTGGCCTGCTTTTTGCATAATAATTTTCTTTTTTACAACTGCATTTGTTGAGGTCATTGTAATATGGGTGACCGTATACGGAGTAGTTTTCATTATAATAGTATAAGTATTTATTTTAGGATATATTTTAATGACTAGTTTTTGTTCACAGTTTCGCCCGTGGGTATGTCAGTTATGGCGGAAAGGAGTAGTCTATGTTCTTCCTTAAAAATCAAAGTATTTTCTTGCCAAATTTCATTGAAATCAGTGCAAAGGGTTATTCGTGTAATCGGAACAGACATACATAGTTACTTTCCAATTATAATATCAGAATGGATATACAGTAAAAGTTATGAATATTATCTGATGACATGAAAAGATACTGGTTCAGATACAATAAATAAAATAAAAAATAATAAAAGTACAAAAAAGCTGATAACAGTGAAAATTAATCGTATTATAATTGTTATTAATATTCTGTGAGAAACAGAAATTAATTCTGAACAGATATTAAAATAAGGTTTAATAATTACCTTACATTAATTTTTACATTACATTACTTCAAAACAAGTTTGTTTAAGATAAAAACACGGACATAACGTAAATATATGTAGCACTTTGTAACTTGAATATTTATATAACAATAATTTAAAACCCTTTTTACGAGTTACGTTTTAACTCATAAGTTTATTACATTCTAAAAAAAATGCGCACACAGGTTCTTACAACATTACTTAAAATTATCGCACTTTAAGACATATCTTTCTTTAAACCACCCTCAAAAGTAAGTATTTATTTTTAAGGCTTATTGATCATTTATAAGATAGAATTATTGTAAGGAAAGTATCAATCATTTTATAACGATTCCTGTGCTAAGAAGCTGTCCCGTGTCGTTAAGAATTTGTAAAAGTCAGACAAAAGAAAGAAATATGAGAGGTTCGTATGCTTATTTTCACCAACTATATTTAAACCATCTTATTACTAAAACTTTAGATAACTTTTTGTAGTTTACGCATTCTTATGTTTCGTACGTTTGTTCATCTGTTTACCCAACTTTAGTCGTCAAGTTATCGGAGTAAGGTACAACCCTATTAATCTCATTAGTAGGTTTATAAAGGCAATCTCAGAGGGTTCGCAGCCTGAATATATAAGTATAAATGATATAAAGTTGTAGTTACAGTTATGTTCAAAGGATTTATTTAATCTTTATAGCCGCTCTTACGAAGGTTTTATTAAGGATGTTCGTAATTACTTTAGGATTCCAATTTATAAGTTTATAATAAATATATGACTGTATATTTATTACGTATTAGTGTAATAGAGTATTATCAATTTGCTTGTAAAGAAGGTTTTTTGATAAAACCTACGTAACGTAAACTGTCTTCAGGTCAAAATGTTTTTTTTTAATAAAGTGTATGCCTTTATTCTGGGGCAACTCCCAAGAGTTGTTGATGACAACATCAGCGGTGATATAACTCAACAATAGCTAAACCAATAATGTAAATAATATATGAATAGGAATATAATAAAAAAAAAAAAAAACCTCATCCTGAAGTAGGCAGAGCCAGTACGATGATAAACTATATATGTATACATATGAAAAATTAATTACATTACACCCAGACGGAACAACAGATCGTCCTCATCGCTCAAATATACATTCTAGATGGGAATCGCACTGTTGACATCTCGCTTATCAGTCAGGCCAGTCAATAAACCATAAGGCCATGAAACCTTTCTATAATCCCACTCATATGAGTATATGAATAATTTATCTCTTGATTTCATTCACTCTATACACGCATCATCGTAATAAATAATCTTAACTTTCGATTTCATATTTTTCCCAACATAAATAACAACTACTTAATCTGACATTTATGGACCAAACCTCTTTGCTTGATTAATTTCTTGTACAAATATTTAAATCTCTATTTATGACTTATTTACGCTAACTAATGGGTGAAAGAAATCATTTTTAATACATGCACGTATGTTTTAATTCATTACCTACTAAATTAAGTTCTATCAATAATCCTATTCTAATGGCTTCCTTAGTTATAATCCCGGTAACGCAGACATCCAGTATCTTCTTTCTGAAGAACCATTGCCTCGCTGGATTAGTGGTTATTGTATGCAACTACCGATGAAGAGGTTCCATTTGGGCCAAAAAGTGATATTGAGTTTTTCTGATTTTAGAAATAATTAAAATCACACAGGAGGAATTTTAATCTCGACATTTCAATTACTGGGTACGAACAAAGACAAAGTGACGAAGAAAGTGCTATTAAACGTGTTTTTACCACACAGTGAGAGCGTACCAGTTTCATAATGCAAATGACATACGATATAACCGTCGTGACAGTGAATTATGGAAAGTTATAACATTTTGTAAAACATTTCTATAAAATTTTTCGACATATCTATTAAAATGGAATGATCCTATCAATTTATATTAAGATATTAAATATAATTGAGTGTTAAATGGCGGCAGTTTATTGTAAAATAGCAGAGAATTTATAGAAATGCTAAAAGCAGTTTGGTTTATGATTACTATTGTAACATTCTGTATAGTTTGTTCGTCCGTTTGTCTGTTCTCACACGAATCTCTCTTACTTGACTTTTTAAAATTTATATAAAGATAGATCCGACTGCGTAAAGCTTTTGATAAAATTTATATAGCAGGCCATTTAAGTTATCTATTGACACCTCATTAATTGAATTCAATGTAGTAGTAAAGTTAGACACTACGATGGATATTACAAGCATACATACATAAATTGCCAAATCGACTTTACCTATTGGTTTCCTCGTTGTCGGGTAAACAGGAATAAAAACGCTGATCTATCTTGTCTTGTAATAAAAAAACATAAAGTTCCGTACTCTGGGCTCTAATTGATGCAAAACTGTCATTCGACATCAAACCACAACTGACGAGAATGTATCAACATTCATCAAACTATTATTCAAGAACTTCGCCTCTAAGACAATGATTAATGATTTGGCACATCTAATGATAGATATGTGAAAGAGTAACACAGTCTGCATATATAATAAAAGAATGATTAATAATTTGATTGACAGGCAGTAGTGATCAGTAGTAATTACTTTCTTATTACGTGTAGTGGGCTGTAGTTGAAAATTAAATTAATAAGGAACGGTACACACAATGCCTTTACGCACAAACCAGTAATAAGGTAATAATAGCCTGTGAACTCTTCTTCGCTTAAGAAGCTTCTGCGCTTATGGATACAGATGAATTGCTTCACATGGCTAGTTTTACCACTATGCATATAGAATGGTTCTAAAGTTTTATCGAAACCCACCACGAATACTAATACAAGTTGAGAAAACTGTTTTAATTCTATTTAGTAATGTTTAACTTTTATGAATACATTTTCATAAAGTTTTCATATCCGAAACATCCTACTGAAAAAGTAAGTAACGTTAATCAACCGGATGTATCCTTTTTCAATATCCCTTTGAGTATCGCTACCGGGTTTCGATTGTAAAATGAAACTGAGAGGAAAGTAGTTTCAAAGTGGTGATTATCAAAAGAAATTATCACTATAATAGAGGTATCATAAATATACCTTATAGTTTTTTATTTTACCAATTGGAGAAGCCTATGTCCAGCAGCAGTGAACTGCGATAGGCTGATGATGAAGATGATGATTTATACCTTTTCATATATATTTTTATAATACATTACGTCGTATATTATTTTATAATAAGTTACATACGTTTATGCTATTGACCTTAGACCCTGATTTAATAAGCGTTCAAAAGATTTACAATCTCAAATAGCTGATATATGGACGTTGAGAACATAGGCGTCGAAGATCAGAATTACACAGGTTATTTTAAGCAGTGACAAGAAGTGATCAATCTAATGTTAATAATCAATCATACATAGCAAATAGTGTGTACGGAGAAAGTGAAATTAATTTGAACACCATGTCAAAACGTTCACTGTAATGAGGAAGCTTACGATATTTTAATACGACTATTAGTACTGAAGCGAGAGTTGATGTTTAGAATCGATAGCGATGGAAAGGTCAAAGGATAACTTTATAATGTTTACTAATAACCTTTTACTGGCAAACTTTTTCAAAGTGATTTTTTGTGGGCTTATTTTTATGTACAGCATTTGTATTTTTTTTTAAATCGTTGTCTTTTTTATGCTATAAGGGATTATCTATTCGTGTGGTGATGGACTTAAAATACAGAGTCACATCCCCGAGAGTCAAATTAAAGGATCAAACTATGCAGGCAATAAGAAAAAAAAAAACTTGATACAAATATAAATAACAACCTGTTATATATATATATATATATATATATATGTATATATATGTATATAGTAGAATCCAGGAGTAGGGGTCACCATGCTTATTGTGAGGGTAGACAATGTAGCAGGGTGACCCTACCATGGCAGCCTGGTTTGATTATTCTGCATCATTCTCCCGGCCTTCGAAGTTATTACTAGAGTACCTACCCGTGGTTTATACCATGTAGGCTAATCCCTCTTTTCTATGTCCAACAGTGGACCATTAAAAACTAATTATTAAGTGGGTAAAAGACGAAATAGGTCATAAGATAGTGACATCTGCCGACCAACCTTTGGTTGAATCAATGTAATTTCTCTTTATCATAAAACGCTATATCCCGTAGAAACTGTTCAGTAGCCATAAAATTATTGCTAGCCATAACTGAAGTCATTGAAAGGATACTAAATAAGCACCTTAAAATAAATAATTTAGTTCCACCAGCCCAGGAGTGCCCAATTAATTGACTTGTTATTATGGAAAAGTTCTTAATATTGCGGTCAACACACCACATATACTCATAAAATTTGAATTTACAGGCAGTGGTTCCCGAACACACGTTAATATTTCTAGTTTTCTTTAGTTAGTTTTACGTTTGGTCGTAATTTCAAAAGGAATAATAGTTATGACGTTTACTTAGTTCAAATATATAGGAGATAGCAAGGTAAGGTCCAGAGTAAGCTAAAAGTCCTACAGAACCAATTGTTTGAAACTGATTTGACATTCGGCTATGCAAAATGTCAATTTTTATTTTCGCTCGTCATTTAAAAATGGAATCCACTATATAAATATTGTCTATGATTTTATCTATGACACTATACAGTGCTTGCAACAAACCAAGGAGGATATACGCCACAATGCTCATTGAGGTTATATTATTAATTAACTTTATTCAGAGTGAACAACACACGTCATTTTTATCAGTATTGATTTATTTAGCGTGTATCTAATCGTGAAAATGCTAGACCGAATTATTAGACCGTCTAGTGAAGCACTCTTGCTATAGATAACGATGGTGTTATACGTGATGTGATAACGTTATTTCGGTATAATGTGTCAGTGACATGAATATAAAATCGAGAATAGATATTATTTTGAGTTTGTAGAACACAATTTTAAGAAATGTAGATGATATGATGGCCTAGCATCTTTGCTTACACCCGGTTGGGATTGGGTACTTTTAACAGCATAGGTGGTATTATACATCAAATGACTCAATCGACATATTGCCTTTCATGTAACATTGTAAAAGTAAGTGTTGGCTGTGATCGATCGGTACATGACATGCACCGATGCTAACATGGCACCGTGTAGTTGTCGAACCGTGATTACATAAGTTAGATAAGATGAATTCATCATCGATCATCGTCACAATTACGTTTATAAGCTCGACAGTTCTGAGATCAACTTTGTTATTGTGGAGAAATTATTTCCGTAGAGACAGTTAATAGGAAGCAGCATCGTCATAAAGATAAAATAAAAAGATTCACTTGTATGCCGTTATGCTAGTAAGTTAATTTTTTCTCATCACTAAAATCGACGTATTCAACACAACGGCACAAGACAAAAGCCGTGTTACTCAAATCTAAACATAATAGGGCCATCAGAATCGAATAACACTACGCATTTGTGCACTGGGGGCAAAATTACCACACTTTCACCCACTCACTGACGGAAGTACACCGTTCGCTTTCCAAACTGACGGAGTAAGGATGTTCAGTAACAATTTATCCCAATGACTTACTCCAGGCAAACTGGAAAATAATGTTTAAAGGAAATGCAGAAATGACTCGGAAGTCCGTCTTGGTCTCCATCGTAAAGACAAGTTTCCTTTGTTGTGGTTTCTGTAAATAAACATAACCCTTATTAACCAGCCATGGTTTAGAGCAGCATATCAATAGTTCTAGACGATTTATAACATGTCAAATATACAAAAAAACTGGCTCAAATAATACAAAAATATCATCTAATTTAATATTTTGTCAAATTGAACTTGGCAGGAACTTTAGATGAAAAGATATAATAATACTTCTTTACCATTAACTAAAATTAATCATTCGCAGTTTCCAGTTTATAACTATCCAGGTCTAGTTTGTATTCCTCAAAAAGTTCGGAGAAAGAATCTAGTATAAAACAAACTCTCGAGCTTGTTGTTTGTAAAATATTCTTCAACATCTCCAACATTACCAGTCGCCACACTTATCCACTTGTCTAAAGCGATCATAAATAAATTAGAGCCCTTCATCTCAGACCGAGTACCACACATCGTAATATGAATTTAAAAAAAGAATCTGGACCGTTTCCAGCGACCTTGGGCCCCTTTAAGTATGCGCGGGCTTTGCAATAAAGAATGTCCTACTTTAACAAAAGAGAAAATTACTGATGTTGTCTATGGTAGATAGACGCCATTTTGCAACAAATTATAGGTATTATTGAAACAAATGACATATTGTTCGTGGCTTTGGAAATGTGTGTCTATAATTTCTATAAAACGTGTACGGTAATTATTATGTCAAGAAGGCGATTGCTTTGAGTTGTGTCATTTTCGCTTTTATTGAAATAACGTAACGTTTAAACATTACGACGTCAAGTGTTATTTGAAGAAACTAGTCAATTCTCGATGTGCGAATGTCTTATAGGATAATCGCTATTTCTATTACATCTAATATTTTGTGGGCATTGACCTAAATGTTTTCTTAAGACGTAAAAAAACAAAAATAAAACTTATTTTTTAGAGTGGTCATCTAAATCATTTGAACATTACTACACCTCATAAAATGAAAACAAACTATGATCGTAAAGTTTTTAATTTTATAGTTTAACATTAGTAGATTATATCGGACCTTAGACAAGGTTTACAGTAAGTACGTACGGCGTAAGTACTTAAAGGGCAATATTATCGATACGTCTTATTAAACGTGAAATATAGTGTATAAAAGCCTCATTAAAAATGTTATAAAATTAGCACAGAGTTGTTAATTAATGTTATTTAAATTAATTAACAACTCTACACCAATGACATTTTTAACCATAATTTATGGTAAATGTACGATAAATACCTAAAGGACCAAAATCTTAAACAATCTCAACGATTTATTGATTAATTATCGTTATAATAATATAAACATCAATCAATTTGGAAAGCTTAAACAAGCTACAAATTGAACAAGCTGTAATAAATTAAAAGTATTAGATCTAAGATACATGTTTTTGATCGTATTAGATGCAGATGTTTTAAATTTGCACAAACTAGGTCGCGAATTCGCGTGAGATCAATCACCCAAAATAGTTATAAAGATTTGACCAATTACGTTTATTGAAACTAGTGGTTTTGGGTGTGTCAAGTTTTTATATGTTCTCGTTACATTACGATCTAATCAATTTGTCAATTTTTATGTAAAGTAATATAAATTTTATATCTTTTATACTCAAATATTAAATTACTCGTAGATGGTTTTTGTTCAGTCTACTACAGTCTAAGCAAAAAGTGGTAAGCAAAAAACTAAAGCACAAATCTAGGACGTTACAAATTGTTCTAGCTACCAGCAAGGTATTGAAAAATAAAAAGTGACTTAAAACTAATAAAATATCATAAACATCACAGACATTGACACTAAAAAATAAAATACTAGGGCTGTCCTGTTGACTTCTGAGATGGTGATTTCAATACAGTTAAAGTTAGGCAAGTCCATTAAAACCAGATCACCCTTGACTTAAAATTGTTTATTAAAACTCCATTTGTACAACAAAAGGGTAAGTGTAATATGAATATGAAATTGTTTCTTAAACTTTAGTTCGATAGTAGCACTAATTTAAATAGACCAATACCTAATTGTGAAACTGGAAATTGAAGTAAGTACCTCTTGAAAGAGATCAAGGCTAATGAAATTAGACCATCTTCGTACATCCAGTGATTACTTATTGACCTAAAAACATACATGAATTTGTAAAGCATGATAGGTTACAAAACTGTGAGATGCAAACTATTGGGATGTTCAAAGCTATCCGTGTAGTTAAAAATATGGAGTGTTACCAGCCCCACTCATAGAAGAAGAGAAGAAAAACTGGAACAAACCCTATACAAATCCATCTAGCTAGCGTAGTATGGACTTACCGTACCAGGATTATCAGATGGGTTGAAAGGCTCCTCAGAAATCATCCTTTCTAAGCAGAGGATTTTGGCCAGTAGTTGAATATTAAAGGCTGTTGACGATAGATACTATGTAATTAATTTTACTACGAAAATATCACTTACTTTTAATCTTCATTAGTCACTCAGAAGATGCTTTCAGAAGCTAAAAGTTATTAACGTTTTAATGAGAGAAACTTACGTTCTATACAATGTAATTATCAGCTATTAAGATATTAATATTATAAAACGCAGAAAACCATCGAGAAAGTATTGATGAGCGGTTTTTTTGGATAAACAATTAGGTCAGTTTTGGCAGCTGGTGGTTAGAAAATGAGTGTTATTCTAACCAACGCAAATAACTCAAAACTATGCATATTTAAGCATTATCCAAATTCGTCCAAAAATAAATTGACATTAAACTGTATAAGAAAAAATAGTATATTAACCGTCAGTGGAATAAAATGTATTTATTTTATTTATAGACTACCAAAGTGACTGTCCTGCCTGATAGAAACAATGAGTAGAATCCAAGAGTTGGGGTCACCATCCTCATTGTGAGTCTGTACAATGCATGATAGTGACTATGGCGGCTTAGTTGCGTCAGTCCGTTTTTCATAGGTATTTAATGGAATGAGGGTACAGAAATATTCTAACAAAACATCTGTGAACCATGAAATGTATGAACAAGAGATTGTTTTCTACCACTTATCAATTGAAATAATTATAAACCACTTTTAAAACTCCTTAAGCCAGCAGCAGTAGGACGATTATAATTCAAGATAAATTACCGATAAAATTATTAATCCCCGGACCACCGCCAGTCGAAATTTGTTCTCCGCCTACATTTCGACCACCAGGCTTACGTGTACATCATGTATAATTAATCATTAGAAATATCAGAAGAAGTTCCCACCGGCGCCAGAGCTCAGCCACTTTTAAGAGATTGATAGGTTCGAATAGCACAATTCATCACTACAACCTACATCGTAAGGCCGAGGTCCTACTGTCAGCGTTTTATTTTCTACGGGTATTGTTGGTAAATAAATATTAATTTAATGTTTTTACTTGATATTTAAAATGAATGTAAGACAAGCACAGTGTTTTGGTGTCTTATATCGAGTGCTTTTTGAAAAGGAAGCAGTTAACATATGTTTTTTTATACGATTGCAAGCACGCTACTAATATCGACTCAAATCTCTTTACTTTCATCATCATCAACATCAGCCCATCTCAGTCCACTGCTGGACATAAGCCTCTCCCATTGCACACCACTTTGATCGATTTTGGGCTTCTCGCATTCAGCTCCTGCCAGCCATCTTGCTCAAATTGTCACTCCACTGATCTGTGGGCGTTCACACTACACTACTTTCTTGATGATGCAAATATAGGAATTAAGTAAACAGATCACAAGTTATCTTATTTCTATTAGTTTCTGTATTATGCACAGTTTACACAGCCCTACAAACTAAGAAAAATTAAAAACCATGGAATCAACCACAGAACACGTGAAAGTAATACCACCACGCCACTCGCTTTCAATAAGACGTTGGTTTAGATTGAGCATGTAATAGTCAACGTTTTATTTAGTAGATATCTATTGTGTAGGCCGAATATCTAAAGTGGATCAAGTAGGATCTGGTTATAAAAGATCGGAAACTCTAGATGAAAGTACCTATTTCCTAGTTTATATCAACTTGTTTGTTCAGCCTTGGAGAGCTTCATGCGAAGGCAGCTCAGAATTTATTAATCTCATAAGTAATTTGAAAAAGAGTTCAACGATTGCATAGATCAGAACACCTGGACTGCTAAATCAATTTTCAAGCTTCTGTACAAGTTAGTTACAATTATTTTCAAAAGCTTATACGAATATAGAATGTAAATAAAGGCAGATCAGATCAAGCCAGTTTTTCACGTATATGAATACTGCAAACGAAAAAAAGGTAAAAACATAATATCTAATACAGACGAGACGATAGCGTTTGTCAATTAATATTTTTTTTACTCTGAAGCAGTCGTGTAATACCTTCACAGGAATATCATATTTAGCATGTAAGTTAAGCGCGTGTTAGTTTTTATGTATGGTAACATAGATATAAAGATAAATTATTGCATATAGCATCGCAGCTTTGAAACAAACGTAACACTCCTATTACGCATAGATTGTGGTCAATCAAAATGATCACCATCTTGATATGGCGATTGTATAATTTCCTTTATATGTAACGCATGGTACATGCCCTTACGTTTGAAAGGTATTGTAAAACGTTTAGTTACCTTCTACTGCTAATAAACAATTACCTAATCTCAGACAAACTATACTGGCATCAGCGCGTCTATATTTTAATCACTTATCATAGATATCCGCTTTAAATACTACCCAGAGAATATCTACATGCATGGGCCCGTATTTGTTAATAAATTATAAGATTTCACGCGGTTGGAAGCGCATAAGTATATATATAGCCAGCACTTTTCTCAATACATTGTCAAACACGACGCATGCCAGTCAAACACCTTCACCGTCCCTAATTTTTAAGTCAATTATTTAAAATATTAATTGTCATAACAACCGTAATAGCATTAGAGCTAATAGAGCAAAATTTTGCAATCATTGGTAAGATCTGAAATCCATTCAATGTTTTTGGAGTTTATACAGAGGTACCCAGAATGCGTTACAGTTTTGACTTTTCTTAGCTTCAGTCCTTGAAAGCCGTAATACACGTTTCCCATCATATGAATAGACTCGATTGATATCCGCATGACCGAGTAAGTACAGATGACCCTTTATGATACAGCGGATTTGTTCCGTTCTCTTTGGATGATATGCTACAGAAACAATTATACTACAATCTCATGTAACAATGATGTAAAGTAGAATACTTCTATCAATTAATTTGATCTCATACTTAGTGGATATTAAAATTACGATATTCTGAGAAAATTATCAGTTTAAGGTAATTCTTATTTTATTTTTAGATAACAGAGCATGTTTAGTGGGGGTTTTAAGATGTTTGATAAATTAGATTTAATTTGATTTACTATTAGGTTTTTAAAAGTAGTCTATCAGATATTTGTATGAGAGTTAGCTTTCCTATCGCATTAGGTTTACCTGTAATAATCTGTGAAGGTTATGTAACATAAATATATTTAAAAAAAAACTTCCATCTCCGTGGTTTAAAATACATTGCGTGTCTCATGATCAATTGGGCATGTCTATCAAAATATTCATAACAATTTTTATAAGACTCTCTAACATATACATGTAGGAACCAGAATAACAACTTGTCACAAATCAACTTAATAAGTAATACTTTCTCTTGTATTTTTCAATTATAGCTATTATTTTAATAACATAATTGTGAATCGTTAGAATAAGAGCAGTGTACACTAATTATGATATGACAATAAAATTGAGATGGCATTTAGTTGAACAATTTGTGATTAAATTGAAGTGCTTTTAATTTTGTTGAGTTAATCGGCTTTGTAAGATGCTATTAAAACTAGAGTGTAATGGTTATTATACCGTTATATAATGTTTATTAATTCAATTAAAATGATTAAATAGAAGTATCACGTTGACTTGTAATGCTTTTACGAATGCTGTCTTTTGCCTGCGGCTTGAAATTGATAAACATTACCTGCCTTATAAATCCCTATCTCTTACATTTTGAACTGTAAGAAAGTTTAGTACCTAAATCAATTATAACCAAAAGCTAATCTTGCCTTTTTTACCCTTTATATAAATACGATATAGTTTAGTTTTTAGCTTTTTGCACTCATTCTTCATATTAACTTTAGCCTATAAATTAATAAGGTAGTCAAGAGTAATTCGTTAACTGATACTTTATTAAGGGGTTTCTGCACTTTACTGATGTACAAAGAGACTTCTTGTTTTTTTAAATATTCTCCTGACCGTTGACGGTATAGAGCCGATAGTTTTATCATATAATATTATTTTTCATATATCTGATCGTCAGGTTAAGATGAACATATACCAACAATTTGATTAATCAAGACATATGTCACAACAGTTTAATTACAACATCCGTTTCCGTTCATCAAGCCACTCAATATTAATTCAAATAGGCATTATCTAATGTAAATTATTATGCAGATCATCATAATGATCAATATTGACTATCAAAACCATTTGGTACTTTGGACAACTTAATGACAAATACTTCCGCGTATGGTGACAGATTAAGAATATTGAGTGTCACCACCCCTATTCATCTCGTGGGTGTCGTAAGAAGCTACTACGTTAAATTATACTTATCTAAAATTTCTTTATTTTGCCAGTGCTGAAGGCTACAAAAATCCTATATAAACTTGTGTGTAAAAACATCCTGTCTAAGGAAATATTAATATCTAGAAGTGGAAAGGTTTTTAATATGGTGGTAGTGACCTGAAGAGTGATAGAGAAGAATGGAAGAAGAAAGTTAATTACACCGACCGGCCGGACGGACCACCAGTGATGATGACGAATGTGGGGTTATGTAAAAGACTATTCTGATGTTGTATGGAGTACGGCAAATAGTTGTACTTTTCATCGTGACCATAAATATGTATAACTAATAGACGGCAGAAGGGATATGATCTGATAAAATACTAGTTACCTCAATGCGGATAAAAGCCGTCACTATATTCTCGGCTATTAATTTCTGATACGGAAAATCCCCCACCCAATTCTAATGCAGTAGCACCTGTTCGGAAGTTAAATGACCACGATGGACAGGTCCCTTGGAATGTCAAGGTTGTATCCCATAAAATTCTCAGAAAAAGTAAACACGACGAATCGAGAAGTTGAAAGATATTAAAGAAAAATACTGTTGAGTAATCAGAGAATCCAATCGTCACATGATTGACTGACTTAAATCTAAATATACTTTATGATATTAGAAGACTAGAGAACCAAAACTCAAAATTTGCATTAGCTTAAACAGAAATACAGGACCTACATATTATCCTTAAAAAACTATCTTCCTTGAAATATGGTAGAGGTGATTCTAAGGTTTCATTCTCATTCTAAAAACACCTTAAAGATTATCTCCAAAAAAAACTATCCTAGATTGAATTATTATTTTGAGTGTTCTTATACTTAAATCACACTAAATAAATAAATAAATATTTTGGACATCTGACACACAACATCATCTCGTCCCAAGTTAAGCAGAGCTTGTGTTATGGGTACTAGACAACTGATATAAATACATAAACATACTTTTTTTTGTAAATACATATTTATTATACATGGAAAACACCCAGATTCCGAAACAAATATTTGTGAACCTCACAAATAATATTTGGTCTGACCCGGGAATCGAACCCGAGACCTCTTGATCAGCAGCCGCATACGCTAACCACTAGACCAACGAGGCAGTCAATAAATAATAATCTTTATTTACCAAATAAAGTAGGTATGCTAATTAATCTTTATCTTTTTCGTATAGTACACATATTTCCTTAAAATAGTATAACTGTAATACGATCTTATAACTTATCTTAAACGTATAACCGTCACCCGGTGTTGGCAGAGAGAATTTATTTGGTGCGTGGGTGTCACACCGTATTGTACCACACGCCCTCGGGAAGATTTATATACTTTCTGTGTTAATTGACTGACATGTCGTTTTAGACGTCGCTGAGTTTAAACGATTAGCGATAAGATCGACTGTTAATGACAGTGGTACATTACTTATGAAAGTTATTATATCAGACTAGTGGTTTTCATATATTGCAGTATTACATATGTTTAAGAAATTAACTAAGCTATAATACAGACAGTTTATAAAAATACAAAAAGATATAAAATGACTGTAGTACTCAGAATGAATAAATATACAACATTATGCATTGATAAATAATTGCAAAGTTGCGCATTACATATTTCATTTAAAGATAAGTTCAGCACTGTCATCTGAATATGTAATGTACGTCAAAGTGTCACCTGTCTCTCTTAATAATTTTGTAGAAAATGTACATATGTGCTAATTACAATACTTGTATTACAGTTGTTTAAATAAATACTTGCTAACAAAATATAAATTCGCCGAAGCATGTCGTGTAACACGCGAACAGTGAACGTAATTAAATTACAGTGCGGTGTGACTGTCGGTCTCCAACATTACTGTCTACCACTCAGCGAACGATTCATTATTATTGTAATTGGACACGAGACACTAGGATAGATAGCTCAGCTTCTGGTTAACATCGCACCTAGAACAGCGGTAATACGAAAATAACCTCAAATCAATCAGAAATACGACTTAATTTTGATAAAATGTGAAAGATACAATT
Organism: Phragmatobia fuliginosa; assembly: GCA_932526445.1. Taxonomy (NCBI): domain Eukaryota; kingdom Metazoa; phylum Arthropoda; class Insecta; order Lepidoptera; family Erebidae; genus Phragmatobia; species Phragmatobia fuliginosa. The sequence continues at coordinate 11,711,026 of OW052078.1, read as the reverse complement.
TATTTTCAGAATATTTCAACAGTTTCCTGAGATAAATGACTTTGAAGCTTGATTAAGATTTATTTGGTTGTTGTCAATATTTATAACTAGCTGCGTCCTGCGGTTGTTGCTGTACTTTTACAAAACAACCGCGGGGATAAGAAGATAGTGAAATATAAAAGTATCCTAAGTTATTATATCAGTCATCTATCAGACAGTGAAAGTAAGATTCTGATGTTTTAATTTACTTTATGATTTTCATGGAAAAAGAAAACTATTGTTTTTAATGTCCTTGCAATTTTACGCTTTTTCTCTCCATAAAAATAGTTTTAAAAAAAGTAACGGAGTTGGTCGAGGGGTTCTAGTTTTGCTCTTAGCAACACTTAGTAACCATTCATTTTTAATTAAATTATTCAATTTCAAGATTATTTAGATTATTCGTTTTTGTCATACATTTTAACTTTAAATACTAACCTGTTCTGATGGTAAATATAAAAATTGGAGACGTCATTTCACGTGAAGTAAAGCAAGACTTACCTGAAACAAAAAAATAAACAATAATGAATAAGTATAATCCTTACTATATAATATTAATATTATAAATCACTGTCTCGCTTAAACTACAAAAGTACTGAACCGATTAAAAGGATATTTGGTACAGAGATAGTCTTAAGCCTGAGAAAGGACATAGGCTACTTTTAACGGCGATATTCGACACACACGTCATCATACACACAAAAGTGAAAGAATGATTCTTTTAAGAAATGTTCTGAAGTCATTTCTAAGAACGAATTGGGCAAGTTATTGATTGAACTTTATAATATTGGAGGAGAAATTTAATCGTGATCGAATATATTGCCAACGGCAATTGTCATCACCTTTCACGTCGACTAAGGCAAAAGATTCTGGTTTCTTGACATCCTATTGAAGATGATTAATTGCACAAATAAAATACAAGTATTCTTATAATAAAACCAACCAACACCTTATTCTATACACTAAAACTTAACAAGAATTTTCGTCTACTAACTGACCTTAGCAAGAAAAGATAGACATATTTCATTTTATATATTTAGATGGATTTTACTAGAGCTTTTAAAGGGAAACAATTCTTTCATATATATATTTAAATGTGTATAGACTTTTTCGATAACAGCTACCTAACACTGCCAGAATTTATTAATTCGGACTATAACTTCTTGAGTTAAGCGGGTTCAACTTAACAAACTTTTTAGCTTTATAATATTAGTATAGTTAGTATAGATAACATAAATCAATTCTAAATTTGCATCACAACACAAAGGGAAAACCTCTAGACTAGACACATATATATGAACTAAACCACAACAAAGGACTACTGTAATAATATTTTGTAGTTCCTAAATCAAACTGTACCGTTACTAGGAGTGTGTAGAGTAATAATAGTGGAATATACCAGATGTGGAACCTCCCACGGCTTATTGTGACTTCGTCGACGCTCATCAAGATCGTTACGATACGTCACACACAAATTTAATTTTTGAAAGAGTAACGGCTTATAGAAATCAGTCGCCATCACAAATTTGAAGTAACGTACAATACGTTACTTCAAATTTGTATAATATAATTAATTTAATGGTCCGCTACTGGACATAGAAATCCTTCTTCTTAGAAAGGAAGTTTTAGTCTTCTATATAACACTGGTAATAAAACAATTAATTTACAAATATTGAGTTAGCTTGTATACGCTTAAGAAAACTAAAAAAAAATTGAGATCTACCTTTGATGCGATATACAAATCGTTTCTAAAATTTATTTTTATCTATTTTCGTGTCAGTTATTTCTCATTAAAACAGTTACAATGTACCACAAGGAAGCCATAGCAGGGTACTACTACTCACAAAAATATTTATTTTTATTACTTTATAATATTGCATATTTCAGACATTTCAAGAGTATATATAAGTTGCAATTTAGGCTTCCTTCTTATGTATTGTGTTTTAGAGTTTAAACTGCTCTCAATATTCTTATGACGTTTTTGGGAAATTAATGCATAAAACATGACTACTTGTTTGTGACTTTATCGAGGTCGAGTGCTGATATAGAACACGTAGATAACAGTGCGAAGGGTTTTGATGTACACCGATAATAGAAATATTGATTATCATGCTAACTCAGAATAAAAATTTTTGTGATTAATATTATTAGAAAATATGTTATGTACATCTACATAAACGTGCATGTGTTTTAAGAACGTCCGAAGATATTTGCACGAAGCATGAAGCCCGTTGGTAAAAGTCCTACATTAGATGACAAATCACAGTAATGTTAAAAATACATTCCTAATCTTTGCAAAAGCTAATTTCGTTATGCTTTCACGTTTCAAAATTCAGAAAGGGTACAGAAAAAGTCAAAGAGTAGGTACGTCAAGCAAACAAGTATGACTTCCGATGTTTAAAAATTTTACACCATGCAGTTGCGCTCGAAAGTTGTATTAAACATAACTTTTTAAAGTGTTACTACTTCTTTAAAACCTTGTCTTAAAGTTGATTAAACCTCAGGTTATGTTGTAATGTTTAAACAAATGACTTTTAAAATTTCGAGAACGCGTTCAGACTTTTTTACTTTCTTTTAATAAAAGTGTTAAGTCATTAGAATTTCTAGTATAAGAGAGTTAACGGTTCATGAAGTCCTTCCATTTTATTTATGTATCAAAGTTATGACTGTAATTACATACCAACTAAGCCCGGAGGTAATTCTTATATTAGAACGCAAACAATCTAATTGAGTGCTCTTGCTTGCGGCTCTTGAAGCCAAATTCTGCAAATAACGTTGACTAATTAAACATTCCATAACTTTTCTTTACATAATCTCATAATTAAGTAAAGTATCAAAAACGTTGAAGCGGATCAATGTCGGTGTAATCGCATCGCTTTTCAATTTTAATATTAATTTATGGTTGATACGAAAGTAATATATTTTTTTTATAGAAGTAATACTGGTTTATTTACGTGGTTTACTTACGTGGTTATTTCTTAAGTCTTGATAAGTACTAAATTTGAAAATGACGAATTTCCATACAACCGTTTACTTCTTACTTTACCTCTTAGGGGTGAGATTATAAAACCCATTCTTAGCTGGAGCTTCTAGACCAAAAAGCATCAGATGCCAAAAAAATAAAGTTTGTAGTCCCATTGGATTAGGGTCTCTGTTGATGCTGATGCAGTCATGTATTCAGGGCAAATAGTTTCACAGATTGTTTTTACATTAAGTATATTCAAAGAAATAGGTTACATAAATTTATAAATAACAGAAATTAGGTAGACTAAAATAAAATTAAATAGAATTGACCTAAAATGTTGGCAGTTTAATATAAGCACAGACTTAAATGTTTAAAATTTAAAAAGTGAATGCAGTGTCATAATTCACATTTAGCATGAAAAATCAGGCGCATAATCGAGGTTAACTTTTTAAATATATTTTTTTATTGTTAAAAGGAATTTTAACTTCGTAAGTTTCTAATGGTTTCAATCATAGATTATTGTGGTTGATATTTGTAAAGCTCGAAAAATAACTAATGCTGAATATATATGGAAATATGTATGTATACCTACGTCATTGTGTCGTAACGCTGAAATATTACACGTGCATGTGCTAAGTCACGTAGCATCAATAAACTGATATTTGGTAGTTATTTGCAATATCAATTTTAGCAATAACTTACAAGGTTTAGATCACAATTTGTTTGTAATGTACTCACAAAATATCTGTAGAATTCAAAATCATACTAATGTATGATTTTGAATTCTACAGATATTATGTGCATTTATCAAAAATCGTAAATGTGACACGTGGTACTATGCAAATGAATAGTATTAAATTTCATTTTAAAAAGGGCTAATTGAAACCTACACAGCAACACTCCATTTGTGTTTACTTCGACTGTTTTGTCTGTGTATTAAATTTGTAAATCAATAAGTATCAATAGTTACTATATTATCACTTTCAAGGCATTGGTTGTAATTAGAGTTAAGTCGGCGAAATTTTGAGAAAAAGTATGGGATAGAGTTTCTTGAAAGTTAATTAGGTATTACAACAAAAAGTAATACATCGCGAGCAAGCCAAGATCGAGACATACTAGTATGGCTATACGAGTATAGTATGGCGTCTACTAAACAATGAGTAAGCAGCACTTAAAATAGACATTGCACGGTAGCACCATCCCGCACTAAACTGAGGAAACAGGTCAGGTTATTATTAACAACAGTACAATTAAGTGTTGCCATGTTAAATAACATACATTAATAGAGATTACCAGAAGTACAAGTTGATTCGACATTTTTTTATCAAAACATTGATTACACAACAAAGTAAAACATTCTAATGTAAAGTAAATGCAGCTCTTGTTGTTGATTTAGCAGTTTATTAATAGAAATTCATGCTTAATCAAAGCAATTCCACAATAATTAGAAGGATAATGATTGTGTCTTCCGAGACGTTTGAAAGAAATTACTGTTATACAATGTTTATTTAAATTGTTGCACTTCTGAATATTTTTTGTATGTTACTTGGGCAGTTCACAAACAATAACACATGCATGCCACATTGCTGAGTATTGTACACGATACATGTACATGTGGGGACTTTTATCGTTATTAGAAAACGTACGATAACCTCTTTCCCGAGAGTGAAATAATACTAGCTCGGTAGGTTTATTATTTTCACATGTTTCGTCAAAATATTGTTTGAAGTAAACCATTGCAAGCTTACAGCAGTTTGGTTTTCACTGTTATCGGAATACTTTATGTGGAAAACAATGGTTTTGGTTGAGTCAAATAAAATACAGTAACTTCGACCAGAGACAATATAACGATTTATTTACGTTGAAGAAGTCAAAGTAAACATACAATGTTAAAGTATTCATCATACGGAGCTAAATAAATAACAAATATTGCCTTGCCATAGACGCATAGTATAAATTAAAATGAATAAAAATTATCGTCACAGTATTTATGCTCCTGTGAAGTTGAAATATTTAAATTATGAAGCTGATTCAATAACATTATATTTATACGTTACTGAAATAACCCAATTAAGCAATATAAAAGGAACTGAAGCCACTTCTTGTTTGTAATCAATAATAAAATACACTATTACGTTCCTCGTCACATCACAGAGTTTGAGGCTAAATTTATATTTCCGCATAATGAAATTTGAGTGATGTGTGTTGACTATTCCCAAAAGGAAACGCTAATGGAAGGACAGTTTCCTTTCTCAGAACTACTGTGTTACGGTCTACGGTGCGGGTATTTTGAGAATTTCCTAACGGCGGTTTGAACTCTTATTTGTGTGCTAATGGTATTGTAATGATGCTTATGATATTTCAAGACATAGATCCTTTGCGAATTAGCCAACGGCTCACGTCGAGAATAATAAAAGATATATAGTTTTCTAAATCACGTGGCACAGTAACCTAGAGTTTACTTTCAGATGATTTATTAAAGTGATGTACTTACGATGCTATGTTAAAAAGCTCTAAATGGGCAAAAAAGCAAATAAAAATACTCACACTGCAGTCTTGGAACTAGCCCATACGAACCTGTTTTCAGTCCCAAGGAGCTTAGGAGACTACATAAAAAGAAGCAGAAACAGTAGCGGTGTTTAATCGCAATTTTCTGTGAACTTAAGATATATTTATAGTTTTTATAAATAAGGTAAATAAATGAGTTATGAAATGGTAAAGAATCTATGCGAATTATAAATTGCAAATCCCTTTGCAATACGTTGGTGACAATTCCATCACTGATCCTATAGGGTCATAAACGGGTCATTTTTATAAGCACATATCAGCTACTTAATCCATGGCAGCTGTTAGCTTACAATTTTTCTAATCAACGTGTTTTATCGAACACAGAAATGTGGTTGGTTTATTGTTCTGTTATCAACAATTTCTATTTATACCGTATAATAGTTCCCCACAAGTAATCGGTGATATTTTCGTTTATAGTTTGTTGTGTTTAATCTAAACGCGTCTTTATTTGGATGAACTTTTAGTTTCAAGTTTCACAGACTTTGTGACAGATTAAAACACTATCTATAAGAATAAAATAAAAGAAAAAAATAAGAGAATTTATACTAATATTATAAATTCGACAGTAATTCTGGCTATCTGTTCCACTTTAACGGATAAACCTAATGAAATTTCACATGGGGATAGCCTTTGATTCTTGAGGAAGGATAGGCATCATGCACGAGGGCGGAGCCGCGATCAAAAGTCAGTAATTCATTTATATCTGCTGACACATTCAAAAACTAAAAAAAATGTTCCTTCAGTAACAATAAGGTTTATTTACCTACTGCTTGCAGTCTTTCAATCGCCTCAAGTTTTCTCGCCTCAATGTCGATTATGTCGTTTAAATTTGTTATAAATACGAATCGAATTCCTTATAAATAAGTTCACTCGATTAAGCGGCATTGAGTCCCATTTAAAGAGTAAAAATGTTAGAGAAAGCATAAGAAATACAATATCCCACATTTTTCCTTTAAATTTTTTATTATGTCAGCAGCATTACAAACAGAAACGAGTAAGAGATAGATTTAAATAAATGCAATTGCTCACCAAATACCATTTATTACACGAAGGGCACAACTACTCAACCATTTTACACATGCATCATTTATCATAGCAATGCCCTTTACGTTACGTCAACACCCTTTATTCAACACATCCCTTATGTCTATGACCTTAAGAGTTATTTTCGTTTCCATTCGAAACGTGAAGCTGATTAAAAAACGACATAAATATAAATTAGTGGCTGTTTCAAGCAATTAGAAAGCTGTAGAGTTTCTTTGTTTTAATAGATACAGACTCAGGTGACCATTCGTCATACTGAGATCATTATCTTTGACAAATTTATTTAGTTGAGTCTGTGAGATAGATATTCAAAACTAAATAAATTATGAGAGTATTTGAAAGTATATATACAGATACATTTGTATATAAACTTGTAGTAATAACTTTGGACCTATCATTGACATGAATTAAGAAGTGATCCAGTGAAGAAATTAACCAGAAAAGTGAAGTACTATTCATTCAGTTCTGGGTTTCCTTCCCTGATAATTGTACAAAATGGATGTAGTTGATAGCCAGCTACTGCTGCGCATATAATATGTGTGACGATCATATATGCAATATACGTAAGTAATTTAGAAATTGTTGGTCTGTTTCATCATTTTAAGAGAAATCTAAGCACTTAGGTGTCCCGTAAAGGTCTAATCTCTTTTAGTGGTTCCTTAAATTTAGAAGACGTTAGATAAAGGGATGGGATATAGGATGTGTTCCTAGAATAATGTAGTCTTGTTAAACACCAAAAAAACCGACTAAGAACGGATAATAAAAATAAATCTTAAGGAGACTACCTTAAGCTGCAAGTTGATTGGCAAGCTATAAGTGACCGTCACACTCGTTAGAGTTTAGCACCAGCTAGGAAGCGATCCTTCAGCGATTATATCATTACTGGTTCATTGACAGTAGTTTCTCGGAACAGTTTAAGTCACAAGGTTAAAAAGGTCAGGGCTAATGAAGCGAGTTTTTTTCAATTGCTTTCTCTGTAGTTATCACACTCGAGTTAATTTAGTTTAGTGCAACCTGACTTAAGTTTAATACTACATACGTTTTTTTAAAAGAGCGTAAGTCGGATTTGCTTATGTGTGGATAAGCTTTATTAAAGTGGTTTGTTTTATCGAGGGATTTTTACTATTTAATCGTGTTCTATTTTATACGTTCGAAAGTTAATCTATCGGTCGCCTGTCTGATTTTCATTTTGCAGTTTTTTTTACTCCCAGGAGGGTGCAAATGCAACTTGTTGCACCCATTGACAGTTACAGTGAAGATGGTCACTACTACTTTTGAATTCTACTCATGCTTTCCATCAGGCAGGTAGGTAATTTCTGTAGAATCATTCATTTTGTCAGTTCAGAGCACTCTAGAAAGGGAATCCCTGGAACGCCGACGCAGATGCAAACGCCCATAAAATAATCCTGGCGATGCCCATGTCAACATTACCATAGTGTTTAGTTAACTATAATTCAACTAATGTCAATAATAAACTGTAGTAGATGTATTAAGTAATTATGGCCGTAAGTTGAGTAGGTACCTACCGTGTCCAGCTTTAATTAGCTAGACCACTTATTGTTGCTATTAGATAGTTATTTTATAATAAGTGTCGGCTTAGCCTTTAAAGTACAGTATTTTTTACATTAACATGTTTTAAAAGTAGTAGGTAATTATTTTAGAGGTCAATAAAAGTTAAATTAAAAATCTATACAAATAAATAAACGATACTTAAAAATAATTTTGATTTTATTTTGTCTGTCTGTTTATCCGTTCGTCTGTTTGTTCCGAATTATCACGTCAACGAAAAGAAAAACTTTAAAACAAATACTACGTTAACCAGTCTGACCACCGTGATGTGTACTTTAAAAGGTCTATGTCTATGTATGTATGACTATGTATAGCAGTGAACCTTAAAAATTAACTGCTTCTTCTTAAAAAAGGGATTTTAGCCCATTATATCACGCTGATCAAACGTATTGGTATAGGATTTATTAAGACAAGTCCGGAAGTCGAAATAACGCCAGTACCCAGATTCATTCCATTTCAGGCGCAGTGTTTATGAAGAGATAGGCGTGATGACCTTAAAATTGCTTAGAAGATATTGTTTTACGTTCCGTTCACGTATTTCCATGTCACAGCATCTGCAGTCTTAACTTGAGATAGATTATTAAAAATTACCGTTAAGCGATAATACCGTCTTCATACATAATAGTAAAATTTAGGCGTTTCAGGCATTTATGAGCTTGTGTATATGTATATTTTACGTTGCTGACAAGAAAATGACTGAGATTTAAGTAAATATAGTATACAGTTCACAGTGCCAACGCACGATAAACTAATTGCGGAACAGATATCAACACTTGATTACATTTTTTGATAAGAAACTTGTTAATTCGAACAAATTAGGTGATTATGGCGTATATTATAGGAGATTTGTTGTGTTTGCCGAAAGGAAAAACAGGTAGGAACAGGTAGGAAAAACAGGTAGGATAGGATTATAAAGAATATTAGTGTTACATCGTTTCATACTCTACAATCTCTAAATATCAATGACTAACAAACACCCGCGGTATTGTTTTACCTTATAAAAACCATCGTTGATAAAGCCACAGTCTAAAAAGTAGTCCAAGTTATTCCTTATAACATCAGCTAATAGCATAGGAAAGTCCCGTCAAAATTCGTAACAGACGGACAGACAGATATAAAATTAAAAACTCGATTTTTGTTGCAAGTTTTTTATTTATATTTATTTTTTTATTAAGAACATCTTATAATTAAAAACTTCAACTTTACAAATTTATATTTATATATGCATTATGTGAAAAGCTGTTACTTTGAAATTATAAAGAGATACTTCACTTCTATTCATTTGTAAAGATTGGCTTTTCACATCCCCTTTAAAGTTTTTGTTTTAACGTCGTAGGTTTGTTCTTGTAAAAGTATAATTTTTACCCTAACTAACAGTTTTGTCGAAAACTCATGACGTTAATTGTGTAGAAGTAAAAAAAAATCAATATGCTTATCGCAAATCAAGCACAAATGTATTTATGCCGTAATAGGCATTAACAGGCTGAATACGTGGACAGCTTTGCATGTTAAGTGCGAAGGTACGAATAAACCTATATTTAAAGTTATGTTGATGGTAATGACCAGGTTAGGGTCAATAGCCGCACATTACCACAATGACTTTTGTTCGTGTTTTCCTTTTAGAAAATCATGAAATTGTTAGCAAATATTGATATTAGACAGACAGTTTTCCAGATCTGAGGATTTTTGGTTTGTTTTTTTTTTTCATCCCTACTAATATTAAAAATGCGAAAGAAACTCTGTCTGTCTGTTACGCTTTCACGCCTAAACCACTGAACCGATTTTGATGAAATTTGGTATGAAGATAGATCTGCACTTGGGAAAGGACATAGAATACTTTATATCGTGAAAATAAAGGTTTGAAATAGGGGACGAAAGTTGGTGTCGAAGTTCCTTATTATATCAAACATAAAATCATGAGATTGTTTAATCTACCCTTACCGTGTCGCGCGATATAAACGAATTCCACGCGGGCGAACAGCTAGTTAGCAATAATTATATCTTTCCTAGGAAAAATATAAGATACCTGTGTTCATTTCTATATTCCTGACACGAACATACGTACACGTTGTACGCTCTCTGCGAAACTAAATCTTCATGCTAATATGGCAGCGCTTTATAAATTATAATATTTTTTAGAGTTACTGAACATGTAAAATTAATTATATTTGATTGTATGAACTTATTATAGCAAATTCTTATAGATTTTGATCCATTAATCTCGTTAAGTAATCTTTTCATCCTACAATATATCATGTCCAAACATACTTCCATATGTGAGCCGTTTATGGTTTGTGCTTTACAAGTAAGGGTCGCGTGACGACTGTAGTAGGGGTGTACCACGCCCCGGGTCGCCACTAGTCCCATACATATGAATATTGTAATACAAATGTTAATGTACTTGTTGCTAAGGTAACTGATAATAGTTATAGCATGCCATATTTAATCGAACATCTACATATGATCCGCCATTTTCACAAATTTTAATCTATTAAGTTATATGATTTTGAATGGCCATCGCCCTCATAGTGGAATATTAAAGTCATAAAATTTCGACCGCCAATTGTAACGTATCTTATTAATTTTGTTGCAACCTAAATTACACAGAAAAATATATTTTTCTAATTATTATTTAAATGTATATGTGCAATGTTTCAAATCACATTGAATGAAATCAATGTTATATCAAAATCGTCCGGGTGGATTGCAAATTTTATGGAAATATGGATATGTGGCAAAATGTAATGAAATTTTACTTACGAATTTTTCGTAACGGTCGCGGTGTGTTCTATCAAGTAAAGCAAACACAATTTCACGCACATTTTATGTTGACATAATAAATTACGTGCTGAAATTGTAATATTTTCGACAGGTTGACACATTTTAAAAGAAAACGATATTCTGCAAGTAATAATACTAAGAATACTAGAACCTATTTTGAATTGTGACACAATTGGGACACACTTACTTAAATATTATATTTCGTTTTAGTTCACATTTGTTGTGTCTGGATCTAATTTATAAAACATAAATATAGGTATTATTTTCAACAACAATAATCTCAGTACAGATTCTTTACAGTTTAGAATAACATAAGTGAGGGTGTACGAGAATGAGTTATTATTTATAGAATATGTATTTCTCTATTTAGATGGCGTTATACAGTTTGTAATGGAAATCTTTGCAGTAGTAGGTACAACCTTGTGTTGAACATGTTAAAAGCTCAAATTGATACAGTAAAAGCGGTTGTATATTGTCGTGTAACACGTTCCTGGAAAATCAAAACATAACACACCTACTTTTACATAAAAAATATATCCAAAGCTATTATCGTATTATTACAATCGCGTACAAGATGTCAGACCTCCTTCTATTTATCACAATCTACCAAATTTTTAGTACTGGCTGATATGATAAAATCACAATCATCTCATAAAAAAAATTCGAATAAAGTACAAGGCAATCACTGTTTTAACAACTTCTAATGTCAAATTTGACAGTTACACTCGAAATTTAAATTGGCTCGTGCATGTCACACTTGACATTACTGAACAAATGACTTTCTACAGTCAAGTAGGGCTAGGCTAGAAGAGTACTTTTAAAAACATCAATAGTCAAAGATACTTAAAATGAAATTCACTGAGTGTTTGCTTAACTTTTAGGATCTTCAACACAACATTATATGATTCTATGAATAAAGAGTTAGGTATTATTAGTAGAGGAAATCAATTGTAAATAAAATCAAAATATACCTACATGCAAATCTTTTTAATCAGAACAAATATTGTTAAATTGATTTGGATAAGCTTCAATAGCTCATAATTCACATATTTTTACAATAGTAATAGGCTCAAAGTCCTATAGGAACCTACTTGACATTGAGACTTGGTTTGCGTATTTTATGCCTCAGGAAACGGAGACGTTGTCACCTTCGTACATTTTTTTGTGCACATGTGACAACACGAATATTAAAAGCATCCGCTTGAGCGTCTTATGCACAGTTTAACACGATAAAAGTTTTTAAATTGTGGCTGAGAAGTGTTAAAACGTATCATATCTAATGAGGTAGGGTTGGGTAAAGATATAGAGAAAGGATAGCAATAGATAAGAGAATAATAAGTAGGTAGAATAAGATAGTGGTAGATGGATGATTAGATAAGGTGGATCTTCTTATTTTTGTATGTAACATCAACGAAAATAGAAGAATCGTGATAAGTGGTTTTATTTTGGGGTTGGTTAAGTTAAATTGCCCATTTTTTTTCATATAATTGTCGAATACAAAACAACACTCATATGCTACTTGTATTTTAACATACATAGCACTCATTTAATGAAATATTTTATATCCAGCAGTTGAATGCGATAGGCTGATGAAAAATCAAATGTTTCTAATAATGTTTCTCCAAGATCATATAAAGAAAGGAAAGGAAAAGGTTGGATGAATTATGTACAGTCAGCGTCATAATGATATTGGCGTTCAAAGTGGTCAAAATGATGTGAAAAACACTAATTCAATTTTATGTTGGCTCGCAAGGTGCTCAAATTGTTGTACGCATTCAAAGTGGTCAAAAGATCTTAGCAAGCAGTTGTCAATAATATGTTATCTGACAGAGTGTTCATATTGATGTTATCAAATAGGTTGTTCATTGGTATCTAAGCGTGCAAACTAGTCAAAAATATCTTAGCATTAAAGAGAAACCAACCTTATCACCCACAGATAGAGTATACTTTGCAGTTTCACTACATAGTATAAAACAAAGTCGCTTCCGCTCTCTGTCAGTCCCTATAAATACTTAGAGCTTTGAAACTATGCAACGGATTTTAATTCCGTTTTCTTTAATATATAGAGTGATTCAAGAGGAAGGTTTTTATGTATAATTCATGCATAATATTATAGTGGAGAAACATTGACAATTTTAGAGGTTTCTAATGTGATGTCGTAAATAAACCCATTTTTTACGTTTACATTGTAAACGCTGGCTGTACCCTACGAGATAGATCAAAATAATGTACTACATTATTGTATACCTTAAAAAGTCTAACGTAAATCCTATCCTATAACGTATATCCTAACGTAAATGCGATTTGGGAATCGTTACGGGATAATATGCAAGCTGTAATAATTGATAACAATAACTCATCTTCTGATTATAGTGATTAGCATAGAACCTAAGTCATCTTCTGATAATTCGGACTCTGAACCATCAACTAAGAAAAGTAACAATGAGGACAGTACAGAGGAAGAACCAAAAACACAGACATTAGTCTTTCAGGAGAAGCATTTGGCAGTGTATCAATAAGCGAGTTTAAAAAATACAGAGTACTAAGCCCGCTAAAGATGTTAGAGGAAGAAAGAGGTTTAGTTATAGTAATGTGTGTGTTGAAATCGGTACAAATCCATGTGTAGACCAGCCAATATAACATATAAAGAGGCTTTAAATGGGTTAGAATCAAGAGAATGGTGTAAAGCTTTACAGGAGGAATCATTAAAATCATTTGAAGAAAACGAATCTTGGAAAGTAGTGGACAAGCCAAAACAAACAACAGAGGTTAAGTGTAAGTGGGTGTTCAAGAAAAAAGTGGACAGTAGTGATAATGTGCGATATTATGGTCAGTTAGTCGCCAAGGGTTTTACACAAAGACCAGGCACAGACTATACAGAAACATTCTCACCAGTGGACCGTCACTACAATAAGACTATTACTTGTATTGAGTGTTAAATATAATCTAGACATAACTCACCTTGATGTAACCACAGCTTTTTTGAATGGGCATTTGAAGATGTGTATATGAGTTTACTATACAATTTGGAATGTCATAAAAAGAATGTATTAAATTTAAAAAACAGACAGACAGACATGATGAATCTATAAGGGTTCCGTTTTTTGCCATTTGACAACGGAACCCTAAAAATCGGCCAAGTGCGTGTCAGACAGAAACCATTTCAACTCTAGAGGAATTGCAATTAGAAAACATTCGTCACCCTCAGTATTCGCCAGACCTTGCTTCAACGGACTACCATTTTTTTCGTAATTTAGACAATTTTCTACGTGATAAAAAGTTTTCTTCCCAGGAGGCAGTACAAAATGCTTTCACACAGTTTGTAGCATCTAGATCACTTGAGTTCTATCGCAAAGACATAAATTACATTCCTATTAAATGGCAGCAATGTATATAATACAATGGTAGATATTTTGATTAAATAAATATGTTAAATGAAAAAATCCCCCACACACATAAAAGGGTTCCTCAGTCACCCATAATGATACGTGGTTTTAAAATCGTATCCAATAGATAACTGCTATTTTTACGTATTAATGTGTTAATGACGTTTACCAAGGAAGCGCACTTACACTTTGAACGCCAATATCATTATGACGCTGACTGTACCATGAAATACTGCTAATAAAATGGTATATAATATTATCGTTTTATTACGAAATATGGGATAGCTGAGAGTTTAGCAAAATCTTTTAGCGTAAAAACATCAAGTAGCAGACCATGAAAGAACTAATATTTTGCATAGATCTTTATATAATAGCGATGCGTCTGCGCAACGAATACAAGAACGTCTAGATATTAAAAATAATGATTCATAATTTCACGCTATATAACTTTATCCACAGTATTTGATTTTATCAAAGCTCGTCTATGGGGTTGATTTCACTGTTTATAAGTAAAATATAAATGTTTATGGACCTATTACCGTTTAGTATCACAATGTAATTAGTATTACAAAGTAGTAATTACGAGCACTTAGTAAAGAGTAATCTACTTGTGTTGGCCGTTGGGTTCATGTCGGTTTAGTATTGATAAGTGCCTAGTCTGCAATTTGCTAGCAAATCAAAGACACTATCGACAATCAAGGCGATTTGGTAGAAAAGCAGCATTCAAACCTCATTGGAATAAGGAAAACACTGGAACGAGAACGGAATATGATTCAATTTCAAAAAATATATTTTCGCACACTGATAAATTAAGTAATTTTCTGCTAGCCTATAAAATTCAGAAAAGACGATAGTATATGATGAATTGAACGAGTTTTTTAAGAGTCAGCAACGCGCTTTACAACACATTTCCGTGATCGTTAGAACTACGACCCCTCACACTAAAATGTAAATGTAAACGAAACACAATTAATAATAGGTAAGGAAACTAAACAAATAATACTTCATACAAAAAAACAGCTCCCCTTTTCTTCGATATTCGAAAGCAATTTAAAAGAGCAATTATCACGCCTTGATTTGAGGGGTAGGTAGGTCCTTATATAGGACAGGGCGTACCGGTCATTGAACCCTACTTGACTAATGTGACGTCTAATTATGACCCATTTCTTGAACTCGTAAATACTTTGCGAGTTTTATTGCTTAAGGCGAATGAATTGTTACTTTGTAGTTTTCTCAAGTTTGTACGGTTCATATACTTTCATAATACGAGTTTTTATGGTAGGGGCAAATAATAGTAAACGGGTTGCTTGATATTAAGTTTTTGCCATGTGCATGTAGCTTAAGAGTCGTGTGTTACCGTGCTTTAAGTCCCTGTTGCCAACGAAAAACGACAGTATGGGGTTGTTTATTTACCAGTAAATTTTAGTAAATTACTCAGGTGTTTTAGGACCGTAGTGAGTGGAGAACATTAGTTTTTGCCTACCCGTGTCGTCGCCTGCTCCTCTAGGAAGTAAACATACATACATACGTACATATGTTACTTTACTAAGTTGAAATCAATGAGAGTATCGTTAATTATACTTTTAGGAACTAGATCTTTTGCTAACGCTTAAATATTATATTATCGCAGGATATCTTAAATTGTCTTATTCCGGCTTCAGTATTCTTTCCAAGTTTAGGTACCTACTAAAATTAAATAAAAACAGACTGATCAGGAAACTCAAAGTACCAACATATACAATTACAGCACAGAAATTATCAGACGTTTAATACACTAAGATATAGAAAGTAGTTCTCACAATGAAAGTGCCAATTAAACTAAGATATTATTATAATTTCGCACATTGTAAAGGCATTAATACTTCTATCTGACATAAAACCAAATCAATGGCATATTTATCTATGTAGAATGTAGACCGCCGCCGGCAAGAGCCAAGATAATCTGATTACTGCACAGCTTTGAATTATATAGAAATAATGCACGTTTCAGACTTACCGTATTAAAATAGCCTCAGGCGGCTAGAAATGCAATGATGGTTCTATATTGTCCTAAATTCAGTTTTCATAATACTACTTATACGTATGTTAGAAGAAGTGAACAGAGCGCAAATTTAGAGTAATTTAATTTCGATGTATTTCTATTCTTCCGCTGAAATCAGTTTTCAAAATAATAAAAATATTTAGTAATTTCGATGCAATTAGTATTCATAACTGTTGACTCAGATACACCAGGAATAGGTTCAAGATTACAAATAATTGAGTGATGTCCAGTTAGAAAATATATTATGTGAACTTTTTTGAAATGTAAAATTTACATTAAAAATTAATTGTGTTCATTATTACAACAAACTGAAACAACATTATTACAAAAAATAGTGTAAATATCTCTAAACCGTTACAACTAAGCCTATTAATAGTACCAACTAACACTACCAACTATAATTAATTGGCAACCATACGCGAACTAAACTTAATTAGTCCAAGTGCACCACACCTTGAACTCACACTTGCGTAAGTAGGCTGGTATGAATAACCGCACCTACATGTCCGCGTATCCGATTGTAAATCTAATAATTTATATCTTTCCTTGATTTAACAAGTAATAAATTTACTATTACCGATACTCTACTTTTAAGTACCTACATAGAACAATCCTGAATCTCGCTATGAAAGTAATCATTGACTTGACAACTGTTTAACATCAACTGTAAAGTTCGATCCTTTAGATATAATCACCTGGCCTCATAATCCAGGTATTGTAAAATATTCATTGTGTGTAGAGAAATAAATCTTACTGTGTAAGATCAAAAATAGGGCCAATGATGTAAAAAATAACTTATCATGTGAGAGGAGAAGAAAATAGTAATTATTTATAAGTAGGTGTCCAATTGATTTAGCTTCTGTTAACCTTACTGGCTGTTTTTAATGAACCACTGTCATAGACAAGAAAATTGTGTAATGACTCTTTGAATATACCTCCTTAATAATGACCACTGTCACAGTAACAAGATAATAATTTAGTGTAACGGCAACACCATTACAGACTTACGAAAACATCAGATTATGACCATGAGAAGTTCATAGATGGTTAGAATCACATTCAACAGAATGACTTCACACAATTTTCATCTGTAAATTTAACTGCGATAAGAAGTACATTAGCTTGGGACACCCAACCATATCGCACTACGTGACAGAATCGCAATTTGTCGTCACCGCACTACCACAAGGCCGTAGGATTCAAATCGCTTCATAAATCGTACTATTCGTCTCCCGCGGTCGTGATTAGAAAGGGTCACCGACCTCATTATACGAAATGGCTGAATATAAGTCACGGTTTCTGAAAATGAATTTTATTGTTAATCGGAAAGGTTTCATTTTAAAACTAACAAAACTGCCTAGTCTTTTTTTAAATCGATTTTTTTATGCTGTACAATGTAATTGACAACGTGATACTAATTGAAGGACGACCTTCATTTAGGCTTTAACTATGGCGAATCCACTTGTGTGTGACTAAAGCATTTGAGTGGTTTGTTGTACGTCACAACTAAATGGGGATTTACTACATTTAAAAATAAATATATGTATGAGGAAAGGTATCATCAAAATTAAGTTAAAAGTTACTTTAAATAACAACATTGTAAAGTTTATTTAACTAATATCAGAAGTGGGATAGTTTTAACACCAAAAATTTTGATACACAATATTTATTTAAATAAAAACGCCCACCAAAGAGTTATTGCTACATTTTCTATATCAACTTTAAAAGAAATGTTTTGTTTTATTTTTCTGAACTAGAATTTGTTCAGTAAGAATTTATTTTTATTTAGCCTACCAAAGTGACTCTAATCTGCCTGATGGAAAACATGAGTAGGATTCAAGAGTAGGAGTCACTATCGTCATTGTGAGTACTGACAAAGCATCATGGTGACCCACACTATGGCTAAGATGCATCTGCATCATTATGTAATGCAATAATCAGTACAGCGATACTTAATATCTGAAATATCATATAGTTTAGTATTTTTTTACGATACAAGCAGTAGCCATAAAGCATAGAAAAGAGGTCAAATCAGCTATAATCAAATCATAATCAAATACGCGCACTAAACACGCGAATAACCTCTATTCGTAGTTTTCAATAATAATATAAATAGGGTCTCAGTGCTAAACTTTATTGATAATTATTATAAAAATGTTCTGTATATTAAACATGAAGGTTATTCATTCATTGGGTTGATAGAATGCAGCTGTCGCAATAAAAGTGATACCTATACGTATTTATATACATAATTTTTATCTATACATCTATAGAAATAAATAAAATTGAAGTGTAAAAAATAACAGTTTTTTTACTAAGTGCATATGACAGTACGTACGGTACTTACATCCAAAAAATATATTTTTTAATTTTTGTCTGTCTGTTTACTGCGGGTACTCTTTGACCAGACGTGCAATGGCAAATAGCTGATGACATAAGGAGTAACTTAGACTAATTTTTTTAGACTAGTTTCTTTCCGCGGCGTTACTCGCATTTACAACAATAACCGCGAGTATCACCACGGGACTCAGCTAGTAGGTAATATGCATAATGATTAAGCTTTATATACACCAGCATGTTCTGATTCGTGGAAATCGCTGGTCTAACTTCCATGAATTCTTTAGCACCGGCCTACGTGGTTCAAAAACATGCCTATCTTTTACATGTTACTGTTACATATTGATTGTTTTATATAATACTAGATGCGCCCCGCGGTGTTACCCGCGTATCATTATGGTTGCTAGCAACCTGAAGTTTTGACAGGAAATAAACAGTAATACATTTTGACATCTACGATTTTAATGTATTTTTATAATCACCTAGCTTTCGCCCGTATATCTCGATTATTGCAGTAAAAAGTAGCCTGTGTTATTCTGATATATAAGCTATATTACTGTAAATCTGTGTTTCATCCAAATCCGTTCAGTAGTTTTTTCGTGAAAGAGCAACAAACATACACACATACATACATACTCACAAACTTTCACGTTTATAATATTATATTTAAGTTATTAGTACTTATTAGTTATAATATTAGTAGGATACAAACATTCAAGTCAATGCACATAGACAATTACATCTGCTTCCAATGACGCAGCGACGTCCCTATCAACTGATCATATCTATCTCTATAGATATTTAAATGACTGTAAAAGTATGTTGCAAAATATTTCTGGTTGTGTTTTACCACTTAAGCACACCTATAAAAATGCATTATATTTTCTATATCTTATCAGTTCGTTAGTCACGGTTTACAAACACTGAATACCTACTTTATCTGTATCCAACAGTTTCAGAGAGCGTTTATCCAAAGAAATAAACATAATTCGTTTTAAAACGTTATTATGTAAATATAAAATATAGTTAATATCTCAAACCTTTAACTTGCTGGCAAATTAAACGCACTGATTTAGTTTGATAACTAATACTTACTTGTAATTGCGCTTGTAATATACATAACATGGTCCCAAGTACACGATTGATCAAGAGAAAAAGTCATACTCCGTAAGTAGTCATTTAATGTATGTAATCTAAATCTTTTAGCTATTTTACATATTCGATGTGTTCTAAATGCTCGATATCCAAATGGAGCAAATGTGCTTAGTAGAGATGTTAGATTTTGAAATTTAAAAAAAAACATTATTGTTTGAAATTTGGTATATGTTTGTATAGTTATATATATTTATATTTAGTACAAAGTTTAGATAGTTATATAATGACGATTGAATATCACATTACGTACATTACATTTATAATTTTTGTTAATTTAATGAAGGAAATTGTCTATTAAGTATTTCCGTATTAAATCTTGTACCATGAGAAATATCATATGTTCGTTTTCTAAACTACGTTTGACCTGCAAGTTAATCAATATTTAAAATAAATTAATGGCTATTTATATTATTACATTTTACGCGCGTTTGAAAAGTATACTTTCTTTAATTCTTTGGATGATATAATGTGGTAAATATCTCGAGTGGCAGTTATGTAATTAATAACCCTGATGTTACGGGTTCGATTCCCACAGCTACTGTACTGTGTAGGTACTCAAGTAAATGAACGTATATTATTCAATGAACTCAATGTCCAAAAACTATTTTATTTAAAGCCCTTGTTACAGAAGCGATATATACTGTGTAATTATAACTGCTCAGCACAGGAAGGAAGAGCTGAACCATGTAACAGGCAAATTATGAACTAACATATGCTTTCAAAAGAGTACTCATAACAGAAGCATTGAAAACTGATACTCGAGCAATTATACGACGACTTGCAGCGAAATAATTTCTTCGCGCGGGTAATTAAACATACGGACATATAATTAAAGCATAACGTTATGATATAATTAAGAGGTTTATGCTCTTGTTTGAGGTATATATAACAGTTATATAACTGTTTTCTACATATTGACTTCTTATAGACTAATTTCTTATAGTTTTTGTATTAAAAATCTGAATAAATCTATATATACATTTAGCTCTTGAAGCAAAAACTCTGTAAAACACTTAACGAAAATTATGCAAATAAAGAAGTATGAAAATTATTGTCGAATTTTAACATTGGGTGATCACTAGCAAGAAGAAGTAGCAGTACTTATTTTAAGAAGAACAATACATTTGTGAGAGATTACTTGTGATGTAACAAAGACACACTAGCTACTCTGGTAACACATACATTCCACAATATTCGGAGATTCATAAACACACTTTATAAACTAGAACCAAGACGAAAAACAACTGATGTGAACAAACAACCGAAGCATTTCTTAAACTATCGAAGCATAAACATGCGACGGAAGTGTCGGAACACGTGTTCTATTCCGACCCAACTCCCTTCCTTTGCTCCTCATTATCGAACATCAAATAAAGATGGAATATATTTACATCAATACAAAGTGTCCTATATAGAAAACACATACATAGACTGACTAAAACAATGGGACACATGACACGCTGACATAGAATAAAAACAGCAAATAGACAATTGTTTAAAACCTGTTTCGAGAATATGTTACGGTTGATTTATTTAATTGAAGATAACTTTACATAGATAGAATTAAAAACCATAGACAACCTGTAAAGGTAAAGAAATAAATATTAGTGTAATACTTCGTTTATACTACTCATGCTCCAAAAAAGATGTAAACTATAAAATAGCTTTAAAATAAAAAAGTTTTTTGCTAGGGCACTCCTTCAATTAAAAGAGACCACAGCATTCTCAGAGATATTGGGTACTATTATTTAGCTTATAAGTAAAATATACATATAAAAAAGACATTGCAAAAGGCACCCAAGACATGTAATATACGCACGATTAGTTTTTAATTACCAAAGATCATATTTAAGTACATTACAATACAGTTCTTAATATTATTACAGAATCCTGAAATGTGCGTGATCGTAGTGTTCTGAGAATTGGGTCCTATCCTGACAATATTAAAAGAAAAGGTAGGCTACGAAAGCAGAAGAAAATACAAGTCAAACAAGAACAAACGAGATTAATATTTTACAACGTCGCGGCGCGGCGTCGTCATTATAAAAACCCTAAAAAACACTTGACTAAACTAAACTTGAAAAAAGTAGTCGCAATGCTTTCTATTACACCTAAACCAATTTTCATCCAATGATAGATGTTAACCATCTAAATTGACTAACCATTCAATTTAACTGTGACCAATAATTGTTTACAATGAAAATAAAACAATTTTCTTAACGTCTTTCTAAGTATCTCCGACACTTGAACTCAGTACAAATACTTTGATACGACTTTTTAATTACATGACAAGGCGTTCTATCGACAAACAATCGTCAGGAGATCTCGTTTCACGAGCATCTGGTTCCCACGCCTCGTGGGATCGACGGGGTATGCATAGGGCTACCCTATATACATAACACTAAAATATAGACTCACAAATCCAGATGTTCTTAAGATCTGATCACGGTTTATGAAACTAGTACTCATAGTCTGATCAACTAACTATTGTTACTAGGTCAAGCAGGGCTGCCATATTCTGAAATAACATAAGAGAACTGTGTGTGTTTTTATAAAAAGTCTATTACTTGAACTTCCTTTAATAACTTCCAGACTAGACAAGAGATTTAGCAGTATTTTTTCGAATTCAGTAACAAATATTGCTAACCCTATATTTTCTCAACAATAAGGTGAGGTGATTGTACACATCAAGAAATCTTAACACTTTAACATAATATGTTTTACTTCAAACTATGAGGTGATAACCCTATTCCTAGTAAATAGCTGTTACAAATATTGATAGAAGTGACGCTTCTTTAGGACAAGAGTGTTTATGTTGACTTTAAATGGATGGTTCATAACCAGCTCTGTAAATAGAAAAGAAACCTTTCCTTTTATTTATTGATTAACCGTATACATTTGAAACTGTTGCGTGCGTTGATCTAAAACTAAGAACACGATCAAAACTGGATCCTTAAGTTTACTTCTTTGCCCTTTTTTCCCCAACAATTTCTTTGTCAAATATCATGATGATCAGGTATCTTACATTGATGCTTCCAAAGGCTCGATACTATCGTAGCGATGAGGCACTTTGGTGTTGCAAACCTTTACTCCCCAAATAAAGTCACGAAGTAAGTTAGAAGTTATTAAAATTCGAACACAACTATTTTTTTTGAGAATATTGTCCACCGTCAAAATATCAGTTACAGTTGACAACACACGTAAATTGTCCCATTGTGGAAAACTTCACACCTGCCAATTACATTAAATAGAACATGTTACGAAGTTTAAAAGCTGTTGCATTATATTCCCAATAGCATAATGTCCCTATTACAAAGGGAGCGGTGATCGCGGCCGCCGATTATGACTAATGTGGAAACACATTTTATAGACCGTAAACATTTCTTTTTTGTTAATATAAATGGTTTGAACTGAAAGGAATTTTAGGACATATTAGGTGTGTTAAAACTTTTTAGTAAGCACTTTTGTTGTGGTTCAGTAAATCATTTCGCGATATTAATTGTGATGTTATTAGTATCTCTGATTTCAAAAACAATTGAAATAGCACGTTTATGGGCGACAACAGACGATTGAATATGGTCCGGACTAGTCCGGAGTGCACCACGAACTTGATGCGCTCCAGGCCAAATTCGATGATCTGTTAAGGTCATATAAATACTGATAAACTATGCTGTATTAGGACTGTTTACCAATTATAGTGTGTACATAAGTAACAATTGCTTGTTGGTCTAGTGGTAAGCTTATGCGGCTGCTGATCTAGAGGTCTCGGGTTCGATTTCCGGGTCAGACAAAATGTTTGTATGATCTGCAAATATTTGTTTCGGAGTATTGGTATTTTCTATGTATAATATGTGTGTATTTACAACAAAAAAATATGTTTATGTATTTATATCAGTTGTCTAGTACCCATAATACAAGCTCTGCTTAGTTTGGGACTAGTTAGTTGTGTGTTAGATGTCAGAAATATTTATTTATTATTAATTTACCTGTTTACGTGTAAATGCCTCGAATACTTACTGTGATCCAGTCAAGTCTGCGTAAATCAGTCTATTACTCGTATTCTTACCTGAAATTAAAGAAACAATGAATTTAGTAAACACATACAAACATATAATACGTACATACATTTACATTATTAATAAATACATCCATACACACTGTTTTTCTTGTCTTGTTAGGTCACTAATGACTAAAGGGCAGTCAAAACAAAAACTAATACGAAAAATATATTTACAATTAAGTATTTATACTTAATCAATGTTTACTTTTCTATATTTATGTACTTTGTTTATTATTTTTGAGTCATACTATATTCTTAGTGCAAAGTCGTATATATAAAGTCGTATGGAGGGTACGAGATCGAGGGTCAGTTCCCAACTCGATGGATAGACCTAATTAAAGCTACGACCAAGTCGACTGTAGTACAGTGTGTCCGCAATGCAGCAAATTGACAACAGTTGAGACATCGCAAGACGTGCAGCGGCCCTGAAATTGAGCGGCGACACTGAGTCGCAACAGTACCTATCAACTGCCACGACCACTCTGTCAAGAGTGTTCGACTGAGTAGATATTGTAAGTGTACAATAAAGTTTTTTAAGCCAGTTTTCAATTCTCATGTCGGTAATTTCGAAAAAAAAACCACTAAATGTCAAATAGATACATCCCAGACGTTTACATATTAGTTATTTATATATAGTTTTACTTGTTTTCCTCCCATTATAAATATCATCGTCCATACTGTCGCGTTGATGTTTTCCTCAAATCGTTGTAAAATGTTATTAAATATAATATAACTATACCCGAAGCTCGAAGAATATTTTATGTAATTATAGATGCTACATTAAACTAGACAGCGACATGTAAAAAAAAATATAACTCCATTTCACCATAACACGTCCGTGACGGATTAAGAATACAGAGTGTCACCACCTCTATTCATCTCACGGGTCGTAAAAGGCAAGGGATAAACTACGCAAGACAACATCAATGCAAAGAGAAGGAAAATTTGAAACCAACTCTATATCAACCCGTCTGGCCAGCGTGGTATAGGCTAAAACCTCTTTTCTAAGGAGAGGCCTATGTCCAGCAGTGGACTGTTGAAGGCTGTTGATGATGATTGATGATCACCATAACGGCATGGTCGATTTGCATAAAACTTAGCAACTGAAACTTTGCGTGATTACATAGATATGTGGAGGAATTAGCACCGCTGTATGTGGAAGTTGCCACACATACACTGATGCTAATTCTGTTGTTTAAAAACTTTTTAACTAAAAATTTCTAAATACGAGTTTAGTGCTGTCAAACATAGCTCTAACTCTCAAAAATTTAGATACGTCATACCAAAAATAGATGTTGTCTACATCGTTTTATAAATACAGACATACAACAAATAGCATTTTGGCAATCATTTCACTTGATTATAATTTAAGAGAAATTTTAGTTTAGTAAAACAACAACAGAATTAGTACCCTAGATGTATTGCAAAAGAAACGTAAATATCGTTACCTAGTAGCTATAGAGTAGTCAGTATTTATATTAAACGCTTCCTTACAAAACTAAAATGATTAAAATAAACAAAGTTATTATTAGTGGTAACCTTTGGTCTGTTAATTACCACGACGTCTTAAGGTCGAATTACAAAAGAACTATTTGACTGACGGTTAAATTAGAGAATAAAAGAATTGTGTTACATTTAGGTTTGTGCAGTAAAGCATAAGCGCAAGCGACTTTGATCAATAGTAGTTCTCGTGCATTTCATCTTTTTATATCTATTATGCTATTTTATTAGCTCTATGGTGTTCGTTGGGAGAGGGCTATGGCCAGCAGTGAACTGCAACGGGCTGATGATGAAAATTATGCATATTTTTACTTACGAATGCCAGTTCTGAGCAATTTTCAGATTTAAGTTAACGCATTACACAGTATAAATAACGAAATAAATACCACAGTATAACGAAAAATATACGTTAGAAATAAAAAAGAAATAGTTGAACCAATTTGTATATTCATGGTATGAGATGCAATCTAATCACATAAGCAAGAAATACTTTAACATGTATTTAGTCTTAAATTACTACCTATAAAACATATATTCGGAACTTAAAAGAGTATACAAGGTACAATAGAAGGTATCGTAACCTTTATAATATTATCGCGAATAAGTCCCGTTTACAGTAAAAACAAGAGTATACACACTCCTAGAAATTTTTAGTGAAAATAATTTACAGCTCAAAGCTTTCAACTTGTACTACTCCACACTTGACAAAATGACACTGGCCATCCTCACTGAAGCATAGCAAATGTGTTAGAACCATAGCAAAGTACACCTCTTGAGAAACAGTTCAATGACCTGTCATATCAGTTGCATCATTGACACTTCGCCAGCCAGTATTGGGACTTTTGAGCCTATTGTTTAATTTACATTGAGTGTAGTTGAGGGTACTTCATAAGTAAATGGTACACTTAAAATTTAGCACTCAAGTATTTTAAAAATGTATAGAAGATAGCTGGAGATGTTACATCTTTGTCTCATTTGAAGAATTCAAACTCATTTTTACAAAACATACCTTTTTAAACTAGATAGGCAAAATAATTCAGAATTAAATATAGGTAGCAAACGAGAAGACGAGTTACTTGATTGGAAGCAGCAGGAGTATCACTGGTTTTCTTAGTCCGTGAGATGAAAGTACGATCATTTCTTAAGAAAGAAAATTTAAAGGTCGTAGACTCGTATCCATTTGAAAATATGGCAGGCGACTACTATGCGCACA
The DNA here is from genome assembly GCA_932526445.1 of Phragmatobia fuliginosa. Taxonomy (NCBI): domain Eukaryota; kingdom Metazoa; phylum Arthropoda; class Insecta; order Lepidoptera; family Erebidae; genus Phragmatobia; species Phragmatobia fuliginosa. Next base: position 11,684,392 of record OW052078.1, on the reverse strand, counting down.
GTTGTTCGTTCAAAGTTCGTTCAAGTTTATCAGCAGCCAGTAATATAACGAACCAATGCAAATTAGTAAAAATGATTTTTTTTTGTATACATATAATACAATATATAAACAGAATGGTAAAAGAATAACCTTTTTGGTATGGCGCGGAGGTTAAATGTTATCAAAAATAATAGACAGGATAACGTAATATTTCATAGACTAAACATTTCTTGTTGCGTGACTCATAGACAAGGATGATGAACATTAATAAGAATTTAAAAATTGTCTTCTTAAGATGATGTGTTTGTTTTAGATAACAATGATAAACGCTGATTAATATGTAGAATGTGATTGTTCTTATAAACAACAGATTTTTTTACTCATCATCATAAACAGCCTTTAACAGTCCACTGCTGGACATAGGCCTCTCCTTTGAACGGAGGTTTTGGCCTACTATACCAAGCTGGCCAGACGTTTTCCTTCTCTTGGAAGTGATGTTAGCTGCTTAATTTGTTCCTTTAGTCGCCTCTTACGACACCCATGGAATAAATAGGGGTGGTGACACTTTGTACTCTTAATTCGTCACCACACGGACAATTTTTTGTTTTGTTGATTTTGTTACTGGTTTGACAAATTTCAGTTAACATTTTAACACTAAAGACTACATAAAATTTAGTTTTAGAAATGAAGTTGTGTTTATACGGGTATATGTTGTCACTAATGTATGTATTTCGAAGATGTCCGACTAGTTAAATGCTACACCTTATGTAATGGCAACGAAATGCTATACCCCTAGAAAAAAGGTCTCCTTTCGAGTCTAGTGTCACACATACTCAAAATACACACATATATAATAAAACAGTAAATATTTAATATACATAAACAAACTTTCCCCTTTATGGCATTAGTCGGATTAGTGACGACTAATAACTTATAAATATTCTTCAGAGAGAGCTTCAAACAAAGAAGAAATCTAATCAGGTTCACAAAAGATATTGCTTGAAAGTCACATTACTTCGCTTTCCAACGTTCCATTCATTAATTACTACTTCAGTCTTTGTATATATGTAGGTTTTAGAATTAGACCCGACCCTGAAACTCTTTAATATACATTCACACTTTAAAGAGGTAATAGCCTGCTCAACATCAATTAATATAATAATTAGGTTTTATGGACAAAAGCAATTGAATTGCAGTGAAAGCACAGGAAACTACATGATTTACGAACTATACGAACATTACTATTACCACAAATACAAGTATTTGCTAAAGGTAAAAGTGTAGTTCCTTAGTGAATATGTTATATCCCCTGTAATATATTTATCAACAAAAAGTAGTGATGAATGAATTGAGCCCTGTATTTCAGAACTTTTTTTATTAATTAATATTTTAACCCATTAAATAAATTAATAAATATTTATCGCACCTGAATATATGTGTTTAGCATCCAATGTAGCACCTAATAGAACAGAATAGCACTAATGGCACTTGGGTTCTTTCTTAGGTGTGTATATTATCAAGATATAGACAAAATGAAAAAGTAATTTCTTTTTCTAATTCTAATCTAATTTGTGAATCTCGCAAAGTGTTATCCCACGTAGGATTTGAACCCACGACACTTGGCGCAGTAGGAAGCGGCATGGCGACCGCTTTAACCACTAGGACAACCGAGCAGTCTAATGAAAGTTTTTCGTTAGTTAAATGTTTATAATTTTTTTTTAATTTATTTAATTGACACTCAAAACACGTTTTACAATCATAAAGTTCTAGATTGTTAATTAACTATACCAATTTTTCCATTATACATAAAGAACTGTAAGCAAAAAAGAGTATGTCTTAAAATGAAATTCTATTTATTCTTAAAGCCCATTCATGCTCACAAATCTTCGACCCGAAATCTCTCATGAAAATTATTTGCACAAAGCGAGTGCATCGCGCCTCCCACGCGTACACATACATTGTAACGATCCATTGAAGCCTTCTAATTAGATATTAGTCTTGAATAGCCGGTATGAGAGCCATTCAAACGCTATCCGATAACACTATAATGAGACTGATGTAGAAATCTCCGTGGAGTGAACATGTCAAGACATTAATTAAAATTAACTGTAGGTACCTCTTATGTGAGCTCTAGAGGTTTACTACACTAGTTTCTCTGATGTACCTACATTTTAGTTTCACTTTCGTGCATCTCATTTTCCAAAAGTAATTAATACAAATCTTTTGAATTTCGGGAAAATATTTTAACAACAATTTGTAGGTTATGGTCATGATGATAGTGTTGGTCATAGGCCTCTCTATTTAGAAATGACAGTGGTCAGGGTTACCATGGGGTTTGTTTAAAGTTTTCCTTTTTTTTACATAAATTTCTTTGCAGTCACGTTGACCTGCGTAGATTTTTCTATGATGATACATATAATGAAGAAGGGAAATGTGATTTTATTAATAAACTAACGTGAGAGAGAACGTGATTTAACAAAAAAAAAATATTGGTACAGCAAATGCCAAAGTTTACTATGATAGATTAAAATGAGGTAGGCTATTACACAAACTAAATATTAATAGTTATTGGAGTTTAGCAAAGCGTATAGTAAATTTAAATGGAATAGGCAGCACGACTATCTCAGGCTACTAAACTTATTTGCTTAACTTTTAGTAAGACATAAAACTGTGCTTTTTCGCTTTGAAGCCAAAAACCAGGCATAAGATTTTCTTCTCTTTTCTATATAGTTATACTTACCTATATAGTTATAGTTACCTATATTATTTAAGACATTGTAGTATCAATATAATGGCCTAACTTATTGTACATCAACTAGAAACCTTTAAATTTAATTTCAATTCTATATTGTAAATCGATATATTACATAAATCAATATGACAGTTACATTACAAAACTAAATAAAATTTCATTAAATATTTGCTCAATAATGTTCAATCAATACGATACGGAAAACCATTATCAACGTAATCGAATCCCACATGAACTGCTTTTAAAAGCATTAACCTACTTACATCTAGCCTCACAATTAAATTGTGATCAAATGCATTGCCAATTTCATCAAAAAGAACGACTGAACGAATAACGAACTTATTACTGAATACGAATTAACGAAATACATGATAGTATTGTTGGACTGCACTTTTGGCCTAGTGGTTTAAACTACGCTAAGTGATGTGTTCTTTGCGTCCATTTTTAAGGTACCCCCGTGACACAAGATATATATTCTTATTGCGAGAGTTGTCTTTTGAAATACATATTTTGATTTTTATAGGACTAGCCGGTTACGTATGAGTTTCTCAAAAAGAAAAAATATCCTCGTCTGTGTAACATTTTTTATCGATGCTTGACTCTTGACTGAAACACACGGGTGAATAAAACAATCTTTTATGACATGGCAACCTGTAATCCCATTAGTGCACACACCTTACACAACTTTACAATCACAATTCATATTAAAACCTACACTTCAACTGTTATGAAGTTTCGGAATATTAAAGTAATGAGTAACACACCGTATTTGGTGGAATACAACATAAATCAATAAATCCATAAGATACCCATCAATGAGGAGTGTACTAGGCAGATTAATACGAGTAGACTAAAGATGATAATTATGTGTATTGTTGATGAAATACATTACAAAAATCATAGTGTAGGCTTAAACTGCTGGTTGCATGCAGTACATGACCTTTCGCAAATATCAAGAAATAATTAATTACATAATAATGGATCGAGAACAATATCTCTACAAATTAATTAGTAGGTAGTAGAGCCTCGCTGATTACAGCACAAATAAGACGGCTCGGCTGAGGCGGTACTACCCTCATACAGAAGGCCAACCTAAAAATGACAGGATTCCTGCTGTCGTATTGCGTTGGTGAGTGTGAAACCGGAGGCTCAATGATGCAGACTATCTCACTAAATCGCCATAGTGTGGGTCACCATGCTGCACTGTCTGTTCTCACAACGAGAATGGTGATCCCTACTCTTGGATTCTACTCATGCTTTCCATCAAGCCTTAAGAGTCACTATGGTAGGCTATAAATAAAAAAAAATACAAAATTCACTGCTCACAATTTTCGCAAAGTTTGGGATCCCAAGGGATACATGATTAAAATAACCCAAATATTTCAACTAGCTTTAGCTTTACAACTACTTTTATATTTATTAATCTACAAATATCCACTTTCCACTGTTTTACAGTTGAACAACATTATCTTTAGGACTGCCAAGATAAACTGAGATAAGATAGTGATAGATGAATAAGTGTTATAAATTTTAGTGTATATCTGTATAGGAAATAAGCATCAGCTGTTATTTTAGATATAACTTAATATATTAGTTTTGGAGTCCTTTACTGTTTACCTCAGCTTCTAGATTTAATTGAAGACAACATAGGATTCTCACGACATCAACGGATGACAATAGAAACTGATGAATATTAAATGTGTGGAGATGATGTAGCATAAAGAAAGCCTCATAGTGATACACAACTTCATAACGACGATAAACGATTACAAGCAAGTAATTCTCAGAACGCCAACATAAACAACAATAGAGGTAGTCATAATCTAAACATTACTGACTAACGTTCTGTATTCAGTCATACAGACATATCAGAAAATTAAATCGCAATTACTGTCAGATTCCGTGCATTGACTAAGAAAATACAAGTTATTGACCAGAGGGCGCATGTAAACGATGAAAATTGATAGTGAAGTAAGTGCGTGCTACGTAACGATCTATCCATCGTCTCATAAATCTATAACTAGCAATTTCATCGGAAATTTCCAAGTGTTTTCACTGAAACCGCTAACAAAATAATGAGTGGGCAAACGTAGGTTCCTAACACTTTATCGTGGCTCTCTCTGGCTACATTTTATTTAATTTCATGTTATTCTGGAACGCTCCCGGCGACTTGAGATAATCCTAGTTGATATAGACCAGTAGATTGCAGGGAGATGGCGACAGAGAGAACGACAAAGGACTTTTGAGGAAGTTTTCTACTTATATACTATATCAATTCAATATTTTTATTTTTAGATACCGCTACAAATATTGATTCAATTTTCTTGGACATTTTTACGAGTGATGGAATGTTATATCGAAATGCAGTTATATAATTTAGAAATCATTAGGTTCTGTGATGGAAATATTACATGTCTAGCTTTTTATGGGTTACAGGGGGAAATGAAAGAACGTATCTGATGGAAAGCAACGATGGCAATCCATTAACTTATGATAAAAAATACAAAGTATCATACTTATCAATTTCTTACATTCCAGTTTAGCAAATAGGTATGTACGCTATTAGTTTAGCTATTATTATTTTATGTTTTGCTAATAAAGTAGGTTCATATCAAACAAATGGCAATGAACAGAACTAGGCATATGTGTGTAAAATCAGTGATAAGAAATAACGAATATTGAAAAAACTATCATTCATATTTTTGTTTAACTTTGTCAATGATCTGTGGGTTTTCATTTATTGTTTTAGCTTCACCTTACCTTATCAGAAACCAATGTTTCGGGAGCTCTTCTCTAGTTCAAGTAACGTAAACTTACATTGGAATAAACTGGCAGAGTCTATTTACCAGACAACTATTCTTTTATAATCCTGGAACATTCAAGTGTAGATGTGAAAACAATACGATTCCCTTGAACAAGCGTGTCTCAATTTCACCTTAGCCGACACTTTTGATCAGGTTGAATTCAGAAACTCATAGCAGTTTCATAGGAAAGTGTCGGGCTATCAAAAGAGTGATAAAACAAAATGCTTGAACAGTCAGGAAGCGATCAGGATAGTTTAATAACAGAGGAAACTATTAAGTTGTCGCTACTGCAACTATTAGCTACGACACCGATACGAAGATTTATGTTAACGGGCGATGGTATGGTAAAAATAGATCTATGGAACCAAATCGGATGCTCAGTGTTAACAAAATATTGACACGTATAGAGAGATAATTGATGCCAGCATAGCTGGCATAGTGGTTAAAGCAGTTACTTCGCTGCCTACTTTTTTCGCTAAATAGGTTTTTCTAACTGCTTGGGATGTTTTTTTAACCTAATTATCCAATTGTATTAGATGAACCATATCCAATAAAGTTTATATTGAGAAGGATATAAGTATATTGTCATGGTTTTTAAAATAAAATCAAGCAGTGATATAAGTAAAAAAAGAGCTCGTTGTTTTTGTATATCAACTTGTTTACATCATGACAACATCCTGTTTAAGCAGTCAGCCCCTCCACCGAGCCATAAACCGAGGAACCGGGTATACCTCGAAAGGAAGTCCATGGCACCTCGACGTACCTCGGGCCTCCTACAGCTTGTAGATGCCCCCCCTAAAACCTTGACATGGATACCAAAAACTAGAAGATATGTCCCTTGATTTCGAACATTAGTAATTATTAGTTTTATTATATTGGCTAAGAATGGAACTCATAAAATAAATTGGTACCGAAAATAAGACAGTTGCTCCATAGATGGTAGAATAGGTTCAACATAAACTCCTACGCAATGTTACCACATTATTGTGTTGCCTTCAAAGTTTCAAACCTCTCTACAGAACAATACCTTCATCTAACATTGATGAGTACTTTCATTTTGTTATTGTACCTTAACTTCACAATGTTCCTGATTACACTTTTTCGTATAAATAAACTTTATTCATAAAATTTTATAAGAGATCCTATTTATTTACCTACTCACAACATTCATGTACTTGCACATACGCAATCCAAATCATTTTGAAAATAATTTATGAAATGTATGTATTTATACACTCACTAGTTTTCTCGCGGCTCCGCCCGCGTGTATGTCGGTTTTTGCGGTTAAAAGTAGCCTATGTCCTTTCCCAAGTGTTAGATTATCTGGGTATAAAATTTTATTGAAGTCGGTGCAGCTGTTATTGAGTTTATCGTGAACAGACAGACAGAGACGCGGTGGAGTAATTTATTTTACAATATGTAGTGTATACATACATAAATATAATTAGATAATGAAGATACTTGTATGCACGAGTATATAATAATTTACAGTCATCATGGAAGAAAGTTATGTAATTTTTCAAAGATAGGGAGATCACCCACTATACATTAATATCAATATTATTTTGTAAAATAATAACATTACAAATATCACAATCGAATGTGATAGCATAATTCGGATTAATCGTTTATGACTTAATATAAATTTACTAAACAGTGGTCTTTGATCCACGCACTTTTTGAAGGAGTTTTACTTGGTTGAATTGTGTTTATACTACACCTCGATGATAGTTAGTCGTACCAGAAGATGGAGCTCCGAGTCTCAGGGTCACCAGGTCATCAGACTACCTGTAGAGAGTCTGATGATCTGCTCATAGTCGCGGCGACACCAGCATGATACCGATTATTATACAGTCTTGAGGGAGGGAGGCTTATGTTCACCAGTGGAAGTCTTCAGACTGAGACGTAATCTCAATGCAAGTTTCAGAACAGCTCTGTAGGTATAACAGTTTTTAGTTGTTAATAGCCTCACTTATTTTGACTATAAGACTTCCAAGAGGACCTACCTCATCATCATACTTTAAGCTCAAATAGAATTAGTTGACGTCGGAATCGCCACAGGTTCAAGTTTAGACAACACGAGAATTTCATGGGATTTCTGCATATTTACTCATTAAATAAGTATGTTTACAACCTTCACCGTTAATAATACATACGCACGTACCGGAAACACATGCACCATTGGTACTCAATTCTGTGGGATGTTTAATTATTTGTTTTCTTTCTAACATAGAAATGTTAATTGCAAATTTTCATTTCAATATTTACTATATACATTCTCTAACTCATCAGTAAATTAACAATGTAGGGACAAATATTAGTGTAGTGCCCACGCACAGTAGGTAATAATTAAGTCCGCCATAGTACATCGAAAGTTTGTGGAAGTAAATGACAAATTTAAAAATGAGTTCTGGATAATCACATATTAAGGCTACTTTTCATCCCGAAAATACGCAGGTAACACCGCGGGGCGCAGCTAGTAATTCAATAAAGAAGAGCTCATAGCCTTAGGTGATTGGAAACTATGGGCAAAGCCATAGCAAAATAGTAGTTTAGATCTTTGCACGGTTACGTGATTAAATAATTGTTTTACTAAAGTTAACGTACGTGCCCTCAAACAATAGCAATATTATAATAAGGAAGTATAAACAACATATTGTCAATTAAGCAATTAAGTAAATAATATTTCTTAGGAGCGCCCCACCTAAACCTGTACATATTACATTGTATATAAGCTTTAGTTTAAGTCAAATTAGTTGGAGTCTTACAGAGATAAGAGAGTCATTAATAAAGCATTACAATCAACGTGTCGTCTAATTGACTCCCTGGGATAACACGCAATAATTGGTGATCCCGACGTGATCTATTGGTTTCTAGTGCTGATATAATACCGGGACGACCGGAACCCTATATGGTGTTCAGCAGTGAATCTAGAAAACAATAGCATTACGAAATTATCACATCCCAAAAATGGTTCCAACAACAACTCCTTCAAGAGGCGACACTGGGTGCGAATCAGTTGCTGCAATCACGGTCACAGACAAACTACCGCAATTTTGGACAGACTCCCCACGTTTATGGTTCGCCCAGTTTGAAGCAATAATAGCACCACAAAAACAGGGTGAAGATTACAAATATAACATGGTAATATCCAAACTACCAAAAGAGGTCGTCCATCAAGTCAGTGACATACTAACTAACCCACCCAGCGAAAACAAGTACTCCACCATCAAGGAACGTCTAATAAACTGCTACGAAGAGAGCGAACACCGACGTTTCCACAGACTACTAGCAGAAATGGACCTTGGAGACCAGAAGCCTTCCCAGCTCCTGCGAAAAATGAAAGAAGCTGGATGTGGAAAAATAAACGACGACACTATTCGCCTGCTGTGGCTAAGGCAACTCCCCGCTTCGCTAACAGCGATATTATCGGTCACAAACAATATGTCGTTAGACAACTTGAGCGAATTAGCCGATAAAATTTACGAGAACTTGACCTACAACAAAAGAAATATTCAAGAAACAGCGGTTGACATTAACCTAGTTACAAACATAACGTCACAACTTGAAGCCATGCGAATAGAAATAAATGCATTACGCAGCATACGCGAGCATCAACCTAGGCAACGCAGCAAATACCAAACACGACATACGCCACATTCACGGTCAAGGTCGCGCCACAGAAACTCACATAATGGGTTATGTTATTTCCATAATCGGTTCAAGCAGGATTCATATAGATGCAATAAGCCTTGTTCATGGAAAAATAACAGGCTATCGGAAAACTAAAATTAGCACAGAATACGACGGGCCTCTGTGCTATCCACCCAGCAAACCGTCTAACTATAACTGACTCAAACAGTGGTTATAGATTTTTAGTCGACACGGGTGCTAACATTTCGGTTATAAATAGCACAAATAAGAAGAGCCAAGCATGCGAATACCAATTATTCGCCGCAAACGGGACCCCTATAAATACATACGGGGAACGCACTTTAACGCTTAACCTAGGACTACGCCGAAGCTTTAAATGGACATTTACCATTGCCGACGTTAAGATGCCAATCCTGGGAGCTGATTTTTTGAATCATTATCAGTTATTAGTGGATATACACGAAAAAAAACTGATCGATAAAAAAACAGGTCTGAAAACGCCTGCCAAAATAGTAAGAACAAAAATTGCATCCGTGCGATCTATAAACGCTTCGCTACAGGAACCAATAAAGGGATTATTAGAGAAATATGAAGATATTACAAAGCCTAGATCAATGAATCTACAGACTAAGCACCAAGTACAGCATCAAATAATAACAAAGGGTTTCCCAGTATTTACGCGAGCACGTCCATTACCTCCTGACAAATACAGGATTGCAAAACAAGAATTCCAAGATATGATGGACATGGGAATATGCCGTCCTTCAAGCAGTCAATGGGCATCGCCACTCCATTTAGTCAAGAAGAAGAATGGCGAATGGAGAGCATGCGGAGATTACCGCGCACTAAATAAAATAACAGTACCAGACAGGTACCCGCTGCCAAGGCTACTCGATTTCACGTACGTAGCAAGCGGAAAAGGAATATTCAGCAAGATAGACATAAAGAAAGCTTTTCACATACTGCCCGTTGCTGAACCAGAGAAAACAGCGATAATAACCCCTTTTGGACTTTTTGAATTCATCAGAATGCCTTTCGGGTTGCGAAATGCAGCACAGTCCTTCCAAAAATTTATGGACTCTATATTCAGAGACTTGGACTACGTATTTGTATATGTGGACGACATATTTATCGCTGACAAGAAAAATAACCTTAAGGAACATTATGAACACTTAGAGGAGGTGTTTAAGCGCCTACATAAAAACGGCATAACAATAAATACAAGCAAATGTGAATTCGCCAAGTCGGAGATTGATTTCCTCGGTTATCATATAACGAGCCAAGGGTTGACTCCTACTATGGAAAAGATTCAAGCTATAAACAATTACCCTAAACCACAAACGGTAAATGAGTTACGACGTTTTTTGGGTATGATTAATTTCTACAGAAGCAGTATTCCACACGCAGCAAAGCATCAAGCACCGTTAAATAAATATTTAATTAATAGTAAGAAAAATGATAAAACGGTTATCCAGTGGAATACTGAATCAAACCACGCGTTTGAACGCTGCAAGCAGGACATTCGACAATTAACTACATTGGCATATCCGGACAGCAACGCACAAATAGCGTTAATGACAGATGCTAGTCTCAAATGCGCAGGCGCTGTACTACAGCAGCGAAGAAAAACAAAATGGGAACCAATAGCTTTTTTCTCCAAATCATTTAGTGAAGCCCAAACAAAATACTCTACCTATGATAGAGAGCTGCTAGGAATCTATATGGCTATAAAACACTTCAGAAGACTAATAGAAGGACGAGAATTTACAGTCTACACGGATCACAAACCACTAATGCATGCTTTCGACAAGAAGCCATCATTGGATGATACCCCTAGACGAATCAGATATCTGGATTATATATCACAATTCAGTACGGATATCCAGCACATCAGTGGCCACAAGAATGTGGTAGCCGATGCCTTATCTCGAGTTATCGAGACGATAACCTTACCCTCTGCAATCGATTGGCACGAGGTAGAAAAATATCAAAAGAATGATAGCGAGTTAAAACGACTAAAAGCCAATAAATCATTAAAAATAGAATTAATACACTTTCCAAATGAAAATATTAAGATTTATTGCGATATATCAACAGGAAAACAACGCCCTTTTATACCACTCAAATTCAGGAAAACTATTTTCGAAAGCTTTCATAACATTAGCCATCCTGGTAAGAATACTACGAGGAAACTTATTTCAGCTAACTATATATGGGAAAAAATGAATAAAGACGTAAATGAGATGACGGAGACATGTTTACAATGTCAACGAGCAAAAATACATCGTCATACAAAGTCACAATTCGGAGAATTCATGCCAACGGGAAGATTTTCCCATCTGCATATTGATTTAGTAGGACCTCTACCCACTTCTCAAAACAAACGATACATACTCACAATGATAGATCGTTGTACTTCATGGCCAGAGGCATTCCCCATAGCTGATATAACTGCAGAAACCGTAGCCAGAACGGTATACGAAGGTTGGATAACCCGATTCGGATGCCCCGAATACATTACCACAGACCAGGGACGCCAATTTGAATCTGAAATATTCAAAAATTTAGCAAACTTAATGGGAGTTCAAAAAATTCGAACCACCCCATATCATCCACAGTCAAATTCTAAAGTAGAACGATTGCACAGAACATTAAAAACTGCATTGATAGCAAGAGGAAACACAATTAATTGGACAAAAGAGTTAGCTACCGTTTTATTTGGCATACGTACGAGTTTACGGCAAGACACAGGATTCTCGGCAGCTGAACTAGTATACGGTTCAACAATTAGACTGCCTGGAGCATTTTTCGAGACACAAAATAACTCAACGTACACAGATTTTATCAGAGAAATTAAGGATAACTTAGAACACATGATTTCGCGTCCACAAAGACAAAGCAAGAACGACAAGATATTCGTACACCCACAGTTAGCGGAATGTAGGCACGTTTTCTTACGTTGTGACCGACTACGGCCCAGCCTCACACCACCGTACGAGGGACCTTATCTTGTCATCAGTCGCAATGATAAGATCTTCACGATCTTGATAAACGGAAAACAAAAAAGTGTAGCTATCGATAGACTCAAACCAGCATTTATTTTAAACAATAGCAAGATAAGCGAACGAACAGTCAGAGACAAGATAACAGAATCTTCACAAGCAGATAAGCAAACAGAAAAAAGGACACGTTCTGGTAGAGTCTCCCACCAGACGGTTAGATTCCAATTATAATATATAAACCAGAACTATACAACAATAGTATATAATAGTAATGTAAGGATGTTTCTTCTCTTTAGAGGGGGAATATCTATGGGCAAAGCCATAGCAAAATAGTAGTTTAGATCTTTGCACGGTTACGTGATTAAATAATTGTTTTACTAAAGTTAACGTACGTGCCCTCAAACAATAGCAATATTATAATAAGGAAGTATAAACAACATATTGTCAATTAAGCAATTAAGTAAATAATATTTCTTAGGAGCGCCCCACCTAAACCTGTACATATTACATTGTATATAAGCTTTAGTTTAAGTCAAATTAGTTGGAGTCTTACAGAGATAAGAGAGTCATTAATAAAGCATTACAATCAACGTGTCGTCTAATTGACTCCCTGGGATAACACGCAATAGAAACCATCACCGAGGGTAAGCAATGACGGAGACGGCGAAGACGAAGGCGCGGTCAGACTTAGATGGGTGACCGTTTGTGGCGTTTTATGCTATGAGGGTTTCCGTGATTCGGAGGCCACGTTAAGCAGTCGGTACCCGTTGTTTATATAAGATAACAGTCGTGAAGCTTAGTTGGAGACCTTCTAGCGGCGTAAAAATATCTAACGGGCGTTCTCTTCCAGTCAATCTTCAAGTGGTGTAGAAATCTTATTATGCATCTTGTATAAAAATAATGACTTAGTACATCTCAGAAAAGTACATTTATTTCACACTGGGAAAGAGCTAATATACTATGGTAAGTTTACTGTTTTATAAATTTACTTTTTAGTCCAACTGACAACCTGGCAATTAAACCAACAGACCAGTCATCTTTTCGTCTTCTATGCCATAATAGTTACAATTTAATTGCATATTTAATTACGTCTCGTACTGAATTAATCTGATACTGTTATTCCGACAAGCAACTTATCAAGCATACAAATACTTTGCTCTTTGTAATCCACGATTATTCGTGCATTCCCTAAGTAAATCTTCGTAAGTAGTCTCGTTGTTCCAAAAGCCTTAATTAACGTTAGCCGACTTTGTAGTCACGCAATCTTGAGCCAAGGTAAAAATAGAAGGTTGTTTGAACTCTGTTATTTGTTCTTCTAGTATACTGGTAAAACCGTTAATAAATGGATGCTACCTTTTTCATATATTTAACTACTAACTGTAGCCTGCCACTGCGATTGTTTTTTAATGTCTGTGCGACTTCTTGCCCTGCCAAAAACCACCCCTGAATATCGTTACAAAATTTCAGCTCATTTCATGCAGAACATTTAAAGATATTAGAAGCGTACACAAACCATATAGATATTAGTATTCATATTGATTATAACTTGTACTAGATTATACGTTACAAACTGCAATCTTTTCAAAATGACAATTACTCAGTATTGAAATTAACGTAATTGTTTTAACAATAAATAATATTCGGTAATATTGTTACACGTACCTAAGATAAGATATTATTCATGACAAATGAGGCGATATATGCAGTTAGACTTACAATAAGTCAGTTTACATCAACTACGTATCATAGACTTTAAATATGCAAAAAAAAATCTTGTAATTTAACAACAATGTTTTAATTTCGGAAAGATATTATTGACATAAAACCTTTATCTAAATCGTCACTGGCATAGCCAGATACAATTATCTGAAGCACAAGAGGTGCCTTAAATGCATAAACTATATTAACAGAAACCTTATCGAAATTACTTCAATAAGTGAAGGGTTGAGGCGTTTCAAGGATTCTTTTAACATTCAGGATTCTTATAATTTTTGTGTGTGTGTATATATGTAGGTACTCAACTTAGAGACACTTTTATAAAACATGTGAGAATAAAAAAATAGTATGATCACGAATGTCATCCGATTCAGAGAAAGAAACAATCAATGCCCATATATATACATGTATATATTTTGAGAGATATTAATATGTGTGATGATGTTGAACTCTTAAGTATTGAAGTTAAAATTCAAATTTGTGTATTGTTACAGTCTAAAAGGTTTGTTGACAAATGAACAATCTAACGTATTTTATACACCTCATTCTCGAATAGAAACCCGAGTCTCTCTGCAGTGGTAGCACTTCATTCTGATTCACAGTTAGTCAGAAGGAATAAATAGACTATGTGTAAACGTTACTGCACTGTTACAGTTCTGTTAGTGCAGTTGTGTTGAAACGGATGATATCACGAGGATATGAATAAAATTGAACAGGAAATTTTACGACAGCTGATTGATGCTATTGAAATTTGAACTCTATACGTATATGAAGTAAGACGATTTGTTGATTACTCTATTCACTTCCGAGATATTTGTTGAATAATATTTACTTCAGCACCTAATAATCTAGTGCTTATTTTCAGTGCACTGACCCTATAATGGTAATACATATAAACAAAGTATCTAATGGTCTGGTTAGGCCTGTCTGTCGGTCACAATTCGAGAACACGGCGTGTTTGAACATGATAAGGGACCGTGTCAAGTTGGTTCAGCCACTTAAACAAATCAAACAGATTGTTTGTATATCACTATTACAACAAATATGGAAAAAAGTCAATGGTATGACGAAACAGTGTGTGAAAAGACGTATCAACGGCAAACAGTAAAGTAGGATTATGGAACACTTGATCTATGCAAATATTATTCCAACTAGGGGGAATTTTCCGTAGCAACAAAATCAATAGTACAAACCAATTCAGGAAAGAAAGCAAGCTTATAACAGGAACAAACGAAACATAAATACAAAGAGATGTGGTTCTCGAAGAAATGTAATAAGAACAATCGAAGTAGCGGAACATAAATGTTGATGGAAATATTATTGTTTGAATCAGAGATCAGAACGAGCTAGAAATCGTACGACATAATTACAACGACAGTTATAAAATAAACGTGTGTATGTTATAGTGAATAATAACGGGAGTACACCATATGAACAAACGATAGTATACTTAGTACATGTAATACAAAACACAAACTATTGCAGTATTTTTATGAACAAAACTCAGACGATTCGCTTCAAGAAACTATCTTTAAATAATTCAGGCACTCGCCAGCTCTGTCCAACGGTATCTTGGTGCGTGAAATTCAGAAACATTTCACTGCAGGTTAATAAACTCAGCCTACGTTGGTTTAATAATCAAGAAACGGCAGCCAACACACTAGAATTGTTACAGCAGGTATGAACTTTAATGCACTAAGAAAATTAGAAGCGTAAGACATTTTAATTCAATGTTAAGTATTCATTTATGCTTTTCATCTGTGGTGAAATTGTTAGAACATTCATTTGGAAATTTAATGTCTGAAAGAAAACGACGTCTGTTTGTGTAAAGCTAGACTTACATAATCTAAATTACATAACCTATTTTTTAGTTACGTAAATGGTTTTACCTGAATTTTCGCAAAATATAAATTATTAGATTGTTAACTGGTAAATGTAGATCGAACCGACTTGCACCGACGACTAAGAAGAGTATTAAAAAGTTATTTCTGTATAATATATGATAATTATATTGCTATAAATAATCGTTTAATTTCAACTGTTTTCATTTCAGTCGGTTCTATTTTAAAGTGAATTAAATCAGTTCAAATTGAAAGAAACGAAAGAAAAATTAAAACAACAAAACTTAAAAATATTAACTTTGAATTGTGTCAACTCGACCCAGGGGGGATGAGTTTGTTTAGGAACGAATTTAGAACCAATACATAAAAAAGTCTAGAAACTATATTAAACCAAGTGAAACTAAAAAATCGGGTCTGTAACAAATTTAGTTTGGTTTTTCATTAAAATGTTTATTGGAGTGTCATTTCGGAGTTTGTGACACCAGATGGACATTAGTAACAGCCGGGCCGAGTGGCACAATGTGCACAAAAACTGACCTGATCCGGATAACAAGTGACTGCAACATAGCGGTACATTCAGATTACATTTAGACTCGATGCTTTTGGGAGGTATTGTATTGTTGGCTGGTTTTTAATTCGTATGTGACTCAGTCGGTTCAACGAATTGGTGAGTTTTTTAAACTCCGCATAGTTTTCTG
Source organism: Phragmatobia fuliginosa (assembly GCA_932526445.1). Lineage (NCBI taxonomy): Eukaryota > Metazoa > Arthropoda > Insecta > Lepidoptera > Erebidae > Phragmatobia > Phragmatobia fuliginosa. The sequence continues at coordinate 11,667,946 of OW052078.1, read as the reverse complement.
ACTAATTTTACAGAATATTAATATGAAATATTTTAGTAAATTGTCATAGTGAAGTTTATACTATTACTTAACGTTTTATAATGCAAAAAAGTAAGTCATTCGCTCTCAAAATGATCTGAATTAAAGTTTTAAGTGTTACGTTTTTGGTTTGTAAAAACCCTACAAATTTTGTTTTATACCAATTCACGTCTCTCTGGAAAATTGTAAGAGGGCAATTTCATTATGATGACTCAAATGAGATAATAAACTTATATTTGCATTTATAATTTTAATATTTTAGGGACATCCCTAAATGGGCACATGTTTAACAAGTGGACCAATAAAAGACACTTGACGTTTTAAAATTGAAAAGGTGTGCATTCACAATTTTGCCGACCTCTCAATTGATGGTAACGGATCTTGGTAGCAAAGCAGATCCCTTAAATTTTCTATAGTTAAGTACAATAAGAATGATCGATAATGTTTTACATAACACTATAAACGGACATCAAGAAATAAATCAATAGGAGTATCGCAATATAAATTATCGAAACTATTACATCACAAATGCATTAAGTTCGAAAGTAAGTTATTAGTTACTACATACACGTCCTAATGATTCATAACCAACTACTTAACTGTGATGTGATCGATTGGAAATTAAAAAAAAAAAACTCTTTATATCAAGCGAAAATAGATGACGACGAAACGCGCGCCAAGAATTGGGGCGTGAAGAGAACGTTACGATAGCCGGATCCGCACCAAAACGTGCTCATACGCATACGTCTTATACGTAACTGCATTATTTCCACCACCAGTTCCAGTTGCGAGGGAGAATATCAGTGGTTCTTGAAAAAATAATATTAACAGAGATAACAACTAAAGGTAGTGGAGCCTCGCTAATTTCAGCACGAATGGGACGGCTCGACCGGGCCAGTACTACCCTCACAATGAAGACCATCCTAATAATGACAGCGTTTTTGATGTCGTATTTCGTTGGTGAATGTAAGACCAGAGCTTGCCATGGTATGGGTCACCATGATGCAGTGTCTACCCCTAACAATGAGGATAGTGACCCCTACTCCTGGATTCTACTCATGCTTTACATCAGGCAGAGCAGGTAGGCTTAAATATAAAAAAAATACTTTGGTCAAATGCAGCTGCTACGGTGAGGAAGTGATTCTTAGTTACGATTATTTTAAAGTTTGAGTACTGTGATGGATAGTCATACACTACGATTGAGATTACTAAATATCTTATGTTTACCTTCTGTTATATGTATTAAAATAATAGAATTCCTACTACCTGGACTGACACGTGGTTTAGTAATAATAATAGACTACCTGCATCCCCACGTACAAATGAACTCCTAAAGTACAGGTAAAATGTTCCATCCTTTCTTTCTTTATTAAAATACACATTAATAACAATGTGATATTTTAGCAGAGGTTTTACTAAAGAAGTTTTTGATCGAATATTGAAAAATACAATTTGCCGTTTAGACCTGTAGTTAAGTACTAGGTGGTACTTGCAGGTAACGAAATGTTGTATAATAAATTGAAAGTCATCCTACTACGTTTATACTACGATCTTTTATAGCTAAAATAAATATTAAAGTGTCTGTTTGTAACATCAAAAAGCATTTTTTTTTAATTTTTATCTGTTTCTTCCGGCTAATCTGTGGGACGGCTGGACCGATTTTGACGGGAGTTTCACTGGCAGAAAGCTGATGACGTCAGGAGTAACTTAGGCTATTTTAGACTAGCTTGGCCCCTCGGTTTTACTCTCGAATTACAGCAATAACTGCGGGGAACACCGCGGGACTTAGCTAGTACCTAGTTAAAATCATTACTTACGGCTAATGACTATAGACACGAATCTGAAAATAATACCCACTTAATACGCCAACATGAAATATTGATTGTCGTTAGTAGAAACTAATCGGTTTTAAACCTTATTACTAGTTCAAAACCATATAATAATTAATACCTTGTGTAGGTATTAATATTGTGGTTGAGTTAGCTACAGATTTGACCAGTAGGTGTGGTCGGGTCGGGCTTGTAATTTAAAGTACAGCCCCTTTAAGCCATTTGCGGTGAAAATAATCTAAGTACGGATTCGAGATAGCCTAGCGAACATAAGTGTTTAGTTACACGGTTTCCCAGTCTACAGAATCTAGGCTTAAAAGGCGAAAATCTGTCCAATGATTTGGCCTCCAAAATTTATTGGCCTCTTTGAGCAGTCAGGTAAAAAGGATCGGTTTGAATTTAAAAATATCTAGATAAATGTATTTGTATGGTCAGAATAAATCACAATAGTTCAATTAGTGTCGATAAATCAAAATGAGCAAGGCTATTAGGTCAGTGAGCCAACTATCTAAATCGAGTACGAATCAAATAGCGAACCATTCGAATCACCATCGAGTTTATATATAGTGATGTACTCAACGAACGATTAACGACTAAAAGGGCGATTCTGTAAATCGTAAAGATTTACTGCATTATAGGTTTTTAGTTTTAATGGTAGCGTTGCCCTTAATGGCTATTTTTGGGTTCATGCAGTTATATACATAAATTTTTATATATGAATTTAGACTTCAATAAGCATTCAACAAACAACTTATTTTAGTTTAAATGATTTCGATGACATATAAGCTTCAAAAACAATGTAGGTTAAAGCTGTTGTTGGCAATTTTTAGATTAAGTAATATTTTTCTTTTTTTTTAAATAAATGTGAAAGTTCCTTTTATAAAATATGAACCAGTTGGTCAGCTGATTTAATAGGAAAAAAATCCTCTCCTAGGTCCAGATCTAGGGCCAACATTAGGCCATTTACTGCTAATGATGATGATGGGTTTGAATTATACAATAAGTAGCTTTACAATCCATTTTATCAATGAAATTTAAATTCTACAAACGTTAAACATAATTTAAATACTTTACAAGCCGAAAGTTATTTAAATAAATTTAAACCGCTTTAGTTTCACTAATCGTATTAAAACCATCGATTTCGCTATCAAAAATAATTTTCTAGGTGTTTTTTTTTTACTTCAGGCAAAACACGTGTAGGTAATCGTTATTTTTACACATTAAATTATTAATAAAAAAAACTGTAATTTAAATGCAAACTAAAATGAAAACTGTAAATATCATATACAAAAAGATTTCCGCCAAATTGAGGACTCATTTCTCTTCAGTTCCCAAAAAGTTTAAATTGTGTCGTATATGTCCATCAGAAGCGTATTATAAATCGATATCATAAATCTTTGCCAATCAATATACAGTATGCTCCAAAAAATTTACGCTCTTAAATGGCCTTGAAAAATTTCTTTGGAAAGTTATTCCAAAAGATTCACGTCAGTTGTCAATCATTACACGGGCTATCACTAACAGATGGGCACTCCATTTTAGGGCAATCACTACAGAAGGCGTGTCAAAGAAAGTACCATAAAAGATTGCACATGAATAATAAATTACATGCATTCGATAGTTATAACACTTTCAAAGTTTGATTGGACGAATGGCTTGGTGGTTAAAACGTTTACTTGGCCGCAGTGTTGTGGGTTAGCTCTCCACATATGATAACACTTTGTACTAACTACAAGTTTTTGGTTCTGATTCTGTGTGTTATTCGCATTTTAAGAATATTTTTTTGTAAAATGCACCCTTTTACAGGATTTATTACTTTTTGATAAGTAGCCGACATAGCTGGATTAAAATATTATGTATTTGTCTCTGGTTTATCACTAATAATTTTTTTTATTGTTATACTGCAGATCATACGAGTATGTGTGTTATACACGATGGTTTAAATTTTTTTTTTCTTTAAGCGGTTAAATTTTCATTTTCAGACATAAATGAGCATTTAATAATTGAGAAACTTATATTTATCAATAATATTTGGGTAATATAATATATTGAGGTGCAATGGTGGCAGGGTCCAAACTGGTCACACAAAAATTTAATCTAAATTTGGTACAATTACTTATAGGAGTTAAAATAAAAATATTGACGACCATGTATAAATTTTTTTTAAGTATATCTGTATTTCTATGATTTTATTCAAAATTTCTATCCGTAATTCTGAAAATTATACACAAAAGTTTCTTTTAATTTATTGAGTGGTCACACCATAGCATTGTGCCTTCAATCCCTGCTACCTGTTGCTACTAATTTTATATTAAATTTACACTTTTCCACTAGTTTCAATTTAAGACCAAAATAGGAATGCTAATAGACTTACTTGAAATTAATGTATTCCCAGCTGTTTCTTAGAAGAGTATCAATATTAAAATAACATGTTTGGAAAACTTACCTATTAATATGTATCATCGCACTCTACGCGATATGTTGTATCCATAATCGTGTTCCAAACGGCGAAGGCGAGAATCCAATAAAAATTCATTAGTGTAAAATATGTACTTCGAAAATATTTTGTACTTTTTGTTTAAGAGCACTTATAGGTCACTAGGTGTTCGATTGTTCGTCTAAAAAAGAAATTAATGTCCTTTTGGTATAAAAAACTAGGTACTAACATGCAATACAGTCGTTAAGTAGATAATTTAAGAAAGAACAGTAAGAAACGAAACATTCCGAAGCCATAAAACATTTTTATCGAAAATACATTACGGGGGTTCGATCTTAGTTAGACCAAATAAAATAAAGAAACAAACATGCGGGCGTCTCTATATAGTTGACATAATATTAGACTTTATTTACTTTACTATAAGGTACAACATGCAAGGACCAGAAACGATCCCCTCTCTTTAACACCAGTATGCTTATTTTATGGACAAAGTTTTAATTGTGTTAATTTATTAACAATAGATCATAAAGACGCTTAACGAGGCAAACGGCATGAACATAATAAAAAGAGAAATTATTTTGAAGTCAGACGAAACTAAGGAGAAACGTAATCAGACTGTGATTATCAAGGAAACTCACCGCAAACTACTAATAAAAGTAGACGATTTAGAATGACCTACATATATGAAGACTTGATATGATGAGAAAGTAATTCAGAATGTTTTGTAAGAAAATAATGTATTGTCATCATCATCATCATCAACAGCCTTTAACAGTCCACTGCTGGACATAGGCCTCTCCTTAGAATGTATTGTAGGATAGTTAATATCCCTAAGCCAGTAATTGAAAAGTGTCATAACAGTTGAAAGTCTAAGATTGGGAAAAAACGACACTGTGGCTTTCAATTTAAGATAAATCATCGGCGATGCTTGTCTGCTTAATAACAAATTATAAAATTTTACTAATATTTAGCAGGCGATAGACCGTTTTAGACGTTGCTAATTATAATAACAATCTCTTATGAACAGAAACGCTTCAGACAAATTGTCTTTGAGGTAACTGATCCTCGATTTTCGGTTTCTTTCATGAAAGTAATAAATTTTCACGTGACAACTTGGAGACTTGCCACTTTCCGGATATCCAACTGATGGTGCTCAACGAATCATAGCTTTAGTACATACTCCATGACTCACAGGAAATATCAGATTAGAACCGCCTGAATTGTAATCGAAAATAGACAAAAACTCATGAAGTTGCAGGTGTATTGGAAAATCAGAAATAAGATCGGGAGTTAGATAAGAGAATTTGCTGTCAAGGTGCAAAAAATGCCAATGAAGTCACGTATACAAGTGAAGTCGAGCGTGGAACTGGCAAGAAAATAAAGTAAAGACAGTTCGCCACAGACACAGTAAAAGTCAACAGAAACCGAGATTTATAAGAGACAGGGTGTTGAAATAATGACAATATTGAAACGTACGATACAATTAGTTCTGTTTCGTAATAAATTATCGGCGCTTGTTAATCTGCCCACACAGTGACAAGATGTTTACATTTATTACGTGCAGTTAACTACGATTAAGTGGTGCTTCTAAAATGAAGAAAATAATTCTCTATTAGCTTTGGACTTGATGCAAATGTTGTGAGTCAGACAAATAAAGCAGTAAGTGCAGAACTACGATACTTGTAAATAGCTTCTAAAGTAAGACTACGAAACTATTTGTGTTATTCTGTCTGATGAGATGTTAATCAGTCACTCATTAGATATATGTAAAGTAATGTGTAAAGCTTTACAAGGCGCGTTCAGGATTCAAATAACCTCGAAACAGAAAGTCGGTATCATGCTAAACGGTCAAGGTGAATCGGTTTAATGATTCGTTAGATTAATGCAAGATGCAAGATATGTTATCAACATTTATTTGCGATAAACGAAGGCACCTTGATTAAAAGAAACATCGAAACAGAAACGATGATTCAAGTAAAGGAAATTAAATAATATCCTTGTCGAGAATACATACAGACGCGTCAAAATTCGTTCTTATGAAGACGCCCGCATGTAAGAAGTCAGGATAACCACAGCCGAACCGCACTCGCAAACAGGTTTCGGTGCACTATTATTATTAAAGGCTCGTGCCAATATACGGGCAGAAACGTGCTCGAACACAATACAGTTAACAAAGAAATACATTCAACTTAAATTCATAGTTAAATTACAGTAAATTATTATACCAAAAGGACATAACACTTGAGATGTCTTAAAAAATCCACACTTTGTTACTTTTCATTTGTTATTAGTTCTTCAAATACATATTTTCATGCATTCACTATCACATCCATTAATAATAAGGCACTTTGTAAACGTTAGATTAAAAAACAGTCAAAAAGGTATGTTAAAATAAATTCTCCGAGTTGAGCGCAACGAACTGCCTGCGTCTGTCGGCCGTGCACAGAGCCGGCGACTCGCAAACTGTTCCGTACCGTTTCAAACTAAACATCAACGGCCACGCGGAGTGCGCCCTACCTCTCCGTCTCCCTCACCAACGGCAAATTTATCACGCCAGAACGAGACAGGCTAAAGTCAAACGTCGCTCAATTCTTATCGCAGGATAAAGTTTACAGCGACGTGAATAGTTTTTGAGCATTAGCCAGAGAGGAATGGGGCTATTACTTTTTTTGTGTATTTGGCAGGACTTTTTTCTTGTCGAATGTTGGATCGGTTTGAACTTCTATTTTTGTTATCGGAGCGCGTTTGAGCGGAACAAGCGGCACGAGACATAGACTTTACTCTGAACGGAAACCAAGCAACGAGCAATCAAGGATTCTCAGAAGTTTGAGTCAAGTAACATCAACGTGCGATGATAGACTTAATTATTTACATTTACAGGCTCTAGGCCGTTGTCATAAATATCAATTGAAAGCTGACCAATAGACAACTGATAACTAACGTTACAGTAATCAATTTGTTAACTTTTCATACATTTACATTCTATAAACTAAATATAAACATATGACTTGAATTCTCAGCTGCTATCACAAGAGATCTATTTTTTATTGTTCAAACGTAACTTCATAACCTGGACAAAACTAACTAAGTCATAACATAAAACTAACAATAATAATCTCATTAAGTAGCGAAATTCAAATTCACGTGAAATTAAACCAGAGAATTGTTATAAAACAACTGTAATGGCCAATAACAGATTTTAACATAGAAAAAATGCAATAGGTGTACGAACGATTGTTCGTTAAACTGCATTACGTAAGACCAGAAGTGATAAATATTTATCTAACATTAATTTGAATAGCTTTTGAGACGATGAATGTAACCTAAATAACGAAAGAAATAAACAGTATTGTTGACCTTTTTATTCTATAAACAAACCTGGCATGACAGTATTTTATGCAAAATAGTTTTCAAAATAGAACAATTGGTAAATCAAAATATGGTGGAATTGATATACCTAAGTTGATTTGAAGCATAAAAATAAATTGATTAAATTGTGCACAATTTCAAAACTGATTTTGTAACGGCTCAATAAGTTCTGCGTTATCATATCGTTTTCCTTTTAGGAAAAAGGTCTACAGTACTATAACAGGAAAAGAGGCTACAGAACTATAACCTTTTTATCTATATATAACCACTTATGTGTAAATTCATTAGCTATTGAAATATTTACTGTCACTTATTAAACACTAAAACCTAGAAAAAAGATAGAATATTCTTGTTACTATCATCGCCTAAACTAAAGTAAACTTCGGCGACATATGTCACATTATAAAGGACACACCTGCCTGATGACAGTGATGACGATGCTAAACATCATTGGCAATATAATCGTTTTAAGAAAGGACAAGGGGAGGATTTCACTATGCTATCTTTAGGATGGAAAAGCTGTCTTAGCTCAGTTGACATTCTATATGCGTTAGCGTTATTAGAAAATTTATCAAATGTATTGGAATGTCATCATCCTAACATTACGTCAAGAGGAGAGGAGAGACGCAAATCATTTATTATATTTTGGCTAAGCAGTACTGATATTGTAGAAGCTTCAAGTAGCTTTAAAGTTTCACAAATGTCCTGTAAAATTGGCATTGAAAAAAGAATATTAATGTAATAGCTCTAATATACCTACATATAAGATTCGAATCTCGTAAGAATTATTATTATTGTCACGGAAATGTCGCATGGATAATTCGTCTGAGAGAAAATGGTAATTGGCTAGATGGGCACTTTCTACCACGCGTTACACATCGTGTAAGACACCGGAAATATCCTCAAGATGACTATCAAAAACCTCAATCATCATACAAATGACCTTTTCGATTGTATAATAATAATTATTTGCTGTCAGTTGCAAATATAATGAAATTGTATTGAATATTTTCAACAAAAGTTCAATCTGTAATATCATTTTATATTCGTATTCAATGCGACATCTTCAATTTATTATTTTACATTACCAGTTTGACAGGCATTGGATTGAAGTACCTACTTGTGCAAAACATAAGTACACTTTAACCACCTTTTTATTAACCTAACATATCGTACAATATTTTTTCTGTAATCGTGGTATTAGGGAGCTTGGTTCTAGAATCCACTTCGTTTTTTTTATAAATACAACTTTAACTTAAGTGGCAATAGCTTGTCCCCATATTTTGCACAAAATGTCACTCACTGATTATGTATTACTATTTAAACAAAAGCCTTTAGACCAAAAATTTATGTATTTTAATGACTGAAACGTCTTCATAACATAATACAATAGATATTTTTTAGACGTCTTATTCACATATACGTGTTTAATAATAATAATCATTCCAGCAAAAAGCGTGCTTACTAGATAGTCACATAATAATCTACATGTGCTGCAATTAATAAGATTTATCATAAAGAATTAAAGCTAAGTTAATAAACTCCATTTACGAAGGAGATAGGGCTTAAAGATAGAAGAGGAAGGCATAGTACTATCTAACAAAGAGTAAAACTACCTTGGTACGGCAAGATTGATGCTATAACATAAATCTGGATCAAGATACAATTATTTCCATTGCCAAAAGAACTACCAAACTTTCTCTTGGCCCTTCAGAGGCGAGTGCTACAAAAGTTTTTGTATCAACTGTTCTATATTCCCTTCAAGTGTAACCGATGTGGCGCCTCACTCAATAGATAGTAGACAAATAAGTAAATTATATATTGTTCGATTTTCTTTACCTCAAAACTTTTCAAACTTGATTGATTAGAACCTATTATTTACATAAAGCATTGATCTCTGCGGTTTGAAGGGCCGCGAGTGACAAAAAAGCAATAGTAATGAAATTTTAGAAATTGTTTAATGCTATCATGCTTAAAGTACTTGCGAAGTGAAGAAATCGTAAAAAAAAATACCAAAGAACGTCGAAGGCAATGCAGTTAAAAATAGCGCTTTCCAATGCTAAGTGACAAAGACAATGTACAATAATTAGCTAACGTCAAGTTCAGTCGAACAGTCGCAATACTTTACACTTTACCATGTAGGGAATACGTGATCTCAAAGTTTCACAGAGTGACTTTTACCTCTTAGAATCATCTTAAGGAATAAAAAATATAAGAATATTTTTATGTGCGTGTCTTAACAAAAGGAGTTTCTACACATAACAATGGACAATAACTCAAAAGACTATTCTTTATAAAACGTGAGCATGCGTTTTAAGACGTGTAATTTATTTTTAATGGAACTGATCCAGCCCTTACGCAATGTTCCATGGACCCGAAGGTTGAAGAGAAATTTATGTTGAAAGTACAAGATTAATAAACAATTACCCCTTGTTACCTTTTATTTACTACTCAAGTCTTGAGTAGTAAATAAGAGGTAAGTCTTGTTGAGTCTCAAGATGTAATAGCTTAACTTAAACTTATATTCTTAACTCCTTGATAAATGAGCAAGTTTCGAAGATTGGTATGATATTCTAAGTTCATTAGTACTAAAGTAATGAACTTTGAAATTACAATAGTTTATAGTAAATTATATATTTCAGAGTTATGTTTGAATTGATGACAAATGCCATGAATGTAATGTTTAATTTTTTAGTGTGTTAGCCCTGGCAGAATACAATCAGTTGTGTCTTAAGTAATAGAGTAGTTGGTGTCTTAATATTTTTTATGTTTTTTTATATAAGTCTGCCAAAGTAAGGTACGGTATCCGCATACTATGGCGACTTATAGTGATGCTTCTGCATCATTGCGACTCTGGTTCCTAGTAACTCAAACATGCCTTCCAAATTAACAAGAGTTAAAAACAAATCCAATCAAAACTAGGACCAAAAATTTCATTTTCGAAACTAACAAATCCATTAAAGAATTCGAAAGTAACTAAGTATGTCTATCTATCTCTTTGTTACGCTTATACGGCTAAGTCGCTGAACCAATTCGGATGAACTTCAGCATAAAGAGAGTTTGATAGCTTGTTGCGACAAGCAACATACATTAAAAGTTCATGTAGACAATTAAAACAATCATGACGTCAACCTGCGACGTCACATTACTCTGTCTAAGGATCTGTCATCCTTAGACAGGATGACAGATCCTTAGACAGAGAAATGTAACAATTCCTCAACAGTTAAAACGAAGAAGATGGGTCTGTTCAGAACCGACTATTGTTAAAATTAAAACTTTATTAAGAACAAAGGAGATACTATTCCAATCAATCTTTTCAAAAGGTCTATTCAAAGCCCACTTTCCCATTTACATGAAACACCTGTGTATTACAGCTATTTATCAAAGCTCAGTCCAGCTTCCTTAAACAGTGGTAATGGACGTTATCTCTTCATTTATATCGAACTACAATTATAAGCTGTTGGCTTCCTTGAGTGTTGTAAGTTTCCGCACTCCGAGATGTGCCAACGGGATGGATGTATGTAGAATAGTAGCTTTCTAAACAATTTTATGCAAATTGTTGATTGTTGGGTGAAAATTTACGGCCTGCGGTCTGTTTGGTGATGAAACAAATATTGTGGCACATGATAAGTGCAAGACGTGTGATTGAAATTTATAACAATGCGTAATATTCTAGATAGATGTGGATTATTGTGGATGTGTCGTACATTTAAGTTTCTCCTCTTAACCCATTTGACCTCAACGGTTTATTTTAATGAATCCATTGGAAACTTACTTATGAGATTTAAATTGGGTACTAGAATAATCCTTGAAAGGGAGTAATTTTGTTTAATTTATATGTTAATGGCAATATCTATGATTTAGATGGTTTAGGTATTATATGGAATTTCGAATTGTGGAGATTGCCGGTAATTTCTATATGAAATTATTTTCAGTCGAAATTGAGTCTGATTTAATCGCTTTTTAATTTCGGCAGCACCGATGCTTTTATGTTTTAAGCCAAGAAAACTATTTTTCTAAATTTTACCTTTGAAGGAATAAAATAAGAAATCTTTGGTTTTATAAAAATTTGTCGTTTTAAAAATTTTAAACTCTAAAAAATTATGTGAGAGAAGCCGAAGGTAATCTCAAAGGTAATTGGATGTATTGCCACGCCACAATCGTCAAACCTTAATAAATAGATCCAGTACAGACACTAATATTAATAAACTTCTTATATTTATTCAGGTATCTCTAACGAAATTAAGTTCATTTCCGCAAGATTTGTACATCTGCAACACTGTTGCAAATTACACCCACCAATGCCCACGCACATCTAATGATGAACCAATTTTGAAAGGTCCCGAGGTTGTATATACAAAATGATATTAGATAGTTTGATTAAAGTTCTCTTGTATAATTTATTAACTTTAATTAGATTGAGCTAATCACAAATAAAGTATATTACAATCAGACTCAGAAAAGATTCGTCACTACGCCATCTAGGCAGAAAAAAACATCGTGTTGATACTTCACTATAAATGATAATCATATGTGTCTAACTAATAAAATGTTATAATATGTGTCTAACTTCGTCTACTAATGAACAAAGGTCGTGCACAAGGATTCTCTGGTGATCATGTTTGTAAAAAAATACTTTCCTATTTTTCACAATAAAAAAAGATTCCTCAAATGATTTTATTTATAGAAGGTTTTCTTCTAATTATCATAAAAATTAAAATCATTCTGTCTTCTTATAAAATCGTTTTTCTTATATAAAAAATATGCTTGATTTTTATTTTACATTATTAGGGTCAGCTTATATCTAACACTTAAACGTATCACACTTCTTTTGTTAGTACAAAAACACGATTTGCATAAGATGTTAACTGTAAGTAAATTTATTTATAAACCACATTAATCTTATTTCTATGACTACTAAAGTCATAGAAATAATAAAACAGTGATTGCGGAATAAATCGTTTTTACTCTTAAACTGAGCATTAACCTTAATTTGAAATACTAACTGTAGAGCAAATTGATGACTAAAGTCTCCATTTATAAAGACTAAACAGAATTTTCTCTATGTTATTGACATACGCTAAGTATATTTGAGTTTCATGTTAGAAGTTATTTCTACAAAATTACGTAATATTAGGAAACATATCTATCATCACATCAAAAGCTTCCCGTCGCACCTAGATGTTGTATTAAAATCTATTCCTCAAATAAATTCCTTCCTCGTAGATAATATTTTGTTGCCTAACACTGCCTGAAGACGTATTCGTGCGATATACTCTACCATCGGATTCAAATTTAAGTAAAGTATTATTTATCAGATAAGTAGCCGTTAAGTTACGAAACAAATTGATTTGGCGAATTATATGGGATTTCAAATTTCACAAGTTTGTGTGTCACACGTTTAATTTAATGGAAGCAAAGAGGCCTGAAATCTAGTTCCTAAAAGGAAATAATATCGTAAAAATAATCTATGGAACAAATTGTGACCTTCTTGGTCACAATTTGTTCCATAGATTATTTACTTACCACTCACAAAGGCCGACTCTCAAACTGGAAACGCATTTCTGACTTTTGAGTAGTGTTACTTGTAGTAGTCGGTTCGTTTATCCTGTGTATCACAAAAAAATCTCTTTTGTAACTAGCATAAAATCGCAAAAAAGGAGAGGCCTATGTCCAGCAGTGGACAGTTAAAGGCTGTTGATGATGATAAAATCGCAAGCTATAAAAAGAACTTAATGAAGAAAGACCTCAAAGCTTTAATGATCCTATATCTGACAGTAACGTTTAATATTTCAGACCTCCCATCAAGCAATTAGGATTTGATTAATACAACTTTCTGTACTCAGAACTATGAACTATAAACTCCTTATGTTGTAATTTTGTCGTATTTTATTGTTTATCTGAAACGTGTAATAACAATGGGGAAACTTGGTACGGGTATCGATAGCCAATCGCCTAAGGCATTGTCGCTCCATGTGAAATGACCCGCGCAGAATAGTGGGTGTTTCTAAATATCCCGTTATGGTCAACTACCTCCTATTTGAGCTATAGATATGAATTCAAACGACACTTGTTTGAAGTATTCCTTACACTAAAGAAATTGTAAAAATTATTGTTGGTATATTCGTTTTTATTGTTTATTAGTGTTGAGGTAAGTGCACTCTTTTCGTCTTTCTTTTTTTTAAACTTTATTTGAAAGGAATTTTATTTAAGTAATCGCTGCAATCGGTAGATATACACTATTCGAAAGGCTTTTAAGAATTAAGATAAGTGTCATCATTCGTAAAGACGTTTATAAATTGGTATGATTAAGTGGTTATTTTTAAACTTTGATTTTATTTTCGTGAACACATTACGCAACAAGAGGTACTTAGTACAAGTTTAAAAAACAAAAACTGGCTATGTGAAAACTTTTAATAAAATTTATATTGTAGCCTATGTCAGCTTGGCTATTGATACCTCATTCATTTAAAACGGTTTAGGGGCTACGTTGAAAAATAAAAGCTTAAGTAGTTTTGTAACTTTTACTTTTTCCTTTTGATTTTGTCGTAGTCAGGTAAAAATTACATAGCGAGGGCCAGTTTTAATGAGAATGTGTGAGTTAAAGTGAGAATAATTAGGAAATTAGGTATTTAAGTGTTAAAATCGATTACACCCTATTATTGTTGTTTAGTTGGCTGTATGGTATTAGTTAACTGTGATTACCTATAACTGAATTAGTACAAGGCATGTATTTTGTTTTTCATATTCAAATAAGAAGTACCCATGTATCGTTTGTTGGTGATCCGAAATAAATATATAAATTATGTAATACGAGACTAGGGCAAAAGTTTAGAATAAATATTAAAGATTTATTTATAATAGTTTCAAAGGTTTAACTTCGAAAGTAAAGTTAAAGTATCCAGAAAAGGAAACAGCATTTAAAAGCCCACTAGTAGAAAGTCCCGAGCTTTCAACTCAACAAAAGAATTTGTGACGTGGGTTGTTTAACATATAAAATTAAATTAAACCGAACTATGAAGGTACAAACGAAGTGCGTTAAAATTTATTATAGCACGTAAACAATTATTAACTTTGGCTACAACACACATGTATATACACCTATTTACAAAATTGTATAGTAGGTACACAACACAGCTAACTGCAATATGACTCCACAGAAAGTTGAATGTGTTTACATGATTAATCAATTCAAATCACTGAGACAAGAACATGGTTTAGAAATACTTGTGCCTGGAAAGGATATATTTCAAATTAAAATTATCGTTCATTTCACGATATATTTAGCGGTAAATTACCATTACATATATGCCTAAAGATACAGAAACTGTAAACGGAATAGAATATAGATTACAAGCTAACAAAGAGAATTCAGACTATCCAAATTTATTGAAAGTACCGAAAAGATTCCTACTTATACATTCATTATATGACTATTTCAAGTAAAAATCGAAGAAATTAAAATTAATCCGTTGAAATAGTCAGTGTAACAGTTATTTGTTACTATTATTACCACACTACATCCTTACCAAAGCTTACTTAAATACCTTAACTTAGTCCAACTTGCCTATAAGTATTCCAATCATTCCTACACCCAACAGATTGTTACACAGCCACGAGCCAAATTTAACGGTTTTTGTTAGAATTAGGGAAATCTTGCAAGCGACAGTGCGAGCAATGGCGTGGTGTCGCAGGGGCGATACGGTACGGTGCGTCGCCAATCACTCGTGACAAGGGTGCGGGGTGCAAGTGAGGAGTAAAAGCGGTGAAAATATTTTTATATTTTTTATATTATAACTTGCATGGGATATTATAATTATTTTGCAAGTCTTGGAACAAAAGTCATAATGAGGATGATTGTACCCTTACTTAGTAAAATTTCCTGTAAGCGGGTAGCATTTTTCTTGTCAGTTTCAAGTTTAAGTAGACCACCGATATAATTTACTTTGGCTGTAAAAGGGGTTGTTGATGTATATAACAATCGAATTTTATCTATACAAAAAAAATAGAATTATCTGTTTGGAATATCATAGTAACAGTTTTTAGGGTTCCGAAGTTTATGACTTCGAACCCTTATAGATTCGTCATGTCCGTCCGTCCGTCCGTCCTCGACTTCCAAACGGTAAGTGCTAGAAACATGAAACTTTGCATGAATATGTATTTTAATTACGTCGAACAAAGTGCTACATGATGTTTTTTTTTCTTCTCGCGGCTACCCCATCATGTGGGGTATCATGAGATAGGTCTTTTAAAAACAATATGAGGTTTCTAAGACGATTTTTTGATTTAGGTATCCGTTTGCGAGAAATTCTACTTTAAAGGCCACTTTTTTGTAAAAACAGGGCGTCCCCCCCCCCCTCTAAAAGCTAAACGGCTGGCTCAAAAAATCTAAAAAAATTCGTGATAGTGGTCCATATAATGAACTTTAAAGGAAAACTATAACGGGTTAGATGACTTTTTTAGTTCAGGAGTTATAGAGGCTTAACTTGTACAATGCGCTCACTTGGAAAACGTCATACAAAATTAACGCAATAAAACGTAAACATAACAAATCCGTTGGATACGATTTCTAATCCACGTACCATTATGGGTGTCTGAGGAACCCTTTCCTGTGCGTGGCCTGACACGCACTTGGCCGATTTTTACTAAATGCATTTGGAAATTTATTTATAATGCTGAAAAAAAACAAAAAATTTTGGGCCGTCTGTCTGTTTATTACGGCTAATCTTTGGAACTGCTGGACTGATTGTGTCGGAAATTTCACTGGCACATGACACAAGCAGTAACTTCGGCTTATTTTTCAGAATAACGTCGTTTGATTTAACAATAACCGCGGGACTTAGCTAGTAGAATATAATAATAGATCAATATTCAACAACTATATTTTTACCTTATACTATCAAACGCCAATAGCGATTGAGAAGATATCGTGAGGTTCTAGATTTGATTTGATGGTAGTTTATGTAAGTTCTCACTATTAGGTCTAAAGAACTATTATTTATAACTAAATTTGTTTTTACTTCAAGAACTTTTCTTTCATACATTCTAAACATGTTATGCAAGGAAATACAAAACCTGATAACTATCTAAGGACACTTAGTGTTTATAATTTCAACATCCGTTCCTCTTATCACTTGTACTTGTAATTACGCACATTAGGGCTCATACGTCCGGCGATAAAGCCCGTGTATAAACACAAGTTCGGCTCCCGGCGGTCTCAAGTCTGCTATTTGCTTATTGGACTCGCTCTGCAGACCCATTTATATAAGCTTACTATTAATGCCTATAGCCATATTACAGTTACTTTTCAATCTGGGATACACTAAATAAAAGGGTACTTTATTACTTTATTTGGAGAACTTTTACAGTTATTAAGTACCTATGGTGTCGTACAAGTTTTCTGGTTTTGAATCTGAAATTGCGAATCACATGTTGAAATTATCATATGATCATCCACATCTTTCACTCCTATGCTGGACAGACGGGTTGGAATATATTTGTGATATCGGAAACGGATCTAAAGATTTCGCTAAAATTTGGTTTTCAGGGGTGAAACATTAATATAGTATAATATAGTCTTATGTTAGGGAAAACGTGATTATTCGAGTTTTTCTTTATTACTCTTAGCATTGCTTGCCACATTTAGTAACAATTAGTTGATTGGTGGTTAGTACTGCAACACAGCAACTCTGCAGCTACTTGCGAGAATGGATGGCGTTGTTAAACAATGAATATAACAACCGAGCAAGGCTCAGTCGCCTAGGTATATTCGTCAGTGTATAAATCGTGGGTCAGCTCAGAAAATTGGACAAAAGTCTTACACAAACACGTACTTACATGGGTCCCTTCACAAAATAATAAACAACTAGACGATTATTCGATTGTATCAAACAATGCTTGCATACATTGTTGCACAGATAATCGTGCCCTACAAATTAAGAGCTGTTATCTATGTGTTCCAATCTTAACCCTATCTAAGTTTACAATAACATTACAGCTGTCATTCAGTTCAATTGTAAACGCATTCGGTTTCACTTTATCTCGCTGTTAAGGGTTAGGTAATGTTTCCTTTCTGATAAGGCTCTTGGAAACAATTGGAATCACTTTTTAGTTGCAACTACATATTAGACTAGGGGAATGGTACCTGTCATTCAGGCTATGAAATAAAGTGCAGTTTTATCAGCAATTAGCTCGATATAATTAATAGCTTTAAGTTTTACAGCCAGCTGGCACCTGACGCCAAGACGGTGGATTTCGTCTAAGCTTGGTGACATTGAATCCTATAAACAGATTCCTTGGGCTGTACACACCAAGTACCTTTAACAGTTCAAAAGAACTTTATAATAGAAATCGATGCATCAGTTGCTTAGGACAAGGAAACATGAAAGAAGCGGACACAGAGAGCTGATCCAGGATTATGGAACGAGACTTAGAGACGATAGGGTGATAATTAAACTAAATTGAAACAAATTATACCCAAAGTAGATGTTATCCGAAGTCGTGTGTAAGAAGTAGGTAAATTAATACAAGTTTTGTCTGCAACAGTCAGTTCTTGTTTGTTCGCCTTTGTAGTTGTCGACCAATGTCACAGTATTAGTAAATTTGATACCAACCAATTTCAAAACAAACAAGCCTTTTTAGATCGATTAAGACACGCGCCCGATTTGGAGCCGCAGCTCCGGAACTGAGGATTAAAAGTACATCCGAAACGGTAGACATAACGGATGTTGCGTAAAGGAAATATTTGTAACAGTATTTGTTTATTTGAAAAGACGAGTTACTTAATGAAGAATAACTAATAATTAAAAGTTACCAATACGAGTATTCTATGCAGTTTATATTTAAAAGGTTTTCAAAAAGAGGTAGTACTAAGTAGTTATGATAACATTTGTATTAAATTGCCTATTGACTGTTTTCACCAATATCCCGTAAATTTAAGGGGCCAAATAGAGGGAATTTGGTAACCCTTAGAGATATTTTGGTTTCCACCAACCTTTAAGATAGACCGTAGTACTTTAGTACTTGGATTTCTCTTAATTTTTTTGGGCTATCTACTTTAGGGGACTTCTAGTAAGGAGACGGTTGAATTATAGTTTGTTACTTCTATTAAAAGTACAAAACACAACACTATCTGATTATCCCTAAAACGCTTTTAGGAAATCCAATAAAATAAGATGATTTTATTTTAAAAATAATTCTATCCTTTGCTGGTCAGCATAAACGGGCCTGCTGCTATACTGATCTCTCACGAAAGACTAACCTAGAATGAAGGACAGCATTTTTGGTGTCGTCTGGAGTTAGTGCGGGCGAGCACGAAGGCTTAAGGATGTAAATGCATCTCAATACTGCATTGTCTGCATTCGTGATGGGTCTGTCTGATGACAGTTACTCTTGGATTCCACTCATCCCTTCACAGGCTCATAACTACAGAATAAAAATGAAGTCACCGCGCCCCCCGCCCCCTATCTGAAGCCATAATTCATTAAATTAAAAAAAAAAACAAAATCTAACAGAAAAATTCTGCGTTGCAGTGAGGTCACGGCTTTATTTATAAATCTTTCCATCTACATACCCTTCCATCAAGATGAGGAGATCAATTACACAACATACCTGAAACAATAAATGTAATTATTATAGGTTTGGATGATAGGATCTATTACCATGGGGGTTCGTTGCGCTTGCGCAATGCATGTGGGCGAACGAAACGAATGGACTTTGATAATGAATATTCAATTAGATAACAAAACACTTTTATGTCTATAATCACCAAATGTGTTTTGGAATTTCAATGGAATATTCGTGTGACAATCAGACATATAAATTTCAGTTAACTTAGCGTCAATTTGAGAGATATTTTTATTAAAGGATGATAAGATATTAAACACGTATGAGTGTGGGCGATGAGTATAGCATTTCCTATACACGTCTCGTAAAAGAACATGGCCCTCCGGATGGTAGCGGTTACCGGTATCTATGCATACTGGAAATCAGTGGCGTAACTTATATGGTCAACTCTACGACGCTGCACCTCATAGATTAATTCAACCGCAGTAAGACAATGCTACAGTCATTATGGGTAATTATTTTTATAGTAAAGAGTTTGAAATGAACATACGAGTCACATAATCAGAGCGAGAAGGAAGATTTGGGCTCCATTAATCTCACCTACTTGGGTGACACGGTTTTCTTTGACGCCGAGATATTACTACGTCGAAGTCTGACCCAAGTGTGTTCAAGTATCGGTTCTTATACGATTACTGCAGTCTTGCGCAGCCTTGTCCTACACTGTCATATGCCGCAAAGAATTAAAAAAATTGCATAGTTCTTATTTTATCTGAGCAGTTAAAAAATGTTTAAAAATTTAAATATGCCGTTACGCATTTGAAATCAGTTTCACGTGGTTGCACTACAAGATATACGGTAAGGACTGGACATTGCATAAAAAACTAATTTATATAATATAAAAAGTGAATTTGTTTCATAATTTAAATGATATAAGTCCTATAAACTTTATTAACAGGATGAAATAGATCTTTATACAGTTGAAAGAGTCGGTGCTAGGTGGGTTGGTATGGTATGTACCTGTGTTTAAAGTCGCTCAAGCGTTCTGCCGATTAGTGCCGCCAACGAGTTGGCACGCTCCAGCAAGTTCTTCAACAGGTACATTCAAAGGCCTCAAAATCTTTCATAAGCTCTACCAATGACCTTATTTTGCAGTAGATTTTACTTATCAGCATCATCATCAAGAACCCATAACGTCCCACTGTTAGTTTCGAGTCTCCTGTCAGGAGAGGGTTAAGGCCATACGTCCCCACGCTGGCCGAGTGTGGATTGGGGACTAGCAAGACACGTGACTTTGTAATCCTTCTGTTGGATGTTTTAAAGCCGCCCGAAGGCTTCCAACTAAGCTTCACGACTGTTATCTTATGATATGTACCCAGGACCGATCGCTTATCGTGACCTCCGAATCACGAAAACGCTCATAACATAGAATGCCACAAACGGTCACCCATCTAGTTACTGATCGCGCCATCGTTACTTGGCTATGAGCACTTCTCATATTATTATATAATATGTACTAAAATCAAAACAGAGACAGTTCGGATGGTTTGCGTACATGCTTCAAAAACTCAAAATATTTCTGCACCGTTTGAGCGAAAGTTTTGAAATGAAATTCAACAAGTTTCAAAGACTGTTTTTATCTTTTTATAAGTCAGATTTTCCTCCTCACAGAGATTCCAGAGATTCCTCTGTCACAAGAACGCGATATAGGGCTAGTTAGTAATTCTAAAAAGATGAACCATCAATCGCAATGATACGTTTTAGAAATAACTAGAATATGTATACACACATAGGTTCATGCAATACACATATCAAGTTTATAGACATTCTTTACTTGAGCTTCAACTATAAAAAATACCAAAAGCAATTAATGTTGTTAAATACCTACCTTTATTTTTAAACATGAGGTTTGCTTTTGCTGTCTGTTGTTTTCAAGTTAGTTTTTTATACTTGATAAATTAAGCATCTAGGGCATGTTGCATATATTCACCAATATAATATAAAAAAATGTCTTTGTAACAAAAAGAAACACAAGGCCGAAGTTATCTGAAGAACGCACTAGATCTGTCAGAGATTTCTATAATCTGATAAGATACACGGCGTGGACTGCAAATTACATCAAATTCAAATTCAAAATTCAAATTCAAAATTCTTTATTCACTTAGGATGCAATACATCTCTTGTGACAGGTCAAGATTCTACATGTTCATTTATGCCATGTTCGCAAACAATAGGTAGAGCCGGAGAAAAGAACATGGCAATAAAAACTCGCGGCCACTCCTTTCAAATCGCCAATGTTTACATAGTTTTAATGTTTATAAACCTCATATGGGGGTAAGGTGCTGCCACTAATATACTATACACCATGTTAGAGGACTGATGCAAATTATAGTGATTTAAATTAGAACTTATGCTAATTTAAAAAAAAACAACAGCCTCAGTGGGTACAACATAGTAGGAGCATCTACTTACAACAAAGGTAAAAACTATATGTGCTCAAATATTGGCCAAATTACTGGTAACGAAAGATTAAATATAAAATATTAATTATAAGATCAAAAGAAAGAGAAGAATGGCCTTTATTAGTCACGTAGAATCTTTACTTACAAAAGTAAAATCATGTTCTTAAACAATGTGATAACAACATTCACATGAGTAGAATAAAATGATAAGGAGCAAGTAGTCAAATCCATTTTTCTTTATCATTTAAAAATTCGTCAACTGTATAATAACCTTTACGTATAAGATAAGTTTTGACTACATTTTTAAACTTTTCCACTGATAGACTCATAACACTAGCTGGTAACCTATTAAAAAATCGCACGGAAAGACCCTTAAATGAATTATGCGTTTTATGTAGCCTATGATATTGACCTACTAATTTATGCTTATGTCTCGTGTTCACCGAGTGAACGTCACTATTCCTGTGATATAAATGCATATTTTGTTTTATAAACATAATGTTAGCAAATATATATTGTGATGCAACTGTCATAATGCCTATCTCTTTGAACTTTTCTCTAAGGGAAACTCGTGCACCTAGTTTGTAAATCGCACGCACTGCACGTTTTTGGAGAATGAAAATGGTTTGAATATCAGCTGCCTTGCCCCATAGCAGAATGCCATACGACATCGAGATATTTATTAAATAATCTCACGTGAACTCAAAAAACTGAAATAAATTGAAACCATGTCTCTTAGGTATAACACAACTTAGTCGCAGGAGGAAAAAGTTTCCTACATTAGATAGTATTTTTTTTAGATACTAGAGTGGTAAAGAAGTATCAGTGACCGACTTCATTCAACTTGACTTAAAATCGAATTAAAAGGAATAGTTTTTATAAATTCGTTAATTTTTCACTCTACGGGTTTCTCTTTTTTCTGAAAATTTAAATGGAATCAACGTCAAATGCATTCCTACATTTAAAAATTCATCATCATCTTCCTAGCCTTTATTCCCCAGTTTATTTGGGGTCGGCTAACAGTTCAACCGCTTTTACCTGAATTTCAGTTTTTCCACGGAGCGACTGGCATCGGACCTCCGCAACCCTAAGGGAGAACTGAAATTCGAAGATTGAACTAGTTGTTAGTATATTTGAGGGCCACTGACTTTCCAATAACGATTGCCATAGATGTTCATGACAACCGGGACCGACGGCTTTACGTGCTCTCCGAGGCACGGGCGTGAATCACCGTCAAGCTTCCAAACTCCGGGATGCTATTAGGAATTTTCTAAGAAAAACCCAAAATCCCCTTTTTTGGCCCGAATTCGAACATTTCAAGATTCATAAATAATAAAAATTTAAAGAAAAAATACGATGAAATTGAGAACCCCCTATGATTTTCGAGGTACGATAAATAATTTCCTAATGAACTGTCGAACTAACATCAAAAGCTGTATGCAATAGTTAAGAATATATCAATCGGTGCATAATAAGTTGTTACATAACAAAAACACAATCGATGGTAATATACAATCGACGCTTGAACTGTGAAGTCGAGGCGACCGACCATTATCCATCATCTTACACTCTCGTAGGGTTGTCAAACATCCTGTGTTTCTAATTATTATCATTGAAAAATTAAATAAGATTCATTAAAATGCTATTAATGGTTCTTTTTGCCATTAAAACTATTGATTTACAATGTTACAAAATGAGCAAACGAAATAAGGAAAATCCATGTACTAATTTTGTTTGGCAAATGTGGTAGGTATAGTATAACAGAATCTCTTTTCTATGGAGGAGCATAGGCATAGGATATAGACACATCCAAATTTTTTATAGTACATAGTAGTCTGTACTATAAAACTATATGTAGTTGTATTAGTACATAGTAGTCTGTACTATGTACTATAAAACTACATGTACTTGTATTAGTACATAGTAGTCTGTACTATGTACTATCAAAGGCTGCTTATTTGAATGTATTTTATGCAGGTCAGGATAAGATTACTTATTTAAAATATAACTTAAATAAGGTACAAATTCATCAAGTCCCATTTAAATCCTTTTTACATTCACTAGTCGATTCGCATTGCTGGCCTCCTCCTCCTCCTGATATATATCCTCCTGATATAAAAAAAACTACAAAAAAACTGCGATAGCAAAAGTGATACAATAATATCTATTCACAATAAGAATAGTGTCAGTCACAGTGATATGATCAGTAAAGTTGAAAATAAGTTATTAGAATAGAAAAAAAAATCTTTTCAATAAATAAGGATATGTTAAATAGCAAAATACGTACATTTTCATTAATATCGGTAATATAATCGATTCAGTCACAGCTCATGTTACTTTTTTTTTCAAATAAACTCCATTTATAATAGTTTAGTCCGTATTAATTTTCTTAAAATCCCCTATCCTTTACATTATCCGTAGTCGGCATCACGGCACGAACTCCAGCCGCTATGAATTATGATTGTACACGTTATTTATCGAGGTACCGCGTTCGATTCCGTGTAAAGGTTTCTCTTGTCATATTGTCCGATGGATGGATAGCGCCCCGCCTGTGGGTGTGACCATACGATTCGACAGCTGGGATATATATGTATTAATTTCTTTCGATTAAGTTATAAAACTTGCATGTCAGTTTCATGTGCTTTGAAAAGTGTTAGATATATTATAAAATGTTATCTTTATGGATACCAATGGATATATTCTCAAGAAGAATAATTTCAGGCCATCTATACAAATCAATAACTTTGTAGTGTCTGTATGTAATATAAAATGAACAGCTTTTTACTAAATGCATATCATAGCATATATGTTACTAGCACCAAAACAGCAATAAAAATTTTGTCTGTCCATCTGTCTGTCTGTTTGATTGCTCCGGCTAATCTTTGGAACGACTAAACCGATTTTGACGGGACTATCACTGGCAGAAGCTAATTTGGCAATTTGTATATAGACTAGCTTCACTCCACGACGTTACTCGCGCTTTAGAAAAATGAACGCAGGTTATATCGCAGGACTCAGCTAGTCTTCATTAAGTTAACTGCAGGAAAGTTATGGGTATCATGCAATGTGTACTTTAATCAGAAGCTGATTGAGCTAGTAGATACTGAAAAATAATGTATCTAGGTACAGCCAACTCTCAACAGTTAAGTAGAAACTTGTTACACTCGATCCTTAATTCTGGTGATATGGACTATATTTTAATCTCGTTAAATTCGTAAAAAAATGTTAGGAAAATATCCTTATATCCGTCACATAATGTTTTACACACAAGTTACAGAACACGGCTTTTTCGTACTTTGCCTTGAACACATTATAAATGCGGAAATCTCAGATGTGTTTCTATGAAATAATCGAGTTAGCAGGTCTATGTGATTTCTCAGTAAGTGCAAATAAAATTGCAAAAAGTATTATGTTTTTGTATTCTTATATAACTTTAATATAAACGGACTTATATTATTACGAATGCAGTATAAAATTGTCTTACTATGAACATCATCACACTACAATTACCGATTCAATATATACTACCAACCCATAACCTAGGTTCAACGTTTTGATAATGATTGGCCAAAAATATATAATGATTGGCCAATAGGCAGGAGGAAGCCTCTGTGGCTTCCTCTAGGATAGAGCCTGGATAGGCGCGACGCCCATCCTGAGGAGGACCTGAAATAACATGGTCCGGGTCCTCCTCAGAGCAGGGCACCTGAGACCGGCCGTCGAGGTGTTTTTTAGTGGATTCACCACATACTCCTGGTTCTTCAGTCCCCGGAGCCGGAGATCCGAAGGGATTTTTACACCCCGTCAACAAAAAAAAAAAAAAAAAAAAGGTTCAACATTTTACTAGGTTAACTATCATCATCATCAGCCTATCGCAGTCCACTGCTGGACATAGGCCCCTCCCATTGCACACCACTGTAATCGATTTTGGGCTTCTCGCATCCAGCTCCTGTCAGCCATCTTACGCAGGTCGACACTCCAACTCGCCTGTGGGCGTCCTACACTACGTTTACCGAGACGCGGTCTTCACTCCAGAACTCTTCTTTAGGTTAGCTATAAAGTAGTAAAAATAACAAAATTCAGTCATATCGGCCACTGACCGGTCACCGGTTCCTGAGATATTTCAGAGTAGGTGTTATTTTTATCAATATAAAGGAACCAATAGCCGAGTCCGACATGTAAGGAAGTATGGAACCAATAGCCGAGTCCGACATGTAAATAAGGAATATTCCTAATGCGGGAGTTGTCTTTTTAAAAAAAAAAAAAAAACTTGTCACGGAGTGGCCTGCCTTAACAACATATATGTATATTAAGTTAACTGCACTGACCACTAGTTCGGTCATGCTAACACGGTTCCAAGTGCGAGCCAATACAAATACCATGCCACAATGTATATTACATTTTGCTTAAGCAATTTCCTAAGTTTCTCAAATCACAGTATGATAGTTTCTCAACATCCTTTGAGAACATGAAAATCCAGGTACTTCAAATAAGGATACATCCATTTTGAGTTAAAACAATGGCGTCACTCGGCTTACACAAAATATCTTATTAACAACGGTACATTTATTAGCACAGCACCACAATTAAAATAATAATGATGATACTTTTATACGACCATTTAATTCTAATGAACTATCTAACGAGTTTCAGTGTTAATTGTTCTTGAAAATAAAATAGTGGCCTTGTAGATCAGGGGAACGCAAGATGTCTTATAAAAAACCGACTTCTAACAAGAACTATTCCGAGTACCAAAATTGCGACAGGAGTACATTCCCTTCCATTGAGCAGTTCCCTCGATTTCTCCAAGATTCTATCATCAGATCATGGTTTCCTTATCATGGGCTCACAGAATCATCGGAATCGTTTCACTCACTCGAAATTTCTGAGGTAGCAAACAAAAAAAATATCGAATGGAGAATCTCATCCTTCTTTGAGGTCGATTAAAAACATCAATAACTGGTACGGTAGTGGAGATTTTAAAGACAAGATGTGTGACAAGTGATGGAATTTGAATAAACCTAAACGAAGAAAGCAAGTCTCTATAATATCTTTTAACCGTTTAACAAAACAGTTAATGTTAAACGCACTTTAGACGTTTATTTTCGGCATTAGTTATAATAATTATAAATATTTTGTACATTTAACACACAACGCCCTATATTAGAGGAATTTGCCGCGGCAAGTATTGACACTTGGGATTGTTGATGAGGAGTTCCTTGAGTACTTAGTATTTCTCACAGCTATATACCTTCCAATATATAAAAGAGGTTCTATGATCACTATGATAGTTTAAAGATAATAGTTTTTAATACTCGTAGCTTAACGATAAATATATAACCATTCTAAATTACTTATATAATATAAGATATGTTTTAATATAACACAAAATTCTTTACACGAATTTCAGAACAGTAAGATCTGAACATTAAATCAAAACTTAATGCTGCGGAGTAGCACGCGTCTTCCTAGTAACAAAAACTTATATAACATACGGATTGTTAACTCGTCAAACGTTACTCGTTGTTGTGCCAGTATCCAGGTGTTATTCGTGAGTTTGAAACAACGTGAGGGTTAGAGGTCATACATTATTTCCAAGCCGCAAAATTCGCAATCTTGTTCGAGACGTGTAGTTTTTGAGACATGTAGGAATTTCAGCGACGCCGTGCCGTAAGTTGGTTAAAAAACTTCTATTTGTACAAGGAGAAAGAGGTGGAAAGTATTGTAAATAGGGCAATGAAATACCTACCTAGTTGTTTTGTTGGTCCAATGTACCTAAAGACAGGCCTTACAGGTAATACAGCAATAATTAACATTGAGTAACCTTCATGTCTTACCAACGAATGCATATTCAAAAGAGCATTCAAATTGTATTCAATTTTCTCTGCATACTACGGATATTGGTGCGGCACAAATACAAACGCAAATGACATATCTATTGGAGACCATACTTCCTAGATATGAAAACATTACAATTGTCTATTGTTTTGATTTCACAGCAGATATTGTGCAACAATTTGTTGGCAAACATGTAGCGGGACGCCTATGGCACCATAAATAGGGTTACCTCAAAATATAAATACAAATAAAATATTTATGTCATAAATCAATTGAAGGAGTTTTTAACGCGATGAATAGGGTTGACTTCGAGAATGGAGTCGGTAAAAACAATATTAATCCCACTAATTTTGTGATGTGATTTTTTAGGGTTCCGTAGCCAAATGGCAAAAAACGGAACCCTTATAGATTCGTCAAGTCTGTCTGTCTGTCCGTCCGTATGTCACAGCCAATTATTTCCGAAACTATAAGAGCTATACTGTTGAAATTTAGTCAGTCGATGTATTCTGTGAACCGCATTAAGGTTTTTACATAAAATTAGAAAAAAAAACAATACATTTTGGGGGTCCCCATACTTGGAACTGAAACTCAAAAATTTTTTTTTCATCAAACCTATACGTGTGGGGTATTTATGGATAGGTGTTCAAAAATGATGTTGAGGTTTCTAAAATCATTTTTTTCTAAACTGAATAGTTTGCGCGAGAGACACTTCCAAAGTGGAAAAATGTGTGTCCCCCCCCCCTCTAACTTCTAAAATAAGAGAGTGATAAAACTAAAAAAAAAATATATTGTACATTACCATGCAAACTACCAACGAAAATTGGTTTGAACGAGATCTAGTGAGTAGTTTTTTTTAATACGTCATAAATCGTAACACGCAATTTACCTTTCATCCAATCAATACAGTAGTATAAAAACATCGATGAAAGTTACAACGAACTACAAGAACTTTTATATGATGTTACTTGCTGATACGGAACCCTTCATGGGCGAGTCCGACTCGCACTTGGCCGCTTTTTTTGATAGTTAGATTATCATGCCTTGTTTTCTAATTTTCAGCTAATTGTTTTGGGTTACTCCTTGTCAGTTCCAATTAATATACTATATATTTATACTACCTAATTCGTTTAACAATTCGGTAATACTATTTATGAAACAGTAGTCTTATTGAATCCTTACGTATCTGGGTACGAGTATACTTATGTCAAAGACACATCGAGACAAAACCTTAGGTAAGTGTAAATATGTATGGATGTAGACTTTTACACGGTAGGTAGCATTTTCACGGTTCTACCAAACAACGTTATAAAGATGCCAACCAGCTACAACACCGAGGTCGAAGATAAATGATGAGAGGGCAGCCACTTTCGCGCCTTTTCGTACATTGTTACTTACACTTTAGGTGTTCGTATATGGAATTATACATTTACACCTGTTCAGACTCAACGAATATTTTATTTATCATAGAAGAAGGTTAATTACTTAGTCTCAGAGATTAATGTAAGAGCTACCAGTAAGTAGCAATAGTCAACAGATGTGACAAGTATATGTGAAATATTAGTTTAAATCTGCGTTTATATTGAACTCTCACGTCGACTCAACTCAAATATTTTCTTACAACAATCAATAGGAGTATTACCGAGTTAATAGTTGGTCATAATCAGACATCCTTGAACGTAAATTTTGTTACTATGCTAGAAGCGCAGGAAGCAAAACTTGAATCTTCTAGCTTTAGTAAAACATTTACTAAGAGGTTCCTTCATACCAGAAGAATGTATCTGTATACACACTTTGATAGATACATATAGATAGATACACATAGATATATATACACTTGCAACAAACAGATAATTACTCAGTTAAATAACTGTACTGTACTCTGTTGTAGTCTCGTCTCTTTTTGTCAGAATGTTTGAAAATTCTACGTAGCTAAGAACCTTGAACATTATTCTAGGAAGTCTTCTTTTGACATACATTGTAAATCGCTTCTATGGCTATGATGTCAAAGCTAAGCTAAGCTTCGAAGTCAGTTGTAATTTAAAAAAAAGTATTTACACTATTTTAGCATAATCTTTGTAAATTATTAGATAAATTAATGTTATAAAAGCACAATTAGTTTGAAACACTTTCGAAACTTAACTATTCAATTGGTGATCATAAAACTTCAGATTCATAATATAGAGAAGTACAAAAATGACAGACTGATGTTTCTTCTGATTATGAATAAATAAGGTTTTTCAAGAGAATGTTTAGCTCCTAGATACAAGTTAAACATGAAATCTAAAAACTAAATACTTTAGCCCAAATATGTTTTGCAAGAACCAAGCAACGTAGAAATTACATCACAATATTAGACGATAGATATTAATCGCTTATTACATAAATTACTAAAACACATTTCAGTAACAATAAACGTTGTAATCGTCTTTGAACTCTTGACCGCAATTTATTACTATAAAAATGCTTTTGTACTCATCAAGTGAAGCCTACATTTATTTAATAAACAACGGAGCATATAAGCGAATTGCAAATAAATGACTTATGAACATAACTGTAAAAAAAATGTCTCTTTTATATTGAGTGCGAGATGTCAAAATGAGTTTTTTAACCATAGAAAAAAACCGTAAAAGCATTTTGTAACATACTTGACATTAATTCTTTAGTGAAAATAATTAGGTAATTATTATTTTCCTCACGTTTGCATGTAAAATATAAACATCTCGATATCATCGCCGGAGTAATGCTTACTTTCTTTCTTTTATGATTGCGTTATAAAACGTGCTGACTTGTATAACTTCGGTGAGGAATATTTTTAATGCAGATTTAATCTGTTTGGTGTCTTGAAATTTTCGGAATTTCATTTTAAATTCGACGAGTGTATTATCGTCTAAGACTTTAACTTACTTCATCATTATCAGCCACCATTATCTCACTCCACTGCTGGGCATAGGCAACTCCAATTGCACCTCACTTAGTTAACTTACTCATTGACTCAAAAACACGTTGACGGTACTCATGAACACTTCAGTGGGACCAGATCAATTTTAAAGTTCTTCCTAGCCATTGCCCAAATTAGATTGGTCGGTCTTTCAAATCTATCAAGGTAGAAGAGCTACACTGATTTTAGCTTGAGGGGGTACTGTACTACTCACTCTCACAGAAAATCAACCTAAAATGATAGCATTGTTGCTGTAGCTGTTGTGCTTTGTTGGCGAGAGCGAGACCGAAGACCCAATAATGCAGAAGCTTCTTATGAGGCCGCTATGATGCTAGGTGTGGGTCACCATATTGCGTTCTCTGCGCTTGTAATGTGTATGGAGACCACTACTCCTGAATTGTAATCATGCTTTCTATCAGACAGAGTAGAGTCATATTGGACGGCGCTGAACTTAGATTTTTACGAAGATTTCTGATAGCAGAGTGACTACTATCAGACTTCCACAACCCACTATATATTATACAATATCCAAGTAGCATATATTTTTTACTAATAGCTCTCATTACACTTCATTCAATACTAGCTGGTGCCCGCGGCTCCGCTCGCGTCCTAGGGTAAAAAAATTGATGATGGCCGATTCTCAGACTTACTGAATATGCATAAAAAATTTCATAAGAATCGGTCAAGCCGTTTCGGAGGAGTATGGGAACGAACATTGTTACACGAGAATTTTATATATAAGATTAATTATTTAATTTACCAATTTAGATATCGCTAAAAAATTTCACTTTCATGTGGGGATAAAAAGGTCCCATGACTTAATATAACAATCACCATTTCGGAAATAACAAAATTTACTATTAAAGGGAAGCGGAAACGTTGACAAGTCAAATGAAACGTTTGCAATAACAAAGAAAAGCCAATGAAGATTTCAAAGGCTAAATGAAGCAACAATGAAGGCTTGATACATGACAGTTTGAATACATTAGCATATCGTGTTGTAGAGAAAGGCCAACCTTACCAATGTCGATTCTTATTCATAAAGGAAAAATCGACGACTTCAGATAACACATTTGTCTTTATAACTAAGGGTTCTCGAATTCGTCAATATGATAGATTTAAAATTAATTTATTTCACTTGTAATAATTTTTCTTTTGTGGTCCGTTGGAAACCGATTATATCCTAAAACGCCAGCATCTAAATGTATACGGGACGTGACGTATGTATTAGGGAGTCTGACAGTCACAAAAAAATAAGGTACAACCTACTGCAATTTTTGCACACACTGCGCCGATTCCAAACACAACACAAAAGGGGACAGATCTCTGTGAAACCTTCCGATTAGAGAATTGAATGGAGTGCTGATAAACATATAAAGAAAGAAAGAAAGAAAGAACACGTTTATTAGGCACACTCACAAAGGGAACGAGAAAAATAATGTACATTTTAACAACACTAAACAACTAACAAACATACTTTATACAGAACAAACAAAAAAATAAATAAAATATAAGAAGAACATAAAGTTAAATAATCTGTGTGAGTATGTGACTAAAAGGCCTCAGCTCAGCTTGTGCTGCGGTCCTGAGAGTGACCACAGCGCTGATTTTCAGCTGAAGCCCAACATAATACCTCACGGACGAGTGCACAGTTTTTATAATCAGAAGATTTACACAAGAATTAAAAATATACATTAAACACATAAGATTATGAGCGCTCAGGGGTATCTTTTTCTCCGTTAGGTATCATTCTTTTTTCGTTCAAAAACAGATTGCACCTTGAAAAATATGCTATACACGCAATTGGAGCTGTGGGCAGAAGCTAGTTACGGTTAGAAATTTCACCCAGATATATTATGTATAACAAATGATCGTGTTCATCACACAAAGATTTGCCCTGGGTGGGAATCAAGCCCACGACCTTCATTTTAACAATCGGGATCACTAATAACTAGAGTCTAGACCAATAGGCTCGTAAAATTGGTTAGTCTATCTCCAAAACGATGTATCCTATTTTAGATCAGTCGGTTAAGCTCTAGCGTGTTTCAACAATTGGTTACATCTAGAAAGGCGAGCTAAGTGAGTGTCGCAAGCGATCGCGCCGCAGATAGTTAACGCTAAGGACATCGTCACGACAAACACGAACAGACATACATATTTTAGATAGAATTTATTATAGTGTGTTGATTTACTGTACATAGTTTTCTACTCTATACAAATTGAAGGTATTTATGAA
Organism: Phragmatobia fuliginosa; assembly: GCA_932526445.1. NCBI lineage: Eukaryota > Metazoa > Arthropoda > Insecta > Lepidoptera > Erebidae > Phragmatobia > Phragmatobia fuliginosa. The sequence goes on along the minus strand of OW052078.1, from coordinate 11,635,257 downwards.
AATAAACTAGACTTTAATTACCCTGATCTGAACTGACGCTGGTCATTATGACTCCGTGTGAAGACTTGTATCTTACTAGGTGTAATGGTGTGAGTTATCGTGATGCATTATCTACATTCACAATAAAATGAAAATTATTAAAACTTTAAATATTATAAATATAGTTAGTAATTATAGCATCAGGTCAAAATTACAGAAGCCACAGATCAAAATTTAGTATGAGAAAAGTAGAAAACAATTAAAACTGAATCGTTTTGGGGATGATGCATAGCCGCAAAAACTGAAGTAGTTATAACAAAAGAAGAGTTGTTTGACATTATTTAAATGCTTACCAACAGATGTACAAACCGCACTCCCGTCATCTGATAAACAGACTTCATGCTAATACACAGCGTTGGCATTTACCTAACAGCTAACATAAGACATTGAATGTATTGTTGAATATGTAAAGTTTATCGGTTAAATGCTATCTAAGTAATGAATGAGAAGCATGTGACTCGCGTTTGCCCGTACTTAACTTTTGACTTTTTTAATCATCAAATCCAGAAATAAGTACTATTCCTGAGGAACATATTTTTGTGCTTATTTCTGAGCAAAATGAATTCAATTTCATTTTAATTCATAGGTACTCCGATAATGTGCATTCAAAACTGATGTTTTTACGTCTTACCGTGAAAGCTCGTTAATAATGAACCATAAAAACAAGCTCAATCCTGTAAAAAATTTACAAATATAAACATTTAGGATCTCACAAGACACAATTTCATACACAAAATCTATTAATAATACTAACATTAATCACAGAATTGCAAAATGTAATCAAAATCTAAATAGTACTGGAAATTTATTACAATTTGTTGGTAGGTATATGTCAACATAATCAGCAACATACTACTAAGCCTCTCATTAGAAAGGAGGTTTTTGATCTAATATATTTGTATAAGGGTATACTACTTTATACAGTGATGTTGTGCTAAGTAGTTTGTTCGCTTAGTCACTTCTACACCCATTGGATGAATAGAGTTGGTGACACCTTGTGTTCTTAAATCATCATCACATTATAAAACACAAGGCATGATGTACAAACATGCAAAAAGTAAGTTTGCATATTTCAACATCTTAATTAAATCACAAACTGCTGTCAATACGAATAATACGTTTTGATTGTACGTTTGGCCTAGTGGGGTAAGCGGTCGCCATACTCCACTGCACCGAGTGTTGTGGGTTCACGTGGTACAGCACTTTGTAATATTTCTCCACTAATATTTCTTAGATATCAGATCCACATATAATTTTTATGTAAAAATTTGATAAATCGCGTGATGAAGCCCTATCTAAAGACGTCACAGCCTCTCTCCGTTTCTCCGATACCTAAATACGTTATTCTGTCTACGAAAAAGACAAAGTCTAAACTACGAATTTAAAAAAGAGAACAAAAGACAGACCATGATAATAGTCCTATTGATTACTTTCAAATATTTTCATACTTTTTACATAAAATAATGATCTTATTTTGTAGATATCTATAGTCGTCACAAAATAAGAAGCCCGGTTTGACATTTGTCATCGTGGCGTAACTAATACGATTAATTCGTGTTTTTGAGTGCAATTTTTCAATATAAAGTTAAACTTGATGCTTATTTATGATACACGCTGTGATAGTGTATGGGTAACATAGTAATTAAATAGGATTATGAATTTGATTTTTCAATTTCTTACATGCGGCATATCAAGTGACAAATGTCAATACGGGCTTCTTATTTTGTGACGACATAGTATGTGCCAATGATCTTTTACAGACAGTCATTCCAAATTTGGAACCTTTTTGTTTGCCGAAATCACGACTCCACTCATGTGTTGAGACCTATCGGTTCTCTGACAGGCGTGGTAAGCCTGTTCCTACTTCAGTACTTCTATTCTTCGAAATAAGCTTGTCGGTGGCTTCATTTCTTTTTATTCTCAATTAAATTTCCAGAATATTTAAATATCAACTATTAAATACTAATATGGGCACATAAATTCTTTACGAAAAGACAACAGAACTGGCAATTAAACGTAGCTAACAAAACTTTTATTAACAATACATAAATACACAAATTGTTGATTCTTTGTATTTCGTAATGATAGTAATTTTGCGTCACATCTCTTCTAGTGCAATTATAACGGTGACTATGATTGGTCGGCACCGAACCATGTCTCAGTGACATATGCGTGAGCTCGTTGTGGTCCTATTTAGTATAACGGCAAATTATTGTATGAATAGTGAAATTCCTGAATTATAGTTGACTGAGTATTGGTGTCAGAGACAATGACAATTAGTGACGAATAGTATATTATCATGCGATATCAGTTCATCGAAATACCTGAGAAGGCTAATTATGTTGATGTAAATTGTTTGGGGTCATTCACAAATTGCGTAAGGTACATTGAACCACGTAGTGGTTGAAATCTATAGTTGAAATAAGAATTTCATATTTAAATATTTCATTTTATATAAAAATATATGTTTTACCAACTTCTTCGTAAATCGTAACCTATCGCTAAAATTTTTATTTACCAGATTTTTTAGAAAGTTTACAGTAACTTTTTACTTTTTAAATTAAAGAAGTATCAACTGTGACAAGCAACTAGTGACAGTAGGAGAGGAGGTACGACTATTATTAGTAAAAACAAACTAGAAATTACAATCAATAAGATCAAAGAAATGGACGTACCTATTTAGTTGCTCGTAATCGAAGTTGGTGATTTGACAAACTAATTACTAGTCAAGAAGGCAATCGATTTATTTCAGACACCGTAGCAAATAACATTTCTGACAATTGACTTTAACTTTTTTTCAGCTCTCTATCTGTCCTCAAGGAGCTTAGGTTACAAATAACATAATCAATATTAGCAAGACAATACTTGATCAATTTCGACATGAATGTAAAAAACTTGCCCATTTACTCAACTTTAGAAAAATCATTTTCGTATCAGAAATGGATACGTTAAGGCTGGCTGGTAATAAGATTTAAGTAAATAACATTATCGTACTAAGACGCTACATAACTTATTCGCATGTTCATTTTTCATACAATCACTACACAATTCAAAATGCAGGAGCTGATATTATAAGAAAAAGAACGATATAGATATGCCTGTATATGCGTATGCGTTATCCATTAGTTTAACGGAACATCTTGTCAACACACAAGTAATAAGTCGTAAAAAGAATTAGTGCAGGCGGGACAGGAAACGAACTCAATTGTAAGCACCGGATATTTGTTGAAAAAGGGACCCGACCTTGTCCACACTATTGTCATAGTATCGACAAAACTAAGGTCAGATCAGTAGGCAAACGACAAGCTTGGATCAATAAACATAAATAATCATATAACAATATCAAATGGTCTATGTAAACAAATTCATTAAAAAATAAATATTTGAGAATGTTGTGGCATTTTATAAAAGGTGTGTGTTTGATTTTTGCAAGGTGTGATCTCTGGATCTGAAGGACTAACCTGAGATAGACCCGAGCCCAGAAGTGGGACGATATGAGTTATTGTATTATCTGTTATTACCTGTACATGCTGGTAACTGTGCCATTGTTCATTATAGCGTGACTAAGTAGCCTATGACTTTCATAAAAAAATAAGCTTTATCGTGAAATTTTTAAAATTTACAATTTAAACTCAGCCTTTATTATTTGTATATGTAAATTTGAAGCGATTTAAAAAAACTATATTTTTTAATAACAAAATAAAATAGTAACATACGATGAAGTTTAAGACTTGAAACGATAAAATCGTGATTCAGTTCACAACCAAATAAGATGCGTGTCTGCAAAATACAAGTTGCAAAATTATAGCAATTCTCAAACGGCCGCAATTTTGAGCTAAAATAGAAATAAACTCTGCTCTTATGATTGGTACAGAAAGGAACTAAAACGAATAATTGTTACTTCTAAGATAATTGAAGGTTTCGTTACAGAACTGCAAAGAAGGTTCGGTGAATACTACGAAGCAACTCTCATCAAATAATTAATTCAAGAAAATTGCTGGTTTAAATAGCGAACGAAGCTAAAACTATACAACATACAAAATGAAACTACTACAGTTTTCCAAGATCACTTTCAGATCACTATTTAGAGCCACACTGATTTCAGCACAGATGGCCGGCTCGGACGAGGCGGCGCTACCCTCTCACAGAAGACGAGCTTAAAATGAGAGCATTCGTGACAGATCCATGATGATACAGAAGCATTTTACTGGACCTCAATGCACTTGTGCACTCACAATGAGGATGACGATCTGTTGAATTCTAATCATGCTTATCATCAGGCAAATTAGAGTCACTTTGGCAGATTTATCGGCATAATGACATCTATCAAGTTCATTATTTAATACTCAAATTTTGGCACCATGGGTTCGAAAATATACAATTACACTTAGAAAAATGTGCCCAATATTTTCGAGATATGATTCCTGCAATGCATGAACATACAAGTCTATACGGAGTCGATACTTGTACATTTTACACATTTTCTTTGACTTACAAATAAATTTTAACTGTAGAATAGAACGCATTTTGTCTATTCGTTAAGCCTTACCTATAATTTCCTGAACAGTGTACAACACAATTATATATCAATTAAATTGAGCCCGTTATTACTAGGACTTTCCTGGTTATGTAACGTTTGAATTATAGAGCTGCTAATAGTGATCAAGATAACACGAAAGCAAAACTAGGAGTGCTGAATGGTGTTGGAAAATTTATGGCTATAAACGATAATATGGCAAAACAAATAGTTATACTGGAATATGGAACGTATACTGAAAGGAAGATTGAAATACAGTTGATATTGAAAAGACAACAGAATAATACAAATTCATTAGATGCACAAAAAGACTTGTTTTAGTCGAAGTTGGGGCCTGATGATCGCACAGATACTCTTAGTGTGGTCATCAGACTCTAACCCACTAACAACGTATGTAGGAACATAAAGATATCATAATTAAATTTTATTTACCTAGTGACGTGTAACAAAAAATATGATTTAACAAAATTGTATATTCGAAACTAATAAAATAGTACTAAATTGGACATTTTAGATAGAAACTCAAGAATATTTTCTACTAAATAACGTTATTATAGTGACTTTATATACATTTAGTGTCAGGAATGTATTTATAAAGATATTAAAAATTAAATTACTGTGACTTTATTTAGATATTAATGTGCCATAATCTTAAGAGTACCTTTTATGAACATTATTTACGTATTCAAAATAACAAACACAAAGAACAAAGGAGATGGATTTTTATTTCGTATTGAATAAATAAAAATGCTGATAAGTGACTGACGCAACAGAAAACAGATTAATAGGATATATCAAGTCAGTGATGGTGCCGTCAATTTGATCTTATTTTTTATGGTATAGGCAGTAAATAATAGACATGTTATAGTATGGATAATGTCTGTCGCTCGCAAGAGTCAAAAGGCCGTCTTTGAGTGTAAGAATACGAAGGGTGGGAAGGAGAGATAGGTTACCTGAAATTATGGAGTTTTAATATGTTGACAATACTTTTATAGACATATTTTAACCGTTAGTTTACTACTGAAATAAACAATAACGTTTTATACAAATAGGTTATTAATTACTTTACATTGGATGCAGTTGTTAATGAAGTCTAATAAAACAGTAGCAATATAAATAATATTCAATATCGGATAAATCTAATCGAGATATCAAAACAGTTAATCGACTCATTAAAACACTTAGTTTATATTGAAAACCTAACTAAGAACAGTGATTGCCTGTGTTCCAAATGTTCCAATATGCGATATACAAGATAAGTACGAAACATCCTACAATAATTTATTCAATTACAGCCTACATTCGATTGACTAGACGACTAGATGTTATACCGTTTAATAAATCGAATAATTGCTCGTCTTATATGCAACAGTACATGTGCTTCGTAGACTCTCCTGAATAATTCAAACCACGCATAATCGATATGCATTACGATACGAAATGGATCGATTTCGCTTTCAGTAAAATACGAGTTCAGTTCCGTGGAAAATACAATTCTGAATAAAAGCTAGAGAAATGTAGAAGATAGTTTCAAAGATTTTGTTACATGTTAAACTTTCTAGTAAAAAAATAACGGTTAATAAACGAACAAACACTAAACTATTTTAAGGGTAATTGAGCAAGGCGTAAACGACGTGAAAGTTTAATTAATTAATGAAACTGCATCATTAAACGGGTTGCCGACAGTTTACAAAGATAATACAAAATACATTTATGTTCATAATATAGAAATTGTGGTCTATATTTAGTGAGTAACTTTTGCTTTTGGTATAATACACTGGAACTAAGCGATTTGACACGAAATAGATGAAAATAAAAACAGCGATAATGCACCTAAAAGTAATAAAAATAAAGAAACTTCCTGCTTTGACAAAAAGCAAGACAAGGCAAGACGGTAGGTAAAGGACGAAGAAGTTAATGGACGTAGATTTACGATAAAAGCAGTTAAAGTAAAAAGACAAGCAAAGACATCTCATTTAATAGACATGAAACAAAAGAGAATGTTTTGCACAAACAAACATGGCAAGTATTTACGAAACACTTACTTCGGTTAATGAGAATTTTCACTTTTGACTATGAAACTAATAAAGCTTAGTCTAACCAGGACACCTTTGGCCCCTTGTTGTTTATACTTAAAGGTTAGGAATCAAGAGATTATGCATTCACAAATGTAAACTTTTGTTCCATTAGTTGCTTTATTTAACGTGACTATGTGTTTAAAAGGGTCTTTATTTTATAATCGTTACAATTGGACCGGATATTATTTTGTCCATTTCATTTTCCTATTCTTTCATTATTATCCGCATCGGAATCATTCATCGATCGGAACAGAAATTACGAGGATTTTAAGTATCCGAAGTTCATGACTCGGAACCCTTAGGCTTCGTTCACACGACATTATCCTGCACGTTTTATTTGTATTCGTTTTTTTAACGTACAATCACCCGGGTGTTCACACGGTAGATTTTCCTTCGTGTAAAAGACGAATAGCCGCAGTCTTCACACAGTTGTGATTGTGAATAGACGTCAGTGATGGATCCACGCTTGGTTGTTCTTTTATATTGGTACAATCGAAGGTGCAAACGGTTTCGCCGCCGACAGAGCAGAAGGTTTTGGGTACATCCTATAAATGAAGAAAGAGGGCGTACTAAACTGTTTGAGAAGTTATACGATAAACTTAGAAACGATAAAAAGAAGTTTTTTAATTACTTTCGGGTGTCTATTGAAAGTTTTGAAAACATACTAACTCGACTGGAAAATTCTGGCCTAGCAAAAACAAACACAAATACGCGCGACTTCTCCAAAAGACGGGTAACTACTAAACGCTTGTTCGGTTGCTATTCGATAAAAAACGTATGAACATCGTGCCGTGTGAACGAGACAGAACTATACTATGTGCCACTGCAAGCCGAATACGTAAAAGTTCATTCGATTTGCTTGACAAGTCCGTTGAGTATTCGTTTAAACGTATAAACGGTGTACGATTTTTTGCAGTACAAGCGACATGTGAATGGTTCTATAGAGAATGTATGTGCCACTATTGATACGTTAAGACGTATACTGCAAAAAAACGTGCAGTACAATGCCGTGTGAACGAAGCCTTATAGTTTCGTCATATCCGTCAGTTCGTCCTCGACTTACAGTTGAAACGGTTAGTGCTAGAAAGATAAAACTTTGCATGGATATGTGTTTTTATATTATATGACATCGACAAAGTTCTAGAATAAAATCACGAAAAATATTTTGGTTTATAATATTTCTTTACCTCCCCTACACGTAAAGTAGGGTTTTTTTTTTCTTATATGTCACTTTCTTCACTTTTAAACTGTCAATCTATTTTAAAATATTCGAATGATTTTATAACAGAAAACACATTAAGAAAAATCAGAACCCTTTTATTTCATGTTAGTCTCTGTGCTCAGGTACGAAGGCAAAATTCTGAAAATGAAATACAAATACGCCAATAACAATGTATCGTGAAAGTAGAAATGGTAAGCGATAATTTCCTAGTATTTGAAGTGAACGTATACGCCAGATGGATACCGTATATGAAATGGCTGACCCCTCAACCTTACGTGCAATGCGATAAAGATGCTAGCACTCCCAACGATTATACTCTCCGACAATAAACACTTAAATGAATATTTGATGTGGACCTTACGTGTTGACTTTGGAAGTCGACTACTATTGGCATGTTCAATTAAATTGACTTTAATGAAAGAGTAGGCAATACATTTTCCGTTTGGTTGTTTATTATATTCTATTTGTTGGATGAGGGCAGCACAAAAACGGTTTAGTGGAGAGTCTTGGGGGATGCCCATGTCCATCAGTTATCCAATCAACCAAACTATATTTCTAAACCAGATCGGGATCGGCTGAAGTTTATTAGGAATCTTTTTAAAAGCGGGCCAAAAAGTGTCATTAATTTTTTTGATTATAGAAATGCTTAACAATAGCCCTTATGTTGGAAGTTGGGGAACCCCCTTGCCTCGAAGAGCACGTAAATCCTGCGCCTAATCTGTTCCCGGTCGTTTTGGATAGTTGGCCCATCGGATTGTGTGAGTGAGGGAACCGTGTCCCTGTGTTTGCGCACACACTTGTGCATTGTAATATCTTCTGCGTAGTAGACTGGTTACCGGTGAGACAATACGCCGTGATTGAAATTCATGGAGCCTCACTTAGTTTAATGTTAAAGTTCAACCTATTAAAATAATTAGAGCAGTTACTACTACCATAATTCTGTAACTTCCGTGTCGCCAATGTAGCTTAGACCTCCGTCTAACTAAACTCATTACGGTTTAATGTTTCATCATAATCTATTCAATATTAAGACTATAGCCGGGGGCTGGTGGGCTTATTGTAGGGGCTTTTCGCCACTATGTTATCAACATTGCGTACTGACCACTTTCTTGGGCTTTCTAAATCCGTGCGAAGATTAGCACGCAAGTAAAATACGACCGGTACCTACCACACGGAAGTAACAAAGTTACTGAGCCGGCATTTTCGAGATGCTATCAGAAAGACGCGCAAGAGTTCACATTATGCATGTTTTATTTTCAATGTAGGATGTGTGATTTTTTAAGTACAGAACGAGCACATGGGTTTCGATGGAGAGTGATTGAATTATCAATGTCTGCAGCTAAATAATATACATGACTTAATATGTTTACATATGTTACAATATGTTTAATCTATTTCTATATTTTTATTCATGAGGCTGTTCAAATCACTTTGGTGGATAGAAATTTGACTACACTGTTGGCCTAGGGACTTAAGCGGTCGCTACGAAGCTTTCTACTGGATCAAGTGTTGTGGGTTCATCACTTTGAATGGTACACAAATTATTGTTCTGAGTTTAACAATTTAAACAAAACACTCTTTTTACTTCAAATTAACTGGCGCCGCAAAAGCAGTACTTTTTAAATAATGTATAACAACAAGACTATATAATATGTGATAGACAGTAGCGTTGACTCAAAAGCAGTGCGAAAATGGCACTGTGCTTATTTTTTATATAATACTTAACTTGGGTCAAGTATCTCTAATCAGATTCTACAGATCAATTCTGAAATAGATACTCCTTGCAAGGAGGTGATAGACATCAAAATCAAGCATTTCTTCGTACACTCAATAAGTTTCCCATGTAATATGATATGTTACTAATCAACCTTAGTTCCTCCTTGACATTTTATCGTACTATTCGATATTTAGTCACGACATAATGAAAAAACTCAATACGACAATGGTGCGGTCTAAATCGTGCTCTTTACTAAATCAAATGTCAATGATCTGTCCCACTAAACCCCTTTAAAATACAGTAAATCTTATCGGCACTATATTACTGGAACGTAACTTGGCACGTAGTACCTATCTACAACCACCAGAGAGCGATAGCATCGCGCGTTGACGCTGCCGTTGCTAAAGAAATATTGCGCTAGCGCAAGCTCACCTCTGCGCGCCCGTTTATTATGAAAATGTAGTGTTATCCATTCCACGCGACGGTTTGCATACTATTTCTGGTTGGAAAAAGGAAATTACTATATTTAGGTGAGAACAAAACGCAGTATGCAGCGAAACGAAGCCTCGAAATATTTGTAATCAGGTTTTGTAGTCATGTAAGAACGTGCTTTATTCGAAGTCACAACTTGTGAAATTATTCCTTTGTTTTGTGTAGACACAACAAATTTACTCACGAGCAATATATTAGCTTCCCATGTCATTGATTGGTTCATACTATTTCGGTTTCTCTTTGTTCCTGGTGTAAGGAATGCATTACTAATGCTCTAACGAAGTGTTACTTAACGCGATTTAGATGAAAAGGTTAATTGTAATTAAGGAAAAAAATGAGTTTATAGATTTTGTTTTTTCGATATTGAGTTTGTTCTCTCGAGACTCTTGCTGGTTATATAGACTGTTACCTTGATCACGAGACGAAGCGTTACAAATAAATTATCACATGATTTAGTAGTCGCGACGTTAGGTAAATAAGCAAGATGACTGACAATTACATGTTAAGTGCCCGAAATAGTAGGCATTTCGGTTATTCTGTTTGTATTTAAAAAAAAACTAAAATTGTAACATACCAATGATTTAATCAATTATGAAGATTGTAAATAAAGGATATTAGCTGATTAGTTGATACCTACTAATAGCTGGTGGGGATGGACAACGAAAATACGATGATTGATCTCACGTTCTAAAGTGTAACAATTAGATCCGTCGTTCGTTATTAACGACTAGCTATGCCCTTCGGTGTTACCAGCGGTTTTGATTGTACTTTTACAAAAATAACCGCGAGTAACACTTTGAAGCACAGCAGGAGTACAATGAAAGTACATTATAGACTATCATATATGCTTTTTACTAAATGCATTTAGTGAAAGCTATTAATTTGAATTTACTTACTTTAAAATTGATAAAGTGTGTGATGAATAAAAGCTAAGTGCAAGTGCATGTATTGAGTATGCAAATGTTAGCAAGAACATTGATTACTGAGGACAATCCAATAAAATACACTCGAACAGGCTCAGGCCCCAAGATATTAAAACTCAAAATTATTTCTCGATAAAAACTAAACGACTTGCACCGTTGCTGTCTAGGTTTAAGATGCAACATATATGTACTGTACCTTAATTATGCAAAGCGAAAACAAAGCCACACTTTCATATGAATAAGAAAACGGAAGAATTAAATCTGTATTTATTTATTTCAATAGCAAACTTATTGTATCTATCACACATAAATCAAATGGGTACGCACATCACAATTTAACAAACTTCACAATTTGCCCGAGGGAGGGAAAGTGCAGCTACCGAAGTTGTCCGAAGTAGTCCGATCTAACCCGATCTCAGTCGCGATAAGTTCATTAATCACTTACACTAGCGGCAAACTGAGCGGTTTACTTACACTGCCTAACGCCGCTAAATTAACTGTTATTGCTTTCGAATGTTACTAATATTTATTAATGAGAAATTATTTCATGTTTGTAGGTATTTAAAAGGGTGTAAGTCTACAGTGTAGTACAGAGGTTGGGTGTAGAACTGTTAATTAATAGTTTTAGCAAAAAAATAGACCACGTTTAAACTTTTCATAAAATTTATATGCCCATGACACCCAGGTAAATATTACGAAGCTATACCACCTATGACACCTCATTCATTAATATCGGCGCCGTAATTTAGATGTTATCTACTATGGAACCTTTAATTTTGGCTTCGCCGGAGTCGGGTAAATAGACTCTAACGGTATTAAAACCCAATTGTATGTAAAGCCATTCCATTAGGCAATAATTATTCCCGTAATTGTTGATTTATTATTAACGGGCCCAGAAAATTCAGTACCACACTTTAGGAACCTTTTAGGTATCGCCTATAGAAAAGTTACGGCCTTTTTTGACTGACGGTGCCCTCAGATATTAAAACGCAACCCATTTTCAAAGCTGGACAAAGGATTATTAGTCATGAGTCATTCTATACATCTTAACTTTTTGTTTATACTGGAGCGCACATTATTTATCGATCGCCAGGAAATCAAACAAAGCATTTCTGCTAACCATTTCAAATCTTTTGTACAAACAAACATTCTAAAATACGTCGTAGAATCAGGAATATCGTGTTATACTAACTTAAATACTGACATTCAAACCTAACCCTAGAATATAAAAAAGATTATGGTAAAGAAGAAGCGAAGAAGAATTAAATACTGAGTTGAGATCGCCTAGAATTTGACTTGAGAATAATTCATTCTTGGTTTGGTTGCCCAATATAATTTCAGTTCTTAGCTGTATTGTACAGACTAAATACTATACTAGTATACTTAAATTCCATGAGAAACATCCCAGCATCGGACTGCGGTGTGACATGAACTCAATAAAAATAGGGTAAATTAGGTTGTGTAAAGTAACTGCCCGTTCGTTCTTTCGTGACTTTGACAGTATGCCAAAATCTCATATTATTATCTTTAGAAAAAGTCGATCTCCGAGAGTAGATTTTTAGAGGCTATTGATGATGTCTCTAAAATTACAAGATACAAAATTGCCATGATTTTAAGGAAAATAGATTTTAAAGTACAGACGACAACAGTCATTTAGGTGACATATAACTACGTGCTTGCTTCGCATGTACCTCAAAACAAAAATATACACAAAGCCCGATTTGTAAATTTAATAAGATCATTCATTCATTAGACAGAATCGCATAGTATATATAATGTGTAAACAACTACAAGGTACTACTTCAGTACTTAAGGCCTACTTAACTCTAATATCTAGATACTAGGCAAATAAGATTACTTTCATTTTCTCAAATATATTCTTAAACAACGGTGCTTCTGCTATTGCGAAAACCTCAAATGCCAGTTAGCCCTAGGTATACGTAACCTCGCATTATGTACGTACGCACCATACACTCGTTAAGAAAAGGAAATTATTTACGCATTTTACCGTAGGTAATTTCCTTTGTAAGATAATCACCGAGTTGATTTGAAGGTTTTATGTCTACGGATGTTGGATTCTGCACCCGACCCGGCACGGTTTTACAATCTGGCACATATAGTCCGGGAGGTTGCGGTACTAATACATTAATTATATCGAAATCGATAGTTGATCTAAATCCATACTAATAAATATAAATTCAAAAGTTCATGGTTAAGCCGATAAACTGATTTAGAAGAATTTCAGTAGAGAGATAAATCAGCTATTGAAGAAGGACATAGGCTAGTGTCTAATAAACGAACCAACCATTATCAGCTCAAGTAGCTGCTTAAGTGCGGTGCGGGTAGTGAAAGTGGTTAAATAAATTAAGTCATAGTACGTCAGCGGTAACTGTTTTCATTAATAGTTGCGATCATACTAAGCTGAAAAATTGACAGCTACATTGAATCGGAAATTAATAGTCAACGGCTCGAGTAAACTTAGAAAAAAATTGGTATAATAAAATTTTAGCATGCTGCATGAAATTGAAGTAGGTTTAATTAGATTAAAGTACAAAAACAACAACGAGCTGCGTGTGTAGGTTGTGGCAAGAAGTAACGAAATCACGACGGTCGAACAAGAAAACATATTTTTTAAGTTAGTCGATTCTACAGACATTTATCCATTTTTATTTATCAAAAATTGGATGAAGTCAAATAGAGAATGAAATTTTATTTATTTATTATTTTAAGTTATTCGATTTTATAGACGATTATCAATATTTCTATTGAAAGTTAGATGATATTAAACGGAATGGAACCATTACGATCCTACATCACTGCATCGAATTCAACTTCAAGTTTTAAACCCACTTTCTTAAATTTATTAATCTACATGCCATACTAACGTAGTTTTCACTTGCAAATTGAGGCACTGGATAAGTAAAACTCATATAGACTTCATCAGTGCCCTCTATAACCCTTAGACCCACCGAGAAGTAAGAAATTGGGTACGAAAAGTACCGCTAGCTTCATGACTAAATAATGGAATAGTCCTCGATATGATGTAGCTCATGAAATTATATTTACAAAGATTACCTTGTTACTGCACTGTGAGATGTGTACATCATTGACTTTATCTGATGTTTGAAAATGTCTACAAACTATCTAAATTACCCGAATTTATAATATTAGTAAATATTAGAAATTCAGAACTATTTTTGTATGCCTGTCTGTCTGTTACGCTTTTGCGAAATCGCTGAACCCATTTTGATGACCTTAGATCGATAGCTTTACGTACTCTCTGAAGCACGGGGGTTGAGTAAGACCCCAACTGTCATAACTCCGAGTGTTATTACTGTTATTAAGCATTTCTGTTATCATAAAAACTCAATAACACTCTTTAGCACAACTCTAGAATCGGACCTGAGCCCTCTTGATCCGTAGTCGCATACGCTAACCAGCCATGTAGGCTTTTTCCATACTGACGCTTGAAGTTCAGAAGCTCAGGTAAACACACAAGATTTTTTTTTTAACATTCAACCTTTTCCGTCTAAGATTAAAAGTAATGTAATATAGTCGGTAAAATAGTATAGGCATACCTTAATGTTAAAAATCACATAGTTAAATAACTGTGGTAGTTACTACTGTTATTTACTGGTAACTGGTAGTATAAGACACTTTTGTGTGATCTACAAATGTCTGAAAAGAGGTTGGGTGTTTTCTTTGTTTAATGTTTGTATTTACAAAAACAAGTATTCTATCAAAAAAATAACTTTCATGTCCAAACTATTTATTTTATATACGTAATGCGTTATAAATAAACACATAATAAGCTCATCATAAGCCAAATATGGCAGAAAGATAATAAATTGTAAATAAACTTCAAATATGTGCGCCGTGTAAGGAAGTCATCAAAACTAAACGTTCCACAGATTTATTTTAGTATTTTTGATGGGTGCGAGTTTTTTTAGGGTTCCGTACCGAAAGGGTAAAATGGTACCCTATTACAAAGACTCCGCTGGCAGTCTATCTCATGAACCGTGATAGCGAGAAAGTTATATAATACATAATTTCAAATAATTCTGACCACTTTTTAGTGGAGTTCGAACCAAGTTTTGCAGCAGTAAAAATCGCTAACCACTAAAATTCTGCCTTCTTTGGACCTAAGTCATCTTGATACATATAATCCTTGGCACATACGGTTGTATGCTCCTATACTTTTTTTATATTTAGGGAATAAATTCATAGATTACACATCTAACAGTGCACATATATAAAATACTGACTGCAAAGTTTTTGTAAGTCTCAAAGTACACTGTTTATCTATACCTCGGTAATTCAAAGAGAATTACAATGTCAAGAGACTTCCTTTTCAAAATACATTGTAAATGTCATAACCCCGCTCTCGTACGACAAGTAAGGAACTATTAGCTAGATCGATGGCCCCAAATAATAGATGACGCTGTCACAAATTGACTAGCAGAGGTTAATTCTGATGTTGCCGCCGCTCGTACGACCTTAGAAAGTTACAGCGACTGAATGCGCTTGCGCATTAGTCAATCAAGACAAACGGTTTGACTACTAGGATATTGTATTAAAGTGAAGTTTTTTCGTTTATTTTACATTTGAAATGTTAAATAAATAAATTAAAAAGAGATTCGGTCATCTGACACGTAACGATGTGTCACATGACCGAAATATTTATCTTTTTTTAATTGAAAATAAAAAAAAAGATTGCATTGTGTATTAATATACGAGTATTTATATATTTTTTGTGTAAATACTTCATTCATAGAAAAAAATATTTGCAAATATTACATTAATTTAGTTCGACCCGGGAATCGAACTTGAGACCTCAAGCAGCAGTTGCATACGCTAAGACTATTCCACCGAGGCAAATACACACATCAAAAGTGTCTAGGGATCAAGCATTTTTATGCGGATTTCTTGAGATTGAGATGTGGCTTTGTAATAAATTTATGATTTTATAAATTTATATGGATCCTTTTTGGTGCATTTCATAATTTGAATCAGGAACTGTCAATCAAATTCGAGTAAAAGATGAAAATCAGCTGCCAATATTTTCCCTATAAAAACATACAACGCATTGAAGAAATTATTAGTGCTACTGTTTCCCTACTACTGATTAAAACCAACGTTATTATGGAGCGGCGACGTCATTTAAGCAGGGAAGAAATGCTCAGAGCCGTGGGAATGATAGAAGCTGGTTCCCGGCAACGTACTGTGGCTTTAGCTCTGAATACAAGTCAGAGTGTTATCAGTCGACTTTGGACACGTTACCGAAGCACTGGTACCGTGGCTGAGCGCCATGGAGGACGGTATCGCTGCACCACACGGAGACAAGACCGATACATTCAAATCTTAACTCGAAGAGCTCCAACAATAACCGCCATGATGTTAGCCGTGAGGCTTCATCACTCTTCAGGGAACTTAATTAGCGACCAAACAGTCAGAAACCGCTTGCATGAAGTGAACCTTCATTCCCGAAGACCGCTACGGGTACCACCTATAGCAATGCACAATCGTAGGATTCGATATCAATGGGCTCTTGAACACAGAAATTGGGCAGAAGAACAATGGCGTTTCGTGTGCTTTTCTGATGAGTCTCGTTTTGGTATGAGACCGTATACGACACTGGAGAACCCCTGGACGCCAACAGCGATTAAAATCCTGCCAGGAAGTCCATCCTTATAGTGGTGGAACCATCATGGTATGGGCGGGTATTTGGATCGGCGGAAGAACTGAGTTGATTTGGATCAGAGGCAACCTCAACGCTCAAATTTATGCTGAGAAGATTGTATCAGACGTCATCGTTCCTCTACAAGTGCAAATCGGTCCCTTATTTCAGTTAATGCATGATAATGCACGACCGCACACCGCAAGAGTTGTAAGACAGACTCTCGCCGCAGCTAACATCAATGTCCTGCCCTGGCCTGCTCAGTCGCCAGACTTGAACCCGATTGAGCATGCATGGGATATGCTACAGAGAAGAGCTCTGCCGAATATGGAGGGTATCCAGTCGCAAGAAGACCTTTTTTTGTTGTTGCAACGAACATGGGCGGCCATTCCACAGCGTGATTTGGATGAACTCATTTTGAGTATGCCAAACCGATGTTCTTGTGTTGTTAGTGTTCGCGGTAGAAACACGGATTATTAATTGTTTAAGTTACCTAATAAAATTTTAAAGAAAACTGTTATTTCAGTCTTTTTTTCGAACTTTAATGTTAGTGGTTCAAATGTCAAAAATCCCTTTATTAGGAAAATGGCAAATTTCTTTACTAATGCAAAGGTGACTAGGTTTATCGTTACTGTGACAAACGAAAACACTTTATTTGATGAATCCTTAAAGAAATTTTTAATTAATATCAATCAGGAGAAAAGTTATTGCAAAAATATATGTTGATCCCTAGACACTTTTGATGTGTGTAATACAAGTAGATGTATTAATAACAACTAGTAGTCGAGACTGTCGAGAATTAATTTAAATATACTACCTATACGTTTATGTTTACATTTCTTTATGTACACTCCAATAAAAAAAAGGCTTCTAAAATACGTTTTACTTATTTGTTTATTTCTTCTATCGAACTGTAACAGATAACAAACTTTGATATCACAAAGTCTGTTAGGGTATCAAAATATAACAAAAACAACAAACTCGGCTTTAGTTCAGATATAAATTATATCAATTGTCGGAACAGATCGGTAACATTATAATGTAAGAACAGTACCTTAAGTATAGTGTGAACCTACCTTAATGTGCATCAGATAAAGGTAATTTGTACTGTTATACATAGATAGATGGATTGATAACCTTTGATCATAGAAGCAAGATACCGCTTTTACTTTTACTAGGCTTTCAGTTCAATCAATGATAAATTATGAAACAATGTACACTGATTGTTACACTGTACGTAACATTTTCTCATTTAAGTGCACTTTTAAGTTGATAAGTTGTAATAGCACTTATACATTAATGCGTTTTAATATCGTTAAGTATGTTATTTATTGTTCAATATGTAGGTTCCTAAAGGAAAGTTGTTTTATGATGTACACTTTATCTCAAAATCTATTAGTAAAGAACCGTTAATTGTAATTCACGGCTCAGCGGGTGTTTATCAAAGTTCATTATTATTTGTTTACAAGGACTATTAGACATTATTTATAGGCCATTGTAAAGCTATGTCTCGACTCCAATGAGAAGAGTTTACCGAAGTAATTTCAGAGTTAACCGGTATTTTATTTTGGAGAATCTGATTTTATTTTTAATTACGAACAACGGGTTTAGAACGAATTTAGAATACAGAGTGTCACAACCGCTATTCATCCCACGGCCTCATCACAGCCAACTAAAGGAGCAAACTAGGTACCTGCACGCTTAGCAAAGTTGCAAACGTTTTTCGTTCTGCAATCGATGACTCCTCTATTCTCTAATTTGATTGGCTAATGTAAAATAATAATAATAATAAGAACTTTATTTGGAAGACACAACATACAGCAGATAGTCAAAACACAAATAGCCAAACACAGTAGAAAGAGACAACAGTTGACAATATTTATGAGGCTTGTAACGTTTGCTAATGTCAATGACTCAGTCACGTGATCAAAACAAAATATTAGCCAATTAAACAAGAGAATAGTGGCTTCAGCGATTGCAGAACGATGTGTTTGACTACATCGGTGATGCAGTGGTAGCGCAGGTGACTTCTGTTCTCAATATCTCGAGATCGACTCTCGGGTCAATCGTACCAAATGTTTGTATGACCAGTAGATATTTGTTTCGGAGTTAGGGTGTTTTCTTTGTAGAACATTATATTTTTGTGTTTTAAGACAGTTTACGAGTATTTACATCAGTATTGTACCCATGCATAGCACATTTTTTTTTTGCTAAGACCACAGGGCGATGTGTATCAGATAGATAGATAACTCTTTTATTTGCACAACATTTAACAGAGCTACATGAATGAACAAAACATTCAAAGATCTAGGGTACAAAGGACGGCCTTATTGCCAAAAGCAATTTCTTAGAGCTATCCTTAGGATAAATCAAAATATTATAGAGAGATAGTAGTAGTTGAATATGCATATTTATTTTTTATAATATTTAGATATAATGTGAGGAGAAAATTAGCATTTAATACAGCGTTATAGACTACGAGCTCATAATTAACTACACACATTTTATTTTAAATAAAAAACAACTCCCGCATTAGAAATATATACATTTTTTGTTTCGCAAAGGACTTTATTAACATACATGAAACGGATACAAAGAACATTCATACTCAGAACAACAATATATGGATGAAAACATTGTCTGAATAGGATTTGAACCCACAACACTTGGCGCGCCACTGCGCCGTCCGTGCAGTCATAAACTTCATAAAATTGGCACTTAGGCGCTGTAACTGTATCCTAGCAGACTCAAGTGCTTTAAAATACAATTTATTATGAGGTTCATGTTTAACCTACAGGTGTTAGGAAAGCACTTTACCTATGGTTGCCACACTTTCGCAACACATAATAGTAATTTATCACTTAAGTGCTTGCGTGACTTTTAACCCTGATAAAGCACTACGAAATCGGTTAAATATAAGGTTTTCTTACACGAATTGTTTATCTTCACTGATATTATAAATGCGAAAATTGTCTGTCCGTCTGTCTGTCTGTCGCGCCTTGACGCCAAAACCATTGAACCGATTCAAATTAAATTTACACAGGTAGTCTAGAATCTGTAAAAGGACTGGAACGATTTTAACGGACTCTGGAACGATTTTAACGGGGCTTTCACTGGCAATTCTGGTCTGGTTGTTCCTTATGTCCGTTTCATTTATGTTTGTAAATTCCCCGCGACACAGGAAACGGTTAAAGTTTCACAAAAACAAAGTCAAAAATGTGTGCGATAGCATACGTCTATCATCTTTTAAGATTGGATTACAATAATCTGTTTTATGGTAAACCATATTGTGTCAGCGGTATTAAAAACACGCTACGGGCTATAGAAAAGCGAACGGAGCTGCGTGGGTCAGCTACTCACAAATAAATCGATTGCCTTCTTGGTCTAGTGGTTAGCATATGCGGCTGCTGATCATCAGGTCTCGGGTTCGATTCTCGGGTCGGACCAAATATTATTTGTGTGATTCACAAATATTTGCTTTGGAGTCTGGGTGTTTTCTATGTATAATATGTATGTATTTACAAAAATAAAAGTATGTTTATGTATTTATATCAGTTGTCTAGTACCCATAACACAAGCTCTGCTTACTTTGGGACTAGATGATGTTGTGTGTAAGATATCCAAAATATTTATGTCCAAAAAATATTTAAATATGGGTAAGAATACGATGATTAGCACAGTAGAAATCGGCGTATCGATCGCTTAAACCACTAGGCCAACCGTGCAGTCAATTAGGATCTCTATAATCCAAGTTTTTTTTATATTTAACCCTACTAAAGTGACTCTACTCAACCTGATGGAAAGCATGAGTAGAATCTAGGATTGCGGGGTTAACATCCTCATTGTGAGGGCAAGCAATGCAGCATGGTAGCCCATACCATGGCGCCCTGGTCACATGTTTCTGAATCATTCTCCCGGCCTCCGGAGAACGGGAGAATGATGCAGAATTATTGATCCTCCGGTCTGACACTCACCAACGAAATACGACAGCAAGAATGCTGTCATTATTAGGATGGTCTTCTGTGTGAAGGTGGTACTGAAATCAGCGTGGCTTTACTACGATACTTGTACAAAGAATGTGTTACTTTATATTCTTTGTAGTCCTGTTAATTGACTGTACTACTATTCTACATTGGTCATACAAAAAGGGTTACTCCATAATTAAACAGTTGGCACATTTCCCAACTTTGGACATTATTATGGAGGACTTTCGAGAATGTAGGTTCCCCTGTGATGTGTTGCTTTATTAAAGTGAGGATTCAGGTGTAATGCTGACATTAGCTTAGTTTTTGTATTTTTATATTTGACGGTAGGCAAGTAGGTAGCAGCATGGTGACCAATATCATGACGGCCTGTCGGGTCTACTCTCAAGAAAAGGGTTAAAGCCAAACGTCCTCGCGCTGACCGAATATAAGTTTGGGACTGTCAAGAAAACGCTTTCGTTAAGTAATCTTGCCGTTGGATGTTTTTGCCCGCCCGAAGGATCCACCTAAGTTTCATGACTGTTATGATAACAACCGGGGCCCACTGCTTAACACAATCTCCGAATCACGGAGACCCTCGTGGTATGATGCCACTAACGGTCAGCCATCTAGCTACTGACCGCTCTGTAGTTGCTTACAACTTGGTTATGAGTGCCTATATATTATCACGTTACAATCAATAATTGAAAATGAAAAATTACAAAAACGTTAGAATTTTTACTTTAGAGAGCTTTGCATGCGTTGCGTTTCTTTAGAATAATTTATCAAAGAAATATTGCCCTTAAAGTTCTAAAAAATCCCACGACAACATAAACCGAAAGCAGAAGAAACCGCAGTCAGGTAAGGCTTTCAACTATCAAAATTTCTTATTCACTAAAATCTCCATTTTTTTAGGGAGCTTGACGACTTCATGAGAAACGCGAGTTAAAGAATAAATATTTCGGACAATTACACATTACGTCATCTAGTTCCAAACTAAGCAGAGCTTGTATTAAAGGTACTAAACAACTGATATAAATACATAAACATACTTTTTAAGTTAATTATCAAGTGCTGATATTTTTCACTTGCACCAGATGCGATGCTAAATTACATTCACAATATGAACAAATACATAATTCTCGTACAACCTAACCACTAGTAATACACTTACGAGTACAAAGGTCACGAACTCTTCGTCACGATGAACTCAATTAAGGGCATCTCTACATGGCTGGCTGATTTATAACTATCATTACACGTCTTTACCAAGTCACGAAGGCGTCGAGCAATGGACGACATACAATGAGAATGTTTCACAAAATTGACAGTAAGATAATTCGCTCTTACGGGGAACACAGATTGAAAAATAATTGCTTACCTACAAAATTATATAGGACATCAGTTTTTTGTAGAAGATATCTAAAGATTATAATATATCCTTCTTGAACTAGTACAAGGTATAAAAATGTATATAACGGTAAAATTTAAGTAATTTAAAAAATATCTATGATAAATATGTTTTTTTAAAGACCACTATAAAATACAATCAATAAAAATGGCGGAATTAGGTTACTTTTCCTGTTATTTTTTTTAAACTTTTAGTTGAAAGAACAACTTACGCCTTACATAACAACA
Organism: Phragmatobia fuliginosa; assembly: GCA_932526445.1. NCBI lineage: Eukaryota > Metazoa > Arthropoda > Insecta > Lepidoptera > Erebidae > Phragmatobia > Phragmatobia fuliginosa. The sequence continues at coordinate 11,612,972 of OW052078.1, read as the reverse complement.
TGGAAAGGTTGTCACAAATTATCTTAAATTGTATGCCAATTATAATTCATGATTGTAAAATTTATGAACATTCACTTATTACCGATTTTAATAAATAATAAACTTACCTTATGCTCGCTGAGTTTCCTCAACAACTCGTGATAAGGCTCTCCTCTGGCTGCGGACAGTGAGGGCGGCGGCAGACGATCCTCCATGCGATGAAGCCAGCGACGCAGACATCGCATTTCATGAGCTGTGTCTGCCATAAAATTTACAAAATTTTAAATAACTAGGTGTTATGTAGTTAGAATATCGCGCAGGAAGTGACGATACAGTAAAAGGAGGTAATATTAATTTAATTCAAGGTTTCAAACTTAAAGAGCTGCATAGTTCAGCTATCGTTTCATAAATTCAACGTCAACAGAGTATATTTAGAAATTTAAGTATTCTTAATTTGAAATAACGCACTGTGGCTCCAATTATTAGAACGAAATTATATTTCTTTATCGCTAATTTTTTTACTCTTAAACTTCTAATGTATGTATTTAGACATTTCTATTAGTGGTATAATGGAAATGTATTACAGCGACATCTATACATGTGCTAATAAACAACTTGGAATGATACCTTAAATAAATACAATTATGTTAGTTTCTACTCAATAGATGGCGTTGATTTCATTAACATTCAACACATGTACCGCGTTTTAAAAAAAAAAAAACATCTAATCTGACTGATATGTGGATTAAATATACTAACCGACTGAGTCAGAACTGTCTCCTTCCCTATATTGCTGCTCAGGACTAAGTAGCAGGCGGAGACTGTCCCATTTTGTATTCAAATGTTCTACTCGCCACATCACCTGAGAAACGAAAACATATAAGTTATTTTGTCCGTGTGGTGACGGGTTAAGAATAAAGAGTGTCACCAGTGTCACCACTCCTATTCATCCCATGGGTGTCGTACGAAGCGACTAAGGGACAAACTACGCAGAACAATCTCACTGCAAAGAAAAGTAAAAATAAAACTTATCAATTTTTTTAAATACTAGTATCGACCCGTAGTGTTGCCAGCGACTATTATTGTAAAAGTACAGGAAAAACCCCTGATATCACCGACTCAGCGAATATTTACTAATATTTGACTTGAACTCTGACAGTCAGATTCTATTATAACAATTATTATTTGAAGAATTGTGAATAATAGTTTCAATTAGTATAGTTATATAATTTTTGGACACATTCTACTCTTTCCTTAAAGAGTTCTGATCTAAGTACTTACTTCAGCACGGGCTTCAGGTATACGTTCAAGTATAGCATTGGCCTGCTCGATAAACTTGGCGCGGCGCGGTTCTATTGACAACAGCTCGGTCATGCGACTCTGTCAAGGGAAAATTCAACATCAATCATTAAATAAAATATTGTAGTTAATAGTGAACGAAAAACGTTTGAACTTGGCTAGAGGGGGCAGGACTGCAAATAGAAGGAAAATTAGACACAAAACATCTAGCAACCCGACGGGTAGTGTGATATAGCAGGTCAGACCCTCAATCTAAGGAGGGGCCTGTGTCCAGTGGTGGACTTTTTAAAGCTGGTAATATTCATGAATGAGATGTTATTGACTCGTGTATTTAATAAATGCAAATTCAAAAGTATTACATAGGTAAGTATATGTTTATGAGAACATTTTTTTATTTTATTTGTGACCCTGCCAAAGTGACTTTACTCCGCCTGTTGGAAAGCATGAGTAGAATCCAGATCATCATCCTTATTGTAAGTACCGACAATGCAGAATGGTGACCCATGCTATGGCGGGTTGGTATTATTTATATCACAGATTTATTTTGAATTCAGACTGCCGTGTGTGAGATGTATAAAAGGTAATTACTAGGTACTTACCATCCTAAGTTTCCTGTTGGACAAGTTCTCTGGACTAGAATATATCTCTACATGTACGTGTGTTAGCCACTGACATAGCTCAGTGAACTCCGAAATCAGTTGGCTCTGTGACCACTGCCTGTTGAACCCCGATATGGGATTCAGAAGCCGGGGTCCGTTTGTTGATGACATGTTGGATTGGAGCTCGCTGTTTGCTTCCTGTAATCATAGAAAATATACGAATTCAGTTTAGTGTAGATCTTATAAGCTTTTATTCATACTTAATCTGGGTGTATGCACGATTCCATTTACTATTTTAAGTAGTCATGTGTCTGTTTTACTGTCTATAAAGTATATCATTTCGCACTTTTTTATTCACGTTTGGAAACCCCTACGGGCCGTCACCCCACCGGGGTTGCGGCGAGGCGGTGTGTCAGAATCGAACCAACTAAAACCATACGGTGTGCTAGGAACAGCTGTTATTACATATCATGTCACACTAACTCAATGTCCTATACTATCTTTGACATGGCTTAAATGAATAGATAAAGAATATAATAAGATGTTGTTTAAAAATAAATATTGATATCTATACTAATATAACAAAACCCTCCTTTCTAAGGGGAGGTCTATGTCCATCTGTGGACTGTTAAAGGCTGTCGATGATGATACTAATATTATAAAGCATAAGAATTTGTTTGTCAGTTAGTTATACATATGGACCAAGAGCCCAGAGCCGCCAGACCTACGTCATTAGTGCAAAGCTGAAATTTTCAGGATTATTAGTACAATGTCTTGTTAAGATGTATGTGTACCCATTAGCTTGAAAGCGGGGCCGTTTCTGAGATAGCGCGAAGTACAGATGGATAAAAACCTTACTTACCTACGTTATAGGTGCAAAGCTAGTATTTACATATTTTATCAAGAATATTATATAAAATTAAAATTCATTACTGCCAGACACTTTCCGTGGGCCATTACTTCTGCCAGACGTCTTGAAAGTTGTGAAAAAAATAGTTAAACTACGTTATAGTAGCAAACCTAAATTTTATACATATTATCTAAGGTAGGTACTATTTTAAGACCCTTTGTATGCGGCCAGACCAATCCGAAGGGCCAATCATCCCCCCAGACACCTTTAAATATTTGTAGTAATTAGGAAGCTGAGGTATATCAAATTTGGTATTATTTCAAGAATAGAATTTTAAAATATTCAATGGTTTTTACACGCTTTTTATTAGCTTCACCTGTATGTTTGTTTGTTTGTAACCAACTCCTTTGGGTGCGATTTTGACCCACTGTAAACGGCCAGATTTCGTTAGTTATACATAGAATTACCCAGACCGATGTAAATAGATGTAGTCATGAATATAAATATTGAGCGAGGATCAATGCTGTAATGACTCGACTGCCTCGGTGGCGTAATGGGGTACTATTATGTATTCTGTGGTAATGGTAGCGTATGCAACTGATGTGCTTGAGGTCTTGGGCTCGATTCTCGGGTCGGACCAAAAGGTTGATGTGATCCACAAATATTTATTTAGGAGTTTGGGTGTTTTCTATGAATAATTATGTATGTATTTACAAATAAAAATTATAACAAAGTATGTTTATGGTATTTATATTAGTTGTCTAGAAGCCATATTACAAGCTCTGCTTAGTTTGGGACTAGATGGCGTTGTGTGTAAAATGATTGGAATTGTTATATATTTATTTAGCGCTGCACGTCAATACATTATTGCCGGGGCACATTTAAGTGTTTATACACGCTATAGAAATAAATACATGTATAGAAAACTACAGACATTGATACATGGACTATAACAGGTCAGGCGTCAGTGATTAACTGTGCATAACCGGCAAGGCTAACTACATGCGATATAATAACATTTCCGTATTAACTGTTATTCCAATTGTAACAAACGAAAAATTCTGTATAAGGGCTTCTTGTTTGTTGACCAACGTGAAATTTTAAGTTGCCGAATTCGTTTAAGAAACTGGATAAAATATAAATTATCAAGAGGCATTGATCAGGTCGTCCAAAAGTTTGGAAGCTGATTGGTAAATCTTCCAAGCTTTTTGGATGAAACGAAAGTTTCTCGTTTTGATTTCACTTTTTTCTTAACGAGAATGTATTTTTTAAATTTTCAAGCCTACCAAAGTTATTTTACTTTGCCTGGTGGAAAGCCTGAGTAGAATTCAAGATTAATTATCACCATCCTCATTGTGAGTACAGGTGCAGCACGGTTACCCACACTATGTCGGCTTAGTGGATATGGCCTTCGGTCACACACTCACCAACGAATTACAACATATATGCTGTCATTTTTAGGTTAGTCTTCTGTGTGAGGGTAGTACCGTCTCGGTCGAACCGGTAGTTGTCAACATCTTCATACTATAGTATATATCTTCTACTATATAGACAACATCTTCAAAGTACAAATGTAGTGTAGCTATGTATTTTTTACCAAAAAAATAATTACCTTGCAACTATCAATTATTTGGTTATCCATTATATAGTCATAGTGGTGTTGCAGCAAGGGCCATAGATCGTCTCCGGCGCTGCCACCACTCGCAGCTGAGCCCCAGCTGCGACGCCAGGCTTCTCGACATGGTTCTTTCCTGTAATATAAATATTAAATATATAAGTCATATTCCTTTAACAAGTTATACAACGATAGTATTGATATTTTAATAGATATCTATTCGGTAAAAATCTGTTACAGGTGCACTGGTTATAGCTCAGCTATTTTTTACCTTGCTAATAACCAGTATTGATCTAATCCAATAGTAAACATTTTCATTTCCCATCTTTTCAATGATTATATGATCACAAGACGAGTAAAGGTCACCATCCTCATTGTGAATGCAGTTAATGAAGCATGGTGTGGTGACCCTCACTATGGCGGCACACTTACTAACGAAATACGACAGCACAAATGCTTTTTTTTATATGTTAATATTCAGGGTAATTTTTTTATGATTCTGAAAAACTGTACTACTGAATAAATTTTCAAGTATTTTTCTAGAAAATAGTTTTCATTTTCATCGATTCATTTTCATCGATTTGATGTTTTTTGTTCATTTTTCCCAGCAGTTAACTGCAATAGGCTGATGATGATGAAATTATTGTTGTAAGTCAAAACTAAAGGCGCTTGTAAACGGGCTATAAAATTTTTGTTGGTTATTTTCCTTGACCAATATAGCTCAGTAAATTTGCAACTTTAAGCAAGCGGGATAAATCGTTTACAATATGGCCGGCTGGACATTAAATACTTGCAACTATAATTAAATATATTGACAATATTGCAGCAATTGTTGCACTGTGTTGAGATATATAATCAGCAACTTGGCGGTTATAATATTGCAGCAAGAAATTGTCAAAAAATAGCCCGTTTACGAACACCTTAAAAGCAAAAAAAAAAAAGATATTTTTTATCAAATCTTGTTGTTTGGGTATATTAAAATTGTTGTTGCAAAAAACTAAAACAGTAATTTAATTTTATAGGTTTTTTTCTTGACATCACAAAATTACTTATCACAATTAAATCTGTTCATGCTCTGCGTAACAAATTCTTAATTAATTTCTTATGATACTAACTAGTGATGTACTTGATCATCAAAACTATCCGCGGATAAATATGTAAAATTTAATTATTTGAATTTGATCATATAAACATTGCATTCAAACAGTAAGATACTTTTTTATTAACAGTGTGGAAGTTCCTGTTCCTGATGGATGTCCTTAACCCATTGAGGGGACGAAGGGATCTGTCGGGCTCTATCCGACTAAAAAACCACCCCGGTGTTCCTCTGCTTGCAAATAGTCAGTGGAGCGACAATTAAATCTAGTGTTGTACTGAATCGTTAAAACCATGTATCCGCGGACACAGATACTAGATCAAATTATTTGAATTCGACGAATGGCAATGAAACAGTAAGGCACTAGTTGAGAGACCGCAGAGGAATCATTTAGGTACGGTCATATAGAAAAGTATTTTTGGTCAAATATTATCTCAAATTATGCATTAATTCTGTACCCGAATAAAGCTAATACATATTGTAATTACCTCTTTTTGGTGAGACTGTGGTATGGCCGCTCAAGTTGTTCACAGCGGCCACCGGGCGGCGCGGGCGCACTTCTAAGTGATGACAGCGAGAAGCTACTCTTCATGGAAGAGTGTTCAAAGCCTGAAAACGTAAATATTGTTAAATTATTATTATTTTTCTATTTAAGTATGTACTTATATCAGTTGTCTAGAACCTATCATACCAGCACTTCTTAATTTGGGTCTAGATGGTGTTGTGTGTTGGATGTCCGAAACATTATTAATATTTGCCGTGTATTGATGGAGTGTGTGGAAGGCTTTTGATGACAATGATCACCACACTAATAAACTGTTTACTTTTTTATTATTTATCGACTTTCTAAATGACTCTACTCTGTCTGATGGAAAGCATGAGATGAATCCAAAAGTGGGGGTCACTATACTCACTGCTAATGCAGGCAGTATGTCGACCCACATTATGGCGGCCTAGTGAGATGCTTTTCCACGCCCCGCTCAAATAAAGAAACGATCATAGTAGGGAGGAAACAACATGAGCTGGCAGTAAGTGCCAGTTTTTAACTGCTCGGCACAAGAAGGAAGAATCTAACCTAACCTAAACGTTTAGTTCTAATGCGTATTTCTTCAATTCTAAAACGGTGACGTTGATGATAGTAATGATGTAGAATACAGTCCTTGGAAATATATTCTTTAAATATATTTTAGTCCTCCCGTTTGTAACAAGTATTTATAAATCATAGCATCACTAACTTCATAGAGAACGAATAGCTTCTTGCACATTAAGCTGTAGATGCAAAACTTTATCTAATTATTATTTGTAAGTTAACGATGAACTATACTTACTTGTGGACATCTTGTTTGTTGATCTCAAGGAACTTCTAATGAAATCAATTTACTAGTAAATCAATATTAGCGTCCAAGAGCGTCGTTTGTACTGCCCCTTCAATTCCTTAATCTTTGTACTTTAACATCCGATCATCAATTGTATTGTCTTAGTAATAAGTCTAAATTGCTTCGTTTAAATAGTGCTATGGCGACTAGATTCGTTAACTAAAGTAAATAAGTACAATAAATATTGTGTGGAATCAAGTAATCTTGCAAGACTCATGAGTTTGTATGGTGCGTAATATTTTGGTTAGTCTTTCGGTGGTCACATTTTGGTTGGCGGTTCTGTTTTCCGTTCCCTCGTAGATATTTGCCGGCCGGTCCTGTAATTAAAAGAAAAACAACAATTATAAATTATGTACGGACATTTATTTTTTATAAAATCTAACATTACAAAATATAAACGTATATTCTTGTATGTGTTGTTTACAACACTTTTTGTCTTCTATGATATTGTTAGTATCTGGGCGACCGAGTTTTGCTCATCATCATCATCAGCCTATCGTAGTCCACTGCTGAACATAGGCCTCTCCCATTGCACACCACTCTGATCGATTTTGGGCTTCTCGCCTCCAGCTCCTGCCAGCCATCTTACGCAGGTCGTCACTCCACCTCGCCTGTGGGCATCCTACACTACGTTTGCCGAGTTTTGCTTCTTAGTTGATGAGAGGTATGACAAAAACTATGACGATGTAAAAAAAAACCTCATGTTTTTTAAAAGACAACTTCCGCATTAGGAATATAAATCCTATGTCGGGGAACTATATAAACCTACATGAAACGGACACAAAGAACACCCAGTCTCAGAACAACAATTTGTGAATCACACAGTGTTTTCCAATGTAGGATTTGAACCCACGATACTTGGCGAAGTAGAAAGCGGCGTGACGACCACTTAAACCACTAGGCCAACCGTACAGTCAACCTTGAAAAGATTACATCGCGTATATGTATATTAATTGACGTTAAACGTAGACGAAGCAGCAGGAACAGTTAGTTAATAATATTTAAGCGATCTTTGATAAACATCATTTTACATAACAAGTAACACGGAAGGTAAATTTAAGTTTGCGTGTTATGAAATTTTAATTGAACACACACTTCGTCGATTATTCTGCAATAATTACCCGTGAACATATATTGATTACAACAATTGCAAAAAATCTACCAAATAATAATTGTTTATTCTCTGCACTAGTGTGTATAGGTACTTGGAGAAAAATAAATAGTATTGACTGCACGGTTGGGCTAGTGGTTTAAGCGATTGCCATCCCGCATTTATTGTACTAAATGTTGTGGGTTCAAGTCCTACATGGGGCAACACTTTGTGATTTAAAAATTGTTTTCTGAGTCTAGGTGTTCTTTGTGTGTTTATAGTATGTATACTTCATAGTATGTGTACTTTCATATATGATTATAAAATTATTAAAAAAAAGGTGAAATTCTTGCATTTACATCTATGCTTCCTTTGACTCCAGGATTAAGTGTAGATAGATATATATATATATATTGTACGTGTAACCGTAAATAATAAAAATCGATTATCTATAAATGCCAAGTTTGAATTAAAATTCAACTCAATATGCCACAAACATTTGCTGTCATAGCTTTTAAGACATCATACATAAAATAAACAGTTTTATAATTTCCATGCAAACAGACGCTCTCCAATGTTTGTAAAAAATATTTGCCAAACGTGCCCTTGTCAAATTAAAAGCAAATACTTTCACCGAAAGCGATCAATTGTTTTCACCGAAGACCTTACGTCACTAAGGGCGAACGGCACGATTGGCGGTAGAAAGCTGCAATTTTCTTTCGTTTCACACCAATTTGCACATTTACAACAAATCGTCGCTATTGTGCCTGCCGGCGAGGTATTAGATGCTCGAGACCAATTGTTTCTATAATATGAAAAGTCCTGGCCCCCGTTCCGACACGATTTGTTCGTAATTTCTGCTGGTTGATGTCTAATAGATTTCCTTGAAAGACGTTTGCTAGTTTTCCCACAGAAGGTACGTAATTTATACAGTAACGTAGATATATTACAACAATAATAACTTAATTTATTACTGCCAGGAAGACAATCCTCGTAGTATCAAGGTTACAGGTTTGTTGATTTTACAATAAATAGAAAGTACATGGATATATATGTGAGTATCTTACTGTGCGTACATACGCATGTGTATGTAAGTATGAATATCGATATGTTTGGGTGTATGTTAACAAAGTTCACTTTCCTTAATTCAGTAATGTACAACATAGTGCCTTTTGATATTGAGAAACGTGATCTATCTAGTGGCCTAACGGTGGCTGAAACTTATGGTTGTAAGATAGTAGTAATAATGGCCTGTCTCATGTTGTACGCATATTCATTTTATATGTACAACAAATTCTATCTTAAGCTTTAAAGCATTTGCATACTTGTCGTACAAGCTGCTAAGTAACTTACAGTTATGATTGAACGGTTAGTCACCAAAACATAATATTATTGAAACAAGGGAATTATTAATTACTAAAAGACATTTGTTACACATGTTTTAGAGAATTCTTCACAAGAATCGAAAACGGACCTGACCGGTTTGGTCATTATCCTCTCAATCGTCTGCTCTGCTACATTCTGCCTGAAGGCATACATATATAGAATAGAACCCTAAAGAAGTGGTCCTTGAAACGCAGTGTAGTGATCCACGCTATGGCTGTCGATTAAGATGCTAATGCATCAATGGGGCTTAGATCTCTCACTCACCAATGAAACAGACGAATGCTGTAATTTAAATTTGGTCTCCTATGAGAGACGGTTATCTCAGAAATACCCGTGAATAAAACTGTCTTTAAATCGACGTCAATATCAGTTATGAAAATTATTGGAATATCAATGCTATAAAAAACTTATCAATATTGTTACGATTTGTATTAATGATACACTTGCGATAAAACATTTCATTCATCGTTAATTGAAAAAATCTTTAGAGTAGTTGGTACGATGGCATTCAAATGGACTTAACTTTATAGATGTTACACGTGACAGTCTGCCCTAAAACCCGAGTGAGCCTTGGCTGTGGTAATCGGAATACTGTTCAATTTACCTAAAAAATTTTAAAATATTTATATATACTATAAGATGGCTGGCAGGAGCTAGATGCGAGAAGCACAAAATCGATCAGTGGTGTGCAATGGGAGAGGCCTATGTCCAACAGTGGACTGCGATAGGCTGATGATGATGATGATGATGATAATATACTATAAGAATATTATAAACTATCTAAGCCCCGTGGTGTGGTTATTATAAGACTGCAAGTAACGCCGCGGTCTAAAACTAGTCTATAAAAGTAGCGTAAGTTACTTATTTTATCATGAGCTATCTACTAGTGAAAATGCCGTTAAAATCGGTGCAGTCATTCCAGAGAATGGTCGGAAAAATTGACTTACAGACGGACAACGATACAAAAAAAAAAAACCATACACCCGGGCGGAGCCGCAGGCAACATCTAGTGTTTTACATCAATGACACAGAACAATAGACCTCGGTGGGAATCGAACAGACGACTTCTGGCTTAAGGATCATGATCACTAACCACTAGACAAACAACAAGAAGGTAGTAGAGCCACGCTGATATCAGCACGAATAAGCCCGGCTCGACCCGGCCAGTACTACCCTCACACAGAAGACCATCCTAATAATGACAGCATTCTTGCTGTCGTATTTCGTTGTTGAGTGTGAAACCGGAGGCTCAAACATTCTTTATCATTCTGCTGGCCTCCGGGGGCCGGAAGAATGATGCAGAATTATCTGATCAGGCCGCCTTGGTACGGATCACCATGCTACATTGCCTACCTTCACAATGAGAATGGTGACCCCTACTCCTTGATTCTACTTATGCTTTCCATCAGGCAGAGTAGAGTCACTTTGGTAGGCTTAAATATCAAACACTTTCTATTAAACAACTAAAACATGAAAATTTCTAATGATTAGGTATATGTAAAAGTAAAGATGGGTTCGGACAGATTAAAGATGAATGAGTTATTTAATTCTTCACGAAAGAAAGTGGAGTATTATTTAGACACATCGCCGTGCGAAATATAAACAAACAATTCATCTCATGAACTTTCCCGAACATAAACCTTGTTGAGCAACCTTAACATATATTTACAACTTTAACATTAATACGTCAAAGTTCTTCAATACTGGTAAAGGGTAGACATAGCACATCACTATTACGGTATAAAAGGGTACACTATTAAACGTGTTAGTAGTTATATTTAGTTTTTTAATTTAGTTATCAGTTTGTTATATTATGAAGACAGCATAAATTACTGCCTAATTGAAATTATAAATGCGAAAGTTTGCGAAGACGAATGTTTGTTACACATTCACGAAAACGGATGATCGGATCTCGATGACATTTAGTACTGATATAGATAATAGTTTGGAATAGTACATATTATTATATGTAGGTTTAAATAGTAACTAATATACAACGAGCACGTTTTTTAGAAACTGTGTTTTTATTTTACAACTACATTAGATTCCTTACGTATTATTTCACTATATTACACTCATATCATGGCATACCTATGATATGAGTAGATAAGATATATTATTTAAACATATAAACACGGTCAATGTCGTCTACGCGCTATCTAATTTGTTTTATCGCAAGATAAAATGTAATCTAACATGTTTTAGGTTGGTCAGTGTTACATGTGATCAATCATTCGGCTAGTAAAGAGAGATTGAAATTAATTAATGAGTGCTTCAACGTTTTTTTACTGTCATAAATGATGGTAATTTATAGATATAATTTGTGATAGTTCCGTGAACTTTCTTATGTGTATTATAAGTTTTTAATAAAGTCAAAATATTCAGAAACATTTTAACCCGCTATGTTCTTATTGTGTGGGACTAGGATGTCATTCTACTAGGTCTTGTGGTGGATCGGGAAAGGAGGCTCCGATCCCGCTCGAAGGAGGCGGCGAAGGGGACGCGGCAGAGGTCGCTAGCTCCCCAATCGTCGCCTAAGGGTTGCTGCGGCCACATCTTGGGGAGATGTGGCCGCTGCAAACGACCCGTGACAGGTGACACCCCGGTGCGGCACCGACCCACCGTCTAAGGTGGGTTGGTGTCGCGCACTTTACTGTGAAAAGCGGCGAGAGTCGCGATAACGTCCTGCCCCAAGGATAACTTATTGATTACCCTGAGATGTTCCCCAATCATGGGGTTAGGCAGGGGAGACTCCAGATGTCGCTGATGCGTTCCTGGAGCTCCTCCCGACTGCCAAGGTAGGCCGCCGCGGGGTTTAATGGGTAGACCGTTCGCCGGAAGTCCCACACACGCCCTTCGTCTACCCCCACGGAGGGTAAGGTGCGAAAAGCATTCCCCGCGAAAAAAAAAGGTCTTGTGGTGGAGCAATGCATGATATTATACGTTTTATGGAAAACATGAGCAGAATCCAAGAGTAGTGGTGACCATACGTATTGCCAATGCAGACAACGCAACATATTGACTCATATTTTGTTGAGATGTTCCTGCATTATTGAGCCTTTTTATATGTGCTGAATCCCTGGAATACCACCAGTTTGTTGCTAGGACGGACTCGAACCGTCTAAAACCGCACGCCGTCACCGGGGAACTAAGTGTACCCTCGAAACGTAATCCATGGGACAGGAAATCTGGGACAGAACAGTACGAACGCTGTCATTTTAGCTTGGTCTTCATCTTCCCCTTGTTGAAAGAATAAACAGTTTGATTTAGAACAGAGCGAACACAGCTTTCCCAGTACTAAAGGCAAACAGTTACAACAATGCTACAGCGCTAATTTCGTATTTAATATCATCACAACATAAGACATTACAAGATAAAACTCTAAAACATCAAATCTGTATTATCACATTTACTTTCGTCTTAATTCACAGCACATCACTCAAATCTTATCTTATTTAAAATAAGCTTTACCTTTTACGTATAAAATAGGCCAAGTGCGTGTCGGACTTAGCGCAGTAGACTGCCATCGGTTTAAAAACAAGTAACAACTTCATCTACTTCAGGGATTGTTTCCTTTAGACTTAGTCAGAAGTTTTATTAGTACGACTATGTACTAGTCGTAAACTTTAAAAGTCAAGTCGTGATAATTTTCCTTCATAGTCCATTATTTTATACATTCATGTTTTTTATAGATATCACTTGTGAGCTTCTGAATAAAAAAATAAGAAATTAAAACAGGATTGTATCAAAAAATAATACTAGAAACATTCCATGTTTTTAGAAAAACAAATAATAACAATCATACTGATGTATTTAGTTGGTTAATGTAAGAACGGAGTCCCAATAAATTTAATTTTCAATATTTCGGACATCTTACACACAACGTCATCTAGTCTCAAACTAAGCAGAGCTTGTATTATGGATACTAAGCAACTGATATAAATACATTAACATACTTTTTTTTTGTAAATACATACATATTATACATAGAAAAACACCCAGACTCCGAAACAAATATTTGCGGATCCCACAAATATTTGGTCCGACCCGGGAATCGAACCCGAAACCTCTTGATCAGCAGCCGCATACGCTAACCACTAGACCAACAAGGCAGTCAAATCATGTGGAAGCATCTCACTAAGCCGCTATAGTGTGGGTCACCATAGGGTGGGTCATCATACTGTATCATCTACATTCACAATAAGGATAGTGATCCCTAATCTTGGAATCTACGCATGTTTATATTCAGGCAGAGTAGAGTCACTTAAACTTTAGTATAGCTTAAATAAAAAGAAATAAATGGCCATTCAGCTTTTTAGTTACCTAAAGAACTCTCTTTTAGAGATGTTAAGAAGCAAATTTGTAATCGGATTACGATGGAAGTGTTAACAAAATTACTCGTGAGGTATTTTAATTGTTTATTTTCCAATTTAGTGAAACGGCAGCACATTACAGCCGAAGTTACGCCTTTGATGTAACTCCATCATGGTCTATGTCAATCTTCGGATCTTTGGCGAATGCATAAACTGTGAAATATTTATAACGTTTGAATATTATCAGTTAAAGGTTCTTTGCGAAGGGCATTCTCTATTAAAAAGCGGCCAAGTGCGAGTCGGGCTCGCCCATGAAGGGTTCCGTATCAGCAAGTAACATCATATAAAAGTTCTTATAGTTCGTTGTAACTTTCATCGATGTTTTTATACTAGTGTATTGATTGGATGAAAAGTAAATTGCGTGTTACGATTTATGACGTATTAAAAAAAACTACTCACTAGATCTCGTTCAAACCAATTTTCGTTGGTAGTTTAAATAGTAATGTACAACATATATTTTTTTTACTTTTATTACTCTCTTATTTTAGAAGTTAGAGGGGGGGGGACACACATTTTTCCACTTTAGAAGTATCTCTCGCGCAAACTATTCAGTTTAGAAAAAAATGATATTAGAAACCTCAACATCATTTTTGAACACCTATCCATAGATACCTCACAAGTATAGGTTTGATGAAAAAAAAAATTTTGAGTTTCAGTTCCAAGTATGGGGACCCCCAAAATGTATTGTTTTTTTTTCTAAATTTTTGTAAAAATCTTAATGCGGTTCACAGAATACATCGACTGACCAAATTTTAACAGTATAGCTCGTATAGTTTCGGAAATAATTGGCTGTGACATACGGACGGACAGACAGACAGACAGACAGACAGACAGACAGACAGACAGACAGACTTGACGAATCTATAAGGGTTCCGTTTTTTGCCATTTGGCTACGGAACCCTAACAACTAGCTAAGTCGTTAGTCGGTAGTCGCGTTACCCGCGGTTATTGTTGTGAAGCGCGAATTACGTCACTGAGTGAAGCTAGTCAATAAATACTTGGCCTAAGTAACTTATGTCATCAGCTATTTGCCTGTGAAAGTGCCGTCAAATGTGGTTTATCCGTTTATGAGATTTGCCGGAACAAACAGACAGCCCAAAATTTCAATATTTTTTTTGATGTAAGTACCATAAATAGTTTCATTTATGCATTAAGTAAATATGTATTCATTTGATATTACAAACACAATTTAATTTTATCTATTTGGATTAAATTAAATGTAAAATGAGATTTCATAAAAATGTTTCTATTATTACGTATACGTATTACCTCAATATATATTTTAAACCTGTTTCGTCGACAATTTGGTTTCAGGGTAACATTAATAGCTTAATTTTTTCCACTAGATCTACAAATAGGCGTACCGTAAGAAGTTCCAATAAAAAATATCTGTTACCGTAACAAACAAAAAAAGACTCATTCTTGAATCCAGTTCTCGTTGAATGGACTCCCTAAAAGGACAGAGCAAATAAAAAATTGAGAAGCTGCGCGTACGCAACGTCTACGAGGTCTAACGATAGGAGCCGAGCTTTTCCGACAGGGCCGGCCACACGGGCGCGGGAAGCAGATTAGATGTTATTCTTTTTTTTTAATTGTATGTTTGTTATGCTGTTGAATAAGATTTTAGTTTACAAATCTAATTAAATCACTTGCATGTATTTTAAAAAGATTTGTTTCGGTTTTAAGTTTTTGTACATTCTCTGGAAATCTAATAGTTGTCTTTGAATGTTTAAAGGATTAACAAATTTGGTTTTGCTTGCATTCAGCATTTCAACTAACTCTGAATTTTTATTTTTCTCGTCTACGTTACAGAATAACATAAACACGTATATACTCGTACAAACTATTAAAACTTAGAATAGAATAGAATATACTTTATTGTACACCAATTACAATGTCGCAGTTGAAAATTACATGTGGTTATGTATGTACAATGGGCGGCCTTATTGCTAAATGCAATCTCTACCAGGCAACCTTTGGATGGACAAATTGACAGGAGGTAAAAATAAATAAAGGGTAGTTTCGGTGTTGCGTAGTTATGGTGGTTAATAAAATACACACAGATACATATATACTCCATATACATATATACCATCTATATATTATCACATAAATATATACAAATAATATAAATATAAGTATACAAATCTATTAATAACTATGAAATCATGTACAACTATTCTGAGTGTTATGAATTCGAGTAGTGATCTTTGACCATGTTCTTAAATACTGTCGGTGTTTGGGCACGTCTAATGTACCGTAAACGATTTATCGTAGAATGTGGTAGTGTGGCTAGGTACCATAAGCTCTAAAGTTACCGACGACCTTAAGGATCTTAGATGTGTGTCACTGAGGAACACAAAAACTTAGTGATCCCAGAAAGCGTTAAAATCCTTAAGAATATCGCTAACTTAATAAACACATACGACACTAACTCATCTCTTTATAGATCATAACACAAAATATTAGCAAGCTGAAGTGGCAATGGGCTGGCCATATTAGCCGCAGGACCGACAACCGTTGGGGTAAACGTGTTCTTGAGTGGAGACCGCGTCTCGGCAAACGTAGTGTAGGACAGGACGTCCACAGGCCAGGTGGAGTGATGATTTGCGCAAGACGGCTGGCAGGAGCTGGATGCGAGTCGCCGAGGATCGAACTGAGTGGCGTGCAATTGGAGAGGCCTATGTCCAGCAGTGGACTGCGATAGGCTGATGATGAACATAAAATAAACCTGTTGATCCCCAAGACAAAGCAGGATACAAAAAAGCTACTAATTTTTTGACCTTATTAAAACCCCGAGAAGATTCTTATCCAATATAACACTTATTTAAATAAAAAGTTTAAAAAGAAAAGGCACTAAATTGATCTATAAATTTGTATCAAATACCCTAAATATCACAAGTATCCAGTATCGTACTTCTCTGTCCGTGTTACCTTTAACAAACGGGATCTATTTCCTCTTTACGTACCTACGTATAAAGCAAGCTTCCAAAAACATGTCATCGTGAAGCTTCCGACGTCATTAACCGTGTTCCCACCGTACAGGCATTTTGATAACTTGTAGTGGGTCCTGCGTGAATCATCGGTCAGTCTCGGCCCCACCTGGAGCGTCGTACAATGGTGTAATTATCTAACGGATCAAAGGGTCTTACGCCACGGCTGTAGATAGAGAATAATTGTAAGGATTCCGTTTATACAGGTTGAGGCTAAGGTTAGTATGTCGTTTCTACTACTGTGGTATTGTTTCCTTTTTTGTTGTGTTGTTAAGGATGTAATTGGATTTACTAAATTTCAATACTTTAAATCAGATTTAGATTAAATTCTCGTCAAGCTAAGGGTTTTTACAGATTATTGCGATTAAGCCATGGGGTACACAATGGTGAAAGAGTGGGGAAGTATATTTGTTTATAGGCTAATGGAAGACCACCTATTCATTCTTCTTTACTGTCCTACTTACTTTTTATTTCGACTATAGAAGAGATTTAAAGAAATAGGTAGTAGAGGGACACAGAAGTCCAACCTAAATTAATAGCATTCGTGCTGTCGTCTTCCGTTTGTGAGTCAGACCGGAGGCCCAATTATTTCATATTCATGGAGAAATAATGCAGAAACATCTCACTAAGCCGCCATAGTGTGGATCACCATCCTGCATTGTATGCACTCACAAATAGGACGGTGGCCCCTACTCCTGGTATTTACATCATCATCATCATCATCAGCCTATCGCAGTTCACAGCTGGACATAGGCCTCTCCCATTGCACACCACTCTGATCCATTTTGGGCTTCTCGCATCCAGCTCTAGCTCTGGTATTTACACATGGTATCTTTCCATCAGGCAGAGTACAGTCACTTTGGCTTCAATATAAAAAAAAAATAACAAAGGATCATCTTTCTTAACCAATATAAGTCCTATTACACTCTACAAAGCATCGACTAAAGCAAATCGATTAAGATGTTCATCTAGATAGCGCGACTTATTGCTACGAGCTGCCCACATCTTGCCAGTACTGGTTAAAATCGTTAGTTGGAACACAGTTTATTTGTCCCCAACAAGGTTACACAGAAAGGGCATGTTTAGTTTTCGATGTAGATTGTTAACGTGGGAGTTTATTAAGATAACATTCAATTTAATTAAAGTATGATATTACATTTTAGTAACATTCAATTAAAGCTTATTCAAAATATTAAACAGATCATGCAGTTTTATAATTGAATTTGAACTAAACTAGTTTACGGATAGGTTTATCTTGGACAAAACCGTACAAACAAGATTTTGCGTGTAATCGGTACTGAATATCTTAGAAATCGTTGAAATTAATGATTAAAATCTCTCACCACATCATCTACCAGTGTTCATAACCATAATTATAGAAAAGGTCATAAGTCAACCCGGTCAGCGTTAACTTAATAACTTACAATCGAGCAATAACTTAGAACATCCTGTATAGATAACTATCATTTTTCTAAGCACTTGTTAAGCAAGACGAATCCTTTTCGAAGACGACCGAAGGCGAGCGAACAAAAAATGAATAATTTCTTCTAAAGGAATGTTATGCTCTGTTTTTAATCAAAACTTACGCACCGAAACTAAAGTTTTAGTTCTTTTTATATTTCAAATTTAAAATGAAAAATATTTTGAAATCATTCATATCACTTGAAGGACAACTAGTTGAGCCCCGCGCTGTTACTCGTCGTTATTATTGTACCCTTACAACAAAAACCGCGGATAAGAAGATAATTCGCAAATGGCCGAAATAAACTATGATGTTCGGACTTGTGAGAGCGTATTTATGGCCATGACCAGAGGCCGAACACAAGCAGGAGAAAGACGGATATTTACATGACATGTAGTCTTCATGGAATAATTTAACCATTCATAACCATTCATCTATAACTATTTTACAATGGTTTGATATGCTTATTTGAGTGAAAGCTTTCTATTTCATTGACAGTTGTGTGATTCATATTGTCGTGTTAGTACTTGCCTAAATAAATTCTATATTAGGTTAAAACTTTCATGATATTTTCATTTTTAATTCAGATTTGCCGTTTTACCTACTCTAAACGTGGAACATAAAATATGTACGGTGCTTATCATGGAGCGTTCGTTTTAATGACGGTAACCGGTTCAACTCTTCCTTCCTGTAACGCGTAGCCAAAACCTGGAACCCACCACCACAACACGTTTTCGTTTTCTATTATATTTCTCTATTTTCTTGTTTCATTGGCTTATGTTTTGATCACGTGACTGAGTGACATTACCTAATGAAACAAGAGAATAGAGAATCGAAAACGAAATCGTTTTGCGACTTCGCGAGCGGGGCAGGTCTTTTATGCGGAGTCAGGAAACAGCAATCTCTAAGCCGACATAGTGTGGGTCACCAACACCAAGTTTCATTGTCTGCATTTGCAATGAGTATAGTATTTTTTTATGATTTTGTATTTTATTTTTTGTATTTTTTTTATTTATTGTGTAATTTTTTTTTATTTTTGTATTGTATTTTATTTATGATGTTTGTCAGGCACAGAAAGTCACTTTAGGCCAGCATATTAAAAAAAAACTAGTTTTAACAATAGTATGTGTTACATATATTTATTTATTTGATAATATAAAATAACAGTTTTTTATACAAAAAGTAGTGTGAAAGTAACTAAAGTAACTGCCTCGTTGGTCTAGATGATAGCATAAACGACTTCTAATCAAAAGGTCTCGGGTTCAAATCCCGGGTCGGGCCCAAAAAGTGTTTTTGGGGTTTTCTTATAACAGCCTAATAACAGCCCGGAGTTTCGAAGTTTGCCGGTGATTCATGCCCGTGCCACGGAGAGCAGCCTCGGAAATAGGTATATGAAAGTATTACAGTACTTAAAATCAATAAAGCAATTTTTAAATTTTTTGTCTGTTTGTTCCGGGTAATTTCTGGAATAACAGAACTGAAGTTAACGGGATTTGCATTGGCATATAGCTAATTACATAAGGAGAAATTTTGCCATTTTTTTTTTACCAGCTTTGCTCGGCATTGCGTGCGTTTACAACTATAACTAGGGGACTAAGCTAGTACTTCATACTCGTATATCTGTATACATCAAAATGAAATGAACTAGCATTATAATTATAATGACAAGCAGTTAGAAATCCGCTTAATACTGACAGCATGAAGGTCCCTTTCTCACATTATTAATTAAATACTCTAAACTAATTTAGCTATCATGTCACAAACAAAGTGCTTCTCATACTAATGAGGCTATTACGTTACAATACAAAAGTGTTACACTAGTTAACCAAACGCAAATGACTATCAATAAAAAAAGAATGTTAAAACTTAAAGACATGTCTCGAACTAATAAGAACATTACCAATCAATCTAGTTACGAAAACAATACGTGTAAGTCGGAATTCATTAAGCCAATTGACTTTCACATGTAGTTATTGTAACAACTATTACAGACATTTGTAAGAAGTACAGACGTGACGATAGGTGCCGGATATATCTCAAGTAGGTTAGTCTAAGACGATGAACTCAGACAATGACTACATATAAGACTTGATATTAACGTCTTCTTATTACGTCATCATCATGGTCCTTTGAGCTTTTTACCAAACTAGGTTGTTTAAGTCGACTCAATTAAAAAAACATATGGCCTTATCCTCTCTTGATAGGAGACTCTAATTCAGTAGTGGAGTAGGACGTTATGGGTTGTTGATGTTTACAAAGCTTTTAAAGTAAAATCAAAATACATCCAAAGTATACATCAGTAAGTCACACGGCGCACTCGTAACATGGGTCAGTTTTTGCCACGTCAATAACTTTTTCTTATCAAACTCATCAAAGCTATCATAAAGTATCATAATACAAACACGTCGGGTCACAAAAGGTCGTGAGGGAAAGCATGGAAATGTTGTTATATGTTAATTAGCTGTT
Organism: Phragmatobia fuliginosa; assembly: GCA_932526445.1. NCBI lineage: Eukaryota > Metazoa > Arthropoda > Insecta > Lepidoptera > Erebidae > Phragmatobia > Phragmatobia fuliginosa. Next base: position 11,592,388 of record OW052078.1, on the reverse strand, counting down.
TATAAGGGCTTTTAAACTCGCTTTCTTGGTTGACATTTCTAGTGTTATTACATACATACTAGTGACCATTTAGTTTAATTTAAAGGATTACAGAATATACGGTACTGGTTTTAACTTTGCTAGGCTTTTGCAACGTTCTACAATTACAATCTACGTTTCCAGATACATCCATACTAGTATCATAAATTCGTAAATATCTGTCTGTGTGTTTTTTAAGCTTGGCAAAACTACTGCACTGATTTCAATGAAATTATGAACTTAAAGTATGTAAAAAAAAGTTGAAGAAAATTTTCTAACTCACTTCGTTTTAAATACAATTGCTTAATTGAAGTCATTAATTAAACGTTACCTATAACGTCAATATACAAACTTGTGAAGTTTTAAAACCCGTCAATATACCTTAACATTAAAAAGCGATATCAGGCTTTAAATCAAAGCCACACAATAATATATAACGGCTACTTCTAAAGCCGACCGTTAGGTTTATTATTCATAGCATTTTTGCCATCGCCTGTACTAAAGCATAAAGTCCACAACACATTTTACAGGCAGTAGCCAACAGCCACTCGTAAAAGAAAGCTGCCATTCATCTTCATACATCGTCCAATCGCCCACAATCGCCACGAATGCTTAATTACATACACATACCAATTAAACGTCTAATGAACCAATTTTATGGCTAATCCTATTTCTATTGGGCTCTAAATTAACTCTTATTGAAGGGTCAATTAGTTCTAAATTATATGAATGGGTGTAAGCGTTCATAAGACTGTAATACTCATGTCAACATGTAATTTTGTTTGCTATAAAATTCTTTGTTGGTATTTGTAAGTAAGTACATATAATGGATATCGGAGAATAGCGACGCGGATTTAACACTGAATAAAGTTTGTGGTCGTAAAATATAGCATTCGTAACAATCTTAAATTTCTTTTTTTCAAAAATAAGGTGTAAGTAAGTGTAGAATGCATAACGTAATCTGCACTGGATGAAATGAATTTCTAACACAAGATGATTTGTTATGCAATATACATCTTGCTATAGTTCAACTATATCGTAAGTGTATAGAAACATATGTATACAGATTTTTCTATCGTATAAAGTTGTGAGATCCATGTAATACTTAGTCGTTACATTTATTCAGTCCATATCCAAGAGATCTTCTACCTTAGATTTACTACTTATATATATATAATTAACTAAACTAGCAACATCTTATAGTGACCATCATCATCATCATCAACAGCCTTTAACAGTCCACTGCTGGACATAGGCCTCTCCTTGAAAAGGAGGTATTGGCCTACTATACCACGCTGGCCAGACGGGTTGGTATAGGGTTGGTTGGTTGGTTGGTTTTTACCAAGTTTCAAAAGTATAGCTCTTATGGTTTCCGAAAAATGTGGCTGTGACATACGGACGGACAGACAGACAGACAGACATGACGAATCTATAAGGGTTCCGTTTTTTGCCATTTGGCTATGGAACCCTAAAAAACGGGATCCAAGTTGCTGTGGACGTCTCACTCGCTCTGAAATAGCATGATGATCGCACTCCCGGCTGAATAATTTTTGTATTTAAGGGATGTTTGGTCACTCGAATTTGTCTGACTGATGAAATGTAACTTTGTAATAGTTACTTTAATAACATATTAAAAAATCAGACATGTAAAAATAAGTAAAGTTCATTAATTTTTTGTCGATCTTTAAAGCGTCTGACACAAGCTCTGGTCCATGAAAAGTGTCTGACACTTTATGAAACTAGTTTAGAATAATATTCTACAAAATATATATAAAGATCAGCCATACTAATTTAAGTTAGATAACTCTCATTTTTAGTTACCTTTCTCACCTGATATATGCCCAGGTGTCACAGATCTAGTTCCACAAACACGCAGGTATTTAAAAGTACACTAGACGCTACTGAGTAGTTAAGGTTTCATCCATGTGAAAATAAGTTATGTCTGATCGCTCTGGGCTCTTGGACCAAATAGAAAGCAGAGGTAACCCACATGTGCTCGAAGAACGTTTTACTTCAAACAAGACCTACATAAACACACATTCTAAAGCACTCTCTAAAAGCTCCTCTTGTTTGAAATAACAGGATACATTGCGGTTTATTTTATGTCTAACTCATAATTGCTTTACATTAATTCGTAGAAAGTAGCAAGCGCCTTTAAATGTCAATTGCAAACAATGAATTGTTGCCAATAAACCTTAAAGTATTTTCGAGCATAGTAAATCAGAAGGAATATGGCAGAGCAAATTAAGATATTGTTGAAGCTTTAAAATATCCAACACATAATGTACAACAATACAATTTTTATACAAACAGATTTAATACAAAAATAATAAGTTAGCGGAAAATGAAATTTACACTATTCTATGATCATCATCAACAGCCTTTAACAGTTCACTGCTGGACATAGGCCTCTCCTTTGAAAGGAGGTTTTTATGATATGATAACGATTTAGAACTGGTAAATAAGAAATTTATCATCACTCAACAACAAAACAACGCATGATGTCCCATTGCTGAGCTCAAGTACCCTCTCAGGTGAGAGTTAAAGCCAAGTTCTCACGCTGGCCGATTGCGTGTTGCGGACTATTCGTAATCTATCCGTTAGATGTTTTTAAACAGTCCGAAGGACTAAAACTAAACTTGACGACTGTTATAATGAAGACCGACTGCGACATGACCTCCGAATCACGGAGGCGCTCGTGGTAAAATGCCCCTAACGGTCACCTAAGACTAAGACACCTGGCTAAGAGACAAGAGAAAATGAGTTTCAACACAACTTAGCATCGAAATAATGCAAGTATGTATATGTATGTCATCATCAGCTTATGTATTACTGTTTAATAAACATGATTGATTATATGGGAAGTAAATGTGAGCAACTTTCGACCTACATTAAGAAGATTCGCGAACAGACAAAAAATACAGTTGTTGCTCCGAAAACAGCTTGCTGCGAACGTATGAAATAATTACTATAAAAAGTTCTCCAATAGATAATTCTACAACTGTTAATATGTATTGTAAATTTGTAATCTATCGACTACTGTTACTCATAAATGACTTTCATAGCCCTTGTACCCGGCGGCCCTGTTGTTCCAGTCTATGGTAGGAAATAAAGCAACGTCTTAACCTAGCGACCTATAATACGTAGTTTTGGTATGCCCACCATAAGATGATCAAGGCGACCTTCACCAGGCCCGATGAACATTGAATGCGAACAGCACAAGACCAGTAGTTGCTGAGAAGTCTGGGGGAGGCCTATGTCCTGTGGAGGAACAGGTGTCGTGTTCCTCCAACACAAAGGGATCCTCCGACCAGGCGAGGTGATCATGCCTGGTGGGCCACTGCCCAACAGTTGATGTTGGGATGTTGTATATATGCTAATCGGCGCGAGAATGTCACTTTCGTGATTTAAGATTAGTAACTACTGCGTATAGAACGTTATGTGTTTTTCTTTGTAGTTCCGTGTATCTTAGCTAGATGGCGCTGTCGTATGTTTTCGACTCGCTGTATGTAGAAGTCGCCACAGTCCTATGGCCCTTTTGTCTTAGATGAAGATTATGTATCTAGTACGAACGTAAATACTTGTTTTAGTACTAGAGGATAATGACACGAGACTACTAAAAGCTAAAACAAAAATGACAAAAGAGCTTCCAAGTGTTTAATCGGGCATACTTCCACAGCCTTTAAAAACTACAACACAAAACTTAGAATCAAGCATGGCAATATCCATAATCTTCAAATATTACGGGTCCGTGAACGATAGTGCAAATTACGATACATAATAAAATAAAATCACAAATCAATTAAACAAATTACTACTGCTGATACACACTTAGAAAAAGTAATCTTGTGACTTATGTAAATGGCGGAACATTTTAAATATCATCACATTATATTGGAAATTACCGTTAGATATTTAAATTTATGCATCCTTTTCAAAAGTAATAAGCGTCGGCTGTAAACAGAGCTAATTAGAATTATTATAAATTGCGCTTTGGATTTTTCTAAAAAATAAATAAAAGGTAATAATTTTTTTTACATGTACGTTATCTGATCGAAATATGAAGTATGGAAAATGGCGGTGTTTCACGCTCGTGCCTTGATGAGCACGTTAAGTCGTCGGTTTCAGTTGTCGTGAATATCATAGATGTTGCGATCGTTATTGGGAAGTCAGTGCCCTCAAATATACTGACAAGTAGTTAACCCTTCCAATTCAGTTTGCCCTCGGTTCGGTGTTGCGACAGTCCGATGCCAGTCGTTCCGTGGAAAAACTGATATTCAGGTAGAAGTCGATCCCAAATCAACTTGGGGATAGAATAGGTTAGGAAGATGAATATGAAAACGTTATCTGATCACTTAAATATGGCTAGAGCAATGTTTACAAACATCAAATGTCGATGGTTCTATCAGAGTCACACAACTTAAGTAAGCCTCTACTAAGCAACGAAACAATATTGTAATCCTATGGCAATTTACAATAGGAAGAAGAAGGAAATAAATTGTGCCATTTCCATTACACATACTCCAAAATGCATCTGATAAAAGAATAACACACTACCAAACTTGTATACCTACATGCAGATGTTGAATTATTTCATCCGTTAGCTTATCAGGAGACGGGGCCGTATGTTTATTGTAGCTTTCTAGTCAAGTTACGTTCGATAATCGTAAGAGATAATGGTTTCAGGATTGCATGGTATTTAAGTGAAACCGTGAACGGAAGTGACTATGCCTGACCTTATATGGAAAGCCTTTTACTTGTTATGAGCATGAATTGATTGATATAATTTTGATAATGTGTTTCGGAAAGTGTTAAACAGTATCAAAATATTAACGCTAATATTAAAATTAATTTTTAACTGCTTTAAATAACCAATAAAACTTTTTTTTCTGTCTTAATACTTTACGTAAGTAAATTTCTACGGACGTAACTACCATTGAATATTAGTGAAAAAATATGAATTATATATCACCACACCGTACCTAGGGAAAAGCCTTCGTTCAGCAACATACTTTGTAAGGCTGATGATGACGAATTATAACTTTAACTTTCTGATATTTGTAAACGTGGGCTCTTAGGTATTTATCTATTTAAAACTGAAATGGTCCCAAATTTGAAGTTGTTTTCCGGGTCAAAATTAAAGTAGTTGAAATCTATCTATTTGATGAAGTCAAAACTCTCTCCAAGTTCAAGAACATTTGTCGTGAAGAAAGTCAATTACTGTTTAAACACGAGTGTACTTTAAAACCAAGTCATTTAACACTTTTCATTTCTTGCGCCAGAAGAAAATGAAAGTGTATGATCAATATTAGCCCATCAAACGATCTATTGAAGGGTCATGCATACATGCAGGTAAAAACAACATTGAATTATTGACAAACTTTTGTATTCATTCACAAAAATATATGTTTTTGATTCTAGTCCTTATCTACTTGTAATAAGATCTTAGATTAGAGAATAAAGTTTTGATGATGGAATTTCTAGGCCAAGGTACATGGATTTTGAGTGATGCTTCACAAGAACAGGTATCTGTTATCTGGTCAGTAACCGACTTATGATTAAGGGTAACGTAGCACTTTTCAATGCATGTATTAATTAATGAGGTTTTAATAACATCAACATCAACGGTTTATAACAGCCCACTGCTGGACATAGGCCTCTCCTTAGAAGGGAGGTTTTAGCCTACTACATCACGATGGCAAAAATAACTTAGTTGGTATTGTAATAACAATTTAATACATTACTTTACATACATACCTACATTAATCACGAGTAAGCTAAATTTTAATCTGCCTTTATCACAAGAATTAAGGGAATTCTTTACATTCTGCATCATTCTGCATTATTCTCCCGCCCTTCGAAGGCCGGGAGAATGATGCAGAATAATCTAACCAGGCTGCCATGGTAGGGGTCACCATGCTACATTGCCTACCCTCACAATAAGCATGGTGACTCCTACTCCTGGATTCTACTCATGCTTTCCATCAGGCAGAGTAGAGTCACTTTGGCAGGCTTAAATATAAAAAAAAAATACAAATTAGAGAAAGGTTTTAATTTGCAGCCATACGTACACCACTAATACAAGTATAGGTAGCGACTTAGGTATTCCTTTAGGCAGGTTGTAAGCTCACAACATTGAACAATAATTGACATCCATAGTAAATTATAAATTAGAAAGTAACTTTCATGGCTAAATATGTACACCGAATTTAGTAAAATGGAGACAGCACGGAGACACTTTGATTCTTGAGGAAGGATAAAGGATAGTATTCCATACTCTGGGCTGTTGTTAAGAATTACTTATGAGAAAACCCTAATAAAACTTTTTGGCCCGACCTGCGATTTGAACTCGAGACCTCTTGATTAGCAGTCGCATACGCTAACCACTAGACAAACCAGACAATTTCAAAACTGTAAATTTATAATAATTCTAGTAATTTCATTTCAGATTTTATAAATCCACTGCGTTGCTTATAAGTTTGTCAGCGATCACTGCGCTTTATAAACAAAACAACCCCTCGCGCCCTCCGTCAAATTCCGTTCAGTCACACCCCACTAAACTTGACAACCAAACTTAGGTATTCATTGGTACTTCTTTTTCTTATAAAATATTTTCCCTTTTAGAACGCCCTCCGTCAAATTAGGTGGGGTAAATACTAAACAACTACTTTACCAGGAAATTATGATTTATGGTTCACGTTCCGTTCCGTTTTACCCTTAAACAACGTGAAAACACGCGAACTTCTAAAATTTATGTACACGTCACTTTTTCAATGTAAACTACCGACAAATTGGTAAGCAGATAGCTTTGCTGCTACCCGAATTACTAATCTCGAATGAATAGTTTTTTTCCTGAATGCATATGATATTTATACAAAAACATTTTTTCTACTCTGTATTGTCTTTCTGGCTGTCCGTCTGTCTGTTACTTCCGGCTTATCTATTAAACGCCTGGACCGATTTGACAAGACTTTCAGTGATAGCTGATTCTATAGGGAGTAACACGGTTGCTGTTATACCTTCACAATAATATACGAGGGTAACACCGCGGGCGCCAGCTAGTTGTGAATAAATTAAAAGGTTACAACCAAGCTTGAGACATTTAAATCATGAATAGCTTTCCAGACATGCAATGAATATTAAAAGTACAGTTCTTTAGCATATTTTCTCTGAGATAGAAAAGTCGGTCTTGAAAGTCTTCTTGATTTCTATTGTTTTTTTTAAAGCTTGCCTTGAGGCCGACTTGAGAACACTAAAGAATGTGCTCTTGAAATTAAAAGAGTATATATTTTGTTTGGATAACTTGTAAATAAAGATTGCGTCGGCTTTTATCGAAAAACCGTCTATTGTCGTATCGTCTATCAGCTTAAGTTGTAACACATACACGCAAATTAATATTTGATAATAGTTTAGAGAGTTTATTATTAGTTTTATAAATTAAATCAATTACATTCACTAGACATTAATTACATTTATAAATTATGCCACAATACCAAGTAATTTTATGTAAATGTTGATTTATGGATATTAAATTGATAAATAAGAAAGTTTTAATTAAATATCAATAAAACTTTAAAGTGTAGAATGATGTATATCGTAAGGAATGCGGTCTAAATAAATATTGTGTTATCTAAAAAGGATGCGGAAGCCCTCCCAAATGTTTGCCGTAAAAAGAGGTTTAATATAATATATAGTCAACTGCTTCACAGTCTTAGATTGGGCTTTAATTAAAACTACGTTTACGTGGTAGGTGTTAATTTTTTAAGAATCCCACTATTTTCGAAAGAGAAGGACTTCAATTTACTAGTGATACATAGACGGCTAAGTTGAAAGGCAAGGTCATAGTTTTGGTTAGCTATCTATGTTCGTATGTTGTACCGTTGGACCTAAATTATTAAGCCTATTTTAATAAATGAAGTGTCAATATATTCTTAATGATAGCCGGGGTGACATAGACTATATAATTTTTTTCAAAAGTTTTTACATTGCCGAATTATAGTTTTTTTAAACTTTTCTTGTTCCCCTATTTTACTAGAATTAGCTAAAGCCAATATTAGTAAAATAGGGGTTACAGAAAGCAGGGGTTACAAGCTTTTATTAGAATTTAATATTGCGATCTAAGCTTACATAATAAAATAGAACTAAGTCGTTATTCCAAAACAAAGTCTAATGACAGAGCTCTTAAATGTATAAAAAATAAATTCTATCTTAAAAGATGTAATAAAAACAATAAAGCTATTTTACATGAAATAGATTCACTGATTGGAACATCTAACGAAGATATTGTAAAAATAAAAAAACTAATAATATAATCTAGGCATCACTAGATAGCTAACACTAAATTGTAAGGCAATTGCCACTAAAAAAACAGTATAAAGACGATTGCTAAGGGTGGCTATACACATGTAGATTTTTACCTTAGTAGGTAATAAAGACATATTCACGGCTTCGTCATCATCAAAGGTTTTGGCGGAATAGACGCCAAACCGGTTGGTAGATATAGTTATTTATTTCTTTATGCACTTTGCACTACGGCGAACTTAATGCCACATGCGTTAAGTAGGCATAAAACGTAAAGCACACATGGTCATACTTCCGAAGAGTTTAGTTCAAGTTTCAAGTTTTCCTTCTATAGTGAAGTTTTCCTGCGCAGTTTGCTCGTTTTCGACACACATAGGATGAGTAGGGGAGGTACCTACCCTTTCTACCCTAAAAGATATCCACTCAAAATATAGACAATTTTCTACTGTTGCTCACACAATATCTGGTACCGTTAAATTTATTTATTTGCGAAACATCAAATTTTTAAATGTTCATTATTGTTGGAGCAAAACCCTACTAGTTTAAGAATTCAATATCTGGTCAATAACCCTACACTACACGTGGCTCAATACGCGCTTGGCCGATTTTTGTTTGCAATCAAGTTTTTTTGGTGATTTCATGGTTGACAACATATGAATAAGGAAGTTACAACTGTCAAGTCGCGATGTATTCAAGCATCCCCGATCGCGCCTCTCATTGGCAGGTATTAAGAAACAAAGCCCACCCAGCAACTTGTCTTGCCACTTGTCACTATTTTCATCAGTGTTTGAATATTTCTTACGTTGACTTGTTTTTTCATAGCATAATGGACCAACGAGCAGAATACTAATGAGGTGGATAAAAACTGAGTCACTGCCCCCCATGGCCAGCAACTCAACAATTGTAACTGTGAGAGCAAAATAATAAATGTCTGTCTGATGACGGACTAAGAACACGGTGTCTCATCATCTACATATCCATTCCGTGGGTGTCAAAAGGCCGAAGAAGGGAGCAAACTGCGCTAAAACATTATCACTGCAAAGAGAAGCAAACCCGCGTGGTTAACGTTTTATACAAGGCCATAACCGCTTTTCTAAGGAGAGGTTATGTTCAGCTGTGGGCATTTACAGTTAAAAATACAGTTAATATTATTACATATTTAAAAGTTAATTGATATCTGAAGCGTTCTGTGCGTGAACAGCCTAAACATGAAAGAAATAAAATAATTTCAATAAAATCCCATAACCGATCATGGTATAATCTATAACTATTCTATGCCATAACTGCCAATTTAAATGAAATGAAATTCGCGATATAAATATAACACATTGATTTGAAACGGTTACGTAAATGTTACCTATCTAGGTTCGCACTCAGAACACCACATTCAAAAGCAGCATTTAGAACATACCGGTTTGAAAACATTTACTTATTTACTGACTTCAGTGTATCTAAAATCAATTAAATTGCACTGGTTTATATAAAGTGAATGCACAGAAATAGCCCGGATAAAATGTATGTTTTATATTCAAATAAAGGACTGTTAAAGGCTGTTGATGATGATGATGATGATATTCAAATATGCATAACTAGTGCATACAACTATTATTCTAGTATATTTCGACTAATTAATTATTTTGACTGTTTACAACACTAGTTTTCGCAATATTCACACTTGTTTTCATTTTAAATTCATATTTCACTTAGTTTGACCGTACCATATATTCTAGTTTTTTCAGGTATTCAAGCGGTTAGAGAAACTTTCTTCCACCGAAAACAACACTCACATACATTTGAAAACTTTGTCACCTTTGAATGATTAATTTACAAATACAATCACGAGGCTACTAAACAGTGAAAGTGTATACAGTTAAGTATATTATTACAATTTAAAAATCGTTACTTATAAAAAATACGATATTGCTTGAATATAATTCTTTTAAACCACACACCATGTGCTGATGTGTATTTATTTGCCAAAATTCGCATGACATTCGTCACCAGCGAGCCATATACACTTCTGCAGAATACTTAATAACCTCTGTACTCTATGGTATGGTATTTCAATCACATTTTAATGCTAATCTCATCAACCGGTGGTTTAACGACGAGTTCAATGAATAATTTATTGTATTACGTAATGAAAGACTTAATTCTCTGGAAGGTTTAGACTTGGATTTTTTTAAGCAACGTGGTTGGAATTTTCATTGAACATTATTGCGTTTATTTTTGCGATCGTAAGTCTCATGCTAATGCCACTAAAATGCATAGTACATATTTTAATGAGCATGGATGATCGAAACGATTTCTAAATGTTTAAATTTCAATTATGAAATTCCAAAATTTAAGAAAAACCCTTAGACAGTTATGATCTTAGTCAGACTTTTCTGGTATCTGGTCAAACTAATTTGTCTTCATATTTCTGGACAAATCCGTAGGCTTACACGTTACTGCAATCAGTACGGTCTCGGTTTTTTATTTATCGTCTGCCAAGTTGTCTTCTCTGCCTGGTGGAGAGAATCAGTAGAATCCAACAGTAGGGACCAAGACAATGCAGTATGGTGACCCGCATTATGAGGCGGTCTAGTGACATGATTTTTCAAGACCCCCTTAAAAGACCATAGTAGGAAGGAAACACGTAATATACCGCTCTAATATGCCGGTTAAGGTTTTCAAATATTATCCAAGAGTTAAACCATAATTACATAATAATTTTAAAGTTATTTAACATTACAAAAAAGGCTTGACACGTGATAATAGGTGCAATATCCGTAACTCAATTATCTATATGTATCCGTATTTATCAGTAAGATCACATGTTATTAATCTCGTATCCGCGTTTAGTGATTGTACGTTTCCTTTCTCAATAATACCTTAATTAAATAGATGTATATTTTAATTCGTACAGCAAAAAACTTTGTACTTTTTTTTCACGAAAATAAGAAACAAATCTATTTTTTCACGGTTTTATATAACACTACATTTACTGAGGACGCTCAATAATAGTCTATTTCATTAAACTACACTTTTCAAATCATGCAAATAAAATTTATGATATTCAGTTCAGTTTTCAATTTTATTTTTATTTTTAATTTTGACCTATGATTCTGGATTATATTTTTAAGTTCCATTAAGAGTTTGCTTTTGCACTTAAATTGATCATAAAATACACAAAGTAATTACTAATAAAAAATCTTAAAATCATAAACGGTTTGTGATTTTTTAAACCGACAGCAGATCTCATGGTATGTGGGACTCAAACAAATAAAAGTCATTCTCTACATTCACCTAAAAAGGTTCTCTGACAAGGTTCGTGACCTTTGTTTAGATATCTGACTCCACAATTAAGAACCATATGAACAAACCAACGTTACACAATGGATACGAATGTTCATTATAATTGTGTCAGTATCAACAATAAAGTTATTATTACGGTAAACGACACGATACTTATGTGAATGACTTAGGTTTTAAATATTTGAAGTGTCTTCAACAATATGACAGATCGCTTGGCTGTTAATTCCGCCATTTTGATTTCCTGTTTTTTTTCTCTCATTGACCAGTATCTGTATCATCATCATCATAATGTTTATAAGTCCACAACTGGACACAAGACTTGAATTAGGAAGGATGTTTTGGTCTACTATTTGTTATATGACTAGCTATATGGTGTTTCAAGTTTTACGTATTTACTGCTGTCCTACGTAGTTCTTACGACAATCACAGGATGAATAAGTTGTGCTGACAGTCACCACACGTTTATCAAAGTATACCCATACTTAAACAGATTAATTTTATGTATCTGTTATCTTCTACATATTTTTAAGCTATTGTATAGCTTTTATCGCGGGCTTTGGGCGCGGCAATCGAATCAAGAAATTCCGTAACGAAAAAACTAAACAGCCTAAAAAAGAATAGAAATATGATTGTAACTGCAGTGCGACAAGGATGTGGTGGCTCCGTGCTCTATAGGCAGACGTAAGTATTATTTTGTAACGTAATAGCTATGTAAACTAATCTAGTATTTTTTTAATTTTTGTAAACTTGGATTATTATTACATCGTGCAATTCAAAGAATTAAAAAGTTACAACACTGTAGTTATTAATAAACCATAGCGACGTAAACGTACGCATAGAAATTACGGATTCCCATAATTCTCTATGGTTGTGATTATTCACAGTCATTGGCATTTTATTGCACACTTAAAAATATTTTAAGGTTCATTGGTATTTCTTATTTTGTTATTAACACAGTGACATTGTATCTCGTCTCATCTTTTTTTTAATTTAGTATATTAGAATTTAGTACTCTCGAAGAAGGCACTGGTCAACAGTCACACAAACAGTGACAGTCATTCAGGTAAGAGTTGTAAGTAGAGTGCTAGTTATTTTTACACAACTGTGTAATACTGGAAACTGCTATACATACTAGTGTTATAAAGTCGAAATTTACTCTGTCTGTCTGTCTGTGAAAACGCTGCACCGATTTCAATGACATTTTGTAGGGAGATTCTGTGATTCTTAAAAAAATTACCGCGATTAGCGACACCTTACTCATAATTTCATGAAATCTATACTAAGAACGAGAATGACATTATAACTTGACTGATTTCTTAATTGTTATTAAAAATATCTTTTTGTACATTACAAGAAATCTCAAAAGGCGCACAAGGTTTTTAGAGGTCACAGAATAAGATCTGATAATTTGCGCCTCAAAGCTCTGTGTTTCATGCTCCCATATATGTATGTATATATAATATATACTATCGATATGCATTAATACATAGCTTATACAACACCTCAGTACTTCCCACGAGACTCACAACACTAGAACTGATATAACACATATATTTACATAATTCCCTGCGCTATAGACCGTGTATAGCAGTACTTATAAGCAGCTCAATAAACTATCACTGTATAAAGAAGAATGTCAAAGTAACAGTAATTTTTTCCAAGAGATATAAATTCTAATTAAAATGAATTATGGTCTCTTTCTCCATAACCCATTGAAATTTCTCACACAGTTTTGGCATATTATGGCCGTCAGTTTCTAACGTTGAAATGGCCTACTACGTATGCAATGTGTCACTTAATGCGTTATATTCTTGTGTGTTAAAAGATACTAAAAGGGCTTGGTTATATTGAAATGTTTGTCGTAAGGTAAATAGTGTTTCGATCAGTTGAGATTTTTGGTTCCTTCAGGAGAACACGAAAGAGTCTTGTAAGTTCTTAGAGGTCCCTATTTTTAAGTAACAGCAAGTGCATACAAGTTACTTCTATTTGTGTGTTGATGATGATGATGTCCTTATTCCTAGGCGATTTCGATCACGTATCAGCGGATACAGGTCAACTATGCTCGAGAGATTATAGTGTACGAGTGCCTCACTCTCACTTTTCTATTTCACATAGTCTTTTGGGAATGCTTCTACTAAGCGATGTTGCGCAGGGAAGCTTGTATGTAAATATAGTAAACTAGCTTTTATAAAAGTTATATTACTGTAAAGTTTCAGCCAAATCGGTTTAGTAGTTTTAGCGTGAAAAAGCAACAAACATACATAAATACTTATAAACATCTACGTTTATAATATTAGTAAGGACTAGCGGCACGCCCCCGCCCCCCAAGCTTTTGCACGGACTTTTAAAAAAACAGACGGACGCGGCGGAAGACTTTGTTTTATAATATGTAGTGATATAATATTTCCATTTTACACGGACAGATAAATGAAATGAATTCTAGTTGATTGTGTGATAGATTTCATTTATTTATTTACAAGAAATGTAAATAAATATCAGAGTAATACATTGCATTGCGGTAAGCGCGAGTTGAGTGAATCATTGGCCCCTGACCGCAGTTTCGCAATGAACGCGAACATTATCACGCAACTTATAGGAGACCCTTTGAGTGGAACACCAGCTGTTGGCTTTCTATACTGCGGTAATCTAATTAACTCCTACGTTTATTTGCAAGGACTGTCACTCTTAGACAAGTTATATATGTATAAGATTGCACGGTTGGTTTGGTGGTTTTCTACTGTATCAAGTGTGGGTTCAAATTCCACATGGCACAATATTTTGAGTGATCAACTAGTTGTTCGTTCGAATCGGAATGTTCCTTGCGTCCGTTTCAATATTGTAAATTTTTCTCCGACACACTGCAAGAATTTTCTTATAAACCAAAATAAAACGTTTAAAAGTTTAATTTCAATACAAAATAAATTAAATATTGAATTCCAAAATATGTTTAGCTACTTATTAACAAGTTCACTTGTAACTAAGTAACTGACTATGTTAGCTTCAGTTAATAACAAATGAAATCGATAGCAGTGTTATAACAAATTTGGTTCATTTTATTGTAAGCACTTGAATATCTTTACACATATACAAATAAATGCAGCGTCTGTCTGTTATTTCTTATTAACAGCTTTCCACTAAATCCATATGAAAGTATTTACGATACTAATGTAAAAAGTCAATTTTAAAAAATTTGTGTCTGTATGTTTGTTTCCGCTAATCTCTGTGGACCGATTTTGACGAGAATTTCACTGGCAAATAGCTAATGAAATAAGGAAAAACTTCGATTACTTTTCAGACTGACTTCGCTCCGTGGCATTCCTCGCGATTTACAAAACTTACCGTGGGTTACACCGCAGGTCAGCTAGAATAGCATAACTTTGATGTTAAGCAGAAACATTTCATCTAAGAGAACAGCGTAACATTATTTCAAAATTCAAGGTTGTGATATTGATAACCGGCAGACAAAATTTACTTTTAAATTGCTGTCTCCCTCTGTTAAATGGAAGAAAATATGATTTAAAACGAGACAGAATATTGTCGTCGAAATCGACAGTCGTCATTCAATGTAAACCTGTACCTAAAAGATTCAAAGAACTATTGTAATTGTGATATTTAATAGTACTGTTATATTAAGTAATTACTGAGAAAAAAATATTTAACATGGAAGTGAGAGTACTCCTTGGAAGGCAAACCGGAAAGTTTTCATTTAAATAAAAAAGTTTGAAAGCAATTGGGATGATACAGTAGACCAACTCTAAACAATCAGCATTGTTTATTTTCACAATTTTTCATATCCTTAAAAATACATATAGGTATAGTTTTATTCTAGATCCAAAACTTTGTATCGACAATGCTGTTCTTAAACATGAATAGATGCATTTCAGATATCCGATATCCGTTCGTAATATAGTAGTTTAATATGTCCCTGTATTGCATTTCATTTCAGTTGTAGTATCCCAGGTAATCTTATCATTCACGGTACTTATGAACTTCGGTGGCAGTATTTTTGAAAATGTATCATTAAGTCTTACTGTTCCTTCAACGAGATTGCATAGTCGAAAGGCACAGCCCCCCTTGCCAAGTTACAAACGTTTTCGTTTTCTGTTCTATTTCTCTATTCTCTTGTTTTATTGGCTAATGTCACTCAGTCACGTGATCAAAACAAAATATGTATACAATGAATGTATACAATGAAATATGAGAATTGAGAATAGAACAGAAACGAAAAAGGTATCAACTTGGCTATAAGAGGTTTGTACCAACTATTATAGCGCAATAAAATTAAATTACATGTCGCTTAAAACGGAGACAGGTTTGTGCAAGCATGTAATTGTGTTCTTAAAATCAAGAAATCTCGTGCATAAAGAAAAGACAGACACAAAGCAAGTTCGTCGCCGTGTCAGTCCGTGCACACGATGTCAAACGTCAGTTATAAAACAAAAGTCACCTGATACTTGACACAGTCCGTGAACAGATACCCACTGTCAGAAGATTTCTAGAGCGAGTAGCGATAACAACGATCTAAACCACTTTTTAATTCAACCTATACTAATGTGGGATCCGTTTACTTAATGTTCAAGTTTGTTTATTATTGCAGATGTGTCAAAGTGTAGTATACATAACGTGACCATACGTCCCGCTTTCGGCGGGATTGTCCCGCTTTCAAGCTGTCCGTCCCGCTGTCCCCAACGAGAACAAAATTGTCCCGCTTTTACGAATAAACCTCTATACCTACTTACTTATTACTTGCCTACATTATTATATCGCGAAAGACGGCAGCGCAGTGCAGCGTTATACAAAACACATGTAACTGCAAATTAATATCTCAGTCTAATTTAAGAAAAAGTTAAGATTGTCTTTATATTTGAATAAATAAATATATTAATAGTTCATTTATCTATTGTGCATCATATGTTTATTTAGAGACTTACTGAATACTTGCTTATCCCAATTCCTTATTATATTACATAATTTTAATAAATAGGAACCGACTTCAAAGAAAAACTATTCCGAGTACCCAAATCGCGACAATTGTGCCTATGATATTTGAGGAGTTCCCTCGATTTCCTAGGGATCCCATCATCAGATCCCGATATGATGACGATGAGACCACCTGTAAGTTACGCCCATTACAATGCAAAAATAATTTTTGAAATCGGTTCAGAAACGAAGAAATTATCGCTGAACATAGGTACATAAAAAAAAAGAATCCGACGAATTGAGAACCTCCTCCTTTTTTGAAGTCGGTTAAAAATACATACTAAAGTAACTCTAATCGGGTTCTTATGTTTCATGCCTAAACCGTGGAACTGATTTTGCTGTAGCAAAGTAGTTTTTGTTGCGAAATTATTTATAAATATTATTTTTAGGGTAAGTTGGTGTAAGAATTTAGAAGCCAGTGAGGATAAGATACAACAATAAATTATTTTAAGTCATTTTTAAACCATAATTTTTATATTATATATATTTATTACACCGATGTACCCTATAAATGTATTTATATAATAAATATAGAAAATTCCGTAGGCGTCCCGCTTTGACACGAAAAAAAAATGGTCACTTTAAGTATACATCCTAAAATATGAAGGACCTTTCTGTTTAAGTTTAAATTAATAAAGATATTAACTACAGATTTTGAAGAGTAATGATCAATTGGTGATCTACCACTTGTTGGCCGAAATAAATAACGGCAAATAATTTCAAAGTTTTATTTTTATGAGATACTAAATATGCGACAGGATTATTCGTATCTATGGAACGAAAAGACAACCATAGTTGCCATAGATAATAGTGTTTAGGAATAGGGTTGGGAGTTAATATTAGAGATGCGATGCATTATCTACAACACTAGCTAATGTTCGATACTAACATAGAACAATTTGCTTCATCGCATAGCAGGTTGTCTGAGTGTTCCATGTTGTCGTTTCATGAATCTCTGTGAAGCCTTCCGAGACACAGAATATAGATATTAAGTAATAATGTTATGTTGTACTTTTAATAAAAAGAAAAGAAATGTGATGGAATGGACAAAAGTAAGGAGTTCTATAGTAGCATCGCCAAAATACGAGGCGTAAGTACCTAATAGTGATATACTTCTCAAATTACCGGTTTGTGAGTTTTTACACAGATTTTTCAATAATTAACATGTTTAAAATAAACAGATATAAGACATGCATATGTTTACAATAAATAAATCACAGTTGAGATGTGTTACCTTTACATCAAACTAGACTAGATCCAAGCATGTTAATGTACTCTAAACACATTAATTTACAATATACTTACTTACATTAAACATACTCTACACGTGTTAGGTCACATTTTATTATCAATAATATTATGAATAGTTGAGTTGGTCTGTTGTTTGTAAGGCCTATTGTTCAATGCATTCATCTAATTAAAAAATAAAACCTTATAAAAATACTTCAACTGTCACATCCGTCAGCGGCACTTTACATATTATGCTATTATTTTTATTATAATTAATAACTTATTCCATTTTCCATCATAAGCACTACTATTCCTTATAAACCGCTAGGTTTATTCAAAACAGAAAAGGATCATAGACGACAACAACAACAGATTTATTTCTTTTAAAAACTTTTACCTCAATAGACATGACAGTTAGTTATAAATCAGTATTTTGTGTTTGTCACCTTACATGAAATATAAACCGTGCATCGTTTTCTCAAACGATGTATAAAGTATCGGAGACCGTTTTGAAATCACCGTAACAATGTTCTACGTTCTGTGCTTACTTATCGAACAGTGCCGTTACCGAACTACGCAGAATGTTAATGAGAGTTCGAAATTCAAAAGATCGTAACATTTTGTTGTGCCACGCCACTCGCGACGCCATTTTAATAATTTTCCCACGAATATAGCATTCGAAATTTAAATATGGCGTTTGAACTTGAATTGCATTCGAAATCTAAACGTAGTTATAAATTTTAAAACAATAGGGTTCTGGGTTGCCAGCAATAAAATTAAGTCATAAAACTATATAATTTCAAAATAACCCATAGACATGTTATTAAAAGTAATTAAGTCATTAGTTTTTTAGTAAAGTTTAAAGTTCACATAGAAGAGAAAACAAATACAAATTGTAGGTGTAAATACAGGAAGCAATTGTGTCCAATGACAAAGCTATGATTAAATGATGATCTACATCACACTTGATCTAATTTCGCATTGTTGTGCAGTTCACTTTTCACACGCGGTTCTGTGAAACGCGATGCGAAAATTAGGTATGTGTCACGGTAAGCATACTGAGAAAGTAATGCACATGTATCGCGAAATATAATGTCTTTATTGTCAGCTATTCATTTTAAATTATAATTAAATTAAGTAGTTTGATTACTGTAGATATGACAGTTTAAGAGGCCGGCGTACGACACTCGAAACTGTAAGTTGAAATTTGTTTATAAAATATTGCTGTCTCTGTTTGACAAAATACAACATAGATACGAGTGCACCGCTATATGTGTGTATGCGGATTGACATTCATTCGTAGTAATTCGGACTCTCTCGTAGACTTCGACTATCATTATTTGACTGACACGAATCACACACACATTGAAATATTTTTTGATGCGATAGCACTACTAATTGCTTGAAATTTGTGAAAATATGGATGTGTTTCGTAATATAGAAAATCATGAATGAAAACTCAATATTTTTTCGATTTATTTTGTGTAAGTAGTAGCATAATAATAAGAGATATGTTATTGATGAAACAATATTAGAAATATTTTTGTTTTTAAGACAGAAAAAAACAAAATGAAAACATGACATTTACAATGTAAAATATGTAAAATTTAATTTGATTATATTTTATTCTAGATTAGTTTATTTCTTAAAATAAGGACGTTATAACCTAAATAAATACAGTCTAAGTCCGAATATCAACATATCATCGTGGAAATATGTTTATACTGCAAATGATCTTGGTATACCGTTTGTATGGACAATTCAGCCTCCGGGGGCCCCTTAATGTTGAGAACTCTCAAGCATAATTAAAGTACCTTGCTTTAGGTCAATTACAACGGATAGACATATCATTACAAATTGATATATTAAAATAGAGTTATATGAATGCCATGGTTACTTTCATGACAATGACATCATTATCAAGTTTTGCTCAGGCAAAAGGTGGCTAATGATTGATGTAAAGACAAAGTAGGTATATTAAATTTATAGACTCATACTATTTTCACAAAGATTACCAAAACTAATTTCTTACCAGTATGACAATTTAATAAGACTTACATCAGAGTAAGTAAGTAGTAAGTATATTTTTCCCTCAAACAGGGTTTTCCCTTGGTTGGAACCGGTGTAATCAATCAAATACTTGATATTTCTGTTCTCATCATCGGTTCTCATCTAGTTTAAAAGAAAATCGTAATTAAGTTTAAATTTTATATTTTCACAGTTTGTTACATCTTAAGTAAGTTGTATTTAAGTTATCTCAGCCAGAAACTAAAATAAATATTCTTCCAATGTCAGTTTCAAACAAAGGTCAATTAAGGAAATGCAAAACTCACGTCAGTAATGTGATGGAGGTGATAATAGTGATCCTTTTATCGCCCGCGAATGGTACGCGGTACAAACATTTGCAAGGTTGTTTCAAATTACAACCATAATTTGATGAGTAAATGATGTTAATATTTATTTCATCTTAAGACATGTGCACACACACCACATCAACAGCATTTAATAGTCTAATAATGCTCGTCATACTATGTGGTATACCAAAACCTCCTTAATTGTTAGTAGAGCCTTAGCAAGGTGGTCTTGACATATTATACCTATGTCCAGCTGAGGACTGTTAAAGGATGATGATGATATCACGCTGGCTTGGTATAGGGTTTGTTTCAAGTTTTCTTTCTCTCTGCAGCGATGTTGTCCTGCATAGTTTTCTCCCTTATTCGCCTGTATGATATGAATAGGTGTAGTGAAACTATGTATAGCTAATCTGTCACCACATATATTATAATGATACACGCCCTTGTGAAACAAAAATAACTATTTAGAAAAGCTGTTTACGGAATATATTAAACAGCATTAACAAGCAAAGGCTTCTTAAAATTCTTTCACAATATTATCCATAATTCTATTTATTACTTAGTCGTGAATGAAAAATAAATGAAGTAAACCTGTACGGAATAAAATTAGAATGATTGACATTATGTTATAAACCCATAATTAATTCCACTTTGTATCTTCAACTCGTAAGACTAATCCAAATATATTTACTAGCCGCGCCCCGTGGTGTTCATTCCCATTTACCTTTTGGATATTGTTCACTATTATATTGGTTTTAATTTGACAACAAAAGTAGCTGAAGCTACTCTTTATAATATCGGCTATCTGCACATGCAGCTTTTTACCAATTTTGACTGGACTTTCCAGAGAAAGTTCAACCAAAATTGGTAAAACCGGTGAACGACTGTTATTATGAAATTAATAATAAACAGACACTTTAATTTTATATATTTGCATTGGTTTGCATAAATTCATTACAGTGTACACAAAAATCAATGATGTTAAAAAAAAAATACGCTTTAAAATCTTATGTCTGGTTATCAAAAAAAAAATGAATCGCCATTTTAAAGTTAAAAAAGCGGCCAAGTGCGAGTCGGACTCGCCCATGAAGGGTTCCGTACCAGCAAGTAACATAATATAAAAGTTCTTGTGGTTCGTTGTAACTTTCATCGATGTTTTTATACTAGTGTATTGATTGGATGAAAGGTATATTGCGTGTTACGATTTATGACGTATTAAAAAAAAACTACTCTCTAGATCTCGTTCAAACCAATTTTCGTTGGTAGTTTACATGGTAATGTACAACATACATTTTTTTTAGTTTTATCACTCTCTTATTTTAGAAGTTAGAGGGGGGGGGACACACATTTTTCCACTTTGGAAGTGTCTCTCGCGCAAACTATGCAGTTTAGAAAAAAATGATATTAGAAACCTCAACATCATTTTTGAAGACCTATCTATAGATACCCCACACGTATAGGTTTGATGAAAAAATAATTTTTGAGTTTCAGTTCTAAGTATGGGGACCCCCAAAATTTATTGTTATTTTTCTATTTTTATGTAAAAATCTTAATGCGGTTCACAGGATACATCGACTGACCAAATTTCAATAGTATAGCTCTTATAGTTTCGGAAATAATCGGCTGTGACATACGGACGGACAGACAGACTTGACGAATCTATAAGGGTTCCGTTTTTTGCCATTTGGCTACGGAACCCTAAAAAACTGCACCAGTCTCTTTTCATAATCTGTACAACTGAATAAAATTGGAGTGTCTGTATGTAATATAATATGTTTTTATTAAATATACGTTAGATACTTGAAATGATTTTTTTTAAATTTTGTCTGTTTGTCTATTTGTTCCGGGTAATCTCTGGAACGGCTGGACCGATATTGACGGCTTAACCGCGATTTATAACAATAACCGCGGGACTCATTTTATATTCGAGTTTAATTTACCTCATATTTCTTGCCACTCTACGAAGAACGTACCGCGAATGGCCAAGTCAATTAACTATCCAAGTTAAGTCTAGCTCGCAATTTCTCGTCTGTATCGATTACCTAACTAGGCGGTTGCTTCTCGATTACCTCACTCGATTGCGAAGGTCGTGTGTCGTGATGGTAATACAAGCTACCACTTTAGTTTAGGTCTTTCTTTAGGATGATTATTGCAACATGTACCTACTTTAGGCACACACGTTAAGAAATCTGCTCGATTCTTATTAGGTAAAATATTTTTTCGTGGTTCAACTGAACTTAGTCAATGTTATATGGCCACAGCACACTAGCTACTTTTAGCATCGGCGATCGGCGATTTGGCGACTGCATCGCGTTTTAGCGACTTCCTGCGTTCGAACGCGGTATCGTAAACGCGCGTTTAAACGACTGCTCAGATGCCAAATCGATGCTACCGGCATCCGAATGTGTACGGAGAGTAGCGTGAAGCTGCTGTGTCGCGCTTCTAAAAAGCGACTCAATCTCCGCGTTTGGCGTTTTTAAATGTGCGGGCGTTCGGTCGCCGTATTTAGCTTCTAAAAAGCGACTAGTTGCCGATCGCCGATGCTAAAAGTAGTTAGTGTGCTGTGGCCCTTAGTACGACACGTTTTCAAGGTAGTAGAGCCACCCTGAATTCAGCATAAACGAGCTGGCTCGAGCGAAGCGAAACTGAGCTGTTATAGAAAACCCACCTAAAATTGCAGCATTAGTGCTGTCGTGCTTCGTTGATGAGAGCGAGACCGGAGGCCCAATGATGCACAAGCATCTATTTGGGTCACCATGCTGCATTGTTACATTATCTTCATACGCAACGAGTATGGTGACTATTCCTCTTGGAATTTAATCATGCTTACCATCAGGCAGTGTTGAGTCAATTTGTCAGGCTAATAATAATAAAATAATATCGCATTTGAACCACATTAGCCACACGGTTTTTGTATTGTGTGGGAGCACAATGTAAATTATCATTTTTACTATTTTTTTAAATCTTTAAAATCATAAAATATATTTAATGTACCCATATTTTATTATCTGATAATTATTAATCTACAGTAAAATCTAACCGACATGGCATTTTCTGAATGAAAGATATTAAATGTAAAATAGATCATTGACACCAAGTCTTAGAGGTTGGTTGAGTTTGATAGAAATTGAGTGTCATTCAAGTCAAATTTAGTACCAAAAACTATTACAGGTCCTCTTGTGTATTGTAATTCATATTTTTATATTTATAATGAACTTTGTACGACGATTCTCATTTCTACATATATTTTAATAAGCATTTAACACACAGTATACACTTTTACTTACACATTAAATACACGAGTGTTGCAAAAACTTCAGAGAAACCAATTACCTGTAACAAGAATTAAGTTCGTTAGTACAAGAAAACACACAATGGTTTTAATCAACGGTAAGTGTAAAACATGTCAATACAAGGAGCCACGAAAGCGATGCTGGAACAATTTATAGCCGTCACATGGCCGTGGCATGGTGCTAGAATTTGGCGACCAGAATTCTTTTATATTGTAATTAGTATTAATCTTACGTTGTAAATTTCGGTGACCAGAAGATCTGTATTTTGTAAGCTTTCATTCCAGCGGCTACTTTTACTTGAACTATTATTTCTAAAGAGATGTATCAGGACCGTAGTAACTGGAGGTCAATCGTCAGTTTGATAATTATGCGTGACATTATGTACGTATACATAGACAAATTAATTATCTCAGTCTTTTTACACATTATTATAAATATAGACAAAGTAAATACAGACGCTTTGTCGATCCATAGTCTTAAAAATAGGATTTATATTAGTTATACCATATTTTTTATTTAGCTTTCTTTTTTTACGATTGAATCTTCTAACGACGAAAGCATCGAGTTCTGTGAAAGATTGACAGCACATATAATGACGACTGTCTACGTCTTCCTTCGGGCAATATGGCGTACTTCCGGTTGCTTTCTAACAAACAGACACGCTTAATAGTGTTCATTTATCATTATCTGTGATCTTAGCATGTTGGTAACAATATAGTGTGTAATTACAACACTTAGAGTATAAAAGATTGTATCGCATATTATTCGATGTTGGTTTAACTAAACTAGTTAGTAAAGTTGATTAAAAAACCGCTGAAAGTAAATTCTATGAGTAGCCTTTTTAGGTGGAAGGGTAGGAAAGGGATATACTCGTAGAGAGAGATGAGATAGGTTTTGTTGAGAGGTTGAATTATTGTTTTATAAATATTTGGCAAATTCAATATATTTATACTGAATTCGCCAAATATCCAGGTGATACCTGCCAGTTTATTCAGACTGGCAGTACAAAATGTTCGATTAAAATCATTTTGGATTTGAAAAACTGTCATGGCTTTTTCAAATCTGTAATTATAAGTGACAAATTTTATTTCTAATACTCTTTTACGAAAACTTATTTTTTAAGTCGAGCACCATTCAAGTAAAACCACACGACTTATTAGAAAATAATTCATATTAATAATAATTAATGATAATTCTAGGCGACACGAATAAAATTTCTTGAACAACATAACTGTTTAATTATAAAATAATAGTCTTTTCCGTGTCCTGTGTCACTTAGAAATAAATGAAGATCTAAAAACAACAGTTTTGAGTTCAATAACCCACAATGGGGTAAGTAATCTCGAAAACATGTATATATGTATATGTACTTAACTGTACTCAAAATGTGTTGCGAACTACTTAACTTAAAAGGCGATCAATTCACACAACACCAGTTGCCGGATACGAGTCGAAAATATAAACAAAGATATTCCTTTGTCTTCATGCCGCTGTGCTCTGTACATTTGCGCAAGAAACATGAAGTTTAACCTGCTTAACTTCAATCACTCCTTGAGTAAAAAGGCTTGCTATAAAGAGCAACAAAAACTTGTCTAATTCTTGCATAGATCAAACTAAAAAGGTTACGATACCTTCGATTGTGTGGGGGTACCGATATTTCAAGAAATCAACACGATCAAGTGCGAGTATAAATATAACTTGCACATCACGAAGGCGACGCGAACGAAACTCACATTAGTCTACTCGTGACCACGAGCGGTATAACCCGTTCGAAACGTCGGAAAGTAGAAGGTATCGTTACCTTTTTAATTTTATATCTAATAAGTCCCGTTTACAGCAAAAACCATGTGTAAAGTCGCGAAAGTCAAAAACTTTTATTTTATAGAATTCGGAATTTACAAACTTAATGTTCTAGTAATGCGTTTTAAGATCGTATATATCTTTGCTGAGCCTCTTAGCTAAGCCGAGGTCTACGTTTTAGCAGTGAACTGTTAAAGATTGTTGATGATGATGATGATCAAAAGTCACTACCTCAATCGCAGCTAGACTCTCCTCCGTAATCAGCCGGGCATCTCCATACAACTGAGTAGGTAAATTTAAAGACTATTAGTCTAGTTTTTTTTTCTTTGCGTAAGCTAAGACTAGGTTAACGAGTCATTTAAAAAAGTTTTCTCATACAAGAAAAAAACCATTTATTGTTTCATATTCAATACTAGCTTAGCTGCTATTTATAGGTCTCAGTTTTCCCATGGTTATCGTTCAAATCTATCCGGTTGGAAACGTGCTAAGTTAGAAACATTCTAACTTGCAAACAATGCGATTAAATTCTTATTGACTGCCTCCGTGGTGCAGTGGCAGCATGTGCGTCTGCTGTGCTCGAGTTCGATTCCCGCTTCGTCGAATATTTGCATGATCTGCAAATATTTGTTTCGGTTATTGGGTGTTTTCTATGTAAAATATGTATGTATTTACAAAAAAAGTATATATGTATTTATATCAATTGTCTAGTAACCATAGTACAGGCTCTGCTTAGTTTAAGATTAGATGGCGTTGTGTGTCAGATGTATGTATTATTATCAATTTGACGAGAAAGTTATCTTATTCTAATCAGTAGTCAAATACTACTACTTAACCTGTAGATTTTAAAACATAGTATATTTTACAGTTTGTTAAGCTACTTAACTATTTGTAAAATACTTTCGCTCATTAGCAAGTAAAATAACACTAAATACCGCAGTACTTCACTTGTATTACAATCAACATCATCATTATACGTCATTGCCAAAATATGTGGCATTGAATGAACTTCAGAATATAAAAGATTCGAAGGTGCTCACACATCGCGCGCATGCCATTTTTAGCTGACTCATAGCCCCGTGGAAGAAATGTTTGCATTGTTTGTTGCAGATCGGTGCTTCGGTCGTTGCTAACCGGTGATTGATAACAATTACCGTAAGCACCGCCGGCGTGGTCAGCCCCTAAATGGGTGACCGATCGTGGGTTACGCTAAGCAGTTGGCCCCGGTTTTTATTATAAGAAAACAGTCGTAAATCTTAGTTGGAGGCCTTCGTGCGGTTTTAAAAAACATCCAACGGCAAGAGCAACCACAACGTGTCTTGCCAGTCCCCAACTCACACTTGGCCAGCGTGGGGACGAATGGGCTTGACCCTCTCTTGAGAGGAGACCCCGAGTACAGAAGTGCGACGTTATGGTTTATTGATGATGTTGATGAGTGTCAGCACGCTATGTACCTACCTACTTGACATTAATCATTTTTTATTAAGATACTCTATAAGAAATCTAAGTTAAAGACCCTTGCAGAGTCCTTATACCCGTCATTTACTTTAATAATATTACTATTGAATGCATACCTAGAAAGACGTAATACTTTTGTGGTTTTAAATTGTTACTGATTTTTGTTCTCTAATATGTACCCCAGTCGAATTCCATAACGACGACCGTCGGGATAGATCAGATGTCAGTCTGACAGCTTTATATGGTCTCCAAGGCTCTTACATTCTAGAAAGTTATTAAAATCAGTGTTAATCAGGTACCAATCATAGAAATTCAACATAAATTAAATAGTAGAGGTCAATTCTTTCTTTAAACAATATTTATTAGAAGACTTGACCTTCTTGAGAATAGAGGCGGCTGAAACATAAAAGTATACCTAGTACCTACATAACATTACAAAGATATGCCTAAAAATATCTCGTTCAGTGAGTTCATAGATTCGCACATGTTATAGTAAATGGAAGCATTTATGCCATATGTTGCAACAATGCTCAGCTGTGTTAACACTTTCTTAGGTATTGCACTCATACTCTTTTCAGGGTCAAGGAAAATTACCACCTGTGTACTGTTGTGTGCAACGTTATTTTCTCTGTAGAAATCGAAAGTTTGGCACTTCCTATATTTATATTAAACTAATCTAGCTAGATCTAGTCCGAACTTCCCAACTGAAACACAAAGTTCATGGTGTTCCATCAATATAATAAATAAATATTTCGGACTTCTGACGCACAACATCATCTAGTCCCAAACTAAGTACAGCTAGTACCATGGGTACTAGACAACTGATATCAATACATAAACATACTTTTTTCCGTAAATACATACATATGGTACATAGAAAACACCCAAACTCCGAAACAACATCCTTTTAAGTTTTTTTTCCCTTTCCTTCTTTTATTTTAGATGCTCTAAGTACCGAAATCAGACTCGGATATGCCTATTTCAAAATTGTTCTGTATTTACAACAAACCTTTAATAATTAAAATAAGTCATCTATTTTCCATTTCAATATGTTGAAATATCTAAAATTCTATTTCATATTATTCAAAAACCAAATCACAAAAAACTTTGCACTTTATATTTACATGTAAAGAAATAAAAATTGATGACTAAATATTTATACACACAAATTTAGATCAATTTAGATGGCTTATCTAAATTTAAACTTAATTAAAACACCTAAAAATAATTAAATTTTATGACCAAGTGCAAAAAATGTAACTACTTAGTTCACACACGTTCTACATATCCGCCTATACTTACATATATTAGAGGTCTAGTCTAAATGATTATTTCTGCAAGTTTCAATGTTAATGCTGTTGGCTAAAACAGGTTTTTATTATGGAAGGAATGTTGTTAAAGCTACATACTCGACAAAATAAGCGACGATAGCATAACGGCCAAGGCAACGTACATTTATTCAAGTGCTTGAGATCTTTAAACCTATACAATATTGTAATAATATGAACTATTAAAGACTCTTTGGTACTTAATGGTACGTTTTTTGACTTCGTGTTCTGTTTATGTCATTGATTTGCTTTATAGCTAAAATAATAAGTTTCTGTTACTACTTATAGTTTTATGTGCATACTTGTAAGTATTATGCCCGCTTTCACCAACTATACTTAAACCGTCTCCTTACTAAGAACCCCTAACGTAAGCAGTCCCTAAATTTTAAGAGAAATTTAAGCATTTAGGTGTAAAGGCTAAAATTAATTTAGGCCATAGTACCTACTCAAAATATCGCAATTCCAAAACTGCCCTAGAAATGACTTCTCTATAGTATTCTATGCTAAAAAAAAGCAAACAAGAAACGAGTTTTCGTTTACGAAGAATATAATTATTTTACCCATCCCAGTTCCAGTGATATGTACCTACATTGATTGTAGTGACAATTAAAAAAATAAAGTAAAATTTAAAAAGTCACACTGTACATTTGTTTATTTAAAAAAAACGAGTGCAAGTGTTATTAATATTGAACCTAATTAAATGGTCGAGAGAGTTGCTATTTATTTAAAACTTTTAAAAGTAAACCGTCTGTACTTTTCGATCAATCTTTTTTTTTAAACTAAATGAATGTAGCTGTTAATGATTTATAACACGACCTCCATAAAATTTTATTTGTTTAATTAATACTGTAAACATAAAGGAATAATATTGTTCCGGTTTTTAATCACTAAATTTTTTGCTTTCATACTAATACATTTTACATGATTCAGAGTTTTTTCTCTTATAATTTAAAATAAATTAAGATTTGTACAAACAAAAAAAAGTGTTTGGTTGTAATATCAAATGAGCACATGAGCAGTTTTTTTTACTAAAACGTATGAAAGTATATTCCTACTGTACCTACACCAAAACAAGGCATTTTTTTTTGTCTGTCTGTTTGTTTTTTCTGACTAATCTCCAGAACAACTAGACCGCATTTGACTGGACTTTTATTTATTTAAAACTTATTTCTTATGTTTTACAAAGGACGGACTTAATGCGATGAGGCATTTTGCTTAATGGTCGAAAGCGATGACATGAGAAGTGACTTAAGCATTTTTTCAGACTAGTATTGCTCCGCGTCTTATCCTCGATTTACGACAATAATCTCGGGTAACACCGCCGACTCAGTGTGTGCAAAATACATACACAAATTAGTTATGACCTAGACTAAACATCCTGGGGTTACACTTCCTCTCATTAGCAGTAAAAGTTCAATTAATCGATTCCTCATGCGTCAAATAGTTATTTATGTGATTTACTATCCACTAATCGATGTTTGATTAATCGGTAGTAATCTAACTTATTACCACTCATTCGACACATAAAATTAGCAGATCCGTGACGATCTCAATGGGTCAGCGTGTGATTGGCACACCCTCCTCGAAACAAGCAATTTGTCTAAATTTAGGCATATAAATACATATTAATAAGGTTTTAAATTAGCGTGAATTTTTGGATTTTTTTATCTTAAAGCTGTTCCGCTCCTATCGCTTTCGTAAAAGCAAATAAAAAGTAATAGGAAGCACTGTCTTACTTTATCATCAGTCTATCGCAGTCCACTGCTGGACATATGCCTCCCCAATCGCACGCCACTTACTGACGTATCCTGACATTATATACAAGTATAGGTTTTTTTATATGTGTTGAATAGTTTATTTCTGGATTTCGTTCTTAGATTGTTTTATTTGCACTCGACTACGGCGAAGCCAAAAGGAGTAAAAATTTTGGCAGTCTAAATAATATTATGTTGGTATGTTCTGCCGCTGCGCCCGAACTACTGAACTGATTCTAATGAATGAGGTATCAATAGATTCTTAATAAAGACTTGGTTTTTACGTTATCGGGTTAGTGTTTTCTATGTATAATATGTATGTATTTACAAAAAAAAGTATGTTTATGTATTTATATCAGTTGCCTCTGCTTAGCTTGGGACTAGATGATGTTGTGTGTCAGATGTCCAAAATTTTTATGTATTTATTTTATTATTTATCTTTTAACTTTTTCATGTTGACTTATTTCATTAGACTGTATAACTTGAAAATTGTTTGGACTAAAGTACAAAGACCGTTCAACTTTAATTTCTAGACCGGTGCTTTAATACCGACAGTTTCGAATAACATTAATAATGTAACATATATTGATAAAAATATATGCTTTCTGCACTTCTCCTACATATACCTAAACTATAAACGTTCCCCATTCCATCTCCTCTCTCGTACATCATATTGGTACAAACTTTAAACTTTACACATAAAAACATACTTATAATAACAAACTAATTATTAATTTTATTGGCATATATTTTGACATTTTACTTGCATACTAAATCAAAGACATCATTAGTGTGATATGTGATACGGAAGCAAGCGGAAGTGTTACGAATGCAAGTTTTGAAAGTGTAACACGATGTGTTTTCGCCTCTAAATAACAATTACAGTGTTTTACATCTTCTTGTCATATTCTAGTTAGTATAGCATTACATGTTTTAATTAAACGTTTTATCAGAGAGTTGCATAATAACAACGCATAACAAAGCGTCTAACTACATTATGCACATATATTTATGCTACTTATTTGCTGTTTGGTTTGTTTTTTAAACAACTTCAAAAAAGAGGTTATTATATATAACTAAGGTGGCAAATAGGTACTCGATATGATTACGGTCAATAGGGTTAAGCATTACGGAGTCAAGTCTGACTGTTACTGAAAATCCATAAAATATTTTTAACTCCATATTTTTTTTGGAAACCTTCATCAATAACCCATAATGTCCCACTGTTGAGTTCAGGCCTCCACTCAGGAGAGGCTTTAGGCCATACGACACCCATATTTTCAAGTTGCCCGAAGGCCTCCTTAGATCATGAATAAGTATTTTATCGTGAGAGAAGATAAGACTAAAAAAGATCATATGTAAGTATACCTCATATGTATATCCGTATGTTGCAATAAACTTTTTGCCTCAATAAGCGCGGAAAAATCCCCTAAACTACCTCCGTAAGTAGTGGATATAGTTATGTTCGTATGTAGTGAATAAAGATCTGTATATATTAATATAAAAATTACAATACCTTAAATTTCTTTGCCGCTACACAAAATTAGTACTTGCAAATATTACATAATGAACCAAATGACACACATATTCAATGACACAACCTACCCTGTGTATTGCATCGTGACACATACACGTGGCTATATAGCCCACACACATGTATAATGAATCCATACAAATCACATCCACTCGATATGGTTATATATTAAGCGTAACTCAAACAATATTTAACTAGTACAAGCAACTGCCATATGTATTGAAGTAATAATAATAATTCGATATTTCATAAATAAAATGCAAGGTTGCAAAATATAGATTTTTTTATATCTATATTTAAGCCTACCAAAGTCCTTAGCCTGATGGAAAACATGAGGAGAATCCAGGAGTAGGGGCCAAAGAAAATGTTATTCATGATTATTTTGCAGAACTCGATATAACATAATCGGTGATTTACAACCTCTTTAGTTCTAGATTTTCATCTAATCTTAGTAACACGTATTTCTACAACAGAATTAAACCAAATAAAATCGTTACAAAATAAGACAAACTAACCTAACAACTAGAACACTTGATAAAACAAAATTGATGCTTATCTTTTCTTAGTTAAACTTAGTTTTACACAACGACCGTTTCAATTGGCAAAATAGCATCACAATAAGGCCTGGGGTACACCTAGTGAAAGTGCAATTATCACCTGTTGTAATATTGCCATAGCTGGAATAGGCCGTGTATCCTCCGGCCTTATTGCCTCGGTAATCGTAGGCAATCAAATTAATTTCTGTTTGATACCTTTTCCAGTTATCTTGCAGTATGTGATACGGACTAAAGATTATAATTTATAGTCAAAGCCTGTAATTTAGTCCCTAGTGGTTAGGAATTAAAATATAATTGATGGTTTACCCGTTTTACAGGAATGTTATTTAGTTTAATAGATATTGCACCTCGATTTAGAAATTAGTTTAATAAAAGATAAACCTCGTCTTAGATAAATAATGCTAAGTTCGTTTTAATCAATTATGGTGATTAAAATTACGACACTAAGTTTCAAATTTATATTATATTATTATTATTCTCAACTCTTAAATTCTACTCAAGGTTCCCATCAGGTAGAGACATTTTATTAAAAAAAAAACTTTTTTGGCACTTTCGAAAACTTACATTTAGGTATGACTTTAGTTGCTCAGTTCCAATTTGGCATTACTAGGGAGCATGCGGAATATTTCATTAGAATCTGGAATCCACAGCGCAAACCATGCTCAGTAATGATACAAAATAATGAAACTAAAATAATATTTTGATATACAAACACGTTTACACAAATACGTGCAACATGGTTCCTTCTCGCTCATTATTACACAAATGTCCTCACAGCAATGACACAATATAATTATTGTACCAGCGAAACATTGCCCTTCACCAGGGAGGTATTCAAACATACGAAATCAATATTATTAAAATTTAATACAAAAAGTAACGTGTCCTTTCTAACCGTTTACACCACTACCAATAGGTACTATCAGAGCGACACATCTCGTGTTGCAACAGGGCGAGCCTACAACCTGTCCCGCGAACTTTATTACAATTACTATTGCTAACATTATACTATCCACTAGTTAAAGTTCACAAAGTTCCCGGCCAGAGCATTTCATGCCTTACGAAATATCATTACAAACACGACCTAAGACCCGATGCTGGTTAAACATGTAACTGAATAATAAAACGAAACATTACGATAATATTTTATATATCGTTTAGTATTCCAAACGAGGAATAATGAAAGTTTATTTCTAGATTTCGAAAGGTACTTATATCCCTTATTATAGGTACTCAATGGACAGTTCCATAGTGTATTCACATAAAATATCAATATTTTACACTAATAGAATAAAGCTGATTTAACGTTATTTCTCTCCAAATAATATCTACATGCCAGTTTTTCCTGGAACTGAAGCCAGAAACTGATTAAAGCTTTCCAGATGTACTCAATATATATATAATATCAGTTACATTATTTTATTTAATTATGAACTCAGAATAAAATGTATTTCATTGCATTACTTAACTTTAATACGCATCCTTAACCGTTACCCGTAAATTGGTATTTCAAGTATTCAAAAAATATCAATTTAGTTTTACTTACAATATTTTTACTTACACCTTTAGTTTTACTTACACCGTGAGAAAATGCCACTTACGACTTGTCTTCATACGTAAAGAAAGCGAATGTGTTATTAAAAATGCAATAAAGACAAGAAAATTTCATACTTATTCATGTTTCATTCAATTTCTTATGTAACCGTATTTTAATGCTTTGTTTGTCGTGAACAAATCCGTGGGTTGTACCATATGGATAGCACAGGGCCGCACTATGTTTATCTTATGTTTAATATAATTAGAGTATAGTTTACATAAATTGTAATAAACACTGACTATTGATATGTATGTACGTGTATCGTGATCAGTATTTTATCATGCCTTACATCGACGGTAGGTAACTAGTGTAACCTTTAATATCTACTTTAATCTGATCAGAAGTAAAGGATCGGCAGTCGATTTAGTTCTTATGATTTTTTAAGATCTATTTAAATTTGTTACCTTATTGTAAATGTCCTTCTCTTTATTCTTTATCTCAAATATCAGTTGCCGTGCTGTACCTAGAACAAATGATTATATTAAATGTTGACGTATATTGCTTATCATAGTTAGTTACGACTGCAACCGTGCTGACAGCGATTGGACACGCCTATGTTTTGATATACCTTTAAGATACACGCGCCAACGACTTGTACGCATACATTGCCAATTATTCTATGATCGAAATGTTCCTCGCCTTTCAAATATTTTTATACTAATGCTAACCTACTTACATTACTATATATACTATAAATAAAGACTAAATCGAAAACGAATTATGTAGACTCCAAAACTTAGACTAGAATACGAAATATGAAACGACTCTACCATATACAGTACGGCCCTGCTCTAGAGATTTAAAACCTACACATTCAAAATACGTGGAACATAAATAACTCAAATAGAAAGAAAGCAATAAATTTATAACGATTTAACAGAATAGAAGTGAAATCGATATTAATTGAAGAAGATGAATTGAATAGATTGAAAAGTGACGTTTTATAGATTACTCGATAAAGAAGCACTGAAAATTATCATCGAGTTGTATTATTTGTCTTTTGCAAAAACAAATTGATTATTTTTACTGTAATCAAGGTATTTTTTTGATTTTTGTTGATAGTTCGGTTTTCACAAAAAAATATTTAGATTCCAGATTTGTTTTGTAAATTTATACTTATTTAAAAAATATGTACCTTCCGTATTTATAAACAATCAGCACTGGAAGTCTAGTTGTACCCTCCTACCATTTTGAACTTTATGAATGTGGTAGAAATGAATTTAAAGGTCACTAGACTGGATTTCATTCACGTGTATGTCGGTTATCGCTGTGCACTGTACAAGTAACTCCATGTTAAATTATATTGAAATCCGTGCAGCATGTTAGCCGTGAAAGCTTAATACAGCGTGTAGGCTTTCGAATTTATTAAATTAGCATGGATGTCTATCTAAATCATTGGCTAACCCTGCAATTCTGTAACATCGAATAATCAAGAAAGAAGTTTATTTTTTAAATATTTTTGCAATTAATTTATCGATAAACAAATCGATTGTAAAAAAAAATTACCACAGCTAAAATCAACATTACAATTATACCAAGTCGTTTCGTCGATTTCACTTTAAGTGCAGTTATTGCATCGATAACATGTAACGACATTTACCTAAGTTAAAAATATTTTGTATCAAAAAATAATATTATATGACAATCTAAAATAACTTCAAAACCACGTCTTTTTTATTTACCTAAGACCACCATAGTAACACTACTCTATCTGATAGAAAGCATGATTAGAATCCAAAAGTAGGGGTTACCAGACACAAATTATTGCAACATTCATTCATTTTTTTATCTACTACTAACACTTTCAATAGATATTATACCGGCAACACTAATCTAATCGATACTTTGGACAGTCAAACAGTCTATATATGGAAAAAACCAAGTATTAAACCAAACCATGTATT
Source organism: Phragmatobia fuliginosa (assembly GCA_932526445.1). Taxonomy (NCBI): domain Eukaryota; kingdom Metazoa; phylum Arthropoda; class Insecta; order Lepidoptera; family Erebidae; genus Phragmatobia; species Phragmatobia fuliginosa. Next base: position 11,556,986 of record OW052078.1, on the reverse strand, counting down.
ATATATTAAATCCAAATGTATTAAAACCAAATAATATTTTTTTTATTTATACTTTTATCCACATGTTACATAAAGAGGTTGTGTGAAAGTGTGTGATAATACACATTGTATAGGCATGTAGACAATTAGTGAGAGGGGCAAATAGGAAATTAACTTTTTTCTCATCATTTTTTTATTATGAAAATCGATATAGAATTCAGAATTGGTTGCGATTTGATTATGAATATATACACGCTGATAGGCAGTTAAATTTTATGCCCAATTACATAAGATTGCATCTGTATTACTTTCACCGGTAAATGTAGCAATACCATATAACATGACCTAACAAAAATATTACTGCAAAGAGACAACTAAAGGTTCTAATGTTTGGAACTTATTTTTTATGAGCTTTAAATAGACCGCTACTGGAGATAGGCCTCCCTTAGAAAGTAGGTTACTATACCACGCTGGCCAGACTCGTAGGTTATAGGGATTGTTATCGACCTCTTTGCAATGATGTTCTCCTGCGTAGTATCCCCCTTAGTCGGCACTTACGACACCCATACTGTGAATGGAGATGTCTCTGTACTTTCAGTCCATGACCACACGGACAGTGTCACTCGCTATTTATGATATATGAAACAAATGAGCCGATGTGATCATCTGATGAAAAGCTCATACCAGCGCCCATTAATGCCCTTAGCTCTAAAAACAGAATCGTGTTGTTCTCTGAATAAAGAGAAGAACCCATATCATAGACGCTTGCCTCGTGTTTTAGATTAAAAAAAAAATTACACAATGTGAAATACATTATGCAAGTTACGGTAATCTTCATTTCCATTAGAAAATTTAGCCGTTTTTTCATATATTTTTTTTAAAGGAACAGTATTTTTTTCTTCAGATCTCTTCTCGTATGATTGTCAAACGAAAATCCAAAGGATGTAATTAGGACGTCCGCTCTCCGCTCCGAAAATGTACCAACCTAAAGAGTTTCTTTATTAAGCAGTCATTATACCATATTAGTCAGTCACCAACCGGATAGACATTGACAGGTTAGAACTTCGTTTTTCCTGTTTGTCTACCTCTGTGTCCCTGTTTGGGCAGAGTTAAATGATGCCATTATTGCACCTAACTCCTAAGTGTAACCGCAAAACATAATAATGTTATTATTTCCACCATACTCAACATTTGAATACGTAAATGAGGATTTATTACGAATAATATTCAAAAATAGATCATGGCAATTCATTTTATTTTTAGTTTTGTTAAATGTCATTTTAGCTGCTACAGTTAGATGTGACATGCATAACCTCAATGAGGATTGTGCTACACAATCAAAAGCAATATTCTGTCAGTGCTAATAGTAGTCTCCACTTTAAAATATTAAACCTAACGAAAATGATAAAACATAATTGAGAAGTTTACCAGTTTATGACTTAGATTACAATGTATTAGCGAAAAGCTACTGACAACAATCTCTATAAACTAAATTGCTACCATAAACAAGGAAACATTTAAAGACTGACTTCAACGTGTTTAGTATAAGAAGACTGGTTACTAATATCTTCTTATAACTTCTTAAACCTGTCACAGACCTAGCGCGATCTGAAGTTTGAATTAGTTCTGCGATCGTCCTCGCAAGTCTAATAATATTTATCTAATCCTTTAAACGAGCAATTCTTGTATATAGTAGTACATATACATATACGATTTGTATTCTGACAAGAAAAACGCGAGTAAAAAAAAATGGATGGTTAAGCAAAACAGCAGATTGTGACGGTTACAGTACGTATTTGTTATCTTCTATTTTATAATATATTTATGTACTTTTGGAGGATTTACGGGGGGACAATGTACTAACAACTCTTGAATTGCAGATGTCCTAGGGCAGTAACATTTCCAATGATATTTTAGCATAAAAAACACACAAACGTTATGACAACAACTAAGTAAAAACCTATGACTTTTTTATACAACTTTGCATGATGTAACTTATGCCGATTTAACACATTCACTTTAAAGTCATTAACTGTCACATTGATGTTAAATTTATATAAAATACTCCGTGAATTGACAATTTCTATTGATAAAACATCTAACGGTACCCGTGGTCGCACTCAAATTATAAAACCAAAACATTAAAACGCGAGTGCTTCTTACAATCTTACATCACTTCGCGAGAGCTATTTAATGTAACTAATTAGTAAATCTTCTAGTTAGAGCATTATATAATAACTGCAACGGTCCAGAGAGATGACCAATCACTTTAATAATTTAACCTGTGTCTGTTTACCGATGTGGCGACTTTTTGAGACTCTCAACGCTGTTTATTAAATAAAGTCCTTCGCCGCGTCTGTCTGTCTGTTCGCGATAAACTCTAAAACTACTTCACTGAGTTAAATGAAATTTTGTACCAAGATAGTCTAATGCCTAAGAAAGAACGGTCTAGTTTTTACCGCGATAACTGACATAGACGAAAATGGAGCCGAGGGCGAAAGCTAGTACAATATAAGTATAAAAACTATCTATATGGTGTCGGGTTATATTACTCCTTGTGTAGTTATTATACTAAGAGTCGACTTAAGGAGTAAATAACATTGAGAAGGAATACTTATTTAACACAAACACAATACGAAGCCGTCTGATCTGCATGGTATTATAGATCAAAATTTCCTTTCTATGAAAATTTTGAGGCCTATATCCAGTAGTCGACGATTAGAGACTATTGATGTGCTATAGATGATGAATAAATACTAATGTTAACATAGAGAGCTCTAATACAAACAAGACCAAGCCATCTGCGTTACGTTTGGATTGTACAGCACACAATAATTTGGCTCGCCCTGATAAAATAAACGATAAAATAGGCATTTAAATAAAACAACAGTTTAAAGTGAAAGGCACATGAATAGATGCATTACTTCTAAGAAAGTCCTTTTAATAGAAACTGTTTACGGAGATAGTGATTGTTCAGCTCGCATTACCATAAAACGCATTTTGAACACAATTAGCACGATACTGTGACCATGGTTACGGGTCATGAAACAATGCAACAAAACGGGAGACAGTGAATAAATTTTACTATTATTATATTACAAACTAGCTTTCGTCCGGGCCCCGCCTGCGTGTATGTCGGTTACCGCGGTAAAAAGTAGCCTATGTCCTTTCTCAGTCTCTAGACTACTCTTGTAACAAATTTCAGATGAATTGGTTCTGTAGTTTTGGCGTGAAAGCGCTACAGACAGACAGAGTTATTACGCTACAGATAGACTACTCCCTTCCGGTCTGCGGGCCTGTGGTGATCTAGGGTCTCTGGTAGTGAAAAGGCTATGAAGTTTTATTTATAAATATTTAAGCCTAGCAAAGTAACTCTACTCTGCCTGATGGAAAGCATGAGCAAAACCCAAGAGTATACCGCATATATATAAGGCATACCGCCCACTCTTCTACCGTCAATTTTTTAGGGTTCCGTAGCCAAATGGCAAAAAACGGACCCTCGTCATGTCTGTCTGTCTGTCCGTCCGTATGTCACAGCCACTTTTTTCCGATACCATAAGAGCTTTACTTTTGAAACTTGGTAAGTAGATGTAATCTGTGAACCGCATTAAGATTTTCATATCAAAATAGAAAAAAACTAATACATTTTGGGGGTACCCCATACTTGGAACTGAAACTCAAAAAAATTTTTTTATATCTATGGATATCTATGGATAGGTGTTCAAAAATGATGTTGAGGTTTCTTATATCATGTTTTTCTATATATGATATTTGAATAGTTTGCGCGAGAGACACTTCCAACCCCCCCTGTAACTTCCGAAATAACAGAGTGATAAAACTAAAAAAAATATAAGTTGTACATTACCATACAAACTACCAACGAAAATTGGTTTGAACGAGGTCTAGTAAGTAGTTTTTTTTTAATACGTCATAAATCGTAAACCGCAATTTATTCATTCATTTCATTCAATCAATACACTATAAAAAAACATCGATCAAAGTTACAACGAACTACAAGAACTTTTATATGATGTTACTTGCTGATACGGAACCCTTCATTGGCGAGTCCGACTCGCAGTTGGCCGCTTTTTTTCATAATTCATATAATTATTTAGCAGCTCCTCAAAGCAAAACAAAAGTTTCTTGTTATTTTCTTTATGAACAGCTTATGTTGTGTTGACATTAATAGCATGGATGACTGCATATTAAAATCAAATCGATTTTACTACTATCAAATTTCTTATATAAGCTTCTAAAAGCGTGAGTATGCCTTGCATTCGACCTTAAAAATCTTTAAAGTAATTAAAGATGATTCAAGTGAAATCTTATTACACGTCGACGACTTATAAGTTACGTTTTCTCTGCACAAAGAATTGATTTATATTGTTAATCAATTCTATATATTGGCTGAAAGTGAGCCGTAATCCTATTTCAGAAATTAAAATAACAATGAACTTATAAAACGCTAATTAAAAGTAAAATCTTTACTTTGAATTAAGTATTTATTATTATTTTTTTTGTTTTGAGTAATGAGAGTAATCAAAATAGTAACCAAATAAAAAAACACCAATTAATACTCTTAATACTTGTGGATGTGGAACAGTATTTCAAAAATTGTCTCTTCACAATAAAAATATATTTATATCTATTTAAAAACGGCAACAATAAAGAAAATTAAAACTAAATCGTTAAACAAACAATAGTTTAAAGTCAAGCGTGTCGTGTAACTTGTCGTACTTAACACCTGGCAACTCCAACACAAAACACGTACAGGCAATGAATAATTAAAACAAAAATAGTTGTTCCGTAACTATTATTACTCAACTAACCGGTGGAATTAAGAATCTGGACATTTTTTGATAGGGTTGTCAAATGACAGTTGTCAGACTGACAGATGTCAAAGTACATCGTCACATTAAAGTAAAGGATTTCAACTACAAGTCACGTTTATTATTATAAAAGTAAGAGTGTAATTTGTTGGAGTAATCATATAAGAAAATATTATTTTCTCAAATAAATGGCGTACTATTAAAAAAAAGACCAGTCCCGACGATGTTATAACGCGCGGCGGCTATAATTTTCAATCAAATCGTGCATCTTTATTTTATTGCCGCAAAAGCAATAAAGATTTTATTTTTTCTTTAAAAAACTTTTACATTTTTCCATTTGTAGACGGACGCGGGATATTTTCGCGCATAATATAAGTCGTAATGTTAAATATGTATTATATGTGTAAACAATTTACCATGTAAACAATTTTTATCCTACGGGGGGCCTGGTAATCTGTATGACAGGGGCACCTAGTATGGATACCCGTCTCCCACAAAGGAGTTTTAGAAATATTTTTTACTTATTTTTATGTAAATTTTATTGATATGAAACCTTTGTTGAAGAGAAAATAAACGTTATTATTATTATATGATAATCTTTTAATCTCCAAATTTAAATATTGTCTTCGTATAATAATAACCTAGTAACAACAAACCTTGAGCACATTCTGACGATATCAATCTTATCAGCCAAGATGTGTTTTGCAGTTGACAACCCTAAAAATAAGCAACAAAAACAACTGTAGCTAACTGAGTCGACTTTAAAACCATTAAATGAATCGATTCCATGGTTGTCGTGAGAACACTCGGAGCAATACGAATAAATATTGCGACACGGTATACGAGGGTCTGATAACGAATATAGGTTACAGACTTGTTAAGTAGCTGTTTATACTGAGGTTGTCAAAAGGTACACCTCCAATAGGTAACACGGTGTTTATGTTTGCAGTATTTGCGACTGATCTATGCTGACGATTATCTCGACTAAATGTTTTTATTTCATCCTCTAAAATCATTTGTATAGAAACATGCTTAAAAGGAGAAATAAAAGCTTTGTTAAAATCTTCATGTTATTACATGAACAGTAAAATCAAGTTTAAAGGAAGTATGATTTCCGACCTAGTGTGATCTTTATCAATGTTGTTTTTTACGTTTGATGTGTTAACATTTCTAAGTTAGAATGTGTGCTTATTTTTAAAAATAACGGGTTTTACATGAACTAATTCGTATTCTAGAACCCATAGTGTAAGTTATACTTACTTATCTAGATAACTGATAAACTTTATGAGTTATAAATAACTATTGCATGATAAGCCTGCCAGTAAAAAGCTTACTAAGTACTAAGCTTACTTACTAGTAAAAGTAGCTATTGAGAAGCGTAATAAACAAATATCATATTTTGCCAACTCACAAATAAACATGAAATGGACAGCTTAAGAATCACACAAAGTGTTATCCCATGTGGGATTTGAACCCACATCACCAGCGCTATAGGAAATGACGTCTGCTTAAATCACAGGCCATACTTGCAATAATATGTCTATACAGGTATTATTAGCAAATATTAATTTCAGGATCCAGGTAAATGATTATTGTCACTCTCTATCCCGGTCAGTTATTAAGAGTAAGTCAGTATAGATACTTTTATCATCAATGCAAAGTCAAATCACCATCTAGCCTATCGCAGTCCACTGCTAGACATAGGTCTCTCCAATTGCACGCCACTTAGTTTGATCCTCGGCTACTCGCATCCAGCTCCAAGTTTAAATAATTGTTTTACATTCAGTCTAGAGGAAATTCTCACGTAACTCGAATCATTTTTATAACACAGTCATTTTAATCTAACCTTTCAAACGTCAATGACCGAAGCTACTATGCCTTGCCTACGCAAGTTATTTCGAATTTATGATCGATCAGAACAATTATTGCTGATTACTTCTTTTTCTGATTACTTTAGTGTATTAATGATCGTTTTGAACTATCTTTATATATCAATCTTTTCCGTTATTAGGTAATGAACCTCCAATTTTGCTAAGTAGATCATTACTATTCTAAATGGTATGGACCTCAGATGTATAACATCTAAATACAATTCATTATAACTTTTTGTATGTTTAGAAGTTTTAGCCCGTAAACGAATATATAGGGCATCTTTCAAATCATTCCAATTGAGATGAAACTGTAAATTGTTGATAGTAAGGTTAATATTTTAAATAGGTTTAGGAAGACACATTATAAAAATTCAAATAAATCATCAAATTATTCTTAAATAGGTACTAGTGCTCGCTCAGTGGTCGAAATTTGATCTAATTAATTTTCTTTTTTTTAGCTTTCTGGACTCCTCTAAAAAACATTAACTGTGCAAAATTGCATACTCCTCCATTCGTATAATATTTATAAAAGGAATACAAAGTTTTGCTTCACGTATTAATATACAATAATTATACCTTGTCCATTCGTTTATTATCTTTTTGACAGGTCACGCCTATAAATTACCGGTATTTTTTTCGTAATAATGTACTACAGTAATGTCGTACTTTATAGACGGGTAGGGAAGTGGGCAGTGTGCATAGCTAAAAACAACATATAAAACAGTTCTTGAAATACGATAAATCGATTAAACGATTAAAATAATCTATCATATTATTATGATCAAAATAATTTGACTTCATGTAAGTGTTGTTTCTGTAAATTTAATAAAATAAAAAGGAAATTAAAAAAAGTATGACTTCAAGATTGATTACTTGCAAGGAATTAAGTCGAAATTTTGGATTTTAACTTTAAACTTAGAATAAAGAACAATAACTCTGTGCATTAATTAATTTATTATTGGACCACTGACTTAAAATGTAACTATGCACGTGTTAGTAAAATTTAACTTTGAAACGCGTGGTTAATAACTTTTAAATCCAGAGTTATGAGAAAGTATATTTGAAAAATCACATAATACTTACTAAACCGACCTTCAAGTGACTGTGTTTGGAAGTTTTCTTTGTTCTGGGTCAATTACATATCTTAATAGTGCACATTTTATTAATTTAAAATTCTGACTTAAAGAAATTTATATCGATTGATTTTGATTTCAAATCGAATCGGTGACGTGTGAGGGCGTCACTAATTTCGAAATTTGTTGAACTGTCAAAAAGATATTAAAGGAATGGACAGAGTATAATAATATAATATTAGAACTTAGTAGTATAATATTAAGAAGACAATGAAGAAGGATCTTCTCCATAATTTCTTTTTAAAGTTATCAAGACATGAAAGCGATTTAAGTATTCCAAAATTTATCAAACGTTATATTACAAAATATATCCGTGTACAATAAACTTGACTAACTCTAGCAATTTAAAATTCGCATTGCGTATTGTCGTTGCGTGGGAGACTGACGGATCGAAGACACAAAGAAATTAAGACAAGACAAAGCAAAAAAATCATCAGAATACACGTATGCAATTTGGCACAGTTCAAGTTTATATGGAAATCTAAAAAAAAGAATCTCTTAAGATAGAAGGTTTTGCCCTACCCTAGCCCGACACATTGGGATTTGCATCAACTTTCCATTTCTTTGCAGTTATGTTGTTGTAAATGTAAAAAGAAAGAAAAAAATAAACAATCAAATAAAAGAAACTCTTTTTTCACTGCTTACATTAGTGGACCGCCTTATGGAGTAAACAACTATGTATTCTTGACACACTCACTATTCACTAGCGATTTTCACGTCACGATTTAAAAATCTAGTGCAAAGCAATATCTGTATCTGTCAACGTACGGTACATAACGTTACTGTACGTGCTTGCAGACCGACTAATTAAGACTTGATGCAAGCGTAAGGCCCAAACTATTAAAACAATAGAAGCTAGATGACACACTTCAACAAATCTGTTTCTATATAAGTAAGGGCGTGGTTTAAACATGAGTATTTCTAAACATCCTCTTTAATATGTGTGGTCTGACAATTGAGTCCCTGAGTTCTGCATATAAGAAGAAAACATTGTTAGGCAATTAAATATTACCATTTTGTTATATACATATATGAGCCTGCCAAAATGATTCTACTCCGCCTCTTGAAAAGCTTGAGTAGTGGTCACAATAGGCAATACCCTACTCATTGCAAATGCACACACTGCAGCCTGGTGACCCATACTAAGGCCTCCTAGTGATGAGCTTCTTCATCATCGGGCCTTCGGTCTCGCGCTTACACGATAGTACACATGCTTTCATTTTAGGTTAGACTTATATGTGAGAGTAGTACCGCACCGGTCGAGCCGGCCCATTCTAAAAGGCCTAGTTTTAATTACAAAATATGACAATTTCAGTTAGGAAATTCCCAAGTTAACGCGGTTGTTAATAGCCTCAGAATCAACTATTTCTATCAATCAAAGTATCAACTATTTCTAATGATATTACTTATTAAGCAATTTTTTAAACCGCAAGGTATGTAGTAAAAACTAATAATATGTTCTAAAATAGATTCATCAGTTTACAAATTAATTAAGAAACAAAAAAGCTACACTAAATATATTTTATTATAATTTATAATTAACAAGTTAATTATTTGATATCGCAAGAAAAAGATAACTAATACCATTTTAATGATAAATACTTAATTGGGCAATAAGTGAAATAGTGATTAAATTAATTTTTTAAAGCTACTTATAAAGCGTTTAGATAAAAAACTATTTACCACGATCTCGGCTCTGTTCGGACCTCTTCTACATTATTTGGGTATTTTAAAATGCTTCGCCTTTTACAAATTCCTTGAATAACTTCCTTTTCATTCTGACCGGACTTTCACTGGCAGAAATCTAATGACATAAGAATAACTTATCATCATTATCAACAGCCTTTACCAGTCCACTGCTGGACATAGGCCTCTCCCTAGAAAGGAGGCTTCGGCCTACTATACCAAGCTGGCCAGACGGGTTGGTAAAGGGTTTGTTTCAGGTTTTCCTTCTCTTGGCAGTGACGTTAGCTGCTTATTTTGTTCCTTTAGTCGCCTCTTACGACACCCATGGAATGAATAGGGGTGGTGACACTTTGTATTTTTAATCCGTCACCACACGGATGACTTAGGCTAAATGTTTTTAGACTAGCTTTGCTCAGCGGCGTTGCTCGCTATTTAAAACCATAACCGCGGGCAGCAAATACCGCAGGACTCAGCTAGTCTATACTAAAATTATAAGGAGATAAAGTTTGTGACTTAGTATGGGTAATCTCTGGATCTATTGAACAGATTCCAAAAACTCCTTTATAAACAGAAATGTACACTATTTGTGAATGTTATACATAGGCTATAAAAAAATATCGCGATATCCGATACACAAGCGGGCGGAGCTGCGGGCAAAGCTAGTAATTATTACGAATGTAATAGTAATAGTGTTTCACTAGGTGCAGAAATATTTACAAGGTTCTATTATTGAAATAATACAAAATAAATATATATTTAAGGACATAAATAAATAATAATAAATACACAATGTCATCAAAGCTTCAAACTAAGCAGAGCTTGTACTATGTATATTTCCGTGTGGTGACGGATTAAGAATACAGAGTGTCACCAACCCTTTTCATCTCGCGGATGTCATAAAAGGCGACTAAGGGAAAAACTACGCAAGACAACATCAATGCAAAGAGAGGGAAAACTTGAAACCAACCCTATACTAACCCGTCTGGCCAGCGTGGTATAGTAGGCTAAAACCTAATTTCTAAGGAGAGGCCTATGTCCAGCAGTGGACTGTTAAAGGCTGTTGATGATGATGATCTTGTACTATGAAAGCTAGATTGACTGACAGAATAATTATAATGTGTGTGTAATATATTTGCAAATACCTACAAATATAGTATACATAGGAATACCCAAACTTCGTAACAAATATTTGTAGATCATACAAACATTTGGTCCGACCCAGGATTTGATTCGAGACCTCAAAGCACAGCAGTCGCATGGATTACCACTAAGTCACTGAGACAGTCAAAAGCAGTAAGAAATAAGCAACTGTATATTGGAGTTCATCGAACAATACACTAATTCCGTGTGTGCCACTTACGCCAATCTTTATATATTCGATTGTGTTCACCATTAGATAGCTAATCTTATCTTTATAGCTAGAAAGTATAAAAGATTGAGGTCTATAATAACATATTAACAATTTTAAAGTACGTACTCATTATTGGACTTCTTTAATCGAGTCAAGACCAGATAAGATTAAATTTTTTAATCTAAACTTATTTTGTTTTCAATTTACCAAAGCCTATTAAGAATACAGAGTTACAACACTCCTATTCTTTCCAAGAGAGTTGTAACAGGCGATTAAGAGAACAAACTACGCAAGATAACTTTGCTCCAAAGAGAAGATAAACTTGAAAAAAAAAAAACATGGCATAGTAAGCGCAAACCTCCTTTCTAAGAGGAGGCCTATACCTGTAGTGGACTGTTAACTGACTGACGAACTGTCATGTTTTGTTGGTAAGTGCGAGACCGGATGCCCAATGATGTAGAAAAGACCATGCTCCATTGTCTGCAGTCACAAGGAGGATGGATACCACAACTCTTGGATTCTACTGATGCTTTAAATCAGGCAAAATAAGGTACAATTTCTTTTACTTAAAGTAAGTTCATGCAAAAAAGAATGATAAAATCAAAACTTTTCTTCACTTGACTATGTTTTGAAATAAATGAAATTCTATATCTAAGTTCCCACATTAAGTAAAGGTATGATGTTAAATTAAAAGATCAAATGCCTCGGCGCTGTTTCCGATATAAGAAACCGTTGGTAATCGTAGATAATTCGTAGTATCAGGTTCATTATACGGTTCGGTTTTCATTAGCTGTCATAAATAAGATTTGCTCATAAAACGTCTGTCATTAGCAATAAAAATATATAACTTGACATAATTTAAATACGGTTGTCTGATTCCAAAATGAGCAGAGTCTGAGGTAACATACTTATATGTTCTAAATTTATTATTTAGGTATTCTATACAATGCCTAGGTAATGTAAACAATGCTTGCGGCATCCAGGCCATGTATGAAATATAATGAATATTATTGTCCATTACATACTTTACCTAGATATTCTATACAAACCCTAGAGATAGTATAGAATACCTACTGGTCTACGGCAATGTGTAAAAAGTACATATTTTGGTCTGTATTTATCAATGTTCTGTAAGTATCTATAAAATGCGACAAAATGCTATACGAATTTGCAATGCCTGTAAAAGGCTACTAAGTTGAGACAAACCATATTATATATAAGATCACAAAATGTACCTACACTTAGCAATAAAGATTTTGAATTTGAATTAAATGTATATAAGTAAATTTTTTTTGAGCTGTCCCCGTACTTTGTACATTACTGGCTGCGCATTGGGCATTGTATAGAATACCTAAAATCAATATGGTTACCTACACGTTTTAGGTTTGTACTTATACCTTGTATACCTGAGTATTGTAAAGAATGCTAGATTATACAGATTGACTGTAACGTATATTTATTCAACAGTCTTTAATATTCCGCTGGGGGGGCCCTTTATAAAGTAGGCTTTGTGGCCTACCACTTCACGCTTGACGGGTTGGTATTGTTTATGTGTTATATTGTTTACTGGATAGTATTGGATTAAAAATATCGATTATCATGATTATTATCGAGACATCGAAACGATAACATCATCTTTACTTAGCACGCAATTTCATTTAAGATCGACCTGGTATTTAAAGAGTCTATATTTCAACTGTTATTGAAATAACTCTACGCTTTCTTATAGCACTCACATTAAAGCGTTGCAACATTACTAACACAAGACTGGTATCCTTTCTTAACACACATCACCGTCGTATCAGTCATACGTCCACAGCTGGACATAGGCCTCCTCCAAGATTCTCTACAACAACCAGCCCTTTGTCTGCCCGCATTGGCTTAATTTACTCATACATATTTAGAGCAAAACCTACACATCGAAAACTATGAATGAACAACAGGGACTCCATTGAAAAGTTAGGCGGGGCCGACCGAAATAGTTGCTAATTTCACTTTCATGCCTTACTCACGCACGAAATAAAGCGAACAAGAAATCTATCATTCAACCGAACCGGTCCGCAATGTATAATGAATAAGTAAACACTTTCGTTTATTTCCTATTAAACTATTAACCTCATTAGATTGAGATGGATAGTAATTATTCTATTATCAGAATTGTCTCTCGGCTCTAACAGGGTCACGGTCGCTATATAACTAACGCTTACTTGAGATTCATTTTAAGAGTAAAATAAAATAAGATTAACATTAAGATAACATTGTCAGTATGCGCGTATCATCATCATCATCAGCATATCGCAGTTCACTGCTGGACATAGGCCTTTCCCACGCCATTCTGACCGATTTTGGACTTCTCGCATCCAGCTTCTATCGGCAATCCTGCGAAAGTCGTAACTCCATCTGACTAGTGGGCGTCCTATAGCATATGTAAACAACACTCGAGAATTTTATGACGATTGTATGTAAATATTAGAAAATATATTCTTTGAGTTTATATTGTAAACAACACGAATTATATAAAATAATATAGCGAATATATTAGCTCCTAATAAAGGAGATTTTTGAGTGTTATACTAAACTTTATAAGACTGCTAGGGTTTGCCCGCGACTCTACCCGTGTGTATGTCAGTTATCCTGGTAAAGATTAGCCTATGTCCTTCCTCAAGAATCAAAGTGTCTCCATTAAAATCGGTACAACGGATTAGCCGTTCAAACGTAACAAATAAACAGAGTTACTATATTTCGAAATGGTATTGTTAGCTATCGTGAAAATTGAATGACTAAAGCAAACGCTAAATGCTTTTAACTGTAGACATTTATCAACAAAGTAATACTACAAGTTGGCATTGTGCCACATTTAAGTAGAAGCTGAATACAATCGACTTTATTATAAACTTGGCTTGAGCGATAAATACGGTCATTTGATCAAATAAACATCAGGTTTAATGCATAGACAAGCATTGCTTATTTATAGTCCTTCTTTAGAAGCACAATAGTACTTATTTTGGTTAGTTTAAATTGCAAAAGTGAACTTGAAGAGAAATAAATAAATGTTTCTGAAGGTTCGAAAACAGGATTTTGAAAAATTTTGACGTCTGGTATGTCCAAAGGAGAGAGGTTTATATATCCTTACCAATATCGTATATGCGAGAATAACTCTGTATGTCTGAATATCGCGCTTTCACGCCTATCACGCTTTCACGCCTATCGCGCTCTCACGCCTAAACTACTGAGCCAATCTAAATTAAATTTGGTACACAGATAATCTAGAGTTTGAAAAAACAGAGCCTCAGGCCAAAGGAAGTATTGTATAAATCTCAATTATATTTAGAAATCTACGCAAAAAAATGTAATCAGTGAACTATGAAAGGTTAATGGAACGAAATACAAAGGGATTCCTTATTTATTTGTTCCCTGTATGTTACGGGGATAACTTTTGTTACCAACCATTTTATTATCTGTTATACTATTTTCTTTGCCCTCTAGCTACTTCACATAAAGGACGACGTTCCTAAATACTACCAAAAATTTTATAACAATATATTGAAACATCCTTTACTTATTTACTGAGTGATGTTGTCTGCGAGAGCAAAATTGAATGACCTTTTATTTTGATACATACTTATTTAGTAACATTTGTATCCTTGACCTGGTTTCAGAAAATACAGTTTTGAAATTACATCTACTTATATTTGAGTTTATCACAGATAGCTACATAAATTTGAAATCCTAAATATGCATCTGTCTACCCTTTCCGGGACCAAACCACCACCTCTCTAGTAAGCTGGTACAGTAGGCCAAGACCTCTTTTCTCAAGAAGGTTTATGTCCAACAGTGGACTGTTAAAGGCTGGTAATGATGTGTGTGTTTGTATAAGAAGAATATTCATTTCTAAGAACCACAATAAACTTGCGGTGGTTAAGGCAATTGCCATGCCGCTTTCTACTGCCCCAAATGTTGTGAATCAAGTCCTACATGAGACTATATTTTGTGTGATCTACAATTTGTTGTTCTGAGTCTGGGTATTCTTTGCGTCCGTTTCTTCTATGTTTGTAAAGTTCTCCGCGACACAGGATGTATATTCTTAAAGCGGGCGTTGTCTTAATTTATAAAAAAAGAATCATTTTCCACTACCATTACACATAGCCTTAAATGTATAAAACTGTAACTAGGAGCTACCTGTTATTTTAAATAATAATAAGAGATAAACATCAAATCTACAAGGTGATACATCTCATATTTCATTTTATATCTTGATACAAATAAGAATTTGTAACAACAACTTACATTTTGACTTGTTTTGTTCTACTGACGCAATATATCTCCGTTCCTAACTAATGTTACCTAAACTATGTACTTTTGCAACAAAAATTGAACCTAACATTTTTAACGGATCAAGATTGAGAATTGAGAGTTAAGTTTTTTTCTGAATAATTCCTTTGAACATACAACAAAGCCGACGGCCTCGACCGACTCGAATATGGCGTATCAACTCACGCTGTGAACAATATCTTCGCAAAAATTATTCAAAGGCGGATATACTTTCGCTATCATAAAGATGGCCGACACGATTAGAATACGCGGTACTGAGAAATTGATGAATCTTTAATTAAATGTGAAAGACTGTACATTGCTCATAAATCATAGTTGTCATCCTGCCATATAGTGTTAGATTTTACTTTGCTAGTAAGGTGAAGTCACGATATATCTCTACAATCAGTAGACCAAACTTTAAATTATTGAGACGTATAATTTGTAGAACCGCGTTTGGTTTCGCATTTGAATTTTTTGACTATTAATTTAGGGATTAATTAGCTAGGGATTTTTTTTTACTACAAGGGTCAGTTTTCAATTAGATGTCATATCCAGTACTGCCAGCATAAATTTGTAGTAGTCTTTTCCAGGAGGGGCAACGACTTAGCTAGGGGTTGGGTGTTTTTTATGTTTAATATGTATATACGTATTTACAAAAAACAGTATATGTGTATTTATATATTCATGTTCTTTGTGTGGTAATGACACATATGGTAGACATGGTAAAAAGCACTTACTTGGGTTTAGGTTTTTGGGAGAAGTAACAAGTGAATGAGTTTAACAATAGAGATCCTACGGCTGTCAAAACAAACGTCAATCATTGAAAAAACTGCAATCGAACTCTGCATCAGGTGGTGCTTATATTATATAAAATTATATTTGTCGCTAAAAACTTTCTTCGGAGCATCATCTGCCGGAAATGATCTTTCCATATATGTTTGTAAATATGCACATAATGTTATTCTGCTGCACTAGGAATGATTAATGAACAATAATGAACACGTTCTAGTGCAAAAGACGGCGCCGGCGCTGCATTCAGTGGTTTCAATGCGCTTGCGCACGCGATCTTGTGAACGTACTCGTTCTACTTTCTGCGACAATCTCCCTGTTGATATATCGTATCGTGACGCAATATTGCACGTATGTTTTGCGAATTCATAACACCGTCACTCGCGGGTGCAAATTTTTAGTCTACGTATTAATGAGATGGTTTAGTCTTGATAACTAAATATACCACGTATTGTTAGACAATTTTCTTAGTCAGTTGCAAAGGTTCTAAATATCCATATCATCAATTGGCATTTTTATGTATAGTTTAATTGGGTCTAACAAAAATCTTAATCACCATCATCAGCTTATCGCAGTTCACTGCTGGATATAGGACTCTGCAATTACTCGCTACTTGGTTCGATCCTTGTCTTCTCGCATCCAGCTCCTGTCAGCGTCTTACTCAAATCATCACTGCATCTGGCCTTTGGACGTCCTACACTACGTTTGCCAAATCGTGGTCTTGAACTTTGAGTATTAATATCATCAAAATATCGTCCTACCTGCTTTTATCCACCATGGGCTTGCCATCAGATGGGGCACAAATCAGTTTTCCAATTAGACTCTTGCATTGCAATAGATTTCTTTTTTTCATAAGTAATTTGTTTATAAACAGTAGAATCTTACGTAAATTAAGAGTCACAGTCGCTTACCTGTAAAGAAAAATAAACCTTATTATTATATTTAATAAAAACTTTGCAGCGTACCTACAATTTATAAGTTTCATTTCTACACTGATATTTTAAAACTGAATACCTAGTTGTTTGTTACGCGCTAATCTCAGGAACAACTGGTCATATTTGACAAAATATTTCAATGATAGGTATATAGTACCTTTATCGAGGAGGGCTATTTGTCATCAATCTTTTGAGAGCTTTCATCGTGCGCTACGAAAATGATTAAAGATTCGTAAAATAATATATGAAAGAATTGGTCCTCTTGAAAAGATTTAAAAAAAGTCCGCGACAGCATATGTCTATCTTTTACGGTCAGCTCACTATAACCTTTGTTTCCGCTTATAATATCAGGCTAGTTTAAAGTAGTAGTGTTGTATGAAATCATTGTCAAAGAATATTAGTACTAAGCTGCCCATAATTCTTAAAACCAATTACAATCATTCGCGTCCAATTGCGTAGGTATTCCGTTAACAATGAGCTCAATCAACTAGAAAACACAATACCAACTTTTAAATTATTCCATTTAGTAGCTGGCCTAGTTTTCTTTGAAGCAATTCATCTCTTGTTTGGTCTTCTGTAATTGATTATGGTACAGAGTTTTACTGTTCGCGTTCATTTATTGGAATTGTTTTAATACCTCTTAGTTGGCAACCAAGCACTTTTCGTCAGCTTTCATACATCATTGTATTGACTTGTGAACTTGAAACGAAAAACTGGATTGCTTTCTTTCAAAATACTTGAAGATTTTATTGTAATAATTATGTATATTGTAGTATAATATAAGTAATATCTATAGTCATATTCTCTTTTTATAACCAATTCATAGAAACCATTACTGCAACAAATGCTTAAGTAATAGTGTAGTTTTACTAATCTCATTCGCAAACAACCAAACACAAAAAAGCGGCCAAGTGCGAGTCGGACTCGCCCATGAAGGGTTCCGTATCAGCAAGTAACATCATATAAAAGTTCTTGTAGTTCGTTGTAACTTTCATCGTAAATTACGTGTTACGATTTATGACGTATTAAAAAAAAACTACTCACTAGATCTCGTTCAAACTAATTTTCGTTGGTAGTTTTCATGGTAATGTAAAACATATATTTTTTTTAGTTTTATCACTCTCTTATTTTAGAAGTTAGAGGGGGGGGGACACACATTTTTCCACTTTGGAAGTGTCTCTCGCGCAAACTATTCAGTTTAGAAAAAAATGATATTAGAAACCTCAACATCATTTTTGAACACCTACCCATAGATACTCCACACGTATAGGTTTGATGAAAAAATTTTTTTTGAGTTTCAGTTCCAAGTATGGGGACCCCCAAAATGTATTGTTTTTTTTCTATGTTTATGTAAAAATCTTAATGCGGTTCACAGAATACATCGACTGACCAAATTTCAACAGTATAGCTCTTATAGTTTCGGAAATAATCGGCTGTGACATACGGACGGACAGACAGACAGACAGACTTGACGAATCTATAAGGGTTCCGTTTTTTGCCATTTGGCTACGGAACCCTAAAAAGGTTCATCTACTCAACCCAACTGTTTTTAGTAATTGTTGAAAAACAAACACAATTACACTTTAATAATAGTACACATATTATGACGTAGGTCAGTACCTCACAATTACATAACAACTAAACTACAAGTGCTTATCTTAACGGAACCCCTCAAATATACATATGGACGCTCATCTTCAATTAAGTACCGTTTTGCGCGAGCGCAACGACATCCCAACACACGTGTGGGCGTACAACAAAATCAATGCGCTTGCGCACTTGTCAATCACCTGTCTTCAATCGTTTGTTGTAACTACTGGAACTGTCAGTAGAAAAATCAATAGGAAATTAATACTTTATATGCGGTTTAGATTATTCAGAAGAAAATAATGGAGTATTAATGGACTAGAAAAAAAAAGATATAATGCCGTAGGCAACGATTAAGCGATATTGGTAATCGGTAGTGAAGAATTAGATACTCCTATTTATGTTTTGCTTTCCAACACTAATAGTTAGAAAAAAATGATAGTAAGACTGGGAATGTCGAAGAGTTATAGACTCGTAAATCTTCAGTGAGGTCTCTTAGATTCCGTTTACTATTTACTTTATATAATAATGCGTGCTATGGGAGCGGCCTATGTCCAGCAAAGAATGCAATATGGTGATAACGACGATTAATTAGAAATTAATCGACTTTTTGTTGTTCAACTTTGAAATAAGGAAGTTACTGCTAATAAGGTAATTCAACATGACTCCAAATTATCTCATATGTAAATGTTAATTTCAGATTCACTTTTCGTGGTGTCTGTTAAAGAAATTTTAATATATTTTAGTGAAACTTATCTAAAATATCCAGTTCGATTTAAGGTCAGTCACTAACTTGTAAAGTACGAACTATACCAAATTTTTGTCAGTAAGTTAAAAATTAAGTAACATTTTATTAACAAACAAATATACAACACGTCGCTCAGTCGTTTCAATCGAATTACTAAATACAATGACAATTGTATTCTTCAATGTTATGCAATGTTTCACAATGGCGTATTACCGAACCTAACTAAAAACATTTTGTCTTTCAACTCCCGCGCATCGCTGGAGACAAGATGGCGGTAACAGCTGTTCGAAATTTGAATCGAGAGCGATCAAACCACGATTCTCTTGACCTCGGAAAAAAGCTACATTCATTCATGCGTAAAGAATGTTTATGTATATTGGAACAGAGTTGTTTAATCTTGAAGTTCTTAATTAGGAAATTGTGTCTGATCGCTAAGTATGGTTAGAAGGAGGTCGATCAAGATGCAAAGAATGGCATTACTATTTTAATGGTGTTTTTTGCAGGGACAGATGACTGCATATAAGTTCACTTTGTTTGTATTTAGAAAATTAGGCTTTATAATAAAATATCAAATGTATGTAATGTAAATAGATAAATTAGTATAGCACACATTAGCACGTTTAAGTTATATTGTGAAATAGTTTTCAGTTAAACCGGTAAAGTAATAAAATATTAGTTCCACCACAACAATTTTGTGTGGTGTCTTGTCTAATAAGCAAAAACCTAATATTTTTAATAGGCTTGGAATTAATTGACGTACGAATACGTAAACCTGCTTTAACAAACCGACTAATTTCAACTAAATATAAGTGAAACTAACAAACTCCTTAATGATGGTGATGATACTGGTCGTATTTCTAGAACCTTTCTAATTGCAATATTCGAGAAAAACTTATTTCATAAGGAATAATTTTCTTCTGATGCTGATTAGCAGCATGAATTGTTTTACCGTTTTAGACGCGTTTTACCTAATAATAGTCAGTAGTATTCCAAAACCGTTACCGCACGGATATAATTTATATCACGAAAATATAAAACTTCTATAAAGTTTTGACCCACATCTATCCAGTCATGTTTGAAATATTAAACCAAACATCGGCGTAAAATATACATAAAATAAACCACAAGGAAGTATTTTATTATGTTTTATATTTGTAGTCTTCTATGGATTACCAACACATTAAAATTAACCAACCATACTCTTTGGTTTATAAACTTCCGGATTTTTAAAATAACTATTCATTTCTCGTGGTTTTACCCGAGCATTGACTTTTACACCTCATCAATATAGGTATATATAACTGTTCCTTTACTGACTGACCGAAAGACAACGCACAGCCGAAACTCTTGGGCGTAGGGAGCTGAAATTTGTCATGTGTGTTCCTTGAGGAGCATAGGCCCAAGGGGGTGAAAAAGTCAATCATAACTAGAGTTTCTATAATCGCAGACAGATAAAAAATGAGAGTTTATTTATAGCCGTTTGTACTCCGAAAGATTTTTGTGTATGAAGCTTTCGCCCGTGTCTATGTCGGTTATTTTAGAAAAATCTATGTCCTTTCCCAAGCTTTAGACAACCGGGGTATAAAATTTAAACTTAGAATCTATAAGGGAATGGTCAACGAGGTTTGGATTATCTGTTAATCCTACCAAATGTCAAGTGATCGTCGTGGGGAGCAAACAAATGCTAAGTAGGTTGGATATGGCAGCCATGCCTCCAGTTGTCTACAACAACCAGACGATACCTCTGAGTGCAGTAGTAAAAAACTTGGGGCTATATATGGACTCTACACTTGATTGGCGGGCACAAGTAACACATGTCAGCCAGAAAGTTACTTCAAGTCTTCGCGCTTTGTACCGTCTTAAAAATTTCCTTCCTGCTAAAACCAAGACTACGCTTATGCAGTCTCTAATAATTCCCCTGATCGATTATGGTGATGTGTGTTATTTTGACCTGAATGCAGACCTCCTTAATAAACTATGTAGATCGCCTTCTCAATAACTGCATTCGATTCGTTTTCAATCTTCGCAAGTATGACCATGTGTCTGCTTTACGTTCCCAGCTGCAATGGCTCCCAATTCGACAGCGCCGCAGTTTGCGTGCACTCACTTCTCTTTTTTCTTTCCTCTACTCCCCATCGTTACCTGAGTACCTCGTACCTCACTTTCGTCTCTTATGCTCAAACCATGACCGAAACCTTCGGTCAAGGAACAATATGCTTCTTCTTTGCCCCCCTCACACCTCTAATTTCATCAATTCTGCCTTCTTCGTGCAGTCAGTTCTTCTATGGAATGCGCTACCTACCGAAATCAGGATGTCCACAAACCGCCTCACATTCAAAATGAAAGTACGTGATCTACTCCGGAATAAATTGGCAGAACGGTCACAACGATAATACCCGACTGAGTATCTATATTATATATATTATTAAATTTATTTATATATGTATGTTTGTATTTAATTTTATTATATACTAGCTTTCCACCCGCGGCTTCGCCCGCGTGGAATTCGTATATATCGCGCGACACGGTAAGGGTAGATTAAACAATCTTACATGATTTTATGTTTGATAATAAGGAACTTAGACACAAACTTTCGTCCCCTATTTCAAACCCTCCTTTCTACCTTTATTTTCGATCGGTTCAGTGGTTTAGGCGTGAAAGCGTAACAGACAGACAGACAGACAGAGTTACTTTCGCATCTATAATATAAGTAGGGATTACACCATCGGAAAGTAGAGATTTCATCAAACAGAAAACACCCTAATTTTTTGAAAAAAGTAGATATTTTGACGGGTGAATTTTCGGTATTAAGTCAAAATCGGGTGAAAAAATAAATATTTCAAATCAAATAAATTACAGTGTATTCGAGACATAAAAGGTAAGTTTTCACTAAATTTTGTTTAAAAATAATTTTATTTGTAAAAGATAAAAATAAAAAACCAAAAACTTAGTTTCTTGAATTTTTCATTTATAATTTGAGGTTATGTGAAAAAAAGTGTAAATAAAAAATCGGCCAAGTGCGTGTCAGGCCACGCACGGAAAAGGGTTCCTCAGTCATCTATAATGGTACGTGGATTAGAAATTGTATCCAGTGGATAATTGTATTAATGCGTTAATTTTGTATGACTTTTCCAAGTAAGCACATTGTAGAAGTTAAGCCTCTATAACTCCTGAACTAACAAAGTCATCTAATTCGTTATAGTTTTCATTTAAAGTTTTTATATGGACCACTATCACGAATTTTTCCAGATTTTTTGAGCCGGCCGTTTTGCTTTTAGAGGGGGA
This sequence comes from Phragmatobia fuliginosa, assembly GCA_932526445.1. Lineage (NCBI taxonomy): Eukaryota > Metazoa > Arthropoda > Insecta > Lepidoptera > Erebidae > Phragmatobia > Phragmatobia fuliginosa. The sequence goes on along the minus strand of OW052078.1, from coordinate 11,534,479 downwards.
GGACGCCCTGTTTTTACAAAAAAAGTGGCCTTTAAAGTGGAATTTCTCGCAAACGGATACCTAAATCAAAAAATGGGTTTAAAGATCGTCTTAACAACCTTTAATGTTTTTAAAAGACCTACATAATGATACCCCAGATGATGGGGTAGCTGCGAGAAAAAAAACATCCCCACTTTACGTGTAGGGGAGGTACCCTAAATAAAAATATTTTTCATAATTTTATTGTAACGCTTTGTCGACGTAATTACAATACATATTCATGCAAAGTTTCATTTTTCTAGCACTTACCGATTGGACGGTAAGGAGGACGGACGGACGGACGATAACGGTACGGACGATACGGGTTCGAAGTCATAAACTTCGGAACCCTAAAAATTGTAGATCTTTTGATTACCTACAACTTTGCCATTTAACTTTTTTCCATAGGACTTGTAGTTTTGCCGGAAATCGAGATAAACCGTTCTTTACCCTTTTTTTATATATTTAGCCATCCAAAGTGACTCTACCCTGCCTGATGGAAAGCATTAGCAGAATCCAAGAGTCGGGGCTACTACACTTGCTGCGAATGCAGACAATAATGTATGGCGGCCCACACTATGGCGGCTTAGTGAGATGCTTTTTCACGCCCCGCTTAAAGGACCCGAAAACCTCCCCCCCTACCCCTTCCCGACCTCAGATCCCCCGTAAATTATTTTTTCTTTCATTTTTATAATATTCTCCTCCTTTTCCAATAGGTTTCATCCTACTATAATTTTATTTGTTTTCAAAAATTAACTACCCTGGACTACTGGTCTATATGTCATTGTCAAACTATCATTATGGTTGCCATGCAATTGTGTTATGCCTAGCAACCTGTGAAGTTTTGACAGGAGACAAACAGTGATAGATTTTGATACCTACGATTTATGTATTTTTATAATCACCTAGCTTTGGCCTTTGTATCTCGATTATTGCAGTAAAAAGTAGCCTATGTCCTTTCCCAAGACCAGTTCTATCTTCATACCAAATTTCATCAAAATCGGTTCAGTGGTTTAGGCGTGAAAGCGTAACAGACAGACAGACAGACAGAGTTACTTTCGCATTTATAATATTAGTATGGATGTATATGTGTGTAATATATATTAACGTATGTTTATATTAGTGTGTATGTATATTAACGTATGTTTATATTAGTGTATATTACTCAGAAGTGTTAAAATTGAATTAATTAAAATTGTTTACCGTAAAGATAATACTTACGTTTACAACTACTTTTATATTCTAAGTCTGCACCTACCACATCATATTCCTACATCACCTGAAGGTTGACTGGCAGAGAATGCCTCATGGCATTAAGTCCGCCTTTGTGCTACATGTGCATTAAGTTTTAAATAAATAAATAAATAAATAAATAAAATTTTACTCTGTGCAGTGGTTTTTGAGTTCATCGCGAACAGACAGACAGACAGACACGGTGAAGAAATTGACTTTGTAACATATAGCGATTGGCTTTATTCTGTTCATTTTACAAAGTTAATGTTTTCACAAATTTATTTCACTGAAATGTATTGTTATTAATACACTAAGTAATTCGATTAGAAAAAAAAAATAACCTTAGCCAAAATAAAAACTCTTCCAGACTTTTTCATTTGAATGTTAAAGCCATTAAAGTATTTACAAAAAAAATAATTAACAACAGATTAAATACCCGTTACACCATTTTATTCTTGGTTTTTTATTGAATACGCTCGTAGTAGTAAAAGTGTGAGGTGCAACATCTGAGATCTTATCTCATCTGACCACCAACTCAATCGCGCACGTTTATTGGTCAAATACGAATAGCGTACGCTTCCCTTACTTCCTGTTAAATATTGCCGTCCTTTTCCATCGAATTATTCCCACAGAACACAGGAATGAAACAGTAAAAATGAAATAAATTGATTAGAAAAACACCTAACCAATGGAAAATTACGCAAGTTAAGCTGGGAACAAAATCTAGGAAGTAACTTTTGCACGCAGCTTAGCTAACAACATATTGTTCCCATCAAAACTGTCATTTTTAGGGGAAATAAATCTTTCCAGATCAATATTTCAGACTCACAGATAAAAATAATCGTATGTTCCTATGAATTTACGTTTTACAATTAAAACAAAACTTTCAAAATTTCATACATTCTTATAACAGTGTAATGCTTATGTCCATTTGGGCTTATGCCTTGACAAAGGGACTGGATTATTTTATTGGGATGAGGTTGAGTAATTATTTCTGAAAGTAGTCCAAACATTCCAAGCGACACATCCAAATAACTAACACCAATATAATCAACATGTAAGTCACGATCTTCCAGTTTCCTCCTTATAACGACCTTCGTAAATCTTTGCGTGACAAAATAATTCACTGTAAATTTCTTAATATCTCGTTATGGTTCCCAGGCTTTCCCGGACACACCGGTTCTAATGATTGATCTATAATCGAGATATCGAGAAAAAAAATTGTTAACTGCTTATGGTGGGCGAAACTAGGGCAAAAGTCGTACAAGACCTTTACAATTTCACATCAGATATTTCCTATCGGTCATATAAATCATGTTTCTTTTTATGACTGCCAGCATTGTATTTCTACTGGCACAAAGACATAGATCAAAGTATAATTCTGTCATCGAGAGATATGTTATGTTTAAATATATAATGTAATGAGGTATTTAATGACCATGAGGCATTTCATACCTTATTTTTTTGGAGGAGCTTACTTACTTTAATTGTATAAATTTTAAGTTTACAGTCATACAAGTTGTATAAAAAGGTATATTAATAAGTGAAGATAATTCTTAGCACTAACTTTTAAGTAAACACAGTCAAGACAGTATTGTGAAATTTGGAATACCAAACACGTACATACATAATATAAGCATATATAATATATATAGCTTTGTTGTTTCAATTTAACCATCTTAACCAAGCCAGTTAAGAACTTTGATGCTTCAAGAACTTTATTTATTGTTATCAAAATGATTAGCTAGCTGTTGCACAGAGTGTTATTCTGACATTTTTTTTCGCGAATTATATTATTGTATATATATTTGTGGTACCTTTATAACTTGCAAATACCAGGGAACATCACAGCACAGTAGCATCTAATAATCTAATAGCCAGATGTCATTTGAACCTTTAGTCATCGTTATTATAGATTTTTCTTGCAATCAGCCTAGCAAAAGGCGCAACAGTTAACGAGTACCGATACTCCTAATATTTATTTATTGTTATACAACAAGTACCTGCTAACAAATCACACACACGAAGGAATGGCTTTTCTGTGTCACCCATACAAACTTTGAAAGTCTCTCATCACGACGGTGTGAGTTTTAAGAAATACTTAAGCATTATATTCGTTGCATTGATGCTTTAAGAGGAGTATAAATAAGTCTAACTTCAATGATATCCATTGCTTTAAATAGTTTCTTCACACAGACATAACTTTGCCTGCCACCTTTTTATTAAAGAAGACAACATCCAATTATATGATCACCAGTATCGTAGACGCTCTAATGAAAGAAATAATATCGTATTAACGGGCCAGTGCGTCTGTTACAAGCTGTAAATGGTCAACACACTCACAGTCGAATATGATTAGAGATTTCACGCGATCTGACACAAAATAGGGATGTGAAAAGGTCTGTGTTAACTTACTTAGATATAGAGGAAGTGAAACTTCGTTTGATGTGTACATTTAATAAGAGTCGCGTTTCGTGGTCGAAACAACATATAATGTGTATTATCAAGTAAATAATCTAAAAGCAATCTATGTTAGAAATACACTAGAATTCTGTCAAGTTTGGCTGTGGCATATCGTGCTTGCATTGTTGAAAAATTAGAACGCAAAAAGTGATGTAAAAAACAATTTAAGACAATCTTTGAAACGGATTTCGTATCAAATCTTGAGTTTGATCAGTGTAATACTTCTTGAGTTTTAACGCGTACACAAATTAACTTAACATTTTTATATACACAGATTTTATTATACTATAAGTTCAGAAATAAAATATTAGTTTTCAAACCATATTGGCATTTTTTGCAAAATGTAAATATCAATTCTGTAGCCTTACATACGCAACTAAACAAAACAATTTTATACACTATCGTAATACATATTATACGTCTGAAAAAATTAACACAACAAAGTTTTGATGAAATCTTAACCAATTTGATAGACGCGACCTAGATTTTGGGATTCTGACTGCAAAGGATAAACTAATATATTAATAACTTCACTGCTTATCAATTTTATTACTAAAGTGTTGTAACAAGGCGTCCTAGATGTCAAAACTTGAGATTAAGTTTAAGAACAGCCCTACAGTAGTGCAATACACCGTTCAGCAAAACTTCATGCGATCACAAGCAAGATATTAACGGCAACGGTTGCTATTGACAAATACCACAGTGTGAACGATCGTTAATTAGTAGCGTTTGACAACCGGTCTCTTGACACAGAATAGGAAAGAGTTAGAGGTTTAAGTGTGAAATGTACTAATTAAGATACGGGTATTACTGGTTTTTGATTGATTGTGAGAATTAGTAGGACGGCAGACGATAACTTTGAGTCTTTGAGAAATACATGCAGTAGGAATATAGTATGGTCAAAATTATAGTATGTCCCATATAGTATACCCATTGACCACTAAAACTCAAGTCACATTTTTTGCCGATCTTGGAGTCCCCTTCCCTCCTAAGTGAATAAAGGGATTTGGGCCACCGGGCTTTTTTTCGCTTTGTAAAAAGCTACCATACATTTGCTTAACAATTACCCCGGGCGAGCCGGTTCATAAGTGCCAAAGCATAATTTCTGCCACGTTCTGCCTACCACTCTGGGGGCACTAGCGTGAATATATGAATGTGGGATTAGATCACATAAACATTGAGGCAATCATGTTTAGCTAAACGTACAACTTCCACGTTACGCTAAAGATGTTTACACCGTACCAGGTGTGTTATTGCGTAATATTCTGCAGAGCCGGAATGTTTGCTTATAAGGCTACGTACTTAAGATACAACTTTTCACCTCCTTGCCCTAAAACAATAACTTATGGGTAAAATAATAAATCCAAAGAATAATTATGTATTTGAATGCAAGAATATCTGGTAACAGGACCTTACTTACCAAATAACTACAATTGCACACAGATCAAGACAAAATTTTAAACTTCAGCAGTGTGATTTATAATGGTCTTTATGTAATTTTAAACATGTCACCAATACTCTCTAACTTTAAGTTTTGTATCAGTGCTTGTTTAGCAGTTGAGGAATTGTGACATTCTTACTAAATACTACTACTAAATCTAACCTTTATTCTTTCAACCATAAAGCGAAATTGTAGTACCAATGAAATGAATAATGTCTGATCGATGTACCTATACCAGTTGAAGAGTTCCTCTTATCTTCGTAAGATCACTATCATAAAATTAGTCACTCAGTGCGCTTGATGTTAAAACCAAAGAATTCTGTTAGGTCCGATGTAGACGGTTAAACTCCTTAACTGGACAAGGTTAACGTCTTCTCTCATGTATAAACATTTATTCCATCTAAGTAACTATAAGGGGTCATTCCTTAATTATGTAAAGCGATCGCCTTATTTTTTCTCACAAGGAGTTGGGAATGAGTCTTCATGATTCAAACGTAAGATCAGAAATTTAGTAAAAGAGTAGTCATTATAGCAAAACGATGAAAAATGATTTCTTCCCACATAAATGCAAAAATTGTTAGAAATTATTGCTTTCAAATATAAACATTAAAACCAGTCACAGATTCTTACCTAATACATTCTAAACATGGGGGACGGATCCGTGTTTTCTTATTTAGGGGTGGGAGGGATTTAAGATCTAATAGAAAAACCTTTACGTAATAAATGGATGGCCCCTAAGAAGTCAATTTGTAAAGGCAAGCCAAGAATCGTGTCACGAACCCCGGTTTAATACTTGGTTCGTTGGTTCCGCGCGGGTAGGCACGTATGATTCGCTTCGTATGTTCTTACCTTATAGACGGCACATTAAGTGGAAAGCTCATCATGCCATCAGCACTCCGGATATTAACTGTCAAGTATTGATTGCTCTTCTTACTGATACTTTCTTGGTGTTAGGAAAGTGCAGCTTAAATATCTAACTGATATAAAATGATGGTTCACGTAATATTACTATGAAAGATAGGTGTTAAACGTATATTTGTATACATATCTGTTGTAGTACTCATTTTTTTTTTCGTGTGGAAAATCATCATGGACCGTCACCTCGCCGGGGGTTTACGACGAAGTGGTGTGTCGGACTCGAACCGACTAAAAACCACACGGTGTGCCCTCTCTGCGCTTCTCTTTTTAGGAGGAGGAGAAGTCCAGGGTCAGATCTCCTTCTGGACTCCTCCCAGCGCCTGCCTTTTGTAGACCCTCTCTTGTGGAGTTGTAGCACCCATAGTACAAGCTCTACTTAGTTTGGGGCTAAGTGGCGTGTCACATACGTTTATAATAATATTCATGTTCTATCATGATTTTTGTTAGAGAAACCCCACGGATGTTTTCTCCATATTATGTGTTATTAAAGGTATATTATGCATTAATAGGTATATACAAACAGTTAAGTAATAGTAGTAGTATGTACAAGGCCTACATTGAATTATCCTTAAATCCAAATAATAAACCATGCAATAAAATGAACGTCACGGTTTTAGTCCGCAAACAAACACAATTTTTATTCTTTATTGTATACTGTTTATATCAACATATATATGTATATGTATACATCATATCATACCCATAATTAGTACAGATTTTGTTATCGCTAGATAAAAGAATTTATTATTCCAGATTGTCCATTAAAATTGATCCTAGGTCTTTTTGAACAAACGCATCTCGTACACTTCCTTTATGGCTTATAAAATCAGACAATCCTCCAAAGGTGTCATTTGTAGCATTATTAAACATTTTCTCTTTATAGTTTTTATTTACGTACAAGTGAAAGTAATTCTTATCTACACTTCATTAAGTTTCAATTTGACTTTCGTTATAAATCTCAAAACTTTTATTCACCTATGACTATGGATCCATTGATCCAAACAAGATATAGATATTGTTTTTTAATTTCCAATACTAAAAGGAATTCTAATATCAAGGTACCAATTTATATTATAATAGATGGGTAATAAACAACCGGAAATATAAATCTTGAGTAGGTATACCCGAGGTATTTATTATACTACTATTACACAATAGTACCAAAGTTTATATTATAACGTAGCAAGGCCAAGGGCAGTGACACGTATTATATCTATAGGTATTAGTATCATTATGACTCAAAAACCAAGTAATTAGTAATGTAACTGGCAATCTCAAAGGAAAGTGTCAAAATAGTATTGATTAGCTGTCATTTAATAAAACAAATCAACGTAAAACGTCCTTTGGTCTACTAACCCCCGGAACCAAATACAACCAAAGAACAGGAATGAACCATAGAACTAAAAATAATTAAAATGATATCGAAACCAAGAGACAAAGTATTAATATTGCCATAGACGAAAATAAAATTCACTACAGAAAGAACACAACTAAGATCGATAGGTCAATGATCCCGTCAAATGTAAACACGAAGTTAGTAGATTTATATTCTGCTTTCATCATCATCAGCTTATTGCAGACCACTGCGAGGACATAGGCTTCTATTTTACCCGGTCTGCTATTAATTCCAAGATAAATAACTTCATTACATGCTACAAATGACTAAGAACTCTTAATAATACCACTTTTCATTTACTTACTTATGATTATTTCAATGTAAAACAATAAACAATTTTATATTGGGAGGAAATAGTTAACAGCTTTCCACTTTGTGTTTATTACTATTTTATTATATAATAAAACAAATGTATGTTGAAGTCTATCGACCAAACCATGGTCATTAAACATTCCTATCTATTTTCATTCTGATTCGGATCTAGGATAAGGGACCATAAAGTGAATGTGATATTACTGTTGACTCTTGGAATAAATGCATCCTTGATATGGCGTTTTAGGGTGCTGATACAATTTAACATTGTTAGCTGGTAGAGAAAGGGAATGGTCCAAAATGAAACTCTAAATAGTGAGCAATGGGTATTTTAGGGTTCAGGATAATGGAAATACAAGGTAATTGTACAAGTTTCGGCTCACTATGAACTATGAATTGAAACTTAAAATTGTATTAGTTATATTTGTATAACATGCGATTAGTAAGCTTTATATGCAGCATTAAAACTGATTCACTTTGCTTTACTTTCTCACAACATGAGCATCTTTGTTAAGTTGTAATAGGTCTCAAACATTATTTGTTTCTGTAAATAAAGTTGAATAGTTTTTTATAGTAGTTTAACACATCGTTGATGTATTTCATAATATAAAAAGAAAGCGTGTGTGTTCTCCATCCTCATTAGGAATGCATACAGTGCATTATGGTGGTCCATTGAGATCCTGCATCATTGCTCTTCCGGTCTCGCGCTCACCAACTAAACACGACAGTACAAATGCTGTCACTTGATTTAGGTCTTCTGTGTGAAGGTAGTATCACTCCGGTCGAGCCGGCCCATCCGTGCTGAATTCAGAGTGGCACTACTACGTATGTACGATGTAAATCATCATGGAAATGTCATCATTGAAATCAGCAGTGTGGCCGAGCAATGGGCACAATTTCTCCAGTCACCGGCAACACTTAAGGAGGCCTGCAGTAATCTCCGGAGGCTGCTTTCCTTCTGGATCAATCTAGGCTGGCTGGAGTAAACGGGAAATTTTTCACACACACCATGGTCCAATAGTAAGGACTAAGTGCGGAAACCGCCCAGGAAAACAAAAAATGTATGATGTAAAATATAAGGATTACTACACTATGTTACTATGCTTTGGTGGAAGCAAGTTAATAAATGTGTCCATATACTTCAATTGTCAAATTACAAACCATAAAATTTATGTTCAACTGCCTCATAAGTTTGTAACAATGCCTTTTCTCACTCTCCAAACAATATTTATAGGGTAAGTTTCTCAAGATATTTCTATTTAACGATGTCAAACAACACAGGCGCGGTTAGTAATTGGATTATTATGTCCTAAGCATTGCGACAAGAAGTAGAAAACCTAGCAATACATCAAAGCAATTAAACCATCATTATACAAGCAGTTAGAATCTCAAGACAGAGTGAAACGACTGCGCGTGCGTCGCCTAATTACAGGGAAACAAGCGGTTATTAGGAGTCAGGGGACGGCAACCTGTGGCTTATCAACCGTATATTTTAAAGCACAGAGTTAACCATATACATGGGCCATTATTGTACGCCTTTTTACCCGACTAGAGCAAAGCCAAAGGATGGTTATGATTTTTCAAGTCGCCACAATCAAATGTCACATATTACTAGTAAGTAAGTCAAGTCTAGACTTGACTTTGTCAAATGTCATTGTCATGACTGCCTTGTTGGCGCAGTGGTATGCGATTGGTGCACTTGAGGTCTCGGTTTCAAATCCTGGGTCGCACCAAATGTTTGTATAATCTACAAAAATTGTTTCGGAGTTTGGGTGTTTCCTATGTATAATATGTATGTATTTACAGAAAAAAATAGTATAGTATAAAAGTACAGTATTTTATCAGTCAATCTAGCTATCATAGTAAGCTTTGCTTAGTTTGAAGCTCATTGGCGTTGTCTGTTAGATGTCCGAAATATTAGACTTAATCAACAAAAAATATTTTTATGTTTAAAATGATAATGTAAGCAAAGACGCGGTAATAAGAAATTTAAAAACTCAATTGTATGAGCCCTTTCACCTGCTTCATTTAAAACATTTTAAGATATAACTATAGCGTTAAGATATGTTAATCCAATGAGCAGGTGAAATAAAAGAAAATAAACTAACACAGGTTTGCAACCCCTGACAAGCCCACCGGTGAGCTGAATCTCATAGTGTTTTGTGTATTAATCATAGAAGAAAGTGAGATTTACCGACAAATTGACCCTTAGGGCTATAAATGTTATTAATTCACATTACTTTAATCGCCAACATTGGTCCCACGTTATATTTAATCCGTTCAATTTTCATTACACAAAGAAATTAATTGAAAGAAAATTAAAAATAATTTGTACGTTGTTATGCTCATAGAGATTCATATTATTAGAAAGTGATAAGAAATCAATTGATTCTTGGTAGGTATGTAATATAATTTTAACTTACCGAGAGATTTTTAATCAATTAACCTCTTTTCGAAGAAGAGGCCTATGTCCAGCTGTGGACTATAGCAGGCTGTTGATAGAACACAGATAAAACAATAATAATTGACATCAGTTGCAAATTATAGAAGATAGTAATCTCAAACAGAAAATCGATTCAAGAACGAAATCGACGACGTTAAGTCGATTAGTCGATTGCTGGGATTACAAACTTATAGTCTACGGAAGTAGCGCATAATTATAATGTCGGAACAATTGTTTTAAAACATTTAGAAACAGTTTACTTTCTTGCATTCCTTACGTCCGACCACGCAAGTACTTCATTCATACTGAAACGCGTTAGCTCACAGTAGCGAATGGTGTACGTAATACTACTCAATGCTATCTAGCCGACAACATAATGAGAATGCAGCAGAAAAATATAATATATAATAGTACTTAATAATAACTTCATATACACTGACATTTAGATATCACATACGCAGCCATCTGATCCCAAACTAGGCAGAGCTTACTGCTAATCTGATTGTCGATAAACATACTGTTATATTTCTAAATTAGCTGAGCCTTTCTGTTGTTGTTGTTTACACCAACACATTTCTACTTATATTGTCAAATATCAGCCAGTTAAAGTGCTGCCATTCCAGTTGGATGGTACAAAAGCAGACAGACAAAAAGTAGTTTTTATGTTCGACTATTCTGATTTCTCCATTTTATTTATTTATATAGATATAGATAGATACATAAAATACATTAAATGTGCAATAATAGACAATAATGATCATGCACATCACAGAATTATGAGTCCTGAATTGAAATTTAAAACACAATCCATAGTTTAGAAATAATAAATACTAACTACTAGTCTCTATTCAGGGATCAGACCAGAAGTCAAAATATATAACATTTCTAAATCATGCTGTGACTGGAATCAAGAATATGTATAACGTAAAAACCAGATCTGCAATAACCTGATTTCTAAACGAGGTGATTCATAAAATTAGTTAGCATGCCCATCAAATCAATGTCGCTGAATCATATCAGTCAATATGCAAAAGGCATTAACTAGTATTTCACACACGTCCTTCGTACCGTACTAGTTTAATGAAAGGATGTCCGCTTGAGGTTCACAAGAAGTAATTCAGCATGTAGTTGTGCTTTACGAACAGGTTAGATTCCGTTAGAGAATCTGAAAATACATCAGAACAGAACATATGCAAATCATAGTTGATTTTCTTGAACATACAAACTAAACATTTATTTAAGAATTATTAATACGGTAGACTTAAGACATGAAGCCAAAATTTATACAAACGCATAAATTAGGTATAATTTAACTGTCTTATGAATTATGCAAATGTTCAATACCTTCTTAACTTACGGTTTACATCTTATTAACTTTCGCTTGTAATTTCATCTAATATTATATTTTATACATGTAAAAATAAGGGAAAGCGAACAGCATATCTAATATTGAAATTGTATCAATTATACGGGAACGCCGGAATAATATAAAATCCTTAATGTTAACTGGACCTCCTGAGGCAAAATGAAACCAATCTACACACCTGCCAAAATCGAGATAAGGACCCCATCTATATGGAGATAAGGATAATTACGATTTGTTCTTCATCGTGTACTGTACTTTCATCGTCGTCATTATCTCAGAATCCTGAACATATCTAAGAAGCTATTTATCAAGCTATTTATACACATATCTAAGAAGACAAAACTTAGTATTCAATAGCTTCGTTAGTGAATATCTAAGAGTAGTCTCTTAGATATTCACTAAGTAGGTATAACTCGTGCGAGCTAAGATGGCACCTGGCTCAAAACGAAACATGATACCGTTCCCCCGCGTGATACCCCTCTGTCATCTTGTGAGTAGCGTTAGCATGACTATTACCGTTGCACGAATCTTTCCATAATAATTTTAGTTTATTAGGTATTACCTAATGTCATATAAATCACTCCACGAATTTATTTTATTAATACAGTCATACCCCGTTTTACGCGAATTTAGAGATACGCGGTTTTTCATTTCATTAATTTCGACCCACGGGTGGGAGTTGTTTTTTTGCCATTAAAATAATTATAATATTTAAAGCTTACTACACGAGGCGATCATTTGCACATTTTAATGAAGCTAGAGACTAAATAACGAGCTTTCTGTCAAAGACTTTTGGAAGTAATTGAATGTTGTAGATGCTTTAAGAATTATTGGACAATCTTAGAATGAGATTTCACAAAAAACTTTAAATGGCGTCTGGAAAAATCCGTGTCCATTTTTTTACCATAGAAACCCAAGAAAAATCAGCCTCAAATCCTGCACAAATTGATAGTATTGAAGAAGAAGTCGATATTGCCAAACAATTAAATTTTCTGGATTCACACAATTAAGAGCTAATATTGACGAGCTTATGGAAATACGTGAGCAAGGAAAAGACATTGAACAACCTGATTCGTTAGACCCGGTTGTACCAGAAAATCAAATGGTGATTTCAAACTAACAGAAGGACTCAGTACAATTTAATAGGCGTTACAAGTTTTGGAGAAATCTGGTTCGATTTCACAAACTTTATACATATTTATAAGGAAAATTGAACCCCGACTTACGCGAATTCGACTTATCGCTTGGTCCCACTAATCGCGAAATTCCAGGTTATTACTGTTTATAATTAGATTCGTCTGGATAACCCAATTGTTTTAAGAAAGGTCACACGAAAAAAAACCAGCATGACGACTATGAGACGCAATATTTTAAAATAAAGAATATCCATATACATATGATATTTAGAGACTACGATTCATTTAAAATGATATTAGGTATTAACTACACGTAACAACCTACTCCTCCGTTTAACATCCTCGAAGTGGGGAGCTACACCTTCAGTTCTGCGTACCACAGGGTTAGCGTTGTGCTTTTCTGCAGGCGAATACTCGTGCCCAGTGTGGCAGCGATCTGCCCACGCCAAGAAGGTGGATGTAGCCCTGAACGAAACATGCCGGAGAATAACTGGATGTCTGAAGCCGACGCCGGTGGAGATGCTGTATCCACTAGCAGGCATTGCCCCCCCAGTAGTCCGCAGAGAGGTAGCCTCCGCTATAGAAAAATGGAAACAGGAAACTGATCCTAGACACCCAATGTATGGACAAAACCAAACCACGAAAAGGCTGAAAAGCCGAAACAGTTTCCTAAATATAATTCCTGTGGATACCAACAACCCTCCCAAAGCCAGAGAAAACATATGGCGTAAAAGGTTCCCTCTCTGCAATTTTGTCCCCTTAGTCGAAAAACTACCTCCGGGAGATAAACTTCCCTGGCCAACCTGGAAGGCGCTTAATAGGCTGCGTACCCAGGTTGGCAGATCTGGGGACAATCTGACAAAGTGGGGATTTATACAACCAAGCGCAAATAAATGCGACTGTGGCGCGTCACCACAGACAATGGACCATTTGTTGACATGCCCCACGAGCCCAGATTCGTGTACGCTTGAAGACCTGCACCAAGCAAGACCAAACGCAATCCGCGTCGCCGAGCACTGGGCCAAGATAGTGTAAAGTGTTGCCATCGACACGATAAGAAGAAGATTAACTAATATAATTTAAATCACTGCACGAAGAATACATTCGGGTAAATAATGAAAGAGGCCTGCTTCCTATTGGTATCCATATGTATTTTTTTAACTCAGGTAGTAAAGTACCACTTAAAATAAAGTAGTATGTTATGAGAAAATACTTGAAGTTAAATAAATATTGAAATTTAAAAAAACTAGAATAAATTATATTTTTCTTGCACTCAGTACTTTAAACGACTGACATTTGAGTCAGGTGCCATCTTAGGTCGCACGAGTTATACGCAGCAACGAAAGGCCAGATTCGTCATTGAATTTTTGTTCTAATGTAACTCTAATAATGACCGTAAAATAACACAAGGTAATTAATGTGCAATCATACAAATTATTTTGCAACATCAACGTCGAAAACACTCTCCTAATCACGTACACGAGGCACTACGCAACATAAAGCACTAAAAGATATGCATAATTGTATAACTTCCTTCTTTTAATACGAAACAACATTCAAACAACATTAAAAAAATAATAATAATGTGTCAAAAAATTGTCACCTAGCTTTTCAAAAACAAAGTGCATGCGCTTGCGCACCGGAAAAAGGTACGTTTGTTGAACTTTCGGCCAATAGAATCGCGTGACAGTATGCATTTGAGCCATTGACTCTGATGCGAGCGGACGTAGCTGTGCGTGACTCACTGATGACTAAGTGCGATTGAAAGGATTTTGCACCTGGTTTATTTGCATAATGTAACTTCTCGTGCATAGATATTTGATAAGACATAATACACTCAGAAACAAAGTATAACATATGAGTACCATGTAATAATTTAGTCTGCGAACCTTACCACTATCGGTCTTTAAAAGTTCATAGCTTGATAAAGGTTTCTTAGCAGTGAAGAATAGAAAGAAAGAATAACGTTAGGAATAAGGTAGGCTCTATGCATTGCTGTGTCAGAATCAAAAAGCTTTTAAGTACAGACACTTTTAAAAAGTTACTTTACTGACTGTAGTTGCTCGGTTCCAAAATAACATACTAATGAAGAAGAACCGGCAAGAAACTCCATTGTTGACCTGCGTAGTATACGCTCCATTAGGTCTTACGACACCTACAGGACGAACAGGATTGGTGAAACTCTGTATTCATAAAGAACAACTACTAATCAAAATCATGACTATTACTTTTTTAAATTAATATACTCGTAGAATGATTCAGAAATACATAAAGCTGTTTCTTTGACTACATTCATGTGCGTCAAG
Organism: Phragmatobia fuliginosa; assembly: GCA_932526445.1. Lineage (NCBI taxonomy): Eukaryota > Metazoa > Arthropoda > Insecta > Lepidoptera > Erebidae > Phragmatobia > Phragmatobia fuliginosa. The sequence goes on along the minus strand of OW052078.1, from coordinate 11,519,447 downwards.
TCCAATAAATTCTTAACCTCCTATATTATGAGTATTAATTTCGGTATTATTTTTGATGAATATTTTAAATAAGATTTGAATACCGGTTAGTGTGACGAAGTTATTATCAATGTCAGTGTACCGAATATTTTATCATAATGTCAGAATATGAAGGCGGATTATGGACAGACTTGCGTAAGTTAATAACGCTATTTATATGGACATTTTAATTCTCGCTCCAAAGCACGCGTGTTCACGTAATATTTTCTTGGCTTGGCGTGTATTTCTTAAATAATGTTCAATTATTTCATAATCTGTATAAATAATAGATGTTAAGACTTGACTACATGTTTTTTAAAGTGCTACTTACTTTTTATTTATTATTTTTCTAGTAGAATCGCTAGTGTTTTGTATACAGAAATTATATTTTCTTTTACTTCATTTCGTGATCACTTTTCCGCTCAGTGGGGATGTAGAGTAACGTTGAATTGCCTCTATCTATCTATGCGTCCGTTTCTCTCTCATTTTGTATTCTCTATATAGTTACATTTATAAATATTAAATATGACCCGTACTTTCAGATGAACTTACTTGTCCAAAAAACAATAAACCTTCTAAAACAAAATCAAGTTCAAAACGTAATAATACTCGTAGTAGTAGGAGTTTAAAAGTTACGAAACTACTTGAAAAGAAAATTAAGAATAATAGTCAAACAGAATAAATAATTGCATTCTTGAAATTAAAATCACTTGTACTTCTATTCCACTATTTAGTGAAATTCAAACATTGGACGTGATAGATAGAAAAGTCTTATAACATTTTTAAAGGTTACCACATTTTAAATTAAACATTCAATTACATGCATTTTACAAACGTACCTTCAAGTAGATATACGTAATACACATGTGGATTTCTGCCAGACTTTTGTATGTTATAAATTAATGCAATTTGGCGTACATTCCCCAAGGCCTGCAACTATTTGAAAGGAGGGTTGATACAACTCACTCCACCCCTCCGGATGCACAGACATAATGATAATTTATTTCTATTTGCGATAGTGAATATTTTGTGATATTCTGCCTGTCTGGTATCTTTAACTATACAAGATTAGTAATTACTTTGAACAACCGAAATTAGTACTGTGATATTTACTAATTATAATATTTTAAATTATACTATGGCCAGCAGCGGGCTGATGATGATGAATTAAACTGTATTTATTCAGACCATCTGGATTTGCAATCAAGAAAAACGATACAAACTTCATTTATTTGGCATGCTAGCTTTTGCCCGCGGCTCTGACCGTTGTGTGTAGGTTATCGCGGTAAACAGTAACTATGTTCATCGTAAAGAATCAAAGTATCACCATTCTAAATTTGATTAAAGTGCTGCTGCAGCGGTTTAGCCGTGACAGCGTAACAGACAGAAACAGACAGAGTTACTTTCGAATTTATGAACTACATAATATCATCTTAGTAAGGATATTCACAACAGATATTCTATCAGAAATTAACACTAGATCAAGTTTTTAATTATTAGTGTTTTTGTATACATTTGTTTGGCCGAGTTTGGCGGCACAAATACTGTTGATGTAAATAAGTCAAATTGATATCATAACCACGATCAGTAGTAAAAAATAAACCTTAGTGCGTTGATTACTATCAGTTCTTTATTTTATTATGCTAATGAGTTTCTTACGAGACTAATGACTTCCGCGATTAAAACATTTTGACTATGAGACATAAATATGTTTTATTTGCATACTAGTGAATAGTATTAAATAGTTTGAGTACTACTTTAGGTGTACGCTTATTTGCTAACCGTATTTTGCTAATTTGGTTGTGTTGGTGCATTCAGAGTTGGCTACCTCAGTGATTATTATTTGTTTATGTTTCAAAAATAACTTGTTCCTATTTCTGAATGTACATTTCTCATGAAAACTATCTTAATATTTCATCTACTCACTACAGTATATCCCTTATAATGTTTAGGTATGTTTCACCTATACCATATACCTATAATTTTCATCAACAACCCATAACGTTCCACTGCTTCGGGTCTCTTCTCAGGAGACGGTTAAGGCCATACGTCCCCACGTTGGCCGAGTACGGGTTGGGGACTGGCAAGACACGTCGTGGCTACGTAAATCTTGCCATTGGATGTTTTTAAGTCGCCGTAACTAAACGTCACGACTGTTTTAGTTCGAAGTAATATAATTTAAAATGAACTAATTTAATTTAAGAGAATATTATAATAATGATTTTAAAATACTCATTTCGACTGAGAATAGAATCAAAAGATAAGAAGGTAGCATTTTTCTATATTTGAAACAGAAGTAGGACAGAAGCTAAAAAGTAAAATACCACACAGGAAATGTACTGGACTCGATTTCCGTGTCAGGGAAGTGCAGCGACTGTAAGTATTTCATCTCACTACACGGACCATCATCCGGCTTAACACGCTCGCTCAACCTGTCAACACGTTTTAATTTACATTTATTCATAACGAATTACAGTAGATGGTGTTTAGAATTACTATCATTCGCTAGGCTGTCAATCTTCTCGTTTAAAAGGAACATTCTGACAACAAGTATCACTGTCACTGTCATAAGCCACTGTACATGAGTTTTCTTTTGAGCAATTTTCTTTTCCCCATTTTTCCAAAAAAAAATATAGACAACTGCCGTACTAGGAATATATCTAGACTAGAGTCAAGTCTCTCACTTTAATAACTTTCATTTAAACGCACACCAAACTCAGACACAGAACAACAGTTAATATTGATTACTCCTCAAAGTGCCTCATGTGAGGATTAAACCGTAACATTCAGTTCAGTTACAGCACCTAGCTGATAGCTAGCTAGTATTCGGATAGTCCTGTCCTATATTCTCGTATACTTTATACAAAACACGTATATTTTGGACTTTTATCTTTTTAATCTTTACTTAAATTAATTTAAAGGCAAAACCGCTACACTAGCAGTATCGTCAAAATTACATAAACCATATCATAGTAAGCTATCATAGATACTGCATGTATACCTATGCCAATATCAAGAATTCTGTACTAAAGATAGTTAAGTAGTACTTACCCCTTTTTTAGTTGGTAAAAGTACAAGAAATAAAATACTCGTATGTAGTATCGTTGCGCAATGTACGGTACACTTTTATTGATATTCGTAGTGCAAAATATAGCACACGTATCGATAAAGGCAATACCATAATGCTTATATTGTGTAATACATATCTTAATTACCGGAATATGTCGCTATAAAACATAAACGTATTGAAAGTAATGGATTTCGTAATTTATTAACGATATAAATATATTTTATTTGAAGCCTTAACTCATTTTTAAATTTAAGCGTCAAAATTTATAACATGTTAATTTAACCCCACACGAATATATTGGGAAAAATTGCATTAAACACTTGATTTACATATACTTTTTACTTTAAAAATAAGGAAGATTTTATAATAAATTAAGAGAGAGAGAGAAGAAAAGCATATAGTACTTATTTATACAGATACAGAGCACGCGATCATATACTTAAAAAAAAACCAATAACTAAACGAAAGACCAACAGACAACAGCCCCTCTAGTCAAGTTGCAAACGGTTTTCGTTTTTCTATTCAATTTTTCTATTTTCATTGGATAATATTTTGTTTTGATCACGTGACTGAGTGACATTAAATTTGCCAATGAAACAAAAGAATAGAGAAATAGAATAGATAACGAAAAAGCTTGCAACTTGGCTCACAAAAAATATGTCACACAAGTTACTTTCTTATTATGTCAAGCTTATAACTAACAGATACTGTTGGATATCGATTTCAAGTAAATACACATTATGCGTTAGTTTTTTAGTTTTGAAGTACAAATCTATTAAAAGTTTGAAGTGTTCCTAGATACCATAAGATAAAAGTAGAATAAAGCTTCGGATATCGTGTTTACAACAAGTTAGCGTGAACATTGTTTTTTCTCATTCTCCTAACTATTATTACCGTTCATCACGATGATCTACTTCTATTAGATTTAACACAAACTATTTCGATTGTTATCTTGAGAATTCTATAAACTATCTAATTTAATATTTTTATGTACTTTTATTAATAAGTACACTAGCTGACTTCTATAAATACATCTTAGTACCTACTTATAGGCAGTAAAAGGTCTGCAATGTTGAGCAGTTCTTAGAGAGAGTAAACACATCTTAAGCACTATCGCAGAAGCTCTAACGACGGTAATCACCTGCAGATTACCTACTACCTATCTAATACTTTGATCCCCCCCCGCTCGAGCTTTCGTTTGATACAGTCGTGTTATAAGTTGCTCCGTGAAATTTATTGTGAAAAAAATAGTTATATTATAAAGTTTAAAAATAAACATAGCTCCAGTTAAAGCTGATAAAAAAACATATGTGATAGTGCCAAATCTATTGGAAGATCTGTTACAGTGAACCCAATAAATCCAATTTAAAGTAGTTTTGTGACGGTGACAGTGAAAAAAGATCAATAAAGTGCAATTAGAACTTATAAACACCTTGACCTTTACTGTGGGACATACATTATTGTCTAAGATTTAAGTATCATATGAACTTAAATTTTACAAAGTTTCGTGTAAGCTTCCGTAGCTCGCTACAGTGAGCACGAGACTTAGAAAGCTACGAGTCAGATGTTCAAACCCACGTTTGAATATTTTTGTCAACTCTGTTTGAAAAGTTCTTTTTGTTGTTGTTTTTGGGTATTTTAATATTCATTGAAACATATTTTCGAATATCCCGCGGAACTTGATTGTTTTTACTCTCAAAGAAGTGGTCAATATTATTATATTTGTTGGAAAACTGACCGGTTCTATTATATTTCGAAATAAAGTGGTCCTGATTGTTGCAGCATTGTTCTGACAAGGAGTTTCCTAACACACATTAATAAATAAATATTTGCTCTATCTCTATAAAAAAGGCGTTTTATACATATATCTAATATCAGGCCAGAATGTCGGTACGGCGCTCACCTTCTGTATCGAATCTTAGAACGCCCTCTCCAGTGCTGTATGGTTCGGACTCTGCGCTGCATAAAACTGTGAATGCTAGTGATGCTGAATGTTTCCTTAACGTTACGAAAAGGCAAAAACGTAACTTCGAAGAATACTTGGATGGCGGCGATCAATGCTTCTCCGAACTGAAGACTATGATCTTGGACCTCAAGTTAGAGCAGCAACAACAGTTTGAATCTCTTAATAGTAAAATAAATGTCTTGGTTACCCAAAACCAAGATATTAGACAATCTGTTGACTTTCTTTCTGGTCAATATGATGATATGCTCATTAAATTAAACAATTTAGAAAAAGAAAATAGCAGTTACAAAAAACAAGTACATCTATTAGAGAAGAGATTGGAGTTTTTAGAGAAAAATTCACGCTGTGCTACAATCGAGGTTCGAAACTTGCCTAAGCATTCATCTGAAAATAAACAGACTATGATAGAAATAGTCAAGAGCGTTGGTGTAGCGTTGTGCCCTGATAGTCCAATAGTGGAGATGGAAATAAAAGAAATATACCGAAACAAATCTGATGCCCTAGTGATCGACTTTTCTAGCACTATGAGGAAGGAAACCGTCTTGTCGTCCTTTAGACAATTTAATAAATTGCAAAGATTAAATAAGGAGCCACAATTAAACACAAATCATCTTAAACTACCAGGACCACCTAAACCGGTTTTTGTCTCTGAAGTTCTAACTAGTAAGGCGGGACGTCTCCACTACTTAGCGAGGCAAATGGTAAAAAACAAAAAGATCGCACATACTTGGACTTCGTTTGGGAAAGTATACGTGAAGAAGGAAGAAGGACAGTCGCCGATCCGAATTGAAGATGAAGCTGAGTTACAGAGATTGGTTTTGTGACTCAGTGTGAAATACTCAAATTGTCAATCGGCATTTTTTCTTTTACGTACATGTTTTGTTGCACTTTATTTTGTAGTGGGTAAAAATTGCATGTTTTTTAACCCAATCAATTTATTTTTTTATGGATATACATTTATGACCAACACATATTCATTCGTAGTCCCTATCATTACATTTATCTCATATACACTAACTCATTCACATAAACACGCACATTCCAATCAATCATCACTCTCCTCATTACGGTTTTACGTGCCAGGCATAGGTTCTCTAGTCGAAATGTTCTTTGAGCTATTTTTAACAAAAATTCGATAGTACAGGACTACAATCTATACATAATAGTATAGATTCCATAACAATAGCTAAATCAGTTAGATGCGACGTTGAAAATATAAATTCTCTAGTTCCGTCACGAGTAAAATCCCTAAAAATCCTGACGCAAAACATTAGAAGTATAAAATGTAATCTACCTAACTTTACTACACTACTTGCAAGATCACGTGTTGACTGGGACATAATTGTGCTAACCGAGTGCTGGCTTATGTCCTCCCAGAATGTACCTAAAATACAGGGCTATAGTTTTGCTTCGACAACATCTCATAGGACGCAAAACGAAGGTGTTGTTATCTTTTATAGGAATAACTACACAGTGACAGTAGAAGAACCAATAATAGCTGATGCTAATTGTCTGTTACTGAAATTAAACTCCACTACCTGTATCATTGGAGTGTATCGCCCTCCGAGTCAACGTAACACAAATAATTTCAATTCATCACTAGATACACTTTTAAAAACAAAATCTAATTACAGGAATATTGTTCTATGTGGAGACATTAATATTGACATTACACCTAATAGTAACGATAATCGCTCATTTGAATATCTGAACATCTTGGCTGGCCATTGTATTTTGCCTGCGCATACTACACCTACTCATGGCTACACGTGCCTGGATCATATTATGATCAAAACTAAATTAGAAGCCACCTGCTTTGTTGCCGAGTCATCTGTAACAGACCATGAGAGTGTTGGAATTATAATAAACCAAATTCTAAAAACATCCTGTCAATCTGTTCCATTGAGGCGCATTAATTATGCAACTCTAGATGTTGCAATGTGTAAAATAAACTTTCGTTTGGTACTTGATTCCAGTGATGCCAACTTGGCTACTGATGAACTCATCTCCTTACTCACCAAGGTCATACAGGACAACTCTGTTACAGCTAAGATGTGTAACAGAAGGAGAATTTTTAAACCGTGGATCACCACAGGCCTACTACGATGCATGCGTAATAGAGATGGTCTCCACAAAAAGTTGAAAAGAAATCCTGATGACGAAACTCTTAAAACAACTTACAAGAGATATAGGAACTTCTGCAGCGCTCTGCTAAGGAGGCAAAAGAAAGTATACGAAAGACAAGAGTTTGCTAAGGCGCACAATAATAGTAAAAAGTTGTGGGATGTAGTCAAAGATATATGCAGCTTTGAAAGAAAATCGGACAATTACTCAGCTCTTATACAAACAGACAATCCATTATCCAGTGTCAATGAGATAAACAATTATTTTACTGGTGTGGGCCAGAGATTGGCAGAAAAACTTGATGATAAGACTTGTCAACGTAGAAATTGTCAAAATTACATCTCTGGAGCCGCTGCCTCACTTGTCCTTCTCCCTACTAATGAGAAAGAAGTTGAACATCTCGTAAAGGATCTCAGGGAAGAGGCGGCAGCTGGAATAGATCGGATACCTGCTAAAATTTTAAAGCGTTATATTAAAATTCTTTGCGGTCCAATCGCCCATATTTGCAATTTGGCCCTTGCTACTGGTACCTTTCCTCGGGCATTTAAGATTGCGCTCGTTAAACCGATTCACAAAGGTGGTGATAAAGACAACATGTCCAATTATAGGCCAATCTCAATTCTGCCAGCGCTATCAAAAATCTTGGAAAAATTAATTAATGGCCGCCTTGTAAACTTTTTGGAGACTAATGCGCTTCTTTCGCCTGTCCAATTCGGTTTTAGATCTGGTAAATCGACTGATGATGCAGTGCTTCAACTCACTAACTGTATAGTGTCGGGGATGGATAATAAAAGGAAATGCATTGCTGTGTTTCTTGATTTGGCCAAGGCCTTTGATACGGTCTCTATTCCATTGCTTTTGAATAAGTTGGAAACGATTGGTGTCAGAGGTCTGCCATTGCAACTTCTCAGGGACTATTTGAACGATCGGAAGCAATGTGTCAAAATTGGTGAATGGATTAGCGGACTACTCCCTATTCATTACGGCGTACCACAGGGTAGTGTGCTCGGACCCAGCCTTTTCTTGATATACATTAATGACCTGTGTAGTCTGGAACTGAAACATGGAAAAGTGCTGTCATTCGCCGATGACACAGCACTCTTTTTCAGTGGTGAAACCTGGGAAGAGGTTTTTCATAGCGCTCAGAATGGTTTTAACCAAGTCTCCTTATGGTTAAAACAAAATGTTTTAACTCTTAACATTGATAAAACCAAATATATTACTTTTGCTCCCAGGACTAATCTTCTTCCACCGGTAACCCTTAACATCACTGCACACATATGCACCCAGATTACTGGCCTAATGTGTCAATGCCCGCCTATAGACAGATCGAACACTATTAAGTATCTTGGCATACATATTGACCAGACGCTTACTTTTAGGGCCCACATTAGTGTTCTTGTTCAACGAATTCGCAAACTAATATATGTTTTCAAAACTCTCAGAAATGTAGCTGAAACTAGAACTATCAAAATGGTGTACTCTGCTTTATGCCAATCAATAGTTAACTATTGCATAAGTTCCTGGGGTGGGGTGAGTAAAGTGTACCTCCTGGAAGTTGAAAGGGCCCAAAGAGCTGTACTTAAGGTGGCTGCTGGACTCCCTTTTCGTTTTTCAACCACTGAACTATACAAACGTTGGGATGTCCTCACAGTTCGACAGACCTTCATCTTATCGGTGGTTGTGAGAAAGCACACAGAGCTACAGTACGACCCAAACCTCAATAGGGACAAACGTAGGAGGGGTAATGTATGTCCAATTGGCTCCTGTCACACCCGACTTTCGCAAAGGTATTATTTCTTTCTAGGAGGATATCTCTACAACAAAATAAACACATGTCTGGAAATATACCCAATGCGAAGGTCAATGTGTAGATTGACTGTATGTAAGTGGCTCAAAACTCTTGAATATGATGCAACGGAGAGCTTACTCGTTCCTATGCGCTGATTTACCTCATACACGTTTAAAACTTATAATACACACACACACACACACACACACACACACACACACACACACACACACACACACACACACACTCGCACACATACACACTCGCACACATACACACTCGCACACATTACACACTCATACACAGGTGCGCGTGCGCGCAACCTAACGCACATATAAACGCAAACACATGACATAAATATATATCCTATCCTTTTCCTAGCATATTATCTCATCATTCAATGTTAGATGTTGACTTAATCAAATATTGAATCTGTATTTTAATTCTGTTGGGGGCCTGGTGACCCGTAACACAGGTATACCAATACCTTTCTCGGGCACCAGTCTCTCACAAATGTAAATGTAATGTATTTTGAATTAAGCATACATTTGTGTACTGTATACATTTGTGATGGGAAAAATAAATAAATAAATAATAAATAATAAATAATAAAATCTGTTACTCCTGAGGCCACCCAACATCTCTCCGTACCTATCCTATTAATATTATTCATGCGAAAATTTGTGAGGGTGTATCTATGTTTGTCAATCTTTCACGAAAAAACTACTGGACGGATTTAGATGAAACTTTACTAAGAATAACACATTGGCTACTATAACCGACATATACGAGGGCAGAGCTGATAATGACACTTCGAGAATTGGTTCTGTACCGATAGTCATTATAGCGTTATTGCACTATCGCTATCCTTTCTATACACTATTTTCACGTAAGTACTAACCACAAAACCTATAACTAAAACATTCCAGCAATTTCAAAACAGCCAAGGTGCAGAAAGCGGTTAAAATTTATTTAACCCAAGAGCCATAAACAAGTACTGAGATAAGTTTGATTTACCGTTCACCTCGGCCGTACAATGTTAGCTCCACAACCCGTGATGAATGACAGGAGGCTGTTGAATTATTTCTATTAACACAACATTTTCAAACAATAGAAAAGTATTTGTATTTTAAGGGAAGAAGAAGACCAAAGAAAATGTGGATGGATTGTGTAAAAGAAGAATTTAAGGACAAAACATAATGCGCCGACCCCGAATAAAATTGAGGGCAAAGTAGATGATGATGACGAGAATATATTTGTATCCTATTCGTGTTTGAAATCTTTGAAAATGTATCCGCCTCAAATGTAGAAAGGATGTGAATGTTTGCCACTATATTGAAGCTTGGCCACTAAGATAACCGAGCGAAATCAATGGAAAAAGTGAAATTAATTGACAATATAGTACTTTATAGGTCACCTCGCAGCTCCATATTGCGCTCAGGGTTCGATCCCGATATAGAACTAGATTTATGTGATCTATTAAGTGCTGTTCTGTCTCTTTCACGGATATTACTAGTACGAAACTTTTTTATAAAAAAATACAAACTTTTATACATTTGGTTAGGGTTTTACATGTATATAGACAATTGATTAATGCTTGTCTAATGCATAAATATAAAGAAGTTAATCCGCATACTCACTCCAAATATATTCCATAAAGTTATATTGAGAAATACTAGATAATATATATATGACTTCAAAAACTCCAAAGATTGTTTACTAGAATGAATTAAAAATGTACAAAATATTATAATTCCATAAAGTTATATTGGAAAATACTAGAAAAATTTCAATAAAAGTAATTGGAAATTACTTTATATTAACTATTGGAATTTTATTCGTGTGTAATTTTTTTATTGTAATATTGGCTGAGTAGCGCGGTGTTACCCGTGTTCATTAAATTTACCAAGAAGAAGCCAATCTAATAAAAGTTAGTCTAAGTTACTCCTAATGTCATCATCATCAGTCATCTGTCAGTGAGTGTCATAAAAATCAGTTCACCTGTTTATGAGTTTTTTTAGAACAAACAAAAAGACACAATGACAAAGAATTTAAGACTTGCTTTTTTGATGTAAATTCTATATACTTTCTTATGCATTTGGTAAAAAGGTTAACATTCCATTTTACAATTTCTTTATTTGTACGAGTACCTATGTAGGTTTATTTAGAGTTATTAATTAAATGTTATATGTATACACAAATAATCAAAGGATATCCGTCCGATAAGTATGTCACCTAAACTGCAGTAAGACTTTGAATTTATGTATAAATAATGTAGTTACATAAATAATATATATTTACGACAATATGGCGTCCGTTAAACATTATTTTACGTTTTCTCCACATGTCATTGACAATAAGAAATAATTTATACATGTACGAGGCAGACGCAATACACAAACTAGCTGTTTACTTACTTTCTCTTATATTTAGAAGAAAACAACTATACTTAGGTCGTTGACCCTTTCAGTTAAATCTTTGAAAATTAAGAATGTGATGTACAAATGTCCCGAAAAATCGCAATCTATTCTATTGACTTATGTGGGTCTAGATTACATGGATATTTTAACTTCAAGTGTTATTTTAACTTGTTGTACACCTTCTTCCTCTACAGGACAACTGCTATTCTTGGGAGTCAACGCTTTAGAGTGGCAGCAATACGAACTAAAACTAAACGGTTCGGCTCTTCCTGGCGACAACGGAACTCATTACCAGCTCACATGCTTTCTTCCCACTGTGATCCAAGCGGTACGTGAAAGAACATCTCAAAAGGAAGTTATACTGCTTGCTTCTGCAGGGAGTAAGGTTGTACTCACTCTTGGATTCTACTCATACTTTCCATCAGGCACAATAGAGTCACCCTAGCAGGCTTTAAAATAAAAAAAAACGCATTGTCCTATTGGGTTTGATGGTCTATTCGAAAAGCATGGATGTCATAATGAATAAACGGATTTTGAATTTAATGACTAGATCTCGTGTTTTTTTATTAATAATTGGTTATTTCTAAAAATTTCGTAGCCAAGTGTATTTAATTTATTTTTATTTCATCATTATCATCAGCCTGTTGTATTCCACAGCTGGACATAGGCCTCACCCGAGCCATACCACAAAGTGCAGTCTGCGGGTCCTATAATTATTTATAATAACTATTTCTTTAATAAAACATTGACACGAATAATAGTAATCTTCACCTATATGAAAATGTTATTATAAAGGTTCATTTACAACAGCTTAGTGCAGTTCAAGGAAAATAAAACTCATCAAAGTTCCGTTGTTGTAACAAGGACAAAATAATTTGTATCGATTAAACGAACATATTTAACAATCGTCACGAAAACAACTATTTTACTAATATACATAATCGTTTATTATTTACTCCCGATGATTGTTAACTTAATGATAAAAAATATTACACTTTGAAGATATCTTTTTTAATCACAGACCCAAGTAACGTAGATAGAAATACATATATGGAGAATCAGAAAAAATATTCTGATACATTTGCATTAGGTACTTCATTTTACAAAGAGACACTATAATTATTGTGAGTGAATGAAAGAGATGAATGATAATTATTTGTGTTCATTTCATATATCTTTGTAGTCTCTATCAACGCTAGAATATTCCATAACGTATTTAAAAAAGCTGTCATAAACTTTTTATGAAAATAAGTGAGATTTCTCAATTTCCTAGTTTAAAACCTTATCTTGGAAAGACATTGATTTATGACATCATTGCCATGATGACACACTGGCTTTTTTGAACAAGAAACTTCTTGAAAGTTAAACCTTAAAACATTATAAGTTAAGAAAAATATTTATAAACTTATAAATATTTTTCTTAACTTATAACAACGAATCCAAAAAGTGGAAGGAAAGCAACATCCTACTAATATTATAAACGCGAAAGTTTGTGAGTATGTATGTATGGGTAATGTATCTTTGTTGCTCTTTCAGGCAAAAACTACAGAACGGATTTGGATGAAACTTTACAGTCATATAGCTTATATATCATAATAACACTTAGGCTACTTTTTACTGCAATAAATAATCGTGATACACGCGGGCGGAGCCGCGAGCGAAAGCTAGTTAATTTATAAAATAAAATGGGACGTTGTTTGTTATTTTACAATGGTTATAAATGTAAAATTTATAAAACATTTAAAAAATGGTAATGTTAACTAATATATGAAAATGTAGTATAGCCACACTTCTTTTAGCAAGAACGGTCCGGGTCGGTGCCACCCTCTCACAAAAGACCAACTTGACAGCATTCGTGCTGTCGTGTTTCCTTGGTAAGTCCAAAACCGGAGACCCAATAATAAATAATAATAAATATTTAGTACATCTTACACACAACGCCATCTATTATGGGTACTAGACAATGGATATAGATACACAAACATCCTTCTTTTTCGTATTATACATAGAAAACTCCCAAACTCCGAAACAAATATTTGCCGGATCACACAAACATTTGGTCCGACCCGGGAGTAGAACCCGAGACCTCTTAATCAGCAGCCACATACGCCAACCACTGCGTCAACGAAGCAGTCACAATGATGCAGAAGTATTTCAACAGGCCGTCATATTGTGGGTCACCACGCTGCATTGTCTTCTATCGCAATGAGTTTGACCACTACTATTGGATTCTACTCACATTTCGCATTAGACGGAATAGTCACTTCTTCATTCAAGAACTTAATAATATAATTGAAAAATATGAAACCGACAATATTAGTGGTGTTCGTGACAGTAAGGTCACGGATGCGAGCATGCATGTGACTACACAAGTTCAGATTGCACAAATCCAATACGTGCCTAGGTCAAACTCTCTAGGTTAAAACACTGCTTTTCTTCAGTGTAAGCTACTATTTTACACTCTGATTACCACAGTTGTTGATTTAAAACTGCACTATCCGTTATGCTGCAACTAGGTTCTAACTGTTGTCTTTCAACTATTAACTGTTCGTATTGTCTTACATAGTTGTCTAAAAATTAAAATAATAATATTCAGAAGAATTTGAATATAAGAGTAGTATCAGTGCACAACGGGTATTAATTACCAAATTTTGAGATAACAGGACACGCCAATATTATTTATTTATTTTTAAATATGAGGAAGTTTGGCGGTGATTCACGCCCGTGCCTCGGAGAGCACGTAAAGCCGTCGGTCCCGGTTGTCATCAACATCTATGGCCATCGTTATTGGGAAGTCAGTGCCCTCAAATATACTGACAACTAATTCAACCTTCGAATTTCAGTTCTCCCTTAGGGTTGCGGAGGTCCGATGTTAGTCGTTCCGTGGAAAAACTGAAATTCAGTTAAAACCGGTTGAACTAGTAGCCGACCCCAACTAAACTTGGGAATAAGGCTAGGGAGAAGATTTTTAAATATGAGCTTTGCAAAGTAATTCTACTCTGCCTGATGTAATGCATGAGTAGAGACCAAGAATAGCGGTAACCATACTCATTATATCATATTAACTTGTTATATTTTTATACGAAAAATTAAGAGAGCGATAATTTTGTTCTGTTTTTTTTATTTAAGTCTGCATTTTTGTCTATTACGGTGTATATTTTGTTTACATTATAAAGTATATATTATAGAGTATTTCGCAGACGCAGTATTATCAGAATTTCTAGAAATTCCCGCTAGGCACTTAACGCTAATGTGTCTCGAATCCAGAAACAATTTATTAAGCTACAATGAATGAATTATTAATAAAGCATTTTAATTCACATATATTAAAATCTACACTATATGAACATTGACATTAGAAATAGAGACCACCCTAAAAACGACAGCATTTATTCTGCTTATTTCGTTGGTGAGTGTGGAACCGGAGGCTCAATGATGCAGAGCCACCATGCATCACCTTGGTGCATTATCTGTACTCACAATGGAAATGATAAACCCTACTCATGGGTTCTAGACTCATAGACTCACTTTGGTAAGCTTAAAGAGAAAAGGGGCCTGGCATCACGGAACTCTTATTTATAAAAATTGTTAGTTCACTTGAGATTAGTGATGTAGGACTACTACTAAATATGCTACGAACATAACAACTGGTTGACATTTTCATCATTTTATACTCGAAACCGAGTCGACTTCGACATTGAAACGATTTACAAAACCAACACTGACTAACCCAAGTTCATGATTTGTTATTCAAAGTTCAAACGTGTTTTTTATACAACGGGTCAGTCTGTCGTATCGGCTAGTTGTAACATTTCCGCGGAGAACAATATATTATTAGTATAACATTAAAAGTGAACGGAATTCTCAAGTTCCAGTTTATTTCGCTCACAATGGCCTGCCCACTTGTTCGCACTGATTCGCAATTAATAAATAATTTGACCCACTATCGAAAGGTTTAAAATGCCGAATCATTCTATTCATATTAATTAATATCAAATGTTCTATAAGTTTGGTGGTAGTACAGCGTGATGAATATGCGTGCTAGTTTGGTAAAAACTTATTAAAATCGCTTTCTTCTTCACGGTTTCAATGTCACAGTCGTTATTCGAAGTTTCCGTTTGAAATTATCTACTGTCCTACAACCGAGCGACGCCTTGCCCAGCCTTATAAGGAAGACTTGTATGACTTATCATTGAATTAATTATGTTCCTATAGCATCAGCGAACGGCCTTCGTATGTACCAGTTTATTTTATAAATTAAATTAAAATTTATCTCCGTTTGCCGTTTGCCTGTTTGTTGAGTAAGATTTAACTTTAAAAGAACACAAAAAGTTGTTAGTGGTTTACTAACAACTATGAATGCTTTCTGTCAACGATAAATCCTATACCCCAATAAGCGAGCTGAATGACTTACCATAAATCAAGCTCTGGACAGGGGGGGAAAGCACTGTGTATCAGTACTCCGGTAGTTACATGAACTCGATAACAAAACTACTTTTTGTATCGCGTTCAGTGAAACGTAGCGCAAGTCTCGAACCAAACGACAAATTAAACACTTTCCACAAAACACATGCTCCATTCCACAACACTGATAAAGCACAAATCTGCCGACTCCGTAACACTGAAAGCTTGCACACTTTTCTTCACAGTTATCTGTTAAGACAGTAGCGTAACAGAGTGAAGCAATCGCACTGCCAAATCGCAATGCGACATTTAGGCGTTCACAAAATTGTTCGCATAAAAGCGACAGTTAAACCGACTTTACCGGTCTGAAACGTTCCAAATTCGTATCGGAAAGTCAGTTCCGTTGGTAACAGCGAAACTTTAAACAGACGAGTGAGCTGCGCGGACAGCGCGAGCAAACTGAGGTGCCGTCGTGCGCAACCACGCGACGCGTCTAACCACGCCGAATGGACTTCAATCTTTTACCCGACCGAATCAAAACTGTACGTCACAGTATTCTACAGCCTCTGCTAAGTTAGTTTTGAAATCGGAAGGCTTGCTAAGTTGCAAATAAACTGGCATGTTACATACATGGACAAGTTAACAGAACAAGGCTCTCAAGATATGACATTCATAACGTATGCAACGATTACACAGCGAGGTTTAATCAAACGAACTGATATGAAACACACGTGTGTTTCGGACATGTAGCTACAGATAAATTGATGACATTGATAATGATATAATAGAATCGGTTGAAGTCATAATAAGCCTAAATAGAAGCGATTTTAAAGGTTTTATAATTGACAACAATCTCTTTTATTTTAATACACACTAGTATCGTTTAAATACAAATAGGTACTTCAAACAACCGAGAACGTTGCATTCCTAAATTGGATGGAATTTGATCGTCTGATCTTGATTTACAGTGGAGTTTATATAAATCGTAGAAAACAAACTATACAAATACACGAAGAGACAAGAGATGGAAACCACATAATCTTAAGCAACTTAGGAATAAAAATAGCCACTTAAATGGACGAAACAGTAGCATGTGCACAAAATAAGCACACCTATCTTGCAAGAATTAATTCAAATGAACCAAAAGCAACAAATTATGGATAAAATAAACTTGTCCATATTTTTATTCTGCAAATTTACATTTCTCGTGTTTAATAGTTTGTTCTAAATCACAAGCGTTTAGGCTATAACACTAATTGCGACAGGTTTTTAATTAAGAATGCACACTAATAGTCACTTAGTGATTTGGCATCCAGTAATTAAAATTTTAATTATTATAGTAATGGGGATCTTCAAGTTTTTGCTTCGCGGAGAAACGCAAAGGATTTGCCAATTATTATTTTTTCTCTAATCAACAAAATGCGCAAACGACGCCGTAAGACAAGGACACAAATGCGTGCAAAGACCCTTTGTTCTATTCTTCAAGCTTCGCCTCCCTACATACTTTAAATTTGAATAGGATAGGACTTTTTTGACTTTAATTGATCTTAGTACTTATCCATAATAGACGTGTTAGAAGTCTCCATTTATTTATTACACACGTAAAAATTTTTTACTAGTTTTTGACTTCGTCCCTCTCCTAAATAAGAAAACATAAGAATAGAACAGACCCCTCACCCCTGTTTAATATTTATTATGTAAGAAAGTAAAAGATGAAATCAATATACCTTTTGTTGGTTTTGATGTCTATTTTTAAAAGTTACAACTTTTAGTTTTTCAGTAATGTTGAATTGAATCATGTTAATCATTAGGATATAATCATCCACAGATCAAAGAAATACAGTAGAGATATGCAATTGAGGCGTGACGCTTGCGAACGCATCTGGCCTCAAAGCGGCTTGATGCCATTTTCGGACATTAGTCGCATGTCAACTTGCGACGTCTTCACTGCTCTTGATTTTTTACAAAATGCCGCGTTGTTCAGTGATTGTTTGCAAAAATAACAGCTGTATTGTGAATTACAAGAAATATGGCATCTCATTTCATATCTGAATATTATAATATTATAGTTTTTCATACTGAATTCATTAAAACATTTTAGAAACATGATAAAATACCAAATTAATCCTTTTCATTAGGAGCTAAAACCATTGCTTGCTTAGTACAAATCAATGAATGAATCGGCTAGTTTAATAGCGCAATGGATAAGTGTTTTATTGATACTCTCACTGACACGATAGTTTCGGGAAGCGGCCGCTGTCGGCCTTTGTACTAGAGATGTGATGTGATGTTTATGATTGTCGATATTTTAAACGATCCTATTAAGTGCGAATGATTATTAAAGATATAAATAAATTGTAATATTATAATTATGTAAACGTATAACAAGTGTAGATAAAGTTTTGATTTTTAATTTATTCTGGTACTCAAGCATCATTTCTACCTTGCTTTTATTTCAAAATTTTAGCTATCCGAAGGATCCAAAAATTAAAGAAATGTGGATAAATGCGACAGGAAGGGTCAAAGCTGGTTCCCAACAAAAATAGCACAATATGCTCGCCCCAATAAATTTTCACCAATACGATCAATCGCCAATGAATAACCATTTAATAATACTAATAAAAGCCGTAATGGAAAAATATGCAACCGTAAGATAACTGTCTAAGCGGCAAGTTTTAAATAAATATTTACATTTTACTGGTCAATAAAATCCTTAACAATAAAATTCTTGCAGTTTTACCTGTGTTCTAGTCTATATTAGAAAAGATGATATCCAGTTTTTTGGTAGTTAATTAGTAAATATTCCAATTATGATAAAACATCGCTTGTATAGAGTATATTCGAGCGAAACTCCTGTTTAGTTTTCTTTTCACAGTCAATAAAATCTTTAAGAGAAAGAGCGGATAATACAGCTAACTGAATTTCATTCGATATTTTTCTATGATTATCACTTCACATCATTAGTTGCATAACTTGCACATGTGTGTTTATTCGAAATCCGTAGCTACAGGTAGAAGCGCCGCCCTCTTTTCGAATGTGTTCTATTAGTGGGTTTATTGGTGTCTCTGTAAGTTTCTTTGTGTGCGGGAGAAATACGAGCGTGTGTGCCGTGCTTACAATTTTTGGTTTTGTGTTAGTGAAGTAAGTGGGGGAAACGCGGAGACATCTGAACACGAATAAATTTGTGTACAAAGCAAATCTCCTGTGTTTCTTTTATCTGTGTAATCATCACTTCTAACTTATAGCGTTACGTATTTTTGTGATTTTACGTAAGATCTATCAAGACTCCCTCTTACCCGTATGTAAGAAAAAATAAAACAGGACCCCCCCCCCTCATCTAAATCGTCGTGCGTAATAAATGAATGGCCACTAAGTACTGTTTTACTTTTAATTTTTTTTTGTCATCTCAACATCTCTTTTTGTAGTTTTATTTTTCTTATGTTACCTTTTCAGTAATCGTTCTGTTATTTTTAGTTATTTTCATAAATTTAGCTACCTCTATATACAAAATCATGAAAATGATTCTGAACCTAATGTATATTTAGTTGAACCACACATAAAAAAAGAGATTTTAATTTTAAGACTAGCATTTAATGGAAGACAAGTAACAAATAATTTATAGTAAAAATTTTCTTATTAACTCGCTTATTTGTTTATCTTGTACCAAGGGCTAAATAATAGAGGTAGTTATAGGAACGACTCCATGAAACAAGTGTAATTAAAGGGTGTGCAAAACTGAAGTACTCGTACATAATTTACACCCGTAACTGGTTCCTATGAATATAAAACTAGAGATTTCTAGAGAGGGTCTTTAGAAATCTCTAGTGCACAATCATAAGTAAAAATCGACCAAGTGCGTGTCAGGCCACGCATAGGGTTCCTTAGTTACCCACATTGGCATGTAGATTTAGGCCTCTATAATTTCTGAATTAATAAAGTTAACTAAACCGTTAGGTATACTTTTCTTTCAAAGTTCATGACTTGTAATATCAAATGATTTTCAGTTTAAATTAGTTTTTAGAGAGGGGGGAGCTATTTTAACCAAAATGAAAATGGGCTTTATAGTTCTTCAACAAAATATCGTCATGGCAACCTCTCAATGCTTTTCAAAGACTCAGCTAGCACTTAATATACGTATGTTCAAACAAGAGAACGATGTGGGAGATAAAAGAATTAAATACAACCATGAACGGCATTAAAGTGGAACTGATAGGGCGCTGCTGGTGATGTAAAAAAAGTCTATTCAAGATAAACCTGTTGATGTTCAAACTTTACTTTTTGTGGACTTCTGAGAATCAGAACCCAAATGTGAGATTTAACTTTGAACTTTAAATATTGTAGGATTGTTTATGTTTTTTTTTTAGATTATTATGTTTGTTTAATTCTTTTTGCAAAGATGAGTGCGAAGATGGATGTTAAAGTATCCAAATCGCAAAGTTTAAAAGAATATTAACCATTAAATCCATTCCTTTTACTTGTTTACTTATTTTTAGGTAACATAGAAATCTACATAAAACCAAGTAATTTAATAATCAATAACCTTTATAAAGTTTTATATGAACAATGGATTTATTTAAAAATCTCATTTCTAGAGAAATATAAATCTCTATGTGAACAGGATTTTATATAATTAACAAATGTGTCTCCTCAATTTTATTGGACGCAGTTTTCTGTACGACAACGAAATAACCTAATGTCAACCGTTCTTTACCTTTATTAAATATCGGTTTTATATAATCTGAAATTGTCATTTTTGAAATTCTCCTGTTACTAGATCATAAGCTCCATTATTCCAATGAAATAACAAACATTAAAGTATTTGAAGCGTAAATACTTCTTATTGACCCCAAGGCATAATTAGTTCTAATCCATGAGTTTTATAATTACTGATTCCGGCCTCCGGAGACCGAAAGAATGACGCAGAATGATTGGGCCTCACACTCACCAACGAAATACGACAGCAAGAATTCTGTCATTAATAGAATGATCTTCTATGTGAGTGTAGCACTGCCACGTGGTTAGCCAAAAATACATTATTTATGCCAAAAATACATTAATGATATTGCAGCACAAAGGGTCAATTTCGAATAATACACGGACAAATATTGACTGACATGAGAACATCTCTAATTACAAATGATATGGTAGTTGCGGTATCGGCCAATCTTGAAAGATAAAATCTAAAAGCGAACTATTAATGCGTCTATTTATAGACCTTATACTATCTCACTTGTAATAGTACAAATACACTTGAGAGCAATCAATGATGAAACTTCTACGATGTAAACAATAATTGTATGAAAGTGAACAATACAAACTGCCTTTGACTACCTCGGTGACGCAGTAGTAACTATGTTCGATTCCCGATCTGCAAATGTTTGTTTCGAAGTTTGCGTATTATCTATCTTTTCTATATTTGTATGTATGTATTTACATTTATTTGACTAGTAACCTATAGCCCAGGCTGTGTTTAGTTTGGGAGTAGATGAAGTTGTGTATTACATGAACTTAATCAGACCATCGATCATGCTCATCATCTCCCCCAATTACGTCACAGATAAAAAAAATCATAGGCTATTAATTCCGCATTTGCAACATCTGTGCATTTTCAGAGTTTTAATAAATAAATATAGATTTAAATAATGTATGCTTGATTTAATCCATACTTCCATATTATTTTAAATTTCAAAGAGTTTTGTCTGTCTGTTACGCTTTCACTAAACTGCTGCACCGAATTCAAAGAAATTTGGCAAGGAGATACTTTAATTCTTGAAGAAGAACATAGGCTACTTTTTAGCGCGATAACCGTGATGAGCTAGTATCGTATGTATGATTGTAAAATTTTCCCAATGCAATGCGAGGCGTTCAGTGGACACTATTCTCGAGGCGACGGGTATTCAATGAGTGGTTCATATTTGTCTCTTCGTACGAGTACGTAGCTATCACTCCATTTTGCTCTTTTTACACAGAACTCTATTCATTTGATGATCGGACGTACAAAATTACAGCCTTCGGGGCGTAACTTGATGACAAGTTGTGACGAGATAAAATCTAAATTACAGACGCTATACCTTGGAACATACGGTGGACATGTTACAACATGTCAATACATATATATGCAATTACATACACAAGTAAGGATTACTTTACTTTACATCAAATGCGAAAGTAACTCTGTCTGTCTGTCACGCTTTCACGCCAAAATTACTGAACCGATTTTAAGGATTATTTTACGCAGACAGTGTACTTTTTACCGAGATAATCGGCATACACGTAGGCGTAGACACATAATTTTTTAACATACAAAAATCATCAGTAGTTTTAAATATAGATTTATATTTAAAATAGCTTTTGCCCGCGGCTTCGTCTCTGTCTCCGTCCGTCGGTCATTACAGTAGATTATGTACCCCTCAAGAATAAAAGTATCCATTCTAAAATTTACTTGAAATTAGTTTAGCGGCTTAGTCATAAAGGCGTAAGAAACATACAGAATGAGTTACTTTCGAGTTCATAATATTAAGTATAGATATAATGTACTTTTTTTGTTTAAGCTTGGACCTCATGGGTCATAAGTGCGTTGCAGTCCTTTATGTCCTCCTACACCTTCCAGAATCGTGATAAAAAGTGGTTTGTGCTTACTCACTTGGTTGAATTGTTAGAAGCAACTAAAGCGATTAATCCCTGATTGAAAAATATTACTCCCCACCTAAACAAAACTACCGCGTTCAAAGCTATGGGGACGCTAGTACTGTTATAAGTTTATTTGTTACGCTTTCGTACCTTAACTACTGAACCGGTCTTCATGAAATTTTGCATACACGTTGTTCATTAAAGGATGCCTTTCACAAAAGTAGGCTAAAAAGCTATAACATCAATATCCTAACTAAAAAAATGGTTAATCAATGTAAATATACCTACTTACAGCTTCTGTTTCAAAAATAACAATTAGGATGCGCATTAATTTAATCTTATTATCCTCTACTCTCATATATCACGTACATATACATCCTACAATTGTTTCCAAAAAACCCTACCTAAAATAGCACAGTTGAATAAATAACATGAAACTTTTAAGGTATATGTAAACACGAGCCCTGCGCAATCCACTATCTATCATTACTTCACCAATACTAGTTTCTATTGATTCTTTTCAACAAACAACACCCAGTTCATATGTTGTAACATTGGTGATAATAATCGGTTAATTAACATTAACTTACTCCGTAGCTGGTGTGAGAACGTTGCTCAAAGAGCACCGTCATAGATGCGCAGGCGCAAGGGTCAAGGCTAATATGGTCGGTGGGCAGTATATCATTACACTGCGTTTTGTATTTAATTAGGTAACTAATTGTGCGATAAGATGTTTAATGAAATTAATTTTATATCACAAAATTTAATTATTAAATGCGAACATCTACGTACAACCAAATATATAAAATGAAAGTGTCTGTCTTTATTTACAAATTAACAGCATATGTGTTCAATACAAGAATAAAAAAAATTTTATAAATTTTTTTCATGTCTGTCCTGTCCTATGTCGCAGCCTGATTGCAGTTTTATGCAATCTGGTCGCAATGATTGCCAGCTTAAACAGGTCTTGTCCAATTTGATATACCAGGTCTTGGCGTTCAGACGCTCATGCAGGGAAGTCCTCCAACGTATGCTTGGTGTAATCCCCGGTGGTCTTGGGCCGTCTCTTCGCGAGTTTCGAAGTTCTACCATATCCATATATATATACCATCCATATACCATATTAATATTATGCGAATGCGAGTAAGCTAATATGTATTATAGTTTAAATAGAAATGAAGTATACCGAAACTTTGGGAATTACTAATTTACCTACTAATCTGTTCACCAGAACACCACAAATTAATAGGTTACTAATAAAAAAATACGTAACGCTTAAGAACTAAACAGATCCAAGTTCAAACGGATCGCATGCATTACATATTACGTCAAACAATAGGCGGGTGCTACTTCGTGATCTCAAGTGCCGTTAAATTCACGCGAGGCACACTTCCTGATGATTGGAAGTAGAACTTCTGTTGAAAATTTTAACATCGTTGTTCCAGTTTCTAAAGAAATAGATACGAGTATATGTACCTATTTATTTTACTAATGTACGTGCATAAATATATATAGGACAGTATTTCTTAAGGAGTGCCTTTACTATCGCGTTTTAATATTTACTGAGGTCCATAAATACTCGCAATATCATTAGTTACTCGAGGTAAACTCTCATTTATAGTTTTTTGAGTACGATCTTACTTTCTACGCTATCCTCGTTCTTAATTTTCATGTTTTCTTTACAATGGAAAAGCACACATGGTAACAGCATGAAATTAATAGCTATCATTCAGTTTTTATTACAGAGCTTTCGCGTTTACTCGGTAAGTTCTAGTTATCAAAATATAAAAGTTATTCAATTAAACATACTTTTAACGACAATAATTACTCAAGTTTCGAACTTGTAATTTTATAACATCGACTGGTAAACAACAGTACCCGAAGAGGTTCATATGCATTTTTGAGAATTTTACTGACGCAGGAGCTAGTAATAAGCAGTATTTTATATAGTACCAAATTTACAAAATAAAGGCACACCTATATTGTGCTATTCATGATAAGCATTTTTTTATGAAGTTTCTCTTCGATGGAAAATCTATACTATATCAGCTCTCATACACCAAATTGCATTCGTTTTCTATTCTATTCTATTTCTCTATTCACTTGTTTCATTAGTTAATATATTTTTTTGATCACGTGACTGAGTGACTTTAACTAATGAAACAAAAGTATACAGAAATAGAATAGACATGGAATAGATAGCGAAAAACTCTTGCAACTTGGCTATAGGGGGCAGATCATTATCGATCGACTGGCAAGAAATTTCTAGCATAGCAAACTAATAATATAAATTTGATTGTGACGCATTAACAACCAAATCGGTGAAACAAATTTTAGCAAGGAGATCCAGTTATAACTGGGGAAGGACATCGCCGTTTGCTAAAAGTAGTAATAAACAAAGAACAAGAGAACTTAACAGAACTGTTACTAATAAGTTGAATACTAGATACAAAGATCAAAATAATGTACGTCCCAAAGCCACCATTAGAAGCAGTACGGTACCCTGAGAGGCTACACTATATTATTACTACGCCGGCAACTGATCAGATAGACAGCACAGTAAATAACAGTATTAGAACGTTTGCACGTAGATCAAGTAGATTCTTCCTAGAAAACATGGGGGATCTAAAACATTAGGTGCTGTTCTCAGGGAAACTGTTTTGGTATTGTGCATTTAAAGTGTAATGAGAAGGAAATGGTGCATGACTAAATGCCCTCAAATGTGATGAGCTGGTAAAATGTCGAAGCATACAAAGTGATTCAATTGCGATGACTAAGCCAGAGATTAAGATTTGGTATGATGTGCGGGATCATTTATTCTGTGCTTGGGAGTAATTAATCTATCTTATATATATACATACCATACCAAGTGGTTAAAGCGGTCGCCACGCCGCTTTCTACAGTGTCATGGGTTCATATCCCACATCACTTTGTTTACTGAGTCTGAGTATTCTTTGTCTCCGTATCATGTATGTTTGTAAAGTCCCCCGCGATGTAAGATGAATATTTCTAATGCCAGAGTTGTTTTTTTTAAATATTAAAAAAAATTAAAACAATCATTTCGCAACAAAATCCAGTCAATAAAGCGTTAGTAGGCTAGCTAGGAGCCTTGATTAAAATCGTTGTCTTCATCTTACATTGAAAGTAATTGAACTATGAATCAATTTAAAAAATAATTGTCCATTGTCTGGTCCGGCTTCTCCATCCGTGAAGGTATACTTGATTATAAACTATCAATAATAAAGTACAGTAAATCGCTTTCTATAATAATACGCAAATAAAAAAATGAGCAACGGTTTGTTTCTTTTACAGGTTTCGATTCAAATGGTCCTCTGCTTCACCAATGAATTAGATTTGGTTAGGAATAAGTATTGCTTCCTGATGCTACTTATGACTGAACGGTTGGCCTAGTGGTTTAAGCGGTCGCCACGTCACTTTCTACTACTTCAAGAGTTGTGGTTTGTTCAAATTGTTGGTCTGGATGGATGTTGTTTGTGTCCGTTTCATGTATGTTTGTAAAGTTTTGCGCGACAGAGGATGAATATTCTTAATGTGAGAGATTTCTTTTTAAAAGAAGCTTATGCAACAGAGATAAGAGTAATACAGACAGGGTGCGTTTTTAAAAACATTGTAGTATTTTACAGACAAATTCTTGTTCAAGCCACATTAACCAAATGTATTCTGACTCACAACGATAATTTGATCTAGTCTACATCATAAAGTACAAATTTTCAAGACAATATTACTTTTGTAAATGAATTACATGCTAAGTGCAAGCGCAAACACATGTCTGCGATAAAATCCTGAATGAAGTTCATTTTATTTTTAGTAGCTTAAGACGCTGAAACGCGTGCTTTGTCTGCATTGATTTATTTAAAGATCTGCTACAAATCAGTTCTTTTTTTATATTTAAGCCTACTAAAGTGACTCTACTCTGCCTAATGAAAAGCATGAATAGAATCCAGGAGTAGAAGTCACCATTCTCATTGTGAGGGTAGGCAATTCAGCATGGTGACCCATGCCATGGCGTCTAGGTCAGTTGTTTCTGTATCATTCATCAGAATGATTGTGCCTCCGGTCTCAATCTCACCAACGAAATACGACAGCCAGATTGCTGTCATTATTAGTATGGTCTTCTGGGTGAGGGTAGTACTGACCTGGTCGTGTCAGCCCATTCGTGCTGAAATCAGCGTGGCTTTACTATCTACGATAGAAGTGCAATTTGTTTAAATGTTTAAAACATTGTACGATCGAACCAATTTACTTGCAGACAGGCAACATTTTATCAAAATTGGTACCGTCTTTATTCAATTCCGATTCTCAACAATTATTTGAATGGTTCTTTTTGAAATAAACCGCAATCTTCCTTTACGGTTCAATTATTGCGATCCTTATCATAATAAGTAACTTTTTCAATCAGACTTTCACACGTTATTTGGTTTTTGGGATTGTGAGCAGCCGAATCAAAGACGTCTTGGAGTATAATGAAATATATTTATGGAACTAGTAGAACTTACTATAGCTATCTTCACAATACCAATAATAAACAATAATAATCAGCTTCTAGAAGTTTCTCAGCTATATATATCAGATTGTGTCAATAATGACATGAGTTTGAGTTTACATTATGAATAGTTTAGCAGGCGCGCACCATGGAGGTTGCGTTCGCCACAGGTTTCTTCTAATTTACTTGGCCCTCTTACGAGTAATCTTAACGAATTGTTAGAAATATTCGTTCCTAATTTATACAACGGGAGATAACAGTATCCAATTAAATTAATTACCAATATGAACAGACCATTAGGAGATTGGAGGAGTTTGTTTTCAAGATAGACTTTTTCCTTAAAACTAGAACAAGAGTAAATATATAGTTGAACTTGATTTCATAAAAGTATTATACACAAACACAACCCAAATACACAGAGAAGCTAACTCAAATACTTGCATTGAGCGGATACTGATCTGACCAAAGTCTGACATTGTCTGACATCTCTACAAATCTCGCTCAACACTGTCCTACCATTATGAGATCATATGAAACTTCTTTAGATTGAAAAATAAACATAATTTGTTTACAAACCTATTCTTAAGTTTTTGAACATACATATTTACAGCGGCGTCTTAATACATGTACAAAAAGAAATCAGGAAATTGTGTGTGTGTGTGTGTGTGTGTGTGTGTGTGTGTGTGTGTGTGTGTGTGCTTGAATGTCGTATATCAAGTTAAAAAGTAGTCTATGTGCTTTCACAGGCTCTAGACTATCTGTATACTAAATTTAATTTAAATCGGTTGAAAAGTTTTGTCGTGAAAGCGCGACAAACAAAGTAATTTTCACATTTACAATATTAGTAAGGATATAGGAAAAATGCTGAAGATAAAGGTATAAATAAACAAGAGTGGCAAAGCAGGTGATCGTGAAAAGGTATGTCAAGATGCCAAGGTGATTCTATTTTAGGCGCTCAAAATATTTTAAAACATAAGGTGCAGCACATTGCGTTTTTATAAGGCTTCATAACGAAAATGAAAAGGTGTAACAAAGTAAGTAGTTAATAATACACCTGGTAGTATTTTAAAAAACATCTTTGTAAGACAACGATTAAAAATAATTGAAGCTCATTTATTTATAAATTCAAGAAATATGCGAATTACATAAAAAAATATTTTTTGTGAATATATTTTTTAATATTTAATTTTTTTATCTAACACCCTTTTAGCATTTTTAAATATTCATGTATTCATTCTATCGTAACGTTATTATTCTGACTAGTTACGTTACTATTCACGCAAACAAGATAAAGTATTAGGGAGAACACACGTGCGTGTGGGAACGAGGTAGAGCGTTTATTACTATCATTTGATTTTAATGACCTCTCAATCCTCTTATGGTAAATAAGAGGATTGAGCGGTCATTATCTAATTTTCAATTAAGCCAAGATTAGACCAGCCACTCGAGCCAAGTTGTAAATGAAACAAGCGAATAGAAAAATACAATAGAAAGCAAAAAACGTTTGTAACTTGGCTAGGGGAGCTGCACAGGTAACGCAATGTGCTCTCTTAGGGAACATAATATTTCTTGTCGTGGTACTTCGCTATTTAAATGGGTTTATTAATATTTTATCTCTGTCTTTGCTAGTAAGTTTGCTAGGAAGTAGATTCATGATTTACCAAACTCCGCCAATTTTCCTACCATACATTTTATTGTGGATTCCGAGACAATTTTTTTTTCTGGAACTTCGCTGGTCATAAATCGAATGGATCCTTTTTTTTTGTATACGTGTGAGGAGAATTTGTTATATTAACTGCTACTAAACTAAATCTACCAAAGTCATTTTAACTTGCATACTATTCATGTAATTTTTATTCGGTTAACCGATGCCGATTATATAAATTACATATACTGAGTAAGAGCCCTTAGAGTATCTAAAAATAAAAAAAATGCGTGATGTCCATTCAAGTTATGGTCGCGACCACAGACCGTCAAGGTTAACCATTAGCTGCGCCCGCGCAACCTAGGTTTTTTATTGTTGCCAACCGGGCTAAGCTATTACTAAAGTTAAAGAGTCACATTAATGTATGTATTTCACGATTAAATTTACGTATTTAAGATTAATAAAAAACTGCTCAAAAATATTATTCATTCTGCTTCGCATACAAAATTCGAATCGCGATAATTCATTCGGTTGGATGTAAGTAGGTAGTAGATCCACGCTGATTTCAGCACGAATGGGCCGCCTCGACCGGGGCAGTACTACCCTCACACAGAAGGCCAGCCTAAAATGACGGCATTCGCGCTATCGTGTTTCGTTGATGAGTGTGAGACCGGAGACCCAATCATTGTGCATCATTCACCCGGCCTTGAGTGAAAGAGCAAAAACATCTCATTAAGCCGCCATGATGGCGGTTACCATGCTACATTATACTCCTCGATTCTACTCATGCTTTCCACTAGGCAGAGTAGAGTCACTTTGGTATGTTTAAAAAAAAATAGTTAATAAACTTCCAAAACAATGCATTGGTCAGTTCAATTTTATATGATGATGATTTTGACACGCTATGTATGTGTTGTATGTATGCAGCTATGTATGTTCATTTGTTCCCTCATAGCTCCTCAAGTGCTCATTAGAACTGGACAAATGAGGTGTAATTAAAAACGTCTTGATCGTCCGATGGTTATAGGTTAAAGGACGCCATATTGGATTCAGTGTCACGTCATACGTGACACTGAATCCAATATGGCGTCCTTTGGCAGCCATAAAGTACTGTGTTAAAAATTAATTTGAGATAAATATGCCGTGTTTGATATCATTGGAAAGGGCGTTGTTAATGTGATAAGGTAAGTTTCTATGCAACGTGTAACTACGGCTTTTAAATCACTGAATATCTGTACACAGATGATTGTGTACTATGTTGTTTCATACTTTTCCAGCGTAATTTTTTGACGTAGTTGGGTTTTAGTTTTTATTAAACAGTCGGGTTTATTGTTTCTAGAAAAAAATCTGCACTTCTTCTCCATGTAACTTTATCTTAATCTTTATTCGTAAAAATGGCTACAAAGATTTTGTTTTACATAGATATCAATTAACCTAAATAGGTAATAAGGGATTGACAGAATGTACGGAAGTCCGTCATTTAAAAAATCAGAGAAACGAAATAAGCCAGCTTGGGGGCAATTAGTAGCATTAAATTTAACAAAAAGTTCATAGGCATAAATAAGTGTATTTACAATCTATTATAATAAAATAATATTGTAAAAAAATACGCTTGTTATACGAAGTTTACTCATGTATATCAGAATCATATATATTTTTAATGACTTAAGGTGCGCGTCCATTGGCCCGCGCCGGACGCTCGGCACGCACGGCACACAACGGATTGAACGGATTTGCCTTGCTCATAAATGCCTGCGTTCGGTGCGGGCGGCGCGGATAGTGGACGTAGCACTATTTGACATCATACAAAGCAAAATATAATCCGTTGCGTGCGTTGCGTCCGCGGGCCAATGGACGCGCACCTTTAGTGTTCTTTTAATGGTATTATTTTTTTAATAATAAACAGCAGTTGGATTTTACATTATATATATGATTAATCCGAAACAAAAAATATGTTATTATGTATATAAATTTTGTGCGGTTTACTATTCAAGATTTTTTCAGGTTTTTTTTTAGTAATTTATTCTTGCAATGTTTACATAACATAATACTAATAAATACACAAGAATATTATTAATAACTATAAATCATTTGAATTTGAAAATGTATTCGGATTTAAACGCTTATAATTTACATTTTGTTTCATTAATACACGACGTGAACTAATATTTTTTTTTAGAAATGTAGGAAGAACGTTTTAGCTTTTAATTTTTTTTAACGCGTCGATTCAACGTCTTAAAAAAAAAGTTAAAACCTTAATAATCATAAACTCACTTATCTCACTCTCTTATTTCTTAGAGAGCCCAAATGTACAGCAGTGGACTGCGATAGGTTGATGATGATGACATCTCACTCACTGATTTCAAAGTAGGCAGAGCCTGTTCAATGGCAATTGGACATATGTAATTATATAGGTAATGTCTGATTTCCTCAACAACAAACACCTACATACTTATATTATATTATAGCTAAAATGAATTCAGACTAAGAACATGTTACTAATTACTTGAACTTAACCTATGACCCCTGGCTTAGCAATCAGGATCACTATCAGTAGCCACTCCACTAACGAGCCCATTCTTACTCTAATGCATACTAACACCATAAACTTAATAACTTTGTCCGTCTTTTTATCTGTCTGTTACGCTTTCACGGATGAGCTGATAAGAATAAATTTCGATATAGAGAAAGATTGGACTATGGAGAAAGAATTATGCTACTACACGAGTATAGTGTTACAATATTCAATTGGGTTTATTTGAACGAAAATGAACTCATACCAAGCGAGAAATATCAAAGGATCCAAGTCACATTACGACTTCAAGAAGCTAAAATTGATTGTTAAAGATTTATTAATGTACAAAAACTAGTGAGAGTTAACAAGAGTATGTATACATATATACAAGATAACAGACAGACTGACAACGTGACGACTAGAACAGTAGGTGTTCCATTAACTTAAATCGGGTAATATTAACAACTTCTGATTAAAATATAAGTTAACCTTGGCGATTTTGAATTTAAATTTTTATACGTACAATGACATAACACACATTACAATTCTAAGTACATGAAACGGGTTTTTATTACCTAAAACCTACTTAAAACAATATTTTTTTTCTAGATTAAAAGACGACGACTAAAAGAAAGGGCACTAGTTTTTACAGTCTAGGTATGTTTGTAGAAGTGCTCATAGACAAATGGCTATAGGTTATTGGAAACGATCACTGATGGTAAGCAACAACGATTGCGCGGTCAGTACCTAGGTGGGTGCCCGTTTGTGGCATAGTATGTTAAGAGCGTTTCCGGGATTCGGAGGTCACGTTAAGCAGTCATGAAGCTTAGTTGGAAGCCTTTGAAGTCCTTCCTTTAGAAACATCCAACAGCAAGATTACGTAGCTACAACATGTCTTACTAGTCTCCAATCTTCTAGTCAATCGGCATGTGTAGGGACTTATGGCCTTAACCCTGTCCTGAGAGAAGACCCGATTACAGCAGTGGAATGTTATGGGTTGTGGTTAAGTATGTTTGTACGTTCAACCGAAGCACCTAACCCATAGAACCGATTTTAATGAATGATGTGTCAATAGATTCGTAATAATGGCCTAAGTGATGTAGGCTATATAAATTTTAACAAAAGTGTTTAAATTGTGTGTGTGTTCTTGGACTATATTTTTTTTATCAAAAGTGTGTTTCTTGTTAGTAAAACAATCATAAGTACTAAGAGTGAGGCAAGCATATATAGGCAGTTTTTTTTTATATGAACCTGCCAAGGTGACTCTTCTCTGCCTTATGGAAAACACACTCACTACCAAAAAGCCTCCATTCCTTCCTCTCCCGACTTTTCAGAACACTCAGCTACCAATACAAGGAAAGCTCGGTATCCTAGGTATGGACATTTGCCGAGATCTCAACCGACGGGAATACATTGAGAGCGTCACAAAGGCGGCCTCGCGGAAGCTCGGCATATTAAACAAGGTGAGACGGTTCTTCTCGCCGGAGCATCTGTGTCTTCTTTACAAGACCCAGGTTCGCTCCTGCGTGGAGTACTGTTCCCATCTCTGCAATGGATCCGCGCAATACTTGCTCGAGGCTCTCGATCGGTTGCAGCGGCGAGCGGTCCGCATCATTGATAGCCCTGAAGCCACCGAGTTCCTCGAGCCTTTGCAGCTGCGAAGAGATATCGCTACTATGGCAGTCCTCTATCGCTTTTACCACGGGGAGTGTTCTGATGAGCTCTTCCAACTGATCCCACCTTCTCCCTTCCTTTACAGGAACACACGTGCTGGCCTTGGAAGTCACCGCTTTAGAGTGGTAGAAATACGCACTAGAACTAAACGGTTTGGCTCTTCTTTCCTGTGCCGAGCGGTTAAAAACTGGAACTCGCTACCATCCCACGTGTTTCCTTCCCATTATGATCCCGGGTCCTTTAAGAGGGGTGTGCAAAAGCATCTCACAAAGCCGCCATAGTTTGGGTCAGCATCGCCATGCTTCCTGCATCGCGGGCAGTATGGTGGGCCCCACTCTTGGATTCCATTCATGCTTACCATCAGGCAGAGTGGAGTCACATTGGTAGGCATTAAATAAAAAAAAAAATGGAAAGCATGAGTAGAATCGAACAGTAGTGAAATAGTTTTCACCATTGCGAATGCTGACAATGCAGTGTGGTGACCCACTCTATTGATACGCTTCTACATCAGGTCGATCTAAATGACAGCTCGCTCAGATCGTCAATATCGTCATTTTCTATATGAGGGTAGCTACTGTCCTGAGAAGGCCCATTCGTCATACCATGAATCTATATATATACATATTTGACTGCCTCGTTGGTCTAGTGGTTAGCGTATGCGACTGCTGATCGAGAGGTCTCGGGTTCGATTCCCGAGTCGGACCAAAATGTTTGTGTGATCCGCAAATATTTGTTTCGGAGTTTGGGTGTTTTCTATGTATAATATGTGTGTATTTACCAAAAAAAAAATTTATGTTTATATCAGTAGTCTAGTTATCCATAAAACAAGCTCTGCTTAGTTTGGGGACTAGATGGCGTTGTGTGTAACAATGTCCGTAATATTTATATATATGGAAAGGTTCCTTGTTTAAATAGGGAACCCCATACAGTACCATAATAAAAACGCTGTTGTAAGAGCTCACCTACATTAAGACTCAGAACAAATAGTCTGAGATCTCAAACAAACTCTTAAGTAACAAACCCGACATTTGTAATAATTATCTTTTGTCCCCTTTTTAAGATCTAACATATGCAACTCGGCTAACAGTCCTATCTCATATTAGTTGCACAATAGTCATAGATGGAAAGGTGGAGGAGGCAGTTTATGTCCGACCATGACATGCAAATGGTACGGAAGCCCTTAATATTTTTTTTTCTAAAGTTGAACTCTGAAATTGGGTAAGCACTCTTTGGTATAACGATACCTTCAGACATCTAACATACAGCACTCTGTATATTACGAATACTAAAGAACGTAATACAAAGATACTAGTCTTTGCAAGCGCCGCCATCCACATATATGTATGTCGGTTATCACGGTAACCAGTACCCTATATCCTTCGTCAGGAATAAAATTCTCTCCATACTAAATAAAAAACAGACAGAAACAGACCTACTGAGTTCCTTTCGAATTTTATAATATTATTATGGATAATATATTATGACATATGATGCGTAACGCCAAAACAAGAATACCTTACAAGCTCTGCTTAATTTAGAACTTAAAATATATTACAACTGTATTCTTAAAAAACTCTTAAATATTCTCTATCATCAAATATTTTTTATATTTCATAAAAAATTTATATAGACCAAACTCCGAAACAAATATTTGCAGATCGCATACACATTTGGTATCGAGAATCGAACCCGAGACCTCAACAACAGCAGTCTAATACACTACTACATCACTACAACACCGAGGCAGTCAAGTGTTACCATACGAGCATATAAGGCATAATGAGTCTAATAATAGTAGTGTAATATACTTTATTCTGTTATTACTTCTTATGTTCAATTCTCGTGAATACTCTTAGCAGGTAGGTCTTGAACATGCTAGAAATATCGAGTTTTTGGTGTGCTAATCGGTACCTCCTGGACTATTCAACTGTGTCGCAAACCGAGACAAATCTCGTATTGTCATGGTCATGTTCGCCATACTGTTACAATTCACATGTCAAAGACACTCATACAATTACCATCATACACATTTGGGCCATGCGAATTTTAGTACGTTTCACATTTTGCCAACAGCAAAGGAAAATTGGTACATTTGTCACAATGATGTGAACCTTTATTGAATAATGGATACCCGCTTTCCAAAATTTATATGGTTATATTCAATTGTATGCAGAGAAACGGTTACTGAGTTACGCCCTTGGAATGTAGGCATTGCGAATTGCAATTTGCAATGAAAATTGAAATGAACAAAAAGTTTGTATTTTTGTTTTATTGTTAGATTATTGAATTCGCTATTCCTAGTAACTACTGGTTCCAATTAGAATAATATTTTACGGTCTAAGCACCTATTTATTAAGCAAGACTGTATAATATCATACACAACACGACCAATATAAGCCGACCATTCATTTTTAGGGTTCCGTAGCCAAATGGCTAAAAACGGAACCCTTATAGATTCGTCAAGTCTGTATGTCTGTCTGTCTGTCTGTCTGTATGTCACAGCCACTTTTTTCCGAAACCATAAGAGCTATACTGTTTGATCAGTGGATGTATTCTGTGAACCGCTTTAATATTTGTACACAAAACTAGAAAAAAAAACAATAAATTTTGGGGGTCCCCATACTTAGAACTGAAACTCAAAAATTTTTTTTTCATCAAAACCATACGTGTAGGGTATCTATGGATAGGTCTTCAAAAATGATATTGAGGTTTCTAACATCAATTTTTTTCTAAAGTGGTAAAATGTGTGTGTCCCCACACACATTTTACCACTTTGGAAGTGTCTCTCGCGCAAACTATTCAGTTGTAACTGTAACTTCTGTAACCCCCCTGTAACTTCTAAAATAAGAGAATGATTAAACTAAAAAAATATATATTACTATGCAAACTTCCACCGAAAATTGGTTTGAACGAGATCTAGTAATAGTTTTTTTTTAATACGTCATAAAGCGTAAATCGCAATTTCCCTTTCATTTAATCAATACACTAATATTAAAACATCGATCAAAGTTACAACGAACTGCAAGAACTTTTGTATGTCGTTACTTGCTGTTACGGAACCCTTCATGGCCGAGTCCGACTCGCACTTGGCCGCTTTTTTTATAAATAAACAGGGAATATTTGCCCTTTTTATAGGCGCAGGCAGCTGTCTAAACAAAAATGTAAGTACATTTTATCATTAATAGCGTGTTTAAACTAAATGTAAGTACATTTTATGATTAATAGCATATCTAAACTAAAATATAAGTACACTTTATCATTAATAACGTGTCTAAACTGAAATGTAAGTACATTTCAGTTTAGATACGCTATTAATGGTAGCAATGATTTTAATAGTTACTAACTGAGCCTCGCAACTTTGCCTGCCTATAAAAAGAGCAAATTCTCCCCTTTTATGTACTCCATTTATATTTGTTATATTATATAATATTATGGTGATAATTTTCATAATCATCGTTAAGAAGACAATAAATTAATAATTACTTGCGAATATAAAAACATCACACACCATACGACTTATGAGTACTTGTTTCATTAATATAACTTTAGTTATGATAATGTGTTCAATGCATTGGGGACACTCAGCAAGCTTGAACAGTCATTACACCAAACAATTGAGTCGATATTACACACCAATGACAAAACAACAAGTATGCTAAATCCTAGTATTGTGACATGAGGGCGAAATCACGATAACTTGCTAATTAATCATAACCGAACGAACTTTCAGGCCACAAAATGAGTAATGTGTGAGTGAGTAATGAATGAATGATAAAAAGAATGACAACTGCAATAAAATCAATGACAAATAGTGGAAAGTGTACACATCGAAGTAATTCGTTCATTCTCGATAGCCTATTCCACTGCTATGTCATTGTAAAATATTTATTTTATGTTTTGATAAAGAAATTTAGTTATGGATAAAATAAAGCCAGTACACGGTATTTAATCTATTTCATTTGCCTGAAATTTCAAATAGGTTAATTATACTGCTGTTGGCACAAGCAGTGTTCAAAAATGTTATTAGGTACCTCGTAGTGCCAATAATGAACATGTGCCAACAAAATGTGTTTTTTTTTTCACGATTTTAACATCAACATTTGATAAACAATAATAAGATTCCAGATTTACTTTCCAATTCCTGGCCTTATAGAGTTCCAGAAATACTAGATACAGTAATTTTCTAGTTAAATCTCAAACCCCAAACTGACAGATTTGACCACTTGCTCACTATGTGTGGTAATGAGATTACTTAAATTCAAATTGATAGTATTCTTGCTTGCTTCTAGTTAGTTGCACTTCAATCACGTAGATCTTCGAAACTTTCATGGGGAAAGTTGTCAGTATTAACGCAGTCTTGATACACATCTTTTATCGATCAATTACCAGAATAAGATATTCATTAATTTGTTTGTACTTGAATCTACGACATCACACATTTCTGAGACAATTACTGAATCAACTTACCTCCACATTTTCTGCCCGAGGAACTTAGTCCTGAAAAAGACAAAGAATATAAAGAAAAAGCTATACCACTCTACAAACTGGTTGGTACAATGTCTGTATCAAGAATTCCTTCTCATTGATGTACCTACTGATATCTTAGTTAGCTTTTACACCCACGGAATGAATAGAGGTGGTGACACTCTGTACTCCCAATACGTTTCTACATAGACAGTATTCTTAATAGTATTCAAACTTTTTTCCTCATCTATAACTGCGAAACCACATTGTGAAAGTGAATTACATTTCAAATATCTCCAACTCAGAATATATTCAAAACTATATCACTTACATCACATCCTCAACTATTGAACAGTCTAAAAACATCTTTTGTATATTAATAGATACACATCTATCAGTCTGGAAGAAATCTATTGTTGAAGTTTGCATTAATATTTGAAAGCTGAAATATCAAGATACATAACGAATGCTGTCAATAAAATCAATAGTTGCCTGCAACATACAACATGTAATTGTGCTGTTTTGATCAGATTTGGCAAAGCAGTCCAATAGCGGCGGCACATTATAGAAGGATGAAGGGATGTAGATCAATAATTTCACTTTTCATATCTTTAACATACCTTTTTATAGCTTTTAAGAACGTTTCTATACCACATTCTAATTTTATTTGCTTCTGAAGAGCTCTAATATTATTGAAACACATTTGGCTTAATCCCGATAAATAAATAATACATAGGGGCATGGAGATTTACAAGTTTTAATTGAGTTTACTGTTAGGAGACGTAGCGAAATATAACATAGAAAAATAAACGCTAAGTAATGTCACAACCCTGTGAGTGCTTATATGACTGAATTTAGAAACTCGCTTCACTAAACTGAGCAGCATAATCATACATCATTTAAAACAAACAGTCAAAACAATAGTTAAATGTACTCAGTCGAAAGTAGCACTAGAAACTTTGATAAGACTTGTGTGGACATTACAAAGGACATCGATATAATGCCATTTTCCATGATAAGCACAGTTGAACAGTAAAGAAAGTTTATTCTAAACAATGGTGTGTACCAAAAGCTATATGGATATTTAGCGTAAAGCAGGCACCAGACATTCGAAACTAGATGTAAATATTCTGATTCCACAAAAGGTCTAAATTTGCAGTTCAATATAAACCATTTGAATACATTGATGAGATAACAAGTATTTAAAGGATTACGTATGCAAACGTAGTAATAAAATTAGTACTAAAACTTCTGGTAAACAGTCATAGTCATAACTTCATTTATCACATCAACAGCTATTCATAGTCTACTGTTTGAAGTAAGTATCTCCTACAAAAGGAGGCCCACTGTATCACACTGCCGCGCTGGCCAGACGAGGGTTGCAATTGGTTTTATTTCAAGTTTTGCTTCTCTTTGCAGTGAAGTTGTCCTGCGTAGTTTTGCTCCCTTTAATTATTTAGCTAAAACTTACGGCACATGTGGTACAAAGGCGGACTTTATGCCATAAGGCATTCTCTCCCAGTCAACCTTCAGGCGATGTAGAAATATGATGCAGTAGGAGCAAAGGACAAAATATTGAATGCAACAAATTTCACAATAGTAAGGAAATTACGAGATAAACCTAAATAAGATAATACTAGTATACACAAATTTACTTAGTACTATGTATTGTAATACACATAAATGTAATACACACAACACACATATTGTTAATATAATATTAATAAAACACGTGACATAATTGAAACATAAAAATAAACACAGAATATTCATTTCAAGGCTCATAGGAGTCTTAGGAATCCGAACGTCTGACACAAGCATTAGGGTCCCTATATTCCGTTAAGTCCACTTTCCTCTCAAGAACTCGAATTTATCTAAAATCGAAGATGATAAATGGCAAAAGCTCAGCGAAGCGTGGAGGTTTGTATCGAGATCTTGTCTCCTCGCTGTCTGAATATATCGATTATGATTGTGCTACTTTACCGAACAAACGAGATTCGTAACAACCGATACGTCAGTTTATTATACTCCCATTCTTATCGATTTCAGAAATCGATGGAAATTCCAAATATGGCTAGGCGAAGTGGTGCTAAAGAAATGAAGTGGGTGCCGGTATCTAAAAAATTTTTTCACAAAACGGCGGTCACT
Organism: Phragmatobia fuliginosa; assembly: GCA_932526445.1. Lineage (NCBI taxonomy): Eukaryota > Metazoa > Arthropoda > Insecta > Lepidoptera > Erebidae > Phragmatobia > Phragmatobia fuliginosa. Next base: position 11,480,073 of record OW052078.1, on the reverse strand, counting down.
GTTGTATTTCTAGTATAGATTGGTATGGTTACACAAAGATGTAATATATCACTTTTATTCACCACAGGTTTCATCATCATCATCAGCCTATCGTAGTCCACTGCTGAAGATAGGCCTCTCTCATTGCACACCACTCTGATCAATTTTGGGCTTCTCGCATCCAGCTCCTGCCACCACATGTTCATTTTGGATTTGGAATTATTTCTCACATTATTTTAAATCATCGTCATCATCAGCTATCGCAGTCCACTGCTGGACATAGGCATCTTACAAAGCACACCACTCTGATTGATTTTAGTTTACATACCACACGGTAATATATTTATATGATTATTGCTTAGTGTATTGTGGTAAGTACCAAAAATCATAGAATAAATCATTCATCGTCATTTAAATAGAACACAAAAGGTGTTGAAACTCAAAACATCCTTAACATTTTTATTGCCAGCACTTCAACACAGACACTTAAAACTACTTCTGTTGTTCATAAATATTGTACTTAACATTTTTATCTTTACATGACAAATAAGGAGGGCAATAAATCATTTTAGAAAATAAAACATAAGACAATTGAGCAAGAAAGTACGAGAATTTGAATGGGGGCTAGCCCCATTCAAACTTATCTATAATTGCTCAAGGCCATAAACAACGTAACATTCGCAATATTTGCATACGTCAATCTGGGCCTAACTCAGTAACAGACAGAGTTTCTAAACTAGGTGGGATGAAAATGTTTCTGATCTCAACGTGTAGTAAATATAGCACTCGTTGATAAATGCTAGTGAATGTAGTTGAATTTGAGTGCAAGAAGACTGCTGGGTAAAGAATTAATAAATGAAAAGTGCTAAAAATATGTATCGCAATCGTTATTGGTAAGTCAGTATCTTCAAATATACTGGCGACTAGTTTAATTTTCGAATTCAGTTTACCCTCAGTACTGCGTCAGTCGATACGGGAATTTTTTATATTTAGGTAAAGACGGTTGAACTAGTAGCCGACCCCAAATAATATTGGTAATGATAAAGGTTAGGAAGATGTCTAAGATTGCCGTTACGACGGAAACTTTTTAGATCACCCACGTAGACACGTGGATAAATCCAGCTAAACTTATTTTTCCAGGAACTTTTATTTAAGACTAACGGACGGAACACTCAAGTTAGTCAAATCGAGATTAATACGATCTGACCAATAATCGTATTAAATAATAGCAATAGGCTCATATTTACGTCACAAGAGGATGATGGTAGCGTCACAGGAAGAAATAAAACCATATTTTATTACAACATCTAATCAAAACACACCGTAAACGAAAGTATTACAGAAATAGAATCATTTCAAGAACGCGGAAGATATGAAACAGACTACCAAACAAACATCGGTTTAATTAATACAACCCAGAACAGGTATGGTGTCGATAAATCTGACTTGATGTCAATGAGGATTATTAGAAGTCAGATAAGTTACGATTAGACAGACATGCATTCCCTTGCAACCGAAATTTCAAGATTTAAGGTTTCCTGAATTTCCTAGTAAGACTCATGTAGATTCCTAAGATTTTCACTTAGGTAATTCAATGTGATATTATTCTACTCGTGATCCTGATTTACGACACTAGTTGCTGTTTTCATTAACGTTTGCTAAATTTAAGAGGCCACTTAGGTAACCCTTAGTTCCCCTAAAGGTTGAAAACGAAAATATAACTGCTGAGTGTTTTTAACTTGCCCGTCTTTAACACAGTTTCTGCTGTGTAGCGGGAATTCTTCGCAATAAAATTATTTAAAGGTGACTTGACCACGAGCGGTGTAACCTGTTCGAAACTTCGGAATTAAGACGGAATAAGTCCCGCTAAACAACAAAAACAAAACACCTCAGTTCTTAGATTTCTCTTACAAATTGAGGTGCTACCTATTTAAGGGTCTCCTAATAAGGAGACGGTTTAAGTATAGTTAGTGAAAACGGGCATATAAATAACACAGCATATCTTTTTGGTTAATTTGGGGAATTCGAAGAACAATATGAATATAATTTGAAGTTTAAATTGTTTCGTCAACAATGGCGTAATTGATTGTTGACAAAAAAGAAAGAGGCAAACCGCTCTCCAAGCGTTCGGTCCCTCCTCGTATCCCTTTTTTTTTTTTTTTTTTTTTTACGTGTGGAAATCCCCGCGGACCGTCACCCCGTCGGGGGTTACGGCGGGGTGGTGTGTCGGACTCGAACCGACTAAAACCACACGGTGTGACCCTCTCTGCGCCTTTGTGTTGGAAGGAGTCCAGGGAGGGGATTTCCTTCTGGACTCCAACCAGCGCCTGCCCGCACTGTTGCGGGCACCACCACACAAGTGTACTCTCTAATTGGGCAACGTCCGGTCACACGCGGACGTCGCCCCCTCGCGGTTGGCCTCTACTGCGGACGGACGGGAAACCCGTCCCGCCCATCCGCGGCCACTCTCAGGGCGGCATGAGACGCAGGTATGCGCGCCTCCGCCGCCCGGGGCGCCGGCGACGGATCGGGTCCGATTGGATGGAATCCTCCCGGGCCTTCTCCGCCACCTCCTTCTGCAAGATTACGTCCTCGCAGAAGGTTGCGACCGCGGTAAAACAACTGTCGCTGCCGGCCATCGATCTTATGACGGCCGGCAGCGAGAGATCCCCTCCGATGACTGCAGTGAGGACCCGGCGCTGCGCCGCCCAAGCGGGGCAGGCCGCCAGCGTGTGCTGGGCCGTGTCCTCACTGCAGTCGCAGTGGTGGCAGGCGGGACTCGGTTCCCTCCTAGCGACCGAGTGCAGGTACTTTCCGAAGCAACCGTGCCCGGAAAGTACCTGCGTCAGCCGGAAGGAAAGGGTCCCGTGCTGCCGCCCTGCCCACTCCTTGAGGACCGGCTGAAGAGCCTCCACGGCGGCGAAGCCAGCGCGTGGGGTCTCCAGCCGGAGCGACCATCTCAGTATGGTGGCTCGGCGAGCGGCTTCGCGCCACTCGCGCACGTCCTCGGGCGGAGGGCGAAATCCGCTCTCCGCCCGGAAGTCAGCCACTCGCCGATAAACTTCGGCGAGCACTTCCGCCTCCAAATCCCACGGGGGTGTTCCGGCCAAGGCACACGCCGCCTCTGTGGACACCGTGCGGTATCCGCGTATGGCTCTGACCGCCAGTATCCGCTGGGGGCGCCAGAGGCGCGCCCTGTTCTGGGCGGACAGAGCCGCCGCCCACACCGGTGCACCGTAAAGTGCCATCGACCGGACAACCCCCGTGTACAGCTGCCTAGTGGGGACACTGGCCCCGCCCAAATTGGGCAGAAGTCGCCCTAGGGCGGAGGCAGTGCCCACCAGCTTAGGACCAAGCTGTCGGAAGTGCTCGTCGAAGAGCCACCTACCGTCGAGGACCAGACCCAGGTACCTCATCTGGGCCCGGACCGGTACGAGGACCGAGTTGACCTCGATCGAGGCGCCGGCGGGCGGACCGCGACGGGGCCCATGAAATAATAGGGCCTCCGTCTTGTCCAGGGCCACCCGCAGACCCAGCGCCTCGATGCGCCCGACCACCCGGGAGACTCCTGTGGTGGCCAGGCGCGCCGCCTCCTCAAGCCTCCTCGTATCCCTATCCTAGCCTTAAGACTGATGTAAATAAAATATATAGCTTAAGCGTGAGCCAGTTCATGTATGAACTGAGCCCTATTTACTTTACTCTTAGATCTTAGTTTAGACATATATTTAAATAACATTGCCTGAACATGGTAGGCTATTGAATTGTAACGCTAATTATAAAAAATTAAGTTGATTCTAATCTAAGAAAAAAGATGCATTGTTTTGAGGAATTTGCATTATATCTTCTCTGAAATGTCTATGGGTTTGTTAGTACTATCTAATATTTATGTTTAATGCAGTAAAAGTACTTACTCTATCTTTTCATCATAGACTTTTACAACTAGACATTAATTTTTGACCTACTTTATCAACAGTTCATCTTAATATTTGTAGGAGTGTATATTGTTCTATATTTGGCGAGACTCATCAAAGATCATCAACTTAATTTAACATCAAATTGCAGAGAGACAAGCACAATATCAAAAAGCTTGTACTACTATTAAGGCTAAAGAATTTCGATTAAAATTAAGCCATCAAGTTGATCCATAAGCTAAAGGAAATTCACTTCCGCAAGTCTACGACGAAAATTCTAATCCTGGATGCTCAAAATTGTGTTACGTAACCTGCTGAAGCATTAAAATAAATTCGCTTTTAGAGACTAGTTCGGTTGATAAATAAACAGAAACGTTTTGCTTCAACAAATGTATCCGATGTGTAAATGTTTTCCTGGGCTGCTTATCAAAATCGTACTTTTGTATTAAAATCTTGTGTTTTAAATCGACCGTCAATCGTACTTCGTGGTCTTTTACTCTTAGGTGATTGGAAACGATCACCAAGGGCAAGCAACGACGGCGCGGTCAGTATCTAGATAAGAGACCAAGTTCTAATTCAATACAATTTCAAGAAAATTAACTGTTAAATATTTCACCCAGTTTCACCTGTATTTATTTTCACTGCTTACATGTTGTTTTATCATAGAGCCGACAAATAACCAAACGGGTCACCTGTGGGAAGGAAATGCTTGATCCTAAGGCTGGTAGTGTAATATCGTGGTCAAATAACCAAACATATAGATAATTATTCATATTTATAATTTTACAAATGAAATTGAAGTCAAATTAAATCAACAACCCATAATGTCCCACTGCTGGGTTCGGGTCTCCTCTCAAGAGAGGGTCAAGGCCACACGTCCTCACGCTGGCCGAGTGCTGGTTAGGGACTGGCAAGACACGTTGCGGTTACTTAATCTAGCCGTTGGATGTTTTCAACGACCGAAGGCCCCCAACTAAGCTTCACGACTGCTATCTTATGATAACAAACGGGACCGACTGCTTAATGTGAGCTCCGAATCATGAAAACGCTCACAACATATCATGCCACAAACGGTCACCCATCTAAGACTGACCGCGCCGTCGTTACTTATCCTCGGTGATTGTTTCTAATCACCTATTAGGCGCTTCGAAATTTGAGAATTGGTTTGAAATTTCAAATTAACAGCTTTTCAGAAAATATATTTTCATTATCAAATACATTTTATTTAATATATAACAGCTTTCAGAATAATTAGTAATAATGTATTCTTGATTTTGAACAGCACTCATTTGACTGATGTAACTTGATGCATCGGTTTGAATTTTCTTGTTGATTGACGTTATTATAGACCGTAACAAATATTATGCTCTCCCTTGATGGGGTCACTAAGAAATTCGATTAACCCCTTCTATGAAACAAACATAAGAATAATTTATGAAGCGTCTCGCTTGATTGTGATTTGATATTGCAATTTGACATGTTGAATGTATAAATCATACGAAGTATAGGTTATCTAACGTGTGTGCAAACGGTGTTTTGATTTAACAAAACATGTTGTAATATGTAGGTTGAATTTAAGTGGTTATTAGTACTGAGTCTTTGTACGAATTAGAATCGAATTCAAAGTGCTAAAATTATGTAATAAGTTTTCCTTTGTAATTGTAATTTCTACGATTATTTTATTACTTAAAAATATTAAATACACACATCAAAAGTGTCTAGGGATCAACATATATTTTTGCAATAACTTTTCTCCTGATTGATATTAATTAAAAATTTCTTTAAGGATTCATCAAATAAAGTGTTTTCGTTTGTCACAGTAACGATAAACCAAGTCACCTTTGCATTAGTAAAGAAATTTGCCATTTTCCTAATAAAGGGATTTTTGACATTTGAACCACTAACATTAAAGTTCGAAAAAAAGACTGAAATAACAGTTTTCTTTAAAATTTTATTAGGTAACTTAAACAATTAATAATCCGTGTTTCTACCGCGAACACTAACAACACAAGAACATCGGTTTGGCATACTCAAAATGAGTTCATCCAAATCACGCTGTGGAATGGCCGCCCATGTTCGTTGCAACAACAAAAAAAGGTCTTCTTGCGACTGGATACCCTCCATATTCGGCAGAGCTCTTCTCTGTAGCATATCCCATGCATGCTCAATCGGGTTCAAGTCTGGCGACTGAGCAGGCCAGGGCAGGACATTGATGTTAGCTGCGGCGAGAGTCTGTCTTACAACTCTTGCGGTGTGCGGTCGTGCATTATTATGCATTAACTGAAATAAGGGACCGATTTGCACTTGTAGAGGAACGATGACGTCTGATACAATCGTCTCAGCATAAATTTGAGCGTTGAGGTTGCCTCTGATCCAAATCAACTCAGTTCTTCCGCCGATCCAAATACCCGCCCATACCATGATGGTTCCACCACTATAAGGATGGACTTCCTGGCAGGATTTTAATCGCTGTTGGCGTCCAGGGGTTCTCCAGTGTCGTATACGTCTTGTATCCGGTCTCATACCAAAACGAGACTCATCAGAAAAGCACACGAAACGCCATTGTTCTTCTGCCCAATTTCTGTGTTCAAGAGCCCATTGATATCGAATCCTACGATTGTGCATTGCTATAGGTGGTACCCGTAGCGGTCTTCGGGAATGAAGGTTTACTTCATGCAAGCGGTTTCTGACTGTTTGGTCGCTAATTAAGTTCCCTGAAGAGTGATGAAGCCTCACGGCTAACATCATGGCGGTTATTGTTGGAGCTCTTCGAGTTAAGATTTGAATGTATCGGTCTTGTCTCCGTGTGGTGCAGCGATACCGTCCTCCATGGCGCTCAGCCACGGTACCAGTGCTTCGACTTGTATTCAGAGCTAAAGCCACAGTACGTTGCCGGGAACCAGCTTCTATCATTCCCACGGCTCTGAGCATTTCTTCCCTGCTTAAATGACGTCGCCGCTCCATAATAACGTTGGTTTTAATCAGTAGTAGGGAAACAGTAGCACTAATAATTTCTTCAATGCGTTGTATGTTTTTATAGGGAAAATATTGGCAGCTGATTTTCATCTTTTACTCGAATTTGATTGACAGTTCCTGATTCAAATTATGAAATGCACCAAAAAGGATCCATATAAATTTATAAAATCATAAATTTATTACAAAGCCACATCTCAATCTCAAGAAATCCGCATAAAAATGCTTGATCCCTAGACACTTTTGATGTGTGTATTTAAAGAGCATGCCGGCGTATCCATTATTTTAAAGTGTCAATGATTCCCATCCCTGCGGTCACCGGTCGCACGCGCCAGTGCCCGGTGTTGCGTCAGTGTCTTACCTTCAGACACTTAACAGTGTTGCCAGCTAAAATAATCGATACGCCGGCAAGCAAAATAAATACAAATTGTTCAACTTAAAACTAATGTAAGTACAGTGTTTATTGTAATATTATTAAGTTGGCGCAGAAATTTTATTCCATTTATATTGTTTTTTTACTTATACTTTTCTCATAAATTATTAAAATATTAATGAAATGTTTTATAATGATAAAAAAATACAACTTTTTTATTTATTTTTTTCGAATTTTATTTCTTTCTCCAAACATCGTATTTTTAGGGTTCCGTAGCCAAATGGCAAAAAACGGAACCCTTATAGATTCGTCAAGTCTGTCTGTCTGTCTGTCTGTCTGTCTGTCTGTCTGTCTGTCTGTCTGTCCGTCCGTATGTCACAGCCAATTATTTCCGAAACTATAAGAGCTATACTGTTGAAATTTGGTCAGTCGATGTATTCTGTGAACCGCATTAAGATTTTTACATAAAAATAGAAAAAAAACAATACATTTTGGGGGTCCCCATACTTGGAACTGAAACTCAAATTTTTTTTTTTAATCAAACCTATACGTGTGGGGTATCTATGGATAGGTCTACAAAAATGATGTTGAGGTTTCTTATATAATTTTTTTCTAAACTGAATAGTTTGCGCGAGAGATACTTCCAAAGTGAAAAAATGTGTGTCCCCCCCCCCTCTAACTTCTAAAATAAGAGAGTGATAAAACTAAAAAAAATATATGTTGTACATTACCATGTAATCTACCAACGAAAATTGGTTTGAACGAGATCTAGTGAGTAGTTTTTTTTTAATACGTCATAAATCGTAACATGCAATATACCTTTCATCCAATCAATACACTAGTATAAAAACATCGATGAAAGTTACAACGAACTACAAGAACTTTTATATGATGTTACTTGCTGGTACGGAACCCTTCATGGGCGAGTCCGACTCGCACTTGGCCGCTTTTTTAAGTAGTAGTTAGTGGTAGTAGTAAGTGTCACCATCATTGTGAATGAATATAATACAGCATGGTGAGTGAGATGTGACTGCATCATTGGGCCCCCAGTTTCACACTCACAAACGAAATACAACAGCACCAATGCTGTCATTTTTGGGTTGGTCTTCTGTGTGAGGGTAGTACTGCCTGGTCGAGCCGCCCCATTAGTGCTGAATTCAACGTGGCTCTACTACCAAAAAAAATATAGAAGAATATTTTCTGCCTTAAATTGATTGCAAGCCGTTTAAGTATTAAAAACATTCAAAATATGTACTGAAAAAAATAGCATGTAACTCACTATTAACATACTTACTTGTTTTTTAAATTAAACTATTTGAATCTTCAATAAATTCGTAATAACTAAGTTTATCAAATGGTGTCATATCACATTTTCTACTGTGTGATCCGCAAATATTTATTTCTGAGCCTGGGTGCTTTTTACTTATAATATGTATGTATTTGCAAAAAGTATGTTTATGTATTTATATCAGTTGTCCGGTACCCATAATACAAGCTCTGCTTAATCTCCATAACTGACTATATTATTCCCGTGCCTCAACTAATCTCATTAAATTGAAACTATTGCAGTTCAATCAATTATCACACAGTCCTCAAACTAGGAATGGTAACGATCCAAATCTAAATCTGACTCTGTTCCACTAATAATGGACAGAGCCCACTTTTTAGTGACGGAATGTCCAAAGAATTTATCATCGCCAATTAGTTAGACTTCCGCGTCCAAAACCGTTGTCGACTTGTCAAATTACAGACGAAACTCGACAAAAAATAAATAGAAGACTTCAACATCCCGTTTCCTTGATATTAACAAAGAAAACAGCTCTAAAAAAAGTATAAAATTTCTTGTAGACCAAATGCAGTAGTTGAGTCGTTACCCTAAATCTAAATGATTAAAAGTGTCTAAATTCTTGTCTATAGGATATCTTAACTTGATTGATGTTTATTGCTACTCGCTGCAAAAACAGTGTGACTCTCACTTCATTTACTTAAGCGAATTAAGGAAATTCTTGTGACAGACATTCGAAATATTTCATTGAGAAGTTATAGTTTTTTTCCTTATAGTGCAATATCCCGCAAAATTTAAGCTAACAAAAAAGCTAAAAAATTATATAGTGGGTAGTCCTTCAGTCGTAGGTTCAATATTATAGAGAAAGTGTTTTTTAACCCCTTACGCAAAAAGAGAGGAGTGTTATAAGTTTAACGCGTCTGTCTGTGTATCTGTGTACTTGACTGTGGTATCGTAGCTTCCAAACGAATGAACTGATTTTCGTTTAATTTTTAGTGTCAGATAATTTTATCCCGAGTGTTCTTAGCCATGTTTTATGAAATCTATTCAGCCGTTTGAAGATCATCAGCTCTTTTCTAGTGGATAAGGTGATCTGAATACTTTTCATATGTCATATCGATTCCAAACTTGGTACCGTATTACTTCAATCATATTTGAAAGAACATGGTCGGTCGGAGGTTAAAAACACACTAAGTATTTAACAATTTCCTGTGTTAATTGCTGTAAGTAATACTCAACTTATCGCCTTGAAAAGGATATTAGATACGTTTTATCCCGATACATATTTATTCTTGAGTGAAAACTTTTTTAAATTATTTGATAGTGTAACATAAAGGCCAACGAAGAGTCAAGCGAAAGCTTGTTCTATAATAATATGAGGGTGAGATGGTTTCTGGGCCACCCACAACGTTAACGAAGATTGAGACAAAGTTGAATACATTTTTAACGAACTTTGCTAATCCCTACTAATATTATAAATGCGAAAGTAACTCTGTCTGTCTGTTACGCTTTCACGCCTGAATCGATTTTGATGAGATTTGGTATGAAGATAGAACTGAACTTGGGAAAGGACGTAGGCTACTTTTTACCGTGATAACCGACATACACGCGGGCGGAGCCGCGAGCAAAAGCTAGTATAAAACTATACCGGTGAACCCAAAAGATGTTAAGAGATACGTTATTAAAGTTCTTAGCAGTCAAAACAAATACTTGACATAGCGAAGAGTAACGCCGCTTTGATATCTCGAGCCAAAAATAACAAGGGACGGTTAGCGGGATGAAGACGGTAATGACCTGTTAGACAAGGAGCTTTCGACTTTAAAACGTTAATGATTTACACATATTTATAAGGAGAGAGGATATTTTAGAAGCAGCGCTACTTGGGTACGTCAAACGCGTAGCAATCAATCAGTCAGACCAATTGTCATGTAAAAAAGTGGTAACTGTCACTAAATATTTCACAGTTGGCCTAATAGTTTATGCAGTCGACACGCCAGTATCGTGGGTTCAAATACCAAGTGGGATAACAGTTTGTGTGATTCACAAAGTTGTTCTGAGGCTGGTTGTTCTTTGTGTCCGTTTCATGTGTTTTTGTGAAGGCTCCCGCGACAAAGGATTCATATTCTTAATGCGGGAATTGTCTTTTTAAAAAGAAAGAAAATTTTATTAATAAAAATTTCGAAAACGCGACATATTCGTACTTCTGCTTCTCACTTGGCCTATAAGAATTAAGGAGCTTGTTTTCAAGTGAAATTGCCGGAATGACTGGATTTTAACGTATTGAACAAACAAATATCGAACAAAAACTAAGAATATTTATATTAGTAAAACAAAAAAATACTATATTTTCCAGAGATATTTTACTAAATTTAATTTATATCTAGCATTATTACTTACATAAATTTAAAGACCAAATCTGCCTACATCATTTTACCTGAAATAAAGAAATGAGGAATTAGTTACTCCTTAAAATTACCTTAACTCAAATGTATGATAGCACGGAATGTACAAACCACGTTGAGGCTTCCTTACTGAGCAAAAGTGTTGAATACCAGGAAGGCGTCAAATTAAATTGTTACATTAGAGCACGCTTTAAGCTAGCTTTCATCTTTGAATGTTAAATAATAATATTAACTAAGCATTCTGTTTACGGAAATATTTTAAACGACCTGATAGTTTTTGTCCTCTTCGGTTTTGATGTATTTGCACTTGTAACATATAATAACACATACTTTTTATATAACTAAATCATTAAGAAACAAACTAATAAGCTTTAAAATAAGTTGTAATCGGTATTCCTTGTGGTTAAATGTAGGATGTAACTTGTCTTTTTCTATTGATATAATTTTAAGTACCAATTATGGTTTATGTGATCGGAACTTAAAATTATATTACTGGAAAAAGAGGTTATAGTACGGGAGTAGTTCACTCAAATCCGATTGGAAATTTCCTTTTCGAGGATAAGATAAGATACATTCACATCTAGTTTTTAGCGTCTTTTAATAGCAATAGTTTTGAAGTTTTTTGCTATTAGATCCACCTGACTTCGGAAATTTTCAGGTGAGATTCGGAGTTCTGGTAACCTCTCTCACTCGAAAGCAATGAAAGAATTGCTTGACACATTTTTTTTTGCCGTGGAAACACTGCAGTGGAGCCGTTCAATTTAAATTAAGACTAAAATAAAAAAAGTCCGCCGTCCATTTGGTTTTATTGCAGTTTCCAATAATTTTAATGGACCACACAAAATGAATAATTAGTAAAAAGTGATGCAGACATGACAGTAATCACTTTCTATTATCATATTTGCTGTCGTTTTCATTTTTGACAGCTACCTTTTGAAAGTGACAACACAACTAACTAATATGACAAGTATATGAACAGACCACGATAATTTTACAAGTCATTTGCAAACGTCAGTTGTATTAGATCGACTATCAGTCTGCTACACAACTGCATTCTTAAGTTTGTATGTGAGATATAATGAGGCAAGATGATATCTGATACAGATGCAAAGAAAGTACGCCTGTGTGTACTATCTATGTATCAAATTTAGATATGAAATGATAATAGTCTCGGTGGCGCAGTGGTAACTTATGCGACTACTGTGCTCGCGGTCTCGGGTTCGATTCCCGGGTAAGACCTAATGTTTTGTGGTCCACAAATATTTGTTTTGGAGTTTGAGTGTTTTCTATGTATAATATGTATGTATTTGCAAAAAAAGTATGTTTATGTATTTATATCAGTTGTTTAGTACCCATAATACAAGCTCTGCTTATAAATATAAAATATTGACAAGAATAGTTTAAACAACTTTAACCCGACCACGTTAAAACTTTTGATAAAATTTATGTAGCAATGGCACTCGGGCCACAGTTAGGCACTACAGTGGTACATACAGTTTCCTGAGCTTCATCGTAGACGGGTTAAAAGAGATTAACTAAGAAGCATTTCTATGATAGAAGAGGAAAATTATGCAGGGACTCAACAGAATTGATGGTGATGATAGGTTAAAGCTTGTTTTGTTGTAAATATCCTACTGTAAAAAAAGCATGTAAAGACGATTTTCATCACCCCGATCATAGGCAAACTACGTGAACACAGTTATGTATATTGTCCTGCTGCAACAGCTGCGGAGAACATCCACGAGTACTATGCTTGGTATGCTTGGTGAAAAGGAAAATATCACTAAGGTTTACCTAACATACTCTAAGCTGCCACATAAATTAAGGGACGTCTGTGTGTTCCAGGGATTTCCTTTGAAGGGTATACCTGATTCTTCGACACATAGTAGCCACCAAAATGGCCAGTCTGTTTGATGATGACTATACTGATTCGTCTGCTTTATCGCGGAATTGTATGGCACTGTTTGCCAATGACCACTTTCGATTTATTTAATCGTAATCATTGAAACATATTACATAAAAATTACATTTGATAATCACCAAAAATAAAATAAATAAATTATATTATTTGTACGTTTACAGAATATTTCGAGTACATACATTCATTTAGTATAATAATAACCCAACAAATTCGCATTTCTATGACTTTCTTGTTTTTTTTCTAATACATACTTACCTAATACTTACACTTTAATATATTGCCTCTAGCTTAATAATAATGATTCTTCGTGCTATTATACACAGTACACACATTCACAATAACTATCAATTTGTCGTAACCGCTCACTCCTTCAATGGTCGCATGCGCATTATCAATAACTATGATAAATCGATTTAATAGATTGTTTTATCTTACGTAACGCTATAAGTAAATGTGGATCATCTTGATAACTTATAAGCGAAAGTTTTATTTTATAGTGGCCCTAAGGCGTCTATGAAGTTATTTCAAACACGTATGTTAATAACTAAAACACTAGGTGTTTTGAAAACATAAATGCAGTAATAAAGCTAACACTTTTAATGGGTCTTCTAATTTTGGAGGGAACGCGTAGAGGGAGTTGCTAGTGAAGTGTTACAACATCTCGGATATAAGAAATGAAACAGTATCCGAAGTTCATTTTTTATTGTAAGGTTACTTTCCAGTTTTATAACACATTAAAATTGAATGAAAGCCCTTTAAAGTAGTTATAAAAATGAAAATGAGAAAAATACTAATTTTGTAATGTTTGACACTGAAATGATAGGATATGACAATGACACTCGAAAAAATGGTAACTTCTCTTGTGTATTAAATATTTTAATTTGCTCTTAATGCCTTTGTCACTACTATTTTTTTTTAAATTGTGTACATATTGTATTATACAATTAACAGTGCAATTGCAATTCAATTCATCTTACAATTTCACATCAACTTATTACTAAGTTTAGCTTTCATCTGTCATATTTGACATTTGTGAGCGCAGGTGTCAGTGAGTTGAAATGTCACGATCCTGCGCAGGCGCACCGCACGCCATGTAACTCATTAATATTTATTTGCAGTGCCAATTATACAGAAATAGAATGCGACTTATTGAGCAACAAAAGATAGTTGTTATTTTTTTCTCACTACAGGTAACTAAGATACCATCTGAATATAATTGTTAGAAGTCTATTATTAGAAAACGTATATTCCATCTTCACAATTTATGTGGTACTTCAATAGTATTACTAGCTTTTACCTGCGTTAAAAACAGTTTATCGGGGTAGAGAGTAGTCTATGTCCTTCAGGAATCAAATGAATCAATTAATTTAAATGTCAATGTTCGGTTTAGACGTGAAAACGAAACAGACCGCCAGAGAATAACAGTCGAAGTTGTAATAAATGTATACATCTACATGTATACATTATCTATAATGTATGAATTTACACATTATTATAGACACTATTATATGAGAGCTTTTATAATAAATCACATAAGTGTGGCAGTGTTCATATTAAATCATTACTGAACAAGATATACCGCCTTTTTTATATGTTTGACAGTTGCATTGTCAAACTATTGTCAAACTTTTTGATGAAAAGTCATACGTGGCTACCCGTAAATCATTTTTGTAGTCAAGTTCTCCTCAAAGCAAACTAGTCACGTCCCTGAGCCTTGACTTAGTATTTACGCGACGAAAGTTTAAATGACCTAAAATGGAAAACGTTTATCCCTTAAACGTTTCGATGGCTATCATATCTACAACAAATCGTAATTTCGCGGGAAAGGCACACATCGAGCAGTCGTGATCCACCTAAGGCGGTGAACACATTCGATGATTAATCTCCAGTCCAGTCGCAATTTAGATGTCGTATGATACGAATTATTATGTTATAGTAGATAAATTGATGTTTGATAAAGCGATGAATTGTGTTGTTTCATGCAGAAGTAAACTAAAGCTATGTACATACATGCCCAAGTGGGCAACACATCAATAGTTTTACTGAGTTGACATTCCCACTGCTTAATGGATTCAGGATCTAAATTGGAGATAACAAAATACACTATAAATACATCTGAATTATCAATATTAATTTTCATATTACGCAAAGACTGTAAACAAGTTGTTGTAGTATCTAATATGTCTTTTATAGCACTAGCAGACTCATAAATAATTGTTTTTTGTGAATATAATACTCTTAGCACTTCATTACAATTGTAACGCTTGTTATTATAACGTTTTAACAATTGATTCCAAGCATCTTGGTAGTTAGCATCAGTTGTTGAAAACTTACTTAATAAACATTGCGGTTCCCCTGACAAATTATTTTTTAAATATTGTAATTTTTGTACAGGTGATAACTTGTTATTTGTATGAATAAGAGAATAAAACATATCATAAAACGTTTGCCACTCGACATATCTACCACTAAATGTAGGTAACTGTATGCGCGGTAACTTCACTTCGCACTCGCTAACTTCATGTCCATCACTCAATTTCGGTACAACGGATGATGTTTTACTTCTCGATGATATCAAAAACGGCTGCATGTTCTCCTTTAAAAGAGTTTTGTATGATACATACAATTCTTCAAACTCCTCATACATACTTGCAGTGAAATACGCATCATCCTTGTCGGTAGGGGTCACCTTAACAATGATAGTTTTGTGTCCATCCTTGAAACTTATCCATAATTGCTCCAAATTCTCTAGTCTAGTCTCCAAATATGATTGTTTAATACGGTCTTTAGGCGTTTTTTTGAAGTTTCTCTCAGCTTTCTTCAAGTTTTCTAGTAATTCTTTCTGATACACTATTAACATTTTCATGTTGGAGGTACTTAGGTAAAAATATGTAAGTGTAAAAACGTTGAAACCTCGAAATCCAAGCAAAATAGATAAAAACTTGACTTATTATTTTGCTATTGATTTGCTTAAAACACTCACTCGATGATAGCAAGATAATCCGCTCAGGAATGCTATTGTTCTCTCGATACAGCGATCGCCGGTGCAACTCACAAAATCCGGTTCGAAATTGGACCATATGTTTGAGGGAATAAGGTCCTTATCTATATGCTGGTGAATAAAACTCTTGCAATACGTCTTCACAGATACGATATTTTATTTGTACTAAAATAATATTAAATAGTGTAGAACCAATGGACTGTATGAATGATTGAATGAATGTACAATATTTTAGTAGTTAGTGTGTAAGTGTTGCTACTTATTTTAAAATGAAAAGAATGATATTTAGACACATACTTTAATAAAATAACATAAATTCTTATATAAATTTTCTCATGGGATTAGATATTGAAAATTTCGAAAAATATGCCGACTGTGATCTTTAATGGTGTGACAAACATTTTATTAAGAGTATATTTTTCTTAAGTGTATCTAAACTGAATAAAAGAAGTAATTGTTACTATTGACAAAAGGTTTTATTAAGATAGCACTAATATGTTTAAATTACGTCCAAGCCTGAGGGTTAATAATATGCTCCGGTTAAATTACTTTATCACGATATTTGAAAGTTTAGGTATTAACTTTCCTTGTGACAGTAAATGTCACCGGTAGAAAAATTTGACATCGTATGCTTTCTGAGCCCCTGCTATAGAAATAATCCATCACACTTCATACTTGAGACAAGTATTTGGTAAGTTGTCAATAAAAGTACAGATGCTTTTAACTTCCTCGGTGGCGCAGTGGTAGCGTACGCGAGTGCTGTGCTTCGAATGCCGGGTCGGACCAAATGTTTGCGTAATCCGCAAATATTTGTTTCGAAGTTTGAGTGTTTTCAATGTATTATATATAGGTATTTACAAAAAAAGTATGTTTATTTACTTATATCAGTTGTCTAGTCCCCATAATACATGCTCTGCTTAGTATGGGACTAGATGGCGTTGTGTAAGCTGTACGAAATATTTATTTATTTTTTAGTAGCACAGGAGACTGTTTTAATTGGTGTTGTACCACGCACCTGCTATACTTTACTGTAACTTTAACAAGGCCAATTATTATGAATGATCGTACTGTGAGCCGCATGTGTTCACCGCTTAATAATAGCTTTCTCGTAAGTTCATACATGTGTCTAGATTGGAGTTAGGAACAACGGTTTTGTCATATCACCCACGTTGCGACGTCACTGGATATTGTTATGTTTAAGCTGATGTATCACATTTATGACTCCCTTGTAATACGTAAAGTTAAAGAAAGTTCTGCGCTGATAGCTAGGTTGGGCACCAATTGGATTTTTTTTTTGTACGCCTGATAGCTGTACTACTAAGCGCTTTAGGATTATCCATTCTTTCTGAGACACCCTGAATATATCGGCGATTTTATTACTACATTGCTAAAAAACTAACAAAAATGTTAAATTTGGAATGTTTGGTATTCTAAATCAACGTTTGAATTTATACATAGATGATTTCGTAAAACAACTTGTATTAGGAACCACAACTATTCAGGTACATCAAATCGATCATGTGGATATCCACGGTAATCTTTCCGGCATCTCCTAGCAAAGTAGACTTGGCAAAGAGAATTTGTGGCAAAAAGTAACTAGGAGACCATATTTTTAAAGAATTACGCCATCGATCACTGTTACTATTACTATATTTTATACTTATCTCATGTTTTACGAATGTATGTAATATATATTACTAACCTGTTCTTAAGCTTATAATAAGGTATTTATAGTACGGTCCACATTTCAGGCCATGATCGTAAGCCCCGTTAATAATCTCTGTACAAACAACATCATTCATCCTTGCTTGGCCACAAATCGCATTACTACTTCCCTGTACGTTCGGTTTATAGGTACATTGAAAGATATTTGTGAGTTCATACAAACTTGCACAAGTAATACACTCAGTCAATGAGAATAAATCGAATCCAAACTAACTACATTCAATTTCTAGAAAGTTCTTTACGATATGTTATATTACGGGCTTTAAGCATACATTTATCTAGTTTGATGCCTTTTAAAAACGATTTCAATAAGAGGGAGATTCTGATTTCCTCGAAATCTTTTTTTTATTAATGTTTGTAATTAATTGTAGATGAGGTGCTCGATTTGGAATAGTTTGTCTGGGTTATGTCAATACTTTTTTTATGTGATCCTGCCAACTCTGGCTGATGGAAAGCATGAGCAGAATCTAAGAGAAGTGGTTTCCATCCTCACTGTGAGTTTAAGCAATGCAGAATGATGATTCACACTATAGCTGCCTATTGAGATTGCTCCCGCATTATTGGGCCGCCTGTCTTGCACTCACCAACGAAATCCAGCCTACTACCTTTACAATTGGCGCCATGGTAATCAGGCATGAATAATTGAATCCTTTAGATATCGAGGACTCTCTTCAAATGTTATAGGCACACTAACAGTATAAAATTAATACTTAGTTAAAATATTATTAATATCAAACAAATATTTGTGTGATCCACAAATATTTGTTTCGGAGTCTGGATGTTTTTCTATGTATAATATGTATGTATTTACAAAAAAAAAAGTATGTTTATGTATTTATATCAGTTGTTTAGTACCCAAGTAACACAAGCTCTGCTTACTTTGGGACTAGATGATGTTGTGTGTAAGATGTCCAAAATATTTATTTATTTCTTTATACATTCTTAGTACCCGAATAGATAATAACTAACTCAGTGTGTAAATCCAGACTGGCCAAACTTACTCGTAAGAGACAGTGTATTTATGTATTTATTATTTATAATTATTTATAAATCCATATTTTCTTTGGTACATTTAAACTACTTCCAGACTTTTGCTAATGTATTCCTGTCTATTCTAGTCACACGTCCATCTTAACGCAGATTCCATTAACAGAGTACAAAAAGAACTCTTGCGATGCACTGCAAGAGGTAGATAGTTCTAAAAAAGAAATGAAAAAAACAATCGGCATTGCCACTTGGCGATTTCTAAATATTAATTTTATCTCGCACATAGCGAGCCCTTATTGCAACGTTCATCCATGCTGTATTTATACACAATGCCTTGCCTGGAATGCGCTCTAACTAGTCGGCCATTTGCAATATTTACATATATAATGTACGGATTTAATAATCAAGATGCTGAATTTAGGTTGTTCATTTGTTCACCATGATTGTTTTATTGGCAATTTTCCTGCTTTTAATGAACAACTTCGTTATAATACACTGAATTCTTCTGAAATGAGTGGTGATGAAGATGAAAAATAATTGGAAGCGCTCTAATCGTACGTAGGACCGAATAACAGCATTTTTAAAATGTCAAAATCATTTTAGGGGCTCCTTGACACATAGCTGTAACTCGTTACTGTTACGATAGCTTTTGTTTTGCTTGCCACTGCGAATTGAAAATTAGTTCTAAACATCTTCATTTCATCTATTTCCCAACCATATCCCCTGTAATAACATGGATAATGTTTTTTTTTGTCTCATCGAGATCATATCTATATACGAGTAATTTCCCGTCTTCACTTTTTATTACACGGAGTAAGCCGGTGTAACTTGAATGACAGCACATCCCGCAATCATGTGGCTTTTCGAACGGCTGAATAAGTGGTTTCATTGAGGCTATCGTTTTTAAAAAGAAAACAAAAGTTCGCGATCACTTCCATAGAGTTTTTTTTTTTGTGTAGCTGCACAGCAATCAATATGAGTGAGGATTTTTACATAATCCTTAGCGAATAGTTACTTAAGAGTAATTACCGTTGTTTGCAAATTAGAAAATTAGATTGTTTATTTAAATATTATTTTAGAAAATTTAACCTATAATTAGATGAGATAGACAGTAGTTAGGTTCTATTATATGAAGTGATTTATATTATTCTTAAATGAACGACTCGTACCAAAAAAAGAAAAGAGAAGAACCAGGCAAGAACGCCGGAATACATAAATATATTGACTATTTACACAAGAAAACATAGGTACATTACACAAACCATACATCTCATTTTATTGTAATATATACGAGTAAATAATGTTATATTTATTATGGTATAAATATTATATGCATTATACATTTTTTATATTTATATTGACGCTAGTAATCTACTTAAAACGGCAATGTTACATTTTTAATTTATCTATAAATGCACAAAATATATCTTTAGAACTAAATAAAGGAAATCGAAATATGGATCTAATTTTGACTTGGAAAATTGGCAAGTACAGAAGAACTCGTACTCTGCTTCCTTATTTAGTACATCTACAGTGTATAATTTACACGCGATTAATGTCATAAATTTTCTACAAGCTGAACTATAGTTTCGACACCTATGAGCCAAGCGGGGTCAGAATAATAACAATAAATCTGTACGACATAAAGGCCGTATAACACGATACTTCTCCCGGCGGAAGACAATAATGACAATCATCGCCTACTAAAGATGACAGTTGCGTGTTCCTACAGCCGTGTGTAGTCACACCTACGTCTGTGTATCATTTGTTCTGATTAGCGTTTAAAAGAAGAGGATAAGACACGTAACTGATGTAACGTAGCAGAACAATCCTCAAAAGTTTTATTTATAGGTATTATGTTAATACCTCAATTATCTGCAAATGTAAATTTTTGTGAGTGTTTCTATCCTGAATTTGGCTGGTGTCATTCAGTATGGTTCACCCCAAATATTCCTCAGGTTATTGAGTCAGTCAGATCAGTAGAAATGAGTATCTTATATTTTGTATCAAATAAATTTAGATTAGAAAGTCAAAGAGAGTCAAAGAAAAGAATGTGCTCTAAAATGTATGTTCAGGTGCCCAAACTCTGCCCGGCAAAGGTCGAAAAAGCAGTGACTGTTCAGTGCTGAATTCAAGGTTAAGACTATAATCTTGGATGAATGTAATAAGTAAAGGAATGTAATCTAGGATGAATTCCAATAGCCATTCAAGCCTATATAACATTTGATATTTCCCAATTCCAACAAACTTCCATTGAGTCAAAATTACTACCATATAAGTATATTTTATTAAAACCATACTACCAAAACAGCTCGTTATATAATATACCATTAAAAGAAAAGCCATATCCACATAATCTACATTGAACGGTCCATGAGCACAGTTACATCATAATCGGACACCTACGGAACAAACGATCGCCTCGTAAGCTCCATACTAGTCCATACATATTCATACAAACAACCGGTAGTTAATATAATTGCGCTTTATGAGTCAATAACAAACTTCAAGTTACATCCTAACCTAACTACGTCTTTAACAATGAAATTATAATATATTTAACTGTCACGAACACTTACTGTTTGACGAATTAATTCTGTACGTTTGAGAAATGCCCCACTACACAAGATAAATTTATAATCCGGGAGTTGTCTTTTAAGGAAAAGAATATTAACTTATCTTAAAATTATTACTAGTTGACCACTCATTCGTTGAAATTCCACCATAATCCCTTGAATTTTATAAGCTTGCTGCACTTCTTAATAAGCTTTAACTGTGGCAAATTTTACACTCCTCTGTTTCGCGTATTTTTTAAGAAAAGGGGTAGAAATTTCTTGCTTCACCTATTTATAAATAGACATGAACAACCACTTACCTATTTTAAATCCTGCAATAGTTACTTTACACGATCTGGTTTAAGTATTGCCAATTAAGCAAGTAACAAATTATCTGTATGCTTGAAACTATAAAAATTAACGAATGGTAATGAGAAGAAGCTCTACTACTTAGTGTTTGCGTGAAAGTTTTACGGTAGCATGGACCAGTGGCCATCTCCTAGTCAAATTTCATTTAATCGGCACAACGGTTTAGCCGTGAAATTGTAACAGACAGACAGACAAACAAAGTAACTTTCGAATTTATAATATTAGTATGGATTTAGGTTAAGATGACGCTCGTATCTACAAGATCTACTTTACAGGTAAAATATATTAACATTTGAGTTATATAGGTGCGCTTAATAAGCGAGTCCATTAAATCAAGACATGATAATAGTTTTATAGCTCGTTCACATAAAAGATAGCTTCCGTGTGTCAGTCTGTTGAAGATTTACACAAATATCGGAGAAGAAATAGATCGAATGTGTTGGTTGAACGATTTTAAAGCTTATTTGGTAATAAAATAAAACCATACACTTAATACCTTTAGAGCTGAGCAACATATTTAAATCTGTGTGATTTATTTAGTAAAAGCAGTGTAGGACACGGACAGTCCGGGTGGAGTGACGATTTGATTTGGAGCTGGATGCGAGAAGTCCAAAATCGATTATAACGGCGTTCAATGCGAGCGGTCTTTGTCCAACAATAGACTGAAAAAGGCTGAATGATATATTTAATCATCGACGGCAGAACACATATGTTTACTTTGAATGTCTTCAAAATATTGCTATAAATAAAATTAAAATGTACAGAAAACAGAAGCATTTATTCTAAAGAAATAAAGAAACACAATGAATGATAAAAGAAAGTAGTGAACTGTATTATAGATTTTTTGGGCTCAAGGTCAAGAGTAGGTACTCGTAGATAAAAAGGTTTTATCACCTTTTTTACAACTTCATGCACTTGTCACTTGTGTACATCGGCGGTCTTAATGTCCATGGCATAGTATTACCTAATTTATTAATTTTCTATGCAAGTGGGATCCTCGTGTAGATGTTCTCCATATAAAACTATTGTAAGCGTGAAAGTGTTGTAGTCAACAGGAACAGGAAACAATAAAATGCAAAAGTAAAACTCCAAAATAGAACATAATATAATACATACATCATCGTATAAACTCATAAACGTTCACTGCTTAGAGTGACACTCCCTAAAACCGTAATTGACTAGAATTTTAAACGGATTTTGTCATAATCTCCCTACTAGAAGCCGAACACGTTGTTTACACAGCTCTAATTAAAAAAGTATGTCCCCTTGCATATAAGTGTGAAAAAGCAAGCACTCTCAAAGTAACTCGCTGGTGTTCTAAGCTTATATCGCAAAGCATTTGGAATTTTATCCATATTTGGAACGGTCGGGTCAGTGAACTGCCTCGTTTAGTCCTACAAGGCCATCGGTATTGTCTCTTAGCAACCGAATGCTCAGCTCCATAAACATTATGGTTTAATTATCGTCACGCTAGTTACCTACTTTGTACACGTTCTACGTTTGAAAATAAAAAAAAAACAAGGGCAGGTATTTTTTGTCGGACTTGATAAAATTAACGAATTCTTTTAACAATGAGACAATATTTTTTTATTTTAGTCGATTATAATGTCCTGGTCAATTGTAAATTTAAGTTTTATTTTTTCGAAATTTTTATTAGAACAATATATATATGTTGAAATAGTTTCATAATATCTTTACAATTTGAAATTAAAAACTAAGAGTGAAAGTAACGAATACTCATAAACAAAGCATTTAAAACTTATAAACCTTTTAGTAATTTCATTTTCTTAATGTGTGATTCCCGCATAGAAGAACACCCATCTTATATCTTCTGCTACATAGGACAAACAAAAGGCATGTACGGAGTAGGATTCCTTGTTAAAAAGATTTGGAAAAAGAATATCACAAATTTCATAGGCTTGTCGGAAAGAGTAGCATTGCTACAAATGAAATTTGAGAACCAAAACATATCTATAATACAGGGATATTCACCCACGGAAAAATCCAGTGACATTGAAATTGAAACATTCTATAGCGAATTGAAAAAAGCTCACACATTAGCTGGCAATAACGTCATAGTATTAGGAGACTTCAATGCAAAAATAGGGCAACCTAGAAAAGAAGAAAAACTAATTATGGGCCCTTACGGTCTCGGTCAAAGAAGCGAAAGAGGCGAACGATTAATAGAATATGCATGTGAAAATGGATTAGCAATCGTTAATAGCTATTATAAAAAGAAATCTAGCAGAAGATGGACTTGGATATCCCCTGATGAGAGAACAAAAAATGAAATCGACTAGTCCTCACAAACACTCTAAATCGAATCCAAAATTATGAAGTTCTCAATAACGTAAAGTTTCGAACAGACCACAGACTATTGAGAGTTACACTTAACCTAAATCAAATTAAAAAAAGCAGAAAACATTTTAAAACACATCCAAAAATCCCTAGAACAGAAGAAGAAATAAAACGTTATTTAGAGGCTCTTAAACTTCATATTGGAAATAAATTAGAAAATATCAGAAGTGTACAATCTTACTACGACACACTAGAAGGAGCTATTACGGATAGTCTGAACTACACAAACAACTGTAACGAAAACAAACGACACAGAATATTTAGCGAGGAAACAATAAAACTAATCAATAAAAGAAGTGAACTAGCTATGAAAAAGAATAAAGATACAAATATGAAGAAAGAGCTAAGCAAATTATATAAAGAAACTAGTAAAGCTATAAAAAGAGACTATAGAGAACACAGGCAAAGAGTAATAACAGACAACCTTAATAAATACAGAAGCACAAAAAGAGCATTCAAAATATTAAACGTACATAGAACATGGATACAGAAACTACAAGACAAAGAAGAAACCAAATCAAGACAGGAAGTCATACAGCACGCAACTACTTTCTACCAAAAACTATACAAAAATAGAGAAGACAACACTAAGAATGGAGGGGAGATATACTATTCTAATAACACTGAAATCGTTAGCCCTATAGAAATAAAAGAAACACAACTACAGCTAAAAAACCTAAAACCAAACAAAAGCCCAGGTCCTGATGGAATAACAAATGAAGCTTTGAAGCTGGGTGCACCAGTACTACTTAACCCTCTCACAGAACTATTTAACTTGATACTGGAAACTGAATTAGTACCGAGACAATGGTGTACGTCAGATATCATACTACTTCATAAAAAAGGAAACCCACTAGACATCAACAACTATAGACCGATTAGTTTAATGGCAAATACTTACAAAATCTTCGCAACATTAATATTAAATCGAATATCTAAAGAAATTGATAATGCCCAACCGGCAGAACAGGCTGGTTTTCGTTCAGGATTTAGCACTTTAGATCATATACAGGCTCTGGAACAAGTCATTGAAAAATACGAAGAATTCAATAGGCCTCTGTATCTAAGTTTTATTGACTACAGCAAAGCATTCGACAGCATAAGCCATACGTCAATATGGCAGTCTCTAAATAGGCTAAATATCAATCCAAAGTACACAAACATCATAAAACATATATATAACAATAGCACAAGTAATGTAAGATTAGAATCTAGAGGAAAGACAATAAATATAGAAAGAGGAGTTAGACAGGGTGACCCTCTGTCTCCAAAGTTGTTTATTGCTGTGCTGGAAAACATATTTCAAAGCTTGGATTGGAAAACTAGAGGTATAAAAATAAATAACTATTTAAGCCATCTCAGATTCGCTGATGACATAGTTTTATTAGCAGAATCAGCAAATGATCTACAAGATATGCTCTGCTCACTGGATAACGCAAGCTCAATAATAGGATTGGAAATGAACGCTACAAAAACCAAAATTTTGACAAACAGCTTCAAAAAACCTATAAGCGTGAACAAAATTACTATTGAATATACCGACAGTTACATCTATCTAGGCAAACAGATTTCATTTTCCAAATTACAGAACGACAAAGAAGTTGAAAGAAGATCAAACTTAGCTTGGACAAAATTCTGGTCACTCAAAGAAATCCTAAAGGGAGACTACTCAATAAACTTAAAGAAAATAGTATTAGATACCTGTGTATTGCCTTCATTACTGTACGGTTGTCCAACCTGGATATTCACAACCAAAACTAAACAAAAAATTACGACTACACAAAGAGCTATGGAGCGGAGCATCCTAAACATAAGGAAAATACACAAAATCAGAAGCGAAACTATTAGACAAAAAATAAAACTTACAGACGGTCTTACACAAGCTTTAAAACTGAAATGGCAGTGGGCTGGTCATATAGCACGATACACAGACAATAGATGGACACTCCAAACTACAGCATGGAAAGGGCCCACAGGAAAAAGAAGAGTAGGTAGACCGAAAAGAAGGTGGGCAGATGATATAATAGAAGTAGCAGGAAGCCAATGGTTAACTATCGGCAAAAAAAGAGAAAAGTGGAAAAAACTGGAGGAGGCCTTCACCCAAGGAGGGGTTCATTTCCAAAAATAATTAAATATAGACTACTACTAAAACTACTAACATTCAAAGAAGAAACTAAATGTATCTACTACTAACTTTTTACTAACATCAAACTGTAATATGGATATGAATTAATAAAGGCTTTTTTATTTTATTTTATTTTTATTTAATGTGTGATTCTGTTATGTGATTCTATAGGTAATTATAAAATGATTTAATTCAGTTTATGATTCGGTCAAGTTTGCTAGTTGAACATCGTAATTAGTATAGTCGAGCAGTAACTACCTACCACTTTAAACAGTTTTCCACTAATGATTTAGTTCAAAAACAAACCCGCATTAAAATATCTAAGGCGTTATTTTATGCTATAATGGCGATAATAATACGAAAGTATATCTGAGTCGATGTTGTACGCACTGAGCGTAAAATGAGGTGGAATGAGGCGCGTACTCAAGCGATCGGCCACCGACACACTGCGCTGCGGACCAGTGAACTGTGGCCGTGACTACTACATTGTTCATCACTAGGCTTAAGACGTTACAACTTGAGAAAATGCTAGTGTTATAATAATTATCTGTTGCCTGATAGTAATTACAAATTGAACAGTTTTTTCTAATTACAGGAGTAATGTCTACTAGAGTAAAAAATAAACTAAGAAAAAAATGCAGATGCATTAAAAAAATATTATTTTAATTTTTATTTGTCTGTCTTTTTTTACAAGTTGAAGAAAGAAATTTCGTAAAAAAATTTAGTAAAAAATTAGAAGCGTAATTCGTTTATAGGCAACAAAACTCGCAGGTCGGTTGTTTTATTTGTTACGCATTAATGCCATAAGCAACATCAATACCAACATAGCGCGCATGTTGTGTAGGAGATAAATATTATCAAAAAAAAATAACATAACCGATGGAGCAGGACAGTGAGGGAGTACTAGTTTAGTATCAGGGATCAGTAAGTGACATTTTATGCTATAAATAAACAAATAAAGTAACAGAAGAAAAGGTAAAAGAGTAATTGACCAATTTGCTACTAAATGATTTTTCCTACTTACAATCCTTTATAAAAATAAAAATCGGCCAAGTGCGAGTCGGACTCGCCCATGAAGGGTTCCGTATCAACAAGTAACATTATATAAAAGTTATTGTAGTTCGTTGATTAAATAAAAGGTAAAATGCTGTTTACGCTTTATGACATATTAAAAAAAACTACTTACTAGATCTCGTTCAAACCAATTTTCGTTGGTAGTTTACATGGTAATGTACAACATATATTTTTTTTAGTTTTATCACTCTCTTATTTTAGAAGTTAGAGGGGGGGGGGACACACATTTTTCCACTTTGGAAGTGTCTCTCGCGCAAACTATTCAGTTGAGAAAAAAATGATATTAGAAACCTCAACATGATTTTTGAATACCTATCCCTAGATACCCCACACGTATGAGTTTGATGAAAAAAAAATTTTTGAGTTTCAGTTCCAAGTATGGGGACCCCCAAAATGTATTGTTTTTTGTCCATGTTTATGTGAAAATCTTAATGCGGTTCACAGATTACATCTACTTACCAAATTTCAACAGTATAGCTCTTGTAGTTTCGGAAAAAAGTGGCTGTGACATACGGACGGACAGACAGACAGACAGACAGACAGACAGACTTGACGAATCTATAAGGGTTCCGTTTTTTTGCCATTTGGCACCGGAACCCTAACGAGTCCCTTCATCATCAGCTTCATCATCATTACATCACTTCACAAAATCATATCTATTTATAATGGAATTAAAAATGATTATTTTTTTAAGTTAGTTCAAAATGTATTAATTCTTCCATCTGTAGAAATTATTAGAAACTTAATTTATTCACGTCTTTCTGAAAACAAAGGGACTAGATACTGTTTGTGTAACAGATATATTAAAAGTATTATTTTTTATACAATGGCAATAGAATAAAATTACGTACCTAGTAAAAGTTATCCATGTTTCATATCCTTGAAAGTACCTGTATAGCAAACAATAATTAACTAACAAACGAAAAATAAAGCTTTCTATGGCATAAATTTTGTAAAACCAACGAACCTATTTTAATAAATTTGGTATAGTCGAAATAAATTATGGCAACTCTGTATTATTATAGACTACATCAAAGACGACAACGTATAAAAGAGCTTTTTTATTATCTTACATAATTTTTCAAAAGCGAAACTGCCACAAAACTGGTACCATGCATAGTTAATATTATAACATACCATAAGGTGTTAAATGTATTTCTATCTAATATAAGAGATGACCGGGGCTTTGGAATCCTGCCAACAGCCAGGGTATTTCTAGACGCGGCTTTTAAGGGTTTTATTAATTTGCCTTAAAGTTATTCTAAGCTAACACGTACTACGAGAATGCCGGTACTAAAGACTATCACTAATGAAAATATACGATGTTTTTGATGTGCATTGCAATCATGTGGATAGAATAACTTTAAGTTCTATCATTCAAAACTAGTAGTAGTCCAGTCAATGAAGGCTTAACTTTGCCATTTTAGTTGAACACCTGCAACCAACGCGAAAATTTCCGTAAGTCGTCGTAGATTAATATACTAAAATTGCAGGGTGCTGCAATACCGGCAAACTGTGCAAATAAATTGCAAAAGGGTGCAAAAACTACTATTTCGTCTATATCTCGCGATTGGCTGGAAAAATAAAAAAAAATCCTTCTACAAAATTGTAGCAAATTTAATTTCCTACAAAAAAGTGTGAGCATATTTTCGCGTATCTCTCATAGTTTTTGCACAAAATGCATTTAAAGGTACAAAATTGAAGAAAAAATATTATTAATCTTCTTTTATTGATTTTAAAAGCGATCCTACATGTTTCATTGGGATTTAATTGATATGTTTTGGGCATTTTTTTTATTTATTTACACCTCTTTTTGTTATAACTAATAATCTTGATAAAAAAATTACATTTCAATGTTAATATATTTAATTAAATTTTAGTTTTTTTTTATTCCATCGAATTTATCACAAATTTGCGTTTGAAGCGTATGTACAAATAGAACAAAAAAATAAGGGATCCATTATTTCCTTACAATTGAAAACCGCAATCGCAATCTTCAATATATACCGCACTCTCTCTCTCCGCCAGTGACTGAGGTCTCGGTCTTGTTGGTCTAGTTGGTTAGCGTATGCGGCTGTCGATCAAGAGGTCTCGGGTTTGATTCCCGGGTTGGACCAAATGTTTGTGTTATCCGCAAATATTTGTTTCGGAGTCTGGGTGTTTTTTATGTATAATATGTATGTATTTACAAAAAAAAATATGTTTATGAATTAATATCAGTTGTCTAGTATTACAACCTCTGCTTAGTTTAGGACTAGATGGCGTTGTGTGTAAGATGTCCGATATGTAGCGGAGTAAATGTCCCTTGTAATGAAATTTATAATAGCTCAGGTAAATAGAGAAGTAATATAATATACTGCAAACATACGCTTCAAACGCAAATTTGTGATAAATTCGATGGAATAAAAAAAAACTAAAATTTTATTAAATATATTAACATTGAAATGTAATTTTTTTATCAAGATTATTAGTTATAACAAAAAAAGGTGTAAATAAATAAAAAAATGCCCAAAACATATCAATTAAATCCCAATGAAACATGTAGGATCGCTTTAAAATCAATAAAAGAAGATTGATAATAATTTTTCTTCAATTTTGTACCTTTAAATGCATTTTGTACAAAAACTATGAGAGATACGTGAAAATATGCTCACACTTTTTTGTAGGAAATTAAATTTGCTACAATTTTGTAGAAGGATTTTTTTTTATTTTTCCAGCCAATCGCGAGATATAGACGAAATAGTAGTTTTTGCACCCTTTTGCAATTTATTTGCACAGTTTGCCGGTATTGCAGCACCCTGCAATTTTAGTATATTAATCTACGACGACTTACGGAAATTTTCGCGTTGGTTGCAGGTGTTCAACTAAAATGGCAAAGTTAAGCCTTCATTGACTGGACTATAGTGTAAGCTGTTGGGAACGGTTTATGCGATAGTGTAAAATTAATTATTTTAGTGACGGTTTAGGTCATGACGTTCACGAGCTATGTCGTCATTCATCGAATTTATCGTGATGCAAATAAATGGAATGGAATTTCTTCCTTTAATTGGAAAAGTTATTACAATAAAGTGGATATTTTAGGATAAGCAAATAGGGCTGAGCTCTCTCAAGAATAATTACTTAATTTCAGACAGGCATTAAACGGAAAATATTAGGTACCATCTAGAGAGAGATAATTCTTGAACAGAGTTTATTTTTAAAAAGAGTCATATACAGGTAGTCTTAAAAAAAAAATATTTATATGACGTAGACGTCTTTCAATCAGTGTAAGTCGATATTGAAACACACGTAATATTCAACGTATGCAAACCCTAAAATCGTCAATTTCCCAACTTCTTTATTATAATATGGAAATTCTAGCAAGAATACACTTTCGTTTGCACTTCTACCCATGAATGATGAAAATCGGTTAAAAATACTATTTTAAAACATCCTTTGAAGATTTCCCTTTGACATGAATTGATAGTTTTCTTTAGAATGCTCTACTTCCCTACTGCCATTTCTGGGTTTACAGAGAGACTAGGAAACAGTAAAATGTTTCCAAATTCATTCCTGCTCCAAATTTTTGAAGGTACATCTGTTGTTACGTAACCAGTGACATTTAGCGGTACTATGCATACAATAAAGAGCATTTCACACCACTAACAGCTAACTCCGCCATAGAATAAACACAATGCTTATTAGAAAACCTGCTGGGTATTTTGACATGCATATTTACTAAGTCCCGTAAGATATAAAGAGGTGTTGTAAAAGAGCTACGAGAAAAACCAGTTTCATTTCCAACTTGGGCTGTAAATGTTTCGATTTGGAGAAAATTCTGGTCTTTTTATAGATGTGAGAATGCCAATAGAGGTTTTCACACATTTTGTAATGAATGGCGATAGTTCCGTAATGAGATAGAGAATTAGGTGATGAAGAATACCGACAGGATAAATAAATCTTATTGCAACACTTGAACTTTCGACCATAATGGAAAATTACAAATATGATGTGTTTGTGTGTATTGATGATGTGTACATATTGATTTTAATAACATAATTTGATTTTGATTGGTTAACCGATCAATACGATTTTTTTCTTTAGCGATACAAAAATAATAAACTAAAATTATTTGTGTAAATAGTAATACTAGTCCTTAAATTATACATTTTGGTTATTTTAATCGAATATAGTAAATAACCTTCAATCTTCAAGAATCTGAAAACACGATTGAATGAAAATACATTACTTATAGTTATTTATGTAAATTGATCAAACAAACTAACATATTAATCTGTTAATTTATAGTGTCTGTAAGATCTTCTATTTTAAACTTCTTTACTATTTTGTTAAAAAAATCACAGTTCTTAATTTATCTCAGAATATATCTTACCTAAATTTTATCTGAAACAACTTACGTAAGTGCAATAATACCTTCATAACTAGAGCAGAGTAATTAGTTGATCGGTCTATGAACAGTCGATAATTGTGATAGCAAGCTTCAATGCCTTGTCGTATTAAGGCGACACAGCTGCACGAATTAATACGACACGGGGCAATAAACGCTAAGTGCAAATTAATTTGATCATACGGTCATACCGTAACATGAATCTAGACTCTGTCATCACACTACGTAAGATAATATTCTAGATTTCGATCAAAATATACCTACTAGTTCTAGAAATCATCATCATCAGCAGCCTTTTGCAGTCCCCTGTAGGCCCTAGATATCTCTTTAGAAAGAAGATTTTGGTCTATCATACCACACTGACCAGACGGGTTGGTACATAGTTCAATTCAAGTTTTCCTTCTCTTTGCAGTGTTGTTTGTCTTGCAAGGTTTAGTTTCTAGTCCGCTTTTTACTCACAAGGATGAGTGGGAGTGATGGCACTCTGTATTCTCAAACTGTCACCTTACGGAAAACTCGGTAAAAGAAAGTTCTTAGTAAATAACATGAAATTGACTGCCATGTTGTGTGTCATATGTCCGAAATTATATTTATTTATTTATTTATATCTAAACAATGCCCACATTAAAAAATAAACAATACCTAACCTTAAATAGATACCAATTATAAAACTATGTATTTGCTTCTATCAAAAGAACTTAATTAATTATACTTTCCACGCCTTTATCGTCAGCTAATTAGCCCTTCTTATAATGGATTAACAGCTTTTTAATTATAAATATGGCCGCGTTAAACTGTTATTCACGGTTTTAAGCTATCGTTCGCAAACAACAATACAATCTAAGTGTACCATCTTCTGTAGGTCGTTTATCACAGAATGGTATCACCATGATGTATCAACTTAAACTGAATGGATGGATGGCCAATTTTTAACAGTTATGTAGTTCTTAAACGCACAAAAATACTATATTTCAAATCGTATTTACAGTGAAATCAAATTTGTTTTTCGTGATTGTTCCTTACTGTGCAGAGCATTCAAACCCTGGAACACCAACAGTCCACGTTTTTCCTTCCCATTATGATCCCGGGTTATTTTAACGGAGCGTGAAAAAGTATCTCACTTGGCCCTTAGTATAACGATGGTCACTATCACTCTTGGATTTTACTCAGATTTTATTATATGACAGAGTAAAACCTTTTTTGCACCTATTACATGTCATCATCTGCTGAAAACGTTTGAATGTTTCATTTCCCTAAGACATTCAAAACTACGCCTGATTAGATTTCCAAGATTTGTATAGCAATGTACTTACACAATAAAACTAATAAAAGCCTGTTAAAAAGGATCACTGTTGTACTCTCTGTCCTTGAAAAACAGCTGTATCATCAGGCCACAGGGCGTTATCTAGGGCACATGCATACTCGGACCTTCACGAAGCATTTAGTTTAATCTGTATCGGACCTAGATGTACCGCTTTCTATATAATCTACCTGTCTGCGTCAAACAGAACTGCGTTAAGCCAGAGACGTTTTCAATCTAAACATATCATGGAAACTAAATATTTGTTGTTCATTATGACGTTGGTATACTTCGTATTGTAGGTACTTAAATCAACACACGTCAGTTAAACTACGGATGTTTTATGTGAAATGAGCACAATCATTTACCAACTACATTAAACCACACCCATTTAACTGTACAAGAAAGACTTATGGTGAGTTGGATGAAGTATTGGAGCAAATTCCAAGAAAAAGTACCATGAAGTTAATATTTATTTTTAATAATTATTATAGTACAAAAATGTTACTAGTATTCAATAATTCATATACCATGACTAAATCCGTAAAAACTTAGTTATTACATTCTCAATTGTGCATATATTATGTGCATTCTGACTCAAGAATTATTTTACCATTCAATATAACATTTACCATAATAGTTGTTTTTGCAAGTTTTCATGGATGTTACAAATTCTTTTACAAGTTACAACCCCTTACTTGAAAATATCAACAAATTAAACAACTCAATTAAAAGTACGCTTAAATCAGTAAATATTGTTGATATTTATCTACAAGATGTTGTAAATTAGTCATCTCAAGTGGTGTTATCGGACCACCAAATTTCGAAGTAGTCAAAGCCATGTGTTGAGCAAGACACAGTTAGTTGTGCGTCGTATGAATGTGTGCACGATTTGTCAACATCCCTTAGAAGGTAAACGGTGTTCTAATCGCTACTGATAGTTTGCTGGCGCCGGGTATCAAGGTGAATGGGTGTAGGCGTAGCTACGTTCTTTTTTTTAGACTCAGAGTTTGAAACTAGGTAGAAAAGTGTCTGAGTAGATTTAAGACAATTTTTGGAACTTAACTATGCTAATTATAAACTCACATAATGCCTACTAAATTGTTATATAGGTTAACAAATATATTATGTGTAGGTTCCCGAATCCTATCAAAGTACCATTACTACGGGGTCGTCTGTCAAGTTCACATGACTAGTATAGAAATTATTAACGTAAACAAATCTATACAACTTAATAAAAAATATATTTGTAATATCAAACGAACATTTTTCAACTTAATGCATATGAACTTATATACGGTGTAAGTATTGTTAAAAAAAACCGTTTTTAAAATTTTTCTGACTTTCTTGCTTCCTTTTTGTTCCTGCTAATCTCTTGAACGGCTGGCTGATTTTGACGGGACTTTCACTGGCAGATAGCTAATGACATAAATAGGAACTTAGGCTAATTTATTTAGGCTAAGCTAAGAGATAACATAATCTTTTGTCAGGTACCTTTACACACAACTATAAGTCACAAACATTTGTACCTACAATTTTAGTTGATAAACTAATTCACAACACAAATGTTTGTAACGGTTACAAAACACCTAAATACTATACGAGGAAAACATTAAGAGGCCAAACATCTATTTTGTATACGAACCGTGGAACGAGAACACACTTCTTATGATCCGGGTCATATACGATCAATATCTCATGTTTATGAAGACAAATGGCTAAAAAGAACCAAAAACAGTTAACTAATAAATGTAGCTACTATAATGATGTGGGTACTTCTGGTAGGTAGGTCACCAGCCTTAACAGAGACCTGCTCCCCTAGCCAACTTGAAAACGTTTTTCGCTTTCTATTTTATTCTCTATTCTATTTCTCTGTTCTCTTGTTTCACTGGCTAATCGATCACTTGACTGACATTAGCCAATGAAACAAGAGAATAGGGAAATAGAATAGAGAATAGAATAGAAAACGGAAAACGTTTACAACTTAGCTAGGTGACTGTAATGATGAATAACCAAGAAACTTATCCCATTTTCGAGGACCGGTTCATAGGAGTTCTACACCACCTATAAGACGTAGTTAACATATAATTTATACCAGAGAACACTTCTGTTACTCGTTCTGCAATTAAAGTAAAAAATGCGTGACAAATCTTTAATTACAATATTAGATGACGATAGTGAAGTATCGTGTGAATCTACCTTTTATTAAGTCTTATCGAAGTACATGTCTGTTATGTGAAGGACGTATAGTTGCTGCAAAGGTTGACTACTATAATTATAGATTACTTTGATGTAGGATTATACCCGATAGTACGATAATTTACACTACGTTACTATTTGAAGTAGACATTGATAACTTTGGTATAATCAACTAAGACTAGAATTTAACACCTCATAGATTCAGTTATAAAGATTTGTCACAAAACAATAATTATGTAAATTAACGAATTTATTATTATTTTTACCAGTGATATCTTAGATGTCTACCATGTCTTGAACGACAAATAAAAAAAAGAAAGAAACTAATTTCATCACCTTTATTTGATTTCTATCATAAGCGAATGTGTATTAATAAGTTAAATATGTCTTTATCTACAAATAGATCTTGTTAACCGAGAACTAACTTGATTACCCTGCTCCCTTTCCCTACAAAACACTCGTAAACACCAGCAACATCTCAGTATCAGTTGCCAAGGCGCAATAAAGTGATAGCCCACCACATTTGACATAGAATTTATTCCCCTGTAGCTATCGGTCAGTGTTAAAACTCACGAGGAATAGTCACGATGCAATCTTACATTTACTTACGTAGAAAATGTAATAATGTACCGCGAATAGCAGAACTGCATGATCTATTAGAGTGGCACGTCACATTCTCAGTTATTACGTGTCTGAATGTGGTACGGACCTCTGAATGGAGATATTAAATGTGGATTGGGATGAGGTGTTTGTTTATTATCAACAGTCTTTAGTTGACCACTGCTGGACATAGGCATCTCCTTAGAAATAATAATAATATAATAATAAATCTTTATTTGCAAAAAATGTGGTTTTTATAATAGGTAATAGGAAAGGATACTAATATCATAAATTCGAATGTAACTCTGTTGCCTTGTCGCTGGCTTTTACGATTTCATGGTTAAGCTGCTGTACCGATTTAAGTGAAATTTGAGGAGTAACATAGGCTACTCCTTAACGCGATAACCGACATAGACGTGGAAGGAGCCGCGGACAAAACCTAGTACCATATAAAGGGCAGTATCGATTCACTACCAATAAAAAAATTGACACTTTTTTTTTATAAAATTCAACTTGTGTGTAATCATCTAATCATAAATGGGCATGTCTGTATAATGGAGGAGGTACCTGAATTTTGGAAGTTAATAATAACATATTTGATCGACTTTGTGGGTAGTTAAATGATTAGTGATCCGAATTGCTAAGCCAGAATTCCTAGGTTCAATTTTCACATAAGGAAAACAATTGTGAAATGAACACGGTCATTCGCTTTGTTTTTTATTTTTAATTATTATTTATTTTTAGATAGTGTAGATAGATATATGTATGTATTTAGAAATATTCAAACATGTTAGCTAGTTAGTCAGCAGTCTCGTTACCATAGTTACTGTCCCTGTCTAGGTTCAGACAGCCGTTATTATTTAAATTAAAATCTATAAAAATAAATAAAATTGAAATGTCTGTCTCTGAAATCAAATGAATAGTTTTAAACTAAATGCTTAAAATTAAGATTAATTAAAAACTACGTATACAGTATACGTATAAAAATATCTGTCTGTCCGTCTGTTTGTGTGTCTATTTATTACGGGTAAACTCTGGAACGGTTCGAACGATTTTGTCGGGACTTTTACTGTCAGAAACTGACATAAGGAGTACTTAGGGTATCACGCGGGACTGAGCTAGTCATTAATATGGAAATTAACTCAAACGATACATATTACATACTTTAACCAAAAATACTCGTAACTGAAATACAGACGACTTAAGAGGTCACCAAAGAAATAAAGGACATAGTTGAAAATCTTACTTGTAATCTACTATTCTGTATAATGTTTGTAATAGAGCCTGTAGGGGGCTCTAATAAAATAACAGGATTATCATTAAGAACATCTAAGCCCTAAGCTGGTCGTTCTTATCGAATGTTTTGTAATCTTAGCGCTTAACGAATACAAGTACACGGTAAGATCATTTGATACATTTTATAGCTTTTGTCCGCCGCTTCGCCTGCGTGTTAGTCTGATGTATAACTTTGACTGCCTTTTTCACTCCCGTAGGGGTGAAATTTTGCAAAATCCTCTCTTAATGCTCGCCTACGTTCCTCAAGGAACACATATGCCAAATTTCAGTTTCCTGCGCCTCGTTGTTTTGGATCTAATTCTTCCATATTCGTCTGTGTGTGTTTGTCCCCTAAACTCCACCCACGGCTGGACCGAATTTGATGAAATTTTGTTTGTATATTTCAATACCTGGGCGGTTTGTTAACATAATTAGACCCGGAAGGTGGCGCTGCTGTTGGTATGTCCTCATTAATTCTAAGGCGGTACGAAGTTCGCCGGGTCATCTATTTGTATTTTAATAACAACACAGTGCGGTTAGAAATATTCATGTATGCATTTATTTCTTTCTTCTTGACTAATTCACTCATCCTATAACAGAATAGATGCATAAAAATCACTATTACATATATTCAATTTTTTGTTTTAATATTTCACATTAAACATACTAAGTCATTAACATTCCTCAAACAAAGCTCTACGTAAAAGTAATTTAGGTAATGTTTACTAATATTACAAATACGAAAGTAAGTAAATATTTAAATTAAATATTTCGGACATCTAACACACAACGCCATCTAGTTCCAAACTAAACAGAGCTTGTATTACGGGTACTAGACAACTGATATAAATATATAAACGTACTTTTTTCGTGAGTAAATGCGTATTAGACATAGAAAACATCCAAACCTCGAAACAAATATTTGCAGATTACTTGGTCCGCCCCGCGAATCGAATCCGAGACCTCAAGCACAGCAATCACACGCTACCACTGCGCCATCGAGGCAGTCAAACTGTCCGTCTATCGCGCTGTTACGACTAAACTACTGAACTGACATAAATAAAATTTGGTACACATAGTCTAATGTCTGAAAAAGGACATGGGCTACTTTTTACCGCGATAACCGATATACACAGGGCAGAGCCGTGGGCAAAAGCTAGTAACCATATAAAAATTCTAAAAACAGTAATCAAGTAAGAGCAACACCGCACTACAAAGCCACGTTTAATGTTCCAATAAAAGCCGACCAAGGGCTTACCGTCTACAGCGGAACATAACAGATAACAGTACCGCATATTGGCCATAACCTTTAATAAGGCCCCAATACCCGCGAACCGTATAGTTTCCACACTTAATTCGCTTAAGAAATAACCACGACATAGGACGGTGTACCCACGGAGACGTAGCGTTGCCAACAACGGATTTTATTACAATAAAATTAAACTTTATAATACAGTCACTGAGTCCCGCGGTTAAAATCGCGAGTTACGCCGCGAAACAAGTCATAATAAAATTATTCTAATAAATAATGATCCTTATGTCATCAGCTATATGTCACGAAAGTCTTGTCGAAATCGGTTCAGCCCTTCCAGAGATTAGCCGAAACAAACGGACAGACAGACAAAAATATGAAAAGTTGCTTTTTTGATGTAAGTACCGTATATACTTTCATTTCATTTAATAAAATAATATGATTTGATATTAGAAACAGACTTCAATTATAATTATTTGTATCTAATATCATAATGTTACAATGTTCTCTCGTACCTACGTTTGCATAATTTACCAATTTATCTGATTTATATCTATCTGAAAAACTAATCTCTATAATTTATTATTATTTTCAAGCTAGAATACCGTCATAATAAATTTAAACAATAATTTATATAGTACCCCTTATAACTAATTACCAACACAAATTAGTGTTAGGTATTTCGAATCAACATGAACCGGACCGCAATTCCGTCTAGAAAGTATAAATGCATACTTGAAATACTGTTTAATTTTAAAACTAAAAATAATTACTAATTTCTATTATTTATTCTTAACTTTCACCGATGTAAACTTTTAAACACATTCCGTGTAAAGGGTAATGATTGCCGTAAACTAAACACAGCTCACGATGCACGCAAAAGTATTTACCCTACTTAAATCTAAATTATATTAGACTTTAGAGCAAGACATTTTAGGTAAAACTTTTATTAGATTCTTGCTATTCAGCCCTGGTCAAGTTGCAAACGTTTTTCGTTCTGCAATCGTTGACGCCTCTATCTTGTTTGATTGGCTAATTTGAATCTTGTTCATTTTAGGTAAAACTTTTATTAGTTTCTTGCTATTCAGCCCTGGTCAAGTTGCAAACGTTTTTCGTTCTGCAATCGTTGACGCCTCTATCTTGTTTGATTGGCTAATTTGTATCTTGTTCATTTTAGGTAAAACTTTTATTAGTTTCTTGCTATTTAGCCCTGGTCAAGTTGCAAACGTTTTTCGTTCTGCAATCGTTGACGCCTCTATCTTGTTTGATTGGCTAATTTGTATTTTGTTTTGATCACGTGACTGAGTGACATTAGCCAAATAAACAAGAGAATAGAGGCGTCAACGATTTGCAGGATGAAAAACGTTTGCAACTTAGCTAGGGCGGCGGGTTAAAATTATACATCTATTAGATGCTCCAGTATCAGATTAGGCATTTTGGTTCCAGTTTGGCACTCTCCATATTCTTATTCTAATCTTAGTAAATATCAAACAGTTAAACATTGTATATTTAACACCTACTATTGTCAATCGATTTTATTTATTTAATAACTCAGTCATTATGATGCAATTTGTGGTAAGTAAAAAAAAAATCAAAAACTTTCATGTTTAAACTTTTGTTCGTTAATCACGATTTCATAGAAAAAATGCAAATAACCAAAAAAAAAGTTACATAAAAATTAAAAAAAACTAAGAGAAACTAACTGTGGCATCTTACCACATTAAAGGTTACTTACACACCTACCTATTAAATATCATTATAATTATCCAAATTATATATTATAAATTTGAATTTTCTAGAACTAAAACATAATAAATAACTGGCAACCAATAAGCAATAGCTCAATAACCTAGAAAATAGTTCAGTATGTCACACACTGCCTCCAATATCGAGAAAAGCCGCTCCATAAAATCATGGAACTAACAGTAAAACATGAAAATAAGACTAAGTAATCTATAAATTATCATGTTATAATAGAAATTTAAATAACCTCTCTAGTTTCCTCCCACACACCTCTGCATGTGAGGGAACCAACAATTAGCATAAGAATTGACAAATAACTGTTTGACTGAGAATACATAATACAACAGTACTTCAAAGAATTTTAAAGTTATAGAACTTGTTTCTGAGTGAAGTCCAAAACTATTTCCATTTATGGAAAATATGCCGTTAAATGTAACATATTGTTATAAATCGCGATTACAAAACTTTCACAAGATAAGTAGGAATACAGATAATGTGTGACCAATCTATCTCTAAAACCTGATAAACATGCCTGAATGACCAGACTGCCTCGATGGCGCAGTGATATCGTATGCGATTACTGTGCTAAGATCGGGTTTTATTCCTAGGTTAGACCATATGCTTCTGTGATCAATAATTACTTGTAGTGGAGTTTGAGAGTACTCTACTCGTATGTATCATCATCATCAGCCTGTCGTAGTCAACTGTTGAACATAGGCCTCTCCAATTTCACGTCACTTAGTCCGATCCTCGGCTTCTCGCATCCAGCTGCTGCCACTTGCCTTGCGCAAATCATCGCTTTATCTGGCCTGTGGAAGTCCTAATAACAATAATGTATTTATGTACAAAAAAAGTTTCTCAGTATTATTCTATCAGTCAGTCTAGCTTTTATAATTTAAGCTTTGCTTCATTAGAATGTAACTAGTGTTGTCAGTCAGACGTTCGAATATATTTAAAAAAAAGAAAAGGGTGGTGACATCTCACAGCACATACACATCGTTAAAATACATCGGTAAAGTCATTTAAACTTAGTGTTTCCATTAATTTTATATGATCGTCGTAATTTGATGTACCATCCTTCAATTGACTTTTATAGCTTATTCCGATAAATGGTGGTGGTACTTACAACATTTTATGTCCCTTTTATCCCTCGGGACGACATAGGGCAAGCAATATTTATAAATAAGTAAGTCACCCCTTGGAATTCGGACTTCAGGCACGAAAGTAATAGTTAGAAATAAACAGGGAATGTGAAAATAATTTTTGTTTTTTATTTGCTCTTATTTGACAGTTGGTCGTATTTTTTTCTAATTGTAAGGTAAATACCAGACGCAGGTTAAAAGCCAATATTTAAAATACCAAGTCACACATATTTTTTCTATATTTAAGCCTACCAAAGTGAAAACTCTGAGTCCTCCAAGTAGAGTCACTATCCTCATTGTGAGTGGAGACAATGCTGCATGGTGATCCACACCATGGTGGTCTATTGAGATGTTGAGGTTGGGAGAATGATGCAGTTTACCTTCTTGCGTATGCGACTGCTAATCAAAGAGGTTTCCGGTTAAAATCCCGTGTCGGGCCAAAAAGTGTTTTTGGTTTTTTCTTAGGAAATTTCTAATAGCAGCCCGGAGTTTGGAAGTATGGCGGTGATTCACGCCCGTGCTTCGGCCGTCAGTCCCGGTTGTCATGAACATCTATGGCAATCGTTATTGGGACCTTCGAATTTCAGTTCTCCCTTAGGGTTGCGCAGGTACGATGCCAGTCGCTCCGTGGAAAAACTGAAATTCAGGTAAAACCGGTTGAACTAGAAACCGACCCCAAATAATCTTGGGAATAAAGGTAGATTATGGTGCAGTTTACCTTCTTTGTTATAATAATAATTTATTCAATAACGATGTAAAGAATTTACTGACGTACATATATAATATTTAAATATTATTATATTAAAATTAAAAAATCTGTAGCTAGGAGCACGGATTCCAGAAACGGTTTTTTTAAACTACAGAAACAAACTTTAACGCTCTACAAATAAGGTTGTTTATGTTTAGTAAATTTTTATTTATGTGTTTTAAACAACTGCTCAGTTTTGTGTTTTTATTTAAACGTACCTATTTTCAAATGCAGACATCTTTTGAATGATAGGGAAAGTACAAACTGCTCGACATACAGTGAACATGACGCAACAAAAAGTTACTCAAGTTACATGATGTGACGAATCATGATAAAGCGAACCAAATCATTTGTAGTAAAGTGTACTTTCTCGGTTTGTTACAAAGGGATGATTTGCAATGGCATTTAGTAATATCTGTCGAAAATATACATGACTGTAGACAGCACCTCATGTAAGAACTACGAAGAACTTGACAGCAAATATAATATGTCTAACAGTGAATTGACTTCAGAGTTTCTACCCATAACGGATTTTAAAACAAAAAGCAAAAGGACTAATAGGTAATTACGCCATTATGTGCCAGTTAAAACTGATGACTTTGATCTTTTCATACCTTTAGCGACCTCACCTTCCCAGAATATAAAAGACTTAATTCACTAAGCCAGCGAAGTAAGTGCGTAAATAATTATAGTAAATGTTTACAATGATTAAACGGATTTCAAGAGGTTAATTTATTTCAATCAGTTTTTAAAAAAAAAAGACTAATTCCGCATTAGGAATATAAATTCCTGTATTGCGGGGAACTTTACAAACATACATGAAACGGACACAAAGAACACCCAGACTCAGAACAACAAATTGTGAATCACACATGGGATTGGAACCCACGACACTTGGCACAGTAGGAAGCGGCGAGGTGACCGCTTAAACCACCAGGCCAACCGTGCAGTAAACGTTTTAAAAATAAAGTATAATTATAATCAAATACTTCGGAGGCCGAGAGAATGATGCAGAAAAAATTTAATTTAAAACAAAAAGGGTTTTAATCGCAAAAATAAGTTACTTACGAACACCGCATTATTTTACGGGGTTTATTAAAGAAAATCCACCAAATATACACAAAAATTGTATTTAGAACTGTCCTATTTCAGGTTTCAATTGTAAGACATTCTTTCATAACATTGTTTGGACACCTGTTTATTCTAACGATATTCAGCAGTAGTTTCACGTTCAAAAGAGGGCAACATCAAACAAACTTAACAGTTTTCATTACTGAAACTATAAAAACCAAACAACTGTTTAAACTTTACATCAAGAACAATTGCTTTAGGAATGTTTTTGTATTGTAAATATTTTCAAATCTTTATTATATTCACATATCAGCAAACAGACAAAAACGTTGAGGTCATTTTCAGTGTAAAATTGTATTTCCGAAAGAATAATTTTAACAATAAAAACCCTTTAAAAAGAATTTCCGCATAAAATAAAGAAGAAACAAACCTAAAGATCGTTAAACGAGAAACCATACCGAACATTTTTTAATGTGTTTTTATAGAGCCTAGATCCAGGTATTTATGAAATGTAAGGTAAACATATCCAAATATTATTATCATGAGTATGTTTACGAATTAAAAATACCTAATATACAAACGTCTAAAAGTTTCGGCAAACGTACTCATATTGTAGAACGTCCACAGGTGAAGTGATGATTTACGCAAGACGGTTGGTAGAAGCTGGATGCAAGAAGCCAAGGATCGGACCAATTGGCGTGCAATT
The DNA here is from genome assembly GCA_932526445.1 of Phragmatobia fuliginosa. NCBI lineage: Eukaryota > Metazoa > Arthropoda > Insecta > Lepidoptera > Erebidae > Phragmatobia > Phragmatobia fuliginosa. The sequence continues at coordinate 11,436,612 of OW052078.1, read as the reverse complement.
GGAGAGGCCTATACTATATCTAGCAGTGGACCGCGATAGGCTGATCATGATCATACAAATAGATGAGAAAAGTACAGTGAAATATTCAACTGCAACAAGTTTCTCCATCGTTAAGATTTTTTAAGCTTTTGTTTGTTTTGCGTTAACGAGTACACTAATATTACCGTGACTAACATCGGGGCACGGTATACACATATTACAAAATAACGAACCAATAATGGTTTAGTCTCAATTTCGTCACGTAACACACGCTGTTGTCTCAATTCCAAAAATTATTATTGCGGTCACAAATTATTCCCCGAGGAACACCGGGCTAACAAAAAATAACCCCTCGAGATCTCGTGACAGATAATCTAGAGGTTTGACTGTGGGCTATTGAAAGTTATTATTTTACAACATGCGGGCGTTGACATAACATTATCTGCTATCTATGTTTGTACTCTATGAGATAGCTACATATGTATCGGTTTATTAACACGAAATAGATTTCTAAAGGTTTTAAACAAATTTGTGTTACTTTTAAAAATTTAAAGGCCTACACGCGCTTATTACAGTTCAGCTTATTCTCTGTTACACAAGACATTTTTGCAACCTTGAAATAGTAGATTTTATCCCTTTAGTTCCATGTGAAATTATAATCGAACAATACTATCTGTATACGTAAGACAATCAATCGATGTCACTATAAAAATGCAATACAAATATTCAAATATAAATTAACATTTTGTTTATTGTCTTTGACCGGATTTAATATTATTACTATGACTTTATAAATTACCAGCTGTCACCCACAATAAGCATTGGCCTATCCTAAGATACAAAGTATCTAAATCCCAAAAATTGAAATCGGTGAAGCGATTTAGCCGTGAAAGAGTTACAAACAGTTAGTTACTTTCGAATTTATTATACCTATTAATATTTGCATTTTGAGGCAGGGTGAACCTCGTCACTATTACTATTTTTACACTTTATTACTGGTTAAAAAAATTGTTTCACTTTAATGAACACTTTTTTTTAATAATATCTTTATTATTCTAATAACCAATATGTTCATAACATTTTCTTAATCAAACGAAACTAATACTTAACATAAAATAAAGGTACCAAGTAGGGTATAGTAGAGGGTAATTAGATAAACCAAGATCATAAATGTATCTCAAGTCATTTTGTTCACAGGATGGGTATCAAATATAACATTAATTAAATTTTATAATCATAGCGTATCGTAGATGATTTCTATTAAGTTCCCAAATAAAAGATAGAGAGGAACCAATTCTTTGAAGAGCATCACATTCCTAATTATGTTCGAGTATTTTTTATCGAGTCACGACTCTGTTGGGAACCGTCAGGGTTTTGGAGTCATCATAATGACATGTAATGGTTACCTGTCCTATTACATAACTTCCTGTCAGTCGTAGTTGAAATCGAATAATTTTCTTTCGTCTTAGTTACTTTTCCAATGAAACAAGAAAATAGATAAATTGAATAGAGAATAGAATAGAATACGATAAACGTATGCAACTTAGCTAGGGGCTGGACTTTGAAGGAGAAGAGTCCCGAGTACGTTTCGTCATTTCTTCTCAGGGCTAGTCCTGCTCAAAATTAATTGACTAGCAAAAGTGTTCGTGTAACCTAATTACGTACTTAATAAATTTTTATTCAGTTGTCTTCTATAGCATAGTATTTTAAAAGGTCAGCTGATATTAGATACCTAAAATATAATATGTTTAGAATTCATTATCGTGTAAACCAAGGGCAGGTTATTTGATTATGTCAAACAATCACATTAAGCATCACAACAAAAGTATTTACACATAATAACATATTCAAATGTTACCATTTGAACCGACACCGCTCGTTAACAGACCGTAATAGCAGGTTGTCGTGCACAACAGCCGCAGTTTGATTAAAAATTAAGCCATTACCGGTCATTACGTAACGCACGTTTGAAGTTTACTTTCTTTTGAAAACAAATTATTTTAGTCTATGATTGTTTTACTATATAGTCACTTTAGAGGGAACTAACTAATTGAACGAGTGTCATGGTCAACACGCTGAGGAGTTTTGGTATTTTTAATTAAGTTAAATCATCACTTAAAATCAGTAAAACAGATTGAAAAGCTTTCAAGGTATTGTCCAAACAATGCTATCAGAATGGGTCAGCTTGAAAACGGCGACAATATAAATTGAAACTAGATATGCGTTCGGAATTCAAATAAATATGACTGTCACACAAATTGACGTTTAGGGCGGGTCCACACAGCATGGCATAGGCAACGGTCATTAAGCCTATATTGTGTATAAACAGTACGAGAAAACATTCCACTTTCGCCGTCATTCTCTGCACCCTGTGGCTTTCTTCTGTCAATCTCTATAGTTAGACTTAATTGGTGCAATATAAGAACGCGGTGTAATGTTGTTTAGTTTAAACCGACAACGAAATCATTAAACACAGCTATTGCATTAAATAAATCATACATACAACCTTTATATTAGAATCCTCTATTATTTGACCGCGTCTGGCACCAGGCATTACTTAGCAAGCTTCCAGCATACGGCATACCTACTGAACTCTGTGACTGGATTTGTGATTTCCTGAGGGAACGATCGATTCGAGTTGTCTTGGATGGCTGCTCTTCCGATCTAATGGCAATCAATGCTGGGGTACCTCAGGGATCTGTTCTCTCTGCAACCTTGTTTCTGCTGCACATAAATGATCTTTTAACACCGGATATTATTAGCTACGCCGATGACAGCACCGTAATTGAGAGGTACACGACCAAACCGCGAGCTAGTCCAGAGGAAATACGGTCCTTGAGAGAGTCCATGATTGAACGGGTGAACGTGACATTGCAGTGGGTGTCCGATTGGGGTGACGCCAATCTTGTCCAGTTCAACCCTTCCAAAACACAGGCGTGTCTTTTCTCCGCGAAAAAGAGTAGCTTTGATTTAACACCCACTTTCCAAAGTGTATCCTTACCGATTACTAACCATCTAGGGCTTCTAGGTATTACCATCACCTCTAACCTTAACTTTGGTAAACAAATTGAGTCTATGGTACAAACAGCGTCCAAGAAATTATCGATTCTGTCAAAGGTTCGTCGGTACTTCAGCTCTGAACAGCTGCTTAATCTTTACACTGCCCAAGTTCGATCCTGCATGGAGTACTGCAGTCACCTCTTGGACGGTGCAGCAAAATATCATCTAGAAGCTTTAAACTCGGTTGACCGAAGAGCCCGTAGGTTAATTAATAACGAAAAGCTCTCAAATAGCAGACTACACACCCTCGAGCATCGTCGTCGAGTTGCCAGCTTATCGGTTTTTTATAGGATGCACTTTGGAGAGTGCTCGAAAGCTCTTTTCGAACTGATTGAACCATCTCCATTCCTTTATCGGACTACTAGGCGCAGGCAAAAGTTTCATCCATACGTTGTTGGCATACCCAAAAGACGAACTAAACGGTTTGAAAGCTCGTTTTTGGTGAGAGTCGCCAAACTTTGGAACGACCTGCCTGGGTCTATTTTTCCTGATGAGTTGAACTCTGGAGCCTTTAAGAGTAGAGTGAACAGGTTTCTTTTGGATGAGCGTGTACCATCTTCGTCTTCATCTACACTTTCCATCAGGTGAGATGGAAGACAAACGCCTATTCCATTACAACAATAAAAAAATAAATAAAAAAAAATGTCAAAATATTAAATTAATATAATAATAAAAACAACCTTCCCAAGTCATACCTTTGCGTTTTAACCAGTCAAATAAGCAGGTATAATTAATCAAATAAAGCTCCTAGTATGCATCAATACAGCGATGTTGCGTTTGCAACATCAATTTTTTTTTGTTACAAAGTGACAGGTAATTAATAATGACGGGATTAATTTATATTTATTACTCAATATTGTTACTCTTCTTTTGCAATGTGTCTAAATTGTATTATTATAGTTGTTTACGAATCAATTGAAATAAATACCACTTACTAAAAGACTTAGCGTCACTTACTTTACACTGGCCGTGCACATAACGTAATGGCATTCGAATTATTAACTTCCTAAATTTTATAAAGGGTTTTATAAAAAGAATAATATTTTTTGGTATATTACGAACACAGTACATACTTAAGTTGTTGTAACACTGTTATAAATTATTTTTAAACACTACATTGATCTGTAAACAAAGAATCAATATATACAACAAATATAGACTCCCGCAGAGCCCTCTAATAGCTTGAAAACTATACCATCTATAACCCAAAATACTGTTTTACGAATAGAATTCTAATCATCAACAACCCATAACGTCCCACTGCTGGGCTCGGGTCTCCTCTCAAGAGAGGGTTAAGGCCATACGTTTAATTAATTCTAATAAAACTGATCTATTCAACACTTTTTTTTTTGTTAATATTACCTGTCTAAATTATTCTACTAGACTACTACTGACTGATGGAAAGCATATGTGAAATCAATGAGTGGTGGCCATAATCCTCAATACGAACGAGGACAACGATGACCCACACTATGGTGGCCTAGTGAGATGCTTTTTCACGCTCCGCTAAATAGGCCCGGGATCATAGTGGGAGAGAGACAGGCATGCTGGTAGTAGTATCTCTTATTTTTTAACATTTCTTTACCACATATTATAATACTTTAATAATGAAGAGGTATTATAGAAGAGGGACAGATAACTCTTTGAACGGCACATGCCTCTTTTATGTTCAGACTAATTAAGTTAATGCTTAATAATCCTGGTAATCACTGTACTACATTATAGTACTACCTACGATAGTACCAAGATCTAGTTAGAAGGTATTTTGCCCCAGACATTTACGCCTTTATGTAGTCCTCCTATTGCTTGGTTGATTGCTTTACGCATGGAAAAAACAGTAGTACTAATAGCTTACGCTTCGCTCCGCCTGTGCGTATTTCGTATATCGTGGTAATAATTATATTTATAGTTAATAAATACCTTGTCTATTACTAAATATTATAAAAGAATTTTCAAAATGAGTTCAGTAGATTCAGAGATTAACCCCCCCCCCCCCCCAATTACATATTTAAAAAATTTCCCTCAAAAATTACATATTTTAGCTCTTTATAATATTATGGTACAATCATAGTACAGAAGCTTATGGTTTAATTTTTTTTTTAATTCCGAATTTTTGTTTTTGGCTCTGCATCGCCCTCAAGTCGACTAGTAAAAAGCCTACGGCATTTAGGCCACCTTTTTCACTGTTCATGTTCATAATGTACATAAATAAATAAAACCTATTGAAGCAAGAGCGTATATTACCTCCTTACTAGCGTACAGACGTATTGATTTTTACTTCATAACCTTGACTTGTACACACATTACAGTGTAATGAATAAAAGATGAGAAATACTGCAGCAAGGCCTTCCATGAGGCTGGAAACGTTTCTTTAGATCTATTTACCTAACTCTATCTAACCTACGAAAGCATTACAGACAGAGTTAATTTTCAATTTATATAATAGTATAGTAAAGTATATATTGAAACTAAGACAACTCCCGCATTAGGAATACAATTTTCCTGTGTCGCGGGGGACTTTACAAGCATACATGAAACGGACACAAAGAACTCCCAAACTCAGAACAACAAATTGTGAATCACACAAAGTGTTATCCCACGTGGGATTTGAACCCACGACACCTGGCGCAGTAGGAAGCGGAGTGGCGACCGCTTGAACCACTAGGCCAACTGTATACTACAAACACATGCAGCAAACTTTTATAAGTATTATGCATACATGGACAAACTTACAAAAGTTTTAAATTCGACAAAATCCGAATCTTTTTTTCTCTGAAAGGTTCAGATCGGGAATAAGAATGAAATACTGAGAGAAAAACGCGAGTAACAAAATCATATCAAACATTAGCATATAGCATAGAAGTGTTAATGAAGGATATCAACAGAAAACAAATGTTATTTTTAAAATTCTCTCGTTATGTAACTCAAGGAGTTAATCATGGACAATAAAACTTCACAAAACACTTTCCATCATAATAAAGAGCATTTTTGTTAACTGTCTAAGAGATTCAAAACCTGATGATAACCGAGGCAAAAATGTTTACTGGTATATTAATGACAACTCACAAGAACATATTTTATTATTATAATGCATACAAACATTATTTATTCATATCTCATGTTACCGTCAAAATACGCATCTAAATGGTCATCACGCTAAAACAACTGGACAGTATTTTCATGGAAATGAAAGCATCACTATAAAACAAGTCAAGCTTATCCTAAATCTGGCTTTTCATTGCACTTAAGCTAATTAGGAAACGTAAAATGTCTTGTTATGATTTGATTGCCTTCATTGCGTGCACGTGTGGAACTGTGGAGTATTGCATGTTTATGTGTTGTAAATAATGCCGTGACGTAGGGCCTCGTATTCTTTGCGTGGGGCAATGTTTTTATATAGGGGTGTTTCGGGTATCATTGACCTTTTAAGCTTTGTTTAGTACCTGGTAAATGTCTCATTACTTTTCCAATACAATTTGAAATGGTTAAATATAAAATTCTACAAACAATAGACATGAGTTTTGCATAGAGCAACACCTGGCCTCGGGTCTGGAGAGGGTTAAGGCCAAACGCCACCACACTGGCCAAGTGCGCATTGGGTACTTATAAAATGTACATAGCCATGACAAATATAGCTACAGAAGAAATAGACATAAGTATGCAATTTCCAGTGCTTCCAAAAAGCCTCTACGTGTTTACCATTCTTTCTAGAACACAGATTTTTTTCGGAACTAATTATTAAAGTCCTCTCGCCAATCCTGATTTATGTCGTCCCCTTTATGCAGCACGGTTTTTATGCAACCGTTGCTTTGAAGTTGAATAATGATTATGAATAAGGGGTTATACCAGTTGTACTTGTTTAAACGTACAATTAGCTAGTGTTAGACGTCGCTCCACGTCTTATGTGAAGTGAACCATTCGATCGCAATTCTTAAACCTGTTTTTAAAACTACATACTACACTCTGGTAAAAAATCTTTGGACAGAAAGTTTTTTTCCTAGTACCTATAAACAAAATGACATATTTGATACCTATCGGTCTAGAATAACGTCAACACTTGAAAGAAAGTATGCACAAATGTAGAATCTAGATCACAGCCTTATTTGGTAGATCTATGGCCATTGAAATGACTTTTTTAAAGATATAACCATAATGGGTAATATCAATGGCTCAAGTTAAACTAGTTTGAAATTTAAACCGTTTATTTTGGACCACCCATTGTTTCGTAAGACTATTGTTTTTGGTTTAAATTATGATTATGATATTTTACGTTTTAAATCAATACAGTAAATTCATATTGCAAAATTCTTTTTTAGTTAGTTTTCGAACAGGTTAAATGTTTTCTCCGGAAACAAACTGTCAAATAATTTGCATTATACTTTTAATTACAAGACGTGTTAATATCGCCTGTAAAAAATATTTTGGTAATAAGGTAGTCGATGTCGATGACGACTGTACTAATATCTCGGACATCTGACACACAGCATCATCTAGTCCCAAAACTAAGCAGAGCTTATACTATGATAAAACTGATATAAATACATAAACATACTGTTTTTTTTTAAATACATACATTTTATACTAATGTACATTGTGTTACAGTCGTACAAGTCAGCTTGATGCAGGCACCACACTTCGTTATGCGCTATTCGTTATGTGGGTTATTCGCGCGCATACGGCGAAGTGTGGAGAGTATATTCGCCAATATTAGCTTTATTCGCACGCATAACACATAAGGCGAATAGCGAATACGCGTATCCGTCGACTTATCGGTTTTTTGACACACTTCAAAGGACACGAATAAAGCGAATACACGCATCGACTGCCCACACTTCGGACGGGTAGTGAAGTGTCCTGTGCATAACTAACAACCATAGAATATAAAACAGTTTTTGAAGTACGATAAATCGAATAAACGATTAAAATAATCTATCATATGTTCAAAATAATTAGACTTCATTTAAATATTGTTTCTGTAAATTTAATAAAATAAAAAGGAAATTAAAATAATAAGTTTCGTTCGTTCGTATGGTTTTGTTTCGTTCACCATAAAAATGACAATGACACATCTCTACAACACACATATTTGCCTTATTTGGCATACCAGTTCGAAGTGTGGATGGCATGTTTGTTGTTTGCGCGCATAACAAACATTTGGGCGAATACAGCGTAGACACATAACGAATAGCGCATAACGAAGTGTGGTGCCTGCATGAAAACAACCTAAGTGTTAAGTTACAATAATCTTATCAATGATCTCAAGATTAGAACGATATTTTATTTACAAAATAACTTCGTACCGTTATTGATTTCAAATTAGATATCAATTATTTTAATATGTTATTGGTAGATTATGTTGTTTGTTTTGAATTACACATGTTAATTACTCCGACAATACTCAATGTATTGTATACATAACAAGAGATATCTTAGAACATAGAATACTAAACAACAACCCTGCATGTGTTAAGATTTGATCTTAATTCAAGCCTTCTCCTACAAGGCTTGAAATTATTCTCTCTATCATGTTAAGGCGAGAACGGTAAAGTGTTTGTTATATCAAATTTTTTAGTAAAAAAAATTTTACTAAAAATACCTACCTACAGCAAAAAAGTGATTTTATTTTATTTTTGTCTGTCGATCTCTGTCTGTTTGGTCCAGGTATTCTCTGAAGAGGGTGGACCTATTTTGACGGCATTTTCACAGACAGAAAGCTGAGGACATAAGGAGTAAGTTACGCTATTTTTTTTGGACTAACTTTGCTCTGCGGCTTTACTTGCGATTCACAACAATAAAAGCGGGAAACACCGCGGGACTTAGCTAGTTCCAAATTATTTTAAGAAAATAAAAATTTCTGTTAGAAATTAGTAAATATTCATTAATTGTAAAACTGACGTTTCTCATACGTGCCTAATTTTTTCTCAGTCACATTTACAATATGTACTCTGTATTTAGGATTGATTTCTAATGCATTGTGATAAAAAGGATATGAAACAGAACAGTTCTGGTGATCTTAATGACTGCTACAGAGTTTTACTTACGATTAATCGATTTTAATAGGCAGTAGAGCCATGCAGATTTCAGCACTAATGTCCGGACCCGACCGCGGCGGTTTTACCCTCACCCAGAAGACCAACCTAAATATGACTACATCTGACTAAGCCGCTATAGTGTGGATTATTGCTGTATTGTCTGTACACACAATGAGAATGATAACCCCTACTCTTGGATTTTATTCATGTTTTCCATCACGTAGATAGGTAGGTAGTTAATAATAATAATAATAATAATTCTTTATTGGATGGCAACGAGGCCCAATATGTTAGTAACAATGAACTTAAGACTAATGTTAGTAGCGTAATATGATAAAAGTGAATGTAACAATTAACCTGGTCTCACTAACATTCTGATTGCGTGACGCAGCCAGGGTGCGTCAAGTCTGTTGCTTAGCATAACTAGGATACTATTGGAACTGGACCGCATTCTAGTTAGCAGCGAGTTAGTTTTGTTGCGGATAACTGCGTAGAAATTGTTTGTTCGCGCTGTAGCGAACATACCAGATGCGCTACAAAAACGCGGCAGTCCCAACAGCATCCTAAAACAATTATTGTATTGTACTTTTAGTGTCTCTAACGATCGCTTGGTATACCTAGTCCACAGATTGCTCGTATACAAGATCTGACAGTAGGCTTTAAAAAGAGTAATTTTAACATCTCGACTACAATGAGCAAATCTGTGCACCAACATGTTGCCTCTGACCGCCAGAGACCTTCGTTCTCGTTCGATATCTGTATCGTCTCTAAGGTCTCCGGTAATGATATGCCCAAGGTATTTAAATTGAGAGACTCTTTCGAGTCTCACCCCGTTCAGTCTAATAACCAGGTCATGGGGTACATTCCCACCGGAGGCCTCAAAGACCATACAAACACTCTTCTTGACATTATATACCAAGCCATGTGTCATCGCATATATCTCACAGACATTTAACAAATCTCTGATCGAGTTGGCCGTTGGACCCAGTAGGACCATATCATCCGCGTAACTTAGGTTGTTTACACAAACGTTGTCTATCCAACAACCAACACGTTTACTACTGAGCTCAACGATCAGCTCGTTCATATACAGGTTAAAAAGCACAGGGGAGGTTAAGCCCCCTTGTCTTACCCCACATTCTAACCCATAGTCATCAGACAGGCTATCTCCCCAACGCACATTGTTAATTTGGTGCCTATACCAGTATTGAAATAACATTGTGAGCTCGATTGGTATGCCCACCTTCTCCATCTTCCGCCAAAGGACGTCATAAGACACAAGGTCGAATGCCCTAGAAAGGTCAAGAAAGCACGCATACACGGAAGTATTCCTGTCTACATAGTATTGAGCAGTCTGCTTGAGAGTCAAAATGGCACTTTCAGTGGATAGGTTAGGCCTAAAGCCAAACTGAGCATCATTAAGTTTTATAAACTTGCTTAATTCTTTATCAAGCAGACTGTCCAACACCTTCGCCATCACTGTTGCCAGAGAAATAGGTCTGTAGTTGGATGGATCCGAAATGTCACCCGTCCTGTCCTTCACAATCGGTACGACTATAGTTCTCATCATTTCTGATGGTAAATACGAATGACTAGTACAGAGTGTGAAAAACATGGACAACAAACTAGGCAAATGCACACCTGCGTATTTGAGATGTTCGATACTGAGGCTGTCATGACCAGGTGACTTGCCTCTACTCATCTTGTCTATAATACTGGCCACCTTTCTAGCCGAAAAATAAATTCTAGGCTTACCTTGACTGGCAGCTGCATCAATCGACCCTTTAGAAGGTCCCAGAGACGATGACACTTTAAATTTTTTGCAGAACAGATTCGCAATGTCCTGGGGGGTCGCGCATTCACCAACGCTCACAGGTAGGCCCGGCTTCATATCAAGTCTTTTGGTGGACTTCCAAAACTTAGAAAAATTTTTTGAAGATCTCTGTGACGCGAGAGCATCCATCTTTAATTGTTCCTGATGTTTTTGGCACCACTTGAGTTTGCTTCTAAAGATTTTCTGACTCGCACGCATCTCTTCCCATGTGGGACCCGTGGACGGTTTACCGTTAAGTCTCCACGACCGATACTTCACCAGAGCATCCCTGTGAGCGTCCCGTACATTTGTGTTCCATCCAACCACATGAGCTTGCCCTCGGGGGCGCTTACATTCAAAAGTATCTATGGCAGCATTTGATAGTACAGACACAATTTCGCTGTACAACCTATCAAGTCCCTTCCTATGTGCCGTATTGTTACACATTCTATCCGCGCACCGCATGTACATCTCAGGGAAATGAATTTCTCTGAGGTAGCTGTGACAAAGGTCATGGTATCTACCGCACTGTATATCACTGCGTGCACCCCATATTATTTGATTCAGCTCAGTGCCGATGGCATGATTCTTAGGTACTAATACTTGCAAGTTACATTTAATGATCATAGGCAAGTGATCAGACCAGGAAACACCATAACCTATGTCCACGCTCATAACAGACTGCCATGCAGCATTAGTCACAATACAGTGGTCAAGCCATCGTCTGCTTCCGTTTATATCACTTATAAAGGTATAATTCTCACGGTTACAACGAAGCATTTCCCAATCTGCACATACCCACTGTTGATCGGTGCAAAGGTTACATAATTCTTGCCAAAACGGTAGGTTCGGATGAGCATTATAATCACCAAGCATATATATGGCCTCTGCGTCGTTGTCAACAATTATAGCGCTCATTTCACATAAACAGTTCGTGAATTCTGTCATATTTTCAATGTTATCGGTAGGCATATATACACTGAACACCATAATAGATCTATCACAGGTAGTCACTTTTATAGCCGTAAGTCTTACACTTTCACATTTCACAACCGAAACAGACTGAAATACGCCCTTTCGCCATAGCAAAGTTAAGTACGCTTAAATATGTATATAAATAATTTCAACAAAAGGAACCGACTTCAATGAAAACTATTCCGAGTACCCAAATCGCGACAATTGTGCCTATGAAATTTGAGGAGTTCCCTCGATTTCCTTGAGATCCCATCATCAGATCTCGATATGGTGACAATGGGACCACCTGTAAGCTACGCCCATTCCAATGCAAAAAGAATTTTTGAAATCGGTTCATAAACGACGAAATTATCGCTGAACATACATAAAAAAAAAAAAAAGGATTCCGACGAATTGAGAACCTCCTCCTTTTTTTTGAAGTCGGTTAAAAAATGGTCAAGTGCGTGTTAGGTCACGCATAGAATAGGGTTCCGTAGTCGCCCATAATGGTAGTTGAATTTAAAAGCGTGTCCAATGGATTATTGTTTCATTATTTTTGAACGAAATTTAAGTTGGGCATTTTACAAGTTAGACCTTTATAACTCATAACTAAAAACGTAATCTAAACCGCTATAGTTTTTCTTTAAAGTTCAATATATGGACTACTATCGTGATTTTTTCCAATTTTTTTTAAAAAGCCTTTATATTTTAGGGAGTGGGGGGGAGACGCGCTTTAAATTCGCTTAAAAGTTGAATAATTCCCAAACGGATACCTAAATCGAAAAATGGTTCCTCGTTATTACTACACATTCATGCAGTTTCGGCGGTAGGTCGAGGACAGACATGGCAAATCCATAAGGATTAAGTCATAAACTAAGGAACCCTTAAAAAGCTTGATGCATTAATGTTAGAGCCAGACCTACGATCCATCAAAAACTCATAATAAGCTTACATTGAAGAATCAGGCCAAAGCCTTAAAAACATTTATATTACTAATAACTGGCTTTAGTAATTGGTAGTGCCTTAAACTAGAAAGTTCTAGCCCTTTTGTTCAGTGCATATTAATTACTTTTCATAGCGGATATCTTACTGTGTCACATCGTAAAAGTACCTTCGTGCGAATGACTAATAATAATAAAAGTTAACGAGAAATGAAAGTGCAACAGTCTTGCGTTCAGCATAATCAGCGGTTGGTACATTCGAAACATTAATTTTACATTTACATAAAGTTGACATCAATATAAACTGTTTTAAATGCGACATACAGTTTTGCATGACATTTTATTATTACTATTAAAATTTTCATATTGAAACACTTTTTTCTGTGTGGTGACGAATTAAAAATACTGAATGCCACTAGCCCTATCATCCCATGGATGTCGTGCGCAGCGACTACAGGAGCAAACTACACAGGACAGCATTACTGCAAAGAGATGGAAAACTTGAAACAAATCCTACACCAACCCGTCTGGCCAGCGTGTTATAGTACGACAAAACCTCCTTGCTGAGGAAAGTCTTATGTCTAGCTGTACCTGTACCATTGTGCCTTTGCAACGCAACCGTGGGTAACAGCGCGGGGCTCGGTTACCACAGTAAGTAGTACTATGACATGTCTACGTATTTTTGGCTGCGTTTTGTTTTAAGCTTTACTAGAAATTACTACTACTACGTTACAATCACTATACATTATATATTAAACTTACTCATGCGCAAACAACATTGGCCTTGCCAAGTGCAACGCCTGCTGCTTAATTACCGCGCGCGACGATTGCTCAAACATAACGGATCAGGCGCCATTATCTCGCTATAAAAAAATATAAAAATAATAATTATAATAAAGCTCTTTTGTTGGCGTCCAAAATCTTTTCTAAATCGATTACAAAAAAAATAAGAGTACATCAATAAGAATACAGTTGACGAATTTTTAAATGATAAAGAAAAATGGTTTTGACTACTTGCTCCTTATCATTTTATTCTACTCATGTGAATGTTGTTATCACATTGTATAAGAACATGATTTTACTTTTGTAAGTAAAGATTCTACGTGACTAATAAAGGCCATTCTTCTCTTTCTTTTGATCCTATAATTAATATTTTATATTTAATCTTTTGTTACCAGTAATTTGGCCAATATTTGAGCACATATAGTTTTTACCTTTGTTGTAAGTAGATGCTCCTACTATGTTGTACCCACTGAGGCTGTTGTTTTTTTTTTTAAATTAGCATAAGTTCTAATTTTTAATCACTATAATTTGCATCAGTCCTCTAACATGGTGTATAGTATATTAGTGGCAGCACCTTACCCCCATATCAGGTTTATTATATTAAAACATTAAAACTATGTAAACATTGGCGATTTGAAAGGAGTGGCCGCGAGTTTTTATTGCCATGTTCTTTTCTCCGGCTCTACCTATTGTTTGCGAACATGGCATAAATGTACATGTAGAATCTTGACCTGTCACAAGAGATGTATTGCATCCTAAGTGAATAAAGAATTTTGAATTTGAATTTGAATTTGAAATTTGAATTATTATTAAAGGGACGATTAATTTTAAGAATAGGTTTACTTCAGTTGCTTTTAAAACGTTTTATGTATTATATTTCTTATATTTCATATTTTACCTCAATCAATATTTCGTGCATAAACTCATGCCACAATACACACATATAAAATAATAGTGTTAAAATAACTGTATGTGTAAGAACTGCCATTACATTGCGTGCAACTCCACACGCAATGAATCAACACTTTACATTTATTGATTGTGGGCCTTCGCATCATCTTTTGTTTGCTGCTCTTTGTGGTAATTACCACTTCATGTACTTATCTATTCATCTTGTCGTGTATTAATGTACAGTTTTTTCTTTATTCAGAACCTTGATGAGTGGATTGATCAGTATACGTATGTATAATTAATTTTGTATTGTTTGAATGGTGCTTGCAACGCTAATGAATGTAAATATACACAGTTAAGTGAAATAAAAAGAGGCATCTTTTGGCTCCATTAGACCATTCTTAGTCTTACCAAGAATTATTTAATTTTGTTGGAATGACTGACGCTGAAAGGTTTTATTATTTTCCATCTCCAAGCTTCATCATTTTGCCTTAGCTTCAAGGCGCAAACAAAGCGTCATTTATTACTAAAAGTGGTTTAAAATTAATTTCCAAGATTTCGGAATGAGTTTTCAAATTTCACCTACAATTAATAAAAGTGTGTTAGTGAAAATAAAACGAGAAGTAATTAAATAAATGTGATTTATTTTATTTAACAAATCTGGCAAACAGGTAGACGAATGTATATATGTTATGTAATAAGATATGTAAAGGAAGAAGAAAATTTTGTATTTTGGATACCTAATCAAAGCCTAAGAGACAATGCATAAATTGTTGTCAGGATTAAATATAAATGTTTGAGGATTTCATGAGATTTTGATGAGCTTTAAGAATTCAATTCCTCATTTACACTTCTAAAGAAGCAAGTATAAAAGGAATGGCAAAAGTCTGCCAAAATTACGCTGCCTGATGGAAAGCACATGGAAATTATTTTCTTACAAACTGAATAACTTCAATTATAACAAATCATATCCTTTTTGACTGCCTTGTTGGTCGAGTGGTTAGCATATTCGGGTACCGATCAAGAGATCTCGGGATCGATTCCCGGTTTGGACCTAACGTTTGCGTGATCCGCAAATATTTGTTTCGGAGTTTGGGTGTTTTTTAAGTATAAAGTTTTTAAAAAAAAGGTATGTTTATGTATTTAAGTATATCAGTTATATAATACCCATAGTACAAGCTCTGCTTAGTTCGGGACTAGATGGCGTTGTGTGTAAGATGTCCCCGAAATATTTATTTGTTTATATTTTTGAAGTTAGTTTTCAATTTAAAATTGAAGAGGTAGAAACCAAACTCTTAATTTCACCCAGAATCTAGTGGTTTCCGTAGTGTAGCGGTTATCACGTGTGCTTCACACGCACAAGGTCCCCGGTTCGATCCCGGGCGGAAACAGTACTTTTTGTTTCATTTTAAAAAATATTTATATTTGCTATACACAAATAAACAGAGCATTTGTTTTTTAAATAGGGGAAAGCAGTCTTTAGGTTTGAATCGCGATAATGATGCGGAAAACGGTTGACAATGTGTAGTACTAAACAAGAGCTAGCAAAGGCTAGTAATTAAGCTTAGAAAGTGGTACAAAACTGGTACACCACGGGATTTGTTAGTTTCTTAATTGAGAGGCGTAGACGGAAGGTCGCCGACCTGTTGATGTCGAGGGGAACTGCCATCATTCTGTAAACTGACCCAAATACTTCAAGTTACGAAAACATTGTCTTTATTTTGATAAACACGTTGTTTGATAGAGATAAGATAGATATTATATAATACAAGAAAAAGACCAAGATCCTCATAATCTAGGTAGTACCTGACAGGCATTGATTTTGATATGACTGCCTTGTTGGTCTAGTGGTTAGCGTATGCGGCTGCTGATCAAGAAGTCTCGGGTTCGATTCCCGGGTCGAACTAAATATTTGTGTAATCCACAAATATTTGTTTCGGAGTCTGGGTGTTTTCTTTGTATAATATGTATGTATTTACAAACAAAAAGTTTGTTTTTGTATTTATATATCAGTTGTTTAGTACCCATAATACAAGCTCTGCTTAGTTTAGGACTAGATGATGTTGTGTGTAAGTTGTCCGAAATATTTATTTATAAATATTTATTATTATGTATTTTAGTTCAAAATATTGGATATTTAGAAACACAGACATAGACACTGCGATGTCGATTGCTCAGTTATTTACCTTGTATGAAAAAGGTAGTTGGCAGTTGGGATGACTAACCAATAGTCAACTGGGCCTTGCAACTCGGGGCTTGCGACTATTGCCTTTATAGAACGAACTTCAAAAACCAATTTATTTATGTTTGTTATGTATACCTACCTACTTCATTATCTCCTATTATTGGCCATTATTAAATCCCTCATTAAAACTCTTGTCTTATAGTAACATTTTAGATCGCAGGTAGTTAATAAGTCAATTGGAGAAAGATAAATAATAAAACGAAAAATTGACCAAGTGCGAGTCGGACTCGCCCATGAAGGGTTCCGTATCAACAAGTAACATTATATAAAAGTTCTTGTAGTTCGTTGATTAAATGAAAGGTAAATTGCTGTTTACGCTTTTTGACATATTAAAAAAAAACTACTTACTAGATCTCGTTCAAACCAATTTTCGTTGGTAGTTTACATGGTAATGTACAAAATATATTTTTTTTAGTTTTATCACTCTTTTATTTTAGAAGTTAGAGGGGGGGGGACACACATTTTTCCACTTTGGAAGTGTCTCTCGCGCAAACTATTCAGTTTAGAAAAAAATGATGTTAGAAACCTCAACATCATTTTTGAACACCTATCCATAGATACCCCACACGTATGAATTTGATGAAAAAAATTTTTTTAAGTTTCAGTTCCAAGTATGGGGACCCCCAAAATGTATTGTTTTTTGTCCATGTTTATATGAAAATCTTAATGCGGTTCACAGATTACATCTACTTACCAAATTTCAACAGTATAGCTCTTGTAGTTTCGGAAAAAAGTGGCTGTGACATACGGACGGACAGACAGACAGACAGACAGACAGACTTGACGAATCTATAAGGGTTCCGTTTTTTGCCATTTGGCACCGGAACCCTAAAAACGGTGACTAAGCCTAACTCTTGTTACTCAATTTAAGAATGTGTACTATTTCATTACGGTATTCAAGAGAGTTATAAAGTCCTTTAGTACATTTCGTTTTATTCATGGACAGAAAAAACAGGTGCAACTTGTAATTAAAATGTGCGCCTGCTAACGTGTTTCATATACAATAGACGAAGCCCTGGATGTTCGGAATCGTCAACTATCGTTATCCAAAAATACGCCGTAAGTAAAGTTTAGTGACATTTCAATCAGATGTACTCCCGCGCCTTACTTAACGTCGCCATAGTGTTTTTATTGTCGTCATCCGCTTTCGTAACCCACGCGCGCGTAATACATCAACATTACTCTGTTAGACATGGATCTTTCAAAATCTTTTAATATATCGTTAGTGCTTAATAGAATTTATTAACTCTTGTATATTGTTCTACGAGATTACGGGAGAGCGAGTAGGCAAAAATTTTCATTTTATTGACGACTAACAACTTCCTTTCTTGTTAGCTAAGAAATCGTCACCAACTTTTCATTAGCTTACATTTACAAGATAATGAAAAGTTTATTACCAGGCATTCATCTGATGGCTAATACGACATTATTTTATCGTATGGTATGCAAGCCATGATGTCAAAGAGCAAGTTTGATAAATTCTAAATCTGAAGATTAGTTATATGTAGATAGATTAGAATTAGTTTTGTAATTTAAGATTATTGTTTGTAATGGTTAACGTAAATATGCCTATTTTGCGAGAAAGAAGAAGGGAAACATTTTAATCCATCCTTAGGTTGCCTGGAAGAGATTGCTTTTGGCAATACGTTAAATACAAATCTGTACAAATGTTATCTGTTGTAAATAATTTATTTCTTATTCCATTCGGATTTACATGACAGTTCCATGCAAGTTGCATTTCATAGCCGTTGCTTTGGTCTCAATGTATTAAATCCTAAGATAGATGTGTCTAAGGGCATTTCTCTGTAAGCTCGTACAGGTCCCATACAAATGCTGTCCTGGCAATTTTTTTTAACATTTGCTAAAAAACTGTGTTCCTTTTCGAAGATAATAAACTATTATTTAAGTATATAAAGAGGCCCACTGAAATTATTTATATTTTCCAAGTTATTAGCGATTTTCCAAAAAATCATGACTGTTAAGTCAGACAGAGGACTGTTGTACTTTAGAAAAAAGTCATATTACATTAATCAATTATTTATTCTTTTTATGAAATATTTTCGCATCAATAATAAATAAAACTTCTTTATGAAAAGTGAACAGAAACAACAACTTTCTATATAAATATCAGGTGTTTTACATCGTTTAGCTTTAGGTACTTCTAAGCCAATGAGATTAGATTTTTTGCCGGGTCTAGACAACGACTTTATTTCTTTAGGTATCCAGTGCTTGTACTTTTAAAGAACACTACCAGTTACAAGTTTTTTAAAGATTTGTCTCTCTTTGGTACATTTCAATGTGGAATAATTTTCTTTTAACTGCTTACTAATGTCGCCAAACAACGCTTTCTTGACTACTTATACAAAATACACAGGCCCCTGTTCTTTTCTTTGGTCAGGCTCGTCTAACATTTTCAACATCTTTTTCTTAGGCGTATCTTCAACGTTCTTTTTGTTTTTTCTTTCTAATCTCGCTATTTTTTTTGTACTTCTTAAGTTTTTTCTCTAAGCATGCGATCTTTTCATTTCTTTCCCTGTTAAACTTCTGTCGTCGCTATTTGGCTTCTTTTTTTCTTTGCTGTAGACTAGCACTGGAAAATTTGCTGCAATTTCAGACAGGGGACTGTTGCCAGGGGACTGTGTTTTTCGGCTAAATTTTACAATATTTACAAAACTGATATAAAATAGTTTTTTAAGAATATACCGATCAATTGAGACATAAATAATGCAACAATAATCTTTATTTGGATATTATTAAAGTAATTAAAATACATATTATGACTTACCAGAGGACTGTGCGTGGTAGCGGTACAAGCGCTTGTTCACCTCACAAATGACGCTGTGACACTTAACAAAATGGCATATCAACGCCGCATTCGGCAAGGTTTCTAACTTCAAAGCTATTACGTTTAGTGTGACTTAAAAAAATTATCGTAAATATGATAGTTGTTTTTAATTATGAATTTAAATATTTGGCAGGGGACTGTTTAAAAATTCTAGGGACAAAGTTTACAGGAGTCTAATAATTAAATAAATTTCGTAATAAAACCTTGTTTTACGAAAATAATATCATAAACTTATCTTGTTAATGATATTGACTTCCTAATACTTCATTTATCACTCACTTCTTCGTAAATCTCATTTCTAGGTGGAAATACAGTGATGGGGACAGCCAGGGGACTGTATTTTTAGAGCTTCTATCGCGTCTAGAAAAAAACTGAAA
Organism: Phragmatobia fuliginosa; assembly: GCA_932526445.1. NCBI lineage: Eukaryota > Metazoa > Arthropoda > Insecta > Lepidoptera > Erebidae > Phragmatobia > Phragmatobia fuliginosa. The sequence continues at coordinate 11,416,692 of OW052078.1, read as the reverse complement.
ATAGTTATGGTTCTAAAAACAAAGGGTCCGTAAAGTTTCGGAATTAGAGTTTCATTAGGAGTTGGTTTTTTTTAAATCATTTAATAACGTCTTGAAAAATTCGGTCTGGACAGCCGATTACGAGTTTACAGAGAATCGCCCCTAATCACAAAGAACTTCATCTTGAGGCATTTCGGTGAAACTACAAGTTCGAAGTAACTTTGTAACTTTTATATGTGTCTTCTATATAGCGGAATCCAATAGAGATTAAATATTTTCATAAACGAATACAAACACTCATCTCAATATTAATTAATCTAACGATATAATTATGAAGTATGGCAAACATCAAACTAAGGTTGTACTATCTGCATAATTTGTTGATAAGTGGCGCCCTGAATCAGCGCAAAAACAAACAATTCTCGGACATTTCAAAGCGTATTTGGTTCAAACAAAACCATTCACGCTTCAATGTTGTTACATTCTTCGTGAGTCGTAAGCTGTCATTTGTGATTGGATTATCGGTCATTGCCCGTAAACACGGGAATGGTAACACATCCAAGGTGCTAGTAAATGTGTCAATGCACGTATTAGATAATAGTAAAAGTATGTACGACTTCAATTACCTATGTATAGAGAGATTCGGGATTTTATTTCCAGATCGTCTATTAACGTATACACCGTGTAGGTATTACTTTATACATAATACATCCAGGTCGATTTATATTTTGTTCAATTTGTTCTGTATATTCCTGATATCTCAGGAAAGACATAACCACTTTACACAAAAATTTTAAGATTCAAATTTCAATTCTATAACTGAAATTTTTGAGTTTTTTTAATATAGGTACCTATTTATATATATGCCTAGGTACCAATAAATAAATGGGAAACTTACAGCTAAGAATACCTATAGAAGTAGATTAGTTATTAAATCTAAGAGCCAATTACAAGTTTCTGTTTCTAATTTTAGAAATACATATAAAAAAAAGAAAAAGTTATTTATTATTTAATATAGCAATCTATTCCTACTGTCATTGATTCAGATATGCATTATTACATCTTAGCTTACCCCATTTATTGATTTATCAAATATGACTAAAAAACAGTGTACATTGACGTATACAATAAGATGAGATGAGAGTGACCTACAAACAAACAGTATCAAGGTGAAGGATTAAGAATACTGATGCCCGTTTTCACCAACATGTTAGGGGATGGCTTAAGTACAGCTGATAAAAATGACCAGAAGTATTACCAACCCTATTCATTCAAGAGTGTCATAATAAGTGATGACTGAGAGACAAAACTGTGCAGGACAATGTCAACGCAAAGAGAAGAAAAACACAGTAGGCCAAACCAGTCTTTTATAAGTACAAGCCTATTTTCAAGATTGAGCTTGTGAAGGCTAGCAATGTGATATGTCCTTCACCGAAATCTTAATTTAAGCCATTATATATTTTGATCAAGTTCATACTGAAGTTTTAGGTATATTAAGGGTGACTTAATCGATTGGTTATTATCACGGCTCTGGAACTCCATTTCCATCTCTGATCAGTCCGAAATCGACCAGCCATCTACGTAGGAAATATTACAGTGTGTGCACAAACACAGATCCAGTCTCTGAATTACATACTCTTAGGCATTGGCATCAAGATTCTAACTCGGTAACACTTTTGTGGCTGACTTAGGAATTGAGCACTAGAAATCTCTTCTTAATCAGCAGTAACATATGCCAACTGGCAAGGCAGCCTTATGGGATACTAATAAAGTAGATTCCCATTATAACAAACATATAATTATCTTAATGTAGGCCCAGAGTCAACATTAAAATTTCCACTTAATTTTTCTTCAATATGTAGTATCAAAATCATATACAGTAACATTAACTGTACAGATACAGAAAAAGTTCAGATATTTATTTAACAGTGAATTCAAAAACTTATTAATATGCATTTACAATTTTTAATATATATTGTATATTTCTTTTGTGTATAACAAAAACAACACAAAAAATGTTTTTTTTTTACTTGAAACAAACCACTGTAAAAACTGTTATTATTTATATAAGATAATTAAATCCTGATGTTTTATTAATACTGATTACAAGTTTTCAAATATAACACAAAACATTTACCTAAAAAATTTCTTTTAATTTTAACTTGAAATTGAGGATAATTTATTATAACATTCTCAAAAAGTTTTAATACACTAAGATAAAATATAGTTTTAAAACAAATTGGAATTTACTGTGAGTGTGATTTATTTCCTATCAAATCTTAAACAAGTACATTATATATATTTTTTTCATACTTCATTATACCACCACCTTCTATTCTAATTGGTAATTTGTCTGTAAACAAAACACAAATCTATCAATATTTGCAAATAATGAAATTATCAATTAAAATTTATAGAAAATTTATTGAATTATAAATTTATTATTTTAATATTTTTCTAGGTAAATGTAACTAGGAAAAAGATATTATTATTATATATATTACAGGACCATACTTAAATAAGCATTATGTTGATTTGTGTCAAAAAAAAGTTTTAAAAACAATGTTATCTATTGTTTTAGGTACATACCTACTCTTTCAAGCACCTTATTTACATTTTGACATCTCTTACTGGACAATGCGTCATAATCGATAAATCAAGGTGGACTGCAGTTGCAATTTTTATTACCTTTACACTTCGATAACAAGGATTTAAGACACGGTCTCGTTTTGAGTAGACATAACGGTATCATTCATGAGTACGTACATACCATTTAAATGTTATTATTTAACAATTATCACATAATGTTCGCAAAATAATGACAATAACAATAACTTACCGGGCGACAGGTGCAACATGCAATTTTTGACGAGTAACCAACACTTCTATTGTTAACATTAAATAATAAAACACCTCACTAAACACAATAAACAACACAAATTTTGTTTAATCGACTTGTATTTCCAACTTCATTGTTTTAAAGTGCAATAAAATCGTATTCAATCACAAAAACGAAGTTCTTTGCTGACTGCCCGCGCCGCACGCAAGCAAACTTAAATCTTAGCTGGCAATATTTGCTTCACACATTGAACAATAACCGTTAGTGAGATACAATAAAAGCTATTTTTGATTGTACGTATTAAGGTTCTACGGGCGTACAACCTTTGAGGGTGTTTTAGACTTTTAAATACTTCAGATACATGCATCACAAAATCTATATCACGGAGCACTAATTTTATTAATATTATATTCTTTTATTACCAACATTCATAATTTTATTTAGAATAAAATAGTATTAAATTAACTTTCTTTGAAAAAGTTTTTAACTCCCCCTGCCGCCATCTATTAGTTGCATGAGAGAACTTTGTACGTTTAGTTTTTACATGGCAATCATTGAATCAATATGTTATTAAAATTCAACTATTTTGTTTTCTTTATTTATTATATTTACAGTTAAATAAGTACATTTTATTGCATTCTCGGTATATAAATTTATATATATATATATATATTAAATGTTTTTAGTTTTTAAAAGCCTCAAAAATAACACGTTTAACACTTTCGATAAAAAGTGTTTTTTTTTGTAGCTTCATCTCATTGATCTGATTCACAGTGTTTCTCTTTAGCAGCCTACTGATAGACGTCCTCTCCTTGGAAGCGTTTTATCATATCTTATCACGCCGGACAGACTGATTTGTTTTGGTATAGGATCCATATCATGTTAACTCAGCGTTCATGAGCCGTAGGTTGTTACTCTCTGTTGTCTTGTGTAGTTCGCTCCTTTAGTCAACTCTTACGACTCCCACACAGTTGTAAACGGGTCGTGACACTAGTATTCTTAAAAAAACTACTTTCTTATTATTTTATATAATTCGATTTAAATCAGTTTTTGATTGTACACAGATCATCACATTCATCACGTACCTACATTTACTCGTATTATCAAGATAATAGAGCCAATCTGAATTTACTACGAATTTGCCGACTACTCTTACGGTACTAACCTCGCATAGAAGACCAACTTAAAATGACAAAACTCTTACTATTGTTATAGTTAGTTTTTCTGGGCGGTTTCCGCACTTAGTCCTAGTTATTGGACCATTGTGCGTGAAGAGTTCTTGCCCATTCACTCCAGCCAGCCTAGGTTGGTCCAGAAGGAATGCAGCCTCCGAAGATTACTGTAGGCCTCCCGAAATATTGGCGGTGACTGTAGAATTTGTGCCCGTTGCTCGGCCACACTGCCGCATTCCATAATGACATGTTGTGGCGTTTCTTCTGCTTCCATGCATTCTCTGCATAGAGGGCTATCTGTTACTCCTATGGTGTGTAGGTGTTAGTTTAGGAGACAATGTCCGGTTAGGGTTCCTATGATCTTGCGGAGTTTGTCTCTGTTCAATCTGATAAGGGTGCGGGCAAGCCTTTTATTGGAAGCTGATACAGCGTTCTTGGTTTGCCGACATCCCTCCTTATTTAGCCACTCTGTCAAGTGAGTTTTCTGGGTTCTTTCGCGCAGTCATGCTTTAATTTGGGCCTGAGGTATGGGTAGCAGAGGTTCCGGACCATGCACTTTTGTGTCTGCTCCCTTCTTTGCCAGCTCTTCTGCGGCGTCATTTCCCAATGAGTTACTGTGTCCCTTTATCCACTGCAGAGTTACTCTGTTGGTCGCCGCAATGGTTTGGAGTGCATTATGGCATTCCATTATCAGGACTGAGTTTATTGTGTTGTTGCGAAGGGCCTGGAGCACGGAGGCACTATCAGTGACGATTTTGATGTTCAGGTCACTGATGTCTCTGGCAGCAACCGCCTGTGCCGCTCTGGTCATACCAATACATTCTGCCTGAAACTCTCTCTCTTACTATTGTATTTCGTTGGTGAGTGCGAGACCGCAGGCCCAATGTTGCAGAAGATGTCACTACGCCACCATAGCGAGGATGGTGACCAACACTCTTGGATACTGCTCATGCTTTCAATTAGGTAGTTATCATTTTGGCACGTCACTAAAAAACATGCTTTCAGAAAGTTTTTTGTATGTTAACAATGCTATGCACGTGACAAAAATCTACCTTCTTCATACTTAATTTTGTTGTACTGTCTAATCAATGTGCTATAATAGGTACCATATTTCATATTAAATAAAAGACTCATGGAATATTATTAAACCTTTTTTATTATCTACAATATGTTAAAGTACATAAATACTAAATAATTATCCCAGTTGTACTTTAGGAGTGTTAAATGTACGTTTTCTTGACATCCTCTTCCGTGATAGTTGGAGTTGTTCTAGCTGAGCATTGACATCAGCCCAAATTTTGTTCTGGTCTTCCATTGGGATAGTGTTTCTATAAAATAAAAGAAAATACTTGTTACATATAAAATACACAAATCTTGAACAACATACACCCTTAATGTATTTTATGCATCCACCTAAAAGTATGAAATTTAAGTACGCATTAAGAGGATACAAAAGCAATAAAGAAAATAACATAAAATATACTCATGTTTTTTCTGTAAACGGGACTTCTTCGCGATAATAATAAAAACATGAGTATGTGTAAAATTCGCGAAAGTTTAAAAACAGTAACATAAAATATACTATGTAATAGATACGACTTCAATAATGAGTCTAAGAAAACGCTTTTACATAATCATATTTAATTTCTTATATTTCAAAAAAGTATGTTTTCAAACGAAGAAACGAAAGATTACTTTTTAAATTCAGATCATAATCTTCAGATTGTACAGCTATTTGTGTTAATAACCATCTTTTATCTATCGAAAATTAAAAATTATATTTCGAAATAATCATAACGTTTTCTATCTAATTTATTCTACTATTGACGGGTATTGAGGGTATATAGTGTGAGTCAAATGCGCATTAATTCGCTCTCGCTTATACGACGATATCACATCATGTTTAAATAAAATGCATAGGCATTCTATGCATTTTAATTTAGCATATTCCTTACCTATATGTTTTCATCAAGTCGTATTTCTCCCAAGGAGTGGCTCTTAGTTCTCTTCTAACTCTATCTTTTTCTTTTAGATATTCCTCAATGTTAGCAATACCTTTCAAGTCTTGTCTTTCCCATCTTTCCAACCATGGTCTTGGTTTGAGTGTTACCTGCAATTTGCAAAGCACAGCACACTTAAGCAAACACACGATTTAGGTATTATTATTTATTTTGTAATGCCTTAACCTTTTGACCGCCAGGGTCACATATATGTGACAAGCGAAAACTGTCCCTGTACGCCAACGTCACAAATAAGTGACAAAAAAGCGGTGCACCGAAATACGAAATAAAGCCTTTAAATATTACTTTTATGCCTTTAAATTTATATAAGTACCTTAAGAACAAGCTCTAACTCTTATCTATTTCCATAAAACTATTTAAATTGCTTTATGATATTAAGAAATTTTACTCTAAAAAGAAAGAAATAAACTCTTAAAAAAGAATGTCCTCACACGCCAGAGTCACAAATATGTGACCACTAGTGATGTAGGGCACGTTAGATGATACCGTAAGTTTATATTAAAATTTCGTTAGCCTGTTTTATTTTTATGCTTATTCTGTTAAAATGAGTAAGAAAGTAATTAACAGCCGTGCTCGTGAAATGATAATTAAAGTAGACAATTATTTTGTAAAGAAGAAAGAGGACTCTTAGTTATTGATATAAAATATAAGCAGTGCCCTAAAAAATGCTTCGTACACTACTGAGGTTTAAATGATATAAATAAAAGTTTTCAAATGTCCATCACAAGTTGCTTAGCTTTTTTTCAAAATTCTACTTGTTACTTTTTATGCCAGGTTTACAGAAGCTAGTATATTAAAGGCTATAAACGTACATACTGTTTTACATTTTGTAAAAAAATTCTATTTTTATATAGTTGATTATATACTTAACCTATTTGAATCATGTATTTTTTTTAAATATCTCCTTCAACGGAATTATAGAAATCTAATTTAAAATACGTGTTTTAATTATTATTAGTTAGTATTATACTCGATAAGCGAGATAGTACGTTGCTACATCCTTTTTTGAGAAGCGCAATATTCATAAAAATGACGTACCGTCCACGCCAGGGTCACAATATCAAGACAACAGATCAAGAATAGTGTTGTACCTATAGTTATCATATTTAATTATATTGTCGTCTCAATTCTGTTATTACGGTATTAAACAACTCTGTAAATAGTGTATAACTATTACTAGAGTAGGAAGAAGTGTAATGTTGAAATAAATTCAGTGTTATAAGGACATATATTTTGAAATTGTAGACGAAAATAAAAATAAAATTCATGTTATCGATAAAGTTTTGGAATGCTTATTTTTTTCGTAGGTATTTGCGCTAAATTTATGCTCTGGCGCTGAGGGCAAGTTGATGAGTTTTTGCTCTGGCGTTCAAAAGGTTAAATATCTTATATGTCAATTTTTTTGGTCTCCATCTATGAAAATGGCTTAACCCATTTTGTTATAAAACTAAAAGTTATTTAGATATTAAATGTTCATAATGGATACATCATTTTATTGTATTACATGTATTTGCTTCAAAAATAGTGATTACAGTTCAATCAGAAAACTGATACTTATTAAAACAAGAATTTGTCAAAGGGCATTTACCTGAACTGTATTAATTGGTACTGGTGTTCCTTCAGGTAGTATCTCAGGATCCATATCAAAAGAGAATGTGCTATACTCAGGTAGAGCATCTCTCAAATAAAACAGTTTGTCATCCAGGCGTTTTTCAAGGCGGAGAACCTGGATCTTTTGAATTGTTGGGTCGTAAAGGTCATATCTTATCTAAAACACAAAAAGGAATTCATTTTATAAATTATACATCTAGTCTGTCTAATACAGCCCTAAATTAATAAACATTCCGCACATCTTACTGTAATAATGGCAAAGTTAGTCTAAAATAAAAACATTAGCAATAAAAGCATAAGGTACTCCTTATCACATCATCACATATCTACTTGTGAAAGCCATATCCAAAGCGGTCAACAGTTTCAGAGAATAGCCAAAACAAATATAGAAACAGACAAACATTTAAAAAAATTATATATTTATGAGTCTGTAAAAGTACTATATTTTTTTCATATACAGTTTACACAACAAGTTACAAGACTGTTGAACCATTAATTATGTATACAAATTTCATATAATCTAGATCCTGACCTCGATAATAAATTCCTAAAGTCTTTTTAATTATCTCCCCACATAGAGAAGCTTGATCACTGGCAGGAGCAGGATGCGAGAAGTCCAAAATCGATCAGAGTGATGTGAGTGTCAGCAGTGGACAGTAAAAGATTGATGATGATGTTGATGATACTGAAGCTATAAGTATAACATAAACTTTACCTCAACACCCTGATGATCTACTACATTGCGGAGTGTAAACTCTGCTCTCAGGCCGCAGCCTTTCCTTTCAATACAAATGCCCACAAATCTGGTAACCTTGCCTTGAGCATGTGGATCTGCTATAGTCACAGCTAAGATTGAACCTGAAATATTGTAAAAAAATATGTAAAATTAAAATTCTAATTTAAAAATTCAGAGGTAACAATATGATTAGATCATTATGTTGTTCATTTGAGATACTCTTAATATAAAAGAGTAAAAGTTCGGAATTTTTTGGCTCTCTCACCCAAAAGTTAATATGAGGCAAATTCATAGATTTTTAAAATAGGATTTGTTTTTAAGATTTCCATGGAAATATACTGTATGTATATGTACTTATGAGTACTATATAATGACAAAAGATTCAATGATTCATCACGATTAGTAAAACAAAAATAAGTTTCTACTTGCCAACATAGAACTCTGGTATATCGATCTGATTACGCCGTCTTAGCATGTCAGCCCTTTCAAGCTTTTCTCTCAGACTATTTCTAAATTTGGGGTTAGGGTCTGGTAAAAATTCAGGATAAATGTGTCTGTACGCCAAGTTGGGATTACTTGCATTAGTCCTAATGCATGAGGACCTTTGTTCCTTTACAGCTTCTTGGGGTTTTGGAGATTTTTCTACACTTTCTGGTAATGTGGATAAGACACGGCAATCTAAAATGAAAAATTAATTGCATAGTCAATATTACACAGATTTTCATACGGCACAGCAAATAAATGAAAAATATCAGGAATATAACCTCTTCTCATAAACCATTTTGATGCGCAGAGAATATCATTATATCTTCTTATGGCAAGAGCCATTTCTAAATTACTTCTTGAATCTATCAACTACAAATAGATGAAGATAAAGATAGTTTTCTCACAACTTTGCAACTAAATTAATAAAAAAATACACATAATTTCACTCCGCATACAGTTTAGTCAGTCAATTTGACAGCAGAAAACTGTATTCGTTTAGTTTTTGCTCTCATAGCTACGAAGGGAGAAATTAAATGTTATTATTGAGTTTATAATTTATTTTCGTTATTATTTTCCCTGTTATTAAAACGTCATCAGTCAGTCAAAACTTAATGCATGCAACTAACAAACTAAATTACTGGGTTCAAGAAATATTACAAATTGTCTGTTAAATTTCAATTTAATATTGATCACATTACTAATTTACATGTAGCTTGAAGGTGGAAAATAATGAATTCTTTGGTTTTAACAATTAATTTTGTTTATTTATCATTTTATCAAATAATCTGAATAGATTGGAGTGATTTAAATTATTATAGTCAGTAGTTTATGAACGTTTTAATCATGTCAAAATAAACAGTATTATAATAAAACGTCAACGTCAAAGGTAAAGAACAGAAAACGAAAAATCGATTCACACTCTTGATTCTGTGTTTGTACTATTATAAAATAGCAGATTTAAAAACTTATCTTCGATCATGCAGAAGTGTAACGATGACAATATTCCTTTAGCTGATGACGATCCCCAAGTGATCATTAATGACGAAATAGAAAACAATCGTTTGGATCATGGTCGTTCAATGGACTCATTGCCGAGTTCCTACACTGGTGGTTCCTCTAGCCCTGGCCTCAATGGGCCGCCAAGTTTTGAGCCAGATTCTGGCATTGACGAACAAGAAGAGAAAGCAAGACTCATATCACAGGTGTTGGAATTGCAGAACACTTTAGATGGTAAGACTTTATGGAACAATTAAAAATTTTATGTAGATAGTTACTTACAAAATTGAGTAGGTTTCTTGAAAAGGTATCACTGGGAATATACCACATGAGCCAGATAAGGTAATAAAGGGTATATCTTTCTTTTATGTAATTTTCTGCCAGTTACTTCACTCTGCATGAGTAGAATCCCAGATTATTGGCCTCCATACTTATTGCAAATACAGACAATGCATTATGGTGACTATTGAAGGCCTATTGAGATGCTTCTGCTTCATTAGGCCTCTGGTCTCTTTTTCACCAACAAAACAAGACAGTATGAATGTGTCCAGTTTTCTTTTTCAATGCAATCTACTGTCCTGTTGAATGGCATGAATAATTATGACACAATCGAGTGACATTCAAATTGTTCTGTAAGTGTATTTTGTATATTTCACAGATCTGTCGCAAAGGGTGGATTCAGTGAAAGAAGAGAACTTGAAGCTGCGCTCAGAAAATCAAGTATTAGGGCAGTATATAGAAAACTTAATGTCAGCATCATCAGTTTTTCAATCGACCACACCAAATCTACACAAGAAATAAAAAATGAAAACAAATATTTTGATTAACTTGCCGATGACTATATTACAATGGCTGAGAGTCACAAAAACTAATAAATTATGTACCCACCAGCTAATAGCTCATACTATTATTTTTGACAGAAATAATGTACTACAATTAGCTTTACATTAGGAACTGACCAGTTACCATTTTATAACAAAAAAATCAAAACTAAAATCCGACTATGTAGGAACTTAAGATAAAATTTATATAGCCTATGTTACCTCGGTCATTATTTTGAATCTATTGACACCTCCTTTACCCATTGAATGCCAAAGTAGATCATCAAATAATTGGTGCCTACCATACAAATGATGTAATAACTCATGTTGTATTTGAGGAGCCAAAGAGGTTGAGGACCACTCCAGGTGCCTGATAGCATAGATTGCCCTATTATCAACACATAGTCAACCTGTGCTATTGACACCACCTATGTAATATTAGATTATTGGCACACAACGAATTGATGGAACATTGAAACACATAGACAGCCAAAACTAACTTTTTTTTGCCTATGCCGTAGTCGGATTGACAATAAAAAAATGCAATTCATTATTTCTGTCTTGCTTCCTAATATAAAATTGCACAGGTAAAAATATTGAGGCTGTAGTATTCAAAATTATATAATATAATAATATTAAGGTAAGGAGATAAAAATGCACAGCTTTTAAATAAAATATGTGCTTTGAGATCACAGCCCACCTAGCCAAGTTGCAAACATTTTTCGTTTTCTATTCTATTAATCATTTCATTGGCTAATATTTTGATGTGTGGTTTCCCCCACTCTTGGATTCTGCTCATGCTTTCCATCAGGCAGGGTAGAGTCACTTTGGTAGGCTAAATATAAAAAAAAATCAAGTGATTGAGTGACATAGCCAATGAAACAAGAAAACGAAAAACGTTTGCAACTTGGCTAGGGTGCTGGTTTTGTTTTATTTGAACCTGGCTTATGATGCGATGCTAATGAGGAGCTTCTATTAATTATGTGTATTTAAAATGACTTCTGACTTTACAATTCTGACTCAAAACTCGTTTAAAAATCTTCCATTATATATATCTATTGTAATGTTTTCAATAAAAGAGGCAGTGTCGGAATAAAAGTAAAACTGTTCACATATTTAACGGATGATCCCTAATCTAATATTAATATGTAAATGCACTGATATTGAATATTTAAAATATTAATTGTTATGTTATTATTATTATTATATATAAGTATTTTAGGGTTTTGATGCAAGCTAGTTACTAAAACATAAACAAATTTGAATTGTTTCCCTGCAATTATATTTTTACTGTTATTTTACACATTCCATGTAATTTTTCAAATATGTAGTTACAAAAAAATTGCTCTCTGGAAACGATTTCGTGTTAATTTTGATCTGAATTGTTTTATATTTAAGCTTATGAATGGTATTATAAGTTAAATTTTTAACTTTAAATCTGTTTTTTATTATTTCCTACAATAAAAAATAGGAATCAAAGTATTTTATAGATATGTAACAACAATCGTAATAATGATATTAAATATACACATAGATTTCATGATAGTCATGAACGTGTTTCACTATCAGTATTAATTTCATTGTGAGCCATTATCATCCAGTAAAAGCATGATATATCCAGTGCTATATTTAGTTTTATGTGCACGCTATTTAATGCCTCTAAATATATTCATGACACAGATTTGAAATCATGATAGTTGCATGATAGTCATGAACTGATCCACTATCAGTATTGGTTTCATTGTGAATCATTATTGCCCAATAAAAGCTAGATATGGCCAAGTGCTAAATGTAGTTTTATGACACGCTATTTAATACCTATATTTCCTTCCGATACAAATGATTAATAATAATATTCACACACGGCGCCTGTCCCGTACTGGACAAAGCCTGTACTGTATTTAGCAAACTGCTGATAAACATACAATACATATACCTATTTTCAAACACATGCATTTAGACAAATCATAAAAAGACAGAACAAATGATCATGCTCAACACACAAAACTTTGCCTGGATGGAAATTGAACCCATGACTTCTGTTCGAGCAAATTTCAAAAGCCTTGTTGCGACCGTAGTCATCACTCGGACACAGTAAAAGTTTTTTCTATCGACCCCAGCCGAACCACTCTTTGTAATTGTAAGAAATATGTTTAAACTTCTCTGAGCACGTTGTATAATTACGAATCCCTCTGAAAATACCTCTAGCTATCATCAATCAAATCTTTTATTTCAAGTATAAGCCTTTTCAGACACTTTCGAAACAGTATAATAAGAACTAGTTGATCGGTTCTAAAAGGTCGATTCTTAGGCTGAAGAACCGGCAAGAAACTCGTTATGCTAATCTTCAAAAAAAAGATAGTTTTACAATTATTGGGTATATTATTATATAAGTACTAGCTGACCCTTGCAGCCCCGTCTGCGTCTTCTATTGCCCGTAGCGTGATTTTATACCGCCGAAACAAAATTGTTGCCTAAGGCGCGATCGTTACCTAGATGGGTGATCGTTTGTGGTATAATATGATAAGAGTGTTTCCGTGATTCGTAGGTCACGTTAAGCAGTCGGTCCCAGTTGTTATCGTAGCCTCAACGTATCTTGCCAATCCCCAATCCGCACTCGGCCAGCGTAGAGATATATGGCCTATATCCTCGCCTGAGAACAGACCCGAACCCAGCAGTGGAACTGTATATTTTATCAACAGATGGTGATGATAAAGATCTCGAATTTCTTCTACTATATTATGCATGTATTACACACGAATCTTCTTCTTGAATTGTTATGCTGAAAACTGCATACAAATTCGTTGAGTACCTACTGTTTAAAAGATCTAAGCCAATAGACAGGCGGACGGAAGCGACTTTATTTTATACTAAGTAACGGAGACGTATACATATATTTTGAACTTTATATACCACTAGTACAACAACAACGGCGAGTAAAGCTTCTTGGCAAAGCTAGTCTAGTCAATGAACTAGCTAGTAGATGGTAGTTGCAAGTGAAAGGCCTGTCGAAATTGGTTGATTCAACAGTTCCAGAGATTAGCGAAAAAAAACAGGCAAAAATTTTTTTTTTTCAAACTTACAAATATTTCAAATACACTTCTATTTTATGTATTTTTATATACGCATTGATTTTTTTCTCTAATATCTACTTAGATATCAGTTGTTCTGATTTTTAATCATCATCATCAACAGCCTTTAACAGTCAATTGCTAGATATAGGCCTCTCCTTAAATAGGAGGTTTTGGCCTACTATACCACGCTGGCCAGACGGGTTGGTATGGGGTTGGTTTCAAGTTTTCTTTCTCTTTGCATCGATGTTGTCTTGCGTAGTTTATCCCTTAGTCGCCTTTTACACACCCGCGGGATGAATAGGAGTGGTGACACTCTGTATTCTTAATCCGTCACCACACGGAGACTGATTTTTAAACGGGCGTGAAAAAGCATCTCACCAAGCCGCCATAGTGTGGGCCGCCATACATTATTGTCTGCATCGCAGCAAATGTGGAAAGCCATACTCTTGGATTCTGCTCATGCTTTCTATCAGGCAGGGTAGAGACGCTTTGGAAGGGTAAATATATATTTATTTAAAAAACCTAGGTATTTATATTAAAATTAGTCATCAAAAATCGAAATGCATTTTTGTCTGTTTCTTATTTTTTTCCATCTCAGGTGAGCTGGTCAATGAAGGTATCATAAAAAAAAGGTTCGGAGATTGGGTGGTTTAAAATAGAATGGCCGTGACGGCGTGACCACGAAGTTCACTGCACCGTCCCTAGGAGTCACAACGTCATGTCAACATAACTATTTATAGAGAATCTATACAAGTAAATAAAATGGAAGTTTCTGTAATATCAACTAAACAGTTTTTACTGAACGCGTAATATAAAAGTATATATATCATGTGGCGCAGGGATAGCGTATATGACGGCTGTGCTTGAGGTCTTGGGTTCGATCCCGGGTCGGACCAAATGTTTGTGTTATCTACAATTATTTGTTTCGGATTTTGGGTGTTTTCTAAGTATAATACGTATGTATGTATTTACAAAAAGTGAAAAAGTATGTTTATGTATTTATATCAGTTGTCTAGTATCCATAATACAAGCTCTGCTTGGTTTGTGACTAGATGGCGTTGTGTGTAAGATGTCCGAAATATTTATTTATTTATTTATACACATACCGATACTTAATAAAAAATCAATTTTTAAAAATTTGTCTGTCTGTTTGTTCCGGCTAATCTCTGGAACGGCTGGACCGATTTTTACGGGACTCTAACTGGCAAATAGCTGATGACGTAAGGAATAATTTAGACTACGTTTTTTAACAAACAATGCAGAAGTCAGTACTTTAATATAGAAAGAAGAAACGCAAACCCGACAGCTAAAGACATTTTTCTAATTTATCATGTTGAGTTAGTTGCCTAGTAATAAGAATCATTTAAATTGCGTCATAAACAGTTTCAAAAAAATTGGCATGGAATCGACTGTGTCAGAACTATGAGTCGGCTTGGTAGTCGCGTCTCGCACATGCAGACAGCGTGCAAGGAGTTTTGAAACAAGCTCTGGTCGCGTGAAAAACGCGTGCCCACACCGTGACGCAGTCTGTGATACCGCATGATCCTCATCATAGCATTTTTAGGTAATTTATTTATAAACCATTAGTTTACTGTTTAGCTTAGTCATGTTTGTTTCAAAAATTTATTCAGCAAATTAACAACATTATTTTTTATTTTTACGAAACTAGATAGGTATATTTCTTTCTTTAACTAGATTAAAACAAATCAAATTAACCAGGGTACTTAAATTGTTAATGAAAAACGCTGAATGTAAAATGTTTATGGGATAGTATAGTAAATGCCGTAAATAGTAGGTATATTAATTCAAGACAAAGCAGTCTTTGGTGATCTGATTCATTTTCATTTTCATGAAAAAATCTGAATTATTTCTACAAAATACTTTGATGTTTCACATCTGCGGAAGTCCCACGATGACCTTTTTTATTTACTTTAATTAAAATATAGGCCTGTTGGTCTTACACACAACATTATCTAGTCCCAAATTAAGCAGAGCTTGTGTTGTGAGTGCTAAACAACTGAAATAAATACATAAACTTACTTTTTTTTAAGTACATACATATTATACATAGAAAACACCCAGACTCCGAAACAAATATATGTGGAGATCACACAAATATTTCCGGGACCTGGGAATCGAACCCGAGACCACGTGATCTGCAGCCGCATACGCTAACCACTAGACCAACAAGGCAGTAAAGTGATGTAGGTAGGAACTTTAAAATAATTTCTCTCGATCTCGATTATTACAGTAAAAAGTAGCCTATGTGTTATCTAATATATAAGCTAACTTACTGTAAAGTTTCGTCCAAATCCGTTCATACAAAACAAACATAGGTACATAGGTACACACAAACTTTCGCGTTTAAAAAAAATTGTAAAGGACTGTCAAGTTACATCAAATTCATTCAGTAGTTGGGTGAAAGAGCAGCAAACATACATACAAACAAACAAACTTTCGCGTTTATAATATTAGTAAGGATTTCGATCTCACACTGATTTCAAATGTTTATTGGGAAAACATGATAAGATAATGGTATTACTATTAGTTCATTCTCTTTCTGCTGTTTCCATTTGCGTATTGATTGTATATATCTTTCTCTCTCGAACTAAGTCACCGCACTACCAGTGGAAACCAAGGAAATTTAAAAACACAACTCACTTCAACTTCAACTCAGTCGTGTTTTGACAGTTGCTCGAAGCGTACGTACTATTGTAGCAAAACAGTGCTTAATATTTAAAAAAAAATGCCGAAGAAATTAAAAGTAGTTGTGAAATCCCTATACTCTCATGAAACTAGAAAAGATGTGAGCTTGGAGTCTTTGAAATCACTGAAATTAGAGGATGCATGGCCTTTTATCAGGGATGAAATTGAGATAGAAATTGGCAGTAGCCAGTTAGTGTGTATCCCTCATATTACTGAAGCGGAATTATACAAAATTACCTCCCTGTTCGTTCCAAATGAAAAGGAAACGAACGGTAAAATGTTTACACCACTCGGTGAATTGGTGAAGAATATAAATAAGGACAAATCTGAACCAAGTTACGTTGAATGGTTGAAATCTGGCAATTTTCGGGATGAGAATTTCAAATTTCCACACGAGAGCGTAAAGGTGAGTAGATAACCATAAAAAAAACTTCTTTATGGCATTACTTTCATTGATCTAATGCTAGCACATCCGATTTGACCTTCGCTCGCCCTTTTTTACGACTTATTCCTTTAGGCACTTCAACTTCAATGGAATAGTTTCGTCTTAGTTTTCAAATATTTGCGTATAGTACCGTACGTATACGTATTATTATTATTATATTATATTACGTATTATCCTATTTAGGAAAAAACACTTGCATTGTTTAGAACAACTTATTAATATCTCACAGCATGTTCTTGGCAATTTACCATAGATATATAGGTCTTCTAATTAAGTACTGGTAAAAATTCCACAATAAATTTTAACATTGTAGTTTTGTTTCATGTATTTTTTAATTATTTTATAACAACTGTATGCAATCAGTACAGTCATGATAAATTAAATGACTCACTTAAATATGTTGATTAAATAAAGTGTGCCTTACTTAGATTTGATTTAAAAATAAAAGAAAATCTGATAAGTATGTGAAATCACCACACATATCAATCACTTGAATTCTGCTCATGGTCAAAGTAGTCACTTCATACTCATAAAAAAAAATGTTAGTAGTATTTTTATATCTGCAAATTTCTCTTTGGTTAATTTGTGATAAAAATTAAAAAGAAAATGTAGATTTTTATATTGTATATTTTTCTTAAAAAGTTAAATTTATCCTGTGTTGCAAGGGACTTTACAAACAAACATAAAATGAGTGCAAAAAACACCCAGGCTCGGGACAACAGTTTGTAAAACACACTAGTGTTTTTCCATGAATGATTTAAATCATGGTCACTTATCACTTATGTTGTATAATTTGCACTATTGTGGCAAAATTAACTCAAAGAACATTATGAATTTAATCATCATGATTAGTACATTTAATAATGAAATAAATATAGGTATTTGTGAGATATACAACATGAGAATCATGATACATGATTTTATTCCAAGCTGTATCAATATTTGAAATTTATGAAGTCAATTTTTTTACTAAAAATGTAAAATAAACATATTTTGATACTCAAAATTCGATTCTACAGACTATTAATGTTTTTTTTAAACACTGGTGTCTCCTCAATCTTAATATAGTTTTGTTTTATTAATTGAAGTGAAAGTAAAATTACTTATAATTCAATAGACTAGATCGTAATAGCAATGTCCTACTATTTTGGTAAGGCATTTCCAGAAAAAAAAAACTGGTTTATCCTTGGATAAACCAAATTAGGCCAAAAGTGTTGTAAGGTTTTTCTTATTACAATTCTTAATTATTATTAAGAATTCCAATTAGAAAAACCTTCCATACTCCTTCTTACAACCAAGTTTGACAGTATTTGTCGCTTGTGCCTTGGAGAGCATTTTTTTGGAATAATAAAAGTTAGACAAATAGAAAAGACTAGTGTCTCCATTTCTGAAACAAGCAGTAAATAGTAATAATAGTAATATTAAGTGACTGCCTTGTTGGTCTAGTGGTTAGCATATGCGGCTGCTGATCAAGAGGTCTCGGGTTCGATTCCCGGGTCAGACTAAATATTTGTGTGATGCACAAATATTTGTTTCAGAGTCTGGGTCTTTTTCTATGTATAATAGGTATGTATTTACTTACAAAAAAAGTATGTTTATGTATTTATATCAGTTGTTTAGTACCCATAATACAAGCCCTGCTTAGTTTGGGACTAGATGATGTTGTATGTAAGATGTTGGAAATATTTATTTATTAAATTTTGGATACCTTGCAAGTATGCTTCATATAGAAATCTGTAAACTTTGAATAATATTTAACACATTGAACAACAAAATCTTAACAGCCATATCATCACATATATTAGAATATATTGTATTATATGTAACTGTACATAATCTCTATACATGTAAACAAATAAATAAAATTGGAGTGTCCGTATGTAATATAAAATGAACAGTTTCTACCAAATGCACATCCAAGAATATATGGTACTATAACATCTTAAAAGCAATTTTTAAATGTTTTGTCTGTTTGTTTGTTCTGGACTAATCTCTGGAATGGCTGAACCTAAAGAATAAATTAAATTCAACTGTTGAATTTAATTTATTCTTATTTATTTGATATTACAATCAAATTTGATATTAAAATCTGTGGTTTGTTTCGGCGTTTCTTCCCAGAGTGAGTCGTAGGAAATGCCGGCGCCTTCTAGCTATAAAGTCCGACTTGTAAAAATGTCTGAAAAGATTTACTTACAGAAATAAATATAATTTATCATTTACAAACAGACACTTCAATTTTATTTATTTTATAGATTTTTAGTCACTTGCATTTGGGTGCAATGTAATTTTCTGTTCCATAAAACATTGTACTTTCTTTCTTGTGCCTCTGATATTGTGCCAAATTTTGTGAAGACCGGATTAATCGTCGTGAAAGTGTGACAAAGAAATTTACTTTTGTACACGCACGTTATGATATCATTATGACGACAATACAATATATTGATCAGTATTAGTTGTGTAGCAGGATCGTGATATTATAAATTCGAAAGTAAGTATCTCTCTGTCTGTTACGCTTTCACGGCCTAACCACTGATACTTGAAGAAGTCGACATAGAATACCATATACCGCTTAACGAATATAGATACGTGCGGAGCCGCAGTCAAAAGCTAGTTATAAATAACTTAAACCCAGACAGGACAAATGACGTCATCGATCACAGATAGGATTGAACCCACGATCTTTGGCTTAGCTATGAGGACCACTAAATACTGTCGTTAAGACGCATTTTCATTGGTCGTTAGAGCCCGCATGCGGGGTACGGGAGATTTATGTTCAAGCATGCCATAGGGCCAGCAAACAAACAAAAATTGAAGTAATTAATCGTACTTAATATTAAAAACAATATTATGCCGATAAAACGCTATTTTTGGCCCTATGGCATGCTTGAACATAAATCTCCCGTACCCCGCATGCGGGCTCTAACGACCAATGAAAATGCGCCTTAAAAGATCATCAGACTCGTCAATTTGTTAAGTTTATAAAGTGCTTCACTCACAATCACTCAATCTGATTTGCATAGGGCTATTTATGTACATGCAGTAGCTAATGCATTCATATAATGACGGTAAGCTAGATAAATAAGGACAGTATAGACCACACAATCGCACTTGATAAAAACGATTAACTGATTAAAAACTTCATAAAATACTAAATTATTATAATCATACTGCAATCCGAAATTTTGATAACATTTTTATAATAGTTAATAATCAGGTTTACATATATTTCGGGGAATTCCCATTACTTTAGGCTCGGACAGAGGCTTTCGGGTGACCTTCGGACCAGGAACCGATTCGGTGCTTATCACACTAGGTAGATATCTACTAGCCGGGAATTCCCCAACTACGATTAAATCTACTTATCCATCACTACTAAAACTACGACTTAAAGCCTTTGCTAGCTAACCCCAGGCAACATCTGCTTGTGTTATTGCCCGTAGCAATATGTTATAACAGCGTGAACTAATTTGTTATCCATAAAGAAGTTTATAGATAGACATAATGTTGCGGACTTTATCTACAACTTTTAAAGAGGAACATTTCTTTAAACATTGTTTTTGGGAACTAACCGTTTACGCAGCGCACGCAATATCTCTCAATAATTTACTCTGGTTTTTGGAAAAATTTTCAGTTACACTCGGCTTCTTTTAGCGTAATGATAAGGGCATTTCTCTGTAAGCTCGTACAGGTCCCATACAAATGCTGTCCTGGCAATTTTTTTTAACATTTGTTAAAAAACAGTGTTCCTTTTCGAAGATAATAAACTATTATTTAAGTATATAAAGAGGCCCACTGAAATTATTTATATTTTCCAAGTTATTAGCGATTTTCCAAAAAATCATGACAGGGGACTGTTAAGTGAGACAGAGGACTGTTGTACTTTAGAAAAAAGTCGTATTACATTAATCAATTATTTATTCTTTTTATAAAATATTTTCGCATCAATACAATAAAACTTCTTTATGAAAAGTGAACAGAAACAACAACTTTCTTTATAACTATCAGGTGTTTTACATCGTTTAGCTTTAGGTACTTCTAAGCCAATGAGATTAGATTTTTTTCCGGGTCTAAACAACGACTTTATTTCTTTAGGTATCCAGTGCTTGTACTTTTGAAGAACACTACCAGTTACAACTTTTTTAAAGATTTGTCTCTCTTTGGTACATTTCAATGTGGAATAATTTTCTTTTAACTGCTTATTAATAAATTTCGCCAAACAACGCTTTCTTGACTTCTTCTTTTCTTTGGTCAGGCTCGTCTAACATTTTTAACATCTTTGTCTTAGGCGTATCTTCAACTTTCTTTTTTTTCTTTCTAATCTCGTTATTTTTTTTTGTACTTCTCAAGTTTTTTCTCTAAGCGAAAGATCTTTTCATTTCTTTCCCTGTTAAACTTCTGTCGTCGCTATTTGGCTTCTTTTTTCTTTGCTGTAGACTAGCACTGGAAAATGCTGGGCTTCGAGCTGGAGATATTTGCACTGGAACTGAACTGGCGGGTCTTGAAGGCGGAGTATCTGCTTCTAGGTCTGATAACGGCGTATTTTCTTGTACAATAGTGTTAGTGATATAGTATGTTAGAGATACAATAGTGTTAGGATAAATTTACATAAACAATACAATAAAACAATAACCAATACGCAAAATACACAGTCCCCTGTTGTGTAAAACAGTCCGCTGCTGCAATTTCAGACAGGGGACTGTTGCCAGGGGACTGTGTTTTTCGGCTAAATTTCACAATATTTACAAAACTGATGTAAAATAGTTTTTTAAGAATATACCGATCAATTGAGACATAAATAATGCAACAATAATCTTTATTTGGATATTATTAAAGTAATTAAAATACATATTATGACTTACCAGAGGACTGTGCGTGGTAGCGGTACAAGCGCTTGTTCACCTCACAAATGACGCTCTGACACTTTACAAAATGGCATATCAACGCCGCATTCGGCAAGGTTGCTAACTTCAAAGCAATTACGTTTAGTGTGACTTAAAAAAAATATCGTAAGTATGATAGTTGTTTTCAATTATGAATTTAAATATTTGGCAGGGGACTGTATAAAAATTCTAGGGACAAAGTTTACAGGAGTCTAATATATAAATAAAATTCGTAATAAAACCTTGTTTTACGAAAATAATATGATTAACTTATTCTTCTTAATGATATTGACTTCCTAATACTTCATTTGTCACTCACTTCTTCGTAAATCTCATTTCTAGGTGGAAATACAGTGATGGGGACAGCCAGGGGACTGTATTTTTAGAGCTTCTAGCATGTCTAGAAAAAAACTGCAAATAGTTATGGTTCTAAAAACAAAGGGTCCGTAAAGTTTCGTAATTAGAGTTTCATTAGGAGTGGGTTTTTTTTTAATCATTTAATAACGTCTTGAAAAAATCGGTCGGGACAGCCGATTACGAGGTTACAGAGAATCGCCCATAAATAGATTATCGCCCTTCTTGATAACTAGACTATGTAACTATGTGTGAAAAAAAATTTCGAATCGGACCAATAGGAACTTATATTAGCATAGATTAGAGCTGCCATCTTTAAAATTTGGACACCAAGACAAAAAGTAAAAACCCGCACATGTGTACAATTTTTTTTGTATTTAAGTCAATTATTTTTAATATGTCTCACATCGTATATTACTTAAAAAGTCAATTGTACTCTTTTGGAGATATATTGTATTCTTTTGGATGAATGAAATCCCGCTCGAATGCTCCCCGGGTGGCCTCTAAACTAGGACAAATCCGGGAAAACCCTGATAAATGGCAGCCCTAGTATAGACTAGTAAAAATAAATTATTTTTGGCTACCAATCTTAACAGATGTAGTATGGGCGTTTTTCAAAATTTTGCTCCGTTACGTACAGGATGTCCATTTATTTTCATACTAAATCACGTCACGTCTGGACGTTACGTATAACGCGGACTTGTCATCACATGTTTCTTTGGTATAAAAAAAGTTGATTATAGTAGTTTACTAGTACACATTCATTATCTACAACATATTTACTTATAATTTAACACGAGTAGTATATAAAATTTGTGAGTCTTACCTTTCAAAATCAATGTTCGTACCCGACAAACAAACTGACCCGTTACGTACGTCACGGACCGCAAGTGTTGACGATTGAATTTCTTCAGTTTTAATTCAAAGGAAAAGAACGAATGTATGATAAAAACATTGTCGGTATGGCATTGATTAAAAATAGTTAGAGCCAAAGACAATGTTATTGTTATTCTTTATAAAATCATGCCGTTACGTACAGGACTGTCCGCTGTGGCCAGTTTTTTAAATCCGATAATTTCAGTATTTATATTAGAAAAATATACTACAACCTTATTATATTTTATTTAAAAACAAATAAAATGAGTTATTTCATTCGAGTAATACTAAAGATATCTAAATATAGCTTATATGTTCTCCAAAATACGTAATCAAAATCCAGGATATTATGAAGGACACATAAAAAAGTAGGATAATATTTGGTATTTTATTAAATATTAAAATATGTTTTCCGCTTAAGTCTTATGTTTATCTTTTTTTTTACAGTAAGTTAAACATTTTACCCTAACATAAAATAATTTGATACTCACTTCCTACATTTTTGCCTTTTAATCAATGGTCAAACTCGTAGGACATAGCAAAATAGTCCTGAGCAAAATTTTGAAAAACGCCCGTATACTTAAGTTTTAGTAGGTATTAAGACCTTAAAACTGCCTTTGAATCTCGTATCTTAATAATTTTGTATTTGTAACTTCATGTCACTAACACAATAGGAACTTCATGGCTCGTATATACGCGTTTCTACGTAACTGTGCAACTTGGCTAATGTAACTAGTTCTAAGCCCTAACTGTATTTTTGTTTTTTTCTGGTGTACAATAAAGACATTATTATTATTATTCTCTTTATTCAGTCAATAAACATATTAATTACATTTTTAAATATATAAATATAAAAAATACATTTAAAAATATAAAAAATAGTAGACCACCGACTTCGAGTACAGGGACCAAGAAACCGGTGGTTAGGGCTCCAAAGACAGGAACCTCCTCACTATACGTGCCGTGTCAAGGAGGACCGCCTTCTGCATCAGACCCTTAATCCAGCCGTCCAACGTGAGCCTCTTAAGGTGTTGGTCGAGACTCTTGGCTATCAAACCATGAACAGAAACGACTATCGGAACAATGATCGCCGAATCGACATTCCACATATCGACAATCTCGTGAGATAAATCCAAATATTTTATTTGTTTTTCTTTTTCAACCTTCACGAGATTCTCGTCATGAGGAACAGCGATATCGATAATCATTGCGCGGCGCTGTGATCGATCTATCATCACAATGTCAGGCTTATTGGCGACAATAGTCCTGTCTGTGACAATAGATCGATCCCAATATAATGTAGCACGACCATTCTCGAGAACTGGGTCGGGCACATACCTGTAGTATGGCACCTCCAAATTTACAAGTTTGTATTTAAGGGCAAGTTACTGATGTACAATCCTGGCTACTTGGTTGTGTCTGTGCAAATATTCACCGTTAGCAAGACGAGAACAACCAGAAATAATATGCCTGATAGATTCCCCGGGTCGGTGACATGCCCGACATATGTCAACGGTACCGTCCTTCAGTATATATTTCCGATAGTTATTCGTCATGATAACTTCGTCCATAATTGCACAAACAAAACCTTCGGTTTCTCCAAAGAGATCACCGTACCGCAGCCAGGAAGTCGATGCTTTAAAGTCTATATCGGGCCCGTTCAAAGCCCGATAAAACCGACCATGAAGCTCTTTGCCCTTCCATACCTCCTTGCGATCATCAATACTAAGTACTACAGGTTTGCGCCAATTCTCTTTAGCCAGAGCGAGTGGAGTGAATCCGTTATCCACCGTAACTACATTGCGATGCACCCCCATGTCGGTATTAAGAAAATATTCTCTGAGATTGTATATCTCGCGATTATGTAGGGTCTTGATATTTAAAAATCCACGACCCCCAAACTTTCGCGGGATGTACAATCTCATAACCGATGAACGTGGGTGGTGCATTCGGAATGCAGTCAGTAAGGTACGAACTCTCCTGGCAAGGGCATCTAATTCGGTCTGAGTCCATCTAAGTATACCAAAGGAATACATCAGAACCGGCATGACCCAACCGTTGTAGGCTCGCACCTTGTTACCCCCTGACAAAAGACTCTTAAGGACTTTTTTCAGGCGGCCGAAGAAGCGTTCCCGCACCGTTTGCTTCACATCAGATTCTGGTATTCCCAAGGATTGTGAAAAGCCTAGATATTTGTAGGTTTCGGTGGCAGAGAGAGACCTAAGTTTTGTTGAATCTGAAAGTTCTAATCCTTCAGATTCCACAATAACACCTTTCTTTACATACATGACTGCACACTTGTCCAAACCAAATTCCATTTTGATAGAATTACTAAAGTTTTTAGTAACCTTTAGTAACTCAATCAATTGTAATTTTGATAGAGCCAGTAGTTTCAAATCATCCATATAAAGAAGATGAGATATAACCCGGTTACCTCTCTGCAACCTATAGCCTAACCCTGAACCCTCTAAGAGAGTGCTAAGAGGGTTCAAGGCCAAACAAAACCACAAGGGACTCAGACTGTCACCTTGAAAGATACCCCTCTCGATCTTTACAAATACGTCGCTTACCGCAGTTTGGCGGCATCCAGGATAGCGAAGGACTGTCCTCCATTGCCCCATACATGACTTCAAGAAGGTGCACAGAGTTGTATCAATTTTATACAGCTCCAGCACCCTCAAAAGCCATGAATGGGGAACCGAGTCGTAAGCCTTCTTATAATCTATCCAACATGTCGCCAAATCCTTACGATTACGACGTACTTGTTGGCTAATGGTCATATCAACAATAAGGAGCTCTTTAGTGCCACGGGTCCCACTTCTACATCCATTCTGAGAAACGGAAAGTATCGAATTATTATTTACATGTGTAGTAATTTTGAGTCTCAAAATAGATGTAAGAAGTTTATACAAAGTTGGTAAACATGTAATTGGCCTAAAGTTTTTGGGATCCATGGCACTACCAGATTTATGGAGTAAATGGGTTATACCAGTTGTTAAAAATTGTGGTAATGAACCAGAATCCAATGCTGCCTGGAATTGAGATGCCAAACACCCATGCGAGCTTCGGAACCATTTAAGCCAAAAGTTGTGCAGACCGTCCGGACCAGGTGATTTCCAATTTGGCAATGAACGGACTGCACAACTTACATCATCTTTGTCAATGATGATTGGTTCCATAGTTGTTACAGACTCACATGAGTGTCTGACATCTCGCATCCAGTCACCTTCTGTATGGGTGACAGGTACCGACCAGATGCCACGCCAAAATTCATTTGTGGCATTTTCATCTGGCAAATACCCATCGCGATCACATGGATCCGGTTCTTCCCATTTCCGGTACACCCATTTCTCATTTCTTTGGAACATGCGATTCTGATAATACCGATTCCCACGTTTTTTGTACCGTCTTATCCTATTTGCCCATGCATAAACTTTTTGCTTCAAGAAGTCTATGCGCTCTGTGACACTAGACAAGTACTGTTGAGGACTGATGGTAGTCCCCAAGAATGCCTGTTTCACAAAGCGCATGACTCTCGGCCGCGTATTACCTGCCTGGAAAGCAGTTAGTTTACCGATGAGTGTCCTAGTCTCAGTAATACGACGTTCTATTCTATACTGCCAAGCTGGCAAAGTATTTTTGGGTCGAGTAGCAATTCTGTCTTCAGCAAACTTAATACCAGCTACTCGACAAACTGCAATAGCCGCACAGTAAAGAATAGAATGTGTATCACTAAGATCCTCGCTATTATCAAAATAATCTGACAATAACGAATTCAGGGCACTCACCAGTGCTAAATTTCGTTTATGAATGGGCAAACGGGGTAACCGGGGTCTGTTATGATAATCAACATACCGGTATTTCTGAACCGCATCCTCCAAAGCGCTCCTTATTCTATCATTATATTGGGTACTTACGGATATAACTTCACTCTCCTCTTGTTCATCTTGACGGCTGGCTCAAGCTCTCGAAACAGAGAGACTAGTCGAACACGGTACGCAGTGAGGTTTGTTCCCAACTCTGTAGCCCGAAAATATGCCCGCATGACGTTCTCATTTATTGTATGTGACCATTTCATGCGGCGCACACCACCACCGGTAGCGGAGACCCTTTTCGAGGTCAGTGGTCCTCGGGATCCCAAGCTGTCTGGTGGCCGGGTCCTCTCCTGCCGACGTACAGGTGTTGGCGACGTCGGCGGAGAGAAAAACTCGTCGCTCGAAGTAGAGCTCGACGCCTGTGCACTATTCGGAACTTCTGTAATTTCTTCCATTGGCGGCACGGCGGAGCGGAGCGACGAATCCGGGGATGACTTTTGTGCTCTGCTTCTAGCTCTTGTGATCATCTTGAGAATTTCTCGTTTTATCGATATTTATAATATTGGTTTTGACATGACGTTTTAAACGTCATGTCTTTTAAAACGGATATTTTTAAGTTTATTTGATTGCGATTCATTTTATTTCTTTTATTTAATTATTTTTGTAACATTGAGTCTTCTAAAATATATAAATTTGGTTTTTAATATAGTTCTTATTGGTAAAAATAATTTATTTTAAAAATATGTAGGAGAAATTCTGATGTCTTTGAGTGTTGCTAGGTATTATTATTATTGGCTAAGGAGGCTGGTCATGGTGGCTTATAGTAAATATGTACATTTTCGCTGTGTAACTGTAATGTTATCTATTTCCGGTTGAGCTTATACAGAGTCAACATTAACTGATAATAACAACGACGTTAAACACATGTAAATTGCGTCACTCTTACTGACATACTTTAGCAGCTCGACCCAAAATACAGGGGTACTTCAGAAAAGTAAACCTAAACTATAATAACTTCACCAGTGGCTTTATTCATTTTCCTCTAAATTCCTATCTCATAACGAGTTTTTATAAAAGTAGCCTATGTTACTCGCTGATAATGTAGCTTTACAGTGGTTAATGTATTTTGTAAATTGATCTTGTGATTTAGGTATGAAAACGTAACAAGCAAAGACTCATTCGCATTAAAATCTCACAAACTGTATGTCGGCTAACGAGGCAGAGAGTAGCATATGTCCTTCTTCAAGAATCAAAGTATCTCCATTCCAAATTTCAATGAAATCGGTGCAGCGATTTAGCCGTGATATTGTAACAGACAAACAGACAGCTGCTTTCGAATTTATAATATTAGTGAGGATATTGATTTGGATCATACGGATTTCAATACCAGTTAATTAAAAAAAAAACTACTTAATGGATTCGTCTATAATGTAGCAGTACTGGCAGCATATACTATGAAGTTAAGTTTATATTCGAATCGATGAAGTATCGTGACCACTTTTAACTATTATTCTGATGTAGAGCCGAGGTCAGTGGCCTGTTATTATGTCATGCTACAGGCCTACCACTGCTAAGCACAGCTGTCATTCAGTGTTAGTATTCTAATAAAAAAACCGTATAATTGTATAACATGTTGCCATTAACATGTGTTAATAAGTAGCGAGAGCTGCTAGAGCATTTAGTGCAAGTTATAAATACAGTGATGGTGTTTCAGTTATTCACATCACTAAACTAAAATTGACAAAAAAAAATTTAAGTGTTATATACTTTAATCTCATTTGTTTACAGTCCATTTTTCGATACCTCAAATCGACCATAGAGTGCAAAATTTCCAACGAATTTCAAATTCATGGAAATTATTGTCTACTCCTCTTCTATAAAAAAGACAACTCCCCCATAAATAATATTTATAGGATTTTAAAACCCACAAAACTTGACGGTATAGAAAGCGGCCTCTATATATCTCCAACTACAGCTAACTACTGAATAAATATAAATTAAATACGTGTAAAAAAATATAATGCCTCTGTAACTGCACGCATGGCGTAGTGATTTAATCGGTCGCCACACCGCTTTCTACTGGGCTGAGTTTTGTGGTTTTATACCCCACATGCGACAACACTTTGTGTGATCCACAAATCGACGTTCTGAGTCTTGGTGTTCTTTGTGTCTGTTTCATGTATGTTTCACAGAATAATTATGTTCCTAATGTATTTTCTTTAGAAACTTTTTTCCTAGCTTTTAATTTTAATTACAGATCACGCTGCAAGACGAGGCTATTAAAAATAAAGTAAGAGTCATCATGGTGAATTTCACGAGGAACTTCATCCCGAAAGACAAAGATCTCGTTAATAACATTTATTTAGACGTGGAAAACAACAAAGGTAAATTCTTTATTATTATCTTGGCACTAATGGAATAACGGCTACAAATACCATATCAAATCGATTTTATACCATTGTGACATTTAAAATCGTTTCATTCTCACAGGACCGTTAGCCAGATCCATCGATTTGGTAGAAGATTAAACATGCAACACCTACACTTACCATTTCCGAAAGAAGTGTTTAATCGATTTGAAGTGTATACATATTCTCAAATTTAGAAATGGAATCTAAGTTTTATTGTGATAATTTAAAAAAAATGTAGAATGTTTTGTTTATTAATTCTTAACCTCTGTTTCTTGTCATCTATAGAGGTTTATTTCGATCTACTATTTTTTAACCGACTTCAAAAAAAAGGAGGAGATTCTCAATTCGTCGGAATCTTTTTTTTTTTTTATGTATGTTCAGCGATAATTTCGTCGTTTATGAACCGATTTCAAAAATTCTTTTTGCATTGGAATGGGCGTAGCTTACAGGTGGTTCTATCGTTACCATATCGAGATCTGATGATGGGATCCCGAGGAAATCAAGGGAACTCCTCAAATATCATAGACACAATTGTCGCAATTTGGGTACTCGGAATAGTTTTTCATTGAAGTCGGTTCTTTTTTGTTAAAATATCTTGTAAAGCAAATATCGATCGAATAAATTAAGAAAATATTTTAATTATTTCTTTCGAAAGATAAAAAGTAATGAATAAATAAATACATATACTAATCCTACTTTCGTTTGTAGATCTCAAGGACAAGAAGTCAGTATACATGATCACAAGTGTGTTGATGGCGAAAACTATTGAGTTCAGAGTAACCCGTCAAACTTCGTCCAGAATATTCCACCTTGGGAATGCATCTCCTCTTGTTTTTGGACTTGAAGAGTTCATCATTGGAGATGATGGAAAACTCACTGCTAAGGTATGTTTCTTGCTTAGATTATAAAGATACATACCTATATGACTCGTGCAATTTCAACTGTGTCTCAAACGTATTCCTGGTTTTATAAAAAAAAAAAACAATGCGTGGCTCTTATTAGCCTGTCTATAAGTCAAGATGGATGATCTTCCCCAATATATGGGCTATCCAACTCTAAACTATGTTTTTAATTTGCCCGAGTAGTTCCTGAAATAAGCTCGTTCAACTAAACAAACTTTTCGGCTTTATGATATTAGTTTAAATAAGTATTTCCAGAAAAACATTTACATGTAAACACGGTTTCTAGAATCCGAAAACGATAATAACAAAGAAAATTATATTCCATGAGCATTTCAAGTTGTAATTTACCAGCGAGCCGGCCCGCATTCGCGCGGAAGTCTGTGTAATTCTGGGATATCCTCTACTATTATATGCAAGTATTACACATATAAACATTCCTCTTGTATCACTCTATCTATAGCTGAAAATTGCATCGAAATCCGTTGAGAAGTTTAAAAGATCAAAGCGAACATTATAGTGTAATCTATTTTAATGATATTCTATCTAAAAAATTGTAGGGTTTGTAGTGTGGTTTACCTTTTTGTACCTCTGCCGTAAATTAGGTCCGCCTTTGAGGTAAATATTCCAAATATAAATAGCTGAATATAAAATACAGTTCCGTATTTTTTCATTAATAACAAGCTACATAAACGCTTAGATTGTTTTTGTAGGAAGAATACAATAGCGGCTTACAAGGCCAACGTTTCCGAGAAACCATTGAAAAACTTGTTTTCATGAATATAACAAGCAACGTACACTACAAGAATTGCGGCTAAATCGATTTTGAACTTAATATAGGATGTGATGATACCAGCAGTTATTGTTTTACTTTTACGATAACAGTGTGTGACGCCATTTGGCGAAGGTAGTCAAAAAAATTGGCCAAGTGCGTATCAGGTCACGCATAGAATAGGGTTCCGTGCTCACCTATAATGGGTAGGTGGATTTAAAATCGTGGTCAATAGATAACAAATATGTTTAGTTATTATTTCTTAATTTTGTACGAAGATTTCCAAGTGACTGCATTTTACAGGGTAGGCCCCTATAACTCCTGAAATACAAAAGATATCTAAGACGCTATAGTTTTCCTTTAAAGTTCAATAAATGGACAAATATCATGTTTTTTTTTTTGATTTTTTGAGACAGTCGTTTAGTTTTTAGTGGGGGCGGGAGGATGAGCTGTTTTTGCAAAAAACGCGCCTTAAACTTGAATAACTCTCAAACGGATACATACATCAAAAAAGCGGCCAAGTGCGAGTCGGACTCGCCCATAAAGGGTTCCGTATCAGCAAGTAACATCATTTAAAAGTTCTTGTAGTTCGTTGTAACTTTCATCGATGTTTTTATACTAGTGTATTGATTGGATGAAAGGTAAATTGCGTGTTACGATTTATGACGTATTAAAAAAAAACTACTCACTAGATCTCGTTCAAACCAATTTTCGTTGGTAGTTTACATGGTAATGTACAACATATATTTTTTTCAGTTTTATCACTCTCTTATTTTAGAAGTTAGAGGGGGGGACACACACATTTTTCCACTTTGGAAGTGTCTCTCGCGCAAACTATTCAGTTTAGAAAAAAATGATATTAGAAACCTCAACATCATTTTTGAACGCCTATCCATAGATATCCCACACGTATAGGTT
This sequence comes from Phragmatobia fuliginosa, assembly GCA_932526445.1. Classification (NCBI taxonomy): domain Eukaryota; kingdom Metazoa; phylum Arthropoda; class Insecta; order Lepidoptera; family Erebidae; genus Phragmatobia; species Phragmatobia fuliginosa. The sequence continues at coordinate 11,384,881 of OW052078.1, read as the reverse complement.
TGATGAAAAAAAATTTTTTGAGTTTCAGTTCCAAGTATGGGGACCCCCAAAATGTATTGCTTTTTTTCTATTTTCATGTAAAAATCTTAATGCGGTTCACAGAATACATCGACTGACCAAATTTCAACAGTATAGCTCTTATAGTTTCGGAAATAATTGGCTGTGACATGCGGACGGACAGACAGACAGATAGACAGACAGACAGACTTGACGAATCTATAAGGGTTCCGTTTTTTGCCATTTGGCTACGGAACCCTAAAAATTGATCTTCGCAACCTCACAATGATTTTAAATACCTATCTAATGATGTCCTACACGATGGGGTAGACCAAATAAAAATATTTTTCTTAATTTTATTCTAGCACTGTCAATATAATCACAGCACATATTAACACAAACTTTCTAGCTCCAGCCCTTTGGGATAGGTCGAGGCCGGACGGACATGACGAATCTATAAGGGTTTCGAGTCATGAACTACGGAAGAAGTCATAGGGGCCTCACTCAACACACAACTTACTTGGAAAACTTCGCCAAAAAATGACGAAATAACAAGTAAACATAACAATTATCTATTTATCACGATTGTATATGACTACAGAACCTTATTCTATGCGGGTCCTGACACGCACTTGCCCGATTTTTCTGTGTTAAGATCCTGTTGTCTTAGCGCTGGTTCCCACTACGCCGGACCGGTAAATCTACCGGAAACCGATCACCGGACAGAGTGTTCACATTACACCGGAACCTCGGACAGTCAAGTACTCAGCTCAGTTAAATTTGGACCTGTGCACACAATGGACGACGAAATTGTTCTGTTGTGGTGATGAAAATGAAAATGAAAAAAAAATGAAAAATATTTATTAATATAAACCATTGGTCCACATAACTTACAAAGTTGCTGGGGCCTTCTTTTAAGTTAAAGAATACTTGTATCAGAAGACCCCGCTCTTCTATAATTACTTAATCCTAATGTGATATCCTAATAGAAGGCAAAATAAAAGAAAAAAATGGGTACATCCTATTTTACGCCAAAGATTTTCACTTGGAACATTTGAAACATTAATAGGTGAACTTAGAAGTGACGAACCAAAGTTCTTCAATTATTTTCAAATGACAGCAACCACTATTGACGATTTACTGATGAAAACGTGAGGACTGAGGAGAGCACGGGCGGTGCGAGGGGAGCACAGCTGTTGCAAGCGGGGGAAGATACCGGATCAAACTCGTTCACATTGCTCCGGTCCGGTATTTTTACCGGACGATCGGAGTGACAAAACGCACGGTAAAAATGCCGGACTCGGCATAAATGCCGGATCCGGGATAATGTGAACAGCTTCATATAACTTGTACAGCCAGTTGTTCGTTGGTTTGAGAATGAAAATAAATAGAACACAAAATGTAAAGCAACCTAGAGAAAGTACTCCAATGTCAGTGCGGCCTGTTACGAAACAGAAAGTAAGCCAAGAGACGGCTTCCTGCCACGGTAGTTAAATCAGAAAAGAAAGCACCTTACTGGGTAATTAATATTAATTTCTTTTACAATATCTTTAGAACCGAAATTACGAGTTTAAGGTACTAGAGTCTTACTATTCTAGGTCTTACTATTAGAGTAAACCTAACTCCTACTACCCGTGACTTGGGAGTTAGTGTAAATGAAACCTTATAATATCTTATATATAAAATTCTCGTGTCATAATGTTAATTACCATACTTCTCCAAAACGGTTGAACCGCTTTGTATGAAATTTTGTGTGCATATCGGGTAGGTCTGAGAAGCGGCTAACTTCTATTTTTCATACCCTTAGGACGCGATCGGAGCCGCGGGCATTAGCTAACATAATATAGGATATTATTTACAGGATTATGTACTTCTAGCCGATTTTGGCAACGGTGCTCAGTCTTAACGGAGACCAGCCAACTACGCAAGAGATATTATAGTGCAAAAGCTATATTATAGTCTTACTTCTAAGTCCGGGCTGTTATTAAATAGTTCTTTAGTCAGAAAAACTTCAAAACACGTTTAAAGCCGATCGGGATTCGAACCAGAGACCTCTTGATAAGTGTTATAAGGAAGTGAAATATTAATTACGTGACGAAATCCAAGCCGTTTTATTGTATGCTATTTACGAATATGTATAAGGTGCAATCATTTTGAAATCGATGACATTCTAGAAAAGATATAGAGGAAATAAACTTCAGTTGTTTTTAACTGGCAATATTTACGATTTTACCAGAACGTTCTGTATTAACTCGGAAGAAAAAGGATGAACTCTCAATATTATTTTCTATTCATATAAGTACGTGCATCGTTTGATTGTATGTATTATCATATCGCTTCAATTACTACACAAATATAGCGACTGATCGATCGAATAGATAAAGCATTGCATGTTGCGTAAAATTATTTCAAGTAGGAAAAACAAAGTTTTGAACGATCGACGATAATAATATGTCGGATCACCTGATGTGGGTGACTACGATTGCCTTTGAACCTCTTTTGGTGCTCCCTTTCTGTATCAATCACAACTCTTGTGGGGGCAAGGGCGGCACTCTTATTGTCTCAGTAAAAAGCCTCAAATAATCTGAATAAAAAAGTAATGAAAGATTGCTTAACTCATATCCGCGGTTGAGCCAGTCAATAAATGATATTCAAAATTTATTTCTTGACGTAACTATAGAGTTACTTAATACACGTGGATGTGTGTATACATATAATATATATTATTATTCCGATAAGTTATTTATTATGATGGCCTTCTGTTTAGATATGAAATTAGTAATGCAAGTCAGTAGGTACTAACTTCGTAGGTACAAACTTGTACAATCTTGCATGTGGGGAGTTTATCTCCAAGATTGCCCTTTTGAGTTGAGGCAAAGTAAAGTGATAGCACTCCAAAGCATCATCTGCAACAATCCTTAGAAATGATGTTTTGTTCTACTATACCACTCATGCCAGACGGACATGTCTTCTAAATGAACAGGGGTGGCGGTACTCCGGATTCTTAATGCCTCATGGAGTATTAACTATGTACAACATATTGCTGTGGGCTGGGGTTGAATGTATAAAATAAACACGTAAGTGTCCCGTTTAGATTCATTTAACTTGAAAGTAGGTCGTCATTCAAATAGTTTTTATGCATTCATTGATTTATATGCACACACTTAACCGATATGTATGTCGACGTGTGAAAACGTCTAAAACTCGTATTTAGCAGATTGTATTTCATTAACCTGTTTAAAACTTCAACTGTCATTATAAGAACTTCGTCTTCATCAGCCTGTAGCAGTCCACTGCTAGACATAGACCTCTCTCACTTCACGCCACTCTAATGGATTTTTACCTTGTCTCATCCAGCTCCTGCTAGCCACGAACACGTACATATAAATGTCCAATAAACATTTCAAAAAACCATTGTTCTATTAGATCTAATCAAACTAGATTTTGTCTCAACTTTAGTTAGAGGAACATGTTCTACTAAGAAATTCTGAGAAATAGTATATTTGGATGTTACAAATCTTTTCTTTTTTTTTGAGCTCTGACAACGTGAATATCATATTTCTTGGTATAGTCTGGCCACGCTAACTCTGCAGAATGAAAAAAATTACAGAATTTGAAAATCTATAGATGGTAACACCGCCTAGACTACGAAAAACTAATTTGATACTAGTTGTTTTTTTTATTTTAGCCAAGTTATTTTGTTTATATTCAGATTTTTTCTTGGTTAAGAATAGTCATGACTTCAGCACGATGCATTGTCGATTTGATACAGTTTTTGAGGTTTGGTTTACAATACAGGTTATAATAATTCTGATTCCTAACTTACATATCTACTGAGGCTTTGGTTTATCTACACATAAATAATAATTAAAGGGAACTTTACTTTAAGATCTATGAAACAACTCAAGGACAGTATAAAAATAACGATAGATTTTTGAATGATAAACATAATTTATTTTTAGGTTTCATCAAGATATACATTAGTTTTTTTTTGTTTCTACAGGCTCGTTTCTTAACAAAATTTTTATTATGTATCTATGGCTCCATGCCGCCACATCATGTTTTTCCATAAGAACTGTCCGTTCGTCAATAATAATTTGCGTAAGGTTTCTCTGCAGCCAGTAAAATCAATTGATTGCCTCAATTGAAGTAGTAATTTACGCAGAGTAGGAACTTTTTTTCGGGTCAAATAATACTGATATATTGTATTTCGTTTGGCGCATTGGTCAAAATGATCAATATTAACTTTCGTTGCCCGTGCTGCACGCTTTTTGCCAGGAATCCTCCAGATCGCTGAATCCTGTAGAAATAAATATAAACTTTATTTTGAACTTGTATTCAATGCAATATGTATTGGATGTACGTTGTACCTACTTTAATAATCTAACGAAAATTTTAGAAAATAAATACGTAAGTAACAGATTCTTACCAGTCATTGAAGCAATCTTTTTAATATACTGGTTCTCACTATTGATGGTAAACTCTTCAAGAGTCTTCAGCATCCGTAGGGCAACTTGAATATGAGGTTTAAATTCATCACTTATACTACCTGGAATGTCTAAAAATAAATACTTGTTAAGAGTTATCTATAATTTATGTAATAGTTGCTTAAGACCTAAATCCTATCTGTAGGAAGCAAATCTATAGGTAGATATGTTATTGAAATTGGACGTTAATTTGACACGAGCTTCTTGTCAGCATCATGAACAGGCTATGAGTATTTGAAAAAATGTTCTTAGATACATATAATGGTAAAATAAAACGGCGAAGTATCAAAATCAGTAGATTTACTTACACGTCAACTTTTCGATATCTTGTAAACATTGTCGTTTTTGGCTAAGGACGACATCACACTGTGCCATCATTCATCATCTTGGAATTTACTTATCATGTTATAAAATAACTTCCGCACTCAACTTTTAATAGGTTTAACTATTTTTCTTTAAAATATATGAAAAACAACAAAAAGCATATGCAATGTGACAGCTCACGTACCACAAAAGTGACATCAGAAAAAGTATACCATATAAAAAACTTTTTGGGGTTGCCCATTTATTCCACTGCAGAGTTAGCGTGGCCAGACTCTAGTTAGTTAAGTAGTAAAGACTTAAAAAAACGAACACATCTTACAATTTACCATATTATTTAGGATAAGCCGTGACGTCAGAAATGTTATCGAATCATTCGTTTTAGCTTTGACCTTGTTTAAAAAAATAATCAAAATGATAACCATAATATACGCAAGTATGTGCGTTTACATTTTTAGCATACGTTTCCAACAAAAGATCAAAAGTGTCTAACAGTATTTACGTATTCACGGATGCCTCGTTACTGACTTCGTTCTGTTCTGTTTCTGTCGTTAAAGAACGTTGTGTTTACAGAGAGAGCTTTACAAGTTTAAAACTGCCGAACTGGATTAACGAATTTTTTATCGCCAATTTGCTTACAATTAGCATTGTTCATTATTGAGTATGAGTCATTTCCGTATGATGACAGATTAAGAACACCGAGTGTCACTACCCCTATACATCCCGTAAGTGTCGAAAAACTCTCTAAAAGAGCAAAGTCTGCAGAATGACACTACTGCAAAGAGAAGGAAAACTTGAAATAAACCCAACCCGTCTTTCCAAAGGTCTAAAGTTGATTAAAAGCAGATGATGTTTTGTATTACTGATTCTGGATAACTTGTAAATATGTTACAGTTTAAAATGTACATTATACTTATCAGCCTTCATTCAACATTGATAGATGATGGTTCGACAAGGCCAGTTAAAGGAAATACTAACTCGGCCGAGTAGGTACCGTCGCGTAGGAGTAACCCTATCTCTGATATCATTTCTGTTGACAAGGGGAAGAGTAATAGCTTGACCGTCTATGTATGTTCACCGTGGCGTCTAAACAATCGATTTTAGGGAATAATAACCCAGATTAAATAGGCTACATAAATTTTAACAAACGTTTCTGTGTAGTCGGGTTATATTGTTTCAAACTTTTGTCTCGTGTAAATTAATATATAATTAGTAACAGTATAACTAAAGCAGTATTTCAAATGTTATATTGTATTATTAATCCCTTGTTTCCTAGCATTTTTTTAAGTGTAGTTATTGAGCTTGGTCTGTTGTTTACATAATATACATATACCGTTGACATACATTACTAAGAGTATGAATAAAATATTACGCAAGTTATCATTTAATAGATTTGCCCTTGAGACATTTGGCCTTATGGAACATACATCATAGCAAACGAAACACTGTTCATTGTTGTTGCATGTGTCGATTAAAATACCTACTCATATAGGTAGTGCTTTGTGTAGCGTTGTCTGTGACATCTGGAATTTTCACACGTTAAATCGTTCTTTTTTCGTTTTACTCATGCTTTTCTTCGGGCAGAGTAGTCACCTTGTCAGGCGTTAAATAAATAGAATAAAAAATACCCGAAGTTGCTGTTTTTGTATAATTATATAATACACAGTCACAGTTTTGAGGGTCAAAAGGCTCGACCGGGTCAGTACTACCCTCACTCAGAAGAATATCCTAATATTGACAGCATTCTTGCTCATTTGTATTTCGTTGGGGAGTGTGAGACAGGAGGTCCACTCATTCTACATCATTCTCCCGGCTTCCGGACGACGTGAGAATGATGCAGAATTATCTGACCAGTCCGCCATGGTATGGGTCACCATGCTGTATTGTCTACCGGATGAGGCAATGCTGCGTGGTGAACCCTACTCCTGGATTCTACTCATGCTTTCCATCAGGCAAAGTAGAATCACTTTGGTAGGCTTAAATAAAAAAAGACTGTCGATAGTCTATTCTTTTTTTTTTAATGTTTTTTCTAAACCTTCTATGGTAGACAGGCATTTAGGCCGTTTTCAATATCTTTCGTTAAAACTGGTGACAGGTTATTGAAAACGGTCATTACTAGATAATACTATTCTAAATAAGTAAGTAGGTAAGATAACAAAGACATGTCATAACAAAGACTCGTGTTTTGGTTATTAGTATTAAAGTAAATCTTGGAATACTAAGATTGAAAGTGTAGGGCTAGAAAGAGAGATATACTGGTCACTTCAAATAAACTTCTTGGAAACGATTCCATTGACCTAGTGGAATATGCCAAACTGTAGCGAACACTGCCGTTTTAGACTTGCGTGCTATTTCTGTCTTCGTTTAAACATATTCGCATATGTGCCGGCAGGTATACACTGTGCATACTCAGCAGGTACAAAATACGCTGAAAGGTGTGTCTCGAAAGAGATGCACTTCGATTCCACTTATTAACTGCTAACCTTTTAGACTTATAAACAGTAGGCATGCCCTACATTATTACACAATAGAAAATTTCTTCTAAGGTTTCTAATAATAGTAAGGTATCTGTCTCTACAACTCACCTGACATTGGAAAGAAGAATAAAATTTAATAAGGTATGATTAGTTGGCAAATTGTAGGGTTTCATTGAAGGTAAGGTGCCGGCCGCCGATTTATAGACAAAATGGCTTGAACATAGTAGGCTTCCTATTGTGCAGAAAGAGCAGTTAATGTCCTGTTTCCCTGTGACGATCAAAGGGTTCTGACATTTTAGCTGTATAGTCTACTAATGTCTTGCATATGAAAAATAATTTGTTCTAGGTATATCAACATTTATATTTACACGCTACGTGTGAGACAATGTCATGTGACTTTAGGAAGCAAAATAATTTACAGTTCAGGAAATAGGCAGAAAAAAAATGTCCATAGGGAGTTCTTTATGTTAGCATAAGCTAAGTCACGCGATATATGGAATTATTTTTTTAAACATTAGTTTTCCTATCTTTTTAACAATTATTTTCGTTAAACATTATTTTTATACCCGTCTACGGCTCAGCACAAAGTAAGAATAATATTTTTGGCCGTCTATGTTGGTTTTTCATTGAATACAAACAGCGACTCTCCTTATTTTTAGTATCAGACGATTTTTTCTCAGATGTCTCTGTAGCATCAAGCATAAGAAAACTCCACATATGTTAACCGTTGTATAAATAAATAGATTTGTTATATACACACCAACTTCTTTTTCAATAACAACTGCAATATTTTTCTTTAAGTCTGCTAATTTCCTTTTTTTAATATAGGTACGCTGCACAAGTATGTAAAAATACCGACATTACAATAGATCACACGATGTTTTTAAATAAAATTACAATTTCTATTGTTCTAGGTATACTCGTATTTGTTAGTTAGATTTCATTATTTACACCACACATCCCTCATAAGATTTGCAATGCGGAAGTTCTATCGACGAAAATAAGGCATGCTTATTTTTGACAAAAATGTTAAAATAATAATATATGTATATCGAAAACATAATTAATTTTCATAAAGCGATAAGTAGCTTCTCTAAGATTTTAATTGCAAGTAGTTGTTGCAAAGAAAAAAAAAACAAAAAGTAATTATTAGGTTCCACCGAGATTTGAACTCGGATCGCTGGATTCAAAGTCCAGAGTGCTAACCATTACACCATGGAACCGTATAGTAGCCGACTCCAAATTTTGTGTTACTTTCTGAACACGTTACAGTATGCGGTACGGCTGCATAAAATTAAGCCGAACGATACGTACTTAGCATTTATTGACATATTGTAACAAAATATTATGGTGGATCTCAAAGCCACCAGATTTTTTGTTTCGAAAATCCAATTATTTATTCGTGTGGTTGGTCTCTAAAAAAGAAACGATTTTTTCGGGCTTTTATCATTAAAACTAACAGCGTAGCCATGTCATTCTTCTAACCTAGTTGAACTAGTAGTCAACCCCAAAAAATATTAGGAATTATAGGCTAGGAAGTTGTTTTTTATGTTTATGCCTGCCAAAGAGACTACTATGTCTGATAGAATGCATGAGTAGAATCCAAGAATATGGGTCACCATTCTGATTATGAGTGCAGAATATGCAGCATGGTGACCTATGACTAGTGAGATGCATCTGCGTTATTGGGCGGAGGTGAGTTCGAGATCGGAGGATCTCGAACTCACTGACGAAATACAACAGCACGAATGCTGTTACTTTAGGTTCCCCTTTTGATGGAGGGTATTACTATCCCGGTCGACACAGCTCGATGGATTTCCGTGTTATTGGACTTAGTGACAATGGTCTATAATAGATTCTAAAGATAGATTGTGAAATGATTGCATGATATATTGTTGTAACTAATAGTAATTTAGAAAACAATCAGTGTAACGTTTGCTCTTTTTCTTTGGCATAAGTCATACCACACCTAAGTCAGTTTTTTCATTTATTTAATTATTCTAAATTAACTAGATAATGGACTGCGATAGTCTGATGATGATTTCTTCTTTATATTATAAAATAATATTTGTCAATTTCAGTGACAAACAAGGATACAGAGATTACAAAATATTGATTACGCATTGATATAGAAAAATACATGCAGATAAGGTCTTCAGTATCATTCGATTGTCTGTTTTTTGTCGATTCCAAAAGTATTTTCTTTGTGTGATTCTTATAAATTGGTCATAAAATGTATTCGAGGTTGAATTTATAGAATTGGAATTATTATTTTTGTATCTATAGAATTTAAATAATTTAGAATTTATATTACTTTGAATTTATAATTATATTTAACTAATCTCTAACAGTGGGAAATTAAAAGAAAATCGTTAAATTATTCACACAGAACTTATCATGATTTAAGCGCATTAAAATCAAACTATTTTAAATCATTGCTTCAGGACAAATAAATCTATACTAATGTAATATTAAAAAGCTGAAAAGTTTTTGGTCTGTATCCATGAATACGGAACCATGGTGGTATCCATGGGGATTTCTTACAGACAAGAGGAAAGGCATCAAAACGAAGCCAAATTGTTAGATATTTATTTATCTTAAATATTCTTTTATTTTGCAGTTGCCAGTCACGATCAAATCCAAGTCGCTTCGTTGGAAGAAGGTAGACCCTTCGGATCATTTATACATCCCGGAAGACAAGGATATGGCATGTCGGGTGTAAAATAACCTTTAAAAGCAGCTTGAAATCAGAGGATGGTAACTAAGCAAAAGAACAAAAAGATTGTTTTGGTAATGAAATTGAGATCCGAACTGGATTTGGATTGGATAGGAAAATGTATTCTGATGATACAAAAAATATACAAAATTAAATGCTCCCTTTTTGGCAAACGAATGTGGAGGTGATAATACCTTTTATTTAATGCTGTGTATGTAGAAATACATATAATAAAGCTTTTATTAAATGTTTTATATAAAGTCCCACAAGTGATAGCTACTTGTAGAATTTTATATAAAAAATATTTGTAGTTTTGAATTTGCTTATTTCGTGTCCTTTTATAGATGTTTCGAGTCTAGACGCCCCAGCAAAAGTTGATTAGACTGCACTTAATATTTTCTTAATTATTTTTAATGTACTTAATATGAACTTGTGATGATTTATAGATAAGAACTTATTTATAAACACCGTTCTGTTTACTTTTAAGGTTAATGACATTTTCAAATTAGTTTTAATGACATTTAATGACCCTTTTATACATTGGAATTTAATTATTACGTGAAGTAGGTCCATACTAAGATATTGGTATTACAAATAAATGCAACTATACTATTTACTTTACAATAACCACCTATTATAACAGCTTTAGTAAAATATTTTAAAGGTACTTTTGGTAGAGACAATATCATTACAATACAATTACAAGGAACATGGTGTACGGTCATAACTTAAAACCTGATCCTTAAGACCCTTGACTACCTATTTGTCTCCTTATCATGAGTTTACTACTTATTTAATACAATCCATCGATATAATCATTGTATAATCATTACTTAATCATTGTTATTATACTATATAGATTGTATTGTATACTACCCTCTTATACTATTTATTGTGTCATTTTTTTATCTTAACTGTCACAACTGGTTAAAGAGTGTGAAAGTACATTGACGTTAGTTTTTTCTATGTAGTTATTTGTAGACCTATCACTATAACTATTTATTTAGCACTTCATAAAGCCCTCTTGTAAATCTTAGTGTTGTAAGAAATGTAGTTTTAGCAAACTACAACAGCAGTGTAAAGCGAAAAGAAATGAAAAAAACCCTTTATCGTCTTGGTATAGAAGACCAAAACCACCTTGATGGGAAGACAACTGTCTACCAGTGAACTTAAAGGCTGATAATGAATGAATGGTGCATCGGCTAAAAATACATTTCTTGCTAAGTAGACTTGCTTAGTGGCCTATAGCTAAATTATGTCGCCTTCATAACAGAACCTATTTATGCAACCAGGAACCATCCACACTCACGCAAATCGGAAAATGAACCTTGACTCGTTACAGGTCGGCTCCTTACTTCAATTTTGGCGTGGTCCTATTTGCATAAGTGGGTTCAATTGATGAATAACAATAATAATTGTGTGTTTAGACAACTGCACTTTTATCTGGTAATAACATTCCAAAATTTATGTACCACAAATGTAGCAGTGCGAACACACAGCCTGTGATTTTTTTACCACGAGTATTGATTTAAGTAGGAATTTTATAAGTTTGTGATTTGTAGGTATGTGTTGAATAATTAATTTAGAAGTAATTAATAGATATTCTGCTGAATATGTGAAGTCAGGTAATAAATTGTGTATTAATTAAGTTTTTTGTTTTATTTATGCCTGTTTTATTACTCCGAGTATTTAGCAAGCACAGTATCTAAGATTGTTAATTGGTTAGATATTAAACAAATTTTAATGTAAAAAAAATATATAGTTTGTTTCGCCCGTTATTACTTTTACTGTACTATAAAAGTAAAGTATACAAAATATATTGTTTTCATGACATGTTTGGTTTGAGTGCCTTGTTAGTGCAGTAGTGGGGTATGTGACTGCTGTGCTTGAGGTTTCGGGTTCAATTCCCGGGGTCGTACCAAATGTTCGTATGATCTTGTTTCGGAGAATGGGGCGCTTTTCTGTATGTAATATGTAGGTAGGTATTTTATTTATTGATATAAGTACTACCAGTCTCACATCATACATATTATACTTGTATTGTTGTGTAAAAATTTCGGACATTTTACACACAACTTCATCTAATACCAAACCAAGCAGAGCTTGTATTATGGGTACTAGACATCTGATATAAATACATAAACATACTCTTTTTTCTGCAAATACATACATATTATACGTAGAAAACACACAGACTCCGAAACAAATATTTGCGGATCACACAAACATTCGGTCTGACCCGGGAATCGAACCCGAGACCTCTTGATCTTGCAGCCGCATACACTAACTACTAGACCAATAAGGTACCTAGTCTATACTATAGTATTTATAAGAACAGCGATCAACTTAAAAAACAATCATCAGGTACTTACAAAAAAGTATTTAGATCAGTTGTCTAATACCCTTACGGCCTGGCCACGAGTTTTGGTCTTAGCGAAAAGCGGAGCGGCGTCGGTGAGCGGTGCGTTTTGCACGCCACGAATCTTAGTAGCGGTTAGTTGCAGCGGCGACGGTGGACGTATTTAGGTAGTCGAAACGTGTTAAAAATCATGGCGTCATAAAAATTATCCCCTGTCTGTTTAGAAACAACATTTTTTTTTTGTAATATGATAGAATGAGTGCACGAACTAAATAAAGATCGGTATTTAGATGGTGGATTTAGTGACCTATACGAAGGTCCTACCTATAAGAAGTAACTGACGTTTCCAAGTGTTTTGCTAAGTAGGTAGGTACTTACAGAGAGAAAAAACTTTAAAAACTTGTCAACTACTTACATTGCGTATAAGACATACTAGTAGTTTCGTGTGTAGTTATATCTACAGACAAAACTACTGATATGTAAACTGTTTTGCTAATTAGGCACCTACTGACAGAGAAAAAAATTAACTTTTAAAACTTGTCAACTATCCACCTACATTACGTAAACATACCAGTAGTTTTGTCAACATATCAGTAGCTTCGTTTGGTAGGTACCTAGGTTCTATGTTTTTGTGTTTTCAATTTAAATTAAACGTAAGTACCATTATATTCCGGAAAACATTGTTTATAGTCTTCCCACAACCTTTTTATATTTATGTTGGGGATATTTTGACATCCATATAGGCGGTCTATTTAAATTTCTGTTATAAAAGCCTCGGTATCCATTACCGCCATAAAATCGTCTAAAATTTTTTGTTTTTATTTAACGCCGCTGAGTCCGTCACTCCTGCACCGCTGTCCACGCGGCTCTGTTTCGTGGCGTCGCACATACTAACTTGTGCCTTTGTTCCTGCCGCTCTCCATACCGCTCGCCGCTGTAGCAATTCGCTCGGCAAAAACCGCTAGCTTTTTCGCTATGAGCGGCGACTCGTGGCGTGCCTCGTACATTTTTATACTTTTGATATTACCGCTCGGCGTTTCGCTCTTAGCTGCCGCTCACAGCGGAAAGGTCGTGAATGGGCCGTTAGTACAAGCAAATACTGTTCATTTTGTACAAAAAATTAGGAAAGTCTGTGCTTTAATCTATTAGTTTTTGAGTAGAGTAGTATTTTAGTTGAATTGTATGGATGGTTGAAACGATCAGAGTGGTTTGGGTTCAAACCTCACATGTGAAAACACTTGTGTGATCCACAAAGTGTTGTTCTAGCTGTTCATTGCGTCTGTAAGTTTGTAAAGTTCCCCACGACCCAGGATGTTCGATAATGGCATGGGGAGGAGGTTGTAAAAATAGAGAAAAAAAACAATACGAGTACTGTTCTATATACTTTAATACAAAAGTTATACATTTATTTCTTTAAGTTAAGATTGCTTTAAGTAATTCTTCACACTGATAATAATTTACAATCGTACAGAGTCATAAACTACCGGCGTCAGTCAACCGGTGATGGTCTTGTCGCCCCAAGTTCTACTAAGAATAATTTATGTCTTTACGAGGATTTTCTTTCAGATTTATGGAGTTAACGAAACAAATATTATTTTTTTTGCATCTATGCCATTTTAATATTCTTTAGTTAATTATTTTTGAGATATTGTATAGTTAAATGTACAAATGTGAGTATTATCCCACTTCTTATATTGTTTCGGAATTTGTGTATAATAAATCAATTCTAGAAATGGTATAAAACTCATAAACAATGATGTTTTCAAGAAAAAGCTAAACTTAGCCTATAATTTAATCTATCCATTCCACCCATAATTTAACTAAAACTAAAGAGACCTAGTACTTCGTAAATAAAATCTGCTTTAAATTTAAAGGAATCATACCTCACATCTCTATTTATTTACATTTAACGTTTGATTAACTGTCGTGTTATGTTAGAATTATAAAGAATATTATTTCATCTATACTTGTTTTTTATTCACATTAATATTTTTAGGTTTTCCTTTATTAACTTAAAAAAGCTAAGTACAAAATTAGTCTGAGTTAAATTAAACCAGACAAACCTGAAACTATCAGCGTCTGAAATCACTGATATTTTTTTTGTTAATTGGGTAAGTTTAGGGAATAAATAATTTAGGAAAGTCCTGAATAGAATATCTTGTAAAGTTTTTAGGAATCTACCGTCAATACAACGGACAATAGCAATGAATACAGACCTACATAGAAGCAGTTCTTATGGGCGCTCTGAAGAAACTTATTGCGACCGAAATTACCACTTGGCAGCGTAGCAGTCGCGCTGCAGCAGCTGTCTCTCTCTTACGCATTGCCATGCGAAGAAGAGAGTGAGAGAAACGGACATTCCTCCAATTGCGAATATAACTTTGGGTAGACCCACTTGGAATCGTAAACGAAATCCTGTGTCTGGTCTGCGTTTCTGTGCACGTCTCTATTGATTGACAACAGGTTGTAAAGGTTCGTGTGGAACAAAATATTTATTTCTACCGTATCACATATGGCATATTAAACGGGTTAAATAAATGTAGACCTGAAGAATGAACTAGTTTAATCAGTATATTTGAGTGCACTGACTTCCGAATAACTATTGCCATGGGTGTTCATAACAACCGGGACCGACGGCTTAACGTGCTGTCCGAGGCAAGGGTGTGAAATACCAGCATCTTCTGTACTCCAGTAATTTATTGTAAGAGAACCCTAACAACAGCCTGACTTGGGCATCGAACCCGAGACCCAGGAGGTCTCGGCAGGCACAGGGTATAATTCAATTGTAATTCGTGTTACGATAAATTACTCTTAATTAGTTATTATCTATTATTAACAGTATTTTGAAATCGTCAGTCTTAGAAATATTCCTTATTCTGGCAAAGATAATTTTTACAAATTAAATACTCAATGTTCATGATGTTGCAAGTTTTAATGATATAAAAAAGTATGATGACTCAATTCAAAATTATAGTGACTAATAATTAACTCTACTAAAGGTATCTAAACTAATATTTTTTTATAGTCTTTCGGATGAGTGCCATGCGCTGCCTGTGTGCTTCAGTGACAGCTGCGCGTTTGTATGGTCGGAGTTCATCATTACCAAAACCTGGTATCCACATATTCCATTGACGTTCTGAAAAACAGAAAAGCAATCTCTTAATGGACAGAACTAGAAAGCAACTGGGTGGTAGCATAATTGAAAATCTTAACCTGGTAAGAACTATAATAGGAAAATGTTTATAATTGAAACTAGCTAAGCCCCGCGGTTGTGGTTACAGCGGGCAACCCCGCGGGGCGATGCTAGTCTAAAAAGTAGCCTAAGTTACTCCTTATATCATCAACTATCTGCCAGTGAAATTCCCGTCGAAATTGGTCTAGCCATTCCAGAGATTAACCAGAACAAACACACGGATAAACTTGTAAAAAAAATATTTTGGCATATGTATCATGTATACATACATACATGTGCATTTATTAAAAAGCGGTTAATTTAATATTACAAACAGACACTCCAATTTTACTTATTTGTATACTGGCTGTGCCCTGTGGTGTGCAACACTGCAGTGCGTAGCTTCTCTAAAATAAAGTAGTCCAAGTTACTTCACAAAACATCAGCTCCGCCTAGCCAAGTTACAAATGTTTTTCATTTTCTATTCTATTTCTCTATTCTCTTGTTTTATGGGCTATATCACTTACTCATGTGATCAAAACCTAATATTTGCCTATGAAACAAGACAATGGAAAAACGTTTACAACTTGGCTAGGGGGGCAGCTATCCACTACAAATAGGCATGTATTGCACATATTTAAACATTTTTATTTAATCGCAAACTATTGCTAAAAAAATCATTAAAATTTGTTGAGTAGTTTAAAAGATATAAACCAACCAACAGCATAAGCAACATTATTTTATACTATTTAAAGATAATTGACAACTTTAATACAACCAACTTACCTAAGTGTAATTGCACATCTCTTAATTCAACATTAGGAACGTGCCTGTGTTTAGCAACTGAGCATGAGGAGCTCAGCGCAATGTCTATGAAATCGTCAGCCAATTGTAATAGCATTTCTTCCACCTCTTCATCTAACTGCACCGTTGGATCAACTTCGCGAACCAGTTCTTGTAAGCGTGGTCGACTGAGTGTCTAATGCAACAATGAGGAAAACAATTACTATAATTTTTTTCTTTTTATTATTGCAGACATAATACACACAACACCCTCTAGTCCCCAAACTAAGCAGAGCTTATATTATAGGTACTAGACGACTGATATAAATACATAAACATACTTTTTTTTTGGAAATACACATATTTTATTTAGAAAACACCCAAACTTCAAAACAAAAATTTGAGATCACACATACATATGGTCCAACCCGAGAATCAAACCCGAGACCTCTGTGACCAACATGGCAGTCATTATTAGTATGATGTAAAATTGTTTATAAAACTAACATGTAAGGGATTTTGTATTTATAGTTGGCCACCTAATCTAGTGGAGTTGCCGGGATAGTGTACTCCTAGCCGAATTAACCACAATGGCTAGTCTCATTGGTCACAGACAACTACACAGGAGATATTATAGTGCACAACATTAGTGCACTGACTGTTCCCTTACTGTCATAATTCTATAGGACAGATATTTGACATAACCAGGGAGAGTCAGGCGCAAGACTGACAGCCTTACATGCACTCAAATGCATGGGTGTTAAGATCTCATCTTACAAACCCTGGGCTGTTCATAAACAAAACCCAGTAACACTTCTTTGGTCCCACCCCAGCATCGAACACAAGACCTCTAGACCCACATGTCAGCAACAGTCAGCACGATTCAACAGAAGGTTATTTAATGTACCGAACATCAGAATTCTGGTAGACGGAACCACCAGCACTTATTAAGTAGCCACTCATTATTTGCGAGGACAGAAGCGCCTGAACCAACGCACTGTACCAAATATAAGGCTGCGACAACGGATACCATTGCTCGCATGTTTCTATCTAAAATTAATAATTGTAACTGCAATAGTTCACTGGCTAGACTGGTTGGTACATGGTATGTTTCAAGCTTTTCTTCTCTTAGCAATGCTGAGATCCTTCACATTTTACTCCCTTAGTCAGTTTTTACGATACAAGTGATACAACACTGTGGCAGAAATAGATCAATTACTTTTACAAGACGAAATTAACGTGAACTTGGTGCAGTACATTAGAAGACCCATATAACTGTGATCTACGATTTACGTTAAAATTTCATTGAACATTATTTTATTTATTTTTTATTATTTGCTCACCTGTGAAGTTTGATCTCCTGCACCGCTCTGAACTGTTTTAGCACCCACTTGCGACTGAGTACCCATAGGACTGTGCTGTGTAGGTGACCCCTGTATAGCGGTAGACTGCAATTGAGGGCTCTGCAGAGGATTGTTCGTGTATTGAATAGCTCCCTGGTTTAAATTACCTATGGTGGGCATGTTTGGAGCTTGACCCATAGAATTGTTAGACATGATGATCGTTTAATGAGATACGAATGCCGAGAAAAAAGAACGTGCTTCGAACCTATATTTGATTATTTGACTCTTTTCTGTTGTACAACAAGAAAACTGTCAGTTTGACAGGACGACTCAGTGTTCCCAACTCTCAAAAATGTATCCCCCTAAAACTCCAATCAAAAACCCCTAAAATTTCCACAATTACTAGAGATTCCGCCCATTTTTTTTAATATTTAAAAAAAAATGTTAAATATTTTTAAATAAATAATTTAATAAAAATAATTAATAAATAATAAAATATCATTAAACAAATAATGTCCAGCAGTGGACTGTTCAAGGGTGTTGATGATGATGAAACAAATAATAAATTTCAAACAATCAATACATAATTTCATTAAGCAACATCATTTTTTATAATTTTTTTTTTTTTTTTTATTGTTGTAATGGAATAGGCGTTTGTCTTCCATCTCACCTGATGGAAAGTGTAGATGAAGACGAAGATGGTACACGCCCATCCAAAAGAAACCTGTTCACTCTACTCTTAAAGGCTCCAGAGTTCAACTCATCAGGAAAAATAGACCCAGGCAGGTCGTTCCAAATTTTGGCGACTCTCACCAAAAACGAGCTGTCAAACCGTTTAGTTCGTCTTTTGGGTATGCCAACAACGTATGGATGAAACTTTTGCCTGCACCTAGTAGTCCGATAAAGGAATGGAGATGGTTCAATCAGTTCGAAAAGAGCTTTCGAGCACTCTCCAAAGTGCATCCTATAAAAAACCGATAAGCTGGCAACTCGACGACGATGCTCAAGGGTGTGTAGTCTGCTATTTGAAAGCTTTTCGTTATTAATTAACCTACGGGCTCTTCGGTCAACCGAGTCCAAAGCTTCCAGATGATATTTGGCTGCACCGTCCAAGAGGTGACTGCAGTACTCCATGCAGGATCGAACTTGGGCAGTGTAAAGATTAAGCAGCTGTTCAGAGCTGAAGTACCGCCGAACCTTTGACAGAATCGATAATTTCTTGGACGCTGTTTGTGCCATAGACTCAATTTGTTTGCCAAAGTTGAGGTTAGAGGTGATGGTAATACCTAGAAGCCCTAGATGGTTAGTAATCGGTAAGGATACACTTTCGAAAGTGTGTGTTAAATCAAAGCTACTCTTTTTCGCGGAGAAAAGACACGCCTGTGTTTTGGAAGGGTTGAACTGGACAAGTCACCCCAATCGGACACCCACTGCAATGTCATGTTCACCCGTTCAATCATGGACTCTCTCAAGGACCGTATTTCCTCTGGACTAGCTCGTGAGTTGGTCGTGTACCTCTCAATTACGGTGCTGTCATCGGCGTAGCTAATAATATCCGGTGTTAAAAGATCATTTATGTGCAGCAGAAACAAGGTTGCAGAGAGAACAGATCCCTGAGGTACCCCAGCACTGATTGCCATTAGATCGGTAGAGCAGCCATCCAAGACAACTCGAATCGACCGTTCCCTCAGGAAATCACAAATCCAGTCACAGAGCTCAGTAGGTATGCCGTATGCTGGAAGCTTGCTAAGTAAAGCCTGGTGCCAGACGCGGTCAAAGGCCTTTGAGATGTCCAACGAAACAGCTATTGCTTCACCGTGACCTTCCAAGGCCTCGCTCCAAAGGTGGGTGGCATATATTACCATATCTCCCGTCGAGCGTCCCATGCGAAAACCATATTGGTTATCACTAAGTAGCTCGTTTGCTTCAAGATATGTCAGGAGACGATTATTTAAGATCCGCTCCATAATCTTACAGATTATAGAGGTGATCGCGACTGGTCTGTAATTGGCTGGGTCTGCACGGCTTCCTTTCTTGGGTATAGGCTGAACATTAGCAAGCTTCCAGGATCTCGGAACTTTGCCAGTTTCTAGAGAGAGTTGGTATAGACGAGTCAGAACAGGAGACAACTCGGGTGCACAACACTTCAGTACCACTGCTGGAATGCCGTCAGGACCACTGGCCTTATTAATGTATAGGTCCAGCAAACATTTAAGTACCTCTTTTTGGTGGATCTTAACAGCGCTCATTTTAGGGCCAAACGGAGGTAACTGAGGTGGACATTTGCCGTTGCTGTCCAGACGAGAACACTCTGCGAAGAGATTGGCAAATAAATTTGCCTTCTCCTCAGCACTATGGACCAGGGATCCGTCAGGTTTGCGCAGAGGAGGCAGCGAAGAGCGACAGAAATTTTTCTCGACCGACTTGGCGAGGCTCCAGAAAGCTTTACTCCCTGAGGGAAAAGAAGCTAACTTTTCCCCTATACGGCCAATGTGGTCAAATCGAGCTTTTCTTATCGCTTTTTTGCAGGATTTAGCAGCTGCGTTGTATGCTTTCTTCTTAGACTGGAGATCCAAGGCTTTGTTTTTACGAGCTTCAACCCATGACAAATAGGCTTCACGCTTACGCTTTTCAGCTAGGAGGCATTCAGCATTAAACCACGGGCGAGCTTTGGTCTCAAGGGATAGTTCAGCGAAAGGAATAAAGTACTCCATAGCTTGATAAATCACACTCGAGACAGCATCTGCGCAGCACGTTGGATCTGTAGAAGAAAAACAGACCTGCCTCCAAGGATAAGAGGCGAAAAAGTGACGCATCTCATCCCAATCCGCTGACTTGTATCGCCACACTCGTCTAGTGCCTTTAGGGCTGGTGTCAGGAGGCGAGTAGTGCGACACAGATTTCACGACACAATGATCCGATGTCCCGAGTGGTGGTGATACGGAAACCGAATATCTGTCAGGATCGGTTGTCAGCAGAAGGTCCAGGCAATACGCAGTGTGGCCCACGACGTCAGGAATACGAGTGGATTCGTGGACGAGCTGAGAGAGGCCACAAGATATTGCAAATTTGTAGACCTCTCTTCCAGCGTGGTCAGTGTCGCTATACGGGTACAGCCACTCTTCATGGTGTGCATTAAAGTCTCCAAGAAACACCAACTGCGCAGATGGAAAGCGTCGATGGACCGAATCTGCAGCTTCACTTAGATGGTTCAATAGCCTTGTCGTCTCCTGGTCTCCACTATGCGAACGGTAAACACTGGTGTAAACTATTTGATCAAGGCCAGTATTCACAAGAACCCATAAAACAGAAAGGTCAGGAACCTCCAAGTTACGAAGACGCTGACAGCAGATCTCGTCCCTGATGTATACGCACACGCCTGCGTGGGCACGGAATTGGGTCTCCAGGATGTACCCAGGATAGTGCAGGTATGTTGGATCGGACGGGTTACAGATCTGCGTCTCCGTTAGAAAGAGTAAGTGCGGTTTTTCAGTCTCGAGGTGGTGATGGACATCATTGAGATTTGAGTGCAATCCTCGGATATTAGAGAAATGCACTTTAAAGGAGAGGAAGTGCAACCGCTGGTTAAACTTACTTTTCTTTTTGGTTCTTTTCATAGTTAGAGTGAATAGGGGAAGGGGAAAGAAGTTGGCAAAAAGTACCACACCAGGAGCCAAGCAGCCCGCAAGGAACAATACATCGATGGGGAACTTGTATGGAGAGCGCGGGGACGCCCGAACCCCCCCGGGAGTCGCCATCGGGTCCTCTCCATCCGGTCGCCAACCGGCACGATGGAGCAACTCCGGGATTATGCGTGGCCGGCGGGGCAGCCTTTCACGTGGGGCTAGCACGCTAGTTGGGCCCCCTACAAACCACGGGCGGCTAGCGGAGCACCGTTTCTTCGGATCCCGCTGACCTCCAGGACAAGTGACCCAATGCATCAATAGCTTGCGAGCCCAAACGGCCGTCCGATACAGCACAAACACCCAGACCAATCCCCCCTTATGGGCTTCCGGAACTCTCACTCACCTGACGAAACACAGCAACACTAATATGCTGCTATTTCACGACGGTATTCTGTGAGAGCGTGGTAATTACCCGGTTCGAGCCTGTCCCTTTTGAGCTAATGGTGTTGGTGTCGCTTGGCTCTACCACTACAATGCTTTATTCATGTATTATCGAAAACTTCACGTAATAAATCATTGTCTTCAGATTCTGACTTTTTCAAGTTAAAATCATACAATAATGACATTATATAATTACAACACTTTTGCGGGTATTTCCCAGGTCTTCTGTATATTTTTGACAATACTTTTTTTCTTTAACTTTAGGTATTTTAACGAAAGACTTGCTGATAAACGTACCTACGAATTGAACAAACAAATTACTAATAACAATAATAATCAACGTATTTGTAGTAAATATAAGCGTGTAACCCTTTTTGTTAGGAAAGGTTACTCCCCGGGTAGCCAATAGCAGTGAGCATGAGTTAGAAGGGCGCCTTGATCTCACAGAGGATTATCCATGTGTGCCTCGCAGTAATTCAGGGAATTCAAAGAAACCACTCACCAGTTTCACACAAAGATATTCACAAAAGTGACACAATACAATTAGTAACGCAGCTTAAAATCTAGAAAGTATACAAAAGTTATTAAGGTGGGTTGTTTAACAAAACATAATTTTGTTGATCTAGGCTATTTCATCCTGGACCCGCCTGTAGGTTGTAGTGAAAATTGATCTTCACACCCAGTAGACCGGATGCAAAGGTCCGTTAGCCCGTCACGGAAGAACCGGTGAACAAAATAAGATATTAGCAAGAGATATGATTATTGGATTATAAAACCATACGTGATCCTGTGGCAAGTCTAGGGGATTCGTCGTACGGGAGGGAGCTCTCCTCTACCCCGATCACCTCTGCACGCCGGATAGCCCACGCACCGCCAGTGGGATTCGCCAATTGTGCCCGAAGGTATAGCCGAATGTAGACCACGTTGGTAACGTACTTAAACGTTTCTTGATGTAAATCTCAAACCAAAACTTGAAACCCTAGGGAAAAAAGGGACATAATCCTACATACCTATTGAAATAGATAGACATTGACACAACTAAATAAAGTTTAAATGAGCGACAGAGTTCTTACCACTTTTTTAGACTGCGGGTTTCTGAATACAAATTCTTCACGAATCCAATACTAAGATAAGCAGAGTTATGCACAATAACGTAGTAGAACCAAGAATGCTTTCCTCGGGGAATTATGGCCCGCCTTTTATATTACATTTCAAGGTCCCGCTGAATAAAACTTATACCCTCTATTCAGAACTAAAAAAACATTACCTGATTCTCAGAGACAAAGATAGATTTTTGCCCAGAGACTAAAATAGAACGCGATTTACCACAGAGTATCAATCACATCAGAGATATATCTGAGAGTGAAGACGCCATCTGACGACTCGCGGGTGAAAGTTTTTCTAAAACCAATGAGATAGATGTGTAAGAGCTACCGCTAACCTGATAACGATGGCGCTTACCCAAATACGTCATCTTATTGTGTCACTAATTCTAAATATTTCAATGAAACAAAAAAAAGTTGGAACAAGCGCAGTTTAACCTTAACCACGAATTCTTAAAAATATGTATAAAGTTGTGTTCTCTCTGACTCTGCTCTCTTAGTAACAATCAATTGTACTAGATGTCGCTAAGGCGGTGTGTAAAAATATGAATATGATTCGCTAGATTGGATTATCTCAGGGCCATACACCTATATTTTGCTTATTTTGAAATAAAAAACTATGACACCCCTAAAAAAAACCCCTTCCTACTTTTTTCCCTCTCTTTCTTCTAATTTAGGGGGAAAACCCCTAAGTTGGGAACCCTGGCACGACCGTCATTTTAAAAAATGTCAAACCAAAGAACCAAACCAAGGACTGTTTGCATCTTTGCATTACTACTATGTAATTTAGGTAATATCTTTTGGTACAATTTTTTTTATGGTAAATATTTTACGCCTATTAAGACCAAAAACACTACATGGATAAAGTGTAAAAACAATCCACAAAGCATTCTGTCAAAAATCTAATTTTAAGTTTTTCAGTAGGAGTTTCTATATCACCCGCTCCCAAAATTATATAAATATAATAATTTGTAGCTATAGTGTAGGGTTGCCAATTTGTGGAAAATTCCCCAAACTGCGGGGAAAACATAACTAGTTGGGGAATGTGTAGGGCAAAGTTCCAATTTAGAGATAACGCGGGGATTTTAAGTATGAACACAATTCCGCAATGTTCAACATCAAATTTCTGATAGTATTGACTGATTTCTATTTTTCTAACAATTCACTAGTCGAAAGAGTGGTTTAGGTGTTTCGTTCTTAGTTAAGTAGTGTAATCTTACGGTTGCATATTTTTACATTACGGCTTTTATTAGTAGTATTAAATGATTATTCATTGGGGATTGATCGTATTGGTGAAAATTTATTGGGACGAGCATATTGTGCTATTTTTGTTGGGAACCAGCTTCGACCCCTTCCTGTCGCTTTTATCCACATTTCTTTAATTTTTGGATCCTTCGGAAAGCTAAAATTTTGAAATAAAAGCAAGGTATAAATGATGCTCGAGTGCCACAATAAATTAAAAATCAAAATTTTATCTACACTTTTTTTACGTTTACCTAATTTTAATATTACAATTTATTTATATCTTTAATAATCATTTGCACATAATAGGATCGTATAAAATATCGACAATCATTCGGCGGCCGCTTCCCGAAACTATCGTGTGAGAGCATCAATAAAACACATAACCATTGCGCTATTAGACCAGACGATTCATTGATCGATTTTTACTAAGCAAGCAATCTTTTTAGTTCCTAATGAAAAGGATTGATTTGGTATTTCATCATGTTTCTAAAATGTTTTAATGAATTCGTATTATATAAATAAATACAAATAAATATTTTGGACATCTGACACACAACATCATCTAGTCCCAAGCTAAGTAGAGCTTGTGTTATGGGTACTAGACAACTGATATAAATACATAAACATACTTTTTTTTTGTAAATACATACATATTATACATAGAAAACACCCAGACTTCGAAACAAATATTTGTGAATCACACAAATAATATTTGTTCCCACCCGGGAATCGAACCCGAGATCTCTTGATCAGCTGGACTAGACCAACGAGGAAGTCAAATTCAGTTGAATTCAGTATGAAAAACTATAATATTATAATATTTAAATATGAAATGAGATGCCATCTTTCTTGTAATTCACAATACAGCTGTTATTTTTGCAAACAATCACTGAACAACGCGGCATTTTGTCAAAAAGCAAGAGCAGTGAAGACGTTGCAAGTTGACATGCGACTAACCGAAAATGGCATCAAGCCGCTTTGAGGCCAGATGCGTTCGCAAACGTCACGCCTCAATTTATTGCATCTCTCCTGTATTTCTATGATCTGTGCATACACTACAATATGTATTTTTTTTAATACGAACCACAGGACGATTATGGACGGGAAGGAATTAAAAAATAAAATGCCATAATTAAATTTATTTAAAAGTAAACCGTTCCAATAGCACATTCATCAATAAGCACCGGATTAGTCTATTTCGTCAAGTAGCGACGAGCAATCAGAAAAGTCATCCTCTTCAACAAGAAATTTGTCCGCATCTATACTATTATTCGTTACGGTATTCTTTGACATTTCCTTTGAAAAGTTTCTAATGGCATTGTAGATGTTCCAGTAGTAACGTGATAGACGTCTGTAAAAAAGGATGATAGTTAAATAAGGATGTCGCCTCTAAGTGAAAGTTACCAGTTACAATAAAAGTCCACATTTTATAATAGCCGTTTTTAATCTTTAGACGATTTTGTAACACTTTAAATAAAACCTGAAATAAAGTTAATAACTACCTTATTTATTTTTTGTTAAGAATATTATGATTCCTGTCCGTCAGTTGATGGTGTTTCTATCAGTCAGAAAATGTTTCGTAAGCGTACAACTTTGATAGCGTAATAACCAAGCAGATCTATTTCTTAGCCTGTCTATATTTAGCGAGAAAAGAAATATAATAATAACATAAATGCATTACATTGTTTTTGTATATCATATGATGGTTTGCTTGAAGAATTTCTTGAGGGACGAGAAAAAATTCACTTGTTTGCCACTTGCATCTAACGATGCAGTCGAGTGCAGCTTTAGGTGATGATTCTGTTAGAGACTAGACCTACTTACAATTCAGCTTCCTTTTTTTTCAGTTGTGTGACATGTTGAAAGGCCTTTACCAAGGCTTCTTTTTCTTCCTTCGTGGGATCTATTGGCGTCAAGGAGTTGGAATTTATTATCGAGGTCTGTAATAAGAATAGAACACATGTACCGATCTAAATAAACAAAGAAAAGGTTGCCTGCCCATTTAAGACGGTTATCTGAGGGTTCATAATTGAGGAGAGAAAGGAAGTAAGTAAAAAATCATGTTCATAATCTCATTTTGCTTAAGATTTTGTACTACACATAAAGATTTGGCAAAATTTGCAATGGTGATGGAATCAAAATGTGGAATTATGGCTCCCATTACGCAAAATCAGACACGAGGCGTTTTTTGTCTTGCATTCTTCTGTCCTGTTCACTTCAATTGTCTGTTTTTGTTCATTTTTAAATAGTATTCCAAAAATACCCTACACGAGCCAGTATTATTAAAATTTGAATCAAAAATCAAACAAAAATTACCTGAAAACTGGTTTTTATCTGTTCAGTATTTGCGAATCTCACATTCATCATTTCGCGCTGTATATTATATACGGCAACCGGATGCTGTGCATGGATACTGAACATAAATGTTCTCCTGAACTGAAATATATTTTCCGTTAGATGTCCTGGACTAAACAACTCCTTATAAATGCCATCAACTACGAGCATTAACATATTCGTCTGAAAAATATTAATCTCAAATTAATGTATTTACTCATAAACTTATGGTTAATGGGTAACACCACTGTAAAAGCCTAAATCCGTGTTTTTTGTCATTTTTTTTTTGGATGGAAGCAAAGGTAATAAAATTACATTATTGGAGGAAGTTATTTAGCGTATATTTAAACCAAATTTTACTATTATTACTACCAATTTACTTCTGGTGCTTTATGCAAATAAACCATTTACTGTCAAAATATGAAAATGACAAGAAAATTCTATTCTTCTAGATCGGTGAGAGGCGCAATAGCGTCCTGCCCCGGGTGTGTGAGTTCAGTCACCCCGGAATGTACCCGGCGTTGGGGTATGGCAGGGGGGACACCAGAAGCCGCTGACGCGTTCCTGGTGTTCCTCCCGCCTGCCGAGGTAGGCCGCCGCGGGGTTTAGTGGGTAGACCGGTTCACCGGAAGTCCCACCGACACCCTTCATTTTCACCAAGAAGGATATGGCGTGAAAAGCATTCCCAGCGTTAAAAAAAAAAGGTACAATTATTCTCCTTTATAGTTCCATAATATTTCGTTTATTTCCTCCGGCTTTACGATTGAGCAGAAATAACATTAAAATTAGTAGTCATACGAATGACTCAGCTCGACCGGGACAGTACTATCCTCACACAGAAGATAAACCTAAATATGACAGAATTAATGCTGTAGTATTTCGTTGGTGAGTGTGGACTGGAAGCCAAATGATGAAGTTGCAACTCACTAGGCCACCATAGTGTGTGTCACTATGCTGTGTTAACAAAGAGGATGGTGATGGTGACCCCTACTCCTGGATTCTTACTTATGCTTTCCATCAGGCAGAGTAGTCACTTTGGTAGGCCTAAATATAAAACAATCTATTCTTAACCTAAATATGTATATAAAATACAACTCACGTCATGACACACCACATCTACAGTAAAAGTAGTTAGGTCATGGATTGTCTCAGGCCACCTGGAGAAGAATGCAAATATTTTTTGTCGAGTGTTGTAGACCCTGTACTGTGGTGTAGTTACAATTTTCTTTTTATGCTCCACATTTTTTAAGTTGCGATGATACATGCCATAATGTTGTAATAATTGCTCTTGTGCATCTAAAACACAATATCAGATTTGCTTAAGAAGTTTACAACGAATGTACAGTAAAGGGAACGTAAGCTTGGAGAAAACTGCCTACTAAACCGTTTGGCCAGTTTAAGAGTGTTTTTTTAAGACAACTCCCGCATTAGGAATGGAATTCCTGTGTCACAGAGGACTTTACGAACATACATGAAACTAACACAAACAAAAGAGAACAAGAGTGTCGACGTCCGGCGCACCCTGGACACCTAACACTCGGTAACGCAGAGTTTAGGTGACAAATCCTCTCACCACGATGGATCAACACAATTCCACCAAACGACACCACCACATGGGATTTGAACCAAGATACTTGGCGAAGTAGAAAGTAGTGATGCGACCGCCTAAACCACTTGGCGAACCGTGCTTGATAAATGGGAGGTAGAGGGAGATCTATGTCCAGCAGTGGACGGTTAAAGGTTTTTAATATAAATACCTCGTCAACGCGGGCGATATTATCCTGGTACGACGTGGGTAGATGTGCTTGTTCCTGGACGTTTTTAATATTGAATTATTCACCCAAAGGTGATTCATACACTTTTCAGCCGTCTGAGCAGGTGTTATGATGGTTCCGTATATTTACATTAAAACTATTCCCAGAGCCCTTTCCGTACAATACACATCATCATCATCATCAACAGCTTCTAACAGTCTACTCCTTAGAAAGGAGGTTTTGGCCTACTATACCACGCTGGCCAGGCAGGTTGGTATAGGGTTGGTTTTAAGTTTTCCTTCTCTTTGCATTGATGTTGTCTTGCGTAGTTTTCCCCTTAGTCGCCTTTTACGACACCCGCGGGATGAATAATTATTGCGTATAATAGGTTGAAGAGTAATAATAACACGAGTATCGGAAACCACACGAGTGTACGTGTGGTTTCCTATACGAAAACACGATTTCTTTAAATATTTTTCGGTGAATGAAAAGACGTCAATTTTTTTTAATAAGCGTCATGAAGTAAGCATATTACTACTTCGATACTAAGAGTCTAAGAGACAAGAAATATTTAAAAATAT
Source organism: Phragmatobia fuliginosa (assembly GCA_932526445.1). NCBI lineage: Eukaryota > Metazoa > Arthropoda > Insecta > Lepidoptera > Erebidae > Phragmatobia > Phragmatobia fuliginosa. The sequence goes on along the minus strand of OW052078.1, from coordinate 11,356,142 downwards.
CTTGCAACCAATAATTTACTTTACATAATTTAAAAGTGAACCGATTATTAAAAGAGCAGAAATAAATACTTGAACGTGTAATAATTATAATTATTAGCTTAGATTGCTGAATGTGGATGAAGTAAGAGAGATGTATCAAGACTTAGATCAATTTTATTGTCTCTGTTCACCCTTCTGGGGAATAGGCGTTCTGGGGAACATCTGGTCCGACCCGGGAATCGAACCCAAGACCTCTTGATCACCAGCCGCATACGCTGACCACTAGACAAACAAGGCAGGCTAAATAGGCCACCATATTGTGTTGTTGGATTCTATTCATGCTTTCCATCAGGCAGGGCAGAGTCCCATTTTCAAGCTCATAAAGCAAGCACTAAAGAAATATGGCGTGATGTTACGTAAAAGTAGGTATTTAAAAACTACTTACCAGTAAAATCAGTAGCTATTGTAAACGTAGCTTGCTCATCATAAAAAGGTGAAATAAATTTAAGTCCTTTTTTAGCATCAAAATTTGAAAAATAACTTCTTATGAAGCGCTCAACTACTACCTTCGTTCTTTTATCAGACTCGGCCTGATAGTATTTAAAGAAAGGAACAATGACACCGTGTTGATTTATCTTTACACCATCCTGGAACACAAAAAAAAATATTAGATGAACAAATAAAATCAGAGAGAATAGTGTCCCGTTAGGTTAAGCAATTTAATTCTTATAATAATTTTAAAAAATATGCAAACTAATTAATAAAGAACAAGTCTACTCCGGCTATTGACAGTAGACCTGGGGGCCCAAATAAATAAATTTTTCGGACAATTGACACAACGTCATCTAGTCCCAAATTAAGCAGAGCTTGTGCTATGGGTAGACAACTGATGTAAATACATATTTACTTTTTTTTGTAAATACATACATATTATACATAGCAAACACCCAGACTCCGAAACAAATATTTACAGATCGCACTAACATTTCTTCAGACTCAGGAATTGAACCCGAGACCTCTTGATCACCAGCTGAATACGCTGACCACTAGACCAACAAGGCAGGCTAAATAGGCCGCCATATTGTGTCACCATGCCACATTTTTTACATTCACAATGAGTATGGTGACTTATAGTCATGGATTCTACTCATGCTTTCCATCAGGCAGAGCAGACTTCCATTGTCAGGCTCTTATCTAGAAGAAATATGCCTTAAAAAGTCACTAGGAAATATGTAGGTACATACCAGTTCAGTTAGTCTAGGAAATTTAATGGAAATGCGCTTGACATATGTTATTGGAAATAGTCCTTCACACAAAGGGTTGCCTTCTACCCAGAGTTTTTCAATTTTACTGCTTACTCTATGTATTTCACGTATAGATTCTATCTGGAAGTAGAAATAAAATATAATATATCAACAACGCATAACGCCCCAGTGCTGCATTCGGGTCTTCGCTCAGTAGAGGGTTAAGGCCATATCAATGCTAGCTGAGTGCGGGTTAGTAACAATTGTGGGCAAAATATCGACGGCAGAAAGCGATTTTTTTTACAAAATTACTTTCGTTACTATTTGGAGTTCTGGTCAGAAAATACCACGTCGACTAGTCTTGATTTTATTGCGTGAGGTTTAGGTAGAGAACATTTTTTTTAAATCTAGGATTTATGAATTGTTGAACTGGTTTTTAGGATTCCGTAGCCAAATGGCAAATAGATTCGTCATGTCTGTCTGTCTGTCCGTCCGTATGTCACAGCCATTTTTTTCCGAAACTATAAGAGCTATACTGTTGAAAGTTGGTGAGAAGATATCTTCTGTGAACCGCATTAATATTTTTACACAAAAATAGAAAAAAAACAATAATTATTACATTACCATGCAAACTACCAGCAAAAATTGGTTTGAACGAGATCTAGTAAGTAGTTTTTTTTTAATACGTCATAAATCGTAAACCGCAATTTTCCTTTCATTTAATCAATACACTATTATTAAAACATCGATCAAAGTTACAACGAACTACAAGAACTTTTATATGATGTTACTTGCTGCTACGGAACCCTTCATGGGCAAGTCCGACTCGCACTTGGCCGCTTTTTTTTGATGTGGCGTAAGATGACATTTCCACTTTCTACCTTCGAAATGGAACAGATAATATCAGGTAGTCATGACATAAAAACTGTAAAGTAATAACACTTACATTATTATAACTTAAATCAATGGCTGTCAAATCTGATTTTATAAAGAAGTTCAATATGTCTACTGGTACTTCACTGAAACGAAAAAAATAATTGAATGCAACTAGTACATGTAAATGGTAAAGCTTAAGTTAATAATATGATGAGTCAGATAGGTTGGGCAAGATTGACGATGACAATAGAAGATCACGTCCAACACACAGTTAGCGATATTTAGAGAGTCAGTGTTTTGTAATTCACTCTGTTACAATAAAGATTATTATTAAAGGCATATTTTTGCACAACCTTGACAATAACATAATTTAGAGATTTAGTGCTATTAACTGCCTCGCTGATCTAGTGGTTAACGCATGCGACTGCCGATCAAATCCCCAATCGTGTCGGATAGTCGTCACATAGGATAATGAAAGCGAGAGAACAGAGAGTGCACTTATGTTTGCATACACACTTGTACACTATAATATCTCTTGCATAGTTGATTGGTCTCCGTTGAGACTAGCCGATGTAGCCGAAATGGGCCGAGTTTGGAAGTATATATATAGCCTCTTAGAGCACGTAAAGCGGTTGGTCCTGCGCCTAATCTCTCCTCAATCGTGTCGGATAGTCGTCACATAGGATATTGAAAGCGAGAGAACAGAGAGTGCACTTATGTTTGCATACACACTTGTACACTATAATATCTCTTGCATAGTTGATTGGTCTCCGTTGAGACTAGCTGATGTAGCCGAAATGGGCCGAGTTTGGAAGTATATATATAGCCTCTTAGAGCACGTAAAGCGGTTGGTCCTGCGCCTAATCTCTCCTCAATCGTGTCGGATAGTCGTCACATAGGATAATGAAAGTGAGGGAACAGAGAGTGCACTTATGTTTGCTCACACACTTGTGCACTATAATATCTTCTGCATAGTTGATTGGTCTCCGTTGAGACTGGCCGCTGTGGCCGAAATCTACAGAAATCTATGTGGCTACAGAAACATCATCACTACTAATTTGTTTGGATGGAATATTCGTTGTTGTAACTTAAATTAGACAGACATACCTTTACTAATTCACCTTACTACTATAGTTGTTTTATTTTCATGTTATCAAAATTTAATTGCATTTTTAATTTAATTACCTTAGATTATTATTTCTTAAAATTAACTTCTTTGTGTCCCTTCCCATCCTCAGCATTAAGATCTTAAACTGGGAGAGCAGTGATAACTTGTAGAAAAATATCTTGTTGTTCACAAATTCTGAAAAAAACATGTTAATACTTTAGAAAGTGTGTTTAAAACTATGAGTTGGAATGATAGTAGTTGTATATCCAGGTCTTGTTTTTTATTACCAGAAAATTTTTACATAATCAGTATTTAATACTGAGCTTAAAAAAGGTATTCATATAATTTTGTAATATCCAACTCTACACCACAGCCAAATAAACCCATTTCAAATATTCAGAATTCATATATTATTAACTAGCTTTCGCCCGGAGCTGCGCCCACGTCTATATCGGTTATCGCGATAAAGAGTAGCCTATGTCCTTTCTCAGGCTTCAGACTATAGGGGTACAAAATTTCATTTAAATGGGTGTAGTAGTTTTTGAATTTATCACGAACAGACAGACAACCAGAAGCGGTGGAGAACTTCATAATATAATATGTAGTGATGACAGAAAGTTGAAATTTCAAAGATATTTCTCTTGTCTTAAAAAAATAAGACAACTTAATTAGGGCTTTTTTTATCAAATTCATACCAAAAGTTGTTTTGTCAGATGTTCGAGATACAACATTCCCAATTTCTGCCCGTCAACATGTTATGTATCTGTCCCTTGTTTTACTCTGATGATTAAAAACTAGTCATGTATATTGAGTATACCAAAATATTATTAAATTAAATTACTGCTTCCAAAAAAATTAGGCTTTGTATGTGACAGTTAAATACTTTTTGAAGAAAATATTTTTATTATGTATGTCTTTCATCTTTAACTTTGTAGGGTTATAGCAATTTATATAATAATGCATCTGTACTATATATGACAAACCTGGATCTTCACAGAAATTTGATAAATCAAGGACACACTGATCAGTGAACCGACAGCACACCACACCAGAAACAATATCTTCCATGGTAGTGTCTCGTTGAAAGAAATCAGACGCTGTTTTATCGTTAAACAACACATCCACATTGAACATATTTCTACTATAAGGAAACATGAAATCAAACTTTATTAGCTTCATAATTAAGTTCAAACTCGATGTGTAGAAAGATGTGAGTTCTCCCTGAGATGTGCAATTTACAGGTATAAACGACGACCCATAGTAACCACTAACTACATCAAAGACTTGTGCTAAACTATCCTGCCAATTGTGTATCTGTAAAAGAAGAAGAACAGTATATTTTTATTTTATTTATTTAAAACTTTATACACAAATGTGACAAAGGCATACTTAATGCGCTAGTATATGTTTATTTCTGTAATATTATTTTTGGATAGCACATTCTGTCTGAATATAGAAAGGGCCACATATTATATACACCACTACTTTAATATGTATGTTTTTGCAAAAAAAAAAAAAGTATGTTTATGTATTTATATCAGTCATCTAGTACCCATAACACAAGCTCTGCTGTATGTAAGATGTCCAAAAAATATTTATTTATTTATTATGAAATCTAATGTGCTCCAATGTATACATGGTCTCTCAAGAGATATCTCACTCTTACGCATTGCAAAGCAAAGATGAGCAAGAGAGATGGTCGTTCCCCCAGTGTACTGGTGGCAGACCCCACTTGGAATCGGCAAGGAATCAGCACCAATCCTTAATCTCGGTCTTCGCTTCTATTTACACTGTATTCATTGTCGAAAAGAGAGCTTATAGACCTATCAGATTGAGATATTTATGTTTATTTTAAAACCAATAATGCAGTGGACTTCACAAGCTGCGATTGTGTAGACATACACAAATTCGCGGTACTCTAAGACTGACAAAAAGCGGATGAAAATTTTACGATAAAAACAAACAACAACTTTGCCTTTATTGATATGCACCTACCATTATTTTATGAAACGATTGATTTGCGGTTTCATTGCTGAGACAGTTTTCAATGTATTCTACGATTACTGGCGTTACTGTAGTTCTGTTGAGTAGATATCTTTTAAAATTCCCCATCATACACTTGTCAGAGGCCATTTCGGCTTTAGTTAAAATATCATTATAATTATCCTATTTTTTTTTTTTTTTTTTTTTTTTTTTATGGCAATGTGCCGAATACTACGGCAATTTCTGCCAGTGTCGTGTAGTGACTACTCATGGGTATATTTAATGAGAATTTTGATTCTTCAACCAACTTAAAAAAATTGTGGCCCTTTTTTTTTTTCCCAGCCCTGAAACAAACACAACACAAAATACAGGTGTTAGTTATTGTTAGTAATATAAAAAATAAAATAAAAAGATACGTTTATACAATATATATATCATATTACTTGAAAAATATGTCTAAGTATTAGAGTTTTATATTGTTAGTGGAAATAAATTTAATCAAAGCACATACAATTTGGGGATTAGGAAAAAATGAGAGGAGGTGACGGACATTAATGGGATATTGTATTTTTAATTTGGAGATAACTTTATCAAAAGAAAAAGCATTATACAAACGGCAATTTAAGAAGATGTGGTCAAGGGAACCATCATCCAGCCCACATTCACATAAAGAACTGTCCCGGACCCTAATTTTATGAAGAAAAACTGGGGTACAGCAGTGGCCAAGGCGTATTCTGCATATAACAGATGTAACAGTTTTGGGGGTTTCCTTGTATTTATAAAACCAAGGCTTGGGAGGAATGATTGGTTGAATAGAAGCAAATAAGTTACCCTTTGTCTTACTGGATTCGGACCAATGGTCTTGCCAGGATTTGAAAAGATCTATTTTGGCCTTGTGAATCAAGTCATAGATTTGGACCGAGTAATGTTTTTTATCAGCCAGGCTACTAGTGACAGCACCCTTGGCTGCTATGTCTACTAGTTCATTACCCCTGATATTTGAATGACTAGGTATCCATACTAATACGATATCTATGTTGTTTTTAAAACAAGAATGAAGGATAGTTTTGATTTCTGCTATGATTGGACTACGTAGGTTATCTTTAAAAGAGTTTTTAACAATAGCCTCTAGGGCACTAATTGAATCAGAGAAGATAACTGCTTTTGTAATAGCTGAGTGGGAAGAAATAAATAGACAAGCCTCTAGGATCCCAATGCACTCTCCGGTAAATACCGAAGACTCAGGAGGGCACTGGAATTGGAGGAATATTTGGGAGTTGGAGTTGTAGACAGCAATACCAGTTTTACCATCAGGGGATAATTTCGAAGCATCTGTATAAAATTTGTAATGATTAGGCCACTTGTCATTAACTACAGAAAGAAAATGATCATTAGCATTGGTGGTGTCCTTATTTAATCCAATGTAAGGAATAAAAGTAGGAACAAAATTTAAAATTTCATAGGGGCATGCATAGAGTGGGAATTTATTATACTGAGGAATGGGACAATTTTCTTCCAACTTCCGGATGTTTCTGAATGAATTAAGTATCAATGGGGGGGTTTTATGACTCCAGTATTCGCTTTGTCGGCATAAATTATCTAGAGTGGAAAGTTTAGACAGAATTTTGTGATTATTAAGAAAATATGCCTTATACATATATTTGTCAGCCAGATATTGTCTGCGGAGAAGAAGAGGAGGGTCACCACTCTCAACTTGTAGGGCGTTGGTAGGGGTGGATTTCATACAACCTAATACTATGCGAAGGGCTTTCGATTGAATGGTCTCAAGTTTAGCCAATGCCACTTTACCACAGGGTTCAAGGAGGAATGCGCCATAGTCCAGCAAACTTCTTATTGTGGCATTATATATGAGCTTAAGAGTGAAGGGATGAGCACCCCACCAAACACCCGCCAGGGCACGTAGCATATTAAGCTTCTTTTCACATTTGTTGGCGATATAATTTAGATGGAAGACACCTGATAATTTAGAGTCCAAAATTACCCCAAGGAATTTTACGTTATTCTCGACCTTGACGGGGGATCCTTCAATTTCAAGGTGGACATATGGAGTAACACGTTTACGTGAGAAAACGACAATGGAGCTTTTGGGGGCTGACAAATTAAGGCCATGAGAAATCAACCACTGGTTTAGGGAGTTGAGAGATATTTGCATGGATTCCGTAGCAAGTTCCACGGAAGAAGTAGGGATATATAAACATAGGTCATCTGCATACTGTAAAATCTGGCAATCGCTATTAAGGGACTTGTGGAGATCAGAGGTGTAAATACTGTATAGAAGGGGACTTAGGACTGAACCCTGGGGAAGACCACGCCAAACAGTTCTGGGGTCATATGATTCTCCTGGTACATGAAGTTTATACCTACGTCCAGTCAGCAGGTTACAGATGCAGTTAAGTATCTTTGCCGGAATACTCAGCTGGCGTAATTTACTTCTGAGTACGGAAAGAAGAACACTGTCGTAAGCTGCTGAAATGTCGAGAAAGACTGCCAGAACCGCCTCATTTTTGCTGAAGGCGATTCGGGTATCAGCCATAAAGATACCTATACTATCCATTGTACTAGCCCCCTTACGGAAACCAAATTGAGATTCAGCCAAAAGGCCTCGGCTTTCAACCAACCACTCCAACCTGTTTTTTATGAGATGTTCCAAAATTTTACCTATTACAGGGGATAGCGCAATGGGCCGGAAACTTTCTGAACAATCAGGAGATTTCCCTGGTTTCAGTATAGGGATGATCAGCTGCGTTTTCCAGGTCTCTGGGATATGGGACAGCATGAAACAAGCGTTAATCAAAGATAAGAGGTATTGGCGACTGCAGGACCCCAATCTTTTAAAAAACGAATATGGGTGGCCATCTATGCCTGGGGCGGAGTCGTGAACGTATTTAAGGACTGCATCTAATTCGCTTAGCAAAAAGGGAGCATTTAGGGGGTCGTTGAAATTGTCCCCACCATCAGAAGGTGAGGGGAATTCTCCTAAAAGGGGAGCAAAAGGGGGGGCCAATTTGTTAAGAAAGGATTCTGCTATGTCGCTAGGAATAGATGAAGAGTTTCGGAAATAGCAGCCACGTTTAAAACGTTTAAAATTTTTCCAGACAAGTGAGGAAGGAGTTGAAGGGGAGAGAGAAGAACAGAATTTCTTCCATCCTTCATATTTTTTTTTCCTGAATAGGCGCCTGGATCTCGCAACAATCCGGTTGTACTCCACCAGGTTATCAGTAGACATATTACGAGCATAGTTTCGTTCAGCTTCGTTCCGAGATTTAATCATATTAGAACATTCCCGATCCCACCAGGGAGGAGATGATAACTTTCCAGAGGCTGAATTCTTGAATGGAATGCTGTCGTCTGCGGCTGAAGAAATGGCACCGGAAAATTGGGACACACAGTCGTCTATGTTGGCCTGAGAAACTTGGGGTAAGGTGGGAATTGTCCTCAACGGTTTGGGAGTATAAGGCCCAGTCCGCACCTGACAGCCTGTATTTTAAAAGAGGAGTATTATCCCTATGAGGTAAGGCCCTATTAATCAGAGTAGTGCATATGGGGTAGTGGTCACTACCATACGTGAGGCTCAGTCGGTTCCAGTCCAATTGAGCGGTCAGACTAGCTGAGCACAGGGTAAGGTCTAAACAGCTCCTACTCTGACCAGGTCTAGGTAGGCGAGTGACAGAGCCATCGTTGACAACACATAAATCCAAGCCATCTAAAAGGTCAACCAACTCAGAACCCGCGCTGTCACAATGGTCAGAACCCCACAGGGAATGGTGGCAATTAAAATCACCTAAAATTATAACTGGATTAAATGAGGAACATATGTTATGAATATATTGAAAACAGGAGGGATTGGGGGAGGGGATATAAACAGATATAAAATTAATGCCAAGGATATTAACACCAACAGCATTAATCTCATTTCCGTGGGGAGGAAGGGGAAGAGGAGAGGAAGGGAGAACATTATTAACTAGTATAGCAGCTCCGCCATAACCGTCAGAGCGGTCATCTCGGAGCGTGCTATAGCCAGAGAAATTAAAATTGAGACATGGGGTTAGCCACGTCTCAGAAATTGCAAATATTGCAGGATTATAAAGGTTAATTAGATAGGAAATTTCATGTTTTTTGGGAAGAGCGCTTCTGGTGTTCCACTGCAGGAGATGGAATGTTACGGCATTGAATTTTATTGACTAGGTTGTCGGCAACGTGGTCCGGTAAGGGGTAATTTAACAGTAGGGTGGAAAGCAAAGAAATAATGGTGTTAATGGTTTGTTCATTCTCGATATGAGTGGGAGGGTGAGCCGTCAAAGCACAACCGTTAGGAGATGGGGGGAAAGAATAACTATTAAGAATGTCCTGGTGGGACCTATGGTCATAACCAGGTTGGTAGGGTGAATGAGGCTTCTGACGGATTGGGACAGATTTTCTAGTGGATTGAGACTTGGAGGGTAGGGGGTGGAGGGTATAATTAGGAATCGAGGGGCGGGAGGGACGTGGCTCATGGTTAAGAGTCTGATGGATAGACAGTGGAGGAGGAGCTGATGCTGTAACATCTGCAAAAGATCGATAGGAAGGGGCATGAATTTTGGCTGCTTCAGAGTAGGATATATTTTCTCTTGCCATGGAGGCCTTTATATTCCTCTGCCTTAGATACTCTGGGCATTGTCGGTTATTAGCAGCATGAGCACCTGAACAATAAAAGCACCTAGGCTCTTCCACGGAACACCCTTCCCCAAGGTGGTCCCCACCACAGCGGAAACACCGTGGCTTAGACCGGCACTGAGTCTTGGTGTGTCCGTATTTACAACACCCAAAACATTGGACAGTAGGGAAATTGTATATTTCGACAGGGAGGGAGTTAAAATAACAGAAAACTCTGTCTGGGAGGCTCTGACCATCAAATGTCAGAACAATGCTTGTAGTAGGCAGCCATTCTGCCTTGCCTTCGGTAATTACCTTACGGTTCAACCTTCGCACCCTTAACACCTTGCCAAGTGGGGATTTCAGGCTGTCCATAATTTCCATGTCAGTCCAGTCGCTAGGGACACCTTTCACTACTCCCATTCTGGTGATATTAAAAGTGGGAATCATAGTTGTGTAACCTTTCTGTTTAATGGATGAATTATCTATGAAAGCGTTAGCATCCTCAGGCCCCTCAAATTCAACCGAAACCCTATTACGACCGATTTTTTTAATTCCCCCTCGAACAATATTTTTAATATTAAGTTTTTGCACCAACTGGCCAAATCTAATGGGATGGAGAGTAGAACCAGAATTAGGGTCTGATTCGACAATTGATGCATAAACCAAATAAGGTTTAGAATCCGTGTCGTAGTATTTAGATCGTGAAATCAACGATGGCGCAGTCACCCGATCTCGTTTTGATGTAGAAGCATTCTCATTAGTGTCTGTAGGGCCGGTAGATGATTCGGTGTCGAGTTTTCTCTTTTGGCTAGCGATTTCTACTTCCATTGCCACAAATTTTGACAATGGAGCAGTAAGAACAGGAGAATGGGTAAAAAGTTCTTGGGATTGTGGGGGAATGGGATGAGGGGGGTCTGGCGGGCGGCCAGGAGAACGGTTGTCATCCCCCATGGTCGCTCGGCATACCTCGCAAGAAAATAATTATATAAAAATAACTTACCAAATGTACGATTGGTTACACAAACACAAAAATAAATACCAGACGAGCACAAACAGGTAATAAACACACCAAAACCACCAAAATAAAGAATTAAAATAGCCAAAATGGATGTCAGAAAAAAACCACATGTGATCGCCACCAACACCAAAACGACAGTCTATTATCCTATTTACTATTTGTTTTTATCCATAATAATAAATACCTATTTACTCTATAATACAGTTGATGTCAATATTGTCAATGTCATTCTTTTTTTTTTTTTTTTATTGCTCTGGGTACAGAGCTTTTCAGTAACAATTCATGTTCAAATTGCAAAATTCACCATCAAATTACAAAACACAGCGTTAACTCTCGTTAACGAAACTCAAGGGTCCAAGAATATTTTGTCTCTATAGAGAGTTGACATTATATGAACTTAAAGAAAAACAACTAAAGTCACTATTATGTTTATTTGTTAGTACTTGATTTGATAGTGAGTATGTGTACCTTCAATACACACCATCATTTAAAAGTAATCTAGCGAGAAGTTTACTCTGTAAATAAACAAATTCAGATTTTTTGACTCTTGAAAAATTCTGCACAAACCTGAGTTATAGAATTCATAAATAGATAGATAGATAGATAGATAACTATTTATTTGCACACTGTGTTATAAATTCATAAAACAAAACAGAACTTACATTTAATGTACAACAAAGGGCGGCCATAATGCTAAAAGTAAATGTTTGAACCAAATACGTCCCTCGATTTGTTAATTTGATTTCACAGCTTTTTACGTAACGCACGGTAGCTATACCTTGTCCATTCCTTTATTATCTTTTTGACACATCACGCCTATAAATTACCGTTTTTTTTTTCAAAATAATGTATTACAGTAATATCGTACTTTATAGACGCGTAGTGAAGTGCCCCGTGCATAGCTAACAATCACAGACTATAAAATAGTTCTTAAAATCGATAAGTCGATTAAATTATTAAAATATTCGATAATTTTATAAAATAATTTAACTTGTGTAAGTATTGTTACTGTTAATTTAATAAAATAAAAGTCGTGTGGCACTCGGGGACTGCCTCAGTAAAGCTATTGCATATAATTTTTTATCAACTTATGCAATTATAATTATAATCATAATTTATTGTTTATTTATAATGCATTTTCTTTATATTAATTGAAGTTTACAAAACTATATATACTGTCTTTTTACCAACATACATTCTAACAAACTAACTCTTTCTTTCACTTTGGAAGTTAGGCCTTATTATGCCAGTCCACAAGGCCGGCGATATAAGCGATGTCAAAAATTACAGGCCGATCACTATACTATCTGTGTTCGCCAAGTTGCTAGAATTCTTGTTAAGTCCTTACGTATCATGGTATATTAAGAATGTTCTCGCAGACTCTCAACATGGATTTGTATCTGCTCGCTCGACTTGCACCAATCTTGTGTATTTTATTGATGACATATCCCGTTGTTTAGACGATCGCACTCCCGTTGATTTTATTTATAATGACCTCTCGAAAGCTTTCGATAAGCTTTAAAAATAATTTGACTTCATTTTCATTCAAGTTCAAAACTAAGAATAAAGAACAATAACTCTGCATTAATTTATTTATTTCTGGACGACTAACTTAAAATGTAACTATGCACACGATAGTAAAATTAAACTTTGAAACGCGTGGTTAATATGAGCAAATACATTCGAAAAATCACATAGTACTTAGGTACTAAACCGACCTTCAAGTGACTGTGTTAGGATGTTTTCTTAATTCTGGGCTAATTATATATCATAATAGTCACTTTTATTTATTATATATATTGACTTAAACAATGTTTACATACAAGCATCAAAAATTCTCCTGCGTCATCGCGTTCCCAAAAGACATATTACTTAATTATTTAACAAACAAGCTAGGGACATTGGGTATACAATTGAATCATGTAATATAAAATTATTACAATCTATCTATCCATTAGACTCTTCTTCATAATTTAAACTAGACTAGTCAGATGAGACCTTCGTTGTATTGTTTAAATGTATAAATATTTCTTATGTAGTGATCTATCATTTATACTTTTAATTATTTCATATATAATTTAAAAAATAATTATCGAATAATAAATATTAAAACCTAAAAATATTTAATTAAATCGATTGAAAGTTCTTCCTCAATAAAATTGATTTTAATTTCAAATCGAATCGGTGACGTGCGAGAGCGTCACTATTTTCGAAATTTCTTGAACTGTCAAAAAGATATTAAACGAATGGACAGAGTATAGCTGTTTGTCAGCTTGTGCTGTGTATTGGAGACACTGGTTGTGTCCATCACTAGCCGACACTAGCAGCTTAGACAGACAGAAATGACAGATATTGTCGAAATTGATTGACAATTTGACGTTACTTACTTGGTCTAATTTAATTGGCCAGCGTTGAGCGGTAGAAGTTGAGTTTTATTATTATTACTCCGAAACCAATTCACGTTAAAAAATATACCCTTTTAAGTAAAACTCTAAGCCCAATCAACTAAAACATCTAAAATAATGAAGACCACAATCCTTTCTCTTTGCAAAATTGCGTTGTTTTTATTGATTTTCATGAGTGTCATTACCCATGTAGTAATAGGAAGTTCTACCCCTAAAAAATTGCAGATTGGAGTTAAAAAGCGACCTGCTGAATGTACAATAAAAAGTAAAAAAGGGGATCTGCTCCATATGCATTATACGGTAACCGGTTTCTGTTTTCATTTATAAGTATGTGTTTATAGTTAATTTATGGCAAAATAATATAAGCTTTACAGAAAGTACATTACTCATTTTATTTACAGTTTGTAAATATTTAATCCATATTTTTTATTTACTTGTACATGTAAAAATTAAATTATAGTATCAGATGAAGTGTTATTGGTAATAAAAATGTTCATTCATGTCATGCTCACAATCTGTAATTTCATAAATACTTTTTCAATTATGATTTATTTATAGCTAAATTGTGTACTAAATGCTGAAATAGAAATAAAATTGCTCAATAAGACGTTTAAAATATGGCATTATAGGTGTAAAAAAGACTAAATGAGTTTATACTTATATTATATTGAACATTGACATTGTGTATGTGTATTACATTATTCAGCCAGTGAAATTAAAAAATAAATTTGTTATAAACTCAATATTAATATTTCACTTTATGCCTTCAGGGTACATTAGAAGATGGTACGGAATTTGACAGCTCTATTCCAAGAGGCAATCCGCTAACTTTCACCTTAGGGTCTGGCCAAGTCATCAAAGGATGGGATCAAGGTTTAATTGGCATGTGCGAAGGGGAGCAAAGGAAACTGGTAATACCACCTGAACTGGCTTACGGTGCAGCTGGAGCACCACCCAAGATACCAAAATCTGCAACTCTTACATTCCATGTAGACTTGGTTAAAATTGAAAGAAAAGATGAATTGTAGCTGTAGCTTGTAAAAGTCTTACAATAATGTATGAAGTTTTTTTTTTACAATATCATTATTTTTACTCATAGAGCAACACTGTATAGAGTAATCATACATAGTCGTTCTCCGCAGTCAAAGTATTAATAATGCATTACACTTTTATGATACAGATTGTATGTATAAAGCTTTAAACATTTTGTTTTAATTATTGTGGGGGGTTTCAGGTGATTGTTTTTGTATGAGAGTCTTAAATACATATGTATGAAGTTTTCTCCCACACAAAAAATGACAGCTGTTTTCTTAAAAAGAAGCTATGTCTACTCCTCAGCCGTGTTGCTGTATGATTTAACTACAAATTTAAGCAACAGTGTAAACAATCAAAAATATCCTTTTATTACTTTTTCATAAGATAAAAATTATTAATACTGACCTTTTTTTCTTTAGTAGATTTATTGATCTTATATTTATTGAGCCTTTTATTCAATCTTTATTATTTATTTAAACAGTCAACGAGTAGAAAGTAAAAGTGATATTTCCAGTGGCAAATAAAATTGAAAATTATTGCAACTTTGAAGAGTCGCTTGGTGCGCGGCGGTTTTTGTACATGACCTTGCGAACTTTCGTATTATATATTTATCAGTCAACTATTGACTGCCTTGGTCGTCTAGTGGTTAGCGTATGCGGATCATGCCGTCGGCGGATCTGGTCCGAGTGGAGATCGTCCTCCCGGGCCTTCCAGCCTTCTCCTTCTGCGAGATGACGTCTTCGCAGAAGGTCGCGACTGCGGTAAAACAGATCTCGCTACCGGCCATGGAACGAACGATGGCCGGTAGCGAGAGATCGCCTCCGATGACTGCAGTGAGGACCCGGCGCTGCGTCTCCCATGCGGGACAGACCGCCAGCGTGTGATGAGCCGGGCACTCACTGCAGTCGCAAGGGACTCAATTCCCTCCTGGCGACCGAGTGCAGGTATTTCCCGAAGCAACCATGCCCGGAAAGAACCTGCGTCAGCCAAAAGGCAAGGGTCCCGTGCTACCTCACTGCCTGGAGCGCCTCCACGGAGTCTCCAGCCGAATCGACCGACGAACCATCGTGGCTCGGCGAGCGGCTTCGCGCCAATCGCGCACGTCCGCGGGCGGAGGTCGAAAACCGCTCTCCGCCCGGTAGTCAGCCACTCGCCGATAAACTTCGGTGAGCACTTCCGCCACCAAATCCCACGGGAGTGTTCCGGCCAGGGCGCACGCCGCCTCCGTCGACACGGTGTATTTTTTTTTTTTTTTTTTTTTTACGGTACGGTTTTAACTGCCAGCGTTCTCTGGGGCCGCCAGAGGCGCGCCCTATTCTGGTCGAGTTGTCTAGCACCCATAACACAAGCTCTGGATTTGTAAGTTAGATTTTCTTGAAGTACTAACTTCTTTTGGGTGGGTAAACCGCTTCGTTATGTAACGCGTTACGCCATTCTGTCTAGTTTATCTTTCTGTCACACATACGACAGCGATAGGCAGGTTCCTCTTCTCTTGCTCTAACCCAGAGCGCTACTCGTACTTCGGACAGATGCTGCTCCCTCAAAATTAGTTCCCCCACCCTATCCAGTAATCAGTAAATAAAAAAAAGTCAATATCAGTAAATAAAAAAAAGTAAAAACTAAAACCCAACTACAACAAAAAAGCCGCTGAAAAGTATGAAACAAGATTTATACAACATAAGGCCGTGTTCAGACCAAACGTATGGTCAGCCGCCGAATGTGAGCAGGCTCACTGTGAATCCTAGTGTGAATGTGAAAATAAACGGTATTTTTCGTTCACAGTATGCTTACAATACGCTATAGCTTACAATACGCTAATGGTGTGAACAAAACAGTCGGCTTGTATACGTTCACACCGTACGCGTATGCTGAGCGGCCGACTATTTTGACTGAATTGAATAGAGTCCGCCGACAGAGCTGTATCCAATACGCTAACGTAGCTACGTAGCCAAACAGCGTCCGCGGCGCGTAGTGACGCGCTATATTAATCAGCGCCGCCGAATATCAGCGTCTACGCATAGCATTATAACGTATTGTTGGTTAGATGTGAACGAAAAAGTGAATATGTATGGAAATATTGTAACCCCTAGCCCTGTTTAGGGGGGAGTAGTAGGCCCTAGCCCTATCCAGGGGGAATCACTCACCGGTGCGCCACCGTTTTTCCCAGGGCGCCGTTCACAAGTAGAATTTAGATTAAACAAACGAAGGGATACTAGATAAAAGTGTGTGTGCTAGTGACGATGGGCGGTCAGGGGACTCTTCAAAGAAACGCTTTCTCAAGTGTCACACATATATATATATATATATTCTTCAGTATTACATTCTCAAAGGTATAAAGTCATATCATAAACAATAATTACATCACATAAATTAGCATAATTAAAATAAGAGGGTCGATATACATATTGTAGAAGTTCTTAGGTTTATTTAACCCAAAACCACTAACAATTTATGTTGTGCGGGTGAGATGCGATAAATAATGAACGCGATAAAATACTTTGATACGTGTAATAGTTACAATTATTATGGTACGATTCTAAGACAAGTAAAAGTTATATTTAAATTACACGGGTATATATACAGAGGTTTTGCACCCGACACTAATAACTAATATATCGAAAAGTCGCGGGTAGAATTACCCGAATGCACCCAACAATAAATTTATTTCTTCGTCGCGCGGTCAAGGCCTATGCCTTGTTGTAGCGGTCGAGTCAACTTGCCTACTGTCTGATTTGGAGTTATGTGTGGGACAAATTTGTTTGCTCGACACACGACTGGTTTTTCATACGGGGATCGAACCCGTGACCGCTACACTACTCCCCCGCTGAAACCGGAGCTAGCTACGGTTGATAGTAGTCCGGGAATCTGACTCTTCGCCCGCTTCTGGTCTTTTTGGTGGAAACCTGGTCTTCGGTTTTTGAGGGTTGAGGAGCAGCATGTGATGATTCATCGTGTGTGACGTAGGCTGGTTTCAGACGGTCAACTGATATGCGTTGTGGTTTGCCTTGTATATCAACGTCAAAAGTCTTCTGGTCGCGTTGCAGCACCTTGTACGGACCCAGGTAAGGAGCTTGGAGTGGTCTACGTACAGGACCCTGGCGAACGAAGACATGAGTGGCCGTTTTGAGGTCACTAGGCATGTAGAAGGTACGGCTGGAAGTGCCGTGCCAAGATGTTGGTTGCGGAGTTAGCCTGCTGACATGGGCACGCAGTCTGTTTGTGATGCTGGTCATGTCCATCTCGTCATCAGGCGCATGTGAGAAGAACTGTCCAGGCAGACGAAGTGGTTCGCCAAAGACTAGTTCTGCAGCAGACGTTTGGAGGTCCTCTTTCCACGCGCTGCGAATACCAAGTAGAACCCAAGGTAAGGTCTCGACCCAGTTTGAAGACGCGTGGCAAGTGATGGCAGATTTGAGCTGACGGTGAAGTCTCTCTACGAGACCGTTGGCCGACGGGTGATAGGAGGTGGTTGTGTGATGTGTCGCACTGATCAACGCGGTGAGCTCCTTGAAGGTGTGCGACAGGAACTGTCTACCGCGGTCAGTGGTGATGTGCTCTGGACATCCGAAGCGTGAGATCCACCCTTCCACAAGGGCAGTCACACAGGTATTGGCGGTTATGTCCTGAAGTGGGTACGCCTCAGGCCAACGTGTGAATCGGTCGACAATCGTGAGGCAGTACCTGTAACCAGAACATAATGTAAGTGGACCTATCAAGTCAATGTGGATATGACGAAAGCGTGCTGATGGTGGTTCGAATGTTCCACGAGGTGCAGATGTATGTCTGGATATTTTGGAACGCTGACAGTGCTGACACACTTTAGCCCATTGTCGACAGTCTCTCCTGACGCCTGGCCAGACAAAGCGTTGCGTTACCAGTTTGACGGTAGCCTTCGCTCCTGGGTGGCTTAAATTGTGAAGTGCGTCAAATACCTGTCTGCGAAACGATGGCGTGACGTACGGCCGTGGCGTTGGAGAGGAGACATCGCAGTATACCTGTAGCTCTGCCTCTGGTGTTTTAACCTTTTCGAGTTTCAGTGCTGAACCGGTCTTCAACAGGTCTTGCAATTCGGCATCGGTGTCTTGTTCTCGGGCCAGAGACTGATAATTTAGGGGCATAGAAATTTGGTTGATGCGTGAAAGAGTGTCAGCTACGACGTTGTCCTTCCCGGCAATGAATCTGATGTCCGTGGAGAACTGGCTGATAAAGTCGAGGTACCGGAATTGACGTGGTGAGCAGTTCTCTCGGTTCGTTGTAAACGCAAAAGTCAAAGGCTTGTGGTCTGTTAGGATCGCGAATGTCCGGGCTTCAACCATGAACCGGAAGTGTCTTATGGCTTCATAGACGGCTAGTAGTTCGCGATCGTAAGGACTATACTTCTTCTGGCTTGGGCTTAACTTCCTTGAGAAGAACGCGAGTGGTTGCCATACCTCGCCCTTTCGCTGTTGTAACACCGCTCCAATCGCAGAGTCCGAAGCGTCTGTCTGGATTGCAAGCTCTGCTTGCGAGTCGGGGTGTGTCAGGAGTGTCGCTTCCGCAAGGCTAGCCTTACAACGGTTGAAGGCTTCCAGAAGAATAGGTGTCAGTCCAATCGGTTGTGTGCCTTTAGTTTTAGGACCGGAAAGCAACGCGTTGAGAGGGGCTTGAATGGAAGCAGCATTGGGAATGAAGCGTCGGTAAAAGTTCAGCATGCCAAGAAAGCGTCTGAGTTCCTTGACATTCTTGGGAGTGGGAAAATCTTGTATGGCTTGAACCTTTACGTCTAGAGGTTTGATTCCTGCTCCTGTCACTCTAAAGCCAAGAAAGTCTACTTCCGGTTGTCCAAATACACATTTGTTGGTGTTTATGAGGACACCGAATCTTGCCAGTCTTTCGAAGAGTTGTTTGAGGTGCTTCTGATGTTGAAAGGTGTCCTGACTATGAATGAGGATGTCGTCCAAGTAACCAAAACAGAAATCGAGTCCTCGAAGAACCTCGTCCATGAAGCGTTGGAAGGTTTGAGCGGCGTTACGAAGTCCGAACGTCATGAACGGGAATTCATATAGGCCGAAGGGTGTGGTTATCGCTGTTTTGGGTATGTCCTCTTCAAAAACAGGTATTTGGTTGTAGGCGCGCACCAAATCGACGGTGGAGAAGACAGTACTACCTGATAGCTGATGCGTGAAGTCCTGCAGGTGTCTAACAGGATATCTATCCGGTATAGTACGGGCGTTTAAAGCTCTGTAGTCTCCGCAGGGACGCCAACCGTCGTTTTTCTTGCGGGCTAAATGCAGCGGCGAAGACCAAGGGCTGTCTGATCTTTTCGCTGTACCATTCTGCAACATCTCCTCGAATTCTGTCTTCGCAATCTTCAGGCGTTCTGGATCCAGTCGACGAGGACGGCTGACTACTGGTGGGCCTGGGGTTGTGCGTATGTGGTGTACGGTCGAGTGCTTCACTATTTGGGGCTTACCGGTAGGTCGAGTGACGTCAGGGTACTCTCTCAGCAGCTGGTGATAAGCGGAAGTACCAGCAGTGGTACGTACTGATGAGATCGCCTCTGTGGAAGCTTGACACCTAGTTGAGACTGTCAAGGTTGTTAGGCCATCAATTAAACGTTGATTGCGGCAATCGACTAGCAGGTTGTAATAACCAAGAAAGTCGATGCCGATGATCGGTTTTGAGACGTCAGCAACGATAAAGCGCCAGGTGAAGGCGCGGCGAAGCCCTAAGTCTAAGGTCAGGGGCAGGTAACCATATGTAGGTATTACTGACCCATTCGCTGCAAATAACTCGTACTGCGTCTTGTTTCGTAGTTCCCGAACAGCGGATCGTGGAAAGACGCACAGGTCTGAACCCGTGTCAATTAGGTATTGTACCTTTGTTACGCGATCCGTGATGAACAGGCGACTTGTAGTTGCTAGGCAGTCGTTCGCCGCCACTAATGGCTGCCTTGGTAGTTTACCGCATTCGTTGCCTTCTCGTAGGTACAAGGTTGTGTACATTTGCGCGCTTTCTCGCGGAATCGGTAATGGTACCAGCAGTGCGGATGTCCCCATGGTCGTGAACTTGAGCGAGAACGACTTCTGTGTGAGTTTCTGGAACGTGATCGTGAACGTCTGTGCGGTTCCATACTCATCGTCTCTATTTTACGACTGAGTTCCGCTACTGTCCGCGTCAGCATCTCGATGGCCGTGTTGGTATTCGTAGTGGATGTTGACATTCCAGCTACTTGCCCGGTTACTTGACCACTTACTTGCCCACTTACTTGCGCGGTTACTTGCGCAGTTACTGGAACGACATCATTGACTCGGTCGGCGAGTTCAGCCAAGTCTTCCAGCGGCATCTTCGACTGCTGGGCAGCGATGCAGGTCTGTAGATGGGTTGGTAACCTACTTGCCCAGATTGTCCGAATAAAATCTGAAGGGACGTTTGCTCCCGCCAGATGTTGCAGGTGTCGAAGAAACTGTGTTGGTTTCCTGTCGCCTATCTCCTCGTGCATCAGGAGCTGCTTAATTTTTCGCTCCTGTGAAGCTGAGAGACGACGTATCAGCTCGACTTTTATGGTGGCGTACCTGTCTGTGGCTGGTGGGGAAACTATCAAATCCCTCACTTCCGCTGCATGCTGAGGTTCCAGTTGTGCCAACACGTAGTAGAACTTAGTGCTGTCAGCAGTTATATTAGACAAAGCGAACTGACCTTCTAGTTGGGCAAACCAAAGCTCGGGGTCATCCGGGTTGAACGGGGGCGTCTTCACACCAACACGGCAGGTTGCTCCTAGGACGATTTGGTCGTCCTGCTTGACACTCCGTCCAGCGGTCTCACCAGGTTGCGGCATCTTCTTTGGAATACTCTTGCTGTATTCCGACGTCGGTGGTCACCAGTGTAGAGGAACGGGTGTCGTGTTCCTCCAACACAAAGGGAGGATCCTCCAACCAGGCGAGGTGATCATGCCTGGTGGGCCACTGCCCAACAGTTGATGTTGGGATGTTTTATATATGCTAATCGGCGCGAGAATGTTACGTTCGCGATTCAGGATTAGTAGTTACTCAGTATTGATAATTCCGTGTTGTCTTTGTAGTTCAGTGTTTCATCGGTAGATGGCGCTGTCGTATGTTTTATGTCGCGCTGTATGTGGAAGT
This sequence comes from Phragmatobia fuliginosa, assembly GCA_932526445.1. NCBI lineage: Eukaryota > Metazoa > Arthropoda > Insecta > Lepidoptera > Erebidae > Phragmatobia > Phragmatobia fuliginosa. Next base: position 11,334,717 of record OW052078.1, on the reverse strand, counting down.
CGCCACATCACTCCCCTCCAAGACCGGAGGTCGATATTTGATGAGTCCGCTGTCTGTGCTCTGTTGCGGAGCTTGCCAGTGCCAGGAGTGAGCAGTTCCAGTGAGTCGGAACTGAGTGCCGCTAGTTCCAGTGAGTCGGAACTGTATGCCGCTAGTCCCAGTGAGTCGGGGCTGGAGTCCGCTGATCCCAGTGAGTCGGAATCGCTTGCGGTGCGCGGTGCTGCGGTGAAATCCCCAGTGAGTCGGGGTGGTTGCTGCGTAGTGGCTGGCTGCTGCGTAGACGGGAGAGAGATGCTCTTCTTACGTGGACCGTGTGTGCAGTGTGCTGTGCCTAAACGCTGATGAGGCCGTAGGGGTAACCAGGCTGGAGCCGTCGCGTCCTGCGTGTGGTGTCCCTGTGTAGGCCGAAGTTGCTGGCTGGCTGTGACTAGAATGACGATCATCGCTGTGGGAGTGAGCAAGATGGCGCTGCTGATCTGCTTCCTTGAAGGCTGCTTCCAATCACGTCGGGGTCACCAGTGTAGAAGTTCTTAGGTTTATTTAACCCAAAACCACTAACAATTTATGTTGTGCGGGTGAGATGCGATAAATAATGAACGCGATAAAATACTTTGATACGTGTAATAGTTACAATTATTATGGTACGATTCTAAGACAAGTAAAAGTTATATTTAAATTACACGGGTATATATACAGAGGTTTTGCACCCGACACTAATAACTAATATATCGAAAAGTCGCGGGTAGAATTACCCGAATGCACCCAACAATAAATTTATTTCTTCGTCGCGCGGTCAAGGCCTATGCCTTGTTGTAGCGGTCGAGTCAACTTGCCTACTGTCTGATTTGGAGTTATGTGTGGGACAAATTTGTTTGCTCGACACACGACTGGTTTTTCATACGGGGATCGAACCCGTGACCGCTACAATATTATAGTTCATAGATCCATTGCCTAGGCTTCCCTGGTCCTATGGGGGCTTTTTTTTTTTTTTTTTTTTATGAGGTCTGTTTTAGACCTCCCTGCTTTTCCCCATCCATAGATCGACAGGACCTTGTCATTCACGACTTATTACTATCTTTAATCTATATAATTCTACGGGTATAATTCCCGGTATTAACAATTTATCATGGCTTACTTATAGTATATTAACACTGTTACATTATTACATGCATATAAATTTATGCATTTGTACATTTTTTAGAACATATAATTCTTGGTCATTTGTTATGATTATTTACATTATATATTTATGTATTTTTATTTCTAATTCTTACGTTTCTTAAATACAAGTAAATTACTAGTACCTACTAGTACAAGTGAATCAATATACAAGTAAAATAATTTTTAAAAGCCTCCCATAATTATGGGGTTGTCTACAATTTATTTTGTGTTTAAAGATAGTTTTATGTAGTTTTGTGTTTATTGTGTTGATTATCGTGTCCTGTGTATAATTTGGGTTGTTCGGTAACGCCAAGACGTCGCATGTAGATGTTGTTTACACGTGATATTTATGACCTGTGTATCTGTTTGTGTGTGTGACCAATGTTGTGTTGTTAAGTCGTGTGTAATTCACTCACTCCCTATCTTGTCAGCAATGTATGTATAAACTAAATTATATATAATTGCTGACCCTCCCAGTGAATTACGTGTCTGTTTGTATGTGTTCATGTTGCGTGTTTGTGTGCATGTTGATTTTACTTTAATATGATTATCATATTTAACGTAAATCACTAGTGTTCCGTGTCATGTGAGTGTTGTGAATGTGTAAGTCATAAATATTCCGTGGTTGAGCGTGCCAGGTAGTCCCATTTAGCTCGTGTTGGGCACTCGGCACTAAATGCGTTGTGGCCGATGTTACACAGTCCAGAGTGCGAGCAATTGCAGCACCGTGGTTCCGCTCCTTTGGCGAAATCGGGGCAGCTCTCACGAAGATGCGAGCCCCCGCAGTGGCTGCATTTGCTCGCACTCTCGGTGCAGTATTTACGGCCGTGGCCGAAGGCCAAGCATTTGGTACATTGAATGAGCGGAGACTGGTCCTCCACTCTGACCCTTTGCAGGTCTATGTAGAGGTTCCCGGTCTCCGTCATTCTCTGCCATACTCTTGGCCTAACCTGGAGCACGACATGCGACGTCTTGGGGTTCCGTGTCTTCTTCTTGTATTTTATTTTAATATCTCTCTCCTCCTGTGGTAGGCCCATGAAGATATCGGGATTCTGGGTGTAAAGGGCCCTCACCATATCTTCATCGTCCTCTTCCATGTACAAATCCTTGAGGACGACGAACGGATCTTTGTTGCTCATGGGTGCCACCACAAGACCTTCACCGCATTTACCGATTCGCTCCATTAGTTTATCCCTCTCGGTTTTTGTGTCGCAGCCCAAGATAACCGTGCTGTTTTTGGCTTTTCTTGTTTTATTTATTTTTAGGCCGGTAGCTCTGGCATCGACCGTCTTCTTCACCTTGGCGAGTACCTCGTCGGCAGTCTCCCGACTGTCCGTAGAGGTCACCGCCACCGAGTGAAGGGCCGGTCGGCGCCCGGGCCCGGCCGCTGCGACACTGGCGTACGTCATTGGGGTCGGGTCGCTCACTGGCTTAGGACCACTCGTCGCTTCGGCGAGACACGATCTCGCCTCCACTATGATGTCTCTTGCGACGGTGGTCACCAGGTCCTCGATCTGAGTTTGGGCGCGCACCACGAGCCCCTCAGTCGCCTTGTCAATGTCCACCTGGGTTTCCTCGATCTTTTCAAAGATACACTCGGTGATATTTGCTCCTCGTTCGTCATTGTCGGAGCCAAGCTGTTTAATGTCCCTTCTGATGGTTTCGTGGGATTCGTATATCCACCGAGAGACCGATTCCTCCAAGTTACTTAATTTAGTAAGCAACCTCTCCTCTTGCGTTGAGGTCATGGCCACCGTGGCCGCCTCCCCCTCCGCATGAGTTTCTGTTACCGCAGCCCCTATTTTGGTCTCGGACTCCCCCGCCTCCAGTTTCTTGATCCGCCTACTTAGTTCGAACAAGATGCGAATACCCTTATCCGAACGTTCCTCTAAGTAGGTTTTAATGTCCTTCCTCATTTGAGGGTACTGTTGGATCTTGCTTGGTATATCCTCGAAGGTCTGCATGACCTCCTGGAGTAACTGGTCACTCGACTGTGCAGCGTAGGTGTTATGCTGCTTTTTGTATTGTTGCATATTGTCGAGTGATCTTCTCTTTATATCGGGTCTTTTTACGAAGGTCCTAGCTGCGTCTTCTAACTTCGAGAGTGAGCTAGAGGTGCCGGACGTGACTGGTTTTTTGGCAGCGCCGGTTGCTGGTGAAGTTTTAACCATTGTGTTGGAGAGAGTGTGTGTGGTGGGGAAAATTGACAGTGTATAGTTTTGGTCGTTCTGTGTTTTTAACACCCTGTATAGGGGGGTGGTGTTTGTGTATGTGTGTTTGTCTTACCCTGTATAGGGGGGTAAGTGTCAGTATGTATTAAAAACAAAAGATAAATTTAAATCAACTTTAAAAAATACCAGAATAAAATTTTTGCTCTAATTTGAGCCGGTCTCAATAATATACAAGAGGTGTAAAGCCTCTGTCAAATGTTAAAATAAATTCTAAATTCTAAAATTTAAAGTCAATAAATTAAAATTTAAGATTACAGTTTATGTACAATTTAAAAGAGAAGATAAAATGTCAATAGGCTAAAAAAAAAATTTATAAAAATGTAAAATTTCAAAATAATTCCAATTCTGTACAATTAAAATGAATTAAAAGGTCAATAGGCCAAAATCTAAAATATATACAAGTTAAAATTTTTAAAGCTAATTGTACTGTCAAAAGACAAAGTACAATGTCACTAATGCTAATGGGTGGCAAGTAATTAAAACGGAATAAGATTTTCAAAAATGTTTTTGAAAATTCTTCCTTTGTTCCTCCTATGGGGGCTTGACCGGGATGTGTAGGCGTCCGTCAAGGTATACAGGGCCACCCCGACATGGTCCCGGGGGTCCCTCATCTTGTGGCCTCGGGGAACGCGTACCGGTGGAATGAGAAAGTATTATTAATAAAATGAACAAAGTAACCCCATTCGTGACCCAGTAACTGGCCTGAAGAATGAACAGTGCGGGATGGCCACTTCCACAGGAGATCACCCGACAATGGTAGTGGAGCCTCAGGTGAAAGGAATCTAGACTGGTTTCACTCCTGGGGCACGTGAAAGGCTTTTCCAGCAGTATTTAGATGTAGCAGACGACTGTACCATGCGAGAGTAGCAGAGGTCTGTACCATGCGACCCTGAGAAGGAAACCCTCCTAAATACATGTTCACACAAAAGAAACGGCCTAAAATAAAGTTTTTTCAAAAGGATAGTTAAGACTTACCACAAAGGTGGATTGCTTGACAAATATTATTCACACAGGCAGACGAACGACAACAGGAATATATATAAATTTACTTAGGTCCAGAAACGAAGCAGTAATGATTCCAACCAGAGTGGGCACCTGTATTTATACTCCTAAGTCGGATTTTTCTGGAAAATGTTCTACCTCAAATGGCGCTAATAGCACGATCACTTTTGTGAGATTCAGATAATTTTTGGGTTATTAAACAAAAGGAAAAAAAAAGTGTTACAATATAATAAACTGCGTAACGCTCGCTCACATTCGGCGGCTGACTATACGTTTGGTCTGAATACGGCCTAAGACAAGACTCCGCCTTTATAAAAAAATAGGCAAACAGTAATTAACTGACTTCAAAAAAAAGGAGGAGGTTCTCAATTCATCGGAATAGTTTTTCATTGAAGTCGGTTCCTTTTTGTTAAAATTATTTATTTACCCGACTATGGCAAAGCCAAAGGAGGGTTATGATTTTGATAGGCCATGTATCTATGTATGAATGTATAAATAGTTTGGGTACTTATTAGAATTGAACAAATGAGGTATCGTTAGAAGCGACTTGATTGTTCGCTGGTTATAGGCTACAGGCTACTTATCGGGTCATTGAAACGAATGTAGTGCCCTCTAGCGGTTATGAAGTAGGTAGGTAAGTGCTATGCTAAAAAGTTGATTTGAAATAATTATGCCATGTTTGTTATTATTGGAAAGGGCGTTACTGGTACATTTCAAATATATAGGTATATATTATTAGCATGGGAATGCAGCTGCAGCATTAAAATTTGGAAAGCTGTGCTTGGAACACAGCTTTCTGCTCACACGACCTTAAGCTAGCTACTAAGATCTCGGTTTACATGGGAATCGTGCTGCCATACCTTCTTTATTCTACCGAGACCTGGTGTGTGTATCGTCATATACCTACACACTCTCGATCGATTCCACCTAAAATGCCTGCGCACCATCGTGAAGATCAGATGGTCTGATCGGGTGCGTAATACCGAGTTTCTAAGACGCGCCAGTGTTAGTGGTATTGAGGCATATTTGATGCGTCAGCAACTACGGTCGTGTGATCACGGATGACGGAAGAGAGAGTAGCGAAGCGTATCTTTTACTCTGAGCTAGAGAGGGGCAAGCGAAAGCATAGCGGACTACTCCTCGGATATAAAGATGTTCTAAAGCGTCACATGAAAAGATGCAATATAGAGCTCTCTTTAATGTTTGGCAGCACAGCGACTGGAATGGCGCGAGATTGTGAAGAAGCAAATCCGCGAATTTAAAGAATAGCGTTTAGCTGACCTCGACGCCAAGCACGTTGAGCTTAAATCCCGTCCACTCGCCGCCATTCACTATAATTATGAGAGCGGTAAGCTCACTTACCCACTTTGTGCAAGGGAGTTTGCTGCGAATATCGGCTATATAAGCCATCTCCGGACGCATCAGCGCCGAGCCCTATAAGGTATGCCCATAAGGTAAGGCCCATTGCCGAAATCGGTCGGATTAATAATAATTATTATTAGCATTTGCTCGTGACTTTGTCCGTATTCATTCAACAATTGTGATAGTTCATACCATCTAAACTACAAGCTAGAGATATTTTTTTTAAACTTTGCAAAAAAATAATATTTTCATAGCACCAAAATATTTTAAATGAAAGAAGTAAAAATCAAAATCCAACTACGACAATAAAGGCGCTAAAAAGTCTATAGCAACATTCTCAGGTATTGATGTATTATATATCAATGTTCTCAGGACATAATTATCTGTGTACAGAGATACACATATTCAAGTTTGAAATTCGTAGCCTGACTACGACTTTCAAACTTAGTTTTTACTTTTCTTTTGAATAATCTGTATCTGTTACATCTTTTTTTTTCCTGTAATCCGTGGTAGTGGTTTTGTTAGAAAGAACGGAAATGTCTAACTTTCACACAAACATACGCTTGCGCTACATCATTAGCGGACTAACGCTAGGTGCGCGTAGTATCTTTTTTTCTTTAAAAAATGTTATGTACACATTTCAGTGTAATTCTTGGTTAGGGCTTATATGCTGGCTGTATGTACAGGTGACTCAAAACTATGGTACATATTTTCTTCAAAAGGCCAACCCAGATCCAATGAAGTCGGACGTGTAAAAATATCTGTAAAAGAATACTTTCAAAACAAAAACATTTATCATTCAATTCAAATGGTTGTATTCAACTGTCATACAATGGTTCATACGGGGGTTTTAAATGAAAAGCACAAATATATAGCTTTGGTCACTCGTGTAGTTTTTGAAAATAAAAAAACATTCATAGTAGTTAAGTACATACCTAACTAGAGAGTTACTTAACTCAAATCCTTGTATATAAATCATGAATACCGGAACTGTCCCGGCGCACAATATCGGAGATATATAAAAATAATTCAGCTTATGTATTACCTGGTACAGAAGCTATATATGATGTATCGATAATGCTTTCAAGATCCTCTTGTAAACATATTTTTTGTCTTCCCAGTATTCAAATAAACTGTGGGCCTCTCTTGATAGGTATACCATGAACAAGATAAGCTTTGATTTCTTTCTATCAGCTTTTATTACTCTCCATTATTTCTTAGTGCGCGTAAGCGGTGTAAGACTTTTGAAACTGATTTACTGCTGAAAGAAAGTCCCTAGACTCTCCCTAGCGCACTCGCGCAGGCCGATTTTAGACGCGAGCCGAATGATCTGCGCACATGCGCAGTACGTATGTACGTCGTAAGTTTCTTTTTAAAGTATTTCATGGAAAATAATGAAAATTTCGTTGTTTTTCATACGGAGCTAATTAGATTAGCAACGGAGCAAATTATTAGTCGAAGAATCAACACCGTAGACGCCTTTGTTCCTGAATTATACGCAGATTTTGATAGCGTATGTTTAGCAATTTTTTTTGCAGACTCTGGGATGGGATCAAATTACCGGAATAGCACAGATGAACGGAGCAAATTGAGATCTATCCAGAGATATTTTTGTTTTTTATATATCTCCGATATTGTGCGCCGGGACAGTTCCGGTGATTCCGAATATCAACCGGAACTGTCCCGGCGCACAATATCGGAGATATATACCGCTACCACAGCTGTCCGACAAGTCCGACTGATGGCACTGGCTGTCACTGCTGTCAGTGTCAATACTGTCAATCTGAGAAGTGCTGGCGCGTAGGTATTTATTTTAGTAGAGTTTTGTGACTGTGATTGCAGGCAGGTAAATTTAACAATAGTGTTACATTTCGGCGTAATGATATCTTAGTGCTCACATTTACCTAAGTCAGATATGGTCAAAATAATATTTCTTCATCCCGATTTGGGTATTGGTGGAGCAGAGCGGCTGGTTGTAGATGCCGCATTAGCTTTCAAGAATAAAGGACATGATGTGGCTTTTTACACAAACCACCATGACCCCACACACTGTTTCGCCGAGACCAGAGATGGGACATTTCCCGTAACCGTAGTGGGGGACTGGATACCCCGATCTATATTTGGTAGATTCAAAGCGGCATGTGCCTACATACGGATGGTTTACGCCGCTGTCTACATGGCTTGGTACGTCATTCCAGTCGAGGAGCCAACTCTAATTTTCTGCGATCTGATTTCTCTCTGTGTACCTTTCTTGAAATTAGCCAGAGGGCCATTCAGAATTGTATTCTATTGTCACCACCCTGATAAGCTTCTATCTTCTGAGAGTGGTATACTAAAAAAAATCTATAGAGCTCCTTTGAATTGGCTAGAAGAGCTGACAACATCTCAAGCAGATAAAGTTTTAGTTAATAGCAAATATACAGCTAGAGTGTATCAAGATGCATTTCAGAGAATCAAAGATTTACCTGACATCTGTTACCCTTCCATAAACACTGAGTATTTTAAAATGACTGTTCCAAAGCCTTTGAAAGAGATAGTTCCGGTAGGAACTGATAAGTTTGTATTCTTGTCCATAAATAGATATGAAAGGAAGAAAAACTTGCAACTGGCACTAAGGGCTTTAGAACATTTGAAGCACATATTAAGTGAATCTGAGTGGAGTAGAGTCCATTTAATAATGGCTGGTGGCTTTGACCCTATAAACTTAGAAAATATGGAACATTTCATTGAACTCACTGACTTAGCTTCTGAGTTGGATATCGAAGACAAAGTTACATTTATGAAGTCTCCCAAAGATGATGAGAAAGTCTCTTTATTGTACTATTGCAGGGCTCTAGTGTATACACCATCAAATGAGCACTTTGGTATAGTTCCTTTAGAAGCCATGTATTTTAGAAAACCAGTTATAGCAGTGAACAGCGGTGGTCCTACAGAGACTGTTGTAAATGATGTTACAGGATTTTTATGTGAACCAACAAGTAAATCATTTGCTAAAGCTATGAGCAAGTTGATTGCGAACCCGGAGCTGGGTGAGAAACTCGGTGAAGCAGGTTTAAAAAGATTTGAATCAAAATTTTCATTTGATGCATTTTCCGAACAGTTGGATGGTATACTGACAAGGGAGAGGCAGATTATTTCTGAGGCGAGGGCTATTGAGTACGAAAATAGGAAACGTAAATAACATAAGGCTGGCACTCCAACAATATGTGATGTTGTTTGAGTGTGTTTACCAAAGATAGAAGTAAACATAGTACAATAATTGTCGTACTAAAAGGGCTATTAATTTTTTAGGTAAGATGATTTTTAATAGTATTTCAACCCCTATCTCCCCTAAATAAGAATGGGTTGATCCCTCCCTTCCCTGTTTAATTTTTATTATGTAAAAATTGAAAGAGAAAAATGACTTGTGACCAAAACCTTTGGCTGGTTTTAATGTTTGTTTTTTTAGTTACTATTTTGTAGCAAAGAAAACTATCAAGACTCCCTCCCACTCCCTTGCCAGAAAAAATAAGACAAAGTTAACCCCCTCACCTCTCTCAACATCATGTTACTTAATAAATGCTTGGCCCCAGACTTACCTCTCTAGTGTCATGCTCAATAAAGTTATATAATAAGCAGATCCATTGTAAGTGTAATTATATAACTAAATGTGTATAAATTTGTATAAAGCTTCAAATATTAGTTATATTTTTGTACTATATAAAGTTTAAATATGTATATATATCTATATATATATATATGTTGAATTAATTGATGATTATTTTCGAATCTAATGATAAAATCTTAATTATAAGATAGTTTTTTAGAGGTCATTACTTAATAAGCAAAGTTAAATAAATATGTAATTAATCATTATTCTTCTGTCATTGTATCATAGCTGTTTCTACTAAAATTGCAAAAATTATATAAACTGTTTGTAAATTGGTTATTAAGTCACAAAAGTCTTTAATTTAAAACCATGCTAAACACAATAAAATTACAAAAAAAATACATTGCATTTGGCCTCATCTAATCTATAAAATTCTTGTATTGTTACTAAACTCCTCCAAAACGGCTGGACCGATTTGTATGATATTCTGTGTGCATTCTTAGTCTGAGAATCGGGCAACATCTATTTTTCATACCCATAGGACGCGAGCGGAGCGGGTGCCATCAGCTAGTTTTTTTTCTATAAAATGGCTACTCTGCATGATAGCAAGCATGTCTAGAAATATATTATAATTTTTTTATGTTTGTAATGTTTAGTCAAACAGTTTTCTATGTATCAAGATGTCATCCAACCAGATATTGCATGTGTTTGCATTTATATAAGCTTATTTGTAAGTGACTTCCAATAAATATGTACAATAATTTATAAGCCACATTAGGGTCTGTTTACAGTTTAAGCAACTAGAATATAGCAGTATTGCTATTGAATGTTCGACCCTGACCTGTAGTGATGTAAAAAATTGTAGTAATAACATACATGATAAATATCGGCTACGGCTGAAATCTTGATTGTATTAGTAACTTTTTAAATACTAATCTAGCATAGTCTACTGTTTTTGTCTTATGTGTTGTTGAGGTTCAAATGACTATTAATATATTAAATAATGTTTAAATGTAATACCTCTATTTGTAACTGGTAGCAGGTTATTCAAGCAATTTAAGTTGTATGAATTTAGCCAAGTTGTATTTCCTAAAAGATTTTTTTTTGTATGTGACTGATGGCTGACTTTTTGCCCACTTGTATTTCATAAAAAGAAAGTAAAGATATTTTGTATGTGACTGATGGAATGGTCGACTGTTAGTAAATGAATATAAAGTAGATAATAATTTGAATACTTTAAGCTTAGCCTATTTCTTCAATAACATTTAGCCATGTTGTATATTTGTAAAGGAATCTGTAGAATTTAATTGTTGTTAATTAACATATTAATAAAAAAAATGGATATTGACAATTCACTCTTTTACCAAATGGCATAAAAGCATCTTATCAACAGTTTTTCACATTTAAGCATAGTCAAAGTAGGACAAAATTTTCAGGGATTAATCAAAACTAATTCGGTTTTGATTCACCATGATCTTTCTGGACTAGATGTAGGCCTAAAGGGAGAGATAGACAAGAGGTTGGCCCGTGTTCCCATCCAGTCAACTCAGTTTAGGCTATGCCCAACGTTTTTATTTTATCTGATCCTTGGATTGATGAGGGAGAGGGATGTTATGACTGGAACCTGAGATCTACCCATTTTTCTTTTAACTTTTATTACATTCATCATCGTCAGACTATCGCAGTCCACTGCTGGACATAGGCCTCTCCTATTGCACACCACTCTGATCGATTTTGGGCATTTCGCATCCAGCTCCTGCCAGCCAACCTACGCAGGTCGTTCGTCACTCCAACTCGCCTGTACCTCCTACCCTACATTCTTTTTAGTACATTTTTTTCTATAAAATATCTCGTAGATCAGCTAGGGCCACACCACACTAGCTATTTTTAGCATCGACGACCGGCAACTAGTCGCTTTTTAGAAGCTAAATACGGCGACCGAACGCTCCACACCGCCCACTTAAAAACGCCAAACGCGGAGATTGAGTCACTTTTTAGAAGCGCGACACAGCAGCTGAACGCTTCTCTCCGCACACATTCGGGTGCCGGTAGCATCGATTTGTCGTCGGAAAATTATAAACAACACTACAGCCGACGCGATCCAGACATCTGAGCAGTCGCTAAAACACGCGTTTCCGATACCGCGATCAAACGCAGGAAGTCGCTAAAACGCGATGCAGCATCGATGCTGTCGCAAAATCGCCGATCGTCGATGCTAAAAGTAGCTAGTGTGCTGTGGCCCTTACTTCTGACATAGACCACTAACACTACTGCATGCTATCCAGTCCAATCCTTACCACTTGTGTCCTACTATGAGTTGTGTGTTTTCCGTCTCTTTTCCGAATTAAATTTAATTTATTGCCAACAATATTTTGGAAATATTTAAGTCAGAATATACATTTAAATCATCAACATAAACAACAGACTATTTCTCATCCGAAGTCGTCTCAGATCAAGGCTATTGATAATGTCTTATCTAGGATGAGTGAAGTAAATAAATAACAGAATTAACAGAAATAGGTAATAAATATTTATTGGCAATATGTCGCAGCCATTCTTGCTTTCTTAATAAATAACAATAAAAATATGTTACTTAAGTACATTATTTAGTTAACACACATAGTGTTAACTAAACAATGCTTACATTGTTGTAATTATTTCAAATTCTACTTAAAATATTGGTGGACAAACTAGATTTAATCATATTCGGATATATATAAAATATTGTTTGTCGCTATATAACAGTTCGATAAGTATATAAAACTGTTCTGTTACTGACTGACAGACAACGCACAGCCGAAATGATTGGATATGTGTATTCTTTGAGGAGCGTAGGCGAGCACTAAGAGAGGATTTTGAAAATTTTCCCCTAAGGGGGTTAAAAGACAATCAAATATCAGAATAGCATGTAAGCAAAGCCGCGGGCAACAGCAGTACTAGCTAGTACTAAATAATAGGTTCCGTGTATTGTTGGCCAAAATCTTTCGAAGGAGCCTTTTAAAATTACAATTTTAATTTCAGTGCATCTACCATGTCTGGCTCTGCATCGCCCTAAGGTCGACTGGGAGAAAATGCCTACGGCATTAAGTCCGCCTTTGCTGTATTTTAGTATAAAGATTTAAATAAAAAAAAAAATATATCCAGCAGTGGACTATTAAGGTGTTGATTATGAGGTTGCATATGGGGAGATTGAGAATATGGAGTGTCCTCGCCCTATGGATATCGTAGGTAGCTAATTAAGTAGAACAACAGCACTGCAAAGACAAGGAAAACTTGACACAAACTGTACCAATTCATTTGGGAAGTGTGGCATCATCATCATCATCAACAGCCTTTAACAGTCCACTGCAGGACATAGGCCTCTCCTTAAAAAGGGGGTTTTGGCCTACTATACCACGCTGGCCAGACGGGTCGGTATAGGGTTGGTTTCAAGTTTTAATTCTCTTTGCATTGATGATGTCTTGCGTAGTTTATCCCTTAGTCGCCTTTTACGACACCCATGTGTCGTGTGTGTGGCATGGTAAGCCAAAACTTCTTTTCAAATTCAGCCTAGCAATGGACTGTAACAAGCTGTTGAGGATGATGTTATAATTAAATTCGTGATTAATAAATAAACAATTTGTAATAAATAATTAAATAGTTCATTCGTAAATAGTCTTATCAATGTTATACTCTCTATCGACGTTTTCTTGTGGTAACGGGTCAATGATCTCCAATTGTAAGTCGTATTGTTGATCCAGGCCCATGTAGCTATCGCTCATTATATACACTGTGTAGATAACGCGACCTGCAATGAAACGGTATACCTATAAGTACTAAACCAAATTCATAAACGTTATTTAAGTAACGTTTCTGTGTTATTTTTAATTTTATCGCTGTTAGTTTAAAGTTGAAAACTATACTGTTATTAAACTTCTGGATATAAGTGGCCTTAAGTCTAAAACGTAAGAAGACTGTTAGATTTTTTACAATCTATATATATAAAAATGAAGTGCTGTTTGTAAGTCTCGCTAAAACTTGAGAACGGCAGGACCCATTTGGTTAATTTTGGTCTTGAATTATTTGTGGAAGTCCAGAGAAGGTTTAAAAGGTGAATAAATATTAAAGTATTTTAGGTCTTCTATTTATCGATCGAGGCAGTACGAAGTTTGCCGGGTCAGCTAGTATTATATATTTATTGATCCCGACTTTAAATATTTACATATACTGCTGTATTATACAGCAGTATATGTAAATATTTAAAGTTAGAAAATTTAGTTAAATATGTTTCCAAAATATTATTAAAATCATAAAATACTTTTCTGAAATCATACGCAGACATTGATGACATTATAAAAACATTACTACACTATCCATTTTATTATTTTGCTTACATAAAAGTAGTAATTTATACGTAAAAGAAAAAAAAATCGTTCTGTGGAAAAACTGATATTCAGGTACAACCAGTTGAAGTAGTAGCCGGTCATAAATAATTTTGAAAATAATTAAAGCCAGGAAGAAGAGATATAAAAAATTTGTAACTGACCTTTATTCTGTGGTGTATAGAACGTGACCTGGGCTGTTCCCTTAGGCGGCACTCGCTTCAATGCCAGTAACTCTCCAACATCAATGTTCCCAAGAGTGACGAACCAGTTTTCATTCTTGACGCGAGGGAACCGAGGACAGAGCACGTTGCTTGGGTTACCTCCGCGACGGCGAAGTTCTAGCAGTAGGGTGTATTCCTGTAGAAATTACGAAAGTGTTAGTTTAGAAACGTATAATAACGTTACTGTTGTTAGGAGTTGAAAATGAACTAGAGCACAGAATGTTTGTACACTTTAATTATAACAAATATGGGAGAATGTGTTTATTAGAGGAAGCCTGAAAGTAGCACCTTTAGATGAAAAGTTGAGAAGTAAGAGATTATCCTGACATGGACATGTGATGCGTAGAGAGGAGCAAAATGTAGTGAAGAAAGTTATAAGTATAAAAGTTGGTGGACATAGGAGTAGACGACGACCAAAATCATTGCACCGATCCCATATAAATATGGGAAGAGGGTAGCAAGATGATAATGGGAGTATGCTAACACAAGGATGTCCCGCTTTCACGCCAAAACTACTGAGTCGATTTAAATAAAATTTTGTACACAGTGTAGAGCCTGAGAAAGGACAAAGGCTACTTTTCACCGCGGTAACCGACAAAAACGCGAGCGGACCCGTAGACGAATAGTAGTAGAGTGTAAAAATCGTATTAATGGCATAATATTTTATTACTTTTCACAGTTTCTGTATTTCATACATGTCTTACCAAGTAAAAAATTAATAGAGTAAACCTTGAAAAACTAAAAGCGGTATGTATGTCATATTTTTGTAAAATTTTTGGTACCTGAAGAGTTTAGCCGGACTATCACTGGCTAAAATCACCCCGGTGTTTTTCAGTCAATTGTTGAGGGAGCGAGAATTGTAATTACATTCTTTTCCTACCCCCCGATAGTCATTAATCCGCCTCAATCAAGACAGGTTTCATCATCCTTCAGTCCCAGGGTTAATCTGTTCCAAAATTGAAGTAGGATAAGTGAAGTACCTGATTAGCGTGCATCTTCATCCAATGATCCCTAGAAGGCGGTTGTTTAACGAGTTTGTCTTGTTCATGATCGCTGTCGAGCCACTGTCCTCTCACGTGTAACTTGATGTCCAGAGTCGGTAACTCGCAGATAGCCTAGATGGATGGAAAACAGAAAAAAAAACTTATAAATTATAAAGCTGAAGAGTTTGTTTGTTTGGTTAATAATAAATAATAAATATTTCGGACAGCTTACACACAACGTCATCTAGTCCCAAACTAAGCAGAGCTTGTATTATGGGTACTAAACAACTGATAAAATATATAAACATACTTTTTTTTATAAATACATACATAGAAAACACTCAGACTCCGAAACAAAGATTTGTGGATCACACAAATATTTGGTCTGACCCGGGAATCGAACCCGAGACCTCTTGATCAGCAGCCGCATACGCTAACCACTAGACCAATAAGGCAGTCAATTTTTCTCTCGGTTTCCCTTCCTTAGAGAAGAGGATGTTCGGATTCCCTCGAATTCAAAAATACGGTGTCCCCTAAAACTTTAGTGAGTATAGCGCATGTGTGCATGGCTGCTTGTTTTTGTAGTATATGTATGTTTATATTTGTGTCTAATCTCCTTATGTATCTATGTATACTTTTCGCTACTATTCCTGTTGTAACGATTACTATGGGTTCGGTTTCAGTTTTTGTATTCCAGAGTCTAGTTATTTCTACTTGGACCTTGAAAACAGATTAAAACACTGACCTTATGTATTTGTTCAATCTGGTTCTCTTCAAACTCCCTCCTCATATATTTGGCCAAGAGCTCGTAATTTCTCATACAAACGATCTTTAGCCCGTTCAGCATGGTGCAGGGTTTATTGAGCTCCTTCGTCATATGCGAGAACATGTAGAGATGTTGAGAGTCCACGTGGGGTAAGGTCGTGAGAGGAGAGTCTAGAGGCCACCGCGCTTGTACTATGCACTGCATGAGGGTCTGGCAGGATAAACATACGGACAGCCATCCGTGTTCCGCTGAAGTGTCTATCATTGCCTGTGTAATAAATAATAGAGGAATAAAAAAAAAAACATCAAAAATACTTATATCTATCAAATGGATGCAATGTTTCGGCTAATATCTGGAACGGCTTTTGGCTGGACTTTCACTGGCAGATAAATGATGACGTAAGAAGTAACTTGGGACAGATTTTTTTAGACTAGCTTCGTTCCGCGGCGTTACTCGCGATTTATAACGATAACCGAGATTAATTAAGACCACTGGACTTGGCTAGTGCTCTTATAATATAAATCGGAATGTTCAATATTTTGATATGATATTTCCTTACAAAATTTATGGTCACGGTCTATTCTGACTTAGTTATATGTGACTTTAAATTTCATTCTGAGTCTGTTTATACCCCTAGCTAAGTTGCAAACACTTATCGTTCTTTATTCTACATTCCATTTCTCTATTCTCTTGCTTCATTGGCTAATGTCACTCAGTCACGTGATTACAACAAAATATTAGTCAATCAAACAAGAGAATAGAAAAATTAAATGGAATATGGAATAGAAAACGATTTGCTAACTCTCATGAAACGTTATAAAAATGTATGGAATGTATGTATGTAATAATGTTTTTATTACCTGAATAATCCTGATAGTCTGGTCTAGTACCGACTTGGTGTCGGTAAGGTAGTCCGTATTGGGTAGTGGTATTCTCGTCATGTGCGCTTGTAGCAATAAGAACGCTTTCACATTCGACGAGTCGAGGCTTAGAGCATCAACGGGCAGACGACATTGCTGCGATAATTCACTGTGAACATTAATTAGAGCAATTAGGAAAAAAGCGGCCAAGTGCGAGTCGGACTCGCCCATGAAGGGTTCCGTATCAGCAAAAAAAGTTTACGATTTATGACGTGTTAAAAAAAAACTACTTACTAGATCTCGTTCAAACTAATTTTCGTTGTTAGTTTGCATGGTAATGTAATATATATATTTTTTTTAGTTTTATCACTCTCTTATTTTAGAAGTTACAGGGGGGGGGGGGACACATATTTCGACTTTGGAAGTGTCTCTCGCGCAAACTATTCAGTTTAGAAAAAAATGATATTAGAAACCTCAACATCATTTTTGAACACCTATTCATAGATGTTCATGTATGGGTTTGATGAAAAAATTATTTTTTGAGTTTCAGTTCCAAGTATGGGGACCCCCAAAATGTATTGTTTTTTTTCTATTTTTATGTTAAAATCTGAATACGGTTCACAGATTACATTTACTTACCAAGTTTCAAAAGTATAGCTCTCATGGTTTAGGAAAAAAGTGGCTGTGACATACGGACGGACAGACAGACAGACAGACATGACAAATCTATAAGGGTTCCGTTTTTTACCATTTGGCTACGGAACCCTAAAAAAGGAGAGATTAATTTATTAATTGGGTAATTTTAATAATCACTATTTTGAATCGAGAATAATTAACTGTAAATATTAAGGAGGCCTATGTCCTGCAGTGGACTGTTGAAGGCTGTTGATGATTAAGGAAAGGAATTAAATAAAGGAAATTTAGGTACCGAGAGAGGATTTAATAGTGTGAAGAGATTTAGTTAGCGGGAGAAGTTTTATGTAGTGGGAGGAACTTTAGGTGGCAGGAAGAGGATTTGGTGGCGGTAGGTAGGTAGGTAGGTAGGTAGCGGGGAGGGAATTTAGGTAGTGGTTAGGGAATTGAGGTAGCGGAAAGAAAATTTAGGTAGCGGGGAGGGAATTTAGGTAGCGTTGAGAGAATTTAGGTAGTGGTGATGGAATTTAGGTAGCGGAAAGGAAATTTAGCTAGCGGAAAGGGAATTTAGGTAGCGGGAAGAGGATTTAATAGTGTGAGGAGATTTAGGTGGCCGAAGTAGACTTAAATATATCAAAGATTGTTAGTTCTTAAAATTTCCATTTACACTAGGGTTTTATAAAGTTTATAAACAGAAAAAATTAACTACAATTTTACATATATTCATGTTTTGTGAAAATATAATGTATACATAAACTTTTGAATGAATACACACATAACACGAACAAACAAACATACATACCCATTGAGTAAATCCTCATTGTGTCTGACAGGCAAGGTGGCGTACTCCTCACTGTCCGCCAAGACTCGCAGCAACTCATCCACGTCCATGTTGCTGCGTAAATTGTAGTTGAAATGCGACATAGTCTTGTACGAGAGGTAATAGTAGGACGCGATTCGGCCCATCCAGGTGCAATGGACTGTGCGCTGGTCCTGGTAAACGATATTCAACCTTATTCATAACCGTTAGAATATACCACAGAATGTTGATATAACCTCTAGGTTGTACTTCTTTAACGAATAGTCGGATTGAGTTCGTCAAATTCATTTTGGTTATGGCATAGTATAACGAATACTTTAACAATTAAATAATAAATTAAGCTTTGTTTGGGAGCTCCCCTTAGACATTTATTTTATTCCTTCTTAGTATATCATTTCTGAAAATTTATGAGATACAGCCACTTGACATACACACAGACGGCAGAGGGGCCTGCCCATCTGTCTGTCCCCCTTGAGTACAGAACCCTAAAAACTGTTAATATCAATAATGATATTACAAATGAATTCAATGTCTATTTTTATGTCAATTTAGACAAATATAACATAGTTTTCTATAACATTATTTACTTAGTCTTGATTATTATTTGAAAAAAAGTAAATTACCTATCTAACAATTACACAAGATACAATTACATTAGATTAGTTATATTACCTCTTCAATCTCAACACAATTAGCGTTAGCGAGCACATCTATCGACGTCTGTACCAGGTTTGAGAGGTAATAGTTGACATCTTGTGGATCCACGCTCTCCAGGTTGTAGTACGAAGGGTTCTTTAGCAGACGACGGAAGAAATACGTCCAGGTCATGTAGTCTAGGATGTCTTGTTTTGTGTTAACAGTGCCTTAAAAAGAACATTAGTATTTAATAACAATTAGTTTTTAAAACGTTTGTTAAGTAGTACTTTCCCTGGTAGTTTTAAGACTAGGTATTTAGGACAGGGTAGTAAAGCCATGTTGATTTTAGCACGAACTGCCGAGTGTAGTAATCACTACTATTAGATTCTACGCATGCTTTCCATCAGGCAGGCATTTATTAAGAGGCCAGTAAAGTATATTTTTCTTGATATATTTTATTTTACATTAATTTATCAACGTAACACTACAGCACATTTTTCAGCAGCAAAAAATAAATCAAATCTCTAAGAATCAAAACGAAGGGTGAGTTTCACTAGTTAATAGTTCAAAGTTGCCCCAGCACTGCCTTCAACATGTTTTGGATAAGTATCGGAATTTAATCCTTTACAATTACTTACCAGCGACAATTTCAGCGTTTAAATGGTCTGGCAGCACGTTTAACAAGCTAGACTCAACAGGGAACGGTTCATACAAAAACTTCTTGTAGAAGTTCTTTTTTTGATCGTGCACCAATACCACAGCCACACCTTCGTTGTCATACTGAAATACAAAGTATATTTAAGTAACAAAATTTAAGGGACCACTTAGAAAGAGTTAGGTAACCCATAGTGATATTTTAGTTTTCTAAAACCATTAGAGAATACCTAAGAGCTCAGATATCGATTAAATGAAGTTTATTTTAAATTATACATAGATAACACCTAAATTTCGAAATAAAAATATTTGCTGATTATACAAAGATTTGGTTCAACTCAAATCAAGCATAACAGTCTGTGCCACTGAGGCAGTCAAATTTATGAAGAAAAAATTGGCCAAGTGCGTGTCAGGCCACGCACAGGAAAGGGTTCCTCAGTCACCCATAATGGCACGTGGATTTAAAATCGTATCGAATGGTTATGTTTACGTAATAATGCGTTAATTTTGTATGACGTTTTCCAAGTAAGCGCATTTTATAAGTCTCTATAACTCCTGAACTAACAACAAAGTCATCTAATCCGTTATAGTTTTCCCTTAAAGTTCATTATATGGACCACCAGACTTTTTTGAGCCAGCTGTTTAGCTTTTAGAGGAGGACGCCCTGACGGATAAAACGGATACCTAAATCCAAATAGTATCTTAGAAACATTTTTTATTTTTAAAATTATGTAAGTACCACTTTACGCGTAGGGGAGGTACCCCAAATAAAAATATTTTTCATAATTCAATTGTAGCACTTTGTCGACGTTATTACAACACATATTCATGCAAAGTTACATCTTTCTAGCACTTACCGTTTGGACGGTAAGTCGAGGACAGACGGACGGACGGACATGACGAATCTATAAGGGTTCCGAGTCACGGAACCCTAAAAAATCATGAGAGATATAAATAGTATAAGATACCTGTGGTCTCCCAGCTCTACCCATCATCTGCAGCACATCAGTAATAGGCATATCGACGTAACGCTTCTGTTTACCATCGTAATACTCCGTACCTTTGATAACCACTAAATGAGCTGGGAAATTAACTCCCCAAGCTAACGTCGCCGTACAAATGAGGATCTAGTTAACAAATAAAACGAGAACAGTTAAGACGTGTCTTTGTCTATGGATATTGTTTAAAGATAAACTACGCAAAACAACATCGATGCAAAGAGAAGGAAAACCCCGTCTGGCCCGTCTGGCCAGCGTGGTATAGTAGGCCAAAACCTCCTCTCTAAGGAGAGGCCTATGTCCAGCTGTGGACTGTTAGAGGCTGTTGATGTTGATGATGATGATTGTTTAAAGTGCTTAGTGACTACTGCTCTTGGATTCTGCTCATGCTTTCCATCAGGTAGAGTAGTCATTTCGGCAGTTTATCATCAACAACCCTTAATGTACCACTGTTGGGCGCGGATCTCCTTTTAGAAGAGGGTTGAGGCCATACATCACCATATTCGGGCTGGGGATATGTATACGTATTCTTGCTGTTGGTTGTTTTTAGCCAGAAGGCCTCCAACTAAGCCTTAAATTTAACATTCTAAAAAGTTGCGTAGGGAAATCTGAAAACAAGGCTAATGGATAGAAATGTAATAGTGGTACAACTCTATTTGTTTGTTGACTATCTACTCGGGTATTCCCCAGTACATAAAGCTGAGTGAAATCGAGTTACAATAAAATGTGACTTTCTGCTCTTATTTACCTGTATTTTTTGGTTAATAAATAATTCTTCGACGGTAGTTCTATCCCTTTCATGTAACCCTGCGTGATGTATTCCGATGCCGAATGCGAGGGTTAGTTTTAGATTAGATTCTCGTATGTTAGCTAGAATTTGTTCCATCTCTGATTCTTGCATGTGCAGCCATTGTTTGGGATTTTCTTCAGCTGCGAGGTAAGCTATTAGGTCTAATGCTGTTAATCTGAAAATAGAGTGTAAAGTGTAAAGATAATTAAAATGTCGTTGATCGTGTTAAAACGTGTTACGGTTTTTATAAGACACTGGTATGATATTAAGGTTCCATATTTATCGCTTTGTTATATTTCAATTCAGATTAAAAAAAAATAGTTGTCTGTAAAGTCGGTTTATGACGATGATAATCTTACGTAATAACGTCATAAGAAAACATTAACTTTTCACTTCACTTTATAAACAGTTGACACAACATTTCACGTGTAGGTTGTGTTCTGCCGCTGTCTCTCTTCTACTTGGATGCATCAGATGGAAGAGAGATAGAAGTGAGACGTGACAACGAGTCATGCATTTTCGTAAGTGCAGCCTGAATGGCGTGCATCGATTCATTAAACGTTATCACGTCATGAAAAAAAATTATACAACAGTTTCTTGCCTCAGTAAAAATTGTATCATTATTACTCGACTATTTAAACATGGTAATGATGTATATCACTATCATCGTCATTATCATCTTCAACAGTCTTTAATAGTCAACACCTTTAAATGTACTTCTCTTTATTATTATTTTCAATTTATATTACTTATAAATAAAATTGAAGTTTGTGTGTAATTTCAAATTAACAGTTACAGATGCAAATGCATAAATTTTTTTTTTGTTCCAGCTAGAAATGTTTTGACGGAACTTTCACTGGAAGATAGCTGTTGTGTAAGGAGGTAATAGTTAGATAAAAAATAAAGTTAATTATAATGTTACCTAGTCTGACGTCTACTGGAGACGAATACGAGTGTTGGTGCGCAGGGAGAATGAGTTCGTATCGCCTGGAACGTTGGTTTGTTCATTGTCATCATACGGGGGCAGTAGTGGCGGCCTGGATGACCTGATATATGTACCTGTAACATACATTTATTTAAGTACCACAACCCTTAAAGTCTCTTAACAAATAATCTGAGAATGTTGGTACTAAGAAGACTGTAAATGTTTATAGTCTTCTATTAAAACACGTTTCTTTTCAGCAATCACTCCACCAACCAAGTTTTATTCTCACTATCAATCATCAATTTTAATTTTAAGATTGCACGGTTGGCCTAAGAGGTCGCGTTCTACTGCCCCAAGTGTTGTGAGTGTAAATTCCACATGGGACAAAACTTTTTGTGATGCACAAATTGTTGTTCTGAGTGTGGGTATTTCTTGTATCCATTTCTTGTATGTTTGTAAAATCCCCTGTGACAAAGGATATATATTTCAAATGCGAGAGTTCTTTTAAAAAAAAACAAAAAAAATTATAGGATTGGTTGTCTAACAGTTCATATTTCTTAGGAGTACAGGTACAGAGTTCGTAGGTTCGATCCCATTCAAGACTAGTAATAATCTTGTGATTCGATCATGTGCTCTATGTATTTAGGTATATTTTATATCTATATACTAAGAAGAATATAAGTAGTTTGTCTAGTTTGGCCTCAGAAGTACACTGGTCAACAGAAAAAAAACATACATGTGGACATTGCTGTGTGTATTTATGCAGTATTTAAATCCAGTATTAGAACATATAAATAATAAAAATAGGTATTTTACAATATATGCGTGTTTACATACCTCTAAAGGTACAGGCCTTACAGACGGCCTGAAGTTATACAGCCCCATTTCTCCTATATTCAACCAGTTGGCCAAGTCCTTAGCATTTGCAAGGGCTGTAGACAAACCGATGATACGTAACCTTCGTGATGTGTGAGACTCGATGAAGTTTGTTCTGCAACAGCATTATTGGAATTTAATTCTTGAAAAACATAATCACTGCTGATTAACTAAAATGCTTTTTTTTTCTACTACCGTCAATCGTTCAATTAAAACAATAGTTATTAGTTTACCCTGTATCCATTCATATAATTATTTCGAATGAACAACAATTCAAATATAAACCAAATTAACAGGGAATCAGATTAAAATCAAAAAGATTTATTTCAAGTGGGCCTTTTAGGTTTTTAGGAAACCTTACATTGCTTGCTCGGTTCCAAAATGCTATTTCTGTGGAGAAGAATGGGCAAGTAACTCCAAAATCACTTAAACAGTCTTTAACAGTCCACTGCTGGATATAGGTCTCTAGTTAGCAAGGATGATTTGTTCTACTATACTATGTTGGTCAGAAGGGTTGGTATAGGGGTTTTTCAAGTTTTCTCCTGTTCGCAGTGCTATTTTACTGCGTAGTTTTGTCCCTTAGTTATCTCTTACGCCATCCACTTTTTTATGAAAAAAAAAAACTTGAAAAACTATCAAAACCATAAATGATGAAACCTATTCATTAATTCTAATTACGTGTTTTTGTTACGTGTTACGTAATTTTTGAATAGCCCCTAATTAACTATTTTCATCTAACCTTAGAAATCTTTACAAGCGAGAAGCACGAACTATCAGCGGTAAGTGGTCTAAAAGACTTACCTGGATACAATAACTTCCAACACAGGTCCTCTATCCTCTCCGAGCAAGTGTATCTCGTCAATAACGATGAGTGCCACGTCGCGTACATAGTTTCTCGTTTGCCACGAACGACTGATGCCGTCCCACTTCTCTGGGGTCGTTACGATCACGTGCGAATTCTTGATCGCACGTATATCAGGGCTGACGTCACCTGCAAGGAATTAAATTATTTATTTGCGTTTAAAATTATTAAAAATGTAGAAGAAATATTGCAGTGAATAGAAACTATAAGAACTACAACCGTTTATCATGCATATTGATATTGTTATTGCAAAATATAAAATATGTATTTTATTTTTATAACATGTATAGGATGTTGGATTATAGACAATAAGTTCTTACTGAATTAAAATTGTATTTGTACTAATTTATGCAACTTCTTTGGTTTTCTAACTGGGCGAAATATAGTCAATATCGGAAAAGGTAGTGAAAATAAGAACTTAATTTTTTTTTGCACTGTTTGACAATAACAAGATTCAACAACAATCCATAACGTCCCACTGCTGGGCTCTGGTCTTCTCTAAGGACTGGCCGAGAGCGGGTTGGAGACTTTCAAGACACGTTGTGGCTACGTAATCTTGCCGTTGCATGTTTAAAAGCCGCCCGAATGCCTCCAACTATGATTCGCAACTGTTATGATAACAACCGTGATCGACTGCTTAACGAGTCCTCCGAATCACGTTAACGCTCATTATATATCATACTACAAACGGTCACCCATCTAAGTACTGACCGCGCGGAGCGAAACAATCACCAAAGGTAAGTATGAATTTAACCTCGATGATTGTTTCCAGTCATCTAAGGCCACATGGTTATGAGCGCTTCGCGTTTAATAATATTATAGTGATATTTTATTGCCAAAAGTTTGTAAAAATTAATAAACACTAACCTGTCAATTCTACAACCTTCTTTCCTAGTTTTTCTTCGAGCCTTACTTTCCAGTCCTTTATACGTTCTTTTACAAGTGCTTTCAAAGGCGCAATGTAAACCACCTAAAAATTAAAGGTAAAAAAGAAATTGTATATTTTTTGTTATTGTTTACTAGTATTTTCATAATATAGTAAAGAGAAGAAGCATGAAAAAGGGATGTAGGTTTTCCAATCTTTATAGTGTAGTCCAGACATTTTCCACTACGTCAACATATTTTTAACTTTACATTTCCCAGTAGGTGTTCATTGTTTCGAATAAGGTAGTAAATGGTCGCAACGCATTTAATCTTATTTATTACTTTCTAACACCAACCTAATTTTGACATGGAATAATTTAAATATAGCTTACTTCATGTAGTATGAATTTATTTCATTTCTTGTTATTATAATGAAAATAATGGTGTTTCTAATATGGGAGCCTTGCTTTTGAAATTCTTAAAAGGAATGGCGGATGGAATGGACTTCATAACTTCAAGGTCATACCGAAGCAGTGTCTTACCTTGCACCCTGGGTACTGATTGAACACTCTGAACATGGCGACTTCAGCCACGATAGTTTTGCCTGAGCCGGTGGGAGCCCCGAGCAGTACATTGTTGTCGGTGTGGTACAGACAGTGGAAGATCTGAGTCTGTATTGGGTTGAAGTGGCTAAAGTTGTACAGCATCTCGTATGAGGGATCGTTTAGTGCTGTCACTGGCAGTGGTTGAAGTTCTAGGAGATCTGTTTACGAAAAAAAAATTTATGTAGCCTTATTCAATATTTTTTTAACACCAAAAAATACAAATGTTCTTATTTATTTAAAAAAGGGGTCAATTTAAAAAAAAATATATTTATAATAATCCTGTGTCGCAACTCCGCAGGAAATGGACACAAAGAATACACAAGTTCAGAACAACGATTTGTTAATCACACAGTGTTGTTCCATGTGGAGTTCGAACCCACGACACTCAGAATAGCAGAAATCAGAGTGTTAATAATAATAATAAACTAATAATACTACGCCATCCTTGCTGCTGATTATACAGGAATTTATCAATTTTACTTATTAAAAGTTTTTTTTAAATATATGTTACCTGTGTGAGGTGGATGCGTTTCTGGTAAAATTAAATGTTGGAATGTTAGAGGCAGGACACTTTCTGACCCAAGCCACCTGCAAAGGTCAAAGTCTGTTAAATTCTACCATTTATATAAAACAGGTAATATTTAATGTGTTTGTTACACTCAAATTTTTATTCTGGCAACATTGACATGAAAAATATTTATTAAGTAGTCAAATAAAGCCGTAACTTCATACCTAAATCGAATAATTTAATCTTTATTTTAATCTTTATACAAAATTCAATAATTTAATCTTTATACAAAAAAAAAAAATCCTTCAAGATACACAGTAAAATATTTAAATTTTGTATAAAGATATTGTATCTGTATGTATATCAATAACTACAGGTATTACCGACAAAATTTGAATCATGACGTATCATAAGCTTAATTTCTTACAGACATTCAAATACAACTAAGTGAAAACTCGCGTAAATATACCTTACCATAGTATCTGTCATTTAATACTACAGAGGATTGTTTCATTTTATTACAGTTTATTGATTGTTAATTATCATATTAGGATAATAACTGTTTTATCTAATATACTGTCTACTGCAGCAATGATAAAGGTAAAAATTGAAGGGAAATCTTTGTGGTGTTTAACCTTTCAAGCGATTCATCGGTTAAGTGGGTCATGAATCAAGTTTGTCGATAGTAGCTAACAAGTGTAAACATTAAAGTTGATTTCACCTTTCTGATGTTGCCCTTATATAATATTGAGGAGGCAACGGTTCACTAATTGGGATAGTAATGATGAGCTCTTGTGGTTCGTTCGTTATAACCTGGAAATAAACATTAAAATAAGATTTTGCGGAGCTCTTGTGGTTTATTCATTGCGGAGTCTAGAAAAATCTAGTAGTCTAAAAAGATCACCTATTTGCCAGTGAAAGTCCCGTCAAAATCGATTTACTCATTCTAGAGATTAGACGGCACAAACTGACAGACTGACAGTTTTTATATGTAAATACCGTATTTACTTTCGAATATTCTTCCTAGCCTTATTCTTAATATTATTTGGGGTCGCTTACTAGTTCAACCGGTTATACCTGAATACCAGTTTTTGCACATAGCTGCACGCATCGGACCTACGCACCCCTAAGGGAGAATTGAAATTCGAATGTGAACTAGTTTGTCAGTAAATTTGAGGGGACTGACTTCCCCATGACGATTGCCATTGATATTCATGACAATCGGGACCGCCGGCTTTATGTGCTTTCCGAGGCACGGGCGTGAATCACCGCTAAACTTCCAACCTCCGGGCTGCTTTTAGGAATTTCCTAATAAAAACCCAAAATAACTTTTTGGCCCGACCCGGGATTTGAACCCGAGACCCTTGGATTAGCTGTCTAATACGCTATCCACTAGACTAACGAGGCAGTTACTTTCGATTGCATTTAGTAAAAAACTGTTCATATGCTATTACAAACTTCAATTGATTGATTGATCGAGCTGTTCACATACCTGTTTCTTAGTGATGAGAAAGTATTCATGATAGTACATAATGTCAGATTCTGGGTCTTCCACCCATATCCAGAATGCTTCCGGTGCTTTTCCGTGATATTTGTCGTTCCATCTTGAAAGTACAAAAGAAGTAATTAGTATTGTTTTGAAAAACAAACGAAAAATATAAAAACTTATTTTAGATAATTGAAATATTTTTCGGAAATCTTACACACAACGCCATCTAGTGCCAAGCTAAGCAGAACTTGTATTATGGATACTAGACAACTGATATAAATACATAAACATACTTTTTTTATAAATACATACATAGAAAACAAATTTTACTCGAGAGTTCAAGTAAAAGCTAGTATTTATATAAATAAAGTCTGTTATGAAAAACATTCAATTTCTATCATAAAATTGACACAAACAACTGGCTATTTAACACAATAAATTTTGTTTTAATAAATTAAATAATTTTATTTAACTGGCTACATTGACAAAATAAATTGTAGTAATAGTTAAATCTTTTTATTTACTGTAAAAAATCTTGTGAAACTCTATTCACTCTACCTATATAGGTAATAGGTAATATAAGTATACATAGGCCAAGATATTGTTTTTTTTTTTACTTTTTATTTCCTAGCCGATTTTGGTCTCGCCGGAAAGTGTCAACGGAGAGCATAAGGAGATCTTATAGTGCATTAGTGTGTGGATAAATGCAGGTGCACACGCTGTTTCCTCACAATCCAGTGGAACAGCTCTGCTACGGATGGTTATACTAAAGAATACTCACTTAAAATTAGGGGTAATAGTCAGTCGAATCCTCAAAACAGTTCTTGTGATAGGATGTAAACTAGCTTCCATTTCCAGGAGCGGAAACTCATCAGCGCATTTTTTTAAGTGGCGAGCATTCTTTGGGTTGCGGATTAGATCACCTGCAAATATGATAATCTATAAAAATAAATGAAATTAGGCCCCATTCGCACGAGAGTTTTTTTAATGGACGTTAAAAAAGCGTTCAAATACAACAAATGCATTCCAAAGTATATGTTCACACGACAGCGTTTTTAAAACACGACGCTTTTTTATCGAGCAGTGTTGCATTTTCAACTTTGGGCGTTGGAAATAGACCATAATATTAGGCAACTTCATGCTTGAATGCTTTTTTAACGTCGGTTAATAAAACTCTCGTGTGATTGAGGCCTTAGAGTCTCTGTATGTAATATCAAATTAACAGGTTTTAATTAAATGCATATGAAAGTATATATGTTACCCACACCAAAAAGATTTTTTTTTTAAACTTTTGTTTGTCTGTCTGTCGGTTTGTTCCGGGTAATCTACTACGGGTAATCTGTTAGGGTAGAACAGCTGGACCGATTTAGACGGATTTTTCACTGACAAAAAGCTAATTACCTAAGGAGTAACTTAGACTAATTTATTTTAAACTAGATTCGCTCAGCGGCGTTACTCGCGAGCGCCTACTATAACCGCGGGTATTCTAAAATAAATTCCAAAAGGAAAGAGTATAAAATTACTTTCTACAAAGTCTCTAACTCTGAAGAACAAAGA
This sequence comes from Phragmatobia fuliginosa, assembly GCA_932526445.1. Taxonomy (NCBI): domain Eukaryota; kingdom Metazoa; phylum Arthropoda; class Insecta; order Lepidoptera; family Erebidae; genus Phragmatobia; species Phragmatobia fuliginosa. The sequence goes on along the minus strand of OW052078.1, from coordinate 11,305,961 downwards.
CGTACCCAGTTCCTTCCAATCCATGTCCCTAATCTGATCAGGCTTCAGCATTGGGTACTCGATATGTTTCAATGTCTCGATAGTAAAGCAGTTGAACTGTCTCATGTCGCTGTAGAAGTCCCACTGTTGAAGCTCCAACATTTTAGCCATTTTTAGATATAACCCGGCCATGTATGCGTTGTTCTTGCGAAGAGTTATTTCGAAGAGCGCGCGAATTATACGAACTGCGTTCTGGAATCGCAAGATAAATTTATGAGGTTTTGAGATGAAATTAAAAACAGATATTGAAAATAAAGGTAATTAATTAAGTTGTGTAAATGTCACCATCTTTACATTGTCATCTTATATAACTGTTTTCTGAATAAAATGCCTAAAACAATGAAACCAAAAAATTGTAAGAACTATGTTGGAAAAGAGTGTCCATGGAGTTTCTTGCCTGTTCTTCTCCATAGGATCTACGAATTGGAACGGAAAATTAGCTTCACGACTATTGACTGACTACTTGACGTTTCAAAAGTGCCGTTGTATTGGTTCATTTGAAATAAAAATGGTTTGATTTGATTTGATATGATTAAGGATTATGCACAACTGAACAACTTAAGTCATTTTAAAAAGAATCGTTCATATTTTAGGGAAATATCTGAAGTAAACATGTTTTATTGTTAAAATTTATAATTATAATAACACTGTGTCCAAGATTTTCAATGTTAGGAACACTGAAGATATTTTATAAAGCTAACAAATCTGAACAGTTTAAAGTTTGGGACTACTGGATAATAAATAAATAAAAATTATTAATAAATAAACACACAACATCATCTAGACCCAAACTAAGCAGAGCTTGTACTATGGGTACTAGACAACTGATATAAATACATACATATTATGCATAGAAAACACCCTAACTCCAAAACAAATATTTGCAGATCATACAAACATTTGGTTCTACCCGGAACCCGAGACCCCCTTGATTGGATACACTAACCACTAGACCAACAAGGCTGTTAAAATATACTATTGTTACCAGACTGCTGATAAACATATCTAAATACATATATATTTTAGACTAGTGTTTGCCGAGGCTCCGCTCTTGTGTACGTCGAATTTCGTGGTAATCATTCTTCGAGTTTGCCTGCCTGTTGAACTGCCGTGCTTGGGTTATAATGATGATCCTAATCAATTATATAATGCTTTTTTTAACATGTATTGTTCAGAATTTGAGTCAACTTTTACTCCTAAGAAGTTATCAGTTAGGGGTACTACAACCTTCAGTGAATGGGCCACGGTTGGAATATTTAAAAGTAGAACACGGCTTTATGAGCTTTATGAAGAACGAAATTATAACACTAGTGTAGAATTTCGAGAATATGTTAAACAATATTCCAATTTATTTAAAAAAATATGTCATCTCGCAAAGGTTAATTACTTAAAATCTAAAATTAGTAATAGTTCAAATAAAATTAGAATGACATGGGAAATAATTAATGCCGAAACTGGAAAAGTAAAGAACAAAGGTAATAATTACAGTCTTTTAATTGATAATAAAGAAATAAATTCCGATTTAGACGTTGCCACAGCTTTTGAAAAATTTTTCACAGACATTCCAGTTTCGACCACAGAGTCATTGAATTCGTCCCCCACTATTGCAGAATCATTATTGAAAGAAAATATTAACATTTGTAATACTGAGTTTAGATTTAGTTGTATCACCGATAGAGATATTGTTAAAACGTTCAGTGCTCTTAGTGTAAAGAGAACCTCTGACCTTTGGGGTAATTCTGTACAAATAACCAAATCAATTATTAACGTAGTTGCATCAGATTTGGCCTTAATTTTCAATAAGTGCATTGAGTGTGGTGTATTTCCTGACTTAATGAAACACAGTAAGATCATTCCTTTGTTCAAGGCGGGTAGCACGTCCGATCCTACAAATTATAGACCCATTTCGGTGTTACCTATTTTCAGTAAAATTTTTGAAAAAATTATACTGGATCAGTTACAAACTCACTTTAGCGCAAACAAAATTCTACACAAGAAACAGTTTGGCTTCAGAAGAGGACGCTCGACAAGTGACGCTGGTGTTGAACTATTGGAAAATATATTTAGTGCCTGGGAGGATAAACAGGATGCGCTGGGTGTTTTTTGTGACTTATCCAAGGCATTCGATTGCGTTTCTCATGAAACATTGATCAGGAAATTGCATCACTATGGAATAAGGAATACTGCTTTGGATCTTCTTATCTCTTATTTGGGTAATAGGACCCAAAGAGTGGAAGTTAATGGACAGAGGTCCCTCGGGTCTCTGGTCACTATGGGGGTTCCGCAGGGCTCAATTCTCGGCCCATTTTTGTTTCTCGTTTATATAAATGACCTACCTAATCTGATAAAAGATAATCAGGAGATAGTGCTATTTGCGGATGACACCTCACTTTTATTTAGACTAAAACGACAGCAATTAGTTACTGACGATGTGAATAACACTCTCTCCAAGGTCGTGAACTGGTTCAACGTTAATAACTTGCTCTTAAACGAGAAAAAAACTAAATGTATTAGATTTTTTACACCTAATGTTAAGCAGGTAAAAACTAATGTTCTGATAAATGGAAAGGAGTTGGATCTTGTGGACACCACTAAGTTTTTGGGTATAACTCTAGATTCTAAATTGCAGTGGGGCCCACACATTGATGGCTTGTCGAATAGACTCAGTTCTGCAGCATACGCGGTTTATAAAATTCGCCAATTAACTGATGTAGACACCGCAAGACTGGTGTATTTTAGCTATTTTCATAGTGTAATGTCATACGGTATTTTGTTGTGGGGAAATGCTGCTGACATTCAAAGTATCTTTGTGTTGCAAAAGAGAGCTATTCGCGCAATTTATAATCTCAGTTATAGGCAGTCACTGAGGGATAAGTTTAAAGAAATTGGAATTATGACAGTCGCATCTCAATATGTATATGAAAATCTAGTGTATGTTAAGAAAAATATACATTCATTCACAAAGTTTAGCGACATTCATAATATAAACACTAGAAATAAAGATAAACTCGTGTTGCCAACGACTAGACTACAAAAAGTGAGCAAGTCTTTTCGATGTCAGGGTGTGAGATTCTACAATAAGATTCCAAGCAAATTTCATGAATTAAGTATTAACAAATTTAAGTCCTTGGTTAAACAGAAACTGTGTGATAAAGCTTACTACACAGTTACTGATTTTTTAAATGATAAATTTGCTTGGGACTGATGCTGCTCGCTCCCACAAGTGATGAACATTTAATTTTTGTTTTGTATAGTATTTTTTATTTATTTTTTGTTTTTTTAAGTTTGTAAATGTGAGTATAGTGTAGGCTTGTAATGTTAGTTTATATTTTAGTAATTTTCTGGTGGTTTTGAGTGTTTCCACGGCCTACTCAAGTGTCCTGCTGGCGGCAGTGTCGTGTTCCGGGTTGTGGATCCTGACTACATCGGTTAGGCTACACGATGGCTGGGGCCCGTGTGCCGTCTGTATGGACAGGTCGACTCAAAACTATGGTTCTTTCTTCAAAAGGCCAACCCAGACCCTATACTGCACTCACATAGTTCTCTTTAATATTGTACACGGACTTAAAAAAAAAAAAGAAAAAAAGACACCTCTGTGGTTTGTTTCGGCGTTTCTTCCCAGAGTGAGTCGTAGGAAATGCCGGCGTCTCCTAGCTATAAGTCCGACTTGTAAAAATGTCTGAAAAGATTTACTTACAGAAATAAATATCATTTATCATTTATCATTTGAGTTAATACCAGCTTACGACACTCATAAATAATTTGGATTTGCTTTGGTACAAGAATTTACAAGGTTCAGTACATTTAGAGATTACAATCTCACAAACTTTATCTTAATTTTAGTAATTTTTTTAATTATATAATATAATTAATATAATATAATTAGTTCATAAATTAGTAATCAGATAACACATACTCGTATAATTTGTAACTAAGTTGTTTCTTTTCTTTTTTGTACTATTATATGTAAGCAATAAAGACAAATAAAGACAAATAAATAAATAAAAAACCTTCACAACAACAAATTATCGTTTTCAATATACAATTATTTGGACCAAGGAACCAACCTACACACATGTCAAATCAAGATAGTTATCCTTGTCTCCTTATAGACAGAGTCCGATTTCGATTTTGACATAAGTGTGGATTGAAGAAGGTCTATTTCTCCTTGATCGAACCCGTGATCTCTGGCTTAGTCAGACCAAGAGGTTTGTCAAAAACATAAATTGGAAAAGTGTTTACATACCTGGCTGATGTAATTAAGGTCAGACTGCAGCGAGGATCCATTGATGCGTCCCCTAGACAAGTAGGTTTGCAGAAGAATATTGATCTTCCAATGTATATCCTCAGGAGGATCTTCAATACGCAGCTCACAGTAATTGTCTTTAAGCTGCCACAGCTCTGTTAGTTCTTCTTTACGGACCTAAAGAACAATTAAGATTACAGAAATCTATATAGAATTTTGTAAGACATTTTAACAATCATTTTTTTAAAAAGAAAGTAGATTTGAAATTTTTGTACCCTAAACGTAAGTGCCTTCATATATGCTTAAAATCCGTATAAAGGTATTTTGTACGAGATCGTAGATTGTAAGAGATTTGTAACTCTTTATTTCTTGTTCTTTTTGTGTGTACTTTTTTACCTAAAAAACACAGAAAATGTATGCATGTAGATACAGATAGTCATATTAACGTATGTAGACATGACTATTTGTGCAATCAAGACAATGAATATACGTACATAGAAGCTCAGTTCTTATGGGCACCCTGAAGACAAACTTTCTGTGACCGAAATTGTCGCTTGGCAGCGTCGCAGTCGCGCTACGGTAGCTGTCTCTTTCTTACGCATTGCAAAACGAACTGAAAATGACACCAGCGCCGCCAAATACGAACTAAACTGGGGGCAGACCCCACTTGGTATCGGCACACGAAATCCTTAAGGTCTGTATTTCTATGTGCGCTGTATGCATTGGTCCAAGAGGCACTTTTACAGACAAACAGAAACAGTGATAAGAAGTGTAGTATACATACTAACCTTCAGCTGCTGGAAGTCAGAACATCTGGTGAGCATCTCGAGGACGTAGCCCTGCGTCATCGACTTGCGCACCATAGAGTTGAACACCTCCATCGTCTCACACGTTATGTAGTAGTGACTAGCGCTACGACCTAGATCTATAATCGAGAAAGTGATCATCATTTATTACTAACATCTATACAATTAAATAAAATTGGAGTGATTATACGTAATTTCACTAATCACTATCAAAGTACAATACAGTAAAGCAATTTTTTTAATTTTAAATCTGTTTGTTCCACCTAAACTCTGAAACAACTGGACCGATTTTGACTCTCACTGGCAGATAGATGGAAACAACATAAAGAGTGACTTCATCATCATCATCAACAGCCTTTAACAGTCCACTGCTGGACATAGGCCTCTTCTTTGAAAGGAGGTTTTGGCCTACTATAACACGCTGGCCAGACAGGTTGGTAAAGGGTTTTTTTCAAGTTTTCCTTCTCTTGGCTGCTTATTTTGTTTCTTTAGTCGCCTCTTACGACACCCATGGAATGAATAGGGGTGGTTACCGCGATTTACAACAATAACCTCTGGTAGCACCGCTGGACTCATTAATGATTAAATTGAATAAAAGAAAGTAAGAAAAGTAATAATTACCAGTAATATTAAGATCTCCAGTACGTTCGTTGTATCGTATCATTTGTGTTTTGTCCAACTGCATAGCGGCGGCAGTGATCAGCTCCCGACGTTTCGTTTCCAGCATTGGCTCTTCTTGTACGTCATTGTAAGTTAAACCATATACCTGTGAAATGTACGATTAATCTTTAATAATATTATGCGATAGCTCTGTCCGTGTGGTGACAGATTAAGAATACAAAGTGTCAACACCCCTATTCATTCCATGGGTGTAAGAGGCGACTAAAGGAACAAAATAAGCAGCTAACATCACTGCCAAGAGAAGGAAAACTTGAAACAAACCCTTTACCAACCCGTCTGGCCAGCGTGGTATAGTAGGCCAAAACCTCTTTTCAAAGGAGAGGCCTATGTCCAGCAGTGGACTGTCAAAGGCTGTTGATGGATAGCTCTATCTGTCAAAACGTGCCTTGATAAATAGGATATTCAGAACTTCTTGAGTTTAGTGTTTTCAACCAGAAATACTCTTAAGATGTATAATATTAGTATTTATAGATAGATGTTATTTACCTGTGGATTAATTCTCATTCTAACGAATAAGTATGTGTAACTCAACCATTCAACTGCTTCGTCAATATTTGTCACAGTGCCAAGAGCGACCTGGAAAGCAAAACAATTGTTTAAATATGAAGTGTTTAGGAAAATAATTAGTAATAATATTTTTTCAATCTCATAACTTGATGTGTAAAATAAATATCATGAAAAACCAAATATCTCAAAACATACAACAGACTAAATTAAAAAAAAATTGCACATTTAAAAAAAACACTTTGACATGACTCAAAGTCATATGTCACGGGGTCACAAACATATATGAAACAGATACAAAAAGTTCAGATATAGGACAATTTGTGGACACGATATTTAAACCCCCCTCGTAGACAACGGCGAGGTGACCGCTTAAACTACATCTTAAATCCAATTAAATCCTCTTTTATTGTATGTTGCTTGTTCTGCCACTAATGCACATATTTTCTTTCTTTCTTTCAATTACCAGTATTAAATTACGTTAAAGAATATAACATTATTGTTTTAAAATAAAACATAAAAAAATCTTGTCTATGGTTAAATACCAACCTCAGCGTTCAAATTATCTGCCAATAAGTTTATAAAGTTGCTCTCAATCGGGAACTGATTGGTCATAGACTTCAAATAGTGCGTCAGCTTGTCGTGTGTGGTGATGATGATACCGGTACCGGATGTATCGAACTGAGGTCGACCAGCGCGACCGAAGATTTGCAGCACATCCAGGATACTCAAGTCTACGAATGTCCCGTGGCTTTGGTCGTAGATCTCTGTACCCTAAAGTACAAAATATATCATTAATACTACATGTCAATTTCGCATATTTAAAACTACATTTCTTTCGAGTTATGGGGTTTCGTACCCAAGGGTAAAAACGGAACCCTATTTTAAGATTCCGCTGTCCATCTTTCTGTCTGCCACCAGGGTGGTTCTCTTGAACCTTATCATATCTAGACAGTTAAAATTTATACAGATGATGATCGATTGCTGCTATAACAAAAATACTACTAATAGAATATTTTTTTTCTTAAGGAGGGCTCCTATACTTTTGCTCGATATTAATAATGACAACAGGTAGACGCCTGGAATGAATAGAGAATGGTACGGAACCCTTCCTCCGCGAGTCTGACTCGCACTTGGCCAACTTTTTAGTTCTATCAAACAGCAGTAACAATGTTTTTCAATAGGAATGAAAGTAAATATACCTACCCTTATAACGACAGCATGAGCAGGCAAGTTGACACCCCAAGCGAGGGTAGATGTACAGACCAACACTTTAATGAATCCTTCTGCAAAATATTTTTCTACCATATTCCTGTACAAAAAAACAACCAAAATGTTATTGAAGTACTATTTGAACTATTTGTTTTAAACAGTGTTTTTGATTATGTTTACTGTGCTAGTTACCTGTTTAAAATTAATTCAAAATCATTTTATTAGTTTTAAAATTTAATGTAAGTTTATGAGTTAGCGAACACCGAAAAAGTTCAGTATGTGCACCAAAGAAAGGTCATAGATACAGGTTTCAGTATGGCAACAGATAAAAATAGAAAGTGTAAACAACTCTATTTATTCCGTGGATGTCGTCGTTGAAACCTAGTTTTTTTTTATACATTATTTTTACCAATCGTTAACCATTTACGCAGCGCACGAAATGGAAGCTCTCAAAATAAATAATTTGTCACCGTTTTTAAATAATTTTTATGCATACTCCGTTCCTATTGATGTAGCGTGATGCTGTATAGCCTATAGTCTTCTACGATTAATGGACTATAAAACAGTGAAGGAATTTTTCAAATCGGATCAGTAGTTCTTGAAATTAGATCGTTCAAACAAACAAACTCTACAGCTTATTCAAATTAGTTTAGATGAAGTTAAAACTTACCTATCACTTCTCAGCATACCCGCATGATGGCACGAAAAACCAGAAGCAAACAGTTCAGCTAGCTGCTTATTAGGGCTACTGCTAATAGATTTTTTGGCTTTCAAGAACGCTCCAGTATCCTCCGGCTCAAAGTGTTTGAGGTGGCCTTTCTTTTGAGCTATCTCTTTCAGGATCATCGCTGTTTGGTGTGTGGCGTTCCGAGCGTGGACGAACACCATTACTTGGTGTCCTTTTTGTACCATATCCACCGCCTTATCGTAGCATATTTCGTTCATTGTTTGTATCTATGGAAATATTATAATAAAGGTTTTGACATTTCTTCAGTCAAAGTTTATACGCATGTCATACAATACATTATATTAGGTTCCATATATTAATTGATGAAGAATTATAACCATTAACTAAAACTATTCTAACTTCTCAGTGGACCTACGGCTGGTAGAGAATGCCTAGGGCATTTAGGATGCACTTATGTACATCGGAGTACTGAACGTCGATGTACTTAAGTGCATGAAGTGCTGTAAACGTGCATGAAGTTTTCAAATAAATATTTCTGTAAATTGACGCCTATTTTAAATTTACAGGATTAATAATAGACAGAGATTATTTATAACTTTTAAAAAAGTCTGAAGGCTTTAGAGCTATAAGGTAAGTTACGTGATGGTGCTACTTTAAACTAAAATATAGTAACGATATAAAGTAAAATATACTTTCAGTACGGATAATGTTTAAATACATACTATTGAATGCCCTTACCCAGGGACACTGTTTTTTTTTTTTTTTTTTTTTTTTTTATATTTAAGCCTGCCAAAGTGACTCTACTCTGCCTGATGGAAAGCATGAGTAGAATCCAGGAGTAGGGGTCACCATGCTTATTGTGAGGGTAGGCAATGTAGCATGGTGACCCCTACCATGGCAGCCTGGTTAGATTATTCTGCATCATTCTCCCGGCCTTCGAAGGGCGGGAGAATGATGTAGAATGATTGGGCCTCCGGTCTCACACTCACCAACGAAATACGACAGCAAGAATGCTGTCATTATTAGGATGGTCTTCTGTGTGAGGGTAGTACTGGCCGGGTCGAGCCGGCCCATTCGTGCTGAAATCAGCGTGGCTCTACTACCTACAAAACTGTTCACTAGATTAGGAAGTGTGGCCCGGCCTTATCGGTTAAACATTGTTACATTCTTGCAAAAGACATACTCTGCCTAATGAAAAGCATTAGCAGACAAGCACAAGACAATGCAACAATGTTGCTGAGATGCTTCTGCTATGAATAACTATATATATATTATGCTGACCTGTCGCAAATGAGCTCCACCTCCACTACCGCTCTCTTTGACACCAATGAACTGCTGTTCCAGCGGTACTGGGCGGAACCGATGGTCAAAGAAGAATAGTCCTATGTTTGGATTTACTCGTAAAAATCTGTAACGAAAATTATTTTTAAATACTAGTAACACCTAAAAAATATATTAAAAATTGAATATTAGTACAAACCTGGCAACATCTAAATAGTTAGGCAAGGTGGCGGACAGTCCGACGATCCGTATCATATTCTGAGTCGACTCGACTTGTCGCAATGTTCTAGCGACTATCGCCTCTACGATCGGACCGCGGTCGCCGTGCAGTAAGTGAACTTCGTCTATGATTATAAGTTTTACTATCGAGGCTAGTTCAGTATCAGCTACAAAAAAACATTAAAGGGTAAGTAGTTTTGTAAAAGTTTTTCGCTGAATTCATCACGAAATCGAGGCGGCACTACCCTATCACAGAAGGTCAACCTAAAATTTCAGCATTTTTGCTGTTGCGTTTATAGGTGAGTGTGAGACCAGAGACTCAATTATGCAGGAGCATCACAAAATAGACCGCCATATTGAGGGTCATCTAGTAAGATGAACCTCAATATGGCGTACACACCACAATACAGTAGTATTGTCTGCATTGGCGATAACTATTATGACCACTACTGTTAGAATCTAGGCTCATTGAAAAAAAAATACAAACAAGATTTATTGGCTTTCGAAAGAAAAATTTGAAAGCACGTTTTTATTAATAGATGTGAGATGGAGCCAAGCAACCGCTTAACATTATGTTTATGCATTTTACTACTCTCGGCAATAGCACTGTTTTAGTTTGAACTAATATCGGTACCTATCAGTTGTTAGACAAGTGACGCAGAACATATTAATAACCTTTTGATTTTTTTTTTTTTTTTTTTTAATTTTAAGCCATCCAAAGTGACTCTACCCTGCCTGATGGAAAGCATGAGCAGAATCAAAGAGTGGGGACTACCACACTTGCTGCGAATGCAGATAATAATTCATGGCGGACCACACTATGGCGGCTTAGTGAGATGCTTTTTCACGCCCCGCTTAAAGGACCCGGGATCATAGTGGGAAGGAAACACGTGAGCTGGTAGTGAGTTCCAGTCTTTGACTGCTCGGCATAGGAAAGAAGAGCCGAACCGTTTTGTTCTGGTGCGTATCCTATAGTAACTGAGTAAATTGCAGCCAGCTTTATTATCAGTTTTGTTGTTTAGTCTTGTTTATTATTAAAGGATTTAGTTTGAACTTATACGAATCTACCTAAAGTTATAACCATCTGTATAATACAAAACAATTTAGACCTTAAGCTTAACAGTTTAAGACTCCTTTTACTTACTTGCTCCTTTCCTTGTCACGACGTCCCATTTCTCCGGCGTAGTAACAATCATCTGTGTCTGCTGTACTTCAGTTTTCGTTAGTTTCATGTCTCCGGTTAGCTCCCTGACTAAGATACCGAGCCCTTTTAGACGTTTGCCGAAACTGGCTGTCATTTCTGACGCTAAAGCTTTCATTGGCGCTATGTAGATTATCTGTGCGAAAGACGAGACCTCTTTTAAAACTGTATAATAATACTAACTGATACCCGCGGCTCCGCTCGCGTCCTTGGGGTTTGAAAAATAGATGTTAGCCGATTCTCAGACCTACCCGATATGCACACAAAAATTTCATACAAATCGGTCCAGCCGTTTCGGAGGAGTATGGGAACGAACATTGACACGAGAATTTTATATATAAGATATATAAGATATAGACATTATTAAATGAAGTCTCTGCTTATTCAAACATTTACATTGGCTTTATTTGTAACAAGGTATTTTCAGGGCCTTACTACCCTCTTACAAAAGACCAACCTAAAGTGACACCATTCGTTAGTGAGTGCGAGGCCGGAGACCCAACGATGCATACGCATCTTAATCCTCTGGTAACACCTACTCTTGGATTCCACTCACGCTTTCCTTCAGGCCATAGAGTCAATTTGGTAGACTTAACTATATTAAAAAACTAATATTGATTTAATCTGTTCTTAAAAGACAACTCATACATTAGGAATTTATTCTTTGTGGCAGAAGACTTTACACACATACGTGAAACTGACAGAAAGAACACCAAGACTCAGAAGAACAATTTGTTGATCACATAAAGTAGTGTCCCATGAGGGGGTGAACTTACAACACCCAGCGCTATAGAAAACGACGTTTAGTCGAGTGATTAGTAACAACAAATAGTAATAGACAGTCTGATTATGAATTTATGAATAGAATCGATACAATCGATTGTAACTAACCTTAAACTTATTTTTCATGATGACGTTGTTCTCTATATGTTGTTTTATCTGATGTACGACAGTCAATAGAGCTATATTAGTTTTGCCAGCACCGGTTGGAGCGCAGATCAGTAGGTTCTCATTCGTGTTGTAAGCTGTCTGGAAAACTACTGACTGTATCCTGTTCAATTCTTTGATGTTCTCGAAAGCCATTTGACCTATCTGGAAGAGATTTTTACATGTCAGAATAATTTAATGAATCAATCACACGTAACACAAGTCATAACGTCCTAAGACATAATACATAATAGTACCAGTACAGAAGACTCACTCCGAAAAGTAAATTAAAGAAATTGGGACCCTTGGTGTCATTACATTAAGTTCAATTCTACACTTACGATTATATTTACCTACAATTACGTCTCTATCTATCGTGTAACTTTAATCTGTTTGACGTTACCAGGCCTTCTTCTATAAATAATTTTTATATAGGTATAATAACTACTTTTTCTCTAGCACTTACTTTAGTGAAAAAATAACTGTAGGTACTTTTGTCAACAAATGACGTTTTAAACAATTTCACATCGAAATATCTGTTCGCGTAACACCTAAAATCAAGCGGTCGACTGTACCTAAAGTGCGGAGTGACACCCCCCTGGTCCTACTGCTGAGCTCGGCTCACCTTTCAGAAGACGGTTAAGGCCATAAGCCCCGACGCTAGACGAGTTCTGTTGAAGACTAGCAAAGACAACGTTAGGCTATGTAATCTTGACTCTAAACCTCTTGACTGGTACCTTATGATAACAACCCGGACCGACGGTGTACCGTGACCACCGAATCAAGGAAAAGCTTATGATATCATGCTAATAAGGTTCACCTATCTAGGTACTGACAGCACCTCAGTAACGTAGGGCAACTGGGGGTCATTCGAAAGGATGCCTGGGTCATTCGGATGGAGCCCTTAAAAAATACGTTACGCACTTACTAGAGTTGAGACGTAAAATTTCAACATGTTCATGTTGAAACCTTTGATTGGGAACAAAACACTTCAAAATAACTTAAGACTTTGTGTTCAAAGTCCATGGAATTTTACAACTGTATATTTATTTCTCATAAATTAGTTTTACATTCGTTAGTTTTTATGAATTTAGTTTGATGTTAATTTAAACGTATTGTAATACTTAAACTTTACATTCACAAGTGTAAAAATTCTTCTGCAATTGAAAAACCTTTACATGGGGAAGAACGGGTATTTGTAAAGATTGATAAAAAAAAATAAGGTCAAACTAATAAACTTATATTTAAAACTTTACCTCATCTAGTTGCGAAATAGGCACCCTCGTGTTGCCAACTTCAAGTGGAGCCAGTTCGTTCTTTGGTATTATAACCTCTTCATATTCTTTATTGTCTTTTCTTATAGCGTTTTCTGGTAAGATTAGTTTTAAGCCCGATACGAAACCTGTAAATAAAGTTAGTCCAGTCCAGACAGTATTAAAGGTATGTTTTAGGAAAAGAATAAAATAATATCTAAAGCTAAATGAAAAATATTAGCAGAATTGTATGTTTTCTGTTATTCTATTTGTTTTTATTTTAACTATGTTCTGTAATAATACATGTTGTTTGTAATCCTCTTCATGTGAAAACTTAAACAATTGTTGGCGGGTCATAATAAATAAATAAATATTATTTCTTTATAAATTATTTACCTGCAGAATTCTTCGCATTAATAGTTGAATCGAAGACATTTGGATATTGTACTTTCGTTTGGAAATATGAGATTTTTTGTAAAATTGGGTCTACATTATTGGATGATCTTGATGCAGAAAATGGTACCACGGGCTTCGAGAGTTCTGATAATCTGCGAACCAAAAAAAAAGTTGTAACACAATAAATTTGCTACCTATTTTAGAGTGGTAATATTTTTAAATCAATCTGAAACTGTATATAATGTTATTTACATTATATACAGTAAAAAAAACTGTATATTATGTTATTTACATTATATACAGTTTAAGTGTATATAAGTTTAAGACTAATAAATGTTTTAATAAGTCAACAATAAAGAAGAATAATATAATCACTATTATGACTGTCTTGGTTGCTTAGTGGTAACATATGCGTCTTGCTCGGGTTCCAAACCCAAGTCGGACAAATTTTTTCTATTAACTGCAAATAATTGTTTGGGTGTTTTCTACCCGCAATATGTATATTATATAATAAATAAAAAAACATAAGAATGTATCTGAGCGATCTAGCTTTCATAGTACAAGCTCTGCTTAGGGTAGATGGTGTAGTGTTCCAGGAATTTCCTTTCTAGGATACACCTGGTTCACCGGCTATTGGTAAGACTGAAACGGCGTGCGGTTTAGGTCGGTTCGAGTCCGACATAACTACCAGCTGGTTGTATCCGAGAGGATTTCCGCATAGACAAAAAAAGTGTAGATGTCGGTAATGTGGCGTGTACTAGTTGATCCAAATATTTATTATCTAGCTGAAGAATATACTCAAAGATGTGATTTATTCAGCTATCGATAAACGGGGTGCCTAGTGTGAGCCTTATTTTATATCAACTCGCTCTCGTATTCGAGCGAATTCAGTGATTCACATATTCTGACACATATTCTCTCATTGAGGTAATAATTAAATACCTGTACTTTGACTTTACCTTTTAGCCTTCATCTGTGCAATATTAATTTCATGTTCATCTTCGTCATCATCATCATTCTTTTTGTTTTTAGCTTTCTTCTCTTCTTTCCTAACCAGTTTAGCAATCATCTTCTCGTGCTCAGACAATACTGATACTTGGCAGAGGTACTGAGGCATTTTGTTTTCAGGTAACGTTGCTGCAACTAAAAAAAAGAGTTTCAAGTATTCTGAATGTCATCATAATTAAGTATATATAACCCGATATTTAAAATGATCTCATGATATTATTTATGAATTTAGAAAACCAAATTCCATGAAAACACAGCATTGCTCAAAAATGAAACTTATTACGTTTATCATTCTTAAAATTGTGTACATACGTTCAGACAACGAAGGACCTGGCGGTGGAGTTTTTAAACTATTAATAATTTCTTGTCGATGTTCCAGTATCTCCTGTATGAACTCGAACTTGTCAAAGCCAAGCAACTCAAAGAGATCGTTTTGCATTTCATCATTGGTCTTGGTTGAGTTCAAGAAGGTTATCACAGATTGTAAGATATCCCCACTCGATATACCTGACGTGTGCTCATATAGTTCCTTGACTTTTGTTTCAAGCCAGGTTTTGCCAAACTGGAAGAAAATCAGAAAATAATAAAAAAAAAATTTTTTAAAGGATTGTTCTAGTTGCTTCTTTTATTCTAAAATGATGTAAGAAGTAGGTCGGCGACAGAAGGTTAAACCACATTAACATTATTTAATTTTTATTATCTGAAGAGATTCTGAAGCATGTATATATGTTAAACTAATATATGTTAAACTAAGCCACATTTAAATTTTCATCACGAAAAAAAAAACGAAAAAAAAATGTAGGGCAACATGATAATTTTTATTTACTTTTTCATATTAGTTTTCAAGTTTTTTAACTTCCTTTCACTATTAAAAAAAACATTTTAGTAAATAGTGTTGTTAATAAACGTTTTATTCTTTTTTAGGATTCCGTAGTTCATGACTCGGAACCCTTATAGAGTTATAAATTCGTCATGTTCGTCCGTCTTCGACTTACCGGTCAAACGGTTAGTGCTAGAAAGATGAAACTTTACATGGATATGTGTTTCTATCATGTCGGCAAAGCGCTACAATAATATAATGAAATATATTTTTATTTGGTGTACCTCCCTACACATAACATGGGGATGATTTTTTTTCTTACGTCTACCCCATTGTGAGGCGTATCGTTAGATAGGTCTTTTAAAAACATTGAGATGTTGCTAAGACGATTTTTTTATTTAACTATCCCTTTGAGTGTTATATAACTTTAAAGGAATTTTTCTTGTAAAAACAAATTGGTCCCCCCCTCAAAAAAAAATTGGTAGTCCATGTGATGAACTTTAAAGAAAAACTATCATGATTTAAATAGCTCTGGAAACTGGACGCTTACTTAAAGAAACTTTATATAAATACTATGAAATAATAAGTAAACATAATAATTATCTATGGGACATCACATGGCATTGTATATGACTACTGAACCCTATTCTATGCGTGGCCTGACACGCACTTGCCCGATTTTTTTTATGAGTCACGAGGTTTGCGGGGGACTTTACAAATATACATATAACGGACACTAAGAACACTCAGAACAACAATTTGTGGATCACGCAAAGTATTGTCCCATGTGGGATTTGAACCCACAACACTTGGCGCAGTAGAAAGTGGCGTGACACCCGCTAAACCACTAGGTCAACTGTGAAGTTTAAATTATTTATATGATAGTAATAGCTTCTGATGCCAAACGGACATGCAAAAAGTTAGAGAGGGATAATATTATTATCATCATACTCCAATTTTCTACCAGTAATATCCTTTTACTTACCCTTGATTCTACAGCAGGCTTAGGTTTTATTACAGCTTTGTTTTTAGGAGCACTTTGTGTATACTTCATAGAGAAATCATTGACAAACACACTGGCTGTTGCAGGTTTACTTGTCAACTTAGCTAGAGGTTTCTTAGCAGGTTTATACGGAATATAGTGACATTGTATGTGGTCACCCCATAGCTTTACATTCTCTTTGTTTTCAACCTCTTCCGTTTTTATGTATTCTTTTGTGTCATCATTCAGTTGTTCAGATATTTTTGTAACTATCTGCATAAAGAACATTTTGTGTTTAAAATAATGTAAACCAGTTAAGGAAGTCATGACGACATACATCATCAATTAGATCATACTGGATTCTTTTTGCAGTTCTTTATTGACTTTATTTATAAATAAATAAATAATATAATAATAAATGTTTTGGACATATGAGACATAACATTATCTAGTCCCAAACTAAGTAGAGCTTGTACTTCTGGTACTAGACAACTGATATAAATACATAAACTAACTTTTTTTTTGTAAATACATATAATACATAGAAAACACCCAGACTCCCGAAACAAATATTTGTTCCGACCCCGGAATTGAACCCGAGACCTCTTGATCAGCAGCTGCATATGCAAACCACTAGATCAACAAGGCAGTCAAATAATAAATAGTATTTGAACTAGTTAACAGTTGAATTTGAATGAAATGAAGTTATAGGAAGGTTATAGGAGTCACAAATGGAGTGACTTCTATAACATTTCAGTCTAAGACTGTTCAAATTCAAGCTTATTTAAACAAAGTCAATATAAGTGATATTTAGATAGATAGATCAATAAAAATTACAAGATTTATACAAACAGCTGTGTTGTTGGGGAGTTTATTTCACCACTGCTAAGCTAAAACACTACGAGTGGTGACTTATTGGATGTTTTTGGTGAGCTGTGTTAATTAAAACAATGCAGTTTAAAAAGTTCAAAGGCTCAAAAGGTACTCAGCCTTATTTGAATAAATGGCTTTTGATTTTATATACTGACCTGACAAATCTTATTAGCCGTAGCCGCAACAACAGTTCCAAACGTCTGTCTGAGCTGAGATAAATTCTTCAACATAACAATATCTTGATCTAAGAACATTCTAAGTGTAAGTACAGCAGCATCTTCTATGATGTCATCTGGTTGATCTCCAGTAAGGAGTTTGGATGCAATTTTCAATTCATCAAAGAGTTTCAACAATTCAGCTGAATTTGGCTCATTTTGTTTCACATAATTATATATGTCTGAGAATGTTTTGAATCTAAAAATGATTTAAGAAATTTAATTTTTGCCTGTTGCTCTGCCCGTATGTATGTTGGTCATCAAGGGGAAAAGTAGCCTTTGTCCTTTTTCAGGTTCTAGACTATATGTGTACCGAATAATTTTTTTTATTGATTTGGAAGTTTTGGCGTGACAGTGCAACAAACAGACAGACAGAGTTACTGTTTTTTCCTGGTAAGACTGGCTTCACTTCTTCATGATACTCATACTTGTTACCATACTTGAAACAAAGCAGTTCCTACGTACAAATCCCATCAACTATACAGAACCTATTATGGTAACAAGACAGCTGATAAAATTAGTTGATTTTTTTTAATTACATACATACTGGATAAATCATTACCAGATATAGATCATGATCATGATTATTGCACACCAACTACATCCATCCATAATTATTCTATTTCAAAATTTTGATAGTTTTTTTTTAAAACAAGGAATTTGTTTGTCATGAATTTAAAATTATTAGAAATTCATTAATTTTATTTACCTTTGCACGTTCTTTTTTCTTATTTGAATGGGTTTCAAGGGGTCCACAATTGGTTTGAGACATCGTGGCTTGTCTAGTTGCGTGTGGGCTCTGAGAGCCCTAGTAATACGCGGTAACTCAATCATTGTGCCTCTGAATAAACTCCTATTATCCTAAAATAACAACACTGTAACACATGCAAGTGCATAACACTTTATTGCTTAATATTATGAAAATACTTTGAAACTCAATAAGATTACACAAAAATTTAAACTTAAATATTTTGTACAATATAGTAGGCCGGTAAAAAACTATAAGAGTTTAAACAATATTTAATTCACTTAGACTTAATTAATTTTTACTTTTAGCGAACTCAATAATAATAATCGACACGTAAAATGTCAAAATTGACATTGGCGGTTCCTGTCATAACTTATATCATTGAAGTTCATTCAACACTACACTTCACCCTGCGGTTAGAAATTAAGATACTAAAGTAAAATTATTCAAAAACTCTGAAAAAAGACATATAGTCTGGCCACGCTAACTCTGCAGAAGTGAGAAAATTATGGAATTTGAAAATCTGTAGATGGTAACACCGTCTATACTACGAAAAACTAATTTGATACTAGTTGTTTTACTTTTATTTTAGCCAAGTTATTTTGTTTATATTCTGATTTTTTCTTGGTTAAGAATAGTCATGACTTCAGCACGATGCATTGTCGATTTTGATACAGATTTTGAGGTAGGGCATAAGTAGGTACAATACAGGTTGTAATAATTCTGATTCCAAACTTTTAAAAATCTACTGAGGCTATGGTTTATCTACACATTAATAATAATTTAGCCTTTACTTTAAGATCTATGAAACAACTCAAGGACAGTATAAAAATAAGGATAGATTTTTGAATGATTTACATAATTTATTGTTAGGTTTCATCAAGATATACATTAGGTTTTCTTGTTTCTACAGGCTCGTTTCTTAAAAAAAATTTTATAATGAATCTATGGCTCCATGCCGCCACATCTTGTTTTTCCAGAAGGACTGTCCGTTCGTCAATAATATAAGGCACTTTCTTTCGGGTCAAAAAATACTGATATATTGTATTTCGTTTGGCGCATTGGTCGAAATTGACAATATTAACTTTCGTTGCCCGTGCCGCACGCTTTTTGCCAGGAACCCTCCAGATTCCTTGATTATTTTGGCCCTTATTTTTGATCACACTTAAAGTTCGTTCGCTGAATCCTGTAGAAATAAATATAAATCATTTATAAACTTTAATTTGAACTTGTATTCAATGCAATATGTATTGGATGTACGTTGTACCTACTTTAATAATCTAACGAAAATTTTAGAAAATAAATACTTAAGTAATAGGTTCTCACTATAGATGGTAAATTCTTCAAGAGCCTTCAGCTTCCGTAGGGCAACTTGAATAATAGGAATTTTTAATTCATCACTTTAACTTCCTGGAATCTCTAAAAATAAATACTTGTTAAGAGTTGAGTATCTATAATTTATGTAATAGTTGCTTATGACCTAAATCCTATCTGCAGGAAACAAATCTATAGATAAACATGTTATTGAAATTGGACGTTAATTTGACACGAGCTTCTTGTCAGCATCATGTCGTACAGGCTATGAGTATTCGAAAAAAAAATGTGAGCCGTCACGGGACGCCTGGCAGATGTGAAACATCGCCATTATTTTGTAAAAGTAATATGCAGAAAAGAACATATTGTAATAGGAACTAAATATGTCAAAATGATAAAATAAAATATTACTAATTATTAAAATAGTACGGTGTGGCGACGCGTCGCCACACCGTACACACTACTGCATATAGACTGTATATATATACCATCGTATAGCGTGGCGACGCGTCGCCACGGCATGCGTCGCCACGCCAGAAATCTGTTTTACGTGCGGCTATAGATGTTTCACATCAACTGTTCTTAGATACATTTAATGGTAAAATAAAACGGCGAAGTATCAAAATCAGTAGATTTACTTACACGTCAACTTTTCGATATTTTGTAAACATTGTCGTTTTTGGCTAAGGACGAAATCATGCTGTGCCTTCACATCTTGGAATTTACTTATCATGTTATATAATAACTTCCGCACTTCACTTTTAATAGGTTTAACTATTTTTCTTTAAACTATATGAAAAACAACAACCAGCATATGCAATGTGACAGCTCTCGTACCACAAAAATGACATCAGAAAAAATATACCATATAAAAAACTTTTTGGGGTTGCCCAGGTTAAAGTTTCGAAATACGTCACCTGATTCTGGGGTTGTGAGTGGTTGGGGGGGAGGGGGGGGAGGTGTCGGAACCCCCCCTCACCATTTTTACCTGCCGGAAATACTTGGTTCCCTTAGAAAAAATTAAAAACAGAAATGGTAAAAATTTCGAAATACGTCGCCATTTTAAGGGGTTGTGAGTTTTTGGGGGGATGGGGGAGGGGTCTGAACCCTCTGAACCCTGCCTCACCATTTTTACCCGCCGAAAATACTTGATTCCCTTTGGAAAAATCAAAAACAGAAATTTGTACAAACATTATTTATACCACTTTATATGCATGTTTTATTGATTTATGCATTATAGTCGACGGAGCCCCGCTATGCGGGGCTCCTATTTCTGGGTGGTTTAAAAAAAACTAACCACGATGGGTAAGGCGGGAGCGTAGCGCAGCGCTACGCTCCCGCCTTACCCATCTAACCTAACCCAATGAAGTCGGATTGTGCCAATATAATTACCTTGATTAATTAATTACAGTAAAGCAATCCAAACAGAATCCAAGAACGTAGCCAAGTCGTAGAAAAAACACAAATCGATACGGAAGAACACATTCACTTAAACTCGAAAGCAAAGGAATGACACATAAATTTGAAATTTGCTGTCAATTAGTGTCAAAATGTTGCGTTTCGTTTCACGTTTTTCATATAAACACTAAAAATTACAATTTAAAAACTGTACTAAAGCATAAAAATACGTTCCGTTTTGCATAATTGCAATTGTATTTAAGAATTTTTGAATTTTTTTTAAAAATATTTAGACGCAACTCCGGCAGCCAAAATTACTTGGGGGGGATTAAGACTAACTCCCTTAAGCCCCCTACACCACCAAAACCCTCAGATTCAGGTGACGTATTTCGAAACCCAACCCGTTGCCCATTTATTCCACTACTGAATTAGCGTGGCCAGACTCTATTCTTGTCTATTCAAAAATCTGTCAGGTTTTTCTACTTATTTCACAAAGAGTGAAAATATTACAATAAAGTATAACTCGTGCGACCTAAGATGGCGCCTGACACAAATGTCAGTCGTTTAAAGTACTGAGTGCAAGAAAAATATAATTTATTCTAGTTTTTTTAAATTTCAACATTTATTTTGCTTCCAGTAGTTTCTCATAACATACTACTTTATCTTAAGTGGTACTTTACTAACTGAGTTAAGAAAATACATATGCATACCAATAGGAAGCAGGCCTCATTCATTGTATACCCGAATGCATTCTTCGTGCAGTGATTTGAATAATATTAGGTAATACCTAATATCATTTTAAATGAAATTAGGAACTGAAATATGGTTATAAAGTACAATTTTAAATCGTCATGATAAGCCTTTACATCGTAGTCTCTAAATATCATATGTATAAGGATATTCTTTATTTTAAACTATTGCGTCTCATAGTCATCATGCTGGTTTTTTTCGTGTGACCTTTCATAAAACAATTGGGTTATCCAAACGAATCTAATGATATATTAATAAAATAAATTCATGGAGTGATTTATATGACATTAGGTAGTACCTAATAAAGTAAAATTATTATGGACAAATTCGTGCAAAGGTAATAGTGATGCTAACGCTACTCGCAAGACGACAGAGGGGTATCACGCGGGGGAACGGTATCATGTTTCGTTTTGAGCCAGGTGCCATCTTAGCTCGCACGAGTTATAATCTATATGCTTGAAAGATCAATTATGTAAATTTTTAAAATTAATTAATAGACCACCATCAAGAATTTTTCCAGATTTTTTGAGCCAGCCGTTTAGCTTTTAGAGGGGGGGGGGGGGGAATGCCCTGTTTTTACAAAAAAGTGCCCTTTAAAGTGGAATTTCTCGCAAACGGATACTTAAATAAAACACCGTCTTAGAAAACCTTTATTGTTTATAAAAGACCTATCTAGTGATGCCCCACACCACAGGATGGGGTAGCCGATAGAAAAAAAACACCATCCCCACTTTACGTGAAGGGGAGGTACCCCAAATATAAATATATATTTTGTAAATTTAACTTGGCACTTTGTCGCCGTAATTGCAACACATATTCATCCAAGTTTCATCTTTCTAGTACTTACCGTTTGGACGCAGTCCGAGTGCCGGTTTCGACTAGTACTCGGCCAGCAGACGTTTGATATTTATGGATTTTTTTAAGCCACCCGAAGGCCTCCAACTGAACCTTACGACTGTTATCCTATAATAACACCCGGGACCACCCGGGAACACCCATTACCCATCTAAGAACTAGCCGCCCCGTCCTTGCTTACCCTCGGTGATTATCGCTAATCACTTAGGGCAACTAGGCTATGTGCGCCATATTTTTTCTACTCGAAAATTTTAAAGTTTTCGTCAATAGTCAATACTATTTCAAATATTCATTTTTACAGAATCTTTATACTTTGCATTGCAAGAAGAAACCTAATTGCAGATAAACTTCAAACTAATCATCGACTTGTCTTGTGGCTCAGTGATAACCAAGTAGACTAACTCATTGCATAGTTAAGTCCTGGACAGGTCATCTGGGTCACCAGACTATTCTAAACTCAATATGACCCCTCCGTGATCCGAGCGTCAATCCCGTTTGCAAACGATAAAAATGTCCTTACTACGAAACCTTATAAGAGATGTGGCTCGATACGCACTTGGCCGGTTTCTTTCTGCTAATCACAGGAACTACTGTTCCGATTTTAAAATTTCTTTCATTGTTAGATAGTCTGTTAAGGGTCCTTTTGAGGGTTTCTGGTGAACGGCTGAATGTTTTGTAAAAATAATGTATAAAAGAATTGATACCCTTTAAAAAAAGTTTGCGACAGTATATGTCTATTTCTGGTAACTATGGTAAGGTCACTATAATAATTGTGTGGGTCAGCGAGTACTTCCTCCTCAAAGCGGATTAGTGTTAGGTAGGATGTAACGAAGTGTTCATGTGTATGGCAGTTACAAGAAATAAAAGACTTATTTTCAAGTTACAACATTTTTATTTTATTTTATTATATTTGTATGATCATAATGCTTACAGCTATGGCTTACCTACTTATAAATGTTGTTTAAAATATGGAGCTTACGATTCGTATAGCCAAAGTTGTTTCTATTAAACAACGCTATAAGTAATAGCCACGTTAGATCTAAACACGATAACATACGTTCTGGTGTGTTTTTATTTTACCTTACAGTGAATAGTATTTTTGACCGCCATTTTTGAAACATAATACGTACATAAATGATCGATGACAATTATCACTAGTAGGCATTTTTAATAAAATACTTTTTCTTTTGAATATGTTCTTAGATATAATGACATAAAAATGTCTTGCACTGATTTGTCCGCGCAACAAAGCATGTTATAATCGAATAGAACGCAATTATACGCAATTCATTATAAAAAAGATGAGCTCACAATGTTCTGATCTTTGGTGACTTTAATGAAATCACATTGTTTCTTTTCAATGTTATTATGTTTCAAAAAAGGTCCGTTATACTTACATAACTAGGTAATCCCCCTAGTGAGACTGGCAACAATAACGAGGTGCAGTTTACGTACTTTTATTAACAGCGGTCTCTACACATGATATGAATAAGTTTGTATGGAAAACCGATGTTAACAACTCTCGCACGCTATGTTTCTTCCTATATATTTAGTACTGGCCAATTTTCCAATACTATCATACTATTTGTATATACACTAATAAATTTGGTCGTCGTACACAAACCATGTAATAAAATATCGTTGCAACTGTGCAATATTGATAACAGCAAACGCGGCGTTTCTGTGTGCAGTTTGATGTGATTATAATATGCCATAACACCTAATCACACGATGCATGTTAGCCGACCAAATGTAATTGTGTCGTGATTATAATGATTAAATATAACTAATAAGTGGCTATTTCAAACATCTAATTACCTAGTATGATTCTTTACAATTTCTAACTACAAAGCTGTTTTTACATACATTAATTATTACACACACAGTAAAAAGATGCATTATTTGTTGTTAAATAGGATAGAATACATATTTGTTTAAAAATATTGGCCAGTTACGATTACGTGATTACGATTACATGTAAAAACGCAAGATAGCACAAGTCCTTAACATACTCTAATTTTATTATACTTAAACAAACAACAATTCGAATAAGTACAAATTTCGTTTCAAAGATCACGGATATAGATTACAGCTACAAAAGCGTTAAAACATAGTACATAATTAAATGAAATACTAAATTGCTGCAGTGCTAACACCTGGGCCCAATATACGCTAATCTATCAAACTTTAGTTATATTTTATAATTTGCATTTAACATGGAACTTTGAATACAGAAATCAGCCCAAAAGTATAGTCCATTTAAAAAATGGACTGAAGTTTTTATAAATTGTAAATAACCATTTATCATATTCCTATAAAATTGTTAGAATAAGCAGCTAAACATGTTTGTATAGATAGATAGTAGATATTATCAAAGGTCAACAACAAGAAAGTTAAAAAAAGTACAAAAAGAAATGACCCTAAAATAAATGTTCAATAAATTTGGTCCAAATGGAAAAAAATACCATCATTTATAAGAAACAGCCTATTTTCGAAAAAGTAAGATATATTCAAGGTTTAACGTATTTTTGATAGTCTTATCTAATAGCAAATATTAATTTCTGTGGTAAAATTTTAACAAAGAAAGATCATCTAAAAATACTATATTTTAATATTCAGAGCAGTTTGAGAGTGATATACAAAGGAAATCATGTCGTAAGACGTGTGATTTCAAGATTTACAAAAGTATTCATAGGATAAACAGTTTTGATATATATGAGGCTAAACATCGGATATATGTTGATTGTGATATTTTTCACAGGTAATTTTATAACAACACTAGTTAATATCTAGAGCAAAACCAAAAGTTGTTTCAAAGTTCTTTTGTTGATGTTAAATCGGCAGCTGCGGATGTTATGTTATCTGTAAAAAATAATTCGATTAAATACGCTAAAAAACTTTTAAAATGAAAACAAGTTTTTGATGTGTGTTTTCCCCTGAAATGATCATATCATCAATATAAATAAACAACTTAATTTAACTAACCACTGCTGCTACTAACTAAACAAACTAACTAACTGCGGTCAGATTCAAAAAAATCCTCTTTTTATTTTTAAATTAAAGCCTACCAAAGTGACTCACTCTGCCTGATGGAAAGCATGAGTAGAATCCAGTAGTATTCAAAAGACAGTTATATTTTAACAAAGCATCTGATTGAAGTCCAAATAATATTTTACTTATTCTTCCTAGCCTCATTCCTACTAGTACTAGTTCAACCGATTTTACCTGAATATCAGTTTTTCCACGGAGCAACTGGCATCGGACCTCCGCAACCCTAACGGAGAACTGGAATTCGAAGGTTGAACTAGTTGTCAGTAAATTTAAGGGCATTGACATCCCAATAATGATTGCCATAGATGTTCATGACAACCGGGACCGACACTATTATGTGCTCTCCGAGGCACGGGCGTGAATCACCGGCAAACTTCCAAACTCCGGGCTGTTAATAGGAATTTCCTAAGAAAAACCCAAAACTATATTTTACTATGGTGGTCGAATGGTGATCAAAATAAACGTGTAAACAAAAAACATTTACAATTCATTGTTTTAGGTATCTGGTCGCCAAGATAATGAGGGAGTTATCTTAATAACTACTCTTTACTTACTTTTGTTCATACCTTGTTCTTAATGCTCCTGACTGTGGTTTACAGACCTAGGGAACATTAAAAAAAAATTAATATTAAATACAAGTGAAGTTTTCATAATATGAGACAAATTCACAAAATGAACTCATTTTTATGAATATTAAAAGTGCATTTATGAAAATTTGATATTTAAACGCACAAAACAAGATATTGTCTTAATGTAAACATTTACATTAATTATATTTACAATAGTGTGACATGTTAATTGAAAAATATAAAACATGTGGGTTTGCATTTCTGCAATGATATAATTTTTACACAGTTTTGACTAACGACAGTGGTATGTACGAGTGTGTACCGCAAAATCACAAATGACACAGATTGTTTAAACTTTAAAGCGTCAACATCAGCTTTTAAAAGCGTCTATCAGCAATTTTATAAGTATTCTTAAGCTGTATTGTCATTATTTATAAACATATTTTCTTTTTAAGCACCTTAAATGCTCCCAGTTCCCATTTAATATTTTTTTGCATACTATTAATGTATTATATTTAATATTATGGATTCTTAGAGATACAAAAATGTATTATATTTTAATACAAGCAATAAATAAACGGGGGTAACCTGGAACAAGCATTGCATTCTTGGACAGTAGAATAACTTTTTATATCAAGCAATTTATAGGATCTAGTAACTAGATTTCATTAATGTTTTGGTTTTTTAAATATATACATATATAAATATAGTTTACAATAATAAAGAGCATCCCAGACACAAGAGTAAACATATTTTTTTTTTTTTTTTTTTTTTTTTTTTTATATTTAAGCCTGCCAAAGTGACTCTACTCTGCCTGATGGAAAGCATGAGTAGAATCCAGGAGTAGGGGTCACCATGCTTATTGCTTATATTTGCAAAATAAAGCTGAGTTCACACTCAAGTTAATATTCACATCAGCAAAATTAAGTATTTTGTTGTCTAACTTTTACTTGTTTTTATTTGAAGAAGATTTTACATACTCTGATTATTTTTCTTAAAGAAGTAAGTGCACTGAATTCACCCGTAACTTCGGAACCATAGTCTGGATTATTGTTGCTGTCTGTACTGATGTGAACCCAAACTTAGTATGAGATTGAAGAAGTTCAATCGCATGAAACATTCTTCGACAGAGACAGATATACGAAGTGATTATAGAACAGAAAAAGCCAACACTTATCATCAACAACGACAAACGATACTGTTTGCCCACTTACCAATTTAGGCTTAGTATTGTGTAATAAAATTAACAAAATACTGTATATATACTAGTATTCATTAATATTATAACAAGTAACTTCTAAATTAAACTTCGATTACCGAAACTTGTTCACACAAAGTTGGCTGAAAATATGGAAAAAATAATGATATGATTAGTCTAAAAACATGACATGTGTAACAAAAGAAACTCTATCAGAATGTGTAGGATTGTTGTACGAAATTGGCTATGACTTGTTCAATGACTAAAACTAAATCACTTGTTCGTAGACCAAAACCTAATGGTGTAAGTACCCATAATTTAGTGAAATATAACACCTATTTACGATGACTATTAACTAAGCAGAATTTGTTTAAGCTCCTTTGTCTTTTGAAGAATCCGGTGGTATTATAATTTTGTTTCCTTAGAAACTGTTTGAATGTAAATAATTAGAACTTCTGTAGAAAGGGTTTGTTACGTGCATCCGACCGACTTTGGATTATCTATTTAATACTGTGCTAAGTAAGCTGAAGATACATTTCGTATAATGCAATAATGCAAAGACCCTGTTAGTACTTTTATTTGCTGCTATTGTATGTATTTTAGTATCTAGCTCGTCTGGTAGAGTTTTAGTAAGTATAATACAATTCTTACATTCAGAAGGAAAAATATACTCTTAAAGTATCACTTGGTATCCGGTGCAATCAAATGTATAGTAAATTCAGCACTATGTTCAAATATATTTGAAGCAGGTAAAGGATACCTAATAACTTATTACGTTGACTTTATTTCTGCAAGTACATAAAATTAAACTACCTATTCCGAGCCCTACTAATAAGCTACTCTTAGAATTAATGCCATAAAAATGGCTTTGAAGCAATATACAGTAATAAAACACCCAAAGTAATTGCATTCTAATATTTTTGTCTTGAAAATGGTGAAACCTATCTTGGAATTATTTATAAATATTTATATTAATACAATATTTACAGAGGGAATTAACAAGTTTATTAATTTCACTGCATCCCACTTCAGTACTCCGCAAAATGGATAATCCAAAGCGCTCGAGTTTAATGAAAAATAAAGGTTTATTTCTAGCTATCGCATAAGAGTCCAGAGTAGTCGTCAGGTTTCATATGGTTTTTCCCTATTACCTGCTAAATATAAATAATTTCTCAATAACATAAAACAACCAATTTCGTGCAAAGTTGTTATTTGTGGTATGATTTAACTTACCAATGATTAGGGCCAGGATAATGATGCCAATGACAGCTGCAATTATCATCATCTGCAAATATCAATGTTGGAGCATACAATATCTATTTTTTAATTCTATATGTCTTTGATTCGAGTTTTACTCGTCCATTCGATTTAATGGATTTAAATAGATTTATTAATCGAATATCACAAAATTTATAATAAGTAACGAATAAATAAAAATATAATATTTTATCATAAAGCATAAATGTGCTATCAATTTTATCATATTATTTTTTAGTTTTAAAGAAGATACTACTACTCAAAGAATTTTGTGTTAAGCTTTCATTGGAAAATATATTATGATTAATGTTTTTGTTACCTTTAGATTTTGGAGCCAAAATTTACTTTTGAGTTTACCGGCCTGCTGTTCGAACTGTGATGCTCCCTGCTGGAGTGCATCTGGAATACAAATTTAACTAACTAAAATGTTTGCTTTCAATTACGGAATATTCAAGAAGTCGAAGTTTTCGCTTTATAATTAAGGTTTATAAAGAAAATATCAGATTTATAGAAGTAAATATTGCGTACAGAAAATAATTAAAATTTAAAAATGCATATTGTATAGCAATCACAACTCCTATCATTTACGCTATATTGATCCCTCTTTTCACTGAGCCGCCATCTAGATCCCCTAGTTAATGAAGCTGAAGCTGAAGTTGACTGTGATTCACTAAAAACTGGGTGGATCCTGTGATGCTTTCATTTCTCTTTTATGCTCAGCCAAAAACTTATATTGTAGGTTTTTCTTTTGTTCGATGCATTGATATTAACTAATAAAACTTCACTTGGATCAATAGTGTACCTACTGTGTATATTGCAGAACTATCTGAGTGCGCGTTGACTCGCGGCGCAACTATTGTGATTATTAGTCTACAGGTGCATGATGTACTTATCAAGTTATTGTCGCTTATACACCTTATATATCTATATCTAAAATAATTTAAATAATTTAATCATTACAGCACAAGTTCTGCTAAACTGTATAGTTTGTAAATCTTTGTCTTCTTTTGATGAGATGGCAACGAGCCGAATAATATCAGCTATTTCTGCCAATGTCAAGTATTCAACTTATTAACTATTGTAATAATAGATTTTTAATAGGTTAATAATTAGTGGTTTTTGACATTAATGCATTTTGTGAATTTAAGAATACGAGGCTACTGAATAAATATTGAAAAAGTCTGGTTTTAAACGCTTGGCACGTACGGTCACGCAATTCTATTGATTTGTAATTATCTCTTTAATCTGTTCGTTACTAATATAAAACGAAAAGTAAATGAACTGTTTGTGTCTGAAGCCGTACTAAATACCTAAAGTCTAATCGATTTTCCATGTGTTGTCAGCGTCATGTCGGCAGTAAGTAATATTGTTAACTTTATAAGGTTAGATAGCATAGTTGCTGTATTAATTAGGTCAAGATAGTGTCAGCTGGTACCAATGCTTGCCATACAATTTACCCACATGATGCTATAAGATTTGTGATTTATGAAACATGAACAACGACAAAAGACTGCAAAAGGAAACGATTTATTGACACTTGTTTGTCGTTAGATTTATTGACACTGTTTTTAATAAGAAGAAGTATTAGTTTAAAAAACTCGACTACGTAAACGCTTTTGGTAAAGTTTATTACTATAAATTTATTATTTATTTAATAGCTTATGTCACTCAGGGTTTTATAACGAATCTATTAACACCTCACTCCTTCCCCCTTCCAGCAGGAGTCATGGGTTCCTTTGAAATTTATACCTCTAAGTTTAAAGTTGAAAATAGCATAGGACAATTGCTGAATGGTAAATTACGTTTATGAATAAGGCCGTTTTTGTATTGTGTATTGCCTCACCTGCTCTGTCGTCAAGCTCTGAGAGTTTCTGATCACGTTCCAACACTTTCTCCACGTTCGTTTTCATTATATCCACCACCTGTAACATTATTGGCAATTTTTAGGATTGTTATAGTTTTCGCCCTTATAGCTACATCACACATCATTATAATGGGTATTGTTAAAAATAATATCTTTGCAGAATTCAAGCACTCTCAGTTAAAATCAGTGCAGATGGCAAGTTTGGATTTAAAATGTATTTGTGTTGCTTTATTTTTTTTTAAAGGAACGTCTTTTATACATTCAACAACAGTTAACCCAAAAACAATAGATAAAAAAAACAAATCAAAAACACCTAAAATTAAACAAATGAAAGATGACTGTTTGTTGGTCATCCAACATTATGATTTTATAAGAGTAACTTATAGAGTTTCTTGTTAGTCCTTTGGTTTGTTGGTAAAAGAATCATTCTTACGTGACGGTCCTTCGCCCCGTTAGGACTCTAGTGCCCGTTTACACCAACTAATCTCAATGCTCATGCTTTCCATTAGGCTGAGTAGAATCATTTTGGCAGCTAATTTACAAAAAAATAACTATACAACAAAAAGTTCCATATGGATTTATATCAGTTGTCTAGTGACCACAGTACAAGCTCTGCTTAGTATGGGACGAGATACTTAAACCATCCCTTAACTACGAGTAGGTCCCTCTGTGAGTAGCTCATATCTGTTTCTACTAAGTACACTTTCACCGTCTCCTTGCTAGGAGTCCCCTAATGTAGGTAGCCCCAAAATTTTAAAGACACCTAAGCACTTAGTTGTCTCCTCAAAGTTCGTGAAAACTAAGTCGTTGTTGATCGTTAAATTTAAGTTACGTAGGTGAAAACGGGCGTAATTTTTTTTTGAGTTACAATATTGGTTCTATATTAATAATAGATAGGTTTATTTACTAAAGAATACCAATATCTTTTGAAGCTCCGGAATGAAACTGGTATTTTAGTGTTGAGATAATAGCCTTGAAATTCATTTGCGGTAATTCAACGGGTCGATAAAGTCCCTTTCGTCAAACATTCTTGGTATAAGTTATTTTCAATGAAACATAATAGGATTTCAGCAAACCCTTTCTCAATTTCAAGAGACATTTCACCAAGTTATATTACGTAAGCAAGTGCCACGTGATTGTAAGTGACGTAATAGCCGGTCCATAATAAATCCTTCGCACGTGTATCCAGCTTTAGAAACTTTAATCCTTGGAGACGTAATACAGGAATGAGTTTATATATTTAAATTACAAGGTACAAATATGTACGACAAAAATATAAATTGAGTTAGGAATTGACACGGGTAATATATTATAATATATTTGACTAGCTATCGACCGCGGCTCCACCCGCGTCTAAATCGGTTATCGATGTAAAAAGTATTTCTTAGACTTAAGACTATCTGGATAAAATTTCATTTAAATCGGTGAAGTGGTTTTGAGTTTATCGCGAACAGACAATCAGACAATCAAACAGACAATCAGACAGACAAACGCGGCAGAGGACTTTATTTTTACACTATATGGTGATTACGAAATGTATTGGTTTAAAAAAAAGAGGATGTTCTTTATACTTATTTGCAAATTATAATTTCATTTTCATTTTTAACCCAACTCAAAAAATTAGGGCGTTCTCAATTTGTCGGAATCTTTTTTATGTATATTCAGTGATAATTTCGTCATTTATGAACCAATTTTAGGAATTCTTTTTGCCAAGTTCAGTGTAACAGGTGGTCCCATTGCCACCATGTTGGGATTTGGTGCTGGGATCCCAAAGATACCGAGGGCGCTATAGGTACATACCTATTGTGTATTTTATATATTTTCTGATATACCTATTCTGATATACCTATTGTGTATTCTATATATATACGTATTTGCCTTTGGCAATCGTCATCTGATGATGATAAGCGGATTACGGAAGGTTAAACTCCTTAAGAGTTAGGAGTTGGAGGATAATGTTTTTGTAGTCTATGCTATTTTTATACGTGCTTCAACTACAGTTGTGTGCATCAGCAGAACTAGCTGACGGTGATCGTGTCCGTAGGTCGCCTCTCACGACTTGTATGAAATAGTCCAAATTAACAAGGAGTCATGGTGGTGGTGTGCTAATAGGCTTTTAATAAGTGACATATTATGATAAATTAATAACATGCATATATAGGTTTGGTATCGAATTCAAACTGTTTTTAGGTACACATAAATTGTAACATATTAATTTAAGACAGTTTATTTTACACTTTTTAGTTTTCGGTTGAATCATATTTTATTCTTTCGTTCATAACCATTTTTATTAAAAACATAGTTTTTTTCATTTAATATATAATTAAAAAGTACTCATAAACTTTCCTTCATTCAAGCTGCAATCACAGGTATTTTAAATTTAAAACGCTTTTTAATTTTAAACTTCTAAACGACATTTTGAAAATAGAAGTCTATAATATCACAGGAATTTTTGGAATTTGGTGCTTATAAAGGGCGGACCCTTTGTAAAGGTTGCTCTGTAAATGGTGCGGAAATTTCAAGGCTTTGTGGGGCTTTTCCGAAATAAGGTCAGGAACAGGACGCGTAACCTTTTACAGGATTTTCTTCTACATTGAGCCTCGTTGATTTGATAATAAACGGTTATTAGAAATTTAATTAGTTTTAAGTACAAGCTTCTTTTTAGAAAATGTATTCAAATAGAAATAAAACGCCAATACGGATCGTATCGGAGTAAGTAAGATATTTAAATTGTTTTTAAGTAGGTGCATGTCTCATTTTAGGAAATTTAATTAAAATAGATTTAAAACTGGAAATCGGATCGTCATGTTATCGAAGGAGAATTTGAGCTAAAGTATTAATAAAGTATTAACCAATATGGTTATTATCACAAAGGTAACACTTTCAGTTGTTAAATGTTTTTTCTCTTCATGTTACTATGTATTATGGTGAGTTGTAAACAGTGCTTTGTAATATTTCCTACTTTTAGAAGAGCTTTCTGAGAAGCACTTCTACTTTTTCACTAAAATAAAAATGTTTTTTTATACGAGTCCGGCAAAGTGACTCTGCTCGATTGAAAGAATCCAAGAGTTGTGGTCTCCATATACATTGCGAATGCAGATAATGCAACAAGGCAGCATGGTTACCCATACTACGGCGGTCTATTGGGATGCTTCTACGTTATTGGAGCTCCGGTATGCACTCCCCAATTAAATAGAATAGCACGAATGCTCTCATTTTAGATTGGCGTACATCGAAGAGCTGATACAACTAGAATATGCTGGTAAGGACAAATATGCAGGAGTTGTGCCCTTAATTTTATAAATATCATGTCTTTGGTTTTCATACTTTTTTTGTAATATTTTCTTTTGTCAGAAAAAATATTGAGTAAAGCAATCTACATCGTAAGAATTGAAAGACAATTTTATTCACATATTGAAATTGAATTTATCCAACTTGCGAAATTTAAAAACAAAGTGTTTCCAAGAAACTACCTTTGTGTAAATGTGCTAGCGGTGTTAAGAACTCTGTATTTCAAAAGTTTTTTTAGACATTTATTGAAAATTCAATTTGAAGAAAGACTTAAGGCTTGAGTTAAATTCTAAATTAAATATTTATCCGTACCAACGCTTTGGAAGATAAGCTCCCTTCTTTCGCATTTCTCTAACGGATGCCCCATTTGTCAGCCAAGTAATCATTAAAATATTTGTGTTACTCTATATTTTAGAGTCCGCGTTAGATTTTGCATTAAAACGTAACTTTGATTATTACATCGATAATTCGCATGTATCCTTGTGAAGTTGACCACTTATTTTATAAATATTTACCCTCATCTCGTCAGGGTCTGACCATGTGTTACATACAGAAAGAGATTGAGGAAAGTTTTTCCTTAGGGATCCAGTTTAAATTGCTCAGTCTCATTATGTTGTTTAAAATTAACCTTAAATTATACACGTACTTAACGTGTATGGTTAAATAATTTGTTTAAACAAAAATGACTATTTTCAATGGTTTTGACTGCACGGTTGGCCTAGTGGCTTAAGCGGTCGCCACGCCGCTTCCTACTACGCCAAGTGTCGTGGGTTCAAATCCCACGTATGATAACACTTTGTGTAATTCACAATTTGTTGTTCTGAGTCAGGGTGTTCTTTGTGTCCGTTTCTTGTATGTTTGAAAAGTCCCCCGTGACACAGGAATTTATATTCCTAATGCGGGAGTTGTCTTTTTTAACAGAAAAAAAAAATATAATTTACTAAAATAACGGTTAACCAATCTCACTTACAGAAATTGGTGTACATTATAGGGTTGGCAACATTTAAAATGAGATAGCAAGTAATACATGAATCGACGGTTAGTTTATTTAGAAAATCGATTAACAAAGTAGATTACCTCATCAACTTGCGCCTGTGTCTGTTGCAAGCGACGCTGGGCAGCGATCTGTTGAGGGGTCTTCGGACCGCCGACAGGCAAGTCTCCTTCGCCACCAGGCGCCAGTCCGCCTTCCGACGCCCTAAGAAAAAAAAGTTCTTAATATCTGAATATCGTCCTCATTACAAAATGAAATAATAAAGTTGAGCTAGTTCATATGTTACATATCAATCAAACTAAAAAAAATATATTTGCTTCCGTACTTTTACGATAAGATAATAATGTAATTTATAAACCTTTATTAATCATTAGAAAATAAAAATAAAGTTCTAAAGCCATTTTCAATCATTTATTTCTAGTTAACTGATGAAAGGATTACGGAGAACGACCGTAAGCTGAAAATTGAAATGCAGTAGGTAGGTATGTATAAGTTTAACTTGTGGTCGCTCTGTGGTCGAATATGGACCATAATATTTTTTATCTTCCTGCACTCCTTCACCATTACAACTTAAACTACATTAAAAAAGGTTTCAAAGTTTATGCTTCACGCACTTGGTGTGCACCATCATCTGCCTATCCCTATTCCAACTTTTGTTTGCGGTCAGCGCAGTATAGTTTATTCTTCCATTTTAGTCTATCACTCGTCATTTCACTGTTAACTCCCTTTCTAGCTAAATCTTTTATTATACAATTCACACAAATTTTCTTTGGTCTTTCTCTTCCCCTGTACTCTCAACTCCCATACCCAAAATTTTCCTCGCCGCATTTTCTTCATCTCTCCATATACATATACATATACATAACATACCAATATAACTTATTACTTCTTAACTTTTCATTCAGTAGCGAGCGTTTGATTTGTACCATTGTAGATATTAACTAGACTTTATTTTAAATGTTGAAAGAGAAAAAAATCGTATAGAGTAAGTAGGCATCATTGTCAATTTTCTTTCAATTTTTACACACATTCTTATAGACGTATATTAAATGAGCACGATACGCCTTCAGCACAATAAAATGAATACACCCACGCCTCAATAAATTCGTTCGTGTAAATAGACTGTAGAAATGAAAAGGCTTTATTATATTATTATATCTGTATGATTGCGCTTTGTTGTATATTGAACATGTCATTTCATATCGAAAATGATAATACAGAGAAAGAGTCTGTTATTTATTGGCAAGTTATTGAAAAAAATCGTGATGTAAAGTATAAAAATACGTAAATTTGTGTAGATACTTAGAAAATATATTGTACAAAAAACTTATTCATTGTAAAGACATTAAGAATGTACAGTAGAAGGGTTTTTCAGTTGTATTGTATGTAAACATATTTAAATATTATTTTTTATGTGCATCTAGAGAGAGAAGAAAACCCCGTAAAGAACTAACGATTTAGGTTAATTCTTGAAAAAATAAGTTAATCTTTTTTAAGTATTTTGGATATCTTACACACAACGCCATAAATACTGATATAAATACATATACAGAATACCTACTGATATAAATATATAGACACTTTTTTTTCTAAATAACTACATATTATAAGACCCAAACTCCGAAACAAATATTTGCAGATCATACAAACATTCTCGGGAATCGAACCTTTTCATCGGCAGCTGCATACTAACAACTAGATCAACAAGGCTGTCAAATCTGTTTATTTTAACACAGATAAGGAAGGATATAATTATTTTTCGCATCGTCATGCATGCCCAACCTCCACTGTCACTCCTCATTTTCATTTTATGAACTCTTGGGGCAAATGTTGTTATTCTAAATTGGTTTTAATTAAAATATAGCTAAATGTAAACTACGTTTATAACGTCATTGAACGTAATTGGTACGACATGGAAGGTACTATTGAGAGGGTGTGGTTTGACCTTTAACTTACACCCACGCAAATCCCTCTTCAGTTTACTAAGAGGATGAGTGAACAAGAATAATCATTAATGTGTATATCCTATACTTCCATCAAAAGGACCCACATCACTAGTTATTATTGTTGTTTGAAGCTAAACTAGAGAACTTTAGTTAAATACACCTCATCATTTTGAGGCATAGAGTAACACAGGCTAGAGGACTGGAGTAGAGTGGCCATAGCTTCATTTTCAAATGCCATAGCTTTATTTATTGCGGGAGGGAATCTTTCGATCGCCATCACTATGGTGACGAATCTATCCGTGTTGTGACGGATTAAGAATACAGAATTTCACCATCCCTATTCGTTACTTGGGTTTCGTAAAAGGCGACTAAGGGATAAACTAAGTAAGACAACATCAATGCAAAGAGAAGGAAAACTTGAAACCAACCCTTTACCAACTCGTCTGGCCAACGTGGTATAGTAGGCCGAAACCTCCTTTCTAAGGAGAGGACTATGTCCAGCAGTGGGCTGTTGATGATGATTGATCATGATGATGAACTTATAAATAACAATAAAATTAAAACACAATTGTACACACACATAAACAAATTCTGTGGATTTACATTTTCACAGAGGAGTAGCGGAGAACGTCTGCGTATAATAACTCCCGTTTTGAGACGAATGTACATCATGAAGATTAAAATACTATTTTTCAGGAAATTCTCATTAAGAGCACGCACGAAAACGCAGAAAAGCATAGTTATAAACTCTCTAACACAAAAAAATATCTAAAACATGATACCAGATCAGAGTATATTTAATACTTGATCTATCATACTCTACTGCTAGACATAGGTCACTTCAATTGCATATCACTTCGATCTTCGGGTTCTAAACACATATAATTATATAGGTCTTAAACACCTAAGGTACCTAAGTTGTGTGGATGCGTCATGTGAAAATGGCAAGACGACAAAGTAATTGGTCGTCAATAAAAGTGTAAATATAAATGAGTTATATGTGGTTGCACGATGAACATCGTATTCTACTAAAACACTTAATTTAAAAGTTCACACTCACCATACTTGAAGCATCATTTTTAATTTTCGTCAGCCAAACAATTTAATATAAATGAAACCTAATAGATTGACATAGTTTCAAAAATTGGCCAAGTGCGTGTCAGGATTGGATAAGGTTCCGTAGTCACCCATAATGGTGAGTGGATTTAAAATCGTGTCTAATAAATAATTGTTCTTTTTTATTATTATTTATTTTTTCGTTATTTTTGTACCAAATTCGACCTAATGAACTAATAAAGTAAGCTAAGCTCTTATATTCATTTAAAGTTCATACTATCATGTTTTTTTTTTCAATTTTTGAGCCTGCCGCTCAGCTTTTAGAGGGAGGGGAGAGACGTCCTGTTTTAATAAAAAATGCGCATTGAAGTTAAATGTCGCGCAAACGAATGTATATTTAAGAAAATTGTCTTATCAACCTCTCAATGTTTTTAAAAGATCTTTCTAATAATACCACATACGCCGCGGTAAACACGAGAAAAAAGTCATCCTCACTTTACGTTTAATTTTATTGTAGCACTTTGTCGACGTGATTTCTAGCACCAGCCGTTGGGGAGGTAAATCGAGGACGGACATGGCGTATCTTTAAGGGTTCCGAGTCCTGAATTTTATTATTTTTAGGGTTCCGTAACCCTAAAAATAATAAAATGACAAAAGACCATAAACCAGATAAGGATCTATAAAAGCCAAAGAGTGTACAAACACTACGTTCATAAAGCATCAGATACAAAAACAAATGATTAAATACTCCTTACACAATTACTTTTGAAGTAGTTGTGCCTAAAACACGTTCATACTTATGAAAAATCGATATGATGATGTCAGTAACAAAGTAAATATATCTAGGGAACAATATAAAAGTAAATATTGTCTACCAAACTCGTAGGTACCTATTAATTATATATATACACTAGCTGACCCAGCGAACTTCGTACCGCCCAACTTTAAAATTCCAGAACTTGATCGCAGCGCCACCTACCGGGTCCAATTGCGAATCTAAACCATTCCCAGATCCCCTTGAACACACACAAAAAATTTCATCAAAATCGGTCCAGTCGTTTGAGAGAAGTTCAGTGACATACACACTCACAGAAGAATTATATATATAAAGATAGTAGTAATAAAGAAGCATACTAGTCAAATTACTGCTAAAGTCTTTGCTCTCAGACATCAATATCCAACTACACTCCAATGCTTCAAAGGAGCAATCTCGAAATACCTGTAGTTAATAACGGGTATAAAAGTGACATGTACAGGGAACTGAAAAGTACTGACTTAGCGAGAATGAGGTCATGAACCTGCCGATGGAAGGAGTACTCAAATTAAGTGCCAATACTTGAATGCTGTCGGATCGTGCTAGGGCTGAGCTGTACCGTAAATATTTTTTCTTCAAAACATACTGTATTATTTAAAGAGCTATTTCGCAATTGATTACATTCTGATTACTGTTCATATTTCATTCCTTCTTTATTCTAATGTAACTGTAATCGTTAAATTTACCAAAAAATAAATAAAAAAAGACGCGAACAGAACAATCTTTTCTTGATACTTTGTCCATTCGTTTATTGTCTTTTTGACAGGTCACGTCTATAAACTACCGGTATTTTTTTTTCGTAATAATGTACTACAGTAATGTCGTACTTAATAGACGGGTAGGGAAGTGGCTAGTGCATAGCTAAAACAAGAAACTATAAAACAGTTCTTGATATACGATAAATCGATTAAACCATTAAAATAATCTATCATATTATTATGATCAAAATAATTTGACTTCATGTAAGTATTGTTTCTGTACTTCAAGATTGATTATTTGCAAGGAATTAAGTCGAAATTTCGGAATTTAAGTTCAAACTTAGAATAAAGAACAATAACTATGTGCATTAATTAATTTATTTTTGGACCACTGATTTAAAATGTAACTATGCACGAGTTAGTAAAATTTAATTTAACGCGTGGTTAATAACGTTTAAATCCAGAGTTATGAGAAAATACATTTGAAAAATCACTTAGTACTTACTAAACCGACCTTCAAGTGAAGTTTTCAAGTCATGTTAGGAAGTTTTCTTTGTTCTGGGCCAATATATATATCATAATAGTACGTATTTTATTTATTTACAATACTGACTTAAAAAATATTATATCGAGTGATTTTGATTTCAAATCGAATCGGTGACGTGTGAGGGCGTCACTAATTTCGAAATTTGTTAAACTGTCAAAAAGATAATAAAGGAATGGACAGAGTATAACTTTAGATAGGTACAGAACAGGTTCCAAATCTTGTGTCATTTGTTGGTTGCCATACTCCTTCGAAACGGACCTCCTCGATTTTTATGAAATATTGAATGTGTTATTCAGTATTCTGAGAATAAGTCGTAAACTATTTTACATACAACTAGGCAATAAAGGATGAAACGGAAGCCCACGGAGTCACGGGCAACAGCTAGTGTTTTCATAACTCTGTAAGATGAAAATCTTGAAACACTAGTCAAGATTAACTAGAACACTAGACTATTAAAATAAAGAATAGATGCTTATGTAAGAGCAAAAATAAAACAAAATTGTTGTAAAAGTACCCGCTTAAATCCTCATTATAACTTAGCTTTATGAAAACCACAGTTTCGTGGTCCCAGCTTGTCATGAGGTCAATGAAACATGTCGTTGTCAGCCCTACGTTTGATATATTTCATCGAATTTTTATAGATCCACTCTCCAGGCCTCCGTTATTCGAGTATTTACTTTGTGCTTAATAGGTTCAGGGAAGTTGAGATTCAAATTGAATATCCGTTGTAATCTTGTTTCAGTATATGCATATGAATAATACAAAACCGGTATCAGGTTTTAGGTAGGTTATTGTTGGGGTTTTACAGGGTTTTGGGAGTTTATAACTGGAGTTATTAAATGCAGAAAAACTATATTCTATTTAGTGGAACATTGTCCACATGATAAAATTTTATAGTTACTCAGCTTACAAATCAGTTTAACCTAATGTTATAATTTAACCATTACATTTATGGATACAACGATTGTCCTACTTCTTCCTATTCTTCTTCCCAGCCTTATTCCCAAATCAGTTTAACCTAATGTTATAATTTAACCATTACATTTATGGACACAACGATTGTCCTACTTCTTCCTATTCTTCTTCCCAGCCTTATTCCCAATATTATTTGGGGTCGGCTACTAGTTCAACCGGTTTTACCTGAATATCAGTTTTTCCGCGGAGCGACTGGCATCGGACCTCCGCAACCCTAAGGGAGAACTGAAATTCGAAGGTTGAACTAGTTGTCAGTAAATTTGAGGGCACTGACTTCCCAATAACGATTGCCATAGATGTTCATGACAACCGGGACCGACGGCTTTACGTGCTCTCCGAGGCACGGGCAGTGAATCACCGCCAAACTTCCAAACTCCGGGCTGCTATTAGGAATTTCCTAAGAAAAACCCAAAAACACTTTGGCCCGACCCGTGATTTGAACCCGAGACCTCTTGATTAGCAGTCGCATACGCTATCCACTAGACCAACGATAAATGCAAATGTTTGTTTTGTTATTAATTTAGACCTTAACCTCTGAGTCGATACCTATAAAATTTCCATAAAGATTATTTGGAGAAAAATACAGTACGTATATCTTTCAGAGGTACGGCACCTGAAAAAATATATTTCTGAGGGAACTACTTTAAAATTAAATTCAAATAGAACTTAAAAATACATTACATATATGCGTTAAAAAAATCCTCTTATGACTGTCAGCAGTATCGCGTTGAATGGCAATTCTAATTCTCTGCGCTAGAAAAGACCAACCTTCTGGACACGAAAAGTGTCGATCAGTTGCTTAGCTAGTTGTTTAAACATAGCAAAAGTTAAGAGATCAACTAATCAGACTGCCTTGTTGGTATAGTGGTTGGCGTATGTGGCTGCTGATCAAGATCAAAGAGCTCTTGGGTTCGATTCCCGGTTTGGACCAAATATTTGTGTGATCTACAAATATTTGTTTCGAAGTCTGGGAGTTTTCTACGTATAATACGTATATATTTACAAAAAAAAAATGTTTATGTATTTATATCAGTTGTTTAGTACCCATAATTCAAGCTCTGCTTGGTTTGAGACAGGATGATGTTGTGTGTAAGATGTCCTTAATATTTATTATTTTTATTCATTAAAAGATTTATATAAATGCAAGCTGATATTAAAGCAAGCAAGAACTAAAAACGGTCGAGCTATATCGCTTCTGTTACTATACTACCTTTTCATTATAACAATGTACAAAGTAGTGTGTATGCTGTTTTATAACAAAGCTACTAGCTTGGTATATTAAGTTAAAATATATTAGAGTTTCCACGATGTGGATTTAATGAAAAGCTTTAGAGCAAGAGGTTTAATTTTGAAGTTATGTAGTTTTGAAAAGCAGTAGTTTAATACCGTTGTTGTAATCTATCCTCATAGTCTTAGTTGATTGGAAAGAATCACCGAAACGTTCACTGTTCCTTAGAAAGGAGTTTAAATGTATAGAACGAATGTATATTAGAATTTAATGAGATAGAAAATACTTTGAAATAAAATACGCCTCAATATGGCCTATACTGTATTTTCATTTCAAATGACAATGCTCGCAGTGCCATTATTTACGTGTTCATTGGTCGCTATGTAGATGATGTTAGGCTCCTAACGTAATGTATCGTTTTTTGTAATGAAATCGCAGGTTTATAAATTGCGATTTAATTTCGGCCAGCCTGTGGTGCTAACTTTTTAAGTGTAGGGTTGTTAATGTCCTATATTTTACACT
The DNA here is from genome assembly GCA_932526445.1 of Phragmatobia fuliginosa. Taxonomy (NCBI): domain Eukaryota; kingdom Metazoa; phylum Arthropoda; class Insecta; order Lepidoptera; family Erebidae; genus Phragmatobia; species Phragmatobia fuliginosa. The sequence goes on along the minus strand of OW052078.1, from coordinate 11,263,535 downwards.
TTCATTTTCTATGTCTAATATGTGTTTATTTACAAAAAAAAGTATGTTTATGTATTTATATTAATCGTCTAGTACCCAAATACATATGAATAATGTGTTCTTGGTCACTTAAAAAATATGAATACATAAGTTTTGTAATAGGGAGCAGGCTGTATCCTAGTGTGTAGACTTACCTAAGGTTTAAAAAAATATTATGATGTATACCTTTGTAAAAGTATATCATTATAAAAGTATACCTGCTATAATACAAGAATCTTAATCTTTTATTTTTTCAATCATATCTGAGTATCTGTAAAATCTGCTTCATGTGTGTAGAGCCCTCGTGGGTTTGTGTCGCAGATGATAACATTTTATGATATTTGTTTAGGTGAATTGAAGCAGGGATGGGCCCCAATTTTATAGTTGATTTTCCGACGAGGCGAAACGTAAAGGGTTACCCTTTTACCATTCTGAGAAAACAGATTTGAATGGACAGACGAACTCCTGAAGTCCCTTATATGTAATCAACGAAGAATGTAGAATATGATGCCTTTATATATAATGTATATGTGATAATATTGTGTGTGTCGATTACATACTTGATGTATATGTGTATATCTTTTACTCAAACTGAGTAGGGGATTCCTGATAATTGCTTGTTACATATACTCTTAGAGTATTCTAGAATCACACGTGACAAATTGTGATTATCCTCCGTCAACTTTAGCCAACTTGCCTTTAACTATGACGAAAATAATTCTCAGAGGCGTAGAAAGTAATTACAAACATCAGTACGGAATTAGTTTCAAAAGTAATAAGTAATTTCTAAACTAAAATGACCTCTATCTGCTATGTATTAGAAAATAAATAATACTCTAACTTAAGTAAATAATATTCAAGTAAGTTATTTCACGCTTAATAATTTCATCAATCTCCATGAAATTGTCGATACTTGTTGTCAGGGCACAGAAAATTATACTTATTTACTTAGTTGGTTCAGCAACCATATACGACGACGGTATATAAATTTACTTTAAATAACGCTTTGTCTCAACAAGAGAATTGTAACGGTAATATATATAGCATACTATAGAAAATGTATTCCTAATGTAATGTGTAAACTATTGTAAAAGGTGGTAAATGTATTGTGGGTTGTTGTGTAAGTGTTGTTGGGTTTTTCTTACAGAATTTTTTTAATCAGCCCGGAGTATGAACATCTGGAAATCGTTATTGGGAAGTCAGTGCGCTCAAATATCCTGATTGAAATATATTCTCCCTCAGGGTTGTGGAGGTCCGATGCCAGTCACTCCATGGAAAAACTGATGTTCAGGTAAAACCGGTTGAACTAGTAGCCGATCCTAAATAATCCTAGAAATAAAGACAAAAAAGAGGAGGCCGTAGAAAATGTATTCGTAGACAAAGATATCGGTTTGATCTTTAGCTGAGCCACTCTAGTTAGTCCTATACCTGTTTAGAGGGTATAGAAATATTTTATTAACTCTGCTTATTTCAAAGTAGTGACATAGCTATTTTCTGTTACTCGATCCATATAAGCAATCATAACCATTTTCATAATATTTGCTCCACATCATACATAAAAGCAAAAACATAATTATATTTTTATGAACGTAATTTGGAGACAAATTAGATCCCTTTCCCCTTTTCGTTCACGTGTTTCACAAAGTGTCGTACTTTGTGAAACATGTTTTTGTATAATATAATCTACCTACTTCTTATATATCACTTTCTGATTATTTTTTTACACTTTTCACGTTGTTTCATTACTTTGCTAAGATCACTTGTTTCAATTAATATTTTATACTACAGATTAATTTATTAAACAAGATGGCGTATTCAGTAACCTTCCTTTTAAGTAAGTAAATGAACTCTGATGGTTTAATTTAAAAAAAAAGAAAATATTCTATTATAATACCACAAGAAGATAGATCCATAATGGAAATGAATGTAAGCGTGTTTAGAAGCCATGATAATAAAATTGTATTAGAAACTGCGCCTTAATAATCGTTTAAAATAAATTTTATAACTTCTTTAATGATAAAGGAAGATGTATAATTAGTTTCTTCTGAGCCTAAGTCGAATCGTCGGGATTTCATTTTTTATTGAATTGAAATCCTTAACACATTTTAATAAAGTCCTATTTGGATAAAGCTACTTTGAAGACTTTCGTTAAATACAAGGATGTTGTATATATGTGGATGTAATTGATTTATTGTATAGTAGGCCAAAACATCTTTGTTAAGTAGAGGTCTATGTGCAGCCTTACACTTTTAAGGACTGCAATTTTGTTTTATATCTACGGGTCTGCTAAAGTTGCTCTACTCTGCTTGACAGAAAGCACGAGCAAGGGTAGTGGTCACCATCCTCATGGTGAATGTACACAGTATAGTGATCCACACTATGGCGGTGTCTACATTATTGGCCTTCTGACTTGCACTCACTAATTAAACCCGATAAAACGGAGGCTCTCATTTCAGGTTGGTCTTTAATGTTAGATTAATACCGCACCGGTCAAGTACAATCAACGTGAATCTACTATCTTTATATCAATGTTTTTAAGAACTTTATTTCAAGCTTTTAAACTGAGAGTCGTACATTTGAGAGTGCCCAGGTTTACAGGAAATTGATATTAATCTATACTTTCGTTTACATTAAGAGTTGCAGATGTGCTTGTATCACCTACTATCAGGTTACACGTCTGCTTCTTTGCCATAAAAAGTTGTAGCTTATGATCAAAAACTGAAAATGTAATGTTGATTTTAGAAAAAATAGAAATAAAGACTCTCACTCTATACTTTGAAGTCATTTAAATAAAATTAAAAAGCTATAAAATGTATAAGCATAAAGGCGTAAAACATTATTCTCCTTGCCTGCCAAAGTATATATTTAAAATGTCATCTTTGGACGTAAAATATTTTATCAAAGAGGTTGTCGCCTTCAAAAGGTTTAATTATGGTGTAATTTACGAAATATTCAAACGTTTTCTGAACGACGCAGCTGAATTATAAGTGTACCTACCTGTAGCTGAATTCTACCCACAGTTCTTCAACTGGTTGAAGATTTTCAAGTACTTATAACTATAAAAAAACTTTATTGAAGCTAAAAAGTGAGACTACTTTTAATTTTCTTTAAGATGAATAACATTTCTTTAATGTATTCTTTGCTGTAAACGAGACTTATTCGCGAAACCTTCTCCTTTTCGACGTTTCGAACGGGTTATACCGCTCGTGGTCACGGGTAGACAGTGTATGTGTAAAAGTCGCGAAAAAAAAGTCTAAAAACAGTTTTCTCTTTAAAGTTTTAAGAGATAGGCGTTACAGCGACATTGTTGCGATTCACATTTTGCTTATTTTATATTCCGAATGACGTTAAAAAAGTAAGCATTTATTTATTATATTTAACGTAAATAGACGTACCTAAATAAAATACCTTTACAACTCTAATGGCGACTACTGTTTCCGAACGAAACTTTTAACAACGTATTTGTCGTCCTCGGACTTGTTTGTATGTACCTAATTAATTTATTTGCTTGCGTACCCTTTGGTCTACACGGGAATGACAAAGGGAGAAACATAAGGCTTAGTGTTGTCCGTTTGTTGTTTGTTCCAAGGTGAATCCTTTAATTTTGTTGTTTACCGGTGGCAAGAATTGCTTGTAGTCTTATTGTTTTCTACAAAATCCTTTAATGTACTGCATATTCAGTTTTATTTTTTTTTGTTTATTGTATATTATAAAACTTTATTAATAAAGTTTTTAGTTATAGCATCAACGAAAGTAGTAGTAGTCATTTGTCGATGGTTATAGCTCGCAATATTTAAATGAAATGTTATTAGAGACAAATCGTTTAATTTAGATATTTATAACTTTTTTAATATTCACGTTTCTTGTTACCTTAAGAATAATTATAAATAGCAGGCGCTCCTCAGAATTCAAATATTTTAAGTGTAAGTACTTTCGAGATTAAATTAAGAAGATAATCTCTAGATCTCCCAGTTCGCCATATTCACAAGTGGTCACAAGTTTAGCAAGTCAAACGACACCAGTAGTGTTTACAAGCAGTAGGTATGCTTCTGAACTTTGACCCCTACTAACGGCCTAGGTACTTTCTGGGTAAGGATGGGTAGATGGATATTAACAATGGCAACAACGTAAGTAAGATACATGTCTTTTGCCATTACTGATAAAAACCCATTGGTAATAAATTGGGAATCTTGAGACATAGTCCTTGCTATCTCAGAGAATAGCAGGATCCTCGATGAAGCCATGTCTAGATATTTTTTAGCTTGCATTGCATGCCTAAAAGTGTGACGAACGTATTTGACGAGCCTTTGAAGAGTCTAAACTTACAAATGCTATTCAATCCTCAACTAAAGAGAAACTCGATTCCTTGTTCGTTTATCACAGATTATAACATAGATTCAATCTTGCTGAACAAAGACCCCGTGTAAATAAAAAGAACAAACCTCAACCTGTTCACTCTAAAGAGAGATCTTCCAGTTTGTTTGAAAACACAATAAAACCGGGTATGCCGAACTATACCGATTAAGCACAATAACAACTAATCTTCACAAAAAAAAAACACAAAGTAGAACATCAAAACGATACAAGAAACACATCTTATTTTAAACTTAGTATAAAGGTATAAATAAATACTATAAACTGATACTATACTACTAACAAATGTAAAAGAAAACCTTTAAATAAAAGGCTTTTTTTTTATTGATTTTATTTTAACATAGTTTAAGCTGTCCATCCATATATATACCTAAGTACATCATCTGCAAACGCTCCCGCTTGCAGATGGGCTTCGTTCTGAGGTTGCCTAAAAGAATTCAGTGTAAGGTTCTTCAAGAAAGACACAAGGTATAATTTGTAAAGAGAGTAATATGAGTGTGAGATGTGCATGTAAATATGTAACTATTTTCCAATGACGTGACTTATATATACAGATACGTTATCTCGGCCACAATGAACCCTATAAAGTCGATCTAGATAGCATCTATGACAAACGAGCCCGCATGTTTATTGACCCCGTTCGTGCTTTGAAACTTAAATCTGAATTTCAAATACAAGTCAAGTCATCTAATCTAAGCTGTAAATAAATAATTCGGACATTTGACACACAACGCCATCTAGTTCCAAACTATTATTATATCTTCTGCCTCTTCTGCCCCCAGCCCGCTTATCATATTTGATTAATTCCATAAATGAGGCTCCAAGTTGACTTTTAAGACCGGGGCGGAAGCCTTTTGATTAATAAAAAGTTAAATAAAATTATAGTAGGATGAAACCTACTGGAAAAGGAGGAGAATATTATAATGAAAGGAAAAATAATTTACGGGCGATCTGAGGTCGGCATGGTTTTAAAGTTCAAATTGACTTTTAAGTATTATTACGAATCTTTTGTATGGGAATATAGAAAAATTTTGTTTTTAGACATTTTCTGATTAAAAAAAAATATCTCGGTAAGAACCATCCTCGTACTTCAAGGAACATTTTAAAAAAGGATTTGCGCAATCGGGCCAGCCGTTCACGCGTGATGGCGTGACCAAGGGAAATAAGGATTCATATAATATAATTTTGCAGTTATAGGTTAGACAGCATATTATACATCAATGTGGTGTAAATCAAATATATTACATTAAAAACCACTGTCTCCCATTGTGAATATAGCAAACCAAGTTTCAAGGCTTTAAAAATCTAAGTAGGCTGTAAGAGAAATATTTTTTCAGCTTGCATAGAACATTTTATGTTAAACTATTTTAAAAACCTCTCAAGAAAGAACAGACACTAAAATATCTTGAATACGCAATGACTATCACATAAAATATTTTTTATTGTACAATGCTATTTTTATTAATATTATTAGCAACTTATTATTGGGTACCAATTAATGTAGAATTACGCCCTTTATTTTGCCTGATTACCAATTTAAATGTAGTTAATAAAGTATAAACAAGATCTAATTGTGAAGACAGTCAATTTAAATATCTTAAACCTATTCTACAGATTCCAGCATAGCGCATTTCTTTTTTATAAAAAATGGACGTCCCCCACCTCGTTAGGAGTTATTGGAGCCTAACTTGTAAAAACTTACTTGGAAATCCTCTTACAAAAATAAAGAAATAATAAGTAAACATAAAGAAATAATAAGTAAATAATAAGTAACATTATCTACTGGTTACGATTTGAAATCAACGAGTCTTTGTGGGTGACTACGAAACCCTATTCTATGCGTGGTTTGGACGAACCTCGCCGTTTTTTTTTGGGTTTTACCAAAATTATTAAAATTAAAAATTACTCTAAATGGTAACTAAATAGCTTAGATCAAATCGCTTTTTGTATAATATTAAAAAAAAACTTATTCAATATTATCAAAGACGACTGATGATGTGCCTATTCAATTTTCATTAATATACCTAAATAATTCTTGTGTAATGTTGTTTTTCCGAAACAATCAATCAATCTGTTTTAAAGTGTAACATCACGCTATCACCAATATCATTGCAAAGAGACGCAGGCCTAGGTGAGCTAGTAATGTTATAGAAACAAACCTATAAAGAAGATAAACCTTTTTGAGTTGTAGGTTTTATATAAAACATACAAAATGATCAAGTGTTCTTAATTAAATATAACTTGCATATTAATTTGTATGCCGTTTAACTTCTATGTCAATTTCAGAAGTCCTAGCTTACCTTTCTTTGTTTTCAATCCCAATTCCGTCAAATTTTCAGCGAGGTTCTTGCAATTAAAGTGATGAAATGCTACAGGCATTTTAAATAAAGGAGAGGAATAAGAATTGAATTGAAATTATGCATTCCTTAAAGAACACAAAATCATTTATTGAGAAAATGCTACTACTGCGAACATCTTAGCAATTTTTTTTTTTAAGAAATATAACGTACCTAGTCAAATATTCGGACACAGATTATTTGTTCAAGATTACGGACGTTAAAATTATAAATAACTCATATTATTTCAGACACCAAAAGACAGAATATAGTTTCAAACATTATATTACTCCTCGATGACATTTCTTAGGTTCAATGGCTTCTCAAAGGAAATACAGTCAAGACGCTGTGGATACGAGAACGAACAAAGCCGAAAAAAGCCAACAAATAAAGTTGAAAAAGCTAAATCTAAATAAATAGTTTTATAAATTAAATAGAGAGAAATAAATAACGAAATATCAGCCGATTATTAACGAAATTGTGCAAAAAGCTAAAAAAATTGAAAAGTAATGAGAAATTTTATTAAAATATTAGAATTTCCACCACAGTACAACCACTAGTGACAAATTGATAGGTAGGTCATATTAAAACAACGAAAGCATTTCAACCACAGCTACGCTGCACATTATAGGTATATGTGTATGTCAGTATCTATAACCCATTCTCAGGGGCTGATGATGTTTTTCACAAATTAAAAAACAAATTGAATACGATTAATGTTAGACATTGAATCTGAAAATTACTTATAGTTAATACTTACATTCTTCTCTGTTTTTCTGCTTTGGGTGCTCTCACGAAAAGATGAACCAGGCAGGGCCCGCTTATCGATCAACCGCACTTGTTCTTATCACCAAATAATAGTCATTCACAATTTATATCCAACTGCGTTACTTCACTGCTCGACACCAAATGAATGTAAATTATGAATGGAAAGCTCTCACTAGATTTTCTTAGAAGTACATCGGGTGGTATCTATTTTTAGTCACTCCTTTTCCAGACGTATATCCCTAAAACTAAGTAATGCGCCTCCCCTGAACACACGCAGTGATTCAACGTATGAACTACTGTAAAAAGACGCCAAAACTGTGCTTTAAATTGTGGCTTTTTCAGAAAATATAGACAGAAAGTGGAAAACCTTCCGCGACGAAGTTTTCCGATTTGAATGGAAGAGGGCGCGTCTGTACTCTCCATAATAGGCACGTATTGTCTAAAAATACAAATCCACTTATATTTCGTACAAATTTCAACTTTATCTCTCTCACATTAAAGTCTTATTTTCATTGATAGAAAAATGTGAGGGTGAGTCAATGTGTTGTGTTAAGTTTAGGGTGTGTGCGTTAAGTTATAGGCGCATGCGCGGTGTAGATTGTGAGATGGCAACAAAAATCAATCCCTGATGGTCGTGGGTGTTACGTAACGACCGAGACACGAACACGTCGACCACCATACTTGCTCTTAATTGATATTAAAGTAAAAAGTAACTGACCGGTATAACGATATGAGTAGTAGCTAAGCCACAATTTAATTAGAACCATTTATTATATTATCAACAAGATAGTAATTATCCCTGATAATGAATGTATGTAATAACTCAATTAACTTGCAAATGTAAGCGTTTGCGTGGGAGGCCTTGTATTTAACAGAATTCTGATGAAACCTTTAAAATATAGAGAACATTTTCATACTAACATTCTTTTATGTTAAATCATGATTCTATGAAAATATTTAGCTAGTGGGTGTTCGAAGTATTAATATTTTTTCTATATATTTCATATACTCACTAACGAAATCTTGTTTTCGATATCTAATTAGAGGAACAAGTATTCTAGTATCTCTATGTACCATGTATGATGCTACATTAATTATTAATATCTGCCTCATTAGGAGATTATAGTTCACTAGATTTTGCCCGTGACTTCACATGCGTGTATGTCGGTTATCGCGGTAAATGGTAGCCTATGTCCTTTCTAAACGATTAAAGAATCTCCATTGTAAATTTCATCCAAATCTATTCAGCGGTTTAGCCGTAAAAGCGTAACAGACAGATATATAGTCAGAATTAGTTTCCAATTTATGAGATTAATATACTATTGTTTATTATTGTTGTTTAGTCAAATCTTCGAATTTTTCATTCAGGAAGTCTGACCTTAATTATTAATCATTTTAAGCTGCCAGCTACAATTTCAAAGGAACTGCGTTTTGACGGTAATGGTATTTTGTATGTATAAACTTAACTAAATTAAAACTTTTGTGAGCAGTCAATACATTCCTGGCTTTCAAAAACGATAAAATATGTGAAGAATCGAATCCAGTGTGATCAAATATCATGAGCGAAATTACTACGCTATGGTTTTACTCTTCAATTCTTTAGGCAGTAATTTCTTTTTGTTAAAAAGTTTTAATCGTTGAAAGGATAAAGAATAATCGTCACTCAGAATTTCTTTATATTTGCTTCATTCGAATTGCCAGTAATGTCAGAAGCTTAATTGTTTAAGTATTTAATCTATATACATATATATATTACCCGAGTCTTCACTTTCATTTACGATAACAGTGCATTTATTAATAAACTCATAGCTTTGTTTTGATATTCACATAACCTCACTAATAGGTAGTAGCTTATTTCAGCATTTATGGGCCACCTCGACCAGGGCCGTACAACTCTCACACAAGATCATCCTAATAATGACAGCACTGTTGCTGTCGTATTTCGTTGGTAAGTGTGAGACCGGAGGCCCAATCATTCTACATTATTCTCTAGCTTCCAGAGGTCAAGGGAATGATGCACATACATCCGACCAAGCCGCCATGGTATCGGTCATCATGCTGCATTGCTCACCCTCACAATGCAGATGGTGATCTCTACTTCTGGATTCTATTTATGCTTTCCATCAGGCAGAGTAGAGTCATTTTGGTAGGCTTAAATAAATATATATAAAAAAACCTGGCTTGATCCTGGGTATATCCTTCATTTTCGACTACTAATAACGATAACGCTTAGGACAATATTGTTGTATGCAAAGCTATTTTATTTGTATGTTTCCATTACTGGGTGATAAAAAAATATTGCAACAAGAGTTCGCCATTGGCAAAAGTTCGCAAATGTCCCTTAAATTTAGGGGACGATGATGAAAACGGTCATAAACATCCTAAATCGCACATACTCGCTAAAAACTTTCTCAAATATTTATTTGTTACACTCCTACACTTCTTTATATAATCATGGGGCTCTGCAACTAGTGCCTTGTACAGCTTATGATGTTTAGTAAGTCAAAGGTCTTTTCCTTTGGGATTACCTAACGTTAGTGCTCCCTTTATAATCTTCTAAGCGTTACTTGTGAAAATTTTCAAATTTCAAATTAGCTATACAAGGCCATGTATTGCCGTGATGCTATGGTATATGATGATTACATTGCTGAGAAATCAAAACTGTCAAGATGGATAAAAAATTGTTATTACAATTCTTAAAGTGACAAATTTTGAAAACAATCGAATCTTAACTTTTTGATTTTTAAGCGTACTCAATTCGACTTCAAATTATTATATATTTATTGATGTTGATGTTCTTACTTTATTAAGTCTGTCAAAAAACCAATAGAAGTAATTTATTTATTTTATTCAACTGCGTACTACACTTACAGTTACACAACATGTGTAGTGTGCCATTACAACAGTAGTGTAACAAATATCGTAATGAATGATTTACAATATTTTATAATATTCTAAACATTTCATTCATAGTCGTCTGACACCAAGCCAGGCATGGCCCGCGCCATTGTGATCATACACTTCCTAACAAATGTACATTCATCATCATCTAAGTAAATTAGACCCAGACACAGAACAAATGATCGTGCTCATCCACAAAGATTTGTCCCGGGTGGGAATCGAACCCACGATTTTTGGCTCAGTAGTCAGATTCACCAACACTGGTCCATCATTCCCGTTAGTATTATAAACTAAAATTTAAGAAAAGCATACAAAGTCTAATATGTAATTATTTGAATACCCAATTAATAACAACTCTCTAAATATGTTCTAAGCCGGTACTACACAGTGGAATCTAGAGCCAAGTTTCAGATAGGGACTGGTACATAACGAACTTGTATTTTTTATTTTTTATTAAACCCTGTAATTTCATGCTTCTAATTATTAAACTATAATAACTTGGAGGATTTTTTTTGTTCTGATAACTACTTTGTTACCTGTTGTGAACTACTTAAGAAGACTTACTAGAATCTTATCTTAATTTATTTTACAATTATTGGAAAACTTACAGCTCAACTATATAGTCAAAAAATTTAACATGAAAAAAAGGTCATTCAAAGGTTTTCAAAGATAACAGAACAAGTAAATATATTACAATAGAAATAAGAAATACAAAGAAGAAATGTATACCACCTCGACTCAAGGTTTCGAAAAAGAGTTTCGACTCAGGCTTTTCTGAGTCAGCTATATATATATGTATAAACAAGTCCATATCAGTATTACAGCATAAAACATTGGATTTAGACACTATTTGTAAATTTTATTAATATGCTTTAATCAATTTAAGAAATAAATAGTACCAAATGAAGTCACTTCCCCTGTCTGTTTTGCTTAGATTTACTAAATAGATTTTAATACAATTTTCAGTAATAGACACATCATATTATAGTAGAGGAGAATTTCATAGACTTTCGGATCGGATCGCTAATATATTATTAATTATAAGAGCATTATCTATCAAGACGAAGAACTTCCTGCGATGTACAGAATTATAACTCATTTAATAAAGTATTGACGAAAGGTCCCATGTACAATCTAAAATCATTAATTAATCTAATTCCGGAAATAAAACGCGGAAACCAGCTTAAGTGCACAAGCCATGCGTCAGCGCAATCAATGTCAATAGCGAGGCAAACTGGCCTTTTTCTCACACCAGGTGTCAACTAGAGCGCGTAATAGTGATGTAATTTTGTCATGCTTGCATGCATGCTATTGCTTCGGATTTTTTTACAGAATATGAGGTACTAAATTGTTTACGACTTTTTATCTCATTTATACGCTTTTATTAATTTTAGCAATAAATACTTAATATCCATTTTTATGTTTTTAAAGGTGAAGACTTTGACTTAGTACTTCATATCTTGATCTTTTTAGTGAATTCTTGATTAAATGTACACCGTTACTAGAACATCAGTTTTTATTAGTTACCATTATTATTATATATATTTATATCTTCTGCTGTTCTGCAAAAAGATTACCTAAAACTGGAATAGAAATTTTGAGGAACTGAGTCATTTGGTAACAATTCTTCCAAGGGCATATTCTTAATGTGACATTTATAAATGTTATCAGGAATGTTCTACGTCGTTGTCAAATAATGAGCGTGGTTTGTTGTGCAACCAATCTCTGAGGAGTGTTCGGTCACGCGTGCCCTTGACTTCTGATGGGTAAGTTGTATAACGTTTTAAACTTACACTATGATCGCTGGTTTAGCAGCTATAATACATTATTGAATTAAGATAAAACTTACAATTCGTCCACTGAGAATAGTTACCGCTAAAATTGCCAATGTTCTGGAGAAAGGCCATGTGAAAAGCACCAGGAACCGACGATGCATGAGCACCGATACAGTTTTTGATGAATGTGATAGAAACCATAAGACTGTGGAGGAACGGGTACCTTACGTTGTCCCTTCAACACAAAGAGACTATAATCCGTCCAGACGAGGTGATCGTGCCTGGCAGGCCAAGGCCCAACGGTTGACGTTGGGCAGTTGTGCATATGTAAATCGGCGCGAGAATTTTCAGATCGCGATTGAGGATTAGTAACTCCGTGGTTTAATGTTTCTTCGCTAGAAGACGCTGTTTTATGTTTTTTTGTTTGCGACTAATGTGGAAGTCGTCACAAAGACCATAGTAAGTACATATCAATTGTCTCTGTACCCCTCTGGGAAATCAGCAGTCGCATACGCTAACCGCTAGATGAACATAGATGTCTTATACCCACAAGTAAGAAACATTATGGAAATATAATTTATTTGGCAGATATCTTTTTCCTTGTTTATTATTATCCTAGAATGACCATTGAATATTAAAATGAGCTTTATTGTTCAAAATAGCAACAATTCAAAAACAAAATAGCTCATTTAATAAATAAATAAATAAAAAAATTAAGTAAGAAGAAAAATAATTTCGTCACAGGGGATTCTCTACACTTCTGCTCGAGATGTACAGTTCATGTATCAAAAGAAAAATTGGCATAGAATAGGGTTCCGTAGTAACCCATAATGGCACGTAGATTTCAAATCGTTTCAAATAGACAATTGTTATGTTAACTTATTGTTTCTTTATGTTTGTAGGAAGTTTTCCATGAGACTGCATTTTACAAGTTAGGCCCCTACAACTCCTGAAATAAAAGAAATATCAAAACCGCTATACTTTGCTTTAAAAGTTCAATATATGGGCTTCAATATATGGGCAATCATGAATTATTTCAGATTTTTTGAGCCAGCCGTTTAGCTTTTAGAGGGGGGGGGGGGGACACGCCCGGTTTTTAGAAAAAAAATGCGCTTTCAAGTTGACTAACTCATAAACGGATACCTTAATCAAAAAAGCGGCCAAGTGCGAGACGGACTCACCCATGAAGGGTTCCGTACCAGCAAGTAACATCATATAAAAGTTTTTGTAGTTCGTTGTAACTTTCATCGATGTTTTTATACTAGTGTATTGTTTGGATGAAAGGTATATTGCGTGTTACGATTTATGACGTATTAAAAAAAAAAAAAACTACTTACTAGATCTCGTTCAAACCAATTTTCATTGGTAGTTTACATGGTAATGTACAACATATATTTTTTTTAGTTTTATCACTCTCTTATTTTTCCACTTTGGAAGTGTCTCTCGCGCAAACTATTCAGTTTAGCCAAAAATTATATTAGAAACCTCAACATCATTTTTGAAGACCTATCCATAGATATCCCACACGTATAGGTTTGATGAAAAAAAAAAATTTGTGTTTCAGTTCCAAGTATGGGGACCCCCAAAATGTATAGTTTTTTTTCTATTTTTATGTAAAAATCTTAATGCGGTTCACAGAATACATCGACTGACCAAATTTCAACAGTATAGCTCTTATACACTCGGTTCCAAAAATAACGGGTCAGTCACATAAACCCGAATATCTCCCGAACTACGTATGCCATCCTAATGAAACGAAGACTGTTCAATTGAGAATTTAATTATACAGATAAAAAATAAAATAAAACTTAGTTACACCCACAATATTAATCTTAAATTAAAAAAAAACTAAAGTAGTCATATTTTTCTTAAGATTACATTTTTTTTATGATTGTTTTTTTGCTGTTTTTCATCACTTCATCACGTGGAGGCAATACAAAGTATTAAATGAAGAAAGTGATGAAAAACAGCAAAAAAATAATCATAAAAAAAATGTAATCTTAAGAAAAATATGACTACTTTAGTTTTTTTTTAATTTAAGATTAATATTGTGGGTGTAACTAAGTTTTATTTTATTTTTTATCTGTATAATTAAATTCTCAATTGAACAGTCTTCGTTTCATTAGGATGGCATACGTAGTTCGGGAGATATTCGGGTTTATGTGACTGACCCGTTATTGGTTTATGTGACTGACCCGTTATTTTTGGAACCGGCTATAGTTTCGGAAATAATTGGCTGTGACATACGGACGGACAGACAGACAGACAGACAGACAGACAGACTTGACGAATCTATAAGGGTTCCGTTTTTTGCCATTTGGCTACGGAACCCTAAAAATGGTTTTAAAAACCTCATAACATTTTACAAGATCTATCTATCACACGATGGGGTAGACGCGAGAAAAAAATCATCCCCATTTTACATGTAGGGGAGGTACCCCAAATAAAATATTTTTCATAATTTTATTGTAGCACCTTGTCCACGTAATGACAACAAATATTCATGCAAAGTTTTATCTTTCTAGTCGAGGACGGACGGACGGACATAGCGAATGTATAAGGGTAACGAGTCATGAACTACGGAACCCTAAAAAGTGGTAAGTTGATTTCTCACTTGTTGCGCATTATTTAAAAATCATTCCATTCCGCGATGTTTGAATTTTGTGAATGGGTTCAGAGTAATTTCATTCTATAAACCTTTGATATTATTTGAATGATACTTTCTAAAACCGTTTGTGTTTAATTCATAAACGTATTCTTCGAAAACCGTTGCCATTGATGAACCTTGTGAAAATAAACACAGAGACCCTCGTTTTGTGAACTGTTGTTTTAGTAAAGATATTCTTGGAAAATTACAAGTTTAATTGTATAATACCCTTTGATGAAATTTTTGTAAAAAACATCCCATCGAATTCCGGTTTAACAAGGGTGGTGGGCGGGGCGGGGCGATGGTCGATGGGGCCAAAAAGTCCTTGAGTGGCGATCGCGTATCGTATGATGCAGCATCGGTAGAACCTAAGGTGGTCCGATGACCTGCTGGTCCCTGGAAGCGTAGTGTACCACGGGGGAGGTCTATGTCCAGAAGTGGACGTCTTTCGGCTAAGATGATGATGGAATAATAATATATAAATAAATATTTGGGACATCCTACACACAATGTCATCTCGTCCTAAACTAAGCAGAGCTTGTATAATGGGTAAAATAACTAATATAAAGACATAAACATACTTTTTTTTGTAAATACATACATACATATTATACATAGAAAAACACCCAGACTCCCAAACAAATATTTGTGGATCACACAAATATTTAGTATGACCCGGGAATCGAACCCGAGACCTCTTGATCAGCAGCCGAATATGCTAACCACTAGACCAATAAGGAAGATTTTTTTTTTATATTGATTATGTATTTATCGTGAAAATTTTTAGAAATTGTAATTCATAATGACAACTAAATGTTCAATCAGCTATTCAGTTTTAACAGTTTTTTTATACTCTAGGACCCAGTAATAGTCAATACTACGATTACTTTGTTTGTGGGACGGTTATAAAAATGTTATAACGAAAAGTCATAAAAATGCTTTACTACAATGTGTAATCATAAACATCACAATGCCGTATTTATACGAATTATTTCAAAACCTTTTCAAAACAAAATTGTTTAGAAATGAGAAATAAGGAGTCGCCATTTTTTAATTATTGCTTGAGTTAGTATGATACGTTAGTAATTATGACTAAATGAAATAAATAAATTTAGAATATTGTAATATTATGAAGCAATATTATGAGTACTGTTTAGCTGCAGGTGAGTAAAAACGTTTCAAATTAAATATCTTTAATCAGTTTTTTTTTAATTTAAGCCAGCCAAAATAACAATTCTGATGGAAAGCATGAGTAGAATCCAAGGGTAGTGTCACACCTTGCAGTTATTTCACGATAGCTAAACATCAGTTTATAAAGATAAATATTTGAGTGGAATTAAGAAATGGCTTTACTTTTTCAGCAATAGTCTTGATTCCGTTGACATCAATCTCACACTTCAACCCGGTAAGCCATTCCAATGAAGGTCATTTTATCACGTATATTATTTTTAATGTGTAGGCAGAAGGCAAAGTAAAGTATCTTAAATTTTTCAAGTATGCATTAACACATTGCATTAACATATAACACACACAACACACATAATGAAATAGCGTTTGCATTTTATTTATGGCCCTACAGGTATGGCGCAGGGCTTTATTTGCTGAGCCCTAATTCAAAAGAATTTCGAACAATGTTTGAAAAGCTCACGTAGGGGCGCACTACTTTAATAAAAACTTATATACCTTAGGCACGATATATGTTTGCCTGGATTACATGTGTTCTGTCTCCATAGCAGTATAACTAATCTGTAAACTTTGCAGCCGCTGCCGTTCTGCTTACTAGCAGACCTTTGCAATCACACATGGATTCCAGAATGTGCCCAAGAGTGGGATTATGATTTTCGAATGTTTATTGATGAGTGCGATCTGTACGAATACAACTGTGATTATGCCAGGAGTAAGTGAAATGTTATACTTGTATTAAAGAGAGTAAGGCAGTAAGACTAAAAAATCACTTTGATCAACTCAGAATCACTTTGATGTTCCTTAGCAAATTAATTTTAATATTTTTGGTGAGTAATGAAACTTTAGTGGATCTTTCCATGCGTGTTAAATGAGATTGGACAGTAATATAATGGTAGATAGAAATACCATACAAAATTTAAGTAAAACTTTTTATCACAAAATATATCAACAGTATCTAATTCAATTTTATTTTTATAAAACACAATTGTTGTAAGTGCATTTCATCTAAAGTTCCGGTCTAAAGTCAATAGATATATGCTTATTTATATTTGAAGAGTCTATTTATATTATATCTTAAACGTAAGTTCTTTGTTTTTAGATTATACAATAACAAATTATTCAGATTGCTTTGGAGTAGCATCATGTCCACCTATACCCACGTGTGCAGCGTGTCCAACGTGCAAGAAATGTAAGGCACGAAGAATGTTTGATCCAGTAGCTACAGTGCCACTTAATCAAAGACGTATAAAACTTAGACATGACCATGGGGGACACGAGGGTCATCAGCACTTCGTAGAACACATTCATCTGGTTGATGGACATCGAGGTGTCGGTACTATTCCTCATACTTTCTACGGAACTGCACGGAAACCAGACAGAACTCGAGGGTTTGGAAGTCCTAATATGAGAAGGTATCATTTATTACCTGGGAGAAAAATAAAAACCAAAACGACAAAGAAAAAAAAGGATGAAAGAAAGAAACGAACTACTACCACAACTACTAAGCCGAGTAAGAAGAAGCCTAAAATGAAGACTAAAACAACGAAACAGGTTCCTATTTTTTGTTATTTAATAGTTTCCCTTCAGACAAATTTACTTCCCTCGTAGCACGAGTTTCGTTTCTTAATCCTGTATTGACTAATAATTGTATATTTTCAGTTAATAGAGACGGCAACTATGGCTACTGAATTTAAAACAAAGAAATATACTGTTATAAAGAACGGTAAAAAGTTCATCAAAGTGGTTAAGTATATTGTGCTTAAACAACCCAAGACTACTGCAGGAAAAGAGAATGCCATTGATAAAAACGATTCCGATTTTTTGGAGAAATAAAAATTATGTAGTACTATATTATTTGTTTCTGGTCTTAGATTAAAGCCTGTGTGCTATTGTAATTATAGTGGGTCACCATTCACAACGAGTATAGTGTCCACTAACTCTTAGATTCTGTTCATGCTTTCTATCAGGCAGAGTAGAGTCACTTTGGTTTGTTTAAATGTTTAAAAAATCATTATCAACAATTTCACGCACTATGTATGCGTATTCATGGTCTATGGTATCTTTAATAGAGGACGAAAAGGGGGACGAAATAAAAAAAACAATAAAATATCCGAATATGTAAATATCATGCCATATATATATTTCGATATATTTATCCTACCAAAGTGACTCTACCCTGCCTGATGGAAAGCACGAGCAGAACCCAAGAGCAGGAAATAACACACTTAAACTATACCAGACAATAAAGTATGTCAGCCCACACTATGGCGCCTTAGTGAGATGCTTTTACACGCCCCGTTTGAAGGACCCGGGATCATAGTGGGAAGAAAACACGTGAGCTGGTAGTGAGTTCCAGGCTTTGACTGTCCGGCACAATAAGGAAGAGCCAAAGCGTTATTGAAACGATGTTATTAGAATGTATATAGTTTTAACGTTGTATAAAATCATGTTCCCTTATTAGAATTTTACAACACCCACGAGATCAACAGGGGTGGTGACTCTCTTTATTCTTAAACCGTCACCACACCGCACTGCTTACTAGCAAGTGGTATTTGAGACAGGTTATTACAGACAAGTGGCGTTTGAGAAGTATAAATATTAAAGTTAAAATTATAAAAATAAATCTTAAGTCCTTTAACAGTACATTCTTATGTAAGTGTGTTTTTCTCAATAACACATTTTGTACATAAAAATCACCCAAACCGCGAAACAAATATTTGTAGATCATACAAACATTTGGTTCGAATCGAACCCGAGATCTCAAGCAGTTGCGTACACTACCATTGCCCCATCAAGGCAGTCAACAATAGTTAGTTGAAAGAATATAAGTTAATACTAGATGGCAAGAACTTGCATTCACATTAAAATATATTGTTAGAAATAGAATACAGCGAATAATGTAACGTTCCAAATGAAATTAATGATGCGTCACAAGATAGCACCAAAGACAAAATAACAATTAGGTGTATCAAAGAACAAAGACTTTCTTGTTGGAAATTTACCGCTGACCTTTAAAAATACTTGACTACAGACTTATAAAAATAATGCTGCCCAAATTTTCAAATATCTTATGGAATCTTTTTTGTGAAAACAAACTGATTTAATCTTATTTATATTTATAGACAAAAAGAAAGATACCTTAACGCTGTATTTATTATTTTTTAGTTTTACTAGCTGAGCGCCGCGGTGTTACTTGCAGTTTTTGTTGTACATTTACAACAAAAACCGCGGGTAACTTATGGGGGCGAAGTCAGACTAAAGAAAGGAAGCCTTAGATAATAAGGAATAAACGCACAGACACACATTTTAAAAACATAGTTTTTGATGTGTGCTTACTTTCGAATACATTTAGTGAAAAGCTGTTGAATTTAAATTATAAAAAGATGCTTCAATTTAATTTATTTGTAGTTTATCTATATTGAGAATATGTATATACAAATAGCTAGTGAAGCTCACACAACAATTCAAGATTATGAATAAATACTTAATTACATAAACTTAACCTGTATTTTATTTAGAATTGTGGATTTGTGGGAAACAGGACTTGAAATAATATCAAGGTGAAAAGCCTAACCATTTTGATTGAAAATTTAATCTATCGCAGAAAGTAGTTCAAATTATGACATTCAGTGCAGCGATGTTTACGGTTTATACTGTCCATTAATATTGTGGTGCAAAGTGGGTGGTATGTCTTAAAAATTTCACTTTGTTTCCAAAACGCTCTCTAATTATCTGAAAATAATCTCTAGTCTCTGTTTGCTGAGTAGTTTCCCAAGTAGAGGGCACAAAGCAATCTTTATCCACATCCGTACAGTTTCCAAGTACAGGATTTGTACTTTTCTCAGTAAACTCTGATGTCGGATTTTCTGTAGTAGTATTTTCCTCTCTTTCAATCTCATTAGGTTTTATGTCTTCTGTCGTTGTTTCTATAGTGGTAGTAGTAGTGGGAGTAGTGGTATTAGGAGTAGTGGTAGTGGTATTAGGAGTAGTGGTAGTAGGAGTAGTGGTGGTGGGAGTAGTGGTGGTGGGAGTAGTGGTAGTAGGAGTAGTGGTGATGGGAGTAGTGGTGGTGGGAGTAGTAGTGGTGGGAGTAGTGGTTGTGGGAGTAGTGGTGGGAGTAGTGGTGGTGGGAGTAGTGGTGGTGGGAGTAGTGGTGGTGGGAGTAGTGGTGGTGGGAGTAGTGGTGGTGGGAGTAGTGGTGGTGGGAGTAGTGGTGGTGGGAGTGGTGGTGGTGGGAGTAGTGGTGGTGGGAGTAGTGGTGGTGGGAGTAGTGGTGGTGGGAGTAGTGGTGGTGGGGGTAGTGGTGGTGGGACTAGTGGTGGTGGGAGTAGTGGTGGTGGGACTAGTGGTGGTGGGAGTAGTGGTGGTGGGACTAGTGGTGGTGGGACTAGTGGTGGTGGTAGTAGTGGTGGTGGGAGTAGTGGTGGTGGGAGTAGTGGTGGTAGGAATAGTGATGGTAGGAGTAGTGGTGGTGGGAGTAGTAGTGGTAGGAGTAGTGGTATTAGGAGTAGTGGTAGTGAGAGTAGGTTTAAATTTTGGTGTGCTATGTTCACTTCGTGAACATTTATACGCACATGTATTTAAAGGTACTTTGATGTATGCTGAAAAATTAAAATGTTAATTATTATTACTTCACTGTGTCCAATCGATTAAGAAGGAATGCATACTACCACGAAAACCAAGAGCCAACCACGCCATCGTAAACATGTAACCATTTCGAAAAAAAAAAACAACGCTAAAGATCAGTTGATCGTGAATGCCTATCATAGCCAATGGACACCAACTTTAAAAAACTTGCCGTTCCTTGATTGCCCAGAGTTAGTATAAGAAAGTTTGGATGTCCGGTAACCTCACTGAGTCATTCTCAAATAATTGCTCAATATTCGATTCCTTTGAGGCTGTAGATTATACCGATGTCGCCTAGTGGGCTAAAGGATAGCCCTCTTATGACTTTGTAAAAATTATCTTAATCATCATCATCAACAACTTTTAACAGTCTACAGGACATAGGGATCTCATTAGAAAGGAGGTTTTCGCCTGCTATACCAGCCTGGCCATAGGGTTGGTATAGTTTATTTCAAGTTTTCCTTCTCTTTGAAGTGATGTTGTGTTGCGTAGTTTGCTCCCTTAGTCACCTCTTACGATGTCTATAGGATAGATAGAGGTACTGGAACTCCGTATTTTTTATTCATCACCACATGAAGAGTCATCATCATCATCATCATCATCATCATCATCAGCCTATCGCAGTCCACTGCTGGACATAGGCCTCTCCAATTGCACGCCACTTAGTTCGATCCTCGGCTACTCGCATCCAGCTCCTGCCAGCCGTCTTGCGCAAATCATCACTCCACCTGGCCTGTGGACGTCCTACACTACGTTTGCCGAGACGCGGTCTCCACTCAAGAACACGTTTACCCCAACGGTTGTCGTTGAAGAGTCATAATATAAAGCTATTAAAATGAACTCTGGAATTAATGGCATTTTGTTGTATTATGGTATCGATACTGTCACTGCATGAACTGTCTAATTAAATCTTAATCATTACCACTTACATACTTTGTGATCACAATTATACTCGTGCATATCACATTCATCAACAAATAACCTATTGGTTAAATCTTCTTGTTGTTGGCCACATATTGGCTGCCACGTATGTTTGCATTTCTTTGCAAATTCACAATTTTCTTCAGGCTGAAAAATACATTCTCAAAAATAAGAAGAACTTTCTGTTTGTATTTTAGTAAATCAATTGTAATAGAGAGTTTATACCTCATACGTAAAGTGTTCTGATGAAATTTGAATTGAAATTGCAACTAAAAAATGAAAACTAGTTTAGTATGTGTAGACGTGAAATTAAATTTACACAAAAAGTTATGAAATTCAGTTTTTCTTTTAGGCCACAGATAATATAACTAAAAGTGGGATCGGCCCGCGACGGTCCATGAATGTTAATAAAAAAAATATATACAGAATATTCGGTTTCGAGCTTCGTGTCTGGCTAAAAGTGTTTTTGAGTTTTTAGTATAAGAAATTCCTAATAACAGATCGGAATATGGTGGCTTAGTGACGATTCACACCCGTGCCTCGAGGAGTACGTTAAACCGTCGTCAGTCTCAGTCGTCATGAAAATCAATGGAACCGCTATTGGGAAGTCAGTACCCTTGAATGTCTACATGAACAATTAGTCTAACCATCAAATTCAGTTCTTATATTGATAAATCTGATATTGAGTTAACACTTGTTGAACTAGACGTCGACCCTAAATAATATTGGAAATATCAAAGCCTAGGATGAAGATATGGAAAACGTTCAATATTATCTTAAGATATTAATTTTGGGAGAAAAAACCTAAGTTTTAATATATTTTTTAGTAAATATTCACCGAGAATAATTAATATTCCAATCATAATATTTTCATTTCAAAAACTCCATTTCTTGTTATAAATATTCGTAACCAACTAGATTGTGTTTATAGTGTTACTATATTGGCTGACTGTTTTCATCAAAACAGATTTTATTCAGTTCAATCTTATTTACGAAACGCATGTTTTATTTTACACAAACTGAGTCACGCGGTGCTGCCCGCGGTTACTGTTGTAAATCGATAGTAGCGCCGTGGAGTGAAACTAGTCGAAAAAAATTGCCAAAGTTACTCTTTATATCATCAGCCACATCAAAGTCCCGTCAAAATCGATAAATCCGTTCCAGAGATTAGCCGGAACAAACAGACAGACAAACATTTTAAAGGTTGCTTTGTTGCTGTAAGTATCGTGTATACTTTGACATGAACTTAATAAAAATCTGGTGATTTGGTATTACATACAGACCCTTAAATTTTGTTTATTTGTATATATTGACGACTGAATTTTACGACACTTATTAAAGTTATTGAAAATTCATTCTTTATTATACCTGGTGTAAATTGAAAGACGTACATTTTGGTCGAATGAAATCTGGAACACAGTGGAGATTTTAGTACAGAAAATAGAGCATTTGTAAGGAATATCTAATGATTAGTATTTTGGTTGTTATTAGGGATTTTGTAAAAATAATAATTGTTCAACCATCAAATTCACTTTGCAATCAGGGTTGCAGAGGTCCAATATCGCTCTATGGAAAAACAAATTTTCTGGTAATATCGGTTGAACTGGTAGAATACACACCCTTAATAACATTAGGATAAAGTCTACAAAAAACAATGTAATATTTATAATTAATGGATGCAAAATGTATTTCTAGAAATCCCTTTATTATGTCCTTATTGCCTTGCTCAACTGTTTATAGTCTATATTTACTTCATTCTTCTTATTTTTTGATGGCAAACAAATTAAATTATACATGCCAGTAATATGTGTTCAATAACAACAAGAATTTACCTACTAAAAGACTTTTTTGTTGATGAGTGCGATATTTATTTATTTCTTATGGCGCATTTTCATTGTTCGTTAATTCGGTCGTTATACAGCAGGCGAGGAGTCCCCGAATACGGGCTATCGACTATACCACGACTTTTAATTCGATTCCACATTTGACATTAGCTACTGTCATTTAGTAAAATAATGATACCACATTTAAACGTATAGTGATGAACACAAAAATCGATAAACAAACGCGATTTATGTTTATGTAATCATGATATTGGTGTGCCAATTAAATACTAAATAATTGATTTATAAGTAATAAATACATAATTATTCATAATAATTATTTATTAATTGGTAACCGTTGCTTTATTTTATAAAAAGTTAATATTTTTGTTTTATATATTAAATACAAAACTTATAATAAAAGAGCCTAGATAGGTTTTCTGTATTGGCAACCCGTGCGCGCTCGTGCAGCTATCGCCATTTTGTTTATCTTGTCATTCGGCTTCATTCTCCCAGTCTGACTGCACGAATATCTTGTTTCATTGCGAATCGATATTTTGTTATTTTGTTGAGTTTTTGTTACGTTGTGTTTGGAGTTACGTTTATAGTTTTTGTGAACTTTGGAGTGAATCTATTTGTTTTGTTTTTCCATCAAAATGGATCCTCAGCCAAGTACATCACAAAAAGAGGTGGATGTTTTCTTGTCCCCAGCACCAAAAATGTGCTGGAAAAAAGCTGCCATTCAAGACTGGCTTTTAAATAAAAATATTAATTACGAACCATATATGGTTAAAGCTACGCTTTTAGAACTAATTCCACATAACGAGTCTTTTAATAAGTACGCTGTAGACGAAATGGCAGCACAACATGGCATCACGGTTTTAAGACTGCCCCCTTACCATTGCGAGCTGAACCCTATCGAATTGATATGGGCGCAGGTAAAGGGGCATGTAGCTCAAAATAATAAAACCTTCAAATTGACAGACGTGCGAAATTTATTTGAGGAAGGCATTCAAAAAATTACGGCTACCGAATGGTCTAAATGCGTATCCCATGTTGTCAAAGAAGAGGAAAAAATGAGTAGGCTAGGTATGATAATTGACAATATCACAGACACATTTATAGTAAATGTTACAGAAAGTGACAGCGATAGCGATGTCAGCGACGATTTTAAAAATAAAATATTACCTTATTACATCTATTTGTTTTATTTCTCATGTTCCTTCATGATCACATTTTTTCATTCATTTCACATACAATTATTAAATAAAACTCTCAGATCCTTAATAAAATTAATCGTCATAACTAAATTATCCGTTCAGAAATATTTAATTTCCTGATATACTTAGTTTCTATTAAAGTAGCAGTTGTTTAGATATATTATAAACCAGAGGAATCGATACGGAAATATTCGATTTCCGTATCGAGTAATTTCGCAACGTCACTATTTAGTACTCGTCATAACGTTGCTACACTGAAACTGTCAAATCTGGAATCGAGTTAAAAGTTATAGTATAATGAAGTTAGGCTATTTATATCTTGGTCGATATACGGCATGCGGGTATTCCCCGTATGCGGCCCAACAACTAATGAAACCCATCGGTCGGTGTAAAGCAAGCGTAGCGGCGGGAACTCAGTTTACGAATGTTATTAAATGAGAACTGACGTTGCGTGGTAGTATAATAATTGATCGTTTTACCGATTTACAAATGCTGAATTTAGTAGAAACGTATCGAGACTACCCATGTTTATGAAATGTAATAAGTGATTTATATAAAAACCGAAATGCGAGAAAAAGTGCTTACAATGAAATTTGGAAAAAGCTTAATATTCCTGATCTCTTGATGAAAGACATACCAAAAAAATTAAAATATGCGCGGTAAAGAATATCCAACACTCCGCAAGCGGGCCCTAAAGACTTATGAAAACGGCTATCGCATGCTGGCCCTATGGATTGCTTAAACAGAAATCTCCCGTACCCGCATGCGAGCCCTATCGACTAATGAAAACGGCTAACGCATGCTTTCCCTATGGCATGCTTGAACAAAAATCTCCCGTACCCCGCATGCATGCTCTAAAGATCAATAAAAATGCACCTTTACTAACAATATCCTTACAGACTAAATTCAATACGATATTGCAGCTACATTATTCCTCAAAACTAATTAGTAACATGCGTAATTTTTTTTGCAAAGTGCCACATTTATGTGAATTCACTCAGGCAGTCAAGGCTACTACTACCTTTATAACATGAGTAGATTTTCAAGTAGTGTGCACAAAGCAATCTTTATGCATACTAGTTTCCAAGTAGGTACTTGTAGGTCATTGTAGTTGTAGGTACTTTTCTTTGTAAAATCTTTGTTGTAAGAGCACTTGCTTGCGGCTCCGCGTGTACGAGTATGTCGGTTAAGAAGCTCATGCCTTTCCTCAAGAATAAAAGTTTCTCCATTTCCAATTTCATTGATGTAAATGCAGTGGCAGAATTGAAATAAACATTGAAAGCAGATCGAATCAACGTCAAATTATTCCATTATTTTATCAAAAAGAAGAAAGTAATAATTACAGCATTTCATTACTACCTTTGCGTGTCTGCCATTTTGTCTACATAAATTAGATTAAATCGGTTTGTTTTCACAAAGAAGTGCCCATTAGATATTATTTTCACAACAAGTCTGTTTCCAAGTATATTGTAAAGGTCAGAAGTAAATTACTGACTTTCACAGTCTCTCATTATTGGTCTAATCAGTGTAAATAGATTTCAGAGGTTCCTTTGATACACCTAATTGTTATCTTGTTTTTGGTGTTAACTTTCGGTGCTCCGGTAATTTCGTTCTTGAAGTTTGATTTATTCGTTGCATCCTTTAAATACATAGAATTTTTAATTATTAATATTTTATAAATTTTCACACTTACATATTCGTAGTTACATTTACACATATTTTAAATTCGCAGATGGATTAGGAGTTGTTTTTTTTTTCTTTTTCTTTCAACTGGAAATGTAAATGTTCACTACTGGAGATATTCCTGAAATGTTATACCATGTATGAGGTTAATTTACATCGTGCCTACTGGAATTGGTTTTAAACTTTTCTCATTAATTTAATTATCTGGTGCCATAGCCTTAAGTCTTACTAATATTATAAACGCGAAAGCTTGTGAGTATGTATGTGCGTATGTTTATTGCTCTTTCATTCATAAACTACTGGACAGATTTGGATGAAAGTTTACAGAAATATAGCTTATATAGCACAATAACACATGGGCTACTTTTTACTGCATTAATGGAGATACACGCCGTCGGAGTCCCGGGCGAAATTGAACGTAGGCGAGTCGATTAGATTGTGATAGCTTTACGTAAATTGAATTCATTTAATGACAAAATGTAATTAATGTAATGAATAAATTTAAAATGGTTCACGTAGCAATGAAATGCTAAAAAGTTTCAAATGTATTACAGAGATGTTCTGAAATTATTGGAGGTACTTATTTACTTTCAAATTGTTTATTATTAAAAATAGTTAAGTAGAATCGACTTCAAGAGTCATTTGCCACAGTTCCAATATCGAGTACCGACTACCGACTGATCGGAATTGAAATGAAGAGTATGGCCGTTGTGCTGTCAAACTTGCGATAAACAGTTGAGTATTCAAAGAGTACCAACTAAATAAATTAATATTCTTATTCATGTCACACATTATACTTACATCACTGATTTGTTTGTATCGTTAGCTAATATTTCTTTGCTGCAATTTGTGAGACATATATTATGTAAAATATATGTAAGTGGTCACTTGATATTCTACGTTAATGTGATAAAGCTAGCGGATATTAAAATCGATTTCATTTGCATTCGATAGTTTATGTTATAACTAATGGTTCCAGTACCAATTACACATTATATTTTTGATACACCAATAGTAAGATATTTCCATAAGCAGGTAAAGACTCTTCGATAAAAGGACATCATCGGGTTGGACACCAAATACTGCCCTGATTTTCATCTGATAGTAATCGCACTGAAAGACAAAATCATCGATTGTTAACGATGGTGTTATAATATAGAACGTATCTGTGTATGTTTCTAATATATTTGAGACGTATGGCCTTCACCCTCTCCTGAGAGAAGAACCTAACCCAGCAGTAGGACGTCATGGGTTATTGACGATGATATTTGAGAGAATTTTGCAATTTATTATGCACCAGTTTTGCTGTAACCAACGAAACGCGGTTTTAATATTAGCGTTGATGGCTATCGACGAGCTAATACATGACGAGTAAAATATAGTATATAATTTTAAATGGTATTTTGTATCACGAGGTTGCAATATCGATCCAATCTATCGGTCGGTTTATACAATATGGCTATTGCTCAATTGAAAGATTGATACAAGTGATATTTTTAAAGTGTACAGGCACATATATCTAGTATCCATTAGACGAGCTGTTAATTTGCTTATTAACTTCAAGTAAAATGATAAAACAGTACAACCGCCACTCAGATTGATTTTCACGTTGCCTAGAGTAAGGCAACCTGAAGATCGACCTGAGTGGCGGCTAGTGGGTAAGGCAGCAATGAATTGTTTTACGCTGATGATGAGGATTATAACGATTACTCTAATATTTAGAATTTTATTTTGTTTTAAATTCTAGCTCATGACGGGACACCAAACCGGTATCAGACCGGGCTCTGTTGTGTTACTTATGAAAGACCTGTATCCAGCAATGGACTGCAAAGGGCTGATGCTGAGTCACATCATAATCTTATCGATGAGTAGGTTTATTTCCACCTTTAGTGACTTTTTTGTCACGAGTATGTAAAAAATGCCTGTCGATCGACCGTCTCATCACAATTAATTAAAAGTTTTCGATTTATAAACCGAAATAAGCCGAGACTTTGAAAGCCTGGAGTAATTTAATTAAGAAGTAAAGGTACTGTGATATTAAAAAGCTACGTATGTGAAAACTTTCAAACAACAATGTATTGGAAGGTAGAATGTTGCGTGTTTGAAGTTTGTTAAGCCGAAGATACATTCAAAATTAATCAAGTTGAATTAACTCGACGACTTTACGTAATACGTGTGGTTACCATTCGTATAATTATTTTACCTTTGTTGTTTAGCAAAAAAGTAACGATTGGTATATAACGCGTGTTTATTGAATTGTTTTAGCTTTTTACTTTAATATCTTTCTGGTTTTTATACTGTCATGAATATAAGGTAATAATATTTCAAGACATATGTATATAAAGTGTAGGTATTTAAAATATAACTGATTTCAAGAATTTAACAAAGGTAATTTCTTAGTAACAAAATTTATGCTTCATATGTTGTGCAAACAGTTTTCTCGTTTTATATTATTTCTCAACATTAAAATAAACATACTTCAAGTAATGTACCTATGTCTAGAAATAGGCGACATTATGAAAGCTTCACTTTATTTAAGTCACGTAAAAAGTGCGAAGGACAGAAAAGTTATTCGCAATTTGTTAAATTTGTGTTAGACTCTTAACATTCCTATATATGTGCATATAGCCGAACATTTTGAAGGTTTTATAGTAGGAATTTCTAGGCCATCAAGCTTAATAAAGTGTAGATTTAAACAAAAAATGTTTTACTTAACTTTGAATAGATGCATCTTTATTTATTATGAGTATACAGGGTGAATTTTTGAGACGGGACAGTAAGGATAGGTACTTTAACGGTTATAGTTACAGGAAAACGCTTTTAGGAGACTATCCATTTTTTTTTAAGATATTCTGAACTGCATTTATAGATTTTGGAAAAAGTGTACAGCCAGCAAGAAAATGGTCATTTTAAACAAAAACTTTTTTTGATGCCAATCGATTCTGTTTCTTATAAGGATCAAAAGTCTCTACTGGACCGACTGAGGTTTGAGTACTAGAAATGTCAGAAATCGCAAAAAACTTTTCCCATACATTTGTACGGTAATAAATCATTTTAATATGTATTTTAGACACAGACAAACATAACTTACATTTAGAAATAATAATTTTCTATGATAGATTTCATTTGCTCATGCATCTTTCAGCTCCTGAATACTATTGTAAATTTTTTTGTGTACCACATGTGACATCCACTGTGACCCGACATGCCTATTCAAACTGGTGTGGCGGAGCTGCCATCTTGCTGAAAATAAACTTTTCGCAATGTCTGAATTGCGAAAAGTTTATTTCCATTCATCCAACTGGTTTGGAGATTCTCTAAAATGACGTCTTTATACACGGCAGAATTAAGAGTACCTTTATAAAATTCCACCATTACCATTCGATACTTGTCGCAGTGGATACTTATTCGCGTACCACACCAATGCAAATTCCGTGTTCCTATTGTTTACAAAATACGCTTAATACAAAAGATGCATTAACAAGGATTTTAAATGATATCTATCCAAGAAAAGTATTGGCTGCTACTAGCTCAGTACAAAAACTAGTGTACAAGACTTATCTATTCATTAAAACGGCGGTCATTTTAAACAATTTACTTCGTAGATCGTCTAAATGTAAGTTATGTTTGTCTGTGTCTAAAATACATATTAAAATGATTTATTACCGTACAAATGTATGGGAAAAGTTTTTTGCGATTTCTGACATTTCTAGTACTCAAACCTCAGTCGGTCCAGTAGAGACTTTTGATCCTTAAAAGAAACAGAATCGATTGGCATCAAAAAAAGGTTTTGTTTAAAATGACCATTTTCTTGCTGGCTGTACACTTTTTCCAAAATCTATAAATGCAGTTCAGAATATCTTAAAAAATTATGGATAGTCTCCTAAAAGCGTTTTCCTGTAACTATAACGTTTAAGGTACCTACCCTTACTGTCCCGTCTCAAAAATTCACTGTAGATCTGTATTAAAAACATATCAGTCAAACAAAACTTAGGGAATTCCATTTGTTCCAGGGATTTCCTTTCGAGGGTACACCTCCGAGGGTTCCTCGGCTTCTTGTACCCAAGACGGCGTGTTACTGTTTAGTTTCGAACTAAGCAAGGCTTGTAGTATGAGAGATTGAGTTTGTACTTTTTTGTAGATACATACATATTTACATATATACTACAATAATAAATCAATGGTACTATTGCATACTTTTAAATGTTTTTTTTTTACTTCGTAGTTAAGGCCATACGTTTACTTCGTAGACGTATGGCCTTAACCCACTCCTGAGGAGAAGAACCAAGCCCAGCAGTGGGACATTATGGGTTATTGATGATGATGATACTAGAACCCAGCCAAACGCGAAATAAGTATTTGCAGAACACAGAAACATTTCTGAATCTTACTCAAGACCTTAAGTACAGCAGTCACTATTTCTGGGTTATACTATTCCAGTGTAAGTACTGACTTTCATTTTATCAGAGCAAATACAATCATTAGAGGAATCTTGTATTTAACAAGAGAGATCATTAACACACGCTGCGATCTGTTTCTTGATAAAAAGATTTCTAAAGCAACACGAATTGGTTTGTTTTCGTGGTAAAACAAATTTGCATACAACTGTTTTAAATTCTTGCAATTAAGTCTTAGTACAATGCACACGAAATATTTCGTATTGTATAGTGGAAGAAGTACATCGTTTGACCTGGATTCTGCTCTCGTACTCTCGGCTCGTAAATCTACCATTGTGTGGTGCTGTATACGTTATTACGTAAAGTGCAATATATTTCACTTGATCTTAGTATTTTATTTATAGAAAGATTTGTTTTTATAGGATATTTTTCCATGGTTTCTTGTTTGTTTCTTTTTTACTTATTAATAGTCAAGTGATGTTCATGGCCGCGGTCCATCCGGCTTGATCAACTCGCCTCCTCGGAGTATCCTCTCTTTGTGTTCGAGGGATGCGTTACAAGGACCTACACACAGGTTACGGGAAAAATGAAAACGTCTTGTTGTTAATTTTGTCTATGTTTCATGCTCGTGGCTCAAAGAGTTATTAGGACCATTGAATTCAATTCGCTCATTAAATTTCGATGCCAGTAGCTCTTTAGAGAAACTGATCTTTAGGTAAAACTGGTTAAAATGGTAGTTGACGAACTTACTTGAGGTATCCGGAACTTGAATCTCTTTGCCTATAGTTTTAATGGGATGAAACCCAAAAGAGGTTAGGCCTTTGTAGCACTTGTACTTACCTTACTATTTATTTACTCTGGTCAGATAACGGGACGACTTGCTAAAAAGAGCTAGTCTCGACTGGATGCAAAAAGTCTGGTTCCGTGGTGTTCCTTGGGTGAGGTCTATGTCCAGCAGTGAACTGCAACAGACTAATGATAATAACTTACCTATAGTCAGAACTCAAACAGAAGAGCAAAGAACGCTAGAATATTTCACACAACTTCAAAATATAACACAATAGCAAGAAAAACAAATTTGTAAAAAGAAGGAATATTGCCCGCTTTTAAACTCGTATCCGATCAACAAAAAGAAAACGACGATAGAAAGAAACAACATCAATGGAAGCCATAAACAGATATCGGTCCGGATAATACCCATTACTGAGTCGGAAGTTATGGGAAAACTACGGAAATAAATACACACCGCTGCGGCTTGATAGGAAGGCAAACGATTGTCACTGTTTCAATTTAATCTACTACAAAGATATTTAGAGGTCGTGTTGTAGAAGTGAAACGCTTGGTAGTCGATTCGAATATGAATATTTTATTGGCAGGATGCATTATATATATTTACAAAGTTATTGCTATACTAGGGGTAGTGCTTGTGAGCGTTCAAACTACAAGGACCAATAGCGTGCGGGCGTCGATCTATGACGTACGAGCGCGCGATACATAAATACTCGCGACATTCGCTTCACCCGCCAGTACTCGATAATATTCCACGCAGGCACGTTGTCGCTCCTCGAGCGCGCGGCTGATGTCTGGGGCGCACCCGCTCATATTTATACTTCGACGCTTGCTCGCGCGCCTCAGTGCGCCGATCGCTATGATTGCGGTAGGACCTGTGGTATGCTTGTAGGTCACTACAGTACTCCCCTCTCAGCGAAGCGTACAGTAGGTTTAGATATCCTGCCAGACCTTGTTACGTAATTGTTCTTGACAGGTGCTTCTTTTGTTTCTTCCGTGTTGTATTGATAAGCAGGTTTCAGTCGATCTATAGATATATTCGAGCGTTTATTCTCTAACTGCACGGTAAAATATTTGTCTTTGCGATCGATGACGCGGTAAGGACCGTTATAAGTAGGTGTTAACGGCTTGCGGATCGCATCGATACGTACATATACGTGTGTGCAGTTGTATAGATCGCCGTGAATGAAAACAGCTGTCCTTTTGTTTGATTCTCGTTGCACCTGTGCCTTTCTTAATGACTCACTTAGTTGATTCATGAAGAAGGATGACGTGTTGCATGTTGTGCTTGTTTCGCCGTAGAATTCACCGGGCAAGCGTAATGTTTTACCGTATAGTAATTCTGCGGTACTGGTGCCAATGTCCGTCTTATAAGCGGCGCGCAAACCAAGTAAAACAGTTGGTAGCTCATACGTCCAGTTCATTGTATTTAGTCTTGCGGCGAGTGATACTTTAAGGGTACGGTGCCAGCGTTCTATTAACCCGTTGGCTTCAGGGTGATACGCCGTAGTACGTATGCGTTGTATGCCCATGCGATGCATCAGTTTATTAAATAGCTCGGATTCGAATTGTCTGCCGCGGTCCGTTGTTATGGTCACGGGGCAGCCAAATCTTGCAATCCAGGTCGCGTACAAGGTGTTGGCGACTTTCTCTGCTGTTATATCTTCGATAGGTTGAGCTTCTGGCCACTTGGTTGCTCTGTCGATCATCGTAAGTATGTAACGACAGTTATTCGATATCGGTAAAGGGCCGACTATGTCAATGTGTACGTGACATAAGCGGTCGACTGGTGCGAAACTGGCTACTGGTGCCTTGGTGTGACGATAGATCTTGACTCTCTGGCATTGGTCGCAAGCTCTCGCCCACTCTGTGACATCTTTCTTCATAGTCATCCAGAAGTAACGAGAAGTGATCAATCGTCTCGTCGCTCTTACTCCGGGGTGGTTAAGATTATGCAGGGCTTCGTAAGCTTGCTTCTTGAATTCCGGTGGTAAGAAAGGACGAGGGGACCGGGTAGTCATTTCACATGTGACTCGAGTGGTTGAACCGGGCAGTGCTATTTGCTTAAATGTGTAACGATCGCTCTTCATTAGTTGTTTAAGTTCTTCGTCTTGTTTTTGAGCTTTAGCTAGCGCGTCGTAGTTGATAGACGATGGGCATGTTATTGTGTCAACTCTGGACAAGGCGTCGGCGACGCAGTTGTCCTTCCCTGACACGTGTTGTATATCGGTGACAAACTGGCTGATGTATTCTAAATATCTTGTACGTCTCGGTGTTTCGTCTTTATGGTGTGCGCGTAGTGCAGTAACTAGTGGTTGATGGTCTGTCAATACGGTGACGTCACGGCCTTCGATTGTCCGGCGAAAATGACGAACAGCCATGTATATAGACAGCAGTTCCCTGTCGTATGTACTGTATTTTCTTTGTGCGTCGTTGAATTTTATAGAATAAAAACCGAGTGGTCTCCACTGGCCTTGAATTTTTTGTTGTAGTACTGCTCCAGCGCAGGTATCCGAAGCGTCGGTCATGAGTACAAAAGGTAGTGTCGATGATGGATATGACAACAATACAGAGTCGATGATGGCATCTTTGCACTTTTCGAATGCTTGTATCGCTGTGTCGCTCCATTTAATTAACGTTTTATCGTTTTTCTTTGAATTCTTGAGATAGACGTTGAGTTCTTTCTGGTATTCGGCGGCATGTGGGATATTCGTGCGAAAAAAATTTATCATGCCCAGGAAGCGACGTAGCTGTTGTACTGTTTCTGGGCGTGGGTATGATTTAATGGCTTCGACCTTCCCGACAGTTGGCTTGATTCCTTCGGCAGATAGAGTGTAGCCCAAAAAATCGAGTGTTTGTTGACCAAATGTACATTTTGCTACATTCAGTTGAAGTCCATATTCTTGAAGCCTTTTAAACACTTCTTCTAGCTCTCTTCTGTGCTGTTCTTCGGTTTCTGAAGCCAATAACAAATCATCGACGAATGGGAAAACAGGTAGTCCTCGTAGAACGTTGTCGATGTGTCGTTGGAATGTCTGGCCAGCATTGCGTAGCCCAAAACACATCCTCGGGAATTCGAATAACCCGAAGGGTGTGATGACAGCCGTCTTCGCTATATCTTCGTCGCGCGTCCTCACTTGGTAATAAGCCTTCTTCATATCAATGATAGAAAAGTATTTTTTACCCAACAAGTTATAGGTAAAGTCGTGTAGCCTGGGTATTGGGTACCGATCCGGGACAGTCACTGCGTTAAGACG
Source organism: Phragmatobia fuliginosa (assembly GCA_932526445.1). Lineage (NCBI taxonomy): Eukaryota > Metazoa > Arthropoda > Insecta > Lepidoptera > Erebidae > Phragmatobia > Phragmatobia fuliginosa. Next base: position 11,228,815 of record OW052078.1, on the reverse strand, counting down.
ACGATAATCCCCACAGGCTCGGTATTTGCCGTCTTTTTTTAACACAAGGTGCAGTGGGCTGGCCCATGGGCTCTTTGAAGGCCTGCAAATACCTTGCTCGATCATTGCGTCGAACTCTTTTTTAGCTTCCTTGTACTTGTGCGGTGGCAGTGGTCTTGCTTTTGCGTATAGTGGTGGGCCGGTAGTCTCAATATGATGTTCAACTTCGCTGTGACAAAGCCTTAAGGACGGTCGAGTGATGTCCGGGTACTTAGCCAGCAGGTCGTGATACGGCTGCTGGTCGTTCACGGTGTTGATGCTGGGTTCTGACGTAGGTGTAATGTAACCGACTACGGAAAGGCCTGTTTGTTTGTCAATCAACCTTCTTCCGTGGATATCTACTGTCAGTTGGTGTTTATGCAAAAAATCGGCTCCCAATATTGGTCTGGTCACTTTAGCGACGACAAAATTGCACATAAACGGTCGACGTAATCCGATATTCAACGTCATCGTATGTTCGCCGTATGAGGGTATTTGTGAACCGTTGGCGGCGTATAGGTACTCGGTGGGTGCTGTTGCCTTTTGTTTATGTACCCTCTTGACGGGTAATACCGAGACGTTCGCTCCGGTGTCGATAAGAAAATGCAGTCCGGATGCCAACTCCTTTATGAATAGACGGTGTTTGGATGTGTCGTTGACTTCGGCTCCCGTCGCAGCTAAAGTCTGTACTAGTTTTCCTGTGTCGAATTCGTCTTGTTTACAAAATGACAGGGTCTTCGACACCTATACGCGTCTTTGCCGAACTTGCGATGAAAGTAGCAAATAGATGAATCACGATTTGCTGACTTTGAACGGGATCTTGATCGGTATCTCCTCTGCGGTTCACGGTAGTAGTTTCGTGCTCGGTCGAGTTTCAGGGTTGCGACCTCTCTGGTTAGCGCCTCGATCATATTTAGTATCTTGTCGTTAGACGATGATGCTGATCGTTGTGATGTTACGCTGGCGTGACTGCAAGAACACACGGCGTTAGCCTCTTTCGTCTGCTCATCCATCTTGTCTGCCATTGCCGCTAACGAATCCAATTTTGACTCCTCGCTAACAGCCAGTACCGCTCTTGTTGATGACGGTAGATGGCTCATCCACAACATTCGAAGGGTTTCATCGGGCATCTTGTCGCGGGCCAAATCACGCATACGCCTAAGCAATTGAGAAGGGCGCTGGTCACCAAGTTCTACCTCGTTAAGCAGCTTTTGTAATTGCTTGTTTTCGGACTCCTCGTAGACAGATAATAGCCTTGTTTTCAACGCTTCGAATCTGCCCGTTCTTGCCGATGATAAAATAATGTCGCTTATTTGCTCGACGTCCGCCTTGTCTAGTTGAGCCACAGCCAATCCGAACTTGCCCTCTTCGCTAAGTTTCTGGTTAGACACCATAGTTTCAAATTGTGCAAACCATAAGCGTGGTTTATCTCGCCAGAATGGAGGTATTCGGGATTTCACTGAGATCATTTCTATGTCTTCTTCACACAGCATTTTTCGCGGGGCTGGATCTTGAGTCTTATTTTCGTCAGGCATCACGTCGGGTTCACCACTTTAGAGGTCGTGTTGTAGAAGTGAAACGCTTGGTAGTCGATTCGAATATGAATATTTTATTGGCAGGATGCATTATATATATTTACAAAGTTATTGCTATACTAGGGGTAGTGCTTGTGAGCGTTCAAACTACAAGGACCAATAGCGTGCGGGCGTCGATCTATGACGTACGAGCGCGCGATACATAAATACTCGCGACATTCGCTTCACCCGCCAGTACTCGATAATATTCCACGCAGGCACGTTGTCGCTCCTCGAGCGCGCGGCTGATGTCTGGGGCGCACCCGCTCATATTTATACTTCGACGCTTGCTCGCGCGCCTCAGTGCGCCGATCGCTATGATTGCGGTAGGACCTGTGGTATGCTTGTAGGTCACTACAGATATAAAAACATTAACTGTAAATTTCGCTGACAACTTGAATAAACTTTGACCTTTGCCAACAAGTTTATTTGGGTTGGTAGTTATATTAGTACGTAGGTATGTTTAGGCTTTGAAAAAAAAAAGATGTTTACTAGAATTTTGTTATCATCATCTTCCTAGCCTTTATTGCCAAGTTTATTTGGGGTCGGCTACTACTTAAACTGGTTTTACCTAAATTTCAGTTTTTTCACTGAGCGACTGGCATCGAACCTAAGCAACCTTAAGGGAGAACTGAAATTCGAAGATTGGCTGGCTTGCCAATAACGATTGCTATAGATGTTCATTACAACCGGGACCGACGGCTTAACGTGCTCTCCGAGACACGGGCGAGTTAAGAGTGCTGTTAAGAATTTTCTGTAAGAAAAAGCTAACAACACTTTTTTGACCCGACCCCGGATTTGAACCTGAGTCCTCTTGATTAGAAGTCGCATACACTAACCACTAGACCAACGAGGCAATTATTTGAACTTTATATTTACAATATAAGAAGTCAAATAATTGTAAAATTAAATGGGTTATTTAAATTTCCTTACGTGGTATTGCTAACATAGGATTCCATTTACGTTATGCAATATCAATTTTAAAATTATTAATTTAAAATAAACTCTGTCTGTTACACTTGCAGAGATAAATTGCTGCTTCGATTTCAATGAATTAAGTGTGGATGGAGCCGAGGGCGAAAGCTAATTCACAATAAATGTAATCCATTTTCTTATTAATTACTACGCTACCGCAAATGACTGGGAATCCAAAATTTTAAATTATAGTTTGACAGTTATGTGTAGGTACTGATGGATATAATATGTGGACATGTTTTATGAAAAAACTTTTGCAGGAATACAGATTATTATTATTATTTAAATATTCCTTTTATAATTACCTATGTCATTAGAGGTTATAAACTTTATATAAATCCTTATTAAAGGTGTTCTCGACACTTAATAATAAAGCGTCGATAGGTAGAGCTATAGATAACGTTTAGTCGGAAGCGAGGGCTTGGCGCGGAAATGAACATGCCTGCAGGCCATGACGCAAGGCAAGCGAGGTTCAATTTAGCCTGATTGTCTATTGAGTACATTTATAGATCTAACACGGTTAGAATTAAGCCTCTAAGAATATGTTGTACCAATGAAGATATTATTAGAATTGTGAATTGTAATATTTCGGTGAGCATTTGAACTTCGAATACACCTTTTGCTCGAAATTGGTTTTCGTAATGAGTACATTTTTATTTCAATACTAGCTTTTACCCGTGACATTGTCGGTGTTCATTAATCTGGTTAATATGTAGTCTATGCCACTCACAAATGATGTGGCTATCTTTTGGTAAAATAATTTTCAAAATCGGTTTAGCAGATGCAGAGCGTGTTCTCAACAATCTCACAAACCTCTTGATGTCTTATATATAAAATTCTTGTGTCACAATGAGATTATTTCATTAATAAAATATTTTGAAGTCAGCACGTAAAACTATATACATTTTAACCTTTTATTTAAAATATGTTGTACAGTTTGAAAGATCAAAGCACACAGGATCAGTAAGCGAATTCAATTCATACTTTGTAATGTTATCTAACCAGGATAGCGAATTTACATAAATCTTCATAAGTATATATTTTTTGCAATTTAGGCATTGCTCCTGCTAATAAATTTGTCTATTTAAGTTTTATCTTTGTTATTAAGTAATTAGATAGTCTAAAATGTTTGTGATTTAACAGAAGAGAGCGTCTGTAATGACCTCGTGCTTGACCGAATCTCTGAATGTCAAGGCAAGTCATATGACTAGACGGTATTTCAAAATATTTTGCAAAATGTGACAGTACTACAGTTACCTTGTGGTCTGAATAAAAACAATGACTGTGTAAGGAAACCTAAATATGTCTTATTTACACAAAAAGACTATAATACTGTTACTATACAATAACGATTATACAATAGTTAACACACACTTGACTGTAATTGCAATGAATATGAAATTATTTGACAACGTTCTCACGTAACAGATTTTATAATATTTGTTAATTTTTTACAATTCCAAATAGAAACTTATACATTTAGTCTACATTTCGAACAAATATTTAAGTGAGACTTTTGTATGGATAGTAACCCTCACTTGAGTCACAGTCACTCACACTGTCCTCAAAGTAAAGTGTTCAAATGCATATTATAGATTTAAGTTTTATAAATAACATTATTTAAATAATATATATATCCTTACTTAATATTGTGTATGTGTTTGTTGCTCTTTCACGCAAAAACTAGTGAATAGATTTTGATGAAACTTCACAATAATATAGCTTAAACAACGGAATAAAACATAGGCTACTATTTACCGCCATGACGGACCTAACCGCAGTCGGAGCCGCGGGCAAAAGCTAGTATATATTTATCTGTACTCCTCGTTGATTCCCACGGTTATTGTGGTAAAAGTACAGGTAACGCGGCAGAGCTTATGAAAGAAAATACAGTTATGTATTAATATAGTTTATTTTAGCTAAAAAAGTAGCCTAATTTACTCTTTTTATCTTCCTCATATCATTAGCTATCTTTCAGTGAAAGTCCTGGCAAAACTGATTCAGGTGTTCCAGAGATTACCTGGAACAAATAGAAGGATAGACAGATTTTATAAAAGAATTTAAACATTCAGTCCGTGTCCGTGTCAGTGTCCGATTAAGAATACAAAGTGTCACCACCCCTATTTATTCCATGGGTGTCGTAAGAGGCGACTAAAGGAACAAAATAAGCAGCAACGTCACTGCCAAGAGAAGGAAAACTGAAAACAAACCCTTTAGGAACCCGTCTGGCCAGCGTGGTATAGTAGGCCAAAACCTCCTTTCAAAGGAGAGGCCTATGTCCAGCAGTGGACTGTTAAAGGCTGTTGATGATGATGAAACATTCAGACTTTCGCACACAGACCTCTAATACTTCCGTGCAGTGCCGGATTAAGCCAGCGCGGGGCCTGTAGCAAATGCTAGCGCGGGGCCCTTGGATAGTTTCCTGATATTATGTTTCTAAAAATCGGCAAAATGCGTGTCAGGCCACGCATAGAATAGGGTTCCGCAATCACCCATAATGTTACGTGGCTTTTAAACCGTGTCCAATAGATAATTGTTGTTTATTTATTTTTTCGTTATTTTTGTACGAAAATTTCTAAGGAAGCGTATTTTACAAGTTAGGCCTCTATAACTCCTGAACTAAAAAAACTTATCTAAGTCGATATTGTTTTCCTTTAAAGTTCAGCATCCATCATATTTTTTTAAAGTTTTTTCGAGGCATCAGTTTACCATATAAGGGGGGCAGGGACGCCCTGCTTTAAGAAAAAAATACCCTTTAAAGTTAAATAACTCGTAAACAAAAACCCAAATCAAATAATCGTTAAGACGATTATTTTATTTGGGTTTTTGATTACGTAGGTTGCTAAGGCAACATCTCAATGTTTTTAAAAGACCTATCTAATGAGAGAGAGAGAGAGAGAGAGACGATTTGGTAGATGCAAAAAAAAACATCCCCACTTTACGTTTTGGGGAGGTACTCTTAATAAAAATTATTTGTCATGATTTTATTTTAGCACTTTGTCGACGTGATAAAAACACATATTTATGCAAAATTTCATCTTTCTAGCACTAACCGTTTGGATGGTAATCCGAGGACGGACGAACATGACGAATCTAGAAGGGTTCCGAGTCATGAGCTACGGCACCCTAAAAACGCTACTTACAGCTGCTACAAGCAACTTCATCATCATCAACAGCCTTTAACAGTCCACTGCTGGACATAGGCTTCTCCTTTGAAAGGAGGATTTGGCCTACTATACCACGCTGGCCAGACGGGTTGGTAAAGGGTTTGTTTCAAGTTTTTCTTCTCTTGTTTAAGAATACAAAGTGTCACCACCCCTATTTATTCCATGGGTGTCGTAAGAGGCGACTAAAGGAACAAAATAAGCAGCAACGTCACTGCCAAGAGAAGGAAAACTGAAAACAAACCCTTTAGGAACCCGTCTGGCCAGCGTGGTATAGTAGGCCAAAACCTCCTTTCAAAGGAGAGGCCTATGTCCAGCAGTGGACTGTTAAAGGCTGTTGATGATGATGAAACATTCAGACTTTCGCACACAGACCTCTAATACTTCCGTGCAGTGCCGGATTAAGCCAGCGCGGGGCCTGTAGCAAATGCTAGCGCGGGGCCCTTGGATAGTTTCCTGATATTATGTTTCTAAAAATCGGCAAAATGCGTGTCAGGCCACGCATAGAATAGGGTTCCGCAATCACCCATAATGTTACGTGGCTTTTAAACCGTGTCCAATAGATAATTGTTGTTTATTTATTTTTTCGTTATTTTTGTACGAAAATTTCTAAGGAAGCGTATTTTACAAGTTAGGCCTCTATAACTCCTGAACTAAAAAAACTTATCTAAGTCGATATTGTTTTCCTTTAAAGTTCAGCATCCATCATATTTTTTTAAAGTTTTTTCGAGGCATCAGTTTACCATATAAGGGGGGCAGGGACGCCCTGCTTTAAGAAAAAAATACCCTTTAAAGTTAAATAACTCGTAAACAAAAACCCAAATCAAATAATCGTTAAGACGATTATTTTATTTGGGTTTTTGATTACGTAGGTTGCTAAGGCAACATCTCAATGTTTTTAAAAGACCTATCTAATGAGAGAGAGAGAGAGAGAGAGACGATTTGGTAGATGCAAAAAAAAACATCCCCACTTTACGTTTTGGGGAGGTACTCTTAATAAAAATTATTTGTCATGATTTTATTTTAGCACTTTGTCGACGTGATAAAAACACATATTTATGCAAAATTTCATCTTTCTAGCACTAACCGTTTGGATGGTAATCCGAGGACGGACGAACATGACGAATCTAGAAGGGTTCCGAGTCATGAGCTACGGCACCCTAAAAACGCTACTTACAGCTGCTACAAGCAACTTCATCATCATCAACAGCCTTTAACAGTCCACTGCTGGACATAGGCTTCTCCTTTGAAAGGAGGATTTGGCCTACTATACCACGCTGGCCAGACGGGTTGGTAAAGGGTTTGTTTCAAGTTTTTCTTCTCTTGGCAATGATGTTAGCTGCTTATTTTGTTCCTTTAGTCGCCTCTTACGACACCCATGGAATGAATAGGGGTGGTGACACTTTGTATTCTTAATCCGTCACCACACGGACATCAATTGCAACCTCATCTTGATACAATGAAGGCTTTTATAATAATATTATTTAAATCAACCTCTCTGAGTAAATCTTTTTTTTAAATGCCAGGTTGCCTGGAGGAAAGCATGAGTAGAATTCAAGAGTGTAGGCCACGTATGCGTACTGCTCGCTGGTGCAAGTGATTCAGAACATCAAGCAAATACTGCGCTTATTCACTTCATCAGTGATGAGAACAGTACTTCACGTACCAGCTTGTTCTTATGTGTTGCGTACGAGATGCTCGGGTGAAGAGAACCATCTCACCTTATTCTATCAACATAATATCCATTTGATTATACCCTTTTTTTTTTTTTACGTGTGGAAATCCCCGCGGACCCTCACCCCGTCGGGGGTTACGGCGGGGTGGTGTGTCGGACTCGAACCGACTAAAACCACACGGTGTGACCCTCTCTGCGCCTGTATATTGGAAGGAGTCCAGGGAGGGGATTTCCTTCTGGACTCCAACCGGCGCCTGCCCGCACTGTTGCGGGCACCTACTCGTGTTTCGACTCTCTATTTGGGCAACGTCCGGTCACACGCGGACGCCGCCCCCTCGCGGTTGGCCACTACTGCGGACGGACGGGAAACCCGTCCCGCCCATCCGCGACCACTCTCAGGGCGGCATGAGACGCAGGTATGCGCGCCTCCGCCGCCCGGGGCGCCGGCGGTGGATCGGGTCCGATTGGATGGCATCCTCCCGGGCCTTCTCCGCCATTTGATTATACCCAGCCCAGCCATTACAGTTTAATCAAATTCAATATTTGTCAAAGTGAGAAGATTCAGGCGTTTTGGGTTCATCGTGTTTCTGAGTTCATTTTCACTGTCCAAGATCATTAACTACTGTAGTTGCTGATCATCTGCTACAAAAAAAAAAAAAACGTGCAAAGCAATTTTAACGTTCGGGTAATAAGTTTGTATGAAATGACTATATTAAAGCTTGTAAATCTGTCGTTCCAGCGGTTCTTGTTAATTACACTACCTACAACAGAGTTCAGCAATGCATTGAATTGCAATAATTAATCGCACAGGCTATCCTCCAATGGTCCTCTATGGGGCGCCCATCTGGTCTGAAGACCTGATGGGTTCCACCCGCTGTCAAGTTTAACTCAGCTGATGGCCATACGGGTCGTACGAGGCTACCGCACGATTCCGTACGAGGCGGCGACGGTCCTGGCGCGATCTCCACCCTTTGACATTTTGACCGACATGAGCAGGATGGTCTACGACTAAATTTGTTCTGTCGGTAGGAATGGCGAAGATGCAGCGTTGGACCACGAGCCCGCATGCTCTGCGGGATTAATAGGCACGGTTTGGAACTCCGGGCTATGCTAGCCAACGCGCAGCCAAGACTGCCCTGCTTGGGACTAAGAGTGCCGAGTCCTCGTTGGACAGATCGAACGAAACCTGTCACCGTCAGCATTGATCGCGGCAAAGCTAGTGAGTGGTGAGGAATGGGAAGCCGCGGTCTCCTTCCGTGAGGACATTATGCTCCAGAAGGAGTCCGCTGGATCAGGATAGGGCTGAAGTGAAAGAACGTGGCAGAGGTGGCTAGGCCCCCGATTATCGCCTAAGGGTCGCTGGAGCCACATCTTAGGGAGATGTGACCACTGTAAACGACATGAGAGAGGTGACACTCCCGGTGCAGCCCGGGGGTGTCACCTAAGGTGGGTCATTTTGTTCCTCTTACTGCTAGAGTGGTGAGAGGCACGACAACGTCCTGCCCTGGGATGTACCTCGGTCGCGGGGTACGGCAGGGGGGACTCCAGAAGCCACTGATGCGTTCCTGGTATTCCTCCAAACTGCTGATGTAGGCCGCCGCAGGGTTTAGGGGTAGACCGGTTCCTCCGGGTGTCCCACACACGCCAATCATATACCCCACTAAGGGGATAGTGCAAAAAGCATTCCCTGCGTAAAAAAGGCTATCCTACAAATCATCTGCGAAAGCACTTACTATTAAAAAAATATTTCTACGTTGTCTGTTCTATGAGACATTTCAGAAAAAATATTTCTTAAGAGGTGAGATAACGTATTCCTTCTATTTTCATTCCTTTTTAGTTTTCTGTTCTGTTAGTTCACGACTTATAGGATTCTTTATAGTTAGAACCCTTATAGTTTCGTCATGTACATGGTCCGTCCTCGACTTAATTTGCAAATGAATGTTTTCAGCGCATCGACAAACTGCTAAAAAGATATCACGAAAAAAAAATTAGTTTTTCAAAATATCGAAGTTAGTAATTTTTAAAGAACATCTTGGAGACATGGAAGAGAAAAAGCAAGCTGTACATTTACTAGAAATTAGACTGTTGATATACCTATGTATATGCAAAAGCAAATGGTTCTATCATGTTAAAATATGTACAACATTTTTTTTTTAAACTACATGTATCTCAAACAATAAATATGGCATGTCAAAGCTTCAAAAATAGAGGCTATGGAAGCTAACAGTGTCATCATGTTGTTTTGATTGTAATTAGATCTATCAGACCGCCAGGGAGAAAGCAATACATGTCATGTGTATCCCACAACACTTCCCGCTTTTTAGGGTTCCGTAGCCAAATGGCAAAAAACGGAAACCTTATAGATTCGTCAAGTCAGTCTGTCTGTCTGTCTGTCCGTCCGTATGTCACAGCCAATTATTTCCGAAACCATAAGAGCTATACTGTTGAAATTCGGTCAGTCGATGTATTCTGTGAACCGCATTAAGATTTTTACATAAAAATAGAAAAAAAACAATACATTTTGGGGGTCCCCATACTTGGAACTGAAACTCAAAAATTTTTTTTTCATCAAACCTATACGTGCGGGGTATCTATGGATAGGTGTTCAAAAATGATGTTGAGGTTTCTAATATCATTTTTTTCTAAACTGAATAGTTTGCGCGAGAGACACTTCCAAAGTGGAAAAATGTGTGTCCCCCCCCCTCTAACTTCTAAAATAAAAGAGTAACAAATCTAAAAAAAATATACATTGCGATGTAAACTACCAACGAAAATTAGTTTGACCGAGATCTGAGCAGTTTTTTTTTAATAAGTCATAAATCGTAACACGCAATTTACCTTACATCCAATCAAAACACTATTATTAAAACATCGAAGAAAGTTACAACGAACTACAAGAACTTTTATATGATGTTACTTTCTGACCGTCCGACTCGCATTTGGCCGCTTTTTTACGATTCGATTTAAGTAGATACTTTTTAGCAGTCAGAAATCGTTGAAGCGCGGGGCCCCTAAATGCGCGGGGCCTGTAGCATTTGCTACTCTTGCTACGTGGTTAATCCGCCACTGCTTCCGTGCATTATTAGTTTATCAATCCTTGATATTCCGAGGTCTTCTAAGGTAATTTGAATACCAAAACCATAGGTCAACGCAACAAAAAAAAACAAGACCCCATTGGATAAACAATAGTGCAGATGTTGTTAGTACCACAGTCTTCACAACCTTGCAACGTTTTGTTATAAGATTTTCTCATATGATAAGCAAAATTATTAATGTCGAGGGCAGGATGATGCAACCCTAACTACATAACAATTTAATTAATGTACAATACGCCTAAATACTTTACGTGTAGGTTGTTTCTATTCTTCTCGATTCTTATCAATTAATAGTTTCTTCACGACATGTTTGGTTACACATCGCTACATATCTATACTTAATATATAAAGCTGAAGAGTTTGTTTGCTTGGTTGAACGCGCTGATCTCAAGAACTACTAGTCTGATTTGAACAAATCTTTCGGTGTTAGATAGCCCATTTATTGAGGAAGGCTATATATCATCACGCTAAGACTAATAGGAGCTGAGCACCAATGAAGAATGTTTCAAAATCGGGGACAGTTTTTTCTTCTTGAATTATTAAAGTTTCGCAAGAATCATGTATGACAGAATTGTTCACCTTTGAAAGTTCTAAATAAAATCCAGAACAGCATATGTCTATCTTATTAAATTCGCTCACTATTACCTTTTTTATGGGAAGCTAATTAACTTTCGAGGTATAACATGACGCTACGGATAATAGAAGACGCAGACGGGGCTGCGTGGGTTAACAAGTTATAAATTAAAGTCCTCAGCAGCGTCTGTCTCTCTGTTCGCGATTTAAATTATTTTTTATACCCAGATAGTCTGAAGCCTGAAAAAGCAAATAAAACTACTTTTTACAGCGATAACTAACATACATACGGGCGAAGCCGCGGGCTATAGCTAGTTGATACTAAAAATAAGTACTGGTAGCAAATATACTTCATATTTTAGGTTTCGTAGGTTTCAAATTTACACTTTTTAGTTGTCATTGTCTTTCGGTTAATAGGATGATTATATTGTTTGCAATAATATTGTTAGAATGTATGTTGGTAAAAAAGACAGTGTATATTGTTTTGTAAACTTGAATTGATATCAAAGAAAAAAAATACTGCATAAATAAAATATTTATAATTGTTTAAGTTGATAAAAATGCTCTGCAATAGCTTTACCGCGGCAGTCCCCGTTTATTTTTTAAACAATACTAAACGCTCAGCATATATATATATATATATATATATATATATATATATATATATATATAAATATTACATAAGAATTTAAAAATCTAGACGATCTTAAATCAATACTTCGTTAGTATTATTCATTTAAAATATTCATAAATTTGATTTTATAATGACTAGTAAAATATCTTAAAGTGTATTATTCTCATACACATTAAAACAGTTTATAGATAAATTTAGCGTCTGATGAAATAAGATTTAACATATTACAACATTTTTCATCTGAAATCATATGAGGACTGATTATATCATTTAACGCTTCTATTTACGTTGCAAATGTAAACTGCTAGAATTACAAATTTATTAAAGTTTATCTGGAATTTTTAAATTTAATACTTGTAATATTGTTTTAGGTAATATTTCTCTCTAAGGTCCATCAGTAGAAAAGGCTGGCAAACAAAGCTATTTACAAAAAAGATGAATCGAGACTAACTATGTAATTGCACAATCTGCATATTCGTTTTAATAATTATATTACGATATGTCATACATAGGTTTTGCCTTACTTAACAAAAATACAAGAATAAACTGCTCTGAGTTCTGCTTTCAATAGTTATTTCTGTCCAGATATGAAATCAAAGTCTGTAGAAATGTGACTTAGAGAAGACAGGAGATATTAATTTAAAAGAGCAGTTGTTTAGTTTCTATTGAATTTCATAATGTCGTTTGTAATTGGGTGAATAAGTTCAGTAACATCCTTATTCACACTGTTAAATGTATTAACAATGTAGTAGAGCCACACCGATTTCAACGACATAACGTGCTCTCCGAGGCACGGGCGTGAATCACCGTCAAACTTCATTACTCCGGACTGCTATTAAGAATTTCCTATAAGAAAAACCAAACAACACTTTTAGCCCTACCCGGGATTTGAAACGGAGATCTCTTGATTAGCAATCGCATACGCTAACCACCAGACCAACGAGGTAGTCAAATACTAATGGAGCAAAAATTCTGATTTAACTCAAAAAAAATGTTTAAACTCAAGGTCATAAATAACTCGTAAGCAGTCTTAGAATTAACCAAAAAATACTTATACTTTATTAAAAGAAAACTAAGGGAACTGGCGGAACTGCCCTCTTTATACTGTGTTAGATATTATGTCAAAAGATAGAATGACTATACATATGTCAAGGGAAAAAATCTTACTCGATTAATTGGTGTTATGTTCATGAGTATACCCCGGAAGAAATTTACTCACAACATTCAGACCTCAGAAGGTTACTTGCCCCCAGCTATATATTGGTAAATTTGTGTGCGCGCGCGCAGTTACCGCTTGCTTCTGCTCCGTTGACATTGATCTAGTAGTAAGTGTTACGTTAATATATTACATAGTGTGTTTACAAGTGTAGTGTTATTTTATATTTTGTGTGTGTTTTGTTTTATAAATTTATAATATTATTATTATTACGGTTTGTATATAAGTAAAAGGTGCTCTTTAAAGTATTTTTTTTAATCGGTGTACTAAGTTTTCCATTTTTTTAATTAGATACTGAATTAATATTATATTATAATTTATTACGAAATTCGATATACTTGAAACATTTTGATAGCCTATAATGAGATTTCGTCAAAGATATAGCATTGAAAAACAAAACAATAAACTATTACAACACTATTTAATACACACAACTAATACCTAATGAAATAAAAAAAAATTGTTTTACTGCTTTGTAAATAGTTCTGGGATATCAATTTACAAAGTACTAATGAAGGTAGTTTATTAAATAACTCTGCTTTCATGGAAGACATCTTTATGTACATAAATGAGACCTCATTTTTTAACGATTAATCAATTTATCGTTTTCACTTTAAGTTTGTACTTGATTCGCTTTGGTGATTTAAAGCTACTTCTTTAATTTTGAGATTTGAAGATTACAACCATCTATCCATCCAACCCGCCACCAAAAGGTTGAATTGGACGATCGCTTTTTGTAATAGAATATCTTTTCAAGTCCATATTACTGATTCCAGTTATAAACTCAAATAAGATCTCAAAGTGCAATTCTCGACCTTCATTGATTCCGTATTAAAATTCATGACTGCACATTGAAATACATGTTTATCAAGTTTCAATGTGTGTTTTGAGTGAGATATTTGATCTCTTACGTAAGACAAAACCAATGGTATCATTTCACTTTTACAGATTTATGATGTCTTATTAAAGTCAGAAGATAATCAGATCATGGAAATGTGACGCTCTCTGATTTATATCTTGTCGTTATCGAAATCATAACATTTTCTTTGATATTTTCCCATGAATTTAGTATCAATTTCATTAAAAAAGTAAAAACTAAAACCGAACCGAAAAAAAAAACATGAAACAAGATTTAAACAACAGAGTACTCGTACGCAATTATCAGTGTACAGAGGTTCCCATAATCAAGTTTGAAATGGGAACAGACGAACACACATACATACATACATAGCCTGTCAAAATTATAACCCTCCTCTGAATTATTAGACGTAATCAGTCAGGTAATTAGTAGACGATTCTTATTTGTTAGTTTTTAAAGCCAACTCCCGCACTAGGAATTTTCTTTTGTCACGGGGGACTTTAGAAACACATACGAAACAGACAGAACACCCATTATCAGAACAACAATTTGAGTGTCAAAAAAAGCGATGAGTTTGTATCTACAAACTCAGCGTATAAGAAAGTGATAAGGTGGCCGCTTCAACCACTGCGCCATGTGTGATCTGACTATATAATTAAGACGACACAATTTTGAATATCAAACAAATCCATCCATCATTGTCACTCCAGTTAATATCACCCCCTTGCCTCCTACTCTATGACTCACTTTTCTCATCCATATCGGTCAGGTTCTGCAACATGTGTCTAGAAAGTATAGATTTTATCGTTAGCGTATTTGGCCATTACCATGCTCAGGTTTTGTTATGTAACTATTTACAACATATATTGATATGCTGATAATCAGTTTATAATATTTAAAAGTAACTTTATTGCATATTAGTCATTATTATCTATACAAATAAATAAAATCATGTCATTTTCAAATTAACAGATTTTCTCTAAATGCATGTAGAAGTTTATACGGTACTAAAAAACATCAAAAGCAATTTTTATTTGTAAGTTGTAACTTAGGGTACTTTAATTTTAGAAATTAAAAAATTCTATAAAAAGAAGAACAAACTAATACCAACGAAATAGTGAACAAAATACGATTCAAAGGCAACAAACCAGTGGTATCACGGGATGCAACAACATAAAATCAAATGTCAATATTCATGATAAGTAACTTCGTTGACATCGAATGAAATTCTCGAAACTCTGCAGTTTACTTATCCAACATTGAAAAGTACAAAACAAAAAACACAGTTAATTATTTAAAGATATGGTACTAATCCCATTTATCTGTCTCTCAGATTAGTTTGAAAATGTCTCGCCTACGCAATGTTTGCCGAACAGTACATAACTGTACATATTAGGCATATAGTTTGTGTCTTTGGATAGCAAATCAAATCAAATCAAATCAAACCATTTTATTTCAAATAAACCATACAACGGCACTTTTGAAACGTCAAGTAGTCAGTCAGTAGTCAGTCGTGACGCTAATCGTCTGTTCCAATTCGTAGATCCTATGGAGAAGAACAGACAAGAAACTCCATGGACACTCTTTTCCAACATTGTTTTTACAATTTTTGGTTACATTGTTTAAGGCATTTTATTAAATGTGAGGACAATGTAACGATGCTGATATTTACACATGTAGTGTCCAAAAACAATTAAACAATAAATAGAAGTTGTGAGATGACCAGCCCCGACTGGCGGCGCCCGTATCACGAGCATGACCCATGCACCAGCCATCGTCCAGTTCAACCATATCGTAGGGAGCCGAACGACCCGCTACACACGCCACCGCCAGCAGGACTTTTGAGCGAGCATGACGTGAAAAACTGACTAATACTGACTAAAAGTGATAAAACTACATATCTAAAACATAACATTCATATATTATATGACTGCCTCGTAGGTCTAGTGGTTAGCGTATGCGGCTGCTGATCAAGAGGTCTCGGGCTCGATTCCCGGGTCGGACCAAATAATATTTGTGTAATTCACAAATATTTGTTTCGGAGTCTGGGTGTTTTCTATGAATAATATGTATGTATTTACAAAAAAAAGTATGTTTATGTATTTATATCAGTTGTCTAGTACCCATAACACAAGCTCTGCTTAGCTTGGGACTAGATGATGTTGTGTGTCAGATGTCCAAAATTTTATTTTTTATTTTTTTTATTATAAATTAAATAGCTTCTATTGATTGCCAAAAAAAGTACAGTTGAACCAGAAAGTACTACATACAACTTTAAACACTACCTCTTTATAATATTCTATTGGTATAAATATACTTCTATGTAAAGATTGACCCTATACCCTGAGACCCTGAGCAGCAAAATAAATAGCTAATTTAATTTTAAGAAATTTAATATATTAGTGAAGGTTTCCACTTTTGGATTACTTTTGATATTTTATTAGTAATTTCGTTATTATCAGAATTATTCTGTCAACTAATTCTAATTGTTAAATAATTTCGTTCGATTGTATTAAAAGTATCAGAGAAAATAATGAAATACTAGAACTAGCTCTCCACAAATAGTAAGTTACAAATTTTACGCTAAATTTGCACGCAATCGATATTTAGTGAACTTGATAAAGTGTAAAAACAGACTTCTGACATTTAAAGAGGGTAACACAACCTACACATACAAAAGTTGAAAATGAGTGAATACAAATCATTTGTTAAGGTCAAAGGTTAATATAACATTTTCTGCAAATAATGAGACCGCCTGGTATGCTTGAATGAAATTTTCCTCATAGATAAACGCCAAATGTGATCTGTGGGGGGGAGGGGGGTTCTATATTTAGTATATAAACTGTTGAGTGTTTTAATACTTGATAAGATACTGGAAAATTTGTTCAAAGAATTATTAGAGATATTGTTGCAGAATTTACCAATAGACAATATGATATATTTTTAACAGGATAGGTTTTGGATCTGGTTCCAAAATTAAGGCTACAATTCCTTTTTCACATTCTCTAATCAACTACGGTGAAACGAAGAGGAAGGGTTATGCTTTTAGCAGTCTAAATGTTTGCATGTTCTATAAATTTCTGGATTCAGAAAGATTCTATTCTACATAGCATTATTGTAAATTTTTATTTTCAATTTTCAGATCACAATGCGTCATTTCATCATTGCCGCCGCTATCATAGCGATGGTCCAGGCGAGACCTGGACTGCTATTCGCCCAGCCAGCCTTCCAACCTCTCGGAGTGCAATATGCATCGACAGGATCTGTTGTACATCCCCATCCTGCTGTGGAGCTCAATGCTGCCAGCGAAGCATTATTACCCAGAAGTCTGTTGAAGTCCAGAGACTTTTATGACAACCCAGCGATCGCCGCTGGTCTTGCTCAAGAATCATGGTTCACCAAAAAAGAAATGCAAGTCGTTGAGCGCGAAGCAGAGAAAATTCCTCGTCAAAGCATCTATCATATTGTGAAAAATGCCGGCTTTTTGGATAGGCACTAAGTGAAAGTGTAATATATGCTGCTTGCTGTAATTTATGAGTAACAAAGAACTTCTATGATGGTGAATATCATTTCAATAAGTCTTCTAATATTTTTCTTCGGTTTTATTTATTAGTGAGTGACAATACAAATGAAAGTGAATTATATACAGTCTAATCAAACTGTCATTATTTTGTACATGTAAAAGGTAATTGACGTGAAAAGAACTTATCTTAAAAGTTCGCATTTCACTAATGACTCTTGAGTTGCATGTTTCGTTTGTTTTCTGCGAGGATTGTCACTTACCATCATGTTTCGTCTGCTCATGTATCTTATCACGATACTTTCTTTATGTTAAGTATTTTTTTATAATTTTTGTATAGTTACTTGTAAGATAATATTGTATCAAATGTTTTTATTTAATGCTTCTTTTTGATAGTTTTATGATTAAACCTTGTAAATACTGGAATGTATATAATGTATTCGTAAACTTAGAAATAAGAATTTTTAGGTCAATACTAAGTCACGGACATGAAATATAAATCCGTGTAGCTTAAATAATTTTATGTTAATTTTTTGCATGTTTTTAAATTTATAATATAATTATCTTATCTGGAATAATGACTTTCTGGCAAAAGACGTAGAAACTATTAAAATGAGAAAGTAGAAAGATATTGCCATAAGATGAAAGCTATGGAGAAATAAATCAGTGTGGAATTTATGTGACATATTGTTAATATTTTAATCTTTTAAGCATCAATAGATAATTATTATGTTTACGTGTTTACTTAGAGTTTATTTAAATACAGTCCATATTTTAGTATGCTTAGTCAATTTATGTAAATATTGATTACATTGAAAGGTTAACTAGTTTATCTAGTTTATGTAATGATTATTAGTTTATCTATTAGTTTGTTAGTAACAACTGTGATCTCGAACAATAAGTACTAGTAGTAAGTTATTGTTCTTTATAATAAAAATGTTTTGAATACAAAATGGCGGTTTCAAATAATCTTTTTAATGTCACAGTCTCCGCCGTAAGCTGGTTTCTTGAAGCTTCTTCCCCTTTTGCAGGTTACCCAGCATTCGTGTGTAGGTTTCTGAACGAAATCTGTAATTATTAAATAGTGAATTTTCTTTATTTAACAACTAACAAAATATGGGCTCTTTACCTAGACCTGAACCGATGAGTGGGTTCAGGCCTCCTGTGTTAGGGATAATACCATATTCCTTCTTAGGAACCTTTACCCTGCTGCCTAACACTGCATTAATCGATCAGTCTTTCTCCGGTTTTGAGTGGCGTGAAGATACTAAAGAAGTTAGGTGGGTTATTCATTTCAAAATACTAATGAGTTCATTGAGGAATGTGATTCTTTATTTTTAATAATTTATAGATAATGACGTAAACTGATATTTAATGACTATGAGATGTGCTGGGATAAAATTCAAAGCAAAGTGAAATTTGTCACTTTAATGACACAGTTCCGTAGACCTGTTTCAAAAATCTATAAATTATTTTACATATGGCTTACGTACTAAGTGTTTAAGTGGCAATAATTTTATGTATCTCTTCAAATAATTAACTACGCAGCAATGTAAACACTAAGGTGAGCAATCACCTTTGATGCAACTGCCCTTCGCTAGCTACATTCTCAATAACACAACAATCTATTCAATGAGAATCTGGAAAGGGAAAGGCAGTTGAACTGGAATGCAAAGCATCTTTGATTGGTTGCCTGTAGTTATTATTACCAGGTTTATTATTAAAAACGAGGTCTAAGTAAGGCAAATCCAAACTATCGCCACAAATCGCAAATCACATGATTTGCGATTGAATTAATTTAAAACCAAATACCGTTAAATATTAGAGCTATTCTAACTTCTAAGCTTTGAGTTTCATTATACAAGTATGTACACAAATACAATTTTGTAATGACTGCGTTTCCACTTGGTTGCGTTGGTCATGGTCACAGATTGACTCTGACTGTATACCTAATTGATTACAACGATTCCCGTATGTAACCATAATTAGGTGGTGTGATGATTTGCGCAAGACGGCTGGCAGGAGCTGGATGCGAGAAGCCGAGGATCGAAACAAGTGCAATTGGAGAGGCCTATGTCCAGCAGTGGACTGCGATAGGCTGATGATGATGATGAACCATAGTTAGAATTGTAGAGCTTTTAATTACGTAAGTAATTAATATTTTAAATGGATCAGAAAGAAAACATTTACGAATAATTTTCAAATCATATAAAATAAATCTAGGTACATATTTGAAAGAGTATTGATAGGATATAAAGAGTATTGATAGGAAAATATATGCTACACGTGGTGAACCTATGCAATACTATGGTCGCTTAGTTACATCATATTGTAGTTCTAAAGAATTTTGTTTTGAAACTCTCAACTGTTGCACAAGTAGGGACTTAATAATATGATAAAGCCGCTTTTTATTTACGAAGTAACTTAATTATATAGCAATCGATATATAATTTTAGTAAGTGTACTTCTATGTGTATTCGTGGCCTATCAAGAGGTCAAAGGAATTGCAGAATAGACAGGAGTGGCGATTGTTCCACGGACAAATTAAGAAGAAGGATTCTTCACTCAAGACACAGACAAGACTTCTGTACAAATTTGAAGACAGTAGTTGTAAATATATGTCTAACAATCACTCAGCCAAATATAGATTACGATATATAATTTGATAGATGAAAGACTTATTTCCATTTATCTTTTTAATGAAACTATACATTCTGCATGCACATCTGGATTAATTAACAACCTGATTCAGTACATCAAACAGAAGATTAATGTTATATGGTTAGTGAAATCTAAATTGATTACTTACGAACAGTAAGTCTTATATCTTAAGTCTATACTCCCACAAGCAAACACTGACATACACATATATACACACACGTATTAATATCTGTTTTATCATAAGCGGACTGTCTTCTTATTGTCTTTGCTTTGTGTTTCCTTATTTTATTGCCATGATAGTATTAGTTTGTTAAAATGTAAAGTCCTTGTCTGTCCTGTCTTGTAACCTGTAAAGCAGGTTATTTTTTATAACCTACATCGGGTACCAGTCTTTCACGAAGGTGGAATCTGGAAGCCAAGTCATAATTGTACCTCTTTATCTTAAAGTATATGTTTGTGAAAAGAGAATAAAGTTTATTACTATTATATTATATCGTACCGCAAAAATTAACAAATACAATTTGAATATTAGATATTTTAACATTCACTGTACTGTATAAATCTTTATATATATAATTCTTCTGTGAGTGTGTATGTCACTGAACTTCTCTCAAACGACTGGAACGATTTTGATGAAATTTTTTGTGTGTGTTCAAGGGGATCTGGGAATGGTTTAGATTCGCAATTGGACCCGGTAGGTGGCGCTGCGATCAAGTTCTGGAATTTTAAAGTTCGGCGGTACGAAGTTGGCTGGGTCAACTAGTATCCATATATAATTATTAATATTGTAAAAAGAAAACTCAAGTTAATAGTATATTAACAAAAAGTATAATTGGGTACTGTTAGCTAGATCAAAGCTCAAAGAACCTAACATTTCTTTATAGCAATATTAAATCTTTGTTGTTTTAGGTATTCGTAAAACATTTTCAAGCTATAGTACGTTTACTAGGTATAGTCTATTAGATGGCGCCAGCGTGGGTGTCGAGTATCAAGCGAGAGAGAGCTCAAAGGAGTTCTTATTCATAAGGAATTTCTATTACAAAAGAGGTCTGAGTATACTGGTTATAGACGTCTTGAAGAGACCCTTCAGTTGGAAACTGATAGGACCGAGTTAACTACGATATAAAAGGTTTTGGATTAGAGAATCTGGCTTTGACGTTTATTCAAGTCGGCGTGGGTGTATTTATAAAACCACTGTAATAAGACTATATATTCAAGGTTTGCAATTAATAAACATACCTACTAGTTCAGGCTATCGCTTTGAAGATGGTAGCTTTGAATTTTCATAGTATAATTCTGTTTTACTTAAGTAATCAATTTTTCTTTTGTAAAAAATTAACTTGCTTGCTTTTGATATATTTAAAACAGATAATTTATTATTCAGTCATTTGTTTTAAATGAAAAAGAGTTGAATTATTATCCATTTTCAAAGCTCAAATTCTTAGACTTAACTAATAATTTCAGTTTTTAAGCATTCACAAGATACAAAAATATTAAACGTATTACTAAATCCAAAAAATCTATTCATAAAATTTTATTTTACAAAAACTAAGTTAGTTTTGAGTGAAACTAATAAATCACGTTTTTAAGATGTTTTCCTTCTATAGCTTAATTGAAAATGCAAGCGAAAACAGAAATAACAGTTACATTCTCATGTCATTCAAATTACTTAAGAAGCTTATTAACTAATGAACCATATTTACAAAAATAACTGTGCAATTTGTCTAGAGACAAAAACCAGACCAGTTTCAAAACACTGACAATAGAAAACTTTATCACATCAACAGAGATTAAAATAAAAGTAACTCCGATTCTACGAAGTCTGGAAACTATATCATTAAAAGGTTGTTCAACTGACTGGGCATGTCAACAAAATTGTTAAGTAAACAGTTTGGGTGACTTCTTTATGTCTCGTAATTACAATCTGTTTTAAGATAAGAGAGTACATATACGAAATAGAATTAAAGTAGTCATTGACTGCTTGAAAAAATATAGAATTTTTCAAGAAGAACTCAGTTTTCTAAAACAAAGAATTTATATGAAGATGATTCAAACTTTTATTGTATTAAGAAGATAAAAGTTTGACAATTATGAAAATGCTGACAAATGTCGATTCTTTCTCGTGATCCATTGACCGTTACCGCATTTCCAAACTCATCTTCAAAAAAAAAAAACGGCCCAATCAGGCCTCCAGACCACATAGCGCACCATCAAATTTAAGAGCAATTATTGAGAAGCCTTTGCATGCTCAACGTGTCACTGTATGGTCGAGAATCATCAGAGAACAATCAGTCAGCGTTCTCGTGGTGGATATTTGTCAGATATCATTTTTTATTCATAATTGCCAAACTTTTCTCTTTGTAATGCAATGAAATTTTTATTCATTTCATATAAACTTTTTGTTTTATTTTATTTTAGAAAACAAAGTTCTTGTTGAAAAACCCTATATGAAATTAACCTTGTACTAAACGTCTTTAAATTTTATATATGTATCTGTAGGCTATGTGTCGCTCAGTCATTCATTCGTTCGCTCACAGTCGCATGCACCCACTCACTCTCGTCATTAACAGTTGACTAAACTGTGTTACGACCGCACGTGATCTTGAGATGAAATAATGCATCCTTCTCATTCATTCATAGATAGTATAGTGAGCGAGTGAATTAATGACTGAGTGTCACGTACACTACAGTATTCCATGTGCTTCATTGATGTCAAGGAGTATTGATAAATAAATTTTTAGTTATACCCTGAGATAGAAAACCTGATAACTGGTTTTAAAATGATACAATATTTGAATGGATTAAAGAATATTACCTTTTTTACTATCACAATTATACTCGTGCATGTCGCATACGTCGATATAGGTCCTCATTTCACCGCAAGAGTCGATACCACATACTGGTACTTGATCATGTCGGCAAATACTTGCAATTTTACATTCTTCCTGCAGCTGAAAGTTTAGAACATATACGTTTCACATATACACATGTATTTCTACAATAATTACCAGTTTTTATAAAAAATTGTTGAGGATAGTTAGTAGAGCCACGCTGATTTCACGGCTACGTAATCTTGCCGTTGGATGTTTTTAACCCGCATGAAGACATCCAACTAAGCTTTACGACTGCTATTTTATGATGACAACCGGGACGGACTGTATAACGTGGCCTCCGAATCATGGAAACGCTCATAACATAGCATGCCACAAACGATCACCCATCTAGGTATGACCGCGACATCGTTGCTTACCCTTGGTGATAGTTTGCAATCACCTAATACCACTCGGCTATGAGCTTCGAGTACATTTGTTTCCTTTCAATATGTTTTTACACGTTTTGGTTTTTTAAACTTTTAAGTATTTGGTACATGCAATTCTACATCGTCAATTTTATTACCATCACCATGGCATTGCATGGTTAGTCAGACTTTTGAATCCTTTAACACATATTTATCCAGATAGATGTAACTAGTATGTAAAAAAAATACCTTTGCGCCATCCACATGAGCAGAGATGTGTCTTATAAAAAGCGTCAAGAATTTTGCATATAGTAACACATTTCTTAACATCGTATTCTTTTTTTATTGCTTATGAATATTTACTTAAACACCGCTGTGATAAATAGATTCCCTAGTTGTGCTGACGATCCGAAATAAATTTGTAGTAAAAAGTAAACATTTCACAAAGATTATTAAGATATTTTTTATGACATTTTATATACATGTAAAAGCGTCCTTCATTCATCAGACATCTAATCTCAATCAAAAATCAAAAAGTAACAAAAGACCAATGCTATTACGCCAAAAGTTAGATTTCAAAACATTATTTTATATTTGATTTTTCAATTTATAATTTTTATAAAGCAAGAAATTGTAAAAATAATAGTAATATAACAATAATTTATAGCGTTGTAAAAGTGGCTGTACTAAATTGTTCGAAATTTTTCATTTTATTGCTGTGGAGGTGTAGGATAAGACTTTTTATCAGTATAATTACACCAGGATTCGCAGATAAGACCTCGATAGGATGAAACATTTTGGGGTGGCGATTATGAATTGCTAAGTTCCCTACAGAAAGGTCCGACGTATCTGGATCGGATTGAATGTGGGCAGCTCAGGACTGGACATCCCTCAAAGCACTCTACGACAACGTAGAGTGCTTTGAGGGATGCTTTTTTCCAGCAATGGAGGTTCTAAGCCTGAGGTGTTGTGATGATGTTCATGATGTAGGCATGTTACCTGTTTTTTATAATGTTTGCAAATTTTGTGTAAATATTAATAGACTAGATTGGTTTTGTCTATAATTTTGTGCTTATAAAAACGGCAAAAAGGGCATAACAACTGGGGTACAAATTTATTTCAAGCACACAAAATAAAATAAAAAATAAACAAGAAGAATTTGTTTTATCTTTGATTCTACATTCTATGATCGTTTAGCTGTTTCACTTCGAAGATAGGTTATTTACCCTTAAAATCCAAGAACACCTCTAAAAGTCACAATTCTATATAAATATATAAAGTTTAATGAAATTTAAAATAAGTTAGTCATTGTGAACTCCGTTGAACATTATCTTACGGGATCTAAATTTAAATTATCCAACTTTCAGAAAGCTAAGTGCTTTATCGTTATTTCGTAACGTTCAAAAGCACTTAAACTGTTACTAGTCCCAATTTGGTGCACTTCTGCTAGTTATCCAGATAGTGCAATAACGTTTATGGCTTAGTTAATATTATTCAGGCTAACACGATCTTTTATCGGGTTGCATTTAAAAGGCAAAATATGATATGAATTTACCTAACTAGTTGTTACTTTCTTGTTGCGTTTGGCAGAATTAGCGTAGAGGTAGTTGTCGATTCTTAATGAGCACATATAACATTGTATTTCGAAATTGAAGCTTAGTGTAAAACTAAGAACTTTAACTTAGCCCTGCAGTACTCAGCAGTCTTCGGCAGTAGTTGCAAAAATCAAGAACTTTGTATAAACTGTCGTGACGTCAGGTGGGTATCAGTCAACAAGTCTTTTACTCTTATCATTAGTCCTTAAGTGAATGCATGCAATGGTTTTCTAATAAATTGTGTGTTGATTTTGAATTTAATTACTGGACGAAACTTTGTAAGACATTTCCAATTCTAGGGTAGTTTATTCTTTTTTCAATTACAACAACAATCATACAATCATACATGACTGCACGGTTGGCCTAGTGGCTTAAGCGGTTGCCACGCCGCTTCCTACTACGCCAAGTGTCGTGGGTTCAAATCCCACGTAGGACAACACTTTGTGTGATTCACAATTTGTTGTTCTAAGTCTGGGTGTTCTTTGTGTCCGTTTCATGTATGTTTGTAAAGTCCCCCGCGACACAGGAATTTATATTCCTAATGCGGGAGTTGTCTTTCTAAAGTTGTCTTTCTAAAGAATACAATAATAATGATGTTAATATAGTTTAATTACTTATTTATCGTTAAGTGTAAGTTGAGAAATAAAACAACTTCTTTTACTGTTAATATTTATTTATATTAGGCTCTCATAGATTTCTGGTTGATATTACAATCTGACCTGAACTCTGGTTTCTTAAATGATCGTCCTCGCTTGCAAGTAACCCAACATTCATGAATTGGTCTTGATTTAAAATCTGAAAGGTTATAATTATATCACACATAAAGTAGCAGTACCTAGGCGACCGAGCTTTGCTCGGTTAATACTATTGATTGTTTAACAACGCCATCTATTCTCTTAGTTAGCAGTAGCGTTGCTGTGTTGGAATATCAACCACCACCAACACCACAAAAGAGTAGTATAGATATCGCAAGTAGTGCTAAGAGTAATGATAATGCGAAACAAAAACGCATGACAATTCGAGGGAAGTACGTTCGATTTTCTCCTCGTTGGAAATATTAAACAAATATTTGAAGTCTCATTATGAAAGTTTTAATGGAGTTTAATTAAGTTTTTTTTATATGATCGAGCCGTAGTTAACCCTCTACAATATAAACAAATAAGTTATATCGAATACTTTTACGTAGTTTCCATTTTCATCTGCCCTATGCATTTATTTTACACCTGAATTTTTAAAATATATCGTGTACATCAACGACTCTTATATGGAGTCTAAATGCAAAAAATAAATTAAGGGAATCCAATATGGTGTTCAGTCGCAAGTCGACTGAACACCATAATGTCGAAGTTCCAGAGAAGTTTTGAAGATCATAAGCATCAATAATGAGTACTGCATTAAAGCTTTGTTGGTATTGTATCAAGGAAGTTGTGATTGTGTTGATATAGAGACAATCCTTCAACCCCTACTACTACTACTCATTCTGCTAAAACTATTTAACATTACTATCTTGTATCCCCAAAACATGAACATGTGCTATTACCTTTCTTACTATCACAGTTAAACTCATGCATATCACAAGTATCTATGAATGTTCTCATCTCCCCGCACGAGTCAATCCCACACATCGGTACTTTATCGTGCACGCATAAGTCCGCCACTTTGCACATCTCCTCGTTCTAAAATGTAGTTTAGAAAATACATTATGTCATTGTCGAAAGGGTTTGATCTGTTTTATTGTGTTCTGGGGCCCGATTGTCAAACCGAGTTCAGCGTTGTGATTGGCTCACACTGCAAATGTTGAGAGAATGAGAAATAAATTCTCTGGTGTATATTATGATAGCTTGTCTGAAGTTTTCTCAGTCGGGTCCATCTAAAGCTGAATTGTGGTTTTAATATTTAACCATAGCTTACCATCTTATAGCTCCATTTTCAATTAGTTTTTCCCACCAAGTATGGATACTATAATACTTGTAGAGAAATAAATAAACCACATCTACAAGTTTCACCATGTTTTTATAATAAAACATAATAGATGAATAATTCTTAATCAAAAGGTATAAAGGCTGTTCAAATTAGTTTTGTATTTCGAAAATCAAGTACTCCCACGTACAAGTTCTGTCTGGATGAAAAAAACAATTGCGAATAATAACAATGTTTTCTCAGATAATGTACATCGGCTCGTAAGAAAATAATACATAAATTGAAGCTTATACGAGTATTATTATGAATAAATAAATTCATATCTAATGTTGCTCAGGTAAGGAATGAATGTAACAATTCTGTTTTATGTTCTATTTACCTTTGACTTTGAGTAGTTCAGAGAGCCCAAAGTATTAAATATCGAAAGAATGCTTGTTATATATTTGAGAATGTTTGTAATATATATAAAAGACGAAAGTCATAGTTAGGTAGTAGAGCCACGCTGATTTCAGTACGAATGGACCGGCTAAACCGGGGTAGTACTACCCTCACACAGAAGACCAACCTCAAATCAGAATTCTTGCTGTTGTGTTTCGTTGGTGAGTGTGAGACCTGAGGTCCAATGATGCATACGCATTGCCTAAAAGCTATATAATGCGCATTCAATCATCATCAACAGCCTATAACAGTCCACTGCTGGACATGTCATAGGCCTCTCCTTAGAAAGGAGGTATTGGCTTACTTGCGCATTACCATCCTGCATTGTCTGCATTCACAATGAGTATGGCCACCTCTATTCTTGGATTTCACTCAGGCTTTCCTCTACTCTACTCAGAATAAAGTCACTTTGGCACGCTTATATACGAATAAAAAATATATTTATTACTTGGCTAGACCTAGAATAAAAATGAGTAGAGATGGAGAAACGGGCTGAAACTGTAACACCAAAATATAATGATATTAGTGTAAAGTTTTTATTCTCTTTCATCACTGTTTTTCCTCATTTAGTTTGATCCCCAATTTTTCCTTTACGACCCCCACGGTATGAATAGTGAGATTTTGTATTTTTATAATCTCTATGTTACCACTTAGATATTTATATTATAATTACTTACTTTCATAATCTCACTGTGGCCGCATGTTGTTGTTATAAAATGTGTAACGATTCCTGAAATAATGAAAATATTTTGTTGTTTGTTGACGTTTAAATTTTCAAAATTAATATGTGACTAAAGTTCTTACCCAATATGATATATACTATCATAGTGCAGCATCATATTTGAAAATGCATTTCACGTAGATTGTTTTTGATATAGAGAAATAACTGTTGAGTTTTAATATTTTATTGATACTAAATTTTTTATTACAAGTTTATGACTTGTGAAAAGTCGTACCATTATAACTTGCTACCACTCATGATTACATATAAATATTTTGAATAAATGTAAAAATATGTGGAGTGAAGAATTCTTGCGCTATCCGATTATTCCTGATAGCTCCTTAGAGTTTGGACATATGTCATCGTCTTTGACGTGTCTGTAAACTAAAATCATTAAACACATTTAACAAATCAGTCGCTTAAAACAGTTATCCATTATTAATATAGATATTTATATTTAATTGAATTTAGTCAGTCCCGTTAGCTTTGTTACCGGATCCCTTATTGGATATCAGATTGTGAGAGTGAAGGAACAAACAGTGCACCTGTGTTTGCTCTCTCACTTGTGCATTTAAAATATCTTCTGCGTATTTGGCTGGTGCCTATTATCACTGGGTGCCGGGACCGAGCCGAGTAATGATCATCCTTTAATAAGGCGTTTTTTTTTTAAATATTAAGACTTACCCATGTTATGTTCACAGGAAAATTCGTACAGGTCACATACATCTAGAAATGTCCTCGCCTCATTTACAGACTTACCACACACTAAGATAGTATCGTGTAAGCAAGTGTAAGCGTGTTCGCATAGTTTCTTTAGTTCAGTCTGCAAGATATTTTGTTGAACGTTAATAAATGTATAGGTAGGTAAGATTTTTAGAATTGTATTACATATGTTAGTCTTGTTGGTCTAGTGGTTGGCGTATGCGGCTGCTGATCAAAAGGTCTCGGGTTCGATTCCCGGGTCGGATCAAATGTTTGTGTCGGAGTTTGGGTGTTTTCTATGTATATTTTGAACGTATTTACAAAAAAATGATCGTTTATGTATAAATATCAGTTGTCTACTACCCGTAATACAAGCTCTGCTTAGTTTGGGACTAGATGGCGTTGTGTGTAAGATGTCAGTCATGATGTACAGTCAACACCTCGATATATTGAAGCTTGTTAAACAGCTAAACAGTTAAACAGTTAAACAGCTGATCCTAGTTTATGACACCTTCGTGGTGTCATAAACTAGGATCAGCTGTTTAATTTAAAGATCTATTTATTTATGTATTACTTTTGACATTACAAATAGATATAAACTAGATTTATTTAGTATAATTGTTTTTTAATAACTTTGATTGTGCTTAAAGAAAATTTAAAAAAAAACGTAAAATATAAGTAAGTTTTATCCTTGATACTGTGTAAGTTTCTACGACATTATAAAAGTCACTTGAGTCACATTTAAGAAAACAAAATTTTAACGAGTCGTTCTAAAATTATTTGAGAAATAAGTTTGGCTGAATTATCTCGATAAGTCAAACTGTGCGCTAAATATATAAAAATATGAATTAACTATTTTGTTATACAGATCTTAAATGCTAATACTTTTACTCGTATAAGTTGGTAAATCCATTAATGTCACTTAGAAACGAATGATTAACTTACGAGTTGCGATTTATCATGAACAATGTGACCTCGAACCACTATTACTGCTTGTATAATAAATATCATAACTCCTTTAATTATAAACATTGCCATCTTTACTAAACAACGAGCTGTGGTACCAAACGTCTACTGTCAACATATTACCGGGGTCGTTTAAACTACAGTAGGTTGAAACAATCGGGGGATGTTTGTCTATTCTAAGTCAAGTTAATGACAAATTGTTCTTGAATATAAACAACGTCTATGCTACTTGTGTTCATATTCAGCGTGCATACATACTGATCCTCGATTTCGGCTTTACCTGTCTTTTGGTTTTGAATATAATTAAAATGTTAAATGAAATCTAAAATCAGTCTAAGATAAGTTGTCGTTCCAGATCCTTCACTTTTTTTTTGAACTTTAATAGCCCATACATACTAGTATTATAAATCCGAAAGTAACATTGTCTGCTCGTCTATCTGGTTGTTTATTATGTTTTCAAGGTAAACTATATCGCTTTCAATAAATTTTGCCATATCGATAGAGGTCATAGACTCTTTATAGCGAAAAATACTTGTATGTGCAAATATGTGTATGGAATGCATATCAAAATTAAAAAAGAAACTACTTCTTAAGTTACCACTAAAACTTGACTATACCAATGTTTTAACAAAAAGGAAAAGGTTTTCATATTCTTTTCCCCATTCTGTCTAAATCGAAAAAAATAACAGAGTTATAAACCCCCAAAGTGTCAGCTTTTCAATGTTAAATACATTTTCTTTCAAAATATTACTAAGTATAACATCTTTCCACGATTTTATTAAAAAACTTTCGTAGAATTTAGTCAAAAGATGAAGAAAACATCAAAGTAGACACAAATTGATAGAAATTGTACAAAGTATTCGAGCGATATTAGCTTTTGGAAGTAATAAAACGGTGATACGCATACCTCAATCTAATTGAGAGTTATCCGAGCATGACTTTGCCCGCGTCTTTATTCGAAAGCTTTGTTGGGGTGAATACAATCTGTTGCTTTCAGTTTCAACAACTGATACATTAAATTGTAACCTTTCCTCAATTTGACTCGTAACCTCTAAACCTTCGTCATGTCCGTCCGTCCTCGACTTACAGTCGAAACGGTTAATGCTAGAAAAATGAAACTTTGCGCGGATATGTGTTTTCATCACGTCGACAAATTGCTAGAATAAAATCACAAAATATTTTTACCTGGGGTACAGGTAAAGTGGGGAAGTTTTTTTTTTCTCGCACTAGTTCATATGATGAACTTTAAAGGAAAAAAAACTATTACGGCTTAGATGACTTTGTTAGTTCAGGAGTTATAGTGGCCTAACGACTACTTGGAAAATATCATACAAATAATTATTATCTATTGGATACGATTTTAAATACACGTTCCATTATGGATGACTGCTCAACTCTATTTTTGCGTGGCCTGACATGCACTTGGCCGATTTTTTTTATGGGCCTGCCAAACTGCCTAACGGAAAGTATGCTATCGTAATATTTCTAGGAAAGATAACTATATATACACTACTTTATTAAATTTTTATGTCATTTGTATATCTTTGTTCAGGAGTAGTTCTAACTTTGTACTACAGTGTTAGTTACAGTCATTTGTTGTTGTTGTTGTCATGAACTACGGAACTCTAAACATTGGTTCCCATTATTTTATTTTCTAAAAAAAATTAGACATAACTAAATTACAAACAAAGCCTGTCACAGCTCTTTGATAAGTAGTCTATTAAAAATTGTACTTTGAATATATTAACTAGGTTAGGTATTGTTAATTTAAATATTAAAGTTTTCTAATACCATTATTAGAGCTGACCTTCTTATGTGCTTAGATTTGCTTGTATACAAATATTTCTGATGAATATTTGCTCTCATTCTAAAGTTTTAATTACTTACTCCGTTGGCTCAGCGACCCAAAGTGAGTCTTGGCCTCCGACACAAGAGAACGCCACTTCATTCGATCCTGGGCTGCTTGTCGCCAGTTGTCAGCTTAAAGCTCCCCAAGGTCCGCCTGTACTGTATCGCTCCAGCGATATCTGGGTCGCCCAACCGGACGTCGTCCGATTGGACGACCCAGATAGGCTCTTGGAAGTTGAGGATGCCGTGGCGGAGCCAAATATCATCGGCCAAATCAAAGCACATAGGCTCCGGTGGCTTGGTCACGTTGAAAGAATGGGAGAAGATCGAGGAGTGAGTGAAAAAGTTTTAATTAATTTGGTAAAATAAGTCACCTCTGTAAGATTGCCATAGGTGCGGTAGGGCACATTATACAGTGTTTTACTTTTGCGTAATACTAGCAATTTCAGTGTACAATAAAGACCTTTAATTGTATTATTAACTGGCTGAGTCTGAGGCTGATTAACCGCGGTTATTGTTGTCAATCTCGAGTAACGCCGTGGAGTGAAGCTAGTCAAAAAAAATTAGCTTAAGTTACTTCTTATGTCATCAGCCCTCTACCAGTGAAAGTCCAGTTAAAATCGGTCAAGCCGTTCCAGAGACTACCCAGAACAAACAGACAGACAAACGGACAGACAGAAAAATCTATTTTGGATTTCAGTACCGTAAATACATATGCATTTAGTAAAGCACTGGTTATTTTTTATTACAACCAGACACTCCAATTTTATTTGATATGGAATAAAGTACGTTTATGTAGCTCAATGATGAAGAAACATCTGAATATGTTCCCACAGTGTGTCGCCATGCTGCATTGTTTTCATTTACATTAAGTATGTTGACCATTATTCTTAGATTCTATTCATGCTTTTCATCAGGCAGATTAGAACCTATTTGGTGAAGATTTATAAAAGGACCACTTGAAAGACACCAGCAACTAGAAAGTGAAAATCAGTTGTCTCTGCCTACACTAAAAGAAATGGGCGTGACTCTATTTATTTATGTAATATGTTTTTGCTATGCCATAACAGAGAATAAAACCGTAGCTTTCATATAATATCTCTAAACGATCAACTCTTGTTGTTAAGAAAGAAAAACTATCACCATTGTAATATAAATTTATTTAAAAGATTAAATGTTTAAACATTGATTTAAATAAATTGGTCCATTTATATAAAACTATGGTTGGACAATATAATATTTTCAGTCGTCGAAATAACTGGAGGTAGGTCGGCGCGATACAGTTAACAAAGATTTGTCATCCGGACACGCTGTCTGCTTGTAATCTGAAACATAAATAATTTATAACATTATCTAAATTACTTTCAATGTCACGAAATAACCTTTTTATCGCTTTTCATAAAATATGATTTAGGAAAAGGTCATGTTATATTTTTTTTTTCCAATTACGATTGCCATAGATGTTCATTACAACCTGAACCGACGGTTTTACGTCTTGAAACATCATCAAACTTCCATACTTCGGGTCATAACTAAGAATTTCCTGTAAGAGAAATCCAAGAATTTTTTTGGCCCTACCGGTGATTTAGGTATCTTGGTTAGCAGTGGTATACGCTAACCGCAAACCTAACGAGCCAGTCTCTCTCAGTAGGTTAAGCTCGACTTTGTACATGAAATTTCCTTAACACCAGAACACCAGTATGCCTATTATATATTATACAATGGTTTACCTATTATTCTTTAATATCAACGTATCTCCACCACTAGCTTAGCAAGGAAAACGTAACAGACAGTCAGAGATACTTTCAAATTTATAATATTAGTGTGGATGATATATATCTGAATCACTCCCTATACAGTTAACTGGTCTGACGTAAAAAACGCCATTTTAATATAAATATCATTAGTATCTGACGTCAGTGTGCAGTAATTAGTCGATGGTCAATCTGCGCTGTATGACGCTAGATCTATCCACTTTCTGTGCCCTAGTTTTTAAATATAGCTCTGACAACTGACTCATTCTATCATAATTCTCATCTATAACGGTATATTACGGTTACCTATCGAAGTTGAATTAAGGCTCTCACATATAGATGCGTTATTATCGATTAATAATACCGAATGCGTTATTACACGAAGTAGGAACGCAAGCCTCGTAATTATCGCAATAGTGTGTAATTACGTAGCCATCCCAATACATAGTGTACTAAACAAATATCGCAAAATCTCACCCGTTATTTTCGATCGATAATAGATCAATACATCGATCTTAGCTGTGTGAGGGAGCCTTTTTGTTATGTCAGTACGGCCATAGATATTAAGAAGAAAAAAATGGATGCAAACATTCAAGTGGCACGGTCTTTGTTCATCCTGGCTCCTCTAGAGTTCTGGGTTTCTCCAGTGCCCTCACTAAGGGCCTTCGTACACAAGGCTACGCAAATCTTCGATACTAATGTTGTATACGACATTAGTATCAAGTCGCGAGTATCGATTAGCGCACGTTCCGAACACAGGACATTGTATCGCAAGACGCGAGTTGCCTTTGCGTAACGGCTAAACAGATCACAATTTTGCCAAAATGTCTGACACAAGTGATGTTGAAATTATAATTTTGTACTATCTTTATCTAAAACAAAGAAATCGTCGTACTCGATACTCGCGACTTGACACTAATGTCGTATACAACATTAGTATCGACAATTTGCGTAGCCTTGTGTACGAAGGGCCTAAGTCGGTTATTGTGGTATAGAGTAGCCTATGTCCTTCCTCAATAATTAAAGTATCTGAATGTCTAATGTCATTAAAGGTGGTGCAGCGGTTTAGCCATGAAAGCATAAAGAAAGTGTACAGACAGTTGTTACTTTCAAATAAGAACTAGAATTAGAACTGTGAAGAATGTTTGTATTTGAACAGGATGAGTCACTACATTAGGTAGAAGTATCTTAAGTACTGTTTATTATATATTTTTTATTGTTTTGAACTATGGGACTCTGGTGATATTAGTACCTACCAGCTAAGACCTACTGGGATATGAAAATGACGATAAGGAAAATACTTACTTCTCCTTCTAATACAGTTATAGTCGAACATGTCACACAGGTCTCTGAAGCCTATAATATCTCCGGCGTGTGACAACCCGCAGATTGGCACGCGGTCGTGGTTGCAAACTTTCGCCATGCTGCACCATTTGGCACCCATCTGGATTAAAGTTGGAAGAAAAACATCTAATATTTATGTTGGTTGTCACAGTTACAACATATGTGTTATCAGAATAACACATAGGTTGTAAAACATAGGGTTAGTAGAATAATATTAATCTAGTAATTAAACGTTAAAGATGAAATGGAAAAGATTGAAGTAAAGAAATATAGATGTTTACCTGCTTCTGTGCGCCGAATTCACTCGAGTCATCGAACCTTCGCTGGCAGCCCGACTCGATAGAAAATAGATATCATTGAAACTTCAAGAGAAACAGATTGTATGTGTAATGAAGAAAATTATGCTAAGCACATCAGAGAACAGAATCTCAATCTACCTAATTAAAGGGAAGCATTAGATTTAAATACCATTCACAATCTAAATCATATTTACTACGATCAGACTTAGGTGAGTATTACGTAGGCTAGTAGTAGGTGACAGTCATACGTGCGTATGTATATACAGACACTCTGACATTTCAAAATGGTAATCAGAAAGTAATCAAAATGGTAATCACATTAAATTAAATATAATTAACCATAGATAAGGTAGCTAAAGTAAAAACGGTTCATAAATTAGGTACAGGAATAGTCCAGCGGCTTATTTTCAAGAATTTTCAAATCCAACCTAATTTGAATAATTTATTTTTAATTTCAAGCTGAAAATATAAAAGTCCAACTATTTCTTCAGTTGCTGTTCACCAAACGAGGAGTACAATATTAAACGTGGGCGTCAATTATTTTCAGAAGCCTGTGAACATTTCAAGTTTAATTTATCCAAGAAGTACAAAATTTATGGAAATTGCTTTTACCTTTCGGCCCATAGAAACATCTTCATTATCGCGGTCCTTGGGAGGCCCATGAGCGGCACCCATTACGAGAATACAGGTAAACACACCGACTGAAACATATGCATATTCATGTTAGTGTTTTTTTTTATTCTCTCTTCAATAACTGATCTTTTTTTAGGGTTCCGTAGTTCATGACTCGGATCCCTAATAGTTTCACCATGTCTGTCCGTCTTATACTTATCGTTCAAATGGTTAGTGCTTGGAAGATGAAACTTTGCATGAACATGTGTTTTTATTACATCGACAAAGTGCTTAAATAAAATCACTAAAATATTTTTATTTAGGATTTTTTTCTCAGGGCTATCCTATCGTGTGGGATATCTTAAGATAGCTCTTTAAAAATATTGAGAAATTGCAATGAAATTTTTTGAATTTGTTTCAACAACAACAACCCATAATGTCCCACTGCTGGGCTGTTCAAGAGAGGGTTAAGGCCATACGTCGTTATTTGTTTTCGAGTTGTTCAACTTTAAACGGCATTTTTTTTTGTCAAAACAGGGCGTCCTCCTCTCTAAAATTTAAATGGCTTGCTCGAAAAACTGAGAAAATTCGTAATGCTAGTCCATCTGATGGACTTTCATGCAAAACTATAACATTTAGATACGCTTACTTAGGAAACATGATGAGTAAACATATCAATTATAGTGCTTACGTAAAAGCACTGAAAGAGGTGAGGAGGGGGATTGAATGGCAACTACGTCAGAAATAGAAACTTTCGAAATAAACGGAACACGTAAATATCACGACAAAAGAATACAAAAAAATATCTCTATATCCACTTTATGTTTTTGATATGTATGTATTTAGAAATATTTATATAAATATGTTTATCAGTAGTCTGGTTACAATACTCGTAATACAGACTTTGCCTAATCTACATTAGGCACTAAATGTGAATAGATC
The DNA here is from genome assembly GCA_932526445.1 of Phragmatobia fuliginosa. Lineage (NCBI taxonomy): Eukaryota > Metazoa > Arthropoda > Insecta > Lepidoptera > Erebidae > Phragmatobia > Phragmatobia fuliginosa. The sequence continues at coordinate 11,192,472 of OW052078.1, read as the reverse complement.
ACTGAATGTGCGAGATATTTTTTACCCTTTCACTTTACAAATTCCAATTTAATTTATGCTGATTTTAAGTTTTCATTAGAACTTACTACCAGACTTCAAAAGTGAATTTAAATGAAATTACTCACCTAAAACCTGTTTTTGCAGCGACATTATTATCTAATATAAACTTGCTTAGGCAAAGGATACACTAGGAATGGCTTCAAGCAAACCTGTATTGTTTACTTTGTACACTGTATAAATATGCTTGTCTATTGTCTATTCTGTGACCAAAACTTCCTGACATTCTAGGTAAAGTTTGCATTTAAATCATTATGGTGAAATTGTTAGCTTGACACCTGTTGACAATTATGCAAATGTTGAAAATAGAGCATTATGCTTTCGTTAAGTACGCAAACAATGTGTTGCTGTCAAGTGACAGAAAGCTATTCTAAGAAGAGGCTTTATTAAATGATTCCTAGTATTTTTAACTAATATAATAAATGAACTTAAAGGGACCGATTAACGTCAACTAAACAGGTGTTTAGTTGACGTTAATCGGTCCCTTTAAGTGTATATGTTAGTTAGTTAGGAAAATTAGTGTTCTTTATGAGGCTACCAAAGTCTCAAACTCTACTCTGCTTGATGGAAAACATGAGGAAAAGTAGTGGTCGCTATACTCCTTGCGAATGCAAAAACGCAGAATAATGACTCACTATGGGAGCCTATCCTTTTTTTTGTAGATATATATATATATATATATTTTATGTTAGCTGCCAAAATGACTCTGCCCTGCCTGATGGAAAGCATGAACAGAATCCAGAAGTGGAGGCCACCATCCTCACTGCCACAACGTACAGTGCAGCACGGTGACCCACACTATAAGAAAACAATATACAATAACAAGCATGAAACGAACAGTGGTTTGTCTCGGGTGCGAAAAGTACATTCCTCAATTCATTCTGTTTTGTTTAATAATCTACATGCCCGATTTAAACAAGAAACCGTAAAATGGTTTCTTTTAAAATAATTCTTATATTATAACAGTTATAAAATTATGACGCTATCACTTCAAACTACAAGAAATAATAAGTACAGAATAAGTAGGCGCACTAATATTTCTAGCTTCCGACCGGTACAGTTGTTTACGATCGATGAAGCAATAATATTTTCACCTAATGTTATTATTTCGTTCAGATATACATAGAATACAGGATGTAACTATTATATACTAAGATGATTCCATGTCATTAAGCTTGGGTTTAATTTTAAAAGAAAAATAAAGGTGGTAAGATGCTACGACAACGACTAGAATGAAATTTTGGATCAAAAATTATTCAATAAATAATCAGAACCAATCATTATTTTTATAATCTGTTTATAAGGTTTTCAGACAGGTGGAACTCCCCTCTCATGTCAAGGCGGTTATACGACCACACTAATGAATTTGCATGTATATGTGTTTTAACACTAGGTTAAGGCAATGTAACTAAGACAATATGAAGTCAGCTTAGTCCGAAATAAAGAGTTTGAATTTGAATAAGTTCGAGCATTGAACGTAATTTAGGTATGTCATCATCATCATTAACAGCCATTAACAGTCCACTGCTGGACATAGGCCTCTCTTTTGAAAGGAGGTTTTAGGTATGTAATATAAATTAATAACAACTCTATACAGGAAAGGAGAAGGAAATGTTTTCATAGTATTCTGGGCCCAGGTGTTACCTCTACGATAGTTGCATTTTTCGCAAGCAGAATATGGGGAAATTTGGCAATTTGAATTTAGCTATATATATTTAAATTTAGTTATACTTTAAGGTTATTTTTTTATGTTATTTGAAAAATTACGTTGCTAAAACTTTATACTTCACTTATTTAACCTAATTGTTTTCTATCCAAGAAAATGTAATGTAACTGCAAAATATCTCATTTTCAGAGTTTCGAGTTTCAGAGTTTCGAGATTCTTCGAAGCTCTAAGTTACCAATGGTAAACAATACGAAATATTCAATTTATCTGTTTGTCTATACAGCTATATAATATGTATTTTATAACAATCATATTTCTGCGTCAGTTAATAATCGAAGATTTCAGGCGCCGGAGCGTTGTGAGACTATCAATTTCATTGGATCATTCCTGACTCACACTTTTGTTTATCCTATAAGGGCCTTGTTACGCCAGTCAATACACCCTAATGTAATTTCCCAGAAAAGTCTGATTCTATGTCGTAAGTCAACGTCCAACCCTTGTTCTGAGAATTAATTAATACATTAATTTGTTGTATTATTGTCAATAGTACAGAATACAGTATTTGTGCTGAACAGGACATAATAATATTATGAATTAGAAAGTAACTGTCTGTCTGTTACGCACAGATTTTTCGCAATAGATGTTGTATCTATAAAGATTCATTATATATTTAACATTCCGCCTAAAAGAGTGTCATAAACTAATATTGATCTGCCGTTATCTATATTTTAAAATGCTCTAATTACCTGTACGAGTGGACATACTTTAATTTGTTGGGTACATTGTAAAGACACAGACTTGTATTGTGTCAAAATCCGTCTTTAGTCTTAGCACACCTTTTTAACACTATCATTGCTTACTGTACTTTTTCTTACATTCAATACTGACAAAAGGACTCTACTCCTAGATGAGTAGAATACAAGAATAATGATCATCATCCTCATTGTTGTGAATGCGACAATACAGCATAGTGACCACCTCATCTTTGGGCCTCCGTTCTCGCACTTACCGATGAAATAGGATGACACGAATGTTGTTACTTTTGGGTTGGTCTTCTGTAAGAAGGTAGTACCCCCCGTTCATTCTGAAATCAACCTGGCTCTACTACTTTGAACTTGTTATTTCACTTAATGCTAACTAACAACTTCCTGTAATGCAAATTCATGGGCCTTTTAATTACAAACAATCTTTAACTCCGCCCTTAGAGTCTTGAGACAACTACTTCATATTTAATAAGAATTGTTCTATTGACCCTTTTATATAATAACAATAAGCTTACAAATATCCATATACAAATATTTTATCATCATACAGAATACTGTGATTTAGGTACTATTCGTCTTAGTACTACCTTACAAACTAATAGAGCAAGAGAGAGACTAGAAAGAGTACTTTTCTCACGTTCTGAACAAGAACACCAACGTTCTGTCATTCTTTGAACTGCCATTACTGAAACCATTACGCCAACTTAGCCACAGTTTTATAAATCATTGGTAGTAACTCTTAAAAGGTTCCGTTTTTTAAGAGCCTAATTGTCTTTTGCCTCTCAACATGTTTATCGTCCTCTAACTCTAAAACTGTTGTCCGGTGCACTTCTTAACCGGAATTTAATTGTATATAAATTATTTCGTGCCAAGTGTTGTGGGGATTCAAAACGTACACTTTGTGTGATCCACAAATTGTTATTCTGAGTTTAGGTGTTCTTTGTGTCCGTTTCTTGTATGTTTGTGAAGTCCAGCGCAATACAATGTAAAATTGTATGTAATATCAAATGAACAGTTTGTTTCTAAATTCATACACAAGTATTTGCGGTACTTACCTACCTACATCAAAAAAATAAATGTTTAAAATTTTCGTCTGTCAGTCTGTTTGTCCCGGCTAATCTCAGGAACAGCTGGGCTGAATTTGATGGGACTGTAAATAGCTGATGATATAAAGAGTTACTTAGGTTACTTTTATAGACTAGCCTAGCTCGGCGACGTTACCCGTTACAAAAACAACCCCTGGTGACACCGGGGGACGCAGCTAGTAAAAACTACAATTCAAGTTATGACTCAACATACGTTCAATTTACTCATTATTTTGTCAATGAATTAGCGTGTAAAACGTGATAAGATTTACACAGTAATTCAATATTAGAGAGGCGTGACAACGTCCCTAATTCAATCACGCCGTACATAATTACTATAAATCATATTGTAAAGGTATACAGTTGTCTAATGATCTTGATCCTTTAGTAAATGTGGGATATTTATATAATATAAACCATTGGCTTTCCCTCGCGGCTATGCGGTTATCGCGGTAAAAAGTAGCTTACGTCCTTTTTTAGGCTCTACAATATTGCATTTCAATCTTTACAGTAGTTTTGACTTGAAACCGCCCTAGAGGGCCGAAACCGTCTGTAGAATTCCACATATCATAGTCATCATACTTAACGTCCACTATATCAACTCGTCTAGAGTTGGTATAGTGGATGTCAAGTTATTCTTCCAACTGTACTAGTAGCATAGTATATTATACTGGGTTGGTGACACTTCGTCTTCTTAAATAGATTAAAAAAAAAACAACACAAATTCTGAATCATCATTATTATCAGCTGATTGTGACTATTGTTGGACATAGGCCTCTCCCAAGCACACCACAGAGTCCAGTCTGTTGCTCTTTGCATCCAGTCACCGCACGACCAGAGGGCCAGCTTACTGTTCCAAGCTAAGTGTGCTGTTTTGGAGAGTTGATTACTGAACAGAATATACACTTATATAAGTTTAAGTTGCAAAATATTGTATAGATTTGTATTGTAATAGATTTTGGTAGTAAAAATTAATATCAAATAGACAAAAGAAACATGTATGTACAAGTTGTACAACGATCAAAATGATTGATACTCGTATTCAATTTTGAACACTATAAGTGGCGTTGGTTATGTCTTAACTTGTTGGTATCGTGCAAGATCTGAAGTGCTCACCATGAGGTCTTTAGCTATCGGTAAGGTACACTTTCAATTATGTGTCTGGTTTCAAGAAATCAAGCATGTGCGAGTAATGGAAGCCCTATTAGAGGATAACAGGACTTTAAATAACAAATCAAAATATGTGTATTCGTATCTTAACAGATTTAAAGATGAACCCCAACATAGATTTAGAAAAAAGGACTAGAAGGAAGAAAAACAGGAAGATATAAGATATCGAATTCCGAATCAAACAAATTTGTCAATTTTGTGAAAGTATGCTCAAAATACAAATGATTTTGTAGCAGCAGTGATTATATGTGTTTTATGTTGTTATATGTGTTGTTCTAGGTTTTGCTGTATTGATCACTATAGTTTCCGTAAAAATGGAGGATGTTAACCTTCTTGAAAACACAGATATTCTCGATGAGATCCTTGTATACCCTGTACCAGTACCGGCATCAAAGGTGAGGAAATATAAAGATAAATTAAACATACTTCTTAAAAGCTTTTTAGAAATTTTAGTAACCAAAACTATTTTACCAAAAGGTTAAAAAACGAGAAGCGTTAAAAGATGATTCAGAAAATTTTAACGATTTTTTAGTGGAGAAGCTAACAGAACACAGTCAAGCTCTCGAGCATTTAGTAGAAAAAGTGGACCGCCAGGAAGAAATTACTAGAAAACTCATTGAACATTTAAGTAAATCTATTGAAAAACCAAAGCTACCTACTAAAGTCGAAACTAAAGTAGCAAAAGAGCGTATACATAGACGTAGTAACTCGTATCATAAGGAAACAGAAAATCCTATATTCAGATTTGGAAAGAGCATTCCTGTATATGGGAGATTAGCAAAAGATATATTTATGGAAGAAATTACGAGTGAGACAGATCCTACGCCTCTTGTAGAGAAGGTTCCAGATAAACTTACTGCAAAGGTAAGTGCGATGGGAATCTCTTGAGCAGATATTTAAAGTTAATGATTTTAAATATTTTAAACAAAATAATTTAATTCTTATGTAATCAAGAGATGAACACACACTTACCTTATTATTTTACTTAAAATTTTGGTAATAAATATTTAACTCCAAAATTTCGTCTTTCTATTTGAGTTCATTATAAAGCAGGCACCACACTTCGCTATTCGCTATTCGTTATGCGGGTTATTCGCGCGCATACGGCGAAGTGTGGAGAGTATATTCGCCAATATTCGCTTTATTCGTACGCATCGAATAGCGAATCGCATATACGTCGACTTGTCGGTTTTTTGACACACTTCAAAGGACACGAATAAGGCGAATACACGCATCGACTGCCCACACTTCGGACGGGTAGTGAAGTGCCCTGTGCATAACTAACAACCATAGACTATAAAACAGTTTTTGAAATAGATAAATCAATTAAACGATTAAAATAACCTATCATATGATCAAAATAATTTGACTTCATTGAAGTATTGTTTCTGTCAATTTAATAAAATAAAAAGGAAATTAAAATAATATGTTTCGTTCGTTCATTGACCATTAAAAATGACAATGCTCTGTGCATAACTAACAACCATAGACTATAAAACAGTTTTTGAAATAGAATAAATCGATTAAACGATTAAATTAGTTTATTATATGATCAAAATAATTAGACTTCATTTAAGTATTGTTTCTGTGAATTTAATAAAATAAAAAGGAAATTAAAAGAATATGTTTCGTTCGTTCGTATGGTTTCGTTTTGTTCACCATAAAAATGACAATGACATCTCTACAACACACATATTTGCCTTATTATATATACCAGTACGAAGTGTGGTGGCGTGTTTGTTGTTTGCGCGCGTAACAAATATTCAAGCGAATACGGCGTAGACAAATAACGAATAGCGAATAACGAAGTGTGGTGCCTGCTTTATATTTACTGAAAGGATAGAAGATTTATGTTTGCATATTATTTAAAACGTTAAATATTGGCATTACTCCAAAGATATTAATGAAGAGATTTTCTATCTTTTCAGTACAACAGACGGTCATTTGATGGTAGTCCCGGAATTGATCCAGGACAAGCTAATAAGAATGAACTAAGCCCTTGGTGTGAGGAAGCTATGCTTTGCAAAAAGACTGCAAATCCTATATGTGGATTCGACGATAATTATGGATATGGAAAGTTTGATGATATTTGTCACATGCTTAGCGTCAATTGCTACTATAAATACAGTAAGTATTTTGAAATGGTCAGATATTAAATTTAAATTTTATTTTACATTTATCCCATTTACTTAAAATTCTGTTTATAATTTTGATAGCATTGACATTAAGTCTATCGTAATCATAAGTCTCGAGAGATTAAAAGATTCAAAATTATAAGATCTATTGTTTTTTATATAACTTTATCTAAGGGCCACAGCACACTAGCTACTTTTAGCATCGGCGATCGGCAACTAGTCGCTTTTCAGAAGCTAAATACGGCGGCCGAACACTTTACACCGCACACTTAAAAACGCCAAATGCGGAGATTGCGGAGATCCCGGTAGCATCAATTTGGCATCTGAGCAGTCGCTAAAACGCGCGTTTCCGATACGAACGCATGAAGTGGCTAAAACGCGATGCAGCATCGATGCAGTCGCAAAATCGCCGATCGCCGATGCTAAAAGTAGCTAGTGTGCTGTGGCCCTAAATAAATAAAGTTATATAAAAATAATCGTATGATTATAAAACTATCCGTTTTTTTTCGAGTTTTAGTCTATTTAAACCCCATACTTTTTTTTCAGATTTTGCTCTAGTACATACTTGCCGCCCGACGTTATAAATAATAACAAGTACAGAATTGTATTAATAAATTAAAATTATAGCTCTTGATAGTATATTTGTGAGTTTATTTTTCTTAATCCAGAAAGTATAACTTTTATATTGGCGGTACATCTTTACACTTATTTTCATTTGTTATTTCAAATTCTGAAAGAAGAAAATAATATCAATAATAATAATATGATCACTTATTAGTTCTTTTATTATGAAGACTGCCATAAAATGTCGCACTGAATTGTCTGCACTGCAGCGAGGTTGGTGTCCCCCACTCTAGATGTCTGCTTATGCTTTTTAATTAGGCAGAGTAGATTCACTTTTTTATAGTGTGGAAAGCATGAGTAGAATCCAGGAGTAGGCATCACACACCTAATTGTGAATGTAGACAATGCAGTATGGTGAACCACAGTATGGCGTCGTAGTGAGATGATTCTGCGTCATTGGTCCTCCGGTTTCACGCTCACCAACGAAATACAACAGCAGGAATGCTGTCACTTTTAGATTGGTTTTCTATGCGAGGGTAGTACGGCCCGGTCGAGCCGGTCCATTCGATGGATTATTACCCGTGATATTCTTGAAACACATGAAAACCAAATATTGATTTGGATCAGTGACATTTGTTAAATTATTAGTATTTTAAGTCTACAATATACAAAAAGGGAAAGTCCTTACTAGTTTTATATTCGCAGTTAAATTCATGAATGTCACACTTATCCAAAAACCATCGAACTTCATTTGTAGATGTGACGATGCCGCATTGTCGACGTTTGTTATGCACACATCCTATGAGTTGTAGGCACGGTATCTGTAAGACAAGTAGAGTTTAACTAATTCTTTTGACTAAGTCTTGTTTACACTACAACTGCTTTCGGCTTCAGATCTGTTTCTCATTAAATTATAATCGTTGCCCTCCATTTTTTTCTAATTTTATTCAGAGAAGCCGCAAATGTTACTTTACAAGTAGGCTTGTTTGTTATACTTTTTGCTTATTTTTGGTATATTAGATATTTATTCTTAACAACGCGTGTTAAAGTGTGACCAGATGTTTCTCTAGGTTTTTAAATTTATTTATCATGTATGATCTTTTTCTTAATTAAAGCCTGTATCAGTATATATGATGGATATAGGCCTCTTCTGAGCAAGGAGGTAAATCTATATATGTAAATATAAAAGTGAAATACAACCCACAGATTAATAACGAAATTTCAGAAACTGTAACACCCAAAAACTACTAATTTGGTGGTTAGGTTCCTTATCCTTAGAATATTCCTAAGGACAAATTGTATGAAACTCCACCCGTAGGGGGTAAAACGAGGGTTGGAAGTTTATATGAAAGTCCTATGTTTTTGAAGTACCCAAGAGACTTGGAATGCTCTATAGATGGTGTCGAGGCATACTAATAATGTATCTTTAGAAATCAACGCCATTTTGGGGTTAAAACGGGGGATGGTGGTTTGTATGAAAATCCAATGTTATTGAAGTTAAAATGGTAGAAGGATTTTATACGCGGTATTTAAGAATAAGAATTACTTACTGATACAAGGAGAGATGTATTATAATAATAATAAAAAGTATTCTAGCGTTGACCAATTAAAATTCTGTGAAAATAACTAACTCCACGCGTACGTAGTTATATTATGTCCAGAAGGAGATAACACCCTGGCCTCCTCCCTAAAGACAGGCGCAGAGAGGTCACACCGTGTGTTTTAGTCGGTTCGAGTCCGACACACCACCCCGCCGTAAGCCCCAGCTGGGGTGACGGTCCCCGGGGATTTCCACACGTTAAAAAAAAAAATGGTTGCTTATATTATATATCGATTAGATTTCCCCTTGTAAAAATCTTTAGAACATACCTCCATACACACGTAGCACATCTAGTGCTTAAAATAAGTCATATGATAAATAAGTGAAAAATGAGGCTTCAGATGATAGTATCGTTATAAATTGTATCTACAACTTACTCCTTCATACTTATCCGCTTGAACCGAGTTAGTTAGAAATAATAGAATCGACGTGAAAAACACTTTCAAATAGAAGTGGTTCATGTGTAAACTGTTTACTGTCGTGCGTTGCAAAAGTGTATAATCTACAAATCAATTTTTATTTTTGTTTTATTGTAACTAGTTTAAGTAGGTAAATATATTTTTGATTCTTCTCTTAGTTTATGCATAAATCAATTGAAGAATGCCTAAAAGAGAATGGCGGACTTTATAAGCAGCAGCATGATAAGGCTGTTTATGAGATCTTTACTGTTCATAAATTGAATCATCCTCTTTTCATGTCTATCATTATCTTAAAAAAAAGAAAGTTAATTACATAAAGATAATAATTTTTGACTGGATCTTTATTATTATAAAAAAAACATCAAAAGATAAGAGAGAGAAAAAAATAGTTTTTTCCTTGATAACTTTAAAATATTGCGTGACACGTCGACTATGTTTCAGTGGTAGTGATCCCATATGGTTCACCTTTGACAAATAATAATTATACTTTTTAATCACTTTGATTCTCTTTACAAACTGATAACATGATCTTCCCATTCTTCTTAGGTTTTACCTCTTTGAGATAAATTAAGAATGATATTGAGGAAAAACCGGTTGAACGAGTAGCCGATTCCAAATAATTTTGGAAAAAATAAAGACTAGAAAGATTGTTCTTGAGTGGCTATTATTGTTAATTGGTTTTTATGAGTTACTACAGAATAACGGTTAACTCGTAAGGGGTACGAGTTAACCGTTATTCTGTAGTAACTCATAAAAACCTATTTGGAAAAATTATTTGGAATCGGCTACTCGTTCAACCGGTTTTTCCTGAATATCAGTTTTTTTTTCATGAATTTTACTACGCTTACACTTTCAAGGTGTAAATCCAATGTGGCAGAGGCCTAAGGGCGAAGACATGTAAGTAGTCCTCACACTAGGATTCTGCTCATGCTTTTCATCAGGCAGAATAGAGTCACTTCTTTATGCGGATCAATCTTACCATTATCATATAAATTTGTATTAAAAGTCGTACTATTTTCTTAGTTTATAGAACAGTATTTTTATTTATTTTCGTTGCACAACGAATGTAATGTTTTTAAGATTAGAACTAACATAAAGTTTGTGTATTTTATTTCTCTATAACATTACTCAAAATGCATTTCATAGCAATATCACTCGGTAAATATTAATTTTTATATATATTTTCGTTTACTTTAACTTCTTCAGAAGGTAAAACAGTATCTTAATCTTTTACTATTGTTAATCGTTGGCATAAGTATTCCGTGCTCAATGCCACCAAAAAGCCCAAAAAATCAATGGCAAAAAATTCTCGACGTTGTAAAGTATTTAAATTTATAAAACCTACATGTTCAAGTACTATTTTTTCAAGCCATGTTGCCTCATCCAAGGATGATTAAAGTTGTCGAGTACTCCAAGCAACGTTATATCTGCTTAGTTTGAGTTCATAAAATAAAGTTTCTGTGAACTTTTAAGATTAAAATATGTTGAGGCTAAAACGCTGTTGGGACCTCTTAAACCATATTCTAAACTGTAATTATTTTACAGGAATAATACTTATATCCGTTGATATTAACTTAGCAGTCAATAACAAAGTAAGTAATTGTACCTATACAAAAATAGTGACTTTAATACTAAAACAATGTTTTATGTAATAAGTTAGTGTTAATCATTGGCGTACCCTAGATCGTCTATCCCAATTTCTAAAAATGACTCTAGAATATTTGTTTAAAGAATATTGTGCAGTCATTCCTCTGCTTGTATTCTAGTTATCTTTATTAAACGTCTTTGTGTCGAATCTAATAAAAAGATAACTTTGTTTTGTTCACGTCGATAGTGGTCGCTGTCGAGTATAATTTTATCCACTCGATACTAAGGCAGGTTTGAAATGCGTTACCTATGGTTATCGAGTATACAAATTAATCGGCTAATATACTGTTTAAGTATACTGTTTATCTAATGTCTATATGCCATTCTAGCTTTGCTACATAGCAAAGGTATGTGTCCATAAAGGAAACGAAAAATGCGGTGTGAATAGTTGTGGCAATTACCGACGCTTCATAGATACCTGTGATCTTCTAGAATATAACTGTTTATACAATACTGGTATGTTATATATTTGATTTTTGTCAAAAACTAATTGTATTCTGCAATATTTAGCTAAGTTTACGTCCCGTCTACGTAAAAACTTTTGATAAAATTGATATAGTCGGAAAAAGATTTAACCTTTATTTCCGATTTAGTTGAAAACTGACTTGAACATCTTAGAGCAATTTACAAACTACTGATAAGAACATGAAATAAATACAAGTGTCTTCCTTAACATATTTTATACAGTTCAGCACCTAAGTTATTTCGATAACTTATACTTTGACTTTCCATAAAACACAAAATCTTCAGCTTTATCAATTCACTCTTAAGACTTAGAAATTTTTAATCTTGCCTGTTTTATAGTATAAATCAGTCAATGCAGTAACTTAAATAACATTTTATGCGATTGCAGATTTCTCTAAAACTGACATGCGCAATTGTGATAACTTACCTCCTCTTGTAATAGAGGAACAGCCGCCTAATGGACCGAGTGAACTGGTTACAATTAAAGCTGAGGAAGATAATAACCCCAATAATTATAAATAAAATAATGGATTCAGAATAAAGGTTTTTTTCTAAACATTTACATACACATATTATATTCAAGTATTTCACTTGTGAGTTCAATTCCGATTATGTTGTATGATAAACAAGATCATTTGTCTGTATCTACGTGTAATTATTTTTAAAATACCAATAAAAATAAGGGGCTGTAAGGATGGGAGGAGTTTGGGTGTTTTAATATGTGTGTATTTACAAAAAAAGTATGTTTATGTATTTATATCAGTTTTCTAGTACCCATAGCAAAAGCTCTGCTTAGTTTGGGACTAGATGATGTCGTGTGTTAGATGTCCAAAACAGTAAGAAAACATACATTATGTTTGAAACTTTTAAATAGACATTTATAACTAATCCTTTCAGTAGGCGCGGCGCATCCACAAACACCGTAACTTGAGGCACTTATAAATTAAGCGAAACAAGTATATCTGTGTTTAATCCTAAAGAGGGTCCTTATTTTACCTCATCTCATCACGACGACGATTTGAAGACTTTAACACTTAAAGAATTTGACATTGGCAGAATAGTTGATATTTTTCAGCTGATTGTTTTGTATCGCGAAATGACGCTGTGGGTGACTTCCCTATGCCTGGCCTGTGTAGCTCTATGGTGGCAAGTTGACGTCACATAACATGTCAACCATGCAGTAATCTAACCTTTAAATTTACATTTATTGTGTAATTTTCAGTGCATTATTTTACTACGTACACATATATTGCTGCTTTAGAGAATAATATGACCACACGTCTGCGTGTGAGATGTCGATAATAAAATATAAACAAGTAGCGATTAGATATATAATTTTCTGGTCAAATTAATTGGAATCATTAAGACGCTCTATCTCAATGAAGGTAACACTCTTTCTTTTGGAACAGTTAGTGCAGTTTAGTGTATTATTATAGCTAGGCACGCCGTTATTGCGGCTGTAAGATCTATTGTAGAGGAGCGAGAGACATCGTGGCAGCCTCTCATACCGAATGGCGGAGCGTCTCTAACTCCGCCGTCTTTTCTGTAAACAAGTTATGCTTGCGAAAGAGATGGCGAAGCGAATTCGTTCTCTATAGGCGCAAGCTTGGGGGTGACAGATGAATTTATCCATCACTCACAGTTCCCACAGAGAAGGAGGCCAATTACAAACTGTAGGTGGCCCAAGGTATGGCGGGGTTCCAGGGATATCCTTTCGAGGGTACAACCGGTTCCTTGGCTTCTAGTATCCGGGACGGTGTGTTTTTTAGTCAGTTCGAGTCTGACTGGTGACTGGTGAGCTGATGACTGGTGGTATCCGAAGGAATTTATATTTGGTGGCACACATCAAGACGTAACTTGGCAGCGTTCATAGAAGTGGAATCGACTTCAGTTCACTTTTAGGGTTGCTGAGGTCCGTTGCCAGTCGTTCCATGTTAAAACGAATGCTTAGGTTATAGGAAATAAACATACGAAAAACAAAAGCTAGGAAGTTGGTATTCATGGAAGTGGATATTATCATTAGGTGGACGAAGAATGTGATGGAAGTCCAAGAAAACAATAAATAAATCACACTTAATCACGCTTGATCTTTCAAATTTATGTTGTAACGAGTAGGATACGATACACGTTGTCTACTATGGCGGCAATAGTTTAAATATAAAAAAAAAATGATTCTAAAAAATAATTGAAATCAGTACAGTAGTTTAGCCGTATAAATGTAACAGACAGACAAACTGTTAAAATATTAAAACTAAAATATTATTGAGTGTACATCCATTACTTTATCGTAAAATTTATGTACACATTTGAATCAAATAAAAGATTACACAATTTCATTTTTATAATCAAGCAAACTAAAATGTTATTATGGCAATCGTGCTACTCCTTTCAAGAAATACATATAAAAATGAAAAAGTATAGATTGGAGAAGTATTTGTTATTTAAAATAAGATTTTCAGAGGCTGTTCTACAACAGTTTTTTTGCAACAACAGTGATAAAGCATTTCTTCAGAATTCAATAGTGAGTACGCAATTAGACATAATATGCATCATGTGATGTTGATGACTGGCTGATAGGTTCTCAATAGCGTCTCATGTTCATGCCTGAGCAGCTCACCTTGTCTCTCCTGGGTAGTGATAGATAAGAAAGGTCACTAAAATAAGACTTAATTAAGTTAAATGTGTATTCATGTTTTTTTAATTACAAACAACAACTAACAAACTGGTGACAACAGTCTACCCGTGACCGCAAGCGGTGTAACCCGCTCAAAACGTCGGAAAGTAGAAGGTACCATAACCTTTTTAATTTTATCGCGAAAAAGTCCCACACAGTAAAAACTTATGTATGTGTAAAATGTTTGATTTTTATGTAAATTTTTTAAAATACTATTCTAAAGTAGTATCACAATTGTTAGATACTTTTCATGGACCCCAACTTTTTTCATAGCTGTTTCGTTTCATAAAGAGTTAAAGATTATCGCGGTAAGAAGTCCTTTCTCAGGCTCGCTTCAACAGTTTTGGCGTTAAAGCCTTACAGAGAGACAGACAAACAGAGTTACTTTTGCATTAAAATATTAGTGAGTATTATTTTGCAATAATATTATGCAAATACATTCACTCACGTCTCTATAGACGGAAGCGTATTAAGCTCTGACATTTGGAAGACTATAATTAGTCTCACTTAAGTATTAAGGCTAAATACACTACGGAATTACATCGCAAAATTGGAAGTGACAAAAGTTAGAAAGAAAGTTAGCTAAAAAGCAAATATTTGTGTTCGGACATCGATATACTGCGCCTTCTAGTCCTAAATTAATATACTATGGGTTAACTGATATAGTTGTAATAATATAATTATGAATATTTTTTTTTGTAAAAATAATATACATATTAAACATAGAAAACACCCAAACTCCGAAAAAAACATTTGAAGATCATACAAACATTTGTACTAAACCCAAGACTTCAAGCACAACAGTCACCGGGCAGTCAATTAAAAGAAAATTGCAGTTCATTTACGACTATTCCTTCTTGTTGAAGCAATTAATCTTTAATATTTCAGAATAAGACGTAGAAGGCACGCAAAACTACTTAAAGCATTCAAATCCAATAAGCGTGTAATTTATTAATCATTATTGATAAATGATTAATAAATTACACTCACTCAATGAACAGTATTATTACCATGTGAAACCACGCAATGGAAGTAATTAAAGTGTGTGCTGCATTTTGTAAGTATGATGTATATTTTTGCTCAGTACATCAGAACTAGTTCGGTAGAGACACGCTGATGTGCATAAGTACGATAGACTGGCTCGACGGGGCGGTACAACCCTTGGGAAAACCAACCTCAAAATGACAGTATTCACGCTGTTGGTGAGTGCGAGACCAGAGGACAAATGATGAAGAAATATCTCACTAGGCCTCCATGGTGTCACCTTGGATTAAGTGTCGTCTGTTACGTGGACGACACTATAGTACTGACTAGTGGGGATAACTTCCAAGAAATTCTGGATCTCGCCGAGTTAGGGGTGGCTTGTGTCGTCTAAAAGGCGGTCTGTGTCTACGGGTCCCACCCCATAAGACGGAAGTCTTGTGGTTCCACAGGAAACGCGGAGGTGCTGTTCCGACTTGCTCGCTTATTCGAGTGGCGGGCTTCGTATAGAGGCTATTGCCTAATTTAGGAGGTACGCGGGATAAAGTTGCTGCCTCTATTGTGCGATCAAACGATCCATGGTCTTCTACGGAGCGCCGAATTCGGTCAAGCGCCTATCACCCTCCTCCCGCTGCCGAGCTAAGCTCAATCAAGCGCAGCAGGTAGTGGCCAGTCCTACGCGGAAACCGCACCATCTCGTTGGATGCGGCAACAGTCCTGCCACGTTTCACGCCTTTTGATATTATCAGTAAGGTAATCAGTAAGTAGGATAACATCAGTTGCACCTGTCAAAATCTCATTCTTAGATAATTCATACTACAGCCAAGTACACAATATAGTAATTGAACACCTCTACTGGGAAATTATAGCCGTACGATAAACAAAGTAAACATGTTTATTATACGTCACAAATGATGAGCAAAATAAAATAAAACTGGAAATAAATAAGCATTTTATTTCCATCATGACATATACATATATTAAATTTCTGTGCCTGCTCATCGTTGTGTAATTTTTCCAGTGCTCACTAATAATATACATTGTTTCAGTTTACATTAGTTTTCCTCAAAATTTAACCTGGACCTACGGATGATAATCTCAGTTGATGACTTTGTGTCATATCGAGAATCAAATCAGAACAAGTAGTTTTTAAGATTCAAGATCTTTAGAACCATGCTGTTTATTGCTTTTATTTTATTTTTCAGTATGTATTATCTTCAGTTTACATGAAGTCTTAAGCAGAAAACATCATCTTCACGTAAGTATGCTCTTACTTCCCTTATTATTAAAGGTTTGTAGAAGAACTATTACCCCTCCATTTGCTTAAATTTTCTGGCTCAATAATTTTCGCTTTCTGTAACTTTACGTTCTCATTTTGTTTTTTAGTGTATTGGAGTCTCCATGTGGTGATAGGTTATTAACATGGAGTTCCACCACACCTATTCATCCCATGGCTGTCGTCAAGCCAACTAAGGGAGCATATTGGAAATAATCAATCACTAAGGGTAAGCAATGACAGCTTACGCCTATGTCCAGCAGTATACTGTTAAAGGCTGTTGATGAAACAATGACAGCGCGGTCAGGTGACCGTTTCTGTCAACATATGTTATGAGCGTTTCCGTGATTTGGAGGTCACGTTAAGCAGTCGATCTCGGTTGTTATCGTAAGATAATAGTCGTAAAGCTCAGTTGGAGGCCCGCGGGGCGGATTAACAATGTCTAACGACAAGATTAAGAAAGTCACAACAAGTCTTGCCAGTCCCCTACCCGCACTCGGCCAGCGTGGGGATATATGTCCTTAATCCTCTCCTGAGAGGAAACCCGAGCCCAATATTGGGATGTTATGGGTTGTTGATTGAGGGCACCCATTTGATGAGAGGGGGTGGTGGCTCTTTGTATTCCAAACACGTTACTAGACCGTACATCAGATGTCGAGAATAGAATTGCCTTTTGTTAAATATTTACATAAATAAATAAAAAGATATTTCCTTTACTATAATTAGCATATATTATTATACACGTGAATCTACCTCACTTTATCTATTGTTCAAAAATGAATTAAAATTCATTGAGTACTTTAAAATATCAAAACGAACAGACAGCGACAGCGATTTTATTGTTATACTATGTAAAAACGTATGACTTATTATTATTTAATGAGATATTTAATGTTGAAGGGGTTTCCCAGTTTCCCTTTTCTCTCGGGATGCATAAATAAAAGTCTTTAGAGAGAAGAATGATTTTAAAGTGTTGCTCAAGCGTAATCCTGATTGAAGTGAATTTTCAAGCAGAAGTGATACCAAAACATTCGAATCCATTTTCACAATTTCCTCCGATGGTATAGTATATATTGTGAGTATTTGTATAATATGCAGTATACTCCTTTTATATTTTATTAATTTTCATACAGTGTAATATATATGTATATTAATTTATTTATTAGTATTCTATTATATGCATGTACACACAGCAAATATTAGTCTTGTTAAATTTAATGTAGTACTAGAAAAATCACATGATCTGTGTATGTATACAGTGATATTTTGAGTGTTCTAATTGTTTCGATGTTGCAGTTACCAAGTAGAAGAATTCCACAAAAATATCGGGAGTATTACTGTCGTAAAGCCAAGGTATGTCATGACGAAGGTGGCAAAGTATGCGGTTGGGATGAACAACAACCATTTCTGGCAGTGTTTGGTGACATATGTACGATGTATAGGGCGAACTGTAGAGGTGTCGGCGGTTAGTATATATTCTATTTTAATTAACAACAACCCATAATGTCCCACTGCTGCTTCTTACAGGAGATAGTTAAGTCCATACGTCCCCACGCTCGAGTGTGGGTGAGCAACTGGCAACACAACGTTGTGGCTACGTAATTTTGCTTACCCGAAGGCCTCCAACTAAGCTTCTCGACTGTTATCCTGTGACAACAACCGGGATCGACTATTTGACATGACGTCGGAATTAAGGAGAGGCTCATGGTATCATACTACTAACGGTCACCTGTTCTAGACCTGTCTGTCATCAGGGGTCCGTTATTAAAAAAAAAACATATTTGTCGCAGTCCGGAAGATAATAAACTAGAATATTCAAAATATGTGTTTAAATACGGTATCAATGGAAAAAACGTATAGGTCCGGGACTATACTTTATTAAATAACAAGGAAATGTTTTGAAAAAGTAAGTAATATGGGTTGATACAATATTAATAAGAAAAATTGGCCAAGTACGTGTCAGGCCACGCATAGAATAGGGTTCCTTAGTAACCCATAATGGTAGGTTTAAATTCGATCCACCCATAAGATTTAAGTCCAATAGAAAATTGTTATATTATTTATTTATTTTTGACCGAAGTTTCCCAAGTAAGTATTTTACAAGTTAGGCCCTATAACTCCTGAAATAAAAAAGTTATCAAAACTGCTATAGGTTTCCTTAAAAGTTCAATAAATGGACTACTAGCACGATTTTTTTCAGATTTTTTAAGCCAGCCGTTTAGCTTTTAGAGGAGGGGGAAAGACCTGTTTTTACAAAAAAATGCGCTTTAAAGTTTAATAACTCTCAAACGGATACCTAATTCGAAAAATGGTGATAGCAACTTCGCACTATTTTCAAAAGGCCTATCTAATAATGAACACGATATTTATTTGAAAATACACAAAAAGACACATGTAAATATACATGAAGTCGATATGCATCTCATTAGGCCTACCATACTGCATTCTGGTCATGCTTTCCATCAGGCAGAGAGTAGAGCCATTTCGTTACCTTTTATTTCAAAAATAAATTTAAAGCTTAGAGTATAATAGAAAACCTATGTATTGTTTCAGTGTTCTTTCAAGTCAATATGGTAGTGTGTGATACGAAATTGAGCTATGAAAAAGAGCACGGTAATGAAACATTTGAGTTTATACACCTTCGTCCAACAGTGACGGAACCACCTAGCACATGGTACCCGATAAAATCCACCCCCAAACCTGGACTCATAATGCGGGTACCGAGAATGAAACTTGCTGAGATTGAATAAACAGTTTATTTTTACGTAAACATAGTTTTATTTAAACGCATGCAATTATAAGTACCTATAAGTAGTGAAAAATATTTTTTTCTCATGAAGTACCTACTATATAATACATCAACAATCCGTCACGTCGCACTGCTGGGCTCGTGTCTCCTCTCAGGGGAGGGTTAAGGCCATAGGTCCCCACGCTGGCCGAGTCTGGATTGGGGACTGGCAAGACACGTTGTGGCTACGTGAGTCTTGCCGTTTGATGTTTTTAAACCGCCCAAAGGCATGCAACTAAGTTTCACGATTGTTATGATAACAACCGGGACCAACTGCTTGACATGACCTCCAAATTACAGAAATGCTCATAACATATCATGCCACTAACTGTCACCCATTAATAAGTTACCCACCTACTTAATAAGAGTCGTCGTCAATGTCTTATTTTATTACCCGGCTCCCGGCTATTTATTTATTATTTATGATGAGACTGACATTATTTTGGCTTTGTATTTATGAGTGTATGTTCCATCGTAGCGCCTATACTGTTGAATAGGCTTTAATGAATTAATTGTCAGTAGATTGGTAGGCCTACCAAAGTCGAGTATAGTTTTTTAAACTCTTTCGTTAAAATAAAAACTGTACAGAAGTTATTTCACCTAAACGATATTTAAAAGTAGAATAATAACATAGTTTTTATCGAAGCCAACTTTATAGGGTCAGTTAGAGAGAGCCCAAGTTTTATTTTATTATTCTAATATTTACATTCAATTCAATATACTAAGAATCTTGATGTAATATGATGACGCGATGATAGTGAATGTGAGTTAAACAATTCATTAGACATCAACATCCAAACACTATTAGTTACGTATGTGTATTGCGATGATTATAATGAGTTTATATAGTGAGAATTTTTTCATTGAAAGTAATAAATTCTATTTCATAAATTTTTTTTTTTGTTTAAAAAGACAACTCCCGCATTAGGAATATAAATTCCTGTGTCGCGGGGGACTTTACAAACATACATGAAACGGACACAAAGAACACCCAGACTCAGAACAACAAATTGGGAATCACACAAAGTGTTGTCCTACGTGGGATTTGAACCTACAACACTTGGCGTAGTAGGAAGCGGCGTGGCGACCGCTTTAGCCACTAGGCCAACCGTGCAGTCAATTAATGCTTATATACGTTATTTCAAGAAAATACTTCCTTGCTGCTATTGGTGATTGATTTAGATTAAACCATATTTAGTTACTCGTTACGATTTAACCTTGTATCCATATTCGTAACTAACATGGTTTTTTTTTCTCATTTCAAAACTAGCCATGAAATCCTAGTTTTATATTTAGGTTTTCATAATCAGCTGTCTAAATGCAATCATTTTTCTCTGCTCGAAATTTCGTTCGATCGTATCCTCTATAATTGGAACGGTTGACAATTTGAATCCCTATGGTTATCAGGTTTTTTTCCATCAAAAATCGTACTGAATCTATTCTTACAAGTATGAAAGATTAACCGTAGAACTGTATTGAGTGATGAATTTTTGGAGTATTAAAGTAATCTTTATCGTTTTCTGGCTCAGGCAGATGACAGATTCGCAATAAGATATTGCAAGAAGGCCAAGTTATGTGTTCGTGGTGGTGACGTTGTATGTGCATTTGACAAGACGCAAGAAATAACTGCAATGTTTCCTGACAAATGTATCTACTACTCCGTGAACTGCGTCAAGCAAGGAAGTTCGTATATTCTTTAAATCTTAAATATGTGTACATTAATAAAGTAGAGCAATAAAAGAGATTTCAGAATTATCTCGTAATTAGTTTTTAATAAATACTGGATATGTGGAAGTCATTTTCACGTTCCAAGAGTTCCGTATAATCTATATAGTTATGATAATGTTGTCCCCATACATCGATATGGGTCATGGTTAGTAAGAAAACTGCTAATAAGTTTATAATCGCAATATTCGACTAAATTTATGCATCTACATATGTATGTCGGAATATTTAATTATACGGGAGCTGATTTGATAACGAGGCGCAAGCGGTGAAACGTCATCGCTTCGGTGGAGTCTACATAAGTGTTCGTACTGGCCAGTACGAACACATCTAGAAACACATCAGCATCACATCTAGAAACTACCTTACGGCTCATTGTTCTCATTTTAAGTTACCTACGTGTTGATAAAAGGTTAAATAAATTAACTACTTTCGTTTTCTGCTCGAGCAACACCACGCTGCCCACACAATAATAGCGTTAAAGCCTTAAAAGTTGTCACATTCATTACTTCTTTATAATGGCACCTACATACCTAACTCTTTCACTGAATAATCCCACCGGTCAACTGGTTGAGAATATCTTACGCATTAAGTCCACCGAGGCATATTTTTGTCAACTTAAATTTAAAAAAAATTTTTTTTTTTCTTATAATTGTGTTATATGAGACAATTTAGCATAAAGCAATGTGCTTTATATTTTCGTATAGTCCGTCAACCCTACAGGTTTCGATTCGATTCATGGACAAGTGATCCTGCAAGGTTGCCGGTTTTAGTACGGAATCCTAAACATAAAAACAGCCGAAAAAAATCACATCAAAAGCAATATTTTAGGACAGTTACTTTTAAATGCTTATTATTATATTATGTGTAAGTCAGTTCGAAAGTCAAAATGAAAAATTGGGTTTGTCCTATTTTTCAGAATACAAGATAATAGATGCTACAACTTGCAGACAAAATATTACGTTCAGTGCTAAAAGAATTACCGTAACGAATGGGTTCCTGTTACCACTGTATATGACGTATCTTCCTTCAAGTATAACGAAGATGGCACAGGGAGAGAAACCAGATTTTTCCCTTATACAGCCTACGGAAGCCATGAAGGCTGAAAGTTATGAAAAGAAGACTATTATTTCAGAGACTCTACCACAGGTTACAATCTCATAGTATAGTTTTGACTCCAGTCAAAACTATACTATGAGTTGGAGTAGATTTTTATTACAAATTCCAATTTGTAGTAAAAATCTACTCCAACGTATTTTTACAGCGATATTTCAGAATTTATTTGTTTTTTTTTGTATGACCAATGTATCTCCAGCAATTGTATATGAGAGCGACTATAAGACTGTTATTTTTTACAAAGCAGCTATTAATTAAACGAATGACATTATAAAAACGCCTGACAATGTTATAAATAAGTTTTGAAAAATGATAAATAAAAATATCTGCTTTCATATGAAAAAAAATGGTCATGGTTTAGATATATCGAACTATGTACAGTTTTTTTAAATGTTTGTAAAATGGTTTAAAATAAAAAGTACACGTTTTTTTAAATAACTTTAATTTATGACTAAGGTGTATTATTTATTCAGAACTTATTTAATTAACAAAATTAAACGTGCTATTTCGACTTGTGGCAAACGTCAAAAATTAAAACAGTCTTTTGAATAGAAAAAAAAAGCACATCTTTGTCTTTGTACTGTCGTGACGTAGAAATACGCACTAAAACTAAATGGTTCGGCTCTTCTTTCCTGTGCCAAAAAGTTATAAACTGGACCTCAGTACCAGCTCACGTATTTCCTTCCCATTATGATCCCGGGTCCTTTAAGAGAGGCGTGAAAAAGCATCTCGCTAGGCCGCCATAGTGTGTGTCGGCATCGCCTGTTGGCACAATGCTTGCATGCGCAGAAGTGCGGGCAACCTCGCTGGTTGCCCGCACTTCTGGATTCTGCTCATGCTTTCCGTCAAACAGAGTAGAGTCACCTTAGCAGGTCAAATAAAAAAATAATAATTAATTTGGATCCTATCAAACTGACCAAAGGAGCAAATTGCGCCGGACAACATCTCTGCAAAGAGAAACTTGAAAACTTGAAACAATTACTTGTACCAATCAGTCTGGTCAACGAGATACAGTAGGCCAAACGAGATCCACCTCCATTCTAAGGAGAGGCCTATTTGATTTTCCTAAATGAAAGGGGTTAATTAGAATAATGCAATAGCCTATGCACGCCATCTTTTGATTAGCGCTCATACTAAATGTATATATACAACGACTGCCTTTCTAAATAGTGAGCCTTCAATGACTTATCTCCGGGCCAGTTTCGTTACTTGAACGCATTTAGTACCACTGTTTGTTATAAGATGGCAGTACTTGTATGACTTCTACAAAGTTTTATTGCTTAAAAACTATCGTTTGCCTGCGACTTCACCCACATTCACCTCCGTTAAACTGACCGGTGTCTTTAAACTGATACAACTCTTTTATTAGTCTATCAATTGAAATAAAACACACACTAAATATTGAGTGAAGTCAACCATAATACATGAGAGAAAACCGCATCTAAATCGTTTAAACATCTTTTCAGAGAGACAAAAATGGTTGACTGGTAGAGAATGCCTTAGGCATTAAGTCCGCCAATGTACCAATATGCATGATGTCTAAATAAATAAATAAATAAAAAGTCTTAAAAACTGCTGTTTTGGATTGTTGAAACTAACAATGAATTAGTTTTCTTCAATATCTTTAGTGTAGAGATCCACTTATAATTTTATTATATGTGTAGAATAGATATAGATTCAATTCAATTTTAATAGTCGTAGTATTTACGATATCTACTAAAATTAACTAACTTATCTGTTCTGACAGATTACAATCCGATTTTAGTACAACACATTTTTACTCCTTCCATTTGATTTTAGAATTTATTATAATATTGGAAACTTCATTTTTAAAGCACACTTCTATTCACTTACTACATCTGTGACATCAGTAAGTGACTACCGTACTTTATATTCACTTTTTTTTGTCCGACTACGACGAAGTCAAATGGAAGCGCGAAAGTTTCGTGAGACTATGTATGTTCCATTGTAGGGTCTAAACTACTATACCGGTTTTTATAAATGAGGTGTCAATAGATTTATAATAATTAGCCGGGTGACATAATTTATGTAAAATTAATCAGTCTTAATGTAGTTGGGTTACAGTTTTTTATAAACTTTCTTTTTCTATTCTTATAATAGAAATCGTCACAACTGCGTTTCTATTCTTTAAAACCACCCCGGAATACACGATATGAGACTGGCTAGCTTATAAAAGAACTACTGCTTATAATAGTCCACTTCTGGACATAAGAAGGAGGGTTTCGAAAGCGGGTTTAGGTCTATTATATTACACTGGCTATAAGGATACGTTAGTCACACTACGATATTATGGGACAAATTAAAAAAGGCCTATGTCCAGCATATTTATTGTAAGATAATTTATCAATAACGGGAGTTAATAGCACCATATGATGATCTAAAAATCACTGTTCTCGACCTGGATGTTCTTTATATATGTTTTAAGGTCCCCTGCCTTGCAAGATATAAAGAATATAATAATTATAATAAATAACAATCTCAGGAAACTTCAACATCACGTATGCTACTTTGATTCAATTGATATTTTCAATACCTACTGGAAATTATTATAGCAAAGCAATATCACTATTATTACGCTTTAGACATATAACTCATCTTCCTAGTCTTATTCCCAATTTTATTTGGGGTCGGCTACTAGTTCAACCGGTTTTACCTGAATTTCAGTTTTTCCACGGAGCGAGTGGCATCGGACCTCCGCAACCCTAAGGGAGAACTGAAATTCGAAGATTGAACTAGTTGTCAGTATATTTGAGGGCACTGACTTCCCAATAACGACATATAACTAAGAAACCTATTTAAGTCAAAAATTTACACGTTAATATTTAGCTACGCAATAAAACGTTTTGAATGACGAATTAAAACACATTAAACCCGGACCCAAATTACCATGTTCTGTGTATAACGAAATGATTGAAAATGCACAAGAATTTGCTGTCTTCCGTCTAACGGAACAGAACTGATTCTTAACTGGAAAATCGGCCACTGACAGACTATGATTGGAATACAGAAGTTTAACTGCCTAATTATGTATAGATTTGCTATTTAACTGGCCTCCAATAGTTAATATACATTTGTTCAACAGTTTTGGTTGTATGTTATATTAATTAAAAATGGTTCTTTTTTATTTTATTGTGATTGTTGATATGTGTACCTAGTAAAACAAACAAAAAGTAAGTCTAGTAAAAAGCGTAGATTATAAACCAGAGTTAAAAGTCAATACAGCTTGGCTTTTAACAACCACTGAATCTACATATTTTGCCGTAGTGATAAAGTTTTAATTTGTGGTTTTTTTTGAAACAAACACAAATAATTAAAAAAAAGCGGCCAAGTGCGAGTCGGACTCGCCCATGAAGGGTTCCGTATCAGCAGGTAACATCAGATAAAAGTTCTTGTAGTTCGTTGTAACTTTATTCGATGTTTTTATAATAGTGTATTGATTTAATGAAAGGTAAATTGCGGTTTACGATTAATGACGTATTAAAAAAAACTACTTACTAGATCTCGTTCAAACCAATTTTCGTTGGTAGGTTGCATGGTAATGTACAACATATATTTTTTTTAGCTTTTGATAAAGCTAAAAAAAATTTATCTCTTATTTTAGAAGTTACAGGTGGGGAGACACACATTTTTCTACTTTGGAAGTGTCTCTCGCGCAAACTATTCAGTTTAGAAAAAAATGATGTTATAACCTCAACATCTTTTTTGAACACCTATCCATAGAAGTTGGAACACGTATTGGTTTGATGAAAAAAATTTTTTTTGTTTCAGTTCCAAGTATGGGGACCCCCAAAATGTATTGTTATTTTTCTATTTTTATGAGAAAATCTTACTTCGGTTCACAGATTACATCTACTTACCAAGTTTCAAAAGTATAGCTCCTATAAATAAATAATTAAATAATAATTCGGACATCTTACACACAACGTCATCTAGTCCCAAGATAAGCAGAGCTTGTGTTATGGATACTAAACAACTGATATAAATACATAAACATACCTTTTTTTTTGTAAATACATACATATTATACATAGAAAAACACCCAGACTCCGAAGCAAATATTTGTGGATCACACAAATATTTGGTCTGACCCGGGAATTGAACCCTTTGATCAGACCTTTTGATCAGCAGCCGCATACGCTAACCACTAGACCAACAAGGCAGTCAGAACTTTAACTTATGGTTTCGGAAAAAAGTGGCTGTGACATACAGACGGACAGACAGACAGACATGACGAATCTATAAGGGTTCCGTTTTTTGCGTTTCGTCGTCGTAAAATTCTCTGTGATATATTATATATTAAAAGCTTTCAGTATATATGCAGCGTTAGTAGCAATGACCTCACCTATTTTTTCTCCGAGTATAAAGAGTAAGAATTTAATATTATAGAATAATCTAAAATCTGTAGTCTAAATTGCACGAATGTTCTAACGAGGCAATAGAAACTAATATATGTATAGTTCCATACTGTTTCAAAAGTTGAGATTAGATTTTATACAAATAATGAATTACAAACAAACAACAACCCATAACGTCCTACTGCTGGGTAGGGGCCTCCTCTCAGGAAAGGGGTTAAGACCAAGCGTCCCCATGCTGGCCGAGTCCGGGTTGTGAACTGGCAAGATACGTTGTGGCTAAAGTACAATACGTTTACTATTGGATATAAACCTCTCTTTAGAAAGGAGATTTGAGTCTACTATACCACCCTGGCCAAACGGATTAGCATAGAGTTTCTTGCTTTCTCTTGTCCTTCTCTTTGAAGTGATTTTGTTCTGTAAAGTTTGATCCCTTAGTCAACTCTTATGACATCCATTGGTCGAATAGAGGTGGTTACAGTCTGTATTCTTATTCCGTTACCCCATGAACTATGTAGTGAATAACGATAATAGTGAATGTATATTTTATTTACAATAAGTGCAAACGTGTTTATAAAGCCTAACTTAAAGAAGATGAATGACAAAGATGAAGAAGTTATAGTACCCCAGCAGTTATATAAAAGTCGATAACTATCCAAAAATGTTACATGATTTGCTTTACAGTGTATGTTTTTTGTGAAACAGTCATACTACTTCCCATCAGATTAGATAACACGCCCACGATTCACCTGTTGTTCCCACGTCACATTGTATTGTCCTACCCTCATTTTTAAGGAAAACTTTTAGAAAAAAGCATAAGAAACAAACATTTATCATGTCTATTAATCTACATTAAAATTTGCGTAGCATTTAGTTAATGAAAGTTAATGTGCCTTTGTCGTGGACGAATTCGGATGAAACAGGATGTAGTGAGTATTTTCTATTCTGTTTAGGACTTTTTATAAAGGCGTTAAAAACTAGTACTCGAAACTTGAGGTAAATAGCTATGCTACTGGTAAACGGTCAAAATTGATTGTCAATATTTTTGGTTTCTAAATACAGACAAACTATTTTCAATATTATAATACTGAAGACTTAATAGTTGTGCTTAGATAATATAAAGAGATTTACATATAGTATTTTAAAATAACTCAGCACTAGAACTATCCATTTCTTGTTATACAAAACTGATTATTAACTTAATACATGTAGTCAAATACTACCAACATTCATTTCACTGCTTTGACACTTTTGTAAGGAATTCATAAAAAGTACCTAATGCTACTTAAAGCCGGTTCCAAAAATAACGGGTCAGTCACATAAACCAATAACGGGTCAGTCACATAAACCCGAATATCTCCCGAACTACGTATGCCATCCTAATGAAACGAAGACTGTTCAATTGAGAATTTAATTATACAGATAAAAAATAAAATAAAACTTAGTTACACCCACAATATTAATCTTAAATTAAAAAAAAACTAAAGTAGTCATATTTTTCTTAAGATTACATTTTTTTTATGATTGTTTTTTTGCTGTTTTTCATCACTTTCTTCATTTAATACTTTGTATTGCCTCCACGTGATGAAGCCTCCAGTGATGAAAAACAGCAAAAAAACAATCATAAAAAAAATGTAATCTTAAGAAAAATATGACTACTTTAGTTTTTTTTTAATTTAAGATTAATATTGTGGGTGTAACTAAGTTTTATTTTATTTTTTATCTGTATAATTAAATTCTCAATTGAACAGTCTTCGTTTCATTAGGATGGCATACGTAGTTCGGGAGATATTCGGGTTTATGTGACTGACCCGTTATTTTTGGAACCGAGTGTATATCAAAAGATATGAATTTTTGAAGGCCAATATTGTGTGAGATGTTTTGTCTCATGTTATTGAAGAACATGTTATTCATGACCCTCAAGGGTTAATTTTAAATCAGCCTTAATAGGTTTTTTATAAATATCAGCAGTTAATAAATTAATGAATTTAAAAATAGGCAAAAATAGCCATCAATTTAAATTAACAAGTTATTGCTTAAACAACTATAGCCGGTTCCAAAAATAACGGGTCAGTCACATAGACCCGAATATCTCCCGAACTACGTATGCCATCCTAATGAAACGAAGACTGTTCAATTGAGAATTTAATTATACAGATAAAAAATAAAATAAAACTTAGTTACACCCACAATATTAATCTTAAATTAAAAAAAAACTAAAGTAGTCATATTTTTCTTAAGATTACATTTTTTTATGATTGTTTTTTTGCTGTTTTTCATCACTGGAGGCTTCATCACGTGGAGGCAATACAAAGTATTAAATGAAGAAAGTGATGAAAAACAGCAAAAAAACAATCATAAAAAAAATGTAATCTTAAGAAAAATATGACTACTTTAGTTTTTTTTTAATATAAGATTAATATTGTGGGTGTAACTAAGTTTTATTTTATTTTTTATCTGTATAATTAAATTCTCAATTGAACAGTCTTCGTTTCATTAGGATGGCATACGTAGTTCGGGAGATATTCGGGTTTATGTGACTGACCCGTTATTTCTGACCCGTTATTTTTGGAACCGAGTGTAGAAGATAGTATTGCCTCAATGTACAAAACTGCATTATTTACAGGATAACAGATATAGTGTGTACATAATTGATCTATTAATAAACTTTGACAGGACAAGAATAGTATTTTATAATACGTAAGTACCGGTGGTGGAGATCAATGTCTTTTAGAAACCTTATCGCTGAATGGATATCTCTTTTCCTGCGGCGTATCCTCTGAGGTAACTATTACAAAGACACCGAAATGTTGTTTTCCTAACGGTATATCGATGTTATCGATAAACCGTTATCACACCCCTTTGTATTTTAATGTTAATCATTATCACTAAATTTAAGCCGATTTAAATTCAGTTGCGTTTCATGGCACGTGTTGAAAAGTGCGTGCGTTTAAACAATTAGAATTGGAAAGGGTAAAAATGAATAATATTGTTTCACTAATTTCCAATTCAGGGTGTAAGCCTTAGTCGTGTATATGCGGTGAACACGTGGCAAATGACATGAAAATCGTGCGTGCGTATGAGCCAATAGAGATGTGCATATCGATGGAAAATGTCGATGTTCGAAACAGATATTTAGATTTTGACAACTCCTTTTTCTTATCATAAATGGATGAGAAAGGCGTTCTATATTACAAAAAGCCAGGTTCTGAATATATGTAGATAGGATATCATAAGACAAGTATTATAAACCATTACTATTAAATTATGTTAATGCACTGCAAACGGTACCTTAAAAAGAGGCTCCAGCAGTAAAATGGCCTAACCTATTTAAAATGATTTTAAAAAAAGCAAGTGTATTAAAATATTTCTTGATTTTGTTCCTTTTTCCTTTTAAGTGGGCCACATGTTCTTCGTATTCGTAATATTTGTTTATGTGTTTGGAACAAGTCTGGCACATTAATTGTTGATAGCCGAGTTCTGAAAATGTATTCAATCAGAGGTAAGTTAAAAAGTATTCTGGTAAAATTAAAATAGCCTGTTCAAATTCAACCTTTTTAATATTCCACTACATTCTTGAAACCAATAATTTTCTTTTTTAATTGTTCACTCGATACTTTCTGTGAATTGTTACATCACTATCATAAAGCTGTCAAGTCGTGCACTACCCTGTCGATTGTTTTCAATATCGGCTCCATTTCGATTAACACGAATATAGCAATCGTCTTCTTTGATGGTAATCTACTTTGTATGCATCGAGTATATTAAAGTGAAGCAAGGGGCTGCATTTTTGCGTCTTCATTATAATAATTATTATCATTTTGCTTGAGTTTTTGACCGCTAATGTGTTGTAAGGATTTAGGAGAGCGCGTGTGATGTTTATTTTATGGTAAAGAGAGACTTAAACTGTACTCTTTACTGTGTGTTATTGTACAATTTATTTACTTAATATATTTGCAGTCATCGTGTAACATTTGTTGTCTAGATAATTTATTTTTTGCGACTGAGCGAGACAGCCAGCATACCCATTATTTTTCTTTTTTCTATCAATTAAAATTTTTTTACCAACTGATATTACCAGTTATGCTTGTATATTATGGAGCAAGCCGCCTAATACTTCCACCTGCCTAACATACAGCAGTAAAACTCCTTATCTCTTTTTAGAGTTCCGTTCCTGCTTTATTTAATAAAAAATAGTGATATCTAATTCGTCATTAAGAAAATTAGTGGAACATAAGATCAAGATTATGTCAGACAATTTATCAATGTGTTTGCAATGGGACTAAATGTGTATTTTATTTAATAATAGTGGTATATTAAAATATGATATAAATTCATGAAAGGACATAAATTATGTTTGACGGTCTCTTCTTCTTGGAAGTAATCAACAAATTAATACATAGTAAGATAAAGTAAGACAAAGGCCTGACCCTTAAATTAAGAAGAAGAAAGATAAAGTAAGTAGTTTTTGTAACTAACTTTTAATTAATCACTAAAACTGCCTATCGTTTCGATTAAAAAAAATGACTTTCAAAAATTTTTGTCTCCGAACGTCAACCAGTATAGTCTACGCGTTCTATTACATTGCTTAAATACCAAATCAGGTAAGCTAATATCATTTGCGAAAGGTCCAAAACCTTTTATGTATAATAATATTATAAAATAAAGTCCTTCACCGTATCTGTCAATCTGTCTGTTCGCGATAAACTCAAAAACTCCTTCACCGATTTGGAAGAACGTTTTGACCTAGATAGTCTAAAGCCTGAAAAAGGAGATAGTGTACTTTTTACCACGATAACCGACATACACGCGGGTGGACACATAAGTATACATGTATTAAAATATTACAAGTTCAAGTGCGTAAAGTATAAAAATCCTGTTTCAAAACAGCTATTACGTAACCTGCAGTCCGTAACGTAATATGCAGAAGTAATGCGCAATAAAACAATGCCAATTTCCTTCCATGGACACTATTTCTTCCAATAACTTAATGAATAGAAAGCCGACACATTGAACAAACTGAATCTTTATTTAATCCATAAATTGACAATTGAACGTGTGATATAATCCGTTCGCGTTGTTATTTTCCTTTTTAAACGGAATCCAGGATGTATAAGGTATATTTGCATGAATATTTATCATGGATATTGCCGGTTCCGCGTAAACGCCACTTTAATACATTTTTATCTAACACGTTTGAGTTATGCTGTTCTGTACAGTAAGGAACTTTTATTAGAAAGCTTGTTCGAGTATTAAAGTAGGAAGGATGTTTGAAACAAGTCCCTACATTTTGTTCGGTTTTTGAACGATATGGTGATTGAATTATCACATGCGAAAGTAGAAAATTTATGATTTGTGGCGAATATAAAGATACAGATAGATAAGATTTAAACTGTTAAAAATGTAGTTATCTATTCCATTATGTTATTTTTTTTTATACTTAAGACTGCCAAAATGACTCTACTATGCCTGATGGAAAGCATGAGTAGAATCCAAGAGCAGTGGTCACCATTCTCATAGAGGATTCAGACAATGCAACATGGTGATCACCACTAGATGCTACTGCTTCTTGAGGCCTCGGGTCTCGCACTTACCAAAGAAATACGACAGTATCATTGCTGTCATTTTGGTTGGTGTTCTATGCGCTATTTTATCCCTTTTTAGAAGTTAAATACATCTTAAAATTTCTTGATTTTATTAAAAATAGATGTCTTTATAAATAAATTATAGTAATAATTTAAAAAAGCATACCGTCACAAAGAAAAATAATTTATCTTTTCCTTTTATGACAGTCAAACCGAAAATTGTAGACATTTATCAATAATGTTATTTTAAAACTTATGAACTCACCATAAAATATCGCACTACAGTAAATTATGATATTGCCAAAAATGGTTAAACAGGCACTTTGAATAGTACCTCCCTAATATTTATACAAAAGGTAATTAAGTCCAATACTTCTACCATTCTAATTGCTTGTTTGCCAACATCAAAATATTAAAGCACATTAAGCGTGTTTATATTTGGGTTCAACTTTTTAAAGCCATTTTATAATGTTGGTTTTCAAGAGAGAGCGTTAAATATTCTACACCCCTAGTGTTGTAACTATGGCATTGCATTTGAGTAAAGCAAATAATAGAATCATATGGATGCAAACCTCTGCAAACTCTGCCATTATCAGACGAAGTTCTAACAGCCAATAGAAGTTCAGGGTTGCAGCTAGCATGACACTTCAGTATTTATTACATTTTTTAACTATTGCAGTTGTGTTATTACCTAATATAATTGCTTAAGCGATAACGCTCGAGGCTGTAGTGTCAATGTTGGACAGATAAAGATCTATGTAGGTGGTGTAAAATACGTTTTCTGTAACATTGCACATAAAATAAACATTTAAACAAATATACTGAAATGTAAATATTTTACAGATAAGGAATAGATTAACATTTTAAAGCTGATTTTTGTTCCTAGCCTTTATTTCCAATATTATTTAGGCTCGGCACTACGGTTTACACTAATTACTCGGAGCGACTGGCATCGTACCTCCGCAACCCGGATTGAGAACAGAAATATGAAAAAGCGGCCAAGTGCGAGTCGGACTCGCCCATGAAGGGTACCGCAGCAGCAAGTAACATCATATAAAAGTTTTTGTAGTTCGTTGTAACTTTCATCGATGTTTTAATAACACACACACCTTAGAGTAACACACACACACACACACACATTTTACCTCTTTGGAAGTGTCTCTCTAAAAAAATAAGTCTCTAAAAAAAAATTGGAAACCTTAATATCATTTTTGAAGACCTATCTGTAGATACCAAACACGTATGGTTTTGATGAAAATTTTTTTTTGAGTTTCAGTTCTGAGTATGGGGACCCCCAAAATTTATTGCTTTTTTCTATTTTGGTGTAAAAATATTAATGTGGTTCACAGAATACAACTTCTGACCAAGTTTCAACATTATAGCTCTTATAGTTTCGCAAAAAAGTGGCTGTGACATACGGACGGACAGACAGACAGACATGACGAATCTATAAGGGGTCCGTTTTTTGCCATTTGGCAACGGAACCCTAAAAATTCTCTTATTAAATTAGTATATTGTCATCGGTCCTCGATAAGTCTACAAAGTTTGAATGAAATCTGACCGTTTGAAGTGCGTCAAAATCAAGTCTAAAGGAGTCGGTTACATACTAAAATACAGGCGAAATTAATAAAAGCGTGTAATATACTGTATGTGGCAGAGAAGCTTGCTCTATATCAGCGTTATGGCAAAACCAAACTTGCTTTAAATCCCGGTATAAAAAGTGAATCAATGACATCATCCGAATGACTGTTTTTTCCTAAATCTACCAAAAGACAACGTAGTCGCAACCGCAAGCAATGAAAAATGTATTAATATTTGGAAAACGTACCATTCATATAAAGTATTCAATGTCTCAAGCGATTAGAATTCGAGTAATATATTTGTAAAATGGACTTTTAAGTGCATACAAATCTGTTATTTGCCCTCCGAATAACAGTTTGCCGATATACATCGATTTGTGGCAGCTTTATAAGAAAGACGCGACTGTTGGACAGGGGAACAACGGCCGTTAACTTCTTTTCAAATTAATTTATTGACGGTGTTAAAGATATCATAATAAATCTGTCACAAATAAAATTATTAGACTTGAAACGAGCAAAAAAAAAAAAAATATTACTCTGCACATCGGGTCAATGATATTTTTTTTGTTTTTTATCTAACGCAATGAGCAAGAAAAGTCTCATCATCTTCTAAAACACAACGTCCCACTGCTGGGCTTGGGATGGATAACAACCGGGACTGACTGCTTAACGTGACCTCCGACACTTATGGTATCATGCCAATAACGATCCTTCTCCAGGTAATGAGCTTAGCAGGTACTTTGCTGTGAGCGTCTCTAGTAAGAAAAGATAGTAAATAAATTATTAACTTATTAAATTTACGTTGTATGCTACTACTTTCACTTTGAATATAATTTATTATTATTTAGTGGTTACTGCATTTTGAGCTGATTTTTAATATACAATAACTTTTAAGAGTAGACTAGAAGACCTTAAAGAGAAGAATTATAGAATATATTAGCAAATAAATTCACATCAGTACATATTGTAAAATAAAGTCCTCCGCGATTGTCTGTCTGTTCGCGATAATCAAAAAACACTGCACTGATTTAAATGAAATTTTGTACCCAGATAGTCTAAAGCTTCAGAAAGGACATATGTTTTTTTTTAACGTGATAACCGACATATTACACCTAACACTTAAGTACACGCATACACCTTAACAGATTACATTTTTAATACGATAAACACATGAACATTTTCAAGATAGTGGAGTCACGCTGACTTCAGCACGAATGGGTCGGCTTGACCCGAGCGATATTACTCTCGCATAGAAGACCAACCGACAGCATTCATGATGTTGTAATTTCTTGGTGAGTGCCCGACCGGAGACCCAATGATGCAAAAGTATCTCACTATGCCGCCATTGTGGGTTACTATGCTGCAATATGTGGCTCACAATGAGGATGGTGACCACCACTCTTGAATTCTGCTCGTGCTTTCCATCAGACAGAGCAGAGTCACTTTTGCAGGCTCATATAAAAAAATGAACACACTGGTTAAAGGCATGGCTTAGAACACATATAATTCGTATTCGCTTTAGATAACTCTCTACTCATCGCAATAGTATAGTGTATAAAAAGACTATTCTTGTCATGCTTATAAAGATATTATTTACGAAGGCACAAATAATAATTTTTGAGCTTTATATTTTCCAATAGTTTGTAATTCAACTTTCATATGAGTAATTTACTTATTGTGTGTACTTTTGTGAAAAAAAAATACGAAACAAAACAATTGACTAAAACGTAGTAACATATTTCTATTCACATAAGCATGTACCATAAGAACCGTAACGTCATTTTATCTGAAACTTTGTGATTTAATCATAAAAGTATCTAAGTTTTCATGTTGGCTAGAGGCTGTCTTGGCTCGATGCCAGACCCTAGTTTTGCGGTTTGTGTGCATAAATGGTAGAAATGTTTTACTCACCTGTTTTGTAAAAGCATCATTTCATAACTGAAGACAAAAATTAAATATTTTTCTTTCATTTTGGGATAAATGAATGTAAAATTGTAACATGTGAGTTTTAAATGTCATAAGTTTCGTGTTATTCAAAAAATAACAATATCCATAACTCTGATCAGTGATGACTGATGTTATTCAAAATTAAAGACATCGAAGAAATCCAAGGTTTGTGTTTGAGTTGTACATAAATTATAATGTAATTTATTTTATTGTGTTAAATTTTACACACATTTAGCTCATTTACCGTCTCTCTCTTTCATTAGAAAAAAAAATGTTCTATTTTCTTCTACTATTTTACGATACCGCTCAAGTTTTAGTGCCAAGGGCTGAATATTATTTTCTAAGGGGCTTTTAAATATGATTTTTATATTAATACTAGCTGACCCCGCGAACTTCGTACCGCCTAACAGTCGATTCAACGTCACTTAATTGTTTTGCATTCTCGGAAATACGGATTCATTTTTATCAATATAGATTTCTTTAATATGAAATTGAAAAAAAATTGCAGCAGTTTGCTCTATTGTGTTATTCAGTTATCAAGTTCATCCTAAATATCTCTCTATATCTGAGGCTTCAGATTCACCGGGAGGTCCATATTCATCTATTTAAATTACTACTTTTATTTCAAGACTAGTCCCAGTTCTGAAATATAACTTTTACCATCATAAATAGAATTTCCTAAAATAGTCTTTTCTGGACACTAAGAACATCCAGACTCAGAAGAACAATTTGCGGATCACACAAAGTGAAATTCTGTGTGGGATTGGAACAACAGATGGCAGTTAGAGTATAAATGCTACCACTATAGTCTTTATTATGTAGCCATTTTAACATAATTTCTAATATTATAAAAAATATAGTTCATTGCAGTTCATAACCTAATATTTATAGGATGTAACATGCTTTTGATACATTATTTTTTTTCAAAAAAAGAGTTAATACTAATTCTTCACATTGGATCATATTTTAAAAATATTAAACTCATAATAAGAAAAAAAATCTGATCGAGAGGACTCTGAACAATCAAGCTTCGTAAACAAAAACTGCGAATACCAAACTGAGAAATGAGTAGTTCAAAATTCAAATCACAAGCTGTATTGACTGCTTCAAACTTTGCAACAGCAATTGTCCTCAACCCCCACGTAGGTTGTTTACGACCCGTTTAAATAAATTACCCAGTGGGGAACTCATTTCCCACGGCTGGTGTGATCGGAAAACCTTATTAAGGTATAATTTATTAATTTGTTTTCCGCTAACGAGTCCGCTAATGCGAACCGGTGTGCCTCCCTCGCATGCGATGTTTTATGCAGTAATGAAGTATTTAATTATTGAACATCGGATATTGGCAGAAGTATTTTAGTCATCTAACTGTATATTGGGACTATTGAGGTCACGTGGTTAAAGAAAATATATAAAATATATTTATAAATTATTTTTGAACTTTGAACTCGCATATAGGGATTTTTCCCCAAAAAGAAGAGATAATGCATTTCTTTATTGTTGTTGGTGTAAGATATAGAGAATACATAACTATATGAAAACTTAAAGTTAAACTTAAAGATTAACTTGTTTATATTTAAGCCTGCAAAATGGCTCTATTCTGCTTGATGGAAAGCAAGAGTAGAATCTAAGAGTTGTGGTCACCACCCTCTATGGCCCACGTTATGGCGGCCATAGAGGGTTGTGTCCTCGCACTCACTAACGAAATAAACCAGCACAAATACTGTTATTTTAGGTAGATCTTCTTTGATAATAAGTAGTTTTGCGCCGGTTGAGCTGGCTCATGCGTACTGAAATGAGAGTGCCTTCACTACCTTGGATACTGTTGTTAAAGGAATCTAAATTAACGGTAAATCTAGTCCTAATAGCAACAATTAAAGTAGTATGCTGCTGAGCAATTCACATTTGCGTATATTTACTTTTTCTTTTATTCTACCTTTAAACTTTTAGATTGCGCACTGATCAGATCACGGCCTCTTCATATTTGACGAGAGCTCAGCTACGCCTTCATACAAAAACAATTCTTTATTTTTAGTTAAAGCATCAATATTGAACAGTGATGATTGAACTCACGTACAACGTTAACCCATTATTTCATTCCTAACTATGCAATTATACCATCCACTATAAGACGCATTAGCCATTTATTATTAATTCTATAAATGAACATATTGAGCACATCTTGATATTCAAGATACCATAACATAACTCGGTACACAGATAGAGGATCAGGACCATTTATTATCTTACAAAAATATACTCATACATATAATTCAACAAACGATTCATTGTGTCAATTGGATTCACATTAATATATATATTTTTTATTTAATGAACAATAGGTTGCCTATCTTTTGTATCTCGTTATAGCGCGTACTCACTTAGTATCACGTATATATCCTAGACATCAATAATTCATCGAGCTGCAGTCAGACAGGCTTGAAATAACAATGGATCAAAGTTTTACTAGAGCTTTATGTAGAGAGCGTTAAGGAGGAAGCGGTTTGAGTGTAAAGCTGTTTCTGTTCCTGTTTTGTTGCTGCTGTTTTGGTTAGTACACGATCAACTACTTTATAAAAAACTAGCTGATGCCCGCGGCTCCGCTCGCGTCCTAGGGGTATGAAAAATAGATGTTGGCCGATTCTCAGACCTACCCGATATGCACACAAAATTTCATAAGAATCTATGAAGCCGTTTCGAAGGAGTATGGGAACGAACATTGTGACGAGAATTTTATATATAAGATAATGAAAATTTCGTCATGATATTGCAATACCAAAATCCAGTTGTTATAAGTCTAAATAGTAAAATGTAGTTTAATATATCGTTAAACTACTCAAATTGAACTTTGAATTAGCTCCTTTTTATTTCATCGCGTCCTCAGCGGGAAAATAATTCTTTAAAGCCTTGTACACAAAAGAGTAAAAATAGTGTATTGAAATTTATTATATAGTGTAACTTTTTCCAAGTCTTATACCGTACAAATTTAAAAAGATAACTTTTATGTCTCAAAATCTTGCAACTTATACCACACCAGATCAGGCTTACTTTTTCCCTGATTGACAGCCAAAGCGCCGCCAGTATATTAAGACCTTCCTTGCTTTTTAATTCTCAAATAACACTCACAGTATTTACCACCTTGAAGGGTCACTTTACATCAGACATTTGCTAAGCGTATTACATCTATTAAGAAGTTCGAAGCTTGTACTTCTAATGTAAATCGCACGCATTAGATATTTAAATATAATTCGTTGTAACTTATGCAACTGCAGTTGAAGCGGTTAATGGGTGGCATTACGTACACACTGTCGACATATCTACGTTTTAATTTAAAACGCGTGTAGTTTTACATTAGGTTTCGTAGAAGGAAGTTCTAGCTATCGGGTAGAATGTTAGAACATATTGCAGCTGGTTGTCTTACGTTGTTGATGAATAACTAAACATATTTACTCAACGCCTTAAAGTGTTTACCTGGTAACCATTCTACATAAGGGGTTTTAAACAAGGAGTACAAAGAATCACAGTGGTTGCTTATCTGTGCACGGTAATTACTATTCCTTAACGTTGTTCGGTAACTATTTTTATCCAACTACTGCTAAGACGAAAGAATGGTTTGAGCAGTCTAGTTATCATTATTAAAATGAGCCTAGGTCATTATACTATGCCTAAGTAAGAGTATATAATCCAAGAGTAGTGGTCACTATTATCAACACATATAAAGCTGCATGATGAGCCACATTATAGCAGCCAATTGAGTTGCGTCTGAATCATTGGGCCTCTGGTATCGCACTCAACAATGAACCACGCCAGAACGAATGCTGTCATTTTAAGTTGGTCTACTATGAGTATGTTAATATGTTGCACTATATTAATGCAGTGCTAATAAATTTCTAAAACTGACCCAGCTGATTTAGGCTATATAAATTTTCTCAATTTTTTATATTGTTTTTAAGTTTAAGTTTTTATATTGCCAGGTTATCATTTTAAAACTTTATCTTGCATGTAGTGTTTTTGAGAAATCTAAGTTCGGGCCTACTTTTAGGGTTTCTTAGCCAAATGGCAAAAAACAGAACCCTTATAGATTCGTCATGTCTGTCTATCTGTCTGTCCGTCCGTATGTCACAGCCACTTTTTTCCGCAACTTTATAGTTGCGGAAAAAAGAGTTCTTATGAACTCTTTTAAAACTTGGTAAGTCAATATAATCTGTGAACCGCAATATGATTTTCACATAAAAATAGAAAAAAAAAACAATACATTTTGGGGGTCCTCATACTTGGAACTGAAATTGTTTTCATTAAACCCATACATGTGGGTATCTATGGATAGGTGTTCAAAAATGATGTTGAGGTTTCTAGTATCATTTTTTTCTAAACCGAATAGTTTGCGCGAGAAACACTTCCAAAGAGGAAAAATGGGTGTCCCCCCCCTGTAACTTCTAAAATAAGAGAGGGATAAAACTAAAAAAAAAAGATATTGTACATTTCCATGCAAACTACCAACGAAAATTAATTTAAACGAGATCTAGTAAGTAGTTTTTTTAATACATCAAAAATCGTAAACCGCAATTTAACTTTCATTCAAGTAATACCCTATTATAAAGACATCGATCAAAGTTACAATGAACTACAAGAACTTTTATATGATGTTACTCGCTGATACGAAAACCTTCATGGGCGAGTCCGACTCGCACTTGGCCGCTTTTTTTATATAATGCTTCTGTAATATACAAATCTAATGAAATATTTGTGGGAATATAGCCTTAAGGTTAATAGTATCTAGGTCTATCTAGTCCTATAAGTAATATTATGAAAGTGAAAGAGCTTTTAACTGTCACACATTCATGCATAAAGGATTGAACCGATTATCATGAAATTTAATAAACCATTGTCAGGGATACATAAAAAAACTAGTGTAATTTTCATTTAGAAAGTAATTTCCGAGGAAATTAATTAACTGTATTGATAACATTAACAGTAATGAAGCGAAAGAAACCGATGACAAAATAGATAGCAAGAAATATTTTAATAGTAGGTACGTAAAATATTTTCATCTGTTATCAATCAACAACCCATAATGTCCCACTGCTGGGCTCGGGTCTCCCCTCGGGAGAGGTTTAAGGCCATACCGTACGTGTGTTAATCCTTGCTTAATATTATAATTACGAAAGTACCTCTGTCTGTCTGTCACACTTTCAGGACAAAACTATCAAAAACCATTTAAATGAAATTTGGTATACAATGAGTCTGAGAAAGGACAGAGGTTACATTTTACCATGTTACCCGACATACACGCGGGTGGAGCAGCGTATGAAAGCTAGTATGTTTATAAAATATTAGGTGTTGTATGCTTATGTTGATGTCGATAGAGCCGACTGAGGAAACAATATTCCGTAGGTAAAGATCACTGCAAAGAGAAAGACAGCTTGAAACACTCCCATTACTATCCGTCCGGCCATCGGGGACAGCCTATCCTGCAGTGAAATACGAAAAACTTTCTAATATTATAAACGTTTGTTGCTCTTTCAGGCAAAAACCACTGAATGGATTTTGATGATATAGCTAACGTATCGGAATAACACATAGGCTAATATACCGCCATGATGGACCTACACGCCAGCAGAGCCGCGAACAAAAGCTAGTGTCATATATAATCCTGGTTAAAAATATATTTAAATCTGACTGTTTTTAGCAGTTTGTTTTATAAAGACAACTACCGCATTAGGAATTTATTCTTGTGTCACGGGGGACTTTACAAACATACAAGAAAAAGACACATAGCTCCCAGACTCAAAATCATAATTTGTGCATCACACAAAGTGTTATTCCATGTAGGATTTGAACCCAAAGCACTTGACACAGTATAAAGCTGTTTGGCGACCGCATAAACCGTGCAGTCAAAAAGTTCAGTCAGTCAGTTTTAAAGTTAAACTTTCGTAACGCTCTCAATAGTACTAGAGCGAAGTCCAAAAAGACAGCAGCAGACAGCAGACTAGCAACAGTTCAGGATCAATTCAATTTGTGATTCAGTTACATGTAAAACCCATGTAAGACCTGCCGGGCCCCGGCAGAAGGGTTAGACCCAAGAAGTGTTGGCTACACGTCGTAAAGGATGCCGTGCGTTCTGTTGTATGTGTAGTTATAAGTCATATTATAATATGTAATAGTATATATTGTAGTGTTATTGGTCACCAAGGATACCAAAAATCGGGCAAAATGGAAAAGTAAAAGCAGGTAAGCGGACACAGTAAGCTCTGGGAGGAACCGGAAAAACCGTTGAGGTTATAATGGTGACTGTACATAGAGATGTCGCACGAATAGGGTTGAACTCCAGCAAGTAGTATTTATTACGAGCTATTCGGGAATATCTTTAATTGATGAACAATCCTCTGTCTATATGTGTTTGGTGTGGTTAAGTACATAATTATACGAAATAAAAAATCGGCCAAGTGCGTGTCAGGCCACGCACAGAAAGGGGTCCTCAGTAACCCATAATGGTTTTAAAATCGTATCCAATAGATAATTGTTATGTTTACGTATTAATGCGTTAATTTTGTATGACGTTTTCCATGTGAGCGCCTTTTACAAGTTAAGCCTCTATAACTCCTGAACTAACAAAGTCATCTAATCCGTTATAGTTTTCCTTCAAAGTTCATTATATGGACCACCATCTCGAATTTTTCCAGATTTTTTTAAACAGCCGTTTAGCTTTTAGAGGGGTGGGGGGGACGCTCTGTTTTTACAAAAAAGTGCCCTTTAAAGTGAAATATCTTGCAAAAATCGTCTACCTACATAAAAAAAAATCGTCTTAGAAGCCCTATCTAATGATACTACACACGATGGGGTAGCCGCGAGAAAAATATATCATCTCCACTTTATGTGTAGGGGAGGTACCCCAAATAAAAATATTTTTCATAATGTTATTGTAGCACTTTGTCGACGTACTTAAAACACATATTCATGAAGAGTTTCATCTTTCTAGCACTTACCGTTTGGACGGTAAGTCGAGGCCGGACGAACGGACGGACGGACGGCCGGACATGACGAATCTATAAGGGTTCCGAGTCATAAACTTCGGAACCATAAAAACAGCCCACTAATATTAAATAAAATAAGGCATCTGGCGTTTCAGCAATCTGAGTCCTTCATCATCATCATCAACAGCCTTTAACAGTCCACTGCTGGACATAGGCCTCTCCTTAGAAATAAGGTTTTGGCCTACTATACCACACTAGCCAGACGGGTTGGTATAGGGTTGGTTTCAACGCATTCTTCTCTCTTTGCATCGATGTTGTCTCGCGTAGTAGGACTAGAACCTGAGTCCGCTAGGTGCAAATTCAAATTAATACAGCATCGATATCTCATCCTGACACCTTTCAGAGGATTCAATAAAAAAAGCAGTGATCAGGCAGGCACTAGTACATCATAACACATTTTGCAATGTACGTTTTTTTATTATAGTTCTTGAAATGTTAAGTTTTATAATAAAACTTCGGTTTGTAACGTAGTATTTCTTTATTTTGCCCATTTTCTTAATATTTTTACACTTACACTAAACACCATATTTACATAAATGCCACTTTATAAAAATATTTACACGAAAACTTAACTATTCCTTTGGAATGCACAAATATTTGGACGGAACCGTATTCCAATACTTATCTTAGCACAAAGATGTATTATCTTAAAAGTATTAATACTTAAAAACTTATATAAATAAATTTGAGCTAAACATAGAATGAAATATCTAGTAACAATTTAAATGCGTATAATAGGAAAAAATCTATCTCTAAATTCAAGTTCAGTAATTCTTTCGTGATCACTCACTTCATTTCAGAAAATCTCATTAAATCGACAAGCAGACGTCTTTCTATTCAAGTAGACACAAATTTAAATGAATTTTGACCTTTTCATTCTTTTGTTGTCAAAAAATAGCAAAAAAATAATACGATTGTCATAAAAATCGACAAGTGAAAAATCACTTGTCCATTTTTCTTCACGATTTAAAATGAGTAACTGATGCCAAAGCGATCACACCTTTTATTTCGTTAAAAAAAGTATTGCAACAATTGGTATTACTTCACTTTTTATGTCCAACAGTACAGTATTGAATACGGGTATTCAGTTACTTACATTTTTACCAAAAATCTAGTTTGAAACGTAATTATAACTGATCGCGTAGTTTGGACTCGTGTTAAATAAACTAAATTCTTCCAAATTTCATTATTAATATTATTAATGGAAATAGAAAAGCTAAAGAACGAGAGTGAACCATGATCTCTTTGTACAATCAAGAGAATAAATTACTTAACGAAACAATCTGAAAATTCAATAGTAAAAGTATATTTTATAAAAATCGGATAAAGAAAGCGTAATTAATATATCTGAATGAACATTAAACACTATCATATATGTATTGGTTAAATCATTTCACAACAATGCTTTAGTGTCAACAAGTTTCAAAAGAGAAAAAAAACTATATTATTATATTACAATTCATTTCAAATTCGATCAAACAAATATAGCTTATCGGAACTACACGAGCCTCAATTTCTTAGTGACTTTGTAGTACTACTAATGCTATCCCTAAAACGAGAATCTATCAGTAAGCTTCCATTGATAAATTTAACGCAGTAATTATTACATAGAAACTAATAAATAAAAATTCCGAATTTATCGGGAAGTAAAACGTTCAAATCAAAATTCATATTCTGAT
Source organism: Phragmatobia fuliginosa (assembly GCA_932526445.1). Classification (NCBI taxonomy): domain Eukaryota; kingdom Metazoa; phylum Arthropoda; class Insecta; order Lepidoptera; family Erebidae; genus Phragmatobia; species Phragmatobia fuliginosa. The sequence goes on along the minus strand of OW052078.1, from coordinate 11,148,142 downwards.
TTTCCAACTTAATACTGTTATACAACTTTTAAAGTCGTATTAAATTTTTTTGCACCTATTTTACTTTATATAATCTAAAATTCTTAAGTGACCATAGCTCTCTCAGGTGGTATTGGCACCATGTGGTTGTATGTGAACCGTTGGGAGTAATCTGGTATTTTAAGGGTTGTATCCGACCATGGTGGGCTTGGGTTCCATCGATCCATGCCATCGGTTTCTTCTAAGGTAAGTGGTGGTGGTGGAGCTAGCCGCATTCGTTTAGCGTTAGGGTATTCCATACCTGTAGGTTGGGTAATAAAATTATTATGTAACTTTTTTCATTTATTGTGAAAATTCTTAAAATTCTGTGTAGAAGGTATATAAATTGAAATCACTTATTCATTATGTATTAGTTAATAAGCCTTCAGGCAGCTTAAAAACATCCAACTTCAAGATCACGTAGCTATTATGGAATATTGATGAATAATTATTCATCAAGATCGCATAATGTTCCACTACTGAGCTCTGTCTCTTTTTAGGAGAGGGTTAAGGTCATACGTTGGGTACGTATGACCTTGTGTACCCTGGCCGAGTGCTGGTGGGGACTGGCAAGACAACGTTATGGCTACGTAATCTTACCATTGAATGTTTTAAGCCGCCCGACGACCTCCAACTAGTTAATACAAAATGATTAAGTGGAAATTATATACCTACTACAGATACATTAAAACATTTTTTTAACTTAGTAATTTTAGATACATAGTAATTCAACTGTGGGCGTTATTACCTTCAATGGCAGTACTCGTGCAGGGCTCTTGGATGTGGTAATTAACTCGAGGGTATTGTTCGTAGTACTCCCTCTTCCCATGGTGAGAATACATGTACATATTGCTGTTTGCTACTATGTCAGGTGAGGGGTCGTAGTGATGTGGTGATCTGGGGACAAATAAATTCCATTTGGTTTAATGAAGCTCTTAATATTATGCCATCTTGAATAAGAAGGTCAGAAGACTTCTATTTAAAATATTAAAAGAAAAACTCTTGCTATGCAACAGCACATATCACATTCTTAACAATAAATGTTCCATAATAGTTCCATTTGACTAATAATAACAATACGAATGCTACAAAAATAGTCAAAAGTTTTCATTTCAATGCAACTATAAGCGTTAGGTAATTTTTTCAGTTATGACACTCTAATTATTCTGTTCACAATCACACTATTGCTAATATTCGAAATCAAAGTAGTGTCTTAAATTATATGTCATGCGTATGATGTTTTATTATTACCTACACTATAGTCACGAATGCACATAAAAGTATTAATGTACTGTAAAAGTGCATGCATATCTACTATATAATTCATATTAATACCCATACCAATATAATAAACTCAAAAGTAACTCTGCCTGTCTGTCTATTAGACTTTCACGGCTATACCGCTGCACAGATTTTAATTTAAATTTGGCATTGAGATTCTTTAATTCTTGTGGAAGGATATAGGCTACTCTTTACTTGCAATAACCGACGGAGCTGTATGTAAATGCATATTTTTTGAGTTGTTTTTAGTCCTTAATAATTAATTACTTTCAAATGTGAAAGATGATCGTACGTCAAACGATGATACATAAGTTATCGAAAAACTATACATATTAACAAAATTAAAGAGTCTTTGTGAAATGCACAGTATTTTAGCATATGAAATCACATACGGTAAATAGGTACATTAAAAAGTTGTTTTTGTCTGTCTGTGTGTTTGTTCCGACTAATCTCTTGAACGGCTGGACCTAGTTTGACGGGACTTTTATTAGCATCTAGTTTTCAATAATTTAGTTCACTATTGCACTAGTTTAATGGCCTGCAATGATAGTTGCATGAGTATTAATAAGTATAAATAAATTGAACAACTCTACTTTAATGAACCAAGAAGACTAATATCACTTATGCCAAACAAAACAATTCAATTTACTTACACAACGGACGCCAATACATTACAAAGTCGTTGGAAATTTAGTATCTATAAACATTCTATGAGTAATAAGTAATAATTTCCATAGTAAACATTATACGTCAAGACCAATACTGAAACACATCAAATAACAAGCTATCATACGAAGATTCATAACTCTTTTCAACTCAGCCTTTTCATATTTGGTTAATATTGACCAACATACAATTGTACTTAGAAGAATCAGAGACAGATTAATTTCAACTTTATACAGTTGAATTTAGGGTTCACCGGTTTTCGAAGTGGTGGAGGATGATTGTTTGTAATAGCGACTTTACAATAAATATGGTAATGAAAGGTGTCAAATTACGCGGACTGACGGACAGGCGGCCGAACGCACGGGGTGATGATTTTCTTATTTATAATATTCCCCCGTTGTGTGATGACGGATACAAATTGTGCGCGTCGGTCTTGTTTTTAGTTTGTTTGTTTTTAAATTATAAATGTTTTTCGTTGACAAAATATTGCATTATTTTTTAAAGTTCTGATGATAATGCTTGTTTTAATGTTATATGGAAATTTCGATCTATTCAATATTCATCCAAAAAGTTAAGGTTTACATATATTTACAACTAAAATTAATTCAATTCTGAATTCTTACTAATGACGAGTTCAACTCTGTCTGTCGCGCTTTCACACCAAAACCACTGAACCGATTTATATAAAATATGGTACGCAGATAGGCTAAAGCCTAAGAAAGGAAATATATACGCGAGCAGACCCGTGGGTGAAAGTAAGTATTTAATAAATATGTGGTATTTTGTGGTACCCGTTTGCCTCAATTGCCTCGTTGGTCTAGCTGTTAGCGTATGAAACTGCCAATTAAGAGGTCTCGGGTTCAATTTTTGGGTCGGATCGAGCCAAAATGTTGTTGAGTTTTTGCTATGAGTAATTTTTAATAACACCCGGTGTATAGAAGTTTGGCGGTGTTTCACACCCGTTCCTTGGAGGGCAAGTTAAGTCATCGGTATTCATGAACATCTTTGGCAATTGAGGGAAGTCAGTCCCCTTGAATATTCTGACAACTATTTCAACCTCGGAATTCACTTTGCCCTCAGGTTCGTAATATTGGGAATACTACTAGTTGTAATATTGGGAATAAGGCTAGGAAAAGTAGAGATTCTGTTGTTCTTTACAACAGAATCTCTACTCTTCTTTCTTATCTCTCTAGTCTCTCTCTCTCATCTCTACTCTCTAGTCTGCAAAAAGAAATAATTGAGACCCTGGGGTCCTCTCAGAACAGCTACATTGGGACTTATTTATTATTATGTCGCGCATACATGCGTGTCTAAAGCAGGTTAAAGAGAAGTCAAACATTCAATTATGTTAGTTAATTACGCCTAAATCGAGGCTACATATTTTAGACTAATTTTGCTAAAACTTTAATGCCTTTAGAAATAATTATATCTAGTAGAATATATTTAGAAATAAATATATTCTACTTTTATATGTACATTTTTGCTACTAATATACCAGAAGCTGTTAAACTTTAACCTTTTAATATAATATATATATAATAATACATAATAATAATATATAATAATGATAAATACTTTTACGATTGTTGTTTAGCGTGTAATACAAAAGAGTTTGACAACCAACTGCAGAATTTCCGAATAATTAAAACATTCGAATTTACACATACGGTTAAATTAAATTTGAAAGTAGACCAGTTTACAAAAAAACTTTTCCTATTATGGTTTATGGAATAAGAGGATGAATGAGAATTTAAGACAACCGATGGTCAGAAATTTTCACAGCCCATGAACATATGCAACCGCTTTACAACTGGGTGCTGGTATAACTATTCTTATAATCTATGTATTATTAATAAGTGAAACTTTGTAGCTCTTTTACGAAAATTATGTGGACGGAGGAGTAGAGTATGACATTTCGCACACTTATATTACAGTTTATGTGGCGGAGGATTGCAGCAAGTTAATATTATTAAAAATACATTCAGTCAATAAATAAAACGTCACACGCATTATCAAGTATTTGACACATACACGCATAGATACTCTCTTGTCAAATTAATATTGTAGCGTAGCCTTATGGGCCCGGTAAACGATCAAATTTGTTTGTCAAATTTACGTGTTTGTCAAATTATTTGATAGTGTGCTGCTTTGTTTGACGCGTTTGTCAAACAAGTTTGATCGTTTACAAAGAGCTTTTGATGTAAATGTGATGTTTGACCAACAAATTTGTCAAACAAATTTGATCCTTTACCGGGCCCATTAGCGAAATCCGTGACTATAGAAGTTATAGTCTTTGACAATAGAACCTTAATAGTGTTGCCACTTATAGATCAAATTAACTATGGTCGAATTTTGATATTTTGGCATCCAGTAGTATAGTTTTAATAGACACAAAGTCTGCGAGACACAATTTTTTATGAAGCGTTGTCTATCAGCGGCTTGGGCACGATTAAGGCAGACTTGCCTTGAGATATTTTCACTGTAACATTACATGGCTTACCTTTCTTCGCTGATCGTAGACTGTGGAGAATGAGTAGAATAATCCACTGGACCTCTTTCTGAATAAACTCTTTCACAGCCGCTGTAGTCTTCCATGGTCTTCGGTTGAACATACGCTGATACATGGTAGCCGGTATACTCCAGTTCTTGGTTTTCTATATACGGATATTCTTGATAAGGATCTTGGTAACACTGGTCTCTTCTGAAGAATTTCTGACACCGAGGGTCTAACATACCACAAGGTTGATTTTGGTAACCGTAGTATTGGTATAACCAGGAATTGGCTAACATTATAGTTGCTTCTTCTTCACTATAGAAAGACAATTTGGATGTTAATCTGGCCGATAATGAGAGGAGATAGTAAAAAGGTAGTCGTGAACTTTACAGTTTACAAATCTTATATCAAAATGGCTTATATTAAATATTTGTAATAAATACTAAAGGGTCATTGAATTATTAATAGTAGGTATTTTAGTACTAGAATAAACTTACTAATTTAATTATTGAATTTTGCGAAAGCTACTTAACCATTACTCTGTCTGTCTATCTGTCCATGTGTCTGTTAAGCTTTTATAACTAAATGGTATTTCCGATATGAATGAAATTTGGCATGGATGTCTTCATCTTTGATTCTTAAGGAAACACTAAGAAATATTTTAATCGCGATAACATGCATGGACGGAGCCGTGAGCATAAACTAGTAAAATGTTAAAATAAAATTATAAATACCTTAAAATTTGATTAGTTGCAACAATGAATTGTCTTGGCGTGTCCGTCGCATCTTTTACTTGCAACACAACATGTACCCAGAGGAATTGACCGTTGCGTTGTTGCAACTTCACAAGCAGTATGCAACATTTGTCCTGTTCCGATTGTGTTACTGCAACAAGCGAAATACATTAATTTTACTGCTGAGAAAATAGGAAATGAGAAGTAGTAGTGGAAAGCTTGTAACATTGGACTGATCGACAAGGAAAAAGTTTTTTTTTAACTTTTTGATATTTTTATCTTTTTGTATTTTTCCTCCATATAAACTTTAACTGTGCCAAATTTCATACGAACGAAAAATTATGCGAACGAAAGACGTTCGCATAATTTTCATTAAAAGGGGATACATAGATTTTGTTACACGTATTATTAGCTATACTATTTCATTTCATCAGGACAATTATGTCATATACGACATACCCTATAATAAATTAATGAATGAAAAAACTTCATAGTACACAGCTAAAGATTTCTAGGTCTATCCCTCCGGATAAGGGCCAGGACATCATTGTGACCGCACTGATAATAAAAATATCAAGTTCAGTGACCGATTGCATAACTTACAATAAAAAACTTTAAAAGAAAGAACTTACAAAATAAAATAACTTTACTAAAGATAGAAAATTCAACCTCAACATGAATTCGTACTAAGTACTTAGAACTTATCGGAAAGCAGTACGTAAAACAAATATTCACATAAGTACTCATGTATTAGAGTTCAATTTTGTGTAAATATTGAACACGAATCATTATTAAAAAACAAAAAAGTAAATTGTAATAAGATTCAGTATAATTGGCCTGTCACTATTTGATGGACTTTTTAATTTAATAACCAAATATGTTACTATGTGTTTTTTTAGAAAATTTCATTTACTTTAACTATTTTTGACTAACGTCACTTATTATTTCAACTTTAATAAGAGCTATACTTATATATATATACTATAGACCTATATTTCTCTTTCTCGAATTGAACTTTATAATAATTTATTAATTTTCTTCCTATATCGTCATCATCATCATCAGCCTATCATCGCAGTCCACTGCTGGACATAGGCCTCTTCCATTTACACCATGATCGATTTTAGGATTCTAAAGTTTTAAATATGTGTAATAATAAATAAATAATAATTATTATTTCGGACATTTTACACACAACGTCATCTAGTCCCAAACTAAGCAGAGCTTGTACTATGGGTACTAAACAATTGATATAAATACATAAACATACTTTTTTGTAAATTTTTGTAAATACATACATATTATACATAGAAAACACCCAGACTCCGAAACAAATATTTGTGGATCACACAAATATTTGGTCCAACCCGGGAATCGAACTCGAGACCTTTTGATCAGCAGCCGCATACGCTAACCACTAGACCAATGAAGCAGTCAAAATAATTCTACTTTGCCTCATGGAAAGCATGAGTAGAATTCAACAATAGTGGTCAATATACTCATTGCGCATGTAGTCGTAGTAAATTTATCGATGCAGTACGGTGACTCACACTATCGCGGCCTAATGCTGTAAATTTAGGCCCATTCGTGCTGAGATCAGCGTGGCTCTACTACCTTGGAAAAGTTGTTATATACATAGATTTTATAATTGAGACACTGTTAGCATTTGAAACTTTGAACTAATATAATCTTTTCACGATAATGCTTACTATGTACAAATAAATGTAATTACAGCTTTACGCAAATGACTTACAGCAGTATGTAGAATATTAACATTAAAAGGTTATTGACATCTCAGGAGTGAGGCTTAAGATTCTTATAAATAATTAAATATTTAGATTGTCTACATATTTTAATACAATTAGCACTTAATGTGTCTGACACACCCGTGACGATCGATTGACTAGCATGTTGAACCTACATATATTATATCTTTTACATAACCATTGTAATGTATTTTCACGCACATAGGTCCAATAACTAGGACTAAGTGCGGAAACCGTCCAGAAAAACTAACTAACCATTGTAATGGTTAATCTTTCACATATCAGCCTCGGTTGTGCAGTGGCAGCGTATGTGGTTGCTGTGGTTGAGGTATCGGGTTCGATTCCCGGGTCGAATCAAATGTTTGTGTGATCCATAAATATTTGTTTCGGAGTTTGAGTGTTTTCTATAAAGTCCACTTTGGCGACTAAATTACTAGCACGATTTATTTAATATATTCGTAATAATGGCCCATGATTTTTCAGTCATAGCTAATATAATTAAACAAGAACCTGTGAATACTATACTTACTAAGTCTATGTTTACTTTGTGCTTCTCGCAAACTATCCCAATGTATTAACTGGTACCATGAAACGTCGGCTAACTCAGACTTCTTCCATCCCAAATACCATTCGCCACTGAAACAAATAAAGTTGTTTTAAAAAGTTTTAAACAAAAAATGTGCTATCCGTGTGGTAGCGCATAAGAACATATAGTGTCAAAACCTCTGTTTATACTGTGAGTATGATCAATAACCTATTTTTAGTTTCATAATCTCATTTTTTTTTAACTTTTTATCTTTCTAACACGTCGGACTAGTGTATACTACGGTAGAGTACTACAGAAACCTACGCTAACCAAAACCTCCTTTTTAATCAAAGGCCTATATAATGTAGTGGACTATATAAGGTTGTTCATTATAATAGAAATTACCTTTAGGTTGCTTTTTAAATAAATAAGAACTACTGTCGCTTAATATCCTGATCTCTTTTATGAGAGAGTACACCGTTCTTAATTAAATTATTGCTTCAGCTTACTAATTAAAAGAACTCACTCACTCATTTCCATCTCTTCTTACCTACTCGCATTTTTACTATTAATCAAATTAATTATTTCTTAATTAAAAAAATAATTAAACGCGTGATGTGTATAAAGACTCCGCACATAACATTTATTGAATCTAAAATAGGCTTTAAAATAACGCTATTGATTTAACTTACTTCGTATAGTAATAATTAATCTTGTTCAAAAATTGATTAATATATACCGTTATTCAATAGTAATTGGTAGTGAATATTGAAGTTCTAAAGACTATTTATAGACAAGAAGTGGAAAATTCTTTCTATTAATTTTAAGTCTCAATTGGCTTGTTAATTTTTTTCTTGATCACTCGTGTTTGCTTTTGAAAGTGCTACTATTAAGTCATATGATTCATAATTTTAAAAATGTAGATTTTAGTGTTTGTTAGAAAACATCAAAAACACTGCTTATGTTTTTTCAAATAAATTAAAATACAATTTTAACGTCTATACATTTATACAATTACTTTTTGCATTTCATAAAATGTGTATATACGCAGGCGACCAGTTCCCTTTAAAATGCTTAGCAATCTAAGCATACAACTTAAAATAAAATAATAGCAAGAAATTGAAAAATATATGGTATTCACTGAATGGGAAAAAAACTATTAATAAAAAAAACAAACTAATAAAACTTTACAAGTAACTTTAAAAGTCCTTGGTGTAGTTGTGTCATTCTTAAACGAATGAACTAAAAAAGCTTTTTTCGGTAATGATTCACATATTTTATTGGTAACAATACAAATGATAATGAACGAAACGTTTCACACTTACTTAGTATCAATATGCAGTATCTTCATATCCATTGAGTGTACAGTAGTGAAGACATTCGTGGCGCCATGTACCACACATTCGCGTGTTTCTGGCATAGCGAGCGGTGTACATATACACAGAAATACAGGCTCGTTGCGACTACATAGAGGTAAGTACGAGACATAATGACCGCGGATAAGGACTACCTGAAACAATAATAAGGTTTTAAAAATGAACTTATTGATAAACCGCCTCTCAATATACGTTCGCGAAAGGGGTTAAAAATGCTACCAGTTTGGTTAATAAATGAGATACTGCCAAAGTAATGTATATTTCTTATTTACATATTTAAGCCTACCAAACTGACTGTACTCTGCCTAATGGAAAACATGAGCAGAATCCATGAGTCGGGGCCACCATTTGTATTGTGAGTACATAATATAATACAGCATGATGGCCCACACCACACTTAGTGAGATGTTTCTGCATCATTCTCCCGACCTCCAGAGTTCACGCGAATGATGCAGATTTCCACTCACCAACGAAAGAGTTTAGTATTCTTTACCGTGAAAAGTGACATACACGCAGGTGAAGCCATGGGGAAAATCTAGTTTAGGATAAAGTAAAACGAACTTACTTTTTGGTCACCGAATCTCATTTGTCTTCTGGCGTTTCTCGAAACATTCATCCTACAGAAGAAATGCCTATTCTTTGGTACATTTTCAGTCTCTCCGTTGCCGCCTCTGTTTAACTCCATTTGAACTGTTTGGTGGTCTTGTCTATCTATTATATCATAAACACTATCCCCATGTATTAATAAATCCTCCTAAAACATAAAACATTGTTCAAACACATTGAAACTGTAACAGTGTCCAAAAAAATTAAAGTTTTTCAAACATACCATTGAATGTCCTAAATATTCCGCTGCATTTTCCGATATGTATAATAGTTTACCGTTCTGTGTCATCATCATCATAAAACCGTTCATTGCCTGAAAAACATTGTAAAGTTAGTTTATGTGTTTTTGTCAAACGATCGTAAACTTGAAAAAAATAAGTAAAACAAACCTTAGAAAACCCAATATTAGGTGTAGGAGTGGATTGTTCCTGATACTGATAGCTGAAATCGTGACTCTTGAACACTAAAACAAAAAGAAAGACGGTATTATGGGTGAAGTAATAGCAACGGTAGATAAGATAGCGAACTAAATGCATTTTAAACGTCTTAATATGCCTTTTCGTGACTGAAGGTGAGTTGACAAAAAGTTTGGGAGACGACGTTCTAAGATGACGGATAACGGAGGACGTGATGAGCCTGGCCAAAGATTTGGAGCATGAGAACTTTACGGGGAAATCTTACATGGAAATGAAGAGGAATATGAGAATGCACGACTTTGTGAAGTAAGGGTGAATTAACTGTTATTTTGAGGTGAAATGTTTCAAAAGGTGTGTGAGAAATTATTACGTATTTTGATTGTAGCATCTGTTTGTAGTCTTGAATCCTGATTACTCGTTAGTCGTGACTTATGTTTTAATGGTTGCCAATTGAATAATTCCTTTTTTTAGAAAATGGGCGAATATTAACACAAGTTTAGTTTAGTACTATTAGTTATTTTTAATATCTATATGTAAGAAATAAGAAAGCATAGACATATGTAACTTGAACAGCTAAAAATATACAATACTGTTACAGTACCGCTGTTAGTTTTCAATAAACAAATATATTCAATAAAAAAAAAATCATAATATCATATTTCATAGTCGAAAGGTTGTATAATGTTAAAATTTATAATATTGAAGCGTTGTACTTGACTGAGGTAATATTGACTCGACTAGAGTCAAATAAGGTTTCAATTGATGCGAACCACATAACTTATTGTCCTTAAATTTAATGTATGTATAAATAGAACTGTGTTTCTTATTATGTATTTTAGATTATAAATTGTATAACATTAAAGAGAAACCATACTATACTCTTAAACGTTATATTGAATTGTTTTTACTACTTTGTCGTTCGTGTGGTGACGGACTTAGAATGTTGAATATCACCAACCCCATTTTTTAACGTGGGTGTCCTATGAGTCGACTAAGAGAGCAATCTATGCAGGACAACATCACTGCAAAGAAAAGGAATACTTGAAATAAATTCACACCAGCGTGGTATTGTAGGCCAAAACGTTTTTTCTAAGGAGAGACCTACATATGTCCAGTTGTAAACTTTTAAAGGCTGATGATGACCCTTTACGTGAGATTTTGAGGGCCAAAAGCTAATACAACTACTATAATACAACAGTAGTAAGATTATAGGTATGTACTTGGAAGTGAAATATCATGATTCTAAGTACTATGCCGATTTATGTGCGGATACAAATCACGAGCAACATTTAAAAGAACTTCAAAAGTCAATGACACTGATATCAATCGATTATATTTTATTTCAAATTAAATGAAATTCAAAATATTGATCTGTGGTACATCTAATCGATTCTAGACGATCATTCATCCTATCAAGATATCTTAAGATATATGAGGTTGGCAGGTACAAAACGAGCAACCGCTACAAATAGTGACCGTCTGATTGTAATTGTTTGCTATTGAAGGCATTGATGTATATCATTTATTACTTTGTCTATTTTTTTCTTTGAATCTAAAGATAATGATCTCCTAATTGAAACGGAAATAAATTTGAGTTTAAGATGTACCTACAATTCAAATGTACTACATGTTTAGTATACATGATCTATTTTACGTCAAAACATATAGAAAATTCAAATAAAAATGGCTATGATTCTGAGATACTTACAGACTAAACTAATGTAGCCATCAGTCTTCAATACATTACTATTAAATACTATTTTTTCACTACAGAGACACTACCATGCAGACGGGTCAAATAAAAATAATCGTAATGCGAGATTTGTCTTTAAAAAAATCTTACTCGGTGATAAGTAATAAAAGATTTTCTTAACTTTCCTCGATGCCCTGTGTTTAGGATCAATTCTCCTTCTGCACTCACTAATAATCTATCCTCTTATATGTACTACTGACAATTTTTTTTTTTGACCATGTGCCTTTTGGGCCATGCTGACGTCTTTCCCATACGTTTAGTTTTCTAATAATGAATGATGGGGATGATATCATATCCCCATCAAGTCGGCCCATATTCCCCTATGATAAAATTGAAGTTTGTATTTTACTGTGTAATCGTAGATGATTTAAATGGCCTATTTAATCCTGACCTAGTCTATTTTGTTATATAACGTGAACACAAATAGTTGCGTAGGTGTGCTGGGAACATTCTAGTCTAATGAGTAATGCCAAAAGTGGTTCACTGTACTTAATGAAATGATCTTGGTAGAGGTTATGCATTTTATACTTTATACTGCTTGGATAAACTTATCAATTGTAATGAGTATTCTACCTTGTTAGACAAAGCTTATATACCTCTTTTAGTAGTAAATAAATTTATTAATAAGAAATATAATTAAAATATTTAAATTATACAAAAAAAAAATTGAAGAGCGTAACAACTTTTCCTTTATTGTTTTATATTTTTTATAATTCTAGCAATGTCACAATTATATCTTCTCCTTCTTTCTAGTGTTTAATTTTGCTAATAGTTTTTGGGGTTGTCTACTAGTTGAACCGATTTTAACTGAATGTCAGTTTATACAAGGAGCGACTGGAATCGGACCTCCACAACCCTTAGGGCAAACTGAAATTTGAGATTGAACTAGTTCTCGGAATATTTAAGGGCACTAACTTCCCAATAACGATTGCCATAGATGTTCATGACAACCCGGTTCGAAGGCTTAATAAGTCCTTCGATGCACTCTCTCTCTGTTCCAACTTCACAGTTATTAGAAAATTCTATCTACCTTTTTAAAATATATTCACGGTGTATTCTATGAGTGTTACTTAAATAGGAAAAGCATTTTTAAAATATTACACTTCTTGTAGGTTAGGCAGGTAATTAAGACCATAATTTATATAAATAGGGTTTTTTGTAGACTTGTCCAAACTAATACCTCGCACCTTGCTTGTAATTTGGAATCCAGAAATACCTTTGTAACTTTTCTTGATCTCCATGCTAAATAAGATTCATATTCTAAAATTAAGACTGAAAATTATATTACCTTGCTGAAAGTAATTCATCTTCCTTACGTAGACACAAACGAGGGCCATAAGTTGGAGTTGTGAGAGTCGCTGCCTTGTTGAAGGAGGCAAAGGCAGCAGGTCTCGGAGATTCGAGATCTCGGCGTTGATGAGATCGCGCCGCATCTTGCTTGCGCCTTTTGTAGATTTTGTTGGCTCAAATCTGAATGAAACGAAGATGAATTTTACTAATAGTGTAATAATTTCCATGAACTATTTCTTGACGATAGATTATAAAGATCAATCTGAAAGAAGATATATTTTCAATAGATTGTTGACTATTTTTTTGTAAAATTCACTCTAAGAGTTACTACACAAGTAGTACATGATTACATTGATAACTAACTTCTAAATTAATTTAAATACTCCTTCTGTTTCGTGGCTAATTTTATTATTCAGGTGCATTCAAAAGCCGCGGTCTCTTGAAATTTTGCACTCACGAAAGGAAAGTTAATTTATCTATTATTATAAGATTCTAAGCAAAACTATTAAATAACTATTCCTGTTTTACTAAGAAGAAATTATTTCACTCGTAGGATGTTAAAACAATGCACGGATGCAATGTTCCGGACAGGTGTCCCTTGTCATTCACATATTAACATAGCATCTCTTACAAGCGTTGTGTAATCGCCGCGCCGCCTGCGCGGGCGCATGTTTTGATTTATCGTCATGTATGTTGTCTAATTCAATCGGAAATATTTTATGTATGGCCTTTTTCAAGACTTTTTAAATAATATTTCTCCGTTTTTAGGGTTCTGTAGTTCATGACACTTTATAGCTTCGTCATGTCCGTCCTTCCTTTCGTCCGTCCGTCCGTCCTCAACTTACCGTCCAAACGGTTTGCGAGTTATTTAACTTTAAAGGACATTTTTTTGTAAATACAGGGCGTCACTACAATTTTTTTTAGAGGGGGGGGGGGCTCAAAAATATTTTGTTGGTAGTCCATGTGATGAACTTTCAAGAAAAACTATAACGGCTCATATAAATTTATTAGTTCAGGAGTTATAGAGGTCTAACTTGTGAAACACGCTTACTTGGAAAACTTTGCACAAAAATAACGGAATAATAAGTAAAAATAACAATTATCTATTGGACATCACTTGGCATTGAATATGACTACGGAACCCTATTCTATGCGTATCCTGACACGCACTTGCCCGATTATTTTTTATAATTTTAACTCGATATATTCACAATGGCAATATCTTGTGTTTCCTAGGCGAGGAGCCTATGAAACATATTACCATTAATATGTATACCTATTCATATCTCACGTATTTCACTATTGCTACTAGCAAATCGCTTGATAATATTATTTATACGCTTGATAATAATACTGCTAGTTCTGCCCTCTTTGTTCAGTGCTGTGGGTGTTGTAAGTTGTCTAAGGCAGCAAACTACGCAGAACAACATCAGTGTAAAGAGAAGGAAGTCTTAAATAACCCTGTACCAACCCGTTTGGCCAAAACCTATTTGGTAATTAGATGTCTGTATTCAGCTGTGTATTGTTAAAGGGTGTTGATGAGCTGTAACCTGCTACTACACTTGGTTGTGATACATAGTAGTTGGTGATACATAGTAGTTGTAAAGAAATGTATGAAAACTATAAACTATAAGTATATTGTGTCAGAATTTAAACATGATGGGCCATATTTTTTTGATGTTTAAAACTCAGGGTGAGTTTTGATACTCAACAATTTTATGTACATATGTACATAGTCTAATGTTATATACTACCTATCTTAACATATTATGGACCTATATAAATAACATAACAGAACCTTGTGTTAATTTAATATGGGATACGTATTTCTAAGTAGTTTATGTTCTTAATGGAATCTCTTAAATATTTAATGTTCTGGCTCAGCAATTAATTTTTGCATGAAGGTTACACGTCTATTCGTTGAAATAGGACCTTTTATTTGCAGTAGCACCTCGATGGGTATCTAATTTTTGTTTGTGTTCTATCGTGCTGTGGGTATTAAAGTTGCCTGATTGATGTTAATGTGAAATAATATTATATGGTGACTTACAGGTTATTACTAACAAAAAATAATGTGTGATACTTATCCTAAATAACGGCGAACTCTGCCTGGAGCAACTTATATAAATATGTCTTCAGGTGAGAACAAAAATAAATAGAATCGATTGATGCAAAACTGAACGATTATTATCGTGTGATCTGACGTTAACTTGTTTATGTAACCTGCGCACGCGCAGGATGTGTTGATTTATTATCCCTGAGACTTTAGAATGCAAACTTTTATCTCAACTGGTTTATGTTTTTGAAAAAAAGGTTATTGTCAGAAGTTTGTAGTGTATTCTAATATCCCCTTTAAAATATCGTTGCCAAATACGTATGGTTTTTAGGCATTTCTAAACAAAAATATTTTTCACTTTAACATCATGAGCATATCGCAGTCTACTACTGGACATAGGCCTCTCCAATTGCACTTATTTCTTTTTAATTCAAAGGCATAATAATATTTCTATGTTTAATAAAAACATACAACTTTTAATTATATTTTCACAATTACTTAATTTTTTGCATCTCAGTGCTATGTACTATATACTGAGTTACCGTAATAAACTTATTATTATCAATCGATTCCAATAAAACAAATTATCCATTAAACAGAGAGAAAAGGTAAGGAAGTGTCTTTCCGTCCGTTTGCAGCATGTTAACATGCGCTTACGCACCCGACCGACGCGCCGCTGAGCGCATGCGCGGCTCTTTCATCTCACCTGGGAGTCCTTTTTATATGTACCTCCCGACATTTTTTATTTGAGTGATTAGATTTTTTTCGACCATCGTTAAATATGATTGTGGGAACGATGGTCAGTGTTATTAATTCGATTGAATGGATTGTTTGTTTTCGATGATCGATTGGCGTAATAGCGAATAAATTTGATGATTAATCGATTTTCGTGTGTGTTCTCAGCCTTGGATGCATGTGTTTGTCATTTTTAAGTGATGAACAGTAAAATTTATTATATGTGTTTAGAATCTACAGTTTTAATGTAATTGTGTTACATACTAAAACGAAAAGTCGAACACACATAAATGTTTTTTTATGAAATATAAATAAATATGATTTGACTTCCCAGTGTGTCTAAAAAATAACATAGGTAGGTTTTGTAAGCGGTGTATCTTGGGGCTCATTTAGAATACTTGATATAATGATAATATTCAGCTTTTATAACAAAAAGGCTTCTATTTTCTGTAAATATTTTGTATACGTGTCATATAAGTATAGATTTTGTTTTACTAATTTTGCGTTCCAATTTTTATTACATCAGTGTGTACGTTTAAAAAATATATATGTGTAGAAAATTTTAGATTAATCGCTTCTGAATTTATTTAAATACTATCTTATAAAAATGAGGATATTCTAGACTGCACGGATAGCCAAGTGGTTTAAGTGGAGCCACACCGATTTCTACTGTGCCAAGTGTTCATACCCACCACGGGAAAACACTTTGTGTGATTCACATATTATTACTCTGAGTCTGGGTGTTCTTTGTGTCCGTTTCTTGTTAGTTTGTAAAGACCCTGCGACACAGGAATATATTCATAATGCAGGAGTTGTCTTTTTTTTAAAAAAGTAAGAAAAATACTATGTTAGCTAAAAACTTGAAATTTTGACGGAAATTCAGCAGTGATGCAATGATATAGTTTTGGAATAAAAAAAATATTTGAATGTAAAACTCCACATCGACGTGTTAGCTGTTGTACTCTGATTTCATATGATCAAATTTTAATAAAGATCTGAAAAAGATTTCAAACATTATTTAAACTATGGTAAAAGATAGATATGCGCCGAACGGAATAAAGGACTGTAATAAATGTAATAAAAGAGACTTATGAAAATCCTGTAAAACTACTTGGAATGAGCATACATAAAAACATTTACAAAGATAAAGTTTTAACTTTTTCTTTGGAATAAAATAAAAACTGTTTTTTTTTATTTTTAGTTATTAAAATTATTATTTTCCCTGCTTCTAAATTTAACTAGATATTCAATTATTTTGTACTACATAACACTTATTGCTGTAACAGAAGGTTATGTGAAAAGTAACATTCATAATTAT
Organism: Phragmatobia fuliginosa; assembly: GCA_932526445.1. NCBI lineage: Eukaryota > Metazoa > Arthropoda > Insecta > Lepidoptera > Erebidae > Phragmatobia > Phragmatobia fuliginosa. The sequence goes on along the minus strand of OW052078.1, from coordinate 11,131,107 downwards.
GTTCATTCAATATTTGAATAGGCACCCAATTATTCGCCAACTTAAAGGACATTTCAATTTATTATCTGAAATGTGATGTACCCTATTGAATAGGAGACTCATCAATTTTTTTGTCACATAACGTGACCCCACTTCCGCTAAATGAGACCGTACCTTTATTTTTTAAATATATCAAATCAAGAATGTATCTATAAAATCGTTTACACGTCGGGCCACAAAAACTGACATTCCTTACATACTGTGGCGTATAATGACGCGAAGGCTTCACGCTGATTGTGGAAGTCGACCGTTTAAATTCTTCCGTAGTACATTAACTGGACATCTGTTGGAGCGTGGCTGATGCAAATATAGGAAGAACAGTGTTTCATGATGTGATGATATTTCGGGTTTGATTCCCAGACTGGGTTAAAAGGTTTGTTAAGTTTCTCTTGTAAGAAATTCTTAATAGCAGCCCGGAGTATATAATTTGGCAGTGCTTTAGACCCGTGGCCTGGATAGCACGCCAAGCCATCGTTAAGGCATGATCATCCATGGCAATCAATATTTTAGTTCGGGCAGTTAGTGCTCGAAAACCTATTGACAACTTAGTTCAAAATTCGAATTCAGAAGGTCCGATGATAGTAGCGTGAAAAAACTGATACAGAAGTATGTAAGTTAGACCATTTCCAAAGTCGTACGGATTAACATCCCTGTCAAATGTCTTAGGCATCTTTGATTAATCTTGACGAATATGGTGCGCAGTCTGATAATAGGTAAAGAAAGAGAATTACATGTCAAGTGTACAGAAAGAGATCCAGAAGAAAGATCTCTCTCAGAGCTCTCTAGAGCAAACGTACAAGGAAACCCGATTGAACTGGGAAGAGGGTTGGATAAAGAGGTTAAGTATAAAACGAGTTATTGTAAATGCTATGTATATTTCCAATGATGTAGTAGCATCTGACTGGTCGCCATAGTGTGGTCATTATGCTGCATTATCTGAATTCTCAATCAGGATGGTGACTACCTTGGATTCTAATAATGCTTACCATCGAGCAAAATAGAGTCTCATTTTTGGCCCGCGTGTATCTATGCCCGTTATCACATGGAAAAGCTTACATAGGCTAATTTTTAATAGAACATTCTTTTTTAAGAATCAAAAGTATCTTTTTGCCAAATTTAATTAAAATTTGTGAAGTGGTTTAGCCAAGAAAGTGAAATATACAAGTGAAACATATGACAGATGAACTTTAGAATTTATAATATGGTTGGTGTTTACCATTATACACATATCTTTTACGTACCTTACTCAATAAGTTAAAAGAACAAGAAGATGTTTATAAACCCACTCAAAATAGTCCACCAGCTCTCGTAGTATAAACAAAAGGCCTACATTCACACAACATATTTCTACGTAACAACTCAATAATGAGATGACACGATTTAGTAAGCACCATAACATAAGTATTAGCAAAGCCATTGCAACTGTTTATCATGTGTCCTACTAAATACGTGGGATAAGCAGAACCGTCTAATCCGTCGATCAATAATCCACGCGGTGAGCATCCTAATCACTCTATAGCTTTTCTTAGGAGCATGCATATGTCTTGATGTGCACAGTAATACGTAGTTAATGAGAAATTGATAGAGTTATAGGAATGTTTAAAGGATTTATTGCATAACGTGATTAAATTAATAAATACTTTTTGCTTGGGGTTTCTCTAAAATAAACTTTTTTATATGAAACATATGTATACAGACATAAATAAAACTGAAGTGGTTTTATGAAATTAAAATTTTGACTAAATGTAGTTAGAAAGTATATATATATATACGGATCGTACATTAAAAATTCAAACAATGTCTGTCTTATTGTTGCGGCTAATTTCTTAAACGGCTGAAATGATTTTGACGGGACTTTCACTGGCAAAGGGCTAATGTTATAAGGAGTAACTTGATATTTATTTTAGAAAATTTATGTATTTACTCAAAAGTAAAATTATACTCCATGAAATAATGAACAATATCTGATTTAAATCAACAGATACACAACAAATTCTAATACCAGCGATTTCTATACATTTTCTACCGTTTGATTAGTTCGATAAGAGCCTAAACTTTCCTAATATTTTGGGGACGTTTAAGGACGTTAAAGCACTCGTGACCTCCGAGTTGAAGATTTCTGTGACCGACGGAGGTGACTTATCATAAGAGATCCTTGTTCGCATTTACTGCTTATATCATAAATTGCGGTAAGTCAAACTAAAAAACTTCAAATATAAAATAGTAATCATTTGTCAGACTATTCTAAGTAGCCCTTGCCCACGGCTATGTCCACATATGTATCTTATATAGCGGTTTTCTTTTCATATCCAATTACAATCGCAAGTAGTGTGGCTTTCTATTTGTAAAATAATTTTCATAATTGGTCCAGTAGATAGACCCTTCATTAACTTCAACTGACGAAATGATTCCGATATTGGCATTGGAAGAGGACAACCTGTACAATGATGAGTTTGTCAACATCTTGAAGTTTACTCGTTTGCATATTCATTTCACTACTTTACGGACTAACAAAATTTTAAAATAATTGAGCACAATCTAGCTGATCTCTTTTTTCTTTAGATATTTTTCTGGATTTAATCCAAGATGTAAATACTTTAAACGATTGCTAGATTGGGGTTCAAGGCTTACCAATATTTATTGGTACATAACTTCATACTCACACACACACACACTTCGAATGCAAGTAATGTAATTTACTTATTTACTTCTACCTATTAGACACAAACTACAAGGTTATAAATATTAAAATAAATACGTATTTAAGAAAATTGAATTCAAAATACAGTGAAAATCAATGATAATGTTCGTGTACAAAAAGTTTATTTTAAATATTAAAAGAAATCGTTACCATCCAAATTTTAAGTGCTAACGCTTATTACATAAGTATTGAAACGAGTTATCAAGTTTGTCAATAGCGTGTCACTTTTTTACATATTGTTATATAACACACATTGTAGAACAATTCGTATCATGAAGGAGAATCCTTACAATACAATGCATAAATTTCGTGATAGAGCTAGTAATATAAGCCTTTTAAAACAGTTCAACCCCTGAACATAAAATAATTAAGCTGAAGGCTAAGTCAATTGGATCTTTAAAAGCCATCTTTACGAAAGTCACAGGTTATTAAGGATTGTATTCCTTTATTGTTAAATTATATAATAATGTGTTGCCTTTTATTACCTATATTCTTCTTTAAGGTTTGATGTTACGAACATCAAACCTTAAAGAAGAATAATATAATAATATAATCGTATGCAATTATCTATTGGATACGATTTTGAATCATTATGAATGGAATGACACGCACTTGGCCAATTTTAATTTATTAGATTGACCTTTTTGTTTTCGATACAAAATGATTATTATAAATGTAAAGAAACGTATACGGTATACGTAAACGGTAATAATATACTTTGACCCCTATTATTTTATAAGGTTTGAAAAGAGATTATATCTTATACAGTTGTAAAGGATCCGCAGACTATTACTGTACTAAAATTTCAACCTAATAACTGTCTTTACAATAAGTAGTCTTCATAGATACTAAGTGATAGCTTTTATTATAGCTTATTAAAATTGTCACTTTTATGTATCCGTCGGGGGTTCTTTTTCGAGAAGTTAAATGTTTCACTGCTATATCGTTATCTAAAATGAGCTTTAGCTAGCCTTCATGTTATTCTGATGACTAATTTTAATTGCTTTATTCACTCTCTTCGGGTGGAATTTTCCAAATTCCTCTCTTAGTGCCCGCCTACGCTCCTCTAGGAACACACTTGCCACATTTTACTTTTCTGGGCCCAGTTGTTTCGACTATGCGTTGTCTGTCAGTCAGTCAATAATGGAACTATTTTATGTAGGTAAATAAATAATTGATAAACGTGAATATCAATCGTGAAATTCTTAATACTATGGCCCAGTGGTAGCGTATGCGACTGCCGTGCTTGAGGTCTTGGGTTCGATCGCCGGGTCGTTCAAAATATTGTGTGAGATCCGCAAATATTTGTTTCGGAGTTTGGGTGTTCTATGTATAATGTGTATGTATTTACAAAATTATATTTATGTATTTATATTAGTTAGTTAGTCCCACAAAACAAGCTCTGCTTAGTTTGGGACTAGATCACGTTGTGTGTAAGATGTCCGAAATATTTATACATTCATGACTATATAGACGAAGAGATAGGTAGATTCCTATATACATTTTGCCAACGCCAATAATTTGGACATTCTGCGACCAAAATCTCCGATATTCTACTTCTCTAATTAAATTTCTGTTTTGTTTTTCTTTCAAGATATCTCCTGCAGTAGGATTATTTCTGTGTCGTAAGGGACATAGAAATATGCATAAAACGAACATATATAACACCCAGACTCGGAATAATTTGTGGATCACACAAACTTTTGACACATTAAGGGTTTGAACCTTTAAGTTATAACTTTAGAAACTATATTAAAAAGACAGGTGTTAATTACTTTTTCTTCTTTTGATGAAATGGCAACCAGCCGAATATCAGGTATTTTTGCCAATGTCAAGTAATTAACGTCTTCAATTGTAAAGTCTTGTAGTCTTCAAGTCGTCGTCGTAGTGAATTTAATGATAAAAAAAGTGGACGAGATGAATTGTGGACGGTCTTCCGAAAAAATAGAAAAACGATCTCCTAGGTGTTAATTATATTTATAAGTCATTTACTGTGTGAAACAGCCTTGTCATTTTATTTTATTTTTAAATTAGATATTGCTTTAAGACCTTTTCTTATTGTTACCTCATTAACTAACAGCATTGTAGATTTTTTTTAAATAAAGATACTATACATATATAACTTATATTCATACATAGACAAACACTGCTCAATTAAATAATAAATAAATAACCAGTGAATGCATTGAGAATAAGAATTTATAAATAATTTTTCATATAATTTTATACATAAAACACAATGTTATACACCTGACTGCAAGTGTTACATCATTGTTCACTTATACATGACATATTTAATGAAAAGATATATCACGATTCTTTAGTACGTAATATTTAGAAGTGTATATGCTATACAAGGTTACAAATCATTACTGAACTTCTGTCCGCATTCGTCATGTCAAACTGTTGACCTACACACATTTGCACACTATATACACCCTTACTCATATGTGTTTAATGCCCATATTAGGATGCATCTAGGAATCGTTCGCCATGAAATACAGTGTGAATATTATATTTTAGCATGTAACTAACACAGGAATCACTTAAAGTATGGTTCTTTAGGACGACCTTTAGATTTAGTCTATAACGGACACAAAGAACACCCAGACTCTGAACAACAATGATGGATCACATTAATTGCTGTCCCATGTTGAGATTTGAACCCACACAACTCAGTTGAGAGCGAGCGTGACAACCGCCTAAACTACTATGCCAGCTGCTTTTAGTACTCTCCTAAGCTCCTCAAGGACTACACATGCCAAATTTCAGCAGCCTGCGCCTAGTAGTTTCGGCTGTGTGTTGTCTGGCAGTCAGTCAGTAATCGAATAGTTTTATATATAGTGATGGTGGTTAATGGTAAGTATATATTCGCTTGATTTAAAAAGCTGAGGTATAATTAGTTGTACTTTCTAAGTATTAATTTCAATTAAATTAACAAGAATATATTGCTTTGAATACACCTAGTTTTTATTTGGCGAGTTTCAATTATTGATTTAATCTTATAAATATTACTAGCTAATCCCCACGGCTCCGCCCGTGTGTATGTTAGTTATCACAACAAAGTGTAGCCTATGTCCTTGCTGAAGAATCAATGTACCTCACTACTACACATAATGTCATTGAAATCAGTATAACGGCTTAGACGTGAAATCATAATATGCAGACAGAGTTACTTTTGAATATACGATATTAGTATGGCTAATTAGGACAGTCAACTAATTACAACAATTTTACATCACGCAACCATAAAACAATTCACATAAGACTTAAAGACTTTTTAAATACACAATAAAGTGCATTAAATGAATTAATCAAATTTGTTCAATTCATAAAAATCAATAAATTATTATTTACACAATAATAATAGAAAAAAATAGAAACATACCTCAGGTTATTAATTTTCTTTGTGAAAATTTAAAAAATAAATATCCCGTATATTCCTTGCAATATTAATGGTAACAATTAAAATGTATAAAATAATCATGTACTCGTTCGTTCGTATCTACTTAAAAAAAAACATTTAGTCAACATACCTTAAAAACATCTTGATTGCTTAAAAAAACTTCTCCAAAACTGCTATGTCACTTGCAACACTAAATAAATCAGTTCATTTTAAATCAATTTAAATAAAGTAAACACGACCTCACGCCTCGAACGTCCAAGTCCTAATGATAACTCAATAAAAACAACCCTTCACACTTTACTTCACTAAATCTATATGATAATGTAACAATAAAATAAGTAATAAACTGCACGTGATTAGCATTATTCAACACCCAGACGAACTCACACGAGTTTTAATAATACACATAAAAACTATTATTATTCAAAACTAATGTTAGCGCGTCAATTTATGCGTAAGCTTTTTATTAGAATGAGATTAAGGCTCGATCCTGAAGCTCCGATACTTCCGTGCGCCGGCGCACCGGGACAACGACTATAAAAAGCAACTAAGCCTCTCTTTCCCGCGAGCCTTATTTTCTTTTTTACGTTTGAAAAAACATGTGGCCGTGCCTTAACGAATCCCTACGCTTGGTGGGGACTGTTCCAATTTCAATTTTTTAAAGAAATTTTTGTCTTGTCATTTTTAAAATGTACTAGAGCTGTAATTGGGAAAAAATAATCTTTTCATGGTTTTATTTCGAGTACTTTATTCAGTGAGTGCGACAGAGACAAATAGAGATATGTAAGACGCGTTTTTCCAGCATCACTGGTTGTTTCGCGCGAAAGAAATGGAATGAGTCGTTCGTTACTTACTTCGCTTTAGATTAATGAGTTCGAAAGAGACGTAGATAATGGTCGGGTAATTACTGTTGTTTCGCGTAAACGAGACGGTACTATAATGATTGGGCGCAATGACAGTTATTGATATTGTCGTAATAAGCGTCGATTTGTGCTTGGTGAGGCTTGCCGTATAGGTGGGGTGCGATGAAGCATCTCGATAGCTAATGTTAATTAGCATTTAATGACAGCTAGTTGAGGTTAGCTGTTTTTATGTCAACGAATGGCGTGTTAGTGCGTTTAACACTAAACAAGTACACGCTGCAAAGAAGTTTAAACTACAGATAATAGTAAACTAGTCATAACAACGATCGTTATTTATATTATGTTTACCTTTTTATATACATTTTTATAGAATAAATTGTAGAATGCTTTGTAGTGAGAGGTTTGGGAAAAATTTTGAAATTCACATGTCTATATACTTGTAAAATAGTCATTACCAACTACCATTAAATATTACTTCGATACACTGAATTTACAATGCTTTAATCATGGAAATGATTTTTATGATGGCGCTAGATGCATAGCTATGAAGATTAATACAAAGCCCCTTATTTTATTTCCGAGCTTTTCATATAGGGAATATAGTACATATCTGCATAAATAAAGTTATAAAAAATAACTTCCTCGCTTCACATGTAATGAAATATGTAATGAATAAGAATTTTATTATTTATACTTTTCTTCTTGGTCGGTTAATATCTTGAACAAATTGAATATATTAAGTATAAAAATTCCGAGATGAGTGTTATGCCCTCGGCGTTTGGCGGGTTACGCAGATAAGGACCGTAATCTTGCCATCGGCTCGCTAATGTGGGAACACTGACGCGGTAATTAAGATGTGTGTAGTTGAGAGATATTTATGTATTGAGGTTTAAATATGCTGTTTTATAAATGTTCAAGATAAAGAATCATTTCAATTGCATTAAACGTAGAACATTATATCAGTCAGAAATAGGTTTAACTCTGATTGAATGCTATAAATAGTAAATCAAATAACTATCTTATGGTGAACTTAGTAACCACATTTATATAAATACCAGGTTTTCCCTGCGGCGTTATCCACCGTTGTAGTTATATCTTAACTACCTATAAAGCCACGGTGCGTAGCTATAATAAATAAATATTTCGGACATGTAAATATAGCGCCATCCAGCTTCAAACTAAGCTGAGCTTATACTATGAAAGCTAGATTGACGGATATGATACTGTTATACTTTTTTGTTTTTACATTCAAACTGTACATGTCAGTCCGTGTAGTGACGGATTAAGAATACAAAGTGTCACCACCCCTATTCGTTCCATGGGTGTCGTAAGAGGCGACTAAAATAACAAAGTAAGCACTGCCAAGACAAGGAAAACTTGAAACAAACCCTTTACCAACCCGTCTGGCCAGCGTGGTATAGTAGGCCAAAACCTCCTTTCAAAGGAGAGGCCTATGTCTAGCAGTGGACTGTTAAAGGCTTTTGATGATGATGATGACTGTACATGGAAAACATCTAAACACCGAAATAAATATCTGTAGTCGTCATATTATTATACAAATATTTTGTCCGACCCAGGATTTAGACACGAGAACTCAAGCTCAACAATCTCATACACTACCAGTGCGCCACCGATGCAGTTAATAACAAAAGTAGCTTAAATTACTCTTACTGTAATACCATATATCTGGCAGTGAAAGACCCGCCAAAATCGGCCAAGCCATTCCACTTTTTAGTTGGAACAAATAGACAGACAAACAAACACAAAATAAAATAAAAATTACATTTGAGATTTGAGTCCCGTTTATATTTTCATTGCAATTAGTAGAAAACTGTTAATAATTGCAAACAGAATTCAATTTTATTTATGTGTATAAAGGTGTATACATAGATATTTAAAAAAATATTCAAGATTTCTTTATTTCCCAATGAAATTATTTTTGTTCCTATCACGAATAGTTTTCCAACTGACAAAACACTCTACATTGGCTTGCATCTGGAAGTCAATGCAGAGTATTTTGTTAATGAAAAATATAATTAAAAAAAAATAAGTTAAGACTTCTTTATTTTTCAATGACGTAAGCTAAGTCCCGATTATGAATCATTTTTTAGCTGCAAAGTATGTTATTAATCATAATACAATAAAAATATAAAGTTTGGTAGGCTTCAATATATAAAAAAAGTTAAGCTCTTTATTTCTCGGTGACATTAGTTTGGTTCCGAACAGTAAGGTTTTTAACAAAATTCTCTAGAATATAAAGGTATTACCCGTAAAGAAGTTCTCAAACATATTGTATTGGTGGTTGTGGAGAAAAGTTTTAATTCCGTTATAGAATTTCTCAGACATGATGCGTGAAGAGATACTCATTGAAATTGACTCTACTACTCTATAAAATTTGGCCGAGTGCGTGTCAGGCCATGCATAGAATAGGGTTCCGTAGTCACTCATAACGGTAGACGTGAGAAAAAAAAGTCCCCATTTAACGTGTAGGGGAGGAACCCCAAATAAACATATTTTTTGTAATTTTATTATAGCACTTTGTCGACGTAATTATAACACATATTCATGCAAAGTTTCTACTTTCTAGCCCCAACCGTTTGCGCGGTAGGTCGAGGATGGACGGACGGACGAACATGGCGAATCTATAAGGGCTCCGAGTCATGAACTACGAAACCCTAAAAAGTGACAGTTAGCCTTACCTACATTTGTCAATTTATTCTAACAAATTTTTAATTTTGCATGCTATCTTCATAGTTAAGTGGGCCTATTCGATTGACTTATTAAACTTATAACAACACCTATATATTACCCCATTTACAGCAAATAAATGATTATTATTATTGTTATAAATAAGTCCTAAATTGTTCAAATTCACTGCACGTTTGGCCTAGTGGTTTCAGTGGTCGCCACGGCGCTTTCTACGACACCAAGTGTCGTTGGTTTAAATTCCACTCGGGACAACGCTTTGTGTGATCCAGAACATGTTATTCTGAGTCTGGGTTTTCTTTGTTTCCTTTTTATGTATGTTTATTGTATGTTTGTTCGGGGTGAAAAGAGACTAGAAATGTAGCCTAAGTTACTCCTTCTATCATCAGCTTCTTCATCTTCCAGTGAAATTCTCGTTAAAATTCTCATTAGACTTCCGCATTCATTAACGAAATATGACTGCACGAATGCTCTCATTTGAGGTTGATCTTCTGTGAGAGGATAATAAAGCCTTGCTCTTGTCAGCCCGTTCTTGCTGAAGTCAGTTTGGTTACACTACCTTGAAAATTATTGCACATATTTGTTAGCTATTCACCTTTGGCCGCGTCATTAATTGTTTTTTTTTTTACTATCTTTTTGCTTTTTTTATCTCGGTGTAAAAAGATTAAACATGTTTTCTAAGTCTTTTTATCACAAAAAGCTCAGCTGCTATAATTTCAAGTTCGTGGGTAATTCTGCGAACTTGAAATTTATTCTTCCTAGCCTTTTCCCAAGTTTATTTGGGGTCGGCTACTAGTTAAACCGGCTTTACCTGAATTACAGTTTTTCCACGGAGCGACTGGCATCGGACCTCCGCAACCCTAAGGGAGAACTGAAATTCGAAGATTGAACTAGTTGTTAGTATATTTGAGGGCACTGACTACTTAAATCTTGAAATACCTATACTCTACAAACTAATTAAGGTACTGGGTAAAAAAAAAAAAAAAAAAAATTCTTCAGCTAGGATAAATCCAATCTTAACATTATAAATTCGAAAGTATCTCTGTCTGTCTATCTGTTACGATTTCATGACTAAACTTTTGCACTGATTTCAGTGAAATTTGGCATGGAGATAGTTTGATTCTTGAGAAAGGACATATTATTGTACTACTCTTTAACGTTATAGCGGTATTCCTGACTGTGCTGTAGCCTAGTCAGGAATACAGTTTAAATTTTGTTTTTGTAATACTAAATAATAAGTTTTCACTAAGTATATCTAGACATTTTTGATTTTGTAAATTAATTCATGTTCATTTGTATGTACATGTTATGTACTTGTTAGTATTACATTTTCCTTGAACTTATAACACTATAAAATGTCAAACTGAACGTTACCATTAAGCGTTTTAGTTACAACATTATTAAAATGGCTTCAATTGTATTTTTAATGTTGTTGAAAGTATAGATAAATTATTTTTGTGCAACATATTATTGGAAGTTGTAACATATAATAAGTTTTATCAGAAAATAATTTTAGTAGTTGCTATTAGTTCACCTTATTTAGTAGTTCAAGAAAACTTTTTAAAGTATGCTTTGTTCTACCTTTAATTTTTTTTATAAACAAGCCGATTCAGTAGAACTATTTTAAACAATGTCCTTTTCATTTCTCCGCCGGGGTCTAAATATCTAATTCATACATAAATAATAGAGCGGCATATAACGTCCGGCACATTCGGCGGCCGGGAGTCGAGTGACATGGTGTCATTAGCGCGCGACTCACGCGCAGGTTAAACTGCGCCACGTGCTGCGTCTGCGCCGACAAACGGCCCGCGCACCCTTCCGACATCTACAGGTTGTAGCAGTTTGTTTGACATACAAGTTTGTTTACTTAGGAACGCTTTCAGTAGAATTTGTACAAGATATTATATTATAAAGCGAGGTTGTGACATCTGAGGGTACATGTCCATTAGAATTGGCATTCGTTCTTTTGAAATGTTATGTCACTTATGTTATAGATTTTCGTGCTTTTAAAAGCTTGTTCAAAGGTTTACATTATTTTAAATGTTTTACAGTAATTTTGAAAATAGATTTTGTATCGATAGAGAGCTGAAAGAGATGTTAGTCGTACTTATAGCTGTTGCCGTTGCTTGTACAACAGATCAAAACGACTAGGAAAGAGTACTATTGAATTATATCTTTGTTACATTTTTAATAACATGCTGTATACATATCACAATGACGACATATTTAACAATAACAGCAGGGAGGTCTACGTAAAGACACCGGCATGACCGCCGAAATCACGTAGCGATCCACCCTAATGTAAACAATAGACAAAGGACCCGACGGTTATTAGGATACGCGATAGTATCGTAGTTTAGTACAGTCGAACCGAGTAACATGTGCTTAGGGTGTAGAGGTGATATCCTATGACATATGAACTTATCCTCAAAACTACATTTACTACATTTTCCTATCTCAATTAAGTCTGAGTAAGCAAAAAGTACAAAGTTAATGTTTGCTGACTGATGTGTTATATTCGTTACAGTGGTTGGTTGCGGTACAAGATATTCTTTTATTAATTGTAGAATTGTGAGCATATATTTAAAATTTGAAAGTTTTTAATAACAATGAAGTAATTTACTTGCCGATATACGTATACACCACATAATATATTTTAAGTCTTGGCTCCTTATTAAATAAAAAGTACCAAAAGCCTTCCTCCTTATCAAATTAAAGGATCCAATAAATGCTAAATAAATTTAGTCTATTAAATAGAAATAGATAGTATTGACTTTAAGTTTGAATTAAAATTGTGAACCCTCTTTTTTGTTTTATCTCGGCGACTGTACTTTAGCGTCCGCATTACCAGGAATCCCCGCTTGCATCGCAGGGTGGTGCAATGATTTTGTCAGTTGTTTTTCACTAAACAGGTCGTTAAGATACCATCGAACTGGATTACAGATTAGAGCGAACTGAACTTTGCTAATGTAGAAGCTAACTTTTAAAGAACAAATAAGATGGTCTTGGAACAGGTATTTATTAGACTTTCGTTTATCAGATATTTTGCTAGAAGACAACTAAGTACATGTACGACACTAATACTAAAGTTACAAACGAAACGGCAAGGTAAGACTAACTTTAATAAACAATAGTTATTACTTCAAAATAATTGTATTAACAGCGCGACGTGAAATGTGGAACAGCTATGACTTTGCCCATTAAGATAGACTCTCTTTTGCTAACGACTTCACCTGCGTGTGTATCGATTATCACGGTACAACTAAAATACCTCCATTTCACATAGAAATCACGGCAAATCAATCACAATCACGGTTAAACCACTTAAGGGAAGCGGTTTAGCCGTGATAGCGTAACAGACAGACGGAGCTACTTTTAAATTTATAATGTTACGTATGGATATTTATGTGGATGGATGTGTAACCAGATTTTATACGTAAGATCAAGACCAATTCACCTGCTAACAAGTACTGAACGTTTAATTTTGCGAAGCACCTTGCTTCGCATATGTGTGGTGTCGTTAGTTTTGAATCGGATATTTTTAACTATGTTTTTGTTTAAAATAACTATATTTATTTTTTCTTAAGTAAAAGTGGTCTAAGTTACTCCTGATTACATCAGGTATCTGTGAATGAAGGTCGCGTCTAAATCGGTCCAACCATTGCAAAGATTAGCCGGTATAGTACAGTGTCAGACAGCAAAATTTAAAAAGTAGCCCGTGTTTTTTTTTTTAGACAACTCCTGCATTAAGAATTTAAATTCCTGTGTCGCGGGGGACTTTACAAACATACATGAAACGGACACAAAGAACACCCAGACTCAGAACAACAAATTGTGAATCACACAAAATGTTATCCTACGTGGGATTTGAACCCACGACACTTGGCGCAGTAGGAAGCGGTGTGGCGACCGCTTACACAACTATACCAACCGTGCAGTCAATGTTATTGTGATTTATAAGCTATATTATTGTAAAGTTTCATCTAAATCCGTTCAGTAGATTTTTCGTGAAAGAGACAAAAATACATACATACATACTCAAAAACATTAACGTTTTTAATATTAGTAAGGATAAGCATTTAGCGAAAAGCTGTTAATTTGAAATTATAAACAGACACTTTAATTTGATTTATTTGTACAGATAGACAGACATAACATCAACATCACCCATGTAGGGCATAATTTTATAATCTTTAAAACTCAAGCCGTTAGTTACAAGGTAAGTAAAATGGACCTCACTTAAGATGCATTTTTAACCACAGGGTTGGCGCTACGTTGTAATTTTATTTGTTGTATCAAAATTGAAAGATTACAAAGCGTGGATTAGGATTACTGGCATTTTGATTGAGATCAATTTTAGGGTATCAGTGTTTCTCGAAATATTTAAATTTTTGCATTTAGATGATTCAACTTATGAAGCTTTGTGATTTGCAGATTTTAAATTTTTGAATTGATGTGCGTGATCTACAGTGTTCATTTTGAAATTAGTAAGTACAAATATTTTATGTTTTGATTTATTTTAGTGGTGTACATTTTTGTTCCATCTCCTTAAATACGATTAAGCTTAGTCTGGCGTTAATAAGTTAGGTTATTTGTAGCTATCAGTAACGCATTAAACAGCGTAAATACGTTTCTTACGCAGTACATATGAAATATTTATTTAATGGGCGTTTCTAGCTTGTAAAGGTGAAAAGTTCAACATACCCAGAATAAATTGTTTCAAACATTGCAAATTGATCTAATTTAGATTATAAAGTAAAATATCATAATATATTTACAATTAACTGATTTAATTGTTGGATGTTGTGCTTACAATGATAATCATTGTAAGTACAACTTCTAACAATTAAATCAGTTAATTGTAAAGTGGCGTGCAATTGGAGAGGCCTATGTCCAGCAGTGGACTGCGATAAGCTGATGATGATGAAAGTTGTATAACTCGTTTAGTTCTATTATTGAACAAATATCTGCAGTTTATGTGGTCAGTTAGTGACAACCCTACATGCGGTCGCGGGGTCGTTGGGCGTGGCGTGTAGATGGCGCGATTGTAGCCAGTGCGTCCGTCCTGTTTACCTGCTTGCTCCGCAAACAAAAGGCAACACAATCTTGTACGATCCATTTCCAATATTACAGCGTTACTTTAAAAAAAAAAGTACACAAAATACCTAGCCCGAGAATTTGCTTGAAAAGGCGTTTATTAGTTGCTGTTGTTTGTTGCGAAATTAATTTATAAAATTGAGATGGTGAGCATACGATTATAGTTCAACAAGGAATAGCTCAGAACTGAATGGAAAATTAACTTCAATCGGTGAACTGTTCACTGAATACAGCTTTCGTCATATGTCGACTCTTCAAATTATAGTTTTTCGTTGAACGGTTCACCGAAAATACGGTTCATTCGTAGAAGGTTCTACGATCTAAAGTGTATTATGTCTAATTTTGGAAAGCGAGAAAAACCATAACCCCTTGCTGAAGTTATAGCAATAAAAAAATAAGAAGATAATGATGACATTAACTGGAAATACTTTCATTCAACGGTTTTACGACGAATGTATTAGTATTATTTAATAATAATAGTATTTATTACAAAGAAGAAATTAATTAGGTAACTCAATTAGAACTAAAATAAACAACCATATAATATATCTCTCATGACATATTTTAATGTATTATTTATACAATTGTTGAAAACGTCCTTCACCCTTTAATTTCACCTGTTCCCAAGTCTGACCTCAAATCGGTCTAATCGATGAAATCGTTGCGCCCGCGCAGGTCGTCCGTATGGACAGAGGAAAGAGGAAAGATGGGAGGGAAGAGGTTCCGTGATTTAATACTCCGCTCGCTAATTATGGCTTGTTCAAATTGTACCTTTCTCACGGGTTCACAAACAGACCGGTTACATATTGGACTAACTTGAGTTACAGCTTTTTATAATTTTCATACATAAGCACTTCCGATTACATTTTTATTGGAATATAATTATACAATTATTGTAGGAAGTAATTAATCTTTATTGATTCGTATCCATGCAGCATGTATTTCACATGTGAATATGCTGATCTTAGGAGTCATAAAAAATTAACTAGCTTTTTCCCGCGGCCCCGTTCGCGTTTATGGTCATTGAGGTAAAAAATATCCACATTCATTTTTCAAAAATCAATGTATTTTATTAAGGAATTGTTAATTAAGAACCAGTAATAAAAGAAAAACTTTGATAACATATAGATATCAGCATACGAGTAAAAGCAAGTCTCGTAGAAGGTCTAATTAAGTCATATTTTTATATATACCTATATATTTTTTATTTTATTTTAAAAAGACAACTCCCGCATTAGGAATATAAATTCCTGTGTCGCGGGGGACTTTACAAACATACATGAAACGGACACAAAGGACACCCAGACTCAGAACAACAAATTGTGAATCACACAAAGTGTTGTCCTACGTGGGATTTGAACCCACGACACTTGGCGGAGTAGGAAGCGGCGTGGCGACCGCTTAAGCCACTAGGCCAACCGTGCAGTGTGGTGGTCGGCCCAGACAAATGCATCTGGTTAATTGTTTGGGGTTTTCTGGAATCCATTATATTGGTGTGTTAAAATCAAATACCTGCTTAATGGCTAAGTCAAGTAAATAATAAACCCTTAGTAGACGCGTGCTTTATGATAGTATTTGATGGTACTACTTTTTCACAGGAGATCAACCTTAAATTAGTTTGTCGTCATTCGTGTTGTTATGTTTTTTTTAGGGTTCCGTAGCCAAATGGCAAAAAACGGAACCCTTATAGATTCGTCATGTCTGTCTGTCTGTCTGTCCGTCCGTATGTCACAGACACTTTATTCGGAAACCATAAGAGCTAATCTTTTGAAACTTGGTAAGCAGATGTAATCTGTTAACCGCATTAAGATTTTCACATAGAAATAGAAAAAAAACAATACATTTTGTAAAAAAAATTTTTAGAGTTTCAGTTTCAAGTATGGGGGGGTCCCCATACTTGAAACTGAAACTCTAAAAATTTTTTTTCATCGAACCCATACGTGTGGGGTATCTATAGATAGATATTCAAAAATGATGTTGAGGTTTCTAATATTATTTTTTTCGAAACTTAATAGTTTGCGCGAGAGATACTTCCAAAGTGGAAAAATGTGTGTCCCCCCCCCTGTAACTTCTAAAATAAGAGACTGATAAAACTAAAAAAAATATATGTTGTACATTACCATGCAAACTACCAACGAAAATTGGTTTGAACGAGATCTAGTAAGTAGTTTTTTTTTAATACGTCATAAATCGTAAACTGCAATTTACCTTTCATTCAATCAATATACTATTATAAAAAAATCGATCCAAGTTACAACGAACTAAAGAACTACTTGCTGATACGGAACCCTTCATGGGCGAGTCCAACTCGCACTTGGCCGCTTTTTTTTGTAAGTACGAGCAGAACCATCTCAATGAAACAGAAGCATGTCAATAGGTCGACGTAGTGTACCATATTGTGTTTTCTGCATTTGCAATGATGATGATGATGATGATGCAATGATTTGCAATGGCTAAGGTGACGACTACTCATGCTTTCCTTTAATCAGAGTTGAGCCACTTTGAGAGGAAAGTTCATGTATAAATAATATACATCATGTACATGACCTTGAATAGATCGTGGGCGCAATTCCCATCCAGAGTAAATATTGTGGGATAAGCAAGAATATTTGTTTTGTCTATGCGCGTAATTTATCATTAATCTACAGTTATTAAGATGATAGTTACTATTGACGATGTTTAGTTTGAGACCAGATTGCCGTCTGTAAGATGAATGAAGTCATTATTATAATAATCTAAGTACGGACAAATAAATCCGATTCATTCAACAGTTACGATAATAAGTTCTGTATTTTAACCGTCCTGCCTGAGCAACAAGCTAATAAGACCTGTTTTTTTGGGACGTTAAAAAATGTTTAAACCTACATTTTTAATTCACGATTATTTTCGTACCATACTATCTAAGATGCGCCGATCTGTCGGTACGTTACTGCGTTCGCTATACTTATTCCGTCTGCTCCAACCTGTTACCCGGTCAACCTTCGAACTATCGCTTTCTCCTTCTTATACAGGGAACCTCCGATACATCTTTCTTGATCTGACGATCTCAGGTCAGGCCAAAGCATATTAACGTAATGATACTTAAACACATATTTAAGTAAGGATTCTTTTTGTATTAAAGTAGTATGTCTGAGTGTAGCCTGGTATTTTGTAATTTGTATCGCAATGCAATGTTTTATTAAGACAGTTCAGTAATAGTCAGATTGGATTTCTTGGTACTGCATACGAAGCCAGTTGGTTGTCTTCAGATTTTTATGCAAACAAAGAATTATAAGTTGAAATGTATAAGCACTTTTACTACCAGGCTTATAATACAATCAAGACCACAATTACCTTTTAATAGCAACATGATGACTATGATAATCACTACTCATCTCCATGTTAACACGCTTGTTAAGGGTACGGTTCACACTTTCTACGGAGACATAGCTAATGTAGGTCCTTCAGAAAATAACTATTTTACCTTCAATTTTCAAAGGAAAGTATTACAAGTCATTAAAAGTTAGAAATAGTTTTTAGCGTTCCGCAGTTCATGACTCGAAACAATTGTAGATTCGCCTTGTCCGTCCGTCCGTTGGTTGGTGCTAGAAAGATTAAACTTTGCATGAATATATGTTGTAACTACGTGGACAAAGTGCTCAATAAAATTATGAAAATTATTTTTATTTGGGGTACTTCCCCTACATGTAAAGTGGGGATGATATTTTTTTTTTTGCTTAAACCCCATCGTATGGGATATCATTTAAAAGGTCTTTTAAAAAAATTGTGAAGTTTCTAAAACCATTTTTCGATTTAGGTATCCCTTTTCAACTTTATTCAACTTTGCATTTTTTTCTAAAAACAGGGCGTCCCTTCCCCTCTAATAGCTAAACGACTGGCTACAAAAATCTGGAAAAATTCATATTCTATTAAATTTTCAAGGAAAACTATAGCGGTTTTGGTAACTTTTTTATTTTAGGAATTACAGGGACCTAACTTGTAAAATGCAGTCACATTGAAAACTTCCTACAAAAATAAAGAAATAATAAATTAACATAATAATTATCTATTGGACCCGATTTTGAACCTATCTACTATTATGGGTGACTTCGGAACCATATTCTATGCGTAGCCTGACACGCACTTTTATTATTATTTTTATTTTATTATTATAACACTTTACCTCCATCAGAGAGGAGGTCATCCTCCCGAGCTTTTTGCGGTGTCTGACCGCGGTCACAACTTCTTGCGAGGACGTAACTTAGCAGAAGGTTGCAACCGTAGTAAAAGAACTATGACTGCAGTATTGAGAACTTCTCCGGTAACTGCAGAGAGGACCCGATGATGCGTTGTGATGACTGTATATCCCGAAGCAGCCATACCTGGGAAGAACCTACGTAAGCCAGAAGAGAAACACTGGAATGACAAAGTCATTGTGGCTTGAGAAGCGACCCTTATGCCACTTGGGTACCTCTTCGAAAGATACAGGTTTTGATCAAAGTTACCTAAAAAAATTAAACAGCTAAATCAAATGCACAGATATATTTCATATTTTAGGTCTCTCTACTGGGCATCCCGTTTCATCTTCAATATGTACATATACTGTAAACAAAGAAACTATGCGTTAATAACAGAGTTTTTTTTTAAAGGTTAGAGTTTAACCAATAGGCGAGCAGGAGGAAATGTAAGAATAACATTAGGGCAAAGTTTATAACAATACTGAATTCAAAGTTTTTAAAGATTCGATGAGCTCGATAACGTTAAAAAACTGTTTGTATACCTAAGGGCTTTGACTATGAACCATATTTATCAGTATTTATATTATTTATTCTTTATTTTACACGCATTTACTTGTAATATTTACAAAGAGATTACATTTACAAAGGCGTACAGTACTAGAAGTTTCAAAATTCTGTCTTGAAAATTGTAGTTGTCTAACATTAAGGCCCGCGACACCAAGCGTGAGAATTTGTGATTGAACACCCACATACATATTTTACATGCACACAGACGCATCGCGCACTGTCGCATACATACCGTAGCAAGCAATCACCGACTTTCGGTTTTTTGCTTATGTTAAATATCCATCAACTGTTCGCCTTTGTAGAACGTATTTTAATGTCTTACAACGCACGCAATGTATCTTGCCATAACGTAAAGCCCGTAGGATTCATTCAGTACAGAAAGTCATAATACTTTCTGTATACCAATCGAATGGTCAAAGATTATAAAATAATTTTACACAGTATAAAATAAATTTGCTCGCGTGCATTGTCTGTCAACTCAGATCGTTTTAAATACGCAAGGTATTTAAATACGGTTTTCATCATAATTAAGGTTACCTTTTAAAGAAGATTTATTAATGTTATTTTATTATTTTAAAGGAACACATAAATAAAGCCAATATTGACAAAAGTTTACGAGTTACATAAATTAGGAATAACCTACAGTAATACTTTTTTAATTATACTTTTTTAATATTTCTTTATTATTTAATTTGTGAATAATAATTTCAAAGTAATTTGGAACAATGTAATATTAATCCTTATCATAATAAATACTGTAGACATTTAAAACAATTTTATTCTACATGAAATATGTAGAATAAAATTGTTTATTACACAATATTATTTAAATAAATATTTTATAATACGTCAGAGCGTTCATCCAGGTCGCACCCGTAATTGGCCGTAATCTTACACTAGTGACTCTCAGTGTAAGATTTTATTATGTCAATAATGTGTGATTAACGATACATGGTCTTATAGGCATTTAAAAAACATTTAAAATTTGACAAATTATACCCTCCTTTAAAACCAATCTATCCATTGCTGCAAACATCATGAAAATTGGTGCAGTAGTTTTTAAGTTACGTTATGTTTTGAGTTTAATAGACAGGTTGAAGAGGCAGAGGACTGTGTTTTTTTTTAATATATTTAATGCAAACGGCTTATTTACGCAATAATGTTACTAAAATAAATGTGAAAGTAACTCTGTCTGTATGTTTGTCTGTTACCTTTTCACGCGTAAAACGCTGAACTGATTTTGATCAATTTCAGTATAGAGATATATGGGACCCCGAGAAAGGACATGGCTACTTTTTACCACGAAAATCGACACACTCGCGGGCGGAGCCATGGGCTAAAGCTAGTAAAACATAAATACGACTAGCGGTTTATACATACGTATAAAAGTGAAATACTAATCATCCAAGACCAAACCATTGAGTAGTATTACTTTCCATCATCAGCTGAACATCTTGAAAGATACGACTAAAGGTAACACACATATACGAAAGTAACTCTGTCTGTCTGTCTGTTACGCTTTCACGCCTAAACCACTGAACCGATTTTGATGAAATTTGGTACGAAGATAGAACTGAACTTGGGAAAGGACATAGGGTACTTTTTATCGCGAAAATAAAGGTAGAAGGGTTTGAAATAGGGGACGAAAGTTTGTGTCGAAGTTCCTTATTATCAAACATAAAATCAGGTAAGATTGTTTAATCTACCCTTACCATGTCGTGTGATATCAACGAATTCCACGCGGGCGAAGCCGCGGGCAGAAAGCTAGTTTATAATAAATAACAATAAATAAATATTTCAGACGAATGACACAGAATATCATCTACCAAATATTCGTGTGATCCGCAAATATTTATTTCGCAGTTTATAATACATAAACATACTTTTTTGTTATAAATACATACATATTATACATAGAAAACACCCAAACTCCGAAACAAATATTTGCAGATCATACAAAAATTTGGTCCGACCCGGGAATCGAACCCTAGACCTCTTGGTTAGCAGTTGCATACGCTGACCACAAGACCAACAAGGCAGTATGATATATTACAATAATAAATAAACAACTATTTCGAACATCTTACACACGACATCATCCAGTCCCAAACTAAGCAGAGCTTATATTATTGATTCGACAACTGATATAAATACATAAACATACTTTTTTTGTTGCTTACCTATAGAATACACCCAGACCCCGAAATAAATATTTGCGGATCACACAAATATTTGGTCCTACACGGGAATCGAACCTGAATCCTTACTCAAGCAAAGTAGTCGCATGCGCTACTACTGCCCTCATCATTACGAAATGATGGCTACCAGCTCAGATATTGCGTCTGGAATAGCATTACAAAATAAAAAAATATATAATAACTATTTATAACGTGCTTATAAAATTTTAGGGTTTCCCTATGAACTAACACTGAAAACAGCCAACAGCTAAAAAAAAAAATTTTGTGGATCTCATAAACATTTGGTCCGACCCGTGAATCGAACCCGAGGCCTCAATCGCATATGCTACCACAGCGCCACCGAGGCAGTCATATAAAATGAATTTTAATAATCGGTCCACAATTGACAGAGTAATCAATGAATGTACAATAAAAAAAACACAAATAATACTCCTTTTTTGAAGTTGGTTAATAATAATTTAAAATATAAAGATTGGTGTGTCTATTCTCAGACCTACCAAATATTATCAAAAGTTACACACAGTCACGTCGTCGTATGTAAACAATCAAATCTCTGTGTGCGTGACAGTGCGTGTGGAGCTAAAAACGAGCGTGCGCTCGCCTTGAATATTCGGAGAACACTGAATTTTTGGATCGCGTGAACTCTGTTTTATTGCAAATTATTTCTCCATACTAAAATGTATGGAACTTTTGCCGCTAAAAATTAATGATGTTTAAGATTAAATTATGACTTTCTGGTGAGAATTAATAGAAACCTTAAATGCTTAATCTTTTTTTTGTACTTTTTTCTTGCAACTAATAAAATATTTATTTCAAATAAAGCAACATAATACTAGATTGATTCCAAACAGAAAAGGTCGATTTCGGTGATTTTAGTCACTGTTGATGATTTTTTTCTCGAAAATAAATAATCGTATTAGTAACTTTACTCGGTTTCTCTATAGATTGATTTATTAAGAAACTGAGATATTTTTTTTACTGTCAAATAATGAATTAATTTGTTTCTCTTGTCATAACCGTAAGTGCTTTTTCGAGAAATTATGGAAACGATACCCTTAAACTTCAATCAGAAGCGACTAGGGCCCAGTGTCCGCACGTAACAACATTTTAATAAGGATGACCTCAAAATGAAAGCGACTTTTTTCTTCTCTGTCATCGAGTAATTCGATGACATATTTACACCACCTTTGCTACTTACAATATACTCGTATTACACAAGTTTTCTTCATTATATGACTCATGCTATGCCAGATAAATCTAGTAGTCTATCAATAAAGAACACTTCAAAACTTACTTTCGTTCGTGTCACAATTATACTCCAACATATCACACAGATCAAGAAAGCTTCTCTTCTTATCTCCATTCAAGCCGCATACAGCTACCGTATCGTGAATACATGATTCTGATAAAACACAATATTGTTCCACCTTGCTCTGTGAAAAAGTAAATATAAGAAACCTACTCCAAGTAAATATTTTTTTTTATCTATTATCAGTACCATGAGCATCATCAACAGTCTTTAACAGTCCACGGTGGACATAAGCCTCTCCTTAGAAAGAAAACTTAACTTTTATTAGCATATATATTTATAAAACTTTATGTAATACTAGAGCTGTGTAAGATTTAAAACTTATAAATAAAAAATAAAAAAATGCAAAAAGAATTGGCTTCAACTTACTGATGGCGTAGATATGTAGTTAGGTACATGGCACTGCACTAAACAAAATTGAAGAAATACTAAAATCGTATCTGAAATTTAAATGACCCCGGTGAATGCAAATAATACGAACTTACTGTATTTACACTAATACAGTAATAATTGTTTAAATCTCAAGTAGTACTATTTCGATTAAAAAATAAATCAGTGTTAGATAGTTCAGTTATCGAGGAAGGCTATAAGACTACGAATCACCCTCAAGGAGGAAAATATCTATGAAAATTATTGCGAAAAACTTGAGTTTTTTTTTTGAGAGTTGCCATTGCGTGCGTTACGTAAATGGTTAAAGTTTCAGTAAAATAATGAATGAAAGAGTTGTTCCTCTTTAAAAGTTCTCTAACAATGTACGTCTACAATTAAGGGTATATACATTGATATATAGCAACAAGATATAGTTTTAAAAACAGTGTTCGACGATTCTGTAATATTATTGATTATTTCTTACTTACAGTAAACGAATGGCTGAACTATTGTAACCCGCATTGCGTTGCAGCTGAAATGTTTGTAATGATAATATCCAATATATTCTCCGACGAGGTAACACAACTATGTCAAAGCGACATGTTTGTGTCGTATAGAAAGGATAAACTCAGAGGTGCGCAACAATTTATAAGAAACTTTGTGAAAACGTTAAAAGTGAAATTAACTATTATTAGGATCAGAAAAGTAAGTTATATTTTTGTAAGGAAATATGACATCAAGGTTTTTTGATGTCCTTCTGTACTTTGTTCCCATGATTTTGATACATATATACTATCACTATCACTATATACTATCAATCAATCGCTCAAAACTATATAATAAGAAAGGAACAAAGATATAACACAAAGCATCGTACGTTTCTTTACAATAATACTTATATTTTTTGTGCATTATTTTACTATTATTACCTAAGAATTATATTTAAATTTTCATTTCATTTTTTCATGCGTGTTTCATAGTAAGTATCTTAAAGCAATCGGTTTTTGTTAAGTCAACAAAGTTAAAAATGGAATTAAACCGATCAAAGTAGTTCAAAATCATTTTCCAAGAAGTAGGTTACAACAGAAAAACGAACAAACACAGGTACTACTCAATTAAAGCGTGTTAAGAACTAAAAACGTTCGATTACACACGTATGAAGTGCTCTATCCTCAAGAAAATTTCCGCATTAAAAAAACTAGTATCTTTGCCAGCGGCTTCGCCCACGTATAATTATATCGGCTTATAGCTCTCCTCAAGAATCTCAGTATTTCGTGTCGGATTTAATTGAAATTGGCGCAATTGTTTAGAGAGAGCGTAGCAGACAGACAGACAGAGTTATCACCGAATATATAATATTAGTAGGGTGTTAATTCAGATCAGTACCTAATAATCGTAGGTACCTATATGACATATCAAAATATTTGATAATGTTTTTTTGAATAGTCAAATGACAAAATTTTAAAATAGTCTTATTTTTTCATTCAAGAAAGAAAATGTTGCGCACCGCTTATAAATTGTTAATGTTCCTATAGGTTGAAACATATATTAAACGTTGTATCATAATTTCCTGTTCTACAGCCATAGTTTTGGTTGTAGAATGTAAACAATTGATGATATTGTCCTACTAGAAACTTCTTGTTAGCTAGTCGGATCAACCGTACGCAAAATGATATTTAGAATAGTTTCTACAAGTGAGTTGTTTATTTTTTAATTTTATTTAAATCTATTTTATTTAGCAAGTTAATGATCATTGCAATAATAATTCTATAAATCCTAGTTGTACAATACACAGGCTATGGTAACCAATGTCGAATTTGCCAGCCGAAGGAATAAATCAATACTACCGTAGTATTTCCTCTTGCATTTCACGGCGTCTGTCTACCACAGTACAGTGGTGCATATTGCAGCACTTTGGCTATGTCTCTAGACCGAATGGCAACTTCATGGAACGACTGGAGCAGGGAAGGGTGGAAGGGACCATATTCCGTCTCAGAGCACTTATGCACTGTATCGACCAGGTGAAATCTACAATCGGACACCGTGTATCTGATTGTAACCGTCAGTCTACCGACAGGGAGAGATGGCAGGAAATTTTACGGTGAGCATTGCCCCCGTCTGCTACTAACGTGGACAACTCTACATGACCACGACCGCTCTGCAAAGAGCGACACGAGAGAAAAGAAGATTGACATGGGATGTGTCGGGTCTGGGCGTGTCTCGTTACTCTCTTAGTAGTAGTAGAACACCCAGTACTATGTTAGCTTTATGTGTATTAGTGTAAAATATAGACTTATTTGTCCTTCTAAATTACAGGTTTAATAATTATTGGATTAGCGACCGAGGTGTGGTCTCACGTGGAAATAGAAGCCGAAGACTATTTCTTTCCACTAGAACCGGTGAGATTTTTTAATAATACAATCTACTAAATTAAGCTTTTACCTATTTTTTGTAAAATGTTGTGTGTAAGGTTATATTTGTATGTCTGATATTTTGAGTACAATTATTAGTATTTATGTCATTAGATGACTTTGAACACTTATAGTAGGTAAAGACAGAAGTTGTCACATTCAACTACTTTGAAGAAAAGTTATAAAGTTGGAAACCACGGTCTATTCTCGATACAAGTACATTTATTGTAGACTAGGTCAAGACATTTTCACAAGACAATAGCTTGTAGAATCTATTTTCTATCTAAGCTTTAAAGCTACTGCTATTTTTAACTTAAAAGACTTTAGTTTTAAAGACCTTGTTGGCTAATATTTTTAATATTAGATTTGATATGTTATTTTTGTTGTGTTAGATTTTTTGTTAAAAACATGATGATATTTCTAATTGATCTTGATTTAATTTTAGCCCTTTAAGTTAAGTTCTAAAAAAATAGAAAGTTCTCATTGATTGATTGAGCTCAATTGGTTGTTAGTTATATGTAGTTAATACTTTTATGTTTGATATCTTGGAAGGCCGTTATAGAATCGATTTGAATAATGTATTGTTTACTTTTCGGTTTCCTATTTAAATTTAAACAGAAAACAAGCCTTTCTCTAGATATTTTTGTATATATTTATGTGTTTCTCCTAAGGACGGCAACGTTAGAAATGAAAAAGCGGCCAAGGGCGAGTCGGACTCGCCCATGAAGGGTTCCATCATCATATAAAAGTCATGTAGTTCGTTGTAGCTTTGATCGATATTTTCATAATAGTGTATTGATGAATGAAAGGTAAATTGAGGTTTTTTTTTTATTGTTGTAATGGAATAGGCGTTTGTCTTCCATCTCACCTGATGGAAAGTGTAGATGAAGACGAAGATGGTACACGCCCATCCAAAAGAAACCTGTTCACTCAACTAAACACTGAGGTTTACGATTTATGACGTATTAAAAAAAACTACTGATTAGATCTCGTTCAAACCAATTTTCGTTGGTAGTTTGCATGGTAACGCACAACATATATTTTTTTTAGTTTTATTACTCTCTTATTTTAGAAGTTACAGGGGGGGGACACATTTTTCCACTTTGGAAGTGTCTCTCGCGCAAACTATTCAGTTTAGAAAAAAATATTGTTAAAAACTTCAACATCATTTTTAAAGACCTATCCATAGATATCCCACACGTATGGGTTTGATGAAAAAAAAATTTTTGAGTTTCAGTTCCAAGTATGGGGACCCCCAAAATGTATTGTTTTTTTTTCTATTTTTATGTGAAAATCTTAATGCGGTTCAAAGATTACATCTACTTACCAAGTTTCAACAGTATCGTTCTTATGGTTTCAGAATAAAGTGGCTGTGACATACGGACGGACAGACAGACAGACAGACATGACGAATCTATAAGGGTTCCGTTTTTTGCCATTTGGCTACGGAACCCTAAAAACAGTGTTCATTGAAGTCGGTGAAATTCTTCTAAAGTTATTTAATGTTTCATTTTCTCTATTTTCTAAATTAATTTAAACACACTATAAAAAGGTCATTTATCTATTAATTGAAATGTTTATTTATTCGTTATAGATTGTCAACTTTTGTAAGTTATCGGAGCAGTGTCAACACGACTTTATACCGATCTGCGGACAGGACTCACTGGGTATCACACGGATGTTTAATGATAATTGTGACTTGTATGAGTACAATTGTGATGAAAAGAAGCGTACGTACCCGTTATAATATTTCGGCTAGTTATGAAAAGAAGGATAATCCCAATGGTGATGGGCCCTAACTTTATTTATCCATTAAAATCTCTTGAGTAGCTAAATTGCTGTTTGGTCTAATAAAAGGTTTTGTTCAGACAGGATAAGATATTATGTGAGCAACAGTTCATTATATTTTTTTCAGTACTAATGAGCCGGTCATAGTAATTTTCGTTTCGAATATTATTTTTATCTATTTTTTACGTAACTTTTATCCTCCATTAAGTGCAACTACAGTTTGCTATAGTTAACCTAAGCAGGACATGCCCTGTATTAAGAAAATACTAATCATAAATACTATTTTCTAATAATAATTAGTATTTTCTAATCACATTTATCGTGAAAATTTTTTAATCATGGCAGGCCACTTTTGCGTCACATCACTTTAACAGCCTTTAACAGCCCACTGCTGGACATAGACCTCTCCATACAAAGGAAATTTTTACCTACTGTACCACGGATTGGTTGCCAGTTTAATTCAAGTATATTTTATGTACTGTGTTTCAGAATATCGACACGTAAAAAGTGTTGTTTGTCAATACGAGGCGGTTGCCGCGCCTATAGTAGCAGATTGAATGCTGAATAATGAGGAACTACAAATGTACGTTCAGTGTTTATTTATTTAAAAAATTAACAAAAGGATTAAAGGCCATTTGCTTCCATTCCATTTCCTGCACCTGAAGGAAACCACATCATGCACAAGAAAGTAAACATGAACATTAATTCAGTCTACGAGAGATATATACAGAAAAATTAATTAAAATTAAAGACAAAACCTTACAAATTAGAAAAACATAATAACATAAACATAATTAAGTATTGATGCATAATCCTAGTGTTAAGAGAATGTAAAATTAAGTCTTGACAAACATTAAAATTTTAGTGGTTTCGGTGGGAAAGATTAGTGATAACAGATGTAAGTCACTTAATCACATATGTTTTTGTTCCAGACATCCATCACTGCGTATCAATAGAAGAATCTCACCCTCATTGCTGCCGTTAGTCATAATTAAGTTTCTTATTGTATTTACTTAATAAATTTTCAATTGAAATGGAATTTGCTTTTATCTATTTAATCTATTAGTTTATTAGGTTTCCTGAAATCAAACAACCAATCTGAAATATTGCGTCAGTAGCTAACTATTGTAATAGTTTATGTGTGAAAATTAGTAAGTTGATAGGTTTAATGTTCAAATCAACGTTACACAAACTATAACGTTTATTTAGGTAGTAGTTTTTAATTTCTCTCTCTCTTGAAGAACCCTTTGTTTTTAAGATGTACTTAGTGATAGAAAAAACAATAGGAGAATAGTGGAGAACTGAAAAGTTTAATTATGATAAAAGTGAATTCATTGCACATTTGTGCGGCCTACTACTTACAAGTACTTTAATATCCGTATAAAGGTTTTCTATAAGAGATCACCAAGAGAGAAATAAGTGGCCTTAGGTGATTTGAAACAATCACTGAGGTTAAGGAGCGATGGCGCGGTCAGTACCTGGATGGGTGACCGTTTGTGGCATGATATGTCATGAGCGTTTCCGTGATTCGGAAGTCACGTTTAAGCAGACGGTCCCGGCTTTTATCATAAGATAACAGACGTAAAGCTTCGGTGGAGGCCTTTGGACGGTTTAATAACATACAACGGCAAGATTTAATTAGTCACAACGTTGTCTTGCCAGTCCAAAACCCGAACTCGGCCAGCGTAGTGACGCATGGCCTTAACCCTCTCCTGGGAGAAGACCAGAGCCCAACAACCTATAACGTCCCACCATTCATGGGTTGTTGATGATTGATAAAAAGAGAAATGACCGCTAATTGTCACGCTTTGTACTCGTATTATTTTATAACTCTTTTTTTTCTATGTGATTATGTATGTACAGTAACGATAAAATAAATGAATAAATAACATTTACTTTACATTTATAATGTTTAATGAGATAACAATTAATAAACTTTTATTTTTCTAATTTGATATTTATTTTCCATCATCTAGTATTTATACATTGTTAAGCAGTGTACTAGGTATTTTAACACTATTTTCAATTGCATCGATAACCTCTACCGTTTACAGAGAAAAATAAACTAGTTTTCGAACCTATGCGCTAATTAAATATCGAACAGGAGCGCTACAGTGCATCTGCGCAAGCGCAAACATCAGTACGAAAACAAACTACATATTTGACGTCACACGCCTACGACTTAGTTGCATATTCTAAGAATTCCTTAAACATATAGGTACTCGGCTGTGTATGCTATTTCTAGTCTTGTTAGTACTTGTGAAATATAGATTTTTTTTATTTTAAATACTCTATTTAATAGAGTATTTAAAAGAAAAAAATCTATATTCTAGTAATAGAGTCTATTACAATTAAGTTTTTGACGGATTAAGAATACAAAGTGTCACCACCCCTATTCATTCCATAGGTGTCGTAAGAGGCGACTAATGGAACAAAATAAACAGCTAACATCACTGCCAAGAGAAAGAAAACTTTAAACAGACCCTTTACCAACCTGTCTGGCCAGCGTGGTATAGTAGGCCAAAACCTCCTTTCTAAGGCCTATGTCCAACAGTGGACTGTTAAAGGCTGTTGATGATGATGATGATTACATACTTAATTTGTATTTCGGTAATCTCGGAAGAAATAGCCTTTCTCAGCTATCTGTGAAAAAATATATATTTAAATCAGTTCAGTAGTTTTAGCGTGAATGATCGACGTACAGATAGACAGACAGAGTTATGTTTACATTTATAATATTAGTAATGATTTTGCTTTTTAATAATTTATTACATATACTTCACTCAAAATCACTTATTCTTTTTGCGTTAACTATTCTATAAATAATTCCACTATTGAAAGTTTTATCTAATAAAAGAAATAAAAAGGATTACTGTTTTCGTTCAATTCTTTCATTCTTATCACACACGCAAGTTACGCAAATAGGGCAACTAGATTGCAAAACATTTTGTCTCAGAACGAGCAAATAAACTGTTGTCACAGTAGAGGTGGTACTAACAGATAAGGTAACATTATGGATCCTTTGAACAGAGCTGACATTGCGCATCTAAACGGGCTAACACTGATAGTTAACTTTATAGATTTCGATTCTGAAGTTACCACAAGAACTCGAACGAAAAAAAGTGAGTGAATAAATTTAGTTTAGTTAACCTCAAACAAATTATAATTTGACCAGTATCAGAGAAGAAGAATAGTTGGTGCCACAGTAGTTATCTCATGCTAAATACGGAGATATATATCTAATACATATAAAAACATATATATTAAAGTACTCCTTGGTTGCTAAAATATGTAATTCACTTAAATGATTCTCAAATGAGAATTAACAACGTCAGACTATCGCAGTCCACTTCTGGACACAGGTCTAATGAGAATTATCAATACTGATTAATTTAATGCGTCACACGTATACTTCGCAATTTAAAAGTACCTATTAGCAATATCATTTTTGAACATTTATCTTCCTTGCTTTATTTTATAACTTTTCTAAATTCATATCATTTTCTTTTTTTATCTTTTTATAAATTAATCTGTACTTCAAATTTTCCTCTTTATCTCATAAAATATTCTGTTAATAGATATAAACATATAGCTGTTGTATGTCGGTTACAACTTTTGGATTTAATTAAATTATACATATAATTCTTGAAACAATAAGAAACTAGGTAAACTACTCGCTGCATTTTCATTTCTCATCATAGTATTACCTGGGACTTTGCGCATACGTCTTCATGGAGATAACAGAGTGACGTGCTCTTGCGGAGTTCCCATTACGCCTGTGTACAATGCTCAATTAATATCATCGACCGATATCGGTGTTCTCTGGACGTTGTCAGGTTGTCGAAGCCACTTATATTGCGTTCCTGATAAAATTGAAGAGTTAATTGGATATTGAAGGTTGTTTAGGATTTCCTTAAGTTTCCTAGACTTTACACTAGTTTATTAAAGTAGATATTAGAATATGTTCAAGAATGGAGTATTGCGTATTTAAATAAGTTAATAGGTACTAAGCAAGATTATGAAAATTGACACTAGCAATTTATACTATTCTAACGGTTATCGTTAGTTTACAGTGGAAGCGTTTGAAGGAAAAAAGGTGATAGGTTTTTTATATTGCATACATTTTTTTATTTGTATTTTGCATGAATCGTATGTACCTTTTATATAGCGCAAGCTAGCCGTATTTATGCGTGATTCTTCAGAAGTTCTTCAACAGTTAGCGAAGCGTAGTACAGCCCCCTAGCCAAGTTGCAAACGTTTTCGTTTTCTATTCCATACCTGATTCTATTTCTTTATGGTCTGGTTTTAATGGCTAGTATTTTGTTTTGATCACGTGACTCAGTGACATTAGCCAATGAAACAAGAGAATAGAGAAGTATAATAGAGAATAGAATAGGAAACGAAAAACGTTTACAACTTGGCCAAGTTGTAGGGGGTAGGATATCATAGTGCTAAGCAAATGTTATTTTATGGGATAGCAATAATAATTTCCAAATATATTAGCTAATAATGCTAATCTAAGGTTTTACATTTGCAATACGCATTTTTATAAATTCCCGTGTCAACGTTATTAGAGTCATCATTAAAGTGATTAAGTAACCTTTTTTATTATAATCAAAATCCACAACGAACTACAATATCTTTACCATAAAACCATGTTTAACTGTAGACAAAAGTCCCTATCTTATAATAATTCTACAATACGATTACAGCATGTTATAACTGTTTGTCGTTGTACTTTCTTGGATACACCGTACACTTTAACCGTGTCCAGATAAGATTTGTTCGACTTATGATTCTGATAATCTCTCACTTTATTGAAGTAACCTTTCTGTAAAGGTTTCCCAAGTAAATGTTAGAAATGAAACTTTTCCCACGTACGTATATCCTTCTTCTAAATAATCGTTGTTAATATGACAAGCACTAGGTTCGAGATTAGATAGCTTTCCGTTAAACTGGCAGTTCCACCTGCTTCTATATCGATTCGTCTTGAAAATAACCTATGTCCTTTCTCAATGACAAACAATCTCAATGCCAAATTTCACTAACATGGGCCCAGAGATTAACCCGTTGAAGCGTAATAATAAACAGATTTTGTATTTACAATATCACTTGAAGTATGGATTTAATGTAAAATTCTCTTTTAAAAAAGAGTAGGATAAGTTTATTTATCAACTTAAAGTTCAATATTCTCTATTGAACTTTAAGTTGATATTTCTCAAGAGAGATGAATAGATCGTGATCGTTTTCTTTTATTCAATTTTGGAGACAAAAATATACAAAAATCTTTAAATCAATTTTCAATACGTAAAGGTACGTATTGAAAACTGATCAAAAGATTTTTTCACTTCCATCACTTTGTAGAAAAATCTATATAGTAATATGTTTTAAGTATATTAGGACAATTAGAATAGTAAGTAACTAGCAGTCACCTTATAAAATTACATGCTTATAATAAATACTACATGGTAATTAACATCTAAGTAGTTACGATAAATTCAAGTGGTTTTTAACTAGTCCATTTCAATTATTATATTCAAAAAAATTCACCGAATAAATGTAATACTCGGACTATCTAGCGCTGACCACTACTAAAGAAGTTTTTCAAAAATGAAAAGTGCATGTTACTGATAGTAACAATGTTTGTCAGCTACTTCTGATACAGTTTCTAGTTTCTGGTGTGCGTAAATATAGTCTGTGTGTTTGTACAGTTGCTGGCGCAGCGGCGTGCTCACACTCGCTTTACCTATTACCATATATGTGATAATGCGGTTTGAGGAAGCTGCCGAATTTTGACCAAAGCCGACAGGTGACATTGCTCTTCACGTGTTAAGCCCACGTTGACAGTACAATATATTCTGTCTCTGTCTAATGTACTTTGATGAAGAAGGAGATAAAGTGAATTGTCAATGTTGATATAGAGGTCGGAATGGCCATGATCGCGTTACAGTTCTGTAAATGTTTGAAGAAGAAAGGTTAGGTCAAAAATTAAAAAACTTTGTACTAGCTGTCTGTGGTTTTAGTACCATTTATAAGTTTTCATTAGTTAAATAAACGTTTATTATTGAAATGAGTTTAGTAGTTATAAATAATATTTCAACATTAAATCACTAAGAATAAATAAATAAAAATTAAATAAACATGGATTTATTATAATAAAATATTATTACAACAAATTTTAGACTTAGTATATTTTATAATTTACGTCATTGTTATTTGTAAGTGGTCTAAAACATAAGCTGAAAGTGGTTGATTTCTTTTCAGTCTTCCAATTACTACAAATATTTTATTTTGGAAATATCTTACAGTGAAACATGAATGATGAAAATATGAGATTTTGAACATGTTTTATTGTATGATCTGTGTTATCCACTATTTTGTATTGATAAAAACAATGCGCTTTCTCAAAGAATATCATAAGGTAAGCTAATTAAAGTATTAATTGCACGTTAAATACAAATCTATACTGATGTATATTAAGTGAAAACACTTACTTTTCGCACCCGACCCCAATCCTATTCCACTTGGTTTCAAAGAGCAAAACAATCTGATGCGATGAAACTAGAGAATATAGTCACCGAAATACACACATCAATGAAAAGGTATGTAATTTATTAGCTTTTCTTATTCATCTACTACTCGAAACAGGTCTTGGAAAGGAGTTTTTGACCTAATATATCAATTTGGCCAGACGGAGTCGTATAGGGGTTTGTTTCAAGGTTTTGTAGTAACGTTTTCTTGTGCGGTTTACACTTCTAGTCTTCTCTTACCATATATGCTGAATGAATTAGGATGGTAATACTGTATTACTAATCATCATAGACATAACTAGATAGTATGAATTATTTCTTTAAGTCCAAAGCAGTTTATACCCGCTTCCGCTGAATCCTTTGTATTACACCAAACACAACAGCAAGGCGCTACCTTCTTGTACCAATAACTTCGCGTAAACACTCGGTCGCCTTGTTAACCTAAAACGTTAACAAGGATCGGTTAACACTTAGCCGGTCTATGTTAACTTGGTGGACAATGCGTGGATTTGTTTACAGCGCCTAGTTGCGGGTTAAGTGGGCTAATTGTTGATAGAATGTGGAGTGACCTCGAAGTAACAAATTTTAATATTTTATGAAATACTCGTATACTCTAAAATTGCAAATACGGTTTATAAATTTATTACTAAACCTACCCCGAACCTGCCTCATCTGCGTGTATTCGACAACAGTACCCTATGTCAAAGTCGAAAGTCGTGGATTTCGAAAGAGTCGACTATGGGAGCAAATACGCAGTAAAACATGCCTGCAAAGAGATAAGAAAACTTGAAAAGAAAACTTCATACCAATTGGTTTTGTTAGCATGATATTACTAATGGTCGTAGGTCAAAACCTCCTTATTAGGGAGAGGCCTATGTCCAGCAGTGGACTGTTAAAGGCTTTTGATGATGAAAGTGCAGCAGGTCTAAGTTGCATTCGTCTTATTCAAATTGGCTATTGTCGTAGACTCCTAGTCATGTAACCAATTTTTTATTATACCTATAGATGTTTATCGTTTTTATGATTGCCTTGGTGGCGCAGCGGTAGCGTATGCGATGCTGTGCTTGAGGTCTTGGGTTGGAGTCCCATGTCCTTTACAGGACAACACGTGCCGGACTTAGAAGTCACCGCCTCAGGGTAGAGGAAATACGCACTAGAACGAAACGGTTCGGGTCTTCTTTCCTTTGCCGAGCAATCAAAAGTTGGAACTCGCTACCAGCTCACGTGTTTCCTTCTCACTTTGAACCCGGGTCCTTTAAGCGGGGCGTGAAAAAGCATCTCACTAAGCCGCCATAGTGTGGGCCGCCATACTTTATTGCCTGCATTCGCGGTAATGGTGTGTGGTTTCCCCCACTCTTGGATTCTGCTCGTGCTTTTCATCAGGCAGGGTAGAGTCACTTTGGTAGGCTAAACATGAAAAAAAAATGTTTGTGTGATCCGCAAATATTTGTTTCAGACTTTGGGAGGTTTCTATGTATATATATTATACATAGAAAACATAAGAACCACACACATAAAAAGTTGAAATAATGTCGACGTACAAACCTAACAATGGTAAAGTTGATAATCAATCCATAGTTTCTAACAAAACGTTATAAATGCAACGTATCGCGTTGTGGAGTCCCACGGATTGACGCTCGTTAATTGTAAAGTCCACGTAATTAAAAGTATGGTTGAAATAAATAAATGCATTAGACGAGTGAGTTACGATGCCTCGCGGAGTCCTGCTAATAAAATAAATGAAGAGTCGGCATTGGACCCCGTAGTATGACGATTTATTCAAAGAAAGCGATATAAGTCAAACTTTTGGATAAATATAAATAATTATTTTTACCAATTTAGAAAACTCATAAAGATGCAACATAAATATATTTTTAAAGGAATTCTATAAATTTTGAATAGCAATAAATATATTAATTTTTAAAAAGACAGTTTTTTATGCGTTGACTCTAAAATCGTTTAGCTAGTTTTCAGAAATAAATAAACTGAATCTTCTTCTTTGTCCTAGCCATTTCCCATCATTTGGGGTCGGCTCTCCTCGTTCTGCGGCGCCAGGTCAATCTGTCTTGGGTTGTCGAAACATTTACTGTTTGGGCAAGCTCTAAGTCCTTGGCCACCGTGGACCACCAAGTGGCTAGTGGGCGTCCTCTACCGATCTTAGTACTTGGCAGTGCCAGAGCCCGCTTCACTACATGGCTTTCAGGGCGTCTCATGACATGACCGAACCATCGTAGACGACTTTCGGTGATTTTTTCTGCTATGGGTGCGACTTTGAAACTGCCTCTGATGTGCTCGTTTCGCACTTTATCGAGTCGAGTTACACCTGCTGCCCATCTTAGCATCTTCATTTCATTCACGTGCATTTTATGTTCATGGGCTTTCTTTATAGCCCAGCACTCTGTACCGTATGTCATAGCTGGTCTGACTGCGGTTTTGTAGATTTTGCCTTTGGTTTTAATAGGCATTCTCGTGTCGCATAAAACTCCCGTCAAGGCCCGCCACTTCTGCCATCCCACGCCGATCCTATGAGTGACATCGGCCTCAATGTTACCGTCGGCTGTCAGCATCGCCCCAAGATATTTGAATTTGGACACCTTTGGCACTGGATTCCCGTCGACCCGAATCACGCTGGAGTTGTCGGTGCTACCACTGAATGCGCACTCCATGTATTCAGTTTTATTTCTACTGATTCGGAGGCCGCTATTTTCCAGCGCAAGTCGCCACTTTTCCAGGGTGTTTTGGAGTACTTCTGGATCTTTTTCAATCAGGACTATGTCATCTGCGTACAACATACACCACGGTAAAGGAGACTGAATATCCTTTGTTAAGTAATCCATTACCATGTTAAAGAGGAGCGGACTTAGAGCCGAGCCTTGATGAACCCCTACTTTGACCTCGAAGCATTTGCTTAGTCCAGCCAGGCTTCTCACACTTGTGCAGCTTCTGCAGTACATGTCCTGTATTAAGTCCACATACAACTCGGGTATACCCTGTGCTCTCATGGCCTGCCACACCAGTTTCCGCGGCACTCGATCAAACGCCTTTTCTAGGTCAATAAAGACAAGGTGTACATCTTCGTGGCTTGCTCGATGCTTCTCCAGAATGATTCTAAGGGCCTGAATAGCATCTGTGGTAGATTTTGACGGTGTGAAGCCATATTGGTTTTCAGATATGACAGCGTGTTTGAAAAGGCGGCTATAGAGTATCCTCTCCCAAACTTTGAGGGTATGCGATGTCAACTTAATCCCTCTATAGTTACCACAGACACTGACATCCCCCTTGTCCTTATAAAAGGGCACCAAGTAGCTCTGGCGCCACGATTTTGGCATAGTGTGTGAAGTCAGAATGGTGTTAAATAGACGCGCAAGCCATTCTATGCCTATGTAACCTAATCGTTTCCAGACGTCCACGGGTATTTCGTCAGGGCCGACAGCTTTGTGGTTTTTCATTTGCGCCACCGCAAGTTTCACTTCAGCTGCTTCGATTCTGGGTACCGGTCCTGCAATGGGTTGCAGCGGAGGTAAAGGTTGGCTAGAGAATTCCTCGTTTAATAGCTCTTTGTAATATTGACACCATCTATTAGTGATACTCGCATTGTCTGTTAGGAGCTGTCCGTTTTTGTCTCGGATGTACTTATTGACCCTAATGTCCAGTGTAGACCTATGACGCTGTTTTGCCAATTTAAATACCTCAGTCTCGCTTTTAGCACCTTCGAGTCTTTTATAAATAATCTCTCTTGATTGCGCGATTGATTGGGCTACTACACACTTCGCCAGTTTCTTTGCTTGTTTGTATCCAATGCGATCTTCCTCGAGCTGCGTTTTTTGCCACAATTTAAATGCGTCTCTTTTGGCTTTTACTACTTGTTTTACCTCGTTGTTCCACCAGGTAGGGTCCTTCTTGATGTTGAGACCGCCCTTTGATACGCCCAAGATTGCAGCTGCGTTACTTCGACACATAGTCTCAAAATTTGACCACATTGATTCAGCGCTGTTGTTATAGTCGTTGTTCATATCTTCTTCCAAGTATTTCTCAAATTTGGTTACCAGTACATCACCCTGAGCATTGTATAATTGTTGCCATTTAATTTTTGGCCATTTAATTAATAAAAAAAAAATAAATAAACTGAATAAAAAAATAAAAGTTTTGACAGATAGGAAACGAATGTAATACTTTTTAAAACAAAGTAAAAGATCGTATCGTATTGTAGAATATTTGATTATGGAAATTCGAATTATTTACTTATGTTACTTCGGTGCTTGCGTGTGGTGAGCAAGAGTCGGTGCGGGCCGAAGCAATTGATTAGCCGGCCCTCTTTGTGCGCCCGCGCCGATGCTCACAACAATTTGCTTGCGGCCCGACCGCCCTAATTTTAATGGCCTTATAAAATTTATATTTAATGTATTTATCATTGGATGGATTTGTAAGGATGTGCATCATTTCTATAAAGAAATTATTCATGGAAATTCATGAATAATAATTTAGAAACTTTTTTTTTATTATATGCAGGTTCTAGTAAAGTTTTACGGTGTCTCCATCACATGTTCTAAGAAAAGCAATAAATATTGTCATTGGGTCAAACAGTTGTTGAATTATCAACAGCCGTTTGCCCCAATGACAATATTTAGCATTAGCTTATTACTTGATTGATTTGGACACTGCTCCAAATGTCAAATGATAAAAAAGTAAAACAGTAATAGTACTAAGACAATAAATCCATTCCTCACGTATTTTGGATTGAACTAAGTGGTGTGCATTTAGAGAAACCTATGCCCAGCAGTGAACTGATGATGATGATGATGATTTAACATTTAAAAGTAAAAGTAGAATCATAGCAGGACGTTAGTTGTTGATATGACAAAAGCATATCCACAATTTGCTTTCGTTATATTTAAGCTCATTATTGTTTTGTTATCGATACACATGCGCTGCACTTATACGTTCTGTGGCACTTGGGTGGATTCAAACAAGGATCGAACATTATTTTGATATATTCTTATTAAATAAACTTCTCATGAGCTTTAGAAGTGGCCAAGAAAGTAAAACTCTGCTGATACAAGCCATTTGACCACCGCCAGGCTGAGGAACTGTTTTTAATTGTTTCTGTATTTTAAACAGATAGGTACCACAATTTCAAATCAAATTTGGATAGTTTTTATTACCGCTAGGTATATAGAGTGGTGTAAATTTAGAGTGTACCGAGTGAGTTATAAAATAGTCACTCGCATATTTCTACAATCTCTACATTCAAATTCTAATCCTACTGTTACCTAAGTTGTTTGAACATTTGTACAAAAGCATTGAAACAACCTACAAAAAATATTTTATGTAAAACCAGAGGCTTGTTATGCAAGGTATGCTAGGACAAAGTTGGACAAGAATAGTTTAAGCATTTTTTGATAAACAACCAACTTCATTGTTTCCTTTTTTTTAATAAGGGATGCCAAAGTGCCTACGACTGCTTATTCTACTCTGCCTAGTCACTCATGCTTTCCATCAGGCAGACTAGAGTCACCTCAGTATAAAATAAAATCTTAGTATTAAAAAAATATGTGCCAACATTATCAAACTAGTTGCCACGAGCGACAACCTCAACTAGCTTGAAATAGGCGAAGATACTAATAATTAGTCAATTCCATAATAATAACTTTTACAGTACTGACGACGTAATAGTTCAACGTTTACTTTACCACCACTGCGTCGAGTGCCGGTCCCATTTTCTCGTTCAATAACAATTGGCCGTGTAAAAAAAAAATGAATGTTTCTAGTACTTTGTAATTTTAAGAATAAATATCATTAGTAGACAAAAAACTACTCATCATAGCCTATGAAAAACCTTTAACAAGTCAGTGCTGGACGTAAGCCTCTCTATATAATACCATCCTGGCCGGACAGGTCGGTACAGGATTTATTGTAGACTATCTGATGCCCGCGTTGTTGCCCGCAGTTATTTAGTTTAGTTACTCCTTACATCATCAGTTTTCTGCCGGTAAAAGTCCAGTCAAATTCGATCGATTATGGAGACCCGGAACAAAAAGACAGAGAAAAAAAACTTTTGAAATTGCTTTTATAGTGTAAGTAACGTATAAACTATCATATGCATTTAATAAAAAATGATAATTTGAAATACAATGTAAACATTTCAATTTTTATTAATTTGTTTAATTTTACCTTAGAGCGGCCAAAAGGTAACCACACAAAATAAAAGTCCTGTGTGGTTTTCTCATGTTACCTCGGCTCTTATGATACCTACGGGTTCAATAGGTATGATGACATTCCGTATTGTAATCAACCACACGGACAAATAAAAACTACCCAAGTCAAATAAATCCTAAATAACATAAGTGTATAACAAGAACTCAAATATATTGAAGCATTTATTCTATTTGGAGCAATAAACTGTCGCACCTTCACTTCATATAACTAGCGAATAGAGTGCAAAACTGAAGTTTATCACGCAATTCACTCGTATCAAAGTATGGTACAACCAGCTAACGATCTTGGTAAGGCTTCAAAAGCTTACAAAACTAGAGTAGTAAAATAAAAACAAAAACTTTCTTTAAGTTTGTGAATTTGTAAAACCAAAAAACAAAACCTTAAGTATGATATTTATTCTATGCGAATAAATGAAATTTCAGTGTCTATTTTGTACCATTAAATTAACTGTTTTTTACTAAAAGTATATAGGTACTTCAATTAAAAAAAAAAGTTTTCTCTGCCTGTCTTTCCTTCTGTCTGTCTGTTTGTTCGGGTAATATTTGCAACGGCTGGACTGACTTTGACGAGATTTTCACTGGTAGTTAGCTGGTGACATAAGGAGTAAATTAGGCTATTTGTTTTTATATTAGCTTACTCGTGACCCCGCGGCATTACTCGTGATTTATAACAATGACCGCGAGTAACACCGCGGCACTCTAGTACAAATAGTTATGTAGTCTTTAGTTTAACCCGCTAAATATTTTTGAACCAGATTGAATTTCGTTCTTTTATTTTATATGTCAGTATTTTGTGTACATTTTATACAAACTTATACTTATCCGTGTGGTGACGGATTAAGAATACAGAGTGTCACCACCCCTATTCATCCCGCGGGTGACGTAAAAGGCGACTAAGGTATAAACTACGCAAGACAACATCCATGCAAAGAGAAGGAAAACTTGAAACGAACCCTATACCAACCCGTCTGGCCAGCGTGGTATAGTAGGCCAAAACCTCCTTTTCAAGGAGAGGGCTATGTCCAGCAGTGGACTGTTAAAGGCTGTTGATGATGATTTTGTGTACAATAAAATTATTCTTTATTGTACTAAAAAACTCTACATCATTAACAAGTATGAGTACAGTACCATTTACTATTACGACATAAAAGTTTACACAAGTAATTAGTAAATTCTATGCAAAAATCTTTGTTACTTATCATACTGTAAAAAAAGGCAGAGAATCCAGAATGAAAAGAAATAATTAGATTTTTGTAGATCTTCCCGTGACGATTGGAATGTCTAGTAATTTTGAATAGAGTCAAATGTTTTGACGCGATTCCCACTCTGGATATTATAATTTTTTAAGGAGCAGTACGTCTAGGTAAATACAAATTATTATGAATTATAATTAGTAATGTATTAAGTATGTTATGTTGATAAATATACGATAACAGGTAACAGAGTCTGTATATTTAGTATTAGGTTATAATTTTATGAACATTAAGCCAATAAGCCTAGCATATTTGGCGTTGGATAGTTTCAATGAAATAAATAAGGCAGTAAAGTAATTTTTATAAGTCACACTAAAATGATAACTTTCAAATAGCCAGA
This sequence comes from Phragmatobia fuliginosa, assembly GCA_932526445.1. Taxonomy (NCBI): domain Eukaryota; kingdom Metazoa; phylum Arthropoda; class Insecta; order Lepidoptera; family Erebidae; genus Phragmatobia; species Phragmatobia fuliginosa. Next base: position 11,089,098 of record OW052078.1, on the reverse strand, counting down.
ACCTTAATTTAAACTTAAATGAATTTAAACTAAAATTAAGCCCTTTAATTTAAGTTTAAATTCCTCATTACCTAACTACGTACAGCATAAACTTTATCATTGATTCGTATTCAATTTCTAATAATAAATGACATTTATGCAAGTTCATTAAAAATGCGACACGTGCAAGAGCCTCCAGTTCTACCCTACGAGTGGGTAGCAATCGATGGGGGTGCACACACGCAGTGGTCCACGCATGCGTATTGTGAACAGCGGACAAAGTACAATCGAAAACAGCAAACGTTACAAGAGACGAGATTTTAATATTAAACTATATTTTTTTCATTCCTACATATATCATTATATATTTATTTATGAGACAATCTTTTATAAACAAATCATATTAGTAGCAACTATATGACAAATGTGACCTTACTTAGCTATGGCATGTGTAATATGCTTCACAATTTAATTAAAATAGTTTTCTACTATACAAATTAAGAACAAGGAATATTTGTTACGTTATTGTTATTTTTATAGACGATATAAAGTTAGATATTTTAATCATGAATACTAAACTTACTGCAGAGTACTATTAATTTGTTACTGTCTCTCAGCTTTAAGCACTAAGTTTTTAAATTGTTGTGTTTATCATTTAATATATTTAAACCAAATAATATTTTCATTTACATAAATCAATAGTTTTTCTGTTTAGTTATTAGTTTTCTCTGTAGTATATCTTCTATAATTCATAACTTTTAATCCATATGCGTTTTGTTCTCGAGTATACTGCGGCCGGTTTCAGTCGCACTTTGCGGCACCGACGCGTTACTGAAAGCTCGCCTGCAGATCTAAAGCTAACGGTGCAACAATATTACTTGAATTCAGTATTTTTATTGATATTCTTTGAAGTGAGTGACCTCGGAGACTAAAATGTAAGTGTTCATTTCAATATTTTATAGGGTTATAGTAATAAAACATGAACTAAGTATGGCAAACTGTGTTTAAAGTACTGAAATTGATTTTAACTAGAGTTCGATAACATATTAGTGCTTTAGGTACTATAATATTTTAATCAATCTTTTTAAATCTTTTTGAAACAAAATTGTTATTTGTCTGTAATCTTTATTGTTGTTTTAAATTTTTTTATTCGGTTTTTAAAAGGAAGGAAGGACTTAGGTTTGCATGACTGTCAATTTATTGATATTTTTTACCGGTAGAGTGAAGTCCGAGTGAATGAAGTCTCAATTATCACTTTGGTTTAATTTAATTAATAAGTCGAAATCACTGAAGTTAATTTACCTTGTTTCATAATTCATTTGAACTCAATATTAAAATGTGAATGTGAGTGCGGAAGTTTCATAGATTATATTTTTTTTTTTTATAATAGGATGGATTTGCTTAGGTCTTAGTTGTAAAGTTTGAAACTTTTTCAGTAACTTTAGTACAGTGTTCCATTATACTTACATATATTTTATTATACTTATTCCACTTGACTGCTATTACGAGAGACTTGACAAGAACTTTACTCATTCTGTGCGATTTTATATAGCATAATTGGTTTTTCTAAATATAAAAGAATATTAAGATATTATCCGAAGTCTAATGACTTCCGAGCGATAAGGCCGCCAATTGTACCTTCACCTAATCCTTAGTTATTTTTTAATTACCTACACCGTTAGATTTATTTTTATTATTATTTATTAATTAATATATTGAAAAAAATGGCAAAGTTCAATTTTCTATTTTTGAATATGATGTATTGAGACCCCTATAACAAATAAATAATAAATAAATAAATATGGGGGACATCTTACACACAACGCCATCTAGTCCCAAATTAAGCAGAGCTTGTATTTTGGATACTAGGCAACTGATATAAATACATAAACATACTTTTTTTGTAAATACACACCTGTTAAGTCGTCTGGGTCTGTGTGTTTTCTATGTAGTACATAGAAAACACCCAGACTCGAAACAAGTATTTGCGGATCACACAAACATTTGGTTCGACCCGGGAATCGAACCCGAGACCTCAAGCACAGTAGTCGCATACGCTACCACTGCTCCACCGAGGCAGTCTATGGCACACTATGATAGTGTTCTTAAAAGCTTTTAATATATTCTTGGCTATTTTTAAGCAAAAATCAAACTAAGCACCATTACTGGAAAGGTGTCTACCAAAACTAGTGTTTACAACTGTAAATTCGGTAGTATTTCTTAGAATCTAAAAGTTGTGGTTACTATACTTAATGCGAATACAGACAATGCAGGGTAGTGAACCATACTATGGCGGCCTATTTAAATACTTATGCATCATTATGACGCCGATCTCGCACTTACCAACGATATATGACAATATCGTTATTTTAGGTAGGTCTTTTTTACCTGAGTAGGTAGGCTCTAGCGGTTTATATTGGACATGGTTAAGACCGCCAGGGTATACCCATTCTATTAAAGGCTCTATAAGGCTACTGTATAGCTATTACTATGTCAAAGGCTTATATTACTTCAAATTTTACAGAGCTTACCTAAATTTAACAAAGGACCGGTGGGTTTTGTTTTAATTTAGCCGCTCAAACCAGGTGTACACTTGACAGCATTGTTGATAGTTGGAACCCGCCGGATACATTGCGGTCCAGTATTATTTGTACCAATTATACTCATTACTGGGGCACAGGGAGTTTATTTATTTTACTATTTAACATGATGAACGGTGCTTTCCCGATGTGCGATACGCCAGAAGCTTTATAAGGGAAACCGCACATTATTTAAAGTTGTAAAATCGAAAACATTATGGTAGATAATATTAATTAGAGAGGAAGTTTCGTAATCTCATCTATATAATAGTACGTTTTTCATTGTCTTATAAAATAAAAAGGCAAATTTTAACTTTTGTTCAGCTTTTTCTCTTTAAAACGTGCAATAACAACATTTAAATCCATGAATTCAACCATGTCCTTGATTCTGCCATGCAGCTGTCTTTGAAACCATCGATCACTTAATGTTTTATTCAGTTTATTACCAGTCAATAGCATATATTTCAACGATTTCTGCTACTGACACTGAAATCGATGGACTATAATATGGCAGATAGCCAATGACGTCAACAACTGGGGTAGCACCAATGATACCCTCGACAGAACGTTTGAATTAAATACACCATTCGTGCTAATGATTGATTAGGGTAGAAGCCTTTTACATTAATAAACAGTGAAAAAAAAAATAGTATGATGAAACCCATTAGAAGAGGAGGAGAATATTATAAAAATGAAAGAAAAAATAATTTACAGGTGATCTGAGGTCGGGAAGGGGAAGGGGGGAGGTTTTAAGGGTATAAACGGTTTATTTCGATTTCCGGAAAAACTACAAGTCCTATGGAAAAAAGTTAAATGGCAAAGTTGTAGGTATTAAAAAGATCTACAACTTTTTCACATAACATCAAATTTTATGTATGGCCTTGACCCTCTACTGAAAGGAGACCCGAGCCCAGTAGTAGGACGTTATGAGTTTTTATGTTGATTATAAAATAATTAACTTAAGTTTTAAAATGTATAAAAGTATTCATTACAGAAGTAAAGAGATCACGAAATACCAAATTTTAAAAGTTCATATTAACAGTTGTAAATTATATTTTATCAACACAAATCAACAGCAACAACGGGTGTAATAAATTATCTGAAACACGAAAATAAGTCACGTACTTATCACGACATTTTCAGGCTAGGGTTGTAATTATGCTAATATTCATAAGTATATTATTATATACCTACATACCGTGTAAGGTTAAATAGTCACCCGAGAGATACCGCGGTAAACTACGCCCCTGAGCGCGTATTTACTGTAATTGTGGTACTTTCTCAGGTGGGCGAAAACTTAGCCATTTTTCATGGTAAGTTAAATGTGAAAGACATTGGTAATACGATAGCGTTCAATGTAATCATCGAAGTAATTTGTCCATTCAAATATATTTATAGTAAATTTTTATAAAGGGCTAAAAATTTATTTTGAGATGTATATTATTTGTACATTGTCAATTTTGTTTTCACACACATAATACGTTTAAATGTGTGTGTGAAAATATAATTGTCCCAAGTCATTTATCCACGAAGAGGGAGACACGGGCAACTCCGTAGCTAGTATAGTATTCAAAATAAAAAGGTCAATATACAATATGAACTTAAATATACAAAATGTACATGCTCTGTATCAAGGAAGTGTATAGGCGCAACGTGACAAACATTTCGACATCAACTTATGCATAGTACGATAAAGATATCCAACATATTTGAGAGGCATAAATCTTTTTATTTCATAGCGTTTGTACAAGATTCTGTACACAAATATGGGTAATGGAGTTTGTTATCTGGATTTATAACGTTGTTTTCTCTTAGGTATAAGTATTCAGATTGTACAGAAAATTTTAAATGATTGATTTTTTACTATAAATTTACAGGGCTGCTGAAGGTGCCACTGGAGGATTAACGGTTGCTGAGCCTGAGGTCGGACCTGATGGAGAAATCATTGGAGGACCGCGCACACCGCAACAAATCGCGGCACAAAGACGATTGCAACAGACCCAGGCGCAAGTAGATGAGGTAAAATTAAACTTTACTTTTACATATACCTATATAAAAATGAATGAAAGTTTCAGAGTTTTTTTTTTATGTGAGTCTGAGAAATCCGAGTCTGAGACTCTGGAGTGCTCTGCCTGGTGTAAAGTACTAGCAGAGTGCAAATGTAGATGTCACCATACTCATTTCGAATACAACAATGTATGCACAAGTATCTCATATAATAGGCCGCGATAGTGTGAGCACTATCGCGGCCTATTATATGAGATACTTGTGCATTATTGGACTACTGTCTTCTGTACACTCAACAACAAAACGTGACATCAAACTAGAGGAGTACTATCCCGGTCGAACTGGCCTGTTTATATTGTAATCAATGTGACTTTACTGCATTAAAATAATTAATTTATGAAAACTGAACCCTGCTTACCGCTGACATAATAAGCCCTTCGTATATATAATTAATAACCTTTCTTTGGGCGAAAATCAACTTACACTACTGTAATAACATAACAGAAAAGTATCTTGTTCCTTAACTTGAATTTACTATGCAGGTTTAAAATAATATTATTCTTGTGATTGATAAATCGACACAGTAAAACAAAAATAATGTTTCCTTTCTGCTAGAGAAGTAATTCTTTATCTACAAACAACAAACAAATAAAAGTAATAATGCTATTTAACAAACCTGTAACAAAAGAAACGACTTTCAAAGTTTATTATTATTGATGTCGATTCCTATATAAGTCACATTAATTCTTATTCACTATGTAATACGCGTAGCCATTAACCAAAAAAAAAACTCATTTATACCACAGACAATAAAAATCGTGTGCTAGAGCTTCATGCGCGGGAAATTAAAACAAAAGATAAATGTATTTTTTCTTTACTTAAATAGACAACTGATTGCAGAAAACAGCAGAAGGCGTAGTTGTAAAATGGATTTCCTCAACTCTTTATTATGGGTTCAACCCTAAAATGGAATGCCACGGCTGTTCTTTGCATTTGTTTCATGTAAAGTTCCTGCTTTGAAAAATATGTTTTTTTTTTCAAAATAAACTTTACTATACTTCTAGTTGTCCTATAGAAATTTAAGTTTGTTTAAAACTGTAATATGATTCGGAAGACAATATTACAAATAGGCACTTTAGAATTAACCTGTTGGTAAAGGTATTAAGATCCCAACTAAAGCGTATTTGTTAAGATTTACTAAACTATAATTTTTGTTTTTAGGTGGTTGATATAATGAAAACAAATATGGACAAAGTGTTGGACAGGGATGTGAAATTATCAGAACTTGACGATCGAGCAGGTACCTATATAATATGTCATAATATGCTAATGATGCATACACCTAAATACTTGGCGTTCTATGAAATTTTGTTTTTTGTAGATGCACTCCAACAAGGTGCGTCACAGTTTGAGCAACAGGCAAAGAGTTTGAAAAACAAGTTCTGGTTACAAAATCTTAAGGTACCTAATACACAATTATATATACCTAATCATTTGTACAATAGTATTAGTAACATTTGGTGAAATACTATTTAGTTACAATTTGCATGCCAGGGGATATTGATGCAATTATTCTCAGTTAATGTCGTTAACTTCCTCGTTGGTCTAGTGGATAGCGTATGCAACTGATGATCAAGAGGTCTTGAGTTCAAATCCTGGGTCCTACCAAAAAAGTGTTTTTGGGTTTTTCGTAGGAAATTTCTAACAGCAGCCCGGAGTTTGGAAGTTTGGCGGTTATTCACGCTCATGCCTCGGAGAGCAAGTAAAACCGTCGGTCTCGGTTGTCATGAACGTATATGGCAATGGTTAGTATAAAATCAGTGCCTTCAAATTTACTGACAACTAGTTCGTTAAAAACACTTACGGCCCGTTCACGACCTTACCGCTGTGAGCGGCAGCTAAGAGCGAAACGAAAAATCAATTCGGTTATCTCCGGATCTTAAATATGGCATATCACTAGTTATGATAACAAGGATTTTTTCATTTCATGCTAAATTCATTTAATAGAAAATATAAGGAGATACAAATTCTGGTGATTAAATTAATGTATTTCTCATTACAGATGATGATAATAATGGGAGTGATTGGCATCGTTATAATAGGTCTACTGTTTGGTAAGTTAAACCTACGAGTATTAACAAACACACATTCAATGTTGTCAAGTGAAGCTTAGCAGTCAATAGAATGTTGGGTGTATGTGAAGAAAACAAAATTTAGAGAGATGACACTTGATTAAGTATATTCCTGATTTGATCTAAATAAAGTTAAAATAAATTGACTTAAATTAGTATATATTTGTTATTAAAAAGGGTGTATTAAATATTTCTGAAAAGAAGGTTAAAGTCATAAGTACAATTTGTCAGAATAAAATCAAGTTTCGTCTTCCACCTCTCACTACGTCTGAACAAGCATTTGTTATTAGCTGTTTAGTTTGCAGATGTCCTACTCCAGTTTAAATGTTAAGTGTCTAGGTATTAAGAATGATTTTAGTATCTGTCCTAATCAGAATTTTAGTGTGGCTTATTGTTTGTACTTCCAAAATCTATATCTATTAGCTTCCCTGTTGGCAGATCTTTTGAAATGTTGGCTGTCTTTAATCTGAGTGTTCACATAGGTTTGGTTTGCACGAAATTCCGTTATAATTGAAGTTAGTTGAACTGATCATTACTCTACTCGTTAGATATGTCGGAACTGTGAGAGAAAAATAACAGGTATACACAATTTCAAGTACTTATTCATTTCATCGTAGTCAGTTTTTTTTTTGTTTTTTTTTTCTTTAGTAAAGCGAAAATGATCAGTTCAATTAGCTTTAATTTCTCCCGGACGATGCAAAGTCAGCCAAGTTGAACATCGGATTGCGTAGCGAGTAGCCGCTTCGAAGCACATGTTCTGCTTATGGCTGTTTGCAGGTGATAACATTAAACAAATGTTTGGTTAGTTCGGTACCGAGGCACGCCGACCATGAACGGCCCTCCAACTACTCCGGCAATTGTCGTCGAATATACTACGCCAGCAAATGCTAAGCATTGTAAGTAATTGTACTTCTGTCTTCATCTTCACTCCTTTATTTTATTAGTAGCTTGGTGCTTGTGTCGAATGCATTTAGAACATATAGTTATGGTAAGCTGTGTTAGCTTATAATGTTATAGTCCCCGTAAGTCGTGTTATTGTAAATCCATAATGTGAACCTTACTTAGATAACGGCGAAACCTTGTGTGAAAGAAAACTACAAAAGTTAGAATATTTTCATATTTATCGTCAACAAAAACATTTGAACATAAAATAGTGCGTCAATTATCTAGAGTTACTTTTTATATATTACAAAGAATAGAGTTTGGTTAATTCCAAAACATTACAATTTTGCACAGAATTTTAACGTTTACTGTTTAAATAACTTTTTAATTTGTGACAGCTTTTGCCCTCGCCTCCACCTACGTGTATGTCAATTAGTGCGATGAGGAAAACCTGTGTTACTTCTAAAAAATCAAACAATCTTCATGTAAAATTTCATGGAAAGGAGTGCAGTTTACCCGTGAAAAATTTGATTTAATAATATTAATAATAACGGAACGAAACTTCACTACCAAACAACTAATACATAAGGTCATGTGTGCGTATATGTAAAAGAAATAATAATATGAATAGATATTGTTTTTTTCGACGCTTTCAGAACTTTTACAGTCTGTCCAGTAATATCAATGACCAAAGATAATAAAAACGTATCTTAAATACCTATATTTGTTTTAAGGGCTGTAGCGTATAACACTTAAAAATATCCGATAATTTGCAATCTGTGCAGTTTAGCATGTTCCTCCTGCGTTTTGAACACATTTCAACCACAATCTTAAACATTCACAATAAAGACCAGATTCACTAAACTACATCAATTGCCTTGTCACCCCACTGTATGCATATCATGCTAACATCCCACCAGTACTGAGTGAACATAACAGTAGATAGGCTGTGTAGAATTTGTAACCCACTTTACACATGTAATTTTAATATTTTTTACACTTTCTACACATTTAATTATCCACCAATTAGCATGACTTTCTCTAACCAATCACAACGATTCCTTACCAAACTGACACCTCACACCTCACATTGAGTATTAGAATTTTCAGGTTGATACTGTGAATATTTTTATTGGGGTGGTTCGGAGGTGTTATATAAAGGTATATAATTAACTAGGTGTGTTAGAATTTTATGGTTTTTAGGTATCAAGATTTAATGAGAGTTGTTGCTAGTTATAAAATTATAGTACATAAACTAATGATTGCTGTTATTTATTTACAGGAAAATATATGTAATTTCTTCATTCGCCGCATCCGTTGGGTTCCACTTCAAATGTGAAGCTGTATTAATAAATTAATAATATATTCTAATATATTATATATACTTCAAAATAAAATACTATAGGCCTAAAAAAGAAACGAAGCACTAAAAATTAATTTCAGTTGGCTTTTGAATAATGGAATTATTCAAAATATAAATGTAATTTTGACAGTTGATGTACATAATATCTACTGTCATTAATTATATATGGCAAGTGAGTAAAACAACAGTTTTTATGCTTAAAGTTGTGAAACAAAATTATTATAATATTGAAAAGTGAATTTATAAGTTTTAATCTAAAATTCTTAATGTAAACAAAATTTAGATTTATAAGAAAAAATGCTTTTATCGGTATTATTCTATCAATATAAAAATTGAAAGATTTGGCTGTCTGAAAGATTATTTTGCGTGCCTTGTAGATACTTTATAGAATTCTGATTCTATCAAAACTACGTTTTTTAAAATACAAATTAAATAATGTATCTATGTATTGTAGTCGAAATATTGAATGCTCATTTTAATCTTCCAAATGTAGTGGAATCTTTCTGATATTGTAAAATAGTTCTTATTGTTCTAATATTGTTCCATTTCTAATCAAATATTTGATGTTATATTTTTATTGTTTTAATTTAACCAAATTACAAAGAAATTCTATTAAATGAAAGTTAATTGAAGTAAAATTCATTCACACAGATCTTATGAGACTAGAGCTACTTAGTTATATTTTTTTCTAAAAGTTAATAGAATTTATAGCGTCTTAAAAGTCAATTATTTGCATTATCACAAAACATTTTTCTGATTTAAGTCAATTAAATGATAATTTTCAAAAATGAAGACAGCGATTATGAAATAGTTTCTATTTTTCAATGTTAATTTTGAAGCGTTTATGTAAAAAAACCAGTGCCCTAATAACTCTCGAGTCACAGGTCTCCATGGATGACTGTGGCCGCTTACTGTGTCTTATTGCAAACATAAAGAAAATATTTATAGATATTTGAAATAAACAGTTTGTGACTAGGTACAATCATTCAGAAGGGCTCGGAAAAACTAGTAGATGTGTTAAACCTGTAATTGCTTACAGATTTTATTAAAATGATTAAAAAACAAGCTAACTTGAGCTTAATTTAAAAACAATAGCTTGCACTCAAATAGTTATATTTTACATAAAACATTATGTAATCTATTAGGTTGTATATGTATCCTTAGGTAAAATTGTAAGCAGTTACAAAACAAGGTGCCACTGACAATATTAGTTCTTTTATAAAAAAAAACGAGTGTGATAATTGATATGAGAATTTGAATCACATAATTAATACATCATTTAATGATTCGGTGTTATGCTAATCGCTTGTCTTTTCATTGTAGTTATTAATGATTACTTGACTACAAGACTTAAGAGGGAAGTTATAAGACAAATTCTATTATACACACAGTAGTGAAATTATATTCTATTTCATAGATTATCTCGTAGGATATCTAATAGAATTCCTGATAAAAGGTGTCTATACAGAGTCTTATATTATAAAATCTATTTGCCCCATATCGGGTTGTGATCTTCGTCTTAAGTTGCGTTGCAGACGACAGAAACATAAAATGTTTTGACATGCAACAAAACAAATAATAATTCCAATATTGTTATATTATCTAACACTTTATTGCGTCAAACTATTCTTTGCTATTCCAGTTCAATAATACTTAACTATTTATCATTTATAAAAAGCGAATTGAATTAGAATTTAATCTACATATATATGTATAATAGTTATTCAAGGTTAAACAAAAAAATGCTTAATTATTAACTGATTGCGAATTGTAAACAATTATTTCATTATTTTGTTTGACTATTCTGCGAATTCTGCGTGTTACCATTATGGCACTAATCAATATAAATGTTGTAATTATTACTAAAAGAATTATATGTAAAATGAATTATTGAATAAAATGTGATGAATATATACAGAATATTCATTTGTTTTTTTGGTATCTATTTATTCTAATGAAATTTGTTTGATAATACTGCTTCGTTAATCTAGCGGATAGAATACGCGACTACCAATCGAGGAGGTCTTTAGTTCGATTTCTGGGTAGGGTCGTTAATGGGTTTTTCTTAAAATAAGGTGTTCCTCCCTCATATTTTATGGAACATGTTAAGCCATCGGTTTGGTTATTATGAACACTTATAACAAACGTTCTTGGAAAGACAGTGTTGTAAAATTTTGAAATTTCGTTCAAATTAATCTTTCTTAATTTCTTTCGAATTAATTGCGCTCTAAGTATTGCAGAGATCCGATGCTAGACGCTCCGAGGTGATCAGATAAAACAGGTTGAACAACTGACCCCAAATAATCTTGGGAATAAGAGTAGGAATTACCATCCTCATTGTGAGTACAAACCATACATCATGGTGACCCACACTATGGCGGCTTAGTGAGATGCTTCTGCATCATTTGGCCTCTGGATTCACACTCAATACGCCAACATGAATGCTGACAGTTTTAGGTTGATCTTTTATGTTTTTTGTTGCCCTAGTAGTTAGTAATGCTGACTGAATCGAAAGTCATGATGTCAATTAGTAAATTTTTTTTTGCTGATAAGCATGGTCACTTGTTCTGCCTTTGGGTTATGTCCGTTATTGCAGTTAAGAAAAGTTACTCTGTTCCTTTCGGCTTAATAATATACAGTATGGATATGTATATAATTTAAAAATATAAGTAGAGTACAGACACTGCCTTGTTTGGGAAGACTCTTTGCCAAGACTCAACTCGATATTATTCGGTTCCAATTTTATGGAACCGAATAATATCGAGTTGAGAGATAAAAGATATTGAAAATTTGGAGACACTTAAATTATAAACAAACTAAAACTACTTGTATATTTTAATAAACAGTATTTTTTTTATTTTATCGTTTTTAATCTGTGCGTTGTGTCTAGCCATAGACTAGACCGTACAGAATGATGTGAGAGCTTGCTAGCTTTCTCTTTGATACTTAGCCGCCATTTTGAGTTACTGTAATGGCTGGTGTGACATGAGTTATGCCCATGCCCTTCTGTGGTTTATATTCAACCAATATGGGTAGTGTAGTGATGTTATTGCAATATAAAGAAACAGTAAAACTACGATACTTCATGGTCATAAGAAGTGACGATATAATTATATTAATGTTTACATTTAAATAATAAAATGCTGTAAATATTTCAACCTGAATTAAAACAGCAATAAAATAGAAAACTAAATTCATGTTTAACTTTTATAGAATATGTTTTTACTGTAAACGGGACTTATTCGCGATAATATTATTACAGTAAAAACATGAGTATGTGTAAAAGTCGCGAAAGTCTAAAAACAGTTACTTTTATAGAATAGTTGTATTTATTACTTAAGTAACGACGACATTTTCAGCATTTTTAAATATATTTCTACTGCCAATCTGATATCCAACAAAGAGATTTCAAACTACATTATGAAAAAAGTTTAACCAATTAACATTTTATATATTTACAAATTATTACTTTGTTTCATTAAACTAAGAAATGACATGAATACCAACTAACCTAAATTAAATAATAATAAAAAAAAACATCATCCACTCAGTACAGGAATATAAGATTAAAACATCACCATCGACAACTTGACTTAGGATGTCCATAGGTTGTAGAAAGATCCCTTTCACATTGAAATTTTAACCGCATATAAAGTGATGCAAAAATGGTCCGAGAACACAATATTTCGTACCTCAGACAGCCAATTAGTTTCCCTGTGGGAACTGTCTAGAAAACAAAGCGTGTTTTGTTACATACAACTGTTCTTAAATTGCCTTCGATAATTACGTACTATTTGTTCTCGTGTATGAACAACTCGATAGTGTTTTTGTTGTACAATAATGAGTGAGTGTTTTTTTCTATAAATTTGAGTTTTGTTTTTAACAGACTTTAAAAAAGGAGGAGGTTATCAATTTGTCGAAATCTATTTTTTATTATGTGTGTTCAGCGATAATTTCGTCGTTTATGAACCAATTACAAAAGTTCTTTTTACATTGGATTTTTCATAGCTCACAGGTGGTCCCATCGTCACCATGTCGGGATCTGGTGATGAGATCCCAAGGAAATCGAGGGAACTCCTCAAATATCACTCGGAATAGTTTTTCTTTGAAGTCTGTTTGTTTTTTGTAAAAAAAAAATATTTTACCTTCTGTGGTTCATAACTGAAGATAACTTTTACACTAACGTGTACTCTTATATTAAAAGAATTAGCCATAACTATATTATACTATATTTATGAAATAACTAAAACTAAATTGCATTTTTGTGAAATAACCAAAAATATATATAGGAAGTGCAGATATCTAAAATTACTATAACTGCTTTTTACTAAGGTATAGTAAGACAAATCTTACTTTAGCGAAAAGCTGTTCGCAAGGTTCATCATAATCCGTCGTCATAAATCGTCATACACGTAATACTCAACTTGGAGGCTCAACTGAATTTCTAAGGCGGTAAATGGTCTCCATGCTATACATACATACTAAGTAAACCAAAGCAAATTTAGCTCCAGAGCAAACCGCAGATATTGGATCAAATGTCTATAGATATTACTTTCATACTGTTACTGGTTTCCATATCATGTGTTATATCTTACATATAAAATTCTCGTGTCACAATGTTCCGAAACGGCTGGACCGATTTGTATGAAATTTTGTGAGCAAATCGTGTAGGTCTGAGAATCGGTCAACATCTATTTCTCAAACCCCTAGGACGCGAGCGGACCCGCGGGCATCAGCTAGTATTAATATTATATACATTTGTGATTTAGAACTTCTCACTTTGAAGTCGAAGAAAAACTACTAGTAGTGGTAGTAGAATTGTAATGCAGATCGTAGATCTAAAAGAGTCGGTTGGGAGATATTGAATTTAGTGTGAACACTCGGAGCATTATTTAATTGTGTGTCAGCGCGGTGGTTGCCCAGTAAGACGTGATACACACAGTGGGGTAAATGCACATGATCTGGGTGCAAAGTAATAATTAAAATAAATTTAGCTTTGTCTTTTAAGAATATATTTGTTCTTTTAATGTAAATTATTATTAATATCTTAGACATGAAAGTAAGTACTAAATTTAGTACCTAAATCCGTTCCTAACATTATAAATTTGAAAGTAAAATCATCATATGTTGATTAAAATTTGATACGTTTTCACGGCTAAGCTGCTGTACCGATTTCAATGAAATATGGTATGGATATACTTTGATTCTTGAGAAAGTCATCGTTTCATAATTCACTATTATAATAATAAGTTTTCTTCTTTTACGTATTATATTGTACTCATAAATTTACCTTTACTTCTACTTATAGTCTAATTTTAGTTTAGCTAGATATAGATTATTAAAACCTTAAATTGTTATTACAGTTTCTTACTCTCAATAAATATCGAGCTAAGAGTCACCATAATAATATTACTACTTTGAATTTGCACAAACACAGTGTGCACCCATAGTTTGCAGTAATGGTCCTGTCAAGTGTTTGAAGAGCACATATTGTTGTATAATTTTGCATTCTTTGAACTGCACACTACAAAAGTTTCTTTATTTTTATCCTAAAGACCTCGCACCTTCGCCCTCTGTACATTATTATGTAAATGCAATATTTAATATTTAAATCTTATAGTAGGATGTGGTTGCAAAATTTCCTTAGATGTTTCCTTGCAAATCTAATATTACAAGTTAGGTATCTTGGGTTTTGAATAGTGTTGTTGACTTGATGTCGACAAACTGCAAGGGTTTATATCACTCAATTAACACCTTCACAGTCTCTATGCAATATTACAAAACTATTACATAAGTCCAAACAGTCCTAAAACTTAAAAGGCCTAACTGGTACGTCCGTGAAAAAAAAATCTGAACAAGTTACTCAATAGTTGTGAGCCCAATGTGGGCTCACGGACTCGGAGCCATACACATGACGTGAGCCCACAGTGGGCTCATAGGACTGTGAACGTCTTAATAAGCTAAAGATTAGGAAAGTGACTAAGATATGACAATGATGGATCGCCTAACCTGGGAGGAGGATCCCCTTTTTATGTTGGAGGAGACACACGTTTCTCTATATGCTGACTAATTTGTTCTGTATTATTCTACAACGGCATAAACTTCACCAGGCTGTAACGCAGATATACTTATGAAACCGATTTCCTATCGTTGAACCTTACTTTAATCTCTTCCCTAGTTATACCGTATAATGGTTAACTGTTCCATTATTTCCACGGTTACTCATCACATCAGATTACACGTGTGGCCCGTAGGTAACAGCAAATTGCGATTATTACGTTACATCCTAACGAGGTGTTTGAAACTTCCCCAGTAATATGTGTGGCCGACCATTTAGCTTTGATGTATAGGAAAATTTTAGGAGAGATTTTACTATGAACGCTATCTGTAGAATGTCTGGTTTTGTGGTATGATGACCACTCTTAGATTCTGCTCTTGCTTACCATCAGGCAGAGTAGAGTAAATTTGGCAGGCTCATATAAAAAATTATAACTCTATATCTCAGTAAATATAGACTGGATATATCATTCATCATTCAGTGACTCAGCTACCTAAGTTTACAATCATAATACAATAAGCGTATCAGCCGCCGACAAGAGCAAAAATTGCTAACATTATTGTAATGCAACCTGTAATGCATTTTATATTGTTTATCGTTATGACCGGGAAAAATAAATGGCGATCCTAAAGTACGCAGTCAATTTGTTGCATTAATTCTAGAACTAATATGGTTGTTACTGGTTGTTGAACAGTGTTTTATACGTTTGAAAATTGGTTGATATGATGTAATACTTTCTGCAGTAAATGTCGAAAGTAACTCTGTCTGTTACACTTTCACGGCTAAACCGTTTCATAAGATTCAATGAAATTTAGCATAGAAATACTTTGGTTCTTGAGGAAGGACATAGGTTACTCTTTCGCATCTATCTATCGCAATAACCGACATGCACGCGGGCGGAGTCGCGTCCAAAAGTTAATGTACATATAAACATACGTCACGTTTTCTAATACGAAAAAACTTTGTCTCTTTTTCTCTAGTCATAAAGTTTTAAGAACCAAGAGATTCTGGATCCCGCACTTTGAAGACTGAGGAAATTCCTTGTGAATTTTAAGTTGTAGGAATCTGTAAGTGAATCAGGCTAGCTTTATGTTCATTCCTTTTACATATTAAAAATTATGGGATTCATTTTCAAATTGTCGAAAATGAGTAGTACAGTACAACTCAGCATTTATGCTATTTCAGTACTGATCATCACTCGTGATTGTGAACACGATATCAAGTGTTCCATAGCACTAATACAAAAGAGGGTGGTTTTCTATTTTTTATTTATTGCTTTGTTTATAAGCCTGTGATTCTATTCCGCCTGTTACAAAGCATAAGCAGAATAAGAAGAATTGGTCACCATATTCATTTTGAACGAAGACAATGCATCAAACTGACCTACACAGCTTCACTATGGCGACCTATGGATATATCGCACTCATCAACGAAATACGAAAACACGAATGCTGACATTTTATGAAATCAGCTTGAATCTGATATCTTAATAATGTATACAATTATCAAAAGTAAACCATTCAAAAATGTGACAAGAAATTATAACTCTTGATTACACACGTTCTGATAGAGGAGTGCTTGAAATGTTAATTTAGATCTTTGCTTAGCTGAGCTCAGATCCTTTCAAATGGCTTTCTGCTACTTTAATAGAACCGCTAATCCTTCCCGAGATTACCGTATTTAATTTATCACCAAAGCATTTTCACTGCAAAATATTCTCTGAATTTATCTAAACAATATAAATCACAAGAGTAAATCATAATCCAATTTGTAACTTCATCATTGTTTGATAAATTAAAATGATCTTAATCATTTAATTGTTTAGAAGGAGATAGCATGCGATTTCATTGGTATATTGACTACTGTTGAATGCGAGAGGGTAAGCTGGTCAAAGGCCAATCTACTTTTGTGGCCATTAGATTAAATTTCGAGTAGTATTAGTACTTAGTATTAGTACTTAGCATAGCAATACCCAGAATATACTTCAAATAAGGGTGCGCCTAGGTGTTATTCTGGTGTATTACTTTGATTGTCTTTTTGAGCCCTTTAGGTGTGGAATTTTCTAAAGCTTCTCTTAGTACTCGCATACGCTCCTCAAGGAACAAACATGCCAAATTGTCTGGACAAATTAAAACAAAAAATAAGATATATAAGCCAGTAATTTCGGCTGTGCGTTGTCTGTCAGTTAGTCAGTAGCTTACTACTGACTAACTGAACTAACTGAATATTGTGCTTATTTATCACTACTTATAGTGATAAATAAGCACAATATTATAATCCCGTAAGTAAAACGCGATTTTCTTAGCCTCGTTTGAATTTCCGTGTAGACAATTAACCCCAACACACAATAGGTGTGATCATTTCAGTACGTGGCCGTGCTTTAAGTTATGATTGCAGTTACCATACTTGCATTTATGAGTTTTGTTCTATTTAAGTATTTTATATTTCAAGTGCCACATTATCGGAAAATACATCATTATTTCCATATAAATGGCACTGAAACCAACTACTTAGATTATTATAGAAAAAATGAAAAACAATTGTTCATTTGTATACTTGTAATCAATCGTACAAAAAAATAATTTCATATTTATTTGTACAAAGTACTGAATACTGATGTTTTACCTCAAATACTTATTTTATTTATAAACGTTTCATCGTAATTTCTTTTATTCAACCTTTTGCAGTAAACTGTGACAGACATTCATATTATTGATACTTTGATTTTAATTACTCGAATGCTAAATTTTGAAATCAAGTAATAAATAACCTGTTTTACAAATAAAATCTTTGGTGTATAAAATCTATTCACTATTTATAATAACGACTAAACTATTAGGGCTAAGTGCCCCTGTTTTGTGGGGCTACAGGCTTTACCGCTCGCAGGTTAAGTGAGCTCGTACAATAAAATTTTAGTGCCAAGAGACGAAGGTAACGATTGTTATAACTAAATTGAGTGCTGCATTAGCAGCGTTATTGTACAAAAAGATTTCTTGTGACTTGTATAGCATTGTTAAGTAGCTCAATATATCTACTGTAGTTATTTTAGTGTTGAGTAAAATAAATATATATGTGACTTAAGTTGGCGTAATCCAAGGAACCGCACCATGCAACGCCTCATATTTCACTCCTTAGAGATAAGACATTAATTCAGCCTTTGTTATGTTAAAGAAACAAAGTTAGGTTTGATCTTAACTGACAATAGTCCTACGAGTTATTTTTTGGAACTCTTTTTACTAAATCGCTGACTTATCTTAGGTTCTAGGTTTTATATTATTCAATATAATTTTGCGTTATATATAAGTTTACTTTTATTTATAGATTCTATTTAATACCCAAATGAATGACAAATAAATACGACTTTTCCAATAAGTCCAGAATTTTCATTAGAAGTTAAACTAATAAATATAATATTATAAAACCAAGTTCAACGTTTTCGGGTCTTTTGGACATCTGACTTTATCATCTTACGAAGGTAGTAGAGCCACACTGATATTCACACAGAAGACCAACCTAAAAATGACAACAATCATGCTGTAGTATTCTGTTGGTGAGTGTGAGACCGAGGGCTGGAAGAAAAATGCAGAAACATCTCACGAGGCTGGTGTAAATCGCCATGCTGCATTGTTTGTACTCACACCGGCTTTCCATCAGGCATAGTAGTAACTTTGGTAGGCTTAAAGTAAAAAAAATTAAAACTAGTTTTTATGCGTACAATCAATATTCGTTCAGTTGAGTTAAAAATTATCTTAAAATTATGTTATGATCAAATGAACAAATGTAACAATAACCGCAAATATAACTGCTACAAAATCTAGTAGATAAAGTTTATTTTAAATCAGATTCTCTCACAATAAAAGCGTTCGATTATAATCATATCTTAAGCAATAGTCATCAATGTAATGTTAATGTTAGGTAAGGTAATGTTAAGGTTAATGTAATGTTGTGTAATGTTAGGAAATAAAGTCAGGTACCTAACAAAAGTATTGTCTCAAAAACAAATGTTTTAGACATCACATATCTTTAAGGTACTTGTAGCGTCTCATTTTTATTCTTCCTTCAATACCATTATAGTTCCAATATACCGATATAAACGAATGATGCAAACCTCGTTATTTTATTTAGTCTACAACTTCATCTAGTGGTGAAATACGACGTTAATTAACGAGGAGTTTTAACAATTACGTACACATTGCTGTCTCTCTTTAACGTGTTCTTGTCAGATGCTCTGTTTCATTATTATAACACGACGGTGGCTATGAAAAGAGGTTGCAAACATTTGTTAAAATTCTTTAAATAGTTAGTCCCCAGAATAGTGCTTGGAGGATTGCATGTAATTTTTTATCTTGAAAGTATTTGCGTACTAAGTTACTTTAAAACTGTTTATTTTTAGCTCACATATTAAATAACTTGCTATTTTAGTTTTTGTAATTGTGCTTATACAAACTTTTACTGTTTCAAAATGGTTTGCCGTTGCAGTCTTACATTTTATCAAAACACATTAGTCTTCTAACTATATTGATGCACTATATACTAAATGCACAATATTACAGTGATGTAAAGTTTACATTAGCATGATGTTACATTGCTACCTACATCTCAAACTGTTATCTAAACTATATGATGTGTCTACTTTGGTCGACAATATGTAATACCTCTATCTTATAGTGTACATAAAAAGTTAATGTAATTTTTAAAAACAATATTTAGTAAACATTTTTTATAAATACTTTATTGTTTCACACTGATGTGCTACCACATCAGTATTTCTATAAACAAAAACATAACTCAAAACATGAAATAGAATTATAGATTAAACTGTTGCGAATCTCTGCATCCCCAGTATGAGTAGCCGCATTTGCACATTCGATAACATCGTCAAAGTGACATAAAATTGTACCGGCAGCGCTCAGAATAGCTACCTCCCTGTATCGTACTTATGTACTATAGCATACAAGAGTGTTTGACGACAGCAGATTTTTGCAATGGTCGTTCACATACATATGGGATTTATATAAAGATAGTAGACTTCACCACCAAAATTGAGAGCATTCGTGTTGTCATATTTATTTGTTATCAAGTGTGAGACCAGAGGCCCGATGTTTCAGTTGCATCTCACTAGACCGCCATAGTTAGGGTCACCATGCTGCGTTGTCTCTTTCACAATGAGGATGGTGATCATGGGTAAGGATGGAAAGCATGAGTAGAATCCAAGAGTAGGGACTTCTGGATTCTACTCATACTTTCTATCAGACGGAGTAGAAGCACTTTGGTAAAACAAAATGTATATTTAAAAAAATGCAACTGAAAGCATGAAATATTTTAAGTATTTTTTCCATTATTGCAATAACATCTTTCGTGACATTTGTAGTTTAAGAAAGCGGCCAAGTGCGAGTCGGATTCGCCCGTGAAGGGTTCCCTATCAGCAAGTAACATCATATAAAAGATCTTGTAGTTCGTTGTAACTTTGATCGATGTTTTTATAATAGTGAATTGATTGAATGAAAAGTGAATTGCGATTTAAGATTTATGACGTATTAAAAAATAATTACTTCCTAGATTTCGTTCAAACTAATTTTCGTTGGTAGTTTGCATGGTAATGTACCACATATATTTTTTTTTAGTTTTATCACTCTCTTATTTTAGAAGTTACAGGGGGGGGGACATACACTTTTTTCCACTTTGGAAGTGTCTCTCGCGCAAACTATTCAGTTTAGAAAAGAAATGATATTAGAAACCTCAATATCATTTCTGAACACCTATCTTCAGATGGGTATTAAACACACACGTATTAAGGTACACGTATGTATTTGATGAAAAAAATTTTTTTGAGTTTCAGTTCTAAGTATGGGGACTTCCAAAATGTATTGTTATTTTTCTATTTTTATGTGAAAATCTTAATGCGGTTCACAGATTACATCTACCACCAAGTTTCAAAAGTATAGTTCTTATGGTTTCGGTAAAAAGTGACTGTGACATACGGACGGACAGACAGACATGACGAATCTATAAGGGTTCCGTTTTTTGCCATTCGGCTACGGAACCCTAAAGAAGATCGGAACTGACTTTTGACCAGTTTTCTTTGTAAAAAGCAAATCAAATCTTTAAATTACTGATATTCATTTTATCATTCACTAAAATATAAATATCTATTATTCAAGTAAGTCACTGAACTTTTAGCTGTTTAATAGGACAAGGTCTACCTTTTACATAAACCTCGATAGTCCAATGATTGATCACGTAGACTTATAATTCAAGTCAAGCAATTTACGCTTTAAGCTTAGGAATTTAACTTATGTGCATGCCTGTACTTTATCCCTAGTTATGGGTCTCGGTAGGTCACGTTTCAAAGACAACGCATATAGGTTTTATGTCTTAATTTAGAGAACCTACTACCCAAGTTAGAGGAATATTTATATGAAAATTCCTGGCATTTAGTTACAAGTCGATAAAGTAGAGTTACTAGACAAGCTATGAACTTTACATGGTTAACATGATATTTCGTTAGGATAAAATTGAAAGGCCGTAGCATTTACTATTTGTATTTTAAAATAAATAGACGTTTAAATGAGTTGTAGATGCCCTTTCCCTTCCCGTCCACGCATTTTTAACTGCATGGTTGGTCTAGTACTGTGCCGAGTATTGTGGGGACAAATAACACATGGGACATTACTTTGTGCGATCTACAAAATGTTGTTTTGAGTCATTTTGTCCGTTTCATGTATTATTATAAAGTTCCCTGCGACACAAGATGTATATTCCTAATACCGGAGTTGTCCTTTTTTTAAGACAATTCGCTACATATAATATACGCTACATTATATTCGGGGAATAAAGAATCTTACAGAAATATTGAGCTGAATTAAAGATAGGTAGATTGAAGCAAATAATCGAGAGGTATTCTTTGAGAAATTCTCTTATTGAGATATAGTTTGAATTATCCATAGGAATCAATGATTTAAACAATTTTTGGGTCATCACATATCAGTAGTATGTGATAACCTAAACTTTAAGTTTTTTACTGATGCTTATGTTTGTGAATATATACTTGTTTTTTGGAAATCTCAAAAACTTACCCATAGGGCTCATAAATCAACAATCACTGTTCATGATTACAGGAAAGGGAAGTTAATGTAAGCATCTAGTGAAGGGCCTCTAGTTGTGAAACTAACATCTAGTAATGTGATGGATAATAATGTTATTTCATGTATAATAAATAGGTAGCAGAGCCACGCTGACTTCAGCCCTAATAATTATAACGGGTTGGGTTGACATGGTTGACATTCGTGCAGTTATTTTTCGTTGAGGAGAGGGAGACCGGAGGAACAATGATGCAGAAGCACCTCACTAGGCCGCCGGCCACCATGCTGCATTGTGTGCACTATTAATGAGGATGGTGACCACTACTCTTGGATTTTGCTCACGCTTTCCAAAAGGCATAGCATAGTCACTTTGAAAGGGTCATATGAAATAAATAATAATCACCATAAGAAACTAAAACATAACTTTAAGTACGTCTCATAATAGTAATCAAATATGATGTCATATTTTAACTTTTGCTTGTAATAAATAACAAGCAGTGTGCACTCGGACCACGTTGTTTGCATTTGATCTTTGATCTATTTAAGATAGTGAAGTTAAGATAAATGATAAGATTAGTACTGTGTCCATTGATCAAGAAGTCTCTAAACTTCATAGGACTTGTGATCTTTGCGGTTGAATTCACTCCACCACTCACACCAAAAATCACTGATTTGATTTTCGGTTGAACTACTAACATTAATCGTATCTTAAAACTTGTAACAAATCGATAGAAACAAGTTATTCTTTATATAGTTTTTCTTTAAAACAAGTAAAGGCATCATTTGATTTTTTTAGACTATGGAAGCTCTTTAAACGCTTTTGTTTGCTTGCAGCATGCCCTTTTAGAAAGTTGTAGAGCCACGCCTCTGTTCACATGGACCGAATCAACCAGATTAAGTACAGCCTCATAGAGAACCGATGTTAGGCACTTCTTTTGTTCTTATTCGTTGTGTGCGTGAGTTACAGCAGAAACGCAGTAATAATATTAATAATATTTAGAATATTTCACACACAACGCAACGTCGTTCCAAACGAAGTACAGCTTATAATAAGACCCATAGACTGATATAAATACATAAATGTTTTTGTTTGCAAATCAACCAAAGCAATAAAATGCTATATATTGTTTTAAACTTTCATGGTCAGTAACATTTAAATATAAATCTGCGCGATTGCTACCATGTACCTTATTGTTGATGAGTATCCGATATTTCGGCGCTGTTGCAAGCGCCATGATCACGGATACTCACAAACAATAAGGTTCATGGTAGCAATCCCGCAGATTTATATTTAAATAAATAATATGCTACTTTCTTCCTTTAATATCCGGGTCGAAATGTAGAAGAAGGAGTATAGACGTACCCTTAAAAAAGAGTATTATTAATAACTTACAAAAACAATTACTACCGTGTCCTAAGAAAACCAGAAGCTTGGAGTCTGTTTCTAAATTAATATATATGAAACTGTTCCGTTACTGACTGACTGAAAGATAATGCACAGCCAAAGTTACTGGGCGTAGGAAGTTGGAATTTGGCGTGTGTATTCTTTAAGTAGTGCAGGCGAGCACTAAGAGAGGTTTTTGGGAAATCTTACTCCTAAGGGGCTCAAAAAGCAATCAAAGTTATACATCAGATTAACACGTAACATAGTAACTGCTTACTAGCACGTGTTCAATAGTCACAAATAGTATTTACTATTACTGCTACCCAGTTGTCGTGTATCATTAATCAAATAGGCACACTATTATATTGTCCACTGATTAATTACGCCAGGTGTAAA
This sequence comes from Phragmatobia fuliginosa, assembly GCA_932526445.1. Classification (NCBI taxonomy): domain Eukaryota; kingdom Metazoa; phylum Arthropoda; class Insecta; order Lepidoptera; family Erebidae; genus Phragmatobia; species Phragmatobia fuliginosa. The sequence continues at coordinate 11,065,236 of OW052078.1, read as the reverse complement.
TCTTAATTACGGGGCGGCATGAACTTGGTCATTGCAATTTGCAACGCCCCAGTCTAAATTGAACGATATGTCTTGTCTATCGGCTATTTGACAGTTAAGTGGTATTCTAAATCCTATTAATTTTGATGATAATATAAATTTTAAACTGTTAAATAATATTCATTACAGATGTATTTATTTTTAGTTTGGTTTAATTGCTGTACTAAATTTATCTAAAACTTTCTGCAAATAATAGTGAATTTAAACATCAAATATTTTAGTGCGACATTACATCTATATTTTTTTATTTAGGTCAGACAAAGTGATTGATTGAATTGGGCTGTACTGTAATATATTTCATGACTGCATTTTAAAAGTTATGGATGTGTGTAGTATATTAACTTTAGTGATATCGGTAGTACCAAGTATGAGTGTAACGTGTATTTTAATTCTTGATAGCTATTTAACTAAGAAAGTCATGTATTAGTTTAACAAAATATTGTACTTACATTACTGTACATGTGATGTAAAAATAAGTTAAAACAGTTCAAAAGACTAATAATTCTGAAATATATGTACATTAACGCTAAGTAAATGAGTATACATTTTAATTATTATCAAAAGCAAGTTAAAATGTAGTAAATGTAGTAAGAAACTATAAAATAGAATTTTATATTGTTGAATACAAGAAGTGATTTAAATAAAAGCAAAGAATAAATCGTACATAAGAATTATAAAGAAAAATATGTAGGTAAATTCTAACAGAACGCTTTTAATTCTACTTTATATTCAAGACAGAATTTCAACCGTCTCTTGCTATATAAATTTCAACAGTGGACATCAGTAAATAATCACCCAACATTGAATAGAAAGCTTTACTTAGTTAACACTTAAAATACTCGCGCCTTGGTCTATAAGACCCGGCAGTTTTGGAGTACCTACACATAAATAAATGGTTAACTAAGACGTTGGAACACAGACATTTTATGTTGCTCGCTCTGTTCCATACTTTATTGTACTCGGATTTATTTGTAGATCTGCTGTAAAGTAAAGCGCTTTCGAAATAGTAGAGAAAAAGTTCTATCACTTTCATTTTGTAAAGACAGTTGAAAGGTGTTAGTTGAATTATGTTATTTTGATGCGATCGCTTCTATGGGGCTTAATATACAGAGTGTCCCAGAAGTCAATGTCAAGCCGGAACCACCGGGGAATAGGCAAGGCCGTAATAGCGTCAGAAAAATATCAAATAATGATATGACTGCACGGTTGGCCACGCCGCTTATTACTGCGCCAAGTGTCGTGGGTTCAAATCCCACGTGGGATAACACTTTATGTGATTCACGATTTTTGTTCTGAGTCTGGGTGTTCTTTGAGTCCGTTTCATGTATGTTCGTAAAATCTTGTAACCTTAAATGGTAAGACAACTACTCCAGCTTGAAAGAGGGTGGTACATTCCCCTGTTTCTCTCGTCACATAAATGTTTAAATGTTCTTTATGGTGTATTTAACGAATTAAAAAGAAAAAGCAAAAACCACTTACATCTCTAACATTTGAACTCTAAAATTACTCCTGACTTTTATTGACTACAGTAGTACAGACTTCGGTTATTTTGCCCATTTTTCTTTATCCAACTTCATGCCGCTTCGTAATTGGTACGTATAAATAAATCAGTGATTCACAAAAAAATATAACTACCACACAGAACGAAGTCGATTTCATCCAAGACAACGTTGGAACCAATAAGAAAAGCAAACATGAGGCTTGGTGATCTCCTTCACTTATTTTTGAGCACATAATATTTGTCTTCATATAAATTATGACATTGCCGCACAAAGGTTTAAGAAATTAACTCGCCGCTTACGGTCATCCTTTTAACTCTAAAACATTAATTATAACACCTCTTTAGGGTTAAATTTATCGTGTTTTGTTACTCATTACTTTGTTTTAGAGTATTTTTTGTGCAAATGCTTGCGGGCCTCTATCTGGCACTTTATTTGTGCCATTCACTAACCGATTTGTATGTGTGCACATTTCGTATCTAAAAAAATATTTGATTATGTTTTAATGGTAATCATCTCAATCAAAGATTGTGCTTCAATTCGATTTGAACAAAAACAAAATGAAATTACATATGAGTATACTTGTAGTTGTTCATCTTAATACATTTCGAATAAATTTTTATCAAAATAGCTGAGCTCAGCTGTACTCTGAGTGTATGTGTAGTTTAGCTTGTTGATGAATAGTTTATATTCATTATCTATTTAATGATCTTTAAAAATCATTTCTTACCCGTACTCTGCTTGGCGTGCCTTATTGTGTGCGTAATTACAGTGACTTGGTGTTGATATATACTTATTGGTATTAAACTGTGAATGATGTTCGCCAGCTTGTCAGCTTACATGTTCGCCCATCAATAGCTCTTCAAAGTTTGTAATAATTTATTGCTAAAGGTGGTTTTTATGTAGCCTTTAAAGGCACGTGGTATATATTTTAAACGGGTACGTTTCAATCTGGGAGATCTTCGCTTTAGCTCGTGTTTTATTTGCAGACTATTTTCTCCCCTTTTTGACCTCAAATCCAAAGTTATTAGAATCGATTTCGCAAATAAATTTTAGTAAGTACAACAAGTAAAGTTTGTTGTTTATTTTGTAAAATTTATTTCTAGTTAAGGTAAATGGGCTGGTCATAATAAATTAAATTTATAAATACATAAATAATTAAATAAAATTTAAGTGTCTTTTTGTAACATCAAATGAACATTTTTTTTAGTAAATATTTAAGAAAGTAAATACGGTACTTGCATAAAAAGCTGTTTGCTCCGGCTAATCTCTGGAATGGCTGGATCTATTTTGACAGGACTTTCACTGTCAGATAGCTGATGAAATAAGGAGTAGGAATAAGTTTTATCCAGGGGTAACACTGCGGTACTCAGCTAGGATAATAAAGGAGAAATGAAACCCAAAATTTTTCATACCCATAAGAACATTTGCTTCGTTATTATCAACCTAACTTATGCTCGCGACTTCGCCTGTGTGTTATTCTGATGTATAACTTTGATTACCTTTTTCACCTCTTAGGGCTGACATTTTTTAAAATCTTCATCATCATTCATCAGCCTTTCGCAGTACACTGCTTGACATATGCCTCTCCAATCATGAAATCCTCTCTTAGTGCTCGTTATAGCGAACTTATGGGTCGAAGAGAATGACAACCACAGTGTACACAATGAGAGTCATATTTATTATTCAGGCACTGGATTTATTTATTACTATAACATTACTTACTACTGTATGGCTGTCGGTACCAACTTACAGCTACATTATATATCCTAAAACCTATAATGCATTAAATCACGTCTTAATCTCAACGAGATAAAAACTGTCCACATTCTAACGTGATCAATAATAGACATATATCTGAAATATTTAGAGATAGCTGGTCAGGCTTATCTATAGATAAATTCTGTTAATCAAACTTCAAACAGTTAATAACGTAGGAATACTCGTCTACGCTCCTCAAGGACCATACATGGCAAATTTCAGCTTCCTGCGCCCTGTAGTTTCAGTTGTGCGTTGTCTGTCAGTCAGTAACGGAATAGTTTTATAAATATCGTATATGTGTTCGTAATAGAACTGCACTTTTGATAAGTCTGTGTCTGACTACGATACTATACGAACTAAAGGAAAATTATAAATATACCACACGTGATTGGTGAAAAATCTAAAAAAAAAGTATTATGAAATTAGTAGCTTAACATAATTTTTAGATATGACTTTTGAAAAGGACATAGGTGACTTTTATCACGATAACCGGTATACACGTAGGCGGAACCACGGGCTAAAGTAAAGTAAAGCTAACACAAGCCCTAGTCATAGTATTTCCCCATAACAAAGCAATGATTACAATACACTTCAAAGAATTATACAGTGATCAGCTAGTCGGGTCATAGTATTATTAATTAAGTATAATTAATTCATAAATATCGGTTTCCTTTGGCCCCAGTCATATTATTATAGTAATTATAACTTCGATTCTACGAATAATTTGAATACAATAAGGAAATTTATATTTTGCTTGCAATCACATCTGCAAAGGAAAAGCATGATATGTTTGTTTCATTGTCTATTGATTTATGAGTTTATTCGGATATCCGAACAAATGTTCGAGATCCGGTGGCTAACTTTGGTTTATAATTAGCACGTGCCACGTGCCAATCCTGGCTCAGTACCGTTCAAACCGGGGCCAGCTCGGACTTCGCAAATCTATTAATTGATAGTTGTAGAGCTAAGACTCTAATAGAATAGGCATATATTTATTAATTGAATCTAACGTTATAATTAAATATAAATAGTACATAGTGTTTTCTTGAGTAATTATAGAAATCCAGAACTCAACGAATTCTCATCTATAAAAATTTAGGAAATTGTAGATTTATTTGCTTGATAATAATCACTGTAAGCCAAGCCATGTTGGATCATTTGGATTGAATCAGGACTATCAACACCCTTATAATATTAAAATGTTTTGTAAGCCATCAATACAAAACATCCTTATACTTATAATATAAGGATGCATGTAATAAATCTTAAATCAACTCATGTAGCCTGTGTGTTAGTAGGCCAAAACCTCTTTTCTGAAGAGAGGTCTATGTCCAGCAGTGGCCTAATAGAGATAATAGATGATGAGACTTAGAAGGTAGCAGAGCCACGCTGATTTTAGCACGAATGGGCCGAGTCTACTGGGGCAGTACTACCCTCACACAGAAGACCAACCTAAAATTACAGCATTCATGCTGTCCTCTTTAGTTGGCAAGTGTGAGACCGGAGGCCAAACATCTCAGTAAGCCGCCATGATGTGCGTCACTATACTACATTGTATGCACTCACAATGAGGATGGTGGCCCCTACTCCTGGACTGTACTCATGTTTTCCATCAGAGAAAAAAAACCTAGCTCTACTATGCCTCAAACAAGATATATTGTCTTGAGAACTGATTGGTAGTTTTTCATTAGTTTTTTAAAATAATTAAGAGGTTTGTTTTATGATCTTTCATAAAAATCTTGTATTAATTCGTAAAATAATCTAGTATCATAGTAAAAAAAAATACGTTCTCCAATGAGTATTTTGTATATCTTTATAAGAATTCTAACTTATCTTTATTCCTTCTAAATAAAACTGAAAAAAATATAAAATCATTCTCTATTTGAGCTAAGGAAAATTATGTCTTCATTTAAGGAAAAGATTAGTAATACCACAACAGTTATGGAGAAGAATGATTTGCAAGAAGTAGCAAAATACGTCATAAATATGTTAAAATCTATTGTCAGAAGGTGTACGTAGGTAATGACTTCATAATCTTATTGGAAAATTACTAAAACAATAATCTAGGAAAAACCAATCGAGAAAAAGATTTATTAAGTATTTCCTTCCTGAATCTTATTCATACTTAATATACAATAATATTGACTGCCTCGTAGGTTTAGTGCTTAGCGTATGCGACTGCTGATCAAGAAGTCTCGGGTTCACATTCCTAATTGGGTATCATGAACATCTATGGCAATCGTTATTGGGAAGTCATTGCTCTCAAAAATACTGACAGCTAGTTCAACTACAGAATTTCAGTTCTCTCTCAAGGTTGCGGAAGTCTGATGTCTGAAAAACTGATATTTAAGTAAAACCCGTTGAAATAGTCACCGACCCCAAATAATATTGGGAATAAAGGCTAGGAAGAAGAATGGACAACCTCCATACACTACTGTCTGATTCTAAACTATATTTCTATGTATATTTGCATAGACAAATAACAGCGAGACAAAGAACAAGCAATCAATTTAATTATTATTTTTAAATTATCAATTATATAAAAAACACAATCACTTGTATTATGGGTACACTGATGGTTATGTGAGTTGAGTTACAAGAGGGTACAAAGAGCGCCGAACATCCTGGTCTTGGACAGTCCCCGTCTATCCACTGCCAACCTAAGAAGTACGTATTTTTGTTGGTTTTCATTTAAAAATAAAATCAAGTACTGTTTATGCAGACACATACCTATTTAAAGAAAATTAACTTTTCTAGTTTAAATAAATTTCCTATCAAGTAAATTTTGGTCCATATACTTCACTCTAAATATGATTTGAAACTCTAGCGATAATACGCAGATTTTTATTCACATAACACCCAATAAATTACTGTAGGATATGGCGCCCGCGTCGTAAGACAAAAAAGGTATAAAACTAAACAAGGAAGGATACAACGTATAAAGAGGAAAATGATACCTCGTGCCTTTAATTACTTATATTTCAATACAAAGAGATACTTATATTTTTTCATATGAATTATGCAAAATACCTTTAGACTTTAAGGTAACTACACAAGATACTTTTAGAATAGACGATTCATAACTTAGGTGTGTTAGTTAAATAATTAAAAGTCGACAATGTTAAGTTTATATGCTTGAAATATTTTAGATTACTTTTATTTTAAAGAACTATAGTAACTATAGGGAAAATAAAAGAACTGCAAAAATCAGATCGTCTGATCCTTCCCATAATTTAAAAAAAAAACATCGTACTATGTTTATAAATATTACAATAAGTACCTGTGTATAGAATTAAATAACTTATTAAGAAATTAGCAATAAATGTACTCTATTTCTCTAGTGGCTACACTAATCTCATGCGCTAGCATCCCGCCTCTGACAAGGATTGGACCAGGTATGTAAAGAGTAGTTAATAGTAAATAAATGTTTAAGAATCAATTGTGGCTTTTCCTTACAATCGTCACCCTCCACTTTTTAGAATTTCGTGGTACACAAGCCTCTTCTGCGAAAGAAGGTTGAACCTTTTACTCTCTCTACATAAAAGCATAATAATAATAAGCAAAATATCATAATACTAGTTTGCTACAATCTGCGGCTTGGTACAAAATACTAAATCTAATGATGTCGTGTGTACCTTTTGACGTAGGGATATTAATATGCCTATTAGGAGTCACAAAATGATTAATATGCAGCCCACTTCATTGATTAATAATATCGCTAAAATACAGTCAGTGTCGCAACAAAGTAGTACTGAAGTCGTAGGCTTTAAAATCGGAATCGTATCGTCTCATGTGCAAAGATTTTATAGTTGTAATATTCGTGATATTGGTGACAAACAAATGGTAATAAATTAGCGATTCCGAAGCCTTAGCTTCAGTAAATCATAGATTTACACGAATGCCCCTCAACACCGGACGTTAATGACTTCTACTTCGATTCAATAAAGCTGGATTGCAACTTTAAAGGTAAGTTGGTTTTTATTTTTGTATGTATAAAAACTTTTGGTAACTTTTTATTTAAATATGTTATATGGCTTAAAAATTAAATAAAAAACTGTTTTGTTAGTTTAGTTTATTAATTAAAAAAAAAACCTTTTAATAGAAATATAGATGTCTCTTGTTCAAGAGCTTAAAGGGAGGTTTCAAGTTCTTCATAATTAAATTTAAGTAATGTTACTAATTTAATATTACTCAAGTTTATGCTGTCAATAGGCATGCCTACAAACAAATAACTGGAAGGTGAATGTTTTATTTTTTAATTAAATAACACAGAATTTGTTAAAAATTTATCCCCGGTACAGATTACCTTAGGCTTGAAGCGTTCCTTGAACCTGTCTGATCATCACAGAATGTTTATTACTGATGCTATTGAACTTCTTGTTACAAAGTAACATTAGTGGCGCCCTGCGGTATGCAGCTACCAAAGTATTTTTATGTTATAATCGCATATTCTGTGTGTTTGTTTAGTGAACCGAAACCGCAAGCCACTAGAGTAAGTGGTGGCGGGTTTTGAACACAGTTAGAAATATACAAATATACTTTAAAAAACAAACAATGGTTCATTTTATAGTTATTTACAAACAATCTAGCAGATGGATTTCTACTACTAATGTGACTACTGCTGGGCAAAGATACTTTCAACTTAATAAGAGTCACAATTACGTACGAGACCTGTATATTGAGATTTAGTAGTATCTAAACGATCTAAACTGTTTGCTGTAAAAATTGAAAACTTCAAGCAGAAATTATAATAGATGATATTACTTAATATATACAAATACTAGAACAATACATACCATTAGATATGCAAAGGTGGTAGAAAAGTCCTACATATTCCTCAACTTATAAACAGTGCGACAAAAAATGATAAAACCCATATATTAGCATCTAACCTCAGATCTTATTCAGTATACTTTTTTAACACCAGTTTCATCAAAACTAGAATCGCTTTAGATCTCATATAATAAATTGTTATCATTCTCATCTTCCTAGCCTTTATTATTTTCAAGATCATTTGGGATCGTCTACTAGTTCAACCGGTTTTACCTGAATATCAGTTTCCATCGTATACTCAACAAATTATATAATTAACTGCAAATATATTTCAGTATTAACTATATTTTTGATCATTATTATTAGTTTCGAAAACTTGCAGTTATTGGCCTATCCATTACCACCTTAATCCAAGTCATGCCTATTTATTTTATAGCAAGAAAATGTTAACGATCGAGACAATAGATTTCTGTGTTTGATATGAAGCGATTGATATCACAATGAATAAATATCGACTCTAGTTTAAAACCGATACAAACCAATTATTGTGAATATATGGGTTTATTTCTGATTAAATATGACTAAACAACGTAGGGCTATGTCTTAAATAAAGTACAGTTTAATATTCTTTGAAGTATGTTTTTTTATCATAAGCTTAAGTTACAGTAAGTACGTATACGCACTGTTTTTAGTCTTTCATGACTTTTACACCTACTGATGTTATCGCGAATCAACACTATAATCGCGAATAAGTCCCGTTTACAGCAAAAAACATGAGTACGTATACGTACGTAACGTATAGTAAGAAACATGTTTTCCATTTCCACCATTAAAAAGTACTCAATACGTTTTTCCTAGAAAATATTAACTATATACTCGTATGAAATGAAATGAAATCATTTATTCTGCAATTAGGTTACATGAACAATTTTGCAAGTTAAATATTTATTTATTTATTTTTTAGGCAGATGAGTTCGGCCTTTCCTAGGACGAAACAAACACAGGGATCACAGTCCCTTTTAAAGTCCAGACAATATTCTTTAATGCAAAAGACATTATTTAAATAAAAAAGTGATAATTACAATTTGAGTCACAATTAAAATAATTTAATAAAGTCAACAATAGCAATAATTTAAGATAAATCATTTATTAGTATTTATGAGATCACCTCTATAGGACAAACCCCATACAGAACTACACTTTGTGTGATCCAAAAATTGTTGTACTGAGCCTATGCCCGGCAACAACGGTTTTCAAATATAAATACACCTTAAATCTGATATAGATAAACCGTTGTAATTAAGCCTCTATAAATAATACTATAAATAAGTTTAATAGTACTAAGTAACATAGTGATGATAACCATGAGATATGTGAATAAAACGTGCTGAGAAGTATATTTGTGATTCATACATCGTGAGTTCCATTTAGTTTGTATCTCTTCTAATTTTGTTCAGTAAAGAGGTCATTTATAGGCGTATGATGATATCATTACGCATAATTTATTACAATAAGCGATTTCAATATTAGATTTCATAATAAACTATCCTGCCACACTTTGGTGTTATACGTAAATATTGATGTAAAAAACGACAAGCGAGCGAATCTTTTCTTGATAAAAGAATTTATAAAGTAATTTACATTGTCATCTTCAGCCCATTGCAGTTGACATTTTTTTGTAAATACATACATATTATACATAGAAGACACCCAGACTCCGAAACAAATATGTGCCGGGAATCGGAACCGAGACCTCATGATCAGCAGCCGCATACACAAACCACTAAACGCACAAGGCAATCTTCAAATCGATTTTTTAGCAATCGATCTTTTAGACCTTGATTTTTTTATGAATCAGTTTATCAGATTACGATTCGAATCGATTTAAAAATCGATCTTCAACGTCATCTAGTACAAAACTAAGTGGAATTTATTTTACGGGTGCCAATTTCATATTAAAATGTTTTATGGTTTTTGGAAATATAGGCAATAAAATTAAATAAATTACATGTACATTAAATATAATTAATTTATGTTCTGTTTTGTTAATTTGTAACACGGTGTACATAAAAGAGTTTTCTATCTATCTATCAATCTATATATAAATAAGAATACATAAAAAACACACAAACTTCGAAACAAATATTTGCAGATCATACAAACATTTGGTCCGACTGATCAAGCGAAGGCGAAGCGACGCCACCAATACGCTACGGAGGCAGTCAAAAGTATTCGATGTTATTATACTCTCTCAATGGATGCTCGCCTACTTGTACCCTAGACCACCAGCGCCGGCACGGTAGCTCGAGGTTTCAAGTTCGATCCTCAGCCGCACGTAAATATTACTCATCTACAATAGTCCTGGTCATTTTTGTCCTTATTTATTGAAAGCGCTACCATTGTTATACGGACGTGACCTCTCTACATTGCAAGCTATGTAAGTTATTGAGTTTATGAGTCTAAGGGCCGGTTTCCATGTTATCCGATATTTATGAAAGTTTACCTAAGTATGTCTGAGTATTATGACTTTAGAATTATCTTTTAGATCCATTCCGTTTTGCATGTCAAATATGTAATGGATGTTATAATGATACAGATCACTTGTTTATCAATTAAATATATCACTACTCTTTCTTTTAATTGAAAAGGGTCATAACAAAAGTGTGGACATAATAGAACCAAAAAGTAATAATAATAATAAGAATTTATTGTTTTATTAGCTGACCCCGCGAACTTCATACACACACCGCTTAACAGTCGATTCAGCGTCACTCAATTTGTTTTGTATTCTCGGGTTCTCAGTTCTAAATAAGGGGAATACTTAGAACTGAAACTAAAAATTTTTTTTTCATCATAACCATATGTGTTATATCTATGGATAGGTCTTCAAAAATGATATTGAGGTTTCTAGTATAATTTTTTTCTAAACTATCTCTAAATAGATCTAGTAAGTAGTTTTTTTTAATACGTCATAAATCGTAAGCCACAATTTACCTTTCATTCAATCAACGAACTACAAGAACTTTTATATGATGTTACTTGCTGATACGGAACCCTTCATGGGCGAGTCCGACTCGCATTTGGCCGCTTTTTTTTAAATTAAGCCTTTTTATGCGATTTATATTATGGTAGCATAAAATAAGCAGTAACAACTGTCTATTACGAGTATGTACATACATATGTATATTGTGTGGTTTTAAACATAGTCCAAGCTGGCTATATACTATATGCTAAGGTAAATTTTATTATCAATCTCAACAACTCTCGTATGTCAACGAGTGAATACACCATTAAATTTTCATACAACCTCTTAAACTTTGTATTTCGTTTGCGGCTATTTTGTAAAAAATATCAATGATTCAATTTTATTCACTCCAGCTGCGAGAGTAACTTTGTTATGTCGTACATCGGTACGGGTATGGAGTGACGAGACAGGCGCGAAGTCGGCATCTCTCTGACGAGTCCAATCAATTTGTAGGCGCACAATACGCAATACATCGACGCCAAACTAACTGGCTCACACCGACGCAGGGTGATTCTGGACTGAACACTGACCAAGAAATAATTTAAAGAAGTAACATTTAACTTAAAAAGCTTTCGCAGTTTTTCCATGTCTTAATCTTTACAAATAAATAAAATTAGGGTTTCTGCTTGTAATATCAAATGAAGTCTTTTACTAAATGCATATCAAAGTATATACAATAATATCAAAAAAGCAATTATTTAAATTTTTGTCTGTCTGTACATCTGTCTGTCTGTTTGTTTGTTCCAGCTAATTTCTGGACCAATTTTGACGAAACTTTCTCGAGTACAAAGTTGATGACACAAGCAGAAATTTAGATATTTATTTTTAAACTTTCTTTGCTCTGCGGCATTACTCGCAATTTACAAGAATAACTGCGGTTATTCATTAGAATAATAAGAAATAGAAGGAGACAAGCTACGTCATATCTTTGAGTCGCCGATACCCTAATCACTAAAAACAAAAGTACTTGACCTGTATGTCCTACCCGTAATGACGTACGGATCCGAAACTTGAACACTCACCATCGGACTGGTCGGACTGGTCCACAAGTTTAAAGTGGGTTTGGGTGTCTTTCTGTCCGACAAAATTCGTAATAAGTTTATTCGACAGAAAACCAAAGTAACCAACATCGCACGGAAAACCAGTACACTAAAGTGGAAGTGGGCCGGTCATATCTCCAGACAAAGTGATGATCGCTGAAGCCAAAGTATGCTTGAGTGGAGACCGCGGCTGCGCAAACTCAGTGTAGGGTGCCCTGCAGCATGATGGACCGACGATTTAAGACCCAATGCCCGATGCCCAAGACCGGGATGGTTGGCGCTCCTTGGGGATACTTTAGTTCAGCAGTGGACGGCGATAGGTTGATTTGAAAATGTATACCTAAATGTTTCTATTTAAAAATGTATTACAGAATGTCCCTATCACTCCGGGTGTCTCATACAAGATGCATAGAGGCGACGACGCTGCACAGAAGTCGACTGTGTCACACCGCTAATGAACGCGCTTACTCATTATCGGTGCGTAACGAGACCACACACAGAATACCGCACACATACGATATTTAGATATATAGTGACGGCAAAGTCGCAACACATCTATAGTACAAACACGGAATAATTTTATATTAGATGGCCAATAGAATGCTGTGAGAATTCGAAAAGGAAGAAACAGTATTTTGAGTACCTAGTAATCTTTATGTTAAATATTTTACTGAAGAAAGAAACACACATTATTCATTTCTGGGTTCGGGTTTATGGGTCAGGAGAGGTCTAAGGCCATAAGTCACCACCCTGGATGAATGCGGATTAAGGGACTGGCAAGAAAAGGTTATTGCTATGTAATTTTGCTGTTGGCCTTTGCACATTTTTCGAGGGCTTTCGACTAAGTTTCACGATTGATAACAGCCGGACTGCTTAATGTGACCTACAAATTATAGAGACGCCCATAGTACCATGCCACCAACGGTCACCCATCCAAGTACTGAATGCGCTGTTGTTGCTTAACCTCTTTGATTGTTGAAAAATTACATTAGTAAATACATTAGTACTCATACACTATGCATGCGTCTTACATGGCTGAATAACGATACTACTCATTAAAAATGGTACATAAAAGATGATACAGAGGACGTAATGATTACAGTTCAACATATTAAAACATTATCTAGAATGAACAACATTTATGACTTCTAAACACAACAGCAAATACTTCCCATCACATAAATAATACATGAATAGCAAATAAATTTAATGCATAACGCGACTATTATTATCAAGCTGTTAGGAAAGAATTATGACTTATAAATATTATAATTTTCGTTCGCATATACTCGTAATAAAATTCACTTACATCTAAATTTCAATGGCTGTAATATTCTAGTCCGGCTAAACAATATCAGTCGCTGTGTTAGCCCAAGCTTATCCACTTATGAAAATACACTGAATTAAATTTGTTCAAACATTTCAGACACTATAAGAAAGTTAAAATCAAATAAAAATATTGTTGTACTGTTGTACTGTACTGTACTGATTTCGAGTGGTTTAGTGTAGCAATATCTTAGCCATATTGACTATGTAGATGCCTATGGACTGTCAGTATTGACATAAAAATTATTAAACGATCCAATGTTAAGTTCCTGAACTGTAAACGTAACCGTTTGTACTTCTGTTATCATTTATCGAAGAGTACTACTTTTTAACTGTACGACTTCATTTTGTCGGTCATCGTAAATTCGTGTAAGCATTTAACATATAATCTATCTTTTTTTTCACATTAGTCTGAATTTGAAGGTAAATACGCTTCTTACTTATTAAGGACACGATGATTTCAGAAAAATAGGAATTTTAATCTCTCACTAATTTCCATATATCCATCTCGAACTGAGACATACATTCAACCAACGAAATGAACGTTCGTGTGTTTTCAATGACTCATCTCGTTGATCATAGGTGGTTCTTACGTTGCATAATATCAGTAATTTCATCTTATCAACTCGTCGCAGGAGAGAAAATGAGGATGTATACAACTATGTGATAAATAAAATTACTGTCCAGCATCTTTATGGTTTAGTGCTAAGTATTTATGATGTGCTCAAGTGCTACAAGTTATGACTTCGTATCATGCGTTCTTTTGTTCTTGCTTTCGTGTGTTGTTCATATTATTACGTTAAACAAACGTATCTGACAAAAATAATTACAGCTTAAAGTTACTGTTGTTTATTTTACATTTTCGATATTTATAAGATGTACCTAGGAACTTGTAGTCGTAGTAAGCGCATTGTGTTATAAAATTATTGTTATAGTTTCGTCTTTGTTGTAATTCCATGACATCCCTACATGAACTTTGGAAGTTATTTCTAATTAACTCCAATGAATACTGTCTGGTTACATTTCTACATTCTTCATTTTATGAATACTATTAATTTTATATGTGTTGCCAAGATTACAAAATTGTTTACATTTTTTTTTGTTAATTTCTAAGTATGTATTTCAAATTTCTCGGTTCCTGGAAACTTTGGTTGCTTAGTTGTTATTCTGTCTTTTTGCTTCGTATGGTCTACTGTGAGTGTAAGAGTTAGCCAGCATAATATCCCTTCAGTCATTTACTGTGTATAATTGTGTATTATTAGTATATAGTTATGATCTATAAAGAAATAAACAAATAAATCTTACGAGCAATTTAAGACTTAGGTACAGTCTTTTACTTTTAAACTAAGTTTATGAACATAATTTATAACATTTTGATGGTGTGAGGTGAGCTACCAATTAGTTCTATTTTTCGTAGTTTTAATGTACTTTTTTTAAGTTCTTAGTTGTAAGTCCATTAATGTGTGCGATTAAACTTGTAAAGATAGTAAAAGTATAAATATGTACAAAAACAAATAATAGTTATGTTGTCTAGTCTTGGACTAACATAGTAATTGATATAATTATATACAATTTAATAATTAATTTATATTTAAATTAATAAATATTTCAGACATCTTACATAAAAAGCCATGTAGTCCCAAACTAAACCCAACTAAGTAACTTGTATTATGGGTATTGAACAACTGATATAAATACATAAACATACTTTTTTTTGAAAATACATACATACATACGCAGAAACTAACAAAATTTCGAAAAAAAAATATGTGCGGATCACACAAACATTTGGTCCGACCCGGTAATCGAATCCGAGACCTCAAGCACAGCAGTCGCATACGCTACCTCTGCCACGTTACCTTCATTTTCAAAATAATATATTTAGTTATATATACCAAATAAAACCTCATACACAGAACGTAGCATTGTTTCAAGAGGCCCGAGAACAAGACAGGCTACAAAAATGCTATTGTAATATGGTGAGGAAATGGAAAGTGGGATGGTGTGCGTAACGTGAGGCTACCCCGTACGCGCCGCTATGCGATTAGATCTAGGGATGGGGTGTATATCTGTTAGCGAATATTCAATATAATGAATTCTTACTAATATATAAACTCGAAAGTTTGTGAGTATGTATGTATGTATGTTTGTTGCTCTTTCTCGCAAAAAACTAGTGAACGGATTTGGATGAAACTTTACAGTAATATAGCTTATATATCAGAATAACACATAGGCACTTGTTACTGCAATAATCGATATACACGCGGGCGGAAAGCTAGTATTCAATCGATTTTCAATAAATCTTTTAATTAATTATGAGATATAGTAGCAAGTGTAAGATTCTTTTTTTTTCTTGTTTTGTGGGTGCATTATTATTGTTCTATCTATGCTTTACCATTTCTATTTGTTATATCTACATAATGCTTGGTGGTATTCAGTTACCATTATCGAGTAAGTCATTCCATTTTTTTTGTGAATTATAATAAAATAAAATAAAAGTTTCGATAGAGAGTCAAACTTTGACTCGTGTTATTACTCGAGTGATAGTACAGCTCCTCAGAAAAACGGTGTTATTAAATCCCTACGTTCCTTTTCATGTGCCACCGCCCACACCCATCTTATTCAATTTCATCAATCGTAAAGAGAGTTCATCTATAGAGGAGATTATTTATCAAGAAATAGATATTGTAAGACTAAGGGAGCAAACTCTTTAGGAAAATTCAATACAAAGAGAGAGAAAACTTGAAATAATTCTACATCTGACCAACGTGGGATAGTAGGCCAAAATCTCTATTCTAAGGAACTTCTTTTGCCCATTCGTGATAAAGGCTGTTGATCTAAAGTGAGGTTTTGACATAATAATATGTCTCCTGTATTGTAGAAGTACGGATATTTTACAATAAAAGTATTTATAAATAGGTCTTACTCGTAGCTACCTACGTGTTTGTCAGTTTTGCAGATAAAAGTATATCCATGCCTTATTTCATTGGAATCGGCACTGCAGCTTAACCGTGAAAGGAAAACAGATAAACTTACTTTCGAATTTATAATATTACTATGCATATTTATATACAAGCGATAAAAATCCTCAGCATCATCAACCCAATGGTAGCAGTGATTGAATTACTAAATTATTAATATTATTATTTGGAATAATTACCAAACAGCCAATCTAAAAGATCACAATAACCCTTTAATTATGATTACTGTTAAAATTACAATGATTTATATTCTAAATCAATACTAGTTTATGGATTCATCTTTATCGATGTCTTATCCCAACACTATGAAATCTCATATGTTTTATTGGTTGTTTAGCGTAAAATGTGCGTTGAATACTTTAGTGCAGAATAAAACAATTCAGTGTGCGCGTGCCTTTACTGCCACCGACGCATTATACGCTATTTTTACCTGAGATTACCCGATTACTTTAGTTGGATATTGGATTGGATTGAATTATAATTTTCCATTGTGATAGTCATAACTTTCTTGTATAATGCATTTGTTGTGGAATGTGGCTTATTGCGTTGCAGAAGCTTGTTATCCATTTCAACTTTGGTACAATTGTAAAAGTGTAATAACATGATTATACAAATTCAATAACTCTTAGCTTAAATGAAAATGTCAAATGAGAGAATGGTCAAGTAGACTCAAGTTCAGTGTTAAGCCGGCTACTGATTAGCTGCAACATCTAACTGAACTTACGGCCCTTCTAATTTATTATAGAAACACCAGGATCATAAGTTTTGTTGAGCAATTTTGGCATAAAAAATATGTAATACAGCTTTTTAAGCTTTTCTTTTTATAAGTATTCCACTTCGTATAGGTGTAGGCAATAAAGTAATTCAAGTCTGCTTTTTATAAGAGTCGTTATAACCAACTCAACCACCAGGTCAGCTCTATAGCACGTTCTTGCAACAGAATCATGTAATCTCTGGTGTGGAGATAATTTTACTAAAATGTGCTTCTCATTTGGTGAGTGCCCAATTATTACCAATGAGTACAATACGCCTTGATTTGATGTGACTATCAACACTAATATTTGAAGAATGCTTTAGACAAACAACAGAACAATCAATAAATAAAAATTTGAGCCGTAAAAAATTTTTGGAATGCTTTCAACATTTTTGAATAGTTTTAAACACCATCCTACCAAGTATTCGAAATATGCTATCATCAAACTAAATTGTTGTAACCACTGTTGATCATTGTATTACCGTACAAAAAGCATTCTAAGAATCCTCCATACACTTTTTGTAAGGGTTTGTAGAGCATTTTTCTCTATCTCAATTGAGCATCTTTTTATAGTTCGAAATCACCACTTACTAAAGACCTCCAATAACAGTTGAATTACCTCTTTGCAGTTGTGTTTGTTAGAGTCGATCGGAGCGAAGGAGGTCAATTTATACTGGTTCATTTTAGAACACGGATTGGTCGCATCGTATCGATTTAGTTGGAAACGCGTTGGTATTTTAGGAATTTCGGAAGTGAAGCTAAGTACGTCTTAGGAATGACGATAGTATTTCTTTACATTTCTTAACTGTTGCTCAGTTTATAAAAATACTTGTTGGTTATCTAAATCACTAGTGCGTTTATATGATAAATATATTACTGATAACTATAGGAAGTTTTAAAAAGTAAAGACTTTATTACAATATTTAAAAAAATTTAAACAAGTAATAAACATGTGCCCATAATAAAGGAAAATAGAATATAGTGTAGTTTCGTGCAGTATACGAACATTGGGAGTCGGGAAGTCTCGTCAAGACTCTATTCCGAAAAATTTTAACATTGATCTACTTAATAAACATTTCTCTTCCGTGTCAGACATAAATGTCAATACTAAGGCTAATACTCTCAGACATATTTCTTCTATCTCAGCTCCCAACTATCCACCGTTCGTCTTTGATCCATTGTTCGCTTGTGATGTTAAGAAGGCCATTTTAGCGATTTCATCGAACGCAGTGGGAAGTGATTGTATCAGCCGAAACATGATTCTGCCTATCCTTGACGAAATCCTACCCATCTTATGCAATATCCTGAATCATTCCATGTCCAGTGGTGTGTTTCCGTCCGCATGGAAAGATGCTCAAATAATTCCTCTACCTAAAAAAAGTAAACCCTCTTCATTTTCTGATTATCGACCCATTTCCATCTTACCTTTCCTATCTAAAGTCCTTGAACGCCTCATCCACTCTCAACTGAATAACTTTCTTTCCAAAAATTCCTTATTGAACCCGTTTCAGTCCAGCTTTCGTCCTGGTCATAGCACGACTTCTGCGCTGGTACACATTACGGATAGTATCAGACTAGGCATGGATAGTGGAAAAGTCACAGTACTCACTTTACTTGATTTTAGTAACGCATTTAATACTGTAGATTTTCATATTCTGCTTGGCATACTACGGTCTCTTAACATATCTCCAAGGACAATTGATTGGTTTCAGAGTTACCTGTCTGGTCGCCGGCAACGTATTTGCATTGAAGACTTAACGTCCTCCTGGTGCAGTATTTCTGCTGGTGTACCTCAGGGTGGCGTTCTATCTCCTCTACTCTTCGCTGTTTTTATAAACTTAATCTCTAATCAGTTAATTTCCTCCTACCATCTTTATGCAGATGATTTGCAAATCTATACACAAACTCCTGTTAATTTGTTACCGGAGGCATTCAACTCAATCAATGCTGACCTGAAGCATGTCAGCGAATGGAGTCATAACTATGGACTCAAGGTTAATCCCTTAAAGACGCAGGTATGTGTCATTGGCAGTCCTGGATTGGTCTCAAAAATTAATTGGACACAACTACCACAAATTCACTTCAATGGTACCACACTTGAGATCACTACTACTGTCAAAAATCTCGGAATCTACATGGATACGACTTTATCTTGGGGTCCTCATATACAGGAAGTTAGCCGGAAGATATTTGCCTCTGCTGGGTCACTACGAAGACTACGTAATTTTCTTCCAACTACAACTAGGGCTGCACTTGCACAAGCTCTTCTTCTCCCAATTCTCGACTATGCCGATGTCAGCTATCCAAATCTCACTGAAGCACAACTTGATAAGCTTGAGAGACTTCAAAATCTATGCATACGATTCGTATTTGGCCTACGAAAATACGATCACGTCTCTAAATTTCGTCAAATGCTCAAGTGGCTACCTATTCGCTTTCGCCGGAATACTCATATCCTCATTTTCCTTTACAACGTCTTGTTTAATCCTAGAGCCCCTTCTTACCTCAAAGAACGATTTAAGTTCCTTAATGACACACATGACAAATGTCTAAGGTCATCTGAAGATTTGAGACTGGAGATGCCTCTGCATTCCACTAAATTCTATGATCAATCTTTTACGGTTGAAGCTGTACGCTTGTGGAATGCTTTGCCAATAAAAATTAGGAAAGCGCAAACAGTAAATGCCTTTAAGAAAATGGTTCAAGAGTTTTATATGTTACAACTGAGTCAGTCACAGCATATGGTGTGAATGTTTTCCTTTTCCAAATTGTAATTTAACTGAATAGTTATTCATTTATACGTATATGTGTATTCACATTGGGGTGTATTAGTATTTATATGTATCGTATATATGTATTTGTGTAGGTATATGTATGTGTATGAAATATATTTATTGGCAATTTCAAATTGTACAAAACTTATCGCACCGTCAACTACCGCTGTCTCTCCGAATCATTTTATTCCATCCTAAGGTTGCCTGGAAGAGATTGCTTTTAGCAATAAGGCCGCCCTTTGTACATTAATTTTAAATTGTTTTCTTTTTATTCTCTATTGTAAAATTGTGATAAGATGTACAAATAAAGAGTATTCTATCTATCTATCTATCTATAATAGTTATAAATGATAATAATAATAATAAATGATTTGCTAAATTTAAAGCCTCTAAAAACGGATTTAGGTAAGGTACAAAACCTGTACATTAAAATCAATGTGTCTGGTTTTTATTTTTTTTAAACCACTATTTTATGTAATCAGATTTGGTAACTAGGATAATATTTATTTCGAAATAGTTTTTTTTATGTAATCAGATTTATTAAAAAACGTGGAAAAATCAACGAAAAATAATAATAAGTAATAAACATGTGCCCATAATGAAGGAAATTAGAATATAGTGTAGTTTCGTGCAGTTTAATAGTTATAAATGATAATAATAATAATAAATGATTTTACTAAATTTAAAGCCTCTAAAAACGGATTTAGGTAAGGTACAAAACCTGTACATTAAAATCAATGTGTCTGGTTTTTATTTTTTTTAAACCACTATTTTATGTAATCAGATTTGGTAACTAGGATAATATTTATTTCGAAATAGTTTTTTTTATGTAATCAGATTATTAAAAAACGTGGAAAAATCAACGAAAAATTATCTCAATTAACTTCTACAATGACTACTCGTAACAATGCACCCGTGACATTAATTAACTAAGATGGCGTCGGTGACAAGCACATTGCTGCCACCTAGTGGACTGTGACAATTACGTGCTTGGAACGCTTCGCGCGCCAGCTGGATTCCAACAATTAGATACGAGAAGAAAGAAGAAAAAACCCAAGTTAAAAAAGGATAAAATAAGATTGTGAACGAAAGCATGTCAAGTATGTTACGACCGTTATGAGGTTTTCTTAAAATGAAAATTATAAAAGTAATTATATTGGGATATTTGATACATAACGCACTTTACAAATAGGGGTACTAGACAAATGATGTAAATACATACAAATAATGCATAGAAAACACCCAAAATTCAAAACGAATGTTTGTAGAACATTCAAACATTTGGCCCAACCCGGAGGCTGAGACCTCGAGCATACAAGTCTTTTTCTTGAAATATCATCTTAAATTCAAATGTGATGAGCATCTTCATGAGCATTAAAAATAATGACAGCAAAATGACATAGCTGTGAAATATAATATTTACCTTCATTTTTATTTCCTTGAATATAATTTTAATTTTTCTATGTTCATTTCATTCTCTTTCTAAAGAGAGCTTTGGACTTTTTAAGGGCTATTCATTCACATGAATAGCCCTTAAAAAGTCCAAACCAATGACATTACATCACTGTAATGTCATTGGTTTTCAGCTATTTAAACTATATTAGAACATGCGTTCGAGAGGAACCATCCATAGTTAAGTTCAATGATACCAAGTTACTGAGAGCATCACGTTTAGAGGTCTAAGGTGATACTTTTTCAAGTTATGTATTTACCTGAAAGATTGTGCAAGTGCAATTTAACGGATTTCGAAAGACTTAAATAGACGCACAAAACGTAACAGTTGAATAAAAGAAGGTTTTGAAATACAATTTTTCATTTTAATTTTAGGCAATACTAAGAACTAACCTTAGAATTTCAGTTCTCCCTTAGGGTTGCGGAGGTCAGATGCGAGTCAAAACTGATATTCAAGTAAAACCGGTTTAACTAAATGCCGACTAGACGAGGAAGAAGAAGAATATGAACCGCTCTTATTAGAGCAACAAGCAGAACATGCACCTCAAGGCACCTCAACCATAAGTATAATCTATTATACTTATTGCTGTGTTATACTCATGTGCACATTTATACATGTTCTGCTTGTTTTTATACTGTCTAACTTCTACCGTAAGCTACAGTAATATCAAACGATCTATCTTTTGATATTACTGAGGCTTACTCATAACCATTTCCTACTCCACTTTTCCTAACATTCGCTATCAACAACGCAGTAAATCTGCCTATACCACGAGGCTACAAATTACGCTCAATATCGGCTGTGATACGCTCGCGTATCGGTTGCTATGGCAACGACCGTGAGAACACCCGGAGACTGTGCCCGGTAACCTTTGTACAATGGTCAGCCATATACAGGATGCGTTCAGAACGAATGTTAGGTAAAAAATAATATAATTATGTATTTTTTATGAAGAATCAAAGGTAAAGAATAATATAATTACCAAGAAACAAACCAACCCCGAACGTACAGTATAACTACCTTAGTGGAATGGTTACTTATGCCTACAAAACATTACACTATATACACACAAAAAATTTATGATCGTACATAAAAAGTCACCATAGCCAAAATTTGAATTAGAATATATTATGTATACCGTTGTGCTTATTCATATTCCTCGTCAAATAATCCATTAAAATCCATACTATATTATAGAGTGGTCAACTAAAGGATATTGATTGTGTGGATGATGGATCCATGATCAATGACCTATGAATCGCAGTTATCCCTGCGATTTATTTGACCTTTTAAAATATTAAATCTATGACAGGTAAAGGTTTCATTATCCGTAGTGATATTATAAATTAACGGAAGTATCTCTGTCTCGGTAACAGTTAAACCGCAGAAGTAATTTAATAAAATTTAAAATAGATATAGATAAGACTTAAATATAGACATAGGCAACTTTTATCGCGATTACCGATATATAAGCGAATGGAGGTACGGGCGAAAACTTACAAATAAATACATTTTTAGCAACAAACAACAACCCGTTTATTTTTTTCATAGAAGGTAGATCATGCTGTATATATTATACAGACTCCGTGGACTAAACCGACGCAAGAAGCTTTACTAAGTAAAAGATCGGCAATCTTTTATGAGTGTGAAACTGAAACTGTGTAGCCTTTCCAATTTATCTTGAGATACCAAAACAGTAATCAGATATCAGACATGTGTAAGATAACGTACAATTCAAAAATACGAGCTTAGAATACGAATTTTCTATTGTTATTAAATTGACGCAAATGTATTTTTAGGTCATCGACATAGCCCCCCGGATTAGTAAGCTGAAGTGGCAGTGGGCTGGCCATATTAGCCGCAGAACTGATGAACGTGGGGGTAGAAGAGTTCTGGAGTGGAGACCGCGTCTCGGTAAACGTAGTGCAGGACGCCCACAGGCGGGGTGGAATGACGACCTGCGTAAGATGGCTCGCAGGAGCTGGATGCGAGAAGCCCAAAATCGATCAGAGTGGTGTGCAATGGGAGATGCCTATGTCCAGCAGTGGACTGCGATAGGATGATGATAAAATGTATTTTTGATCTCACCAATAGATGTGATTCATTATAAATGATAAGCATCTTGGTTAGAGATACTGACTAATAAGTCAAAGGTTTTGGTTTCAACTCCTACCCAGAACTATTAATTGTGTGACTTATTGTAATTTATCTATACCTAGGTTTTTCACAAGGCTCCGCCTGCGTGTATGTCCGGTATTGCGGTAGGGAGTAGCATATGTCCTTTCTCAAGAATTACAGCATCTCCTGGTCAATTCTGTCATCGGCTGCAGGACATCAACAGGCCGAGACTGGATGAGAGAAATCAAGGAAGAAACCAATTAGTGTGCAGTTGGAGAGACTTGTGTTGTGCACAATCACACACACATACATATTTCTATTCTTACTGTTCCATCGTTGTAGAAATAATAGTATGGTATCCTTTTGTATTTTTAATATCAACAATTATCTTTCTGTAATGTTAAAAGACAACATACAGTGACAGCAGAGCACTGGCTCCTACGTCACAGGGTCACCTAGTTTAGGAGTCAGGGTTTACCTTATCTGTATGACCTTTAGCTAACAATTTGTGTATCCTAAACAATTTTTAAATAATTTCAAAGGTTTTTGTATGAATAAAGATTTTTATTATTATTATTAATTTTGAAAGTTCACTAGTTTTTCTGTAATTACTATTTTGAATACTAATACTATTTTTAAATTGCTGTAATGAAGTTGAAATATGACTATATGATTTTGTAAAATACATTGTACTGAATTTTGTAATACTGATAGTGGCATAATTATTTAATCATCAATCATCATCATCAACAGCCTACACAGTCCACTGCTGGACATAGGCCTCTCCTTAGAAAGGAGGTTTTGGCCTACTATACCACGCTGGCCAGACGGGTTGGTATAGGCTTGGTTTCAAGTTTTCCTTCTCTTTGCATTGATGTTTTCTTACGTAGTTTATCCCTTAGTCGCCTTTTACGACACCCGCGGGATGAATAGGAGTGGTAACAATCTGTGTTCTTAATCCGTCAACACACGGACAATTATTTTGAACTAAAATAGTAGGTATATAACTTTATGAATTTAATGACATTTCTAAATATGATAAATCGGTACCGAAAAAAAAAGTAAAAGATCAAAGTTTTGAATAAACCGAAAGGGATCCAGATCTTTGAACTGTGTTCTTTGAACTATTTATAGTTTACTTTTGTATTTTTAATAACCTTCACTTGTTAATCAAGGGAACTTGAGAATTATCAACGGTTCCAGACTTGGTCAACAAAATTTTGTCAAGCAAATCAAAGTTTGTCTCCATACATACATATGTCTGTACATATGTATGCTGTAGAAATATTTCTGTCTAAATTTGGTTTGTACATTTATATATTTTATTAATCAATTGTCAGTCACTAGACATGGCCATACTTGTCTTTTTAGCATATGATTATAGTCATAGAACATAATTTCTAGCGCAGTATCAATTCCATATAACGTTCTGGAATCACTAACCCTTACCTTATTCGAACTATTTATTATTTATCCTAAATTATTTTATTCGTTACCTCTATTTCAAATTAATTAAATTCAAAAGTGTGGTCGGTTTTAAGACTACGAAGTTGGATGTCTAACTTCTACCAATTGACGACAGTGAAATCTCTAAAGGAACGAAAACAAATTATAAGTAATACTATAAGAAGACGAGTAGAAAAGTATTAATAACAACGATAACGCTAGTACCTACTTAATAACATAGATATACAATTTCATACAAAAAGTTAATATTGTAAACAAATTGTAATAAAAAAACTGTTAATTTCATAGATCTGTATAAAAACTGTTGGAAGTCAATTTCTTTTTAATTAACCTAACTCAGCAATATGTTGCATCAATTCATGGATATAGAAATATATATATATTGGCTGAAATGTACAGATAGCGTAATTGAAATATTTTACTTTTTCAGTACCAACATGACTAAAATATACCTATAAAAGTATCAATACATTTTTTTAATAAGAATGGTTCATAACTTTTTACATGTCTCGGGTTCAAATCCACAAACAGAAAAAGTTAAAATGTTGTCAAGTTTTTCAATACCTGCATTTTATTTAATTCTAAGGTCTGAACTTGATCTTGAGTTTTTGCTCGTGCATTATAACGCGACTATGAATGAGATATTTCTAAGTTGAACCGATATAATTTAGTTTATTTTTTACACCAAATTTCCTATCAACATCTGTAATATGATTCTTTTTTTTTTAATTTCAAGATCACTGCCATTTTACCGGAACTTGGGGTCAATGACACATTATTTTAAAGTTGATCTATATTTCACAAAAAAACTAAACAATTCCGCCAAAAAACACTTCATTACGTCTCCTTCTAAGAAGTCAAGCGTCGCAATTTCAATGAGAGAGAAAGAGATGGGTATAGTTTGTAGGTGTAGCGTTATAATGGGCTGGCTTTCGCAGTGATCCGTGACGGCGACTGTTCGTTTTGAAGTAGAAATGACAATGCGGTGTAGTAGCGGCAACGTTATTGTCTCGCTCTGGCATGATTTTTCTTATCCAATGTTGACAGTTGATGACGCAACATTTATAAAATTATCAAGGCTGCTTATTATAAGGGTGTTAATTTACATATTGTATCAACTTTTAACACTTATCAAAGTTACTTTGCACTGAAAATGTGTTATTGAGTTCTGACAACAGAATATGAGATTTTCAAGAATATATTTTTTTACTAAACAAAAAATAACATAATAAAAAGGAAGTGTCATACTAAAATGAATGAAATACAACTATTAAATTAAATAAAGACAATTTTGGTGCGCGTTGATGTCTTTTAGAGGCGAACGGACCTCCGAGGAGAAAACTAAAATGTATACCTATTTAAAATAAATAAGTCATTATCATACTTAATAACTTTATCAACTATTTATAGTTATTCATCCAAATTGAGATTTTCTTTTAATTAACGAGTTGATTAGTTGAAATGGAGGCCGGAAATTCATAAATGGTCATTTGTAATAATTGATCATAATTACTTAAAAACCATATACATTGCTTCTTTACCAGTAACTTAATAAGTCTGTTAACTAGTTAAGTAGATGTTTGTAAAATAACTAACTTTTATTAGTTAACATCCCCTAATTGTTCTTGACATCCCCTTTAATAAAGTTTTATTTTTATTTTTTAATGATACAAGTTATGGCACTTCTCATGACAAGAGACAAAATATAAGCAGCAAATTTTAACTAAATAAATATTTCGGACATTTTACACACAACGCCATCTAGTCCCTGAACTAAGTAGAGCTTGTAATATGAGTAACTAGATAACTGATATAAATACATAAACATACTTTTTTTGGTAAAAACATACATAATTATTATACATAGAAAACACCCAAACTCTGAAACTAATATTTGTAGATCACACAAACATTTGGTCCGATTCGGGAATCGAACTCGAGGCCTCTTGATCAGCAGTCGTATAAGCACAATGATTGATACTAGAGACATATAATATTATTAATAAGCTAATTCAAACAGAACTAATAGGTATAAAAAAACATTAATTTCAAAATGACTGTCGTTCTAGTCCATTCCGTTTGCGTCGAACATAAAAAATTCAAAAGTATTTATGACATCACATATCTTTACACACACATTCATACGTAATTTTCACAAGCACAGAAATAAAATATTTACATGCACTTAGATTACCTACTATACTACTAATTTGCACTAAATGGCAAATGTCACTTAGTACCAATTACAATTATTTATACTCTATATTACGCTGCTTCGTCATATTTTTGACACTAAATATGGCAGTCACTATGAAATTTACAGAATATTAAAGTGAATTTCATAGTGGCTTGGTTTATGTTTATAAATGATGTTCCTTCTACTTAGGAAAATTACTATTGAAGTTTTAAAGAGGTTTTTTCACACAAGAAGAAAACATATTTTTCTTTGTTAAATTAGTAAAAATATATTATACTCCAATTGTTGGTTTATTTAAGTTCAATATGTATAATGTCAATATGTCTTATACATTGATTTAAGGAAAAGCAGGGAGCTGAATCCTACTTATAAATCAACTTAGATAAACGTTCTAGAACCCAAAGTAATTGATTTTCTGTATCATCCTGTATTATTCTGCAGCAGAATGAATAGACAAGTAACTGTTAAGAATTAGCTAAAAAGGTACCAACGACAACTTAACGACAACAAAAAGCAAGGTACTTTGGCTTAACTACGAAGATTAATAAGAACGCAGGCCCTTCAAGTAACAAATCATCCACAAATCAATCTATCGCTTTTAACACGAACACGTGGCTCACGAGCATTATACAACCTCACACAATACATTTTCATTGACAGAACTACTTTAACAACACAAAAAACACCGAGACGATCCACTACGGTCCATAACACTCGTACTCATAATACGATAGAATAATCCCGTAAGGAAAATAAACGAACCCGTCAAAAATTAAAAACAAAACTCATAAGGCCAGTCATCAACATCAGTCAGCGATGATGCGCTGCACCGTTAACGCGTCGACAACCAGATCTACATATCAAGAGTCCTTTCCGTGAGAAAATCTTTTGGAATCATCGACAGTTCTAATACATCCTATAGTGTGTGTTGGAGGCTGTGAGCGAAGGTTTCATAGGTTGAAAAGCGCGCGAACGCAGTGTGGCGCCGATGCCCGCGCGCATAGCACGCTCACACGACCGCGCGTGCGCAACACGCGACCTGTCAACCGTTGACAGTTCCGAATTCGAATTCGGACCCGCCAATTTGCCTCTTAACGAAAATGGAACGAATGACTTTCAATTTTTTTTTCGTTGACTTAACTTAAGCTTGTTATAGTAAGTAGTGCTGAGAGGGTGAAGTGACTGGTAAATACACTTTGAAAACCACTGTAACTTATGCAAATGTTTACTCGTAGTGTCCCGAATTCAGTGCTAAATGTTTTCTAAGGTTTTTGCTTAATTTTCTTCAGTTATTACAAGGCCGTGAATTTTGACTTTTAACAAGTGTGAACTTAAGAAGTGGTTAAACTGAAAATATTGTCAGTGGTGCGTTGCAGTTTATCAAAGTACTCTTAGATTTTCTGTTACATATTTGGAAACTTTTGTTTTGTATGAGGATTGCATCAATTCTTAACTTGATTGGTAAGATATTTCTCCATTATTTTTACGCTGCACTGTGTGCTTAATTCCTGTGTGCTATTATGTGTATGTCCTTTCACAGATCTTATTAACAGTTTTAATATAGCATGTTATATTATGAGTGGTTTTTGGGTTTTCTGCAGTTATGTTGTGACTAGGTTTGCTAGTGCTTGTACTAACTCTTCTTTTTGTTATATTATTCAAAATGTAAATCAATATTTTATCAACACTTACTTTTATTTTTCTTAAACCAGGTTGGGGTCAGCTTAATAATATGTATAAATCTAATACGATACGGCTGATTTGATTCCTTATTTGAGACCTCCACAACTCGAGTGCTAAATAATATCGAAATTCTGTAGAAAGGATTCTATCGGACTTTTTACGATTACCAAAGATATTCAAATGGCAACTGGGGCCGACGGCTGAATGTGGTCTATGCAACATTGACGAGACCTTTTCTTTAAAATATATGAGCTTACCATAGTGACTCAACATTGACTGATGGAAAGTATGAGTAGAATACAAGAGTTCTGGTCACCATATGACTGCACGGTTGGCCTAGTGGTTTAAGTGGTCGCCACACCGCTTTCTACTGCGTCAAGTGTCGTGGGTTCAAATCCCACGTGGGATAACACTTTGTATGATTCACAATTTGATGTTCTGAGTCTGGGTGTTCTTTGTGTCCGTTTCATGTATGTTTGTACATTGTTGTGTTATGTTCGTAATGCAGGAGTTGTATTAAAAAATATGACATACACGTACATATTTTGCAGCACGTTAACCATGTGCAAATCGGAGAAGCCTATGTCCAGCAGTAAACTGCGATAGGCTGATAATGATGATGATGATGAACCTACGATTGTGCCACATACCCCTTTGAAACAACTAAGTAACAGTTAAAAATCTGATACAATTAAAATCTATATTGACATAACCACAAACAGAAATTCCAAAAATAAATTTTTTTAAACAATGGTATTAAAATTTCAGCGTCATTAAATACACAAATGTGTGAACATAGTAACTTTTGTTCTTGAGGTTTTTTATTTTAAATCCTGCTAAAGTGATTAAGTAACCAAGTAGTGTAGTGAAACTTAGTGTTCAAAGATTACTTTCAAGGAAGTGTCAAACAATTACAGTTAAATAAGAACTACAATGTAATGTTGTATACCTACCTAAACCTTATCAAATAGGTACTTGTCCCTTTTAAAAATGCAGTCTGCATGATCAATGATGGATGCAGTCAATGATGATACAGAAGTAATCTGCTGATGAAATGGTTAGTGCTTCTGAGTCTGACATGTGATCCAGAGATTGTAGGTTTGTTCTGTATGGGTGTAATTTAACTAAAATACTAGTTTCTTTTTGCGGCTCCGCCCGCGTGTATTTCGGTTACCATGGTCCAGATTAACCTATGTAGTTCTTCAAGAACTAAAGTATCTCAGGCATGAAAGCATAACTGGCACACAGATTTACTTATTTGTGTATTTTAGCACCCTGTTTTTCATGGTATAGAATCTGGTATACCTATGTGTGTATGTGAGTGAGATGTGTGAAGTTACTTATAAAAAAAAACAATAGATGATCAATGATCGATCATTTGCCTAATTTTGTTTTGATATTGCATCAATACTTACGAAAAAAATAGGACATAAACGATACCTCTCTTGGTTTTAATTTACCCCAGATGCTATTGGAAAAACCAATAATAATCACTTAAATAACTGACAAACTTTTTATACATACGTCATTCAGTGTCAAAAAATATAACACCTTTTTTATAAGCCCTACAAATAGACACATTAGAACGCAACAATCATTTGAAAACAACCACAGACAGTCATTTAGAAGTTTTTAGATTGCCATCAAGGATAATAGACAATTTGTACCTACTTAATTGTTATAAAAACGCGTATAGGTAAATTTATGAAGCTGCATGCACATAACAGTACAACAATAGGTTGCCGTCTATATGCATAAAGTACCTATATTTTATTTTAAAATTTAGAATTATCGAATAACATTAATAAATAAATAGAACACTTTTACATGACCACAGTTTCAAGTGGATTTTATCCGAAAGAGTTCACCCTGTTGAAGAAATAAATCAGGTGTACGAGTATGAACAAAACATCCAACACCACAGTTGTACATTTTTTTATGCGGGGAATGCTTTTCGCACTATACCCTCCGTGGGGAGACGAAGGGCGTGTGTGGGACTCCTGGAGAACCTGTCTACCCAATAAACCTCTGAAGGTTTATCGGGTAGACGTTCCTGGGAACGCATCGGTGGCTTCTGGAGTCCCCCCTGCGTGATATTTATATGGATAATAATATCGACTGAGGTTCATCCCTGAGTTGCCAGAGTAACCCCCGGGCTAGATTTATGTTACGCCTCTTACCATTATACACAGTAAAAGGCGAAACACTAACCAGCCTAAGAAGACACTCCCCGGCAGCACCGGATTGTCATCTGTCTCGAGTTATTTGCAGCGGTCACATCAACCCAAAATGTGGCCAAAGCGACTCTAAAGCGATGATTAGGGAGCTAGCGAACTCTACCAGGTTCCCTTTGTCGTCTTTTTCGAGGAGGGATCCCGCACTTCGGATTCCACAGAAGGAGGTTTTCCACCCTTCACCACTCGCCACCATTGCCGCTATCATTGCTGGTAGCGATAGGTTTTGTCCGATTTATCCGACCAGGACTCAACGCTTGGCCCAAGCATGGCAGTCCTCCAACGTCGGCTAGGCGGAGTCCTGGTACAACAGACAGTTGTATATATCAATTTCATTGTTAT
Source organism: Phragmatobia fuliginosa (assembly GCA_932526445.1). Taxonomy (NCBI): domain Eukaryota; kingdom Metazoa; phylum Arthropoda; class Insecta; order Lepidoptera; family Erebidae; genus Phragmatobia; species Phragmatobia fuliginosa. The sequence continues at coordinate 11,033,770 of OW052078.1, read as the reverse complement.
AAAAACGCGTTGAGGTAAGCCAATAATGCATTTTTATTATCTGATACAAAACAGTGCATGTACTATGACAGATTGACTGATTGAATACTTATAACTTCTTTCCGGTGAAAACCTCCTTATTATAAAACCTTCAAAAGCAGCAGTGGAAGCGATATTCTGATGATGCTGACACAACAATTGATCCGACTCGCGTATCGAACTCGAGACTTCAGGCACAGAAGTCTTAAAAACTAACACTGTGCCATCGAAGCAGTCGACACATATACGTAAAGAGAGAAAACCGAGCACACGACTCACCTGATATGGCAACTATTGACGCCCATGGACGCTTACGAGTCAAGAGTCAAAAGTACGTTACTCCCTTTGGAGGACTCAAATGGAAGTAACGGTCGCTTAAGACGGGGTAACGATTTTTAACCCTACTAACCTGAAAAGGAATGATAAAGATGCGTAACATTAGTTTTATATGTGATACTAGTATCAGTTTGGTAGAGAGGACTTTGCCGTCCCAGGATTCCAGGACTTATACCATAGTGTGAGTCACCATGTTGCATTGTCTGCATTCGATTCGCAGTTAGTGTAGTGACCACTATTTTATCTTTTCTGCTCTTGCTTCCAATCAGGCTGAGTAGTCAATTTCGCAGACTCATATAAAAAATCATCATCATGATCAGCCTACTGTAATTCACTGCTGAACATAGGCATCTCAAATTCCATGCCACTTGGTTAGATCCTCGGCTTCTCGCATTAACTCCTGCCAGCCGTTTTGCGCAAATCATCACTCCACCTGCCGTGTGGACGTCATACACTACGTTTGCCGAGACGCGGTCTCTACTCAAGAACCCGTTTACCCCAACGGTCATCGTTTCTTCGGCATATATGGCCAGCCCATTGCCACTTCAGCTTGCTAATCCTTTGGGCTATGTCGATAACTTATCTTACTTACTTTAAAAAATATTACTCTATCCATATTTTCAAGGTAATTTCATTTAAAAGACCTCACCCTATATCATTCGACAGATCTAATTACGTAATAGTTGTCAAAAAGGAAATAAATGGAGTATAAAATTAACGTTCATTGCTCTATTAATAGGTAGAACAGCAAATGAGTTCAGGAACTATAAATAAATCACGGTCAAGCTATAAAACACTGAAAATGTGTGAATCATTCTTTGTTTAGTGGTCGACATTTATGTTAACCTTCTAACGAGCTGGACTTTACCTGCAAGTATATTACAGCCATATTAAATTGTCAAAAAATAAATAAATTTAATAGCACTCCCATTGTTCTATCTCGCGCCTAATCTTTTGAAATATATCTGAGAATGAAAAGCATGTTGGAATATCATTGAACCAGCAATTCTTATTTATTGTTTCTAAATTAGAAAATGACAAACTTTAACACAATCATTTTTCCCTTGCTAATTTATGACTGGAAAACTCGTCATGATTTTTAAAACTTAGACAAAAGTATAGGTTTTAGTTGCAATGGATACTGTGTATAATGAAACTAGCATTTTCATTGTGAATGAGTATGAATGAGTAATATATACCCACATTTGGCGGCCTAGTGAGATGCTTCTTCCTACCTTTGTAAATTTCTGATCCAATTATTATTAAACCCCTTGTGGCTATTTTCTTCAGAACAATTCAGTAAACTTTAAAAGTGGGATATACAGTTATCAACAGCTACAAGTTTTATTATATTCAAAACCATTCGCTGTTGAAAAAGAATGTACAAATTCAAACTTCTACTCAAATTTAAGTCCTACTGACCTAACCTACTGATAACACACTGCTAGAACTTAAAGAGATTTTAAACAAATTTTTTGTATATCTTTAGTCTAAACTACAATACAAAAGGTTCATAATTTAGAAACACAAGAAATGAAAATATGTCATGAAACCAGCTATAAGTTCTATTAACAAAAACAAGTATTACAGACAAGCCAATTTTATGGATTAATACTGTGATATATATCGAATGTGAACTACAATAATTTTGATACCATCATACCTTTTAACGATTCAGTATCTTCCATGTATGAACTAATCACTTCACACTACGATCGGCAATCCAACTCCTTAAAAGGTATCAATAGTCTACTCGTGTATCGGTCGGAAACATTTACCAAATATAGAAAGTCGTAAAAAGCTTACTGGAATTATCTAAACGTCATCGAAATAGATTAGTTATTTTTTGTATCTGTAAGATTTCGAAACAAACTAAAACTTTTACGCTATAGATAATTTTAAATAAAATATAACGATGTGTTTTTGCGTTTTCCTCTATGGTTTTTATGTATAAGTCTGTCAGAATGACTCTGCTATGCCTGCCTTCACTCCATCATACTTATTGCGAATGCAGAAAATGCAGAATGTTGACTTACACGGTTTCGCACTCACCAATGATACATGACAGCACCAACGCTGACATTTTAGGTAGGTCTTCTGTGTGATTGCCACGGTCGAGCTGGCCCATTAGTGCTGAAATCAGTGTCGCTCTACTACCTTACAACGTGATGTGGCGTACAGCGTAAGCGAAATACATACAACAGCGCCATCTATCTAAGAAACATTGAACTACGAAGAATAACACGTAACGATCTATACGGAGTAACTACTAATCCTGAATCGCGAAAGAGAAATTCTCGCGCCGATTAGCATATATACAACATCCTAACATCAACTGTTGGGCAGTGGCCCACCAGGCATGATCACCACGCCTGGTCGGAGGATCCTCCCTGTGTTGGAGGTATACGTCACCCGTTCCTCCACAGTGAATTTATTATTTTAGTATTGTAACATACACATAACAAAATAAGAATTACAAACCTCGGCCTTTGAAATCACCAAAGGAACATTTTATCAATTTTCAGATTTTATAATAAACTTTTATTGCTTTAATTCGGACTGTTAAACTGTAGTGATATAAAATCAACTTCCTAATTACTCAATAAACTGAATCAAATCTTTTTGCAATTATAGAAAAAAATTGGCGCCCAAATCAATACATTAACCAGCTTTGATATATAGCCTTTTATATTATTACTTATTTATTTTATTGCGTTAGTTTGGTTAACTAGGTATCATTAGCCGATTTACAAATGATAAAGTTATAAAATACGAATTTGAGGTATCTTAAAACAAATAATGTTATTGGACGCAGACCGGTTGTCGAACCGGATAGCGCCATTACACTGCCTTATCAATATTTTGTGTGTTTAGATTTGTGGTTACCGCACTAATATATATAGGTATTGTTGCAAATACTACTATAGTTTTGATAAAAAAAAATGCATTATTTTTTGGATGAAATCAATCCATACTAATATTAAAAAACTAAAAGTAACTCTTTTTGTCACGTTTTCTGAGCTAAATCGCAGCCTTGACTTGAATCAAATTTGTCATAGAGATGCTTTTGTTCTTAAAGAAGGATATGGAAGATATAAGAATCTTTACATCAATAACCGAAAGTTAGCAGTCTTAAGGTTTGGATTAGAGCGTCTGCCTCAGAAATAAGTTCAACTGATGCTATAGTAATCGTTTTGAGCTAATACAGATATAAACAGAAGTGAATAAAAAGCAAAGGCAACACATAGTTTTAACGTCTATTGTTGCGCCCTTCACAGCCCGTTTTATGTTTACCCATTACGCACAAACTATTCCGTTGAATTTAGTGTTCGTCTTAAGTGTATTAAATGATATTTATTATTGAGACACAAGCTCTCTAGGTTCTTTTTGTGTCGGTTTTCGCAGTAAAAAGCAGCATATGTAAATAATTCCTCCTAAAGCGTATATACCAAATTTAATTAAAATCGGTGTAGGGCAGAATTGTCAGCGTAATAGACAGACAGACTAAGTTATTTCCGAATTTATGATATTACTATGGATAAAAAGTATGGATATTGTGAAAACGATAATCATCAGATTACTATTAAAGTAATCTTGAACTATTTAAAATGTCCTGACACGTTTATTCACCACAAAACTTAGCTTAAGTGCAGCTATGGGTTAAAAATGTTTCACAATATTGCTCTAAAACTGTTTGCAATACATTCTCTAAACTCGAAGTATTCGAACTAGATACTTAATGACTCACATTTGTTTAAAAAACATCGAAATGTCGGCCATATGTCATACTTTCAAAGTAGTATTAGAATGAGAGCATTACATTTCTGTGCTGCACAAGGTTAACAATCATTTCTATAATGTCAAATTGTTCAAACGCGCCGTGAAGCGATCGGGTTTGAGAAAAAAAAAGAGCTCGCTTTAAACCAGCCGGTCGTTTTATCTGAATTTGAAACCACTGATGAATTTGTACTGAATACTTTTAACTATTAATATTATATAATACCAAAACATCTTATATTTGATTATTATTTGTGCCAACCAATAACATTGATACATGTAATTTTCTTGTATATGCATGTTCCTAGAATTGGTTTTCTAATTAACTATGATACTACTATCATAGTTTAGAGGTTAGACATTTAGAGGTAACTATTTTAGTAACATTATGGGTCCAGGTGTGAATAATATCAGCAGTTGTAAAACCTATCAAAGTTAAAAAGAGTGATGTATCGAAAAAGTCACCTTTTCGGATCTCATTTGGCAAGAAATTACAAGAAGTTTATGACTCAATGTTGTCACATAAAATCAAATTGACTGACATTGAATGACTACGATCATGTAGTAACAAATCAATACGAATACTAGTATATAAGCTAAACTACTAAATTCAAAACAATACAATTAGTGATGCACGTCATGCTTCGGCACAAATGGATTATTTCGACCGAACTTAAACCATGATCTACTTCTACTCCACTAGTTCTATGGTATTGTACTATAATTCTCACAGAAGTCCTATGTTAAGCTATCCTTGCTTTACACCAAGTGATTGACGCCAGAAAACAACCTCGCCTCTTTTGCTCGGAGATTCTACTATCGAGACTGTCAGCGTACCACATCTAGTATCTTTATAAAAAATTGTGAAGTGCACAGTTTAATCTGAATTAAGAAATTCATGGTCACTTATTGGAACTATCATGAGACCAAAAAACCGATGTAGCTCCTCGATCTCAGTTCCGTGAAATGCAATTATGACTTTTTATATATTAACAAAATTTTTACTGAAAATATTCGATTTAGAATAGTAAATTAAATATAAGTTAAGCATTTTATATGGATATGAAAATTGATACTATTAATTAATTACTAAACTGCAGGTTCAACTTATATTCTGGTTATTAATTTTAAAGTGTTATTTTTTATACATAAACAAAATCTAACTAGCAGAAGATCGATGCTCTTTCATAGACGATTAATATTGTGTAATGAACAGGGTTATTTGTATCATATACTAACGCACTAAGACGTTAGTTACATACCTATCAACAAAAATAAAATACTTTGTTATAACAATTATTCAGTATCCGTAAAATAAAGTATTATCATCGTAGAAGGCGACAAAGAATAAAAATATTTTAAAAGACAAAATGTATGCGTACTCGTGGTATTTCTCGAATAACATAATAAAATATTAAGATGGAAACACAAAGATCTTTTTAAAAACAAAATACCCAAGATGAAGCCCGTCGCGGATGCGAGTAAATATTTAAATTTCAATTCGAACGTCGCATATCAATGGAGAGCCATAAGCCACCGGATTTTTACTTTTTTTTAGTCAGCCTGCACTGAGACAATAAAGAAAAAGCCATAGGGGGAAAAAGAAAAATACAATTCGAAAACAGCATCTAGATTCGAGACACTGGCTGATTCGAGGCTGGAAACAAAAGAAGTCGGCTCCCGCCTGACCGAGATCTTGGCGTACGCGGGCGCATCTCGTTTACTTTTTTATTTTGTTTTTTTTTGTTACATTGCATCCATGTGATTTCTTTTCTCTGATGCATCACAATGAGACGACCTATCGAACGTCAGTAGCTATTTTTGTAATAATTACATACATGTTGCAATGAGAAATATTTTTTGACCAATCGTAAATGTTATAATATATCCTTGCATAGTTTATGCTTTGTAAATACTTGACTACTAAAATCGAAAAAATATTTAAATGCTAAGGAGTGTAAAATAGTAACAACGATATTTATGTTTGTCATTACAATGAAACAGCTACTGCAATTTAAAATTCGTAAAAGGTTCAATAAAGAAGGCTCGATCTCTCTATAAATTGAAGTCAATTAAAACTCGAACTCAAAGAACAAGTTAATGCGTTAAAAAATACGACTAAGTTTATTAGTTATTATGAGCAATCGCTATAATTATCTATATTTAATACCAATGAGGTTTGTAATCTTGATCAAAGGTTAGATCATCGCCGCATATATTATTTATCTGTGCATGGGAAACATGTATAGGAACAGGATTTGATAGGACGAATGCTTACTCATCTGTGCCTTCCATGAGTAATTTAGCGTGTTCTATGAAAAGGTATTTTTGAAAGTTTTGTATAATTTTGAGGATTTTCAAAATTTAATTGGCATTGAATAACTTTTGTGCTTGGAAAAAAATCATCACCCATTTTTTAAATTTAGTACTTGTATCTGTTTGATACTGTTTGATTACATATGAAATTACCTTTCACGCTGTATCAATTATGTTACGTTGGGCCTAAAAGTATAAATAAGAAAATCGGCCAAGTGCGTGTCAGGCCACGCACAGGAAAGGGTTCCTCAGTCACCTATAATGGTATGTGGATTTAAAATCGTATCCAATAGATAATTGTTATGTTTACGTAATAATACGTTAATTTTGTATGACGTTTTCCAAGTGAGCGCATTTTACCATATAAGCCTTTATAACTCCTGAACTAAGAAAGTCATCTAATCGGTTATAGTTTTCCTTCAAAGTTCATTAGATGGACCACCATCACGATTTTTGTCAGATTTTTTGAGCCAGCCGTTTAGCTTTTAGAGGGGGGGGGACGCCCTGTTTTTACAAAAAAGTGCCCTTTAAAGTGAAATATCTCGCAAACGGATACCTAAATCAAAAAATCGTCTAGGAAACCCTTTATTGTTTTTAAAAGACCTATCTAATGATACCCCACACGATGGGGTAGCCTCGAGAAAAAAAAATCATCCCCACTTTACGTGTAGGGGAGGTACCCCAAACAAAATTATTTTTCATAATTTTATTGTAGCACTTTGTCGACGTAATTACAACACGTATTCATGCAAACTTTCATCTTTCTAGCACTTACCGTTTGGACGGTAAGTCGAGGACGGACGGACGGACGGACGGACAGACGGACATGACGAATCTATAAGGGTTCCGAGTTATGAACTTCGGAACCCTAAAAATACGTAAAATGCGATATCTATCAATTACTACCAAATCAACAACCGCGTGGGCACAAGTGAGATGGATCGAAAGTATAAGTCCAAGAACGGATTTTTGATATTGAACCATATTATTTAAAAATATTACGCGAGGTAGTCAATAAAACTATTAATACGTACCCCGAAAGAAGCGTAGAAAACTATAACAAACACCACCTGGATGCATTTAGCATATCGTCATCTCTTTCCCTCCCCAAAAACTGTGTGTCCACAAATATTTGGTCCCGAATTCTTAACACCTACATTAGCAAGTGTTCTGAAGGATTGTTTATGTGGACAAGGTGCGTTGTGGTAAGTAGCGGTCGAATTAACACTACCACTTAGCAGTTACTTACTTACGGAGATGGACGCAGGTGGTCTTTGTTTAAATGTTTTGTTATTTTTTTGAGGCAAAGGTATCTTAAGTAGACCTTTTAGTGGATTAATGTCATCTGTAGAATTAAAACAAAATATTAATCTCTAAATTTTACAATGAGTTTTAATATTGGAAATAAATTGATCGCAAAAATAACAGGTAAAATTTTGTTCTTAATTGTCACTAAAAGCAAGAATAGTCTTCATCGCAGTTAATGATATAACAGTGATGACAACTGTGTACTAATAATTTAGTATACCAATAATTATATTATACAACACCAGTGAAGGTAATTACTCTCTTAGGCGGCCTCTAATTATGCAGAAATATATGACCTAGACCAGCAGAAATCAGTGCAGCCACTGATTTCTGCTCTCTACCGTGATAACCGTCACATATACACGCGAAGCTAAGACATACATATATTTTACGGGGCATTGATAAAAAAAAATGTGTCTTTTTCACTAAAATGTCAAGTTTTCAATTAATAAACAGTGTACGCACTTACAATGTAGATGGTGACCACTCTTGGATACTATTCATGCTTTCCACCAGGCAGAGCAGTCACTTTGACTAACGTCTATAAAAAAAATATTTGTGATTATTTCCAAAATGTGACTTCATTTAGTAACAATAGAAATAGGACAGATTATTGTAGTAGATTTAAAAATAAATGTTCTTAAAAGCCTATCAAATACATTTTGTGAGCACATTCGGAATATGTCACATCATTCACCGCAGTTCTATTGATGGCACCGCGAGCTACGACACACGCTTGAATTTGATATGACATTCTGAATTATTCATATTTATATAACAAATTTAATTCTATCTCTCTGTTACGTTTTAATGACTATGATGAACCGATTGGTATGAATATTTTACCGAAATCTATTGAACCTATAGGAAGCTGGGCTATTTTTTATAACGATAACTAACAAACATGCAGGCGTAGTCGCGCATTTTAAATTATTAATCGCTATTAATACTTGTATATATTTATAAATAAATGAAAAACACTTGTGAATAAGACATTTTTAAAATAAGTCTGCACATAAACATTAACAACAATATAAGCACTATAAGTATTCAAAAACGTTTTTATACATTATCATCAACTTTAATACATAATTACTGCTGCTGTTGTGTAATCTATACAGAAAAAAATGTTTTAAGTTAACATTCAAACTTGTGTAAAAGTTCAAAGAAGAATGACTTGAATGAATTATTTTATATACGAAGTCATATAGTGATGGAATGTCAAAAGCTCCTGTACTTAACATCACTTATTACTTAAATTTCTAAATTCGATAACTTTAAATTTCTCTGCTCTACAATACCACATCCATAAGTTTATATAAATTCTTCCGTATTCCATGGCCTAATAGTTGGCCATTACGTTCTACCAGAACTAATTCTCTCGGCGTTATCATAATTTGAATCGACATTCTGGATGACTTTTGTATGACAAACCTCTGTTTTCTTCTACGGTTATTAATTTTTGTAGTGCTCATAGCTGTACTATGAATTTTGTTTGAACTCATTACTCGGTAAAGATAGTTCACTCAACTCTAGATTGGGACAAAACTTTGATTATGTTATGATTGAGTTCTGTCACTTCACATAATTGTGGTTACTTTGCGGTGTATTAACATAATAAAATTACAGACAAGTGAAGAAAGGAATAGAGTAGTTTTCAAGTTACTTGCTTTTTATTATATTTGTTGTCTATATATATATTATATATATATTGGTATAAAATCCCAAACAGTCCCAAAATATGTATACGTATAAATAACTATAAAAAAACTTTTTGCGAATTTTTACATTTGAAAAAAGTGCAGATAGTAAAAGTTTTACATGCAAAACAGGACTAATAAATACATAGATCCGTCATGGTGCGACCACAAAAAGTTGACAATTCAAATTATACGGGCCATCGATATAAACCAAAAATTTATGATTGCGAGTCAATCTCTAGTGTCTACCTAGCTGTAATACTCAAATATCTCTCACACATAAATATCGATTTAATAACGAATTGTTGGACACGAGACTATCGATTTATTTAAAATACGAATAGCTCACAGAAGACAATACAGGTTAAATGTTAGACCTCGGTATTAAGTTTGTGAACCTGACACCCGATACTTTAAAAAGAGCATGATCTTAAAGGTATTAAAATTTAACTTTCATTAATTGTTAATGCCTTCTATAGTTTTGTAAGAATGAGATACTATTAGAAGCTAGTAGCAAAGGTCTAAAAAAGAGAATAGTGTACTGTGTAAACCGAGAATGAAATGAATTTCTTAAAAAAAAATAACTTAATATTATGTAACCATATCTTTTTTTTTCAACGCCATCAAGTCCCCAACCAAGCAGAGCTTGTATGTTATGGGTAACTAGACAACTGATATAAGTACATAAACATACTGTTTTTGTTACATACTCATTATACATAGAAAACACCCAAACTCCGAAACAAATATTTGCAGATCACACAAACATTTGGTCCGACCTGGGAATCGAATCCGAGAGGAGGAGGAGGAGAGGAATTGAATAGAAGTCATTATACGCATTCATTAAAAACAACTGTAACAAAACCACATACGGTTCATTTTCCAAAGTTTAATAGTCCTAGTAGTGTATTAATACTTTCTGCAATTAGATGTAACTAATAAAATCACTAATATAAGTCACTACAGACCTTATTCTGTATCTCTAAACCAAAACAATGAAACAAAACAGAAACGTATTTCTAAACAGGCGGCTGAATAACTTTCACTTGAACAATTAATTTCAAGCTATGTCTCTCACTATCAAAGTCATCTGCAACTGCTCAGGTCATCTACGCATTTAACTTAAATCTTATTCCCAATAACCTATTGTTAGATCCAATATAACTACATACAAAAGTCACGGCTCCTTCCATATTGGCATATTGCAGGCCCTACATGGTAAGGACCTAATGACCTACGACATTTCAACCAGTAGCTCTATCTTCCTCTGTTTCTACATACACGAGAGGGATAGACGATCACCATAATAGAATATCAGTGTTTGTTTTATTCGATTTGTAAGTAGCTAGGATACAGAATTTTGTAGTTTCTCATATTGTTTCTTTAGCAGTTTCTATACTTTTTTTTTGTTTAAGGGTATAAAGCTTCCAATGCGTTTTGTGTTAGAATGTATTTGTTTTGAAAAGATAGTGGTGCGACTGGACTGTGACTAAACATTTTAACCCATATGAATGATACTTGTTCTGTATCTATTTATTATTTGATATTTATTGTATTTAGATGCTGATATTTTAAGATATTACTTTCTTTATATTGAAGTCTACCAAAGGGACTCTAATCTGCCTGATAGAAAGCATGAGTAGAATCCAAGAATAGGGGTCATTATCCTCATTCTGATGCAGATAATAGTGAAAAACTCTTGCTTATAACACGAATCCTGACATTTTAGGTTGGACCTCTGTGCTCACACAGAGGTCCAACCTAAAATGTCGGTCGAATCAGTTCGCCCCGGTCGAGCCGGCCCATTCTTGCTGAAAACAGCTAGACTACTACCAGTTAGTAGTATGGTTGCATAAATATTACATTTTTTATCAACACTACTATTTGTTTGCAAAGGACTACACGCGAATGACCATAAACAAGTCATACCAAACATCAACCTCAATTTATCAACAACTACATCGCAGACCGTTTAAATTGAAACAATTACACTACTTCCATCAATAAATAATAATACGAAAAATTATACACTAAAATTTGTCCAATCACTCGGCCTAAAGTGGACGTAATCACTTTAATACAAGTCCTTAGTACACATCGGACCAAATTATTGGTGCTTTGAAAACTGTAATTTGTTTATGTTGAAAAATGTACGTAAAAGGTACACATTATAAAAGATAACAATAATTGCATATCATGACAAGTATGGTATTTTACGAGCAATATCGGAACAATCTTTGGACCAGTTACGTCACGTAATTAGGGTTGATGGACTGTTAAGAGCGTGTTGTAGAGAATTAAAATAAGAACATTGTGAAAATAAAGATTAAAGTGAAAAAGTTTTTACTATAATAAACTTACATTCTAAGTAAAGACGTTCAACGGTATAATCGAACCGAACACTTAAAAATTAAAAGAGAAAAGCAGAAATCTTCTTTTAGAACAATATATATCTCCAGTAAGACAATAATTTCATTACATCAAAAAGGTTTTACTAATTAGATAAGGTCAAGTAAATAAGTATTTTCCTTCACTAATTTAAGTAAATTATTTTTAAGGTATTTATTTTATATTTTATAAACAATTATAGATAATATCAGTATTTTAAATATTTCATCTATATTTTTTTTACTTTCTTTTTGCACTCACTATAACCATTACACATTTTATGAATTTAATTTCACACTTATGTAACAATTACTAAAAAAATACGAAGGTACAAATAAATATCTTCACGCATCAATACATGAATAAGTACAACACAGTAAATCAATCATATATTATCAACGCAATTCCCGATGTTTGTTTAGCCTTTGACCTTCATAACTACACAATATATGTAAATAAAACTTGACATTTCCAATACAATCCATCATTCAATACCTCTCAAAAGTACAAAATAGGTATTACAGTATACATTTATTTTACCTTCGCTGATTCGTTCAACGAATAAGGCAATATTCTGTTAGCACTTTATGACTGCAGTTCGGCAGACCCATATACCGGCAGTGTCAATAATTAGCGCTCCACCCATGCCCATTTCTGGCATCATTCTGGCGCCTATCGATGATTGGCGTAAGTGTTTTATTTGGACGCTAATGAGGAATGTTTAGCATTCCATTTTCGTTTTATATGCTCAATGTTCTCTTCCATTTTTGGTCAGCAGTGTTTTGTTGGCTGTCCGTCAACCAATGTAGCTACTTCGTTTAGGAAAGCAGGTGTGTTTATGACGTAAGAATCTTGACCAAATATGGAATACAAACATGTATGAGTAGTCTTATTCTTATCTCCTGAACACATCTGCTACATATTGAGATTAGGAAGTCCGTTTAACACCTAAATGTACATAGTACATCTAACAAACCATACAATAAACTACGGAATTAATTGTATATTCGTTTTTTAAGAAAAGTGTTCTATGAAATTCTATTTATATGAAAAGACAAGTTAGTAGTTTAGAAATTACTGAGTTTACTTTTTAGGTTACCAAAATATACTTATGATTTTGTATGATTCAGAAGATGAGATGTATACACACATACAAAATATATGAATAAACACATAGACATAGGCTAGACGTAACTAAAATGACGATAAAACATTCCAGCAAATTGCTTCATAAATATGTAGGTAGTTATCATAAATGATTAGCTAGTGAAGACTCACATCTAATATGATGAGCAGCCCCGCTAGCCACGTTTCAAACGGTATACGTTTTCTATTGTCTATTGATAACGTGTCTGAGTGACATTAGCCAATGAAACAAGAGAATAGAAAACGAAAAACGTTTGCAACTTGGCTAGGGGGCAGGTTATACAGCGATCTATTATGTGTTATTATGATGACCTTATACATTTCAAGTAAACAAAAATCAACTCATTAGTTATTCAGTTATTTTCCTTTCAGGTGTTTAAGCGGTAGTGTAGTGTGGGTGTATCGGCGTGGCGCTAATGATGACAAGGGTGCGGGCGCGCGGGGACGCCGACCAGAGCGTGCCGATATACTTTACGCACAACATTAATCAACATGTTCACCAGGTAAGTCTTCCTAAATTATAATTCTGATTATCAATAATTGGACATAGGCCTCACTTGTAAAGGAGGTTTTAGTCTATGATCCATGTGGTAGACATCCCTTTCTTGAGAGGCGGCTCAGAGACTAATCTATCAATCAATCATATTATTGCAAGAAAGAAAACTCGTAACTATATCAGCCCGTCTGGCCAGCGTAGTATAGTTGGTCTACTTATTAGTATTGAGTATACGGCTGCCGATCTAGAGGTCTCGCATTCGATTCCCGGGTTGTACCAAATGTTTGTATGATCTGCAAATACTTGTTTCCTAGTTTGGTTCCGATATGAATTCATAAAAAAATATGAATATACGTATTTTTATCAGTTGTCTGGTAACCATAGTAAAAGCTCTGGTTAGTTTAGGTCTGATGGCTTAAATAGTTTAAAATCTACGTTGATGGATCAGTCGGATTCATTTCATTTTAAAGTAATTTTACACAGTACTTTTCGTATTCAAGTTAGTAGAGCCACACTGATTTCAGTACGAACGGGCCGTCTTGACCGAGTACAAGACCGGAGAACCTTTGATGCAGATGCATCACAATAGGCCGCTAATGGATCACCATACTATATTGCCTTGTGCATACTACTGCGTCGCAATGTATTAAGAGCAGATCAAACACACACACAAACATTGGTAAACAAAAAAGAAAAATTTACTCATAATTTTCAACTAAATAGTAGTTAATCTACAATAGAAAATTGTCCGTGTGGTGACGGATTAAGAATACAAAGTGTCACCACCCCTATGCATTCCATGGCTGTCTGTCGTAAGAGGCCACTAAAAGAACAAAATAAGCAGCTAACATCACTGCCGAGAGAAGGGAAACTTGAAACAAACTCTTTACAAACCCGTCTGGCCAGCGTGGTATAGTAGGCCAAAACCTCCTTTCAAAGGAGAGGCCTATGTCCAGCAGTAGACTGTTAAAGGCTGTTGATGATTGAATAGAAAATTCTCATTGGCTTGGTTTGATAGAAGTAGAATGATAAAATGACTTAATTATAGAACCCTTAACATATTCCCATGTTCGTATCTTGATCAATTAAGAATCTAATCGTCATATATTATCACGTCACCCAAATACTTAAATCTTTAAAAAACAGTAACGTGAACGTGAGCAATCGTTTAGTCTAAGTCTCCAATAAAATACTATAAACTATATTTATTCACACGATACGTACCGTTGTTCTTGAAATCTTACGTGTAAAATAGACCTTCGGATCTCACGAAATATTTACGTGATTTCTGTCATCACCTATTAAATAGTAACACGTCACTACTATTACAGTTATCACGTGTTACGAGCCAATGGTCCTAAGTAATTTCAGTGTGAATGAACTTTTAAAACTTGAACAGCCTGCTCGTGATTTTTGTCATCATCAATTAAATATCTAAACGTCAGTTGGTAATTGATGATGTATTTCTAGGCAATTCGAGCAACGAATAGACACCAGCAAACTACGCAGTAGATATTTATAGTGTACAAGTGCGATCCAAACACAGTTTCACACTCTGTTCCTCACACTCTCATAATCCGATTCGAAGACTATAACAGGGATGAGTTTGGTGAATAAATATTTCGGACTAAGTAGTCCGAAACATTTATTCACCATAATGTAAGTACATACAACGCCATCTAGTAGTCCCAAACTAAGCAGAGCATATACGATTTTTAGATGAGTGATTGGTTGTTTAGAATTTGTAAAATCAAAAAAACACTCTTTTGACCTGACCGAAGAACTGAACCAGAGACCTCTTGATCGGCAGTCACATACGCTAGATCAACGAGGCCAATTAAAACTGTGTTTTACATACTGAAGTAGTAAGTGATTTCTTACTAGATCGTGATGTTGTGATTGATGATACGACACGGTTCAATTCTGTCCAACATCGTGACAATTTCACTTGAAATCGTGCTTATAATGACCACTATGATAGAGTTGTGACTCAATTTTAAATAAGATGTTTTAGGTTTGGACGAGTTTTAAGCGGATATAAAAATCACTAAGTTTAAAAAATGTGTAAATTTTTTACATTACATTGCAATTTAGTCTCTTAGTTCTAAATTTCTTTACTTAATTTTCTATGAATTTATATATAAACCTTATAAAAAAGACGCCTGCATGTGGATGAGATGCAAATACTGAGATGCAAATACTGAGATACAAATACTGAGATGAATGTGTGGTGTGCAGCAGCAATAGTTTATCCTGGTATCCTTTAACATGTGATGAGTAGAGATAAGCAAAATGTAAAAAGTAAAGAAGAATGGAAAAAGAATATTCATTGTACCGACCCCAAATAAAGTTGGAAATAGGGTAGTGAGATGACGATGACACATATAAAATCAATATTAATCCATTTCGCTAAAGTGCACATTGCGAAATAAATTCATTTACTTTTCCTGCTGGTTTCATTATAAATATCACTGCCAAATCGACCTAAAACAATACCTTGTATTTCCATAATATTTTCCTCGACCACGTCAAACCACAAGGTAGTTTTGCAGTCAATGCATGTTGTAGTAACGTAGCATTCAAAGTAACTACTTAACTGATTTTAGTGCAATTGACAATGTAAAAAAGTAAAAGTTTTACAGCTAGTAAAGTCACGCTGGCTTTGACACGATAGGGCTGGTTAAGACCGCGGAAGTACTGCCTTCACACAGAAGACCAACCTAAAAATGACAGTTTTCGTGCTGTAGTATGTTCTATTGGTAGGCCCGATCATGCAGCTGGGTGTCAATAGGCCGCCATAGTGATCGCTACCATGCTTCATTGTCCGTATTCACAATGAGGAGGGTGATCCCTTCTCCAATATTCTATTCCTGTTTTCTATCGGTCAGAGTAGAGTCACATTGCTAGTCATCTTATGTATAAAATTCTCGTGTTCGTTCCCATACTCCTCCGAAACGGCTAAACCGATTTGGATGAAATTTTGTGTGCATATCGGGTAGGTCTGAGAATCAGCCAACATCTATTTTTCATACCCCTAGGACGCGAGCGGAGCCGCGGGCATCAGCTAGTAAATATATATAAATCATTTGTAGTTTAAAACAGAAAAAAGTATTCCAAGTTTCAAAAATGGACTCCAAGCTCAATAAGACCAATCTGATAAAAAATTCTACATTACAAAAGAAATCCCCTCCGCACACTATAAAAATAAAATATTTTGTAATGCTTACTTAAAATTTTATTTACTTAAAAGTTGCTATGTACTATACTACGTATGAAAAGAATACGTTAGTATCTGTTACGTATGGCTGTATGTGCTAAAATGACGTTTCCCATGAATTCAGACAGTTGACTAAAGTGACGTAGATGTGAACAGATATGATTGACCTAAAAAATTATACCTACATAATTAGCGCTGTTACTATCTAATATCAAAAATTCCAAAGTAACTCTGTCAGTCTGTCTGTTACGGATTCGCGTCTAAGCCGATTTTGATAAATTTCGGTAGTCTCTCTACATTGATTTGTATTTTTGTTGAGTACCTTAAATGGTTGATAGATAACTGACCTATACGTGGGAGCGAAGCAGAGCTACTTATAAAAAGCTAGTTTTATTATAGTTGTGGCATACATTACATAAAAGTATGGATTTTAGTTGAAATTAACAAATTACAACTAAAATCCATACTTTTATGTAAATATTCATTCATGTAGAGTTTTCATCCAACTTTGTTTGGGATTAGTTATCATTATCATCTGCCTGTCCTTACCCCATGTGATAAAATCAAAAAAGTTACTATTTTGAACATAATGGGAATGTTAACGTTTTCATATAGTACAAGTAGAGAAAATAAATTTGAGCAAGAAAAATTAATGGCAGTCCACTTGTTACACAAGTATTCGACGCAACGACGTAGGACGAAAATATTTGAATGTTTGAACCAAAGCTTATAACACAACTTAACCTATATATACATATAACCAATCCCTTTAAAAAAATAACCAACTCTGTTTAGTCATATTGGTAAAATTAAATGGTAGAGTAGAGTCACGCTGATTTTAGCACGAACGGGTTGGCTCGGGCGGTACTACCCCATCACAGAAGACCAATTTAAAATAACAGTATTTATTCAATCGCGTTTCGTTAGTGAGTGAGATTTACTCGGATTTCATTATCATCAACAGCCTTTTACAGTCCACTGCTGGACATAGGCCTCTCCTTAGAAACGAGGTTTTAGCCTACTATACCACGCTGGCCAGACGGGTTGGTAGAGGGTTTGTTTCAAGTTTTCCTTCTCTTTTTTTTTTTTTTTTTTTTTTTTTTTTTTATTTACTTCGTAGGCTCACTAACAATTGTATACACTGTTTAACAGATAAGATACATTTAGCAGAAATTATGGAGTACCAAAGTGTAACAAATTACTTATAGTTAAGCACGACGTGCTCCACAAACAACAATGTTTTAAATATACTTATGCTAAAAATACAGACTAGACCTTTTTTCAGGTATTTAGTATGGTTTTACGTAACTTGCCAAGTGAGTCAGTGTGTATATCGACCAGAACGCTACAACCATTCAGTATTTTGCAAAGTCGTGCGATAGTGGAGTTTGCACCGAGAACGCTTCTGCGAAGCGGAGGATGCAGAGGGGTTATGGGAAAACGAGGATACCTAGCAGGAGCTTGAAATTTTATTTTGCTCAAAAGTTGTGGACAATCTATCTTGTGTCTCAAAAGCTTATATAGAAACATGGAGTCTATTAGTTCCCTACGTTTTCCAAGTGTAACTACCTTAAAATGTGTCAGTCTCTCATTATATGATTTAATTTTTTTAGCTACACCAGAGGCATATGCAATGTGCCAGAGGAACCTCTTTTGTATACGCTCCAGTCTTAATTTGTGAGTCGCATAATGTGGTCTCCACACAGGGCTGCAGTACTCCAATATGCCACGCACAAGACAGTTGTATAAAATAACTTTAGTTTTGTAACTTCGGAACTTAACAGCATTTCTCAAAACAAATCCCAACATTCTTGATGCTTTTTTTACAATACTTTCAACGTGTGGCACAAATGTGAGTTTACAGTCAAAAATAACACCTAAATCCCTAATTTCGCTCACGCTTCGTATGGCAGTTCGGTCAATATAATATACGGATTTTAGAGAGTTAATTTTTTTTGAAAATTTCATGTGATAACATTTATTGATATTCAAACTCATGTCATTATCATTACACCATTTCACCAACGAATCAATATCTTTCTGAAGTAGATCTATATCATCGTTCGTCTTTACAACTCTAGAGACTTTAAGGTCGTCTGCGTACATAAATATTTCGGAGTACTTAAAACTGCAAGGAATATCATTAATGAAGTAGTTGAATAGGATCGGACCAATGTGGGAACCTTGCGGGACACCAGACGTAACTTTGTGCACGTTAGATTGAAAACCGTTTACTACAACGAAGAAAGAGCGATTGTCGAGGTAAGATTTTAGCCAATTTAAGAAGGTACCGGTAATGCCATATGCTGACAGCTTTTCTAACAGGATGAAATGCGAAACTCGGTCGAAAGCTTTGGAGAAATCGGTATAAATGACGTCTACCTCATCGCCGCAATCCACAGCCTGCACCAGCGTCTCGGTGAAGGTCACTAGATTAGTGCAAGTAGACCTAGCTCCCACAAAGCCGTGTTGAAAGGTACTTAAATACAATGCCAAGTGGGATTGTATGAATGGGCATATCAATGATTCGAACACCTTGGCTAGGGTGGACAAAACAGAGATGGGTCTGTAGTTAGCTACCTGATCGATTTCGTTGGATTTATGAATAGGTACGACTTTAGCCTTCTTCCATAGATCCGGAAACGTACCAGTAGTGAGAGACTTATTGTAAATTACCGATAGAGGAAAAGCTAGATGTATGGTGCTTATAGGATGGGATGTTAGGGATGTTAGCTGCTTATTTCTTTCTTTAGTCGCCTCTTACGACACCCATGGAATGAATAGGGGTGGTGACACTTTGTAATCTTAATCCGTCATCACACGGACACTCGGATTTACTCGAGATCAAATGATGCAGAAGCATCACAACAGGCTGCCATATTAAGAGCCACTATATTGCATTCGCATCTATGAGTATGGTGACCACTTCTCTTGGATTCTACTCATGCTTTCCATCAGGCAGAGTAGAGTTATTAGAAGTAAGAAAAATTATAATAAATAAATAATAAATAAATATTTTGGACATCTGACACACAACATCATCTAGTCCCAAGCTAAGCAGAGCTTGTGTTATGGGTACTAGACAACTGATATAAATACATAAACATACTTTTTTTTTTTGTAAATACATACATATTATACATAGAAAACACCCAGACTCCGAAACAAATATTTGTGAATCACACAAATAATATTTGTTCCGACCCGGGAATCGAACCCGAGACCTCTTGATCAGCAGCCGCATACGCTAACCACTAGACCAACGAGGCAGTCAATTTATTATCATCCACAATTTTGACTAGACTAATGTCAACATCCTCCTCCTCCTTGCGTCGTTCTCCTCAGTTCTGAGGACAATAACAATGTCAACATAACACCTTCTAAAAGTCGTAAAATCATTTAATTACATTTCACAAATTGATAATAATTAAACTATCTAATATATTTAGCGCCTACTACGTCAGCTATCAATTTCACAATGTATAAAATTTTGTCTCCATATTTGTAAAGCATATTAGTATGTTTCAGTCGCCATCGCGTCCGTGAGAAATATATATGTCGATAACATTTTGATTAAATATGACCTAGTTGTTTGAAAAAATAAGTTAGCATTGGCAACACTGTTATAGGGATTTGAAAATATTATATATTTGATGAAGCCGGTGAAAGAAGTACTAAATGTATGTATAACATTTTTCAGTCTTTTTCTGCTTTTTTGGACCCAATGATTGACTTTGATGATTGATTTATGTTTTTTTTTAATTCATTTTCTTAAGGATACATTACTATGTAACGAAGATAACTTTCAATAAATTTCATAATTATGCTGTCAAGATCAGTACCTGTACTACTGCACTAATCCTTCGGATAAATTTTCATAGAAATTGAAGAAAAATCAATATAGTTTTGGAGGTTATTTAAAATAAATGTTTAATATATACCTGTTTACCTTTGCTTTAGGATTTTAAATCAAAGTGATCACTGATTTTAAAAACTAGTCATGTATTAGTCAACAAAACAAAGCAAATTTACATAATTTTATGCTTTTTCCATTACCCAATAACGCTTTATATAAACTTCATAGGAGTTAAAACCTTAATATACTTATTTGTAGAGCAGTACACCTCATTTCAACGTTCCACACATAACTTAAATTGTCTTTATGTGTTTTTTGTCCGACGCAAAACACTCAAATATCGTAATGCGCGTAAGCCCATTACAAAATCATTCGTGAGCGTACACTGCTTACGGCAAAATATATTACCCATCTCTATTAAAAGAAGGCGTCGTGTTGTATTTTATGGATGGGCAGATGGTTTTACTTAAGTTATATTTTTTGATAAGATTTGCACGTGACTTTGTTCACATGTACCTATTCCATATTACTAGTAATTACGATCAAAACTTAAGTTTAAAAAAAAATGCAATTCTAAGAGGGAGGTCCTAAATGCAGATCTGCAAGCAGCCATTTTAGTTAATTAAATTGAAAGAAATAAAATACACTACTTTTAGAATGTTGTGTTAAGTTATAATCAATATGCATGATTGAACTTTGGTTGTAAAATTAAAGTGGTAATTTTCGAATATACTATTTTTAATAAATAAATACAAAATCCGTACAATAGTTTTACTTCAAATTTAGTTTTAAGTCGAACTGTAATCGGCGACGATGGTTTAGTAGCAATATCATACACACTGGTATAAAACCTAAACTATGTCTCATTATATTTTATAAGGCGGGTTTTCACAAACTAATATTTTAACGATTGTGCAATGATATGAACTATTTGTCATTTATGAGAACTATGAAAATAATAATTTATTATTCCCAGTCAGACCTATAGGCGTTGCCGTTTAATTTGACTGGTTGCTTGGCAATGGTTTGTTCACAATACCGTTTGCATAAAATAAAATATCATGACGGGGAAATATTTTTGTCCAGGTGAAACACTTACGACATTTGTTTCGGAGTTTGGGTGTTTTCTATGTACAATATGTATTTATAAAAAAAGTATTTAAGTTCTCTATCAGTCGAAATAGCTTTCATAGTAGAAGCTTTACTTAGTTTGAAGATAGACGGCTTTGTGTACACGTCCGAAATATTTATTCATTTATTTTAAAAATAATAATACTGACTAATACATACTGAAAAGACTGGTTACTGTGGACGGCTCTAAAATGAAAAGAAGTTGTTAATAATAATTTGTCATTAAATAATTAATGTAGGTAGGTATATTGTACGTACTTATCGATTGTATTGATATAAGTTTAAACAATCGAAGAAGTACAAACGCATTTTACTTTAAAACTGTTATTGTGAAAAGTTTGAATATTCTTGAAAATGTAAGTCCAATGTTTGAACATTGAGCGTTTTGGAATCATAAGCTTATCAAGGTTGGTCCAATGTTGGTTCGCACCAGGCACCAGTGTACACCAACCGGTCTCGTTCCTTTAATGCTCGCTATTTATATTAGGCCGCAAGATGACTTGCTCTTATTGTCCATAACCAGCTATTGTCACTAAAGTATTCTAAAATTGTATTGGACGACATCCATTATAGAAAGTAGAGTAAAAAGTTGATAGCGGCTAACTATTAAAGTGATTTTAAAACGTTACCATCTGTTACTAAATTGCCATCTGTGAATTGCAGTCCGGAGTAATGTTACTTGGACTTCCTCATAAGGTTGTTTTTTGTTGTATTTCACTTCGGTAATCTCTGATCTATTGAACCGATTAGGAAAAGTGTTTTTTTTTTGTAAAAGCGTGCGCAATTTTGAATAAGCAGTATTTGATTAAAATATAACTCAGTAATAAAAAATAATTTAAAGGTGGTCTCAGGGTTGTATAGGTTTATATATATGATGTCCATTTAGAAGTACACCTCTGCTGCTCTCCGGGGCGTTACTTGCGATTCAGAACTATAAACGTGGATAACAGCGCGGTACTAAGCTAGTACAAATAATAAAATTTTATTTCTGTTGTATCTTTTTTATTTCAGCGTTGCTTCTTCATTGTGTAAACTATACATCTCTAATACAACATCAATCCCGTTACAATCAAGCCCATTAATCATACACTGCAGTTACAAATAAGTTTACAATCGCATGTCACAAGCACGTTTAATCCAGGCACGTGGACAGACGTCGATTCGATGGTCTTGATAGCGACAGCGACGTAAGTCCGTAAGCCGATCAATGCGCGCAAGTTTTGATGGAAAGTACTGGTACCGAGAAAAGTGTTTATAGTCTAAAAATTATAATTATCTAGAGAATACAATAAATAGGTACATACACACTAATGTTATAAATTCATTAGAAACTCTGTCTATTTGTTACTCTTTCATAGATAAATCACTTCACCGATTTCAAATCAAATCGTGTCAAAGAGTAGGTAAAGTACTTAAATGTTACCGCTAAAATTGACGAACAAGAGGGCAGATCTGCGGGCATAAGCTTGAAGTAAATAATTTGTACCTAAGTGTTAATTATTACTTAGTAGCTTTTATTCGATCTGATAACAGAAATTTAACATGACTGTTTTATCGATCAGACACAAAGAGTGACATTAGTTTTTGAGTAATATATTTGAAGTAATCTGAAATGAAAGCACGTGTCAAAGTTACAAAGTGGATAAATATACACCAAGAAACTAAAAAACTATTGAATAAATGAAAAAGTTAAACAGTAGCAGAAGAAAGAGCGAAAAAGAGAGGCAAGAAATTTTTCTCCATAAAAAATTATTACACTCAAATTATTGAAATAGTTTTTACAAATTTACGAGTTATGTGCTCAACTGTACGTTACACAATTGTCCAGCCTTAGTCGAATACCGACACATCTTTGACATTCAGTTGACAGTTCGATACGACATCACTGGCTGTTTTGACAGTTGACATCAGTTCCTCTTAATAAACACTGTCGATCTAATTATCTTATTGTGATACTACTAAACTCATTAAAAATTAATTAAACGAAACATTGACTATAATTAGCAAAGTCTTTGTATCTCTTAAAGCCTATTAAACTAGATTGGTGTATGTTTTAAGTCTATAGATGGTAGAGGTGATTTTAGCACGAATTTTCGACCAGGGCGGTAGTACCCTCTTAAGCCTTGTACACACGATCTATCTATAGATCGTTTATAGACAATCGTGAAACACAATCTATAGACCGTCTAGAGACACCATCTCTTGTCTCTTCTAGCGTCTACCCTGCAATGTACAGATTTAGACGAGGCAAAGAATTTCTCATCAGTTTCATTTTCGCTGTCCGTCTTCGCGTTTCGTCTCTAGACTCCCATTGACCCTCGCACTGTTAAAACTTTGCGCAATACGTCTAACGTTGCATGAAGTCTTCCATTCCTGTCGGGAGACCATAGGCCGGCGATTTTCGGTCTCGCAACAGGCCCGTAGACTGGGATTGGTCTATAGACATGTCTACGTAGACAACCTTAGACACGTCTCTGAGACCAAAATCGCGCAAAATGTCTACTAGTTTGTACAAGGCTTTGCAGAAGACCAACTTAATGTGACAGCATTAGGGTTGTGTGTAGGGGTCGCGAGACTAAAGACCCAATGATGCAGAAGCAACTCACTAAGCTACCATAGTGTGGGTCACCACACTATATTGTTTGCATTCGCAATAAGTATGATGACCACTACTCTAGAATTCTAACTCTTGCTTTCTATCAGCCAGAGAAAAGTCACTTTTGCAAGCTCGGCTGAACTTAGAATTTCCACTTGGAGCGAGTGCCATTAGACCAACTTAACTTCTCAGGCGATATCAAAGTTCGGTAGAAAGAATATTGTCGAATGTTCCAGGGTGCCAACAAATCGTAATGATTGCCAAAGATGTCCGTATGGCAACTGAGACTGACAGCGTAACGTGTTCTTTGAGACACTTATGGGTCTCAATAATAATATGTTAAGAAACGGTCACCCATCTGTAGGCTAACCTGGCCAAGGTTGCTTTACTTTGCAATCTCCCCTACTTAATTAAAGCTTACAATTATAGAAGGGAAAACTTTTATTACCTTACCTAGTAATTTAAATTTGTATGTAATAAACTAATCAGTTATATAAATAAACTTATCTTGAAAAGTAATCAATGAAAATCTTTGTACTTTGATTACTTTCAAGTATGGTTTTAAGGTTTGCACATTTATAGTTCATCCGTATTTGTACAAATTAATTGTTTACACATATATAGAAACACTCAATTACATTCATTCTGTTTCCTTTTTATTTAATTAGTATTACTTTTTGCTATGGTGCTGTGATGGAAAATAATTGCGAAGCTATTAAACGGTTTAAGGCAATGTTAAGCGATATGATGCTTAAAAATGACTAACTTTTGCCTGTTGCTCCACCTGCGTGAGTGTCGGTTATAGCAAAACAACTACTATTTTTGTGGTGTTGTAAAGTTTCAAGAGTCTAGATTTCTATCAAATTTGACTACTGACGTCACTTATGTGACTTCACACAAAAAAAATTCTATGTTCAATTTTCTAGGGGGCTATAACGTACAGAAATAATTAGGATTATCGATACTACTATGACCATTTTGTAAAATCTTACTATGAAATCTATTGTATGTTATCAACTCGAACATAATTAACACAAATATGGCATGGTGGTTTTTTAGTGGAATACCTCTGGTTCCTCAGTCCCCGAGGAGCCGGAGATCCGAAGGTATTTTTACACCCCGTCAACAAAAAAAAAAGTGTGACAAGCCATTTAGCTAGAAAAAATAGTGAACACAGGAATTAGGTATTGTTTTATACCAAATCTTCGAGTCCTTAAATATAAAACTCACCACTTTGATTTCCTACGCTCAACCTTCATTTGTCGTATTATGAAACGCGCACTCTCTAGAGGTCGGAATTGCAGAAACTCGGCAAAGCTTTACAACCCCATTAGGTTCACCTTTAAATTTTACTGTATCCTCTTTTCCTTCCACAAATTTATATTTGTAAATAATTTATATGTGTTAATGTCAATATTATTTCGTATGGATTAAGTATTTCTTATTACTTTTCGAATATTCATAATACAAGCACTGCTTATTTTATAACTAGATATATTGTGCTTGAGATGTACAAAATAATTTTTTTGTTTTTTAATTAATCAAATTCTATTTTTAATTGCGGCGCATCAACCTGTTTTAGCTTTGCATCACTCTAAGTTGATTGTTAGAAAAGTACCATTAAATCCACCTTTGTTACTGTTTATGTGAATAAAGTATTAATAAAAAATTAACACTCCAAGCAAAACTTAACTGAGCAACCTTAATACCCGTATGAAAACAAAGGTATATATATCCACTTAATATATTTCCTAATGCTACTCGTTCGGAGCCTGACAGCTGTAGAAAATATACAATTAACAGACTCACGGGTATTATCTTAATGGATTTATGTACTTATTGATGGATCAATCAAAAGTCCACTCACGCCTAGAGAAGGCTTAATTGATAGATGTGTTTAGATGGAAGAAGCTTCGTACTGTGCCTTTGTTTTGCCGACTTCATTGAATGTTATTTGTGCTCTATACAATGTAGATTCGCTAGATACAATTAATAAGTAATGAACTCGTAATTAATATTAAAAGTCTAGGAGTTAGCATGGTTAATATATTAATAAAATATGTCGATGTATTTCATTTCAAAGCATATCTACGAATTTATAAATGTATTAAGAAGACGAAAAATAGGAAATAGTAGACTAAAAAATTAGTTACCCAAATAAAAATTGTACTTTATTTTATAATGTATTCACAAATATGTGTTTTATACTGTAGGTATGCTTCCATTTTTTTTTATCTAATATCTGCTTGAATACCTCTTTGACTTGTAGTAAGTAGTTTAACATATCGTACGTACGTACTTACGACAAGAAATCATGCTAACAGTATTAAAATTATCACTTAAACTCAAATTGAAATAATATTTTTCTTCTCCGCATTACTTTTATAAATAGATGAGTCCAATACAGTCGATTAAAGTACATTACGGTGTGATAAAAGTCGCAATACAGAACGTTCCCACGAATGCAGATGCCCATAAATTATAGAGATCCAATAAGAGTGACTATTAAATCAGGACTGGTACGCGGAACACTATCATATTTAATAATACTGCTCTTTGCACTGAGCTAGTGTAGGGAAGGGTTTAAATTAGAGCATTTATATGATCTGTGTATCTATCTTGTATCACGCTGATTCACGCTTTACAGAGGACCGAAGACAGCTATTAAAGTGTTAATTAGAAAAGGACGGGACTGTATTTGATTTGTATACATGTTTGATACACTTAAATTACCTTCTTAATACAAATAAATTACAAATGTAGTTTCTGAGTTTCATAGTTGTTTCATTTCTCACAAATATTTAAGTTTCGGACGTATGAATATAAAATAAACCATTTATTGAGTTACTTGTGCCTGCATGTTTGTTTGTCACGGATAATTTGGTGGACCAAGTTTGTTGAGATTTGTTTAAAAGTTAAGATTCAGAAAAAATGTACATAGTGCAATGATAATGATAGGATTTTTTTTTGTATATAAATTTATATTTCAACCATAAAATACGACTGTCGTGATCTAAACTGTGAACACAATAAATTGTTCTGTCCTTTACATAGAGCCCACCGCAACCATCCCCAAAAGTAATTTCGTCCTCCACGAAATTAAGAACTGGTTCTTTGTAAAAGTAAAAGGCACTAAAAATTACATTATAAATAATCTCTCTATTATAAGTTTCATACCGAAATATTTTTTTACTAGCTTTTAGTAATGAGTGTGTCAGAAAGTGTGAAGAGATATTATTTATACGTAACCGATACACGGAAGCCTGTTTCATATACAATGTAGGACACACAATTATCATACATCTTGCCGATTACTGACCTAACCTCTTGCCCGATCTAGATTACAACTCATTTCACTGGTAAAATTATTAATGCGGTGTCAGTCATTTTGATATAAGCTTTTAAAAACTTTATACAAATGAGCAGTATGTTATGTAATATACAGTTACGCGTAATGTATTTAAAATTTAATATAGTTTTTTGAAATCAATATCAAAAAGCTTTTAATTCAATTAGGCCTTTCCAGGCGCTTTCGAAACGTTACATTAATGACTTTAATTGTTCGGTTCCAAAACGTCATTCCTATGGAGAAGATGAATTTTCCCTTGTATATTTTTTAATAAAAATAGATATTTGCTTAAGCTGAAATGTCTTAAATTAGTCGCATTTGCAACTAAAAAGTATCATTTAGAAAGCCCGGAAGATAACAAATCTCTAAATAAAAATATTGAAGATTAAGACTGTACTTGTACATATCTATTTCCGTCACTATTTGTTCATGGTAATTGATTTGTTACATTCATCTATGCATTTCTTTTTTTAATTGGTGTACCATAAAAGTTTATTGTAATCTATTCTACTCTTAAGTTTATGTCCGTACAATATGTCCATTTACATCTTTTTTGTTTTCATTTTTAACTGTATTCATACACTTAAAAAATCGGCCAAGTGCGTGTCAGGCCACGCACAGGAAAGGGTTCCTCAGTCACCTTTAATGGTATGTGGATTTAAAATCGTATCCAATAGATAATTGTTATGTTTACGTATTAATACGTTAATTTTGTATGACGCTTTCCAAGTGAGCGCATTTTACCATATAAGCCTTTATAACTCCTGAACTAAGAAAGTCATCTAATCGGTTATAGTTTTCCTTCAAAGTTCATTAAATGGACCAGCATCACGATTTTTTTCAAAATTTTTGAGCCAGCCGTTTAGCTTTTAGAGGGGGGGGACGCCCTGTTTTTACAAAAAAGTGCCCTTTAAAGTGAAATATCTCGCAAACGGATACCTAAATCAAAAAATCGTCTAGGAAACCCTTTATTGTTTTTTAAAGACCTATCTAATGATACCCCACACGATGGGGTAGCCTCGAGAAAAAAAAATCATCCCCACTTTACGTGTAGGGGAGGTACCCCAAATAAAATTATATTTCATAATTTTATTGTAGCACTTTGTCGACGTAATTACAACACGTATTCATGCAAACTTTCATCTTTCTAGCACTTACCGTTTGGACAGTAAGTCGAGGACGGACGGACGGACGGACGGACGGACAGACGGACATGACGAATCTATAAGGGTTCCGAGTCATGAACTTCGGAACCCTAAAAATGAATGTCTGTAGGTAGCTCTTATGCTCCTTAGTATAAACATATAAAAAACATTAATAAATATTTACTTAGAATATATATATGGACTCACTAATCTCTTAATATATATCAATCTCATTATTCACTTTAAGAAGTAATTACAAGTAAAACACAGAAATTTAGTTTTCCAAATATAAAAAAGTTAAATACGAAAACGCACGCATAATATAGAGCATTCAAAGGGCAGACAAAATGCATTAAGTTCCCAAAAGCATATATTAGAACCGGGTAGATTAAACCATTGTTAAGAGTAATTACATTCAAACCTTTTAAGCCAATTAAAAGTAGTGTTTAATAAGCCTTTACAAGTCAGAATCATAATAGATGATAGATCGGCAGCATTGAGGTTGTTGCGGATGTAAATTTAGATTATGTCACATTAAAGTGCAAACAATAAGCTTAAGCGATTAAAAGGAATTTCATTAAACTGTAAAATAATAAATTATACTGAAATTAAATCTCTTAGGCATATTTTATTTGTTGAATCTCTAGTGCCATGTACAAATGATAATATACCATTTTACTCTGTGACAATAGCGCTTAATATTGGCTGATTCATTCCTGTTTAGCCTATTCATATGTGCTGAATCTTGGTTCTCCTGCAATAATTCATATACATATTTTTAAGGTATAGCCACGCTGATTTAACTATCCTCTGACAGAAGACCAAGCTAATAGCATTCCTGCTGTCGTGTTTCGTTAGTGATTAAGAGACCGGACACCCAATGATAAAGAAGCAAAGATATAGGTCATCATATTGTATTGTCAACATTCGCAACGTGTATGATAACCTCTGAATAGGTACTCTTGGATTCTGCTCATGCTTTCCAGCAAACAGAATAAAGTCACTTTTTACAGGCTCCTATATTAAAAGCATACCAAAAAAATAATTCAATTATAATCAAATTCAACGCTTATACATGCGTAACTACAAAAGATGCTTTCCGCAAGGAATTATATTTTTTTTTAAGTTTACAGAAGAGTAACAAGAGTTGATTTAGTAATGTACTAAATTTATGATAGCTACTATGTATAAAATATATACAACACAGCTTTACTCCAACCGGAATATAAGCTGTTCGCTAATCACTTGACACAAAGTAGGCACAATGGACCGGTAACCAGGTATGATTTAATGGACCGTATTCTATGTATATTCTAAGAGCTAAACGAACACAATATCTCACTAGTTTTCACTGACTTGCTTTACAGTATGTCAGTTTTGTTTGTTATCAGACTATA
The DNA here is from genome assembly GCA_932526445.1 of Phragmatobia fuliginosa. Classification (NCBI taxonomy): domain Eukaryota; kingdom Metazoa; phylum Arthropoda; class Insecta; order Lepidoptera; family Erebidae; genus Phragmatobia; species Phragmatobia fuliginosa. The sequence goes on along the minus strand of OW052078.1, from coordinate 11,003,594 downwards.
GAGACCTATCATCGCCTTTGATTTAAAAGGAGTTGAATATTCCTTTTATTATACAGGGGGTTTACGTTTAAGGCTTTTCTGATAAAAAATTTGCTTTTTATGAAACAGGGAGTTTACCCTACGTATTGTTGTGATGGTGAGTGACACAGTGATAGTGACAACAAAAGTGCATTGATTTTCAGTCTATCTTAGAATCAAGGGGAAGAGGTTTGGGTTCCGATTGATGAATGAAGATTCCTTCATTTCAATGCATGATGGTTTCTCTGTGATCATTCAATTCCTGTAAAATTGGTTAAAACCGGTTGAACTAGTAACCGACCCCAAATAATATTGAGAATAAGGCTAGGAAGAGTAGTGATTGTTGGTTTTGTATATATTATGATTTTTTCTAATAAATAGATATCTAATTTTTTTGGCATGTAAAAAGGCTCTAACTGGCTAATTACTTCCGGGAGTACAGTTAAACGAGGCCAGGTTTTTGATAATCAGTGACATTCAAGGCCGAGTCTATACAATAGAACTGAGTACAATCGTCAATGTAGATGCGTAATGTGGTGATTATTATCAAGATGACGAATTCGTTCAGCAGCTTATTTTGTTTTATGTATGAGTCTGCCGGAGTGAATACAATCTGCCTGATATAAGGCATGAGTGGAATCAAAGAGTCACCATACACACACATTATTGCAAACAAACAATGCAGTATAGTGACCCAGTCTATGGCGGTGTATTGGGGTGCTACTGCAATATAAGACTTCTGGTTTCTCATACGTGTATTTACGAAACACGAGGACACGAATTCAGTCATTTAAATTTGGTCTTGTGTGAGATGGTAGTACCTAAGGCCTAATTCCAATACACAGTTCATCATCATCAACAGCCTTTAACAGGCCACTGCTGGACATAGGCCTCTCCTTAGAAAGAAGGTTTTGGCCTACTATACTTTTTTTTTTCTTCTCTTGGCTGAATCTGCTTATTTTTTTCCTTTAGTCCCCTCTTACGACACCCATGGAATGAATAGGGGTGGTGACACTTTGTTTTCTTAATCCGTCACTACACGGACAATTATTAATAAACAGTTATTAATCACAAATTTCTAATGAACTAAAACCTTACACAAATATATTTACAATGTTTGATATTATAACAAAGAAGTTTAGTAACACTGCACTGAGTCGCTACACTAGTTTTCACTAGACACAGTGGTGAATTATCTCTCTGTGATTTATATGGAATGTAACTCATCTTGTAGGTACAGCACACATGAACTATCAAATAGAAGCGCTATATGTAATTAATTTAAATTACATATCCTTAAATGTCCTAGAGGCCACAGATCACAAATAAACACTGTTAAAACAAAAGATGTATATCAATAACGCTCAAAATAAGCGTGAAAAAACAATTATAATCCAATTGGTGTTCGCGAGAGGGTGCTAAATAATTCCACTGCAGTCGAGTCATTAGCTGACAGATAATTTTAATCTTCGATTAAACGCTAGTTCTGACAGTTGGCTGAATAATGAACACTCGTACTTTACGGTGCGATGTTGATTAGGTTGATATTAAATTTGCATTTGTTTTGATTGTATGAAAGATATACGGACCAGCTATTTATAGCTTAAGTTACAAACGAATTCATTTTCGATGATAGATTTAAATGTTGTACATGATATAAGAAACAAAAATAATTGATCGCTATGAAACCTACTAACAACTATCAACCGTTGCCAAGTGGTTGATTTCTTCATCAACTAAAACCTTAACAAAACATTATTATTTGGTGACTTAACTAACGTGAATTAATTTGACTGCCCGTTAGTCTAGCAGGTAGCAATTTACGATTGCTGATCAAGAGGTCTCAGGTTCGATGCCCGGGTTGAGTAAAAAGTATTGTTGGGTTTTCTTACCAGGAATTCGTGATAACAGCCGAGAGTACGCAAATTTAGCGGTTATTCACACCTGTTCCTCGGAGAGCACGTTAAGTTGTCGGTCCCGGTAGTTTTTATGAACATCTTTGGCAATTGTTATTGGGGAAAGTCAGTACCCTCAAACATTCTGACAACTAATACAACTTTCGAATTCAGTTTATCCTCAGGGTGCGGATGACAGATACCAGTCGCTGAGTGTAAAAACTCATATTCAGGTGAAACCGGTTGAACTAGTAGCCGGCCCCCAAAAATTTGTCAATAACAAAGACTGGGAAGATGAATTAACACTTTACTAAAATAATATATCGAGTAATATCACATGCATATTTAAGGACTAATTTAGAGTATGTTTAAAAATATAAATCGTTTTTACTCTATTTACTTTCCAACATTTAAAAGAGCAGTGTCAAGTAGTGTTGGGTCGTCGCCCGTATACAATAGCGCACTCATTAGTAGGCGGGCGGCATTCGCTAATTATAACGACACGGACAAGAACACCGCACCAAAGTGTCACACTTTTGTCGTTCTTGTCAACAGTTTGACCTAGGAGCTGTCGAGGAAATTTATGGTTATTCGGGTTGACTCTTTCTGAGATTGTGTAGGATTTAAAAAACCGTTGCATTATGTTAATGTGTGTTCAGAGAGAGTATATTACCAATAGTTCAAACACTAAATTCAACAACATTTTTTTAGTAGATGTCATGGCAAATTTTATTAGGATGTATTCAATAGAGGTCATGTATTCAATATCAATCCCTGCACATAAAATTTACTTGCTCTGAATAATGCCGAGTAGCAAAGGATATATAAATAAAGTAATACAGAGTTGAAAAGTAGAAGTTTTTGGAACTGATACATTTAATGTTGCAAGCACCTAAAAAAATATATTATTGAGAGTTTTACTCCCAAGGGGATAAACTAAGAGATGAATGTTTGTATGAAGGTTCGTCACACAAAAATTCCCCTACAAGGAAAAATTTCATACACAAACATATCCCAAAAAAGCAAGAACTTTCAGAAGGAATACAATAATATTATTCTGAATTGCGTGTTGCTACCATTGTTATTTGGATGCTTCCTTACGTGGAAAATGGAATAAAGCTTCAGACATTATGAGAAAGCTTGAGGTGAAACCGTCAAACTTAAGGTTTGACACAAAGGTTTTTAAACATCCCTAATTACTCAGTAACTAAATACGTTCCGTTAATACTTATTCAACTTTCACATCACAAATTACTGGAGCGTGACCAGCTTACCATTACATTCTCGGGCTTTGTAATAGTTTGCAAAATGTCCACTTATCGTGCCAGAAAGCCGCATAAGCACCTTATGGCACACTCACATATTATGTTTATTACTGTAAATTAACATTAATTTAGTCGAATAAAGTTAAAATAAAGAATTTTAATAAACAAAGAAGTTCTTTAATTACCTTTACCATATAGTTGGGATAGGAACCGTTTCAGAATATGGATTAATATAATAAAGAATAAAGATTTAGGAAATATATTTTTTAATTGTTATCAACTCTGTAACTATAAAATTTAATTAAAGTAATTGTGCCAGGCAGAGTATTCGTTTTGGGGGACGTATACATACTATAAAACAAAATCTATGACAATTGAGTGTGGCCATCAGCGACGCAAAACTATTAATAAGAGTGTTAACACTTTATGAAATACACTTCAAAGGCTTCGAAAAGAAAGTAATGAACTTGCTTTTCAAAGTCGTAAAATAATCTGGAATAAAGGTGAAATGAAAATAAGGATTTAAAAATAAGTACTATATCAATAAGTACTATATCGTACTATATAAACAATATGTACCTATTGTTACAAATCAAACAAACATTTGTTTGAAACAACGAAGTAGAATTATATCATGCCCTTTAGGGCAAATGTGGTCATTTATGGTTAAAGTACTTCATGAGTATCTTTAGTATTGAACGTATTATGGACATATGACCAGCAAGTGCCCTTTTGACATTCACTTATGGCAATTATTATAAAATGTTACAAGACTATCCTGCCTTTTCTAATTTTGCTTGGGCACTCGGTTAACTGAAGCAATAATGTAGTTTGTCCGGACATTTGCCTCCATGTTTATTTTTATAATGTTATTTTGCCTTGTTGGTCTAGTGGTTAGCGTATGCGGATACTGATCAAGAGGTCTCGGGTTTGATTCCCGGATCGGACCAAATATTTGTATGATCTGCAAAAAATTTAATCCGAGTTTGGGTATTTTCTATGTATAATAATTATGTTTGTATTTATAAAAAGTAGTTATGTATTTATATCAGTTGTCTAGTACCCATAGTACAAGCCTTTGCTTAGTTTGGGACTAAATTGGGATTTTGTTTTGATTGGGATGTTGTGTGTTAGTTGTCCAAAATATTTATTTTATTATTTATTTATTTTACGAGGTCATAAGAACTTATGCAATACTATCGATAACTGAGGCTTAGCCATATATCATTTGCTAAAATACTTCTTAAAAATTTCATCAGTTTAAGCAAAAAATATCGTTGTGAAAATTGTCAATAGGAAAGAAAGAAGTAGTTCACTTCACTACGGTATACAATAAGTTGGCCTTTCAATATTTCATAAAAAGGTCATTGCCACATCAAGATGAAATGTGAAAATTAAATATAGAAATTTTGACAATATGTAAATAGCCTCACGAATTCTTCAAAATTGTAAACCTCTATTGTCAATATGCTCCTTATTAACATACTCACGGCTGTTAACAATAATCTATCTCTAATCTCTATCAGGAGCTGATGATGATGATGAATTTCTAGTTAAAAATGAATAAATATATATATATTTCGCTATTAGTGATTCAACATTTTCAATCATATTAACTTTTTTTTAAAGGTTTTACTTATTAAAAAAAACTAATATTCTTTCTGAGGTGACTTCAGACTGTTTTCAATATCCTACTCTATTTAAAAATTAAGTATTAAAACGGTCCGTAATTCGATAGATACGTAATGTAATGATAATTTCTACGAATCTTGATAAATATTTATTTATTTAGTCATAAATGCACCCCATAGACATTAATATTAAGGAACATTTCTAACGAGAAGTAACTAGCAATGAAGCATTTATGTTCTAAGATGGTATTAGAATTTATAGAGAGCCTGGCAAAATAGAGTATAGCCTATCGTCCTTAGGAGGTAATGCGAGTGGCGTGTACTGTACCACAGATACACTGTTGCGGTTTTCTTTGGACTACCCTTAGTGTATGGATCAAAGAATAGGCGAGTGCGATAGCTACTGTGAATTTAGTGTAGCAGAATAAATGAATTTCTCAGTTTCGTAAAAATGTTTCAAACAACACTTTTTCATGTACGATACCTTCTATTTCCCGACGTGAAGGGGTTATACCGCTAGTTGTCACGGGTAAACTGATGTGAGTTTAAAAAAGAAGGTATATTTCACACATCAAAAACATTCTGTATCATCAGTGTAATGCATATGCCCATTTGGACTTACGCTTTGACAGCGGGAAACGCTTGCGAATGGCAGTGTTGCCATTATATAAATGCAGTGTTGCTTTAAACTTCTGCGTAATGTTTGCATATAGTGGTTTGTTACAACTGCGCAAGAAACACAAACGCGATATCATTTAAATGGTTCTTGTTCTTTTCCTATATTAACTGTGTATGTAAATTATATGTTATAAAAATTGCAGGATTAAAAAAAAAAAGAAAACTTTGCAGAATGGCGTTATAAATTTATTAACTAAATTTTAAGCAACAATACGTTACTCTGTCCAACTTGTACCACACAAGACCTGATATTGGAAAATTGTCTAAATTATTAGCTGCCTTTGTAACGGCTTGTAGCGTGGGAAAACAGGCTAAGTTTTCATAAGAAATTATACTTAGACATTACTGAAAGTTGTTGTGGTCACTTGTTTTGAAACTTCTGAGCAAAATAACTTAGTAATGTATGTTAAGTTACAGAGCTTAACTCTAAGCTATAGAAAACTTATTCTACTTAATATTGTTCTTCTTCTTATTACCTAAACTCTGCGATACCGAGTGTTAGGTGTCCAGGGTGTGCTGGACGTCGGGTTTCTTGTTCTCTTTTAAACGTCGCTCGGGAAGGCTCCTCTCGTGCACCCCCTAATATTGTTCTTATGTAACTATTATTATACTACTAGCTGTTGCCCGCGTGTACGTTGGTTGTAAATTCTATGACAAATTTCGTTCAAATCGGTGCAGTGGTTTAACCGTGTAAACGTAACAGATTAGATCGTGTTACTACTATCGATTAAAAAAAGTAGTTACCGTTACAACTTTGTTACTTTAGTATTCAGTAGGTATCATATCGGCGCATAAATGTTGTAGACCACAACACGAAATCAAGTCTCACTTCGAGATGTAACGAGTTACTCTAATAATAACTTGCAGCAAACAGCATTCTGTTATGTAGTCATATAAATTGGGACCCTTTGTTCAACACTCACGGAATTTTCGTTAAAATACGGAAAGCATGAAGATGCCCTTATACATAAAATAGGTTAGGAGTTAGTGCTTCTCCGGTTGCAGCGGTAATGCATCTCGTTCCCACGATACACATGAGTATAGGTGTGCTCCGCTTAGGGCTTTTTTTCGCGGCTGAGTATCACTCTTGAACGTCAAGTCAGTTACTAAACGACAAGAAAATCTTAACATTTTAATCTAATATATAAAATTCTCGTGTCACAGTTTTCGTTGCCATACTCCTCCGAAACGGCTCGACCGATCTTTATGAAACTTTATATGCATATTCAGTAGGTCTAAGAATCGGCCAACATCTATTTTTCACACCTCTAAAACGTGAGCGGAGCCGCGGGCATCAGCTAGTAACTCTATAATATTATATCGTCGCATCAAAATTGTTTCATTAACTACTGTTACATTTAACAATGAAAAATAATGTCAGAGTCACAGCGCCAATTTAAAGTGAAATAAAAATTAAATCAATTTAATTCATTCTGTAAGAATTTTAATCCAACGTAGATTTTGCCATTCTTCATCTTAAATAACTTTGCGTGGAAAATGAATAAATTTTCTGAGAATCTGTTATCGCGGTAAGTCAAAGGATAGCCACGCCAAATTTCATTGAAATCGTTGCAGCAGTTTAGTCGTGAAAGAGTAACAATGACATGATACAAACTTGACAGAAAGTCAAGTTTGTAATATGTATTAGTATAGCCGAGTCATTTTACACTACTAATTTGTAACTCTTAGATATTGTATTACAAAGAAAGGTTTTAAGACCAATGAAAACCAATGGTAAATAAATAAGTAATAAGTATCGATTTATTGCTTCAGTTCCAAGTGGAGCGAACCACTGCAGAGCAAGGCGGGCACATCGCGTGCTGCACTATATTAGCTAATAAGAGATCCGCTCACTCACTCATTGATTTCGCTCCTTTATACCACTCATTGAACGCTCCACCCCGTAACAAAAGATTTACAGTTCATTTTCCACGAAAGAATTCAAAAACTTTTACGAACTTTTTATTTATTTATATTTAAATTTTATTGATTGTACAAAAGAGCCATAAAGAACAAACCTGTGTGAATGTTTTTGATCTTATTATTGCAACGAAACGTGACTCATGAAGTTTTGCACAAAAATACAAAAGTTATTTTTTGTTGTCATTAAAATCAGAAAATAATAAGTACGCGTAGCAGATTGTACAAGAGATTGCAGAATATTAATGAATGTCTTATTATTTATACTTTTGCTTGTAGAACTTAAAGTATTGTTCAGTGTCTGTCCCAAGAAAGTTTTGCTAAAATTTCATTGCGTTATTCGTTTATATAATTCTTGCCTATTTCATAGAGAAGCGTCTCAATTCATTCTAAATTACAGTAAGGATTAATTATTTAATTTCGTTACAAGTACTTATTTTTTAGATTCGATTACTTTATATAAATATTGTACTTTATATATTATATTACATACAGACGCTTTAATTTTATCTATTTGTATAGATATTGTGTAAACATATGGACCAAGAGCCCAGAGCCGCCAGACCTACGTCATTAGTGCAAAGCTGAAATTTTCAGGATTATTAGTACAATGTCTTGTTAACATGTATGTGTACCCATTAGTTTGAAAGCGGGGCCGTTTCTGAGATAGCGCGAAGTACAGATGGATAAAAATCTTACTTACCTACGTTAAAGGTACAAAGCTAGTATTTACATATTTTTTCAAGAATATTATTTAAAATTAAAATTCATTACTGCCAGACACTTTCCGTGGGCCATTACTTCTGCCAGACGTCTTGAAAGTTGTGAAAAAATTAGGTAAACTACGTTATAGTAGCAAACCTAAATTTTATACCATTATCTAAGGTACTATTTTAAGACCCTTTGTATGCGGCCGAAGGGCCTATCACCCCCCCAGACATATATTTGTAGTAATTAGGAAGCTGGGGTATATCATCTTTGGTATTATTTCAAGAATATAATTGTAAAATATTAAATGGTTTTTACACGCTTTTTGGATTGGTCATACAAAGGGTCTTCAAATTGTACCTTAGATAATATGTATAAAATTTAGGTTTGCTACTATAACGTATTTTACCTAATTTTTTCACAACTTTCAAGACGTCTGGCAGAAGTAATGGCCCACGGAAAGTGTCTGGCAGTAATGAATTTTAATTTTAAATAATATTCTTGAAAAAATATGTAAATACTAGCTTTGCACTTTTAACGTAGGTAAGTAATATTTTTATCTATCTGTACTTCGCGCTATCTCAGAAACGGCCCCGCTTTCAAGCTAATGGGTACACATACATCTTAACAAGACATTGTACTAATAATCCTGAAAATTTCAGCTTTGCACTAATGACGTAGGTCTGGCGGCTCTGGGCTCTTGCTCTAGCCAAATGGCAAAAAACGGAACCCTTATAAATTCGTCATGTCTGTCTGTCTGTCCGTCCGTATGTCACAGCCACTTTTTTCCGAAACCATAAGAACTATACTTTTGAAACTTGGTAAGTAGATGTAATCTGTGAACCGCATTAGATTTTCACATAAACATAGAAAAAGAACAATGCATTTTGGGGGTCCCCATACTTGTAACTGAAACTCAAAAACTTTTTTTTCATCAAACTCATACGTGTGGGGTATCTATGGATAGGTATTTAAAAATGATGTTGAGGTTTCTAATATCATTTTTTTCTAAACTGAATAGTTTGCGCGAGAGACACTTCCAAAGTGGAAAAATGTGTGTCCCCCCCCCCCCCTGTAACTTCTAAAATAAGAGAGTGATAAAACTAAAAAAAATATATGTTGTACATTACCATGAAAACTACCAACAAAAATTAGTTTGAACGAGATCTAGTCAGTGTTTTTTTTTTATACGTCATAAATCGTAAACTGCAATTTACCTTTCATTCAATCAACGAACTACAAGAACTTTTATATGATGTTACTTGCTGATACGGAACCCTTCATGGGCAAGTCTGACTCGCACTTGGCCGCTTTTTATTTAAATATACATAAAAATACATTAAATCAATAAATAAAACGTCACACACACTACCGCGTATTTGACACGATTTTTCGTTTATAATTTCAATAATAATTCTAGTCAGTGGCTTTATACACATATCGTGGTAGGATCCGTTTAGAAGCGATGGGGTCAAAAGGTCTCCAGCATCTCAGCAGTATCCCATCAACTAATATAACAAGGACCATGGAATATTCAGACGGACAGATTATGGTTGCGAGGTTATAGGTTACAAGGAAGCCGTACGCGAGATGGACTGTGACTAATGCATTTGCAATGTTCATAGCGCGATTCGCTCCTGACGAGAGAAAATTTGTTTATATATTTTTTACTGTTCACTTGTTCGATCAATCACCCAGGGTAAGCAACGACAGCGCGGTCAGTACCTATATAGGTGACCATTTATAGCATGATATATTATGAGCTTATCCGTGAGGTCACGTGAGGGTCACAATGGGTTATCAAAAGATAACATTCGTCAAGCTTAGTTCTAGGCCTTTGGGAGGCTTAAAAACATCCAACGGCAAGATTACGTAGCCACAACGTGTTTTGTCAGTCCCCAACCCGCAGACGCATGGCCTTAACCCTCTCCTGAGAGGAGACCCGAGCCCAGCGGTGGAACATTATGGGTTACTTTAGAAAACCGTTTATTTAGTTTGTACGAATGTTTATATGTATTTATTTTATTTATGTTGTTTAGGAACATCCTATTGATGCTCCTTTGGGGGTGACCTTCGTTCAGAAGTGAAGAGTCATAGTTTGATTTAATGATACTTTGAAAATAGAAATAAGCAAATATCTATTAGTTAAATATATATAATACGATTATATAAAAACATAGAAAGTATAAAAAGTAGTAACTAGTAGTAAAGTATATTTTAAAGCAATATTATGCAATGTTTAATTTCAGTCAATTTATTATTAAGGACACAAAGATTTCGAAACATAAAACTATATTAAATTTATTAAAAAATTAAGGATGCAATTAAGTGTCATTTAAATATTTTCGAAACCTTGATTGGCATATAAAACAATTATACGGCGTTTAAAATCTATGTTTATAAGATTTTAATTTGTCGACCTATCTTCATTATCTCGAACTGCATAAACTGTTAACAAAAGTTAGTCTAAATTTAATATTTCGTCAAATACTCGTTAAGAAATAGAGATTATGTATAATTTGAGCAGATTTTTATGATGCATAGTTCATTAATCAACTATACTCGTACATGTAATTCTAACACATTCATATCGTTCTAGAGTTTCTCTACATCAGTCCCTACTATATTAATATTATAAATGCGAAAGTAACTCTGTCTGTCTGCCTGTCTGTTACGCTTTCACGCCTAAGCCACTGAACCGATTTTGATGAAATTTGGTATGAAGATAGAAACTGAACTTGGGAAAGGACATAGGCTACTTTTCAAAAGTTTAAAGGGGAAAGTTAGTTTAAATATAATTTAAATATAGAAATAAAATCGACTAGCTTTCGCTCGCGGCTCCGCCCGCGTGTATCTCACATTCTAATATATAAGCTATATTACTGTAAAGTTTCATCCAAATCCGTTCAGTTATTTTTGCGTGAAAGAGCAACAAACATATGTACATATATACTAACAAACTTTCGCGTTTATAATATTAGTTAGGATTGTCTCTTTACTGGCGAAACCTACACTGAGATGATGAATCCTCTTACTCGGCTTATTTTGAACCCTCCAATATCTTGACTATTAGAAATCGTTTATTCAGATCATTTTGTGTCCATTGTTATTAGTTACAGAGTTAAAAAGTGGGTGTGTGTGTGGCTGCATTGTCAATATTACATTGTGGGTGCTAACCACTACTTTTGAATTGTGATAATGCTTTCCATTAAACAGAGTATAGTAAATCTGGCAGTTGTTAAACTACAGAATCCTACCTAAAAAAATGTTAAAAAATCAATAAATTTTGTATAGTGCAGTAAATAAATAATCCATACTAATATTATAAATGCGAAAGTAACTCTGTCTGTCTGTCTGTCTGTTACGCTTTCACGCCTAAACCACTGAACCGATTTTGATGAAATTTGGTATGAAGATAGAACTGAACTTGGGAAAGGACATAGGCTACTTTTTACTGCAATAATCGAGATACAAAGGCCAAAGCTAGGTGATTATAAAAATACATAAATCGTAGGTATCAGAATCTATCACTGTTTATCTCCTGTCAAAACTTCACAGGTTGCTAGGCATAACACACTTGCATGGCAACCATAATGATAGTTTGACAATGACATATAGACCAGTAGTTCAGGGTAGATATTTTTTGAAAACAAATAAAAATATAGTAGGATGAAACCTATTGGAAAAGGAGGAGAATATTATAAAAATAAAAGGAAAAATAATTTACGGGGGATCTGAGGTCGGGAAGGGGTAGGGGGGGAGGTTTTCGGGTCCTTTAAGCGGGACGTGAAAAAGCATCTCACTAAGCCGCCATAGTGTGGGCCGCCATACATTATTGTCTGTATTCGCAGCAAGTGTAGTAGCCCCGACTCTTGGATTCTGCTAATGCTTTCCATCAGGCAGGGTAAAGTCACTTTGGATGGCTAAATATATAAAACAAAGGGTAAAGAACGGTTTATCTTGATTTCCGGCAAAACTACAAGTCCTATGGAAAAAAGTTAAATGGCAAAGTTGTAGGTAATCAAAAGATCTACAATTTTTAGGGTTCCAAAGTTTATGACTTCGAACCCTTATCGTCCGTCCGTCCGTCCTCCTTACCGTCGAATCGATAAGTGCTAGAAAGATGAAACTTTGCATGACTATGTATTGTAATTACGTCGACAAAGCGTTACAATAAAATTATGAAAAATATTTTTATTTAGGGTGTTTTTTTTCTCGCAGCTACCCCATCATCTGGGGTATCATTATATAGGTCTTTTAAAAACATTAAAAGGTTGTTAAGACGATCTTTAAACCCATTTTTTGATTTAGGTATCCGTTTGCGAGAAAAGGGCCCTTAATTTGTAAAAACAGGGCGTCCCCCCCCTCTAAAAGCTAAACGGCCGGCTCAAAAAATCTGGAAAAATTCGTGATAGTGGTCCATATAATAACTTTAAATGAAAACTATAACGAATTAGATGACTTTGTTAGTTCAGGAGTTATAGAGGCTTAACTTCTACAATGTGCTTACTTGGAAAAGTCATACAAAATTAACGCATTAATACGTAAACATAACAATTATCCATTGGATACAATTTCTAATCCACGTACCATTATGGGTGACTGAGGAACCCTTTCCCGTGCGTGGCCTGACACGCACTTGGCCGATTTTTACCTCAAATTATGAGCGAAAAATTCAAAAAACTAAGTTTTTGATTTTTTTTTATCTTTTACAAATAATATTATTTTTAAACGAAATTTAGTGAAAACTTACCTTTTATGCCTCGAATACACTATAATTTATTTGATTTGAAATATTTATTTTTTCACCCGATTTTGACTTAATACCGAAAATTCACCCGTCAAAATATCTACTTTTTTCAAAAAATTAGGGTGTTTTCTGTTTGATGAAATCTCTACTTTCCGATGCTGTAATCCCTACTTACATTATAAATGCGAAAGTAACTCTGTCTGTCTGTCTGTCTGTTACGCTTTCACGCCTAAACCACTGAACCGATTGAAAATAAAGGTAGAAAGTAGGGTTTGAAATAGGGGACGAAAGTTTGTGTCTAAGTTCCTTATTTTCAAACATAAAATCATGTAAGATTGTTTAATCTACCCTTACCGTGTCGCGCGATATATACGAATTCCACGCGGGCGAAGCCGCGGGTGGAAAGCTAGTAATTAATATATTTGATTATGTACCTAAAAGTAAATGATTTATCTGGCTATGTAAGAAAATAAATGTATAATCAGACATCTCAAATTATTTATTTGTGTTACCTTGTTAGTATGTAAGTGATTTAGTTTAATTTTAGCAATCGAACTAAAACATGCAGCAACTTATTATAAGCCTAAATAAGTAAAGGACTCAATTATAACCACTTTTAACAGTCTTAAGATCATATTCTCCAGGGTAAGCCGAGGCATAACTTAAAATACTACCCATGCCTGTGTTAGTCACAATTACAACTCACAATGTAAAGGAGGCGAAGGAGTCCGGGACCAATTTATCGTGCTCGTGTAGTATCTATAATATACAATTCGCTACTCAGCAATGTGGCCTAAAACGCATACGCGCTTTATCTATGTCGCAGGTATATTGTCAAAACCATTAGATTATAATCTACCGTAGTGAAATTATAATAAAACTGCTAACCTAATTATAATTTTACTATTATCCAGTTGTCAGTGTAAGTCACGGCTCTTACAATGTACCTGTGACATCTATAATAGGTAATCTATAATCACGCTGATTCAAAATTACTAAAATGTTTTCATCAGGCGTTTTAGAACTTAAATAAGTCAATTTCTCTAAAATGCGGTTAAACATTGACAAAATATTTTTGATGGTAAAAGGTTAGATAAAAACTAAACTCTTGACGGCAAATTTGGTTTGACGCAAGTTGGTACGGATCTCCATAGAAAAATGGGCATTGTCCTTTACACTTTAATCACTCGAAAACGTAAGATTGTATGTTACAATGATAAACAAAAATATTGCAAATCGAAATATACTACTATAATGAACAAACAAATAAATAACAAAGTTAATATTTAATAAAATATCTACAATATTATGAGAAAGTTATGGAATCTTCTCTTAATTATATGTGTGTAATAGGCATACTATTTATTACTATTTTTAGATAATTTAATACCTGAGTGACCTATAAATTTTATTTGGCTATTAAAAGTTTTTTCATAGAGTGTAGTGTAAGTGGGCTAGGCAGGTCTGGGCCTTACTACATACTTGCTATTTCGTAGCAGCCGTAAAACAGAGCAGTGTTAGACATCGTTTATAAAACTCCACGTGCAGGCTGGGTTGTTTTCTATGAAATACCTTTGGATGGCCTAAAATTTTTGTAGGTCACTCAGGTATTAAATTATCTTAAAATAGTAAAAAATAGGCATATACGCATATACTTTAAAGAAGATTCTGCAACTTTCTCAAAATATTGTAGATGTTTTATTTAATATTAACTTTATTATTTATTTGTTTGTTAATTATAGTAGTATATTTCGATTTGCAATATTTTTGTTTATCATTGTAACATGCAATCTTACGTTTTTCGAGTGATTAAAGTGTAAATTTTAATAAATATCTCAATAACGGTTAAAAAAAATCGAATTCGAGTTTTTTCATTTTTGGCATTTTCTGAGAAGATTTACTATGGTAATATATATATATATATTTTTACACCATCGGAAAGTAGAGATTTCATCGAATAGAAAACATCCTATTTTTTAAAAAAAAGTTGATATTTTGACGGACGAATTTTCGATTGAAAATTAGGGATTTTTTTCGGTATTCAGTCAAAATGGGATGAAAAAATAGATATTTCAAATCAAATAACTTACGGTGTATTCAGGACATGAAAAGCTAAGTTTTCACAAAACTTCGTTAAAAAATAATTTTATTTGTAAAAGATAAAAATAAAAAATCTAAAACTTGGTTTTTTTAATTTTTCACATAAAATTTGATATTATGTAAAAAAAGTGTAAATGCAAAAGATGTAGATGTTTTTATTACCTACAACTTTGCCATTTAACTTTTTTCCATAGGACTTGTAGTTTTGCCGGAAATCGAAATAAGCCATTTTTTTCCCTTAAACCCCCCCCCCCCTCTCCCCCTTCCCGACCTCAGATCGCCCGTAATTTATTTTTCCTTTAATTTTTGTACTATTCTCCTCCTTTTACAATGGATTTCATCCTACTATAATTTATGTTCACTTTTTGTTATTTTAAGAGGTTTCTACCCTGGTCTATACATACATACTTAGTATAAAACAAAGTCGCTTTCTCTGTCCCTATGTATGCTTAAATCTTTAAAACTACGCAACGGATTTTGATGCCGTTTTCTTTAATAGATAGAATGATTCAAGAAGAAGGTTTTATGTATCATACATGTATAATATTTATAGTAGAGAAACATTGATAATTTTAGAGGTTTCTAATGTGATGTCGTAAATAAACCAATTTTTTTACGCTTAATTGCAAACCCTATATACATCTTAAAAATGTCTACAAAAAAGTCCGCGATGGTATATGTCTATCTCTTAGGGATAACCCACAATAACCATTTTTATTTTTTACGAGAAATAATGGTTTATTTACGAAGCGATTTAAAGCAATACAGCATTAATCCTTGCAATTAAGTACCTTAATAAATTGTGTATTTAATATAGATTAATATGGCCCTTTACAGTATGTAATTTAAATTAATACTTTTGGAGATATTACAGATTTAAAATGCAGGAACAAAGCGATTGTGGCGGTATCGGCCGG
This sequence comes from Phragmatobia fuliginosa, assembly GCA_932526445.1. Lineage (NCBI taxonomy): Eukaryota > Metazoa > Arthropoda > Insecta > Lepidoptera > Erebidae > Phragmatobia > Phragmatobia fuliginosa. The sequence goes on along the minus strand of OW052078.1, from coordinate 10,987,712 downwards.
GGCCCGTTAGTTGACGCTGCTGTCGATTTGTCACTATCAGTTAATAACTAAACATAATACTTTATTATGAATTAATATTCTAAGGCGGTACGAAGTTCGCCGGGTCAGCTAGTATCTAAATATTACTTTCCTTCTTCAGCACTATGCGGGCGCAATGATCAACCAGTCAAGTAGATACCGTGATGAATGATCTTATTAAAGTTATTAATATTCAGAAATACGCTCAGATATTATTACTTGACCAGCATACAAACCCTTACTCGAGATAAACTAGATTTCTATACTTTGACAATATTGTGTAAATACGATGCTTTCGTAATTTGAGCACCGTCAAGCGATGTATGAAGATAAGATGGAATAAAATATATAACTTATTTTGGGTATTGTGTATAATGACAATAAAACGCATCACTTGTATGACGTCTACTTACGAAATTTGTGCTGTTTTTGATGAATCCAGAGTCGTAAGAAACTCCAAGATATTTCGGTATTAAAAATAGTAAATTTAATTCAGACTGAAACTATTTTCAATACACCAATAGGCATCACTTTTGTCCACAGACATAAATAGAAATTAACAATTTGGTATTACAATAGACGGTCTTATCACTCATGGCGAATTCTTCCAGACAACCTTTGGACGGATATTGTAGGATTCGATTTTGGGTAGACATAATCTATGTAATTAATAAATACATAGACTACAAAAATGTGAACTAATAAACACCAAAATTGTTTGTGACCTCTGTTGTTACTTTAGTAGTATGTGGTGCTATTATTTTGATTACTTCAAGGTAACAGTGTAACATTAGGAAATATTCCGCATTCATTTCTCACATAGTAAAAATCGTAAAATATCGATAATGTTAACAATAACCGACGCCGACAACTTTATAACACTAGGATATGAAGGTGTAACAAATTTTATATGAACACGTAAACTGCTTAATTGTTTATTTTTATTACTTATTTAAGTATTATGAGTTTTTAAGTGATTTTTCTGTAAATCTCAGCAACAAATTACTTTATGAAAAAAATAACGCCTGTAGAAATGTTCTAGTATATTCTTTGAGGTATGTCTTTCTCTCGTTTGTGGAGACATAAAAGTCGATGACGGCGATGCGTATGATTGATTACCTAGTTTATTCTGTCTGTTATTCCAATTTCTCAGAATACTCTTTTTTTGTATTTTCATAAAATTATATATAGACACCGGTAGATATTTTGAATATGATTTACAAAATCCTAATTGCTTATAAGGTCGCAATTGTAATCAGCAAATTTTAATAGTTCCTCTATTCTAAAGCGATCGACTATTTTTATCGTCAGCTTCACAATTTTTTTTAAGTAAATTTTCAAGTAATCTATATAAGTAATGGTTAATTTTTCTTTAAGGTTCGACCAAGGCAAGTCAACAAAAGGCGCGAGCAAGCTCCGGCGCGACCTAATCAACGCAGAGATAGCCAACCTTCGAGACCTGTTACCTCTACCACCGTCTACCAGACAGAGGCTCTCACAACTCCAGCTCATGGCACTCGTCTGTGTCTACGTCAGGAAGTCAAATTACTTCCAACAAGGTAAGATATAAGAACATTTTCTTATCCTCTTGAGAATAATTATAAAGTCACTACACTTTAACTTACCTACATTTACTTCCATGTTGTAGTAGTACTTTCCTACTTTTTTCAACCACCTTATTGGTCTAGTGGTTAGCGTATGCTACTGCTGATCAAGAGGTCTCGGATTCAAATCCCGGGTGTTGTTGGGTTTTTCATTACGCCCGTGCATCGGAGAACACGTTAAGACGCTCGGTTCTGGTTGTCATGAACATCTATGGCAATCATTATTGGGAACTCAGTGCTCTCAAATATACTGGCAACTTGTTTAACCTTTGAATTTCAGTTTTCCCATATTTAATCTGATATTCAATTAAAACCGGTTGAAATAATAGCTGACCTAAAATGATCTTGGGTATAAAGGGTATAAAGAAGAAGAAGAAATAGTTTTCTACTACCTGAAACATAAATACCTACCGAACTTATAGTAAAAATGTGCTACCTCATTTATATGAGCACTCAGATGGTCATGGGAAATTTAAAATTATTACTTTTATTAAAAGTATCTGGTATATGTAAGAAGTTGTTGAAATTCACCATTATAGACCAAGTCTATCTGTTGTGCCCTGTTTCCACTCGCATAAATATTCTCACAAAAAGCATACTTAAATTTATGCATAAATCATGATGCAAAACTTATCAATTTTGTCTTATTTCTAGCTTTTATTTCATGTTAGCCTGAGGCTTTCGAATTGAGTCGTGGAATAGTTTAAAATTAATGCAATGAATTATCTCAGTTCTATTAAAATAAGATAAAGAGTCTTTCTTTGTTTAGAATTAGGATCAAGTGTTTATACTGATTTAAAGGTTTAAATATACACATACTTTACTGCCTCAGCAGCGCAGTGGTAGCGTATGCGGTTGCTGTGCTTGAGGTCTCGGGTTCGGTTCCCGGGTCGGACCAAATGTTTGTGTGATCCGCAAATATTTCTTTCGGAGTCTGGGTGTTTTCTATGTATATGTTTATAGTTGCAAAAAAAGATATGTATTTATATCTGTTGTCTAGTACCCATAATATAAGCTCTGTTTAGTTTAGTACTAGATGGCGTTGTGTGTAAGATGTCCGAAATATTTATATTTACACTCGTACTAATAAACTCTCATCATAATCACATCGCAACTAAAAGAAAACAATCAACTGACTGATTTAGTGATATATATTACATTTCTTTATACGCTTTTAATAAATGTAATAATTCAAAGGTTACTGCAGTATTAAGTAACAAATATTACGAGCAACCTTTAATAACTTTATACTCACTTAAACCATAGATAACTATCACATGTCGATACGCTAACCGTTCAGAATCTTTCCTTCAAGCTCAATTTATCGCGTTAACACAAGGCCGAATTTCACACACAATACATGCACGCAAATATCAAAAAGTAGCCTTGAAATGCACAGAAAAAATCGCAAAAATGTAAATAATTACGTAACAAAAGATTGTTCTCACGATCGAAACAGTTAGGATGCTACCGTCAATATAAAAAAATGACAGCGTTTCGGCTTTGATAGGAAAATTAGAGAAAATTAGTGGTCCGAGGACTGGCTACCGACTGATGGTTATTGGTCCTAATGGTGCCTGCAGGGTATCGGGCCAGAGTTGGGCTGTCACGCCCGTAGTGCACGCTATTCACCGCGGTTCACATGCTTACCGGTCAGAATAACTTTTGGACAATATTAGTTTTCGGATTTCTTACCCGAAGTATGTTCATATGTGACTGGGGTTTTGAAAATGATACTGCGTATGAAATTAATCGTGTTTTTAAGGAAAAAAGAGAACTTAATTCAAAACTTCATGGTAAATTTCCGATTCAAATATTTAGTAAAAATAGAAATAAACACTTTTTTCAAGTAATTCTTACCGAGATAAGAGAAAGTATTACGCAATTGGCTTATAACTTTTTATTTTAATTTGACATCATTTTAGGTGGAAGTACTTTTGTATCACAATATAGCCTTGAGTCCTCCATGCACACGTTAATTAAAAATACTGTCATGTATGAGTAGAATTCGCGCTGAGGGGGTCCCGTATTATTATCTAAACATTTTAAACCGCCTTTTGCCCTGATTAATATCAAGCGAAAACGAGCAAAACAATCACTTGTGATGATTTATTTTGTTTTAGTATTTGTTCTTATAGCAGCAGAATTAAAACAATAATTGTTATCACGGGTGATATGACACGAGATACCCTGATGACAGACGGACGAACAGCGGAGTCTTATTATAAGGTTCCGTCCCTTTGGATACCTTTGAAACCCTAATAAGAACAATAAATAAACAAAACATTGATATAGAACTCCTTTTAGTTAAAATTCTATATCTATCATATCAACCTACCATTTTATAAAATACAAGATATGTTACTAGTTTTGCTTTGAAATACAAAGTATTTCAAACGTTCAGAATAATCAGTGAAAGGATTCTCGAGTTGCGTCGCATTCGTATTTAAATAAGCTTTGACCTTTCCTACAACGAATTCCTATCATACATACATAGGTACTTCACTGTCATGTAAGCCAACTTTCGCGTTTCGTTGAGATTCCCTCGGGAGTCCCGAGTTACAGCCTTCTCGTCGCGGTAGCTTCCTAATACGGCCCTATTCTGGCAGTGCTGAGGTAACATTAATACGTTTTGGTACAAAGTAACTTTTGTAGTGTTTTAATTACTCAAGTTCATTCTTAAATTTAGGTGAATTTAGAACCTCTGTCTTTTGCAATACCTACATAGTACATTTGTTGTACTTTTTGGGTCACAGACTGGCACTTATCTTCAAATTGCATGGAATCAACGTGTGGATTTTTGTGACCGAAAAATGCATTTGCCATTATCAATCCAGTGAAACCAGAGTAGTTTTAGATGGTTATAATCTGACGACACTTTGTCCTTCAATCGGCGAACGACATCGATTATGGATCGATCGTTCGCCGATTATATTTATTTTTTTATATAACTTTTAAATACACTTACTGCATATATTTATATTCACTTATTTATTTCTAAACAAACTTGAAACTATAAAATGAAAAAACATATTCAAAATATAATGTCAATTCTGTTATTTTCTTATTCTTCTCAATTGATTTACTTCGTCTATTTATGTTTGTAAAATAATACTTAAATTTCAATAAAACACATTTTAAATGTGCTATCTGACAGTTTTTATCGATATACAAACGATAAAGATAAACTCAACAGCTTAATTTGTCAAAGATATATTTAAATACCTTTACATTCACGATAACAGTATCAAGTATCGATTCCCTGCTCTGCGACTGCGATTGCATTTAATTAATCACTTTCTGGAATTTTTGAATTGAATAATCTCAAGTTGGTTTAAGTTAACGATATTTGAACCACTGTAAATTAACGTAAAGTTCCATTTACGTTTGTAGATTTATATGTTTTTTATATTAGTTCACCAAAGACATAGTTTACCTACCGTATATAGTCCGTACCGTATATATATATTCTAGGTATTTTATTTTATTTGTATTATACTTAGAATATTTTTATAATGAGAAAGATTTTTATATAATATATAAACCAATCGTATATATCTTATCTTTGGAATTTTATAATCAATTCACATTACTACTTTTAAGGTAAAATTATGAAATATCAATATGTAATAATCGATGAAGAATAGGGGTCCAGCCAACTCGATAAACGTTCGATTGTCCACGGGTCGTGGGAAACGCATTTTGCATATGAATTCTGTGCGCTCATCTCGATGAAGCCTTGCTTACCATAGTTTAAACTTCGTTGTTTTATTGGCAACCCATAGACATCTACAGTTTTATACAACCAATGATGGGTCATAAAAATTTACTGGAAATATCATGAAAACTCTAGGATTGTTTCCTTGTATAACTTTATCCTAATGTTCTTAATATGCATATCGATTGCTTTATTAGCGAATAAAAACGATGATAGTTTAAAAAGAAACACTAAAATTGCCATTCTTTCGACATAGAAAAATAATAAAATATTTTGATAAGAAACCAAATCCTAAGAAAATTTAGTAAAATTATTTGTAAGGAACATCATTGTCTTGACTTATATTAGATTCACACACTAGCTTATACTGTATATTCACAATATACACACTATTATATAATTATCCGGATCTTAAACACACAAGCTCATAGTTCCATATGAGTCACATATTCATATAGTGCGTAAGACAATTACAATTCCCAAGTCTTATCGGTCTAAATGCTGAAATTACTTGGTGCGCCCCTCAAATTATCGACCACGCACTGCGAAAGTATTTTCTCAACAATTTTTGCATACCTCCCTGGGAACTAGCGAGATCTGCTCCTTTCTTGTCCCTAATTAACCCTATAAGTGCTTGAGATCGGTTATTTGCCTTCTGTTATGGTTCTCTTGTACCAATGTACGGGTGTTATTGGTTGCTGTAATTTGAAGGTTCGTTTTTTGTAATTAAGATGATGAAGATGTTTATTTTTCAGAAATTGCAACATATATGCCTTAATTAAATTATATGCACCACTGTGTGTGGATTTGATATATAAAAAAAATATGGACCCCATTAAATGTCTGTATTTCTCGAAGCTCACTAGTTTTAATTCACATATATTTTCACTTATTTTTTAATGTTTTTTTATCAATTGAGTAATAACATGTTGGACAGCATCTCGTCGATTTCATTTTTTAGGGTCGAGTCTATTTATTACTTAATTTATAGGTAAAAAGCCGTTTCATTTAATATAATTCCTGAATGCAATAGTCTGTTTAGTATAAAAACATTACTGTTTATATACTGCCTTATTGGTCTAGTGGTTGGCGTATGCGGCTGCTGATCAATAGGTCTCAGGTTCGATTCCCGGGTCGGACCACAAATATTTGTGTGATCACAAATATTTGTTTCGGAGTCTGGGTGTTTTTCTATGTTTAATATGTATGTATTTACAAAAAAAAGTATGTTTATGTATTTATATCAGTTGTCAGTACCTATAACACAAGCTCTGCTTAATTTGGGACTAGATGACGTTGTGTGTAAGATGTCCGAAATATTTATTATTTATTATTATTAAATATCTGTCTGATAAAATTAATAAATATATATAGATAAAAATCAGCTTAGTTGTCAGTATTTTATGTTTTTTTTGTAATATTTTTATAAAAATTACACACAAATAAATCACAAGTAAATATAAACAAAAGTAATATATCCTATTACATTATCATTTTTTTATACAATTCAATGATGAGAGACGACGCAATGCCTTAAGACATGTGACGTCAATGATGTAAGCTTCAGCCTGCTTAACTTAATGCCTAATTTCTCCATCGACAAATTAATTACATGTTTAAACAACATGATTGTAGTTAATTATTGGTTGTCCGTCACTCAAAATTAAAAGGTTGTTTGTCGTACGACACATTTTGATATATGAAACAGCTAACAAACTAAAAAACATTTGTGATTGACAGCGGGACCTGTTTTATTTAAACAAAAAACTAATAAAGACGAGTATCGACTGTATAGTCGCTTTCAATATTTTTAAAACATGTCCTTAAGAATATAGATACCTAAACAAACATTTTCTTAATCTTAAAAATAATCGGCGAGTGCTAAAAACTTACCTTAACTTACTGTGTCTACCCTTAACTTCATAAAAGTGTGAGGATGAATGATAATAAGATGATAATAATTATTTCGAATATTGAATAAAAGAAATAAAAAAAAGTTTATTTTAATGACATTTAAACATAATTAATACATATTAAAAGAATGGATTGGAATGTTACAAAGTATTGTAGCATTTGCGGAAACGAAATAGAATTAAAAATTCGTCACAAAACTCCACTTAAATTTTATCGGGGAAGTTACTATGTTATTTCACATTTAACCAATATTTAAAGAAAATATCTAACTTAAATGAATAACTTTAAATATTTTGCCGCAGACCAATCAAATTTCAGCCTAATGGCATAAAATCGAATACTACACGTTCATATCACTTTACATTAATAAAACATCACCCCGTCATACCGCAATGAATCTAACTTTAAACCATTTACTGCTCCTATCGCTTCGCCTACATACAAATCTATTTATTACTACTAGTAATAAACAGGCAGTGAGCCGTTATAAATAGTAGTAGATAGTGACATATTAGTTATTTATTGCCCATTAGTAAGTGCCAGATGGTTATACGAAGGCTTTAAGAAACTGTTTGCTTGTTCTTATGAGATAATAAAATATAAATATGCACAATGCTGCGTTATAAAACTAATATGAAGGAACTTCATATTAGTTTGTATGTAATATGATTTTTTTAATATGATTTTTTTAAATAAAAACAAATTACACACAAATAACGTGAAATGTATACAGTTACATCTTTATCTCTACTAGTCTCTACTAGTATTATAAATGCGAAAGTAACTCTGTCTATCTGTCTGTTACGCTTTCACGCATAAACCACTGAACCGATTTTGATGCAATTTGGTATGAAGATAGAACTGAACTTGAGACAGGACAAAGGCTACCTTTTACCGCGACAACCGACAGACACGCGGGCGGAGCCGCAGGCGACAGCTAGTAATACATAAAGATGACTTCTTAGGCCTGCCAAAATGACTTTACTCTACCTGATGGAAAGCATGAGCAGAATCCAAGATTGGTGGTCACCATACTCATTGTGAATGCAGACAATGCTGCATGGTGGCCACTGTATGGCGACCTATTGCGATGCTTCTGCATCAATGCACAATGGTATGAATGCTGTCAATTAAGATACATGGGTATTTTTTTGCGAGAGTAATACTGCCTCGTCCGTGCTGAAATCAGCAGGACACTCCTACCTTGAAATAATTAGAATATATTAATGACTACTTTTATCAGTAAAGTACATAAATCATTAATTTAATTAATCAATAAATTGTATTGTTATTATGTTTTAGTCAACGAATAAATAATAAGACTTTTTATTTATTCGTAGGTTTTAGTCGATATGACTACACGGAGGGCCGAGTGGTTCAAGCGGTTGTCACATCGCTTTCCAGAACGCCAAGTGCTGCGGATTCAATACTTTACGTTATTCACAAAATAAAACATATGTGCAGAATAACTACCCATCGTCTTGCTTTGGTTTATATATGGCACAGCACTATGAAGAAAAGATTTTGAAAGAATTTATCATCCTATAGTTAAAAAGGAACATGAACTAATCACGCGACCAAAGTCTCGAACAAGACCTAGTTAAAGACGTATACATATATGTATAATATGTGTGTAAGATGTCAGGTGTTATATTGACTTTATTGCAACAGGACGTAACAATTATTGATGAGGGGTGCCCATTACTACACAACTAGTCGGACAATTCCTAAAAATCAGTGATGACGTAATGTCGTCAGGATTCCTGTAAATATGATTCTATAAAAATATAAGCATGTTTACGGATGTAGAAGGTTGCAAATTAGTAAAGGTCTGCAGTCACGTGTATATGTCTGTTAAATTAATCTAGTTCCGGGTTTGGATATCGTGATTTAATCGATAAAACACTAAAACATAGTATATATATAAATCCAGTTATTAGAATCAATAAAAACTAAAATTTCTTAAAGTACGGCGTTATTTTTTTCGTTGTAAAGAATTTTTTGTAAGTGGATTTATACACAAATACATACACTCCCGCCTTTAACCTAAAATGGGAACAGAGACGTATTAAACGTACTACGTTTTGCTAACATTATATTTAATAAACATTAATAAAATGAAAAAATGTTCACTACATTGCAAAACAATACACACATTAAAAAAAAAAAAATAGTGTTTACACTTTTTTAAAGACAGTTGTCTAAGTTGTTATCAAAGCACTAGGTCCACTATGCAGTCATTATTGTGTAATACGATTTGTTACACACTTGTGTTTAACAAAATTTATGATAAATTTGCAGAACTTTTTCACATTAACCTAACACGTCGTAGAGACGTAGAGTTAATTACTACGCACCAATTAATATAAATAATATTTAATAAAAAATATTTCGTAATATTTCTTCATTGAAGGCCTCTATGATCTAAGGTTAAGGCCATTGCACGGTAAAATACTCGTCCCCAAAATAACTCACTTTGATATAATAATTACAATGATGAACACTTGGAGTGGAGTGAGCAATTTGCGATTCGTAACGATGTGACCTTGTAAAAGAATTTGTCGGAAATTTTAACTTTTGTTCGCCAAAATTACGTGTATTTATTTATGTCATTCCATAATAGTCGGTTTGGTGATAGATATATAATTCTTCGGCAAATATATAAAAAAGTAGATTCAACGGTTGTTGTTTTCATTTAATTGTGATTAATATTAGGCCTCATCTTCGTTGGAATTGAAATTTAGAGAACATATTTAACTTTAGAATTACATCCTTACATAAAAAGCGAGAGTTGTACTCGTACACATCTTATTGTTCTTGTTAGAATGAGAACCGAACCGAAAATTTTTATAACTAAATCAAACTTCAAACATTTAAAAATAGCAATCTTTTTTACGTCGTCACGAATGAACCAATATTCGTTTTTTAGATCTCACCCCTTTAATTAAAATAGGTTTACTCAATTTTGGTTCATCGGTTTACCTATTGAAACAAAACAATTGCGTTTATGAATTAAATTAGCTTACATAATACAGTACGTAGAATCAACGAAATTTTAAGGACCGGTAAATTTCCTTAAAAAAAAAGATTAATATAATGTACATAATGGACAGTAAAGAACCGGTTATTTAAGAGATATTTTGGGAGGCCTTTGTCAAGTAGTGGAGGTCCTGGGGCTGAAATGATGTTGATGATTTTATATAAATAAAGCAAACATATTATAAATACATTCATTTATATAAAAACATACACATACTTACATAGTAATACATAAATGAAAATATAAAATGTATAAATATTTCGTACTTATTACAAACATATAATATGGGTACTATTCAACTGATATAAATCCATAATCATATTTTTTTGTCAATACACAAATATAGAAAACACTTAAGTGACTAGTATGTTAAGTACTCCATTGCAAGACCTGCTTATTTACTTATTATCCTTAAGATAAATCTTATTTTTGGTTTGCAATAATTAAAATCGACAAGGCAAACTACCTATAAACTAACATTAACGAATTATTAAAGTAATTATATACTACATATTATAAAATTCAATGTCTCAAATCATCACGTTCGTAATAAATATTAATATATGCAGATACCCCTTGATTTATTACCCTACCTCAGTAATAAACTTTCACGTAATGTAATATTTTACATTTTATTAAGGCATAATATTCTTAGGCGCCAAATACATAATCAGTTTAAACTGTCAGTTTTCAATTGATTGAATATCATACATGTACCGTGTAATGGAATATATAATGGTGTCCAGGAAACACTTGCAATCAAAAGCTTTGTCTTAAGATTTATGGGAAATTAGTTGTCTAGGTCTGAATTAACTCTGTTTGTAATATCATAATACCAGATTATTACTTATAGCATTCTTACATGGTACAAAAACTCTTTAAACTTTTATTGATCTCTCTGTTCGTCTATTCAAACTCCAAAATGGTCAAACCTTTTATGACACGACTTTTTGCAAATGTCTGTAAGTGTAGAAAGTCGCGGTAATAATATTTTTTGTTTACAAAATTTAGTATTTCCAATTTATTTACTTGCGGCTATGGTCTAACATTGTTCATTCAGAATTAGACATGTAGTTTTATAGACCCGTCTTATTTTCTTTAGAAAATAAATAAAGACGTGGCATTCAATACAGGTAAATCGTGATTAAGTTTAGAAAACCAGACTAAGAATAAATAAAGTTACTTATAACATTAATATGCTCACAATCGTAATCGCAAATACATTAGATAATATGTATTTGCTATTAGAGTTGCATTTAACACGAAGAAACCCACTTGCAATAGACTTATTCCATTTACTTTCGTTTGATGACATGTATTTTTGTTATTTCATATAAATTAATAAAGACAACAGGATTTTTTTAGCAATACGGATACAACTGCTGCATTACTTGTATCTGTATTGCACATAACGTCAGCAACGTATATATACGTAACAACTTACTACAGGTTGCGGCAAATCATGACTGATGCTAAAACGCTCAGAAAAACTTATCATGCACTGTTTAATTTATGACTTTAATCAGTGATTAGTATAAATTAATCATAGTATATAAATTCTTATAATATACTTCTGGTATATAAAATAACTGAAGAGGTCCGTAAGCACGGGGTTCTTTCAATATAAATGAGCTAAGCTTTACTTATTTAAGTGATGATCAAATAGGTACTAAATTAAGATCAGATAACAAACAACCTCCAGTTATATTAGGCGTTTAACACTAGCTAGTAAATAAATATTTCTAAACATACATAAATCATTTCAAAAATTACTAAATTAAATTCCGTTGCTTGATTGGTGCATAGATAAATGTAATGGTGTGTTTTGATCACAGGTGTATTTTTGATTTATTCATTTAAATTGCTTTGACAATATCTCAAGATTTGCGAAAGTTTCGTTGAATATTTTATTAAGCTAAGGTTATTAAAAAGTTTCGAAATGGCTTTTTTCATTTTGGATTGTTTAGTTATTAGGCTTATTTTTGAGTTCATAAAAAAACAGAAACACAGTTGTGTCTAAATAACAATAGTTTCTGAAATTCATCTAATAAATATATGAAATTTAAAAATAGTATATTTTAAAGAACATAAAAAAAAATCAATATAAATATTCAATGTTTCTTTTCCTTTTCGAAAATGTTATGTTTTGATATAAATTTAAAGCCTTTAAAAATAAAAATAACTATTTTTTACCTAACCATATGTATAGTCAGCGTTAATTGAAAAACAAGAGCTGGTTTTTCTAGAGACCACTGTGACCCCTTTCTACGGCAAAATTTATTAAAAATAGACGAAAAACTTACTGTAAAATACATTTGTCTTACAGATTTTTTATATATGTCTGTCAAAGTGACTCAACACTGCTTTATGGAAAGCACGAACGAAATTCAAGTTTAGTGGCCACCATACTCATTATAGTTTAGAAAAATATTTTATACAAAAGGACCTTTAACTTTGTAATCCTAAAATATATTTTAACGAGTCCTCGGGTCTGAGAGAAGTTATGATTAGCTGATTATGAGACCAGTGGGCAGATCTCTTGTTATTTAAGAGTAGATCCGATCTTATACACATACGAATCAATATTTTAAGATTTCATTATAAACATTTAAAAGGTAATATTTTATCATCATTATTTTCATCAATTATTTTAAAACATGGTTTATGGTAAACTAGATTTCACCCGCGGCTTTGCCCGCGTGTATATCGGTTATCGCCGTAAAAAGCAGCCTATGTACTTTCTCAGACTCTAGACTAAAATGTACCAAATTTCATATAAATCGTTTAGTTCCTTACCGTGAAAGCCGAACAGACAGACAGACAGAGCTACTTTCGTATTTATAATATTAGTAAGGATAACCTAGAAATATCCACACTAAGGTCACAGGATCGCAGTTTGCGCATCACTGAATGATTATACGCATGCGCAGTGGTGCAGCCGACACTTAGCGGCCTATTATCGAAGTATCGCAATCGTTTGTTCGTTTACAATTGTACTATAATTAGAAATAATTACCGCTTGTTGTCTGTAAATTGTGGTGGGTCTAGCCGGCCTGAGGAGTGATAATGTGTAGTTTTGAACTGGTGTATTATTGTGTAGATATGCAGATAGTGGGTTAACATTTATGTAATTCTTGGTATTGTTATAGTTGTACTGAGTACTATTTTTCCCTACCTATAAGTACATTGTATGTATTAAAAAAAAACAGTATGTTAATGTATTTATATCTGTTGTTTAGTACCCATAATACTAGTTCTGCTTAGTTTGGGACCAGATGACGTTGTATGAAAGGTGTTCGAAATTTTTATTTATTAATCAGGATTTCTCTCCGGACCGCCAGGATGTGTTGCTCTATGACTTCTTCCTGAAAGGTCGACAACAATGTGCCAGATGTCCGAAATATTTATTTATTTATTGGTCTATTAATATGAATGTAACCCTACAATTTCATAAACACGCGTAAGTTGGTGATGCAACTACAAACTTATGGTTTTTAGAATTTATTATTTTACTTTAGATGCCAAATTTTAAAATTCCAGAGGAGCGGGAAGTACCTTAATTAACTTTACATCAATGTCTCCACACATTTCTGAAAAAAAGAGTCTTGACAGACACACGTATAACGAAGTGATCCTTTAAAGTTTCCATTTTTGGTAAGGAGTACGGAACCGTAAAAATTGAAAATTTGCTTACTAAACTGTGATGTAACATATATTATTAATTTTATGTTATATCAATGGAAAAGCTGGTTTATAGGAGTTTGATTTTATTTAATTCATATCAAATACATATATACATTTTTAGAGTGACAAGATCGCTCAAATGTAAATCTACTTTCACAACTTTATATACCAAGATAAACCAAAAAGATATTAATATGAACCCGGAAATAAATTAAAGATGATACGAGACTGACCAATCACAGTGAAGATTATTAGCAGCATTCATTACCAGTTATCAACAAGTTAACACCCAGTATGTGTGTACAGTACATTAATCCAATTAGTGTCGGCCGTGCTATGTCACATTAACATATAATTTGAATTTTAAAACAGGTCTAAAGAACATTGTAACTGGTAGTTCGACTAGACGCGGTCAGGTGGGAACCAGGGGTCTTAACAGATAGTGATTTATATACGACTAATATGGACTAATATTTGTTTAAAGTATTCTATACGTAAGTAATCGTCAGTGCGTCGGTCTGTTACGATATCACAGCTAAATTATTACACTGATTTTGATGAAATTTATAAAGAAGATGCATACACACACGATTGATATATGATTCTTAAGAAATAATATGAGCTAATTTACCACAATGGTAAAACTATTATATCATATGTTTTTTTTTTTGGATTCCATAACAAAAAGATGTCTTTGTAATTACTTTATCATTTAGGCTATTATAACTACAAAAATGTAATTTATCATGGCGATATATCACGTCAACAAATTAATAAAAATATCTGTGAAAGAAATTTCATTTTTAGAGTACGTTGCCTACATATGAATAATTTGAAAACAACTAAAATCACACTGTATTACGATGTAAATAGTATCTTACAATTGACTCGAATCAAGCAATTGGAGTCGAAAAGAGGACAGTTACACATAAAAACGAGTCCTCATGAACCCACATTGTCCCACTGCTGGGCTCGAGTCTACTCTCAAGAGAGGATTAAGGCCATATGTCTTCGTCTAAACGAATGCCTACATTAAATGCTATCTTTGCAATATTCATTGACGTTAAAGACTTCTTATAAACCTCTGCTTAGACACAAGTCTTTCCTAAAGAAAACGGTATTTTAATTCATTGTAGAGACTTCTACATGTTTAAATGGTATTTCAAAAATATTATAGTACATTACACACATATGTTCAAATTTAATTTATCTATTTTTTTTTAATAAATTTAATTTACATACGAATGAATTCCTAATACTAAATTTTGGTACAACGCACCGAATATGATCGCCTTGCCTGATCGGAAAATCACACCGTAAATAAGTTTAATCAATAATTTACTTTTCAAATGTTTAGAATAGGTTTATTTACACAATATTTAGTTAGTCATAAATGATGTGTCAATAGTTTAGAAAGGCGTTCATTGAAAGAAAAACACTTAACTCTGCAACAGGTTGTAAGCAAGCTAAGCCAGGCTTAGATGTTACGTGTCAAGGTCAGAGGCAATCTAGCCCCTATTAATAACTATACCCGCCCGAAGAGATTTATGGCAACATTAGTTCATATTATTACATTCATACAATTGAATACTATATTAATAAATGGTTGTGCCTGTTTTAACTTCATACTGCAAACCTTGAATTTATAGTACCATAATATTATTTTATACTGAGATTATGCATCGCACATGCTTTTAAAGGACTAGAAGTTCTCAGTTGTTTCCTCCGAGTCTATGGTAATTCTGGCTCATCTTTGAGTCACAGCGAGATGTTGTATAATCTTCGTAACTGAATATCCTATTCAATATAAAAGTAATTTCGATATTCATGTTTCTTCGGTGCAGATGTTTTGCTACGTAATAATCAAAGTGTAAGTTGCTCAGCATGCTATGGAGAGGGCTGTGCTCGCCGTTTCTCTCAAGGATCGTATCAGGTACAAGGTGATTCGTCACAGAACCAAAATCATCGGCATAGCCCACAGCAAGCTGATATGGCAGTGGGCTGGCAATATATGCCAAAGAACGATAACCGATGGAGTAAAGGGGTTCTTGAATGGAGACCGCATCTCGGAAAACGTAGTGTAGGACGCCCACAGGCCAGGTAGACTGATGATTTGCGCAAGACGGCTGACAGGAACTTGATACGAGAAGCCGAGGATCGACACAGGTGGCATGCAATTTTAGATACCTTTTTCCACCAGTGATATGCGATTTGCTGACGATGATGATGAATCAAAACTTATCTTTTTATTGAAAATATCCCTACTAATATTATAAATGCGAAAGTAACTCTGTCTGTCTGTCTGTTACGCTTTCACGCCTAAAACACTGAACCGATTTTGATGAAATTTGGTATGAAGATAGAACTGAACTTGGGAAAGGACATAGGCTACTCTTTACCGCGATAACCGACATTCGCGAGGGCGGAGCCGCAGGCGAAAGCTAGTACTAAAATAAAAACAAAACAATAATAAAAAAAAAGCGGCCAAGTGCGAGTCGGACTCGCCCATGAAGGGTTCCGTATCAGCAAGTAACATCATATAAAAGTTCTTGTAGTTCGTTGTAACTTTCATCGATGTTTTTATACTAGTGTATTGATTGGATGTAAGGTAAATTGCGTGTTACGATTTATGACGTATTAAAAAAAACTACTGACTAGATCTCGTTCAAACCAATTTTCGTTGGTAGTTTGCATGATATAACTTTTAAAACTGAATTTTTTTTTAGTTTTCTCACTCTTATTTTAGAAGTTACAGGGGGGGGATACATTTTTCCACTTTGGAAGTGTCTCTCGCGCAAACTATTAAGTTTAAAAAAAAATGATATTAGAAACCTCAACATCATTTTTGAAGACCTATCCATAGGTTCTGTAAACACGTATGGATTTGATGTAAAAAAAATTTTTGAGTTTCAGTTCCAAGTATGGGGACCCCTAAAACGTGTTGCTTTTTTTTCTATTTTTATGTGAAAATCATAAGGCGGTTCACAGATTACATCTATTTACTAAGTTTCAACAGTATAGTTCTTATGGTTTCTGAAAAAAGTGGCTGTGACATACGGACGGACAGACAGACAGACAGACATGACGAATCTATAAGGGTTCCGTTTTTTGTCATTTGGCTACGAAACCCTAAAAACAACTGAAAATTCAATCTTAAATTGGTCTTATGGTTCGTGTGCTAATTATTCTTAAACAAACATGCAGTATCAGTTATTAATGTAGATGCAATGCGAATTTCGTAGGCCTAAAATATAAACAATTTAAGGTCCCCATTTTATAAAAAGCATGACCTCCCGAGGCGGTAGTCAGAGCAATATATAAAATTTACAACATTCATAATTAAATTAATTGTCAGTAAACTATTCTAGCAACTATTAATGCCTTGGGTAAGGTCGGAAATAATAATAATTATATTTTATTCGTATCGATTGATACAATCGATTACGACATGCGTTTACAATTCGATACAATGGGCGATTCGAATCGATGAAAGACGTTTGACGTGGAGAACGCGGGTATATCATTATACCTCTTTGTTGTCGGCTATAAGTTTATCAATCAAACATCGTAATATTATTGTTTTGAGATGTAATTCATGTAAGTTCAGCTGTCTGTAATCTGAAAAGGTAGCAACATCTAAGTGCTTATGTAAGATAATTAACCCAGAAAGAGCTCAAGTGCGAATACTGTTTAATGACTTTGGTAATAGATTTCGAAATTGTACTTCATTTTTACTTCTTAATATCGGTTTTTTCTATTGAAGTTTTCCTTTTATTTCTAGTTGATTAAATAACCCTTAGAAATATCACTGCTATAATAATTATTCTATTAACTGTAGTGACTTTTGTTAAATTTTTGAAGAAGGTAGTAAATTAGAATAGAGGTCTATGTTCAGCAGAGTACTGTTAAGGGCTATTGACATGATACTGGAAGTATTTAAATTATATTTGTGTTTTTTAAATACAACACTCGCATTAGGAATATAAATTCTGTGTCGCGGGGGACTTTACAAACATACATTAAACGAATACAAAGGACACCCATACTTAGAACAACACAATTTGTAATTCACACAAAGTGTTGTGGAACGTGGGATTTGAACCCACGACACTTGGCAAAGAAGAAAGCGGCGTGGTGACCGCTTAAACCACTAGGCCAACCATGAGTCGATAACGTCGATCGTTTATACTAGAAAATAATTTTCATGCAAGAAATTGCAACTGTATTACATCATTTTAAAAAGAGAAACTAGTGGACATAAAAGGAATCTTTCTCATAAGATTAATACAAACTGGCCTTAACGAAATCAACCCATAAAGATCCCCCTATACATAAACATGCGCAATAATCCGACACACCGAAACAAAACGTCTCGTACATCAATCGTATTCTATTCAAACACGACCTTAAGACCAAGTACCCGTTCTCACTTTCAATTGTCTCAATATAAAAAAATATGTACTATTTTGTTACGGATCAAAAGGTCAATAAAACCGGTAGTACTGATTTCATCATTGCACCTTCGCAGGATTTTGACACGGAAATTGAGTACATATGTTTTGGACTAATTCTTGTAATGTAAACGGATATTTGTACAGGATCTTGTGCACGTATTGTTTTTTTTAATGTCATCGAGCTTTGTAACGTGAGTCATCTAAGTGGGGTATTAAAGTTAATGGTGTATGACTCACATTATTAAGTGTGAAATATATAATGTACGGTCCTATTAATTTTTTAATATAATGATATTAATTGAAATGAACCGCTATTTAAATGTCCTTTGAATCAAGTTTTAGAAATAGTCACTAGAGCTTAACTTGAGAAAAAGTGAATAAAAAATTGTGGTTCAATGTAAAAAGAATATAGTTGTACTCAATCAATACTTGATATACATAAAAATGCATTAATAATAAATCAAAAGGCCGGGGGAATGATACAGAATTATGCCACCATGATATGGGTCACCATGCTGCATTGCCTACGCTCACAATGACGATGGTGGCCCCTACTCCTGGATTCTGCTCATGCTTTCCATCAGGCAGAGTAGAGTCACTTTGGTGGGCATAAATATAAAAAAATAAGGTCAGGTTGTCATCATAGGATAACAGGCGTCAAGTTTAGTTGGACGTCTTATGACAAGATTTACGTAGATACCTACAACGTATCTTACCAGTTCTCGTGCACTCGGTCAACGCGGGGATATATGGCCTTAACCATCTTCTAAGAAGATAGCCCAGCCCAGCAGTAGGACGTTATGAGTTGTTGATGAATGACGCTAACATTCCACCAAGTTCCTAGTTAGAAATTTTATACATTTAATTAATATTTATTATTTAAAATTAATAATTAAGAAAATATTTATTCATTATTGGATGGTATTAATCCGGGAAAGAGTTTCAGTAGGTATTAGAGCCACGCTGATTTCTGCACGAATTGGCCGGCTCGACCGCCTGTACTACCCCTCACACAGAAGACTGACGTAAAATTACAGCATTCGTGCTTTAAGCTTTCGTTGGCGAGTGTGAGACCGTAGGCTCAATCATTCATCATTGCATTGCATGCATAATTTTCTTCACTAACACAACTAGTACTAACTAGAAACACCTCACTAAGCCGCCTTTGTAAGCTTCACCAAAAACTAGGGTGAAAATAAAGAAAATTGAAATAACGTCATCGACATAACCCAACTGTATTAGCAAGATATTTCGGACATTTCGGACATCTTACACACAACGTCATCTAGACCCAAACTAAGAGCTTGTATTATGGGTACGTAATAACTGATATAAATACATAAACATACTTTTTTTTTATAAATACATACATATTATATATAGAAGACACACAGACTCCGAAACAAATTCTTGTGGATCACACAAATATTTGGTCCGACCCGGGAGTCTAACCCCTTGATCAGCAGCCGCATACGCTAACCACTAGACCAACTAGGCAGTCACATTAATTGGCAGTGAGCTTCCCATATTAGTCGCAGAGCTGATGACCGTTGGGATCGTCAGTTTAGGACGTCTACTGGCTAGGTGAAGTGACGACTTGCGCTAGATGGCTGGCTATAGCTTTATGCGAGTAGTTCAAAATCAATCAGATAGCCTACCTATGTATAGCAATGGGCTACAAAAGGCTGATGATGATGAGGATGGTTTATTTATTATTACCTTTAATTATCATTTTTGCAAAAAGGAACACCCCAATATTAAATAGCCTTATTGATTAATCATTCGATTCGCTTATTTGGCCTGTAACCTCGCGTTAGGTATTGATTATAACTTACCAAACCATTGCAATATTGATTGATGACTTGACTGATTGTTTAAATAAATGAGTATTTGCCTTCAATTACAAGTCCATAACTCAAGTAAAGGCTCTAGTCGTGTGTCATTTGGCTTAGAAGGGTCACTGCTAAGACTTTGGTGCGGTTTACAGTGATTTGTTTGAGGTCACATTTGTAAAATATATTATATTTCTTGACAGGTTAAATAGTTAAGTTTATATACTTAGTAATAAGCCGGTTTGTAGATAGATGTTGTATTTATGTGTGATAAAAGTATCTAACAAAACCTTTATGGTAAAGTAAAAAAAAAATTTTTTTTTTAGTTAATTTTTGTGTGAATTCATTCAATCTATATTTGATTGTTTCTGAATACACTTTGACACATTCAGAATTAAAACGAGATTGACGTTCCCTAAACTACATTGAGTCATTTAGACTACAAAGAGCGTAGCAAAGAAATCTGTGCCTCAGAGGTATACAATAGTAACTCCACATGTTGTCGAAATTACGTTTATTATACCATTAAAATTTCAAGAACCAGTTCTACATAATAGTATAAAGCATTAAGTCCTACGTCACCTATAAAAAGAGATATACAATTCACAAATATTTACAGACGAGATATACAAATATTGAAAGGGTTTAGGATCTCAAATTATGTTAGATAATAGATAAATTTATCGTAATTATGTGTAATTCATAATACTTCCCTCTATTTATTAAAAAAAATACAGCTAAGTTAATTACTCAGCCTTTATTATAGCTTTCTCAAAATTACATTCAAAATTTCACTACGCGCATTTTTACCTCTACTGTAAAATTTGACTTAAGCCACTTAATGTTGTATACCTCTAAGGTACAGAAATATACGAGTACATAACATACAATTGAAAATCATAACCCTCCGTCTGATGCACACGAGTAAACTGTGAAACTGTTTTGACTGCACGGTTGGCCTAGTGGTTTAAGTGGTCGCCACGCCGCTTTCTACTGCGCCAAGTGTCGTGGATTCAAATCCTACGTGAGAAAACACATTGTGTGATTCACAAATTGTTGTTCTGAGTCTAGGTGTTCTTTGTGTCCGTTTCATATATGTCTGTAAAGTCCCCCGCGACATAGGATTTATATTCCTAATGCGCGAGTTGTCTTTTTAAAAAAAAAAGAAAAAGAAAAACCATGAACAAAGAGATTAAAGTCTCGATATGCGCTCTAAACGTATTAACCCAAAAGGCATTATCATTGAACCAAAAGCAATATTACGACATTTCATTTCTATGTTTCATTGAATTACTATTCGCTTGTTCAAACCCAGTGTAGTATACGACACAACACCCCTGTCAATACGATAGCCAATAAACAATAATTAAAATTGATGACTTAATCATCTGCAGTTTCAAATTATTGATAGACGGATTAATGAAAGGAAATATCATATTTCATTCGCGTTACTTCGCAATTTTTATTTGTCAATGATGACAGCCAATCAATGCAAGAATGTTCGTGATTTATTTAAAAAATATGTAGAAAATCATATGTGCGTGTGAATGATTTGAAGGTAATTGTGGGTTTAGTGTAACGATACTGTGGTCAGATGTCAGGGACTTAATCAAAATTCTAACGTCACTCAGCGTTGTCTTAATACAAAAGACATCAACGAACTCGGTTTGAGTGTTTGTAAAATAATAAACTACTATTTGCTATAAGCCTATTCATTTAGTTCACTGAAGTGTATTTGATGTATATACTATAGAAGAATAACTTCAATACCAGGTGCTTTTTGTAGATATCGACAGAGCAACACTTACAATAAGAAGTATTAATGTGTAACTAAAACTAAAAGTTTGTATATAATATAAAGAGAAGAATGAATAGACGAGGTACGTAAGCCATAATATGGAATAGCGAAGAAGAGTTTTATTTTACTTTTTTTGTGGAAATGTGTTTTTGTGTAATGAAGTACAAGCTTTCCTCGGTGAAACGTAATCTGATTAGGTTTCACCGAGGAAAGCTTGTACTTCATTACATATAATGTATGTGATTTTATGACATCAGCTAAAAATTGTTTAGTAGGCTCTACTTCAATATACATTAAAGAAACTAATGTATGAGTAAACCAAATTTCCTTTCATTGTAGAATAACTATACTCTATACAATATAGAATATTAAAATTGCAAACACAAAAAAAATACTCGTTGTGAACAAAACCATTTGAAGACAATATTCTACATTTCAGGACTCTTCCAGGAATTCTTCAAAAGTAAATAACAAATAATTAGTATTATAGTGTGAGAAGTATTAGTTACATTCAATAAAATCAATTCATTCCAAAATAAATTAAATAATATTGACTGAGGTTCGATTCCCGAGTCGGATCAAATTTTTATAGAAACTGCAAATATTTGTTTCGGAGTTTGAGTGTTTGCCGTGTATAATATGTGTGTAATTAGAAAAAAGGTATTTGAGTATTCTATTAGTCAATCTAGTTTTTATGCTACAAGCTCTACTTATTCTTGAGCTACTCGTCGTTGATAGCCTAAATGATCAATGATGATGATTAATGTTTATTTCTATATGAAATCTTTGCCAGATACTTTCATACATTAGACTTTACAACTATAAAGCGTCGGCATTTCTTCAGACCTACTCTGGGAAGAACTGTCGAAATACGAGGAATCCACAGAGGTGTCTTTTTTTAAGTCCTCGTTGTGTGTTAGACGTCTATTCGCTGCCATTTGCTATAATTATGAGACTGGTAAGCTCACTTGCCCATTTTGTGCAAAGAAGTTTGTTGCGAATCGGCTGTATAAGCCATCTCCGGGCTCATCAGTGCCAAGCCCTACAAGGAGTCCAAGTGGTCGCCATAGCCGAAATCGGTCCGATTATCATTACTACTAGACGTCTCAAACATTTATATATTTATGATTCCCCTCTTCTTTAGTACTAAAGAGATACACAACAGCTGTTTTCACAATGACCTTCCAAATCAAGTTCAACTAAATACCAACAGGTGTTTGTATTACGTAAGTTCTTTAAACAGTATTTTTCCCGAATACATTCAAGGCGATTTATATAAATAATTACAGGTTGTAAAATCATTCGTGTTGTTGCGAGTTTCACTTCACACCTCTAGTTTCAAGTATTGCATCGGACTCGGATCATTTTAATAATAGATCCCATATATAATCACCGTCACCGCCCAACTGTTTCTGTATCTAATTTCTAATCTAACTACAACTTAATTAATAGCCACTTGTTGAAATCGATTTTGAGCTTGATTTATAAATCGAATGACCTGTATTTATACGGCCTATCGATTCGAATGAATAATCGATAAAAATAGGTACGTTTATATTTTCATTTGTTTCTGTTTAATAAACCGAACCTCCTAATAACCTTTATGTCAATGATAGTGTGAATAAAGTAATTCAATTTCCTTATGTTCAAAACACCTATAGATGTTACTTGACAAAGCTTCAATAATAAGTGGCCTTAGGTGATTGGAAACAATTAACGAGGGTAAGCAACGACTTTCCTAATTTTTTTTTAATAATTAAAACTCATCATCATTATCTTCCTACTTCTTCCCAAATTTATTTGGGGTCTGTGCAGTGAATTTTCTTCTTCCATTCTTCTCTATTACTCGACAGTTCACTGTTTATTCCTTTTTTGGCCAAATCCATTTTCACGCAGCCCATCCATTTTTCCTTTGGTCCTCCTCTACTCCTATGTACGTCAACTTTTATACTTAAAACTTTCTTCACTACATTTTGTTCCTCTCTAATAATTAAAACTGTACTCTAGAAATTATTACCAAACTTTATACTATTTAGAGTTTATAGAGTTTAATTTGTTGTGTAACACCTGATATCGAGCCTAGTTTGCACTAACTTATAACAAACCACTGAAAAAAATCAATTAGTTATACCTGAACACTGTAGTAGTATGTGCTTCAGTATATAGAATCCGAAAAGTTGATAGACGGAAACTAACTTCAGCAATTCTGAAACATATTTACCCGTTCCTCTCACAATATACATTTTTTATGGAAAGCTTTTAAAGGAAACTAAACAATTTCGAAGCATCTTGTACAAGTACCAGTAAGCACTTATAATAAAAGGAACTACACGATTTCTTATTTTAATAAAACAATGAAATATCAAGGGCATCAAACTTCGTCTTAGAATATTAAATACACATGCTGTTGAAGATTGATTATGTTTTCAATGCGCGTTGAAGTAATTAATGTTCCTTGACACAGTAATAGAGCGACGAGAATTGCTCATATTATTTAAAAACAAAAAGTTTTAATTCGTGTAAGTAAAGTTTTAATAGACTCTATCACAATTATTTAAATGTTTGTTTTAAATATTATGGAACGAACTACAACCGAAAGAAATGGGCAAGTGCGTGTCAGACCACGCATAGAATAGGGTTCCGTAATCACCCATAATGGAAGGTGGATTTAAAATCGTGTCCAATAGATAATTGTTACGTTTACTTATTATTTTTATATTTTTTACGAAGTTTTTCAAGTCAGTGCATTTCACAAGTTAGGTCCCTATAACTCCTGAAATACAAAATTTATCCAAAACACTATAGTTTTTTTTAAATTTAATACATGGAC
The DNA here is from genome assembly GCA_932526445.1 of Phragmatobia fuliginosa. Taxonomy (NCBI): domain Eukaryota; kingdom Metazoa; phylum Arthropoda; class Insecta; order Lepidoptera; family Erebidae; genus Phragmatobia; species Phragmatobia fuliginosa. Next base: position 10,962,820 of record OW052078.1, on the reverse strand, counting down.
TACTTTTTCGATTGCAGCATCGAAAAATGATTTTCCTAACGTCACAATCTTTTTAAAAGACCAATCCAATGATACCTCACACAATGGGGTAGACGCGGGTAAAAAACTATTCCCAGTTAACGTGTAGGGGAGGTACATGAAATAAAAATATTTTTATAATTTTATTGTAGCACTTTGATGACTTTATCACAACACATATCCTTGCAAAGTTTCAATTACCTAGCTTCAACCGTTTGGGCGGTATATCGAGGACAGACAGGACGAATCTGTAAGGGTTCCGAGTCATGAACTATGGAACCCTAAACAAGAGGTAGGTATTCATTCAACCTGTAGCACATAAACTACTAAGTCGATTTAAAATAATTGAGGTTTCAATATATTGATAATATGATAATATGAGCCACACAGGTACATATTAAAGTTTTCATTTTGAAAAACTACAGAAAGTGAGGAGTCATATTTTTATATCAAAGTCTTAGAGACAAGTACAACTCCTGATTAAGACAAGAGTTGTGAATTCTATGTAAGACTTATTGCACATCTTATGACAAGTAACCTGGAGTCCTCGTTCTCCTTCTCTGACAATTCACACAGTCCATCATCTCATCAAGTATCACGTCAATCGCACTCCTAATGCGAAAGCCGCATCACACATGACAAGCCAATTTACTTGACGCATGTGAAGTGCTAATTGCACCTCGACAGTCTGAAGACGACCTTACGTTGGATTCTATTTCGTAATGCTGACAGCGTTAAGTTTAAAAGTGCTTAAATTTATGGGAAAGGTTGTCTAATTAGGGAATGTGCAATTTGTATTAGCATATGATTACTTCTACTAAACGAAATTACAGAGCGTTGTATGTCAGAATTAAAATAAAAAGTTGATGTAACCATGTTAATATTATGTAATAAATTGATCTGTTCTATCTTCAAATGTATAGAACGTAGTATCGATCATATATACTATACACGTTAATTAATGTATATGTAATGTGGTGTATTACTACTACTATACTGTAGTACTATTTACTACTACCATCAGGGCTCCATAAAAAAATCGTTCAAAATTAGTATTCATGATTTTACTATAGAAGCTAAGAAGAAGCTTTTATACCGTTTGTAAATTCCCATTGGTCATTACCTCACCGAATTTACTAGTAAAGTGACGTAGAAATTAAATTAACGTTTTATATATTTATGCCCATTAAAGAGACTCTCCTCTGCCTGTTGGAAAGCATGCTAGAAAATATTTTTTACACAAAAAAAATACTTTACTACATTTCCTTGTAATTAATTCGCCAAAAAAGTAAATTAACACAAAATAGTACAATGGAAACAAACTATAACAGTTTACAAACTTATTTCTTGTAGACAGATATGGTGTAACCATTTATTATATACGTGATATAAAAGTATATCAAAAGCATATCCTAGAGTAACTTGGTCGAGCTTTAGAGCAGTAAGTTTTGAAATAGTACAACTAATGAACAGTATAGTTCACACAGTTGCGCCTGGTGCAATCACACATAGTGTGACAGACAATAGACTTATTTGAGAGCAACCCGAAAAGGCGTCGCACGACCGGTGCCTCGTGAGGTTCGCAACAATTTCCTCCATAGTAATTGACTCGGGGATTTGCATAAGTGGGGTGTGACTGCAGTTCCGCTAACTATTTTTAATGGACACTAATGTTTATAAAGTAGTGAAATTCACAGTTGTTTTATATAGTCCGTTGTTAAGTTAACTAAACAACCATATTATTTTACTGTCTCACTTTACTTTCTTTATTTTTCTCATAAATACCTATATATACCTTCTTCTAATATAAATTACACAATACATGTAACATAAAAACAATAGTGAAATTAATCTAACTGTAAACAGTTGACTAATTTGACGTTTTACGTGTGTTGCTGCGGCAAAAGAAAATAGGGATTCATTTAACAAATATCTTCCTTGTGGTGACGGATTAAGAATACAAAGTGTCACTACCCCTACTCATTCCATGGGTGTCGTAAGAGGCGACTAAAGGAACAAAATAGGCAGCTGACATCACTGCCAAGAGAAGGAAATCTTGAAACAAACCTTTTACCAACTCCTCTGGCCAGCGTGGTATAATAGGCCGAAACTTCCTTTCAAAGGAGAGGCCTATGTCCAGCAGTGGAATGTTAAAGGCTGTTGATGATGATGATGATATCAAATATTGTCTAAATACTTGTAATGTTGCCATGTTGTACTTGTAACTTTAATTTGTAAATTACTATAGAGATATTATATTATTATGATTAATTGCGGATTTACAAAAAAACATAAACATACTGTTAAAGTGTTCCAATTGTTACAAAAGAAAATACACAAAGTTACTAAACCTAAATCTTTCTCTAAATTTTATATAAATCAAAGTGAAGAATTTAAACACATCGCACAATTTTAATAGCCATTGAAAGAAATCTATCTCAAACAATAAGATATGCGGCTTCATTATTAAAAAGCCAGCAGGGTCTTTACAGTGCATACTGTGGGCGACAGAAATAACTGGCCAGATTGACGAGATACATACCATTAGGGGCTAACGAACATCTCAATTTAGTTAGCCACCTGCCTTGAGGCCGAGAAATAAACTCTGCTTTATTCTCAAGGAATTCGGCGTTAGAATTGTCTCGTTTATTCAGTACTGACTTGGTGCGATTGTTCAAAATAGAAAGTTAATATCAGTCAATTTATATATAAACAATTAGCATGAATTGGTTTCTTTTAATAATTAGGTATTTGGTGTCGCATTCAGTATATAATTAAATAAATATTGGTTATTACTCTGTTATTGAAAGGTTGTTACGTCCCTCCTATATAAAAAGAGGATCCCACTTAACAAACACTTACGTAGAGGGATTCCAGATCCAACCAAATAAATCTTAATGTAATACTTAATACCGAGACTGAAGCTAAGTGAAACTTTAAAGCGATAAATCGTTTTTTTTTTTGGCCTGCCAAAGTGACTTTCTCCTGCTTGATGAAAAGTCTGAGGAGAATTCAAGAGTAGTGATCACATCCTTATGGCGAATGTAACTGCTATAGGGCGGTCTGTTAAACAGGACAACACCTATGCTTTAGTTGGTCTTCTGTATCTGGCTTCTGAAAGGCTTGGCTGTACTACCTATACGTGAAGATAAAAAACCTCCAAGATGGACACTGATTCTCTAATTTAATTAAAACTTTTTAAACGCTGTTGCCAAAAAGCCAATTATTGTCAAGTAAGAAATTATTCTAAGAAGTTCTTCAAATTTCAAAACCATTTTCCGTTATAATTAATTGGACTAAACGATTATGGGAGCGCACGCGCCTACATCATTTTATTTTTGTACCTACACCATATTTGTGATGAATTTTATGGGTTTCGTTAATGGACTGTTTTATGGTGTTCAAATTATCTTGATATATAAATGAGATTTGGTTCGTTTATTAAGACTTCAACCTTCGAAAACTTAACTTACAATAATAATTTTGCAGTGGTAATTTGGTAACGAATTTAATTATTGATACTTCTGATGAATGAGTACACAAAATAAAAAGTCATTACATGACTGACATTAATATCTTTTCGGGATAAAAGAATTTTTACTTTATTACTATATGAGTCCTGCGGCGTTACGCGTTATTACAGAGATTATCCGATAAACAGACAGACAGAAAAAACATTTAAAAATTGCGTACGTACCGTATGTAATTTCAGATGCATTTAGTAAATGAAACAGTCGGCTTAAAATTGTTCATTTGATATTATTTTATTTATTTTTATAGATTTGTTCTATTTGATTGAGTATAAAGAACCTATAAATTAGTTTGCTAAGGTTCGGTTGCATGAAAATCATCCTTCCTAACCATATATTTAAACCAAATACTTAATTACTTCTGCCATTATTTTCTATGTTAACATAAATTTACTTAGTGAAACAATTTGTAAAACTGTGAGACTGCCTGCTACAAATGCCCCTCATATTTGAATCACTTATTCTTGACTCGAACAAATGCCTCGGGCGAGTGGTTATTATATTGATATTAGGTGAAGTCGTTTCGAGTTTTTATGGTAACACATTATTTATAGGTAATACTTAATCTCGTGTGTATAAACTGCCTTATTAGAAAGCGTTTAACTAATTAGTGCCTTCTCTGATACGTTTGTAAATTAATTTTGGTTGACGATTTATTACCAAGCTTAGGTATATAGTAGTTTAAAAAGTTGTAGTTGATTGATTGTTAAAAAATGGCTACAAATCATTTATGCTAGGGTATTTAATATAAACGGTAACAATGCTACCTAGTGACGATAATCTGAACTACTGAAAAACTACATCAATGATATATCGCGCGGTAAAAATTCCCATGAATAAATACATATATTAATACACTAGCCCACCTATTTTTTTTAAATCATTTTCGACTCCTATTGGTCCAAACGTGTATAACTATCCTATCTTGGGTACGCCAGCAAAACAAGTTTATTTACAATAAAAATGTGAAAATCAGTTAGCTAGTTTTAAAAGGTCATTGCGAGCAATTACGTGACATGAAAATTATTATAAACATAATATAAAATTATTATATAGAAAGAGCAACTATTTTCCAAATCCAATTTTAAAGCTTACAATTAATTTACAACGATACAAATAGTTGTTTGAATATGTCGTGTATCGTGACGTTGCAATGCGGTAAGTAAAGCTTAACATTTGAAGTAAGTTGTTGCAAATATTGTAGACTCCATGCATCTTTCCTCCAGACTATATATCCTGCCATCGCCTTAAGTTCATCTACTTTAATATATTTGGCTTTATTTCAACACGTCGTTTATTCAAACTATCTTGTTGTACAGTGATTCAGTGGGCCATTTGAGCTGCAATCGTACGCATTAGCAACTCTTAGAGCTATCCGTCTTACTTCTGGATCGGTGTATTTAGATATAGATGTAACACGCGTTTATCTCAAGAAAATTTTACTTGTGAAATTATTCGTTTTAATAATTAATTACTTTGAAGTTATGATATATCTAAAGTGATATATATTACTATTATATTACACGATCTTTTTATGAAAATTATTGAGAAATTAAATATTTTCCAAAAACTAATAAGCAAATAAGATTTTTTAATAAGAAATGTAGTCAATCAGGATTGGTCATGAATGTGATGGAGCGCTTATAGCCAAGGGGCCTTAGGTTCACAAAATATCACCGAGGGTAGCAGCGACGGCGCGGTCAGTACCTGGATGTGTGACTGTTTGTGGCATGAAATATTATGAGCGTCACTGTGATCCGAAAGTCACGTTAAGCAGTTGGCCCCGGTTGTTATCATAAGATAAAGACTAAATGAAAATAATCTAGTAATTTTGTTCCAATAGACATCGTTTTAATATTTGTTAAATTTTGTTGTATGTACAGATTTCATTTCGCCTCCATGGCAGTCTTTTATTGCTTATACCCTGGAGTGAATTCTGAAGAGCTCTTGGAACCAGTCCTCCCTCCCCCATCCTCTACAGAACAACAAGTACTGGCCTTGGAAGCCAACGCTTTAAAGTAGTTGAAATACGATATCATACTAAAGTGCAGCTTCGAAATCTGGAACTCACTTCCAACGCACATATTTTCTTCCTTCTATGATCCCAGGTCCATCAAGCAGGTCGTGAGGAAGCATCTCACTAAGCCGGCATAGTGTAGAACACTGTGCTGCATTGTCCGCATTTACAGCGAGGACGTGTATCACCACTCGTGCTTTCCACCAGGCTGAGTCATTTTGGCAATAAATTAAAAAAAAAGAAAACAGATGGCAATAACTAAGCTTCTTCGAATTGTGTGGTATTTAGATTAATAAATAGCCTACTAGAAAACCTCCTACAATATCTATTAATTTGATCTACTTTCAGTTACGGAACGGCAAAATTTCCGTGTATAGTTTGATACAAAGCCTGGTTATAACTTATCAATATTCTAATCCATCCTCCACAGAAACCCTTTTCAGATAGTTTAGAAAGTGTAAATCTCCTTACATCGAGCGGGCCCATTAGTGGAGAATTATTTCACGATAACTTATCGATATAATCGGGTGGTCGGTCACTTATTGTTTATCGATGCTTCCTGGCCGCCGGTCGAGAAAGTATGCAACGATACAATCGATTAATTACGAAGTATGTTTGTCCCATAAGTGCGCAATGACATCGATTTTAATATGGCGTGGGACGCCGCGGGGTATGTCACAACAGTTTAAGAGATTAGTTGTCTTGAATAATCTCTCATGACGGATTAATTTGTACTTGAATTCATTAGCATTGGTTAAATTATTTCGTAGACTTTCTTCCATGACATAAACGTAGCATTCCTACTGGTATATTGCTTGGGAGCAGTTCATGTCTACATAACTGTAGACATGAACTTATCATATAGTCTTATCTTATATATATCTTATCTTATATATTATATGTCTTATCATATAGTCTTATTGAACTATTTAAATTTAAAGTCTTACAAGAAACTTCAGTTTCATCAGGCAGAGCAGAGTTACTTTGATGGGCTTAAATATAAAAAATCTCTAAATTGACGACCCATGATGGTGATAGGTAGTAGAGACACGCTGATTTCAGTATAAACGGGCCGACTCAACCAGGGTAGTACTATCCTCGGACAGGAGACCGGCCTAAAAATGAGTGGATTCGTGTTGTTGTATGTATATCGTTGGTGAGTGTGAGACCGGAGGATCAATAATGCAGAGTCATCCCACTAAGCCGCTATAGTTTGGGTTACCATGCTGCGTTGTGTGTACTCACAATGAGGATGATGACCCCTACTCCTGGATTCTACTTATGCTTTCGACCAGGCAGAGTAGAGCCACTTTGTTAGGTGTCATATATTGACAAAATTAATACTATAACAGTTAATCAACATTCATCAATCTATCAACATCCACATTTTTTAATATTCGTAAAGAAAAGTTTCATAATAATTTTAGGTGTAATATATAAGCGAGTGTTATGAAAGAGTACAATACTTTACATCAACTCACAATACAGATGTATATCGGTGGACCGCTCCAAATTATCGATTGTTCGAATTTTACTCCCCTAATAATATATATACACATTGATCTATTTCGAATGACATTAGATGTATAACTAACCATAAATTTAGATCTTTCATTTAATTTGACTCTGACCTTTATTTTTTTAATTTGATCTGAGTCTGGTCAGCTTGTTATAGTAGGTCAAAACTTCAACTCCAACTTGTCCAGCAGTGGACTAATAAAGCTGATGATGATGATGATAATGTGTCTGGCAAAAGAGTTATATATTTTTTCTTTAATACTTTTTTACTTACACTTTTTAATCTAGTTTTTTTTTGTTTCAGTATTCAAGCGCTTTGACATCAACCAACAACCTTCAACTACCCTCAACTTTGGATTTTCTAAGGTCAGTATATTTTAAAATATACATTCATTATATAAATAATAAAATATTTTTATAAATCAATAATAGCGGATAGTAGAGCCATGCTATTTCAGAACGAGTGCCCACTCGTTCTGAAATCGGCACGACTGGGGCAGCACTACCCTCACACAGAGGACAAAACTAAAAATGACAGCTTTCGCTCTTTTCCCGGCCTTCGAAGGCTTTGAAAATGATTCAGATACATCTCACTAGTCCGCCATGAACACCATGCTGCATTCTCTGTACTCTCAATGAGGATAGTGACCAACACTCCTGGATTGTCATTAAAATTCAGTTCACAAAACTGAAGCTATGAAAAGATCACAATAATGAAATTTAAGTTTTTAAAGCACGTTATATGCAGTATTGTAAAGTATTATAACATAGATCGGATGATTTCTTCTCGCAAGGGTCAACCATTAGGAAATAGGGAAATTATCTAATATATAAAATTCTCGGGTCTTCATTTTTATGACGAGCAATCAAAAGCTGGAACTCACTGCCAGCTCACTTGTTTCCTTCCCACTTTGATCCCGGGTCCTTTAAGCGGGGCGTTGTTAAAAAGCATCTCACTAAGCCGCCATAGTGTGGGCCGCCATGCTTTATTGCCTGCATTCGCGGCAATGGTGTGTAGTTTCCCCCACTCTTGGATTCTGCTAGTGTTTCCATCAGGCAGGGTAGAGTCACTTTGGTAGGCTAAATATATATAAAAAAACTTAGTTAATATAATCCTCCGAAACAGTTTGACATTTTTTTTGAAAATTTGTATGCATATTCAGTAGGTCTAAGAATAGGCCAACATCTATTTGTAGTAATACCCCTAGGACGCGAGCAGAGCCGCGGGCATCAGCTAGTAAATAGATATAAATCTCGGTATGACGATAATTATATTTTACTCTTTAACATCTTTGATATTTTTACCTTCAAGAAAAAAATCTAAAAATAAATGGATGAATAAATAATGTAGTTTTCATCAGTAGTCGTTGATTGTTGAATAGTTTAATAAACGAAGAAAGTAACAATTAGCACTATAATAGAAAAATTATATTCGATAATCATAATTGTTCTAAAAAAAACATTAGAAGCACTATTATTTTGAAAAAAAGAGTATTCAAGCAACAGTAAAAAAGATCATTGATTATGTAAAACAATAATGTTCTACTATAAGGGTGCAGAAAAATCAAAAGCTATAATCAAATTTATAGAGAAGCTTAGAAAAAGGCGTGACTTTATAATTCTATGTTTTCATAACTAGTAATATCAGTAAACACTGCTCTGTATAATTAGCGGCAAAATACGAACAACAAAAGATTTAATTAATTGAACCTTACTCTCAGAGCGTTTTCCCACGGTCGCGTCAATTCACATTTACAAATTTTCTGTTCTTTTCAAAGTACTAAATACTCCCATCCCTTTCCCACTTACATTGTCAACAGCTGTAAGAATGAGACACGGGATACATTTGAATCATTGCGTAAGGTTGTATTAGTGGGGTGTGGTCAGTTGCAACCACTCATTATGTTTAATTCTGGGGGTTTTAATCATAAGTTGGAAGCTATTTTTCATATTAACTGGTACATGTTCATTATGGAGTTTTATTCTGTTTGTGTGTACAATTTGGTTTGATTCGTGCATGCACAAGGACTAAAGTATATAACAAAGAATTTGACACAGGAAAAATATAATAAAATTTTGTTGTGTTTATTTCATTTATACTTTAATTTTAATAATAAAGGTAATAACAAAACAAATAGTCGACCAAAAGTTACACATAAATTGAAAAAAAAATCACGTCATTAACAATAACCCACCCTAAGTGAGTCCAAGACCGGAGGCCTAATATAGCAGAAGAAGCATCTCAACAGACAACCATAGTATGGGACACCATGCTGAATTGTCTGCCTTTACAATGAGAATGGTGAACAAAAATCTAGAAATTTTCAGAAACTAATAATTGAAACAAAAATAGTACATCATTTAAACGTCATATAACACGCAAACAAATAAATAAATTCAAGGCAAATCAAAATTCAAACAATAAACTATTTGCAAATCGATTACACCACACGTAACCGTCAAATTATTTATTTCCGTGAAAATCATAATTATATTTATGAATATTGAACATTGTAATTCAATGTTACACTAAATTATTTCGTGTTGAAACTTCAAACAAATATCATAAGTTCAAGTACTGAACAATTGTTTGGTTTGATTGAGTAATTTGATACAGACATTAATCGAAAAAAAATATTTAACTTAGAATATAAATAGTATTTTTGTTCACAGGCACTAAACGGATTTCTCATGATGATGACGCAGAATGGCAAGCTCTTGTACATATCGGATAACGCGGCTGAATATCTCGGACACTCTATGGTAAGTCATGAATTTATGTGACGACTTCTATGGCGCGGTTGTACTACATTCAACTGTTCAATTCTCGCTTTATGCAAATATTTATTAACTCTCGGTAGACGTTTGTATATTGTTGGCTAACGTGTCAAACCTCGTAGCTTTATTTTTTTTGTCAAACGATATTCTGTTACTTATTATTAAACGCATCCAATAACATCAAAATGTCAGATGACAAAGAAATGGTGTCTTATCGCAAGGAGACACTTTAACCAACTTTTAGTTCGTAATCTACAAGTTTTCCAGAATATAAATAGGTTGATTTTAATAAGCACCGTTTTTTTCTAAATTATTTCTATAACTTCCTTACAATATTGTGTCTGTAAATAGTTATGTCCCCTCATAGACAAACATGAGCCTGCCTAATTAAATGTTGTTTTGCAAACTAAATCCCTCTATAGTCATTGTATAACCGTCAATGTGCCGCCTCCGAACCAAAGAACGCATCAATGCAATCTCATCATGACTAAGTGGGGTAACTAATGGAAGTGACACGCAATGCCATTCTGGCAATGACCCCCAAAGAATGTTACTGGCGTTCTTGCTCTCTATGAAGCGACAAGTGCACAGCAAATTGACAGATTTTAGAACTATCAAAAACAACGTAGCAGAGATCGGGTAAGCCGTAGGTGGTTAGAGTTTTTTTTTTGAAGCAAGTTGTAAAATTAACAGAGTCTATGTGAATGTTTCAACTACTACTAAGAATTAAACATTACCAAATAAAAGGAAAACTTATGTGCAGCATTATGCCTGATCCTTAAATAATAATATAAAAACGATGTTGTTTTTCCTGTTACAAACTGCCTAAATACCAGCTTTTATTATGTTGTATTATATTGGAGGGAAGTGTAACTTAACAATCACTGCGATTTACATCCTATTTGAGATTTCTTAGTTCCGTGAATTCAGCTGAATGCCTCAAAAACACAATAATGAGATCTACTATTAGTGCATAATTCACTTAGAATGTAGTAACTTTACTAGTAGAGTCAAGATCACAGACAGTTGACGAATAAAAATAATGTTCACAGCTAGCACGAAAAATAATATGAAACATCTCTAACGGGCGATACCATTACTAGACATTTAGTTCTAGCGAAATCAATAAATAGTTTACTTTCAATTTTTGTATCGCACCGGTGGGTCTTTACAAATAAATGGTACTGTCTGACCCCAAATAGTTCCTCGTTAGAGTGCGCGAGCGCACACAAATTAATCACTATGGTTTATTGTAAGCCGCGCCCGCCTTGCATGAGATACAGGTTGGTGCAGTTCTGGCGATATTTTTTATATCTTTATGGTTCTACTGCGAATTAAATATGACTCATTTAAATGACTAGATTCAGTTACTTAGGTGGGATATATACTCGTTAACGATACAATAGACAGTGCGTTCCTAAAAAAAATGTTTAAGATAAAGTTTGTTTTTGTTACCCATATGGTAACAAAAAGAAGTTGATCTTTAACTTTTGTTTCCAGTTTTAGTACTTTAATCATTTACAAAAAAAAAAAAATAATAAGTCACAAGAGATGTTTCACTGTAGATGAAGATGTTAAATATGTAATTGATCTTAGTAAATTAACATTAAATTAGTTGGAATTTTAATTCAATAAAACATTTTTCTACATTTCTTTTTTTAACAATAATGTATTGCTTACTTTATGTCGGTATGGTGATGGATTGAATCTCCGGCCCTATTTATTAAACGAGTATTATAATTATACGTGTAGCTGTAGTAGGCAGTACACAAACTGTAACACTATTCAGTGATTATTATGAATCTATTGACACCTCATTTATTAAAATCGGTTCAGTATTTTTGTCACGATAATGGAAAATATAAACATACATAGACCGGGTTAAAATTGAGTCGAGTAATAATGAACGTGACTGTATTGTGTCCGGAGTGATATTATATTACATCCATTATATAAAACTCACATGTATTTCTATTCCACTATTTACTAACTAAATAGTGGAATAGAAGTGAAAGTGAGTTTAATTTCAAGAATGTATTTTGACCAGTGCCACTAGGAACCGACGATCAAGAGTATAAATTAGATATTACATAATTTTAGGTACACAACAACACCAAATTTAGATATTTATTAGATACAATATTATTATACACAAGGTACACAAGGCAAAAACTAGTTCTATAATTATTTCATCCCCCTGTGTATGACTTTTGGCAGTCACTTCGTGTGAAAACTCGCTACTACACGTGTACCCACTCATAATGATAGCCAGTCAATATGTTCAAATTGTGATTAATAGACACAACAACAACTGAGTGTCGGCATAACAACTAAAGGAACATAAACTTATCTTGTTTTATTTTTACGCCTAAATGCATCTGTGGCCCTGTTGTGATCGGCCTGTCGTAACTTGTTAAATGTCAAATGTACGCAATGATATCAACCTGTTTACGTAGAAATGATTCAATGCGTACTCAGAATTGGTTGTACTTTTGTTTTTAATCAGTGGTTTACTTTTAGAGATGAAATGATTATGACTCAGTTACAGGAAAATATAAAGATGTAATAAGGATTTCGCTATTATAATATTTATTAAGTTACTTAATATTGAATTCACCAACAAACACACTGGTCATTTTATTGAAGTAAGAACGAACCTCTTACAATAACAAGCATTGTGATTGTTAGGGTTCTGTAGCCGAATGGCAAAAACGGAACCCTTATAGATTCGTCATGTCTGTCTGTCTGTCTGTCTGTCCGTCCGTATGTCACAGCCACTTTTTTCCGAAACCATAAGAACTATACTTTTGAAAATTGGTAGGTAGATGTAATTTGTGAACCTCATTATGATTTTCACATAAAAATAGAAAAAGAAACAATGCATTTTGGTGGTCCCCATACTTGGAACTAAAACTCAAAAAAATTTTTTTTATCAAACCCATACGTGGTCGTGTCATATCTATGGATAGGTCTTCAAAAATGATATTGAGGTTTCTCTTATAATTCTTTTATAAACTGAATAGTTTGCGCGAGAGACACTTCCAAAGTGGAAAAATGTGTGTGTCCCCCCCTGTACCTTCTAAATTATGAGAGTGATAAAACTTAAAAAAATATATGTTGTACATTACCATGCAAACTACCAACGAAAATTGGTTTGAACGAAATCTAGTAAGTAGTTTTTTTTTAATACGTCATAAATCGTGAACCGCAATTTACCTTTCATTCAATCAATTCACTATTATAAAAACATCGATCAAAGTTACGACGAACTACAAGAACTTTTATATGATGTTACTTGCTGATACGAAACCCTTCATGGGCGAGTCCTACTCGTACTTGGCCGCTTTTTTAATAAACTATATTTGAACTAATGCAAAAAATAAATTTTCTATAATACCTCAAGAACATATATTTTTATAAACTTTAAATTTGTGAGTAATGAGTACGTTCCATTCGTCAAGAAAAGTAGTGCCATTTAAAAGACACAATTGAAACATGTCGGTTGTATTTCTAATATTGAAATATTTATTGTAATTACACTTAAGTATTTTGACGTAAAACGAAAAGTACAATAAACCTAGTGGTAGAATAATATCGTTGTATGTTACTTATTCGAAAAAGTTAGATACTACATACAAGTTCCAATAACAACGTATCTCAAATAACCTTGCCTCTTTACCTATCGTTAAATACAACGAATTCTAATATATGTACGTCTCAAAATGATACTTACAATTAAATTCTACCTTGACATCTAAGCTTTGATAACACTTAACTCCCGCATTTATCACAATAACTAGTTATCCGTTTAATTACAACCCGTTGACATAACAATTAAAGCGGTTATTAATATCTCAGTAAAAGAGAAAGTGAAATATCACGTACGAAACGGATATATTTCTATTAATATAATGTCTTTGATTGCAAATATATCATTTAGTTATGTCCCTCGAGGGCGAACAAGAAACTTAATCTGTTATCAATTATTGTGGCAAATGTTCCGCACTCTATTAACAGATGATTAATGATTAAAAAAGTAACTGTCTAAAACCTTGGTGTTTGGTTTGAAGGATTTTGTTGTTAGAACTTTGTTTGACTGTCGGAGCATTTAGTTTTAGCTTCTATCGTTTAAAAAAAGGTAGTAGAGCCACGTTGATTTAAACACCAATGAGCCGGCTCAACCGGATCAGTACTACCCTCACACAGAAGACCATCCAAATAATGACAGCATTCTTGCTGTCGCATTTTATTGCTGAATGTGAGACCGAAGGCCCAATCCGCCATGACATGGGTCACCATGCTGCACTGTCTACCCTCACAATGAGGATGGTGACCTCTACTCCTGGATTCTACTCATGCTTTCCATCAGGCAGAGTAGAGTCAAAAGAGTATGTTTTATGACACAATGTGGAAGTTATACTGAAGTCATAATATATTTAAATGCTTTGAGATACTATTTATTTTACTATTTATTATTACTAAACGTTATAATCGTGTTAAATACTATATTTACGAGAATTAACGATAGTATGAACAAGTACTGGCCGTTTTTAACCAATAACAGGCCTTGGTCATTACCACTCGTCTTGTGGTGATCACCCCTATTCATTTGATGGGTATCCTAGGAGATTAAAGAACAATTATTGAAAGCGTTTGATAAGATAAGATAAGGGTAAAGATTCTAGAACCTTGACAAATCTTGAGTTGTTGAAGTAAAGTCTTGTTTATTAAGTTAGACATGTATTCGTTGGCACTCATCAAAACATTGCCTCTAATCTCAAAAGTTTTGTTAAGTTTTGCATCAATGTCAATACAGAAAGTTCTTATTTGAAGCTTTGACTTAAAAGTCCTTTATCAACCTACAATCATAGCTAATAATGACTAAACAATAGCCGGTTATAGACAGCTTTAGACGATCCTAAGACCATTTCTTGACCATTACTCATCCATCGGTAAAATTCCCACGATACCGTTCTTATGAGCCAGTAATGTATCGACCGATACCAACTATTATTATCTTGATAAAAAAACTAAATTAAACTCTAATAATATAGAGATAAAGGCCAATGTTTAACGAGCTAATAGCAAGCTACAAGCAATATTTTATTGTTATTCCGCAATTAAGATTAATGATAAGGCTAGACGAAGTAAGTACTTAATCCAAATATCTAGTTAAAAAATGGTTGGCTGGACTTTTAACAAGCATTGTTGGGATTCTGTACTAGTTACCGTTTTTTCTTCGCTTATCTATTCAAAGGTAGATATTACGAAAAAATATTATTTACCATTTTGTGTAACTTAGAATTTTCGTTAACAAACATAATATATATGAATATTGTCAGTCAATTAATTGTTGTGTTTCTTGACTTTGCCTAAAAATGCAATATAATTCACAAGGCTTAATATTTATAAGGGAGTGATAGAGAAACATTTTGTACGTGTGTATGATACTTGAATAGAAATCCTTTGAATCAAGCGATACTATATTCAAAGAATTAAGATTGTTTTAAACAAATGCTTTTAAATTAAGATTAAATCAATTCTTATAGTTAATATTCAAAATGTCACTTTAAAAGATAAACACCTTTTAACTAAATGAACGTATCTATAAATAAATAAATATTTTTTTAGACATCTGACACTGAACATCATCTAGTCCCAAACTAAGCAGTCCTTGTATTATGGGTACTAGACAACTGCTATAAATACATATATACTTTTTGTAAATACATACGTTAGCAGAATGTACATTTGGTCCGACCCTCGGGAATCGAACCCGAGACTTCTTGATGACGCGTTAGCGTATGCGGCTGCTGATCTACAAGCACTAGACCAACAAGGCAGTCGAAATCTCTACCTCTTTTAAAATCTACTTTACTGTTATAAATGTTAAGTATATACTAAAAAATATATAAACAGTGCTATCTGTATACAACACATAACTATTGATTAACTGTCCTTGTCCTGCCTTTGTAAAATAAATGGAAAATGTAAAATAGATTTTAAAACTAAGGACGAGACAACACAAAGTGTTGTCCCATGTGGAATTTGAACCCTAAACATTTAGCAAGTAAAAAGCTGCGTGGCGATCGCTTAAACAACTAGCCCATACGTGCAGTCAGACTTTATGTGATATTTTTCTATACACTTTACAAAACCATTTCATCAACATCCAAGCGACAGATTTAAAATTCTAGACAACTCTATACACTCAGATGTTTAATCAATACTCGTATATACGGAACCCTACAATACAATGTCGATATTGTTAATACTCCTATCAAATTGATGCGTGGGTGTGTCCTAACTGTATTCCCATTGTTTATAATTTATATCGAAAATGTCAAACAAAGCAGTCATTATCTCTTCCACACTCAAATAACTCACATCATATATTCTTACAATTGTTGGTACCTTTTATCAGATCATTTGAACTTTAATTGGCTCAAAATAAATGTTTTTTTTACAAGCTCGTGCCTTGGTGAGCACGTTTATTAAGATAATTGCTGTTTATACTTTCATTATTAAGTTATTTAGTGTACTTTAAGCCAGTAGGGATCGATTCAATATAAGAACATACACTAACCAAATTAAGAATATTTTATAGCAGGTCAGAAATATTAAAAAACGGAGGGACTTTAAAATGATACCTATTAAAATTATCTTCGTATACGAGAATTTGTAATAGCCATTTTAAATTTAAATTTAAAAAAAACATTTTTAATAATATAATAATATTCATGCACTTTCTAACAATTTATGGATATTGACATTGTGCCCATTACTTCTCCCGGTATCGATAAGTGTTTAGTATGTAACCATTTCAGTCAGGATAATATACGCAATCGTTGAAATGATTGTTTATTTACATTATTCCTGCCAAGAGAAAGTTGTCATGTTTCACACTCAATGTAAATATAAGGATTAATTCAGTGCTACAAACCGTTAACATGGTTGTTTAGAAGAAAGATCAGAGATTACGTTGTCGTAGAAGTAAGAAGACAATCTTATTATCTTCGAATAATTATTCGAAGCTCAATTAATAGTCTTAATTAAGTAATTAATTATGTCCCACAACGAAGGAATGTAAGTTTTCCTGTTATCGGTATAAAGTAATATTTTCTGTTGATCTTTCAGCTATAGTAATGTCTATATTTTCGTAGTAATATATTCAATGTAAGAAACTAAGAGGTTTGCAGAATATAACTATTTATTAAACGACGACGTTTTATTAGTTACGTAAAATCAGGAATTTATAACCAAACTCTTTTATTGTCATAACCGAGTACCTACAAAGTGGATTCCATTTCAAATTGATACTAACCCTATAATATAATATAGTTTATATTATAACGTACCACTTTAAATATCTTGTAGTTATTTAAATGTTTATACTTTATCACAACATTAAAAGTAAGGAAATGTGTGCAATATTCAACACAATATGTTAACTCAATCTACATTTGCCGCACACGTAGCTTAAACTTAACCTATAAACAATAGATGAACGCACACAATATGCAAACCGAACAATGTAATGATATCCTACAGACAATGCACTTTCGTCGCTAACCACTGTATCGATTTATTGATCCTCAATATTAAATACTTAAGCAATAAAACTGGCCAATATTACACGACCTATCTATAGTAATCATATTCCGATAACTACATCTGTTTTGTATACTTCGGGAGGAGAGAGGGAGGTCATGAAAAATTGGTTTGCCAAGTTAGGAATGGTTCTTACCTCGCCTTTGCCTTAGGCAATATGGTATTTATCATTTCCCATTGTATGTGCGCCCTTTGTGGTATTGAAGTAAAATGACTTAACACCACCGACGAAATGTCGTTAATGTCAATTCTTATCGTAGATTTTAATGTCAGATGAGTTTGTTAAATTTTTGAAGTGATTGATGAATGCTGTTAGATTATTTAACAATTAACAAGATGCTATGTTCTTCTTCTGTTCTTCTATGATCGTCTAATGTAAAAACTTTTTTCGTATGCACTTGTTTAGTAGGTGCATTTAATTAATCATCTGCCTCTAATATTCCGTTACTGCATATAGGATTTGAGAAGGTTACTGTACAACGCTAACTTGAAGTCCGTCCGTATAGAGTTTGTTGCAAGTTTTCTTTTTCTTTACTTTCCTATTATGGTCCTGCATAGATTGGTCCCTTATTCCACTCTTAAAATACCCACATAAACGCTCTGTATTCAATAATTAATAAATGTATGCCTACTACTATTTCAATAAATCTTTTTCTACTAGATATTCTTAGTAACTAATGCTCTAGGAAATAGCCTCGGTACATATGTTATATAAAAACATTGCATGAACTTAAAGAACTGAAAACTGATAGCAATAAATGTAACTACAATTCTATAAATTAAACTTTATACGTACGGCCAACCTTCATTATAATTAGCTTTAATTGAGCTGATTACATACATAAACGTATATATGTGTGCGTGCTTATACGTATTTATATATGCACCGACAACTGACCATATCAATGTTGAGTATAGGTCTATTAATCAAAGGCTTGTACATATTTGTAATGCGATTAGATTATGTGTTTTCTTTCGAGAATCATTTATCTACAAATAACCGGAGGCTTGTTTATTTGTCAGTTACGTGGTTGTTGAGAGCTACTTTATATGAAAGCCGAAAAGAAAAATGAAGAGAGTAGATTTGCTGTCTATTTTGGTATTATCTATGATCAGATAAGGTTAGTACTATGTATACATTACACTTAATTTTATTTAATAGTCCTAAATTCAAAAATTGTATCACGCGAGTTCTATTTACATTTAAATAGTTACGTAGTAAATACACCAACGTTTTTATTTCTAAAAGAGCAGACAGAAGGAAGTTTTTATCTGCTCTTCGGGGTGTAAAGATCATATTATTTTAATCCTAATAAGTAATAACTATTACATACTTCAAATTATTAAATTATAGTACTTATACTACCTGTACTGATGAAGCTAAGTTTACACTCGTTTTTAATGTGAAATCTAGAAGTTACCCCCCACATCTTCACAAATACACAACCTTTAGCGTTTAATAATGTTATTATATAATAAGCAACATATGTAAATTTTGTAAATCATTTTCGTCTCATTTCGTTGCGTGAAAAAAAACGAATGAATTTATAAATAAATTACAAGTATGTTAGTTGTCAATCAGTGAAAAAAAGCATTAGTGTCTCTAATTTTATTACTTGTTACTTGTCGAATATTAAACTAGGTAACTCTATATCTAGTACATGTACACCTCTATTTATTTACTGTGTAAATATGTTAATAGGTAGTTGTACAATGATTTATTACGTTAAATGTAAGACATTGTAATAATTCTTTAATATTAATCAAGATTGTACTATTTGTTTTATTCATACATACGGTCGTTATATTTGTTGATGAAAAGATAAGTATGAAATGTATAACATTAAATTCGAAAGCTATTGAGCCTTTAGATGGCGGTAGTATTTTTAGATATTGCAATAGTAGTTAAACTGTTGAAAGTTATTTATAACTGAACAATCGAGTGCGCCATTAATCGTACTTTGGAACAATTTTGCCACTGGCTTATATTTTGTAAGGCTTGTATACCTTCCTTTATATTTCTCTAACATGTGCACGGAATCAATAAAGTAAAACGAAAAAGCTTTATTGACTTCTTCATGCTTTGTCAACCTCGGTACCGTAATGGTAGCGTATGCGACTACTGTATTTGAGGTCTCGGATCCGATTCCCGTGTTGGTCCAAATGTTGTCAGTTTGGGTATTTTCTAGGTATAATATGTATAGTTTAGTAATTGTAATACACACGGATCTTTTATTTTCATATTCATAATAGAGTAAGAGCCCAGAGCGATCAGACATAACTTATTTTCACATGGATGAAACCTTAACTACTCAGTAGCGTCTAGTGTACTTTTAAATACCTGCGTGTTTGTGGAACTAGATCTGTGACACCTGGGCAGATATCAGGTGAGAAAGGTAACTAAAAATAAGAGTTATCTAACTTAAATTAGTATGGCTGATCTTTATATATATTTTGTAGAATATTATTCCAAACTAGTTTCATAAAGTGTCAGACACTTTTCATGGACCAGAGCTTGTGTCAGACGCTTTAAAGATCGACAAAAAATTAATGAACTTTACTTATTTTTACATGTCTGATTTTTTAATATGTTATTAAAGTAACTATTACAAAGTTACATTTCATCAGTCAGACAAATTCGAGTGACCAAACATCCCTTAAACACAAAAATTATTCAGCCGGGAGTGCGATCATCATGCTATTTCAGAGCGAGTGAGACGTCCACAGCAACTTGGATCCCGTTTTTAGGGTTCCATAGCCAAATGGCAAAAAACGGAACCCTTATAGATTCGTCATGTCTGTCTGTCTGTCCGTCCGTATGTCACAGCCACTTTTTTTGGAAACCATAAGAGCTATACTTTTGAAACTTGGTAAGTAGATGTAATCTGTGAACCGCATTAAGATTTTTACATAAAAATAGAAAAAAAAAACAATACATTTTGGGGGTCCCCATACTTGGAACTGAAACTCAAAAAAATTTTTTTCATCGTTCCCATCTATGGATAGGTATTCAAAAATGATGTTGAGGTTTCTTATATCATTTTTTTCTAAATAGAATAGTTTGCGCGAGAGACACATCCAAAGTGGAAAAATGTGTGTCCCCCCCCCCCTCTAACTTATAAAATAAGAGAGTGATAAAACTAAAAAAAATGTATGTTGTACATTACCATGCAAACTACCAACGAAAATTGGTTTAAACGAGATCTAGT
Organism: Phragmatobia fuliginosa; assembly: GCA_932526445.1. NCBI lineage: Eukaryota > Metazoa > Arthropoda > Insecta > Lepidoptera > Erebidae > Phragmatobia > Phragmatobia fuliginosa. The sequence goes on along the minus strand of OW052078.1, from coordinate 10,942,139 downwards.
AAGTAGTTTTTTTTTAATACGTCATAAATCGTAAACTGCAAGTTACTGCAATTTTTTTTTTAATTTATTTATTTATTTATTCCAATGACTGCGTCGATGATTGCGATGATTATTAGATATTTGCTGTAATTAATCATAGTGATATTTTTGTGGTAGTGGTAATATTTTGTTTATATCTTTTTCTAACTGGTATCTTTTTTACAATAATATAAAGATATTTCCTTATAAAAACGGAACCCTTCCTTCTTGTGCCGAGCAATCAAAAACTGGAACTCCCTACTAGCTCATGTGTTTCCTTCCTACTATGATCCCGGGTCCTTCAAGCGGGGCGTGAAGAAGCATCTGACTAGGCCGCCATAGTGTGGGTCACCGTGTTGCATTGTCCACATTGGTAATGAGGACGGTGGCCACCACTCGTGGATTCTGCTTGTACTTTCCATCAGGCTGAGCAGAGTCATTTTGGCAGCATTAAATAAAAAAAAAAAAAAAAAAAAAAAAAATGGATCCTCATATATTCACCTATCACAAATACATGCAATAAATGAATTCACTTTAATATTTTATAAATAACAACTTAATGTTGAAGCCCATGTTATTGAAACAAGAATGCGAAAATCTTAGATTGAAATTAGTAAGTATTTTCATTACATTTAATTTTTTTACTCGATGGGTTCGATGAAAAATTTTTTTTGAGTTTCAGTTCCAAGTATGGGGACCCCAAAATGTATTGTTTTTTTTCTATTTTTATGTAAAAATCTTAATGCGGTTCACAGATTACATCTACTTACCAAGTTTCAAAAGTATAGCTCTTATAGTTTCCGAAAAAAGTGGCTGTGACATACGGATGGACAGACAGACAGACATGACGAATCTATAAGGGTTCCGTTTTTTGCCATTTGGCTATGGAACCCTAAAAACGGGCTCCAAGTTGCTGTGGACGTCTCACTCGCTCTGAAATAGCATGATGATCGCACTCCCGGCTGAATAATTTTTGTGTTTAAGGGATGTTTGGTCACTCGAATTTGTCTGACTGATGAAATGTAACTTTGTAATAGTTACTTTAATAACATATTAAAAAATCAGACATGTAAAAATAAGTAAAGTTCATTAATTTTTTGTCGATCTTTAAAGCGTCTGACACAAGCTCTGGTCCATGAAAAGTGTCTGACACTTTATGAAACTAGTTTGGAATAATATTCTACAAAATATATATAAAGATCAGCCATACTAATTTAAGTTAGATAACTCTTATTTTTAGTTACCTTTCTCACCTGATATCAGCCCAGGTGTCACAGATCTAGTTCCACAAACACGCAGGTATTTAAAAGTACACTAGACGCTACTGAGTAGTTAAGGTTTCATCCATGTGAAAATAAGTTATGTCTGATCGCTCTGGGCTCTTGGACCATAACTAATCATTACGATTAATATTTGGGAAATTGTTTCATGTAAACGACTGTTTGTTATTGAGCTTAGATGGAATTTCCTACCAATCAAGATGGGAAAGAAAATATTCTGACAACAGACACATTTAGTTGAAAGAAATCAATTCCAAAATCTAACAAATGAACATAACTAGGGCAGCAATTTCGCTGATTCATATCATCCGGATGCTTCAGCAGATAACTTGAAGTACATCATTAATCTGGGAGTCAATTGAAAACATCGATATCTATAAAAAATATCTATTTAGTGATGGGAATTAAGTTCTGAAGGATTTTGAGCATTACAGTCATCTAATCCCAAACCATGCAGAACTTGTATTACGGGTACTAGGCAACTGATCTTATCATAAATATTTACCTTTGTTGTAACAAAGAAACAGCAATGGCAGTCACAACTACGCTACGCTCTCAAACGGATCTTTCGCCCTGTGCCGAGTAGTCAAAACCTGGAACTCACTGCCAGCACATTATTTAAGGCATAAGTAGGCAGTTAAGACAAAACAATTAGTACAGAAACGTTTCACATTATTAAAATACAGTAACAAGCTACTTCTCTTTGACTGGGTAACATATCTAAGTATTTATAGTTATGAGTGGCTTCAATTCATTGTTGTAAACTATACATATACAAGCTCTATACTTAATATATAAATCATACATTTAAAAACCACATACTTTAATAGACATCTAAAAAAATGCGTAAGTCGAAAGTAAGTAAAACCACTTTCCCATCACTAAACTAAAGCAACTAGTAGAAATAACTCAAAGAGTACGGAGATAAATTCAATAGGCCCACCGTGGAGTCGTTCCCGTATTAATATTGTAAAATAAACAGAATCGTAAAATAATGAACATTCGCTTACTGTCTATTTATTGGGTTCGGTCATTGAGAGCGAAAACACATTTGTAATACAGAATAGCTTTATTTGGTAACGGTTCTCTTACCTTTAAGTTTTGTTCGTTGTTCTGTTTCTGTTCAATATAGGACCATGATATTGTAGAATTTGTTCTTAGTATCAATTTACTCCATTTCTTGATCTTGTAAACTTAGTTTTAAAATATTTTAGTGCTGCGATCATTTTTTATGATCATTACGGTTTTGTATTGAGTTGGTGACATAATTTATAAATCTATAGAAATGAGGCCTAAGTCCAACAGTGGGCTGCAACGACCTGATAATGAATATTTATATATTATTTAGTAGTTATTAACATTTATAGAACACTTTACCCTAGTAACATAGATGTTGCCATTGTAATATATGTACTATCTTAGTACATAGAGTTATTATGTTTTGACTAGATGGCGTTGTGTGTCGGATATCCAAAATATTTATTATATACAAACTTTGGAAGAAAATAAATCTCTAAAAACACAATTCACATTTCACTTAAACGAAGCAACATAAATCAATATATTTCAATAAAAATCAAAAGCAAATTACTAAAGTGTGAATGACGTAATTCACTTAAGACTAGATTTATGAGTTAATGTACTCAAGTGGTTATTTTCTAGTGAAATCGTGCCGTTGAGAATTTAGCACATAATTTACGGTACCTGCCTAATACAGAGGATTTATGATTGCCCACGGCTATCATATGGTGTAATTCAGAACTATGCTGTTTTAATAGACAACTATTAACCTTAAATTTTTAGTTTTAAATTGTTTTTAATCGTTGTTCTGAAACCTGTCACTACTCATGATGTGTATACATTACAATACTTCACGATCGGTTCTCAGATATCGCATTCTTCGTGTATTGCGATGTATGAGAGACAATCGTGAGAGAATCATGCTCATCGTGAGAGTGATTTGCTTTGGAATGCTTGGACCACCTCAACCTTTTGATGCTGCTCTTTTGATTTCATTGAATGTCTGAAGCTACCGAAGCACAAAGTAGCTCATATTAGAACAGATCTTAAAAGGCAGTTCCAAACTAGTGTCTCTTGAACTGCGCGTGTCCGTTAGCGGTGTTATATTTATATCTACTATGTGTGAAATTCTCAAAATGGGAATAATAGGAATCCATAAGGTGCAAAGCAACTAAATGAAGTTGTATTTCGAAACGAAACTTTACGGAAACTCTTATAATAGAAAAATCTGCTAGATCGAAAATCCCAAGGAAGTTCCTAATCTACATAATAATGTATGTAACATATAAACTAATGTTTTTTCTTTCAACAAACTTAAATTTATTGTTTTATTTTTTAGTTTTATTAACAACGTGCGTGTTGATTTCTATAGCACAGTGTTAGCAGAGATTTATTTAATTCACATAGATGTATAGTCTTGATAGTGGCAATTAACCTTTACTGTGGTCTCAAGTCTAGGTAAAGCAGTTAAATGCATAATTTGCTGTTTTTTATGTAAATACTCGTAAATATGCACACTATCCTACGACACTAATGGTAGTATTTTGATTATAACCATAAATACAATACTACGACATGATACCTAACTTGTTATATACCAACTCGTGCTTAGTGCTAACCACTGACTGTATGGACAAGGGTTTTTAGAAATGTTTAAGATTTCATTGACCTGACTGATTTTGCCTTCTGTGGAATTTTTGTTGTTCAAGGTAGTAAAGTATATTTCAGCACCAATAGTGCTATTCGACTCGACGGAAATCAGATGCTCAATCATCTTAATAGGCGACCATAGTGTGGGTCACCATCTGCATTCGCAAGGAGTATGATGATCACTACTCTGAGATTCTTCTACTCATGCTTTCCATCAAGCAAAGTAAAGTGACTTTATCGAACTCATATAAAAACACATCTTATTTTTTTTTCGAGGGACCTTAACTTTCACTCCCCAATACTACTTACAGGGCAATACATAATCAACTTACTCTCTCCATATATTTTTACAAAAATTTTCAAAATAATCATGTTTCAATTAATAGTTATAAATGGGTTTTTAAAATCTCATAACCAACATGGGTATACAATTACAGTCAGTTAACTGAAATATTTGCATAAATTACACCGTCTTTACGTACGGTCATCACTCGTTGGGCGAACCCGCCTAGAGCCATTATGCTATATGTGTCTATGTCTGTTTTTATTTTTACTTTACTATTTCAATATGTAAAGTCTCTACACTATAGGTGGTCTAAAGTGATGATGTTAAGGTGTATAATAAGTTCCTTGTAATCAAACAAAAATGATATGCATATTTAATTAAGCTGCTCACAGTTGTCAATCGTTGGTTACTTGTGAAGTTTTCATACTTTGTTGTTAGCTGAATTCTTTTTTAATTTTACAGAAAATATCTTCGAATTAAACTCTCATAATAGAATCTAGTCTATGTCTATCCCTATCCCAAAGAAACCCATTCACCAATGTTGTTCTAAATGTATTCCCTTGAACATTTACTTGTACTTTTTCATTAGCTTCCAGTTTGGTTTTATGTGACAGACTTTTGTAAACTTATTTTTTTGTTTTTTAAAATTTTATTATTGAAAACTTTTCCCCGCCACTTCACCCATGTGTATGTATGCTAGAGCGGTATAGAGTATCCTATATCCTTCCTAAAGAATCAAAGTTTATTCTACATATTTGCATAATTTCACAAAAATTGGTGCATCAGTTTAGACGTGAAAGCGAACAAAAGTCTATCTGTAGACTTTTTTAATTACTTGTACGTGTACTTTAATATACAAGCAATCTATTCATCATCATCATCATCAACAGCCTTTAACAGTCCACTGCTGGACATAGGCCTCTCCTTAGAATGGAGGTTTTGGCCTACTATACCACGCTGGCCAGACGGGTTGGTATAGGGTTAGTTTCAAGTTTTCCTTCTCTTTGCATTGATGTTGTTTTGCGTAGTTTATCCTTAGTCGCCTTTTACGACACCCGCGGGATAAATAGGGGTGGTGACACTCAGTATTCTTAATCCGTCACCACACGGATTCTATTCAAATAAAGAAAATTGGAGTGTCTGTATGTATTATCAAAAGTTCAACACAGTATCAAAACAGTTTTTTTTACTAAATATCAAAAAGCTATTTATAAAGATATTGTCTCTCTGATTGCTCCGGTTAATGTCTGGAATGGCTAGACAATTTTGGACGAGACTTTCACTGGCAGAAAGCTAATGACACAAGGATTAACTTAGGTAAAGAATTTAAAGACTAGCGTCGCTTAACTGCGTTACTCACGATTTCCTACAATAACTGGGAACACCGCTATCCTCAGCTAGTTGTTAGTATAATACTGTTAGGATTATAATTTTCTCGAAAAATAAATATCTGATGAACACCCTTTCCTATTAACAGAAAAGTTACAGTTTACACCACTGTTACTACGAAAATATTTAGCAACGGAAAATATAACGACACAAAAATTATCTAAAATGTAATAAATATAGTTTTTTTACAAATAAAGTTAAGAAAACGTAACCAGTCGTATTTGCAGTCTCATCACTAACTGCTCTCCAATACTTGCATATTTTTTAGATTTCATTGATTTAAATGAATTGCTATGGCGAAATCGTGAATATTAGAGAGAGAGTTATTCCAATTGATTAATTTAAGATGATGATTTACTCAAAAGTCGTGCGAGAAGCGTATACTTTATTTACTTACTGGTTTTAAACAGCTATTAAAAATAATATTTGTTTATGATAAAAGTTATTATGATGATTGATATATTCCAGTAGTTTTAATGACTCAATTTCGTTTCAATTATATCATAAATATTATTTAAATGTAACCTGCAAAAAATGGTTTACATTTGTCTTAAATTAAGATAATTATAATGAATAATGAACTTGAAATAAAGAATTAAAATGATAGGTCGTGATGGGAATTATAAAATAATATTTAACAAACAAATCCAGCGAGAGACCACCCCGCAAAATATAACTGTTATTTATTATTATATCAACTGCAAAACAAATCGTATACCTCTTTACATTTATCGTATTTTAATTAGTTTTATTCTAAAATAAAAGGATTTCGAATTCGATGTTCAGTTTCAAATATTAACGTTCTTTAAAATTAAATAGCAATATCATAGCATCTGATCGATAAGTTCTTCTTCATCATCGCCACAAGATGCCAATAGACGAGAATTCTCAAAAGACGTAGACCATTACCACATTAAATGGCAATACTAAAATCCTAGAATATCAGAGAATCCAATGGGTCCACATTTTCAATATCACGGGTTAGAAACATATACAACTCAATATTTACGCCTTCGTCGTCGCCACTGGCCATACATATGCTGGCCGGATATACCCCTCTTCCAATGCATGTTAAAACTTGCCTTAATTTTGATCTAGATAATAATAGTGTTGTATGTACTAGAACTATAAATCTTTTTAGACATCATAAAACTATGATCAAGTTTTTATATTCCTTATGCTTGCCCCACAGGCTGCGCACGTGGGCGGCTGCGCGCGCGCACAATTATGTCTTAACGCGGAGGGCTCGCGACAGGTGGGAGGGGCGCTATGACGCGATCTGACGTCAATGTCAGGGGTGACGTGAAAGCATATTGTTTGTTATTTAATACTTATTTCATTATAATATTTACACTTGAGGATGTAATCATTCTTCCCGCAAGATAAGATGACGACCTTTTATCATGCGGGAAGAATTCTTACATCCTCATCTATAAACTTGTACCCTATATCGATACCTCTTTTTACAACTACTACTTTCTGCCTCAGACGTTTCAAAATATTGATCATACTAGGAAACACAAATAGAGAAGTTACTCAAGCATCACCAACTCTATGTTCACGGCAATGACAGAATAAATACAGCACTACCATTTGTAAAATAAAATAATTTTGATGAAAAAAAATCTTCATTTAATATTAAAACATTACAATAATTACTAACGTTAAGTTACGGACAACCCTAAATCACAGTGCAACACTAGCAATCTCGAGAAAATTCTGGTGTGCTTTACTTTGCCAGAGAAATATGATTTAATTAAAGTTATTAAAGGGAACCGAGGTTAATTGAAATTTGTTTATACAGAAAGTAAAGGAAATTAACTAACTATTTTATAGACTCTACGTGACCCTAGGTCGAGAACCAATCTTAGGAAGTTGTAAAATAGTGACGGTTTACTTAATTTATAAAAAGTTGATTAACTTAAGCCTCGTCTCTACGGAATATTTCCTACAGTCCGGCTGTAGATTATATACTAAAGGCGAGAGTTAATAGACTGATGTTAGATGAAGTTTTAATTACTAATAAAGTTTGCCTTAAAATTAATTCATTTTAGCGGTGGCGCAGTGGTAGCGTATGTGACTGCTGTGCTTGAGGTATCGGGTTCGATTCCTGGGTCGGACCAAATGTTTGTGAGATCCGCAAATATTTGTTTCGGAGTTTGGGTGTTTTCTGTGTATAATTTTTATGTTTTAACAAAAAAAAAATTGTTAATACATACATAGGTACATAGTTTATGTATTTATATCAGTTGGCTAGTGCCCATAACACAGGCTCTGCTTAGTTTGAGACTGGATGACGTTGTTTAAGATGTCCAACATATTTATTTATCCCTACTTCCCTACTAATATTATAAATGCGAAAGTACTCTGTCTGTCTGTCTGTTACGCTTTCACGCCTAAACCACTGAAACGATTTTGATGAAATTTGGTATGAAGACAGAACTGAACTTGGGAAAGGACATAGGCTACTTTATACCGCGATAACCGATATACACGGGGCGGAGCCGCGGGCGAAAGCTAGTTATTAATTAAATAGTAGTTAATTATTTGACAAATTATTATTTAAATATATACTACCGACCCCAACATAGTTTGGGAAAAAGACCCGGAGAAAGAAAGATTGAAAGAGAGAAAAAGAGAAAAAGCAAGAAAGATTTCTATCTTTTGGTACACCTTACTCAAAATATATATATGTATAAATAAATAATGAAGTGACCAGTACGAACAAGAGGTTCGTTCGTATAATACCCGACTACGGCGAAACAAAGAAAATAAATACATTAATATTTTGGACACGAAACGCCGCTTACCTAAGCAGACCTTGTATTAAGGGTATGGGTACTAGACAAATTATGTAAATACATAAACATACTTTTTTATTGCAAATACATATAAAATTCCGAAACAAATATTTACGAATCACACAAACATTTGGACGTGCCTCGAATTCGAGACCTCAAGCACAACAGTTGCATATGCTTCCACTGCGCCAACAAGGCAGTTATTAGACTGTTGGTATTGTGTGAATATAGGAGTCATATGAGAGAGAGAGTGAGGACCTGATTAATAGAGCTCACTCGCAATTTGAGGGATCATTTCAACTGAACTCAAAAATTGAACTCAGTAGGTAGGTTAGGGTAAGACCGAATTGTTTTCATTTGACTGTGCAAGACTTGATTTAAACTAAGAAACAAAAGCTTTTAAAAATGAAATTATTAACTGCAAGTACCGCTGCTAGCAACACCAACAAAAGACTGAATAGTACTCCACACGGAATGCTAATTGCGGAACCATCATCCTCAGATCCGTCGCCGCAGAGTTAAAGCAAACGCTTTTATTTTTAAACTGGCGTATACTTAGAGAGATTGCTTCGACATTTTCATCAGTGCTCCGACCACAGACTATATTATTTTAATCGCAGTCGCCACCTAAGCGGTGTTTCCTTGAAGATTCATTTTGCGAGGATGCATAGAATCATTACACACTCTTTGTAAGGAGTATTATGACTTTTCATTTCATTTAGAAAAGTTTTTTTTTTTGTATTTTATTAAATAATAATACACAACGTATTACACAACACTATCTAAAATAAGCTTAGGTAGAAGCTTCCTAAAAATATCCTATCATACAGTACATGTTTGGTATATTACTCGAATCGCTTTGGTTGGAAAATATAATAATATACATTACGGAGTAACTGAGAAATGAAACTATTTTTAAATACTTATATAAAACTAGCTGCGCCCCGCGTTGCTACCCGCTATCGTTGTTGTAAATGAGCAACAACAAGTTAATTTGTAATAAAAGTAGCCCAAGTTACTCATTATACCATCAGCTATTTGCCAGTGAAAGTCCCATCAAGATCGGAGAATATTTAAATTTACTATATGGTTTGTAGTGTGAAGTGTTATTTTTACTATTTCGGAAACCGTCTTTGTGTCATTACGAAAATATTTAAAAAACATATTAATAGCATTAGTCGAGTGGTTTTAATTTTTGTGCTTAGCAACATTTTGGTGATTAATTTTTGTTTATGTTTCAACAGGAGGACCTCCTCATCCATGGTGACAGCGTGTATGACGTGATAGACAAACAGGACCAGCAGGCTGTCAGGTCGGAGTTGTCGCGGGCTCCAACAGATGGAGAAGATAGAGTATTCCTATGTCGGATGAATGTCGCGAGGAATGCTAGACGGCAGATGCGGTTCGGTGATCAAAAAGTAAGTTCTAGCTTCTATTATACAGTTACATGCTTTAGGAGTAAAATGTTTGTTATCTGATGAAAAATATACTTTGTGATACAAATAATGTACACAAGAAATGTGGCTCTTTTCAAAGTCAGTTCAATATAAATCTTTCTAGTTTCTGTATGTACATAAAAACGAACATAAAAAAGTAATAAAACGGCAATAAACGATTAAAAAAATTAAGTGATCCCGACAAGCTTTAATTATCGCTCACAGTAAGACCTCGCCACTCACTATACAATATTCTAACAGAAATAGATGAGAACATAATTAACAAGTTTACTTTCAAAATGTCTAAGTGAATATAAAATGTGTACGTATAAAGAGGTTACGGGCAGACTGACAAATTGATAGGCTTCGATACACTCAGGTTATTACACGTAATTGAATGCTCACGCGCAGGAAAGCAGACAAGATACCGAGATAGTTTAAAGAATATACAACCTTATATCTAACAGGATAAGGAAAATTATTATAATTTTTAGAGTTTCAATATCCTTGTATATTTAAATTATCTATATATATAAAAATGAAACCCGTTTTCCTTGGTCACGGCATCACGCGTGAATGGCTGGACCGATTTCACTAATTCTTTTTTTGTTGTATTTGTTATTATTAGGAGAAGGTTCTTACGGAAAAAAATATTAAGAAAATCTCTCAGAAATATTGAAAAATAAACATTTAATTTTGCGTATTTAAAAAAACGCGCGTAACGAATGTCAATGTCATTCACAGCCATTGAGTGACGTTGAATTGGCGGTACGAAGTTTGCGGGGTCAGCTAGTTCAAAATGAATTTGCGCAATTTTTTTCTAACATCTATCTTCATGTGTATTCGTTGTGTTGCTTGATTTCGTCGTCAGGGTAAGTTGTAGAGCTTTCACTACAAAAAAGCGTTAAGTTTATTTGTTTCAGTCTGAATGCTTAAATAAGCTTAATCGGTGTCGATTAAGCTTAAAATTTGAACACAGTATAGAAGGCGCATCTTTTTTACAACGGCACAGCGAGCACACAAGATGATAGTTTTTTTAATGTGAAAATATTTTCAATTATTTTTTAATGGGAATGATGCTTCAATTTGTGTTCAAGTACTCAAAAGTATAAGTACTCGTTTAAAAGTGTGGTAGTTGCTACAAATAAATAAAATATGTTTTACAAATCTATTTATAGCTAAGTAGCTACACATAGATACATTTATAAACGTATATTCTATAAAAAAGTTAGTAGGCAATCAATGTTAAAAGATATTTGTGATGACTTTATATCTATGCTAATTTTTTACATTACATTTCAGACTCGTTAATAAAAATATAATCAGCCTTCACCATAAACTGATGTATCTTTAGTTTTAAATTTGTCTAAAGCTTTTTTTCATAAAAAACAAAACATTTTAATCATTTACTTTATGAAAACGAAATAATTATGCAGAGCCTTTAACAATTCACTGTTGGAGATTGTTAGAAAGGAGGTTTTGGTCTATCTGGTTTCATTTCAAGTTCTTCTTTTCTGAACAGTAATCTTGTCCTGCGTACTCGTATACTGTCCCATAGTCACCTCTTAAGATACTCATGTTTTATTTCAAGATCTCCTTCCCTTTACACTAACATTATCCTGCATAGATTGTCCCTTAGCTGCCCCTTGTAATACTCACGGGATGAATAGGTTTGGTCACACTCCTTATTCTTAATCCACCCCCACACGGAAAAAACAAAATAATAAAAATTCGACAATGATATATTTTTTTTAAATAAAATATATGTTCATATAACTTAAAATTAAAATTTTACTTGAAGCTATATACATATTTGCAAAACAAGTAGCTTTAGTGAACGATACAACTCTTTCGCATCAACAACTCGATATACGTTTCAATTAATTACCCATTCCCATTTTACATAACTAAAAAGCCATAAAGTTAACAAGACGTTAATACTGAACCAACAACTTTATTAAAATTAATAATTCATTTTAAAGCAGCCCATCACGATACAAGATTTAGTTTTTTATATAAAATTAATTAAACATCTATTCATTTAACCCTGCTTAACTGCTTATATCAAAGCGATCCAAAGCATTTAGAGTGGACTATTCTCGTCGTAATTATATTGTAGCAATAAAACCATCCGATCATTGGTAATCAGTCTTATCTGATGGATGTAACGAACTAATACTTATTACTGTTAACACTTCTCCCTCGTGAGAAAATGACGCTCCTCTTTGAAGACTGAGCTTAAGTTCCGCTTGCAACGGAAGCAATATTAGCGTATCCACTTTTTTGTTTATTGTCTTCCTATATTCGATTGAGAAGGATTTATGTTTCCCTTGAATTTGGGAAATGTATGAAAATTGAATTCCCAGGGTATTTTTGTTAACATGAGTCATGGCAAGCATTAGATGACAATCGAATTCATGACCTTTGACGTGGTATAGTTCCCTTCGTTTGTTCAAACTGTATGTACAGAAATTGAGGAATTTAATAATACTAAGATCGGATGTCACGTAGATGCTGTGTGTGTAAACAACATCAACTCGTCAAACTTTGTGATGCTTGTGCCGTAAAACCTCTAAACCTCTAAGAACAGATTATTAGTACTTTCTATTAAATGATGACATGAGACATAATGGAAAACATAATACATGAGTTTGTAAATGAGTTTATTTACATAAAGTTTCTATAAACTTGTGTTTGTGGTTTTGAGAAAAATAGGACTATTCCTATTTTTCTCAAAACCACAAACCCAGCTATGGCTGAAGTGAAGCAGTTTGAAAATTGAAAATGAATTAAACAAATCCGTGGACTTATTTTACACAGTATTTCAATTATTTCATACTTTTTGATGTTGACATTGCAACATCTACTTTAATTTGTTATTAACTAATTATACATTACTATAAAGTAAAGTATTTAATTCCAATACATATATTACCGAATGTATAAACCCTACAGCTCTGGAACTATATGTTACATTATTTGTTACTGTTTATTTATTACAAATAAACTTAATAAATATAGATTATTTCCACTCCGACACCCACAGTACAAATAACCACTAAAATACTTGATAATAACAAATGAGAACTATCTGCATGTACATTGTAGGCAATTAATATAGCGCACGTGCGTTGTGAGACTATTTGTTAGAGCATGTTCTTAAGTGTTTGGTTTGATCTAGAAATGTAGATTTATCTGTCTTATTGGTAATGTTTGTCAGGAGCGTTAGTTATATGGTGTGACAGGGGCCTAAAGGCACTTGTATACCGGGCAGTTTATTGATGATGACGAAACTGTGCACGCGCAGATCGATTCTTGTACAACAGAATAGTGTTACTGTGTTCAATCGGCGGTATGACTTTGTAGGGAGACATGATAATAATCGTGAATATAAAGCCGGTTCCAAAAATAACGGGTCAGTCACATAAACCAATAACGGGTCAGTCACATAAACCCGAATATCTCCCGAACTACGTATGCCATCCTAATGAAACGAATACTGTTCAATTGAGAATTTAATTATACAGATAAAAAATAAAATAAAACTTAGTTACACCCACAATATTAATCTTAAATTAAAAAAAAACTAAAGTAGTCATATTTTTCTTAAGATTACATTTTTTTTATGATTGTTTTTTTGCTGTTTTTCATCACTTTCTTCATTTAATACTTTGTATTGCCTCCACGTGATGAAGCCTCCAGTGATGAAAAACAGCAAAAAAACAATCATAAAAAAAATGTAATCTTAAGAAAAATATGACTACTTTAGTTTTTTTTTAATTTAAGATTAATATTGTGGGTGTAACTAAGTTTTATTTTATTTTTTATCTGTATAATTAAATTCTCAATTGAACAGTCTTCGTTTCATTAGGATGGCATACGTAGTTCGGGAGATATTCGGGTTTATGTGACTGACCCGTTATTTTTGGAACCGAGTGTATATTTTATATATGAGTTCATTTTAAATTAGAAAAATAACAATGCGACCTCTCCCTTCTCTTTGATACATATCTGCTCCGTACTAGTTAAATTAATACACTAAACGAAAGATACAGCAAGAATATACTTTCTTAAGATTAAATATACAATTCAAACATATAACAATAAGTGTTATTTACTTCTATATGATCTCTTTTATTCAATTTATATTACATCCTTGCTAATATTATAAACGTGAAAGTAACTCTGTTTGTCTGTCTGTCTGTCGCGCTTTCACGCCAGAACTACTGAACTGATTTAAATGAAATTTAGTACAGAAATCGTTTATAGCCAGAGGAAGGACATATACCACGATAACTGTCATAGAAGCGGAAGGAGCCGCGGGCGAAACTAGTATATTATAGCTTAGTAGCAATCTACTCCATAGCTCAAGTAACATTCAAAGTTCAGCAATACTTGACAATCGAAAAATACAGATATTTCACACCTGTGTTCCCGAAACTATATATATTAAAAATAATAATCATGTATTTACCACTTCATTAGCTCGACCACCATTTTGACATGCATATCTAGCTCAAAGGTAAGCGTAACATGTAGGTATATTCGCTTATAATGTAGCCTATAATGTATTGTTGTAGTTCCAGTGGCCACAAGCTGCAAAATATTATGACGCCAAACTATAAGATACCGATTTCGAATTTCATAAGATAAACAGATTTGGTCCAAACAAAAAAAATTCTATAATGTACGTATTAATGACGTACATTATAGACATAAACAAATTTCCCAACTCATTTGTAATAGAAAAAAATAATGATGTTATATCAAAAGAAATATTTTTCATTTTTTACTTATGCCCTGAGTAGTATGGTGGTAGTATATGTATATAAGCTGTCTTAATTTTCATGGTTTTAATAAACTACACATATAACACGACATATAACAACGCCATTTAATGTTGAACTCGAAACTTGTACGCCTTCCTGGAATAGACAGAATAACCAATAACAAAAAATTATATTTAAGTATCGCTGCATTTTCAATATTTCCTACCAACTACAATACCTATATAAAAACTTTATATACGAGTACGCTGTTTTACACTAGTAACTAATTGTAACATAATTATTTTTTTATTTATATTGCTTGACGTCATTGCTTTTAATAACTTATTATTAGTTATATTTCTTAAGAAACATTCAAATTAAAATTACTATTATTTAGTGCCTTATTATCATTAAAGTTTATTTGTTTCCTTACTTACTTAGATTGAGTAGTAAAATTATACCTATTTATTTCCGTACTTGAATAGAGTACCTATGTGTATTTTAAACTATGAGAATGAAATCACAATTTAAGCTTTTGATATGCTATGATATGATTTGATATGCTATAAATTTTTGTAGGTGTATGCAATGAGCAATAAAAATAGAAGTAATTTTCGTATTTTTTACGAAGCTAACAATTACAGTTTTTCTATGTGTAAGACTTTTGAATATTAAATTTTTTGAAAAGATATCTTTGTAATTTAGGCAGGTCTAAATAGCCTTATATACATTGATCAAAAGTCTAATTACTACGCGACATGCTTTATATGGCATTCTTTTTGCAGCTCTTAAGAGGTATTCAGAAATGAAATCAATCACAAATTAAGTATGAAATTTTGTACCTATCACAAAATATCAACATTAATAAACTATCAAATCAAGTAACAAACTTCAATTTATCCCACAGATACCACTAAACAATACTAGAAAACCATTTTAATAAACCGCCTACTTTACTGCAGCTTAGATAAATAGTTAGACTTGCCATTTAGCTTGGCCACTTTACTGGACCGATATCCCAAGTTAATGGTATCAGTTGATGAAGTTAAGAAGAACGGTCACTAATGAGGCTTATCGAGCCAGCGGCGCGATGACACGGCCGATGCCTGCGTACGCGCAACACACGGCCTTGTTAGCAGACAGGTACGAACGTAGGGTGCTTTGATTCGAGGAATTAAAGTAGAAAATGTTAATTGATTGGAGTGATAATGTTACTGTTTCTTGTAATACTATTTTCAGGATATATTACTAATTGCTATTTAATAATATAGAAAAAAATCGTGGTTTCTTTGTTACCGTTTGTCTAATCTTTTCTTGACGATAACTAGTGTTCGACTATAAATTGCATCGTGGTTGTTTATGGACCATAAAGTTTACGTTATCATGTCTGTATTTTTAGTTTATTTAATAAACACATTACGAAAGTTACTTCATGCTAAATTAAAACTATGAATAAATACACTTCCATTTAGATTACTTAATGGGCTTCTGGCTCAGCGGTTACCGTACAGATTATCATAATGCTAAGTCAGATCAGTCTATAATGGGTGACCATTCTTGACATATTGAGACCCCTCAGCGCGTACGTACTGTTAGATAGTCCTTTTCAGCACTTATAAAAAAAAACACAGCACTGAAATTTTACGACTATTTATTTACTGAATGTTTTTACTCACACAGAATTTCTACTTAAACTTAAAACTTATACACGCGACTTGGATTATACGGCGCGGATAGCCCTAGCGAAGGGCAGAGTAGACCCGGAGTGTATCCTTAGCTTTCACTGATAGCCAGCCGGCAGGCAAGAACCAGGTCCGTAGCTGGGGAGCAGTTTAGCTAGAGAATAACCAACTGAACTGATTTAGTAAAGTCTTACGTATTTATAGCATAATTATTGCTGATTTATAATATCATATTTAGGTAAACCAGCAATAATTGCAAGTCAGCATTTTACTCTAACAATTAGTGATGTGACAGTGAAAATAGGGATGTAACATCTCCCCCCTTTAAAACGGAACATACGGAATAGAAGAAGTATGTGAGTATAATCCAAGTAACGATATAGAATTTAACATGATTAAGAAATAAGAAGAGAACATTTAATTAAGCAATAAGACTTATAAAATATAATATTAATACAGTGGAAATTAGATTATACATTTAAGTTTTACAATAACTCAAGGTTTCGCCTTGGTGAACTTATATTAGAATCAGTACTTTCTGTATCATAATTTGTATTGGCCATTTCAATACTAGACCTTGCACGAATATTTGTATGAGGTTTAGTCATACAAGTATTGACAATTTTAATACAACAGGATGTACTGTTTCTTCGATTATTACAACAGAGACATTTATACAATTTATAAGAAAAATATACAAATACAGAGACAGATAATAGGGTAGTAATTATACTAAAATAATAGCTATACTTAATATGGTAAGGTTGATTTTCTATTTTAGTTAATTCGTCTTCATTTTGATTTAATTTATATGAAGCATATTGCAACGAATCAAGATTTACATGAGATAGTTTAATAGGAGTCAAATATGGTAATGTTTGATTTACAGTAGCTTTTGAACAACAATCATCTTCTATAATATTAAAATTTGGATTAGGAACATAGAATTTAGTTTCGAATTCTTGAGATGGAACAAACTGTAGTAGCTTATGATAAGCTTTACAATATTTAGGTAAGTCTAAGATACCTGTCCCAACAATATTATAGTCATTCATTTTACCATCACAAGTTATGGATATCTTAGATATATCTGATTGAACATATATCCATCTATTATTACTAAGTCTTTGCCATAAATCTATTTCACCTAATATTATCTTATAATTACAAGATTCTGGGATTCCTTTCACATGTTCAGTTAAAATAGTCACTTCACAAATAGGATTTCCGACACTATATTGTATATTTCCTAGTTTACACAAATAGTAATTATTATTTATCACTTTGCACTCACTTAAGTCTTGAAACGCGGAATATGTTAATCTATCTTGTGTCATAGCTAGATATTTTGCGGATGGATTTATTAATGCAAAAGTATTTGGATTTTGAATATCGTGTGGAGTTGGTAAAGCATATATGTGATATAAATTATAATCTACAAAAGTAACTAGAGGAATTCTAATGGCAAATATTAGTTTATTTTCGTTGATAAATGAAGATATTTCTGCGACATCTATTATTGTATGAATATTCTCAAGAGATAAATGTAAAGGCAAACTAGAAAGAATATCATTACTTTTTGAATTCAGTTCATTATACAACTGTATTGGACTTAGCACTGATGGATGAACTATATTCTGTTTCCCAAATAGAATAGCATCGATTAGATCTTCAAGGTTAAAATTAAGAATCATTAAAGAACTTTCTAAGGCACTAAAAGTCATTGATAAATGTGATATTATTTCTAACTTATTGGCATTAGCTGAAACAGTGTCTAAAATTTTGCCTAAATTTTGTATATTGCTATTGAGAATATTTTCGTTTTCGTTAAGTTTGGCAATAGTATTATTAAAAGATGAAATGGTAGAAGTTATTAAGTGAATATTTTCTTTCATAATTGAAGCTAGGTGTCTTTGATCGTCTTGAACCGCATTAATAGCATCAGTAAAAGCCTTAGCGTCATCTTCGTCTAAAGAACCAAATAGTTGTTTTAAGATTGGACCACCTATACCAATCCAGGCAGACCTTTTAACTTTGTGAGTAGTATTAGAATTAGTTAAATGGGATAAAGAGATGTAATTATTTTGAACATTGATAAAAAGACTTTCTAAAGGACTTAGGATATTCCAGCAATCAGTTTTGACTTTAGTAGATTGATGTGTATTACAGATTAGTTTACATTTTTCTAGAATTCTTTGTAATGTTTCTATATGAGGCTGTATATAAGATAGATCAGAATATGTAACTATCTTCCAATGGTTATTATAATATTTCAATGTACCTATTGGATCGTAGAAAAGACCTGGACTATTAACTATCGGTGTAGTCATGTTTGATCCTGCGAGGAGTCCTGGCGCGACGGCCCTGGAAGGGAATTATCATGGGCTAGTTTAATTTCATCAAAATGATGTCTAACATGTTTACGATTAATTAAAAGGGTAACGTTATTATTATTATGTACTTTAATAATTCTATATGGGCCTTTCCAAATGCTAGAAAGGGCTTTACGTAATCTATGATGTTGCTTTAAATATACCATATCTCCGACATTATAAGTAATATTTCTAGTATTTTTATCATAATAATTTTTGGAATTCTCTTTACTACGGCGGATATTCTCTCTGGCTATGTTTCTAGTATTTATAAGCTTTTGTTTCAAAGTTTTTATATAATCAGGGTATGTGACTGTTGGTTCGATATCATAGATAGAACTTGGCAGGTTTGGTTTACAGCCAAATAGTAATTCATGTGGTGTAAAGTTAGTAGAAGAGTGAACAGATGAATTGTAAGATACAAGAGCAGTTGGGAGATATTTATGCCAATCATCTTGATTGTCATTCACGTAAGATTTCAAATATTCTTTCAATGTGGCGTGACTTCTTTCGAGAGCGCCATTAGTTTGGGGGTGATATGGAGTAGAAAAAAGATGTTTTATTTTGAAAAGAGAAGTTATTTGTTTGTATACTTCGGCAATAAAATGAACACCTTGGTCGGATAAAAGAGTTTTAGGAATACCGAAATGAGAAATAAATTTTATCAAACAGTCAGCTGTTTGTTCAGCTGTCGAATTAGTAATAGGGTAAGCCATGGAGTATTTTGTTAAATCATCCTGAAACGTTACGATGTATTTATATTTTTCCAGACCTGATTCTGGTAAAGGGCCAACAATATCAGTTGCTATTCTTTGGAGAGGTTCCTGGCATGTAGAAGTTATCTCCATCGGAGCTTTATTGCAAGCACGTAAAGCTTTATTTTGTTGGCACTGTGGACATTGTCTAACATATGATTCAATATCATTCTTCATACCTTTCCAGTAAAAAGAATCTTTGAGTTTATTATACAAACGTGTGGAACCAATATGTCCACCAATAGGAGAGTCATGATTATCTTTTAAAATCGTAGGAATTTCGTTAGGCTTAGGATACATGAGTTTATTGTGGTAGATATTAATTTTGATATGTGTGTTATGAAAAATAAAAGATATGATTTCGTAAATTATAATAAATTCTAGTTTATCAAATGGATTGGAAAAGTCAGACATAGAAATTTCTTTTACATCAGGATGAAATATAATTAATTCATTTCGGAGGCAATTTAACACCTTAAATAATTCTCTATAAGTACAAGAATCATAGTGATGAATTTTAGTAAACATGTGGATGTATAATTTATTATTAATATTAGTGTACTTTAGTGAATATAGTTCTTTCTCGGAGCTTATAAAAGATTCTTTATCATCTAGGAGGTTAACAATTTCTTCACAGTAAGGATTAGATGAGTCTAGATCAATTGAAGTAGGATAAGCGATTGTAGAGCAGGATGTTTTTAACAGACTTTGGTTAAACTCACGGATTTCAGTACTAAATACCATTGGATTAGAACGAGATCGAAGAAAGTTGCCATATGTAATGTCGTTAGTAAGATCGATATCATTGACAGGACATATTATAGGAGGGCGAGATAGTGCATCAGCGTTAAGGTTAGTTTTGCCAGATTTATAAACAATTTCATAATCATATTCTTCTAACTTAAGTCTCCATCGAACTAATTTACTGCTAGGGTCTTTGCAATTAAATAACCAAACAAGAGGACGATGATCAGTCACAATTTTAAATTTGCGTCCATAAAGATAGGGTCGGAAGGTTTTCACACCAAATAAAATAGCTAAAAGTTCCTTTTCTGTAGTGCTATAATTGCCTTCGGCTCTATTGAGGGTTCGAGAGGCATATGCGATTGGAAGATCTTTGCCAATTTCTCCTTGTGAAAGTATTGCACCTAAAGCATAGTTAGAAGCGTCAGTAGTAAGAATAAATTCCTTAGAAAAATCAGGATATTGAAGAATAGGAGCACTAGTTAACATTGATTTAAGAGTATTAAAAGCATTTTCTTGATCTTGAGTCCAATTGAAAGAAGTATCTTTACGAAGTAGTGAAGTTAGGGGTTTAGTAATTTTTGAGAAATCTTTTATGAATTTTCGATAATATCCTATTAGCCCGAGAAATGATTTTATTTCCTTTGGATTTCTGGGTGTAGGGTACTTGGATACGGCCTTGACTTTATCAGGATTTGGAGAGACACCTTTATCAGTGATGATATGACCAAGATACGCAACTTCTCGTCGTAGGAATTCGCATTTATCTGGTTGTAATTTCAGATTGTGCTTTCTGAGAGCATCGAAGACTAATTTAAGTTTTTCTATGTGTGAAGAGAGGCAGTGAGAGTATATAATTACGTCATCAAGGTAAATGAAGCAGTGGAGACCTTGAAGACCAGCGAGAACTGTATTCATAAGTCTTTGAAATGTGGCTGGCGCATTTTTTAAACCAAAAGGCATCCTAGTGTACTCAAAATGACCATTAGGAACAGAAAAAGCTGTTTTAGGGGCATCTTCTGGATCCATGCGAATTTGATGGAAACCTGACACCAGATCCAATGTAGTAAAATACTTGCTATGACCTAACTGATCCAGGATGTCAGTGATATTAGGAATAGGATAAGCGTCTCCGACAGTAACGTCGTTTAATTTCCTATAATCAACGACTATACGCCATTTCTTTTGACCAGAAGCGTCTTGTTTTTTAGGAACTACCCAAATGGGAGAAGACCAGGGGGAATTTGAAGGTTTGATTATATTTTGATCGAGCATCTTTTGTATCTGTTTATTAACTTCTTCTTTATGACATTCAGGATATCTATAAGTTTTGACGTGAATTGGTTGTGAGTTAGTAGTTTTAATTTTGTGTTCGAAGGTACTAGTAGAAGTAAGAGTGTCTCCTTCTAAATAAAACAGATCGGAATATGCAGAGCACAAATCAAATAAGGCTTTTGATTCTTCAGAATTAAGATGTGAAGTTCGTATTTGTTTCTTAACTTCATAGGATCTATTCGGTATAGTATTTTGATTGAAGGAATTAGAAAGATTTAGAGTGTTAATATTATGCAGATAATCATCTAATAAATCACAAGGGTTTAGGACTACGCAAAGAGACTTTATTTTGACATCTTCAGTATTAGTGTTAAGAACTGATACAGTGACATGATTGTTTTGTTTAAGTGTAACGAGACAACTAGATAAAAACACACCTTTTTGAATTTCAGACTTATCGATATATCCAGTAGTTACTTCGGGATTTAGAACATAGCATTCTACGATCATTTCCGAACGTGCAGGAATAGTATATTCTGGTTTGGAAAAATGAATTTGTAAAACATAATCGTTTATGTTTAAAGTCTTATTCCTATAATCTATTTTTGAATCATGAGATTTGAGATAATCGTTACCTATAATGCCATCAAATTCTACGTCGACGCAATCTGGTATTAAATGAAATTTGCCGAAAATAACGTCATTATTTGGAAATATAAAATCTAATTGAAAGTGACCAAGACTTTTTAAGTATTCCGTATTTTTGTCGATTCCTTTAAACTGAACAATTTCTGAAACTAATTTTGGTTGAATTTGCATCGAGGATTGTTTTATTAGTGATACACCTGCACCGGAATCAACTAAAAGAACTAGTAATTTATCAGAGTATTTAGATTTAATATACACATGAGGCAAATGTATTTTATTGTTATAATTAATTTCAAATAAATTAGAATACGAATCAAAAACGTTATTTAAATTGTTATTATTTGATGGGCAATTGTTATTTTCATTGTATGACATGGTAGGTAACATAGATGTATTGTACTTAGGAGATTTAGTAGAAGTATTTGAAATAGTAGATTTGGTAGACTTATTAGACATAGGAGTAGAGTATTGATTGGATTTGGTAGATTTAATATTAGATTCAGTGGATTTATTACATTTAGTAGACATTGTATTCGATTTAGAGGATTTTGTAGATTTTGTATTAGATACAGTGGATTTCCTAGGCTTAGTATTAGATTCAGTGGATATAGTAGACTTGGCATTAGATTCAGTGGATTTAGTATTCGATTCAGTGGATATAGTAGATTTAGTATTAGATTCATTGGATTTAGTATTAGATTCAGTGGATTTAGTATTAGATTCAGTGGATATAGTAGATTTAGTATTAGATTCAGAGGATTTAGTATTAGATTCAGAGGATTTAGTATTAGATTCAGTGGATTTAGTATTAGATTCAGTGGATTTAGTATTAGATTCAGTGGATTTAGTATTAGATTCAGTGGATATAGTAGATTTAGTATTAGATTCAGAGGATTTAGTATTAAGAAATTGTCTCGAAAAGACATCAAAAGCGTCGGTTTGAGTTGAAGATTCCGTACGACGCGTAACCGGAACCTTATTTAGTTTAAATGTTCATCTGGATCAGAGTTCGGATTATCAAATTTATTATCAAAATCGCTTAATGGTGTGAGATTATGTACTTGTTTTTTAAAATGATTGGTAGAGTTATTACTTTGCCGCGAGTTGTTAAACTGACGTTTACGACATTGAGATATATCATGACCAATATTTTTACAATATCTACAGAAGGTATTATTTTGCGAGTTTGAAGATATAGAAGGTTGAGCCGTATTTGGGATTTCATTCTGAAAATTGTTAATGTGACGTTGGCGATTTAAAAAACATGTTTTTTCTGAATGACCTATCTTTCCACAAATTTTACACTTTGGTCTATGTTCAGAAGATCTAGTAGATTGCATATAATTTTGTAATTTTTCTTCTTGAATAGCAAGATTAATAGCTTCCTGTAAAGAGGTAGGATTACGACACCTTACTATATTTGATATGTGGCTAGGCAAGCCCAGTAAAAAGGTATGTAGCGCCAAGTCTTCCGTACTGGCGATTCTACCTCTTAATTCACCAGGGTCCCTAGTGGAATGTGTAATGTCCGTCTGTAAACGAGTGAGGTATGTTTCTATTCGTAAACTATATTGTGTGACAGACTCGTTTGACTTTTGTTTGCAACTTTGTAAGTCTAGGAGTAAGTGATCCCTATGTTTGGTTTCACCAAATGTGGATTTTAAAAACTGTTTCAGCTCAGACCATGTTTCAAAAATTTTAAGAGAGCAGGCGGACTCAGCCTTGCCTTCTAGTTGGGAAATAATGTATTTGAATAAAATGCTCTGTTGCGATGCAGTAGCTAGGTTTAAAGCATTTTCGCAATTCCTAATAAATGGTGATAATTTATTCCTATCGCCATCGAATGGCTTAATAAATTTTGTGAGTATAGAAAAATTTAACTCCTCTACGCCTACAGTCTGTAAACTTGAACACGACTGAACGCTTTTCTTTTCAAGTTTACTACTTTCGTTAACCATTTTAAAGAATGAATTTAATTAATTACGCGAAACGGAGAAGGAAATTAATATATAAGTATATTATTAAGAATCCACACGCAAAATAATGCAAATGACAAAAAATAAATCAACATAAATCGAATAAACAACACTCACAGTATTATTAGTAGATACAGCGATTTCATGGAAACAGCGGCAGGTCGGTGACGTCGGTGTCGGGTGACGGTGCGGCGATGCGGCGGAAGTGATGGAATGTGCAGCGTTTGCAGTTGGTACGGGTCAACGCTCAAACCAAGTGTCGCGATGTATTTTTTTTTTGTAGAAAATTGGTTATTCGTGTAGCCAATAACTCGGTGCTGGGCAGAAAACCCTCACGCACAATGGAGCGATGCTGACACGTTGTATGCGATGACTAGGGTTGACGGCGGCCTCTTACAGCGTCAGGAAGACAGGCAGGGACAGCAGGTGGCCAACTTACTAGTTCAGGATCGCGAGTCTGGACCAATTTCTGTGTGGAGCTGGTCGTCGTCAGGAGTAGGCGACCCGAGGGACTTCAGAAATCCCTTTTCTTCTGACACCAAATGTTAGATAGTCCTTTTCAGCACTTATAAAAAAAAACACAGCACTGAAATTTTACGACTATTTATTTACTGAAAGTTTTTACTCACACAGAATTTCTACTTAAACTTAAAACTTATACACGCGACTTGGATTATACGGCGCGGATAGCCCTAGCGAAGGGCAGAGTAGACCCGGAGTGTATCCTTAGCTTTCACTGATAGCCAGCCGGCAGGCAAGAACCAGGTCCGTAGCTGGGGAGCAGTTTAGCTAGAGAATAACCAACTGAACTGATTTAGTAAAGTCTTACGTATTTATAGCATAATTATTGCTGATTTATAATATCATATTTAGGTAAACCAGCAATAATTGCAAGTCAGCATTTTACTCTAACAATTAGTGATGTGACAGTGAAAATAGGGATGTAACAGTACGAGTAGTTGACTTACTAGATAGATCTTTCAGGCAGTGTTTCTACTGGATTTTGATAAACCCTACTGCTTTGTTTGGGGAGGTGTGACGGTAGTCGTTATGCGTAAAAGTCTAAGTTCAACCGTATCGTAAGAGATTTAAAGCCAACTTAAACCTATTTATTTGTAAATGGTTCGTAGGATCGCTCTTTTGATTATTATGCATAACATATCTTAAATAAATACAATCTGAAATCATCGGATATTTTTATTACTGAAAACTAAAGTTATTCTAAATTTTCGCGAATATATTAAAAATTAATACAAAGAAAAATTAAGGCGTATAAGAAGTGAAGAATTAATAGTAGCTTTATTAAATATCCGCAGTAATGTTCGTTGAAAAACGATTGTAAATGTTCATATTTATGTACGTTTTGATAAAGAGCCTCACTCCACTACCTATAACGCAAAGTCTTGGAATCGAATCATCTCAAGTCACACGGTAGACTATCAAAAAATAATATTTAAATAATAGGAAGTTACCAATACTCTACGAATAAATAATAAGTCAGGAAATGTAACTGCGCTCTAAAAATGACCCAAAAAAAGTCGTGTCCAAGTAGGCGGTGCTTAAAAGTCGCGTCCACCGCGTCATTAGTCGGACATTGTTCTTGCAAGCGAGCACACGTCCTGTTTTGATTTATCATTGTGTTGTCAATAATCATTCCAGCGTATGTTGTGAAGTGGTGCAGGAGCCATACAAGGCTAATTTGTCCAGGGATAAATTTTCACTAGTATGTTTGTTAGATAATTTGTTATCAAACCAACATGGTTAACACTATGCAACATGAAGTCAGTAAATTTTTGATTGTATTTTTTTATTCTTGGTAAAATAATGAAAAGTATATCGATAAAATATTTTTATTATAAAATGGGTATATTTGTTTTGATAATTTTATAACGATATTGTATTTTCCATTATTTGTTTTCTTTTAGTTTTCCTGCCGATGCAATTCTTTTTATTTTTTATTGTTGTAATGGAATAGGCGTTTGTCTTCCATCTCACCTGATGAAAAGTGTAGATGAAGACGAAGATGGTATACGCCCATCCAAAAGAAACCGGTACACTCTACTCTTAAAGGCTCGAGAGTACAACTTATCAGGAAAAATAGATGCAGGAAAGTTGTTCCAAATTTTGGCTACTCTCACCAAAAAGGAGCTGTCGAACCGTTACTTCGGCAAAAAGCTGCAGTTAAGTTGGAAAAACAGGATTATGATGCCTGATGACCAGCAGAGTATGATCTATTAATTTTGATGAAAAAGATTTTTGCAAATCATTAAAAGGTTATACAATGATACACAAAACTGCAGTACCAGTTTGTAAGTACTTACTGTTTTATTAATAAAATAATTCTATTTATTATTTATCTAATCTGTAATGAAACAGTTTTTTACGCAGTTTATTCGTCTTGAAGAAACTCCAACATATTCAAGGAATACCTAAGAAAATTAAAACCACACTAATAAACGATTACAATCGGCATATAATACCGGTCCGGTAATTTTTAGACTTGTGAGAATTACCTATAGCATTTAAAATAAAAAGTTCATTGTTTAGTCGAATTAAGACTAATGATAGAAAATATGTCTAGGCAGGCTTGCTTCCTTTTAGGTAATATTAAGCCATGTTTAATTTTTGAGGTTCATGAAAATTCACTTTTCACAAAAAAATGTATATCTAAACATTATACAATTATTTTTTTTAGTATTAACTTTGTCTGGTCCACTTATTTCATAACATCGTCCACGCTGCTTTGACTCTGCTGTCATGGCAGACATTGCAGCAAGCACATGAACCAATCCTTGCTTTCGTTTTGAACTCAAACCAATCACAAACAATGTCTATGTCTAACCAGGGTTGTGATTGATTTTTGTTTCATAAGTCGTTTTGGTTTCAAGGAGGGCCATTTTTTGTGTGAAATTTGTTCCGAGTTAGACTTCCTGACTTATTATTTATTTGTAGCCAATACTACAACAAATAAAATGCATTGTTAGTCACTTGAGGCTTAACTTTTTAATATTTCATTAGGATCATCAACAACATTTTTATTAATGTCAGCTTCATTTTCAACTCGGTATTCATAAATTGTTTCCTCAACATCACTGTCCATAGAAGCAACACTCAACAGATCAATTAATTCCTCACCATCTTTACGAGGGCCACCAGCTTTCTTGTAAGTCAAAATAAGAATACGACAAAAGGTTACCAGCAAGGCTCCTAATAAGGTTATTAGGACTACCCATAAAATGGAATCAATTGCAGTCCATTCATTGTCATACTTAATATCTTTGTCTTTTAGTAGTTTATTATGTACTATGATCTTGGCGTTTTCAAAATAGGTAGTATTTGTTAGGGTGTCATTCATACTTTTGGCCAAGTTCTTGAAAACTGCCTTTCCAAGCCAATCAGCTAAGTCACTTCTGCCTATTTGACGTAATCTGTGTTCGACCTCCATATGAGTTTTTCTTTTCCCTTCCCATTTCTCTTGTCCAGTATTCCATCTTAGCAGCAGCTTGATGCATGGGACATCTTTAGGAACCTTTTTCTCTGCATTGTGTACAGTTGATGGAAGATTGTAGGTTATAAAATGTAAAGATGCAAATAACCGATGACATTGTTCAGCAGTTAAATGGTCAGACAAGTAAACAAATTCTGGTAACGTTATATCTATTGTGCATTCTTTGTTACATATGAAACTACATAAAATAAGTAACAAATATTTCATGTTTGAAGTTGACAGTCGTGTCAAGTGACTGATTAATTATTTTGTGGTCATAGATGGTTACAAAAAGTTCAATAAGCAGTTGAACTTTTTGCATTCAAATATTCAATATAGCTGATAATACAAAGCAAGAAATGAAATTCAAAGAACTATTATTAAACCAATATTTTAACTCATTATCAAATATTTTATCTAATAAATATGTTTTTAATCAAAGTCTTTACAAATTCGAGTAAATGTAATCATGTTAGTAATATATGCCTGATTGGTTGTAATAGCCTAACAGTGGTGTTTATTAATGTGTAACAATATTAGGATAAATACGATATTATCGTTTCCCCAGATTAACTTGGGTTAGTAGACTAAATGCATTTTGCGCAAGCAGCTAATGGAAGTATTTGGACACCTACGCACAGGTGTGTACTTTATAGTATCGTATAATATATAAAATGAATTAACATTCCTAAAACACCTTCAATCTGTTTACTTTAAAGATCTTAAATCAAAGTCAAACGACCGGGTTATATTAAATATTTTGAAGAATCTTGGCCTAAATGATTTATTATTTTTATTTTAAAAAGACAACTCCCGCATTAGGAATATGAATTCCTGTGTCGCGGGGGACTTTACAAACATACATGAAACGGACACAAAGAACACCCAGACTCAGAACAACAATTTGTGAATCACACAAAGTGTTATCCCGCGTGGGATTCGAACCCACGACACTTGGCGCAGTAGAGAGCGGCGTGGCGACCGCTTAAACCACTAGGCCAACCGTGCATTAGTATTTTTAGGTTTAGTTATAAAACAGCACATTGTGATTGAAGTATTTTTAGGTTTAGTTATAAAACAGCACATTGAACGTACCATTGACACACTTTGAATTGAATCATTGGCGCACAGCTGTTGAACTAAACTTATATTTAATAGAACGGGGTAAATCATTCCTTAGTTAAGTTTTTTAATGGAGGTATGAGCTTGGCAAAGTAACTCTATAGTCTCTCTGTAGTAGTAGTAATAGTAGTTTATATGGAAAGTTTGAGTAGAATCCAAGAAAAGTGGTCATCATTCTCATCGCGAATGCAGACAATGCAGTATGGTGACCTACACTATGTTGGTCTATTGAAATACTACTGCATCGTTCTCTAATTCAACTTCGGCTCTATAACTTACCAACGAAACACGACAGTATGAATGATATAATTTTACATTTGATGCGTATTAATACGAAAGCAAACATTTTGTACATCTTCTTAGAAGAACTATGCGAACGTAGAAGTATGAAATTTGGAAGAGTTAAAGTTTATATGGAAGAAGAGTTCAGAAAGCTAAAAAAGGAGAAAAAGAATTAGGTCGAATTTTGACCACTGAATGATTACTAGTTAATATACATGTATATGGTAGCAATGATCTTTTTATAAATGGAATTCTAGCAAACAAAGAAAAGCACAAGAATAATGGTCTACTTTTATTACATTTACATAAAACATCATCAAATTGGTACTCTCAAACATCATTAGACATTAAACAATACAGTTGTAATATTGTCTGCAATTGCAAGAAATATGCTTAGAAATGATCAGAGCCATTATTGTGATGCGGAATAAGGTTAGAACAGTGGAACCGATTGGTACCGTCAGCAATGATATATCGAGCGAATATTAAGATAACCTTTTTATATAATATTATACATTTATGTGTATGGTATTATGGTATTACTTCTTTTATATTCATTGACAGTTAATTATTCAAAACTGATTGCAACGCCAACCAGTACTGTCTTTTTGTAACCTACCAACCTTTGTGTCTTTTATTAACAAAAATCTAATATTTTAATATATTTTCTTATAAATCAGTAAAACAGTATGCAAATAAAGAGTTAACTTCTATAGAAATAAATTTTAAAAATATATTTGACCGCCTTGTTGGTCTAGTGGTTAGCGTATGCGGCTACTGATCAAAAGGTCTCGGGTTCCATTCCTGGGTCGGTCCAAATGTTTTTGTGATCCGCAAATATTTGTTTCGGAGTCTGGGTGTTTTCTATGTATAATATTTAAGTATTTACAAAAAGAAGTATGTTTCTGTATTTATATCAGTTGCCTAGTACCCATACTACGAGCTTTGCCTAGTTGATGTCCGAATTTTTATTTATGTGTTATATTTAAATGATACATGACGTCAAAAGCAAATAATTTACATTTTGTAAAATTATGGACACAAGGAATAATCATGTGTTTAAATATATATCTCACTATGCTTGCCTTTACATTTATCTGCAATGTACTTTAATACTTTAACGTGCCTTTGCTTTTAATTGTCTTCAAAATTTTTAATAAAGAATTTTATTTAATTATATTATATTATAAAATATAATTAATTACTGAATGTTCAGATCACAATAAACACACACATCAAGCAATCAATCAAAATGAAAAGAAAATCTTTTCAATTCATTCTTCTGGATGTAGTTTAGGTTTTTCATAAGAATCTCTTAAAAACATACTTAACAGCACTGGGTGCCTGGGTGCGCAGGAGTCGAATAATTCCTTCCGGTAATTAGAGGTGTTACTGCTAGCCGTTAATTGAACCACCTTTTCAAATGTACATAATATTAATGCACCTATTCTAACAATTCTCCAGTGTATTTTTTTGCATACCGTACCACTAAGAGTATACATTTTAACTAGAGTTGCACAAGGTTCTTTTGTCATTGTACGTTATATGATGATGAGCTGAGCTGATCTTTTGTATATCGGAATGTCCTACAATTATAATGTATAGTGAACATACAGATGTGTGTTTATGTTCGAACACTAATAACACATTGACCAACATACTATGTGACACTCAGAGAAAAGAGAAATCGGATATCAACATTAACCGATGGCAGTCCATAGCATGGCATAAGTCTCTTCAATGACACGTCACTTGGTCCAGTCCTTCTCTTTTTGCATCTAAAATCTGCCTGCATCCTTTTCGATACAAGCAACGTTTAATACTCAGCATTTGTAACTTTTTAGTAAAAAGTAATTCTGTAATACATTTCGAAATTGCCTTCCACGGGGAAACCGTATCGTATCCCATTACTGAGGTACACCTCAGCCATGGGATACGGTGCGGTTTCACACATGCGTCTTCCCCATCGTGGTAATGGTGTGAAAAGTTATGTTTTACAAACGTATAGAATTAACTTTTTGAGTGTCAATACATGTCCAGTTCATTATACAAAACGCCTGTTTCATAAGCGTACGCAGCCTCGAAGTTTGTATAGACCGGCCTTCGTAATTAAAGAAGACGTATCACAATTACCGTAGTTTATAGATGCCTCTAATTATATGTATTTGATGTTTTCTATACGGGCTGTGACGAAAGAAACCTCATTCGAACCGTCATTATTGGAATTAATATACCTACGTGTCAGATCGAAAGGTTTCGTGTAATGATGGCCACTCGATTTTTATAGTGTCCGTGAGAACATACAAATGATATGTCTCTGTATGTGAACTTTTTGCTTAATATACTCAATGATCATTCATACGAATTTCTTTGTAATTGATACGCTTGCTAATGTGAATAGAATGGAACAATTTGTAGGCAATTATTGGTAATAATAAATCGCAGTGTTAGACATTTAAGTGACCTCTGAAACCTATTAGTGTAGCTTTTATTCGATTTTGATTTGTTACCTTCCTTCAATACACTTTTGTTTTTTTTTATTGTGTCTTAAATAGCAATGTACACAAAGTAGGGTATGAGTAGTCTTTTTTCTATTTTAAGTTATGTATTCCTGGCGATAAAAATTAACAGCATAGGTACATTATACAATGCTTTGCCGAGTTGTTGAGTATTGATTGAAACTCCCTAGGTTTATTTCGTGATTCTACATTAGTGATAAACTCTTTTTCTTGCATTAAACAAGATGTGTCAATAAACTCGGTTTCCACTGAACCACGAGCCCATCATTGAAAGTCTTTAATAAATACTGTTAATAATTTAAAAAATTAAAACTTTAAATTTTTATGTTACATTACGTATAAAAAAAGTAGAATATTATATTATATATTTGTATATAGAATATTATATAATTGTGAAGATCGACGTAAGACGTATATTTAATGTTTAAGCTAGCCTTTTCGGTTATCGCGATAAAGAGTAGCGTACGAGGATGTCCTTTCTCAACAATTAAAATATTTTTATGCCACATTAATTGAAGTGGTGCAGAGGTTAAGCCGGTAACAGTATAACAGACAGACAAATAAATAGAGTTACTTTCAAATGTATAATAGTAGTATAGCTTATAAGGTAAAAATATCAAATATAATTATTTTAACTTTAAATTTTGATTTAATTGGCGAAGCAGAGAGTAACGTGCTCACAAATTTAATATAGTTCCGATTCTCGCAATTATTCAGCAACATTCAAACAAAAGAAACAGCGATTTTAAAGGCTGACTGTGATGCATTTACTTTCAATTCATTTTAACTTAAAAGTAAACTAAGCATAAATATAAAAGTGAGTTAGTGTACATCAATTACTTTAAATTATAAGTGATGCAAATTCTAAGTCAACGTATAATAAGTGAAACCAAACTCTTAGTACATTAAATTACGGTAATTTTTGCCAATTAAAACACAGCTCACAATATTACGCAAATGAACTTTGAACCGCTTCTGAGCGAATTCAAATTACAGTGTGAATTAATTTTCAAAATTATAGCCTCTATATGAATCTAATCAATATAGAAAGTTAAGTGTGAAGTTGTTTAAATTATGTCAGTATGTCACAAGATTGCGGATAGTGTTTTTTACGTTAAATGATTCTTCTTCTGTCTTTTTCTGAAACAAAAGAGGTTCGAAAGATTTTCTGTCTTTACTTGTTTAAATTGAAATTCAAATAGGAGAATCTTCTAAATCGAATTATTTATGAATCGATTGCGGAAACTATTCGACCAAACCTGTCTATTTTCTTCCTTTGTTCCTATTAAAATTATGACGAAGAAATAATATCACCCTTAGGGTGAACAATATGAATGAAGTATAGTTTTTATATATATTTCGTATGGCCCATTACAATCGATTATTACTTTGTAAAAAACTAATAGTGATGGCTAGTTTTATACGAATGTGCATCATTGACATTACTTAACAGTAATAAACACATACACAAACTGAATGAGAAATGAATGGACAGGTGTAATTACACAATTTTTTAAACATTTTACAGACTTGTCCACTTGTCACATGACTGACAAATTATGATAAAGAATAGTGCTAGTATACTCATATATCTTTGTAAATTTCTATTTTTATGGTCTATAATTTTATGCGGTACCATAACTATAAACACTTTCGTGTATTATTTGTCGTTTTTTTTTTTTTTTTTAATTTACTAAACAACAGTTTAATAAAGTATAGTGTAATATGCTATAATATTAAATATAAGGATAAAAAATATTATTGATTATCATCATCATCATCAACAGCCTTTAACAGTCCACTGCTGGACGTAGGCCTCTCCTTAGAAAGGATGTTTTGGCCTACTGTACCACTAATCATTATCATCATCATATAATTGAAGAGCATCAAATTATAAATTTATGCTTGGGTGGCGTATTGGTATTCTACTGCTGTGCTTGAGGTCTCGAATTCGATTTCCGGCCAAAACTGCTGTTGGGTTTTTCTTATATATACTTACAGGGCACATATAGTTTTTACCTTTGTTGTAAGTAGATGCTCCTACTATGTTGTACCCACTGAGGCTGCTGTTTTTTTTTTTTTTTTTTTTAAATTAGCTTATGTTCTAATTTTTAATCACTATAATTTGCATCAGTCCTCTAACATGGTGTATAGTATATTAGTGGCAGCACCTTACCCCCATATCAGGTTTATAAACATTAAAACTATGTAAACATTGGTGATTTGAAAGGAGTGGCCGCGAGTTTTTATTGCCATGTTCTTTTCTCCGGCTCTACCTATTGTTTGCGAACATGGCATAAATGTACATGTAGAATCTTGACCTGTCACAAGAGATGTATTGCATCCTAAGTGAATAAAGAATTTTGAATTTGAATTTGAATTTGAATTTGAACTTACAAGAAATTCTTAGTCAAAGTTCGGAGCACGGAAGTTCGGCGGCCTCGGAAAATATGTTAAGCCGGCCGTCCCGCTTGTCATGAACATCTACCGCAATCGTTATCGGGAACTTAGTACTCTTTTCTCTTTTCAACCCTCGATTCAGTGTGCCCGTAGGGTAGCGGGGGTCCGATGCCAGTCGCTCCGTAAACAAACTGATATTTCGGTAAAACCAGTTTAGCAAATATCTCAACTAAATTAATGGAATAATAAAGGCTAGGAAGATAACAAATTTACTTATTGAGAAGTGTACTCATTATGCCTTACTAAAAAGTAAGCCTTACCTTAGGGTACCTCAAATACTTATTTTTTATCACAACATTATGTATGGTTATATCTATTTGAATGGCAATATGTACATTTAGGAGCTCTTTGTAAACGGTACGTGTTGCGTCATAGCGCTTAAACGTTCACCAATGAACCGGGCACTCTGTTACTGTAATTTTCATATATTATCTAAGGTACATATTCATATCAACTGTTTCTGTAAAGTTCGTGTCATCGATAACCTATAACATCCCACTGCTGGGCTCACTTTTGCTTTCAATCAAGCAGAGTGGAATGGAGTAGAGGCAGGCTCATACCTAAGAAAAAAATATCGGATCAAATCGGATGCTTGGCTATGGCCTGTATATCGTCTTACGTCTTCGTAAAAGTTGGTTTCCTTCCCCTATGGCATTTAAAAAGTTTTAGTTACCATGTTATGAGCTTTGAATATTCATTATTTTCTCCATATTCAGAGTTGGTTCACAAGACATAATACACAGAATACATATTTAATTACCTACCTTACATTCCATTGTAATCCTAAGAAAAAAATTTGTAGAGAAATTATTAAGGCTAATCTATATACAATTGAACACATGTCGATAAATGAATTGCAACTGTCAATAAAGTGCATAAAAAGTGAACAATTTATTAACACAATGAATTGTTTTGCCTTTATATTATTTTATAGCTCACCTCCCCAGCTGCTTACAAACAATGAATACTATATTGTTTCATGTAAAGAATTACTGTTTTAAATTACATTCACTTACTTTTATCACACACGATACGACATTCTGTTATGCCATCTGCCATCCTTTGAAGATATCGAAACTGATATCTATATTAACTCATTCTAGCGACCTCTTCAAGATTATGTAGTTTAATATGGATGAAAAGCATAGAGCAGCACAAGTCTGCGAATCGGAGGGGCGTAGCTATGGCGTCATTTGTCGATACAAAGAAGTATAATTTTTTTACTATCAATCTCACATAGCAATTAAAACATTTTCAACATTTCGGACACACATGACCAAATTCTGTGTCATAACAGTGTACGAGGAATGCTTGTGCCCATTTAGCTTAAGGGGATCGTTTCCATAATTGCTCGAAAAAGCACTTACGGTTATGACAAGAGAAACAAATTAATTAATTATTTGACAGTAAAAAAAAATATTTCAGTTCCTTAATAAAGCAATCTATAGAGAAACCGAGTAAAATTATTAATACGATTATTTATTTTCGAGAAAAAAATCATCAACAGTGACCAAAATCACTGAAATCGACCTTTTCTGTTTGGAATCTATCTAGTATTATGTTGCTTTATTTGAAATAAATATTTTATTAGTTGCAAGAAAAAAGTATAAAAAAGAGATTAACCATTTAAGGTTTCTATTAATTCTCACCAGAAAGTCATAATTTAAACTTAAACATCATTAATTTTTAGCGGCAAAAGTTCCATACATTTTAGTATGGAGAAATAATTTGCAATAAAACAGAGTTCACGCGATCCAAAAATTCAGTGTTCTCCGAATATTCAAGGCGAGCGCACGCTCGTTTTTAGCTCAACACGCACTGTCACGCACACAGAGATTTGATTGTTTACATACGACGACGTGACTGTGTGTAACTTTTGATAATATTTGGTAGGTCTGAGAATAGACACACCAATCTTTATATTTTAAATTATTATTAATCAACTTCAAAAAAGGAGTATTATTTATGTTTAACTAAATAAATTTTTTTTATTGTACATTCATTGATTACTCTGTCAATTGTGGACCGATTTTTAAAATTCATTTTATATGACTGCCTCGGTGGCGCTGTGGTAGCGTATGCGATTGAGGTCTCGGGTTCGATTCACGGGTCGGACCAAATGTTTATGAAATCCACAAATTTTTTTTTTTAGGTGTTGGGTGTTTTCAGTCTTAGTTTAAAGGGAAACCCTAAAATTTTATAAGCACGTTATAATACGCCCCTATAAATAGTTATTATATATTTTTTATTTTGTAATCCTATTCCAGACGCAATATCTGGTAGCCATCATTTCATAATGATGAGTTGATGGTGGAAGATATAACTTTTTAACGGTCAGGAGTTTTAAAATTATTATTTATTGACTTTTATTATTTATTGACTGCCTAGGTGGCAGTAGTAGCGCATGCGACTACTTTGCTTGAGTGAGGTTTCGGGTTCGATTCCCGTGTAGGACCAAATATTTGTGTGATCCGCAAATATTTATTTCGGGGTCTGGGTGTATTCTATAGGTAAGCAACAAAAAAAGTATGTTTATGTATTTATATCAGTTGTCGAGTCAATAATATAAGCTCTGCTTAGTTTGGGACTGGATGATGTCGTGTGTAAGATGTTCGAAATAGTTGTTTATTTATTATTGTAATATACCATACTGCCTTGTTGGTCTTGTGGTCAGCGTATGCAACTGCTAACCAAGAGGTCTTGGGTTCGATTCCCGGGTCGGACCAAATGTTTGTATGATCTGCAAATATTTTTTTCGGAGTTTGGGTGTTTTCTATGTATAATATGTATGTATTTATAAAAAAAAGTATGTTTATGTATTATAAACTGCGAAATAAATATTTGCGGATTACACGAATATTTGGTAGATGATATTCTGTGTCATTCGTCTGAAATATTTATTTATTGTTATTTATTATAAACAAGCTTTCTGCCCGCGGCTTCGCCCGCGTGGAATTCGTTTATATCGCACGACACGGTAAGGGTAGATGAAACAATCTTACCTGATTTTATGTTTGATAATAAGGAACTTCGACACAAACTTTCGTCCCCTATTTCAAACCCTTCTACCTTTATTTTCGCGATAAAAAGTAGCCTATGTTCTTTCCCAAGTTCAGTTCTATCTTCATACCAAATTTCATCAAAATCGGTTCAGTGGTTTAGGCGTGAAAGCGTAACAGACAGACAGACAGAGTTACTTTCGCATTTATAATATTAATATTAGTAGGGATATGTGTGTTACCTTTAGTCGTATCTTTCAAGATGTTCAGCTGATGATAGAAAGAAATACTACTCAATGATTTGGTCTTGGAGGATTATTATTTCACTTTTATACGTATGTATAAACCGCTAGTCGTATTTATGTTTTACTAGCTTTTGCCCATGGCTCCGCCCGCGAGTGTGTCGATTTTCGCGATAAAAAGTAGCCATGTCCTTTCTCGAGGTCCCATATATCTCTATACTGAAATTGATCAAAATCCGTTCAGCGTTTTAGGCGTGAAAAGGTAACAGACAGACAGACAGATGGAGTTACTTTCACATTTATTTTAGTAACATTATTGCGTAAATGAGCCGTTTGCATTAAATATATTAAAAAAAAAACACAGTCCTCTGCCTCTTCAACTTGTCTATTAAATTCAAAACATAACGTAACTTAAAAACTACTGCACCGATTTTCATGATGTTTGCAGCAATGGATAGATTGGTTTTAAAGGAGGGTATAATTTGTCAAATTTTAAATGTTTTTAAATACCTATAAGACCACGTATCGTTAAACACACATTATTGACATAATAAAATCTTACACTGAGAGTCACTAGTGTAAGATTACGGCCAATTACGGGTGCGACCTGGATGAACGCTCTGACGTATTATAAAATATTTATTTAAATAATATTGTGTAATAAACAATTTTATTCTACATATTTCATGTAGAATAAAATTGTTTTAAATGTCTACAGTATTTATTAAGATTAGGATTAATATTACATTGTTACAAATTACTTTGAAATTATTATTCACAAATAAATTACTAAAGAAATATTAAAAAAGTATAATCAAAAAAGTATTACTGTAGGTTATTCCTAATTTATGTAACTTGTAAACTTTTGTCAATATTGGCTTTATTTATGTGTTCCTTTAAAATAATAAAAGAACATTAATAAATCTTCCTTAAAAGGTAACCTTAATTATGATTATGATGAACACCGTATTTCAATAACTTGCGTATTTAAAAGGATCTGAGTTGACAGAAAATGCACGCGAGCGAATTTATTTTATACTGTGTAAAATTATTTTATAATCTTTGACCATTCGATTGGTATACAGAAGGTATTATGACTTTCTGTACTGAATGAATCCTACGGGCTTTACGTTATGGCAAGATACATTGCGTGCGTTGTAACACATTAAAATACGTTCTACAAAGGCGAACAGTTGATGGATATTTAACATAAGCAAAAAACCGAAAGTCGGTGATTACTTGCTACGGTATGTATGCGACAGTGCGCGATGCGTCTGTGTGCATGTAAAATATATATGTGGGTGTTCAATCACAAATTCTCACGCTGGGTGTCGCGGGCCTTAAGCTTTGACGTAGAGGGAGTGTCTGCATTTGGCTACTCAATACCGTGTTGCCTTATGATACAAAATTATAGCATATACATACATCTCGTAAAATATCATCGTCGTAGCTATTCTAGTTCCAACTTGTAATGCGAGATTTCACATTGAGATAAGCAGCTGCTTTCAGGACATCTGTACATCTCGCTCTTTTAGAAAATGATTTGGCCAATGTAGATATAGCAATATAACGTCATAGTAGGTTAAAATCTTCTTTCTTAGAAGATGACTATCATAAGCAGTGCACTCTAAAGAGTATTCTTGAAAATACGTTTCCATCTCATTCTTCGAGGAAATAGACGTGAATAAATATCTAAAGGTATTTATATCTCGGGACCGGGAGAGGTTTAGAGCTCTTTCGGCCAGCCAGGCCCGGAAGTAGGCAAGGTACCGCAGGAGACTCGGGCGCCGGAGATCGGGAAACGATCTACGTCCTCCATAAGCGCATGCCTGAGGGTGACAGGTGAAGCTATCTGTCACCCTGGCAGAAGCAGGCCCGGGTATCGGCATGAGAGCCACGGAGCATGCACGCCCCCGTTTTGGGGAGACAAAACAAAGGGAATATCGGAGTTCAGACACAGAAGGGGGCACAAATCTACAAGCCATAGGTGACCCGAGGTACGTCGGGGTTCTAGGGTATACCTGGTTCCTCGGCTCATAGTACCCCAGACGGCGTGCGGTTTTAATCGGTTCGTGCCCGTCATAGCCATCAACTGGTGGTATACGTGGGGATCGCCGCACGAAAAAAAAGG
This sequence comes from Phragmatobia fuliginosa, assembly GCA_932526445.1. Classification (NCBI taxonomy): domain Eukaryota; kingdom Metazoa; phylum Arthropoda; class Insecta; order Lepidoptera; family Erebidae; genus Phragmatobia; species Phragmatobia fuliginosa. The sequence goes on along the minus strand of OW052078.1, from coordinate 10,902,796 downwards.
AAAGGGTATTCATGTCTTCAAATCTATTTAAAAATATATCTTTTTTCAAAACAAATTCTTTTTTCAAAATTAGCATTTAAGAAAACAACATCCACACATTATATTGTACTTATAAAGTATTCACACCACCTTAGAATAAACTCGAAGAGCGAGTTCAGAGTTATTTAAATTAAGCCACTCATACACTTTATTCTACAGCAAAAACATTCACTGTGCCGTCGTTAGGCACCGCCAGAGATGCATTTATTTATGAAATGTAAATTCATCTGATTGTAATAACAAAACTGCAGCCACTGCTCTCTATATTAAGATGTATTATTTGCATATTGTATATTGTGAACGTGTGACCGTATGTAAAAGATTACGGAGCATTAACGGATGTCTTGCTTGAAAAATGATGACGATTATATTTCTTTCTTCGTTTGCTTGTCAGTTTTAAATGGGAAAGTAAAAGATATTTTTAATAAGAGAGCTATCTGCATCGGTTTGAATGCTACATTGTGGAATATATAAATAAATGAAGCATAAAACATACATGCAAACGAACTAAGCTGATTCTTATGCTCACCTACATGCTTTGTGAAAAAGGTTCTGAGAAGAAAATTATTCATCAGTTAATTAGTTCCACAGTAATTTATGTTACCATTACGAATGTATTATAAATCAAAAGTTATTTCACTTTATTTTTGCCTTTTGTAATACAATTTTGAAAGGCCTTATGCTTTACTTTTTAGGGATGTTTTATACATATATGTATTAGATATTAGGCTTAAACATTCTTTCTAAAGAGAAGCCTATGTCCAGTAGTAGACTATTGAAGGCTTAAGGGTTTGATGATGTTATTAATATATTTATCGCAAAGCTCCAAATTCTCTAAATGTATCCCTTACTTTCTAAGCAAAGAAAAACTTTAATAAGAAAGAAGATTCTCGAAGGTTTATAGTTTACTAGCTTTTGCCTGCGGTTCCGCCCGTGTGTTATAGTACTAGACAACTGATATTAATATATAAACATACTTTTTTTTGTAAATCCATACATACATAGAAAACACCCAACCTCCGAAACAAATATTAGTGAATCACACAAACATTTGTTCTGACCAGTCGACTCGAATCGAACCCGAGATCTCAAGCGGAGTAATTACATGCGCTACCACTACGCCACCGAGGCAGTCGCACCGAGCAGTGTACTATACTATATGTATAGATGTTATTCCATGGCAAACAATAAAGAAATATCTACCACCATTTTATCATTGCCAACTTGACGAGGAAAAGAAAGCATCTTACAGAGCCACTATTTTCGACCAATCAGACCTCTACTCGGACTTTGTATAGTATAAGACCAACAAAACTACTCAATCCACAAAACCTTTATCTAATCTACTAGTGACAGTATAACGGTGATTAAACCACACAAGACCACACGCCACACGTCCAGTAGCAATCAAACAAATCACAATCTACCTACATCACTCAATTTTATCAACTTAATATCAATCCTAATCAATCAACTGTTATATAGTAATAATAAAATCGTAAACGACATTCGTGATCAACCGGACCGGCGCGTGCGGGCACCGTTACAAAGGATAACTTGAAAAAAAAGTGTCGGAAGGTGTGTCTCGTGACGTCACTATTCGTGACTGCACACGTCGATCGTGACTCTTCTGACCAGCTCACCAGCCATATTGTGGTTTAAACGGTCTGCCCTCAGATGTGTGCATAGACAATACAATAACAAATTTCGATAAATATAAGTAGGTATTACAAACACAAGCGTGATTGTTTAAACGAAGTAAAAAGTTTATTTTATGTTGTAGTTTATATTTCCTAACACCACTTTATACTTGAATAGTGACACGTGTTTAATGTATTTTATACTACACCTGATCGGAACAGTAGTCAATATTCCCTGAAAATGAAAATTATTAGACTAACTTTCTCAGTTAGTCTTTTCCTTGACCTGAATAAGCGGGAGGAAAAAATGTATGAAAATCCATTTCTAACGTGTTTTAGCGGGAGAGAAAGTTGTATGAATTTTCATTTCTCATGTGTTATCTAATCTATGGCGCGCCTGCCCAAGGAGTTTTCATATAATTTAAATATGGAATCTCCGTGCCACTGACATCCTTTTGTGAAGAATATAAAAAAACAAAAGAAGCGCCAAATATTGGTCAAATTCTAAGCTAAATTGTGTCTTACATGGTGTCTTACGTTTTGATTTTATTTTAAAAATACTTTAAATGTTCTTCACAGGTGTAGTACAAAGCACTATGTAGCACTCGGGTGAAAGTCCCATTTCTACATCGGGAGTATTGTGGCCCTAGGCTGCGCCTTCGGGCCACAAACTGCTCCCTCGCTAATAATCGGTCCCTTTCCTCCCTCGGTGAACAATGTACTATTAAAGCACCATTCGTAATTAAAAATGTTACTATTGTTCGAAAACAAAATGTAGTTCAGCTCAGTCATTGTCGTTTGTTCAGTAACGTATAACTAGCTGTTATTTTGGTCACATTTTGGTGTAACACTATTTCTAGAAAACTTAGGAAGATACTTTTAGACTATCTTTAGTTACTCTAATAGTAGTACATACATTAGTCCAGTGAAAAATGCACTTGATTTTATATTTCTTCCATACAAATAAATAAAATTGGATTTTCGAATGTAATATCAAGTTAACAGTTTTTTATAATATGCATATGATAAAATATACTATTATTATATATATTATATATACTACTTTAACTTACATCAAATCATTATTTATTTTTTTAGTCTGTCTGTCAGTCTGTTTGTTCCTCATAATCTCGAGATGCGCTGGACCAATTTAGACAGGACTTTCATTGGCAAAAAGCTGATGACCGAAGGTGAATTTTTTTGACTAACTTTCGCTCCGCGACCTTACTATTTTTGTATACTAACTATTTACAACAATAACCGCGGGCGCACCACGGAACTCAGCTAGTTTATATTAAAAATATAATGTGTCACCATCCCTATTCACCCATAGGTGTCGTAAGTTGCGACTTTGGGAGCAAACTAAACAGGACAACATCACTACAAAGAGAAGAAACAAACCATATATTAATCTGTCCTGCATGCGTGGTTTAGTAAGCTCAAATCTCGAGATCTCGAATCTAGAAAAGCCTATTAGTAGTTGTGGACTGTTAGGGGCTGTTGATGCTGATGATTATTATGACAGACCTTTTGACATAGTGGTTAGCGATCCTGACTTCTAAGCTAAAAATCCTAAATTCGCACAACATTTATAACACTAAATGTGTATATGTGCAATTAATCATATTAATAGAATATCATGCAAAAAACTTATAACATTTAATGTGATAGGAGCACACTAGGCACACTAGTCAGGGCCCGTGCTGTGGTTATCAAACAATACAATTGACTTGACTTTTACCTAATTAGTTAATTAACATTATCAGTGTTTGTGTGTGTATGTGTGAGCAAGCTTATATTTTATTTTATTATTATTTTTCTTCGGACATGTAATACACAACGCCATCTAGCTTTAAACTAAGCAGAGCTTAATCTATGATAACTAGATTGACTGATAGAATACTTAAATACTTTTACTGTAAATATGTCTGTAGTTCATTCAAACGTTTAATCCGACTTAGGATTTGAACCCGAAATCTCAAGCACAGCAGCCACACAGATTACTACTGCGTCAATGCGGCAGCATGTGTGTTCCTTGTGCTTAATTATTATGAAATATTACAAATATTTATACCTAATTCCCCGAAGGAGTAGGGCAAAGACGTATGCTTTAGTAATACTTTCGGTATTATGGTATAATTAATAAATTGGTATAATTTTACTACTATTAATGGTGGGGACACGCCTTTTATTTACGGCTGATTAACGTCAACAGTATAGTTACAAAAGCATAAGATAAGAGCTTCATGCTTCAGTTGTGTATTAAATACAAATAAAGTCAAAAACGCATTAATTTTCAAATTACAACTAGCGCCACTGTCAGATGTACGAGTTTATCGAGTCACGAATCAATAAGTTCAACGAGACCATATCTCAATAGAAAGTGGTTCATTGTTGACTTCATGACGTTACGTTTCTGATAGGTTTTGGCTCTACGCGACAGATAATAAGTCACGATTGATTGTTCTTTACTGTTGCGGTCATATAGTCATGTCATATACTCATGTGTAAGTTACAAGCTATAGCGATTGAAACATCATCAACGTTCAGTAGAAACACTAACACTTTCTAATGAGTGGATGGTACCGAATTTTGAAGAAAAAGTTACTGTTTTGCGTATGAACAATAAGATAAGTGCAAAAGCCTTAAAAGCCATAAAATAAATTATAACTTTATATACAAATTCAAATACCTGGTTGGATACAAATTCTTAAGAAGTCTCTGTACTAAAAAAATAGGACTAAGTATAGTAATGGTTGTATTTTCATATTGTTATAGAATAATCTGGTAATTACATAGGGCATCATCATAAACGTCCTTCTTGAAGTACATAAAATAATTTGTGTTTTACTTTTATAAAACCGGCAACAAAAATACGTCTTGATAAATAAGTACTTTTGATGAATATCAGAAACACATTCATTTTATATAACACGAAGGAAAACAAAATAACAATTTGGCTCCAATACAAATTGGACACAAGATGGTACTACTACCTTGGACTGAACTCAATGTTACAGAAAATGAACATTTTGAATATAAAATTTTATGCATGCCTTGAAATAATTGGATAGATTGCTTTATTAATTATTCATGCATAACAAATCTATCAATAAACCAGCTTACAATCACGATGATTGAAAAACAACCGGAAGAATGGGTTTATTTTTAGCGTTTTGTTATGAAGTTATTTTCAGATTGTAGAACAAAAAATTCTTACAGGACCGTTATTAGAGATGCTCCGGAGACGACATTTTTCTTTTGTAATCAAACTGCAGAGATGATAAATGTTTTTTGTCTCAAAATATTCTTACAGAGTAAATTTAATGCGATATTATAGTAGTAGTGTTGTAACATTACCCCCAAAATTTTAAACTAATAAAACAAAAGTTTACGTAATGCTATATTTGTTAAGACGGCTGGTAGGAGCTGGATGCGAGTAGCCGAGGATCGAACTAAGTGGCTTGGAATTGGAGAGGCCCATGTCCAGCAGTTGACTGCGATATGCTGCTGATGATGATGATACTTGTTAATATATTATTCATTTCGTCAGCTGTAAGGTTAAATGTGTGTAGTACGCACGTCATAGATGTCAAATTGTTCTGAACCAGGTAAAATTTTTACTCAAATATAAACAATCAATAAAAATTGAAAGCATTTTTTCCAAGACCAAGGACTACTTTACAAAAAGAATACATACATATTAGTTCTTAACTTAGACCAAACATCGCACTGTGGGCGTATCGTCATACGCGATAATCTCAATCGTATCCGGCTAATCTATCGTCGTTATATTTCGTCCGGTGGGCGGACACCTTTGACGTAACCAATCGGTTTATACTTACATTATTTTTGTTATTAATCCCAAGAGTACTCGTTTGTAATCAGTTTTAATCTGGGAATATGGAAATAAGTCTTCACGCCTCAACGAAACGGGTTGATGGAATAATATTAAATATTATGGACCTCCCATTGGATAATGACAAGCGTTGACAGATAGCTTGTTACGGCTTGTTGTGGATAAAATATTGATATTAACTGTGAACACCTTTAGTAATGAGATAGCACTGTGTCTATTTACTTATACTTACACAATATCCTTAAATCAATTGACTGAAGAGTGTAACAAACAATAATACCGTCTGATACTGAAATAGGCAGAACCTTTGCTATGATTGCCACAGCTGATTACTTAAATATTTCTTAGAAAATCCATATACATATTAAGGACAACACAACACTACAACAAGCCCATTAAATAAAGATAATAGTGTGTATTGCAAAGCTTATCTTTAACAAAATAGACAAGATTGTCCATAACCACAGAATACATAATAGCCATAACGCCGGAATCCGAGCTTTTCTTCATCATGTCTTTCTCCTTTATTCTTTCTAAATACGATTTATAATATCGATATTTTCACTTCTTAATAAAAACAAAATCCACATGAAATATAATAATCTCATAAACTTATTTAGGCGCCTCCTCTTTAACGCGGAATGTGATATGAAGGTCAACTGAAAAAGTATTTATTACAATCAAATCTACCGCCACCCACAGGCAAACTACAGGGCGTGGTTCTATGACATTCCTTTAACTTTTAAATGCAATAGTTTTGTTACAATAAGTTCATAGTTCAGCCGTTCACTGACGCGGCAGTCTTCGATCCGGATCCTATCGGCCTTGGACGATATTTTATTGTATCGTTGTTCATACTAATGATTTCATGTTCGTTGATGATACTCTGTCGCAAAGACATTGTTTAAACACAATCCCATTTAAACATGTATTAGTATGTTCTTTATAAATTCTGTATTGTGATCACAAACAGAAATGAAATATGTACATGAAATCAAACTCACAATTTAATATATTTTTAACAATTTGTACATTAACTGACTTGTTTTGCTTTATGTCATTATCAAAGGTTACTAACTATTTGAAATAATATAATATAATAAGTTCCACCAAGCCGACAATCGATAGGTCTAAAGCCATAAAAGATTTTATTTTATAGTTATTTTCGTATCTTGTCAGGATTCACGCTTATATTTCTGTTTCTCTTTATAATTGTATGATATGATTGAATTGAATTATATTATATTATTGTTGACTGGTTTCTATTATTACCAGCTGCCTAACGCTCATCCTTTATGCTAAAGGAATAAATTGAAAGAAATTAAAGTCAGTGGAATTGGTGTCACATCTGGGTGTGGAAATGGTCAATACCCGTGGCCACTAAGACTCTTAATATGGCAATATAAACTAGATGAATCCTACTAAAAGTCACGTCAAGAGTATGTGTAAAAAGATTAATCATGACTAGAAAAAATATACATGGGTTGGGTTGGGTTGAGGAAAGTGTTTATTGTTAGTTAAAAACAAGGGAAATAGCATCGTTCTTCTTGACGATCATCGAAATAGTAGTTCTTCATGACTATACAAACAAAAACTAACACTACTTTCGCACAAAAATTATTTAGTATCCTTTTATTCCGAGACAATGTATATACCACTATGAACAAGGAAACAATAGGTTGTAAAAAAAAATAGAGCAATATGATTGCGTAAAAACTTTAATCTGCCTTACAAGATATATTTAAATGATGTCTGGCCTCTAGGTCAGATTGTATCTCATTTAAATATAGAACACCGTTATTATATGACAGCAGTGTTTTGAATAATAGTTTGAACATTTGTGCTCACTAACAAATTACAAACTTATAATCGATTTTGTTTCCGATTCGCCTCAACTTCAAAAATTATATAATACAGGATCGGTCGAGACTTAGATAAATTGTTAGTAAATACAAAATACTGACCTGCACAACTTCATCATTATATGATAGCAGTGTTTTGAATAATAGTTTGAACATTTGTGCTCACTAACAAATTATAAACTTATAATCGATTTTGTTTCCGATTCGCCTCAACTTCAAAAATTATATAATACAGGATCGGTCGAGACTTAGATAAATTGTTAGTAAATACAAAATACTGACCTGCACAACTTCATCATTATATGATAGCAGTGTTTTGAATAATAGTTTGAACATTTGTGCTCACTAACAAATTATAAACTTATAATCGATTTTGTTTCCGATTCGCCTCAACTTCAAAAATTATATAATACAGGATCGGTCGAGACTTAGATAAATTGTTAGTAAATACAAAATACTGACCTGCACAACTTCATCATTATATGATAGCAGTGTTTTGAATAATAGTTTGAACATTTGTGCTCACTAACAAATTATAAACTTATAATCGATTTTGTTTCCGATTCGCCTCAACTTCAAAAATTATATAATACTAGATCGGTCGAGACTTAGATAAATTGTTAGTAAATACAAAATTCTGACCTGCACAATTTCATCCAGAACTTTCATAAAAATAAAATTGTCTTCATTTTGTTATTATTATTTTTACTCGGCTACTTTCTTCGTAGTATGGTTATAACCTACCTCAATAAATGGGCTATCCAGCACCAAACTGTTTAATGGAAGCCAGTTGTTTAGTAGTTTACGCTAGTCAAGTACAAACAAACAAAATCCTTCAGCTTCATGTTATTAGTAGAGATAGTCGTATCAGTAGCAGATTTTTGTTTTATGTTTTTATTATAATTTCATGTTTCTTACCAAAATTTAAATCTTGTTTTAGGTGATTCTCGTGCGCGGTCATTACGTATCGTACCTCCCTCTGTGCAGTCGAAACGAACCAGTGTTCCTTTGCATGTGCACTCCACTCGCTATGCCCGAAACACGTGAATGTGTCGTGCATGGCGCCACCAATGTCTTCACAACTGTACATGCCATGGATATGAAGATTCTGCATATTGACAGCAAGTAAGTGCAGTTCCCTATTCTTCTGTTCATAGAGAAAACTCTACATTTGTGTTATTGTAATTTATACAACCGTTATAATTAAATTTGGGCAAATCCGTGCTATGATTATTATCTTTAAAAATGTTGGTAGGTATGTAGTTATTTTTTTTGCCAATATTAGACACTAAATCTGAAGTTTAACTGTAATAAATACTTTTAGTTCTTGTGATTAAAAGGTAACCAAGTTTATAATTACGTGAGACTTAGACTCTGATAAATAATTATTAAGCTTAGAAGCCTTTCATATCAGCTACAAACGGCTTTAAGCTGAAAACAAATTTTAACACTTGTTTTAATTCTAACTTATTTAAGTTTTCGTTATGTGGTTGGTGTATTATGAATTGTTGATGAAACTCTACTTGTTTTGAAGCAAGCCGATCCTGTTCTCGTCCAAGAATATAATTTTAGTAATTATAATTTGCAACTTAATGTCACACATCTCGAACAATAAGAAATGCATAGTAATTAGCGCATTGCTTTGAAGAAGACAGTTTTTTTTAAATAAGGCAACACCCGCATTAGGAATATTCACCTGTGTCGCGGGACTCTTTACAAACATACATAAAATGGACGTAAAGAACACCCAGACACAGAACAACAATTTGTGGATAACACAAAGTGTTGTCCCGTGTGGGATTTAAACCTACAACACTTGGCAAGTAGAAAGCTGCGTGGCGACCACTTAAATCACTAGGCCAAAAGTTGCTTCAGAACTTGCATATAATACTAATAGTCTATTACGCTAAAAAACCTAGGTACATCTCTTATACGTTCACGCATACAACATACAAAATGACAATATCTTTGAATTAACTTTCTAAGACACCATTTTCACTTTATAATGTAAACCTATCTACAACACGCCATCATACTTTGACTTTAGATAACAAACTCAGCCATCTCGATTTGACCTACTAAGCTAATACTCCCACGCGCTAAAATACATTTACCTACTGATTTTTCATCTATAAAATTGAAATCTTTCAAGCCATTAAGTTTTAAAAACTTGTTCATATAGATTATTAGGTCTAATGACATATAGTCTTGGGATACTGAAGTTTACTGGTAACTGAAAGACTACTCACCAAAAATAAGTTCAAATTAATGTTTCAGTTCACTTTCATTGAAAATTCAAATAGGCCATTTATATTTTAAAATACACATGGTACTCTACTTCGACTTTTAATTTGTATATTTTATAATTAGTCTTCTCTTCTTAATTAGTCTATACTAATTATACAATATACAAATTAAAGGGGGAAGTAGAGAAACATGAATATTTTAAAACGACTGACTACTTGACGTTTCAAAAGTGCCGTTGTATGGTTTATTTGAAATAAAAATGGTTTGATTTTGCTTTGATTTGATTTGTTATAAGGCGCTTTTAAGCTCAAAAATCTGTTGAAAAATAACGTAATTACTTTTGTTACAAAAATTACACGAAAGACTTTTATTCGGATAGTGATTTCGCAAATGCTAGATTTCTTTGTAACTCTAGTATGCAAATAGTTAAAAGAATGATAAGTCTAAGCTGAGAGTAAGACTAGCGCTACCAATTTTCTTCTCTCTACGATTTTGTTCAGACAGCTTGTTGTCAATATATTAGGAAGGATCTAGAATAAAAAGTACCTAATCCGAAAAAATCACATTGGCTCGATTTCTTCTATCTTAAGAAGCTAAGCTACCTCAAAAACTATCCTTCACAAATCATGAAACTAGATCAATATTACTAAAACAAGCATCACATAATTCTCACTAATGCAAGTCAGTGTAAACAATAAACAATAGGTACTATACATAACTGTCACACAGAGCTACTGTCCATCACAGGAGACAGATGCATGACAACATCTCTATTGAAAATCTTCATATTCATGCGTGTCGTCACTCGCACTGGCGACTCAATGGCAAGAAATAATAAGACGAGACCGATAATATGCAATAGTAAAGGCTCAGGTGTGTGCAAATAATCTGACATTTTTTATGCAGCTGTCTGTTTGCAATGTATTTATATATGTGGAAAAAATGTGCAGACATTTAGTCCTATGAAAAAATATAAATCTGATTTTTGTACCTAACAATGAATTTCGATTCGTCATTTTATTTTAAAGAGAGTACGAGTATAAACTCAACAGTTAAGATATTGATACCTTAAAGTTTAAAGATTTTTTCGCAGCGCCAATTCTATTTTATATATACAAAAAAATTATATTTGGAAAAGAAAGTAAGAATGGTTTATGAGTACCTTAAGTAATTGAAAAAATAAAACGAAAATGTAATAGCTTAAATTGTTTCCACCTTCTATGTAAGCTTATTAATAAGTCTTATTAATTAACAGCAGTTAAAGTGTTATTTAAAAAGTGGCAGGTTCTAAAAATGTCTTTAAGAAAAGAAATAAACTGACATTATTAAAATAAACGAAGTTATTACATAAACCAGCAGGTGTTCACTCGATGTTCTCTCTATTGATAGTAAGTATGGTACTATAACATATTCCCATTAGTGCTTAACCCTACATACTAATAAGATCTAGTCAAACAACTATTTTTATTATATAAAATGTTGACTTAATTTATACCCAGCACACGAATGGTGCAAGCAAGGTGGGTACCTTGCAATGTATTGTGTGTAAACACTGATTATCATATTTTAGTCTTACATAAATTGAATAGGCCTGCAATGGAACACAATAACTAAATAAATAATAAATAAATATTTTGGACATCTGATACACAACATCATCTAGTCCCAAGCTAAGCAGAGCTTGTGTTATGGGTACTAGACAACTGATATAAATACATAAACATACTTTTTTTTTTGGAAATACATACATATTATACATAGAAAACACCCAGACTCCGAAACAAATATTTGTGAATCACACAAATAATATTTGGTCCGACCCGGGAATCGAACCCGAGACCTCTTGATCAGCAGCCGCATACAATAATGTTATAATTACAAAATTTATGTATACAACAGCTTATATAGTACCAAAAGTTATATCTTTAAATGTCATCATTTTACAAATAAGGGTTTAGGAAGCAACTAAGTTAAAAAAAATATTATCTTTAAAGAAATTGAAATAAAATAATATAAAAATTCGTAGGTTTGTTTAAAAAAAAAATTGAAAGCAGATGGGTACTGGTAAAATTATGACGATCAATCACGAAAAAATCTACTGAAATAAACTGAGCTTTTCTGAGAGCCAGATCAAATTGTTTTCTGACTTTTAGTCAAGTATCTACTTTTCACAACCTTCATATCTTAGAGGTATCTTAGAGGTATACAACATTAAGATTAAGAGGCTAAAGTCAAATTTTACAGGAGAGGCAAAAATGCGCGTAGTGAAATTTGGAATATAATTTTGAGAAAGTTAGTAACTTAGAGTAGTTAACTTAGCTGTATTTTGTATAATAAATAGAGATAAGTATCATGAATTACACATAATTACAATAAATCTATCTATTATCTAAATAATAAACCCTGCTAATAATTATTGCCAGAGTTATTCAACACAGCTTCAAATGCACTATATTTCCTTGATAACTGTCCAAGTGTTGAAATGTAAACATAAACCGTCACCTGCTTGGAGCCGGAGGAACTTTGCATACAATGACAGCGTTACAAGCTTCTGTGAAATATTGTATAGTTCGTATTAGAGCGGTGCGGTGAGATCAGACCTTTGATACCTTACTACGCAACTGACTACTCAGAAGGTATTTACTTAAATGTTACGCAGTGATCATTACAGTATTAGGAAAAAAAAAATCGCATCGCTTTTTTAAAATAGATTTAATAATGTTGTTATCAACAAATATTATTACTTAGCTTCATTTTAGTTTTTAAAGATATCTTTATGACTTTGAAAAAATCTGTGTTTAACTTTTAACCCAGATATAGATCCGTATCCGTATATACCTTCAGACCTATTTTTCCTAGCAAAAATCCAAGAAATATTTTTTTGCAACTAACATATTTCTTATTCCTGTTCCTTACCTCTAATGACAGTTTAATGTCGAATATAACTCATACATAATCAGTGTATCGACGATTTACACGACATAAAATGCACGATGACACGTAATTAACGAACTATAAAAAACTATAAAAAGCTATAAAAATATAGACAAACCTCATAAACTAAACCGGACTTAATAACATACGTACAGGGAATCACAATCATGAGTGTTTTATAATATAAATAAGTAAAATATATACAAAACGCACGTTCTGTAGTGGAGACCGCGCCTTGGCAAACGTAATGTACGACTCCCTCGCCGCTTCCTATTACTGAGTGTTTTGTCTAATCCCACATGCGACCATATTTTTGTGATGTACAAACAATAGGACAAAGTAGCCACAAGGTGTCTTGCCAGACCTAACCTAGACCTGGGCCGTATGGCCTGCGAGGGTCGTAGGTATTACCTTAACGCTCTCCTAAGGAGAGACCCATGCCCAGCAGTAGACCGTTATGGGTTGTTGATTGTCACAATAGGATACATTCCCTTTAGCGGATACCTGTATCTATATCTAGTGTATCTTACTGAAAATATCTATCTACTGTGGATACTAGATTGTTTAAAATCACTACATTATTATAAAATAAAGTCCTCCTCCGCGTCTGTCTGTTTGTCTGTTAGGAATAAAGTCAAAAACCACTGCAACGATTTAAAAGAAATTTTGTACCAAGTAAGTCTAAAGGATAACCGACAGAGGCGGGCGAAACCGAGGGTGAAAGATAGTATAAAATAAAAATTATTTATCAAAAGTTCAAGGCGAAATGAAAACTTTTGAATAATAACATACAGAAAATATGGCTATTTATAATGTACACAGATTAGTGAGTAGGACAGTGTCAAGTGTTATTTTTTTTTATAAAATAAGCGATTGCCCCAGGTACTTCTATTTTAGCGTAACTGCTATGATTAGTTATATGGTATATGATTTTAGCCAATTTGCGATCCATCGTATGTAGTCGAAAATTGCAGAAACCCATGATAGATTAAAGTAATTTAACTTGATATACGAGTATCACAAGCTATTATCAAAATGTCTGATTATTTTACTGTACAACAACATTAACATATTCACACATAAAGATGATTTGCATCTGTTAGTTGCAAACATTATTGTGCTGTCTTTAGTCATATTGTCTAGATTTCTATGAGTCGGTTAGCGACGTAAATATCTTGAGTAAGTTGTATTTTAATGACTTGCTTTTATTTAGCATTGTTTAGCACTTCAATGTACGCACATCTTATTATTAATTTAACGCCATACCTAATGAATGGCCCAAATCAATTTAATTTCTAAAGTAGCTCTCTTGTTTTGATTGTATTGGTGCTATTTTAATACAAACCTGTCTCCTTTTAATAAGATGTATAACGCAAATAAGAGAAGATTTTGTGCATTGAATATTTTGATCATTGATTTCTCATGATACTGTGCTTGTTGTGTGTATTTTAGAATATTTAATTGTCGTCAATTCCTTCTTTATATGTATGTGTTTGTTTAGATTAACTTCATACATATTTGTGAAAACTTTTAATTGGCCTTCATGTAGATTATGGACGCGTATTTTTAAGATGTAATTAGTTGTAAGTTTTCGAAAACATAAAATAAAATAAATAAATGAAATGCATGCCTTCGTATTTTATAGATGTTCTTCGTAATATATTGTATACTAGCATTTGACTCCAACTACTTATATACTTGTAAATGTGGTTTCGCTTGCTTAAATATCCTTTCTCAAACATCAAAGTATCTCCACCTGCGTTAAACTATTTCTAAATATGTGTATGAAAGCATCACTGTAGAATAAGAAACATAGTTCAAAAATATATCGGTGGCTGAAAAATATGGAGAACATAGAGATAAGAGTAAACTAATGTACATATAAATCAAAAAACATTTTAAATTATTCGCATACTTCTGAATCAAAGGTGACTTGTGTACGGTTAACCACGAAGATTTATTTATTTATTCAAAGAGTTACATACAAGTTTACTTAAATAATAAGCTACATACTTAGTAGCCTAGTAGGTCTTTACGGTTAAACCTATGGCATACTGATTACTCATGATGACTTAACAAAAAGGACTTTTCTGCCCTATAACACACTAGGCGAACACACTTGATCACTATCATTATCAAGGTATAAACAAATAATGTTTTACAGTCACATGTACATATATGTATGTATGTGATGCATGCGTAAATGTGATGCCCTGTACATTAAGTTAGTTTATGAGAGTTAGACGCGAGTTTATGACCCTGTTGATTCATTAAATACGTATCATGCATATGTACAATGAGACTGTAAGTTGTATATAAACGTGATTCTTTTGACATACTTATAACAAAACAGTTTACTTTAGAAGGCTTATTTATTAAGTACTTGGCATCGTGCATTTTATGTCTAGTAAATCAAATATATAGCTTGTCATATATATACATATTTTGAGTGCACGGTTGGCCTAGTGGTTTTAACGGTCGCCACGCCGCTTCCAACTACGTCCAGTGTTGTGGGTTCAAATCTATCTAAAGAAAATAAAAATTTACAATATTACATTAAGAATATTTACAATATTTTCATATGAAATATATATTATTTTTCTGATAATTGTATTTTTATACGATCGCCAAGTCGTTCTATTTATTTAAAACTTTAAGATTTTTAATATTGAAATCTTTTAAATAATAACTTAAGGCAACTTCCCTTAAGTACGGACTGAATAAAATTAACTGACTTAGTATTACATGGATCTCATAACTTTTTACGATAAAAGAACTGAACTGCTGAACTTGGTTTTTTTACAAATAAAATTTTTGGTGGCAAAATCAGTTGTCTAGTAACGAATAGCACAAGCTCCACCTAGTTCGGGAATAGATGATGTTCTATGTGAGATGTCCGAAATATTTATTTATAATAATATTAATGTTTAAAATAATGTCAATTGTTTGAAAATAATGCAAATATTATATACGAGCTGACCTTATAGCATCACACTTGGTAGTTCATATGTTTTTTTAAATGTCACGAGTCTTGTCTAGTAGTTTTGTTACTTTATTGTGTTTAAGAGTCATAGAATAAACTACCTTATGTTTTACACCCAAGGCCTAAATTCTATAAATGTATATTTTTACTTCGTCTTTGTTTGCTTTCAAGTGGCTACTTCAGCTTAAGAGTTTTCTTTTTAAAGTAGGTCATTGACAACTTACTAGTTGATGTATTATTAACTAATTATATTTATCTAAATATAAAAATTGCCCATGTCATTCCGAAAGTTGACTGTAGATATATTTTGATACGAGATGAAACCCGATAATAACGTAATTAGCTATTTAATAGACTTCTCAATTTCATTAAAAGATATGATATGAAATTTTATGCTCAGTTTACAATGCAATAAAATGTGTTTGTTTACTGTGTTATATCGGTTTGTGATACTATTGTTTAGTTTTACTAAATAGGATGAATGAATGCGGACTACTTACGACCGGGATGATTAGCGCTCCTGAAAGCGTGTTGAATGCTAAATTAAAGAAGAAAACGTATTTTAAAATAATTTGCACTGAGAACTTGGAATGAGAATTTAATAAAATAATCTAAGAAATAGGAAAAATTTCAGCAGAGAAATATTTACAAGCAAATGCAAGTACAAAACCTTAATGGACTCTAATTTTTCTATTTGACTGCATGGTTGGCCTACTGGCTTAAGCAGTCACCAGGCTGCTTTCTACTACATTATATATATGAGGATGAGATATGGGTTTAATTCCAATATGTGACAACAGCTTTTGTGATCCACAATTTGTTTTTCTGAGTGTCAATGGTTCTTTATGTCCGTTTTATGCACGTATGAAAAGCGTCCCGCGACACAGGAAATTGAATTCTAATACAGGAACTAATACAGTCAATCCTGAGTAAGTGAGAAAACTTCATTATTGAGAGCATTTGCCAGGTCCCGTCATTTTGCCTCCCTAAAACCTGTAAATGCGACACACGCACGAATTTATCATTTGCTATTTATAATTCAATCTAAAATATCAAGAAACTTTCTTTCGATTTGTATATTCATAAGTGATATAGACCCCTATTGTAACTCTGCAAACTATAAACTCGGATTAGTGAGAAACCTCTATAAGACAAAAATAGACCGTGGTCTCTTGAACTCTCACTTATCCAGGTTTGACTGTATGTAATTCCCAATGAATGAATGAATGAATGACTGTGAATTAAATGAGTGACGCAATCTATTAGAAAGGTTAAAATTAACCAACAAACGATTGACCGAACGCAAGATAGATTAAAAGTAAAACTAATATGAACTTGACACAACACAATCTGTTCAGGTCATCGCAACTATCAATCACAGTAACCTTGAACGGCACAATAGTGGGTTCGATTCCGTTCCATAATGTTTGCATAATCACTAGCCTTATTTCATATTAATTATTCCTTTTGTTAGTTCGTTATGTTTGGAATAAAATAGTTTATAATATTGTTTATGTGCGGAACATTCACTTTTGGAAATAACATAAATGTTTGCGTTGTAATGTTTGTATTTAGAAACCTTATTTTATCGACAGACCTGTTGGTCTTGTGGATCGTGACCGTGTCTGCTGTCGAGGATCATGGGTTCGATTCCCACCTAAGTGAAAAAAACGTGTGATGAGTACGATCATTTATACTGTATTTGGGTATATTTTATCTATTGTATGTACTTAGGTATTTTTAGAATTTTTTAAGCCATTTAATGAGCTACGGGCTACTTAGTTTAGGCCCAGACTCCTGTATAATGTAAAATACGTGAAATAATTATTGTTCTTATTATTTTCTATGCAACATACCTATATATTTTTTATTTTGAATATTATTTTGTAATAATACTACAAGACCGGTTGTTGTGGAGAAGCTTGGGGGAGGCCTTTGGGCTGTGATAATTATGATGATGAATTGAATGACTGAATCAAATGATGAAATTATCGTTCTCAAAGATTTAATTACTCTTTCCGACCTAATACTGTACTGTTACAGAATACGGATTAAGTTCATCAATCACCAAAAATGTTTCTTTGCTCGAAAATTTTCTTTACTGACAAACTGAAGTTATGATAGCTATTTTCACTCAAGATTTTAGGTTCACACTTGTTCTTTGGTTTATTAAAAGGTAAATGATCTAATGAACATTGTTTTTGTCTGTTTAGTAGCGAGTGGCATCTGGGCTGGGAGCGGAGCTCACTACATGGTGTCAGTTGGTACCATCTACTTCATCCTGACTGTTGCAAGGAGGCGCAGAGCAAGCATCGATTAAGTAAGTACTCAACTACTATATCAATACATATTGAAAATTAAAGTGGAGGACTTTAATATCTGCCTCGTATGTCTGTCTGTTCGTGATAAACTCGAAAACAACATTAAATTTTGTACCCAGATAGTCTGAAACCTGAGAAAGGACATGGGGTACTTTGTAACGGTAACCGACATAGACTAGGGCAGAGCCGCGGGAGAAAGCTAGTTTATTAATAAGAAGCTACAGAACGATATGCCGAGCAGTATCTGAGTAAATCGAAAAGGGAAAGTTGAATAGAATTTATTCAGCCATATGCAAACATTGCTTTGAACTAACATTCTTTTTATAAAAAGTTTGGGCACTTATTATCAAAATGTAAATACATACATGACTTAACAAATCGAATAAAGTGAAGAAAAAATAAATAACAAACAAGGTGTGAGTACAAAGCAGTCAAGGATTTATCTTACTGAAGAGCTTGCTTAATAAGAGTATATTATTTTGACACAGTAACTTTTTCGCGTCGTCGAGTCGCTAGTAAGAAATTTAAGTTTCACTATTTTGATAAGAAAGGGACGTCCTTAGTAATCTTAATTTTAATTGTCATTATTGTACATACAACAAAAGGTAGTAGACTCACGCCGATTTCGTCGGGCCGGGTTGGCTCAACTGGGGCATTACTGCCCTCACACAGAAGATCAATTTCAAGTGATAGCATTCGTGCTGTCCTGTTTCATTTGTGAGTGCGAGACCGGATATCCAATAATGCAGGAGCTTCTCAATGGACTGCTATAATGTGGTTCACCAAACTGCATTGTCGATATACACAATGAGGATGGTGGCACTACTATTAAATTCTATCAATATTAGCAGAACTTCCAATCTAAGCAGAGTAGTCACTTTGATAGGCTTAATATAAAAATAAAAACACAAGTTGAAAACGGTATTGCTGTATTTAAGAAATATAAAGAAGGGAGATATTAATTGTAAAAAATTCAAAATCATACTTTATAATACCGATAGTTTCTTTGAAGGTTATAAGATTAATAAGTTATTTTGCTTATTCTTAAGTATACTCTGTAAATATTCTATAATATACTGAAGGTTATATTTATAATATACTTGATTTAGTCGATTTAATCGGTCACGTAAACGCAGCGTTCAGTTCACACACATCGTCACGTCGCGTCGCGTCAACTCGACTTTCTCTAACGTGTAGATAAGTTCGCGTTAAACGCTTTGGTATTGTCATAGGTTATCAAGTAATCGTCAGCGATGTCCTGGTCGATTATATTTTGCAACATGGCATAAGCAAGTATGGTACACTTATCCTAGTTTTACCATACTAATATTAGCATGTTAATAGCTTTTATAGTTGCCCTTATAATAGTTTATCGTATGGCAATTGTAATATTTATGGACTTATCAAGAACACTTTACTGAAACTATCCATCGCCAATGAGTTTCATAAGATTTGGTGTAAATTCACGCGATTTAGAAATACAATGATTATTAATGACTACGATTTACATTATGTTATCCGTTAAACCGTGCGGAGACAGAATTCTAAACACAATTCGCAAATCAAATTCACTTGAATCAAACACATAGACCAGGAATAAGTGCATAGAAATTTTACCGACCTACAATCCCAGCCCCAGCAGTCGTCAATCTCTCTAAAACCAACAGTCTAGATTGTACAAATGATCGCCTGGCATTAACCCTCATTACTCTTCAGCAAAGCTACAATCATGGTTTGAAACAGAAAATTATTTACCTGTCACTTCGACTTAAGATGTATATTCGACTGACAGAATCGACTAACTAAGTTTGTCAAATTGGAAACGTACTTGGCAATGCATCGTAGTCGAGTCATCATTCGAGTGATTCGATAATCGGTAATGACAAGGACGGGTCTGTGCCTGTGTGCGGTGACCTTTGGAAATTGTATTCGATTTGATTTGACTACTTTGATTATTGCATTATTACTTTTTGCTATACATAAATGTTTGATTTTGCAGATGGAAACATAGGTTCATTCTAAACAATTTTAACGTAATTATCAATATAGTGGCATATTATTCTATACTAAGCATGGTTTTTGTCTCAAGCATTAAGGTTCTCAATATATCAAATCGCGTAATAAAATGTATATCTTGTATGAACATATTTTAATAAAAAAAAACAATACATTCGATCAAAATATTCGAGACATGACATTGGATTTGTCATTTAAGATTAAAATTACTAAATTTTATCGAGAGCTGAATTCACCTGTAAGATATATATTATTTTGTGTGATGTATTAATATTACAAAATAAATATTCTTAATTACAGAAGTTATTAATAAGTATTAAAATTCTCGTCTTAATTTGAAATTAAAATAACGACTGTTCATTATTTGCCAAACACACACTTTAAATTACATATATTTCTAGTGTAAAATCGAGTAATATAAATTTTATTGTCGTTGTTCACATCTACGATTCCTCGTAAATATTATGTTATATACCCCTTCTTCAAAACCAGACAAATACAACCTTCCAGTGACAGCGTTTAGCATTGTTAACTCCCAGCAGGAGATGCATATTAAATGTAATGGCGTATAAAATACTATGATTTAATTACATCGTCTTCACCACAATTCTCTTAAAGTTATTATACTACAAAGTTAATAAAATAATTTTAATGAAACACGATTATTTTAGACAAGTAAACTTTTGAATCTAGTAAGATAACATAGGGCAAGTGATGTCCTTGTCCTAGTAGCCTCTTGGAACCTTCAGTCGTAGGATGGACTACATTTTATTCAACGCTCGCTTCATTTACACGACTACGTTGACGACTAAAGGAAGATGAGTAGTTTTTTGGCAGTCTATGTGTGTTTGTATATTCCACCGTAGAGCCTAAACTACTCAACCGATTTTAATGAATGAGTCTATAAATTCGTACTAATGGCTCGTGTGATACAGGCTTTATAATTTTGTAAATTTTATCTAAAGGTTTAGATTGTATTACTTTGTACTACACTGTATTGTTGTTACCTAATTCTGTGAGTGGCACATAAAGGGAGGCAATACGCTAGTGACTTTTGAGTGATATCGGTAGTCAGGTGACTAGTTTACTGGTTTAACCTTTATAACAAACAAACTTCTGTGCTAAGTAAGTTTTTCCAAACATGTCTTTTCTGGAAATCAAATTATAGAAAACTTAGTTTGGGCAATTTTTGTAATACGTACTACCTCATCATCATCATCAGCCTAGGATAGGCAACTAAAATTACACGCCACCTAATTCAATCCTCGGATTCAGCCAGCCATATTACGCAATTCAACACTCCAGCTTGCCTTACGACGTCCTACACTACGTTTGTTGAGACACGGTGTCTACTCAAAATCATATGATTTTCATTTAAATATCAACCATTCAAATTTTTTATAGTCAAATTGAAATTAATTTCATTAAGATGATAATCTTACGAGATATGCATACTCATTACAATTCTGTATCACAATATACTACGGATTTATTACTTATTGCAATCAGATAAATATGTCTGCCTATTAATTGTCAGTGAGCGACCAGTTACTGTCGTTTCGAATACTTCATTAACATAATAATTCTTTGAAATTATTGCCAGGTATGATGTTAAATGGTTTTAATCCTAGTACCTATGTGTTAATTCTTGTTGGAATACCTATCGTGTTACAGGAATCGAACCGCATAGACATACAAGTCTGAATTAAAGATGTTTACCTACCAAGACATAATCAAACTTATAACGAGAAACAATCAAATATCTCATAATTGCTAAAAATTGGAAAAACGAGTTGCAATCAAATGCAATCACATATAATTGACATGTACCTTAGTTAATATCTAGGGTTCTTCGTGTTATTTTGTGGTTAAAAGCTTTACTGTTCAGGAATATTAAAGTTACCTATATACTTAAACGTCCCTGTAGACAAAGATTAAGAATTCAGTATCACCACCGCTATTCATTCCGTAGTTGTCGTAAGGGTTGACAGACGAAAATAATACTGAGGACCACAACACTACAAATACTTGAACCCCTCTTGGCAGCAGGGTTTAAAAGGCCGAACTCTTTTTTCTACGGAGAGGTTAAAGTCCAACAGTTAACAATTAAAGGCAGTTTCTTACCATTAGCATTTAAAGCGGATCTTATAAATTCAGGCTATGAGATATCGAGATAGCGATATTAATTGTTGTCAACTATTAATATGTACATATATATGAATATATATGAATGAATGGAACAGAATCGTAAAGTATCCTCAGATCTATTAGCCGGACTCTTGGTTAGTAAATCAAGTACCCATAATTGACTACATGACTGTTACCATTTACTTCATTTTTTAAGTCTCACTAGTTACATTTTCAAACGAGTGATATATAAATCTCCAAACTCTATTAAAATTTATAATTGAAAAAATGTGTTAAAATTTCCTATTTCAAAAAAGTCTACTTACATCAAAAATACAAGTATCACCTATTCTCAAATAGCCGTCCTTCCATCAGCATAAAAATTATAAGAAGTGAACTTATTACTTGTAAGGATACATAAAAAAATTATAAATAGATTTCATAAACATGTTACATATAATGATGTAATAACATGAAAACACATAATGACATGCCTATAATTTGAGATAGGACATTTTGTTAAAAAGAATACGTGACGTGACTCAAGTTTAACTTTAAAATATTTAACTTAGTCGAAGAAACCTACCTACAAGTATATCTTTATATGAAAGACTGGAACAATTATTTGCATTTTTTTGTACACCTGCAAACCATTATTAATTGAAGAATATCTTTTTAAAATTAAATATTTACTTAAATTATTTACTACAATTGTTTTGAATATATACTTGTGCTCAATATACAAACACATGTCTATCTGATTCAATTTCTATTCATCTCTTTGCGTGTATATAATAAATTGCAACTCAAGCAATTCCTAAAACTCAAATAATCTCTGCACAAGTCACAAAACTGGTCACCTGTTTAAGTTACTTAAACTATATTTATAATAACGGTTAATATTCTCTTTTGTTGGAACTTATAGTTTGTATCGACACTCAAAGACCTACCGCATACCCTACCTTTATAATTAACGTAAACAGTTACAAACGCTTTGAAAGCAAACCAAAACGTATTTATTTACATTCCTATTTAAAATGAATGTATTCAAATTACAAAATCACCATTTGCCTCTTTTGAAACTATAAAGAGCGAACGACTATTAAAAACCAATAAGTAATCATTGAATCAATTAAATCGTTTAGATGAAAATTATGAATAACTTCATACGAGAAAGCTGTACAAACACAATAAAATCGACTATTAAAAAATAAAACCAACAAGCAATGCTCGTATTAGCATCGTTAGTATCGATAAACATGACAAACTGATTGAGTAAACATCGATAATACGAATCGATACTCAAAACTTATCTTTGGTATGATCGACAAACAAACTCGGGCCATTTATGACGATTCGTCAAATGAAGAGGAGATACCTTATACGGAAATGGAACTCACGCTAGAATGAGGGCCCTGTCCATTCCTGGCATATGTAAATTACTATTATAACATCATTGTCAAAGTCAAACATTTTGTATAATCGTTGGACCTACGTTGATAAAATAACTTCTATACAATTGCGTTAGAGTTTAACTTGCAGAAACAAGTGTTCTGTATTTATGACCTACGGAATATAAAAGCGTTGATACTTAAGAGGTGCCACAATAATCTTCAAATTAACAACGTTCTAATTTCGGTTCTATTCAATTACAACAATTCGCACCAGGATTAGCGGCAGTTTGTTACAACGTTTCAACAATAGATTTTTTGTTTATATGCTATCATAATAATTTCAAGATGTTATTTAGAGGTTGTATGTATAAAAAGTATTTGATAAAAACATAACAGGTATCAATTTACAGACGTGATGAATCAGTAGAAAAAATTGTATGAGTAAGAAATTCATTCAATATTTTGGACATACGAGACAAAGTAATAATTACTATAATTTCTAAGTAAACTTCTACAGTATACTTAGAATATTTGTAAGTGATACTCAGAGCTTGGTTTGGTTTATCATTCCCTGTAAGATAAATAAATAAATATTTCAGACGTCTTACATACAACGCCATCTAGTCCCAACCTAATCAGAACTCGTAAAATGGGTACTAGACAACTGGTATAAATATATAAAAATACTTTTACTTAAAACACTCAAACTCCGAAACAAATATTTGAGGATCACACAAACATTTGGTGCGACCCGGAATTCGAACCTGAAGCACAACAGTGGCCCACGCTACGATTGTGCAATCGATGCAGTCAATAAGGCTCAACTGTCATACTCAGATACTCGTTATTATCTCAATCAATAGACGTACACTGCTCATGTGCTCTACCCATATTATATCATTATTCTAAATCCTTGCTGCATTGAATTGTATTAAGTTCGCCTCTGTACTGTACGACATGTGCAAAAAGTTTTAAATAATGAAATGGTCTCTATTATGTCCCGCATCTATACGTACACGATAAACTCTTTAATGACAGAAAATCTTTTTGTATGTTGATGTGCTTTCGTGGGAGTCACCACTCGATTCTATATCAACTAATTCTAGTTACGACCTAAAAAAGTCAAAAACTCTATAAGCTTACGGTGATTGCCTACACTTATCAGATGATAACATGTACCTACATACAACCGTCTTATCATTCTAATAAGAGCCATTATAAAAATACTTACATCGTACTTAAGATAGCTGACAAAATAATTTGAAGTTCTTACAAGAAGTTTCTTTAAAAAATATTGCTGGTCATATATTCGTCCCACAAGGCCTTTTACAGTACTTACGTTTTTAATTTATCGGTAAGATATAGAATTTATTTTCTAGAGGAAATACTTTATTATACACCATTTGCAGTTATTATAGTTGAATATTCGGAGAAGATGTTGACCGTATTGTTAAAAGCCAATCTCTCCCCGACAAACTTATGATGGACATATCGATAGGAAAAAAAGAGCAGAAAGAGGATTGTTTCGAAGCTCTGGTGATATTGAAATAAATAAATAAATAGACATACATATATAATTTAAATATATAAAAACAAATAAGCTAATTAAAAAAATTGTTCACCACGGGACTTAAACTTTTTTGTTCCTATTGTTCTTGTTCTGTTTTACAAATCTCGTGCCCTTGAAATTATTTGGTGGTTATAAAATGGTTGTAAATACTTAACCTTAAACATGTACATACACTTAGCTTCCTTATTCGTAAGTAAAAATGCGTTTTGAAGTCTAATTTATTTCCTGCATTTCTGACGGACTGTCAGCAGGTTTGATTGATTAGATAATTGATGGCTGCTACAAGTTATATTGTTAAACTGCATATAGCGGCGTTCTACTCATTAGAAAATATTTTATTTATTTCTGACATCTTACACACAACATTATCTAGTCCCAAACTAAGCAGAGCTTGAGCTATGGGACAA
This sequence comes from Phragmatobia fuliginosa, assembly GCA_932526445.1. NCBI lineage: Eukaryota > Metazoa > Arthropoda > Insecta > Lepidoptera > Erebidae > Phragmatobia > Phragmatobia fuliginosa. The sequence continues at coordinate 10,877,397 of OW052078.1, read as the reverse complement.
CTGATATAAATAGATAAACATACCTTTTTTGTAAATACATACATATTATACATAGAAAACACCCAGACTCCGATACAAATATAAAAGTAATAAATATATACATACATACTTAAAAAGACTTTTATTTCAATGCCTTTTTAAATGATTGTTCGGATCTGCCCACCATTATTGTTTATTATTATTTAATTTAACCCGACCGCATTAGGAGGACTATACTCTTTATATTTAATTTAATATAGCTTATTAAATTTTAGCAAAATTAACATTTTAAAAAGAAACGGAAGTATGTAAGTGGTAGCCAGAATCGGCACTACAACAATTTCTTGAGTTGTCCTTTAGATGGTAGGTGAATATAAACGTTACATGCCACTACTAAGGTTCAATCGTTTTTTTCATTAATATGTTATCTATTACTTAGTAGTAGTTGTCTGACTGACTGACTAATTGACATGACTAGTTTCCTGAATAGTTTTGACTATAAAAAACACAGTACTGACAACATTGATCGAAAAAAGCAACAATATGTTTTTCCCAAAGGTCTTTGTGTTGTGCCACACAGATTAATTGTCTGTAGGTGATCATTAGGCAGCTTTTAATCGTATCTACGGGCTTCAGCAGTCCACTGCTGAACATATGTTTTTTCTTAAATTCATAATTCATATATTTGCTGATCAAAGGTATACAATAGTGTCATATTTTTTTAACATTTATTGCAGACCGAATACCTATACTTTATTGTTAATTATAAAGGTCTTAACCTAATGTTGTATATAAACGTATCCAGCATCCCAACATTGGGTAATTGAATCTATCTCACAATACGTTCAGGAGGCTGTGTGTGCTGTTCGGTACTCTATGAAACAGGGAGGCGGTTTATTTGCGAATGATGTCACCATCATCAAAACCCATCATATCTCGCCTCCGTAAACATCCCGGACGCACTGCAAAAACGCGGAACATACGCATAAGCCTCGCCTTAGAAAATAAGTATTAACGTTCGTCGTGCGCGCTCCCACCGTGCGAACGTAAATATAGCTACCGTGTGTTATAAAAATTAAAAGTACCTGCGTTAAAATAATTAGTATCCAAAATTGTCTATATTAATTTTATACCGCGATGGTGCAATGCAAGTCGTGTAAGACATCGCTGGCACGAGTCAAAGGCGATAGTATTATAAATTGTAGCGGAAGTTGTGAAGGTGCTTTTCATAAAAAATGTGCCACAAAAATTGAATCGTTCACGGAGACAGGCTTATGCGATGAGTGTCAAGGACCGCAAACACTACGGCCATCAATAGAAGTAGATCTTTCGAAAACTACACCAGCATTAGTGCTAGCCGAAGTAAATGAGAAACTTGCGATCGTTTTCAATATGAAAAAAACCTTGGAGGCGATGTCGGGAGATATAAGTTTTTATGCTGAGAAGTATCAGGAACTAATAGAAGAGAGAGAAAAGTCTGATAAAAAAATTAAATCATTAGAGCATAAAAATGTACACCTGGAAACTTTAAACAAGGCCTTGGAAGAAAGAGTAACATACTTAGAACTACGTGAAAAGGAAAAAAATGTGGAGATATTCGGCTTACAAGAACAACCGAATGAGAATTTAGAAAATGCAGTGAAAAAAATTGCAAATAAACTAGGAGTCGATGCGGAAAAAATTTGTGAAATAAAGCGGGTAGGTGAAAAAAATAAGCGCGGCGCAAGCCGTGGCGGCGTAGGCGATATAAACGGCCTAAACAGCCAAGCCGCCTTCACCGAAAGCCAACAGCGTGAAAATAAGCCACGCCCCATTGTTATCACTTTGGCTACGCGCAGTGCCAGAGACGAGTGGTTAGCTACTCGAAAAACCCATCAACTCAGGAATGACGATGTAATAACGAATGGAAATACGCAACGAATTTATGTAAACGAAGACCTAACAAAGTACATGCGTAATCTGCTATGGACGGTGAAAAATGAACTAAAGCCGACATATAAATATATTTGGATACAAAATGGGAAAGTATTGATTAAAAAGGACGACCCGAATGATACAAAAATCAGATCGATACGTACATTAACGGATATAAACATGTACCTAGTCGACAAATGATTCACTTACGTAACCCGTTTATAATAATCTGGATAAATATCCTTTAAAATTCGATGACCAATCATCTTATATCAAATCGAATATTACATATAAAAAATTCACAAGCATTGACAACTGGCATGAGTATGTATTGCAGTCTGGCAGTGGCTTAAATATCGTTCATTTGAATATCAGATCTTTGAGAAAGAACTATAATCAACTACAGGTTTTAATAAATAATTGCATGGAAAAATTGGATATCATCGTACTCACAGAGATTAACATTACAAGACATGAAATACCACTATATCAACTGGAAGGGTACGACATACACATTAATATAAGAACAAATAAAAAAGGAGGCGGGATTTTATTGTATGTTAGTAATAAATTAACCTTCACATCAAAACAAATCACCACCAACTTCTATGAAATGATCCATGGCCAGCTATGCATAGAAGGTAGAAGAAACATTCACATTTTTGCTTTATATAGACCGCCACAAACTAGTAAACAAGTTTTCGTTGAAGAAATACGTAAATTATTATGTGAAATGCCTAAGGACTGCGAGTTAGTACTATTGGGGGATACAAACCTTGATCTTCTAGGCAAAAACAGTCTTATTAGCATCGCTAGTCAATACATGAACAATATGAGCGAGATAGGAATGGAATGTGCTATCCGTGACGTCACACGAGAAGAAGTCTACGCTGGCGCAGTGACTCGCACATGTATCGACCACCTGTGGGTTCGAACTCCGTGCGTGGTGAACTCGTATGTATTAACGTGTAAAATATCGGATCATTATCTCATCGGTGTGTGCATAGACAGTAGTGTTCACACAATAAGTCCTTCAAACGTATTACCAACATATAAAACTATTATTTGTGATAAAAAGGTAATGAAATATCTCGAAAGCGTATCATGGTCGGAGCTGTTAAGATGTAAGTGCCCTAATGATTTATATAATAAATTGTGTATAGTTTTTTGTAATGCCTATGGTAGTGCGAAAAATAAAGTAAACATATCTAATAAACGACGGAGTAAGCCGTGGATAACAAAAACTCTTAAAGACATGATCAGTACGCGAGATAAGTTATTTAAATGTTGCAAAAACAGCCCTAATGACATGTATCTGCGTAAACAGTATAATAGCTATAGAAATAGAGTTAATAAATATATAAATAAAGCGAAAAATAAATATCGCCAATTAGAGATAAAAAAGTGTAACAAAAATATAAGAAAAATATGGGGTAGTATTAATTCATGGTTAGGAAAAGAAAAACGGGGCATAGATACAACTATCTTAAAATATTTAGGAAAAACAAATAGTACATTAGATATATGTAATAATTTTTCACAAACTTTTACACAAGAAATTGTAGAAGTAAAACATAACTGTAACAGTAAATTTTTGAAAAGATCTGATTTTGTGAACAGTAGTAAAGTTTCAATGAGGTTTAAAAAAGCTTGTGAAAGTGACATAAGTAAAATTATTGATACGTTCAGTTGCAACAAAGCTGAGGGTTTCGATGAAATTCGTATTAAAGAAATAAAATCTTGTCGAGAACAATTGAGTTCAATTATAGCATTATTTATTAATTTATGTATAGAAAAAGGCACTTATCCCGATAAACTGAGGGTGGCGATTATAAGGCCCATATTTAAACAAGGGGACCATGCTAACTACTCAAATTATAGACCCATAGCTATATTGTCGGTACTAAATAAAATTGTTGAAAAATATGTTGTAGGGCAAATAAGTTCTTTTTTGGAAAATCATAACATTTTAACAAATGTCCAACATGGGTTCCGGCGGGGGCGAAGCACGGCGACGGCTTTGGCACAGTTAACAGACGATGTCAATCACTTTTTGGATGAGAGGAAGCAGGTGGTGGTGGTCTTCATTGATTTTAAAAAAGCTTTTGATACTCTGGAACACCACCAACTGCTCCAAGCTATGGAGGAATGCGGGGTCGCGGGACCCCTTAACAAGTGGCTCATGGCATACCTCAGCAACAGAACGTTATGTACGGCGATTGATGGCGTCATTGGCGAACAAAGATCTGTCACGTGCGGCGTGCCGACCGGGTCCGTGTTCGGTCCCGTCGGATATATAATGCATGTAAACAGTATGTGTAATGTGGTACAAAATTGTCGTATATACATGTATGCTGACGATACCTGTTTGGTTTATGCTGATAAAGACATAAATATAATCGAAACACACATTCAGCAAGATTTTACCAATATAATTAAATGGTCTCACGACAATGGCATTATAGTAAACATAAATAAAACAAAATGTATGCATATCCGATCCCCACATCTTAAAAATGTAGAACGATCGCCGGTAATAGTTGGACATAGCTATGAGTGTTTACACAGTAATAAAGTTGGACAGTGCGGGTGTGTGAATATAACAGTAGTGAACGAATATAGGTATTTGGGGATGACAATCGACAATAATTTTTCTTGGAAAATACATATTACATATCTGTGTGATAAGTTGAGATCAGTGTTGGTAAATTTTCGTCACCTTAGTTTATTGTTGGATAGGGCTACTTTGTACACAGTGTATTATGCACTAGTGGATTCGCTTATCTCTTATGGGCTGGCATGCTACGGTAACACATTCAAAACATATCTAGACAAAATAAAACAGTTACAAATAAGATTCATGAAACTACTGGTTCATAAAAAGGTAAAAGAACGGTGTAAACTAAATAATTATGAAGACTTGTTCGTCGAATGTAACATGCTTCCAGTTCATGAGAGGTCGGTGTTGATATTGGCATCAGAACATCTATGTAGCAATGAGTTCAAAATCAACTCAACATATTGTAGACCTCAAAGAGACAGATACTTGAAAAGATTTATTGTACCCACTTTTAACAATTATTATGGACAAAGATGTAGAAAATATTTAGTGCCAGTTATATTTAATAGCTTACCGATAGAAATTGAAAATACGTGTACTACAAAAAGATCTTTCAGAAATAAACTTAGTAAGTACCTTCTCGATAAGTATTATGCAGATCTCATGTCAGATGTTTCCAGATAGGAATTCTTCATGCTGTGGGGTCAACCACAATTGTTGTGCTAAGCCCAACAGCAGGTACAGTATGGATATGCATATGTATATGTATGTGAGTATGTATGTAAATAAAAATATATGTAGAACTTTATTTTATTCAATGTAACAGGAACGATATTGTTAAGATTGTATATAGGTAGTATAGTGTAGTAGTAAACATTATGTCGCGGAATAGAATATATATTTTGTACATTGCTTTTATATTGATTAAAGGGAGCTACATCTGCCAACAAACTGAGATAACAGTTTGGCAGAAGTATTATATGTAAGTAGAAGCAGTACTATTATTTGAATAAATTATTTTTATTTTATTTTTTATATTATTACGTACTACTGGTACTAGAGCTAACGTAACGGGTTGGTACATGTTTTTTCAAGCTTACCCTCTCATTACAATGCTGTTGTCCTATACAGTTTGTTAAACTGGAAACACATTATGACAGCCGTGACTGATAAGTGTGCACAGTTTCGTCAGTCGGTCTCGTGCCAGATTTCTGTCGGACGTCCGAACGCTCAAGGTCTGTCAAAGGTCACGTCCACGACTTACGTCCGATAGTTTGCACGGCTCAGTGTATGTTCATACTCTTGATCACGGCTATTAGCCGCGACCGACAGCCGCGTCCGATAATCTGTCTCCACTTTTAGTCTTACGACTTCAACTTTTTGAATAGCGGTAGTATATTTAATCCATTACTACACAGAATCATCATCATCAAATTAATTTAGCTAGTTTAAAATAAGTATATATTTTTCAACAGTAACCCAGTCAGAACAAGAACGTTCCTGTATAGCGCTATTGAGGCTGCAGCGACGCTCCGGTCAGTTTCTTTGGGTACACACCGTGCTGCAGCTCAAAGACAACCTGGAGAACTCACAAAGACCTGTCATCGTATGCACTAACCAAGTATTAAGGTAAGTAGATGTTAAAACTGCTTACGAAACTAACTAAACACATATGATCAATAGACTTTTATAGTATACTTCTGGAAGTAGATAAGCCTCTCCTACACATGCCAGACGGGTTGCTATTGATTGAGTATCAAGTTTTTCTTATTTCTACAGAGCTAGTCCTGCTTAAACTACTGATTACTATGTAAATATCTTAAATTAGTTGAAGACAAAAAATATTTATTCATACATATATTTCAGACATCTGATACTATAGCAATACGCATCTGAAAATATGCTTCAAATTAGGTAGAGTCTATGCTAACAGCTAGAATAGAATACTTAAAATGTACTGTTTTATCGTAAATACACACATAAAATATATAGAAATCTCCGAAACAAATATTAATAGATCCGTCTATAGAACTCGAGCCCATATGCCTAATAGTGGCATACACTAGCAGTAACATCGCGCAACCGAGGCAGCCGTTATTTTATTTTCATGCTTACTTTATTATTATGATGAAGTATTACACAGTGTGGGCGATGAAAATTTTTTTCTAGTGAATATTGCAATAAGTTTGAATTAGGTTTAAAAGAATAGTCTACTGCTGGGAGGACTCCTTAAACATTTATGTATATGATTATCTTCTTCTTCTTCCTAGCCTTTATTCCCAATATTATTAAAATATCATGCCACAAACGGTCACCCATCTAGGTATATCGCGGCCTCGTTGCTTACCCTCGGTGATTGCTTCCAATCATCACCTAAAGCCACTTGTTATAACAGTTAATACACAATGGAAGTTACACTAATAAGTTCAATTAAAATACAATAACACAAGATTAACCATTAATTTTATATATTAAATAATATGTATATTTAATAGCAAAATATGCGTAAAAGTAGAACTTTAATGAAATTATACGCGTGCGTCAAATTGATTAATTATTCATAAGAGCCGTAGGCGCTTTCAACATTTTTGATTGGAACAATTATCTTGTGGCACGTGTCACACGACTATTCTGTAAGTAAAATAAGACAGAATACAATTGCAGAATATAGAATATTATTGATTTATTCTTAAAAAATCAAATATACAGCGAAAGTTTCTATTTTATCTGTAAAACTCAAGTGCGTCTGACATATAATTCCACAGATAGCATTTGTACGCGTCTCTGACCGCGTGTATGTCGGATACATAGACTTAAGGATATGGACATATGGATAGACAGTTAGAGTTATACTTTGTACATTCGTTTATTGTCTTTTTGACAGGTCACGCCTATAAATTACCGGTATTTTTTTTCGTAATAATGTACTACAGTAATGTCGTACTTTATAGACGAGAAGGAAGTGGCTTGTGCATAGCTAAAAACAACAAACTAAAACAGTTCTTGAAATACGATAAATCGATTCAACGATTAAAATAATCTATCATATTATTATGATCAAAATAATTTGACTTCATGTAAGTATTGTTTCTGTAAATTTAATAAAATGAAAATGAAATTAAAATAGTATGACTTCAACTTCTAATGGTTTTCTTTTCCCACAAACACTTAGATTTGTTTAATTAAGTGGTACATAGTACATAGTACATACTCGTACATAGTAAGTTACACTTATCATGATTAATCATCATGAACATCATCATCAGCTATTTATACAAGTTAAAAAAATGGCAGTGTCTTTTTGTAATATTAAATTAACAGGTTTTTGTAAAATTCATGTAGAGTATTTAAGTTATCTACAACAGAAAAGATATTATAAATTTTTATCTGTTCGTCTGTTTAGCCTACTAATCTTTAGAAATCACTGGCAAAGAGCTGATGACATACAGATTTACTTGGGCTATTTTTTTAATTTTTACCCTGGTTATTTTAACAATTATAATTGCGGGTAAAGCCGTGGGTCTGAGACCCGCAAGTTTAATAATACAATCCTTCACCAGAATACCGTAATGGTCCATCATGGAGTCTCTTACCATTCGCTAATACGTAGAAACAAGCTACAATCGTGAGCCAATTAAGGGTGATCACTTCATCATGTAGGACGCGCGCAATTATTATGTATTTGAACAAATCAAATGGTCAATTTTGTATTAGTGATTTATACTTACAAAATGGTAGATCTTAGTTACAAGAATTGTAACTTTAGCATTTGGAAACATGCTATAATAAGTATCTGAAGAATGATATGTTAACTCTTGAAAAGCCCTCGTAACTTTCTATACAAATCAGCTAAAAATTTAGCATCTGTTTGTTAATTAACATCAATTGATTACTCTACATATATACTAATCTTTATGCACGTTACTTACATGAAAACACCGAAACAAGCTCAGCTGACACTTATTAGTTAAGTACCACTTTAGATTGTTCGAACCGAAACACTCGTTCTGCTGCGGCCAATCATATTCACTGTAAATCTCATTTAATATTTCAGCTTACAAATTATTATACACACCATGAGTAATAAAGTAATGGTGTCCTATTTAAATAAATTTTAAGCGTTGTCGATCGTAAAATTTGATACAAATCTTTAACACGGCGTTTTGTTGAAGCTATACAAACACCTTACGTCAATAGCTTCAATAAAATTTTATACGCATTGAAATGGTTGCATTTATTGCGAAATACTGGCCTAGACAATATTTGATCAATGCTAACATCTCAAGTAATAAAAATTACAACTAATTTTTTTTTTTTTTTTTTTATATTTAAGCCTTTTTTATTTTAATTACAATTGCTGTTTGAAATCAAATATGTTATTGCTTCCGACAATGCTTTTAATTAATCAAAAAATCATCATTGAAGTTTACCTTGGTTTAACAAATGAAGTGGAGAGGTTTATGTTCAAGAACTTAAGTTGTATTTTAAATTATATTTTTGATGTTTTCTATACCTCGGTCAGGGCTAGTGTATCAGAATAATGTATGTGCATAATAAAATTGATTAGAAAAGTTTTGTTCTATAATTTGTAGGTATTTATACACGTGGCCTTAGTAATTGTTCACATAATTGCAACTAAAGTCTAAGTAATCATTGACAAAACTAATTCTTTATTTAATTCCATAAAATATACTGGGCTGACTGACAAACTGGCTAACAGAATACTAAGCCAAACTAATCGACTTTTATTTAAGCTTTTACACGTGACATCAAAAAGACGTTTAGAAGTTCTCACTCTTCTCAGACAACTCTTTAAAATGATAAAATGACCAATGCTTTTTATGTATAAGATTAACATAATTCGGGAACATTCAAAGTGTATTGTTTTAGACCCTTCAAAATCACATGAAGCAACTTTTGTTCGACATGTAAATGAATGCCTCAAACTTACTTTCAGAATATTCTAGAAATATTGTTGCACGTCTACTTACTTAGACCCTAAGGCTGTATTATCAAGAACATAATAAATCGCTTCTAAACTGAGTTTTAATTAAAGCAAAGTGGCCAGTATTTCTGCAAAGTCTAATTATGACTATTTAAGTAGTTGTGCAGTCTATCTTACAATTATTAATTAGAATGTAATTAGATCATTTGACAAGTTTTACTGCTTGTTAGACCTGATAGATGTTAGTTAATTTGTGGGACCTTTTATATTGAATTTATGGTATTGCCGTTGATTTCGCAAATCTAGTAATAGTACTGTAGCCCTACTAATAGTAACTAAAGTCTTACGAATATAACATTTTTTTTGTATCTTTTACTTGAATTATGACGTAATAATGTAAGTCAGATACCAAATATTACATGTTATTCAAATGACAATGACGTTCTCCTAGTGAATTCGGCCACGGCGGCCAGTCTCAATAGAGACCAGCCAACTACGCAGGAAATATTAAAGTGCACAAGTGTATATGCAAGCACAGGTGCACACTCTGTTCCCTCACTCTCAGAATTTAATAGGACAACTATCCGACATGACCGGGGAATTATTCAGATAATATTATAGTATAATACCCAAAATTTTAAGCTCTGCATATTGTTATTCAAATGCCGTTTCTATGTACTAAAAGTATTTTACTTGATTTTCGCGACTTTTACATAAACACAATTTTTTTGTTGTGCAGCGGAAATATTCTGTTAAAATTAAGAAAAATACAGTATCATTTTCCGATGTTTCCAAACGTCTGGAAAAACGAGTTAAACGAACTGTTATACTATTTTATTCTCAATTCTATTTCTCTATTCTCTTGTTCCATTGGCTAGTTTTTTGTTTTGATCACGTGAATGAGTGACATTAGCCAATGAAACAAGAGGATAGAGAAAGAGAATAGAATAGGAAACGGAAAACGTTAGCACCTTGACTATGGGGGCTGTATAGATCTTATACATAATATAGCCGTTATTTTTCACTTAACTATAGTTGCACTACATCATTTAAGTATGTTACCAAATGCAATATATTGAGAAAACAGGCAGTAACACTTTTTAAAAAGAAAATCTAAATGTCAAAAGAATTCCTTTCTCTGAAGAGCGTGCGGTATAACAATAAACTCACATATCTCCTATACAGTTGGCAACTAATTGAGCTCAAAGCCACACTATTAACCGAACCGATAATTCCGCGGGCCGACGGTGCGCCTGACTTTGAAAAATTACGGCCATAACTTAACGCGGTCACTTACAGACTTCCCTATTGAGATATCAATACTAGATGACGTCGTACGACGTACGCCTCTCGCGTAAACACAACCCCTACTAACGTTCACTTCGAAAGTTCGAACACGGTTTTATAATAGTTAAAGAATACTATTGTGGAACGCAAAAGTACAGGATCAATATAAGGACCGTGTTATATTTAATAAAATATGATACGTGAAATCCAAAAAAAAAATTGGAATAATAAACCAAAACTTGGATAATAATATAATTTGAGAATTTGTATTCTACTCGTAACTAACGATTCACGATGACAACATAGATAAAATAAAAAAAAAACGTTATTAAATGAATATAAAAGAAAATCTATTTAATTGGCTACTGATGAGTCAAGCGTAACTTTTGTATGTCTTGTTAATTGACGTTAATAGATACAATCATGGCCAATGTAATTTTAGAAGGCCAATTATGTTCTATTTTGTTTACATGACTTGGACTTGATTGGAATACCCTACATTTGAATTACACTTTCTGTTGCTTTACATATTACGTAAATACCATATTAATCAACGAGATCACGCATTCACGCACCTTCATATTTTGCAACTATTATGTAATTATTTAAAAGTATAGCTAGAACAAAAAATGATTTTATATTGCGCAAAATTCATAGTACCTATTTCCATGATATATTATTACTATATTACTGAGTTATATATTACTGACTACCTATGTTAAACAACGTCTGTTCACGGATACTGAGCACTAATTCAGCTCTCTAGAACTTCATCAAAATAATCGTTTTACATTAAATCGAGTGTTAAAACTCGATCGTAAAACATTAGAGGCATCGTAGTGAAGCTTCTCAGAGAATAAATATTGTAAGGGGGTGATTTATTGAGTCGGGGCGAGGCTTGCAAGCCGATCGGCCGGCCGATGTTACTATCGGGATGGCTTGAAATATGCCTGCAAAGGGCTATTGTTGTGATGTGAGAAACGGTGTATAACAAGCGCCGCTTTTGATCGATGGGCCGGCGGATACAACCGTCTATGTTTTATAGCACGAAAATACACGAAAACTGTGGCTAATTTTGTAAATTTGCTTAAGATGTATTGCTGTAGGTGTGACTCACTAGTGGTTTGATGAAAATAAATCGTAACCGTTCATACTTTTTATTTAGTTTAATTATTTTTTTATTACATAGGTATTGTTATGGAATAAATCATCATCAACAGCCTTTGATCACTCCATTGGTGGATATAGGTCTTTAAAAATAAGATTTTCTTTATCTTTTGCAGTATTGTTGTCCTGTACGGTTTTTTCCCTTAGTCGACCTTTATAAACAACAACGTTTTATCCGTGGTTATTGTTGTAAATCGCGAGTAACGACAGACTGACAGATTGACATAAATTTTAAAAATTGATTTTTGGTGTAAGTTCCGTATATACTTTCATATGCATATAATAAAAAACTGTTAATTTGATATTACATACAGACACTTAAATTTTATTATAGATAGACATATTTGTATATATGATTGACACTCCGTATTCTTTATTCATCCACACCGGACTGAGATTCAACCAGTAGATTTAACTAGATTATATTTACTAAAATAATTATCAATTAAGCTCAAGTCGATTCCAATATATTTTAATCAAGTGCTAATAAGATTATAATCTGCGTAAAATTCATTATCGCTCACTAAATTTAACACCATTCAGCAGCTGGAGTTAGCATCTAGATATTAATCAGCGTGAACAAAGTCAGTAAGTTCAGCCTACTATGACACGAAGCTATTCATAATATTCCAAGTTCTGGTTAAAGCTATTGCACACTTGCAACTTTCTGTACTTTATTATCGCTGAAAAGACTGTATTGAAGTAGAAAGGCATCTTCCACACATATTAAAAATTTAAAACCTCAATGATGTGAAAATGAACTTAACTACATAGTCATTAATAAATCCTGAATCGCACAATGAAAGTTGTCTGTAGAATCGGTAAAAAGCCGATTCAATCAATTTCAGGACGCGATATTGGCAAGTATAATAAAGTTTTTACGCAAATTAGAGTTTCAGTGGCTGATGTTATGTGAACGCTAGTTCTGGTATTGCTATGTGTTAGGTGTATTATTACTACAGTCCCAATTATAAAAAAAATTATATTTATTGTTAAAGATATTAAGAGATGTCCGTGTGGTGACGGATTAAGAATACAAAGTGTCACCACCCCTAGTCATTCCATGGGTGTCGTGTAAGAGGCGACTAAAGGAACAAAATAAGTAGCTAACATCACTGCCAAGAGAAGGAAAACTTTAAACAAACCCTTTACCAACCCGTCTGGCCAGCGTGGTATAGTAGACCAAAACTTCCTTGCAAAGGAGAGGCCTATGTCCAGCTGTGGACTGTTAAAGGCTGTTGATGATGATGATATTAAGAAAGAGTCCACATATGGATGTGCTTTCAAAGGTAAGAAATGAAGTTTTATTGGTATTCTAGAAATACAAGAAGAACGTATAAATAACTATACGTCTATATGTATGTACATACTTAGGAGATGAAATTTAAGGTCATTTGAATAAATCGTAATTATACGTAACGCTAAATTCAAAGCGGACAATTTCGATAATTTGCCACTGAAATGCTACTCCTTAAGTAAAAATTTCGTGTGTTGGTGCTATTAAAAGTCGCCGTACTTATGAAAGCCTTAGATAATAAATCTTAATTAATTTCAAAGGCGAGTGGGTGACAGTCCGGCTGACCTAAACAATCCATGGGTACAAAGGGCGGTAGCGCGGCCCTGAAGCACTTAGCTCTTGTTAACAGCGGTGCATGTTGTAAGCATATTGCATTACATTAAGTAACGGTAAATTTGTTTTTTTTACGTAAATCAGTGTAATAAAACTGTTTTGTAACCATTTCTCTAATTTTGCTATTTCTAAAATAAAAAGAGGCCTTTTTAAACTGATAAAATTTGAATCATCATCTCCTTAGCTAGCTCAGGGTCAGCTACTAGTTCACCGGTTTTTTTTTAAGCCTACCATAGTGAATCTACTCTGCTTGATGGAAAGCATGAGATGAATCTGGAGTAGGAGTCACCATCCTCATTGTGAGGGTAGGCAATACAGCCTGGTGTCCCATACCTGAATATCAGTTTTTTCACGGAGCGACTGGCATCTAACCTTCGCAACCTTAAGGGCAAACTGAACTAGTTGTCAGTGTATTTAAATATAAATATTTCGAACATCTGACACACAACGCCATCTAGTCCCAAACTAAGCAGAGCTCGTACTTATAGCTCCTCGTATACTCGTCACCTGATAATATATTTTTTTAAATATAAGGACACTACCTTCTCAATATCGATTAACATAGATGTTTATTGCAACCGGGTCCGATGGCTTAACGTGCCAAAGGCAAGGAAAATTCATCTAAAAATAAATAAAATGATTTTTCAAATAACTTTCAAACATTTTATTATAATCGTTACATAAAGTACCTGTTACATTGGCGGATAAATAAAACCAGATACACAATCATACATAGTCTCAAATAGATTTCACAACCAACTATTATTTAAGTAATCGCTTTATTTTATAAATTAAACCAAATTTAATACGGTGGTCTATAAATCCGCTGTGCTCACAAGCTCAGTCGCATTGTTCGCGGGATTGCGTCATTTGTCACGTTTCTGCGCTGATGCTCTTGCGCAACCTACTCATGTTACTTCGTGCCCTCACAAATACTGTTCCTTTAATAATGAGCCCAGCTTACGTGAATAACAAATTTAATACCGGAGAGCTTTACTTTATATACCTTCTAAACCTAACGAAAACAAAATATGAAGGTTTTGAACAACTTAAGATTACTTATTTTATACCTATATACCGAGCAACTATTTCATACCTAAATAAATATTTCCAACATCTAACATATCGTCAACTAATTTCAAACTAAGTAGAGCTTGTACTATCAAAGCTAGATTAAGTAATAGAATACTTAGGTACATTTTTTTTAATATACATATGTATTATACATAGAAAGCACCCAAACTCCGAAACAAATATCTTTAAACATTTGGTTCGACCCAGTATTTGAACCCGACATTTCAAACACAGCAGTTGCTTATACTACCACTGCGTCACAAAGTTAATTTCTTGTTTTGTTGTAAAAGTATAAAACATCCAGCAAACCAACCTAGCAAATGATGATGTAGGTACTCCTAGCCGATTTCGGTTATGGCAGCTAGTCTAAACTGAGACCATGCAACTACGCAGGCAATATTATAGTTTACAAAGGTTCTGTTCCTTCACTCTCCTAATGAGATGACTATCCAACACAACTGGGGAGTTATCAAATAACTGCTCTATGAGGTCCAAGGGTTAAGACTCAGCCCCGGGCTATTATTAAGCAAATCTCAATTTAGAAAAACTCAATAACACTTTTTGTCCCGACCCGGGGCCGGAACCCGAGAGTTCTTGATCGAATCTATCCATCAAATAATGGACAATTGTGGCCACACTGTAATTGATCGAAAGTAACCTCACATTGTTGAAGGAAAATTTGTACAAGCAATTTCACACTTATTTATAAACACCTATGCTATGTATGTGATACGGTGAACGACAACAAATTGTCAACATGTCGGCCGCCTACATCATGTCGTCGAGATTTATGCGTTCGGGCTGCGCGGACGCACAAATTGGCGGGAAACTGAGAACACGGACGGATACGTTGATATCCAACATTCCATTAACTTAGTTATGCATAACAAGCACCGTATTATGTAGACAATAAAAAATACTAACTAGACTGCAAAGGAACCTTGAAAATTATCTTTTAAGGATCTTAAAATTGACTAGGATCTGCCTAGTTACGACGTTTTATAGTTGTCAGTACAGATTTGTGGACCTGTAAAAAATAATAAACCTAAAAAACTTCGATGCTAAGACGGAACTAAAAATTAATATTTTTACTCCGTGTACTTTGCATTACACGCAAATTTTACTTATTACTAGCTGTGCCCCGCCGTAATACCACAGAATACATAAGTAATACGCGCAGTAGCTGTTGTAACTTTACAAGAATAGCAATTGATCTAAAATGATGATATAAAAAGTACCTGAGGCCAAAATCAATCCAACTATTCCAGAGAATAGCCGGAACAAAAACCATAATTTGTTAATCTTTTTTATGTAAGTAAGTACCTACCATATACATATAATTCATTTGCATTGAGTGAAAAACTCTTAGTTTAAAATTATTAACAGATACTTCAATTTTGTTTATTTGTATTTAATATATTTTATATGATTTGCTTAATCAACATTTCAAACTGGCAGCTTAAAAATATGAACTCATAACACCAACAAAATCTTGATAGCGTGTCATTCAAAATAGCTTTCGTATGCATTCCTTGACACTAAACTGTTATTTTTAAAACCTCAATATTTTAAAATATAATTAACTTGTATTTTACAAACATAAAATTAATGGCTTCTAATGTGCATAATTTACTTCTGTTTCTACTAGACGTGCAGTCGTAAAGCTTTTAACATGAATAACATGTTTGCAAAAGCATGCAATAAATCAGCATTAGTTCAGTGAGGTCAAGTTCAAATTATGCAGAACGTGTGTAAACAGCTTAAGATAACGTTTTATCCGTTCGCCCTTTTGATTCCCACCCTTCACAAAGGATGTCTTCTCCCTATTAATGCGAATGCAAAACCGATTTGTCGCCGTCCAACACATACTTATCTAAAATTTTGATGTACTGTCGTGAGTTGAAGCACTAAAATAATTTTAGCTTCAAAAGTTAATAGATTGATAGATTTACAATTTACAATTATTGATTTACAATTTGGATTTACAAATAAGAATATCTAACAGTGGTTGATATATAAGTGCTGATTCCTATTGAAATTA
Organism: Phragmatobia fuliginosa; assembly: GCA_932526445.1. NCBI lineage: Eukaryota > Metazoa > Arthropoda > Insecta > Lepidoptera > Erebidae > Phragmatobia > Phragmatobia fuliginosa. The sequence goes on along the minus strand of OW052078.1, from coordinate 10,860,800 downwards.
CTGATTTACAATGGAGAACAAAACTGAACAAAAACAAAGGGCTTTCTTATTACCAAAAGCAATTCCTTCCAGGCAACCTTACTATCCAGTTCCGCCCAATAGTTTAATCATTTGTTATTAAAAAATAGGTTAGGGACATTAATAACTTAAAAAATTGAATTAATTTGGAAACTACATATTATTATACAATATTTTTCGGGACACAAAACTCTCAGTGTGATGAAAAACTGGTAATAAATGGCAGATACGGTTAAAGGAAGTGCACTCGTAGTAAAAGAGTAGTAAGGACAGGCATGGTTTAGAGATAATTGACAATGAAACTTCAATAGCTTTATAGGTAGTAGAGCCACGCTGATTTAAACACGAATCAACAGATTGAACGGAGCAGTACTTCCTTCATTCAGATAACCTACCAAAAATGACAGCATTCGTGTTGTATTTCGTTGCTGAGTGTCAAACCGGAGGCGAACGAAACGGCATTGCACTAAGCCGCCATAGTGTAGGTCCCCGTGCTGCATTGTCTGTGCCCACAGTGAGGATGGTGACCCCTGTAGAGTCATTTTGGTAGACAATTTAAAAAAAAAACTATAAAATATCTAAAGTAGTATTTTGTCTGTTGTACTTTTCTATGCGATTAGTTCTTCAACTTGGCGGTAAGCGCTCTAATACTGTGTTCTAATGGCCTCGTAACTCACAAAACGTTTTGTACCCTTCTGTACTTTTGTAGGTCCAGAGCTGAGTCCAACTATGTGACATTTCCCTGCATCTACTATCTAAAGGTTGCAAACACAAACGCTAACTGAACTCCCGCGAAAGGTTACATTAGCTGCAAATTCAATACTATGTGTACACTTTGCCTTACCTACAGTCATTACGAGCCGTTTGTTTAAATGTTCTTCATTTTGTCTGCAATCGGAGATGTATGACGTTGATAACGTACATGTATGTTAGTATCATTAGTTAGCAGACATTACGTTGTTAACTAACTTTATTGGTAAATCGTTTAATTTGATAAAACAGCGATGCTTTAAGATGATATCAACTGTATTAAAAGGAATGAAATGTTGGTTATTTTTGTAAATGTGAAGACTAATTTTCTAAGAGTCTTAAGGGTATTCTTATTTTAAAAAGAATAAGATGTAAAGGTATACTAGTTCAATGAATCGAATAATTTTTTTAAATTTAAATAGGTACTTAAACATTAAAAAAAAATCGTTTGCTACCTATTATTGCTGCCAATGGTGCCATATTTCAAATCTTGTGTTTTATCGACCGACGAATGTGTGTGTTATATGCACTAAGGATATAGACAGAATGCTGGAACCTTCCTAAGGATTTTAACTTACTACTTAAATTATTATGTTTATTAGTACCTACCTATAGATGCGGTCTACCCATAACCAGCCCCGTTAGCCAAGTTGCAAAAGTTTAAATATAATAGTTTGTTTTGTTGACGTGAATAAGTGATAATGAGTGTTCAAGCGAGATCTTGTTTCTCGCTTGAACACTCATCATAGAGAAATAGAATATAGAATAGAAAACGAAAAACGTTTGCAACTTGGCTATGGGGGATAGATAGTTAGCGCTCCCTAGGGCATAGATTCGGTCAGCAGTGGTCGGCGATAGTTAGTTTCTATTTGAAAATACATACTATTATCTTTTCTTGATATTCGTTAGATTCATTAAGAATTTAACCTGGTTGATTTTCATTATTGCATTGGGACACACTTTAAACTACTTCAGTAGGTACACAATTAATATGGCCCAAGAAATAGCACTGAATATAAACATTCAACTTTACTGGTCCTCTTTATTGTTACTAGTAATGGCTAAACCTTGTAGCAGTGTCGTATAGGCTGAAGCTAATTCTTACAAGTTATATGCAATAGCCTGTTTAAAGGTATTTTAATTATTCGCGTCGCTCATAATTTACTGGCTACTTCGAGTTCAAGGCTCTTATTGACTTGAACAACTCACACTTTATATATTGGTGCTGTACTGATCCTGTTTATAGTAGGTATGTGAGTAGTTCGTAGATATAAATAAATGCACTTAGATTTGCATTTAAGGGACGGTAATTTAGTCGTTTTCTTCCTTCTAAGTAAAGTTCTTAGGACAATTAGCAAGATTTGACGATATTGGGTCTATGGAAATGTATTTTGTATAAAATAATATAAATATACCTTTTATACATAGCGATCGATCACATAGAAAGGTTATGAAAGAGATTAATATTTCAGTTGTTATGATTTTTAGATAGGGACGGATGTCAAACCTACTTTATTCAATGTCATCATTAATAAAAAAGCGGCCAAGTGCGAGTCGGACTCGCCCATGAAGGGGAACCCTTCATGGGCGAGTCCGACTCTACAACTCTACAACTTTTTAGGGTTCCGAAGTTCATAACTCGGAACCCTTATAGATTCCTCATGTCCGTCTGTCCGTCCGTCCGTCCGTCCGTCCGTCCTCGACTTACCGTCCAAACGGTAAGTGCTAGAAAGATGAAAGTTTGCATGAATACGTGTTGTAATTACGTCGACAAAGTGCTACAATAAAATTATGAAATATAATTTTATTTGGGGTACCTCCCCTACACGTAAAGTGGGGATGTTTTTTTTTTCTCGAGGCTACCCCATCGTGTGGGGTATCATTAGATAGGTCTTTTAAAAACAATAAAGGGTTTCCTAGACGATTTTTTGATTTAGGTATCCGTTTGCGAGATATTTCACTTTAAAGGGCACTTTTTCGTAAAAACAGGGCGTCCCCCCCCCCTCTAAAAGCTAAACGGCTGGCTCAAAAAATCTGAAAAAAATCGTGATGGTGGTCCATCTAATGAACTTTGAAGGAAAACTATAACCGATTAGATGACTTTCTTAGTTCAGGAGTTATAAAGGCTTATATGGTTAAATGCGCTCACTTGGAAAACGTCATACAAAATTAACGTATTAATACGTAAACATAACAATTATCTATTGGATACGATTTTAAATCCACATACCATTATAAGTGACTGAGGAACCCTTTCCTGTGCGTGGCCTGACACGCACTTGGCCGATTTTTATTTACCCTTTGTTGTATATATTTAGCCATCCAATCTGACTCTACCCTGCCTGATGGAAAGCATGAGCAGAATCCAAGGGTCGGGGCTACCACACTTGCTGCGAATGCGGACAATAATGTATGGCGGCCCACACTATGGCGGCTTAGTGAGATGCTTTTTCACGCCCCGGTTAAAGGACCCGAAAACCTCCCTCCCTACCCCTTCCCGACCTCAGATCGCCCGTAAATTATTTTTCCTTTCATTTTTATAATATTCTCCTCCTTTTCCAATAGGTTTCATCCTACTATAATTTTATTTGTTTTCAAAAATTATCTACTCTGGTCTACTGGTCTATATGTCATTTACAAACTATCATTATGGTTGCCATGCAAGTGTGTTATTCCTAGCAACCTGTGAAGTTTTGACAGGAGGTAAACAGTGATACATTTTGACATCTTCGATTTATGTATTTTTATAATCACCTAGCTTTGGTCTTTGTGTCTCGATTATTGCAGTAAAAAGTAGCCTATGTCCTTTCCCAAGTTCAGTTCTATCATCATACCGAATTTCATCAAAATCGATACAGTGGTTTAGGCGTGAAAGCGTAACAGACAGACAGACAGAGGTACTTTCGCATTTATAATATTAAGTAGGGATTAAAAAAAAAACTACTCACTAGATCTCGTTCAAACCAATTTTCGTTAGTAGTTTGCATGTTAATGTACAACATATATTTTTTTTAGTTTTATCACTCTCTTATTTTAGAAGTTAGAGGGGGGGGGACACACATTTTTCCACTTTGGAAGTGTCTCTCGCGCAAACTATTCAGTTTAGAAAAAAATGATATTAGAAACCTCAACATCATTTTTGAACACCTATCCATAGATACCCCACACGTATAGGTTTGATGAAAAAAATTTTTTTGAGTTTCAGTTCCAAGTATGAAGACCCCCAAAATGTATTGTTTTTTTTCTTTTTTTATGTAAAAATCTTAATGCGGTTCACAGAATACATCGACTGACCAAATTTCAACAGTATAGCTCTTATAGTTTCGGAAATAATTGGCTGTGACATACGGACGGACAGACAGACAGACAGACAGACAGACAGACAGACAGACTTGACGAATCTATAAGGGTTCCGTTTTTTGCCATTTGGCTACGGAACCCTAAAAATTATGAATTTGTTTAAGCACTCAATCTTATCTGCTAATTATTATACATTGCGATCTAAATAATTTAGTATTTTGCCATTTCCTGGATGAACTTGACTTTTCAAAACTTTTTGTACTTAGGCGTTAATGATATACCTAGATATAAACCTATGCAAAATAATAGTTTTCTATACTAACAGTCTCAAGCTAAACCTAACCAGAAGCTTCGTTCTTAGGATTTCTTTTACCATCAAACCACTGTTCATTCCTTCACGAGAAGTCATTAAATACAAGATGTCGATATGCCTTACATTTGCTGCCATCGTAGTAATTTTTGTATACTAGTCCTTAGTGAAGTACAACATTAACAGTTTCAAATATTTTGTCAACAGTGAACAAGAAGCTACCGTGATGAAAGCTAACCCTTGGCTTTACCATTACTACGCAGTTCAGTCCAAGCTGCATTACGGTCTAGCATATGAAGCGGCGACGAGGATGTATGGGCCCCCTCCGCCGGATATACAAGTCTATCCTCCAACGATGCAGTATACATCTACACCACCTGTCTGCATAAATGGGAACCAAACCGTCATGATGCCAAATCCGGGTATTCAACCTCACATTCCTCATGCCCCACCACATTTAGCGCCAATGCATTACGCCTATGAAAGACCAGATACCGGGCCCGTAGACTACTCAGTATCACTACAAGAAAACAGGTAAATTATTTTACCCTCTGATTGCCTACATGTTCAATAATTGTTAAATGTAAAATATAAGCAAATGAAATTAAATTATTTGAGATTCAATTTGTATCAATTTGAAATTGTTAGTTCACATAACATTGTAATGTTTAGGTACAGAGTATGACCTAGAAATCATCTCGTTAATTGCACTCTGACCTCATACTGTCCATCCAATTTGTCGGTTTCGGAATGTATGTGTTATTCTTATTAGTTTGGACTCAATATAGTTTCCTTATTTAATTACGACGATCCTCCTTATTTAACCCAAAAGAAATCCCACATGTGTAACTTTAGATTCCTATTTCAGGTACCACAATATACGGCTAGAGGATACCAGGATCCAGCCTAATGCTAAACGGAAAGGAAAAAATGTAGATGAAAAACCAAGTACGCCAATTTCAAATATGTCTCCTCGCTGCACACCTTCAACAGTTACATCTGGCGGAGAAACACTTGTAGCAGTTTCAGCAGGGTCAATTGCAAGTAGGCGACCAGGATCGAAGAACTTCAATATAACAGAAACAGAGATGGTTGATCAGTGGAACCCAAGTCCCACGTGGTCGGAATCAGCTTTACAAAAGGTGCCTGACGTTTGCCACCAGGATTTAAGTCCATACGTGACGACAACGCCACCCACTCCGTCTGGAACACCCACAGCTTATACACATAATAATTACAGTCATACGTTCGTATTTGATTGGTCTCCAGAACAATATGTTCCTCATACTAATAATAGATGTAACACTATAACTACAGAAAGTTCCTATCAACAGACATGGAATAGGAGTCAAAGGACAACGTTCGCAAATAATGCAGATAATTCCGTAGATGAGAACTCCAATCCTAATAGAATAAGTTTACCAATGAGGGTCAGTATTCCACCGCCAGCGTATAATGCATCTAGGGAGGATACGCTTAGAAGGCAAATTGGTAAGTATCTACATGCATTTGAATTCAATGAATAGAATTTTCAGTTATCGTATCTACTTTTCGAACCAATATTTCGTATCTTAAGATAGTTGGAATCTGTTTCGGAGTGCACAGATTGTAGATACCTACATAAATAAAGCAAGATAAATGCGCAAAAGCAATGCCTCTACACTACCAACACTAGATAAATTGCCAAGAAATACTAACATTGATTTTTCTTTATTGTTTCAGATCATCCACATCCAGATTCGCCGGATGCCAAAAAGCCTGCATTATAACCATAGTAATAATATTTTCATGTATTTTTTTATAAATAGATAAATAATTTGTTACCTTGTAATAATAAATTTTATTAATATTAGTAAAAGCTCTGGAACTCTCCTGTGATCTATGCGTTATTATGATTTTATTGTAAAATTATAGAACGTTTGTATATATTGTCGACTATCGAGAATCTTGTACAAAATAATATAAGAGTTTAGTGAATATGTATGTATTAAATTAGAGCATTATACCATTCACAAATAATGTGATTTGTTTGTACGTATGAAATGTATTATTTTTGTAAATACTTTTAGTAAGTTTATAGTACCTACCTAGGTACTCTGATACCGACCAATTGTTTCCTAGTATTAAATAATCCCAGTTATGTTCATAAATTATACTATACCTACGTACCTATACGAATGCAAAATTCCTAATATTCTATAAATACGAAGCTGCAACTCCCTGTTGAATAAAACAATAGGCATTCTGGTTGAACTCGGTCTAATTTCTCCTTCTGCCTGTTATATACATACTAAAAATGTAAAAGGGATATTACTACTTTTTTTGATACTTTTGTAAACAATGTTTTGTTCTTACATTATTTCGAGGATATTCTTCTCTCCGAAATCAAAAGCAGTAACAGGGTATCAGATTGAATCTATTTTATTTAGATTGTGAAAGCTAGACAACGACCTTGACGACCAGCCCTTTCGTGTAACTAACTCCGTCCAGTATTGGAACTTATAGAAATAAGTATATTGTACAAAATAGTCTGTAAATTATGAAACAGGAAGATTTCTTGTAACAGGAGACATATCTAGTTTTTAATTTATGATCACTTTTTTGTTGATTGCGTTATGTGAAGTAAAGATTATTACGACATGAATATTTTGTTTTCTTTATCCGATAAATGTGTTAAAAATAAAAAAGAAGATTAAATTCAATAAAGAAAATTTTATTAAATTATAATAATTACATTGCCAAAAACGACAAATTCTTCTTACACAATACTGGTTACTCAGGTCTGAGCCGCATGTTCCGCAAAAGACATAAATCTCTAGCAGTATCTTTTCTTCCATATGGAGTGGATAGATCATACAATCTAAGTATTAATCCTATATTAAAGCCGCCTGGAAGACATTTAATCAAAGTTGGAACAAGTTCACTGGGCATTTTCTGCAAAACTAGTTGTGCTCTATCTTGTCCACATTGAACGACATATATAAGAAATTGTAAAATAAAATCTGTTTGAGGAGTTACATCGCCATTTCTTCCTGCCAGTTGCGAAAAAGAAGCAAACAGAGTCTCTAATGCCGATAGTAGGGGCTCCTTCAAAGTGATTCCAGAAATACTCTTTCCTTGGGAGTAGTACATGGTGTTATCAGAAGAATTATCATTCAACCGTCTCATTTTGTTACTTGAACCATGCTGATCTAAATCCTCGGAGTCATCATGACGCCGTTTTCTGGTCGGCGGACTTTTGTTTGAATTACTGTGTTCGAGAGCGGCGTAAATGGAATATACGACAAGTTTGGCCAATATCGCAGATTGAGGTTCTACTAAATCTTCACTTAGTTTTGCATTATATAAATATTGAGGTAAAACATGTAGAATCAGAGCCTCAGTACATTTTTCAATGTCTAAATGGAACATAGCAATAACAATGTCCACTGATCTATCTAAATCATCTTGATACCGAAACTTCAATGTTTCCTTCACTAGGTTTGTTACGAACCAGATTGGTCCAGTTGTTTTTAAAAGACTTTCTATTATGTGAGTAGCATCAATATGTAGGTATCCTCTAGTTTTAATATCTTCCCACACAGTTTGAAGTTGTTCTAAAATGGGCTGTCTTGAAATAATGTTATGTGAGAGTGTCAATGCCTTGGCTTTTGATAGAGGAAGAGGGTGAATATCATACTGCATCTTCCTTATAATTTGAGCCATCAGAACACTTTTCTCTTGGAAATTATCTAGCTGTTTTACCTCAACCTCACTAGGTGGAACTAAGAACTGTTGTATCATATTAATAGGCTTTAAAACTGCATCTTGATGAACTACATTAACATATGAACACAACCACACAGCAGCACACACTCCTAGAGATGGCATTTTTTGTCTTAGGGAATCCAACATAGACTTAACTTCTGCTGATGAAAGAGCACCTTTCTCCCAAGCAAAAAGAATTTCTTTAACTACTCCACTTACATTCATACAAAGATCATGAGGTTTAATATTTGTATTTTTAAAATCAAAGTCAGGAGCATTCAAATGATGAATAAATACATCCACAAGTTGAGAATCACACTTTTGAAGTATTTGGTCAGGAGATTTATGAACTCCTTGGTAAACCATACACTCCCTTACCCATTTTTCAAAAAATGAATCTCCATTTTCATCAAGAACAGCATCTGCACCATAGTCTTGTACTATTGAGCAAAGAATGAGGAATGAGATATCAAAGATATTTACTTTGGACTGGGAAGCTCCTTTCTCACTAGCAGCTAATAATGCAAACTCATTAAACTTAATCAACCTAGAGACAATTAGTTTTATTTTTCCTTCGACTATTGCAACTGCTAGAATTGTGTCCAATGTAGCACCACCAACTATTTGGCAAAGCATTGCATATAAGGAGTCATGTGTTTTATGAAACTCACCACCCATTGTTTTTAGGATACCAGCTAAAGTTGGTTCAGCTCTAGTGATGAATGAAGGTACAGAACCTTGGAGCCCAGTTGGTTCCAGTTTCAGTAATTTTACATCCTTATTTTCTCGCTTTTGTCTGAAGTACGCTATATGGTTTTCCGATACAACATTTAACTTCATCAAAGGTTCTAACAATGATATGACACTATTACATGAGTTTTTCGTGTCAACGATATCTAACAACGGGGTTGCTTGCAACAATTTCTCAAATGCTTCAACAACCTCGATGGAGTACTCATTATCCTTACTTGTGTTTCCACAGGTGTTATGTAAGTAGTGTATAACTTGTGGTATCTTTAAAAATGTGAATGCTGCCCACAGAGATTGCTTTAATGAATCTTTACTAGAATCATTCAATGATATGAAACAGGCTCTAATCAGTTCACAATACAGTCTCGATAGAGAATATCCTTTGATTCTTTGTACCATAAGAAGATGATTAGACAGTGACTGCAAATCAGCACTTGGGTTAGCAAGTACATTAATAGCTATCAAAGCTTGTAAACAATGAGTAATCGCTTCTGGTTTAGCATTCAGTGGTGCTATTTTGTCAATATCCATATTACAAATTTTCTGTAAAGTCTCATGTATAGTGACCGGCGCTTTGAATTGTGTGTTCATCATCATAAATGCGGTAATCTCTTGGCATTTCTTTGTAACTTCATTGTATTCATTAGGGTCATTCTGCTTAGCAAGGTAGAACATTGCAAGCAAAAAGTCTGTGTTTACTATTGAGTTTAATAACAGTGTTGATTTTTCAAGTAATTCCTGAGTTTGAATAGGGTTTGATGATGGATATTTACTTAGGGAATAATGATACACTTGCAATAACCATAAGATTATAGACGAAACGGCGAATGCCAACACTTCTTCTTCCATTTTACCCCGACATGTTATTCCATCAAGAAAGCTTTCCATGAACTCAAGTAGACTGAGTATGCAATGGGGTTTGTGAAATGCATCAAATTTAGCAATCCGTTGTAATACCGCAGCGTAGGATACCAAGTGAGATGCTAGGGAATGCTTCAAGTAAGATATTACCAGTTGATTTGCTCCACAGCCGACCATTGCTTGCTGAAGAATGCAATCAGCAAGGTTATACAGATCTCCGCTTACGCCTCTCGGTAGTATAGTCTTAATATTGATACCCCATTGTATATCTGTCCATCGTTCTCTCCAGGCTTTAAGGATTAATGCCTTCAGAGAACTTGTTTTACTTGTAACTTTTGAAGCATCCATTGTAACCATATTTATATTGGATCAACTGTTTATTACAACGATATAATTGTAAATGCACTTCAACACTTAGTCATTCTTAAAGTAGGAAAGAGTTCTATTAATTATTCTATTCACATTTTGTATTTAATTCCTTTTTGTCAAACTGCTGCACCACTTTTCAATCGAATCGAAACGTCGTCAACTAAAGGTATAACTGGCTTGTTTTCTTTGCTTATTCTATGTTTTCTTAAGTTCTTGCAATAAAATCTTGAAATCTGTTCATATGATTTGCTACTACTCTGAAATTCACACGATTTCAATGAATTGACCAATCAGAATAGACGTCAGTGGAGATGGCTGGTAGCTACAACAAAAAGAACGAAGTTGAAGTCTTTAAACGTTTAGTTTTTACATGACAGACAAATTCCATTTATTGATTTCAGGTTTAAATTTTTGTTTGACTCGTTGTTGACTTTTATTATAAGATAAGATACATATAAACTATAGCTTTCTTTTTTGTTTGCTTTTTTAAAAAGTGAGTTAAAGACCTTAAGTAGAAATCGATCTCTTTTTTCCACTAAAATGTAAAATGACTTACAACTAACAAAACGCGACGTCAAAAAGTTAACCCTCGTGTGGTCAGTTTGTTTTGTTTACAAACTTTAGCCATACACACAGTAGCATTATATTAATTGAATATCAATATGAGTTTCAGAAATTATCAAGAGAAAATAAATGAAGGAGATACAGTTATTCTGTATCTTAGTAATAACTTGTACGCAATAGAAGTACAACGTGAAATAAAGAATAAAAAGGGTGAATTGGTTGATAATGTGTTTCAATCTCCTGTTGGTGCATTAAAAGTCAGAACTCTAATTGGAGTGGATTATGGAAGTCGAGTAAGTCTTGGAATATTTAATTCATTAAGTGTCAAGTAAAATATACATAAGAAATATTATCACTAACCTTATTGCTTTCCACCTACCTATAAACTGAAGAAGTTATTTCTACAGTATTTGAACTTATCATCCTTATAATAAACTTAATCATCCTTTTTGAGTAAGATGACTTAATTTATATACAATTTACAAAGTTTTTTTTTTAAATCTGAATCCAACGATTGGCAGGAACAAACAGACAGTTCTTTTTTTATTTATTTGTATAGTTACATAACAAATATTTTTACTCAAAGTGTAAATTGTCTTACTAGGTTGAGCTATCGAAAGGCTGGGGCCATGTGTTACAGCCTACTCCGGAACTATGGTCATTGACTTTGCCACATCGAACACAGATTATATACACCCCTGACATCAGTATGATTCTATTGCAACTTGATTTAGTTCCCGGATCAGTTGTCATCGAAGCAGGTAAGTGTTTTTCTTAAAAAAGTAGGTAATTATCATTGTGAACCCTTTTATTAGAAAACATGGTTTTTATTTCTAGTAAATCTTTAGATTCCTTTTTTTTCTAATTGTATGTAAAAATACCTGTAAAATATTTACTTGCAAAAATAAAAATCATAAAATATACAGATCTTACATAAATTGGTTTATTTAATTTTTTTCTTGATCTCCAGAGGACCAAGTAGATACCTAGTATTACCTAGGTACCTACTAATTATTGTATTTTTAACTAGATGACCCACACCACCCACTGTCTGCATTTTCTATTACCCATAGGGTGATGTTTCTACATTAGCAACAAATTTGTTTACCATAAAACAGGTTAACAGGAGCTAACTAGTGCATAAGACAAAATTTACTATTTAACAGGAGAGCAAAATAACTGTAAAATTTAAGTTAGGTTGATGATTTAGATGATTTTCCAAATTAAGTAATTTGGAAAATCATCTTACTGAACATATAAAACATGCTTTATATGAAAAAAAATATTAGATGTTGATAGCTATCTCCATTCTGATTGGGTCAAAAAAAAGCGCACAAGCTTTCTTTATGCAATGGCATCAAAATGTTGAAACCATCAAAAATTACTTATGCACTGTTAGAACTTCACTGTCAATATTCTTTTGTGGACTTTATTTTAGAACTTATAAAGGGCATAATTCTTTCATTTAAACTTTTATCTTAAAAGTAATAATTTGATGCTTTGATATCCTCCGACTTTAATGAAGCTTCGCACCTTTTGATCGTAGGGTGATGATACATAGCCTTCCTCAATAAATGTTTTATATAACACCGAAAGAATTTTTCAACTCAGACCTGGGACCGCTAATCTCAAATCTTCCTGAGATTAGTGCATTCAACTCTTCAGTTTTATAATATTAGTGTAGATTACTAAATAAACATGTATCACAGGTACTGGAAGTGGTTCATTAACCCATGCTTTAATAAGAAGAGTAAGACCTCATGGCCACGTACACACCTTTGACTTCCATGAGCACAGAGCTAAACTTGCTCAAGAGGAATTTGAAGCGCATGGGTTAGCCGATTTTGTCAGTGTAAGTTTTCTAAATACGTGTAGTTTTATTGTTACCGCAGTGTTTCCCGCGGTTACTGTTGTAAATCGCGGGTAACGCCGGGGAGCGAAGCTAGTATGTCGTAGTTACTCCTTAAGTCATCAGCTTTGTGTCAGTGAAAGTCCCGTCATTGGTCCAGCTGTTCCAGAGATTACCCGGAACAAACAGACGACAAAAATTAAAAAAAAAACATTTCAAGTGTAAATAACGTATATACTTTCATATGCATTTAATAAAAAACTATTAATTTCATATACATACAGACGCTTCAATTTTATTTATTTGTATAGATTTAAACACTATTTTATTATTTGAAGTAACATCTTCTAATAGTCTCCCGGAACTGATGCTGCTCCTGTGTTCTACGATTCTTTTTCTTTTGAGAAAACTTGTCCGCTCCAAGAAGACTCACTACAAAAAGTTCTAATATGAATTTTATGAAGATTATATCTGTTTTTTTTTTCAAAACGAATTACGACACCAAAAATCCATAATTGTTTGATTTATAATTGAATTCAAGCATACGACACCGTCTTACTAATTTGTGTACTCGAAGTTAAGTGCGTTAGAAATCCATAGACAACTTCATTTTTAAGGCTTCAAATAAAACTGATCCCTTATTTTAGGCTAAACATCGTGATGTGTTAGCTGATGGTTTCGGTGAAGAATTAAAAAGCAAAGCTGATGCAGTTTTCCTTGACCTGCCAAGTCCTTGGATTGGCGTTCCCCATGCACTTGCAGCTATGAAAGATCAAGGTAAGATTTTTTTTTTATTACAAAAGCTGTAGTCGTTAAGTCCTATCTTAAGAAGTTTAGGGTTGCTTCGGTGGTGTAGTGGTAGCATATGCGACTCCTGTATGTGTGAGCTCTGAGCTTTGATTCTCAGGTCGGACAAAATGATTTTAAAATTTAGAAATATTTCTTCTGGAATTTGAGTATTTTTCAATTAAAGTATGTGTACATATATATTTACAAAGTAAATATTCATAATTGTTTTATCAGTCAATCTAGCTTTCATGATACAAGCTGTGCATAATTTCAAAATAGATGGCATTGCGTATTGTGTAAATTGACCAAAAATGTTACTATAAATTTTTCATTGGTTTTCCTACATGATTTCATAGAATGGACCCATTATAAGTACAAACAGCCAAAAGCAAAATTTTATTTTATACATAACAATAACATTTTAATACTTAATAGTTATGTACTTAACAATAATTAATATATTTTAACTAACAATTTAAGGTTGGAAGTAAAACTTACTAGTGATTAAAAATATTAGTGTTAACAATCATTTGGATTTTAATATTTTTTTTTGAATTCTATTCCAAGAGTACTACAGGAGTAAAGGTAGGTCTAATAGTAGCTAATTAGAGTTCTCTTTAAAGAAAATTTAAACGCAAAGTGAGGATGTTTTTTTCTCGCGTCTAACCCATTGTGTGGTGTGATATCATCAAATAGGATTTTGATACATTGAGAGGTTGCTTTTAGGTACTTACCTATCCGTTTGCAAATTATTCAACTTTAATACGCATTTTTTTGTTAAAACAGGGCGTCCCGCCTCTTAATGCCATCATAGTCCATGTGATGAACTTTAAGGAAAACTATAACGTATTACATACCTTTGGTAGTTCAGGAGTTATAGAGGCCTTAATTGTAAAATGCCCTTACTTGGAAAATTTCGTACAAAAAGATCGAAGCAATAAGTACATAAACATAAGAATTATCTATTGAACACGATTTTAAATCCACGTGCCATTATGGATGATCCCTATTCTATGTGATTCCTGACATGCACTTGGTCGATTTTTTATACATGTTTTGTAAGTAGGTACTTTGTTGACATTTGGTATTTGAAACCATTGAGATATATGTTTTAGATATCAATGTTATAAACGCGATAGAAGCCGAAGCCGAACTCATAGCCGAGTGGCCTTAAGTGATTGGAATCAATCACCAAGGGTAAGCAACGACGGCGCGGTCGGACCTAGATGGGTGACCGTTTGTGGCATTATATGTAATGAGCGTTTCCGTGATTCGGAGGTCACGTTAAGCAGTCGGTCCCGGTTGTTATCATAAGATAGCAGTCGTGAAGCTTAGTTGGAGGCCTTTGGGCGGCTTAAAAACGTCCAACAGCAAGATTTACGTAGCCACAACGTGTCTTGCCAGTCCCCAACCCGCACTCGGCCAGCGTGGGGACGTATGGCCTTAACCCTCTTTGAGAGGAGACCCGAGCCCAGCAGTGGGACGTTATGGGTTGTTGATGAAACGTGATTTCATGTCAATTTTGATTTTAGAATTGGAGACTTCTGAACAGTTTGTTTAAAAGTAAAATTCGCATCTATACCGAACACGGGATCTTTTTATGTTTCATTAAGTAATGAGCAAAGACGACAATAGAAATTCCTAGCAGTATTTATTATGTAAACCACTACTATTAATCTTTTAGAGTTATAGTTCTATTTGTGAGCACACAAGATCAAACAATTTATAAATGGTTTCTCGATAGCTCGATAAGAGATCGTTCGACTCCAGCGGAAAAGGACGGATCCTTATAAATCGGCGAAACAGATTGCGATCAGATTACAACGTGTCGATTATTCAGATCCGTGTGTAAGTTATTCGATTCTATTCATTAATCTGGATAGTACAGATAATGAATTCTATATCTCTACATCGAACTAAATAGATTTGAAAGTGGTTGAACTCCTGGCATTGTACAGGGTTGTCAAATTAAATTGTAAGATTGTGTATAGATGCTAGTAGATAAAAACATTTCAAACCAGATTAATAACAAATAAGGTACTAACTGTTAACTGTTTTTTTTTAAACTGTTCATAGAATTGTTGTAATTTATGGTGAAATGCATAAGTGACGGGACGGTGGGCCTAGTAGTTTAAACAGTCGCCACGCCGCTTTCTACCGCGCCAAGTATTGTTGGTTCAAATCCCACATAGGACGATACTTTGTTATTCACAAATTGTTGTTCTGAGTCTGGGTGTTCTTTGTATCCGTTTCATGTATGATTATAAGGTCGCCCACGGCACAGGATGAATATTCCTAATACGGAGGTTCTTATACTCTCTTAATACTCTTTTCTTTTAATGCCATAGTTATAGTAATAACTTGTTTTTTTTTGTTGTTAAAAACAAATATATTACCTAATATATAATTACAACAAGCCATCGCCACGTAGTTGGTATCTAATAGCCTAGTGGTGCCTAGCTAAATCGTTTTAAATTAAAACCATTGACGTATTTTTTGATTGCGTTTTTAAAAAAATCATTAAATTCCGTTCAGGGTCAAATAAATAAATCTTGCCAACCCTAAAGCTTTTACTAATTGGTGATCCGTTATAACATAACTAAGTTAGATACGCATCGCTAAGTGGTCGCGCGACAAACACAATAATGTTGCCAAGCTTATCCTTGGATTGCTTTTAATTCAGTCCATTGTCATGTCCGTGGGCCGCTAAAAAGGTTGGCCCCATTCTCAGAACCTCTATTACCAAGTAGCATTAAATATTTACGTAACTATATTTATAAAATATAATTGACAAATAATTTAGATATTTTTTATAAAGACAACTCTCGTGAATATAAATTCCTGCGTCGCGGGGGACTTTACAAACTTACATGAAACCGAGACAAAAACACCCAGACTCATATTTTTGACCCATGATTTTTAAATGCCAAGCTCAGAACAACAATTTGCGAATCACACAGTGTTATCCCACGTCGGCTTTGAACCCAGGACACTTGGCGCAGTAGAACGCAGCTTGGCGAACGCTTAAACCACTCGGCCAACCTAGCAGTCATTTAGTTTACTTAGTATTAACTTAGTACTGAAAATCATAAATATTAGGGTCAAATTTTAATATATCTTTTTATATAATGCTGTAGTCTCGTTGTTGCTCACGATAAACTCCAAAACTATTCGACAGATTTATATGTTCTTTACTCGTATTAAAATGTGTGTTAGTCTGGCGTGTCTAACATAGTGTAATTAACACCACGCTTACACCAAAATGAATCAAGCATGATTGAAAAGAAAGAGAAAGATGCGTGTGTCAGGTAGTATCTATAGGTATATTAATACGTGAAACAAAAACTTTGTACTCCATTTTAAGAAAATTGAGTGGAAGGTTAGTATGAAATTTCGCACACTTATAGTTTGCGTGGAGAAGGATTTCAGGAATCATTTTTTAAATACGCATAAAAAATCAATAAGTAAGACGCACAGACTACCATGTATTTGATACACACACGCATAGCTAGGTACTCTTTTGTCAAATTTATTAAATTAAAATTGCCTTGGCGGAATCTTTGAATAAAGTAGTTATATTTTCGAAAATAGAACCTTAATAATGTTGCCACTTATAATTCAAATTAGTTATGGTTGTATTTCGACCACTTGGCGACCACTAGTTTCATCTAAGAGATCTTTAAATTAGATCTTTCTGTGAGAAGCTTAAGAACACAATTAGTAATCGATAAAGAAGTGGACATGTACTATGGTAAGTTGACGATAAACAGTAAAACTCTTATGATCTCTCTCCTCACTAACCAATCTAACTATAATTCACATATTTTATACCCTATCACTATAATTACATCCAATATACTTATGTAACTTAATCTTCCTTCTCCCAACGTTCCACGGGCCTAGCTCCATAAGCGATCGAAAGACTTCCCTACGTCATTATACGCTCAATAGCAGATAATAACGTTAATAGATGTATTTGAAACATGTTACAGACGTATATAGATATGATTATATATTGCGTATACAAATATATGCAGGCAAATAAACGTTGTGTGCGGTTGACGTAAGCGTTGTGTAAGGTAAATTATACTACGATATGTACTGTGAAGATGTTGCTAATAATTGAGCGATTTGCACGTAATTTAAGATATTGAGTATCAGTTATTATAATATTTGAAGTGGTTATCCATTTCGTCGTCTCGTTTAGTAGATTATTTTTTGTTACCTAGTTTGAGTAAAATCACTTTTATGCGTTGTTGTATTTAACTTCAACGGAGTTGTCTTTTTATAGTGAGTAAAGAAAGTAGTCTGATGAGAAAGCTTTTCAAGAGAAGTCTTCTAATATTAGTAGTAGGTATATTTCTTTATTTATTTGTTTGTCATATAAAATAAATGTTCAAAAATATATTTTAAAGACATAACACGGGAAATCTTTGAAGCTTGTGTTGTATTACACAAATAAACAGTAAAACTATCATATAATAAAACCATAGAGTAGACCAGAGTATCCATAGTGTCTTTTTCGGATACAAAACAATCTTCAAGTCGAAAATCTTAACACATACACATTTTAGACCACTGCCACCACTGCTCATGCACAACTGCGTGTTGCTGACATTTGCATTTAGTTGGCAAAACCTAAATCATACTCTTCCTACAATCTGGGAAGGGGATAGATTCAGTTACCTCGCCCTCACTATTCTTCAAATAGATTTAAAGACTGAGATAAACTTCTTCGTTTAAAAGACTTTGGAACAATTTAACTCATCTCAGCCACGTTTTTCGTTTAAATGTACCTACCTATATTTTGCCCGCAGCTTGGCCTACATGCATGTCGGTTATAGTAAGTCTATGCCCTTCCTTCAAAATAGGCAAATTTCAACGAAATCGGTGCTTCGATGTAGCCATGAAAGCGTAACGGACAGACTTTATTTATACTAATAATATAAATAATATTATTAGTATGATTATGCTCCTAAAATAGACACTTAAAATTACAGTGTATAAAACAGTACCAATCTTATCTCTGAAAACATTAAACCACTTAAGTGTGTAAAACATTAGTAATATTCTGTACCATGATTTTTAAATGCCAAGCTACTTTTCCAGTCCATCGTGCGAGCTTTCAAGTAATCCACAAAGGGCACTATTTTTCACTTCTAGATAACGTCTTAGGGCAGACAGCTGAGCTAAAGGCCTGTCTTATTAGACTTTCGTCCGTTCTGCGCAGGACCACCGGGTAGAGGGTTTTTGTTACAGACTCTGCTAAGATACGTCACAGTACTCTGTCCGACATTTGTTACTGTGTATAAATGTTTAAATTGTGTCAGAGTTTATGTTAATGTACTTTTAGTACAAAATGGTATGTAGACATAATATGTGTAATAAATACCATTTTTTGTTTGTTATTTAGAATACTTGTGTTACGGTATATAAGCAGATTAGTCCTTTTTAGGGTATTTCTTAAATTTTGAAGCTAGTTACATTTAAATAACTGGTTTATAATAGAATCGACTATCAAACTATCTGTCAAAGATTTTTTCTTAAGGATTTGTTCGTAATCGGTAATCATACATCTACCTAAAAGTTGATCAATGAATGTACTAAACGTAGATGACTAATCTATACAACTTATATATATACAAATAAATACAATTGCAAGTGTCTGTCTATATTATCAAAATGTATGTCTGTCTCTCTGTTGGTTTTGTCTAATCTCTGGAACGACTAAACTAATTTTGACGAGACTTTCACTGGCAAATAGCTGATGACATGAGTAATAACTTAGGCTTTTTTAGACTAGCTTTGCTCCACGGCCTTACTCGCTATTTACAACAATAACTGCTCATAACATCGTAGGGCTCAACTAAGGATAATTATGACAAATATAGTCACAAAGCAATTGACACATAGGTATATCAGTGTAACTTTTAAGATGTGTAGTACATAAAAAAGTTAAGTTGTATTAGTGCAGTTAAAAGAGAATACTTGATACATTCCCATCCATTTGTAATAGCCATTGTTATTTGAAACTCGCGGTCCATGTAATAATAGGACATATTTGGACATCGAGCGACGTGTAATAAATAAAGTTTTACAAGTTGAACAATACCGAGAAGTTTGTTAGTTACGGTTGGAAGTATTATACAATATTTTGTAGGCATTCTACAGTTTGTATTTGAGTAAGTATCTATGAAGTATTTTGAAAGGATATTATTATTTAATTTATTTATGAGCCTAAAGTGTGACTACTCTACCTGATGGAAAGCGTGAGTAGAAGCTAAGAGTGGTGTTCACCATACTCATTGTGAATGCAAATACAATATGATGACCCACATATTAGCGGCCTATTGAGATACTTCTTCATCATTGGGCGTCTGGTCTCCACGACAGTACGATACGAATGCTCTGAATCATTTTAGGTTGTTCATCTGTAAGACCGGGGTGGTTACCGACCCGGTTGAGCCGGCCCATTGGTGCTGAATTTAACGTGGCTCTACTGCCTTGAATTAGAAGTATGTTTATCAGATGCCAGGTTACATAGCTCTGCCTAGTTCGTCGTCAGACGTCGACGTATACCTATTTATCTTGTTAATTATAATAGAATTTGGCCATTTTTAATACATTGAGACCGGTACACTCCCGGAGATATTAAACCTATATCTATACCATACGATTTGAAATACGAACATATTTGGCATTCGTTGTGGGTAATCGTTATGCAGCCTGAAAAGTTCGACAATCGTATTTCTACCGAACTTCGTGACAACGCCTCCACGTGAAAAATCGTATTTCAGCCACATTGTACCCATAGTTATACCCATAATATCGTTTCAATCTATAAATTTGGTAGGGAAATTACGCGTAAGATTAAATTTAGTATTAATATACTAGACATTGAGATTACAGCAGGCTTCTTTCCCAACCACGAAAACAATCAAATAAAATTTATATTACAGTCCGATTCACGTAGATCGGCCATTACGCGTCCTTTTAACAACGCGATAATTGACTATTAATTGCACCGTGTGAATACTAACGGCAGTAAAGGTTTAGGCTGTGACCTTATTATCTTCTGTTTGAATTATTGTTTCTCGGTAGTGATAAATCTGTCGATAATTAAAGGTTTACAAGCGTTGTCTGCAATTTATCATGACATCAAGTGAAGTCCTTCCGTGTTACATTCACGGTATTGCGTCTAGTGTACCTATGTATTTATTATTTTATAGAAATTGAATCGTTTATTAGTTTAACGGGATATGAAGTTTGATTATCAAGTCTGGTATAAAATTTTAATTCATTTAGTGTTTACATTATGTGTTTAGATAATACTGTAGAAGATGTAGGCACGCTGTTTAACAAATAATAATAAGGAAAAAAGTATAAAAGCATAATGCATATTTTTAAGCATAATAAATGTGTGAAATACAGTATTGTCAAAGAATATCTGGTCCGGCGAGCTTAAGCGACTGTTAATCAAGAGGTCTCGGGTTCATATTCCGGGTCGGGCCAAAAAGTGTTTTTGGGGTTTTCTTAGGAAATTCCTTATAGCAGCCCGGAGTTTGGAAGTTTGGCGGTGTTTAACGCCCGTGCCTCGAAGAGCACGTACATCCATCGGTCCCGGTTGTCATGTACATCCATGGCAATCGTTCGTTAGTGTCAAATCGGAAGTTAGTGCCCTCAAATTTACTGACAACTAGTTCAACCCTCAAATTTCAGTTCACCCTTAGGGTTGCGGAGGTCCGATGCGAGTCACTCCGTGGAAAAACTGATATTAGGGTAAAACCAGTTGACTAGTAGCCGACCCCAAATAATATTAGGAATAAGGCTAGAAAGAAGAAGAAACATTGTAAAAGCCATGTTGATGTTGATCACTACGTCAACATTTTTGAACAGATAATTTCTGAGATATCTTTATCTGTTAAAAATGCCGTTATTTTCAGTCATGAGTTATTGATATAGCACAGTAGTTAAAATCGTTCGTTCGTTGAGCGGATTGCAAGTAAATCCTGAAATAAATTTAAATATAATATATTAGGGATACCAACTTCCGCCCGCGGCTCCGCCCGTCGCTATAAAAAGTCCTCTATTTTCTTCCTCAGCCTCTAAACCGCCAGTAGTTTTGGCGTGAAAGCCAAACAGACACACAACGTTATTTTCACATTTAAAATATTAGTAAGAATTATAATTTATCATAAATCATTCAAAGTTAGGGCAAAATATATTATACAGTTATTCAGCTTATTAAACAAAGAAACTTAATTTAAATCTAAGGCCTGATTAATATTAATGCTCTACATTTATTATGTTGACATTATGGCACATGAAATATAGTAGTATATATATTTACCTACTGTTTTAGCATTTGAATCTTTTGTGTCTTATCCTACTGATATTTACATCATCATGAGTCCTCTATCGGATATTATAAGCACTATTTGACTGCATGGATGGCGTAGCGGCTTAGATGGTCGCCACGTCGATTTCTACCGCATTAAGGTGTAAGGATTCAAATACCACATGAGATAACAGTGTGTGATCCACAATTTGTTGTTTCGAGTCTGGGTCTTCTTTCTCTTTCATGTATGTTGTAAAATTCCCCGACTACACAGGATATGTTCCTAAGGCTGGAACTGTTTTTTAAAAAAGAAATGAAAAAGAAAGCCTTCCTTAGACAGGAGGTATTTTCCAGGTGAAAAACTAATTCCTTTGCTAACGTAAAGGGTTTGTTTCAAGTTTTCCTACTCTTTGAAAACATAAATATTAAAGCAAAATTTATTGTTTTTGCATCTTATTACTAAGAAATCATAAGTCGCAAATTTAATTGTATAATACAATTCGATTAGTTCAGACTTTTATAATATTTATTCATTATGTTTACTTTGTGGTATATAAGAAATTGTAAAACAATTTTGGTCTCGCAATTATGTAGGTATATAATCATGATCACGATCATGTGATAGGTATTAAGTTCCCTTGAATTGACTGACGTTTACATGTCTTTGAATTGCCTATTGCACGCTCTCGGCAGTCTAAATATACCTCTAAACATAATCGCCTTAGTGCCCATACACAGTAATATATCATAGAATGCAAAAATGTTAAAGAAATTTTACAAATGTTAACCTACTAATAGTCGATACCGCAGTTAAAATATACCACAAATGAGAATACTTATGATAGAATCATTATGAGATTAAATTATAGGTATTATTCTGGGATCAAATCAAAACATTAACATTTTCTCACGAACTTTATCGTATCAATGATTCATCAAATATCTAGGAACCTGTTTCAAAATATATTTATATTATACGTTGAACAGTCGCTTAATAAACAGGAGTACAAATCTTATCGGGCCACTCGTGATAAATTTATTTACTGACAAGTTTCATTTGCTAAACCACCGTCCTCGATAAGAATCAAGAAATAAACTGTACGCACATTTCATTCAATCATTGATTTATGTAGACATATTACACACCTATTACACTACGCGTACATAGTTCTTGCAAAGTGTACTTGCTTATCATGATTCAATCGTTAATTAATTATCATCATAACACCCTTTTCCTGATTTCATTCGGGGCTAGCGTAACGTGTAACATTGCGAAGAGTGTTGACTCTTTTCTTTAATGGCTCTAAGACTCTGACCTGCTTGAGCAGTCGGAGTCTCAGAGCGGGCGATATAATCTAAGTACTTTATTTACTATAACATATTAAAGAAAGTAGATTTGATTCCTACGATTTGTTTTAACTCCGTAAATTGCTATTTGTTTGCCCTCTATTTGGTTTCATGTAGTTAAGAGATCGCATCAAATTATAAATGGAATTGTTTCAATTATTTTTTTTATATTGATGTGATCTGTCGTACTAACGTAACCTATGTATTCATGTAACTCGACTCAAAGCGTATGCATAAACTCTTACGTAAGAAGACGAAGAAGAACAAATAAACTATTGTGTTACACAGTTCCTCTCAAACCAATCGTAGAAAGAAATCAGATTTAGCACCGTACAAAAAAAACACACAAAGAGAGAGAAAGACAGACACGTTAAACTTATAACATCCTGTCGATTTTACATCGAACGTTAAAAATGAAATCCTAAGTCTTAACAAAGGCTATACCTAATCGCTTGCTCTAATTTCATAATAACAATCACTTGTATTAACATATTTTAAATTCTATCGCTTCTAAATTGGTTTCGTATTCAGAGTATGCGGTATGCGGTATGCCCCCTGAACCTCAATCGAATTCCGCATAACGCGATACATATCTTATATCCTTGTTACTTCGCTTTCCTACCCGACGTGTTGTACAAGAAATAGTAGTGTGACATAACATGTCCCCTTAGGCGTTGCTCACACAATGCCTTTTGACAACCTCATAAATTCCTAAGAATTATGCAAACTAGATCTCTATTTTAATGAAAACTAGATTGATATTCAAATGATCCACAATGGTAGAAATGTGGCACCAAATTGGCACGTGCGTTAAAATACCAACTTGTATATGCTGTTGGTGAAATATATTTGGTAATAAATTTGGTTGGTGTGGTTGTGTTGGTGTATGCCAAATGTGTGTTGGTCAATCTTTGGGCTACTAAATCAAATGGCAGTCAATTAAGATAAAGCGGGCGCGAACGACAGCTATGGACAATAGGTATATGACTAATACAGCATTTTGTTTGTCTAACTGAATTACAACTGGGCTTGTAGTAAAGTTCTATTGATATCAGAGGTGTTGGTTTGTGTTCTTAACTAGATAAACAAAGTTGGTACAAAGTTCTGTCTAAAATATATTTATATTTAAAGTTAGAAATTTCTGATGTTTGCTGAAAATAAAAACTCGTTTTTTCTAAAATGTAACATACTTATTTTATCAAAAGATTTACCCCCATTATCTCTATGATGTTGCCATCTAATCGGAATTCCATTTATGCATTTGTGATAGAAGTCGGGGATCGAGATTCGACAAACTGAGAGAAAGCCTGTTAAGAAGAAAGTTTTTAACATGTATAAAATTATCTATATTTCATGTGTTAAGGATTTTTAGAATTCCCTTTCACAATAATGCGGGTTCCTCTTAAGAGGTTCCATTTAAAGCCACAAACATTGTAAGCATTCTAATGTGGCATAACTCCGAGCTCTGCAGACTGTAAACAAATCAGCATGTTAAAAACGTTCATAGGCTTTAATTTCTTTTATTTATTCTGGATCTTTACAGTGTCAATAGATATATAATTATTTTATTACTTATTTTATATGTTTAAAACTTGTTGCAGAAAGACTAACTTAAATCCCATGAGACATTCTATCCCAGTCGGCGGTTCCCGTTAATGTGATGTAGAAATAAGATTTATGATTATATTGTATAGACAGATACTATAAAACGCTTGAATGTATATGTGGATATTCAATACAGATACAGTTATGATGCAGATATGCACACGTATTTTAATTCAACTATAATTAATGATTTTAAAACTCAATATAATTGTATCCAAAAACATTAGGTTTTCGTAAACACAAAACAAGCATCGAGGAGACACTTTTTGTTGCGTTTATGATTTGCGATCTTACACTCAAGTTATTCGTAATCTAAACTATGTTCAGGAATGTTAGTATGCATGACGAAGGTACATAAGTTATTTTCAATCGATTTGCATTTGACTTAATTAAGAAACAATATGTTTGTCAAGTGTTTAATGGATAAAGGATTACCGTGCTGATAGAATTCGATCGCGTGCAAGTCCACTAGATCATGTACTATTATTATGAAGTGCAAAATTTATAGTCTTGTTCAGTTGTTATCATTATATTGTATACTGATATTGTTATAGTATTTATTGTTGACTTAGATCATGGAAACAGCCTGGGGCTTATAAATTGATTTGTTGCTACATGTCAAATAACTGTAAAACGGAGTTGCGTTTCATCTATAAAATGATATGAATATTGTAATTCTAGTCTATTTCATTCATTTAATCGTTTCGTTCTGCCTCTGATAGATAAATAAAATAAAACGAATGAAATGCAGCAACAAATCATATGGAATTCCATTTTTTATTCTTTAACATTATTGCGAGCAATAGTACGGGTAATACCAGGTTTTAACATTCAATGGCTTGGAACTATCCGCGCTTTAAATCTGTTGTCTCCATCTTACGTTTATCAGTTCTTCACATAAGTAGGAAATACTAAAAATGTACCCTATTAAATATATTGTTTTGATCACGTGACTGAGTGACATTAGCCAATCAAACAATAGAATAGAGGCGTCAGGATTGCAGAACGAAAAACGTTTGAAACTCGGCTAGAGGGGGCTAGATCCGATGAAAGCAAACATAATTGAGATGAAAACCATCGAGTTTAGAGAAATTATATCGCAATACATGATATAATTTAAAAAGAGTCTAGACTCTAGCAGAATTACCCATCTCTATTACATCTATTTGCAAAAACACAATTCGTATGTTGAGCCCTGGTACGTCTCTGCGCTGATTTCATGACAATCCCTTCGAATTAAATACTTGGTGTTTTATTTCACAGTGAGATACAAACTCTTGGTTTTGCACGAACATATTTCATTAAATCCAAATATCAATGTTACGAAAACTTCAAGAACTATTCAATTAACTAGACCTATAGACATACATATAATTTTAAAGACTAAGTTTAATTTTATACAAAGCACTAAAGCTCGCCAAGTTGACCAGCTGTTTGACATTGTGCTTTGATCCACATTCGAGACCAGTTTGACTAAGCTATGCCCCATATAATAACTTACACTATATAAGATTGCAAACTAAACTTTATTTGTATGTACTTACGTATGTAGATGATTTGCGTTCCCGCGTTTCATAATTTACGATTTTGCACTACAGATTCTAAAATATGTACATAAAATGTTGTGTAATTACCAGTACACTTTTTAAATTGATTTGTAATATACGTTAAGTTTACAAGTGAAATGCGATTCTTCAATATTGATAATTAGATACTTGTATTAATAGAACATGATAGGTTCAAAGTTTAATATGTTTCGTTACATCAAGTCATTTTGGTTCGAGTTTAACATCTTTAAGCAACAAAGTAACTGTAGTGAAATAAGTATTTTCGAAATAGTTCGCATAAAAAGTTAAGTTAATATGTCTCTCTTAATATTTTATTTAAATGATAGTAGTATTGAAAACAGATTATTCTGCTGAGATCACATTTATACATAAGTATTCGAAATCAAATAAATAGTGGTAAATAGCGCAATATTGTCAGGACATATAATATGAGTAAAGAATATAATTAATTTGGTACATGACATGAAAATAACACTGTATAAATAAGATTGATGGATTCTAAGATCCATAGGTCGATAGTTCAGATCCGGCTCGAAGGACCAAACGACGATGCGCGAAACATTGAACTGTAGTCAATTGCTGGATTGAACTTTATGTGAATACAAGAATTGAAATGAAACCTCTTTGAAGTCAGAACTACAAACGTTGAACATGTGTAATGCCAATCTGAATTACATTCGTTTTTTAAATGGACAACTCAGTCAACAAATCGCAACACAGGCAATGAGGGGGTCATTGCCTGTGTTGCGAGGAACTTTACAAACATACATGAAACAGACAATGAACAACCATTTATGTATCATTTGTATTTGTACCCTAAACATTTTAGCGCATTAGAGAGCGGCGTGGCGACCACTTAAGCCACTATGCCAACTGTGCAGTCACTTTTTATTTTGAACATTAATTTTATTAAAAATAGACACGAACTTTTTATTTATAATAGTACGAAATGGAGTGAAAATGACAATATTCAGTATCAAAAATATTATAAAACGCGACCCAGGTTCTGAATGGCAGATTCATTCAATTCGACAACTGCAATCCAATCGACTGTTCTAAAACTCGAGGCTTATACAAATTGCGTATATTTCTTAACTTAGGGGTAATTTTCCTTTTCTCTGAAGACTTTTTTCGTCTTCTTTCACCATAAAATTAAAACGACATAAATGTACAACTTACTTACGAACGTACTTACTATAAACTTGTTTTTAATTAATTCGTATCGCACAGCACAAATTAAAATTTAAAATGCATTACTATGATTTATATTCAGTAATGACACTGCGAATAGCGTTAATGACACGGTAGGGTAATTGGTGTGGCAATAACCACGCCCCCAGCCTTGTAGGTGTTGACCAAAAGGTGTGGTGGGTAACCACCAATTTCGAGATTAATCTTAAAATGTAGATGTTGAACGATTTTATTTCTGTATTTTTATTATCAGTAAAAATACTAGTTAAGAGCCTGTGAAGAGTTCTTTTTTTCAATTAACTTTAAAAAAATATCGGCTCTTATATTATGATAAATTAATAATTAATTAATTTTCAAATTTGAACAGAATTGATCGAAAGGTGTTCTTTTCGAAAAAAATATTTAACTAGTTTGTCAACAATTGATTGCTGAGATATAACATTACCAAAAAAAAACGAATAGATAACCAATTCCCCTCGTGGGCTCGTGACTCAGTGGTAATCGTTTAGTGTGATACTTTGCAGTGTTAAGCAATCCTAGCCTGGTGAGTATAGGGGTGGGTTATGATTCTTAACACATTGAAACCTCTCTGTTTCTCCGCCCGTATCGTAATAGACTAAAAGAGACGACTTCAACCTGGTTCAAAAGGCTCAAAGGAAAAAGAATAGGAAAGATTTGTAAAGTGTGTAATACAATATTGCACTATTCTTAACCAAGAACTGTATGTATTGGCGCTGGCGCTGTCGTCAAACTTACTCTTGTTACAAAATCCTATACCGTTTTATAACCCTTTATCGCCATAGTTCTTACGTATGCCTCTAAAATCTAAGATTTATTCCAAAACATTAACTCAGAATTTGCCCTTCTAAAACGATACCAGTCCTAATTTGTATCAACAATATAAATTTCGTAATTATTTTAAACGCACACGTTATTTGCTCGTAAGCTCAATTTGACTCCCTCTTATTTGAAGGAAGTATTGGTAGTTGCAAAACTTTATGGTCAGACTAAATGTCAATTAGATTATCATTTATTCTTTGATTTAACCCATCAAGTGTCTTGATTGACTTAAATTTATGTTTGGTAGTTAAAATCAACTTATATATCAAGTAATAAACCTACCTTCTATTCTTACACAATCATTGACATCGTTCCCAGACGTCCAAACATTTTGTAACAGACAAATTTAATGTATTCCCTTTTTAATTTCCTGGATGTAATAAATTCAAAATCCACACGACACGAGTCAATCTTGTTGTAAGAACAAATTTAGTGAGAAACTAAACTACCTCGAATACCCGTCAAGTATTACTATAGTAAATTCAAAAGCTCTGAAAAATGAAGTATCAACGTTTTTACAAAAATATAAAAAATGTCCGAGGAAAATTCAGGATCGAAAAGGGTGGAATTACTCGCCTTATATGGATTTCTGTCGTTAAAAAGTTATCCTATCAAAAACATAAATGTAAAATGAGAGCCAAGTTCATTTTTGTGATATGTATGTCTCGAGATCTAAATATATTTAAAAAAAAAATATAATATAAATTCTTCTTATGATTTAGCAATACATTAAAATCCAACGCTAGTTCTCATTAACGCCATCTTGATCTCAGATTTGCACTTTCTAGGTCATCTGGAACTGGGTTAGAATTTTGTCAGGCAGTGATAAGAATAACGATAGTAGGACGTTATATCGAAATAACCATTTAAGATGTGTTTATGAAATTTGAGCACATGTGCATCTCGCGAGTCTAACAATATGAGCCAAATTTGACAAGTTTATGTGATAGCATTTGAGTTATGGGAGAGTCAAAAGTGGCTCCAAATTTTGTAATATCACACACTGTGTTACTCGTTATTTCTGTGTTAGCTTGAAAAGGTCAATATTATATGTTGTAGGTTCAGTAAAGAATACCTAAAATTAATTATAGTGATTAATGAAATAAAATATCTGAGGGATAATTAGGATAGACGTTCCATAATATTTATGTAAGGCCAGAAGAATGAAGAGTGAAATGGTTAATAACTTAAACTATTTATGTTATCATAGCTACGTTATCATAATGCTCACTTGCTCGGTATTTATAAAATGTAGTTACATACAAAATGTCACTTGCCTCTAAAATACATGCAAGCACTCGCATACCTTACACAATGCCAATACAATCAGTCAAACTAAAAACTGTAACAAATCCAAAGTTATTAATAAGTAAAGTATGAAATTAACACAGACATTAGGCGTGCCTTTCTCTCTTTGACCCCTTACCTTGACTCGCCGCGCCCTGCGGCTCGCATACCGAACCACACGTCATTGTGCCCGCGCACTATATTTGTTTTCTATAACTAACATTGTTATAATTATAATCTGTTGTTATAGTTATGATCGAGTAGACCTCTGTCTGTAATATTTTGTTTACAGTTCCTACAAATTAGAAAGTATGTACATAAATCTTGTTTGTTTCATTGAGCAGTTGTATGAAACTCGAGAAAGTGAAAAGTCAAAAATAGTTCTACGGACATATTTTATGTAATTATTACAAAAGATATGATATCTGATTTTTGATTGAATTTAAACCTTCGGTCATATACAGCATACCATAGTTGTTAAGAAGTAAATTTAAGAGTTGGATGTAGGATGTAGGATTTATTTGAAACTCAGATCGCGGGCATACAATCCATTAAATTCACGCAATCCGATCCTCGGATCGGAGCTAGACTTAACGATCCACAAAATCGGATCTATCCTAAGAAAATCCCATCCCTAGTTGGATACTAATTTCTTTAAGTGAAATCAATGAACCTGCCAACCTAAGTATAAAGGTACTTATAAAAGTCGGAAATGGCGCTTCAGATGAACCACGTTCTTGTTTACCTACTACCTACATATGGTTCAAAATAACATAAGACCTTGTGTACCGATCGTACGTACACGGGTTATGATACGTTTTGAATAAGCTATTAATAATGATTTATGTTTTTGAAATGCGTATTGTACCATATTTATTAGATTTCCAACTAATCATTGTGGTCCTGACCTAAATATATGTATATACCCAAAATACATTATTGATTTTAAATTATGTCCCAAACTAAAACTTAAAATAATTGACCCTGGAACGCTTCGATTTTGAGGGTCCCTCGCGCCAAGCCGTCACTCACCTAGTAGGGGGCCGTCCTACACAACGTTTCCCGCCCATAGAATTCAAATTTTAGATCACAATCTTAAATTTAGAATATGATTATGCAAACTAATCAATAGTTGACATAATACACTGATCCGCAATTGAAAAAGTATGTACTCAAATTGATATAATCAATGTTCTAATTAATAAGCGAAATGGTTTGCCTTTATGGCAATTTTGTTGTCATGTTATGTATTTAATGAACAATTGAATAGTTAGATACTGCATAGATATTATCATTAAAGATTTAACTGTCCGAGGTCTGAAAGCGTGATATCTAAATCAAATAAATTAACAACTACAAGCAAGTAGTAAGCCAGCTACATGATTTAAAAATTATAAATGAGTTTATAATCAAACCTTATTTCCTATACCATTTGTATTTTAGTTCAGTATTTATTAGTACGGCTTGAAAATATTGTTTCAAAATGACAATTCAATATCCATTGCTGCGTATATTTTAAATACAGGAAGGAAAATATGGTAGGAGTACAACGGAATGCATAACATGAATTTTCATGATCCGTAATTCGAACATTGCGGATACAGCCCAGGTCAACGTTGAAATGATTTACTTTCAATATGCACAAACGTCGGTGTAAATGCGACTGTCGGCCACCGCTTAATTTATACCGATTGGCCCTTGTTTATTATAGTACTGTTTATTTAATAAACCTAGTGATTTTGCAAGGGAATTTATTTTAATGTTAACCAATACGTTACTTATAATATATGGATATTTTTCTCGACATTACGACCTTTGGTTTGTTAAAGGTGTGTAATTTGTTGGTTGGTTGATTGACTGTTAGATTAGCTGAGAAGGATATGCTATGGTTACCAAGTGGTTATTAAACTGAAACTCAATTAAATATTAAAACGCAAATAATCCTATCAGCATTAATATTTTAATATTAATATTTTTTTGGACATCTTACACACAACGTCATCGAGTCCCAAACTAAGCAGAGCTTGTATTATGGGTACTAAACAACTGATATAAATACATAAACATACTTTTTTTTTTTAAATACATACTTATTATACATAGAAAAACACCCAGACTCCGAAATAAATATTTATCGATCCCGAATCGAACCCGAGACCTCTTGATCAGCAGCCGCATATGCTAACCACTAGACCAACAAGGCAGTACTACTTAAGTAGTAGAAGTGTTTTAATCACTTACAGCAAAACAAAGTGAGGTATGATAAAAAAACACAATAGTAAAATTAAGTGCTGTTCTGGTTATCGTTTTAAGTAGTATTTTAAAACTCAATTCCTGTCAACCTATTTATTGTTCACTGAGTAGAAAAATATAGGTTTCCATGACTATAATTGATAGTTCAATGTGAATAAAGCTTTCTGAAAACCTTTTCGAAATAAGAAAATCCTCATTTTTAATTAGCCTTTAGAGAAAGCTACACATCGTGTACAAGATAATTATCTGAAACTATTGCTTTCAATAAATACGATAAATTAAATCGTAGAACGTATAAAACACGGTTTTATTGAGTGTCTTGGCTAATGTTTCACATTTAATACATTTATGTTGGCAATTAATACCCGTTGTTTGGTGTTTCCCTGCTTTCGAAGCGTCCCTCGGGGCTATGGCCCATACTGTGCTTTGAATATGCCAAATGGGTAGAAGCACGCTATCCGCAAATGTTTTACACAATTTATATTGAGATTCGTATGAGAACTTAGCGTTAGCACTTAGTAAACTATTCATTATATGTTGATACAGGTAAAGAGTATTAGAATGATTTTGTTATTAAAATTCCCTTTTGATTATTAAAAAGTTTTTATTAAGAAATTAAAAATGATTATTTTACACTATTCTAACATTTATTTTAGAACACCTCGCAATATTCATTACCGTCGCCAAATGAATACTTATTTTTTTTATGTAACAAAAACTTGTAATGCACAAAAATTTTGAGGTTTTTGCCTTATCCGAACGTTTAAGTTAATTGAGAAAGTTTTGGATTATCCAAAAAAGAAATAAGTGGCTAAGAGTTCCAAAATCATCCAAACCATGTTTCCGAAATCTGATATGAAATGAATCCATTGTCAACACTAAAGTAATACCTACATAATAGTAGATGTAAAAAGTAAAAGTAATGCGTAGAGATAGACCAAACAGTATTGTAACTGTAAAATCAATGCTTTTAGATGAGTCACCTTTGGCGAAGACCGTCGCTGCCCATGAACGCTTCCATGATTTGCGTTTTTTTTACCCCATTTGCATAAATTTCAGTTTATCTACATGTTTTTTTTGTTACTTATCCATCCCATATGGATCAACAGAAGTTACCCAAAAACACACCGAATCATGATACTCAGGGAGTTCTAGGAATAAACTTAAACCGTCTTAGAACTCGCAACAAAATTAATTAGAAGAAAACTGGAGGAGTTACAGATGTAATGTCCACTTCCCTCTTTACCAAAGCGAGATCCAAAATATGTTAAAATAGGCACTTCCCTTTCAAGAACTGGGAATACCACGAAGATAATATATTTACAGAGGTTATAGGTAAAATAAATTTAGATTTCTTTAATAACTTGATGATTGATTTATTAATACAAGCTCTGCTTAGTTTGAGACTAATGACGTTGTGTGCAAGATGTCTGAAATTTTATGTATTTATTGATTGTAATGAATTATTACTGCTAAAGAACTTCTGAAAAATATGTCAACAAATATGATATTTTATTAATATATTTAAAAACTAATATACGTGCCATATTATACGATGCATCAACGCACCGAGTGTAATATAAAGTCTAAATTCATATATCAGAGTTATATAAATCGTTCAGGCATGTTATAAATTAATATAAATTACAATTATATTCATTATTCTCAGAGCCAGTGACGGTTAACTAATACAGATTACAACAAAAAGGTCTTTAATAATAAAGCAGAATATTATTATAATTACGAGTCTCGGCAATCATCGGTCATACTTGGATTTACGAGCGCGTAATGTTTAAGGTGTGATGATGATTGATTAAGGAGGTGGAAGAACCACTTGTTCAGACAGAGTTCACGGTATAAATGTTCGTTGCTTGTGTATGTCTATACCTAACGGTATCAGATGAATTTATGTATAAATAATATTGTAAACAAACATAGTATCGAGCGGATCTTAGAATTGGTCTAGAAATATCAAAACGTTTTTCTATTTTGTCTGGAAATCTTCATCTAAGCGGAAATAAAACGAAAAAAGTCAGATCACTTTTCTTAATTCAATTCGAATTTCAAAACTTAAAACCATGCCCTTTGTAATTCATCTAATTCCACATTTCACGTACATTCATGATCTAACGAGACAATGTCAATTACCAACAATGTAGTATTATACGCCAGCTCACTATCTGCCTTTATCAGGGTATCGTAGTAAATGTTGCCTACAAAATACTGTTCGTTTGTTTTGAACTCCTTAATTATCAGTAGATGGGATGTATTGCATCCTTAAAGGCTTAATTACACATTACAAACTCGAAAGGTTCTCGCTAACGACACGTTCTGACTAGGCAAATTAATTACTATTGATTGTGCAGTTTCTGCACAAATCAAACGGTAGTGATTAGTACTGTTTTACTGATCTCTTTATTATACATACGACTATATACTTATAGCATTTTTAAAACGGTGAATCTAAGTTAATATCCCGAGGGTGTACTAAGTGCCCTTGAGGACACCCTCCTTACCTAAGAGAGCAAACTACGCAAGCCTACATCATTGCAAAGAGAAGAAAAACTTGAAACAAACTATATCAACTTGTCCTTTATAGTAGGCCAAAAACTCTTTTCTAAGGAGAGGGCTATGACCAGCAGTGGTCTGTTGATAGTTGTTGATGATAGTGAAATGTAAAACTTATGTTATTAGTGATTATTTTACGATAACAGGATATTTAAAAAAAATAAACAGTAAGAGAAACAAGATTGAATAAATTGCTTTTGAATTTGCTTTACTTCAATGAAGTAAAAAACATCAAAGAATTAGGACGTGCAGTCATCAAAAATGCATGCTTGACATTATTATGTTAAGATGTCTTATATGAGTGACTAGCTTTCGCCCGCGGTTCCGCCCGCGTATATGTCGGTTATGGCGGTAAAAAGTAACAAATGTCCTTCCTCAGACTCTAGACTATCTGTGTACCAAATTTCATCAAAATCAGTTTAGGGGCTTAGACGTAAAAACGTAACAGACAGACAGCTGTCTGTCTGTCTGTTACGTTTACGTCTGTCTGTCAGTTACTTTCGCATTTATAATATTAGTAGGGATTACGTGTTTATATCAAACACAGCAAAAGACAATAAGTTATCTATAAACATGCAGGGGTTAGTAAATGATTTTATTAAGCAAAAACTTTGCCACACACATTTTGCTCAATGTTGAAGCACCTTAATGACCCTCGCTAAACGCGATTGACTCAGTTTCTATGGCAACCCGCAAATGCGTGTGACTATCGATTAGAGACAGTAATTCGAGCAATAATTCCCTATTGAACTGTTACCTCGGCTAGTTAAATGAGTTTATATCTACGCTCAGCCCGTTCCCACTTGTTTACCTTTGAGTTTCTTACTTTATAATACACTTGAATATAAATAGCCTTTTAGAATCGTTTTATGTTTGCAAAATTTAATGAGTACTGAGGATTATTTGCGCCTATTCTGTGAGAACTATATATTTTAAAACAAAACTATTTAGTGAATTTAATTGAACCCACTCCTTTGGTTTCAATTAAATTCACTATATAGGTTTTTATGATGATGTTGATATGGAGAATATAATAAAAATAGCTACATTTATTAAATATTAAACACCTCCATTACTTCATGCTTGATATGCTAAAATAAATGCAATGCTGCCAGCAAGAGATGTGTGACTTCCGACCGAGAGACCGACTCATCCTGGCAAATAAATATTGGTTATCATTGATATTTTATAGGCGCATATCTTTGTGGCCCTAAGTGGTTAGAAACATTTAGCGAGGGCAAGCAATGACGGTTCGGTCAGTATCTGCATGGGTAACCGTTATTGACATGATACTATAAACGTCTTCGTGATTCATAAGTTATAAATGTTAAGCAGTCGATCTTTATCATAAGATAACAGTCGTGAAGCTGCAAAAGCTTAAAACTTGGCATAGCTTGAACGCCCCCTTGATAGTAAATTGTTCAAGATACAGTCTAGAAATATGATACACAAATTAGAACTGTTATTAACATTAAACTAAACAAAACTAAGTTAGCCTAACATAAAATTAGGTTAATACTATCAACAACTGAATAATAAATACATTCATTCATAGGGGATATTAAATTTTAATGGTTATATTGGTTAAGTGCCTATTATATGGATTATGGCTTAATTAAAATAAAATAAGGCCAAATTGACTTGACCTGTGAGCTAAACGAAAATATGTTGATATATCAGGGTGCACGGCAGTGCCGCCGCCAAACATAGAGCATTTTTTTTAAATTATTAAACTTATTGGAAAATATTAAAGTTGTACACATGTGTAAAAATTGGAAAGATCTTAAATATTGTGCAGTTGAGATCTTAGATACACAGAAAGCAGTGTAGTAGAAGCTAATGTTCAATTGAGAGAGACCTCAACTCTACTGAAGCTGAATATACAGTGACATTTTGTGTCTAAATAATTTTGACATAGTAAAGGTCACATTACATTATCTTAAACTAGGCATACAACCTATAAACATGTCGAATTAACATAGTTCACATAAATTCTTGACGTTCTAGCATCATCCCCGTAACGGGGACGCGTGTCTAACGTCGCATAATAACACATCTAGTAACACCGCCGGCCGTCGCGCAACTAATCAATTGGCGCGCCGCGTGATGTCTTCATCAGTCGCCTGGGGGCGTAACGCCCTACGCTTGCTCACCTAACATAGCTTTTGTGCTTTCTGCGCCAATATTGTGATTTCATGCACTCAAAACTACTAAACTAATATGAACCAAAGTTTCCCTTACAATTTCCAGCTCTACACTCGTACTGACGAGTATAACCGAAACATGCAATATGAATTTCGTAATTAGTTTAGCTTTTTCCAAATTGGGGTGCAAAGTGTTTCAATCGTACGATATACTCTGCCCTACAATTTTAGATTAGCAATCAAATTAGAATGTCTGAATTTTTACAGGGGACAACTTTGTTTCTCTTTGCTAGGTGGGTTCTGATATTACACGTTCCGCACCTACAAACAGTATTAAAACCCTAAAATAACTTTTAAAGTAATTGCCTATAATAGGACTAATATTAATAGGCTCTTATTTTCCGAACAAAACTTTATGCCAACTAAAACGGCATATAATATGAGAACGTTGAACTTAAGAACATAATATACATTAAGAAGTTATAGACCATACAAAATCAGCTCCGGCATTCCATCCTATTAACATTTAACAACGTATGAGAAATAGTATCGCTTAGCTTGCGTACTTGCATGCGATTTATTTACCAATTGAGTCCCACTTAAAGGAATCACAGTGCGGGGAAGGAGCAAATTGAACAGCATTGGCAATTACCGAAGACAATGCGTGCGTGAGAGCGTTGCCTGCGTGCCCGCGAATTAGACTTGTTATCTGGACCCTTGGGTAATTAGGGAAGAGTTCCCACGCGCCAACACTCGCAGGTGGATTTGGACTTGTTTTTTCTTATAAATGCGTATCGCTTGCGAATTGGTGGTCGACATTTGTGTATACTTTATTGAATACTGCAATCAAGTACATATGTTATATATATTACAATATAAAGGTAGTAGAGTAAGCCAGCTAAATTCAGCACAAACCGGCCAACTCGACGGTGGCGGTACTACCCTCTCACAGAAACCAACCTAAAATGACAGCATTCGTGCGGTCTCTTACATCCCCATTTACTCTGTCACATCACTATTTTAGTCAGCATTTTAGTATACCAATACTAAAATGCTTTTAGTAAAACTTTAAGTTAATAAATAGTTGTCGAAATTTCAGTGCTGTGTTTTTTTTATAAGTGCTGAATAGGACAATCTAACAGGTCGTATTTTACTGGTGAGTGAGACTTGGGAGGCCTAATGATACAGTAGCATTTCAATAATGTGGATGACCATACTGCTTTTTTTACATTCGCAATGAGAATGGTGTTCACTACTCTTGGATTCTACTCATACTTTCCATCGGTCTGAATGTAGTGACTTTGTCGGGCTCAAACATAAAAAAAATATGTGAAAATAATGCAACAATTTAAAATCTTCAACCATCATTATAACGTGAGAGATATTGAGTCCATGTTCACAATGAACACGAACACTCAATTGAGGGGTCACTGCATGAAGCTTAACAAACTTCGGTGCGCTAGCAATCCCCGAAACCATTTCGTACCAAACCGTGTGGTGCGAATGTGGTACTCTTTACCAGAACCCGTGATTAGTGCCCCAAATGTGAACATTTTCAAAAACAGACTTGACAAACATTTAGAAACACAAGTGTAACGATATACACGCATCAGCTTTAAGCTGCTTATGTATTAAATAATAATAATAATAATTTATATGACCTATTGAGAACTGCCTAAGACCGCGATGGTTGGTGCTCCGATAGGGAGACTTTCATTCTGCAGTAGACGGCGATAGGCAAATGATGATTAGATTGAATACTTACCTTATAAGAAGACTCCACGTTGTTTTACACACAATAATAAAATTCTAAGGTGCTTGAGAGAGTCCACCATGTCATAAAATAGCCTTTAGTTAACATTGGCTTTAACAAAAATGTCATACTCAATGCAACTAGGTTGTGTTGAAATGTGTTATCGGTGTTATAATTACGCGAGTTTTATAGCATTTAGATTGAACAGTTGAAAGCTAAACATATACTATAAAAATGCACTAAGAACAGGAACCCAATAGCACTGAATACTGATGCTGTAGTTTCACAGGTCCATTATACGCACAGGTCGTTTTTGTAATTTAAATCAGCAAACATTACTTAATAGATTTAAGGAAATGCAGTATGGTCGTAGAAATTATAGAAAATAATATTGCGGTATTGTCTTATTCTATACAATCACGTTACAGTACGTTTCATAGTGAGTCTTAATTCATGACTTGCAGTTTTGAAGAAAATTTAAGTATTCAATTATCATAAGCTGAATCTTTAGCATATATCAATTCGTGCCTCAAGGATTCAATACGATACAAATATTCTTTCTGGTTCAGGTATGAAAACTGTTCTATACTAAAACAATTTTTCATAACGCTCATTGTTTATACGGTCTCTGCTACGGTCCTTTTAAATATTTATACATATTCCACGCTGCGGGGTGAGCCCATAGATTATACTTAACCGCAGAATTAATTTGTTGTAAATTTTAACAAATAGTTACCATACACCAATACTATTATCGAATATTACTTAATTGGTAGTTAGCATTCAAATGTTTTGCATAAGCCAGTTATTATATTAAACCTATAAATAAATAATGTTCAATTAAATATATTTCATAAATTACACAACTATGTTAATAATATCTTAAATATGGGTTTACTGTTTATAAATGGAATACTATAAAATTGAAATTGGATTTGATTAGTTGTATTCAAACGTCACAATCTCAGAAAGTGCTAGACATACTCAAATGAGTCACTCAAAGTTACTTATTGAGTATGATTTTAGAAGTGTATCGTGAAGTTTTAAATACATTACTGGCCAGCTATCCCTATATTAAATTTAATGAAATAGTTGAGGCATTGTAAAATGAGATGCATTATCCGAGAAACTTATAGAGTTTTATGGCGCGCGTTTTATGCTTAATTTAAAAAACATCTGTCTATAAACAGCGACACTATACATATTTCTAAAAACACTTTCAAGAAATCGTAAATTATAAAAAAAAAATTTAACGTTTCATTAAAAAAACTATGTCCAGCAGTGGACTGTTAAAGGCTGTTGGTGATGATGAAAAAAACTATGCAATAAGCACTATAAGCTACTATTTCTATGTCACTACAAACAATACAACTTATAAGTAGTGTTAGTTGAACTCTGGTACCCAAGGTATGATTCAACTTGGTTTATGGGTACCAGTGCTCTCACAGAGTTTAGTGACACAGAAATTTTCACTTTATTGGGATGAAATGTGAGTTCACAATTAATTGGTTGGATAGACATACCATAAGATACCAGAATACTAAAGAGAAAATAAAATAGGCACATCTACTCTACTTTCCGTATTAAACTAGATCCTTCGATAACTAAATCTTTTATTCTAAAGCCATCGAGCCAGTACGATTTGAAATCAACTTTTTTGAACTCTTACATCTAAACTATACCTCCTTTGCACATAAACGCAGCTGTCAATATGAATTTGAATTGGGAACGCGGAGAATAAATCGAATCCATGGATCGCGTAAACTGAATCGATTCAATTCGTGCGGCGAGTTTTTAATAAGGCGTCTATTAAATTGACGAACGTGTGAATGAGTTTTATTGCCTTATCGGCTTCTGTGGCGGGAGGCATTGCCACGTCTTTTAATGATTTACGACATATACTTAAAGTAGGCGATTGCTTAGATTTTATGTGTAGTACTACTACTACTACTTAAGAACTTATATCTCATCGAAATTTTTTCAGCTACCAACCAACATGCACCGATAAAAATTAAATTTGTTGTTCTGTATTGGTGTAAGCATAACCTAACTTAAAATAAATTACAAATTGCATTAATTTCATTGCAGTTAACTGGAAATCAAAAAAAATATTTAACGCATTTCTTTTGGTAAATTGCGTATATGTTATTTCAATGTGGCACTTTGACGGTGACCGATTCAATATCATTGATTCTTTCACAATCATTGCATCGCTAAACCGTTGCTCATAGACATATTGAGGACGTCCTTACCCAACACTCTTTGTGCTTTTTATTTAATCAGGGTAATAACCAAAACTACCCAAAGCTGAATCAGTACATAAATACAGAAAAAGCTGTAAGGGTTTTCGTAGAATTTATCGCATGACGCGTTGATGTCTTTTCTACGCAAGTATCTCTAGAACACAATAAGGCCCATTGATGTAATAATCTTTATTGGGCATTATTTGAGCTAGATATTAAAAATGTAAAATTGAATTGATTAACTAACCTGTCGTATATAATTCATTGGTATTTCTAGTGCTATTTCACTTGTTTATTAAAAAAAAAAATGTTTGAAGTAAACTCACCTAGGCTACCATTCATTAAAATAATTAAGACTCAATTGTATAATAAAAAAAATATTAAAATAAATGAAACAAGCATTCATTAATTATATCACTTGATACCGTGTAAGTTGTAGAGGCAGTTGCGTCCATTCATTGCGTATAAGGCGAGGACATGTAGGCGCGACGCGCGACACCGGCCGGCTGTGTCGCTTGTCGCTACCGTATACTACGCACATTGATATACGGTGGCCGCTGTTTACTGCATTTCTTTTGCATTTTCTAATGGTTACAAAGTATAGAAACAATGTATACGAATATAATTATGCAGTAAAAAAAACGTATTTTTGCCAAAATACATAACATACATACATACACATAATTTACATACACATCAATTCAACGTGACATTAAGACTAGTTTTGGGCAAAACTATTTTTTTTATTTATTTATTAAGGCATATATACATAGTAACCACAAACAATGATGTAACGCAGTTACATAAGACTCAGGATATGTACTGCTCTTATTAAAAATATGGTCATAATATAATAAAACTCATATATATCTCTATTCTATCCATACTTTAAATTATAAATAATACTAGTTCAAAAAAGTAACTCTGTCAGCCTGCCTCTCTGTAACTTGCGGGAACAGGTTTCATGTCCCTCCATCACAAAGGTAGAATACTCTGACCAGGCGAGGTGATCGTGCCTGGTGGGTCACGGCCCGAAGGTTGATTTTAGGGAGTTGTGTATATGCTAATCGGTGCAAAAATCTCAATATCGCGATTCAGGATTAATAACTCCGTGGTTCAGTGTTTCTTCGGTAGATCACGCTGTTGTATAAATTTCGCTCGCGCTATATGTAAAACTCTTCCATTGTGTAGAAGGCTTTACGCGAGACTCACAGCCATATAATGAAAAAACATGTTAGGATAAAACTGCTCCTATTTAATAAAAAAATACTACGTAATAACGTTAACCCATGTTACTTACACAAAGCACAAGTTCTGGGAACCCCACATTCAAACAAAGGTGAGAGGCGGCAGATTTCCAGAAATAAATAGCTCAGTATTTATAAGGTTAAAGCAACGCCAGATCCGACCGTTTGATTGCAATACTTGTATCACTAAAATACTTTATTGTAAATGGGCGGGTACAAGTGACCGCACACCTTTACCATTTATCGATGAATTTTAGCTCTAAACGTATTGAACCGGATAAATGCTTTGTATTTAAAAATAAAGTTGACTTCAAATCTCGAGTGAATAAGTTATAGAAGCCTAGCTTTAGAAAAGTGGTCTATGTTTTTCTCCATGGTCCAATCTATACCGAAATTTAAGAAAATCGGTTTAGCGGCTTAGCCTTGAAAGCGTTTAGCAGCAAAGGTTTAAAAGTTAAAGAGACAGACAGACATAGTCATTTTCTTAATTAATAATATTAGTATGGATTAGACTTAGCGATTGAGTATCTACAAAAGATCTTATGAAACAATACTATTGGCAAAATTTGTGCCGATATGACGTATATGCAAAGATTTCTACTGACTTTTGCCAGTTCTTCTTAAGGTGAAAAAGATTACTGAACTGCTGATAGCGAAAAATACGACGCTTTGTAAGCATTTCTACTATGAAGTTTATATGTTAAGCTCATAGTTTTAAATGACATTTAAATTTTAATACAATCAATGAGTTTCAAGAGAGCTTTTCCGACGGTTACGGACTTTAATGAAAATAGTAATACGTCATATGTACATAGAGACCGTGACTCGGTAAACGTAGTGTAGGACGTTTACAGGCCAGGTAGAGTGATGATTTGCGCGAGGATCTAACCAAGTGGCGTGCAATTGGAGAGGCCTATGTCCAGCAGTGGACTGCGATAGGCTAATGATGATGATATTTACATCAACAAGGTTCATTTACTTACATTAATTACCAATAAAGTGTGATTAAATGTATTTTTTTCTTATAGATTAAAATTAGAAAATATAAAACTAAAGAAAAAAAAAGTTTAACTTAGTACGAGTGGGATAACGTACATTTGTTCGTATTCGAATTTATAGCAGCACCTCCCCGTTAGTTTTATCTAAGTATATCGCGGCTGTGCGCTATGGAGCTATCGAGCGCGCGCACCGTCATCTGTTCGATGTACTTCTGTGATACATACGGAGTAAGAAATTCAACATATTTTTAAATATTTGTTTTATTATATTATAATAAGTAATCTAATAAGTTACATTTTTACAATAAGTATGTTTGAGACTCGAGTCGTACACAACAGGTTATTTTATAAACTAGCTGAGTCCCGCGGTTATTGTTTTAAATCGCGAGTAACACTGCGGAGCGAAGCTGGTTTAAAAAAACTTTGCCTAAGTTTCTCCTTAAGTCATCAGCTTCCCGCCAGTGAAAGTCCCGCTAAAATCGGACCTTCCGTTTCAGAGATTAGCCGGAACAAACAGACAAACAATTTTTTTGTTTTTTAATGTTTTTTTTTAAATAAGTACCGTATATACTTTGATGTGCATTTAGTAAAAAATTGTTGATTTGATATTACGTACAGACACTCCAATTTTATTTATTTGTATAGAAATGAATACAGCTCACTTTATTATTAAAGTGTCTCTACTCTGTGTAATGGAAATCATGAGTAGAAAGCAAGAGGCGGGGCCACCATACTCATTGCGAATGACAGACAATTTATCATGATACACACCACTAAGATTACATATCGCAGTCCCACTGCTTAACATAGGCATCTCCCATTGCACGCCACTCTGATCGATTTTGGGTCTGATGCGAGCCAGCTCCTACCAGCCATCCTGTGCAAGTCGTTAGTTCACTTGCCATTTTTTAAACGTGTTTAATTTAACCCCTACCAAACTTAGATTAATATTGTTTAGGAAAACCTCTGCTTAGCAATAACAAAAACTTCCCTGTCTTTGCAAGAGAAGAAGTTCTTGAAAATAAGACCCTGAAGAATGATTTCTTTCTTTCTAACTTAATCTTTACATGTTTTAAAATGAAGTCGCTTGAACGCTTAGATGTTTATAAAGCATCGAATTTTGATGGGTTTTCACCAATAGAGGCGGATTCAAGAGGAAGGTTTATATTTAAAATAAAGTTTTTGATCCAGTATAATCAATATATTAAATTCATAAATATATTTGAAGTTACATATGTACGGAAAAATATTAATTAAAATGACTCTTGCAATAAACCGTGTGTATCAAGCTTGCGAGCTAATGATACACTGATTAACAATATTCGGGGTAGATAGCAGTGAGTTACTTGTGAGGGAGGCGGGGCGAGGGGCTGCCGCGATGTTAGATATCGCCTGCGCCGATTTATGCCAACCTCTTCGTATTAACTGATATCGCCCACTAAATATGCCATTATATGCGAAGCAAATAATACTCTCTCACATTTACGATCCGGATTGTGATTTTTGTTTATATTTATTGCTGAGAATGGAATTTGAAGGCA
Organism: Phragmatobia fuliginosa; assembly: GCA_932526445.1. Lineage (NCBI taxonomy): Eukaryota > Metazoa > Arthropoda > Insecta > Lepidoptera > Erebidae > Phragmatobia > Phragmatobia fuliginosa. Next base: position 10,816,570 of record OW052078.1, on the reverse strand, counting down.
GTTGAGATAATATCAATATTTTCTGTTACATTGTGCTGATTATTACTGCGGATTGTAATATTATTAAGACTTCGTTATGTCAGACATAGAACATGCAATTTGTTGATCTTTCTAGAGTAGATAAATTACGAAAGCCTTTTATTACAATTCATTTCTGCTTCCCACGTGGCTGTTATAGTTTACACTGTCACAGTCACTGAAACTTTTGAAGCTTTAAAAGCATAACATTTTACTAAAGAAGCTCATTGCTAACCAGTCATTAGTTAATAGATACGGATACTTACTGTAATCTACATTTTTATTTATAATTGAAATCATTACTAAGCTTTAAGCTTCACTACACATTGCCTTCAGAAATATTCTCTTTCATCATCATCATCTCAGTCACTGCTGGACTATATTGTTATCAGAATAAGTAAAATTTTCTCATTAATATATAATCTAAATATTTCTATTAAAATGAAAATATACTGAATTCGTTAGAGTATACAGGCACACACCTCTTCAATATTTTGATGAATATCTAGAGAAGTTCAATATTTTGATAAATATCTAGAAAAGACAAAAAGAAACACAACAGATGTGAGTATATTTTGTATTTATATATAATGCCTTACCTTTAGACTCGTAAAGTTCAAGGTTAGAAATTAGTCTAAAATAAAAGAAGGTTCACAAACTGTTGTGTACTGCACTAATGGCGCCGTGGCTTGAGCGATCGCCACGCCGCTCTCTACTGCTCTGGGTATTGTGGGTTTAAACCCCATATGAGAGAATACTGTGCGATCTACAAGTTGTTATTTTGAGACTGGGTTTTCTTTGTGTCCGTTTCTTAAATGTTTGCAAAGTCACACGCGACACAGAATACATTCCCGACGCAAGCGTTGTCTTTGAAAAATAAAATTTTGTGTGATATAAGTTTTGATATAATGTTTACTGCTTTCAAAGACGACTTAATACCAACTAATGAAATAAAATTCATAAGAAAACCGAGTTAAAAAATCTGTGAAATTAATTCAACTCAAGATGTTATTATGATAGCAAATTGTAATTCTATTACACTGAAGCTTTGTCTGGTAACGTTATCTTATCCCAAAATCGTATTGCATGGCATTTAAAATTTCGCTAAATGCTAAATGTGGTGTTCTCGTTTTTTGCCATTTTAGGAATTGGATCAAGGTAACATTCAAATATTAAAATAATATTTATAACTAGTTTTTGCTCATGGCTTCACCTACGTGTTGTTCTGATGTATAACTATGATTGCCTTTTTCACCCCCCTAGGGTTAAATTTTCCAAAATTTCCTCCTGCCAAATTTCCCTAAAAACACACATGCTTTCTGCGCAAATTAGTTTTGCCTGTGCATTGTCTGACAGTCAGCCAGTAACGGTTGTTTTATATTTATTGACAGATATCTTTCTTTTTTAAATCCACTCTTTTAAGCTGTAATTAATGTTATTACCAAATTCAAACTTCTAACTTCATTGTTCAATTTGGGATCTAATGGAAATGAATTAAAAAAAAAAAACAAAATTGGGGACCACCATACTCACTGCAAATGCAGGCAGTATCGCGACCAACATTACGGCGGCCTAGTCAAATGGTTTTTCACGTCCCGCTTTAAGGATCATACACCATACCCGGACACATGAGCTGACAGCGAGCTCTAGTTTTTAACTACTTGGCACAGTAAGGAAGAACCGAATCGTTTAGTTCTAGTGTGTATTTAGTTGGGTGTCTTAGCATACTTTAAGTAATTCTCTATTACTGGCAGATTTGTAGTGTTTATAAAAGGATTTTATAGCATAAAACATCGAAATTTAGCTATTAGTTTTACAAATTGCTATTAAACCAAGCATGATTTCTTCACAATATAGATATTATTATTCGTAAATAGTAAAGTACACTAACATTTAAAAGACATTTAAATTTCAGAACAATTCATTTTGAAGTTGACGCTCTTATCCATTTTACTATCAGCGTCAGTTTATTTTCTGTCCATCTTGATTAATATACTTTGAAATAGTATTCAAATTCGTAACTCGGAGGGTCTGAGACATATTTCCAGTTATCAAAACGATCTGCTAATTATGTCGCATCCAGGTAGATTAGCTATCAGTCCTATCACATATGTCCCACCCTTTGTTAAGAATGGAATAAAGCCAATTTATAAATTCGTCTCCAACACGAGCACCATTAATTATGTTGCTGGCTGGGTGGCTGAGAAAAACTTACTCCACTCATTCCACTATCAATAGCATCATGTATTGTCCCTTTTACTCTTCCAGTTGTATGATCTTTTGTTCCAATTACACCAAGAAGTATGTCACATTACCTTCTTTTGCTTTGTCAACTTTAAGCCCATGGAAGTAGGATCAATTTTGAATGTCTAATTTTAGTTAAATTACTTTTTCGGAATTGTGGTCAATTTAGCGTCCCTTTCTATTGTTTTGTCCGCCAGCCTCCCCGGCGTTAATGGTGTTATCTGGAGCTTCGAACGCAGGCACCTCTTCGTATATTTCTTTATCTTGTCCACTCTGTTGGCGGTTACCAACATTTTGTTTTTTATTCATTTGCTAATTTCGAAAATGAGAAGGCGTTCGCGATCACATCTTCAGTGATCGTAGATTTAGGCTCGCGCGCATTAATAAAATTAACGAATGGTTTTTAAATTAATTGAACGCATCGTACTTGGAATTTCATTATCCTTGATCGGATGCCTTCTTGGTATTAGCCTTTATTTGAACTAAAAATACATCTTACATTTAACTTTGTTTCAGCAGGTGCATTCATACGTTCTTTAATGTCTCATATCGCTTTTATATTTAATACATTTTACACTGCTGATGCTGTCATATCTATCTTCAGATAGAGATAGTAACTCTAACTAGATATAATACAATATTAGTTGAGTCCCGCGGTGCTACCCGCGGTTGTTGGGTAAACTCAAGTAACGCTGCGGTGTGAAGATAGTTTAAATAGTAGCCTAAGTTACTCCTAATATCATCAGCCACCTGCCAGTAAAAGTCCCGTCAAAATTGGTCCAGCCAGACAGACAAATTTAAAAAAAAATGCAATTTCGATTTAAGTAGCGTATTAGTTACCGCATTTAGTGAAAAACCATATATTTGATGTATACCTAAATACTCCAATTTTATTTATTTGTATAGATATACCTAGTTATGTAGTAGTATATACCTAGATATTCCGTGTGGTGACGGATTAAGAATACAACGTGTCACCACCCCTATTCATCCCCCGGGTGTCGTAAAAAGCTACTAATTGATAAACTACGCAAGACAACATCAATGTAAAGAGAAGGAAAACTTGAAACCAACCCTTTTTTTTTTTTTTTTTTAACGTGTGGAAATCCCCGCGGACCGTCACCCCGTCGGGGGTTACGGCGGGGTGGTGTGTCGGACTCGAACCGACTAAAACCACACGGTGTGACCCTCTCTGCGCCTGTGTATTGGAAGGAGTCCAGGGAGGGGATTTCCTTCTGGACTCCAACCGGCGCCTGCCCGCACTGTTGCGGGCACCTACTCCATTTTCGACTCTCTAATTGGGCAACGTCCGGTCACACGCGGACGCCGCCCCCTCGCGGTTGGCCTCTACTGCGGACGGACGGGAAACCCGTCCCGCCCATCCGCGGCCACTCTCAGGGCGGCATGAGACGCAGGTATGCGCGCCTCCGCCGCCCGAGTATGCGCGCCTCCGCCGCCCGCTGAAACCAACCCTATACCAACCCGTCTAGCCAGCGTGCTATAGTAGGCCAAAACCTCTTCTCTAAGGAGAGGCCTATGTCCAGCATACTGAGGCACTGTTGAGGCTGTTGATGATGATGATGATACCTAGTAAAATTTGATATAAAGTACTAACACTGTTTTGTTTACGGTTCGGATATTTAAACATGTAAATACATCATCATCAGTCCGTTTTAGCAGGGGGGTGTCACTCCGCAGTTTAGGTATAGTCGGCCGGCTGCCTGCCGGGTCAGACACGCCGGTCGAACAGACATCGTCAGAACAGTTAAGAGTTACACGGTAGAAAGAGACGCAACTGTAGGTAAATATAGTCGTAGTGATTCGGCGCTGTGCGATCTGAATTGAACTTAATCTTTTGACACCGAGGGTATCTATAACTTTAATTTACTTTTCGGAGTGAGTCTTCTGTACTGGTACTATTATGTATTCTGTGGTTTTAGTCCTCTTCTGTACATTGCCCTCTCTCAAAGCTCACCACTGAGTCCATACATGTAAATTGACATACCACAATTCAATTCGTGGTATGTACATATCCAAGTAAACAGTTTTTTAGTCCTCTTCAATTAACAAAGAACTTCGTATAGACTACATTTTTGCATTTACCCACACATACCACTTTTATGATTAATTGACTCTCTTAAGCCAAAAGACAGCAACAGACAGACGGGCTTAATTATACCTGTTTACTGTCTCATTTAAAACAAGCTCTGTTTATCTAACTCTACTCGTAGCTCTTGTTTCATAAATTTCCTTAAGGTTTCAACTGAAGAGAACCTACCTAAAGAAAATGTGGCTGCATTGTTTGAAAGAGGATAGGACCAGGAAGGGAGTTAACAGTGGAATGACGAGTAATAGAGAAGAATGGAAGGATGAAACATATACTTCGCCGATCCCAAAAAATAAGATAAGGCAGGCGGATGATGATATAGATGCAATTCCTAGGACTTAAAAATTTATGTAATGGATGAATCGTTTGAAGTTTTCCTGTACCAATAACTTATAATATTCAATACTAGTTACTACAGAATTTATTTCGCACTTTAGATAATATAATTTTGCCAATGCATGCTGAAATCTCTGTACGATTTTATCCCGTACGAATAAATGAATATGAATATCGAGCACAAACAAACATGACAGAACAATCCTCACCACTTCCCATGATTGTTTACATTAAATTACAACAGTTGGTTTATAGGTGGTATGTTCATAATAGTCGCGAGTTGTGGTCGGCTGAGACAGCGGCGCGAGCGCTGGGCCTCGGGCGGGGGCGTATCCGACGCATGCGCGGGCCACCCCGACGACGACGCCCCACACCGCACGCGGGATTTGCACAACACCTTGACTATGTAGAAATTCTAATAATCCTAGCATTTATTCATATCTACATTTGGACCTGCTTTCGATCCAATCTTGTCTTTCCAACATCCAATTTAATAAAATTATGTCACTGTAGGCAAACTACATTGACGATTATACATAAAATTTGTAATCAACTAATTAAGAAAGTGCACAAGTATTTTAGTGTTCTCTCACTTTATTTTAACGGGGGCAATATTTTGAAAATTGTACTCGACTTGTTTTGAAGACTTGTTCTCAAACTGAATTAACTAAATACTGTACCGTAAATAAACAATAATAATTGTATCTCTTAATTTTGAAATAGACGCATCAGAAACTAAAATTAAAAATGTTGGGAATTTAGCCTTTAAGGAAAAGAAAATTAGGGCATATACAATAAATTCTAATCCTATATACATGACTTTCTTCTATTTGCTTGTCCAACTAATCCGTAGCAAATTCTGGATGTAGAAATTTGTAGTATAACAGTAATCACGTGATCCTACCGTCATCAACATTATCTGAGCCGAAAGATATTCGTTGCCTCCCCACAATACTGTTAACAATATCCTTTTTATCCAATATCAATATATATTGGTTAGAAGTTAAAACCTATCACATACGTCAAACCCCAAGTAGGGTTTTAAGATGAGAGGTATCGTCCGACTCCAGATGCACCTATTAAAATAGTACCCTTTCCAAGTATTAAAACTCAGCAATAGGTTTCAATTACTAATTTAATACCTTTGGCGGCTACAAATATTTTATTCAGCTATGCTCTAATGTCACATTTTTTCTATTCTTAAAATTATTCAATGGATTTGACATCTTTTTGAAGGACTGTTAATGGTTATGGTGATGATAATACTCTACGTGTACTTAGATGTTATATTGCTTTAAATAAGTCACAACCTTTGCATTACTCAATGCAACATAACTTCGTTACTCATGTAACTTAATTACAATCGGATCATTGATAGAACAATACGGTATGGGCACGAGTGGATTGCGCGGCCTCATTAGATTGCGTACACGCAGGGCACACACATGTGATTTCACTATGTTATCTCTGCTAATACATCAATGGCTTGTCCAGTATTGTTAGTGACGCGAGTTGAAGCTATTGTGATGTCTTGTTGCAGTTGTACTAGAGTTGTGTCGAAGATATCGAAATTTCTTAATAATAACGTTACACGTATATGGAAACGAGCCTGTTCCTGTCAGATTCTCTCGATTTTATGTGTTTTTTTCTATAACCATTCTTTTAAATAGAGATTATCATCACTTCTGCACCTTCCTTGAATGTTGCATAAGCTGATTATGAAAGTAAGCTACTAAGGACATTAGCAGTGCAAAGATAAGAAATACTTGAAACAAACTCAGCATGATTAGTGGACCAAAATCTCCTTTCCAACGTGAGACCTATTTCCAGCAGGACAAAAATTAAGGTCGCTAATGTTAATCTTACTATGACACTTATATAAGTAGTTACTTGCTAAGTTAATATATTTTTTAATTTATTACATACTTGCTGAGTCCTGCGGTTGACACCGGTTATAGTTGCAAGTCGCGAGTAACGCGGCGGAGTGAAGCTAGTCAAAAAACAATTAGCTTAAGTTACTCCTTATGTCATTAGCTTTCTGCCAGTAAAAGTCCCATCAAAATTGGTAAAGCCTTTCTAGGGATTACCAGGAACAAATATCATCAGAGTATCGCAGTCCACTGCTGGTCATAGGCCTCTCCAATTGCACGCCACTTAGTTCGATCCTCAGCTACTCGCATCCAGCTCCTGCTATCCGTCCTGCACAAAAAAAGTTTTAAAATTTTCGTCTGTTTTGAACAAACAGACAGATGAAATTTTTAAAACTTGCTTTTGTGTGTAAGTAACATATGTACTTTCATATGCATTCAATAAAAGATGGTGAATTTGATATTACATGCAGTCACTTCAATTTAATTTATTTGTATAGATTAATGAGCAATACATATAGAAAAGAATACAAATGTATCATCTCTTATTGAATTTCAATATCTTTACACACGTTTTAATCAAAGTAACTCACTGAAGTGTATCGATAAAATTATATATCGATAAAATAACCTACTCTCATACGACAGCACTAGTCTGAGAATGAATGGGGTACTTATAACACAAAGCCCTTGTTACGTAACGTCTACAATATTATTACAATAAGGATTAGACTTGTGTCGATGGCACAGCACTAGACTTGACATTTAGATCGGTACTCTCACATCTTTAGTTCTCTTACGAAACTAAACTGTACAAATTACTGGCTTAAAGACGATGACATTTGTGAAGTATTTAAACTCCTTTGGAAATTGCTATAGTGTATTGATCTATGGTCTCGTAAGGCGAAAGTACAACTAGGTGATTAATGTTTCGAAAGTCGTTCAAAATAAGGAGTAAGTTAACCATTTCAGTGCGTTGTTAATTTTACTTCTGCCAAGTAACTTAAACTAGTACTATCTTTTCCGGCGGCTCCGCCCGCTTATGCGTCAGTTGTCGCGGTAAAGATCAGCCTTTTAGTATTTCCTTCCTCAAGAATCAATATATCTCTATGCCAAATTTCAGTGAAATCGGTGCTACGTTAAAAACAGACAGAGTTACTTACGATATTAATATGGATGTGCATCATCAGTACATAATATAAATATAAACCACGTGCCCATGACAAAGACGTACAGGGTGAAGTCTACAATAGTTAGTCATCCTCGGTTGTGCAACAGCGTACGGTGTGGGTCAGGGCACAGGAATGTCGCCTAATTGACAGATTGCCGAGGACGTAGACTATGTCAGTGTCACTTAATAACAAGCCTCTTGTTGCCTAAGCCTTCACTCAATATTAGATTAGCTACAAATTTTAGGCAACATGGATATGGGTAATTTGGTTTCGACAATATGTACTTAAATAAAACTGACCAGTAAAGCATACTGCTACAGCAACAGTAAAAACACTTTCCTGTCATATTTTCCTCATTTCTCCGTTTAAATCCATCTACCAAGAAGAATTTTGAGAACACAAATACCTATTTAGATCAAAGCTTTCTTTATGGCGTTAGTTATAGTTTTTGGTAATTATACCATAAAACTATTTTTAGACTTTCGCGACTTTTACACATACTCATGTTTTTTACTGTATACGGGACTTGTTCGCGATAAAACTGGTGCTGGTAGACAGTCTACCCGTGACTACGAGCGGAATAAACCGTTCGAAACGTCGGAAAATAGAATATATTGTAACCTTTCTAATTTTATCGCGAATAAGTCCCGTATACAGGAAAAAACATGAGTATATACTATAAAACATAAAAAGCTATGTACAGCCATGCTGATTTCAGCCCGAATGTTCCAGCTTGACCGGAGCATGGCGTCACTACCCTCATATAGAGGACCAATCTAAAAATGACAGCGTTCATGTTGTGAGTGAGACTGGAGGCCCAATGACGCAGAACTATCTCACTAAGCCGAATTGTGTGGGTCACCATGCTGCAGTGTGCAGTGTACTCACAATGAGGATGGTGATCTACTCTAGTCTCTACTCTCTTTCCATCAGGCTGAGTAAAGTCACTTTGGTATAATAGAATTTAAAAAATACAAATAAGAAATCGGGTCGATATCAACTATTTTTTTAAACCTCTAATTAATTAAACACTTATGTAAATAAACTACAGTTCTGATTTACCTAAGAAAATAAACTTTCGAAATGTCAGTTCAAAATAATCCAATCATCATCAGTGATTAATTAACTTTAATTGAATACATCGGGTTGCAGAGATAACTCATGCACTAGTCGCTATCGAGTCACCTCGACATCGACGACGTGACTCGCGATGCATTAAGATACTGTATTACATATTTCGCCACCTACATGACCTTTAGAAGAACCTTTTGTAGTGACAGACTGTGAACAAAGCCACAAAACTTTTTGGAACACATAATATTGCCAAGAAAATGTGATAGTATCTACTTTGGAGCGTGTGAAAGATTCACTAGAGAGATTTTAACGCTTTTGGCAAGGTTTTACCTGTTTTGGTTTGTTTAGTTACTGTGAAGTATTTATTGTAATCTAAATTTGTATGTATGTATATAAAGGTATGAAAATGGATAACGAATTATTGTTTCGCTAATAATCTTGTTCAACATTCCAGACCCGCAATGTGTCTAGGATCTTCGAGGTATTATAATGCCTTCATTTAAGGCCTATGAGCCATAGTGCATTATGTTAATGCACGCGTTATACCATCCAGGCACGCGATCCACATTTTAAAAATAGAACAGTTTTAAATTCGACCCCCGCGGTGACGCGCCCGCGCCGCTCAGATTGGCAGAGTGAGTGACGTCCGCTGTCCTTATTGGTAGATAAGATTTGACAGATAAGAGGTAAGCGGGCCACATAAAAGACGATATGTCTCTTCCTGGTCGTTTTCGACTTGTAAAAATTTCAAAACGGTATCGCGGTAACAAAAAGAGTACGGCTATCTTACGCTCCGTTCAGCCATCTCATATCTATCACATGGAAATGAAAACATCTGTCGACATTTTGTTATGTCTGGATCGTCTTTTTACGTGAGCGCGCATTATGAAGTGGTAAGACGCCTTGCTTTTGTTTGAATTGTGTAATTTGTTCGTTCAAACTTTGTTATATTAAGCTCGAACTGGTTCAGAGGCGAAAACCCTCAGGACATTATCTGTTCCCTAGCATTGTAGTGCGACATTAAGTAACAAAAAGATTGATGTCGAAGTAAAGTGTTAGAATGTTGACATAATTGCTTTGCTTAGTATCTTTAGTCAGCAATTAAGGTAGAAATGTACTGGTTAACATTTTTAGTAACCTTAAGAATATTTTTATATTTTATTCTATAGTTAGCATATACATTACAATACCTTGTTTTTCTGATTTCCTGTGCTACGGAGAGCACTTAATGCCGGCGGTCCTGCGCCTGATCTTCCCCTGGTTTTGTCGGATAGTTGTCCCACGGATCACGATTGTTGTGCACTATAATATCTAATAAGTAGTTAAAATCGGTCGCCGTAGCTGAAATTGGTTAGAAATACAACATCATAATTATAATCTTCATTAAATTAAATTATATGGTTGTCTGGAAGACATCGCCATGAGCGATAAGACCGCCAATTGTTGTACATTTTAAACTTGTAACTCATATTTTATGATTCTTTTCTTTTGTACTATTTTGTATTAACAATGAAGACAATAAATAAATAAATAAATTCAGTTAAAGTTAACTGTTTTGGTTTGCTATACAGGCTAAAAATTAACAGTATACTTATTCCGAAATATCTTTTCCAGGAGGCAGATTTTGCTCATTCTCCCCTTGCATAGAACAAGTACAGAGAACATGCCTTGCGCTTGAAGAGCATGGCTTCCAAGAAGTATCTACGATGGAAGTGTTGCAGACAGAAGTCAAGGTCAGCAAGAGAACGGTTCCTGTGAGAGATTTGTCTTTCCTGAAACAGAAGGTAGGTTCGAACATCCTGTATTGGAAGTAAATTTAGCTCTCTATTCGCTTTTACACCGCATATAAAAAACTAGATCTTACAAATTTTGATTTTAGTCATAACTAATGGAAATAATAAAACAATTGAGAATAGTGGTATTTGGTAATAATATCAAATAAATTTTATTAAATAATAATGTTACGATTCATTTTCTATTGGTCTTAAAGTTTAGTTGCTATCTAGCTGAGTGATATATTACAGCATATCTACACATGGTTCCTATGGTTGTAACAAATCGTCTATGCTTTATAGAAGTTTGTATGAAATAAGGGGGTAAAATAAGTATTGGCTATTGTTCTTACATTTCTCATTTCATACAAAAACATGAAAAGTTTTGCAGTATAGTTAAGCTTTCGTCAATCTTTATTACCAACAAGATTTTACAGGACTTACCGATATAAAAAAAACTGATTTGACTTGACAGTTAACTATCGTGACCAGTAAAATCAAATGTTCATAATTATGACTTCTAATTTCAAATTTAAATTTAGAAACAAAGCATAGCTTATCTACATCAGTTAATTCGCTAATAGCTGCATCTGGGCCACACTGACCTCCCTGACACATTAACTCAGCTAAGTTACGACGCCGCTTCAAGCACACGTCGAGGATCGATCAGCCACTAACGAGCAGATAATTGACAGTATCACTTGGTATAGCTTACTGTGTATACTTGCGTTTTAAGGCCATTAGACACATCACTGGTTTTATATGTAGAAATATAAAATTGCTGTGTATATTATACCTATTACGGACCTCACATGAGATGTAAGGATATAAATTATAATACGAGTATTTGTAAGTCTCCGTGTGACTTAAACAGCACTTTATAACTGTAACTACTTGCACTCGTTGAAGGTTGTGTTGCCTTGCCCTTTATTTACCTTTATATTTATTTATTATTATGTTTAAAGAATCTAGAAGTCGTAAGCAATTCAAGCCTATTATATAAAACCCTATACCGCTTTTATGAATTTCTTCGAAGTTTCAAGCAATCTTAATGATCAAAGTGTACTTATATTCTAGAATGAATTATAATGATGGGATATGAATAGACTTTCCAGTTTGCATAGTTGATTTGGCGTATAATTGGATTACTTAGATACGCAAAACGGCCAGTGCAGAATAAATGGGGTCATAAGGCTTCACAGCGTGGCCACAAAACTTGTTAAATGTGTTCTACTAAAAAATTTTTTAACTCAACTGAAGTTCGTTTTTTAGGGTTCCGTAGCCAAATGGCAAAAAACGGAACCCTTATAGATTCGTCAAGTCTGTCTGTCTGTCTGTCCGTCCGTATGTCACAGCCAATTATTTCCGAAACTATAAGAGCTATACTGTTGAAATTTGGTCAGTCGATGTATTCTGTAACCCGCATTAAGATTTTTACATAAAAATAGAAAAAAAACAATACATTTTGGGGGTCCCCATACTTGGAACTGAAACTCAAAAATTTTTTTTTCATCAAACCTATACGTGTGTATACACCATCAATGGATAGGTGTTTAAAAATGATGTTGAGGTTTCTAATATAATTTTTTTCTAAACTGAATAGTTTGCGCGAGAGACACTTCCAAAGTGGAAAAATGTGTCCCCCCCCCCCTCTATCTTCCAAAATAAGAGAGTGATAAAACTAAAAAAAATATATGTTGTACATTACCATGCAAACTACCAACGAAAATTGGTTTGAACGAAATCTAGTTAGTAGTTTTTTTTTAATACGTCATAAATCGTAAACCGCAATTTACCTTTCATTTAATCAATACACTATTATAAAAACATCGATCAAAGTTACAGCGTACTACAAGAACTTTTATATGATGTTACTTGCTGATACGGAACCCTACATGGGCGAGTCCGACTCGCACTTGGCCGCTTTTTAACATTTCTGCAATATCCTTGCAGATTAACTATATTTTGATATTGTAGTAACATTACTATTTATTAAAAACTAATTGTACCTATGCGTTACAAATTTCGTGAAGTGTCCTAAAAAAAGCTTTTTTAGGTTCACAAATCTTCCAGGTTTCTGGACTCTGGCTCAATAGACTGCACGGTTGGTTTAGTGGCTTAAGCGGTCGCCACGCTGCTTCCTACTGCGCCAAGTGTCGTGGGTTCAAATCCCACAATTTGTTGTTCTGAGTCTGGGTGTTATTTTTTCCGTTTCATATATGTTTGTAAAGTACCCCGCGACTCAGGACTTTATAATCCTAATGCGGGATCTTTTACAAAAATATATATAAAGAAAAGTTAATTTTAACAGTTGTCTAGTACCCAGAATGCCCAGCTCTGCTTAGGGGACTAATGCCATTGTGTGTAAGACATCCGAAATGTGTATTATTATTATTATTTAACATTTTGGATATGATCAGCTGATTGATTAAACTCTCCAGTACTTGTGAAATTCCGTCAAGTTAGACCTTAATACATGGATCGTTTTGAAGAGTTCAACACATTGAACTTAGTAAAAATGAGAGAAGAGAATGAGAGAAATGAGATTTAGAAAAAAAAATAGTTTTACAAATCTACGTTTTTTGAGTTTTATTTTTCGCCAAATGTGACGCGCTCGTCTAAAGGCCCAATACTCGAGTGACGTAGATTGAAGTTACAGAAAGTTGAAGTGGATGGGGTACTAGCCCGCCCATCACCGTGAATAGTGATCGTGTTTCGAATTAAATGGGAGTACTTGGGTAAACTTGTTGATTGATTGATGTAAATTGATTGCCTGCCGTGAAATATGTTAAAGAATATTTTATTTTAGGTTTTTTAAAGGCGCGTGTTCAATGTTATCTAGTTCGGCGCTCGTTATTAACCGTCGACGCAAAAGGTGGTGTATAATAAGTTTAACGTGTGTATCGATTACACTCTCAAGCTGATAAACCGATATTGGTTATGTTTATATGATGATTGTTTTCACCTATAATTCAAGAGAATCTGTTCAGTTTTTCTAATCATGGAAGAGATTTCTAAGTAAATTATTTTATATGTTTAAGTAAAGCTTTTCTAATTTTAGAGTGGAAGTTTCATTTGTAATAATATGCCATTAATGTTAGAAACCACATTACAAATCTCATATTGTCAGTTGTAACAACAACTTTGAAACTTATAAAACTGGAAAGACCGTTAGGCATTAATAACCTATTACTTACGATCAATGACCCTAAAGTTAAACGTAAAAATTAACGTTTTCTAGGATAAGTAGTACCCTATTTCTCCTTAACCAAAGAACCGTACTTTATTGAAAAACCAACATTACAGACGAAACAATTCAAAAATATTTACGAATTAATTACTTTTTTTATTAATGTCTATTGAGTCCCGCAAGTTTACTTACTAACATGTATATTTATACTACCACATTAATTGTCAATTATATAATTAGCCCCATAGAACCAGCGAACATATTTAACTCTCATGACGAAAACCGTAATAGCTTTAATAAGACATACCTAACCGACTTCAGTGTTAGAAGCATAAACAAACAACCCCTGTAGATTAAGTCTTACAGGTTTGTACCGAATGATGTCGTATTCAAAGCAGTATATATTACAATCCAGGTGGGGCCAAGTATCGTCTATATCAGACAGAACTGAGTCTCAACACCGTATTGTCTCATTGTTAGTCAGATGCCTATCGGCGGTTGTCACAACTAGTTGCTATTCAGAGAGAACTTTATGTACTAACGTAATGTAAATTAACCTTATGGTGATGGTGTGGTCTTCATTAGATGAAAAGATGTTAAGACAGATAATACTAAGTTAGTTCTCTGTTCTGCTCACTTTCAATCATTATATACCTAACATAACATTCTAAATATAGTCACTAGTCTCTAGCCTAAAAATAAACAAAGTGGTTGCTATAAAGCACTTTTTTCCTTCTCAACAACCCTAATAGCGAACTGAATTCGAAAGTCAAACTAGTTGTCGGTGTATTTGAGGACACTGACTTCTCAATAACGATTACTATAAATGTTCATGACAACCAGAACCGACGGTTTAACGTACTCTCCTAAGACACGGGCATGAAACACCGAAAAAACACTTAGTTACTCCGTGCTGTTTCTAAGAATTAATATATGAAAAACCCAACAACACATTTGGATCGTACCCGAGACCCCTTAATTAACAGTCGCATACGTTAACTACTAGTTGGTAAACACCAACATGGCTATAGCTAATACTAAGATCATATACACTCGTTCCTCGGCTGTTACCTGTAAATACCTACAGAAACGTATTTACAAAAAATTTCAGTACATAAAAGTATAATTTGTTAAGATAAAATTCTACATATTTTTAAACTATGTCTGTGACGCGTTGTTACGTACCTATGTCGATATTATGAAATTTATAAACACTAAAATAATGTAGATAAACCAGTATAAATACACATAGTAATCAGTGGTTTTATCTTACGTTCATCAAGTTATTATCAGATCGATACTGCACTAATATTTTTTACGACGACCACCTGTGATCAAATTATACAGACCACCAATATCGCTATAACCGTACATTACTGTGAGATAAAACTGAATCAGCATAAACAAAGCAAACCTTCGGACTTAAGAGTATATCTTACTCGAACGTAATTATAAATTCTGTAAAGCGTTAATTATGAAAATTACGATAGTAACGCTTTTAAGATAGATTTCGTACTATCCATATACAATAGACAAAAATTATTGATCTTCGATTTATACAGAGGATTATGCCTTGTAAATTATGTGGTGTAGGGTTTGAAATCCTATGTCATAATTGTATTCGTATCGGCGACGACGTATCGGGCTGCGTTCGGCAACATCACGCGCGCCGTTTGTCGCGAGCGGTCACGTTTCGCGAACGGTAGCTAAGGGCTGCCGATACGATACATTAATATTATCGATAAAATACACCGATTCATTATAAGTATGCAAACAGTTTTATGACTCAAAACTTACTATAAACTCTTTTAGAAAAAAAAAACTACTAATAAATCTTCAGCATTGACGCAGATTGCAATTTAAGTGGTTAAATATTTGTAAGTATTATTTGTTTCAGTAAAATATGACATTTTTACTCAAAATATAATAACATATTTTCGCCGTTACTCACGTCTTACTTGCAGTCATACTTAGCATTACTTCACACTACACAAGTACAAACATTGCGATTAAAATAAGATAGAAATAAGATTTATCGATAAAATTCTTTTGCATGCAGCCGTACCTAATACAAAGCTTACACCCGTGAGAAAATCTGAAATGGTTTTTAAATCTAGCTAAAAGGCTGGGTATGCCCATTCTCATATATTAAAACTGCATTACTCGATTACCTTAGGTTTTCTTATGGTGCCTTACCTATTTAGGTTAATGTGATTTATGAATATGTCCGAACTACATCGATGTTTTGCGATGCTTTCAACGCGATAGACATCATTGACTTAAGTTTCACGCTGCTTAGATTTATAATAAGTAAATATTGATTTCGGCAATAAGTTTGTTTTTAAAAATGGGAGAAACAAACACAAATTTTTGTACATACTGACTTTTTTAATTGGAGTTTTGCCGAACTTAACCAGATATAGGTAACACACTTAAGTCTTTAATTCTTTTATTTCATAATTTGTAATAATGAATGCTTAATTGTTTTTTTTATCTTATTCAAATGTAATACGTTAAACAATAACTTATACCCTTTATATGCCCAGTTAAAGTTTAGTATGGACAGGGGTGTAGAAAGCTAAAAAAAGGAATTTCGGTCGAATTTTGATCATTGGGCGAGCACTAGAATGTTTTAAACACCCAAGATGAAAACCCCGTAGTATGTTATTGAAAGATATTGAGCAGTAGATTTGGCCTCATCTGTTTGAGATTAAAATATAATGAAATAATATATACGATACATTAAGTAACTTAAAAAAGGTAAATTGTATAGTCACAAGTGTTAACTAAATAATGCAATCACTCAATTTAAAAATCTCAGGTTTAAAATATTAGTTTCTATTACTGCTTTAAGTACCTAATGCTACTTGCACTACTTAAAGAAAGCAGCAATAGTAACTTTATTCTTTTTGCACAAGTCACTTTGCTCAATTTCGTTACAACTGTTCCTTTCTAAAAAACACTAAAAGCTTACTGACTTGTTCTGGTTCGAAAATATAGGTATTTGTCATTTACTAGATTTAGATTTAATTTATGCTCGAAGTTCCTCAACAACCAGTTTGATTTATAATTGAAATTATTATCTTGACACTGCTAAGAGAATAATATAATAATAAAACACAAGTAAATTAACAAACCTAGCAACTACTGCTTTTAAATCATTCACCGTTGCAGACAGCCAGTCGCCTACTATCCCTTCTGTATATAAATCCCTGTAAATCTTAAGCAACGTATCACAGATAAGGTTGAAAGTAGCCAATCTGCACAATTGAGTAGCTGGACATTGATAAATTATCAAACTAGATCTTGTTAGCCCACAGCGGTATTTAACATTCATAAATTTTAGCAAAACGCATGCCGATAATATATTTTCCACCACACGTGCGTTTGCGCAGCAAATATTTCGATTAATGTTACGTGATCAAGCTTTTAGTTCGATTTAAGTAGTTTATTATTATTGAGGTTTCATTTAATTCGTGTCATGTTTATCTCTTAAGTTTATTTCTGAATTTCAAAACATGTTTTGGGTTTCTTACCGAGCAGTGGAATGAAATAGAATGTCAATATTTCTTAACTTCCAATTTTTACTTTTCGCAACACCCGTTTGTTATTAAACTTCAACAAATAAGTCTACACCTAACAACAGATAAAGGACCTTTACACCAGTACTATCGTCTAACCAGGCGCTATCTTTAATAAGTTCAAGGTACAAACCCATTCAATTTATGCTTTCATTAGATATAATAGGGTTGTTAATATTTATCAGGAATTTAATGCAAGTTATAAAGTTTCAAACCTGAAAAATAAACTTTAAGTTTAAGACCGATGTGTTGTGAGAAACCTTGGCGGAGGCCTTAGTCCAGCAGTAACGTCTTTTGGCTAAGGTAGTGATGATGTTGATGAAATTCAAAACCATAATGAACTTTATAAAATTTATTGCAAAGGTTTATATCCGTAGCTAAAGCTTAGTTCACTATTACCTGATTTCATACCATTATTTGTTCAGTATCTTAATGTTAGCTTTTTGAGTGTTAATGTAAAAAAAAAAGAATGCGTTGCTCCAGCCGTCATTGATTAATCACTTTGAACATATAAAAGATAGTAAAAAAATTCAATGAATTAAACCTGATCCTTTTAATAATATTTTATCTGAAAGTAATATTTTATCTTACTTTTATTCCAGTCTGGTCACTCTTAATCTCGTTCAAAGTTAGATGTTTATGGAGCTTAATTTTCTCATTTTTTAGATAACACTTTAAATATAACTACACTAGACATTAATCTTTACATAACATCTCCTTTTTGATTCAACAACAAAACTTACGCTCAAATATGTATTGTATATGTATACAAGCCTAATAAGGCCACCTGCAAACGAGAGCGATGCTCCGCCGCAAATCAACGGACCTAATAGCCCTGTCACCATTATAGGACGGGTGCCTTGTACCGGTCTAGTGTATGAGGGGAGTTACGTGTGCCTAATGTGGCCCTATTCTGTATGCAGCCTTAATCTAGGCTCTCAGTTTTAAATAGGCTTAGAAAGATTTTCTTTGTTTTGAAATTTACTGCTTGTGTGTTCGGCTTTCTGTTTTCTAACAGCCAAGTGAGGTAATTGGTTTATATCTTAACCGCTTTCATTGTATTTGTACTTTGTTCCTTTATAGTATCATAGGAAGAATACTAAACTGACTATACATATATGGTATCACATCTACTACACCCAAGCTACGTTTGTATCCATGATGCATTTTTTTTACAAAAAACAACTTGCGCATTAGGAATATACATCTAGTATCACGGGGGGCTTTAGAAACATACGTAAAACGGACACAAAGGACACCCAGACTTAGAACAACAGTTTCTAGATCAAACATATCTATATAGTAAAGTAGATAAAGTGTTGTGCCATGTGGGATTTCAATCCTCAACTCTTGGCGTAGTAGAAAACGGCATGGCGACCGCTTCAACTACTAGGCCAACCGTGCAGTCAAGTACTTGATTATAATGTTTTAAGAAGGATAAGACTTAATGAGGATATTTGTAAACTCCTTTTTCTTTACCTTCTTTCACTTCAGTATTCCGTCATTCTATAAAAAGTCCCCAGATTCTAAATGTACTTCCTCTAAATTTCGACAAGAGATGTTATTACTCCGGACATATTAGAAGTTAACTGTAAATGAAGACGCTTTTTATATACTATGTAATAGGGGTCAAAATTATAGTTTGACACTTTAACGGTGTGATTTACAATTACAAAAGTGATAGTATTTCACACTCAATACATCCTAGTACGTACAAAACAGATAAATAAATAAATCAAACATAATTCTCTAATTAGAATCTCAACAAGCGTCTGTCCTAATTTAGATAAGGCATTGTTTACTAAAATGATTTATGTGCGTCTGCGCAGCTGCGCCGAGATCTGCTCATTTCAGACAAAGCACACTACATTCCCACATTACTTACAGATATGACTGATTGCTGTATAATACACCTTCATTGTGTTATCTTCTCATATCCATATCAGTCTAAACAGATCTAAATATATTCTTATACTCGTTAATTTAAAAACGTTTTTTGAAATTTTGCTAAACTCTCTAGGTCTACTTGGGTTCAAGACTCGCTCATTTCAATTTGCCGAGAATTTCTCCATGGAATGAAAATTACAAAATTCAGATAAAAAGATAGGAAGATGTTCTTTTTTTATATTGGGGCCTACCAACGTGGCTACTCTGACAGATGGAAAGCATAAGTAGAATCCAGGAGTAAGGCGTAACATCCTCATTGTGATTGTTTACAATTCAGCATGGTGACCCACACCATGGCGGGAATAATGAGATGTTTCTGCAGAATGATTGGCCCTCCGGTCTCACGCTCACAAAAGAAAGACGAATGTTGTCATTTTAGGTTTGTAATCTATGCACTATGCACCGTCGAGCCGGTCCATTCTTGCTGAAATCAGCTAGGCTCTACTACCACAAAAATGTTTCTCAAACTTCTATCATAACACTTTAAAATACCTTATAATGTTAAATAGCTAATTTATAAAATATTCACTTCTATCTAAATCTAACATAATAATATCTCTTATCTCGTTGTGAAGACCCTTTAAAATTAGAGGAGCTCGGGTATTCAAAAGAGCTCAAGATTGGTGAATCGATAAAGAATGAAACTGACTGTATCTTAGCGACTGTCAAGTCAAGAGTTCGAACAGCACAATCAAATAGTATCGTGTTGTCATTCTTGTGGCGGAGAAAAGAAATACTGCCATGTTTGATTGTAGTTCGATTGAGCTACGTACTGCCTTGATAGAAAGATTTGCTTGTTTTTTACTCATTGCCATTTATCAATCAAAGATCCATCTCAGTATAAAAATATATTGACATTATCGCAATCTGAAATTGTTCCTTGCGTACGATAGACTGCTAACAAAACTGACAAAGACTACCCAAAGAGAATTAAAGACTTGTCTGTTATATCATTAGAATTCGTAGTCTTTAAATGAACACCTGTAAATAAGGTTTATTTGTCTGACTAACCTATAGAAACCACTCAAATAAATACTCTACAATCAAACATTTTCTTAACAATTAATGTAAATCATTACTGGTATAAATTGTATTTAATTTCACGGTACAATCCAAACCGGAGCTGGGGCAATGGCGCGTGCTTAACGATACGATCTAATCGCGCGATCGGGACGCACTCATTGTCGCCGTTGCGCTCCCCGGTCGCGTG
This sequence comes from Phragmatobia fuliginosa, assembly GCA_932526445.1. Classification (NCBI taxonomy): domain Eukaryota; kingdom Metazoa; phylum Arthropoda; class Insecta; order Lepidoptera; family Erebidae; genus Phragmatobia; species Phragmatobia fuliginosa. Next base: position 10,796,051 of record OW052078.1, on the reverse strand, counting down.
TCCAAACATTGTCCCCTATAGTATCCCGTTCGACTTGATTTGGATGCTGATTGATACTTGAATTGAATTCGAAACATGATTACATTCATTGGTTTATAATTTTAACTCGTTGATTGGTGTTTTCTTGTATTTTCTAAACTTAATTTATCAATTCCTGTTAACAGAAACTGTACTGTTGAGACACTAAATACTAGTTTTTATCAGCAGTGTTCAGAAAATGTTTGCTAATGTTGTAAGTATATAATTCGATCGAGATTTATAAAATATGAGACACTTTAGTCTAACTTATGAAAACGTATAACGAAATATTTATGGTGTAAATTTTTTTAGATGTTTTCAAAAAAAATAAGGCAACTACTTTCCGTATCATTCCCACCATTTTGATTAAAATTTAGTCTGTTCATGTCTGGTCAAATCATATCAGGTGGACAAGACCAAACGCCAGACGCTACATACAAATTACATAACATAACAAAGAAGATTGAGAGCAGTGTAACACGATCCTCTCTATATTGTTGAGACATGTGACGCAACTATCTGTCGCATGTGCGGCAATGATGGCGACGTGATCGAGGGCCGACAGCCGTAGCGAAAGGATGCGCTTGCGTCGCGAAATCGTTTCTTACACCTTACCTTGCCTTACCTCTTACGTAAGTTATTCCACAACAAATATATTCTATAAAATTAGAGCGAATCGATTCAGGAATGTTTATTCAAAACTTTAGAATTTCAATTCATTGAATGTAAATTTTGGTATTAACGCAGCTTACTGGCTTACTACATACCTCATTTAGTAAGCCAACGCATAGACCTCTTTGACAAGTGTTTATTTCAATCTACTTATTGCAAGCTTTTATTTAACTTTATTTTCTTATAAAAACAAATTCCGCTTTAGAAATGTATCCGTTGTCGCAGGGAAATAAAAAATATACATGAAACGGACACAAAGGACACCCAGACTCAGGAACATCAATTTGTGGATTACACAAACCGTTAGCCCTGTGAAAATTTAACCCAGAACACTCAACTCAAGTAGAAAACGGCGAGTCGATCGCTTAAACCACTACCCCATCCGCGCAGTTTGACAACTTCAACGTTTGAACGTGTTCGATGTGAATCTTGAATGCAAAATTACAACCACTTCCCGACATCCGATTAGTCTCAGATTTTGTGTACCTACATATGTACACGTAACATGTTTTCAGTTTTAAAACAATAACATAGAACCATGAAACTGTTCTGATGATGGAGATGGAAGTATGGAAGACAAAATATGGGTTTCTTTTAATTAGTTAGGAAGTCCCTATGGACATCCTAACTAATTAAAAGAAACCCATCGAGTTTGTTTCATATTGTATGACATGTTCATTGCATGGATGAGCATCTACAGTGGCATATCACGAGATTCGATTTAATTGTTGTTCAGGCGGTCCCGTATAAGGATACCACACATTGGCAAATGTTCGTTCGCTCCAACATCTCCGCACCGTTACGCAGTTCGCTCTATAAATCCCAACTTGACAAAATAATAGGCTAGCCGATAGTTCGATGCCATTAACGCCCAGAAAGATATATTGAATCTACTCTTCTCAATCAGATACCTTAATAGAAGCTGGTGGCTTGTACTGAAAGTACACTTTAATGTTATTGTAACGGTCTGGAAAATTTGCTGTCTCACAAATCTTTACAAACACAAGCTTGCCGTGCGAATAATTCTATCAAGGACTACAAAGTAGTATCAACACATACTACTGGCATACTACCGTCTAACGTAATCCCATTATATACAGATATTACCAAACACCTTAAAAGTTTGAACTTTATAGACTTTAACAGAACAGACAGAAACTTCGATAGCTCTTTTTTGGCAGTGGTTAAATGAGTAAGGATACTATATAAGAATTAAATTTGCAACTAGAAATACGTGTGCGCTTACACACGCGCATGCGACGTCATATTAATACGAAGGAAGTATATGAGCGTTAATCGCCGACGCAGTGTTGACAGGTAAATGTAGGGGATATTGCAACATCAATACTCCTCAGAGAAAAGGTTATTTTTTATTGAATTGAAATCTGAATTGCAGACGGGTCACCTAATTATAGAAGCCTACTTCACAAATCGGCACCTGAAACTAAAGAGATGGAAGTACCTCTGAAGAATTGTAATGGTTTCCTTCAACCTAACTGAATCGGTGATATCTGTGTCAGAATTCTTTAGCATTGGATTTCTTGGACACTATGGTATGCCGTATGACTCTGTTTTAGCCAAGGTATATGTGCTGGAGTATGATTCTCCTACGTGTATAATATGTACTTATATTCTAAAACTAAGCCCTACAGACGACTTAAAATAAAAGATGTGTTAATCAAGCGGTAGTAAACTCTAACAGCCTGCTTAGTAGATATTTCGCATAAATATTATAGTATTCTTTATGTTTTTATTGTCTAGGCATGCTAGAAACCTTTTTGTAAACACTGACATCTCATAATATTATAATATATAATAATAATAAATATTTTGGACAACTTACACACAACATCATCTAGTCCCAAACTAAGCAGAGTTTGTATTATGGGTACTAAACAACTGATATAAATACATAAACATATTTTTTTTGTAAATACATACATATTATACATAGAAAACACCCAGACTCCGAAACAAATATTTGTGGATCACACAAATATTTAGTCCGACCCGGGAATCGAACCCGAGACCTCTTGATCAGCAGCAGCATACGCTGACCACTAGACCAACAAGGCAGTCATTGTAATAAAAATACATAGATCGCATTTATCATATGCTTTGAAACCCCTCGTGTGATACGTAATTTAAATATCACGATGTATAAAGCACATAAACAGTTCATCGAAGCCATAACTATGACATTTACACTTCGCGTTAAGCTTATTATTTATAGATAATATTACCTATATCTCGTTGGTTTATTTTCTCAGTCTGTGTTTTTGTTTATGACTCACTTGCAATTGTCTAGGAGACAAGCAGAAAAAAGAGAAGATTTTGCAATTAACAATTATAGTATTATAAATTAAGTACCCAAATTAGCGAAGTAATCAACAATAATATGTGGTTGTAAGGACAGTTGAAATTAAGTTGTTTGCTAATTCTGTTAAATCGAAACTCGTTATCGCAAAATGGAATTGACCCAAGCCACCCGCACTTCAAACTTAGATTGTACCGCGTTTTAAAGTTTCGCCCCTTAGCTTTATAGACTCAAAGAAAACCTATCGCGCCTAATCCTATCTCAAAACTGCAGAAAACATCATCATCATCATCAACAACCAATAATATCCCACTGCTGGGCTCGGGACTCCTTACATGAGAGGGTTACGGCCATACGTTGGTTGGCCCCACGCTGGCCAAGTGTGGGTTGGGGACTAGCAAGACACGTTGTAGCTACGTAATCTTACTTTTGGATGTTTTTATGCCGCCGAAGGCAACATACTTGTACACTTCTAAATAATTTAACGTAGGAGTAAACAACTAGAAGTAACGTTGTCCTTAGCACGGGTACAAATGCCTAAAAGTCGAAATTTGAGGTGGTGCCCGCAACAGTGCGGGCAGGCGCTGGGAGGAGTTCAGAAGGAAATCCCGTCCCTGGACTCCTTCCAATATACAGGCGCAGAGAGAGTCACACCGTGTGGTTTTAGTCGGTTCGAGTCCGACACACCACCCCGCCGCAACCCCCGACGGGGTGACGGTCCGTGGGGATTTCCACACATTAAAAAAAAAAAAAAAAAAGGGTACAAATGCCTAAAAGGGTTCAAACTAGTTCATATATTAATTTTCAATCGTCAAAAACACTAGAAAGAATATGTTAATCCTGACAGGTACTAGTTCGAGTTAAGAAAAGTTGGAGCGGCGTCGCACGGAGAAACAGCACGCTGATGTCTACGGGCTGACTTATTGTCAATGTAGTAGACAAGTGTTAGAGTAGAGACCGTGATTAAGCAAACGTACTGTTTATAGCTTTTTTTTCGTGTGGAAATTCCCACGGACACTACCAACCATCAACTGGTGGTTATGTCGAACTCGAACCGACCAAAAACTAGAAGCCGAGCAACCGGGTGCACCCTCGAAAGGAAATTCCTGGTACCCCGAGATACCTCCGACATATATAGTAGTATATAGTGCTCTGCGATATACTGACTACACGAATACCTCAGTGGTTTAAGCAGTCACCGTCCAGCGTATCTGATCGTTACATGGGACAACTCCATCTTCAACATCTTCGTAGCTTTTATTATTCGCAAGTCTATTTGGGGTCGTTTACTAGTACAGACGGGTCTACCTGAATATCAGTTTTTCCACGGAGCGACTGGCATCGAACCTAGTTACTCTAAGAGTAACTGAACTCTGTGTAATCCATAAATTGTTATTCTGAATCTGGATGTTCTTCTGGTCATCCCCCGTGATGCAGTAAGTATTCCCAGTGGGAGAGAAAAAATGGTTTTCCGTTTCTATGCCAACCTCAACATGACTATATTTTATAGCTATTCTGTTCTACAACATACATACATGACTCGTATTACTTACATGCGAAATGTATTTGTTTCTAACGCGTGTGTCGGAATCGACATCTACATCAATGACACGAGCGACACGGACCGAATCATACCAACTTGTCTCGGCTATATCTTGTGGTAAAGCCTAGTTTATATGTAACACTGCGATCATATTCTTTTATATTTGGAAAATGTTGATTGTCACTGACGAGGGTGTAACAACCCAAAATATGTTCTTAAAATTAGTGATATTGAAATTGAAATATCACTAATTAAATAAATAAATAAATATTTCGGATATTTTACACACAACGCTCTAGTCCCAAACTAGTGCAAAGCACAAGCTCTAGTATTTATAGCAGTTGTCTAGTACCCATAGTAAAAACCATGGGTACTAGACAATTGCTATAAATACATAAACATACTTTTTTTTGTAAAAACATACATATTACACATTGAAAACACCCAAACTCCGAAACAAATATTTGCAGATCACACAAACATTATATCCGACCCGAGAATCGAATCCGAAACCTGTTGATTAGCAGCCGCAAAAGGTAACCACTAGACCAACTATGATGTGTGATACTTTAATTTCAATGAAAATATTTATATTGTGTGTCGACTTTTCAGCTAAAATTTTTTTTTAAGTTGAAAAGCTGAAAAGTCGACACTCTCACACTATGCTAAACTGTACCCTACTCATTGCATGAATCAAGTATCTAGAACCGTAGCACTTTCTTCTTTCAGTGTTAGGTTAGCCTAGTTATTCAGACAAGCCACACGTTTAGATAATTCCTGTCATCTTATACTCCTCAACAGCCTTTAACAGTCCAGTGCTGGACATAGGCCTCTCCTTTGAAAGGAGGTTTTAGCCTACGTTGGCCAGACGGGCTGGTAAAGGGTTTGTTTCAAGTTTTCCTTCTCTTATTATCTGCTTATTTTGTTTCTTTGGTCGCCTCTTACGACACCCATGGAATATTACATACCAAATTTAATTTATATGAATACTTTTACAAGGTTAGGTTTTTAAGTCTTACTCCATTCTGTAGTTCTATATAAACCCACCTTAATTTGGTACAGCGCTTGCAAATGTGAATGTCAAGGTAAGCTATGTGAAACAAATCTGCAAGTTAGAGTGCGGAAATCGATTCCATGTAATCTGTTGTAGACTTTTCACCAAACGCTTTTTTTTTAAATCAATACCATCGCTTTTTCTTTAAAAACTAAAAAATTGTCATATTTGTTATGCGTGACCGTCATTTTACATACTTAATTTCTTTCTAGAGAGAAAGAATTTAAGTACACAAACACAAAAAATTTTGGTGAAAAAACTGGCAGCACAGAGCTAGCAATGTTACCAGTTTTTTCGCAAACTTTTTTCAATACCTAATTAAGTTTAAATCGCTGAGAAGGGTAAATATTTAATTTATCTTTTTATTTTTTACAGACATCTGAAACACAGCGCCTACTAGTTTCAAACTAAGCAGGACTTGTACTATGAAAGTTAGATTGATGAATAGAATACTTACATATTTTTAAGACAGACATAAATAAACACTCAAAACTCCGAAATAAATATTTGCAGATCATACCTACAAACGTTTGATCCGACCCTACAATCAACCTGAGAAACGTAACTGTTGTGCCACCGAGGCGGTCATATAACCTTATAACAAAAACAGCTTTTGAACTAGCCTCAGTACTCAAAGTTTCTAGCACTCCATCAGTCAACGATAACAAGTATACTTTATGGTATTTATTAAGACTATTTATCAGCAACAATGCGAGTAATGTTCTCATCTCAACTGCGATGATCTCTGAGAGGTTACAGTGAAAGGGTCATTACGTCACAGAAACACATCACAGATCGCAATCATTACATTGTAGAACAGTATTTATGATGTATTACTGTATTTTAAATTAAAATTATTTTAAAAACTAACCTTCTCTTAAAAGAGGCAATAGTGACATCTTTTCAACATGCATGTATGTGCTATATGCTGCTCTTTTTGGTTCTCATTTCTGTTTTTGTTTGGGATAATTGCAAAGTTGTAATGCGAAATACTTTGACGATCGTTAGAAGTAGTTGGCGTCCTAAAAAATCAGACAACTCTTTCAACAAAACTGAGATATGGCTTAGTACCTGAGTTGTGGAGGTCTCGTAGCATTCGTTCGCGTGAAATCGTAGTAGACAAAGCTGACCCGGCAAGTAGTCCAGAAGGAAGGTCAAAGGCCATGGTTTCGATGATTGTCTTTGGTTCAGATGCACCTTTTATATTTTGTTCTTTAACATTTCAATTTTAATCAATAACTAGGTGTGCTAATAAAGCATTTCAGGCCACAATAAACACATCCCTAATGTATCGCTCACAGTTTTATATGGAACTATTGTGTAAATGATTAACGTATAGCAGAATTCGTGCATCATTTGGCACGTTCGTATTTATTTATGCCACTGGTTAGTGAATGGATAGACTCGATCCAATGCTTCACCTGATTTACTGTTATAGGGATGATACTCCGTGATATATCGTTTTAGTTTCACTATTTCATTTAATATTGCAATACGGTTATGCAATACGTAACTGTAAAGTATAGCTCTTTGAATATAATTATATATATAGAACATGTATCAGAATTATCTCATACCTTAGAATACCGTAATAAAAAATAATAATGATTAACATTCCTATTGCTCTAAAATGCCTGTTAGTAATCGATATCCTCGATACTGCCTGGGTGGCACAGTGGTAGTATATGCCACTGCTATGCCTGAGGTCTTTTGTTCGATTCCCGCGTCGGATCAAATGGTTGTTTGATCCACAAATATTCGTTTTGGAGTATGGCTGTTTTCTTTATGTGATATGTATGTATTCACAACATATTACATAAAGAAAACAAAAGGTATATTTATGGATTGATATCTATGTTCTAGTACTAGTTTGGTACTAAAATACGTTGTGTGTAAGATGTTCGAAATAACTTTATTAGTAGATTAGTAAAAAACTAAAGGTAACAAAATATCCTAGTGAAGTGACCCATCCAGGTACTAACCTCGCAGTCGTTGCTTACCCTCGGTGTTTCACAACTGGGCTATGACCGCCTACTTATACTTAACTATTCATATAATAAATGTATAAATAGCTACAAATAACATCGGTTTCTCATACAGTCTAAAATTGTCAAACGAATAAACAATCATCATCTCATAAATATACAGAGGCCTCTATGAATACCCTCCACAACTTTGGGTCTACCCTCATCAAACCGCGTTGATTGCATAATATAACGTTAAATAATAGCAAATAATATAGGATCCTACCGTTACTTACGAAAATGTTGCATCATGTTTCAAAAATTCTAAAATACTTGTACCCAAATCCAATTAATACTTATTTGGTGCTCAGGTTAAAAATGACTGAAATCATTTGCTGCACATCAAAACATTCAAATACAATTGGCCTCAATTGTACGTAGACAAACTCTTCTCAGTAAAGACTGGTTTGCTTTGTTACCTCGAAATTATAAAACAAAGTGTACTTCACAAAATTGTAGTTATTTTACTTGACAACCAACAACCTATCATTTCAGACGAGCATTGCAAACGGCATTGCGTACCCCGCAAATAATTGACACAAAAAATATTATAAATAATCACATGTATGAAATTAAAATCTATGATGATTTCTTACCACAAAATTACATTAACTATTTGTTGTTACATCTAAAGAACTCAATAGAGAACTTAAATCTTACGTAGCGTCAAAGTAACGTTTCATTTAGAATTCTATTTCAATTTAACATATATATTTTTAATGTGTTAACTTATTGTATTCTGATACTTTCTTGAAAAAAATTGGAAACGTAGTACATACTAATTTGACTGCACGGTTAAAATAGTGGTTTATGTGATCTACAAATTGTTTATCTGAGTCTAAGTGTTTTTTGTGTCCATTTCTTGTATGTTTGTAAAGTCCCCCGCGATACAAGAATACATTACTAATGCGGGAAATGTCTTTTATAAAAAAATGTAGTAGGTAAATACCTCTGCACAGCTATAAAAACTTAATTTTTTGTTAATATATTTTACACTTTGTTTATAATATTTTAACTACTTCATATTAAAAAAATGTTCGATCTTACCACATTCTCGTATTCCTCTATTTCAACTTTAGTATTTTTAAACTTATTAAAGAATACTTGATACACACGTCCCACAAATTATACAATTTTTTTACAAAGAAATACAGAGTTATTATTACCAGAACATTGTAAGTGCAAACTTTTTGTTGAATGTTGAAACCATTGCAAGTGTTAAAGCCAATCCATAACGTGGCATCGTTTGACAGCACAGTATTTCGGCTTGGTTCATTTGCGATGTGAATTTACGAGGTTTTGCCATGGCAGGCGGGATAGAGTCGTCAGTCGCATGTAGTTCAACGCTAGGTAATAAATTAGCGCGCCGGAGAGGAGTGTTCCCACGAACGCGAAACCGTATCAAGATGGTGGTGTAGCAAACAGCGCGCGCGCAGCCCGCCTCGAAACGGGGACACGGGCGAAACGCTTTATTTTCCACCTCGATTTATTTTCTCTATGTGACATTTTGTTACGTTTTGTAAGCTGTCACTCGGACACTCACACTTACAAGCGGTGTATGTTAAAAGTAATTTATGCATCTAATTTCAATGTGTTGTGTAATATATTCATAGAGATATATGTACATACATATCCTTGTCTAAAAGACCAACCATCTTTAGTATAAGCTGTTGCTAAAATAACTATTTTATTAAAGCAAAAACCTTTGAATCAATTTATAGGTGCACAATGAATTTTACATCATTAGTAGAGGATAAAACTTATTTTAGATATACATAGATATATTTCAATAACTGTTTACAACAAAAAAACATGAGTACATATATTTTGAGTTAAAAAGCAAGGTGACGCGTCATTAATGGGTAGGTACTTCTTTAGTTAATTCATCACTTAAAGGTATAATTATTATTATTTAAGCCTACTAAAGTGACTCTTCTTTTCTGATAGAAAGCATGAATACAGTCCAGCTCCACTAGTCAAGTTCCAAACGTCACTCAGTCTCGTGATCAAAACAAAATATTAGCCAATCAAATAATAGAATAGAGGCGTCAGCAATTGCAGAACAAAAAACGTTTACAACTTGGCTAGGGGGCAGTAGTAGGGATCACCATATTGCATGTGGCCTAGTAAGATGCATCTGTATCATTGGTACTTCGGTCTCACACTCACCTATGTTAGGTTGGTTTTATGTGAGAGTTTAGTACTGCCTCGGTCGTGCCAACCCATTCGTGCTGAATTCAGAGTGCCTTTACTACCACACATATATTATAGAAAATTAATATACAAATATATATATATATGTTGAATGTTAAGCATTCTTAAATCTTAGTAAATAGTTCTAATGTCTTAATTTTATACTAATCAATCGATGTTTCATACAAAAAGAACGATAATAAACCCCACACGAACACCAGCATTCACCTTGAGCCCATTGAAATTAATTAATTGAATAAATATGATTAAGCACCACATCCGTAATTGTGATTGATCGTTTGTCCATAGTTAAACAATGGCATTCGTGGACCGGATAGAAATTAAACCAGCTATTAATACAAGGATCACGATATGAAAGTCTTTGTATTGACGAAATGCCGAGCTTTGAAACATTGTAGGCGTAGATTGGAGGTGTTTAACCGCACTCTGATTAACTCCTTATTGAGTAATTCATTTAATCAAAAAAAAAAGATTTTATTAACTGTTCAGTATAACATAATATATGTTTCGATACTTTAATGTAACTTTTAACCAATTTTCTAACGGACAATCATCAGAAAAGGATAGTATTCTGTTTATACTGCTAAATTGACAAATACCACACAGTCCGTTTGATGGAAAGCATCAACCTTTACGAATTCACTAGGGCGTTACCAACTCTATTGGAATTCTTCTCGGAATTCTGTTAGCAATTCTAAAAATTAATAATATTATGTATTTTCTAATTTATTGCTGCTGTCTGAATTGTCTAAACAATGACAAAACTAGTATAGATGGCTTTTTCTTATATGTATCAATTGTAGAGTGCAAGCAGTGGTCAATACATGCAATCATCACAGCCAAAAGACATCCAATGCTGGACATAATCCTCTTCTACGAACCTCCACAAAAATCGGTCTTGTGATGCCCGCATCTAACAGCTTCCTGCGTCCTTGACCGGGTCGTCGGAAGCCTACCAACGCTGCGTTTTCCGATGCTCGGACGTACACACCTAATAAATTAATGTTTGTTAATCCTTTCATCATGAAATCTAATCTTATCAAGATAACTTTATGATAAATATACTATTTATACATAGAAATGTATATAACTGATAACTTTTGAATCTAATCTAATATCGCACTTATCCTAAAGCTTATGAGGAAAGTTTATTTATGTAACTCAATATGACTATTTCCGGCAAATGCGACCTCCAACATAGAGCACTACTTACCCTCCGGGATTACAGATATATGTATGTATTAAGAAGGTAATTTTCTAATTAATAGATTAATTAAAGATTAGTTTTGACAATTTACTATGGAAGTAATAAATGATTCATTAAATTAAACCATTAATAATTAAACAGCGTACTTTCATATTATAGGCCGACAACGCACCCGTGACTCCTCTGGTGTATCGTGATGTCCATGAGCGGCGGCAATCACCTACCATCAAGTGATCCGTCTGCTCGTTTGCCCCCTATAAAAAAAAAGATCAGAGTGTAATTATGCTATTTGTAAGTAAATTACTAAATTAGGATAATTTAAACATATGACTTGCTAGTTGGTGACAGTTGGATCTACATTAATAAAGCACTTTCATTAGTACATTGGTCGAATATAATTTTGTTTTAGAGTAATCAAATAATAGTTTATTTACAAACTACTAAATCTATAACTATATAATTAGCCGTTCAACCATATGAATTCCTACCGCTACTGAGAGGTTAGGTTAAAAATGTTTTAAGTAAATTTTAGTATATGGATAGACACCTCAGAGATGCTAGCCTGTTGATTGAATGGCTAATCAAGCTAGTTGGCTGACATATAAACAACTTTTAACTAATTACCTGGATGAAGAAACAAAAAAACATTAAGTTTAAATATAGGTTTTATACCCAATATGTTTGGAACTTGAGATAATTGTTTAGGTATATATTGTAATATGATATCCATAAGAACAGATAAATTTAATACTGATTGGCTAATTGTAATATTTAGTGTTTACACACCTAATCTGTATTAGACTGTAGTGTTTTTATTGCTAAAAATAATATCAGTTTATATTTTCTGGCATAAACCATATAGATAAAGCGCTGAGGACGTGCAGAATATGCACACTAACTTGCTTTTATTGTAACTCACATTCTAACTATAAAAAAATAAAGAAAATATTAATTATTGTAAATTCTTATAGAATTCCTCCTGAGCCCGGTGGACGGAAAAATATAGTCTAGGCCAGTCAATAAAGTTAACGGAATATAACTTTGAAAATATATTATTTAATAACAATTTGGTGATTGAATTAAGGTATATAATATAAAATATTACAAAGAAAGATATCTAATAAGCAAACCAAAAAAAGTAAAATATGTAATAATATAGACAACCCCATATATTTTTCACAATGAAACAAATGAAACCAAGTGAAAACAATCATTTATTAGATACTGAAAAGGTTGTAAGCTTTCTCCAATTGTGCAACTTTGTAAGAGTTTTGCAAGTTAGTATTGGTTTGTAAAGCAGTTCGTGCGCACAAAAATTCACCTTAACAGTAAAGGATTTTTTTAATTCCAATGTAGGCAGAGATGTATAATACTGATACAGGCACCATTTTCTGGCCCTACGTGATAGGCTCATATGCCTTGTTACTATCCTAACCTGTCCTACAAGAATCTAATCATTTTTGTATTATTTCTGACATAATAATGCACATAGGCACACCTAAGCTTTTTATACAATAGTACGACCAAGCACTCAAAATGGAATAAAAGGAAATCCTGTAAGTGTTTATATAAAGAGATTTTGTTCAATTCACACCCAGGGAAATAATTTTGTGATGAGCACTGTAATATATTTTGTGTCGAAGTTTAATTTACCCACAATACTCGTTTGTATGAATTTGATCAAATGCCTACAAATCATTACTGGAAAGATGTAATAATATATGTTGTTGTCGAGAGCCTTAGTGGAGTTCCCAAGTCAGCAGTGGACGTCTTTCGGCGGTTTGCGTTCCATTTAGGCGACTACATGTGATGTGTGAAGTTAATATAAATTAAAATAAAAAATTCTATTTTAAAATTAAATGGAGGAATTATTGGAGACGATGCCCACGAATGTACTATACGAGTAATGTGATGTCATGTGGGTATTGAAAATATAAGCACAAAAATTAAAAAAGGTTTTTCAATGCGACAACCCCAAAAGTGCAATATTAAGGTGCAAGTGATTTCTCGTAACCATATCGTTAAATGGGTCGTGACTTTATGTCTTATATGTGGAATCCCGAAAATACCTATTTACCATAAAGGATATAACACCGGTCTTAATTTTTTGTTCAGGCATTTCTCCAGTATTTTTTAAAAGAACTCCCGCTTTAAATATATACATCCTGTGACGCGGGGAACTTTACAAACATTCATGAAACGAAAACAAAGAACACCCAGACTCAGGACAAGGATTTCTGGATCACACAAAGCATTGTCCCAGTGGGATTTGAACTCACTACACTTGGCGCAGTAGAGAGTGGCGTGGCGACCACTTAAACCATCCGTGCAGTCGTAGTATTATTTTATAACCTACAATTTAAAGGAGTATTATAACCACCCTAAGTGAAACTTAGAGACGGAGACATGGTAGCGTTGTGACCCCAAAACTGGTGGGACCGTCAGTTCGTGACCCGCCCTGACCCCGATCTACTAACCGCACGCTCTATTGTCTATACTTGGAGTATGGTTTATGTTATAAACTTATACGGGTTCAACCTACAGTTGTCTTAGACAACAAACATGTTCTTGAGCCTTTGCTTGTACTCGTATGTACATATAATGTGTAGTTACGACGTTTATAAGCATGTGTGTATGTGCGTGTATATTATGTATGTATTTGTAATATGTTATGTATTCATCTCATCAGTGTTGGTATTATTAGTAAAAATATCCAATATAGCTTTGAATCTATTTTTATTTGGCATTTCTACTTAATGAAGTAGAAATGCCAAATAAAAATAGATTCAAAAATTAGAATGCTAAGGATGTCTAAAAAGGCCTTTAATGCACCTTTACATAATTGTGCATATGAAGCTTATAAATTAAATTAATGAAGACTAGCATACAGCAGTAGTAACATAATTTATTAGTGACCTCTCTCTTTAATTAACGTTTTAGAAAATAAGATGGAGACCATTTGTCTGTAATAAAACTATGGAGAGGATAGTAAATAGCTAACCTATAAAAATCTACGATCGAACATAATATAAAATTCTCGAGTTGCGTTGTTTATTACCTAACTCTTCCAAAACGGCTGTACTGATTTGTATGAAATTTTGTGTGCATAACGGGTAGGTCTGAGAATCGGTCATCATCTATTTTTCATTCCTCTCAGGACGCAAGGAGAACCGCGGGCACTTATTATTAATTAACTAATGGAATTAGCCTACAGATACAATCCTATATTAAACACAATTTGACTTGTACGAACACACGAATAAAATCATACCTAAGCATTCCGAGAACCTTTTCATTCTAGTTTCCTACCACAAATCGACACACGATACGACTTTAAAAAGTAAATGATAAGTAATTTGTATAGCAATTATAATGTTTACTTATTACAACAAGGTTCCACATCTTATAACTTGCAGTAACTGATAGCGTTCGTACGGATAAAGCTTTGGTATCTGTAATTGAAATGTGTCGCTCTGACACTTCAGTCATGCATACGAACATTGCCCAAGTATTAAAAAGATTGCGTGAAGTTGAATATAATGCGATAATTAGCCGTGAAGCTTTTTAAAAAAAAAAACCAATCAAATGTAGAAACGATTTTAAGTGGATGTGGTGGTGGTGCGCTGTCAAAATTATCTTTGCAATATTTATTTATGTATACAACTTTAATGCACACCAACAAAGTATGAAATTTTGTACAAACAGATACAAATTTACATTTGGTATTACAATAGAAAGAATATAAGCATTGCGGTGAAGGAGGATAGATAACCATTTGAGAAATATTAATCTTAATCAGACGTTTTGGAGACGCCTAAGTTTGTTCAATTGTTCTTCGGTAAGATCTAAATAGCAAACATCACTATAGTCAAGGATAGGTAGTATATTATGAAATTGCAGCATTGCAAACCCAATGAAAACTTAAACAAATCCAACTCCTAGTTATCTGGCCAGCGTAGTAACGATACTATTGAACTTGTAATGTATTTTGTTTTCAAAAAGATCATAATTATTGTGATATAGTTATAAAATATCTTTGTAAATAATTCACAATCATAAAACAATTGTCTAGCAATAACCATTACAACAGATTTTGTCTAAAGCACTTTAGTTGATCTGATTCGGTCTCAACAGAAATCAATTAAGCATATTACGACAAATCGCAGCTGAATCGAATCATTTAGTTCATAACATTAAACATATTAATATAAAACAAAAGCCCAACGGTTGCGCCAGAGTAAATGATCTCATTTAAAGCCATTGTCTCCGAACCAAAGTGCCAGATTAATGATATTGTATGGACGAGATTGCGCCGAAGGATGATTGGTATCTGACGGCTATCTGTTGCGATTACAATTGTCTTTGTTAAATATACATTTGTTAGTACCGGCAATGTCCAAACTATAGCATTTTTCGTTTCTTCTGAATCAAATATGGCCAATAGATATATTTTAATTTTTTTATGTGTGTACTCCAGGGCAAATTTGAAACAAACTTCAATGAAGCTAAAAAATAGTATAATTGCGCTAAAGTATTTATAACGCATACTTTCTTGAGATTCCATTTACTTAAATGTAATATACAAATATTCTTATAACGGCAGAGTTTTCCAAGAAAATGTAACAGTTTTTTTCAGTTTTAACTCATATAAATGAAATACTTATTTGTTCAATGAACATCAAAACCAACAGGATTTCAATTCGTGACAATGATTGAAATTGCGAAATCACTCCACCGAATCAATCGTGCAATATCAGAAAATATCCATAAATAATTTCTTTCCAGAAAAACTTTTTACTAAAATACACAGAACAAATAATTGATTCTTACTTTTTTCGATTAAAAAGTCGTGATTCCACGGTAAAGACTACAATCAAAAGATCAGCCGAAAGTTGAGTGATTCCAAAAACTTTTTATGAATTCGTCTTTATGTAAAAGGGAGGTAATTGTAGCATCTGGCTTTTCATTGAAGAACTGGAAGGAGGTGTCATCGTGACCGTTCGAGCGCATCAGGTCACGCCCGCAATCGACCAATGACCTGGTGTTTTCCATTGTGTGTCGACCGACACGTATTCCGTTTGGAGAAAACTGAAATTATTAACTAATTAAAATACGTGTTTGATTTTTTATTAAATATTCCAAAAACATTGGACTGTTATTTAACAACTTGATTTAAAAAGAAAGAAATAAACGTCTTTTGAATCATCATCACTCAACCTCTCAAAATTTAAAAGACAAATTATTTCATTCATTCATTTCAAATGTCGACACAAAACACCAATGGACAAAACCCATTTCTGACGACCTCCGACACGGAAGGCAAAGCATCACGACCTGACAAAAAACCGTCACAATACATGCTCGTGACTCGACCTCTGTCCATTCACAACAAACTGGCTGAGAAAAGGCTACGTGCAACTATTTTTGCAGCTATAGGCATTCGATGCGCCCCAAAATATGCCTTTGTTGCGTGCAGCTCCCGACAATTAAAATGGTTGATCACTGTTTTTATATAAAGGGACAGTTAATGCTTCTGTTGTTGATTTTTTATTTGTTTAAAAATATGATTTTAAAATATTAATAGCGGTAAGCTTTTTCGTTACTTAAGTTGTAAAAATATTTGTTATGGTTATTCAATTAATGTTTTCAATAATCACATATTTTTTTTAAATTATACATACAGGTACAATTACAATCCAATTGATTTCTTGATTGGATTTCAGTTTGTGCTCCTAAAAGTTAATGTGCAAATATATTTCAAAATAAGCCTAAATGGAATCATTATATAAATTAGATTATTATTGTTTGAATTTTATATCAGTTGTCTATCTTATCTCACAAACTTCGGTAACGCAGTCTTTTTTGTTTCGCTCGTCCTCGATAGATGGCGCTGTACCTAAAAATAGAATCGCGCTATGGTTTCGTTACCACCGGTAGTATAAAGCATCTCAGAAAAACTGAATATTTAACTTTGCGCAGAGGCAATATCGTAACCAATGAGGTTTATCCGAGGTGCGATTATTGCTAGTTGAAAACTTTACCAATACCCCGCCGTGTGGACGTGAAATACCGTCCGCTATGGCAATTTTTGAGCGACCGTAAAAGGTCCATAATACCTAAGAATCCTAATTTTAGAAAATCAGTAGATTATGTGCCAGTGATGCCATATCTACCAACTTTTTGGTAGATCTACCAATTTTCACTTCAGTCTACCTATCTACCACCCTAGACCTAAAAGCTACCTATTTTTGGAATTAGTTTAACATATCACCATTTTGAATTATTTTTATATCGACAAGCTACGTTGTGATGTGTTGCGAGAGCCATGTGACGATGCATCAAACCTACATAGAGTCCAGGCTATTTAAACCACAAAAAAAAAAACATTAGCAACAGTTCGCCGTTCGCGCCATTTCACGCCCTTTGACATTATTATTCTGTTCTGTGGCCTATTCCCGGTTGGTTTGTTGTGGAAACAATGGTGAATATTTGCTCATGTTTTGTGTTGTTAATACATAACACTATTATGGCCCGACCCGAGATTCGAACCCGAGGCCCCTTGATCGGCAGTCGCGTACGCGTATTATTAGAGCGATGAGGCAGTATATGTCTTAAATTAATTATATATAATTAATATAGAACATATTTTTTCTTACATTACCGAAAAGTGATTTTTAATAACATATTTTCTTTGCCTTGGAAAAATAGTTTTAAAACTTATGACCACACCTATCTCTATATATTTCTTTTCTTACCAAGAATACAAAAAGTGTTTGAAAAAATATCAGCCGAGAAATCAACGTCAACTGAAGCGCGACCTCCTAAAAAGTACTAAAAACTAACTAAAACGAAGCTTTTGTTAGTTTTTAGTACTTTTTAGGAGGTCAACAGTCATTGTTTTCACGTTCAATGGACATGATTGATTAAAATATCAGTATCACATCAGTGTTTTATAATCAAAAAATCGGCCAAGTGCGTGTCAAGCCACGCTAGAATAGAGTTTCGTAGTCTGGTAGGTAGATTTAACATCGTGTCCAATACTTATTTGTTATGTTTACTTATTATTTCTTTATTTACCAAACAAACGTACCAAAATACAGAGTGAGTTCATTTAACAAGTTAGGCCCCCTATAACTTCATAAATACAAAAGTTATCAAAACCGATATAGTTTCCCTTGACAGTCAATATAGTGACGACTATCACGATTTTTTCAAATTTTTTTGGCCAGCCGTTGATTTTAGAGGGGTGCTTTAAAGTTGAATAACTCGCACACGAATACCTAAATAGAAAAATTACTTTATCAACCTCGCAATGTGATTAAAGATCTATCTAATGATAGAAAATATTAATTTACCACAAACCAATAATTTAGTACCTACTCACTAAGACTACTCCAGATTCCAGATAGACCTAACCTAAAATAAAGCAGCGTATAGATAGTATATATGTAAGTATATATATATTCGTAGTATACACAAGCTACTACTGTAATGTAAACTACAAATCAAGCAGCATATAAAGAATAAAGAAAAATTAACTTAAGTTAGAAAATGAATGAAGATTGAAAATAATCAAAAATAATTTGGGCGGTAGGCCGAGGACGGATGGACGTATAGACGGACATGACGAATCTATAAGAGTTCCGACTCATGAACTAGGGAACCCTAAAAATCTTCTAAATTGAGGTGGTAGATCTACCAATTTTGCATTTAACATCTACCAATTTCTACCAACATTTGGCACATAATCTACCGATTTTCTGAAATTTGGGTTGGCAACACTGTTATGTGCCAAATGTTGGTAGAAGTTGGTAGATGTAAAATGCAAAATTGGTAGATCTACTACCTCAATTTAAAAGATTTTTAGGGTTCCGTAGTTCATGACTCGGAACCCTTATAGATTCGTCATGTCAGTCTGTCAGTTCATCCATCCATCCGTCCTTGGCCTACCGCCCTAATTATTTTCGATTATTTTCAATCTTCATTCATTTTCTAACCTAATTTAATTTTTCTTTCTTATTACATTACAGTAGTAGCTTGTGTATACTACGAGTATATATATACTTACATATATATTATCTATACTCCGCATTATTTTAGGTTAGGTCTATCTGGAGTAGTTTAGTGAGTACTAAGTTATAGGTTAGTGGTAAATTAATACTTCCTGTCATTAGATAAATCTTTAGACACATTGCGAGGTTGATAAAGTAATTTTTCGATTTATAAATCGAATATATACGGATATATCCGTGTGCGAGTTATTAACCTTTAAACTCTATGCGTGGCTTGACACGCACTTGGCCGATTTTTGATTATTTATCACTGATGTTTTAAACAATCATATCCATTGAACGTAAAAACAATGACTGTTGTTGTCCAAAAGCTTCGTTTTAGTTAGTTTTTAGTACTTTTTAGAAGGTCGCGCTTCTGTTGATGTTGGTTTTTCGGCTAATATTTTTTCAAACACGTTTTGTATCCTTGTTAAGAAAAGAAATATATAGAGATAGGTGTGGTCATAAGTTTTAAAACTATTTTTTCAAGGCAAAGAAAGTATGTTATTTATTTAAAATCAATTTTCGGTGATGTAAGAAGAAAAGATGATCTATATTAATGATATATAATTTATTTAAGACATATATACTGCCTCATCGCTCTAATGGTAAGCGTACGCGACTGCCGATCAAGGGGCCTCGGTTTCAGAATCCCGGGTCGGGCCATTATGGTGTTATGTGTAAACAACACAAAACAGGAGTAAAGATTCACCATTGATTCCGCAACAAACCAATCGAGAATGGGCCACAGAACAGAATAATAATGTCAAAGGGCGCGAAATGGCACGAACGGCGAACTGTTGCTAACGTTTTTTTTTGTGGTTTATAGCCTGGACTTATGTATGCTTGATGCATCGTCGCATAGCTCACGCAACACATCGCGACGTCGCTTGTCGATATAAAAATAATTCAAAGTGGTGATATGTCAAACTAATTAAAAAATAGGTAGTTTTTAGGTCTAGGGTGGTAGATAGTTAGACTGAAGTGAAAATTGGTAGATCTACCAAAAAGTTGGTAGATATGGCATCACTGTATTGAAGACTAATGTAATTGTATAAATTTAATAACATCGGAGAAATAGTTTTTAATAATGTAAGTTTTCACTAAATTTCGCGAAAAAATAAATTTATTTGTAAAAGATTAAAAACCAAAAAACTTTTTTTTTTTTCAAATAAAATTTGATGTTATGTAAAAAAAGTGCAAATGCAAAAGTTGTAGATCTTTTCATTACCTACAACTTTGCAACTTAACTTTTTTCCATAGGACTTCCATACCCCTTCCCGACCTCAGATGGCCCGTAAATTATTTTTCCTTTCATTTTTAGGGTTCCGAAGTTCATAACTCGGAACCCTTATAGATTCGTCATGTCCGTCTGTCCGTCCGTCCGTCTGTCCGTCCGTCCGTCCGTCAGTCCGTCCGGCTGGCTCAAAAAATCTGAAAAAAATCGTGATGGTGGTCCATTTAATGAACTTTGAAGGAAAACTATAACCGATTAGATGACTTTCTTAGTTCAGGAGTTATAAAGGCTTATATGGTAAAATGTGCTCACTTGGAAAACGTCATACAAAATTAACGTATTAATACGTAAACATAACAATTATCTATTGGATACGATTTTAAATCCACATACCATTATAGGTGACTGAGGAACCCTTTCCTGACACGCACTTGGCCGATTTTTATAATATTCTCCTCGTTTTTAATGGGTTTCATTCTACTATAATTTATTTTCACTTTTAATTATTTTAAAAGGCTTCTACCCTGGTCTAGTAGTCACACACTACATAGAAAGTTAGAAACGTACCATTACACTATAGCAACGCGTAGCCATCCATATAAATTATTATAAGTGAATATTCGAATTGGTTCTAGAAGCTGGTTGGTTGGTTGGGAAGTCGGTGCCTTAAATATACTGACAACTAGTTCAATCTTCGAATTTCAGTTCTCCTTTAGGGTTGCGGTCCGATGCCAGATTCAGGTAAAACCGGTTGAACTAGTAGCCGACCCCAAATAAACTTGAGAATAAAGGCTCGGAGGATGATTTGAGTTGGTTCTAGAAGAGTAAAAGTATGTAAGTATGTTACGACTGTCTGCTTGCTTCGACTAATCTCTGTAATGGTTGGGCGATTTTGACTGAACCTTCACTGGCAGAAAACACTCCACAGCGTTACTCGCGATTTATAAGAGTAACCGCGGTACGTAGCAATTATTGGTCACATATTTTTGAGACGTAGATAATTTATTAATCAAGGTTCGCATCGATATGTTGCGTAGTAAAACATTAGGGTATAAGACTTAATTTATCTACCTGTCTGGGTAAACTGTGCACACGTTTATCTTAACATGTTTGAAATAACATCTATTAAAATAATTGTTACGTTTGGCCCCACTATGCAGACGATGTTTAGATGTTGTTTAATGGTTATATTCAACAATTGTTATAAATCTACGATGATTACCCGTTGGTGTTGTGTGAAATATCTTTTAAATAAAGAGTAATTTCTATCATTTTAAATAACTTCGGAAAACAATTTCTGTGTAAATTATATAATGCGTAATGCCAAGTTGCAAATGTTTATCGTTTTTTATATTATATTCCATTCTAGTCTCTTGTTTGATTGGTTACTATTTTATTATGATTACGTGACTGAGTGACATAATGTGAGAAAATAGAAAACGATTAACGTTTGCAAGTTGACTAGGGGCGCTGGTTTGTTTTAGAACTGATTCTGCCTACATAAGAATACAAAAAGTAAAAAAAGTAAATCTTTTGGATAAATCTACTAATAAGTGGTATAAAAATAGTAGACGTCCTATTCTCAGACCTACTGAATAGACATACAAAATTTTAGAAGAATTGATCAATTATATTTTATCAATTAAATATATCCTAGCTGTAAAAAATACTGCCTTTTTAACCAACTTCAAAAAATGAGGTTCTCAATTCGGTTATCTATTATTTTGTACAATTGGCAAATTATATATTTTTAATACATCCCTGTTGTAAGAAATTCATAAAATTATGTGAACGCAAACACTGCAATCGCATTAAGACGGCGATACTCTCCTAAAAGTTAATTATGTAATACTTGTAAGTCAAAACAAGTATTTCAAACAACCAACCGTAACTAAAACGATTTCAAATCGATACAAACATTCGTTTCGGATTATATTTTGATCCAGACTTGATACTTATGAGTTGACATTCATACTCGGTGAAAGCGTTGGCTTATTACCAATCGATTCAGGCGATAATCGATCGGCTGGCTGGTAATCGTATTAGCACCACGGGGGGTCTTGGTATGGCGTGCCTTAACACTTCATATTTTGCCATACAAAACTTACTATGTCAAGTTTAATGCATTACCCAACTAATCGGTTGCGATCAGTTCAAGGCTTTTATTATCTACTAGCTCAGCCCCCCGGTGTTACCCGCGTTTGTCGTTGTGCCTTTACGACAATCGTAGATGACGCCGCGGGTTGAAAGTAGTCTAAGTTACTCCATATGTAATCAACTATCTGCAAAAGAAATTCACTTCAAAATCGGTCCACCCGTCCCAGCGATTAGCCAGCTAAAAGCTGTTAATTTGAAATTACAAACACACAAATCAATTTTATTTATTTTTATAGAGAACGCATACATGCTCGCACTAATTAGCTTATAAGGTTTTTTTATACAATGTCAAGTTATTTGTTATACGAATTTCAATATTGGGCAACGTTTAGTATTTTCGGTTTGTTTCAAGAGAGCGTATCAATCAAACCTGTGCTTATCGAAATTAAAGGACGTTTTAACCACGATCTTGTACGAGATGAATCGTCGAGCGCTTAAAATCGAAATATCATATTAATTGCCGTGCTCTTGCCGTGTTCCGATATTGAATCTTAAAATACAAAATGACATAGTGTGTGGTATTGGGTCGATATTTAATATATCTTGTACAAACAGCTCTGTCTATATGCCCTAAATAAGGAAACATTTTAGTTCTCTTGTTATAACCTAGATGGCGCGGTTTGATTAATCTCTACCTACTTGCCATTCCCACCATAAAACTTGATGACCCATTGCTCTTAACACACTGAAAAGAAAACAATGTAAGTTGCGAGTACGGCATTCTACTTGGATTTTTCACTGAGCTCTTAACCTCGGCTAGTATGAAAATGGATATTTTGGTATGAGACCCACGTGATTACAATGCGAACGGGCCGGACGATCGATCAGGACGGTACTACCCTATCACAGAAGACCCACCTAAAATGATAGCATTCCTGCTGTCGTATTTCGTTGGTGAGTACGAGACCGACCACCCAATAATCCATAATTTAATAAAGAAAAACGACTTCAAAGTAAAACTATTCAGAGTAGGTACCTAAATCGCGACAATTGTGCCTATGATATTTGAGGAGTTCCCTCGATTGCCTTGGGATGTCATCACCAGATCCAGACATGGTGACTATGTGACCTGTGTGCCAATTGTGTGATGCCAAATCCCATGCAAATTTTTGAAATCGGTTCATAAACGACGAAATTATCGCTGAACATACATTAAAAAAAAAGATTCCGACGAATTGAGAACATCCTCCTTTTTTGAAGTCGGTTAAAAAGCATTTTAATAGGCCGCCATAGTGTGACATCATTCTGCTTTGCCTGATTTCGAATTGACCACTACTCTTTGATTCTTCTCATATTTTCCTTCTGACAGAGTACAGTTACTTCAACAGTCTCACTATAACAGTCTTGCTTAAGGTGGAGTAGATTATATAGTAAAGTACTAGCACAATTAACATAGAGTAACATGTGAAATTTATGTACCAGGACATAGGCCTATACTTTGCCCATATTTCAGCAAAGAACGCCTTTTCAATATAACTACATGCTTAATATAAAAAAATCTCCTTCACCGCGTCTGCATTACCATTTTTACCCATAAGGGCACACGGGGCCAGTGCCCAGGGCCCACTCTCCGAAACTTTTGTGTGTTCAGGGCCCCAGGATAGTTAAAGACGGCAATACGCGTCTGTCTGTCTGTTCGCGATAACTTCAAAAATCACTGAATTGATTTAAATGAAATTTTGTACCCAAATAGTCTAAAGCCTGGGAAAAAACAGGCAACTTTTTCCACAATAACCGACATAGACGCGAGCGGAACCGCGAACGAAAGCTAGTTTTCTTAATAAAATAAGACATTGAAAACTCGCTTAATTTTGAAACAGTGAATAATTTCGTGAATAGCTATGCCCTGCACGTGTCATGTCTCTTAATTGAACACCGTGAGTCATTACGGATAATGACTGATTTAAGCAAGCGACTTAAGTGATAAAGTGTATGTCAGCGGAGGCTGGCAGCCGGACCGACTCCGTGGAATGTCACTTCGGGAACCGATGTTATGTGTTCACAGTTAATCAGATGCATTTGACGCGTGAAAATGTAGCAGCCAGAATTTTAAAGTACCTTGTTTATCATTAATAATTGTGTTATAAGCATATATATTGTACTAACGGCCCGATGCTTTGCACGGATTGATGAAGGAATTTAAAAAACATTTTTAAATATTACAAATTAAATACTAAAACCTTCCTTAAGAACCAATCTATCAATTGCTAAAAACAGCATGAGAATCGATGCAGTAATTGTTAAGTTCATCGCGAACAAATAGACAAATCCCTTTTTTCCGGAACATCAGTTTTTCCACAGAGCGCCTGGCGTCAGATCTCCGCACCCCTGATGGCGAACTGAATTCGAAGGTTGAATTAGCTGTCAGTAGATATATTTGAGGGCACTGATCCCAATAACCATTGCCATATATGTTCATAACAACCGGGACTGACGGCTTAACGTGCTCTCTGAGGCACGGGCGTGAATCTCTGTAATTTTCCATAATCCGGGCTGCTATTAAGAATGTCTTAGAAAAAAACCGATAAAAGACCGACCTAAATCTATAAATATAAGTGAAAACAATTAAAAATACATCACAGCACATCTCTATATTTTTCATATATAATTTCAGAGTGTGTGTGATGGCGCAGGCGTATCATGATTCATACGCTCTTATTATTGACAGCCGCGGCGTAATGGTTCGATTGATATACGATAGCGCTCGATTTAATCGTTGCGTAATCGAGTATAGCTGGGTTGACGCAGAAAGATTATATCGTCCTTATCGATAGCATGCCTGAGAGTAATGACTAAAGATGTTTTCGCACAAAAAAAATTAATTATTCCATTACCTTTGTAAACTCATGTCTGAGTTAGGAGCTAGGTTTAGAACCACACTAAGTTTTGGTTACATGTAATACAGTAGATAATGTTTCGTTGCCATATTGGAATATCGATAGGTCTATCTACATGATATTTCAAGACAAAAAGTTTTTAAATGAATATTTAAGAAACAGATAGTTTTCATTTTAGAACCTAAAACATCTGGCATCTTCTCTAAAAGTATAGTAGAACCCACAAAGAAATATATTTCTTTTCTATATATATATGTTTCTTCTGAATGTCTATTAAATATATAAATAATAAATAAATATTTCGGACATCTTACACACAACGCCATCTAGTCCCAAACTAAGCAGAGCTTGTATGATGGGTACTAGACAACTGATATAAATACAAAAACTTATTTTTCTTTTGTAAATACATACATATTATACATAGAAAAACACCCAGACTCCGAAACAAATATTTGTGGATCACACAAACATTTGGTCCGACCCGGGAATCGAACCCAAGACCTCTTGGTCAGCAGCCACATACGCTGATCACTAGACCAACAAGGCAGTCGTTTGTATCTCGCTTGTATCTGTCCTCATCATCATGAACAGCTTTTTACAGTCCACTGTTGGACATAGGCCTCTGCTCAAAGAGGAGGTTTGGCTATCATACCATGCTATGCAGCCGGGTTGGTTTGTTTTAAGTTTTCCTTCTCTTTGCAGTGATCTGTTCTGCGTAGTTTGCTCCCTAAGTCGCGTCTTATGACACCCATGGGATGAATAGGGCCAGTGAACATTTGTATGGGTAATCGATCACTACAGCGTGTGTGAGTGCTATTTTGTTTCTCTATATGTTTCAAACTGATTAATACCAGGATTAGACCCTACCCAAATATTATAAAGTCCGTGCATTTTATACAGTCTTAATTAAGAAATTAAGAAAAGAGAATCTATAGAGAGGTTATCTTCAAGAAACGCAATGTATTTGTCACTACAAATTTCTATGCTGAACCTAGAAAACACAGATTTAATTATCCATGAATTGTGTTTTTTTTTACACAACTCCCGCATTAGGAGTATACATCTTAAAACATACATGAAACGTACACAAAGAACACCTAGACTCAAAACAACAATTCGTGCATCAAACAACGTTATATCCCATGTGGGATTTTAACCCATGACGACCGCTTAAACCACTAGGCCAGCCGTGTGGGCCAAATAGTAGTTATGCTATACAACTTGTACATATTATCAAAGCCCAGCCCATGTAGTGATTAAGATTCACTTTTCTTTTGTTTTTTTAACGACATTAAAGAGTGTACAAATGTTCAAATTTCGAATACAAACATCAATCCACCTGGGTGCAGGTGGTGGTTGCGTGTTTGGTATCAATGACAAGGAGTTGGACCGCTACCGACGCTTTTTACGATTATCTTACACGCGTAGGGTGTCTCCTCTGAAATATTTCCCGTCCCGATTTTAATTAATTGTCTATGGTAAATGGTCTATGGTTTTCAGTAAAAAAAGGGTGTATAAAATTTATATTTTACGTCATAGATCAAATAATGTACGTAATCCACGATGGAGTATTCTGTTTCATTTAAACGAGTATCTCGTTAAGAAATAACAAACTAAAATGACATGAAAAAAAAAAGATTTTTTAACAAAAACATTCCGTTATCAAATTAAAATTAAATTAGTCAATTAAATTGTAGCTTTAATCATGCATAGCTATTAACATGATATCTTTTCAGTATATTTACATTTGTAGATGCACCAAAAATACTTGGAAGTATAAAAGATCACAATTTTCTATGAAAATAGTTATTTAAATACATAATCAAATTACCTCGACACCGAAGATCATGAAATAGGTATTAAAAGGAAATAAAATGAATCTGTTCAAGCTCAAATACATATATTATCGAGTCTCTCTTTTGTCTGTTGTTCAATTGTCGTTCTGGTAATCCTACTGTTAAGTTTTATTTATTTCTCATTTGTAAGTGTCCGGGATGAATGTCTAAATCCGTCGCCAGTTTGTCAGCGGCCGGCGGCGACAGATACATGCTCCGGAGATAGCAGTTGTTTATTGTAACCGTTTTGGCAGCCAAGTGACGTTTTATCGATGTTCCTTTTCGGTTGTCGGATCATTTGCATTTTGGATTTATGTTGTGAAACTTTTTGTAAAGATTGAAATATTGGAATTTGGAAAGACAATCTTTTAACTGTTGGTCACAACACAAACTATACTCGAACGTCTATACTGTACCATAGTTGTCCTAGATAATGTGAGGTACATATTATGATATCTGAAAAAAATAATATAAATATGTATACTGCTTTATAAGTAAAATATGGTGACAGATTAATTATCGACCTTCTAACCTAAATATATTTTCAATAACCAGAAGTCGAACTAAATTCTCTATGTATTATTTGTTATGTTGGAAATTATTTAAAAATCTATCAAAAACTATCTCGATTTGTGCTAAGTCCGTTCATATAAATCAATTCTAACTTCAAACGTATCAACATAAGGTCTTCGACACGAGTGGCCACATTCGGCACGGGCCAAGCGGCCAGTAATTATTTTAAGTGTCAATAAATAATAAAGTCCACCGCGCGCTGAGTGCCCGTCCATCTCTCTTATCTCAATTCTTAATGCGCCTCTTTGCTCGTTATTCTTTTTTCAAAACCTTTTTTATTTCCTTTTTCGTTTATGTCATCCAGTGGAGAGGTTAAATTTTGTGTTGACAGCATGAAGGTTTTATGTTTTAATCTGGGTTTTATGGTCGTTTCATCGTTTGTATTAGGACAAGTATGTCGTCAGTTTTCTTTTTATAAAAGCTTATCTATTTCATGTTTACTGATGGAGGTGAATTTGAATGTGTCCTATTGTATTATAATATATTCATTCAATCTAAAACATTCGGCGCATACCTGACGGGTTTACTGCCGCGTAATAAAACGTGGGTTAGATATGGTTAGACTAAAATTAACAATCCGATCTAAATAAAGTTGATATAATAAATCAAAATGTAACAAGTGGACATGGTTTTGTTGTGTTTCGGAACGCAACGGTCCATCGATCACAGCGCGTTCCGAGTCTGAATTTATGTTACGTAATTATGGTGCGTGCGCGCGCGTCGGTCCTGAGCATGCGTAAACATCGAACGATGCCTTCGACATTATGTTGTTTTTCAACAGTTAATGCCTTGATATCTTTGTTAATGTGCCAGTGCAATGCAAGTTAATTATTTTTTTGCGTTGAGCAAGGCCCTCACACTTTCAATAAGTATTTGTTTTTGTTGCGAATGTCACCAAGTGTTCAAATATTTACGCGGTACATTTTATAAAGAGTCCTATTACCTTAGGTTCGATGAGTAATTTATTTGGATAAAATATTATTCTAAAGTTATTAAATATAAAAAGTTGTAGATGGGGCCAAGGCCTTCATACGTAGTTCATCTGCGGTTACGAGACACTTGCTAGGCCGGGGTTAAATTAGTGTAATCTTCGCCACAATTCTGTCAAGGTTCCCAATTATAACTTTATACACTTACGTGGTTATTACCGACGATTGAGTTTAGACGTCGGCACAAGTACGAGTAGTTGAATAAATTTTATAGAAATAATAATATACGGCGAATGACCTTTGACTTTTCTGAATATTTAAACTATGGCGACTCGGACGGTCGACGCTACACACTGATATCATCTTCCTCACCTTCATTATTCCCAATGTTACTTGAGATACCCGATATTAATGCCAATGCCCAATCATTCTCTCCGAAACATCTCACTAGGCGCCTTACTGCATTGTCTGCACTCACCATGAGGATGGTGATCTCCACTTCTGGATTCTACTCATGCTTTCTATCAGGCAGAGATAAATAAATAAATAAACAAATATGTTTTGATGACTAGTTGTCGAAAATCGTGGGGTAAGCCCGGTCATGCTGATGCCCCACCCGCCGTATTCACCTGACATAGCTCTTTTTGATTTTTACCTATTCCGTTCGATGGCACATGGCCTAGCTGACCAGCGCTTTCATTCTTATGAAGAAGCTTAAAAATGGATCGATTCTAAGATAGCCTCAAAAGACGTCGTGTTTCCGATGCGGAATTCATATACTGCTAGAAAGATGGGAAAAAATGTTTTTGTTTCTTATAATTTAAATAAAACTTTTATTTTGTAAAAGAAACAGCGAGAACTTATTCAAGTTCCTATAATAGGACAATATACAGAACATCTGATACACAACGCCATCTAGCTTTAAACTAGGTGAGCATGTAAGCATGAAAGCTTGATTGTCTGATAGAATAAGTATACGTGCATATTATACATGGAAAAACATCCAAAGTCAAAACAATATAACAAAGAGAAAACAAGCGAATTTTCGCAGATCATACAAACATTTGACCCGACTCAGAATCGAACCGCTTCCACTGCGCCCGCCTGACAGTGTTCATTATTTTTACCTTTAATATAAAATACAGTGTTTGCCGACCGCCTACGTTAGCACCTAAACCTAGGCATTCTACAAATGACAGCGCTTGTGGTGGCGCCAAGCGGCGGAATAATCACAGAGTGTACCGGTACAGAGATGTCCCCTCTCATTAGCGAGATTACTACACAACCGAAGCTCGCGCCAACGGCTTTTGTTTAGGGCATCGACTATGACATAATAGATTTGATGTTTATTTATGAGAATTGTAATAGCACTTCTGCTAGCTGCAACAACTTTTGTGTTTTGTATTAAATAGGGTGCATAGGGTTCCCACCAACAACGTCGCATAACTGCCTCGGTGGCGCAGTGGTAGCTTAGGCAGTAAATTTGGGATAAAGAAACGGTCAATTGTAGGGCACAAGTCACAATATTACGCCTTTTAATGATAGGTGTGTAGTATCGGCATCGGTCTCCCTTGTTTTATTAATATAAACTTGTGGTTTGTTTATTCATTACGATATAATTTTTCTCTTTTCATCAAGGCGTTAAGGAAACTAATTTTAAGGTCCTCGTCCTAACAATATCTTGTTATTATCAATACAAAAATTTTCATTTATGTTTTGAATAAACAATATTAAAATGAATTACCGAACATACGGCTATCAAATATTTCTGATAGATACTGGAAGGACGAGATGCAACAAGCCCCAGCCATGACATCGATAATTATGCCGCGCCCTGACCTCCTTGATGCATGAAATGTACTATCATTAACAACATTATTTAATACTATTCATTATTATGTTTTATGTACTTTTTACACACATGGTATAAAAATTGTATGTATAAATACTCGCAGTTGTGTATGTAGAATGTAGATAACTCTGCCATCTCATCTTACCGATGAGATGGCATCTTCACATTAAAAACAAATGAAGTCAAAACATATCTAAGTAATAATCTTCTTGAAAATAAATATTCAGGAAAGACTATTTTCTATATCAGTAAACATTTGTTCTGAATAATAAATAAATAATAATAATAAATAAATAAATATTTCGGCCATCTACACACGAGAAGGCAGTCAACTAGTAGTTACTATCATCATTTAGTATAGTAGACAAAGCATTGAAACCAACGGTTTTTCTTCCTTTCCTTTGATGTCTCGTATTCTTGATACTAGATTTACCGTTAATCCCTACTATATAGTATTATAAATGCGAAAGTAACTCTGTCTGTCTGTTACGCATTCACGCCTAAACCACTGAACCGATTTTGATGAAATTTGGTAGGCAGATAGAACTGAACTTGGGAAAGGACATAGGCTACTTTTTACCGCGATAACCCAAATAGACGCGGGCGGAGCCGCGGGCGAAAGGATTCCTTTTGTAGCTTTTAGGCTTTAGGTTTATTTTATACAAAAGTTTAGGTCTTCTATTTATCGATTGAGGCAGTACGAAGTCTGTCGGGTCAGCTAGTAATTACATATATGCAAGTACCTCAAGTTCACACTTTAGTGGGCGACTGTACACGCTGTACAGGCACGTATTTGTTCGGCAGGGACCTAATGGCTCATGACTCGTATTCACGTCTGTTAGGTTATTCGTACATACTCGTTTACCAAGCGATGATAAGGTGACGTCATCGGTTCATCATTCTTCGCCAGCCTACCGCTAATGAGCGATACGTAATTATCATAATTTACCTAAGTGTGTGTGATTTTAAGTGATAATTTAGATCTTAGTGTTTGATTTATGAACAATTATTAGTTAATTATGAGTTATAGTTATATA
This sequence comes from Phragmatobia fuliginosa, assembly GCA_932526445.1. Lineage (NCBI taxonomy): Eukaryota > Metazoa > Arthropoda > Insecta > Lepidoptera > Erebidae > Phragmatobia > Phragmatobia fuliginosa. The sequence continues at coordinate 10,764,491 of OW052078.1, read as the reverse complement.
TATTCTTAACTAGTTAGGAATAGCAGTCTAGCGATTAGTTTCAAGGTGTGACCCTAACCAGTGCGCCAACAGTACAAAAAAACCAAGGTTTTATTTGAACTGCCTCGACCCACCAGCAATTGAGCATGCTCTCGTGAAAGCTATCCAATTATGTTCCTCCTTGAACATATCACTTGTGCTGTGGTACCGTGGCAGCCATATTAGATAAAGCTGTTTCTTACAGCCCAATATAGTCACCAATAATAAAAATTCTTTGGACATTCGATTAGGAAATCACAAATAAAAAGTATTTATCAGATTCATATCAATTCTGAGGGATCCTCAGATAGTTATCTACAGTTATACAATTTCAAACCTTCATTTGATAGTAGATGACATCTATGACAATCGTTATTGGGAAGTCAGTGCCCTCAAATATACTGACAACTAGTTCAATCTTCGAATTTCAGTTCTCCCTTAGGGTTGCGGAGGTCCGATGCCAGTCGCTCCGTGGAAAAACTGAAATTCAGGTAAAACCGGTTGAACTAGTAGCCGACCCCAAATAAACTTGGGAATAATGGTAGGAAGATTTGATAGTAGATGACAGTAGGCTGTTTTTACGACTATAGCTTTTACTATGAAATGCTTCATATATATTTGTTTTATTGTTTTTCAGAGTTCCGAGTGTCCAGTTGAGGAGAAACCTAGCAGCGAAACAAGCTACGTGGTAGGGGCTAGGCCTCAGAGCACTCAAGGGCACACCGGCTATCTTACTGTAGCGACATTGCCACCTAGTTTTGCTAGAAGTAAGAAATATTTATACACCAAATATAGTATGTTACTTGTACTTCATACTTTGAACTTGTCAATTTTAATTCACTGCATGTTTTTCCACGCCTGTAAATTTTATAGAAGAGGATACGATTAGAAACGACCTTCAACCTTCTGTTTATTGGATGAGAAGTATTTTATATGATATTTAATATATAAAATAATACATCGCGGAGAGGATGGCTTAAGGAAATGCGTCTTACTAAACCACCACTCTGCATTGTCTGCGTTGAAGCTAGTGTCATGGTTTCCCTCTTAGATTCTACGCATGTTTCCCCTTCATACACTTTGGTAGCCTAAATATAAATAAGTAAATAATCCTGTTGTATTTCAGGTAAAGCAAAGAAACAAAAAGTAGACACAGCTGAAGAAATGTCAACAGAAAATGGTTCTAAGGAAATGCTTTGAAGTAAAATGCAAGCAGCAAATATATATTAAATAAAATAATTTTGCTAAAAATAACAAGTCTTATTTGTTTCGGCACTCCTACATTTCGTAGGATCTCGATCGCTCTGTATTTTTTTATTCCATTATTTTTACCAGACTAAGCTATGTATGTTTGTATGTTCAACCTTAGCGTAACCATAAATGAGTTGTCAACAGTAATATTAAGCTGGGTGATATTGGCAATATAATTTTATAATTACGTAGTCAATTGTTTAAAATAAAATTCATTCATTTTCTATCTTAAACACTTTATTAAACGAAAAGCATAAATTACAATAAAAAATTGGCAACTTAAGCTAAATAAATATGTTCTTACAAGTAAAAAGGATATTAAAATTAATTAGATGAGATAAAAATAAAGATACGCCGTCTCATTCATAAAACATTCGTACGTAACTGTATCTTCTTGAAAAGTAATTCGTTAGTGGACTTATGAAAACATCACTTTTTTTTAACGCGAATGGACTGTGATTAAACTAGAATGGACTACAGAAAAGATTATTCGTATTTTGCTAAATAACATAAAAATCACCATTCGATATAACACTTGAGGGTTTAAATATATTTATTTTATGAATGAGACGTCCAAGTCATTAATCGTTGCTACTTTACAATTTTGCAAAGAAACCGAGCTTAGTAAAACTTTAATTGCATTACTTAACGAGATGTAAAGTTACAATACTCGGGAGTTGCAATTGATTCCTTGGAATGGAAATCCTTAATTTGTTTCCTATTAACATAATAATAAAGTAGCCATTTAATAATAATATTACTTATTAAGCAGACTGGTCATAAAATAATAATAAAATGGAAGCATAGTTTCATTTACATGATCATATTTTGTTTACTTTTTTATTTTAAATTTGGCATACAGGATTTTACAGTAATTACTGCAAATGAAACGTCATAACAGTTTTGGCAGTAAGATACGAGATCTTGGTTTTTCGTTATTTAAAAAATACAACCACACACTAGGAATAATCCTGTCTCGGGGGCTTTCCAAACATACATGAAACGGAAACAAATAACACACATACTCAGAACAACAATTCTTGGATCATATTTTTTTTTGTCTCATGAGGTTTGAACCCAAACCACTGTAAAAGTAGCGAAGTGACCGCCTGACCGCTTACATCACTACGCCATACCTACAGTTCTTCAGTACCTCAAAGATCTCGCAGTTCTTTTAGGGATAAAACTTGAAAACATTGAATTCGTCGGTAATTTAGTACTTCCTCAGAATTAATCTACAATCATTAAAGAGACGTCAATCAGAAACATGTATATGCCTCAACTTAATACTAAATTCAACCTTACTCTCAGTTCAATATGGTTCAAAATAGATTTCATTACATTTGCAGTCATACCGAAATTGGGTTTGTATGGAATTAATTCTGTACAAAAGAATTATCACAGCTTTACTTTCAATAATTTCGTCGCTTACAAAAACGGTCTGTTTTATATTAGCTCCTTTCAAAATACTAGTTCAAACTATTCTTTTAACTTACATATTCGCCAGTTAGTACTATTTGGAACTGTTTTCTACGTCAGTTTTTGACGATTCTAGCGCTGGAAATATAACTTTAATGCTGTGAGCTTAAAGTTGAAAATAACACTGTACCGTTTAAAGTTAAATATCGTTTATGATTGAGGTCGTTATTTAAATGAATTTCAAATCATTAGAAAGGTCTAAAGTTGGACCAACAATTTTGAAAAGAGCTTCTCAATAACACACGATAGATTTATCTCTACTAATATAATTATATAGTCATATGATTTTTAGGAATACTTTTGCCTACCATAGAGAACGCTAAGCTTCCCTCTAACATTCTATTATAAATATAATCTATTAATTAATCTTTTACAGTGAAAATATAATGCGTATACAGTTAATTATTAAATTAATTAATATTACACAGTTATAATTACATGAAACTGAATGAAATATTGTTATGGAATGGCTATTTTTAGCACAAAAGGTACATGGTAGCAATCCCGCAGATTTCTGTTTTAACGTTACTGACCATGAAAGTTTAAAATAATTTTTATGCGGTATTATTTTTGTAATGTGCATAGATATTAATTTTACTTAATTTATCTACGGCTATGTTACATTAAAAAGTATGTCCTATGACTTTTCTCAGGCTTTAGACTGATTTCATTTAAATTAGTACAGTGGTTTTTGAGTTTATCGGGAATACACTGACAGATATGGACGAGGACTTTATTTTATAATATGTCGTGATACTTACATTGTCCGTGTGGTGACGGATTAAGAATACAGAGTGTCACCACCTCTAGTCATCCCGCGGGTGTCGTAAAAGGCGACTAAGGGATAAACTACGCAAGACAACATCCATGCAAAGAGAAGGAGAACTTGAAACCAACCCTATACCAACCAGTCTGGCCAGCGTGGTATAGTAGGCCAAAACCGCCTTTCTAAGGAGAGGCCTATGTCCAGCAGTGGACTGTTAAAGGCTGTTGATGATGATGACTTACAATTGCAAGTATTAAGGACTAAGCTACTCATACATAAAATCAGTTATTGCTATTTAGTATTTAGAATAACATGATTCTTGCTGTTATGTATTTAAAAAAAATGTAATATACATAAATTATGAAAGCTATTAAGATATTAAATAATCAAGATTATTACTATCAAGAATGAGAGCATTATTAGGGTTCACTATTGTAATATAACCTCAACCACGGTCATGCAACATTCGTCACAATTCAACCACTATCCAAAGTAAAAATTACGAAAAAGAAAAAGGTCATATATAAATATTTAAAAATTGCTTTTTTTTATATGTAACTACCGCATATACTATGATATACATTGAGTGAAAAACTGTTCATTTGATATTACGTATAGAATTCTACTCAAATCCTTAATGTTTTAATTAAGGATTTAATGAAGGATTTAATGTTTTACAAATGATATGTCTGTTCGTAATATCAAATTTCACTCAATGTATATTATAGTATATGCGGTAGTTATATAAAAAAAACAATTTTTAAATATTTTGTCTGTAGGTCTGTCTGTTTTGTTCCGGCTAATTCGGCTCCGCAGCATTACTCGCGACTTACAACAATACAACAATATGTTAATTTGTATCATAAAATCGTAATTCAACTCTCTTCAATGTTATCAGGAACAGTATTCTCAATATCAGTATATCATAAATAACATTACAATAGTTATTTTATTTAGATTTATTTATTTGCCATAGGAATTTTATTTATTAAACTAATTAGGCCTGCAGTTTCGACTTAACTACTTAAAACATGCTAAAATTTGCTAATTTAGACAGCTATTATCTACATAATGTTTTACTTACTTGTAAGTTGATTTATCATCTTTTTAAATAGTACTATTTTGTCAATTGACACTGGAAAATAACGATTCTATCTATTTCATGGTATTAATAAGTTTTATATATTGCCTGCTCTTGCAGTGCAATACAGTACTCTGCTTTGGGATCAAATGAACAAAACCGTAAGTACTAATTTCCCTTTTATTTTGTGACTTATTCTCACTAATGTTCTTTTGTTCAAATTTTCACAAGAGCTATATATAAGAGCTTAATATCAATATCTCTTCATACTATTAGTGAATTTTTCATATTACACCAATTGCAGAACGTAATTTCGATGAAAATATACCAGTTTAATGTAAAGCGCCTTCGAACACCAAACGCTCGAGCTTATTGCAGCCAACATATCTTTGAAATATCATTTAGTTATTACTTATTGATTATTATTTTTCCTGAAATAAATAAATAATTAATAATTGTATAGAAAGAGATTCGAAAGCGATAGCCATTAGACAAACAAAACAATAAACAGTTACAAAATTTCTGAACCCCAGAACAATTGATACATTTTTATCTACAATAAGGAAATGTGTTTGTATGATGTTGATAGAAATATTACTTGTAGCTAAGAAGTATATACACCATAATTGGTTGTTTCCTAATATCACGATTCAAAAAATTCATACAACGCCATCTCTCCGACTTAAACAAAATTATACGCACATTATAATATTGAACCAACACCTTTCGTACATTTTACACAGACGTGTGTAGGAGTTCCAAAACTTTTATTTTAAGAAACTAAAAAATAAAATTACACTCTAAAATTATATTTTGTCATCAGATCCATAGGTTCCGCCAGGATTATTTTTAGGGGAGTGTATCTACATCCACACATACCTATGAAATTTGCGTTTTTTATGAAGTAAGTCAACGTATTTTGTTTTTATTTTTTTTATATACATTATATTAATCCAAGTAATCACCCGATTCACCTTTGCCAGTGGTGGCCCTTCGTCTTATATTGATGGCCTTCTTGAAGAAATCAGTTGGACTTCAAAGGTATTTTGTACTGTCTTTAGGATTTTGAATATTCGAGATCTTCGTCCACCAGTGTACTGTCATAGGTTGTTAATGATGATGATGAACCAATTTGCTGAGAGGTTGCGATAGTCAAACAGAATCCATTTTTCGTTGCATATAATAAGTCGGTTCAAATTTTTTGTGTACCTGTTGAACAGTGCAAGGATTTCATTGAGTTCGTGGGGCACCTATATGTCGAGATAGTTCACCTTGCCAATTTGACGCAAATCGACTAATACTAATTCGTCAGTAGATAGAGTTTCATTAATTTTCGCAATAGCCTTTAATTCATCACTATTGACCAAAGTTTTCGGACGACCACGGGTTTCATTTTGTGAGTTGAAATTTCCATAAAGGAACCGAACAATGCGTGCGACGTTGATGTTGCTTTCTGCTTGTGACGCGAATCAGTCAAAATGGTTTAATGAAATTTATAAAACCTATGACTCTTTCGCAGTCTTCATAAATCTGATGACATGTCCTTTACTAAAATCAATCAAACTCCTACTATTGTATTTTTTTTATATGTATTTTCTTTCCTGCCAGGAGGGCGCTAGTGCACTGCACCCCCTCCCGGCATCCATAAACAGATCATATCAGTCTTATTACATTATAATAATATCAAATATATAAATAAGAAAGATTCAAATTCCCATTACCCGAATAACGAAATTAGTCATAAATTAATTCAAAATTAAATGCAATCAAAGCCTCTCAAGAACATATAATTATATTAATTACACAATATCATGTACCTAAATTTTTATGAAGATAATTGTTATAGTTATTTGAAAAACCATTCTAGATACGAACTCTTACTAAAAAACGTGTCCGTGTGGTGACGGATTAAGAATACAAAGTGTCACCCCTATTCATTCCATGGGTGTCGTAAGAGGCGACTAAAGGAACAAAATAAGCAGCTAACATCACTGCCAAGAGAAGGAAAACTGGAAACAAACCCTTTACCAACTCGTATGGCCAACGTGGCATAGTAGACCAAAACCTTTCGCAGGAGAGGCCTATGTCCAGCACTGTTAAAGGCTGTTGATGATGATGACTAAAAAATAATCGAAAACAACTCAATTACAAACACATTTCCTTATTGTTTTTCTCACCTAGCTTTACTTCACACACACAACGCCACAGGACGCCTTACACAATAATGATGCTTGCTGTACAGATATGAAATACATCACAATGTTGCCATTTTACCTAAAATCACTAAAGTCTGTCTTCAGTTGTATTGTGGGTTTAGCAGGTTTGGCGTCGAATACTGGCCTCTGTGTCTGCGAGGCGCGGATGGACCGTGCGTTGGCCTGATTTGCTTTCAAAGCGTTCTCGAGTTTGGTGCGAAGTTCCGAAGATTGTTGCATCATCGTTTTGAATTCCTAAAAAGAAGTAAAATATGTTTTAACGAGTTGAAAACTTATTCTACTCATTAAAAAATAAAAAAATCAATCAAAGAAATCAAGAATAGTAAATAACAAAGAATATCCTAAGATCCCCTATTTCAGAACTGACAAAAAAATATGTTAAACACCTGTAATCTGTTTTTCAATCGTTTTAATTTTAATTTATTAGAAGAGTAAAAAACATTTTTAGTTCACAAACCAACCAACTTTTACATGAAAACAATAATGGTTAAGAGACCAACAAATATTTACTTTGTACTTAAATTTTGTCTCTCTCATGGACTTACAGACATATAACGTTTTAATAATAATTAAATAAAGGCTTAACTTTTGACCTATCTAATGATTAGTATCTTGAAATGATATTATCTCAAATATCATTTCAAGATAACGCATTTATTTTATGTTAATTAAACTTCACCTGACCCCTGACGGTACAAATTCCCTTCACGGTTAGGGGCTTGCGCCCTAAGTAAACTTCACCTAAATACTAAATTAGTAGAAATATAATTGTCTTCATTCTGAATGATCACTATCCAGATTCACTTCATATTATAAAATAAAGTACTCCGCCACGTCTGATCGCCAATTTATATGAAATTTTGTTCCTTTGTGCACTAAATTTTATTTAAATTTAGACTATCTGTAGTCTAAAGCCTGAGAAAGGACATAGGCTACTTTTGTAATAATCAAAGCAAATCAAACCATTTTTATTTCAAATAAACCAATACAACGATACTTTTGATTGTCTGTTCCAATTCATAGATTCTATGGAGAAGAACAGACAAGAAACTCCGTGGACACTCTTTTCCAACATAGTTTTTTAATCCGACCGATTTGGGCCATGGCGACCACTTCGACCCCTTATAGGTCTTGGCGCTGATGCGCCCGGAGATGGCTTATATAGCCGATTTTCGCAGTAAACTCCGTTCTACAAAGTGGGCAAGTGAGCTTACCGCTCTCATAATTATAGTGAATTGCGGTGAGTGAACGGGCTTTAAGCTCGTCGCGCTTTGCGTCGAGGCTACTTTTACCGCGGTTACCGACATAGACGCGGGCGCAGCGGCAGGCGAAAGCTAGTAAATAATAAACTGCAATAGAGCCTCGTAAATTACCTTGTGTGCATCTGTGGCCTATAAACCTGTTGACGATTTGGATGATTATTACCTGTGGATGTTTAGGTCCAACTCGCGTGAGCCAGTGCAAGGCAAACTCGTGCAGGGTGCGGACGTGGGGCGGAGCTCGCGCCAGCTCCGCACCTTCACGGAGATACGAGATCACGATAGGCACCAGCAGCCATAACATCTTTATACCTGGAATATAAACAAAATATAGGACAATTAGTTTTAGTTTATTTGCAGTTGAAAGTATATTTAAGCTTAGCAAAGTGACTTCACTCCGCCTGACGGAAAGCATGAGTAGAATCCAGGAGTAGGTGTCACTATCCTCATTGTGAGGGTAGGCAATGCAGCATGGTGACCCATACAACGACGGCCTGGTCAGATGTTACTGTACCTGTTGGGCCTCCGGTCTCACACTCACCAACGAAATACGACAGCAAGAATGCTATCTTTATTAGGATGGTCTTCTGTGTGAGGGTAGTACTGCCCAGTCGAGCCAGCCCATTCGTAATGAGGCTCTACTACCTCCGAAGTTAAAATGTAACGCGAAATAAATGTCGATTATACTATAGTGTCAATATTTCATGATGTAGATTTTGCTTGGAAAAGTAATAAACTTCAAATTGAGAGTTTCGTTTCGAGATAATATAATTATATGTTATTCATATCAGTTTAAGTCTGAAGAATATCAATGATGATTTTTATACTAAAACTACAGACTTTCAAAAAAAGTGCACTGATTATATTGGCCTAAACAAAACTATATGAAACAGAAGCATAACATTTATAAACTGCAAAAATGATTACCTGTAGGACCATCATCTGCAAGGCAGCATACAACAGTTAAAATATTTACTATATGCTAACAACACAGTTTTATCCGTGTGGTGACGGATTATGAACACAGAGTGTCACCACCCCTATTCGTCGTCGGGTGTCGTAAAAGGCGACTAAGGGATAAACTACGCAAGACAACATCAATGCAAAGAGAAGGATAACTTGAAACGAACCCTATACCAACCCGTCTGGCCAGCGTGGTATAGTAGGCCAAAACCTCCTTTTTAAGGAGAGGCCTATGTCCAGCAGTGGACTGTTAAAGGCTGTTGATGATGATTGATGACACTTTTATCTATACAAATGCATAAAACTGAAGTGTTACAGACACTTTGTACGGTTTACGTACACTTAGGCAACTATAACATTATTTCGCTGAATACGCAAATCGGTCGATTCCTTGCCTTTTCGCCGTAATAATCTTTGTCAACTCAGTGTGCACTTTAACTCGGTAACGTTCGCTACGTTGTAAGAATCACTCTATATTAATTGGTGTAAATAATAAACAATAAACCTTTTAATATTACATGAAGAGTTTCTTCTCACCAGCACACTCACAACTTAACTAACTAACTAACTAACAGTAATGTACAGTTCACGACACTGTACATTAAATGGTCCTTCGAGCCGGATGCTGAGTAATCTGTGTGTCTTTTAAAGTGTGATAGCGAATCGGTTTGGCTGGCCTCCCACAGGCGGGTCTCACCAGTACAGATTGAGAGTCGAGTGTCATCACGAGGTCACAGATCAACTAAGCATCATACACTTCAGTTTTCTACGGAGCTCTCTAACAAGACGAGTAACGAAGAAACTTTGAAACAGAAGACTAGCGGGTCTGCGGAACTATACCTACAGTCTTCTTGGTATCCAGGAAACAACTATCTTGGAACTCATTCACCTAATTTAAGGTACTTACCTACTACATACTTTTAATACATCTAACAAAAAACTACTTAACTTATCTTTATACAAACGTAACTATTTACCATGGAACTGCAGCTTACTAAACAAGTCGGCGTCTTTGAAGACATCAAAACTTTGTGCACCAACTATAAAAAGGACAGCACAACCAGAAAAACTGTGGATTACCTGGAAAAACGTTTGGCTAACTTAGAGAAACTATGGGTGAACTTTGATGAACAACATCAAATACTGGAACAAAATATTGAAAACAAAAAAATCGGATATTTTAACGACTGTGTCTACGAGAAAACAAAAAACTTGTACGACTCTACAAAGAAGAATATGTTGGATTTACTGTGCTTTCAACGGAAACAACAGCAACATCCTTTAGAGTTTGATTTAACTGGCCTTATGGACGAGGACACGGAAGATGACGTAAAAAAGCTGATAACTCAACAAGAACGTAATTTTAAGGATTTGAACAAGGCCATGTCAAAGGTAAATATTAATTTCATCACTGAGAAGTGGGAGTTCGAAGAACATCTGACCACCTTGAAATGTAAATGGGAATTGATTGACAAAATACACTGGGAGCTAGAAGACGAACTTAAAGCTTCTAGCTTGAGCACAGATTACAACGAAAAATACGAAGCCATTGAAGAAAGGTACAATAATGTCAAACGAGAGTTAAACAGCAAAATTTGGTCTACTATACATTACCAGCATTCCGCGCCGAAAATCGATGTACCAGAGTTTTCTGGAAACTACATTCACTGGATTACTTTTAAGGACATCTTTCTCGAAACAATCCACAATAACCCGAGCATTTCTAAAGCGCAGAAAATGCAGTATTTAAAAACAAAATTAAAGGGTGAAGCTGAACGTCTTGTTCAACATCTGTCTATTAGTGCGGACAACTACGACTCCTGCTGGCAGATATTATCACACCGATATAATAACCGTCGGCTTCAGTTCACATCGTTTATGAGTACCATGCAGCATTTACCTACTATTCAACAACCTAACGCCAACAACTTGAGACGCATGCACGATGTACTAAAAGAGTGCTTTAATGGCCTTAGCAACATGGGAGTTGACGTATCGAGTTGGGGACCAATAATTGTTTACAATATGTCACAAAAATTGGATTCGACCACTCTTAACGAATATACAAAGGAAACGCAGAATAACAGGGAATTGCCAAACTTAGAGGAATTCCTTAGCTTCCTGGAAGTCAGTTTTCTCGCTTACGAAACTGCAAAAAGCTGTATTAAAGAATCTACTGAAAATAAAAATCAAAGGACAAACAACAAGAACTGGAACAATAACCGTAAGCCCAATAATTTTTTTAATAAACAACAAGACACGAAAAAATATAACTATTCTAAAATTTTCCATGCGTCTTATGGGCAATGCCCTCTTTGTCAAAAGGAGCACGTGTTGATGCAATGTGATAAGTTCCTCGAAATGGACATTGCGCAACGAAATAAAACAGTTGCGAAACTAAAGGTTTGCAGAAATAATCTGAAACATCATACGTTATTACATTTTAATAAACTTTTCTACAATGAACCAAATGTTAAAAGGGATCATGACCGGAATTCGAATCCAAGTCCTTCAACGTCAACTCAACCCGGCGCTCACCATTTGGCGGATGAAAGCACTGAAGTCTTATTAACTACAGTTCAGGTCAAGGTGCAATCTGCCGACGGAAACTACATAACTTTGCGGGGTCTCCTAGATCAAGGATCCCAAACAAACTTAATATCGGAAAGTGCAGCTCAACTGCTACGCTTGCCTCGAAACAAGTTTGACGCCGCTATAACTGGAATCGGATCAACGTCACGTAACTGCAAGGGTCTTCTTCATCTTAACTGCAAATCAATACACTCTGAATACATGTTCAATGTAAAAGCATTGGTCCTGACTAACTTAACTAATAAGTTGCCCGGCTGCTCCTTTCATAGCACAGGCTGGACACATCTACAAAACTTAAAGCTTGCAGATCCTAACTATAACGTGTCCAGCTCAATAGACCTCCTGCTGGGAGCTGATGTTTACGCAGATATCATCCTAGACGGAGTCTTGAGAGGTGACCAGCACTCACCCACCGCCCAGCAAACTCGTCTTGGTTGGATTTTGTGCGGAAAACTGAAAACTTTTAACTGTTACCTAACTATAGCAAACACGTCTGATCTGTCGAGATACTGGGAGAGTGAAGATATTGCTCACAGTTTACAAGACATACAACGAGATGAGCAATGTGAAATTTACTACAAGCAAACAACTAAGAGATGTTCTGACGGCAGATATATAGTAAAAATGCCTATGGTCCAGGGCTATGAACAACAACTCGGATACTCAAAGTCAGCTGCCATTGCACAATTTTTAAAACAAGAAAAACGACTACAAAAAAATAAACAATTACTAACTATGTACAAAAGCTTTATGAATGAATACTTAGATTTACAACATATGGAGCCTACGTCTGAAACAACATCACCCCAATCTGAATATTATTTACCCCACCACGGCGTTTTACGGGACCAATCTACAACCACCAAATTACGAGTGGTGTTTAACGCCTCACAAAAAACTTCTAGTGGCAAAAGTTTAAACAGCCTAGTGGAGAAAGGCCCCAACCTACAAAAGGACATACAAGCACTCATCTTAAAGTGGAGGACTTACCGATATGCATTTACGGCGGACATAGAAAAAATGTACCGCTGTTTATGGATTGATGACGACCAGAAACATCTTCAAAAAATTGTATGGAGGAATTCGCCCTATGAAAAATTACAAGAATACACTCTATGTACAGTTACATATGGTACAAAGTGCGCGCCATGGTTGGCATTACGAAGTTTGCAGCAGTTAGCGACAGACGATGGTCACTTATACCCCGAGGCCGCCAACCTATTACGCAACGAGTTCTATGTTGACGATTTGACTAGCGGGCATAACTGTCTCCAAACCGCCAAAAAACTGCAAACGGATTTGATAAAACTTTTACAACGAGGAGGTATGAACCTCAGAAAATGGTCTAGTAATTGTGTCGAGCTTTTAGAACAACTGAACGAAGACCAAATTTCCAAAACTAACTTTAACTTTAAACACGAGGACTCCATGAAAACTCTTGGCCTGGGCTGGAATCCTACCTCGGATACATTTACGTTTAGCTGGAACTTCAAACCAAATTCTAAGAAAACACTAACGAAGCGATTACTACTATCGCAAATTTCACAACTATACGACCCCCTTGGCTGGTTCTCACCGGTTACTATACGTGCGAAGCTTATTTTCCAACGCGTCTGGACAGAGAAACTAGCGTGGGATGAGTCATTACCCAATGACATACAGGATGAGTGGCTGAAACTGAAAAGTCAACTCGAACAACTTAAAACTATAAAAATAAGTCGCTGGATTGGGAGCACTCAAAACAACATTGAGCTACTAGCATTTAGCGACGCGAGTGAGAAGGCCTACTCATGTGTGATTTATACACGAGCTTTAAATGAATACGGTCAGCCTGTACTAAGTTTGCTCGTAGCGAAAACTAGGGTTGCCCCACTCGCACAAAAACTATCTCTGCCACGACTTGAACTAAGCGGTGCCTTACTCTTGTCGGAACTGGTTCATAAGGTCACTGAGTCTCTTCCGGCACACAACGTAGCGGTGTGAGCATGGTGTGACTCAAAAGTAGTCCTAGCCTGGCTACATGGAGACGCAACCAAATACGAAAAATATGTGGAAAACCGTGTCATTAAAATCACACAAGTGGTACCAGCATCCCAGTGGTCCTACGTCGAATCGAAACTTAATCCTGCAGATTGTGCAACCAGAGGCTTATCTCCGAAACAACTTGTAAACAATCAGTTATGGTGGGCCGGTCCGGATATGCTGAAAACATTGACGAGCAAACCCGAAGAACAACGTTGTCTATTTACAACAACGGTCGACGAAAAATGTAAAGTGCCAGCCCTAAGTCAAACAGACAATATTATAAACGATTTATTAAATAAACACAGAACGTTGAGTCAAGTTGCGCGTGTTATCGCTTGGGTAACGCGATTCAGTACAAATGCACTTATTAGCGCTGCAACATTGAAGGAACTTGACACCGTCCAACAAATGCCTCACGATCACTTAACAATACGTGAACTTGACAACGCTATGACAATAATAATAAGAAATATTCAACAATTTGAATTCAACCTAGAATACGATTTATTACTTAAAGGTTCATCTTTACCTACAAAAAGTATTATTCGCAAATTATACCCTTATTTGGACGAGAAGGGCATTATGCGTGTGGATGGGCGCTTGAGCAAAACGAACAACCTTCCCCCTGGAAAGTGGGCCCTCGGGCGTGTGATCGAAGTCCACCCTGGTAGCGACGGACACGTGCGAGTTGCAACTATAAAAACGCAAGCTAGTATATTGAAACGACCGATTACGAAATTGTCGTTACTGCCACTTGAAACCTCACAATAACTTACAAACAAATTTATAATATGAATTCATTATTAGCTCATCAATTAACAGAGACAAATTAAACATCAACTTAAACAAAAATTAGTACAACATGGTAGCAACTTCACTATTTCTTTTCATTTTTTCGGCGATTGGAACATACGGCGACGCCGTGCAACGCCGTACCACCAGGATTCCTCACTTCAAGTATTCAAATAACAAGTTTTGGAGGCGATCGCCCTATATACTACGACACTATTGGGAAAGTACAACTGATTCATATCATAACGAATGGAGACTGCTGATGTACTACAATTTATCCACCTACTAGAGTGGAGTTATCAACTTACAAAGCACCAACGCACCGTGTGAAGCCAAACTATTAGGACATCAATCAACTTTACCCTGTATCACAAAGAAAACGGAATGCGATACAACCTGGGTTGAATTACACAACACGAATACGTGGCTGGTGACGTGCTGCAACTGTGTGCGAAGGTGACGTCAGAATGCACGTCATCAATACATCATCAATTGTATCTCTGAAACAAGGTTGTCTTCTTCAAACAAGTTACTTAAAAATATACTCTCATAATCACTATTACAGCAATGTCAAACTGGATTACGACATTCAAATTCCTACCCTGGATAGAACAAACAAGGACTCGAGATGAAGCGTAGGCAACCGTTCCTGCTACTACACGTCGAAGCCTGCACTCGATGTTGATTTTTAATTTTTAACAACTTTTTGCTATGTACGGGTGATTCTTACATGGTTAGACTATTATTTTTGCTACTTTACCCGGGTTGGGAATATGTACGGTTTACGTACACTTAGGCAACAATAACGTTATTTCGCTGATTACGCAAATCGGTCGATTCCTTGCCTTTTCGCCATAATAATCTTTGTCGACTCAGTGTGCACTTTAACTCGGTGACGTTCGCTACGTTGTAAGAATCACTCTATATTAATTGGTGTAACTAATAAACAATAAACCTTTTAATATTACGTGAAGAGTTTCTTCTCACCAGCACACTCACAACTTAACTAACTAACTAACAGTAATGTGCAGTTCACGACACTGTACACACTTCAAGTACTGTAATATCAAATTAAGAGTTTCTTATTAAATGCATTATGTAAAATGTGTATATTTCATGTGAATTTCAACTATTGGATATACTTGTTGGTTAAGTGTTCTTAGTTGTTAATTGGTAAGAGTGGTAAGATTGTTTATATAGGTAAAGTAATATAATGCGAGCGCACGGTCATTTGTTTCGTATTTATATACATACTTTTGTTGATCTGTTACGATACTATATGTATTTAAAAATTCGTTTATGAAATATAGATTGTTTTTTTTTTTTCAAATATATATATTTAAGTGTGTGTAAGTATAATAAATAAAGAAATATTTCGGACATCTTACACACAACGCCATCGAGTTCCAAACTAAGCATAGCTTGTATTATGGGTACTAGTACTTATAAACGTTTTGGTAAAAATGTTTTTTGTAAATACATACATGTTATACATAGAATATACCCAGACTCCGAAACAAATATTTGCGGATCACACAAACATCTGGTCTAACCCGGGAATCGACCCCCGAGATCTCTTATTCACATACTCTAACGACTAGACCATCAATGCAGTCAATATATAGTATAATACTATACAAATATATGTCGCTGCTTTGCATGAATACTCGCACAAACCAAAATCACAAATCATACAGGGGAGCTATTTGAAAATTAAACAAAATATTTTCTGTCTTAACTTTTCATGTACATATTTGATCAATAGAAGATTAAAATGTAAGGGCATTAATCAAGGATTATTAAAATCTATAAGGATATACATATATATAATAAGGACTATTTTACATTTGGCTGTGTTATAAATCAGTGTTTTCAAAATTTTGTTTTGTGCGGGTATTCATGCAAAGCAGCGATGTGTGTAGATAAGTGTAGGTAGGTAGGAGAGGAGTGTACGTACGTGCTGCATGCGGCGCTGCGTTCACGAGCTCGTCGAGCGCGCTGACGGCGGCCATTGCGGCGCGCGCGTGCCCCACGTCGGCGGGGCGGCGCGCTGCTGCAGCCCGCGCGATCACCCGCGGCGCCAGCCCGCGCGCCCACCACGACACGCACGCCGCGCTGCTGTTCGACGACCACACGCTGCGGAGCACGCCGCAACACGCCGCGAACGCCTGACACACACATACACACACACACACTTAATTTACTACCTAGCTAGATCTTCTTCTTAGTTCTTAGTTCTTGTCCGTGTGGTGACGGATTAAGAATACAGAGTGTGACCCCCCCATTCATCCCACGTGGGTGTCGTAAACGGCGACTAAGGAATAAACTGCGCAAGACAACATCAATGCAAAGAGAAGGAAAACTTGAAACCAACCCTATACCAACCCGTCTCGCCAGCGTGGTAAAGTAGGCCAATACCTCCTTTTCAAGGAGAGGCCTATGTCCAGCAGTGGACTGTTAAAGGCTGTTGATGATTGATGAGATCTTCTTCTTATCGTGTCAATGGCAGCACTTTACACGGTTTTGCTGGGTTCAGGTCGTCAAGCGTACACGAATTTGGGCTCGGGGGGCATGTCAATAAATGGACCATTGTCTGTGGTGAAGCGCCACAGTCGCATTTATTTGCGATTGGGTCTAAAAATCCCCACCTTGACAGATTGTCCCTAGATCTGCCAACCTGGATACGCAGTCTATTAATCGCCTTCCAGGTTGGCCAGGAACACCTAGCTAGATCATAATAAATATTTTTATATATGTATATTTTTAAACATCGCTTGCACTAAACAACTGATATAAACATACTTTTTTTTTGTAAATACATACATATTATACATAGAAAACACCCAAACTCTGAAACTTTTAGTCCGACCCGGTAATCAATCTTTTGATGAGCAGCCGCATACGCTGACCACTAGACCAACAAGGTGGTCATGATGATAGTCACCAACAAGATATTATTATTTAGTAACTCATGGGAAATACAAGTGTTTTAAAATAGATCTAAAATACTTTGAATGATAGGATTGGGAAAGGACATGGGTACTTTTTACCACGATAACCGACTTACACGCGGGCGAAACCGTGGGCAAAAGCTAGTTTGATATAAAAGGATTTTAAAATTGAACGGCATAGACAAGCAGTATAAGTGAATTCTGTATTATATAAAATAACATTACCTCATTATCATTCGTCTCCAAGCATTGTCTGAAGTGATTAATACAAGGATAATGCAGTGGCGGCGCAGGCGCAGCTCTGCTCAATACGACCGCCATGCCTCGAGCACCTATTACAGGTTCGATTCGTTGTTCTGGCTCATCTGTAACAATTAACACGTTTTACGATCATAGTAATTGAATTGCGCACTTACAAAAGCATCATCCATGCAGATACTAAAATTTATATCTATCTAATCTAATATCAGGAACTGGTAGTCCGACTCTAACTTCTACAATCACGGGTTTCATGGATGGCCATGAAACCCGTGATTGTAGAAGTAAAAAAAATTGTAGTTGATAGGCATGGGCCTATCAACTACAATTTTTTTTAATGTTAATTTGAAAAAAATACTCTGCGTTTAAATATCTAACCCGCACTCGGCCAGGGTAGGGACGTATGTCCTTAACCTTCTCCTTAGAGGAGATCCGAGCCCACATAATGGATTGTTGATGACTCTTTGCGTGTGTGTTATAAACGATTTTATGCTTATTTAAAAAAAAATTGCTTTCTGGAATCCTCCTCCACATGAACTATAAGTGTGCGAAATTTTAAACTAGTCCGTCCACGCAATTTTCGTAAAAAGGGCTAAGCTTTTGCTTCACGTATTAATATATAGACGATAAATAAAGTGACTGGAACATATAGAGATTAATAGGAAAAAATATATGTACATTGTAATGTCAAATAGCTTACCACTTTTAACCCTTTCGACCAGCTTAGCAAGTGCACTCTGTAACAGTTGTGCATGGTGTTGTCTCGTATGTTCATGGACCCGAACAACTCGACATTCCGCCGCCCTTTGTAACAAGACCACGCCTGCCTCAGCTGCGGCACCTTCGCCTTTACTTTCTCGAAGAATTTCTGTAGCCAGGTACAGAATTGTTGGCAGAATAGATAAGGCACCTGAAAGAAAAGTTAGATACTAAATATGGTGTTTGATTTTTTATTATTTTCAATTTTATTTTATTTTTAATTGAATTTAAATTAAACCGTTTTTTTAATATTTCATTATTTTTATTATTATTATTATTATTCTTAATATTGAATTGATATTTTAAAGATTCAATGATTGGCTTTTTATTTTTTATTATTAGTAGTCTTATTAATCTGCAATATATGTAACAATTTATTTGGGTCTGAGAATCCTCAATTAAAAGATTTATTATTATTATTAAAATACATGAGTTTCAAAACAGTCATAATAATATTATTTTCCGGTAAAAATACTTATAGCTACAAACAGAGCTAATTCACTAAAAGAAATGTAGTCAAATATATATTCGAGAATCGATTCAGAAAAGACTAGAGTTACTACTTTACGTACCTTGAGGGCTCGTCAAACTCGGCAATTCCGACATAGCTGATAAAGTTTTCACCAACAACGTATCACCATGAACTCCAAGACCTTTGGGTACTCCAATCACTCCTACAGCACCACCATGTTTCTTTGGCGACAGTGCCGGTAGTCGACGTACTAAGAGACAGACGCACGCTTCAAGACATGCGAACACTACTGACTTGCCGGGCGGCAAGTCTCCTGTTGGACCTCCCTCGCCAAGAGTGTGGACTACTTCAAGGACAGACTGAGGGGTGGCACCGTCTGTGGTTTCGTTGGGGGCTAGTTCTGTTAAAATGATATTAAGATGAGGGAATAAAAGTTTAAAATACCGCGAATAGTTTTCTTGACACTACCAAATTTTTAGGGGTTTCGTTAAACTATTAGTCTACTGAAAATCCACATGTTATACAATATAGAACTCACACAATGCAACATTTAAATTCTATACAAAAACATCGGGATGTGAAAACCATCTCACCAGATTGCCATGATGCCACATTGTCCACATGCACAATGAGAATGGTGGGCACCACTCTAAGCTTCTATTCGTGCTTTCCGCCATATAGAATAGAGCTATTTTAGCAACTATTAAAAAAAGTATTTTATTTATTGTAATCTTAACAAAAAATAAATAAAAAACTTTATCGAATTTGTACGACAACATTAGCCCATGTGTCTTATAGGTTTCAAGAGAATGATTACATTCTACTAATTTATCGCATAAAATTCCATTACCAGAGTCACAATATGATAGTAATAGATTAGTTTAAAGAAACATTGAATAATACCTTTAATCTTAGCTTGCATATTAGCATGAAGTTGCTCTCTAGCACCATCGATAACTAGTCTTAAAACATCAGCAGCCAATAGTAATGCTTCAATACCCTCTTGAGTGAGACCAGTCCGGTGAATAATTTGGCACAGTTCTATGGCTAAAGATCTGAAAGTGTTAAGAGTACTTATAAGATTGAATGCATACCGTTTTACGTATACGTAAATAAATATTGAAACTATATGTATTTTTAACCGACTTCGAAAAAAGATTAGGGTCTCAATTCGTCGGATTCTTTTTTTTTATATAATAATATGTTCAGCAATAATTTCGTTGCTTATGAACTGATTTAAAAAAAAAAATTGCATTGGATGTGGCATAGCTCACAGGTGGTCCCATTATCAAAATGTCGGGATCTGGTGATGAAATCCCAAGGAAATCGAGGGAACTCCTCAAATATCATAGGCACAATTGTCGCAATTTGGGTACTCTGAATAGTTTTTCTTTGAAGTCGGTTTTTTTTTGTTAAAATTATATTTAAATAAGACTAATGACACCTACGTAATCGGATTTTATGATACCGTCGTTGATATTTTAAAAATAACTTACAGTATAGTACAGAATTTAGTTGCAATTTAAACTATTCTATTCTATATATCAAACATTTCATTCATGAGATACATAATTTTATCAGTTTCTATTAGTATTTTTTAATCTGTATGGGAACGGATAAAAAAATGAACCGTCATCATCCGAAGGTGTCCAAGTGAGTAAACTAAGGATAAGAAAACTGCAAAGAGGAGGAAAACTTAACTCCAATCCTGCGTGCGTGCTCCTCCTCCGTTCTAAAAAGAGGTCTATGTCCAGGAGGACATAAAAAAAATGACTGTTAGGGTCTGTTGATGATGAGAGTGAATATTTTTGAAATAATATTTACCTGTCTTTAAGCAGTCTCGCTCTGTTCTCAGCCGCGTCTAACAAAGTAATCAATGACAATAACACTGAAATTGTATTCTCATCACTCATGTCGCGTTGGGCGCATAACGCCTCCATGCATATACCTGTAAAGGTTTGAAAACGTTTTAAACAATTAGCTTTCTTTTAATCATTATCTTCCTTTATTTAAACTAGATTATTTGGAGTCGGCTTCTAGTTCAACCGGTTTTACCTGAATATCAGTTTAACACAGAGCAACTTGTATCGGACCTCCGCAACCCTGAAATCTGAATTCGAAGTTGAACTAGTTGTCAGTATATTTGAGGGCACTGACTTCCAAATCACGATTGCGACAGATGTTCATGACAACCGGGATCTAGGGCTTATCATGCTTTTCGAGGCACGGGCGTGAAACTAAGCCATTTCCCATACGCCAGGATAAAAATAACCCGTCCCGGGATTTGAACCCAAGAACTCTTAATTAGCAAGCACATACGCTAACCGCTGGACTATAGAAGGATTTAAGAAGTTAATTAAATATACGTATATCTTACCAAATAATAAATGGAATCTTTCATCAATTGGCTCGAAAAATTCAAAGTTTCCATTTTCGGTTTTAGTAGATCTATTATCCAGTGCTTCGGAGTTATCTGTAAATATATTATACTACGATTAAACACTTTAACAAATTAACATTAACAATTACAATAATTTAAAATAAAGATTTTTGAGTGGATTAATAGCGGTCACAGGAGCGCTCTATCTGTTTGAGGAAGTTATATAATAATAATAAATATTTCGGACGTTCTTACACACAACGTCATATAGTCCCAAACTAAGAAGCTTGTATTATACAACTAATATAAATACATAAACATACTTTTTATTTGTAAATACATACATATTATACATAGAAAACACCCAGACTCCGAAACAAATTTTTGTGGATCACACAAATATTTAGTCCGACCCGGGAATCGAATCCGAGACCTCTTGATCAGCGGCCGATGGCGCTGAATACTAGACCAACAAGGCAGTCGAGTTAGGCGATTCACACACTGGCGACGCGCCCAGGCGCATAGGCGCGGGGCAGGAGACCCGCGCGCGGCGACGGAGGAGCAGATCTGCCTCTTCCAAGCAGATTTTATCGCGCCTCCGCGCCTGACGGCTTTATACGCGGCCTGCACCAAACTAAAGATTTTTTTCTATTTGGTCGTCGTCGTCTGTATTCTTTGCATTTCATATCCCAAATTGTTGGGCATTGTTATATTTCGTATATAAATGTGTTTACTGCTGCGGTCCGCCCCGCCTTCGAGCGCGGCGGCAGAATCTGCTAGCGGCACGCGCTCATGCGCCGTGGCGCGTTTTTAAAGTGTTGGACCTGGCGTGTTTTCTATACTAATCGATGTACTTGCATACAATATTAAAATCTGCCACTCCGCGCTACGCGACGGAGCGCGGGGCAGTGTGTGAACCACCTTACAGTCTAGACCAAAAAAGCAATTAGGAGTAGGTACCGGTAGCAGGCGGCGGCAGGTCGATGTTGGCATTAAACCGCAGCGAGGCTGCGTACAGCAGGGAGGGCCAGGCGCGCGCGTAGTGCCGCCGGGAGCCCTCCGCACTCTCCGCGGAGTAGAACGCGCCTCCGCCGTGGGGCAGCTGGGAACTGAACTCTACAGAACCATACACCCATGCGTTAGTATCGGAAATCATTAAAGTATACTCGTCGATAATGCGTCAATTATAAAATATTTTTTCAACATCATCTAATCCCAAAGTAAGCAAGAGCTTCTGTTATAAATACATAAACATACTTTTTTTTTGTAAATACATACATATATACATAGAAAAACACCCAGACTCCGAAACAAATATTTGTGGATCACACAAATATTTGGTCTGACCCGGGAATCGAACCCGAGACCTCTTGATCAGCAGCCGCATACGCTAACCACTAGACCAACAAGGCAGTCAAAATACGAAAATATTCTCTTCAGTTAATTAGTAAAAATGCATTTGGTTCCAAAATAGGCATATCCAGAAAGAAAAAACAGCTAATTCATCCTCACGATTCCAGAATAAGTACTATTATTAATATTACATTATGACACAGAACAATGAACTTTATTATTAAAATAAAATTTACCTAAATTAAAATATAAAATTTCCTTAGGAACAGTAAATAAATTGCCAACCTTTGATAATATAAACCCTTAAAATAAATTAAAATATTAAATTAATATTAGATCATTCATAAAAAACTTACCGGGTGGTAAACTCAGTAGCGCATGATCCTTCAGCGCAGCTATCCAGTTTTCACCCAAACTCTCCAACTCTGGCTCAACCAACTTTAGCAAACTTTCGCCCTTAGACTCAAATTCTCCATATTCTTCATCTTCAGGTGTCTGGGGTTCAGAATTATCAATTTGGTTATTATTTTGCAGTAATTGATTTCGCCATTTGGCTAGTTCAGCTTGATTGTTGTATGGTTTCGTGTCGAGCTGCTTGACGTAGCTGCCTGGAGCGCTATTGTTGCTGACCATGGCTACTATATACACTTCTGCCCACGCTTTCAATATAGAGAGCTTCTCCAAAGTCGCCATGCTTTCGTTATAAATAAGGGTTGTATTGCCTTTCGTGTTTAATTTGTCTAAACTTGACACTAGCAGCTGATGTACTCTATATAGAAAAAAATATAATTTGAACAGAAATAAATCTTTACAAATAAATTAAATTGGAATGTCTATATGTAATATTCTGTTTTATCAAATATCAGTTTTATGCTAAGTGCATTTTTATTTTTATTACTATTACTAAGTGCATATCAAAGTAACACATACATTCAACAATATACGGTACTTACTTCAAAAAAGCTATTTAAAAAAAAAGGTTGTCTGGAAAAATCAACATCTTTACGGCTCAATTTAAAAGTAAAATTATAATTTTTTATCTACTATTACTACTATATAAGCAGTTACTATAAAAACGTGTTAAGATAGTGATTTTGTATTGTTTATGGTTTATAGATTGTCTGTGGAAGTGTCAAATGAGAACCCCAATATCGTCCCTTGCTTGGTTAGCTGTGTAAGAATTGCATGTTTGTAAAATGTAAATGTCTGAATCTGAAATAAAGAGTTTAAACAGTAAAACAGAGTGAAATATATTAAGATGGTAGCAGATCACCGTGGTTTATGTAGAATTACCGATACAAAATATTGAACTGAAAAATGGAGGAAAAAGATGAAATACGATTGCAAATATTTAACGGCGATGCATATGACAAATGGAAATTCCGATTAAAACTGTACCTGCAAATGAAAAAATGTAATGAAGTCGTAGAAAGAGAAACCAGGCCGTCTACGATCACGGAAGAAGCGTGGAACACGAAAGAAATCAAAGCTAAAAACTACATAGTAAATAGCGTTTCTAATACGCAGTTGGAACTTATTTTAAATGAAGAAACTGCTAGAGAAATGATTGTGAAGTTCGATAGTATATACGGCACTAAGAGTTCGGCAAATAAATTACTTAGTAAAAGACGCCTATTAGAACTTAAAATGAACGAAGGTGAAGATCCAATGGAGTTCTTAAACAAATTTGAAGCCCATATAAATGATATCATACGATGTGGAGAAGCAGTAACGAAGGAAGATAAACTCAATTATTTACTGTTATCTTTGCCACAGTCATATTCTAATATAGTGGACATCATAGATGCTCTTCCAGAACATGAAAGGTCGGTGGAATATGTAAAATCCAAATTGCTCTTAGAACAGAAGAAAAAAGAAGCAGACAGAGGAAATGGACAATCATTTAATACCCGTACTGAAGAGAGAAAGTGTTACAAGTGTGGAAAGACAGGACATCTACAATACAACTGTAGAAGTGTAGGAGGTGATACTGCTTGGAGAACAAGTCACAACCTGAGAGGTAAAGAACAAGGACAGTACAACGGCAGAGGCCAGTATAAAGGTAGAGGTCTACAGCGAGGTCGAGGTCAGCAGCGAAGTCAAGGTTACAGAGGTTCATGGAAAGGAATGGCAGGCACATCACTAGTACAACAGGAACGAATGAACACCTTCAATGTGGAAGTGATGCAGGCAGCAGCGGCATATGGTGAGTCAGGTGAAAATAGACATGAACTTGTTTGGTTACTGGACAGTGGTTGTTCTGATCATATTGTGAATACAGATAATTATTTTTGTGAGTCTAAAAATTTATCAAATCCAGTGGATATTAAAGTTGGAGATGGTTTTGCATTAAAATCTAATAAGATAGGAAACATTATTATAGATTTCAGTATAAATGGTCAGCAATGTAAAACAAAAATATTTAATGTTTATTATGTACCAAGTATGAAACAAAATTTATTAAGTGTGTCAAGTATTACTGCTCAAAATAATTTAGTTATATTTAATAAAAATAATGCTAAAGTTTATGGCCCTAAAAACAACCTCATTGCTTATGCTTCTAAAGATAATAAATTGTTTATATTAAAAGGTAAAGTAAACTCTAATAATGTTACTTCAAATTCATGTTATAGTGAAAGTATGACTGAAAAAGAAAAGTGGCATAGAATTCTAGGTCATACAAACTTTTATAATGTTAGAAAATTATGTGAGTATAATTTATGTATTGGCTTACCTCAAACCATTGAAAATGATTTTTACCAGTGTGAAATTTGCATACAAAATAAAATGTCAAACTTACCTTTTTACAAAAATAACAGGCGTAGAGCTCAAGATATACTTGAAATTATACATACAGATGTGAATGGCCCCATACAACCCATAGGTTATAACGGTGAAAGATATTTTGTCAGTTTTATAGACGACTATAGTAAATTAGCTAAAGTCTATTGTATTAAACAAAAAAGTGAAGTTTATTCTTGTTTTGTGGATTATATGAACTTAGTACACAACCAGACTGGAAAAAGGATTAAAGAACTACAGTGTGACAATGGAACAGAATATCTGAACAGAAACTTTTATGAATTGGCCAAGGAACAGGGTATATATTTGAAACCGTGTCCACCATACACACATGAACTAAATGGAGTCGCAGAGAGATACAACAGAACTGTAATGGACAGAGCAAGATGTTTACCTGCTGAAGCAAACATAAACAAAAGTTATTGGCCGGAATGTGTTAAGACAGCTGCATACCTAGGAAACAGATTATTAACAAATACACTTATTAAGAAAACTCCATATGAGATATTCTTGGGAAGGAAACCAGATGTGTCATATCTGAGAATATTTGGAAGTGAAGCTTATGTAAGAGTACCAGAACAAAGAAGAACATCAAAATTAAATCCGAAAGCAGTGAAAGGAATTTTAGTAGGTTACACAGATACAGGATACAGAGTGTTAGTGGAAAATAAGATAATAGTTACTCGTCATGTGAAATTTATTGAGAAAAGATCACAGTATGTTAAATTTAATGATGAAGAAACGGAGAGGGAAGATAATACTATAGAGGAGATAGAAGACACGAAGTCAAGTAATGGAAATGATGAACAGCAAAAAGAGGAGATTAATGAAAGTAAAGAAAAAGAAGAAGATATGAATATTAAGGAGGTGACAAAGGACAGACCAAAGAGAACAAGAAAATTACCTGAAAAATACAAAGATTACACAGTATATGCAAACTTTTGTAATGTGGATATACCTGAAAACTATGAAGAAGCTATACAGCATCCAGACTCAAAGAAGTGGAAAAGGGCAATGGATGAAGAAATTCAGAGTTTAGAAGAAAATAACACTTGGAATATAGTAGAAGAACCAATTGATAAGAAAATAATAGAAGTTAAATGGATATATAGAATCAAGTCAAATGGAAAATATAAAGCCCGAGTTGTAGTGAAAGGTTTTCAACAAATATATAGTGAAAATGAAGAGATATACTCACCTGTAGCAAGAATGACAACATTGAAAGTATTGTTATCAGTAGCATGTAGAAATGGTTGGGAAATTGAACAAATGGATGTTGAAACTGCATTTTTGAATGGAAGTATAAAGTCAGAGGTGTATATTTACCCACCTGATGGTTATGAGATAGAAGAAGGGAAAGTTTATTTATTGAAAAAGTCATTATATGGTTTGCGTGAGAGTCCACGAGACTGGTATGAGTGTTTTCATGATTTTATGGAAGAAATTAACTTTAAGAGATCTCACTATGATTACTGTCTATATATAGGATGTATAAAAGGCGAAAAAGTATATGTAATTCTATATGTTGATGATTTGCTCATTATGTGTTCTAATTGCACTTACATAAAGGAAGTTAAAGAAATGTTAAGCAAGAAATTTAGAATGAAAGATCTTGGTAGAGTCAAACAGTACTTAGGAATTAACATAGTATACAAAAAGGAAGAAAGAAAGATGTACTTATGTCAGGAAGAATATATTGAAAATTTAGCTGTGAAATATCAAGTTACTGATTCTAAAAAATATGAAACACCAATGGAAATTAACTTAAAGTTGAAACCATGTGAAAAGATAAATGAGAGTATTAAATATCGAAATTTAATTGGAGCTTTATTATATGTTGCAAATGGTACACGCCCAGATGTTTCTTTTACAGTTAATTATATGAGTCGCTTTCAAAACGGTTACAGTGAAACTCATTTTAAATATGCCTTACGGATCTTAAGGTACTTATATCACACGAAGTCTCTTAAATTACAATATGATAATAATATTTCTGAAAACATTATGGAAGCCTTTGTTGATGCTGATTGGGCAGCAGACATTATAGACAGAAAGTCTACCACAGGAATAGCAATTAAAGTATTTGGAAATACAGTGTTTTGGAAATCACAAAAGCAGAAAATTGTATCAAGTGCTTCAACTCATGCTGAATACTATGCCTTAGCCGATTGTGTTAAAGAAGTTTTACCTATAAAAGGAGTTTTAAGTGATATTGGTGTTGAAATTGATTCAATTAAAATTTATGAAGATAATTCTGGTGCTATAGCCTTATCAAAAAATGGTAAATTCTGTAAAAATTCAAAACATATTGACATAAGCTATCATTTTGTTCATGATCTTGAAAAGAAAGGTATAATTAATGTGTGCAAAATTCAAACTGAAGAGCAAATTGCTGATATATTTACCAAATCATTATGTAAAGTAAAACTTCAAAAATTTAGAAACATGTTAGGGGTAAAATAATAAAATGAAAGATAAGCTTAATTTCAACTTATTGTTTGTACTAAGAGATGTTTATTGTAATAGCTATTATAGTATATTATGTATGATAAGACGTAAGTATATTGTTGTTTAGTATATTGTGAAAATGTAATGCTAAGAAAGGATAACAAAATCAAGGAGGTGTGTTAAGATAGTGATTTTGTATTGTTTATGGTTTATAGATTGTCTGTGGAAGTGTCAAATGAGAACCCCAATATCGTCCCTTGCTTGGTTAGCTGTGTAAGAATTGCATGTTTGTAAAATGTAAATGTCTGAATCTGAAATAAAGAGTTTAAACAGTAAAACAGAGTGAAATATATTAAGAAAACGTCCTTTCAAAATGCATATCCACATAGTCTTTTACAAAAAAAAATTTGAGTATAGTGAGCAGATACATTCTTGTATATTGGAGCCTGCTAAAGTGACTCTATTCTGTCTGATGGAAAGCATGAGTAGAATCCGAGAGTAGGGTTCACCACACTCATTGCAAATGTAGACAGTGCAGCATGTTGACCCACACTATGGCGGTCAATGGTAATGCTCCACGACCGTACCAACAATGACTGTACCAAAACTTTATTGTCGGAGATCAATAGACAAATGTCTAACCTTCTGAGATCGTTGATATCCCTGGCAACTCCGCAGCCAATCCAGGCCGAGCACACGTCACAGGCGGCAGCGGTCACGTGCGAAGCTGTATCGCCTGCGAAAGCTGGCCTCACTGCAGCACCCACCTGGTACAATATTGATATTCGTTTAATGTATTATAATATTATTTTATTAGCTAATTTGTAAATAATGTTAGTGTAAAAATATAGATTCACACACTTTTTATAGACCATATAACTGAGTGATGTTATTACTGATCGAGATGATGACATCTATAACGATGCATTTCAAAAATATTTATTGATATACAGACGGTGAAATGAAATGAAATCATTTATTCTGCAATTAGGTTACATGAACACTTTTTCAAGTTAAACTTTTTTTTTGTGCAGATGAGTTCGGCCTTTCCTAACTGGACTAGCCCTGAGAAGAAAGGACGAAACATCACAGTCTCTTTGTTGTGTTTAAAAGTCAGTAACGAAACCATGCCGTGATTCAGTTGCGAAACACACCATTTTTTATTCCGAAGCGCTCATAGCCAAGTGGTTTTTAGTGATTGGAAACAATCACCAAGGGCAAGCAACAACGGCGCGGTCGGACCTAGATGAGTGACCGTTTGTGGCATTATATGTAATGAGCGTTTCTGTGATTCGGAGGTCACGTTAAGCAGTCGGTCCCGGTTGTTATCATAAGATAGATAGCAGTCGTGAAGTTTTCGGAAGGCCTTCGGGCGGCTTAAAAACATCCAACAGCAAGATTACATGGCCACAACGTGTCTTGCCTGTCCCCAACCCGCACTCGGCCAAGCGTGAGGACGTATGGCCTTAACCCTCTCTTGAGAGGAGACCTGTGCCAAGTAGTGATGGGACGATATGGATTTTTTATTCCTAATACACTTTATATTTTTGGAGATTAGTTTTACCTGAGCTTGATACTGTTCCAACAATAGATGTCCGGGGAAGTCAGGCTCTGGTGCTCTCGCGTACAGCTGTATGATCATCTGTAGCGTTCGTAGACCGCACAGCCGTAGCGCGTCCGACTCGCCCGTAGCTCCCACGAACGCCATGCGGACCAGATCCGACAGATGGAGTGATAGGTAGTCAGCTGGATAATAAATATACGTTTTCATAGTTAGCAAAATATGGGTCCTAAGATAAGCTTATAACAGACGCAAAGTAGACTATATTAAAATGTCTTAGAGTTGATATTTCTAAAACAGAAGAAACAAAAAATAATCAGAAAAAGGTACAGTTATTGTATAAGCTTACCCTCGGGACTATTTTGTAGCTTTTCTTTAGCTTTGACGAGATCGAAATGAGCCCCGTCGTTTGTAGCTTCGCACGCACCCATTATTTTCTGTATACACTCCATTGCAAACACCTAACACAAAAATAAAATACATAATTTCAGTCATAAAAATTAATCATTTTTCATTTGTGTTCAAGTTTTAATGTGATTAAATTAAATTTTCTGCATTACATACTACTACATACATACAATAAAACATTAAGTCAATTAATAAAACTATACTGAATTACAGAACCACATGCATGCTTCTTCATAATATTTTTTTTTCTTGCAAAATTTCTGAGATAATTATTAAAAAACAGACTCCAAGTGTATTCCGTTTACTTACCCTTGTCGGCCACCTAGACTGCACAGCTGGATGGGAGGACTGCTCGGACTCAGCGTGGAACTCGGCCTGGTCATCGTCACCCTCACCATCGAAGTCTATCTCCGGATTGTTGCTGTCTTCTGCACATATTTTGTGATCATAGTTGTTAAATGAAAAAGTAAAAATAAGGGACCAGATATGAGATAATGAACACTAAAGAATAGGCAGATAAAAATATAGATACAAAACTATTTATTTTGACACCATGTTACAGATTTACAATACAGAACAGAAATGACTTGTATTTAATGTACAAGGGGCAGCCTTATTGCTAAAAGCAATCTCTACCAGGCAACTTTATAATACCTTAGAATAGCTAATGTAAGGTAATAAATAAGAAACACAGCTTGGCGAGGCATGTCAACAGCCATTATAAACCTCCTAATTACATGTTTCAGATTAAAAACTCAGAATAACCAAACAATCACACTGTCAGCAACTATAAAAGGCTATTTGAGATAGAAAAATTGATGTATTAAGTACTAATACGGTATACATACCTAGTCGAATAGTCAGGACTCGTTTAGCCAGCACTATCCAATCCCTGACGTTCCGATGTGTGGCCGCGGCTAACAAACAGCAGGTCAAAGTATCTCGTGCATACGACAACGCTGTTTCATCCCTTTCGCTGTCCAGGAATGTAAACAAGGCGCCTGGTAAACCTGTTTCGGTGATTACGACACCTGTAGAGTCATACATAGTGTTATTAGTTTTAAATGACAGTAATGTAACAAAAATATTGATGTTACATCTTTTAAAATAATGGCAATTTTCTTATGGTGTATTAACTAGTTATTGTTTTGTATAATTGTATAATTAGTTATTGAAATTATTTTTATAACTGTACATACTTATAAATTGAGTAGCTGCACTCCACGGTGTTCTCGCGATTTTATGGGGACCTTCTAACAACAACTAAAGGTATCGCCATGGAGCGAAACTAGTCTAAAAATAAAATAACCTAATTTGTTATATCATCAGCTATCTGCCAGTGAATGTCCCGTCAAAATCTGTTTCAAAGTAATCTCTGAAACAGATTTTGAAAAATTGTCCGTCTCTCTGTCTGTGCGTGAAATATCAATCATTTTCTTTAATTAATTTTTTTCATATTACATGCATTTGTTAGACGAAATATTTACACAGAGTACCGACCGAACGATCTCTAAAGTAGCAATTGAAGTCATAAAAAGTTTTACGTATGAGTTTATTTCATATATAAATAATTATAGATAATTAAGATTTTAAATACACGTACCACAATAAGGTTTAGCGGGTACGTGACCCTTAGCCATGAGCGCGTATTTGCACACCTCGGCGGCTTCTTTCTGAGACAACTGCCGGAGACAACATAATGCGGCCCTGCGCACTGTCAAGTCGGAGTGAGAAAGATCGCGCTGTAAAAAATAACAATATTTTAATTAAATAGCGTAGTAGTTAACTCTATCTGTCATTGTAGTTTTTACATTAGAAAAAAGTTTAAGGGATGTGAATGAAATAGGAAGATGTATAATAGTAATTATGAGAACACACAATGAGATATACGCACATTTAGACAAGGCACGAGACATACTTACACAGATGTACAGCAAGAGATATACTCCCACACATGTACAGCAAGAGATATACTCCCACAGATGTACAGCAAGAGATATTCTCCCACAGATGTGCAGCAGGAGATATACTCCCACAGATGTACAGCAAGATATATACTCCCACAGATGTACAGCAAGAGATATACTCCTACAAATGTGCAGCAAGAGATATACTCCCACAGATGTACAGTAAGAGATATGCTCCCACAGATGTGCAGCAAGAGATATACTGACATACAGACGTGGCACGAGATATACTCACACAGAGATGGGGCACGAGCGTGTGCAGGTTGATGTGGTCTGGCGCGAACATCTGCAACTGTTGCAGGCAGCCCGTGGCCTCCGCACGCGCGCCTCCCCCGCACTCACTCAACGCGCTGCACGCACACACGAACCGACCTACTGCCACCACTGCAACATATTGTAATGCTTTATATTTATTACTTCACTAGCTGACTTGGTGAACCTCGTACCGCCTTAGGAAGAATAAATGGTATTAAAAAGACCAAAATCCGTTGCGTAGTTTTAAAGATCTAAGCATACATAGGGACAGATAGCGGAAAATGACTTTGTTTTAAAGTATTTAGTTATTTTATCTTATCCTAAAATCTTTTGCAAACTTTGTCCAGCACTCTTTCTATCTATCTCTTAAAAATACCCCTCCTGTCACTGGTCATCATCATAACTTAAGGATCCACGTTCAACTTTCTGACTATTGTACCAAGGGTTGGTTATGAAGGCTGATATTTGAATGGAATGTATCGGACCCTAAATATATTGTAAGAACCATTTTTTGTGAAGAGGAAAATAAACTTTTATTGTATTATTATTATTTATTATAACATCGGCAACAGCCTTTAACTATCAATTAATTGGTGGTCATGAGTGTTCTATGCCCACCAATTAATTAAGGAATTTAATGAGGCTTTGGTCCAGTATTCCTTTCCTTTGTAATGTTTTCCTGCATAGTTTTCTCTAAATATTACTTAGTATTTTATGGGTCAGTAATACTTAAAATCTTATCATAACTCGACAAAAATTTCATACCTTGTAACTCCGGTCCCACGACAGTAATCAAAGCAGACAATAGTCTTCCGATACTGCGATGCAAGTCTTCTTGGAAAGGTGGAGCGCTGAACAGAAGCTTTAGAGCAAGGTTCAATGTTGACTCCACGTGACCTCGGAACATCGGGCCGGAGGCATCTG
This sequence comes from Phragmatobia fuliginosa, assembly GCA_932526445.1. Taxonomy (NCBI): domain Eukaryota; kingdom Metazoa; phylum Arthropoda; class Insecta; order Lepidoptera; family Erebidae; genus Phragmatobia; species Phragmatobia fuliginosa. Next base: position 10,731,511 of record OW052078.1, on the reverse strand, counting down.
CCAGCACAGAAAGTGCATGGAGAGACCACACCTAAAAACATGTTTCGTTGTTGTAACAATTAAAACAAAACTTGTTTATTTTTTTCCTTATTTACAGACAACTATTTATTTTTAGTAAATGTACTTACCATATAAATATATTTTTTTAAACAATTACTATTTTTAATCAATTTACAGTTTATGTCACAACCAAATAAATAAGGAACTGTTGAAAATGTTAAAAATGAATAAGTGTAATAAAAAAGTATACTTCATTACTATTTGAATCAGTTCAAAGTTGGTATTATATCAAAACTATTTCGTTCACTGACCTGCAACTCAACACTGGCCGTATCTTGCGCCAACGCCCTCAGCACAGGTAGCGCTGCAGCGCTTGAAGTAGCGCCTCTCGCTCTCAACACGGCGCCTACAGCGGCTGCAGCGGCTGCCCGCACGGATCTATTGACGGCCGTCCTCGCAAGAGCAATGACTTTCTCGCTGAGCGCTTGACTCTCCGCTTCAGTGATACATCCACACAATCTGCCGGCACACGAAGCGGCCGCAGCTCGGACTGTTGCACTGTTTGCTGACAAACCGTTCTGAACAAAAAATGTTTAAGTAAGTGGATAAGTCGTGATGCATTCCATATGGCGACGGATGAAGAATATAGAATGTGATCGGGGGGATCATTGATTTCATGGCTGTCGTAAAAGAGCGACTTAAGGATCCACGTTCAACTTTCTGACTATTGTACCAAGGGTTGGTTATGATGGCTGATAAAGAAGTTATTATTTTGGTAAGTATATTTATCTAGACGCTGTCTAGACCTATACAATTGTTTATATGTTGTTAAACAGGTTGAAGTTTGATAAACTTGAGCGCCTCCAAAACTTATGCATTAGATTTATATTTGATTTGCGCAAATATGATCATGTGACTGAATTTCGCAAATTGGTCAAGTGGCTCCCGATTCGACTTCGACGGAATTCTCATATTCTTTCTATGCTTTATACCATCTTATTTAATCCCTTTTCCTCACCTTATTTAAAGGAACGTTTTATATTCCTCAGTGACACACATTTGAGATCCTTATGGTCGTCAGAATCCTTGGAGCTAATGGTGCCTAGCCACACCACATTTTATGACAAATCTTTTACGGTGCAAGCTGTCAGATTGTGGAATAGTTTGCCAACATTAATAAGACGTGTCGAAACACTAACAGTGTTTAAGAAAATGGTTAAAGATCACTATTTGGCTTCATAAGTGCTATTTGCTCTCGATAGCTGTATGACACAATTATTTTTTATAATATTTTAATGTCTGTATGCTATTTATATATTTTTATAATATATATTTTACTTATTTATGTTGTGTATATGTTATATATATACTTATACTGTGTTCATGTGTATTCATATTTCTATTTTGAATCACAATAGCTTTAACACACCTTAACTACCCTTCTTTATTCTATCTCTCCTGTTGAAATGTCCATCCAAAGGTTGCCTGGTAGAGATTGCTTTTAGCAATAAGGCCGCACATTGTACATATCTAGTACAAACTTTCAATTGTAAAAAAACTGTATTTGGTGTGTAATGAAGTATATTCTATTCTATGCTATTCTAAGTTTGGTTAAACAAATAAGACTCACCATAACAAGTTCAGTAGCAATGTTCTTAACTGCTTCTTGTCCGAGTGAGCTCTTCAATTCAGCGAGGGTTCGTAATGCCAATAGCATTGCAGTGTAGATGTTAATTTGTATAGCTTCTTGGCGAGCTCCCTTGCAGACCTTGATGCTTTCAGTGAAATGTTCTAGCATTTGTTGCCTGTAACAACATTTTGAACTTATATAGGTTGGTAGATTAAAGTGTAAACACGGAATGCTGTTGATTAGCAGCAAATTAATTGTATAAATATAATTTTGTGTGAACCGAGACAGATAATGTTTAAATGAATAAATTTAAGGGGCGTTTTAGAAGCGTAAAAGATCGAATACATTTTATTCTAATTATTATTACACATCGCATTTTTACTTTTAGTTGTTATTGTAGCAGCGCGTCGCCACGACATTCGTCGCAAGTCATGGCGTCATGATTCAATTTTTCACGTCTAGTATGTGCCAATAGATATGATCTATATGAAAAAGACTAGGATAGCAAAATATTTAGTTATTGAAGATGAAAAATCTTATTCACTTGTACCTTTATAAACTTTTGAAAAAAGGCAAATGATGAAGTTATCAGACTCACCTATGTTTATTAGCGGCTCTTGAGAAAATCTGTGGGAATAGCATCACCGAAGCGTCAATAACCGCGACCCCAAGAGGTTGTGCCCCCGTCACCCCGCGGTACAGACAGCAGGGGTCATGTTCTAGGGCCCCAGACCCACTAGCACTCAGTGGAGATATTAACTGCTCTTCGATGTCAGCTTGATCAGTGTCGTAGATCCATCCTTCTTCGCCCAAAAGTATGGTGTCCCGTGGATGCATAGCACTTCTTAATGTACCTTAGAATGGGAAAATCATAAACTTCATTGATGTGATGATAAAAAGTGATCCTCACATCATTTTGGACTAACTATGGACCAACTATGTTGGAAAAGAGTGTCCATGGAGTTTCTTGTCTGTTCTTTTCCATAGGACTACGAATTGGAACAGACACTTAGCTTCACGACTGACTACTGACTAATTGACGTTTTCAAAAGTGCCGTTGTATTGGTGTATTTGAAATAAAAATGGTTTGATTTGATTTGATTAGATAAATTTTTTTCAAGAAAAATAATTTCGTAGTTTTTATTTAATATTGAAAAAAAACATTTAGCTTTAAACGATCAAATTGTCAAAATGTTTTTTATCATCATATTTATTTTTGATTTTTATTTGTATCTCCTGGTTTTGAAGTTTAGCATTCGACGCCAACCGTTTGACGACAACGTTTTTCATTATCTAAATAATTTATAAAAAAAATACTCTAAAATCAACTGCATTACTATTTGAAAAATAGTTGTAAGTGCCATGGCGGCATGACGAAGTTTAATATTGATAATCTAATTCAATTTGGCAGTTATGTATAATTAGACTTTAAAAAACTACAACTACTATGTAAGAACTTTTGATAAAATTAATATATTTTTACAAATAAAAGCTATTTTCACGAATCTATTCATGCCTAATTTCTTAACATCTGTTCAGTAGTTTAGACGCTATGGTGAAACGCATAAACAAACATAGACTTTTTTGCTTCGGTATAGTCGGGTATATAGTATAAAGTGGTCACCAGTAGCAACATTAGCCCCACTGGGGTCTGCAGAGCCAGCGAGCTCAGCGGCGAGCAGCCTGAGCAGGGGGGCGGGTGGAGGGGCGGCGCCCATGCCCAGCGCGGCGCAGGCCTGGTACAGCCGCAGCCTCAGCAGCGCTGCGGGAGCCTTCAGAGCCCCGCCGTACGAACGGACCACGCTGCTCACGCTACAATACACACACATTTATATACCTTACTATCAAATTATCATATCATATTATATCACTTCTTCCTAGCCTTATTCCCAAGATTATTTGGGGTCGGCTACTAGCTCAACCGGTTTTACCTGAATATCAGTTTTTGCACGCAGCGACTGGCATCGGACCTCCGCAACCCTAAGGGAGAACTGAAATTCGGAGGTTGAACTAGTTGTCAGTAAATTTGAGGGCACTGGCTTGCCGGCTTGACGGCTTTACGTGCTCTCCGAAACACGAGCGTGAATCATCGCCAAACTTCCAAACTCCGGGGTGTTATTAGGAATTTCCTAAGAAAAACCCAAAAACACTTTTTGGCCCGACCCGGGATTTGAACCCGAGACCTCTTGATTAGCAGTCGCATACGCGATCCACTAGTCCAACGAGGCAGTCAATATACAATTTATCATATCACGCAGAGCTTAAATATACTGATAATTCAACTTTCGAATTCAGTTCACTCTCAAGTTTGCGGGGATTCGATACCAGTCACTCCGTGGAAAAAAATATATACAGGTAAAACCGGTTGAACTAGTAGCCAATCTCAAATAATTTTGGGATAAAAAGGCTAAGAAGATGATATCACGCTGTGGGACAAGTAAAATATAGAGAGGAAAGTTTTAGGTAGGGGAGTTGAAAGTTGAAAAAGGGGTACAAGAGAAGAGGAAAACCAAAGAAAATATGGATGAACTGTGTGAACCCAATATAATCAAAATCATTTTGTGGTTATCAGAAGATTCGAGAAGGGAACAAACTAGAACAACAACATCGCTCTCTAGAAAAGGTAAACTTAAAACCAAGACCAAGACGTCTTTTCTAAGGAGATACCCATGTCCAGTATTCGACTATTAAAGGCCGTTGATGGAGAGTTTTAAATTCCAAGTAAGTACTAAATTAACATATTCTATAGTCGTATAATATACATTGCTACTTACTTGGTAAGAACAGCAACAGCACCATCGATGGGTTGCGTCAGTCGTTTAGCTGTGTCATCGTTGTTCACAAGCGATGGACAATGTATAAGTAGACTGTGTAACGCTGAAAGTGCACCCGCCCGTCCTTCTAAGGTTACCTGCAATTGTATACATTTTAAGAATCTTTCGGGCAAAAAAATCTTATCTTAAGTCTGTTGTAGAAAAATATAAGCACTTCTGGTTTTTAGTTTATAAATTCACTCAATTTATGACAAATTACCGAGACTAAAACAGAATAAGAAAACCAATAGCTCACCTGCCAAGTAAAAGCATCTCCTCTGGATTTTTCAGACTCAAGTTCCTTCACGGATCTTGGGAAACTGTTCCTCCATAACAGCAACATTCGTGGCAGGAGACCACGGACGACCGGGACACCTTAGAGAAACAATTCAAAAATAAACACCAAAAATAACACACAAACAATTCTAGACATTCTAGATGTAGTAATAATTATCTTTTACTCGTGCTTTAAAGATATTTAAAATAAGTTCATATTTCATTACTGTCTTACCTAGCGTACATATAGAGCCGACTATAAGCCAACCAGCATTAGTTCTCGCAGCAGTGAGTCGACTGCTTTGTCCCGCAGACCTCAGTAGTTGCTCAGCGGCGTTGAAAGCTACTTTACCTCGGCCGTGAGGCACGCCGAGTGGAGACAGGCGCACAGCTCCTAGTATAGCTGCTAAGGCAGCAGAATACCCTGAAAACACGGATTTAATTTTATTGCTTTTCGGGTTCGGTTTGTATTTTACATGACCTTATTATAGTTACGAATGTATGTTGTTAAAAAAAAAAACTTACTTCACGCAAAATAATCAATTTATAACATTTTTTTTGAATATTTTATACATCTAAAATACAACGCTAATACTTTTTTAAATACATAGAAAACACCCAAACTCAAAACGACAATTGTACATCATACAAACAATTGGTTCTGGAAGGCTATCTAAAGACCTAAGAACAGCAATCGGATTACCATTGCACTACTAAGACAAAGGATGAGATATAATAACTTAATCATTGACTTGACATAAATATATACTAGAGAAATACCTCGTTACTATTTATGTAGACAACTAGTTCAACCCACAAATTGAAGTCGCCCTCATTGTTTCGAATATCCCATGAGAAACATGGGACCTTGGCAACCCTGATGTCGACTGGTTGAACTAGTAGCCAACCCCTATTCTTATGAATATTAAGACAAGAAAGAAGTAAAGAGAATTATTAAAGAGGCAGCAGTAATGGATACGAACCCGAGATATGATGCGGCGTAGGTCTGGGTGCATCTAAAGCATCCACACACTTGTCGATGAGCGGCGTGATCTGCGACGGCAACGCCACGCACACGCACCGGATACACCACGCAGCGGCCAAACGGGCTGCCACGCACGGGTGTTCTAACACCTACGCAATAATTCATAATATAAATAACACTAATTGTAGACGTCAGGACAATACCAAATGCATTGATTTAAGAAAATATTAAAATCTTATTGACATAGAATTGGTAACAAAAATATACGTGGTGAAGTTGTATGTTGTCTGATAAGATTGAAAAGTAGGGTCCGTAAATTAAAGTCATTAGCAAGAAACGAAACTAGCAATATTGGAAATTATTTTGGTCATTTTTTGTTGACCCTTTCAGTTGTGAATGTAAATTAAAAAGTGTTTTATATTTATATTGTCAAATACAAAGGGTTAAGAAAAACCTTTCGCACACCAAAAATTTAATTACAATAAGTTAGATTTATGAATTGGCATAGAGAATACACACTCACATGTCCTTAAACGTATACTACCATTGTACACATACGCCACAGCCTTTAAGGTTCGAGTACGCGTTCTTCTTGAAAGTTTGAAGGTCGTATCGGTTCGGAAAAACTGCAGTTGAATTTGTTTGTTATGAATAAAGAGTAGCATATTATTAATATCGTTACTCACCGTACAAATAGCATCGATCATGTTCAAAGAAGTATCCGACACAAGGTTTTGAACTGAAGTACCAAGTTGAAGTGCTAACTCTCCAGCTTCCATCAAAGCACATACCAATAGGTGTTGGCTAAAAAGTGTCTCCTGGAAGAATATTGTAGTATTAGTATTCAATCTTTTCCTACTAAGAAATATTACAAGGCCCTTTATAAATGCAGAAACTAAGCATAGTTTATGCTGTGGGCTCTAAACTATATATATGACCGCAAATGTTTATTTTATAACTGCATACATAATCAGCCAAAATAATAGAAATAAACATTGTAACTTAAAGGCCTCCTACACGGTCGGAACCAACCGCCAACCATTCTGTCCTTGATCGGGTTGATATAAAAATGGATAGTGTAGAAATCGGTTGACCCGACCGATGGTAGGTTGATGTCACTCCGACTGGTCCCAAAAGTCTGGAACGCTATCGGCCGACGCGAGCGGTTGGTTGCTAGGCACTTGATTCCGACAGTGTAGAAGGCCTTTTATTTTCGAAGTAATAAACAACCTGTAAATCCTCGTGACCGAGTTCTCATTTCTCTCATTTTATTTCACGACATGACTACCAAACCTTTAATGTTACATCATATAAATAGTGCACTGAGTGGATATCAAAAACACGATACATAAAGAAATCCACTACAATAAAAAAAATATGTTGTGTTACGCTAAATAAATCATCAATATAAAGTGTAACCGTTAGTTTCAAAGTGACTCGATAGATGTCACTGTATCACACAGTTGTGTCGCGCTATTGTTTTGTTGTGATGTTGATCATATAAGGATGTGTAATAAATTGAATAAATTGCTTTCGTTCTGATCGTATCGTCAGATTAGGAACTACTTTTTAAATTCTCCTGGTAATAATTATGACTTCTTGATAGTTATCTCAATAGTTCATTTCAAGTATATTTCCGTAATTAATTAGATAAATTAAAATGAATGCTATATTATGTGATCTAATTATAATTATGAATGGATTATGTACCTGGTTGCAATCTTTTGCATTTTCCGGATTGAAATCAATGCTGTTCATCTGCTTGATAACTATTTGTATAATTTCTCTGCAGGCGGACGCCTGAGCCTTTTCGCCCAACATTTTACCAAGTGTGTTGCGAAGTATAAAGTTTATACATTTTCTGGAAATATTATTTTCTATGAGTTTTGCAACCCGCGAGTTTAATTTCAATCTAACTTGAATCCAATTCCAATTTCAAGTAATGATGAAAATGAAGTTATATAATGATGATGATGAAGTTCAACAGTATGAAACGTCACAATTGCAATACCTATCTATCTATTTAAATCAAGAGTAAGGCAAGGCAGATTATTTAAGCTCAAAATGTATTCTATATTGTTATATTCCACCTAATAGTAAAATATGAAGAGAATTAAACTTTTCAATTAAACTCAATTGTACCTTGAATACACAGCATCCACATGAGAACTAGCGGCTTTAGGATTGGCCACTAAATCCAAAACGTGATTCAAAAACGTCGTCATATTGCGTTCTAACCACACGCCTCCCATGTTTTGTACGAACACCACGTATGCCTAGAACAACAGTTCAGTTTTATATATATTTTAATATTAATAATAAATATTTCAAACATTTGCGAACCCACAACACTCAGCGCGTGGCAAGCCCTTAAACTATTATGCCCTTCGCCGTAGTGTTTTCTTTCGTATTTATTTTCATTTACATTATTCTTGTCAGATTTAGAAATAAAAAATGGCAGCAGGCTATTGATTGGTTTAATTAAAACAGTCCAAATTTAACTAGGTACGGCTAGGTTGGAAAATAACATACTTACATTGGTAACACAAACACGGACTTCCCTGTTGACTCCAGAACCAGATTTGATGATCTCTCCCTTGAGGAATGAAGTACCGCCTCGAAGGAACGCGCCCATTAGCAAGTTTAACGCTTCGTCTAATGATACTACGTTCTTAGGGGGCTCTTTCTTTTGCTGGACTATAAGGACACAGAATGGTTTATTAGTGAAAAAATAAATAGCTTATTTTTGACGTAACCAAACTGGAAATTTTGTTAATATCCGTGAAGTTTTTTTTCGTACTAAAGAACTTATGTCAGTTTTCACCAATGCCCCTTGAATTTAATAGATTAAATTTTAGTTTTATGCAACCTAAGTGATTGTATATCTCATAAAACTTCCTCCCACCTACGACAGGAGGCTCCAAGAAAGGAGACGGTTTAAGTATAGTTGGTGAAAACGGGCATTGGGTAGTATCGAAAATATATGCCCCATAAAATGATGCCACTTTAGTGCCTCCTAAAGTTCCAAAGACATATCAGAACACCACAAACTTTTGAAATGTTTCATTGATCTTTCGATCTTACAGTACTGCAAAGAGATTCTTACTTTTAATCATCATCAACAGCCTTTAACAGTCCACTGCTGGACATAGGCCTCTCCTTAGAAAGGAGGTTTTGGCCTACTATACCACGCTGGCCAGACGGGTTGGTAAAGGGTTTGTTTCAAGTTTTCCTTCTCTTGGCAGTTATGTTAGCTGCTTATTTTGTTCCTTTAGTCGCCTCTTACTACACCCATGGAATGAATAGCGCTGGTTCCGGCAGATTTGCCGGACCGGTAAAACTGCCGGAAGGGCTAGTGGCTGTACAAGTTATATGAAGCTGTTCACATTATCCCGGATCCGGCATTTTTGCCGAGTCCGGCATTTTTACCGTGCGTTTTGTCACTACGATCGTCCGGTAAAAATACCGGACCGGAGCAATGTGAACGAGTTTGATCCGGTATCTTCCCCCGCTTGCAACACCTGTGCTCCCCTCGCGCCACCCGTGTTCTCCTTAGTCCTCACGTCATTCGGCTCACATTTTCATCAGTAAATCGTCAATAGTGGTTGCTGTCATTTGAAAATAATTGAAGAACTTTGATTCGTCACTTCTAAGTTCTTTTCGTCACTTCTAATTTCTATTAATGTTTCAAATGTTCCAACTGAAAATCTTTGCCGTAAAAATAGGATGTACCCAATGTTTTCTTTTATTTTGCCTTCTATTAAGATACCACCACAACACAACAATTTCGTCGTCCATTGTGTGCACAAGTCCAAATTTAACTGAGCTGAGTACTTGACTGTCCGAGGCTCCGGTGTAATGTGAACACCCTGTCCGGTGTCCGGTTTCCGGTAGATTTACCGGTCCGGCGTAGTGGGAACCAGCGCATAGGTGACAATTTGTATTCTTAATCCGTCACCACACTTACTTCTTCCTACTTCTTCTTCTTACTTTTAGCTCACAAAAATACTACTTTTTAATTAAAAACAAGAAGTTGATACCTGATTGTGTTTTCAATTTAGCGTTCATGTTAGTCAGTTCGCCGGCCTGTGTAATCGCAATCATCGCTCCGAACAACTCCGCTATAGCGCATCTGTTAAATGTAAACAAAACAGTCAGCATCGACCGTGTGAGATAAACAAGATATCATTAACGAGCCATAATATGCCACAGCTGAGTTCGGGTCTCCTCTCAAGGTCCTCTCAGGAGAGGGTTAAGGCCATACGACCTAAGCTACTAGCTACTAGCCGTTTTTTACTAAACGCATATTGTCAAGGTACCTACTTACATCAAAAGCGATTTAAAAAAACTGTCCTATTTTAGGGGACTTTTACTAGTAGGTGGCTGGTGACATAAGAAGTAACTTATACTAATAATTTTTTGACTAACTTTGTTCCGCGGCGTCACTCGCGATTTACAACAATTACTCGGGTAACGCCACGGGACTCAGCTACTACCACTTAAAATAAAAATATTATATAAAAAAACATGAAAAGTAAATCTATCAACTTAACTTTTTAAGTGTAGTCATACCTTAATGCATAATCACTGGGATGGCCAGACTTAAGGCAAGCAGCTGCCACAGCGTCTAATTCCGCAACCGTTAGCCGCATCAGCGGTAAGAGATGTCGGAGAGTGTGTGCAGCGGCCGCTCGTACAGCTGGAGCCCTTTCTGACACAAGAGAGTGGCGGGCAGCGCGCCACACTTCCCGCACTGCGACCGGTGCGGCAGTACCCATACCCACGCAGATCTGGTAACATTGCGATACTTAAATTTTGAAATACTTAACAAAAAAGTGTTAAAAAACTATAACTAAGTAGGCTACGTAAAAACTTTTGATAAAATTTATTTAGCCTATGTCACTCGGGTCATTGTTACGAATCTACGGACAACTCATTTATTCTTAACTAGCTTCAACAGTCCACTACTGGACATAGGCCTCTCCTTAGAAAGGAAGTTTTGGCCTACTATACCACGCTGGCCAGACGGGTTGGTATAGGGTTGGTTTCAAGTTTTCCTTCTTTTTGCATTGATGTTGTCTTGCGTAGTTTCTCCCTTAGTCACCTTTTACGACACCCGTGGGATGAATGTGGTGACACTCTGAATTATTAATCCGTCACCACACGGACAATCTCAAAATATTAAATTTATAATAGCAAAATCGAGACTTGTTCACATATGTATGTTCAACAAAAGAACTATTTTGACGGATCAAAATGTAAGACGACTTTCGTCAACTGATAACATTTAAACTTTACGGTTCTAGAAATGTCAACAAGGGCGCGCTTGACTTTCTATATTAATGGTCGGAAAAGTCAAGGGCGCGTACACATCGGTCGCCATAAAATTTGCTTAGATTCCCCTATTAACACGTCTGACCTATATTCTTTTCTATATATTAAGTATCCACCCTTGCTTTTCAATGTACTCTGTTAATAAGTTGGATAACTTTACTATACTCTGTCCATTCCTTTATTATCTTTTTGACAGTCCAACAAATTTCGAAATTAGTGACGCCCTCACAGGTCACCGATTCGATTTGAAATCAAAATCAATCGATATAATATTCTTTAAGTCAGTTTTGTAAATAAATAAAATGTGCACGATTATGATACATAATTGGCCTAGAACAAAGAAAACTTCCTAACACAGTTACTTGAAGGTCGGTTTAGTAAGTATTATGTGATTTTTCAAATGTATTTTCTCATAACTCTCTATTTAAACGTTATTAAATACGCGTTTCAAAGTTAAATTTTACTAACACATGCATAGTTACATTTTAAGTCAGTGGTCCAAAATAAATTAATTAATGTACAGAGTTATTGTTCTTTATTCTAAGTTTGAACTTAAATTCCAAAATTTCGACTTAATTCCTTGCAAATAATCAATCTTGAAGTCATACTATTTTAATTTCCTTTTTATTTTATTAAATTTACAGAAACAATACTTACATGAAGTCAAATTATTTTGATCATAATAATATGATAGATTATTTTAATCGTTTAATCGATTTATCGTATTTCAAGAACTGTTTAACATGTTGTTTTTAGCTATGCACACTACCCGCTTCCCTACCCGTCTATAAAGTACGACATTACTGTAGTACATTATTATGAAAAATAATACCGGTAATTTATAGGCGTGACCTGTCAATAAACGAATGGACAAGGTATAAGTTATTAGCAATAGTCCCGTATTAAGTAAACATAACTTATTATGCCCTTCCTCCTTTTTCTGTGCGGGAATCCACTGGATACCACCAGGTTATATTGGACTCGAAGCAATCAAAAACCTACCGTTACCGTGTCGTTACAATGTGCTTCACCTTAAGGGGGTATGTGATTAGTAAAACATACCTTTTCAAGGGTATTCATGATCTCTAGGCGTGTCTGCGACTCAGCATTTTTCAAAGACTTGACTAGAGTGTTGACTGTTTCTTCGTATGATCTCCCCATCATTCTGCCGAGTTTCTCGTACATACTGCCCAAGCAGCATATAGCAGCTCTATAACATAACACATTACATACATATGTATATTTTAAGGTGCTACATGTGAAACTTTCGTAGAAAGTCTAACTTTAAATTTAATAAATAGAACAACTACTTATATTATTTGACTGCCTCGGTGGCGCAGCGGTAGCATATGCGACTGCTGTGTTTGAGGTCTCGAGTTCGATTCGGGGGTCGGATCAAATTTTCATTGGGCATGGTGACCCAGGAGTATGGGTCACCATGCCCATTGAGACCCATACCATGGCGGCCTAGTTAGATAATTCTGTATCATTCTCCCGGAATGATACAGAATGATTGGGCCTCCAGTCTCACACTCGCCAACGAAATACGACAGCAAGAATGCTGTCATTATTAGGATGGTCTTCTATGTGAGGGTAGTACTGCCCCGGTCATGCCGGCCCATTCGTGCTGAAATCAGCGAGGCTCTACTACCTGGACTGGACTGGAAATGTTTGTGTGAGCCGGACAAATTTGTTTCGGAGTCTGGGTGTGTTCTATGTAGAATATAAATGTATTTACAAAAAAAAAGTATGTTTATGTATTTATATCAGTTGTCTAGTACACATAGCACTAGCTCTGCTTAGTTAGAGAAACTAGATGACGTTGTGTGTAAGATGTCCGAAATATTTATTATAAGACAATTTTAAAAGTATACCTTGAGAAAACGTGTTATAATAGTAGGTGAAAGTTTCCTTTGTAAGGATAGGTCCATGTCCACCAGCGATCAGTCAAAGGTTTTTAATTATTGATAATGACCTTGAGAAATTAACTATGAGTAATTTCGGGCTGTATTTGAGGCATTGGACACGGGATATAATTTGATATTTCTGTTAAATAGGGTCTATAGAAGTTTAGAGGCATTATCTACCGTAAGTATTGTTGTAAAGAAAATGGTATAATGGTGTTGGTTACACATTTTAGTATCTTTCGCGTAACGACTGGCCACATTTATCGTTAATGGGCTAAATTAAAGCAACATTACGGTCAACACAGAATTTTCACTTAAACATACAATAAGTTCCTCAATTTTCTCTTTTTGTGTCTCAATTTTTTGTTTGTTTCAAAAATTTCTATGTCTCAATGTTCACTGTGCATATATTATGCAAAGAATTCATTACTTTATTATATCATTGACAAACATTTATCTCAATAGTTACGACTTTTACACATGCAATTGAAAGTCCCTAGATTATATTACAATACGTAAACGCACTTTCTAATTCAATTTTACAGCAGACATTTATCGAACTCAAAGCCTTTTGAAATCGTAAATTGAATTTAAGCAATTGAAACTGGCATTATCACTTAAGTTAACTTAAAATTCGTAAATCCAATGGTCTGTCGTTCATATCCTTTCTGGGTCTCAGAATTCGTTTACTATTAATATGTAGTTTATTAATAAAAAGTAGTCTGATGTTGTGTGTTCGAATGTTGCTAAAAGAGTCAAGAGTTGTCCGTGTGGTGTGATATTCATAAGTATATAAGTATCGCAAGAGCCAACTAAGAATGCAAACTACGTAGAACTACATCACTGCAAAGAGAAGGATAAGTTGAAACAAAAGCTTTTTATACGTGTCTAACCCCTACCCCCCAAACCCGCAGTCGTATCCTGTGTTCCACAAAATGGCCCGACTTCTCAAAACACCATATCGGTCCTCGCAAATGACGGCACGCTTCTCTAAATAGTCTGTCATCAGCCGCTTCAGGTGCTCTGGTACTTCGTGGTCTAAAACGGAGTGCCAGAGTTAACCTGATGCAGCTAAATGGCAGACTATGTGCAGCAATATTTTACTTTACAGCTCTTCAGTGTAACGCTGTCTCTAACAAACTCAGTTTAAGAAATATTTTGCGAAACAAACCAGCAATATGTACCGTGAAACAATTTAGTATATGTTTACAAATTTTACGATATCCATGTTCTAGTTTAGTTTCATCAACTGCCACATGTTTAATACTAATATTAGACTGAATGGCTATGGCTAGCATGAATGCTTGTCATGACGTAATGAGAACATTCTGTACTGCTTAAGACTCCTAGTTGATTCATAATTTGTATAATATGTAACTTATTATACTTGAATCATCTACTGATATTTAGTTACTAGCTAATAAGTTATTACTAATTCATTTGAATCTAAATTCTACAAGAAACAAAATTTAAATTAATATTATATAATTTGCGCTGAAGAGATGTTAGTCTGATTGTAATAGCCGACTCGAATTTTTAGAACAAAACAATTTCATCATCAAAATCAAGTAATTTATTTTTGTTAAAATTCGTTAAAGAATCAGATAAGGGAGTAAACCAGCTGCATTACAAAGTTAGTCACGACCTAATACTCACACACATAAACGGTAATAGAAAACTAACAAATGTATTTATATGACGTCATCTCAACGCCAAGTCACGTGGTCAAAACAAAATATTATCCCATAATACAAGAGATTATACACGTTAGCGATTCTAGAATGAAGTCTAATGCGAAACGCTTGCATCGTAGCTAATAGGTCTAGCTCTAAGAGTCATGGATTCGATTATCTACTTTACTACGAAGCATTTAAGGATAGTTATGGAATATCTTGATAATTTAATATTTTTTTCCCGAAGGATGTGAGAAACCAATGTTTACACCAATCACCGAATCATTTTTCATCTTCGTTTTTTAGAGAATTATAATTTTCTGAGGTAATATTAAAATATGGGTTTCGTCATTAATAGCCTTTGGCAGTCCACTGCTGGATATAGGTATCTCCTTATAAAGGTGTTTTATACATGGACTACATGGTAATGTCCATTCAGACAAATATTACTGAAATATGTACTTACAATCTGGTGGGCAAGTATGATGGCGAATCATCTTTAACCTTGATGATATCATTGCACTTATTGACAGTGTCAAACAGTAGGAAGGTGTCTCCAACAGAGAATAACGTGGCCAAGTTTCTTGCCAGAAGTCTTCTTGCAGGTGCTCCGAGATTTTCTCGTAGAAGATTCACCAACTGGGCCACTAGCTTCTGTTGGCAGCTTTTGATGTCAGACTGTATAAAATAAATACGTAGTTGCTTAAATATTATACTAATTGCGAAAGTAATGTTAAAAAAAAATCCTTTGATACGAAGTCAATAAGCCGAACTGCTAAATAGTGTAAAGAACAATCATTAGCAAAAAAGTGGAATTCAATAAAATGTAATAGAGAAATAATTAATGTGGTAAATCATTGTAAAAATTACATTACTGATCTAAAAAAGGTTTAAATTACATCTATGATAATTGAAGACATATTTTCATACAATATTCTGCTAATTATTTTATCACGGCCATTATAAATCTTTACCGAGGCACGTTTTACGATTTTGTTTCCGCGTCTGAAGAAGTTCCGCTAATACTATTACATCCCAAGTTTAAGCAGAATTGAATTCTATATTTGTGAAAGGATGCGGTAAAATTAGCACTTCTTGCATCTTCTCTATTTAAATAAGAGTTTAGGAAATAACATCTCAGAACTCAAATATTGTACCATACTCCACTATGTACAAAGCTTTACCTACGTAGCGAAACTGACCTTTTTAATATATGCCATACGCTACGCTGCTTCGTTTAATGTTAGATATAAGGTCAGAGGGGGCACTTAAGGCCTGTACTGTATAGGATTTGGACTGTAAAAATTCCAAACACTGTTAAGGCATCGCATTAGAGGCTACCACAACTTTGCTTTGTCTAGCCAGGAAAATTGCGGGCAGTGGGAGAGTTTTGCGTGAACAAACGTCAGTGACGTTAACTGCATCCATTATTGGCCTTTTTTTTTATCAAACCTTTCTTTTATCTATAGCACTATAATGGCCTATGTGTAACATCTATGCGACACATACCTAGCTAATTTTGCGGAGTATTTGAGGCAAAGTAAGCTTCAAGGGGTAGGATCTATATAAATAAATGAAATTGATTGAATTTTAGTGGTCTGTCTGTTTGTTACAGTGATCTCTGGAACGGGTGGGCGATTTTGACGAAATTTCACTGGTAGATTACTGATGATATAAGAGTAACTTGGGTTACTTTTTTTTAGATTAGTTTCATTAGTCGTGGTTATACAACCGCGGTTAACACCGCGGGGTTTAGCTAGCATTAGAATCATCGAGAATCATCGGAAAATTAGGGCGCCTACAATAGTGTAATTCGTACAAACGCAATATATGTGCTTTACTGTAAATGAATGTCCGAACACACATTGAGCTAGTACATTAGCTATAAAATAAAAGATCGACCAGTGCTGATGGATAGGAAGAGAAAGTGACTTGAATTACTGCTACTATCAACAAATGTAAATGAAGAAATTTTCAAATGTAATTATGTAATATTGTAAATAGCCTGAATACTGTGACACAGTAAATAAGAAGTTCAAAACAAGTGACTGAGACATGTTAAAGAAACATGTGGGTTTTGAAAATCGTATATTTCACTAGCCACATCTTTAGTAATGAACACAAATAAACTCTAAACATAGCTGTAAACGTAAACAAATTGTAATTCTGTTAAAATTCCACAAATCACTACATGTTGATGATATCACCATGGTAGTCAAAATTAAGGATTTTTGTATATTAATAATTTTACATCCATCCCTCCAACATCCATTCATTCATTCATACTTTGATTATGGATGAATATTAGAAATGCGGAATCAACTCTATCTAGCTATCTTAGCTATAAAATAAAAGATCGACCAGTGCTGATGGATAGGAAGAGAAAGTGACTTGAATTACTGCTACTATCAACAAATGTAAATGAAGAAATTTTCAAATGTAATTAAGTAATATTGTAAATAGCCTGAATACTGTGACACAGTAAATAAGAAGTTCAAAACAAGTGACTGAGACATGTTAAAGAAACATGTGGGTTTTGAAAATCGTATATTTCACTAGCCACATCTTTAGTAATGAACACAAATAAACTCTAAACATAGCTGTAAACGTAAACAAATTGTAATTCTGTTAAAATTCCACAAATCACTACATGTTGATGATATCACCATGGTAGTCAAAATTAAGGATTTTTGTATATTAATAATTTTACATCCATCCCTCCAACATCCATTCATTCATTCATACTTTGATTATGGATGAATATTAGAAATTCGGAATCAACTCTATCTGTTGTTGGATAAACTGGTAAAGTGATTTGGATGAATTACGGTATGCAGATAGATTGGAACTTGGAGCAGGACATAGGCAACTTTTTGTAACTGTTAATACCATGCTAATGAGTTTGGCCAAACAGCATCTGCGGTGTTAAGTTGGCAGTAAGATAAGAGCCAAATAAAAAGTTTCAACTTTATATAACATACTTTATTATGAAAAATAATATTCTTTGTTATGAAAAATCACTGTCATTAATATGTTGTAGAATTTTGAATGTTGACTGAAGTGGAAAAAAATACAGCACACACTTACATAACATTTGAACAATAATATTATAAAATGGTAGTATAATTATTTTTATATATTTATAAATGGCTTAAGGAAATAGAAATACAATTAGTAAATACACTTATGTAATGGTTGGTTGGTATTAATTTTATTTTATTCTTGTATTATTATTGTTTGATAGTTTGGTATGAACAGGTCTTATCCAGGTCTTTAGATTTTGACCTAGATAAGATTCTTTACAAACATTACATTCAGGAAGTATTCATGAATCACCTTCCTTCCATGAATCCTTTGTTTAGTTGTAAAATTAGGAATGCTAACATAAGTTTACCCATTTATTTCATCTTTGCAGTACTTATAGAGCACTGGGTAAACCCTGCCTGCTTTACTGTATTACCCATGAATTCCATGGCTCCTAGACCATTATTGCGAATAGTTGACATCCGATTTTAAGAGTTCGTTCAGTATTTTATGTGCTATGGTGGAACACACAGACATAGATAGATCGTCATAACTATTACTTACCCTTCCTTTGGCTTCACTGTAGTCAGGTTATCTAATTTATACAATATATAATTGTATAATAAATAAAACTATCTCTGAAATAGGTTGTGCATTGTGACAAAATTTATCGTTTAATTGATGCAGAACTTTTTGAGTCGATGCATACACAATTTAACTTTTTTATAAAAGTAGAAGGTAATATAAAAATACAATATGAATAAGATTGTTACCTTGAGTGCAGCGACAAGCACTTTATCAAGGAATCGGAGCCATTCAAATATAAAATGTGGCTTCTTATCATCCGGCAACTGCTGCAGGGCTGACTCGTTGAGGGTTAGTGAATGTGATACCTCCATTTTCTGAAATAAATTACACACATTAAATAAACAAAATGCCTTATCTATACTAATATTATATTGAAGCTATAATTATTATCATAATTGTAAATTTAAGGAAGGATAGATGGATCATCATCATCCACAGCCTTTACCAGTCCACTGCTGGACATATGTATGTCTCTCTTAAGAAAGAAGTTTTAGTTATTTAGATCTGATATTTGTTATTCAATTTCATCAAATTGCCTTAACATGTTTTCGTAAAATATGGAACAGAATTTGATTATGGTCGTTAATAGGATATCTTCTTCCTTGCCATATTCCCAATAATATTTTGGGGTTGGCTACAAGTTCAACCGTTAACAGGATATATGCTGCTTATTTATCATCAACAGTATATGACAGTCCACTGCTGGATCAAGGTCTGTCATTTAAACGTTTCTCCAATAAAATAGGTTGGTGCAAAACTTATTTCTTAGTTGGGTCCTTAAATTCAGACGCACAAAGGGCACACAGTGTGGTTTAAGTCCGTTCAGTTACGACACACTGCCCTGCCACATAGAAAACCTTGGCGGGATGAATGCCCTAGGGGGTTTCCACACATAAAAAAAAAACTTGTTTCTTAGTTGCCTCTTAGGTCACCCATGGTATAAAAAAAGTGGTGGCATGTCATATTCTTAATCTGTCACCAAATAAATGTTTTTTTTATCTTATATGGAAATAGACATTAATTTAAGTGAAGGACAAGCCTCATATTGAGTTATATCATTATGGATTTCTTTAAAGAGTCTTCTATATATATTTCTGTTTTTATGATAAGGAAATGTAAACAATACTTAACACAGATAATATTTTTTTACTGTGGCTATAGTCGTCACAAAATAAGAAGCCCGTTTTGACATTTGTCATCATTTTTTTTAATCAACAATTAATTTGTGTTCTTGAGTGTATTTTTTCAATAAAAAGTTAAACTTGATGATTATTTATGATACGCTTTGTGATAGTGTATGGGTAACATAGTAATTAAATAGGATTATGAATTTGATTTTTTATATTGAAAAATTAAATTAATAATCCTATTTAATTATTATATATTGAAAAATTAAATTAATAATCCTATTTAATTACTATATATTGAAAACTACAATAATAACTAAGTATGTATTGAAAAAATGTACTCAAAAACACGAATTTATTGTTGGTTAAAAAACACGGACAAATGTCAAAACGGGCTTCTTATTTTGTAACGACTTTAATTTGAATACATTTCTTCATACTAAAAAATGACTTTTGTGCAATCACTATATGGTTTATAAGATAAACCAAACAAATTGTACTCGTTTCTATATTATAGAGAGAGTTATTAAGCATGATGATATAAAGAGTTTCCACTGTATTTAAATTTAGTAATCTTGGAAACTTCTAACCATCATCATCATCAGCCTATCGCAGTCCACTGCTAGACATAGGCCTCTCCAATTGCACGCCACTTAGTTTGATCCTCGGCTACTCGCATCCAGCTCCTGCCAGCCATCTAACCATTTAGCAAAAAAATTACATTTGGGGGTGAACCACAACAACTAATATATTATTATAGGAATATCATCCAATAAGAATTGAAACATATTCCTAGAAAATTAGTTTGCTGTACCAATCAGAAAGAGTAACATTATTATGCTCCTAAATTTACATTCAATTTACTTTACTCAGAATTGATATCATATTTACAGTAGCTGGTTCTGCTATAGACAAACTTAAGGCATCATACAGAACTATGAGCTCGGTTCGGAACAAGAGTAACTATCTTATTTCATTAACAAGACCCTAGTTTGTTTATAATAGCTAATTAAACACGGCAATGGCGTCAACTCCCGATGAATCAACCGGACACTGATATTAATGTACAATTAGTACAGGGTCACCCGTCTGGCATGCAAAAGATTTCATAAATAAATAATTTATTTAAATAATGCACCAATAAAACGATAAAAAAAATCTACTACAAACCAACGAAAGAGTTTCTTAATTTATTGTCCGAAACACACTTTCACATAATATAATTATGGTAGTACAGGAGTTGTAAAGCGCCAAAACACCCAAACAAATGTAATTTAATATTGTTACTTTTGCATAGCCACCAAAATTGTTAAAGATAAAATCGTAAACTTTACAACCATAAAAATCACAAATACTTATTTAATCGCACTGTACACTATACTTCACTTTTTTGACTGAATGATGAACAACATCAGATCTGTCTGAGTAGAACAGAATAACAGATGGTGAATTGAATTGAATTGTCAAAATCGAAATTTTTCGACTTTGAAATTGAAGTATAAATGAACTTGTTCGTTTACATAAAATTTGTTGCATAAATGTTTGTGCATTAAAAGGTAGTAAAAAATTAGTTTTAATAAATTAATTTAATTACTTAACCATTTAATATAAATTGACAAAGTTTTGTTTTCTCTGTCAAGTAACGAAACGTTAAAGCGTTACATTTCAGTAGAAATAACGCAAATTAACGTAAATCGTTAATCCGTTAATATGTGCATCTTTGCATCTTTATATCGTTGCGTTAGTGAACTTATAAAACCTGTCGTAAGGCATCTTCTACCTTTTTTCCATACACTTTTTACTGTATCCAGTCTACTGATATCATACGTTTCCAGCCATATCAACCGGAACTTTGGGTGAAATGCCGCGGCAAGTTGGCACTGTCCATCTTTCAGGAGTGGTCCAAACCTTTTCTCTATGCCATTTAATAAGTCATTAGCTAAAGCTGTGCAATTTACTAGGATCTAAGATTTAATATTTTTTAAATTATAGATGATTAGCGCATATTAACGGGTGTTAACGTGTCCGTTACCATTTTTAAAAGTTAACTTAAAAGTTAATCAAAATGTTATCTTCGTAATTATCGAATTCAGCTATGGGATTAGTAGGTATGGGGACACTATCATATCAAACATACATTTTCACATAAATTCACAAATAATACGTTTTTTTATTTAAGCCTACCAAAGTGACTCTGCTGCCTACCTGATGGAAAGCAGGAGTCAGATCTAGGAGTAGGGGCTACTATCCTCATTTTAAGTGCATGCAATGCAGCATGGTGAGTGTGAACACACCATGGCGATTTAGTGAGGTGGTTCTGTATCATTTTCGCGGCTTCCGGAGGCCAGGAGAATGATTATTCATTCAGTGTCACACTCACTAACGAAAGAGGATAAGTCGATTACTGTCCTTTTAGGTTGGTCTTCTGTCTGAGGGTAGTACTGCCCTGGTCGAGCTCGCCTATTAATGCTGAAATCAGCGTGGCTCTACTATGAGATATGCTACTATATCCTAGATATATGCTCATTAATTAATATTTACATAGCATATGATTTTATAAACAACTCCAAATCTTTAAAATATCACAACTTATTATTATTAGATTGGTACTCCCAGAACACTAATTGGTACCGCTACGCAGTCGGTAAGGAATCTGTTGAGTCTCTAGTATATACATTATAATCTATGCTGTTGAGTGAGTGAGAGTGAAATGAGAAAAGGGTATTTTGTGTGAAGTCAAATTAATATTTTTATATCATCTTTTAGAATAAAGTTTTCAATTACATAGTCAAATTATAACCACAACTGTTGGTTTTATATTTAATATGATAATAGTTTTAAAACTACATAATTTGAGTGCTTATTAGATTTTTATAACTTTTATGGGTGGTAAACCGCTTTGTTACGTAGCGCTAGCGTACGTACGTACGTACTGCGCCAGTGTGTTTGGCTTCCTTTAAGTTCCTTTTCTCTCACCCCTAAGGCAGAGGTAGACTCCTCCTCCCATAGCCCTAGCCGTATTTCAGAGAAATGCCTATTTTATTACTATAGGTATAAGACTTATTCGCGATTAAATTAAAAGTAAAATTATGGGTAAAAGTCGCAAAAGCCTAAAAACAGTTAGATGCCTATTTATTTATTTTATTATTATTGTTTATTATTGTCATTTTAATAAATAGTTATATTAATTCAAGTTGTGAATTAATTTAGATTATCACTTCTGTCGGGCGTCCCGAGACGCGCACCATTTTTTTTATATGCACATCTAGTATTTTATACTATTTATTATCTATGAAAATTTCTTTGACTGTCAAATTTCACGTCAATGACAATGTCGTCGTTCATCCGACGCTTTCGAGAAATTGTTTGACGGTGGGGTTTCGTTGTTCGTAACTTAGTTTCAAAAGAATATTTCTGAACAATTAAGCTCTAAAATAACACATGGTTCGGCGGCAACATTGACGTATCAAGCAAAATACCATGTATTTAACCCCTCACACGGTCTACGTGTATTGTAAGAAGCCAGTGCCAGAGTTTTAAAACAAGATCAATGATTAACATGAGTACCCAGCAGAGCCCGGCGAACATGCAGTCCGTGGACAGAGAAAAGATTTTTACATGGATACTGGAGCTCTGCAACCCTGAAACTAGAGAAAATGCTTTACTGGAGCTCAGCAAAAAACGTGAGAATGTACCGGATTTAGCTCCTATGTTGTGGCACAGTTTTGGTACCATTGCCGCACTTCTGCAAGAAATCACCAACATCTACGTGGCTATGATTCCTCCCACTCTCACGGCTCACCAAAGCAACAGGGTCTGTAATGCCTTAGCGCTCATGCAATGCGTAGCGTCCCATCCTGAGACGCGTTCGGCCTTCCTACAAGCACACGTTCCGTTATTCCTTTATCCATTCCTTCACACGGTGTCCAAAACACGTCCTTTCGAATATTTACGCCTTACTAGCCTTGGAGTTATTGGAGCTCTAGTTAAAACTGATGAACAGGAAGTCATTACTTTTTTGCTTACCACTGAAATAATACCGTTGTGTTTGCGTATCATGGAAAACGGATCTGAACTCTCCAAGACTGTTGCCACCTTCATTTTACAAAAGATATTGCTAGATGATAGTGGGCTCTGTTATATTTGCCAAACATACGACAGGTTTTCTCATGTGGCTATGATATTAGGCAAAATGGTTCTATCTCTTGCTAAAGATCCATCTGCAAGGCTATTGAAGCATGTTGTCAGGTGTTACTTGCGTCTATCTGATAATCCCAGAGCTAGAGAGGCGCTGAGGCAATGTCTGCCGGACCAATTGAGGGACTCTACATTTGCTGCATGTCTTCAGGAAGATAATTCAACTAAACACTGGTTGGCCCAGCTCATTAAGAATTTGGAAGCTCAGCCCACACCAGCCAGTCCAGCCCCACAAAACATGTGAGCCTTAACTTTCTGGAGCAGGCCCACTATGGACAATATACAATAAGTAGTGCAGTTTTATAGATAAATATAGTTAGCACATGCATCACCGCTTCTAACTTGTTGATGCATAAAATGTATTTTATAATTAATTCTTGACAAAGTTAAGACTTGGTGCACTAATGCTCCCGATAATTTCTCTAACAAGCAATATTCTTTTACATTAAGCTTGAATAGACTAATAGGAAAATAAGAATGTCACTGGCTGTGCATTTAAAGTGTTCAAAAAGTTTTTATTATACAAGATCCTTGTCCTCCATCTTAATTGGTTGTATAGTAATAAGGAATATAAGTACTACTTTTTGTTATTGTGTATAGTGTGCCTGTATATTTGATATAAATGGTACAAATCTGTGATAATGACTATATAATCTACAGATTTGTATTGCAATAATTAATTTTATGTTACTGACATATCCATTGATATTTATAATTATTAAATTTATGAATGTACTGATGAAATTTTGCCTTTTAAATATCATTATGTATTTGACTCTTAAACATTATTGTATTATTTTTAGGTACAAAACAAGATGAAAGCACTAATTTTGTATGCAGTCATAGTTGGAGTAGGAATAAAAACTTTTTATCATTTCAAATGTTTTTTTTTTCATATGTAAAACCCTAGAATCCTTTCAACCACAGTCATGTTTCAATGTTTTGTTCATAGATATAATCTAAAATATGTGTAATATATAACTACACAGTGTATACACGACAGACAGCTACCATATTGAAAAGGTCAAATTTATAATTATCCAATCAAATCTCCCAATTGCCTTGAACACCAATAGATACAATGCCTTCAACTGCTGCCCATCTGACAACATAGCTATAATAAAAGGCTGAAACAAATGAACATAGTAGCCAAATAAATCCATGTCTTGGTGTAAAGATGTATAGAAGTTTTTACTGAAAGACACACTCATAAAAGCGACATTCTTAGAACACATCTACTTTGCTTATAGCTAAAGTTGATTGCAGATTATAAAGGAAAAAAAAACTTCAACTATTCAATTCAATTAAAAATAGAATACTAGTTCATCTCTATAATGTAATACATTTAGTGATAAAACTATGGGTGCTTATTGAGATGCATATGCATCTTCGGGCTTCCAGTCTCACTGAGTGTGGGATGTGACTTGAATACCTACTTCATTTTAGGTTGATTTTCTGTGTTGTGCTGTTCAAGTTGGTGTTAAACAACAAAAAATTCGTACTACTTAATACTATGTATAGAATATCCATAATATTTACTACATGTACCTACATCTTCAATGTAGGTACCATAGGTTGGTAGGTTAGAAAAACAATTTTTAACATGTCAGTCTGTTTTTTCGGGGTAATCTCAGCAATGGCTGTTACAACTTTGAAGAGATGTTCACTTGCAGGTAACTTACGCAATAACTTGGGCAATGTTTGTTCAGACTATCTAAATTCTGGCGTTACTCGCAATTTACAACAGTAACGCAAGTAGTACTTGATAGAATAACAGAGACATGTAAACTGACCAGATGTTTTGTTTGTGTATACCTACCTCGTAAATTTAACATTTATTCCACTCTAAGTGGGGGTGTTCAAAATGGCTGACTTGAAAGCGTCAACTGCTTCTTCACCGGACTGTAACCTTTGACCACGAGGACTTTTTTTAATTTTAGGAAATGTAAAGAAATAGTTTGTAAAAAAATTTTGAAAAATATTTTTTCCTGTAGGTAAGGAACGTTGGTATGTAATTCAAAAATGGAGCCTAAGCCTAGCCTGCCTACTCTTTGTCATCAGCTATCTGCAATTCAAAATCGGTCAAAACATTCCCCAGATATTAGCCGGAACCAACAGACAACAAATATTTAAAAAAAAAATTTTTGATGAAAACTAAGGGACTTAACACACTGGCGACGCGAACACGCGCGTAGGCGCGGGCAGCCAATCCCGAAGCTCTAGCCGCACGCGCTCACGCGCCTAGGCGCGTGTTCACTGTGTTCAGTGTGTTGGACCTGGCGTGTTTTCTATACTAAATATACTAATCGATGTACTTGCATACAATATTAAAATCTGCCGCTCCGCGCTACGCGTCGTAGCGCGGTGCAGTGTGTGAATCGCTTAAGTACCAGATATACTTCCATATGAATTTCTAGTATCGATACAGAACTAGTTCTTCCGTATGGTGCAGTTCAGTGTGTTTTCGTGAGATGGCGCTGTAGCATGTTATTTTTTTTGTGTGGAATGTTAAAATTATTTGATCCCAGAAAGACGGAAATGCATGCTCTCAATGCATGATCTGGGTGGATGCTGCGTAGACTGTAAAAAGATGCTCTTCTTACGTGGACTGTAAATACGTAAGGGTAACCAGGATGGAGTGGTCGCTAACTGCGTGGTATCTCTGTTGAGGCTCAGGTAGCTAGTTGTCTAAGGGCCACAGCACACTAGCTACTTTTAGCGGTAACTAGTCGTTTTTAGAAGCTAAATACGGCGACCGAACGCTCCACTCCGCACTCTTAAAAACGCCAAACGCGGAGATTGAATCGCTTTTTAGAAGCGCGACACAGCAGCTGAACGCTACTCTCCGCGCACATTCAGATGTCGGTAGCATCGATTTTACGTTCGAAAATTATAGGCAACACAACAGCCGACGCGATCCAGGCATCTGAGCAGTCGCTAAAACGTGCGTTTCCAATACCGCGATCGAACGCAGAAAGTCGCTAAAACGCGATGCAGCATCGATGCAGTCGAAATCGCCAATCGCCGATGCGAAAAGTAGCTAGTGTGCTGTGGCCCTTAGGCAGGGCTTGGTTACTGCTGATTGACACAATGTCGGCGATGTTGATGTTCTTGCTCATCTACTTATTTTGATCACGTCGGCGTTACTAGTTTTGGGGAATCCAGGAAATCCATAAGTATTCAAAAGAGTTTTGGGTTTTTTGGATTTTAGTCCCAATACAGTGACATAACTAATTCAAACGATTAGTAACAAAGTCAGGCGAACAGGGAAATGGTCCCCACTAAGGAATGATGATATTGCTCGTTCCGGTGCGTGCGGTAGCCGTGTAAGGCTATAACAGCCAATATTCTAGGAGGGCAGAAGCAGCGTCTCACGTAACAGAATAACAGATTACGTGTGGGAGACACCCTCTTTGCGCCCAGTCGTATCTCATGTCCGACAGTAGCTATCCAAAAACAGATCCCTGCGGAACACCGAACTACAAGGCCTGATGTCTCAAAACACAATTTCGGTTCTCGTATAGGTATGACGGTACGCAGTATGCTCTTATGGATAGTCTACCACCAGCCGCCTCAGGTACTTTGACACCCTGTGGTACAGGAGAGTTTCTCTGATGGACTCTATTCTTCCTATTGAAATACATAATTGTTAAGTAACAATGGTTAGGTCAATATGATTGAACGGCAGCTCATTATGTCTGGGCAAATCTTTCACGAAGATCAAACCCTCTCGTTGGAATCTTATTGAAAAGCAACTTTATGTCGTGTGTAATTTAACCTGATGACATCATGATGTGCAGAGCTTATACATATTTTTAAGAAAATTCTACCTTACAAAATCAACTACAACTCTACGATCATAACTTGTAGTTCTGGCGAGTAGGCTTATCTACAGGAGCCTGTATGTGAGCCTATTTTTCTAAACTCAAAGTGCTAGTAGAATATTATTTATAGTGCTTTGTCAATCAAGCGGCACAGACAAAGGCGTTCAGTTTGATAAATATATTTTTTGTTTTAGAAATTTTATCACACGAGCAGTAACAAATTAGAAGTCAGGTCCACGAATAGAATACGGTGAAATGGCCCAATGATTAAATGATTTACGCCTAGAAATGATGGTATTAAGTCCAGTTGGTGACAAACAATCTTCCACAATATCACTATAGGCAGCAGACATCGAAGTTTCTTTATCTATACTTTGTGCAGTCGAAATCGCTTCAACCCTGGAACCACTCGACAGCTTATCATTTTCAACTGAAACCTGATCTATATTCGTAGCTGCATATGCCGATCTTGGGACATTACTCGTATCTTTGATAACGTAAGAGTCAAGTATAGGTTCTAAAGGAGAAAGAAATTGTTCAAAAAACTGTGTACCACAATTTGACGTTTCAATCCACTGAGAGCACGCTTTATTGGACAAAAAATACTTGTTGGGAATAATGGCTTGAATTTCTTTTGTTCTCATTTTGCAGTTACTTTGTCGTTTATCATTTTGGAAACTATACTTACAGTCACAAATATGTCGTTTACGTACATACGGTACAAAGCGACGGTCGCATTGCAAAGGTCCACTAATGTGGGTATTAACACCAATTTCTATGAATCTATTACTTCTCTGTGTTTTCTCGTTTTCTGTTTCCTTTGTATTTTTGTTACGAATGTTATACCTGGGCTTGATAGTACTGTTCAGTACCTTTTCTCTATCAACAATGTATGATTTTTTTATTTCAGTATTTCTTGGAACAATTATGCTTAAAGTTTTACCTGATGTAGAAGCGGTGTGTCGTGATTGTCGTGACACTCGTGACGAAGTCGTCGAGCGGGAGTACAGAGAGGAGCGTCTTAGACCAGGCTCTACGTCTAATTTATAAGGAAAAGACATTGAGCCCGATGTTTTCCAATAAAAAAATTACATTTTAATTATTTTTTAAGTATGACGAGGACTTCATCTCACAACTTTTTATAATTTTATCTTTATATTTATAAATCTCATCTTCTGTTTCATAAGCATGATTTTGGGTAAAGTTGTTTGTTGTTACTATATCAATAACCAAAGAAACTATTACATTAGAATATTGACAATTAGACTGGACCAGAAACTACATAGAAAAAATCCAAAGCGAAATTCTCAATATTTTTTTATAAATTTGTTTCGTATAAGGTTGTACAATCGCACTTTTATAATACATAGGATATAAACAACACTGTGGTAGTCTCAACAAGAACTTTGGTACCTACTTATCTTATTTATTTATATCTTACTTTTAATTCTGCTAAGTACCTACTTCTCAGATTATACACTTTACATTGTTAGTGTTACCTAGTGCCAAGAAATATACATATTATAAAAGGGCTTATTAGCTATAGCTTAAATTAACATATTTCTAGCCTTCATTATTCCCAAAATTATTTTAGATAGGCTATTAGTCCTACCGGATAATTTAATGAAGGTTCTTTCACGGATCAACTGGCATCAGACGGCCGGAACACTTAGAGTGAAGTGAATTCCACATTTTGATGTAGTTAAACTTATAGCTAGTCATTTGTTGTCAGTATATTGGCGGGCACTAACTTCCCAATAGCGATTGCCATAGATGTTCATGACAACTGAGACCGACAGCTTATCATACTCTTCAAAGCAAGGGCTTGACACACTGCAAAACTTCCGAACTTTGGGTTGTTATTGATTTTTTTTTATAACATACAACACGGTAACACTTTTTGGCCCGACCGGGGAATCGGCCATGAGACAACCGCTAGACCAACGAGGCAGTCAAATAAATCAAATCAAATCAAACCATTTTATTTCAAATAAACCATACAACGGCACTTTTGAAACGTCAAGTAGTCAGTCAGTAGACAGTCGTGAAGCTAATCGTCTGTTCCAATTCGTAGATCCTATGGAGAAGAACAGACAAGAAACTCCATAGACACTCTTTTCCAACATTGTTTTAGTTATAGTTATAGTTAGAGCTCTTCCAACTGATCCCTCCCTCTCCCTTCCTTTACAGGACAACACGTGCTGGACTCAGAAGTCACCGCTTTAAAGTGGAAGAAATACGCACCAGAACAAAACGGTTCGGCTCTTCTTTCCTATGCCGAGCAGTCAAAGACTGGAGCTCACTACCAGCTCACGTGTTTCCTTCCCACTATGATCCCGGGTCCTTTAAGCGGGGCGTGAAAAAGCATCTCACTAAGCCGCCATAGTGTGGGCCGCCATACATTATTGTCTGCATTCGCAGCAAGTGTGGTGGCCCCCACTCTTGGATTCTGCTCATGCTTTCTATCAGGCAGGGTAGAGTCACTTTGGATGGCTTATGTATATATAAAAAAAAAAGATTTTCTAGATAAAATAATGTTTGTAAGTGTGAGTTTTTACGGTTCCGTAGTTCATGACTCTGAACCCTTAAAGATTACCATACGCGTCCGTCTATCCTCGACTCATTGCTCAAATTGTTGGTGCTCGAAAGATGAAACTTTGAACAAATATGTGTTGTGATCACGTCGACAAAGTGCTTAAAATTACGAAAAATATTTTTACACCTCCCCTACACGTAAAGTGGCAATTATATTTTGTTTCTCGCGTCTATCTGTTGATGGCAATTCAAGAAAATAAAAAAAAAACATTATCTATGATGTCTATGCTGTGCTCTCTCTTCTGTGCAACCAGGCCCGTCTTTAACTATACTGGGGGCCTTGGGCACATAAGAATATGGGGGCCCTAAAAGTAAAGAAAGGACTTAACTAACATTTTTTTCTGAGAAATTTATTTTGGGTAATTTATAGCAATATCATAAATAAAAAGGGGATCACAATCAAAAGAGTGTGTTTGGTTAAATGCACTAATCATAGGAACTACTAACTGGATTTGAAAAATTATTCGGTCTTACTTAGACAACAGGGCGTTATCGAGTAAGGCTATATATCAACACTCTACGACCAAAATAAGTGGAGTATCATTGGAAAATATTAAAGAAATGGGGAAAATTGTTCCTTAAAAGTTTAAGTCTCGCAAAAATAACGTATGAAGGAATTCTTCCTCACTAAAAATTCTAATAAATGCAAACAGTGTAAGACTTTAAAGACTCCGCCGACAGTCTGGTGCGCCTCATTCGCGAATTGGGTTAAACCTACTTTCAAGAGTATTGGACGCAAGTCGAAACTCTCAAGCGAGACCCCGAATCTGACAAGGAAATAACGTGAAACAAAAACGCTATCCCATCTAAGTATTAAGCACTTAACAGATAGGTAAAGAGGCTGCTAAGACGAGATATTTGCCAGTCAATCTCTCGGGCAATTGAAGACGCGATTCTCCAAAATAATAGCTCAAAAGTCTTTACTCAAACATTACAAGGAACCGCCGTTACCTCTAAATCAGAGGTTCTCCTGAAATAGAAAAGTTTTATGAGGACTCCTCACTCACCCGCACACGGCACACCCGTGACCCATCGGCATTGATGATCCGCATGGTAGACTAACAAGACATCTCACAGACGAGTTTCACCACATCGATAGCACTGGAACAACTGCATAACAATACAGCTCCGTATGGTGGGTGTGAGACCAGAGCTCCAATCATTCTGCATCATTTTCCTGGCTTTCAGAGACCGCGAGATTAATGCAGAAACATCCGGCCAGGTTCGGGTTACCATGCTGCATTGCTTACCCTCACAAAGCGGATGGTGACCCCTACTCCTGGATTCTACTATTCAACTGGATTCAACTAAACTAAATAATTATATAACTAAATTAAGTATATACCTAAACTAAATAAGTATATAACTAAATATGTGTATAACTAAATTATATTAAATAAATTAATTAATATAAAATAATAATTCAATTAAATAAATTATAAACAATAAAACAAGTATATACATAAACGAAACAAGTCCATAACTAAATGAAGTTAGTATATAACTAAACTAGATATGTATATAACTAAATTAAGTGAGTATATAACTAAACCAAATAAGTATATAACTAAACTAAGTATATAACTTTATTAAGTTAGTATATTACTAAACTAAATATGTGTGGCGACTTCTGTTCCACTTACAGCGCGACGACATACGACAGCGCCCGAGAAGATTGCCGATGGCAGAGCGAGCGGCGCGCGCAGATCTGGTCGTCGTGGCAACCAAGGATTGTTGATTTTTATGTTTTACATTTTTCGCAAGATAAATATTTTATCATTTTGAGTTTCATCGATTTTGTACATCTATTATTTTTTATTACAACCAATATAATAATAAGTATCAATAATTTTTTATTACAACCAACATAATAATAAGTATCCAACACTTCATATGTTTATAACTAAATTAAGTTTATAACTAAACTAAACAAGTTTATAACTAAACCAAATGAGTATATTATAACTAAACTAAATATGTATATAACTAAATTAAACAAGTATATAACTAAACCAAATAAGCATATAACTAAACTAAATATGTTTATAACTAAATTAAGTATAAAATATAAACTAAGTAAGTATTTAACAAAACTAAATAAGTATATAACTAAACATACTTGTTATTATATATTTGTATATAACTAAATTAAGTGAGTATATATCTAAACCAAATAAGTATATAACTAAACTAAGTACATAACTGTATTAAGTTAGTATATAACTAAACTAAACAAGTATACAACTAAACCAAAAAAGTATATAACTAAACTAGATAAGTATATAACTAAACCAAATAAGTATATAACTAAATTACTATATAACTAAACAAACTTGTTGTTATATACTTATAACTAAACAAGTATACAGGGTGTAAAAATACACAAACCAAAAACTTCGAGGTTGCATTCAGACCATGATACTGAATAGGTTTAGCGAAAAAAAAACCAAAATATATGTTTACTTATCTAAGTTTTTTTTTGTTTTTTTCTGGTCACATACACATAGTACAACAAAACAGGACCCTAACA
This sequence comes from Phragmatobia fuliginosa, assembly GCA_932526445.1. Lineage (NCBI taxonomy): Eukaryota > Metazoa > Arthropoda > Insecta > Lepidoptera > Erebidae > Phragmatobia > Phragmatobia fuliginosa. The sequence goes on along the minus strand of OW052078.1, from coordinate 10,699,008 downwards.
ACCTAAGGGGTCATCCATAAATTACGTCACACGAATTTCATGATTTTTTTGCCCCTCCCCCCCCCATGTCACAGCTGGTCACATTTGTAAGACTCCCCCCCTCCCTAGTGTGACGTCACATAATTTGCAAATTTACATTTAGAAATCATTGAATGAAAACAGTTTCATTTCCGTTTAAATTATTTTTTAATAAAATTAACATCAAATCAAACAATTAATAAAACAAAAATTGATTAATTATATATAAATTAGAAAAAATAATAAGTAAATCAAAAATTTTTCAGTGCGTGTCAGGTTGCGCATAGAATTCGGTTCTGTGGTCACCAATAATGATAGGTATATTTAAAATCGTGTCCAATAGATAATTGTTATGTTTACTTATTATTTCTTAATTTTTGTAGGAAGTTTTCCAAGACAGTGCATTTTACAAGTTAGACCTGTACAACTCCTGACAAAAATATATCAAAACCGCAATAGCTTTCCTTTAAGTTTTAATATATGGACTACTATCATGAATTTTTTCAGATTTTTCGAGCCATCTGTTTAGCTTTTAGAGGGGGGGATGCCCTATTTTTTACAAAAAAATGCGTTTGATAGTTGAATATCTCGCAAACGGATAACTAAATCGAAAAATCGTTTTAACAACCTCGCAATGTTTTTAAAAGACGTATCCAATGATACCCCACACGATTGGTAGCCTCGAGAAAATGAAAACATAACCACTTTACGAATAGGGGACGTACCCCAAATAAAAATAATTTTCATATGTTTATTGTAGCACTTTATAGACACACCAACTGTTTGGGCGGTAGGTCTAGGGCGGACTGAAGGATTTGACGAATGGATAAGGGTTCCGAGTCAAGAATTACGGAACCCTGAATGCGATTACATTAATTAAAGAAATTAACAAAATAAAAAAACGAATCCAAGTTTTATTGTTATTAATATCCAGTTCTCAACGTGACTCAGAGATTAGTCGGTTTAGGTTGCCTGGGAGTCCCACACACACCCTTCGTTGTCCCCAAGAAGGGTATGGTGCGAATAGCATTCCCCGCGTAAAAAAAGTGTAAATATATAAAATATCTTCAAATCAAATTGAAATTTGTCACAAATATTTAATTATTTGTTCGACTATATTTTAGTAGAATATACTTTAATGTACACCAAATACAGTTTTTGCGATTTGACGAATGTATAAGGGTTCCGAGTCAAGAACTACGGAACCCTGAATACGATTATATTAATTAAAGAAATTAACAAAATAAAAAAACGAATCCAAGTTTTATTGTTATTAATATCCAGTTCTCAACGTGACTCAGAGATTAGTCGGTATAGGTTGCCTGGGGATCCCACACACACCCTTCGATGTCCCCAAGAAGGGTATGGTGCGAAAAGCATTCCCCGCGTAAAAAAAAAGTGTAAATATATAAAATATCTTCAAATAAAATTCAAATTTGTCACAAATATTTAATTATTTGTTCGATTATATTATATTAGAATATACTTTATTGTACATCAAATACAGTTTTTGCAGTTGAAAGTTTCTGTAAGATATTTACAATGGGCGGCCTTATTGCTAAAAGCAACTTCTTCCAGGCAACCTTTGGATGGACTATTCGACAGAAGAAAAATAGTAGAACTAAGAACGACGTTGTTTCATCCGCGAAAGACAGTGGTCAAATGAAATAGAAACAAAGAAACAAATCACCGCTAGGTCCGCTAGGCGCAATCAAAGGGCACCTAGGTGGTCGACGCGTAATACTAGTAGAGCGAGTGCTCACCAAAGCAATTGGTATCTTATATTTACACAGATATAGTTGTATATGTTTTTTAGGTTTTCGTAAAGTAATAGTTTAAAGTTCGTGTTTTAAGACTTAGACTACAATCGATTTTAAAATGTGACGTCACATTATTTAGGACCCCTCCCACCCCCTTGTCACACAATGTCACACTTCGTCGACCCCCTCCCTCCCCTTAAGGTGTGACGTAATTTATGGATGGCCCCTAATTATCACATTTAGAAAACCAAAAAACAAATAAAATCAATAAAACTGCAATGTATGTTACAATAAAATCAGCTGGCCAGAGTACACATGCGTCCGCGCGCGGTTCAATGACCGCTTCGCTCGTCCCAGTAATTACCTACCTAAAATTGTTTGTTGAAAAAACCTAACATTGTTTTCGTGTGTGTGTGTTTTCGCGATTCACGCTATAGCGGCGTGTTTGATGCGTCGGCTCAAAACAAAAACTCGTGGTCTATGAGTTTTGCCGCCATTAATAAATAAATATTTTGGACATCTTACACACAACATCATCTTGTCCCAAAGTTAGCAGAGCTTGTGTTATGGATACTAAACAACTGATATAAATACATAAACATACATTGTTTTTTGTAAATACATACATATTATACATAAAAAATAAACCCAGACTCCGAAACAAATATTTGTGGATCACACAAATATTTGGTTTGACCCGGGAATCGAACCCGAGACCTATTGATAAGCAGCAGCATACGCTAACCACTAAACCAACAAGGCAGGCAATACAAATGAATTACTTTGAAACTTCCGTCATTTAATTATTTACCTAACCTACCTAATGTCAGAGAATTAGCGTCATAGCGGTGTGCGGCGGCAGCGGCGGCGCCTTTGAGTTTTGCCGATAGGTACCTATTTAACTATTGGTGACGTGTTTCAAAGAATTTTAATTTCTCTAATATTATAAATAGCGGCACCGAATAGACCAGTCGGTCTTCAATGTTCCTACTGGACACTTGCGTGGTGCATTATAATTTTTGCGCTTTGTGTTGTAATTTCTTTGTTTGTTGTTTTTAGTAGGCATCAGTAAATTAAGTAGTTATTTCGTTTTTTATCTTCTTTTTATCTAATTTTAGTGTTAAGGTATTTTAAAAATAGGTGCTTTTATTATAACAAAGATAGTGGTTATTTATAATGTTTAGTGCGAGGGAATACGGACAAATGATTATGTGCTATAGTGTGGCCCGCGGAAACGGACGGACTTTGCCTATTTACCGGTTTAAATCCTTGGTTAGGAACACGAACTACGGCGAAGTTAATTAAAGGTCAAGGAACCCCTATATCGAATAAAACGGTGAATAAGATTAGAAGAAAAAAAAATTCACAAAGTCCAGGCAGTAGGCACTACTTCTGGCAGACAAGATTAACTGTGCTATGACCGAAGACAATTATGTAAGTAAAATACAGTCACTAGGTAGGTATTTTTGTTAGTTTACCGACGCCGCCGTAGGTAGTTAAATTAAATAGTTATGAAAGGCATTGACCTAGCTACTCAGTGTGCGGTGTGCGCAATACATTGGTGGCTTCTGAAATGAACAAAAAGCTTGTCACATTGTTTTTTCCGGCTACAATTGTTTTTAAGGACAACTGTTTGTTTTTTTTTAATAAGTTTTTGGGTGCTGATGCTGCATCTTTCGTTTTCGGAAGTTGTCTGGTTACACCCTGTATAACAAAACTAAGTAAATTACTAATCTGAATATGTATATAACTAAAATAAGTTAGTATATAACTAAACTAAACAAGTATATAATTAAACCAATAAAGTATATAACTAAATTAAATAAGTAAATAACTAAATAAGTACATAACTAAATTAAGTGAGTATATAACTAAACTAAGTAAATAACTAAATATGTATATAACTAAATTAAGTTAGTATATAACTAAACTAACAAGTATATAACTAAACCAAATAAGTATATAACTATATTAAGTTAGTATATAACTAAACTAAATAAGTATATAACCAAACTAAGTATTTAACTAAATTAGGTGTATAACTAAACATACTTGTTGTTACATACTTATAACTAAACAAGTATATAACTAAACTAAATATGTATAAAACTAAATTAATTTAGTATATTATAAAAACCAAGTAAGTAATTATCAAAACTAAATAAGTATATAACTAAACATACTTGTCATTATATACTTATAACTCAACAAGTATATAACTAAATAAAGTAAGTATATAATATAAACTAATTAAGTATATAACTAAGCTAAATACCTAAGTATATAACTAAACGAAACAGGTATGTAACTAAACTAAATAAGTATATAACTAAACGAAACAAGTATGTAACTAAATTAAGTTAGTATATAATAAATAAATTAAATTAGTATATAACTAAACTAAATATGCTTATAACTAAACTAAATAAGTATATAACTATACTAAGTATATAACTAAATTAGGTATATAACTAAACATATTTGTTGTTATATACTTATAACTAAACAAGTATATAACAAAACTAAATAAGTATAAAACTAAATTAATTAAGTATATTATATAAACTAAGTATTTCTCAAATCTAAATAAGTATATAACTAAACATACTTGTTATTATATACTTATAACTAAACAAGTATATAAAAATAACTAAATATGTATATAACTAAATAAAGTAAGTATATAATATAAACTAAGTAAGTATAAAACTAAGCTAAATACCTAAGTATATAACTAAACGAAACAAGTATGTAACTAAACTAAATTAAGTATATAACTAAACTAGACAAGTATATAACTAAATTAAATTAGTATATAACTAAACTAAGTAAGTATATAACTAAACAAACTTGTTGTTATACACTTATAACTAAACAAGTATATTACTAAACTGAATACTAAATTAAGTTAGTTTATATAACTAAACTAAATAAGTATATAACTAAACTAAATATGTATATAACTAAATTAAGTGAGTATATAACTAAACTATATAAGTATATAACTAAACTAAGTATATAGCTAAATTAAGTATATAACTACACAAACTTGTTGTCTTATACATACTTATAACTAAACAAGTATATAACAAAACTAAGTATATTACTAAATTAAATATGTTTATAACTATATTAAGTTTATAACTAAACTAAACAAGTTTATAACTAAACCAAATGAGTATATAACTAAACTAAATATGTATATAACTAAATTAAACAAGTATATAACTAAACCAAATAAGCATATAACTAAACTAAATATGTATATAACTAAATTAAGTGAGTATATAACTAAACTAAATAAGTAAATAACTAAATTAAGGTAGTATGTAACTAAACTAAACAAGTATATACAACCAAAAAGTATATAACTAAATTAAGTTAGTATATATCTAAACTAAATAACTATATAACAAAATTAAGTTTATAACTAAACTAAATATGTTTATAACTAAATTAAGTATAAAATATAAAGTAAGTATTTAACAAAACTAAATAAGTATATAACTAAACATACTTATTATTATATACTTATAAGAACAAGTATATAACTAAACTAAATAATTATATAACTAAACTAAATAAGTATATAACTAAACATACTTATTATTATATACTTATTACAACAAGTATATAACTAAACTAAATAAATATATAACTAAACTAAATTAGTATATAACTAAATTAAGTTAGTATATAACTAAATTAAGTTAGTATATAACTAAACTAAATAAGTATATAACTAAACTAAATAAGTATACAAGTAAATATAGTATATGACTAAATTAAATCAGTATATAATTAAACTAAATATGTATATAACTAAATTAAGTTAGTATATAACTAAACTAAATCAGTATATAACTAAACTAAATAATTATATAACGAAAAAAGTATATAACTAAATTAAGTTGGTATGTAACTAAACTAAATAAGTATACAATCAAACTAAATATGTATATAACTAAATTAAGTAAGTGTGTTATTAATTTACCAAGTAAGTATATAACTAAACTGAATAAGTATATAACTAAACGAAACAAGTATATTATTATAACTAAATTAAGTATATAACTAAACTAAACAAGTGTATAACTAAACTAAGTACATATATTCATTTTCATAATTTTCTCCTCCTTTTACAATGGGTTTCATCCTACTATTATTGTTTTTGGTTACAAAAATTATTGACCCTGGTCTATTACTACTAGGGTTTATTATTATTATTACGATTTCCCGGGAACAAAGCCCAACCATTTCCTGGGAATTCTCGGCTCGAGAATTCCCGGGAAATGGTTGGGCTTTGTTCCCGGGAAATCAAACTCGAGAAAACTCGAGAACTCGAGAAATCATGTACCTATATAGAAATTAAATTACCAATTGTTATGTTGCTTGGCGCCCGGGCCAAAGCGCAGCGGCACCCTTAAACATTGATCTCATACACTGCAAGCGCTCTGCGGCGTCGTTTTTACACGTTAATTTACGTAGTGTTTCAAAGATTACGTGATAAATTGAAATCAAACAGGTAAGTATTTTCACTTTGATTGACACATCATGGCTTTATTATTTATATTATTTTCTTCAATATATATTATTGATATATCTAAATATGATCTTAAATTTTACTAGGTACGAGTACCTACGTGTTTTTTTCTATTATCTTTAGTTAAATTTTAATACATAAAATAACTAACGATACATTAATTTTATACTACTTAGTCTAGTCACATTTCCTATTTTTGTAAAACAGCAAGACACAGCGTGCGTTACCCCAGCAAAAAAGCAAAAAAAAATGGGCCATAAAGAGATGAGAGTATAACAGAAAATTAGTGTGTTCTAAGGAGTAATTTGTTACAAATAGCAAAATTTGTGCATCCAGTAGTTTAAAAGTTATTCGACAAAAACACTTTTTGCTGGAGTAACGTTTCAAACGTTACCCCAGCAAAAAATTTTTTTTTAAAACGTGTCAGACCCAAACGAAATACATAAATAGATAGCTTTTGTTCCGCATTAAATGTTAGCAAACAGCAAAATTTGTGTATGCTGTGGTTCATAAGTTATTGACAATTTTGCTGGGGCAATATTTTGGGCTTGTCTAGAACTTGAAAATGGCTGAACGCAGAAATTTGAAAAAAATACCATCGATAGACCTTCATTTGCTTAAATTTGTTTAATCATTCGTTTCTGGGCGTTTTTCAAAATTTTGCTCAGGACTATTTTGCTATGTCCTACGAGTTTGACCATTGATTAAAAGGCAAAAATGTAGGAAGTGAGTATCAAATTATTTTATGTTAGGGTAAAATGTTTAACTTACTGTGAAAAAAAAGATAAACATAAGACATAAGCGGAAAACATATTTTAATATTTAATAAAATACCAAATATTATCCTACTTTTTTATGTGTCCTTCATCATATCCTGGATTTTGATTACGTATTTTGGAGAATATATAAGCTATATTTGGATATCTATAGTATTACTCGAATGAAATAACTCATTTTATTTGTTTTTAAATAAAATATAATAAGGTTGTAGTATATTTTTCTAATTTAAATACTGAAATTATCGGATTTAAAAAACTGGCCACAGCGGACAGTCCGGTTACGTAACGGTATGATTTTATAAAGAATAACAATTACATTGTACTTGGCTCTAACTATTTTTAAGCAATGCCATATTGACAATGTTTTTATCATTCATTAGTTCTTTTCCTTTGAATTGAAACTGAAGAAATTCAATCGTCAACACTTGCGGTCCGTGACGTGCGTGACGGGTCTGTTTTGTTTGTCCGGTACGAACATTGATTTTGAAAGGTAAGACCCACAAATTTTATATACTACTCGTGTTAAATTATAAGTAAATATGTTGTAGATAATGAATGTGTACTAGTAAACTACTATAATCAACTTTTTTTATACCAAAAAAACATATGATGACAAATCCGCGTTATACGTAACGTCCAGGACGTGACGTGATGTACTATGTGGACTAAAAACGTTACGTACTGGACTCGTAAAGATGCGTTCATACTGTCTTGTGCAATTTAATATAAATTAAAAATATAATCCACCCAGAGAGGTTAACTCATTACCTTTATAGGATCTAGTCACCTCATGGTGAGCAGGTTTCCTTATTATGTTATAAATATCCTATTTAGACTAGCGATAAAGAGGGTAAACCCTAACATTCCTCACATCCTCGGCACTTCCTTACAAATTAATTTATTCCTACTCAGGTAAATTATGCCGTTGACTGGTGCCGAGAGAGACAAAAACAACGGCGATATGGACAAAAACAAAGAAAATGAAGAAAAATACAACAAATATAAAAAGAAAGAAGTCGAAAGACTGAAGAACATAAACTCAAGGTAAGTGAACTAAATAAGGAAGAAAAGGAAAAAAGACGGAAAATTTGAAGATAACAAAAAAGGAATAAAAGGGAAAATAAAAAAGTAAATAATACTAAGCCAGCTGTTCCAGTGACAGTGCCAGAGATGCAAGATAATACAAAATTGAAGAAAAAACAGAGATTGAATTACCGAAATTATAAAAGATATCAAAGGACATTAAAAACTTGTGAAAGGTTAAAGAAAGTTATTAGTAGTTTAAGTAAAAATAGATTTCGCCTAGAGACTAAACACAAAAAGATGATTGAGCTATTGGAAAATGAAAAAGTTACTCTAAAAGAAGACCAAACAATCACGCAGAATTACCTACTTATTGGTTCCCTATTTTATTTTTGTTACTACTTATTTGACATTTTTTTGTATCTGTTGGATTTTTTTGTAAGTAAAGAAGTATTGTTACCTACTTAATGTGAAAATGAAACTGAGATAGACTTGAATCCCCTAAGTTTTTTGTAAAATATATTTTCAAATCAAAACAGTCTGTGATATGTTATGATATGATATGATATATGTGACTAATTTTATAGAAATAAGTACAGTAAGTGATGTGACTTAAATAATATGTCACATCACGACGTTTTTGAAATGTTGAATAATATTGTATTGTTTCTAAAATGACTACAAATTGTGCTCATTGTAAACATAGCTTTAGAGTTCCTAAACGTAACGACTGTTGTCCACATACGTAACTGTCCTGTTTTGGCTGTTATAGTTTTTATTTTTTTATGAAAAAACCTTTGGGAGTTATGTTTTTGTTAATATATATTATATGTCTTTTTGTTATTTTTTGTATTTAAAAAAACTTACCTATAATGTTAGTCTTTCAGAATAGTTATTTATTCACAAAGTTTGATAGTCCAGAGTGCCATTTAGTTACGTACAAGACATATTTTATATTTTAAACAGCACTAAGAGGCAAGATATCACAAAGTGGTATTAAATTTTAGAAGATTTTTATGTTGTTGATTAATTATAAATAAAGCTGATTAACTTTGATATGATTGAGTTATTATTTACTTTGAATGAAAATGTAACGTACAAGACCCCTGTATTGGCAACCCTCACTATAATAATACATTAAATAGAAATTATACTCATTTAATATTGTTTGATTATGGTTTTTCTTAAACCTTAGTTCATTGTCAATGTCTACATTTCATCGTTTATTTAAAATTTTGTTATGAAAATAAATGGACATCCTGTACGTAACGGAGAAAAATTTTGAAAAACGCCCTTCTATATTGTTTAATGAACACCGATGTAATAAAATGGTTTTGAAAATCAGAAAAAACTGTTTTGCTAGGAAACCAGTATACTTACAATCAAATAAAAAGCTGTAACATATAGCCATGGTTTACATTTTTAATGACTATAAATTTGGATTAAGTAACTTTAAGCAGTATGAAGATATACGTAAATATTATCAATTTTAAATGGTATATTTAAGTCATCGAATACGCAGTTCCTATAAAACAAGGATACCTGGCAAACACTAACAAATTTAAGTATATCATTAACAAACGAGCCTGTAAATTTCAGCTATCAATTACGAATATTATAAAAGTTATATGTAAAACAAGAATGTAACAACATTCCCTATAACCCGACCAAATTAAAAGGTTACGTAAAAGCGACCGCGCCATAAATTTACATATCTTCGTAAATTAACGGCTTAGTATCTGGTATTTTGTACAGTCAACTGAATATTTTTATCAGATTGTAATTTAAGCATTTGGGCGTTTTTCAAAATTTTGCTCAGGACTATTTTGCTATGTCCTACGAGTTTGACCATTGATTAAAAGGCAAAAATGTAGGAAGTGAGTATCAAATTATTTTATGTTAGGGTAAAATGTTTAACTTACTGTGAAAAAAAAGATAAACATAAGACATAAGCGGAAAACATATTTTAATATTTAATAAAATACCAAATATTATCCTACTTTTTTATGTGTCCTTCATCATATCCTGGATTTTGATTACGTATTTTGGAGAATATATAAGCTATATTTGGATATCTATAGTATTATTCGAATGAAATAACTCATTTTATTTGTTTTTAAATAAAATATAATAAGGTTGTAGTATATTTTTCTAATTTAAATACTGAAATTATCGGATTTAAAAAACTGGCCACAGCGGACAGTCCGGTTACGTAACGGTATGATTTTATAAAGAATAACAATAACATTGTATTTGGCTCTAACTATTTTTAAGCAATGCCATATTGACAATGTTTTTATCATTCATTAGTTCTCTTCCTTTGAATTAAAACTGAAGAAATTCAATCGTCAACACTTGCGGTCCGTGACGTGCGTGACGGGTCTGTTTTGTTTGTCCGGTACGAACATTGATTTTGAAAGGTAAGACCCACAAATTTTATATACTACTCGTGTTAAATTATAAGTAAATATGTTGTAAATAATGAATGTGTACTAGTAAACTACTATAATCAACTTTTTTTATACCAAAAAAACATATGATGACAAATCCGCGTTATACGTAACGTCCAGGACGTGACGTGATGTACTATGTGGACTAAAAACGTTACGTAATGGACTCGTAAAGATGCGTTCATACTGTCTTGTGCAATTTAATATAAATTAAAAATATAATCCACCCAGAGAGGTAAACTCAGTACCTTTATAGGATCTAGTCACCTCATGGTGAGCAGGTTTCCTTATTATGTTATAAATATCCTATTTAGACTAGCGATAAAGAGGGTGAACCCTAACATTCCTCACATCCTCGGCACTTCCTTACAAATTAATTACATATATATAATAACAAAAAAGGAATAAAAGGGAAAATAAAAAAGTAAATAATACTAAGCCAGCTGTTCCAGTGACAGTGCCAGAGATGCAAGATAATACAAAATTGAAGAAAAAACAGAGATTGAATTACCGAAATTATAAAAGATATCAAAGGACATTAAAAACTTGTGAAAGGTTAAAGAAAGTTATTAGTAGTTTAAGTAAAAATAGATTTCGCCTAGAGACTAAACACAAAAAGATGATTGAGCTATTGGAAAATGAAAAATTTACTCTAAAAGAAGACCAAACAATCACGCAGAATTACCTACTTATTGGTTCCCTATTTTATTTTTGTTACTACTTATTTGACATTTTTTTGTATCTGTTGGATTTTTTTGTAAGTAAAGAAGTATTGTTACCTACTTAATGTGAAAATGAAACTGAGATAGACTTGAATCCCCTAAGTTTTTTGTAAAATATATTTTTAAAATGCTCAAATCAAAACAGTCTGTGATATTGACTAATTTTATAGAAATAAGTACAGTAAGTGATGTGACTTAAATAATATGTCACATCACGACGTTTTTGAAATGTTGATTAATATTGTGAAATGACTAGAAATTGTGCTCGTTGTAAACATAGCTTTAGAGTTCCTAAACGTAACGACTGTTGTCCACATACGTAACTGTCCTGTTTTGGCTGTTATAGTTTTTATTTTTTTATGAAAAAACCTTTGGGAGTTATGTTTTTGTTAATATATATTAAATGTCTTTTTGTTATTTTTTGTATTTAAAAAAACTTACCTATAATGTTAGTCTTTCAGAATAGTTATTTATTCACAAAGTTTGATAGTCCAGAGTGCCATTTAGTTACGTACAAGACATATTTTATATTTTAAACAGCACTAAGAGGCAAGATATCACAAAGTGGTATTAAATTTTAGAAGATTTTTATGTTGTTGATTAATTATAAATAAAGCTGATTAACTTTGATATGATTGAGTTATTATTTACTTTGAATGAAAATGTAACGTACAAGACCCCTGTATTGGCAACCCTCACTATAATAATACATGAAATAGAAATTATACTCATTTAATATTGTTTGATTATGGTTTTTCTTAAACCTTAGTTCATTGTCAATGTCTACATTTCATCGTTTATTTAAAATTTTGTTATGAAAATAAATGGACATCCTGTACGTAACGGAGAAAAATTTTGAAAAACGCCCATTTAAACCAATTTTAAAAACTTTAATTTTTTGTTTCATACAGTTTAATGCTTCATTCGAATCAAAAGTATGAATAAGGAAGTAGAAGAAGTAGGAAAAAGGAATCTGCAAATGCGCAATGACTAAAGAGCCAAAAAACCATTGTTTGTAAAGGTTCAAATACTAGCGGTTTGGTAAGACATTTAGCACATGTGCATAAAATCAGTAAGTATTACTAAATGCCTGCAATCCGAATCTGAAGCATCTACAAGTTCAAGTGTGAGTGCACCGAAAAAAAAGGCCTGGGTATGAAAGTATGCAGCAACATAAACTAAACTTTAAAAGTCCACCGATACAATTGGGTGATTTTTTTAAAATTGAATTAGCTTATTTAGATTAATGTTTGTAAATATAATCAATAAAAGTTTTGTGATTAATTTGATACTTTTATTTGAGAGGGAAACCACTGAATTTGTTGAGGTTAGCAACCAAATAATATGAGAAAACGTACGTAAATATAAATTTCTCGACAACCCGAGAAGCCCCGAGAATTCTCGAGACCCGAGAAATTGAAAAGCTCGACTTTGCAAATCGAAGTGAGTTGAAGTGACTTGGGTGATCTCTAAACAATTTATGTAAATCCATCACTAGTAGGATTCACTACACATCCTACCTAAGTTACCAAGTGGAAATTTATGTAGGATGTGTTTTATATATTATAAATCAGTAAATGGGCAGAGTTTTTATACATCCGGCACATAAACTACTTATTGAATATTTGATTGATTATTTATTATATAGACTATCAATAAAGAAAACAGTAATTTTCGAATTCAGTGATTGAAATGACGGCTAAGAGGCAACAATTCTTTACGTTTTCATTTTTCATTCATAGATAATATTGCAAGCTAAGTAATTATTTTGATTATTTCATAATGAACATCAATTTTTAGGGTTCCGAAGTTTATGACTCGGAACCCTTATAGATTCGTCATGTCCGTCTGTCCGTCCGTCCGTCCTCGACTTACCGTCCAAACGGTAAGTGCTAGAAAGATGAAACTTTTCATGAATATGTGCTCTAAGTACGTCGACAAAGTGCTACAATAAAATTAAGAAAAATATTTGAGGAACCCTTTCTGTACGTGACCTGATCACCTGACACGCACTTGGCCGATTTTTTCACATACCTACTAAATTCCAGTAATGGCCGCAAAAGCGCCAATGCTTTACATGTTTGCTGATACAATATGAAATGTGTGATAAAACTATGCCACTCCAATGCTGTAATTGAGAAAGAAAATAGTCACTGAAATGGACATCAACGCTGATTAGTGTTGGCTAGTGAACTCGGTGATGTGAAAATTAAGTGTGATTCTTCATCCCGCCCGCCGCCACTAGAACAGTTATTAAAAGACAAAAACACTTACAAATCTATATATAAATATATAAAAAATACTATCAAAACAATTTAAAAATGAAGCAAAGTGAAAGTGCTATGTTTGTTTAAATAAAATAAGACTTGACTTAAGGGTCTTAGTTACCAGGTCATTAAATTCCAAAAAAAAAAAACCCAAATGTCACTGTCACTAGTGACAGTGTCATTATACAGATGATTTTTGTATTTCTGTGATGCTTATGTAAATAAATGTATGTGTTATGTGTTTTCACGGTATATTGCTCTTTTTTCTAACGATAAGATTGTAATAATAAATTGTAAAATATATTTTGAAACAATAGTTCCTGTACATGTACCTTCCAAGATGTGGGTGTACGGCTATGGATCTTTAATATGGAAAGTAGATTTTAAGTATGAATGTAAACTCGTAGGCTATATTAAAGGTTACGATAGAAGATTCTATCAACACAGTATTGATCACCGGGGAATACCAGAAAAGGTAAATATGATTTGAGGTTGGAGCTGTAATTCATAAACAAATCTTTGTTTAATAAATGCCTATATATATGCGATGTGCTTTGTGATGTCATTTAATTTTGAAGTCATCTCTGAAATACACTTTAAAAGTTATAGTCAGTCTGTTTTATATTCAAATTTATATATTTTTATATAATTTATACAAAAATACTTCATCATCATTAAGTCCACTGTTGGACATAAGTCTCTGCTTTGAAAGAATAAATAAATAAATATTTTTTGATATCTTACACACAAAGTCATCTAGTCCCAATCAAAGCAGAGCTTGTATTATTGGTATTAGCCACTTTTTATATTAGACATAGAAAACACCTAGACTCTAAAACAAATATTTGTGGATCACACAAACATTTGGTCACGACTGGGAATCAAACCCGAGACCTCTTGATCAGCCCATGCAAATGCTAACCATTAGACTAACAAGGCAGTCAAAGAATGTTTTGACTTACTATACTCATTGGCAAAAAATGTTCCTATTGATTATCCATAATATGCCTTTGCATATTTAATATCTATAACCACCTGTTTCTAAGGGTTTGAGCCTTGTGAGAAGAGGTACTAAACAAACTCACAGCTAAATTTGAGAGTTTAACACTACATTCTCGGGATTTAGGTGTTTTGTGTATGTATGTTGCATAAATAAAAGCATTTGTTACTTTTTAACCTTATCTAACAGTTTTAGCTGTTAATTATTTTAAATGTTAATTTATACACTATAACCTTCCTTGTGATTGGGTTTCTAAATGTGCTGAATATTTTTCAATCCGATTGGAAGTTACAGTTACTTTGATATTATCAATCTTTTGCTAAACTTTTTATTTTATTAGATATTGAATTTAATAGTAGTATGCATATTGCAAAATAACTGATTGTAAAATAAAAACTTGATAAATAACTAAAAACAAATTATACTGCCAGTTAGTTCACAATGGTGCTGATTCCGTAGTCAACATCCCTGAACAAAAATTCACTAAGTTTGTTGTTGTATTATATATTAATACAACAATAAACTTTAGTTTTAAATTATTCATTTAAAAAAATGCTGACTATCAATTACAATTTGATTCAGATAACATTCAGCTCTTTTTTTTACAAAACATTGGCACGTATTTTGCCTAGTGATCGACCATTTATTCGGGCGTAAACTCATTTATGCCCAATGTGCCAAGTTTTTGCCTTTTCGCCCTATTTGATTTTGCCCTCGACCCATCACTAGTCAAGGCTAAACGCCATCTGCATCACTAAGCAGTGAGAAAGAAAAACGATTGGGGCCCAATGTCATAGTGTGGGTCACCATGCTGTCTGTACTTTACTTACAATGAGGATGGTGACCTCTTCTCTTGGATTCTACTCCTGTCTGTCATCAAGCAGAGTAGAGTACTACTTTGGTCGGTTTAAACATGAAAAAAAACACTCCTGTTTAATTTTTAACACTGTTTTATTAAACTTTCCAGCCTGGCCGTGTAGTGACACTCATCCAAAGCAGTGAGGCCGACAGCAAGGTATGGGGCGTAGCTTACAAAATAAAGACCGAAGACATCAATGAGGTCACTAAGCATTTAGACTTTAGGGAAAAGAATGGGTATTCAAAGAAAACTGTTACATTCCATCCACAAGATGTAAATCACAAACCATTTGAATTAACTCTGTATGTGGCTACCGAGGAGAATGAATCATTTGCTGGTAAGATATAAAAAAAATGTTTTTTTTAAAGCCTGACTAGGCGACTATTTTGCCCGATGGAAAGCATTAGTACGTGGGGGCCACCGCACTCACTGTGAATGTGAATGCAGGTAGTATGGTGACCTACACTATGCTGGTCTAGTGAGATGCTTTTTCATACCCACTTCAAGGACCCAGTGGCAAAGAAACATGTGAGCTGAGTTCCAGTTTTTACCTGCTCAGCCCAAGAAAGAAGTGCCAACCTGTTTATATTTAGAGTTTACTTCTTATATGGTGTAGCAGTTGGCGATTACGTCGCCGTTTTTATTTTGCTGTGTACTGTGAATTCAGCCTCAAGGGACAACACTTTTATTGCCCCAGAATTTGTTTTTCTGTTTCTGTTATACACATGTTTCTGAATTCTCTCACCTCACAGGATATATTCCTATGGTGAGTGTCTTTTACAATAAAAATACCGATCTTTTGAGCGCTTTTCGATTTCTGTACCCACAATGCACCTCTGGCGAAATAAAACGCACACCCATTTTTTCCTGGTATCTATATGTATAACTTTACCCTTTACCTTTACCCATTTTGAGCACAGAACAATCAGGTTTGCTTCTATTTATAATATTTGTTTCGGAGTCTGGGTGTTTTCTATATATAATATGTATATATTTACAAAAAAAAGTATGTTCATGTATTTATATCAGTTGTTTAGTACCCATAATACAAGCTCTGTTTAGTTTGGGACTAGATGATATTATGTGTAAGATGTCCAAAAAAAACACTGCAAATATGTCTGAAACAAAAATACTCATTAAATATCAATAAATAATGAAACACCACGTATAAGTCTCACAAATTAATTACGTAGTACGTTTTTATTTTTATTTAACACCTGCTAAAGGGACTTTACTCTGCCTGGTGATAGCTTGAGTAGAATCTAAAAGTTCAGAATTTATTCGAAATGAAGTTAATTGTGATATGCTATAGAAAATTTTTGATTCAAATGTAAATTTGTATTTTGCAGGTCCAGCATCCATAGAAGATATAGCTAAACAAGTTGTATCGTGTAGCGGCCCCAGTGGTCCAAATAAGGAGTATGTGTACAATCTCGCGGCTGCTATGAGATCAATAGCACCCGGGATTACAGATGAACATCTTTTTGCACTAGAAGAAGCAATTCGGCGTATCGATCCTGAATTATAAATTCGTTAGTTCACATATATTTTTACTTACTTTATACTTACAATCGGTCAAAGATTAAGTTAAATGTTTTTTTTTTTATATAATACTTTATGTATTGCTTACAATTGTTTTTTTGAACTAAATCTTATTGATAATGCTGCCAGAAGAATTTGTTTAAACCATTACACAACTTCCGTATTTTGTTTTAAAGTTAAAAAAATATTTTGCAAGTACTTAGGTATAATTTTTGATTGCCGGTTTTTATATGTTTATGTCTTGCGAGAAGAAATCGGCTAAAGAAACTCACTGAATCTTTTATGCAGTAGGTAAGTGTCCAAATAGTATATTTTACTAAAATGTACTATTTTGTACTTTTATCCAATTGAGATTCAATCTAAGTATACTATACTTACTAAAAACTAAACTACGCGAAATAAAGTGTACGTACTGTAAGTACGCTCCTGATGTAGGTATAAAAGACCTCACCCAGTAAACACTCTAAGGTAGCCTAGCTTTTGCCATTAAGCTCTAACCGCGTGTTAGTCGGTTATCACGGTAAAGAGTAACCTATGTCCTTCCTCAAGATGCAATGTATTACAATGCCAAATTTCATTGGGATCGGTGCAGCGGCTTAGCCGTGAAAGCGTAATAGACAGACAGAGTTATTTTCGAATTTATAATATTAGTAGTGGCTGCAACAATATAATCGAGAATGTTCACACAATGAAAAAAGGTAGCCTCTTTATTGTATTACACTTGTATTTATTTAATTTAGCAATACTATTTATAGTGATAAATTAGAGTAGCGCTTTTACATATTATCTTTTTTACATATGTTTTCATCATCACTATATTTACAAAAATCGGCCAAGTGCGTGTCAGGCCACGCACAGGAAAGGGTTCCTCAGTCACCCATAATGGTACGTGGATTTAAAATTGTATCCAATAGATAATTGTTATATTTACGAATTAGTGCGTTAGTTTTTTATGACGTTTTCCAAGTGAGCGCAGTTTAGCAGTTAAGCCTCTATAACTCCTGAACTAACAAAGCCATCTAATCCCTTATAGTTTTCCTTCAAAGTTCATTATATGGAACACCATCACGAATTTTTTCAGATTTTTTGAGCCCGCCGTTTAGCTTTTAGAGGGGGGGGACGCCCTGTTTTTACAAAAAGTGCCCTTTAAAGTGGAATATCCCGCGAACGGATACTTAAATCAAAAAATCGTCTTAGAAACCCTTTATTGTTTTCAAAAGACCGATCTAATGATACCCCACATGATGGGGTAGCCGCGAGAATTTTTTTTTATCCCCACTTTACGTATAGGGGAGGTACCCCAAATAAAAATATTTTTCATAATTTTATTGTAGCACTTTGTCGGCGTAATTACAACACATATTCATGCAAAGTTTCGTCTTACTAGCATTTACCGTTTGGACGGTAAGTCGAGGACGGACGGACGGACATGACGAATCTTTAAGGGTTCCGAGTCATTAACTTCGGAACCCTAAAAATGAGGACTACCATTCATTTAAAGTTTTTGGATTGACAGGTTGATGAGTTCTACTGACTCACCCAGTCCAGTACTACTCAACTCGGAGTTGGAACACACCAAAGCAAAAATCTCTTGTAAGCTCTTCTTTTACCTCTCTACGCGAAACTAAAAAAAAGGGTAATAGTTTTACCATATATGTTACATCGTAACTCCTAAACTACTGTTTATTACCCATTACCGATTATAATAAATGAGGTGTCAAAATAGTCGTAATAATAGCTCGGATGACATAGGCTACACAAATTTTATCCAAAACTTTTTATGCAATTGGGTTTTTTCAAACATTTTCTTATGTTATGATACTTAATTTAGGAGTTAGGTATAATACTAATGACCGTTTTAACCAAATATACCTTAATCTTCACCTAACCTTACTAGGAGCCCCCTAATGTAAAGAAATAAAAAATCTATTAGTCACACTCGGAAAATATAAACTTAACAGTTTTTTTTTTAAAAAGGAATTGTTATTTAATAAATATCCATAAAACAAACATACAATATAAAAATAATAGTATAATTATCTGGTTCTGTGACTCACCAAGGGCCTCAGCTCAGCTCATGCTACGGTCCTGAAGGTGTCCACATCACTGATTTTCAGCTGGAGCCCAAAACGAAGGTGGCCTTTAAATTTTAATAGATAACTGAGCACTTGTATGCCCTTAAAGATTGGTGAAAACGAAAAGCTCCACCCTCACACAGAAGACCATCCTAATAATCACAGCATTCTTGCTGTCATATTTCATTGGTGAGTGTGAGACCGGAGGCCCAATCATTATTTTCACGGTCTCCAGAGGCCGGGAGAATGATGCACAAACACAGACCAAACCATGGTAAGGGTCACTATGCTGCATTGCCTACTCTCACAATGAGGATGTAACCCCTACTCCTGGATTCTATTCATGCTTTCCAACAGGGAGTCACAAAAAAAAACTCACTAAAGGCTACCTAACTCTCTCTAAGTGGACCCTTAAATTAATGAGACGTTGGTTAAAACGGTCCTAAGAAGATCATCTCTATGGTTACTATGCTTTCTAATAACTACTACTGCGTTTGGGTAAGGTGTAAAACTACAATATTGTTATTTTGTCTATGACTAATGCATTTTAAAATATTTAGTAAATTAGTTAAACAATTGTTATCAAACCAAAGCAAATATTTTCATAACAGTTCATGTGTGTTCTTAATGATAAACTTAGTCACGATGCAATATGGTTTCTCACGTTTGTCATTCTTTGATGCAAAGGCGCCCTCCCTTATTGACCCTTTTCTTTAATATCATGACCTCTTAGTTTATTTATCTTTTGTTAATTTATTATTGCAAGTATCGCCGCGTAGCGAAGATAGTCAAGTTATTTCTTATATCATCAGCTATCTATTGTTGAAAGTTTTGCTAAATTTGGTCCAGCCATTCTAGCCATTACCTGGAACAAACAGACAGACGGACAAAAACGTTAAACATTGGTTTTTTGATGTAAGTACCTACCTAGGAACATTTTTAATGATTTCACATTTTCAATTGCAAGGTCATTTGGAGTCGTTTCAGTTTTGTAAGTATAATAAATATTTATTAATTTCGTGTACGACCAAGCTCATTAGCCCATGCTTCTGTTTTAATGGCAACGGCAACGTAGACTTTGAAATGTCTTTGCTAAATATCATGACCTCTTTAGTCTATATAAGTACATATATTAATTATGTATATAATATCAAATATGAAGTGTCTTTTTATCGAATTTTAATTGAATAGGTAATACATTATCAAAGTATGTTGCGGTACTTACCTACATAAAAAAAAGTTTTAATTTTTTGAATTTTTTGTGTATCTGTTTGCCTCTTGACGTCTGGACTGTTGATAATGGAACTTTCTCTAACAGATATCTGATGATTTAAGAAGTAACTTGGACTACTTTTATTTTTTACTGGCTTCGCTTTGCAGTGTTAGCCGTGGTTTCTGTTAAAAAGCTACAATAACCATAGGTAACACCGCAGGGCGCAGCTAGTATTTTATATAGGCTTCTAAGTTGAGTGACTTGTTTGCATAATGATAGTTAGTTTTTTTTTTAATTCCGAAGACTAGTCGACGCCGTATCGTGACATTGTCAAGGTCACACTGAATGTAATGTCATTACAGGTTTGACATTAACTTTTTATTTATTTTTAATGACCTAACCTTGTAGGTATGTAACCATTGTATTCTTTCATGTGACTAGTGAACGCGTATATTTTACGATTACGCGTACCTACTTTTATCATTTTCCTTGTAGTAACACGTATTTGTTATATGTGGTCTTTAGTTAGTCGTTTAAGTAATTTTAATAACCTCTCGCCAGTATTATAATATAGAAATACATTGTTTTTATTAATCTCCCGTCGATTTGTCCATCCAAAGGTTGTCTGGAAGAGATTGCTTTTAGCATAAAGCCGCCCATTGTACATATCTTCTAATATTCAACCGTAACAATGTAATAGGATTATATGTATAGATATATATATATATATATATATATATAGTATTCATTATTCATTATAGACTTAGTTATTGAAATTATCATCAAAATATCTTATTTATTTTATCATCAAAATAGTACTTTATTTGACAAGTTTGACAACCAAAACATGTCAAAATTGGAAAAAAATACTTTTGCATGCAATAAAAGTATTGAATGAAACATTTTGAAAAAATATGGAAAATAATATAAAGTTTTAGACTATCTCCAGTTTTACCAAAAGACAGGTTATTCAAATGTAAATCTAACTTTCCTGTTTCCCGTACAGTCCTCGTTGTGTTGAGGAGCGGTTAATTGTAGTTGATACATAGGTACCTATTGCATGGTGATAAGTTCGATTACTGTTTCGCGTAAATATTTGTATGCCATAAATATATGTACCTATATTTGTATTTGCGAGACTACTTATGTGTAATGCTTTTTATCTGCTGTAGGTACTTAATATGTATACCTATAATATTTTTTTATTTAAAAAAAATATGTGTTGTCAGTATTTATATTTTTTATTAGACAAGACAAATTTGTAAAAACTTTTTATGTACATATTTTATAGATAAATCGGTTTCTTTGGACACGTACATATTTATTGGACAATTTGATGATTTTAATTAGTCTTTAATGGTTTTTGAAAACAATGACAAGTTTTATTTTATTAGCATTGAAAGTAGCCTATGTTACTCGTTTATTTGAATAATAACTCGTTTATTTGAAGCTTTTTTTTGGTTCGATCTATCAATTGTATAAGAATTTTTAAATTAGTTTAGTGCATTAGGCATTAAAACGAAACAAACAAGTAAATAAACCTATATCTACGTTCATATATTTTTGAATATTAGATTAAAATAGCCCAACTGACTATAAGCAAATGTAAACACGAAGGAGAGTCCTGGAGATTTGTCACACAGGTTTCGAACCTACTACAAACTCCAGCTCTCACTAAGTTGTATTATATGCTATTTATTTGTGTGTCAAACCAATGACTTTTTGAGATAAATAAAATTGTTATAAAAATTATTAAATTATAAATGTATAAAAATAGTAATATAGCGTGGTATTGTATTTTATACCTATTAGTTTGTGTAAAAATATAGGTACTAACATTGTTTCTCTGTACTCAATTTCGACAAAGAGGTGTCATTGAATTAGTCTCAGTTACGCTAATAATATAGATACAATTAAATGAATGTCACCAGTCATTTTTTTTGCTTTTTGTGAGACTAATAGAAGAAAACTCTAAAACCTGTTACAAACTTAGAATGTATCTATTTTATAGCCACCTTTTTTGAAATAGACACAAATGTTTGCCTTAACTTGACGGTATTTACAAAAACACAACACACGTTAAAACACACACAAACAAGCACACTAGCAAGTCATGCAATACTTTTCAAATTTGCCATTGCTGTGGTAAGGTTAATCACTACATGGAATAACTATTTGTCATTCCAATTGACAACTGTGATAAATAGTTTTATATATAATGCCATCAAGCCTCAAACTAAGCAGAGCTTGTATTGTGCATATTAAATTGACCGGTAGAATAGGTGCTTGAGAACCTATTTTTTTAAATTAAAAATATAGATATTATACGTAGAAAACACTCAAACTCAGCAAATAATTTCAGATTATAATCGAACCCAGCATTCACAGACACTGCCACTGAACCGCCGAGGTTAAACAAACATATTTCTAATATGTTTGTGTGTTTTGAATGGACATAGCCTTTTAATCCTATTACTTATATGTATTTTTACCTTGTTATAAAACTCACAAATACATTCTTCAAATCTGAGGCATTTATAAAATTGATTGTTACCACCAAGGTTACAACAATAATTCATTCCGAATAATTATAAATATGCATTGCCGATTGTATTGTTATAAATCTACTTAGTACTTTGTGTGATTTTATGTTTAAAAAACGTTATCAAT
Organism: Phragmatobia fuliginosa; assembly: GCA_932526445.1. Lineage (NCBI taxonomy): Eukaryota > Metazoa > Arthropoda > Insecta > Lepidoptera > Erebidae > Phragmatobia > Phragmatobia fuliginosa. The sequence continues at coordinate 10,676,087 of OW052078.1, read as the reverse complement.
GAGGTGTCAAACTTGTCATAAAATTTTCCTAGTCCACTATCTATAAAATGTAATATAATTAATATCGATTTAATTTACATTAGAATAGAATGTTGATGACATTGCATATAATTTTGTATTAAATAATACATTACCAATACGTATGCTAAAGTAATTTAAAAAAAAATCCAACAATTCAATGTCGTTCAGAAATTACTTAAATCAAGTCTATGAATCGCTCGTATTAATATGTACATATATACTTTATAATTATATAAAGCACTGTGATATACAAGAGTTATTAATGTTATTAAAAAATATACATAATATACTATGTGAATAACGCATTGTTTTATTTTTTAGTAATAAAAAAAACTGTTTTCAAAACATAATAAATTTATTAAGAAAATATTTGGTTTCTAGGCTCACTAGCGTATCTTTTTATAATATTTACATATGATACATGACACTATATTTATGCTGAAGTTATACAATTTGTAGGTAACGACTTCATCTATATTAATCGTAGGATAAATGATGGTTCTACCAGGAGGAAAATTTACAGAATATAATTATCAATACCAAAGGCAAATAAGACTAATATTAAAGTCATACTATACAGAGCTTCGTTCGTACAAGTAGGTACCTATCAATCACGATCAAAATGTAAACGACCTTTTTGTAACATATAATTTAGGTAGTTTATAACGTTTTACATACATATATTACATAACACAAATAAATAAACATTTTTTAATTATTAATAACAATAAAATGATCGTTTACATTTAAATTGAACTTAAAAAGAGATAGCAACAGGTAAATTTTAATTTTTTGATGAGTTTGTGAACAAGTTGTTCATAATAATACCTACATAATTTGTAACAGAATTTGGCAGATAGGGAGTGTCACATGGCACTTAGTTTTATCAGCTAGTGATAACCCAACCAATGCATAACGATAAAAAACTGAGGAAGACTGGCCTTAATTATATTGATATAAATAAAATCTATCGGTTTATTCCTTTTCAACATAAAGAAATAAATACGTATCAAAAGATTACAGAAATGACATCATGCCTCTAATAATCTTTGGCTAGTCTGCAGTATTTGCAGAATTGTTTTCAATATCACATCAATGTTACAATATAATGGTATACTATTTATCTTTCTTACGTCCTAGCAACTTGTCAAGGAAACTGCGTTTTCTCTTCACTTTCTTAGGCTTCTTGTTATTCTCCAAATTCTCACCTTCAGCAGTCATCTTTTCTATCAGTTCTGGTATTCTTAAGTCTACTTCAATCGGTTTTTTCTTGGTCGATTCTCTACTTACTTGTCTCTGAATATTCGACAGCTCAGGGACCTGATCCTGTTTTTCTTCTAATTCGATTTGAGATGTCTTAGAATCGCTCTCATTCGATACACCAGCCGCACTTAAAGAATCAATTCCATTCTCTACGATTTCTAGTTTAGTCTCTTCAACTTTCTTTTCAGGTCCATCACTAAGGGTTTCCACGGGATTTTCATTTACAACGGACGGAACTGGTTCAACCTCCTCCTTCTTTTCGAACACGTCATCCTCAGTTTTGTCATCGTTAAGTTTCTTATCAGCACTATCAATACTGTCGGCCACACTAGAACTAGATTTAGGTACGGATGCTACAACTCTGGGCTTAGTTGGAGGCAACTGCCAGTCAATCGGTTTACGTTGAGGTGAATATCTCTTTAGCAGTTCCTCGAACAATTTCTGTTGGTCGATTTTAGTTGGGGACTCATTATTGTTCGTAAGACTTAGGTGTTTCGTCGTTTCCGGACTTTGACTCCCTTCAACGCCGTTAGTTTCTGATGGACCCAGATCCAAAACCACTCTGCGTACCGGTGTCGGAGTCGAGTAAGGCTCAGCGAAGGGAAATTTATATATATTAAGGTTCTCAATCTTATACTTCACAGGTGTACTGTTGACCGGCATCGAAGCCCGTGTTCCGGAGCGGTTGAAAGGGCTATTTGGACTTGGTTCGTGTAAATTTGAAGTCATGAAGTCCCGGCGAAGTTTTGAAAGACGCCGGGTCCTGTCGGTCATGGTATATCTATATTCCACATCGTCACTTTGATTCAACTCTGATGTAAAGTTATCAGAGTACTTTCTCGGTCGAAATTCGAAATCTCGTTCGTCCGTCCTTGATTCCCTCATGCTGGAGTATCCAGGAGTATTACGTTTGAAATTGGACGTCGTTTTACCGTGGTTGGAGGTAATGATCGGTTCCACTTCCTTATAGCTCGGCACCAAGTTTGTGGGCGACGCCGGCGGCATAAACACAGTGTCGTGTTTGTCGAACACTTCGCGTCGCTGACTGAACTGATCCACGCCGATCATTTCCCGCGACTTCACACTCATCGTAGGCGATTTGGCCGCCATTTCCGTTCAATTACAAACCGCAACACTTTGTTATTGATACTATTTTCCTGTAAACACTGTATTTCTATTTTTGTACGACGCACATTATGACTTCACCGGTAACATCGCGGCTATAACAGTACACTATATGTTAAATTGGACAATAAAGGTGGCACGGCCGTCCGCATAAGGCGAGCCGTTCGCGATATGTGTCGAGTGATCAATAGAGTGGATTCGATAAGATACGGGCGTCGTACACCGCGCCACTTTAGCTATTTCTTTATCTTTCATCAGTCGAAACAGTTGAGTAAATATAACCGACTGAACACAATCGTGTACGTAATTAATAGCGTACCGAGTGAAAGCGCGCGAGGCAGCAACTGATCGCCGAACGCCTCATTATATAATGAATATTAAAACAAATGTCCTAAATTCGTTGAAACCACTTAACACTATTATTATAATTTGTCGAATGCCAATATGTGTATTCAAACTGTTTGTACTTTGATAATATCTATATTTACTTAGAGATTAGTCTTTATCACTAATAATTCACAGTCATTAGATAATAGGTAACTGAATAGAAACCCGATTCTCACAAACAACGAGATAACTGTTCCCGCTAGATACGCACAGATTACAAACACTATTTACCACGTCTTGAATGTACAACTTAAAAGTATTGCACTCGCCTAGAGATCACACTCAAATGCAGTTTGGCTGTCTATATGTTTACCTCACACGAGTTTCGTTCAAAGAACCGTTAGAACTAAAATTGTGGAAGTTGTTTGCGTTCTCGGTGAGAAATATTTGAGCGATACAATGAATTCAGAACACAATTCAACTCTGTTCTACTTTTTGCTATAATCAAAAGTTTTTTAATTCCAACGTGAATCACAATGCTATTAATGCACGATATATTTTTCTCTAAGAACGAATTCTTAGAATTCACTTTTAGATATTTATTCTTGACGCTGATTAATATAAACAACACAACAATATTATCCCTTTGAGTTTTGAAAAACAAATAACAACTCGCACGTAAAAGGTTAAGCCCTTCACTTTTGACGGGTTAAAATAGATCTTCAGCTAAATTTAGACGGGTTCATGGAACGATAGAAGCGTACGCGCAGTTTAATTAAAAGTGAGGAATTTTGCTCTGATTCAACGAAAATTAGATAGATAGTTGTTTTTTTGGATTAGATTGATAAAACTCTGCTCTGCTTAGTTTGGGACTATATAATGTCGTGTGTAAGGTGCCCGAAATATTGATTTTATTTCTATATTATAAATGAAAGAAAAAGCTGGTTTACTATCTTATCTGCCATATCTCTACCATCTTCAGATGATTATTTTTACAATGGAATTGATTTATTCGTATGTTCATTTTGAGGTCTACATTTTCACTCTGCTCTGATCACATTAAGAAATGTACCTACCCATAAACAATCTAAACAATTTTTGATGCATTTATGATATGATAACAACTGCAGCAATGAGTTTTATTGGTTAAAACTAAATTAGGTCATATTTCTGAGTCATCAGATGTTCAAATTGTCAACAGCAATGAAACAGTCAAAACCAACATAATTTTATGATCTTAATTGTATATCAGAAGCAAAAAACATTTTTTATTAGATACAATCTGACACTGTTATGCTTGTATAGGCGGTATATTAACAGATAAAGTCATATGTCTTTATAAACATCTTGTATATTATTATAATCTTTTGTACAACATGGTATTTACATTTCAACGAATCTGGGTAAACAGGTTGACGCTCGACCTTATGTTAATGAATTCCCTGTGAGGAGTTCGGTTTAGTGAAAACTTTATATAAAATGATAAAACAGTAACTGCTTTTATCTTATTTTTTCTAACGATTTACCTAAGACAGTTAAATAAAACAACGTATCTAATTTAAAAATAAGAAAAGAAGACAGCGTTCCCGCGGATATCCTAAAATAATCCAACATTGTGCAAGTAATACTCCCCTCACCTACTTACATTTAGAAGTCGGGTTGGTATCTACTGTGTATGTTGCAACTTGTTCTTATGGACTCTGTTCTATTGTATAATGTGTAATACATTTTTCAACAACGGTACTTTGTTTTTTAAAGTAGTTATTTGATTAATTACTTGTGCTAATGAGACCCTGAACGAGATTAGAGCAACTCTGACGCGCATTAGTCATAGACGATCTTCACATGCCCGTGGTAATAACTTCGTTATTTTTTTATTATACAGGTACGTGTAATAACTAAATAGTAAAATCATTATGACAACGGCGAGACGGTAAGCAATATTTAACAACATTCTTGGTAATGATAAGTTATTATAAGATTATCTACATTTCCAAATACCAGTTTTTAAACTATTTCTCTGTTTGGTTTAATTTTTTTGTAATAATAATCTATGCATGGTCCAAAATTAGGTATAAAGTGTATAAACCCATCGTACTTAAACCTTGTTCAAAATGAATCAGCACTCTTGATAATCGATTTGTCATAAACTGATTCAAAAGTTTAAAAAATAAATTTAAAGGTTTCAAATTTATGCGAGCATCATTTATTGATTATTTGCTGGGTTTCCTCTAAACTCGGACCTAGTTATAAGCCCGAAATACTCCCACAGTACCTAGTCTGCTTATGACAGGCCAGGCCAATAAGATGCATCATTTACCTACTGTTGTTCGTAACCCTTGTATCGTCGCGTCCACAGTGAGCCCGAGATCCAAAAGGATTTTGCAACCTGTCAACAAATGAAGATACAACAACTGAGTACTAAACAAGATTGTGGTTTAAATAATAAAACAAATACATCCCTTTCAAGATTGTATCTAATGTCATATTCCAGGAAAACGTCTCTACATGATTTTAATGTTTGTAACGGCGCGGCGTATAAATATTTCCTATACCTACCTACCTACATCCTTCACATATCAAAGTTATTAGTAATAGTTATTATAACCAAAACCAAGTTTTACATAAGTATTTATATGTTAAAATATTTGTACAAATAAATACCAGTACTTCTTTTAACAAACCTTACAGTACACATTTAATACTTATTATTATATCCGTATCACTATATGCATTTACGTCCAAGGTTTATAAAGATAAAAGATAAAGTACTTAAACATAGATAACGGGACCAAAGCATTATTAAATACATAAACAATTTTCAAGTCACAGAATTTTTCAACAGTGCTTTGAACTAAAACGACGTGAAACATAGCTGATGTTGTCAATTAGCTGAATAATGAGGTAAAATGCGAAGGCCGAGGAGTCCAACAATGCGGTGATCTCATTGACGTTTAATTTGCATACACATTTGGGGTTTGGCCTCTGCTTTTGTGGCCATGGCTGGCCGTTCACGCCTACGTCCGAGCTCCAAAACGGACAATACTGTTGTAACTCATTCATTGGATATTTATATTACACAATAGGGTTTAATAATGTTCTTTTACAATGTAAAGACACATATTACTTATGTAAGTAGATATGTTATTTTTGATTGGTATAATTTGCAAACACTTAAAACACACACAAATATTTTTTGGAAGACTTCGAACGGAATTCTCTTTACGTATCTACAATGCATTGTCAGCAGTTCTGATAGGTATAATTAATTTAAGGGAGCAGAGCCGCACTGATTTCAGCACGAGGGCTGAGGAGGGCTTATTGGGCAAACTCGACTGGGTCTAAACTACCCTCACACAGAAAGAAGACCAACCCAAAACGACAGCATTCATGCTTTCGAATTTCGTTGATGAGTGTTTGCTGCATTGTCTGCACTTATAATGAGGATGGTAACTCCTACAGACTCCTACTTCTGGATACATTCATTCTCTAATCATACATTTTATCAGTCAGATAGCAGTCAAAAGGCAGTCAAAAAAAAAAAACAATTATACTCTAGGTGTTCTGAGCGCCGACTAGGGGTGTATACTATTCAGAACAACCGCACTACAAAAGGGAAGGGGAACCTGAAACAAGGCCTTTTTTTTTTTTTTTTTAGTGTGTGAAAAATCATCATGGACCGTCACCCCACCGGGGGTTACGGCGGGGTGGTGTGTCGGACTTGAACCGACTAAAAAACACACAGTGTGCCCTCTCCGCGCTTCTCCGTTTAGGAGTAGGAGAAGTCCAGGGTGGGATCTCCTTCTGAACTTCTCCAGCGCCTGCCCGCTCCTGATGCGGGCACCGTCTCGGATGACGATCCTCTCTTAGGCGGCGTCCGGCACACACCGACGCCGCCCCCTCGCGGCTGGCCACATAATGCGGGTGGAGGGAAAACCCGTCCCGTCCACCCGCGGCCACACTCAAGGCGGCATGAGGCGCAGATGTTCGCGCCTCCGCCGCCCGAGTCGCCGGCGGCGAATCTGGTCCGATTGGATGTCGTCCTCCCGGGCCTTCTCCGCCGCCTCCTTCTGCGTGATTACGTCCTCGCAGAAGGTTGCGACCGCGGTAAATGAGCTCTCGCTGCCGACCATGGAACGAACGACGGCCGGCAGCGAGAGATCCCCTCCGATGACTGCAGTGAGGACCCGGCGCTGCGTCTCCCATGCGGGGCAGACCGCCAGCGTGTGATGAGCCGAATCCTCACTGCAGTCGCAGTGGTGGCAGGCGGGACTCAATTCCCTCCTGGCGACCGAGTGCAGGTACTTTCCGAAGCAACCATGCCCGGAAAGAACCTGCGTCAGTCGGAAGGTAAGGGTCCCGTGCTGCCGCACTGCCCATTCGCCGATGACCGGCTGAAGCGCCTCTACGGTGGCGAAGCCAGCACGTGGAGTCTCCAGCCGGACCGACCAGCGATCCATCGTGGCTCGGTGAGCGGCTTCGCGCCACTCGCGCACGTCCTCGGGCGGAGGTCCAACTCCACCACTCTCCGCCCGGTAGTTAGCCACTCGCCGATAAACGTCGGCGAGCACTTCCGCCTCCAAATCCCACGGGGGTGTTCCGGCCAGGGCGCACGCCGCCTCCGTCGATACGGTGCGGTAGCCCCGTATGGCTCTGACCGCCAGAGTTCTCTGAGGCCGCCTGAGGCGCGCCCTATTCTGCTCGGTCAGAGCCGCCGCCCACACCGGTGCACCATAGAGTGCCATAGACCGGACAACCCCCGTGTACAGCTGCCTCGTGGCGACACTGGCTCCTCCCAGATTGGGCAAAAGACGCCCAAGGAAGGAGGCAGTGCCGATCAGCTTCGGAGCAAGCTGTTGGAAGTGCTCGTCGAAGAGCCACCTACCGTCTAGGACCAGACCCAGATACTTTAAGTGGGCCCGGACCGGTACGAGGACCGAGTTGACCTCGATGGAGGCGCCGGCGGGTGGACCACGACGGGGCCCATGGAAAAGTAGGGCTTCCGTCTTTTCTAGGGCCACCCGCAAACCCAGCGCCTCAATGCGCCCGACCACCAGGGAGACTCCTGTGGTGGCCAGGCGTGCCGCCTCTTCGAAGGTCGACCCCCGGGCTGTCACTAAAGTGTCGTCGGCGTAGCAAATTACACCGACCCCGGGGGGGAGACGCCCTCGCAGGACCCAGTCATATCCCATGTTCCACAGGAGTGGTCCGAGGACAGACCCCTGTGGAACACCGCACGACATGGCCCGACGTCTCAAGACTCCTTCTCGGAACCTGAAACAAGGCCTATGGCAACCTGTCCGTCAAGCATAGTAAGATTGGCCTAAACCTCTTTTCTAATGCCTAGCAGTGGACTATTTAAATCTGTTGATTGATGATATGTAGCGGCTTAATGTAATATCGTATGAAAGTCTATCTTGAGAAAAATAAATATTTAATAGATATAAAATAAGTAATAAAGATTGCACTGTTGGCCTAATGGTTTAAGTGGTCGCCACTCCGCTTTCTACTGCGCCAAGTGTTGTGGGTTCGAACCCCACATAGGAAAAACACTTTGTATGATACCCAAATTGTTGTTCTGAGTCTCCGTCCATTTCATGTCCATGAAAGTTGATGGAAAGCATGAGTAGAATCCAAGAGTAGGGGCCACCTTCCTCATTTTGAGTGCATACAATGCAGCATGGTGACCCACACCATGGTGGCTTAGTGAGATGTTTCTGCATCATTCTCCCATCTGATGAGATGTGCTCCGGAGGCCGGGAGAATAATGCAGAATGATTGGGCCTCCTGTGTCACACCAACGAAAGCTGGGTCTTCTGTGTGCGGGTAGTACTGCCCCGGTCTAGCCGACCCATACGTGCTAAAATCAGCGTGAATCTGCTAAATAAATTTAATTATCTTATGTGTTAATTGTTGCGAACTTGACATGCATGATACATGTCTAGTTCGCAACATTTTGCACTATGTACATGATGTATATGTATGTATAGGTAGGTAGGTATTATTTGGGTTCTGATTTCGTGATTCATAATATGAGATGAGAAGTCAAGTTTGTATAATAGTTAGCTTAAAGGTATGACTAATCCGACGAATAGATACGTGTTTAGAATCTAATGCTTACCCAACCGGAACTATAGGTGTCAACGATCCTTGAATTTTGTCTTCCAACTTTATATGTAAAAGTAATTTTGTTACTTGTGACTTGTATTCTCCATGTGGTGACGTACTAAGAACACAGAATATCAGCTCTCCACTTTTTTACATGTGGACATCTGGAATGGTAGTTTGTAGCTATATCGGACTCGAACCGACTAAACTTATGAGGTATAAATATATATATATATAAACGGTACTTCATTTTTGTCTGTCTGTTAGTGCCGACTAATCCCTGTAACGGCTTTACCGATTTTGTGGAGTTTTTCACTTGCACTTATCTGATGACACAAGGAGTAAATTAGGAATGTTTTTCAGACTAGCTTCGCTCCGCGGCGTTTCTTGTGATTTACAAGAATAACCCAATAACCCAAAGAGTAAATTAAGCCATATAAGTATCATAAAATTTTATCCGTTTTTGCTAAGTTACATGATATCCAGCGAGTATCGTTTACATAGTAAACATGATGATAATTTAGTCAGTTAAATTCTTTTTGGATTTTGTTATTATTTATTCTGCTTATTTTATTTTATCATTGTTTCATTTATTTATAACCACTCATTCGACTGTCAAAAATTGTATCATACTTTCTTAAAAATCCCTGAAATATGTTTGAAAAGTGAAGGGAAATAGGAGCCTTGAGTGCTTAGTAAGTTCCTAGTGTTTTTAATCTTTGAGTGTTTACTTTAGTGCTGCTTAAATATTCCTAGAATCCTCCTTTATAATATTGACATTCATTGCGTGGCGTGAAGAAGTGATTTCAATTAAGATTACTGATTTGAGTCCTATGTAATTAAAACTAACCCGTTCGCATCATCAGCATATCCACAGTAGTTGATATACTGACGATGCGAACGGGTAACTGTAAGTGTAAGTGATGGAAACTAGTAAGTCCACTGCTCTCTGGGTGTCTCTAATTGCACGCCATTTGGTTCGATCTCCAGTTTCTCGCATTCAGCTCTTGCCAGTCTTGCGCAAATCATCACTCCACCTGGCCTGTGGACGTTCTACACTACGTTTTCCTAGACGCGGTCTATACTCAAGAACTCGTTCATTCCAATGTGGCCAGTCCACTGTCAATTCAACTTGCTAATCCTGTATATATCGATGACTTTGGTTCTCTCCCATCACCTTGTTGGTGATACGATCCCTAAGAGAAACGCCAAGTATAGCCCTCTCCATTTGCGCTTATTGACTTTAAACTTGTGGACCAGCCGCACTGTAGTGTCCAAGTTTCAGCTTTGTATGTCAGTACGATGCACCGATTGAAGACTTTCGTCTTTATGCATTTGGAGATTGAAGATGAGAAGATCCGACGAAGTTTCCTAAACGCTGCCCTAACCTTTTTTTTATAAAATAACATATTATTGGCAATGGCTAAGTAGTACGCTCTAGGGTTTGTGAAATTGAATACACTCACTGAGTGCTAGAAGTTCCTTGTGAGTCAAAGGCTTTCTTATAGTCCACGAATTCTAGACACAGAGCCTGATTAAACTTTTCCGTCTACTGTATAATCTGCCATATCAACTCTAAAATCCAGCAACACTGGCTTATTGTCGGATTGTCAGGAATGGTTAAACCAAGAAAATATAATAAATTTCTCTATTTAAGCAGTGCCTAAATCGTAGTAAAAATGTAGCCTAGTAAAGTTAAAGTGCCTAATAAAAATCTAAATTCTCACAGCATGGAACTAGGCCGTCAACAAAATGACCAATAGATTTTAAAATTCATAGTTAGCTGTGTTCCACTAATTAAGTCTTTTCATTTGATACCCATATAGTGGTAGTCTCGGCACAATGGCTAAACCACCATTTTGTAACGGCGACCATCATACTTTCTAATTTTTTCAGAGTGAACTTTGTTCTACAATATTGAAGTAGTCGTGGCAAAATTTATAAACCGCCATTTTGTAAAGGCGGCCATCTTGATTTTTTTTAATTACAATGAAACATAATTTAATTGTAGTTTCACCAAAACTAAAGCTGTGGTTTCACTGTGTTTTCAAAAATTTCAGATCAATCTGGCAATAGGAAGGGGTCAAATTCTAATTACTAGATTTGACTTGAACAAACAGGGCATGGGAAATAAAACCGTTTAATAAAAACTAGCTCTTTTTTAAATTTAATTCTATTCTTATTATTATTATTTCTACTACCTTTTCTATTACCTACTTTATTTCAAATGAAAATTTTCTTATTTGAGCTATTCAAAGAACTTTAGAAGAGCACGATTCCTGTTTCTCAGTATAAGCCGACTTTGTTTGAAAATTCACTTTAATTTTAGAACACGTTCCACTTATTATAAAATTGCAGACGTTGGTTTGTTAGTGATGCAAACTGATAATATAAACTAAATGGAAAAAATCCATTTGATTGCGATTTGAGGCAACTACTACGTTTATTTAATTGTATCTATCCATCTATATTATTTATAGAAGTATTTAATAAAAATACCAAAGTATTACCAAAAGTCAAGGAACCAACCAAGGAACCAAGATGGTTGATTACATATTTTTTAAATATTCAATCATCCTCCTAGCCATTATTCCCAAGTTTATTTGGGGTCGGCTACTAGTTCAACCGGTTTTACCTGAATTTCAGTTTTTCCACGGAGCGACTGGCATCGGACCTCCGCAACTCAATATGAGTATCAAATTAATGCAATATAAGTTTAAAAGTAAAATTAAAATTAAAATTTATTTTGTTTATTCAGGACAGGACAGGTTTATTATTAATCTAAAACGTTCGCAACATTATATTTAGTCATGGATAAGGATACAGTAGGAAGTTATGTGTAGACGAAACAGAACTGCAACAATGTGAAAAAAAAAACAGTTGAGGCGTCTGTTTGTTGTCGTTGTCTTTGAAAGTTTTGTCTGTGCTGTAAACCTACTGGTTTCCTTTTCAGAGCCAATTGTAGTCGGCAGTTCTAAAAAGTCTGTCCGCAGAACTTAGGTACCTAGATACTTATTAGGGGTATGACCGCTAATGAAATTCAGCCTGAATGAAAATCGAATTTCAGCCGTATTGTCACAGATCACGATCTAAGCCTATCGTACCTACTAGACTTAAATCCGACCCCAATTTCGTTTGTCTAGTAGGACTCTAAGGATGGAATTTCAGTAATATAATATACCTACTAGCTACACACGAAACCTCGTCTGCGTTTCCTATTGCCCGTAGCGTGATGTTGTAATAGCGTGAACAAATTACCTTACAAAAGTTAGAGTCAGGCACCTTACAATATTTTGTAAAGTGTAAGTAAGTGTAAAACTTTTAGAGAGGAACAATATTCTTTCATCCTATTTTTTATATCCTCATTTCACTCAAAAACTGATCAATCTAACACTCAAAATTTTTTTAAAATAGTACCAGTCTTTCCTAAGACAAATTGTGCTCAACCAAACAAACAGATTTTTCCGTTTAGTAATATAAATATAGACTAATAAATTACAGTTATTTACGAACATAGTTTTAACATAATAAACAATTACTTCATTATTACTATTCTATCTAAACTAGGAAGTTTATATACAGGTGGACCAAATATTCGTTTAAATTTGAATCGGTAGCTGTGACGAGCAGCGACGGGCGTGGTGGGGCGGAGGGCCTGCGAAGCGGCCAATGGGAATTCAGTACCATGGCGTCGTTTAATTATAAATAACGTGCGTTCTGTGTACGCGACTACTACCAACATTGATATATATAATACACCAATGACTACCAACGAACGCGCGCACGCTCAACGAAAATTGTGCGCTCATAACAACATACGGCGTAAAAATGAAGCTCCATCGATTCAATTGATTAGAAAATGGGTACAGAAGTTCGAGGAGGTAGGTTCAACAATGAATCAACTACGATCCGGCCGACCTAGAACATCAAGAGAACCCGAAAACGTCGAGCGAGTAAAAGCGTCTATTCGAGAAAATCCAGGACTCTCTACTTGGAAGCGGTCTAACACCTTAAGCATGCCTGGAACATCTTTGATTCGTATTCTTCACAAAGATCTACATTTATATCTGTACAAAATTAAAATAGTACGGGAATTAAAGCCTGAAGATCTCACAGGCTCTAATTGCAAACGGAATGTTAGAGAGGTTCACCAGCTTTACCAAAAAAAATTTCTCAGACGAGACACACTTCCATCTAAATGGGCATGTATTGTAGGTATTGAAGTGACACTAATCCTAAAAATCCTATCATCATAAACCTCTGCATTCACCCAAGGTGTACTATACAGTAACCTTGGGTGATGCAGAGGTGCCATACGGGCAGCTTTGTCAGCAAGAGGCATTATTGGTCCGTATTTTTTGTCACGGAACTATTTTTCACCAGCGCTCCAGGATTTCGATGGTTTTAATCAACGATCGTGGTTTCAACAAGATGGGACAAAATTCCACACTTCCTACGACTCATAAAGTGCTGTTCGCGCAATGATATTATAAAATCGCGTAATAAAAGGTCATATCCAAAAGAGGTGCCAGTAACTGGCCACCTCGTAGCCCGGATTTATCTTTATTGGACTTTTCTCTTTGGGGATACCTTAAAAGCAAAGTTTTTAACATCAACCCAAAGTCCCTAGAGGAATTTAAGGAAAATTTTAGAGAAGAAATGCAAAACATTTCACGAGACACGTATAAGGCCAAGGCCGTCATTGAAAATTTTCGATCCAGGTTGCAGCAGTCTCAAAATAGTCAAGGATCACTTAACGATGATATAATTTAAAAAAAATCCCCATTTGTGTACTTTAATAATAAATAAACAGTTTTATCTCATTTAACTAAATTCTTTTAAATTATTATTTGAAATGTAAACAAACTTTTGGTCCAACCTGTATTAGAATGACTGTACTACAGGAAAATTATTATCAATATAACTATTATTAACGCTTACAACGTACATATGTTTATTTACATGCTGTTGTATGCCTCAGTGTAAAACAAAATATTCAGCTTTTGTATTATTATGATCAGAAGGATCTACCTGAGTTGTCTACCGAGTAACAGCATAATTTAGGTATTTGAATTTCTTCAAGATTGCTGTTAAAACTTCCTACTTATATATAGACTTCTTGAAAGGTACAATAATATTGATGAATAAATGACGTGCTCACTACAAATTTATTTGTCCTGGGTGGGTATTAAACCCTCGACTACCGGCTTCGGTAACTACCAGACCGACAAGGCCAGAGACAGGCAAAATGCACAAAAACTTCATGTAGGGTATGTTTCTAGGTACCTACCTAGATAATGATAAGTTATATTTCGTCAGTAATTTTTTTTAAATTTGTGCCTAATTAAACTCACATTTCATTTAAAAAATATTACGAATGTGCTTTTCTATACCACAAATAATTAAAATCCTTGCTAAAATGATAATATCGTGTAGTAGTCAACCAGTTTTACATGCCTTTCATTTTTCATGAAATAGGTAGCCATATGTACAAAAATTATCAACTCGTTTCCGTTCGCGCCAATGTCGGTTATCGCGGTAAAGAGTAAGGTGTACCCATAATCAAGTATCTCCATGCCAAATTTAATTTAAAATCGGTAAAGCGGTTTAATGATACACACAGACAGCGTTACTTTGATAATATTATTTTTATGGATGACTATATGTCTGAACTTAGTATGAAAGTATACATTAATCAATCAATTAGATTAGTTAAAAATACTACCACTGTCTCTCCCAAACATTTTGATCCATCCTAAGGTTGCCTGGAAGATATTGCCATTGGCAATATGGCCGCCCTTTGTACACTACATATCTGTCATTTATTGTACTAATGTACTCTATTTTAACTCTGTAATATGGTGTACAAATAAAGAGTTTGACTGCACGGTTGGCCTAGTAGCTTAAGCGGTCGCCACACCGCTTCCTACTGCGCCAAGTGTCGTGGGTTCAAATCCCAAGTAGGATAACACTTTGTGTGATTCACAATTTGTTGTTCTGAGTCTGTGTGTTATTTGTGTCCGTTTCATGTATGTTTGTAAAGCCCCCCGCGACACAGGAATTTATATTCCTAATGCGGGAGTTGTCTTTTTTAAGAAAAAAAAAAAAGTTTTCTGTTCTATTCTAAAGACAAGGTAATGCAAATTATAGTTTGCCATATTCTACGAGCTAGGTACATTTAGTTCACATTAAAAGTCATCAAAAAAATGTGTTCTTAAACATATTACCATCAGTTATAAACGACATAAACATTGGTTGATAAATTATAGCACTTCAAATCAAAAATTATCTTTAGTGTATTCATCCACACTATATTTAATATGCCGTAGTCATGGGTAAGCCTACCTACGACCTTTGCTTTGAACACTTTTGGGAGTTTCAAGGTGCAGTATCTACATGTTTTGGTAATTTATTATTTAGGTTATGGTCATTTATTTTATGACATTTGAGTAGGCTGTTAGACATTTAGGAAAACTATGCAGAACAACAGCACTGTAAAGAGAAAGTCTTCTTCTTCCTAGCCTTTATTCCCAAGATTATACGGGGTCGGTTACTAGTTCGAGCGGTTTTACTTGAATATCAGTTTTTCCACGGAGCGACTGGCATCGGATCTCCGTAACCTTAAGGAAGAACTGAAATTCGATGGTTGAAGTAGTTGTCAGTATATTTGAGGGTACTGACTTCCCAATAACGATTGCCATAAATGTTCATGACTACCGGGACCGGACGGCTTCACATGTTCTCCGGGCTGTCATTAAGAATTTCCTGTAAGAAAAACCCAACAACACTTGGTCCGACCCGAGATTTGAACCCGAGACCTCTTGATTTTTTTTAAAACTTTTTAGGGTTCCGAAGTTCATCACTTCGAACCCTTATAGATTCGTCATGTCCGTCTGTCCGTCCGTCCGTCCGTCCTCGACTTACCGTCCAAACGGTAAGTGCTAGAGAGATGAAACTTTGCATGAATATGTATTGTAATTACGTCGACAAAGTGCTACAATAAAATTATGAAAAATATTTTTATTTGGGGTACCTCCCCTACACGTAACGTGGGGATGTTTTTTTTTCTTGCGGCTACCCTATCATGTAGGGTATCATTAGATAGGTCTTTTAAAAACAAAGGGTTTTTTGATTTAGGTATCCGTTTGCGAGAAATTTCACTAAAGGCCACTTTTTTGTAAAAACAGGGCGTCCCCCCCCCCCCTCTAAACGCTAAACGGCTGGCTTAAAAATTCTGGGAAAATTCGTGATAGTGGTCCATATAATGAACTTTAAAGGAAAACTATAATGGATGAGATAAATTTGTTGGTTCAGGAGTTATAGAGGCTTAACTGTTACAACTTTTATAATTGTCAGTACATTTATGAAAACATAATGTATGTTCGAAAAAATTTACATCTCTTCAATCAAAAATTTTTATAGACATGGGTATAATACTAGGAATAAAGATAAATTAATTCAACCACGATTTAGACCCTCAAAAGTTCATACATCTTTTATGAGGTACTGTATTAAATTTTGTAATAAAATACCTCAAAACATACTAAATTTAACAGAGAAACGATTTAAAAATGTTGTAAAGCGCACACTATGTAAGCAAGCTTATTACAAATTAGAGGATTACATTGCCGACAAGAATGCTTGGCTTAATGCTGGTCCTGCTCCACAGTCACATGATTAATTCTCAAATTATTTAGAAGTTAGTTTGAAGTTAGTTTGAAGTTAGTTTGTATTTCCGGCATATGTTAATTTTATCTTATTGATTGACATTCTTATATTTTTCTTTCTTTTTTTTTGACATTGGATAACCATATTTCTGACATGTACGTATTACTGATATTTTAATTGTATCTTGTTGTTTGACATTTCTATTATTATTATTATTATTTTTGTTATTAACATTATTGCATAATAAGTTACTTTTTATTGACATGTTCCAAATATTTATCGCACTCTTAGAGAGTAGCATATTTATAAATGGTTTTATTATTGTATAACTGCGACCATTTGAATTGTACATGTGAGCACTTTGTAGTCACTAGTAGCTTATGTTTGTTTGTTGACTGGCGGTTGTGAGTATGTCATGCTCGCTCAAAAGCCCTGCTGGCGGTGGCGTGTGTAGCGGGTCGTTCGGCTCCCTACGATATGGTTGAACTGGACGATGGCTGGTGCACAGGTCATGCTCGTGATACGGGCGCCGCCAGTCGGGGCTGGTCATTTCACAACT
This sequence comes from Phragmatobia fuliginosa, assembly GCA_932526445.1. Lineage (NCBI taxonomy): Eukaryota > Metazoa > Arthropoda > Insecta > Lepidoptera > Erebidae > Phragmatobia > Phragmatobia fuliginosa. Next base: position 10,659,016 of record OW052078.1, on the reverse strand, counting down.
TCTATGTATTGTTTAATTATTTTTGGACAATACCTGTGTAAATATCAGCATTGTTACATTGTCCTCACATTTAATAAAATGCCTCAAACAATGTAACCAAAAATTGTAAAAACAACGTTGGAAAAGAGTGTCCATGGAGTTTCTTGTCTGTTCTTCTCCATAGGATCTACGAATTGGAACAGACAAATTAGCTTCACGACTGACTACTGATTGACTACTTGACGTTTCAAAAGTGCCGTTGTATGGTTTATTTGAAATAAAATGGTTTGATTTTATTTGAAAAAAAAAAATGCGCTTAGTTAGAAAATGTCATACAAAATTAACGCATTAATACGTAAACGATTACGTGAACGGTACGATTTCCAATCCACGTACCATTATGGGTGACTGAGGAACTCTTTCCTGTGCGTGGCCTGATACGCACTTGGCCGATTTTATATTATTTAAGCCTACCAAAGTGACTCTACTCTGCCTGATGGAAACCATGAGAAAAATCCAGGATAGGGGCCACCATGCTCATTTTGAGGGTAGGCCCGTAGGCCATTGTCTTATTCCTTTATCGTCCGATATTTACCATAGAACGAATGGGTTCTATATTCACCAATAAGTGTTGAGTACCTACATGAAAAATGTTGCGAAAACGAAAAAATATATTCCTTTTAGTAAATATTCAAGAAGTGAAGTTTTTATAAAGAACTCGCTGACCCATGCAACTTCGTCTGCGTCTCGTTGCAATCATGGGCGGCTCCTAATGGTCTAAGGATGATGATAACTATCCTATCTCAGGTACGCCACAACCTCAAACCTTAATATCGGTCAGATAGTTTCGGATTTCGGATATCTAAAATATTCTACATCTGAACAAATAAATAAAATTGGAGTGTATGTATGTAATATCAAATGATCAGTGTTTAATAAATGCTTAAGAAAGTACCTACGGTAAATATACAGTACTCATTCCTACAGCAAAAATGCAAAAATTTAAATATTGTCTGTCTGTCTTCTTGTTCCGGGTAGTCTCCGGAACGGCTGGACTGATTTTGACAAGACTTTCACTGGTAAAAAGCTGATGATACAAGGAGTTACTTAAGCTAATTTATTTAAGACTAGCTTCGCTCCGCGGCAGTACTCGTGCTTTACAACAATAACCGCGGGTCTCTGCTAGTCATATAATGAATGAAATAGACATGTAGTAAACAGATGTAGTAGATTAGAAAGATTGGCACTTTGATTAACAATCTTAAGATTTCGTGTTACTGGAAGTTCTTAGGTACATAGATAGATAAGAAAGAGAAAACAAAACTATATAAATAAGTTGTTTGATTTTCGAGCTCTCGAAACTGTTTTTGATCCTTATTTAATTTTGTTACATAAATCATATGACAATTTGGTTCTGCTTCTTTATTTATTGACAACTTCATGCACTTTTGTACATCGACGGGCTTAATGCCCTAAGTCTTCTTTACCAGCCAACCTTTGGGGGGAGTAGAGATATGGTATGGTACGGTATGCTGCATCTTTAGTCTCGCGGTTAGCGTATGCAACTGCCGATCGAGAGGTCTCGGGCTCGAATCCCGGGTCGCTACAAAAGTGTAGTTGAGATTTTCTATCAAGAGATTCAACCTTCGAATTCAGTTTCAACCTTAGGGTTGCGGAGGTCCGATGTCAGTTGCTCCGTGGTTAAACTGAAATTCAGCCCTAACCGGTTGAACTAGTAGTCTCTCCCAAATAATGTTGAAAATGGAAAAGGAAATCATGTGACAGTATTATACTAGGTACAAGTAAAAGAGTTATTTTTTCAAGAAATTTATAGGTAATTACGATATGTTCTTATCATGATAAAATATTGATAGGGTTGTGATAAGTAGTTAAGGTTATGCAATTGGAGCACTGATAAATAGTTTGTAATAATATGATCTTCTAGAATAATTAGTCACGTACATTGATATTTGTTTTTTTAATAATTTAACTAGGTGTAGTTTTAGTAGGAGATCTAAAATACCTATGTAATGAAGGACAAAAAATAGGAGTAGTATGGATCACATCTGTATTTGACAGAAAGGGAACATCGGAGTTCTCGCACAGTAGGGGGCAAACCATAGATAGCGCGAGGTACCTAGTTCCCCGACTTCTAGTGCCCGAGAAGGCGTGCGGTTTTGGTCGGTTCGAGTCCGACATAGCCACCATTGTGTGGCATCCGGGGGATTTCCGTGGAAAAAAAAAGAAGTAGTATGGATGTATACAAAGTTCTCTTTCTATTTCGGGCTCTCAAATAATATTTGGACCTTCTTTTGCAACAAGCAACCAAACCGAACATCATATGCCAAATAATTATCTTTGAATCCTTATAGATGGGGCTTTTCCTTCAGTTTTTGGTTAATTGGTTTATTATTGTTTAAGCAGGTCCAGTAGGGAATAGGCATGATTTATTTCATAAATCGATCATTTACGTCTTTTAATCAGTCATAAGTCACGTGACCTCATTGTTTTGTGGCCAAGTTTAACTTTAATCAACATTTTGAGTACAATTTAGAACAAAGTTCAAGTTTGTCTTGTGGTGGTCTTTGACCACCGTTATGGCGCAGAAACAAATATTAGTTAACACTACACCGTAACTGCTGTTCCAATTTAACTATATATTTAACAGGCCCGTATACGTTGTATTCATAATTAGGTAGGTACATGTAAAAAGTCAATAGGGGTTTGATACGACAGCGTATAATAGAAGTCGTAGGTATATTTACTGCCAATTTAAATTACTACTTCACTTAAATAATAGTACATATAAAATAAGTTGTAAGATTAGTTTACGGAAGATTTGCAAGGTCAATCATGTTTTCCTGTAGGTACGCCAACAACGGGTTTTCCCAATTGTTGTTATTGTAATTGTAATAAGATTTGCTCAAATATTTTGGATCAAGACGAATGGGACTCGGGATGAACATTCATCATCATCAGCCTATCACAGTCTAATGCTGGACATAGATCTTTCCAATTGCACGCAACTTGAAGAACAAAACCATCTCCATCTCCGAGTCCCGTGGTCGTTAATGGCATTACCATCGAGGTTGTGCAAAAATACAACTCCATATATATTGGCCAAACCATACAACTCGGACGGCATACCTTCGATCGGGAGGCCGATAGCAGAATTCATCTAGGCTGGGCAGCTGGGCAGTATATGGGAAGCATCATCATATCCCCGCAATCATTGAAAGCCGAGGCCAGTGGGTCCTATCTGTAATGACATACGGAGCTGAGACGTGGACGTGAGTCGATAGAATTCGTAAAGAGAAAATTTCGACAGAGAACTGGAGTAACCGATATCGCACGGAGAATCAGTATGCTGTTCATGTCTCCTAACGCCGGTCATATCTGCAGGCGGACTGATAGTCGCTGGAGCAGACAAGTGCTAGAGTGGAGACTGCGATTAGGCGTACGGTTAATCTATCAAAGGGCTGGACCGATTTGGACGGGATTTTCACTGATAGCTAAACATAAAACGTATGATCTGGCATAGCAGTCAGAATCTCACTAGATCAACAGACCCATCACGTGTGAGTTCGTTTTATTTTAACATACAAAAATTGTATCAAATGAAAATTAAGGTACGCGAAAAAAAAACAACAATTTCATATACACATTTTATTTCATTTAACTTTGTCATAGTGTTAATAAATAGTGATAAAATGATTATTAAACAAGACTCCCTCTACTGCAATTAAATGTCATGCTAGATATAACTGCATTATCTCTACAATATTATCTTGGATAACATTATCATCATGTAGCATGGTAACATACAATTCATAATTTTGAGTTTAATTTATATATATATTTTATATTTAAGCCCACCAAGGTGACTGTACTCTGTCTGATGGAAAGCATGAGTAGAATCCAAGAGGAAGGTCACCATCCTCATTATGAGTACAGACATTGCAACATGGTGACCCACACTATGGCGGCTAGTGAGATGCTTCTGCGTTGTTTGGCCTCCAGTCTCACATTCGCCAATGAAATACAACACGAATGCTGTCAGTTATAGGATGCCATTCTGTAATACTGCCTCGGATGAGACGCTCCATTCGTGCTGAAATAAGCGTAGCTCTAATACCGTTAAAAAATATAATTACAGAAACTCATTGGAATGATTATTTCTCAAAGCTTTAGCTGTTTGCTAGGCCAATCTGAAGTAATTTTCAGTCACATGCCTTTGCCTTAAGCCTACCACAACATTGCAAAGGAGAGGAATTGTTAACCGACAAATTTTTCATACTTACAAAAATCTGTTTAAACATTTTCAAAACATAAGTTTTGTATCAATAGTATCAGAAGTTGTATCAATTTTTCTACTTAAATTGCTTTTAGTTTATTTTTATATTATTACTTCCATTTGATTGTTTTATTTCATTTATATATTTCTTTTTCACTCGTTACTATTGGTGCATATTATGATACCTTAGAATGTTGTATATTTGAACTAGTTTTTAGTAAATTGACTGTTTCCTTTATACGTAACATTTAAAAAAAAATCATGTCCAGCACTATACAAGAAATGGACACAAAGGACACCCAGATTCAGGACAAAACTTTATGTGATACATAAATGGTTGTCCTACGTGAGGTTTGAATCCACAACTATTAGCGCAGTAGAGAGCGACGTGGCGACCTCTATCACTACACTCCATGTCAATATAACAGCAACTGGGTGTCCAAATAAATGAAGTATAAAACTAAACCTATCTTTTGTCACTTTCAGCTTAAACTCGAGGAAGTAAATTAGTATATTTAATTAATAAATTAGTAAGTATTTTTCTCTATAGTCAAGTAAGAATTAAATCAGCTAAACGCAGAGGGCGCGGCCCCAGTACCAAGTCATAAGAATATCCTGCACTTGTTAAGCAAGTAAATAAAAATTAAAATGTTCTCAAATGTATACACAACAGTTTTAATTTTGTTTTTTTTTTATGATAGTTTTGTGAACGTTTCATTTCTCTTATAACTGAATAGAATATGTTATTTATTTAAATCAGTTATGTTCAGTCAATAGGGTGTATGTTTCAATCAGGAATGTCCCATATTTAAATTTCAATAAACTACTTGTTTTGTCCTTTAATTCCTTTGCAATCGCAGCGATTAAATATGCAGAGACAAAATAGAATAAGCTCATTATATATTATTTATTAACAACTTTTTTTAGGTTTTATTGTTAATGGTCAATCACTACAAGGGGAGGTTTCCCTATCATTTCTTCTTAAAATGTCATTCCCTCCTTGAAAAAATTTTGAACATCATGAAAACCTTTGACAAAGCTGCAACCAGTATTAGCCAAAAATTCACATTTATTTGACATGACAATATTCAAACCCATTTTTTAAAGATCTACGATTTAGACAATATTTCTTTCATAGCGAGATCAATTTTCAACTGTATGCAGGCCACTCTTTCTTGGAATATTTGGTTGATCAAATTCAGTCTTTTCTGTTCCAGTAATGCATTCTCCTTCATCAATTTTTGTCGTAGCTCTTGTTCGTCTTGAGAATTAATCTCTTTGCTGTCTTTGATACACTGTCCCCCTTCTTGCTTATTTTTCAAAGCAACTGCGCTTCTCAGTTTGACGATTTCAAACTGTTCTGAATTAATTTTAGCTTGTAATAACGACTTTAGTTGCAAATATTCAGCGTTTTCCAATTCAAGTCTCAACACTTTTAATTCTTTCTCTGTTAGTTTTGGCTTTTCTTTGATAGGTTCTGTGGGAGCTGTGGGAGGGACTTCTTGTTCTACAACTTCTTTTTCGGGTTTAAAATTATCGAAGTTATCTTCGAATTCGGCTTCAAAAGTGGGATCGTTTGGTGATTCTTTTATTTCTTGGTTTGTAAATGGTTCGTTTGGTGTTTTAGGATCTGTGTCTTGTGGTGTAGTGGACTTTGGTTGTGGTTGTGGCTGTGGTTGTGGCTGTGGTTGTGGTTGTGGCTGAGGTTGTGGCTGTGGCTGTGATTGTGACAGTCTTCGGGTCGGTTCCTCGTCCGGTTGTTTCTCGTCTAAAGAGGTTTGCTGTTGTTGTAAAGAGTGAGGTTCCACGGATTTCTGGACGGAACGGAGCTTTCTCTGCAAAGAAACAATTTTGTGAATCAACAATTTTTGTTAAAAGCATTTTTATTAAAACACTAACTTCTGCCCGCGGCTACGACTACTATAATGTCGGGTATCGCAGTATAGAATATGTCATTCCGCAAGAATGAAAGTATATGTTTGTCAAATTTCATTAAAACCGGTGAAGCAGTTAACTCGTGAAAGCTCAAGAGACAGAGTTCCATTCGAAATTACATTAATTAGTATGGCTTTTTAATTTTGTATTGCATCAACAGGTACCCATCTAAATGACTGATAGGTTGCAAGTCATTATTCGATGCGATAAAAATGAAAATGTATATGGTTAAAATATTTTTATCCAAAACATTATTTGACTGCCTCAGTGGCGCAGTAGTAACATAGACGACTGCTGTGTTTGAGGTTTCGGGTTCGATTCCCGGGTCGAAGCAAATATGATGTGCTAATATTTATTTTGGAATTTTGTTGTTTTTTCACGTACATATAATTTGTATTTACAACAAAAAAGGTATACCTATGTATTAATTTCAGTTGCCTAGTACTCATAATACAAGCTCTACTTAATTTGGGACTAAATGGCGTTGTGTAAGATGTCCGAAATATTTATTTAGGTATTTATTTCCACAAAAGCCGATTGAATACTGTTTCGATAGTCCCCAGCGAGACCAGCTACTATAATTAATCAGCCACAGTCAAGTTTTCACTTTCTATTCGAAACGAGTCAGTCTTGTTATGTCATGGCAATTATTCATAAATCCGTGACATCATAGCTGATCGAATGTTATTTCGAAATTCTGACTATCTCCAAAATTTGCTTAAATATTTTGTAGGTAATTAATAAAACTATATTTCCGGTTTATTAGTAAGTAGTAAAACAACAGTTGGTAAGAAAAATTGTTTCAAAGTATAAGAATTTCATTTTAATTGAGATACAACTGCATCCTTGGGCATAATTACGTATTTTTAATACTCTAACTATTCGAAGTGTCTTAAGCATTCCGTGTGTGGTAGGTTCGGTCTCCACATGGGGCAAAATTTTGTGTAATCCACAAACTACACCAAAATTCTGAGTGTTCTTTGAGTCCGTTTCACTGTTATATACTATTGAATGTATTTAATTAATTTAATTTTAGGAATATTGTGCAAAACGGCGACAACACTTTATATTATTTACTTTATAATTTATACATTACTAGTAGTATTTTACAACTGGTAATGTATAAATAGTAGTGTAAAATAATACAAAAATTGTGATCGAAATCAGAGTTATAATAAAGTTCTCTCGCACCTATCAGAATAGCTAAACTTCTAAAACTTTATAGCTTGGCAATAGTAATTTGTGAACGATTTTTTGCAGGCAAGCCTATATGATTGGTTTTGTAATTAAAATATCTTACATATGATATAAGTTTCGATTGGTTAACAGATCGGTGTAGTTACCTATTTACGTCTGCTTGTCAAATAGCCATGCACAGAAATAATTAGGCAAGCCTACCTAGGCATATTCTATGTGTTAAAAACTATCAGTTGATTTAAAACTTATTCGGTTATCAAAAAAGTGAAAGTGATGAAAGAAGAAGAAAGCATAGAATAGCTTTGAACACTTTTCGATAGACAATTCATCATATGCATATTTGTTTATAAACTGTTTGAAAAAAAAAATGTCTCATCGAGTTATCAGATCGGTGAAGGTCGATCTTATACGGCCTCCCCTACTACAGCTTTTGTCTACGGATGCGCCCACGCATATATCGGTTGGTAGCCTATTTCCTTCTGCAAGGTTCAATCTATCTCTAAATCGAAATTCACCTAAATCCTAAAGCCATTTCGCCGTAAAAGCGTAACAAACAGAGTTCCTTTAAAATTTATGATATTGTATGAACTATATTACTTTAACTTGCCTATGTCCAGCAGTGGACTATTATAGGCTGTAGTTTAAAACTAACCTTAAGTTGTGTGACGATCCTCTGTGCTTCCCAAAGCTGCTGGTCTCTGGCCGGCGTGATGAACCCAGCATGCATTTCAGCGTGTATTTGGTTCAGTAGTGACTCCTGTTTGCGCAGTTCTAAGCTAAGAGCTTGAGCTGAGTCTGGGAAATCGGCTGGAATTGATGCTAGGGGTGGTACATATCTGTAAAAAAATACGGTAAGCTTCAGACCACACGAGTGAAGTGAAATTTTAAGTAAATACATAATTTTAACAAAAAGGAACCGAATTCAAAGAAAAACTATTCCGAGTACCCAAATCGCGACAATTGTGCCTATGATATTTGAGGAGTTCCCTCGTTTTCCTTGGGATCCTATCATCAGATCCCGATATGGTGACGATGGGACCACCTGTAAGCTACGCCCATTCCAATGCAAAAAGAATTGCCTTAGGTTTTAGAAACATTCAACGAGGGTAAGCAACGCCGGCGCGGTCAGCACCTGGATGGGTGATCGTTAGTGGAATGATATGTATATGCAGTCGCCATGCCGCTTTCTACTGCGCCAAGTGTTGTGGATTAAAATACCACATGTGACAACATTTTAAGTGATATACAAATTGTTTTTCTAGGTCTAGGTGTTCTTTGAAAAATGAAAAAAGAATTCTAGAATGTTCTATGCTGAATCTACTTAGAATGCTAGAAGGTCTATTTTGTTTGTTAATACAAATAAAGCAAACAAACTGCTAGTAGTAATTATTTCAGAGAAATATTTATAGAAAGTATTTGCACGGATTTCAAACCTAAATTGCGATTTGCGTAAACCTCCGCATACTATTATAGAGTGTGGCATACTAGTATAGAGCAACACAGGACCGCGGACGGGAGGGGAGTAGCTATAGCGTCCTAATCCACACATGTACATTTTAGACTCACACACAAAAACAATCGCCTGTCACTATGAACTCACACATAACAATTAAAACAAAAAAATCAAAAGTCCACACACATATAATATAAACACATTCTGTGTCATAACTGTGTATATAATGGGCTAATGTAGGGAATGCAAGCCGGATCTCGCGAGGTCTCGTAACATTTTTCGCGATCAATCCCGAAGCATAATATGATTCGGGATGAATTCGAGATCGACGGGATTGGGCGATTTCTGAGAGAGATTCTGATAGTATCTAAAAGGCCTTTTTTATAGTTGTAATGGAGTAGGCGTTTGTCTTCCATCTCACCTGATGGAAAGTGTAGATGAAGACGAAGGTGGTACACGCCCATCCAAAATAATCCTTTTTCGATATAATTTTAGATATGTATATTAGAGTCATAAAAAAGAAATGGATCCATTTGAATGTAAAGGAACCGGGGCAGATTTTTACAGTTTGCATATAATTGTTTAGTCACGCTGCTGCCAGCCAGTGTTGAGTCAGAGAGGGCATTTTCAGCAGCTGGGTACATTGCAATGATTGATGACATTAGATGCCTTTTAGCGGATAGCGTCTTTAATACACTTTAGTTTTTAAAAAGTTACTTTCATAATCACCCTTAATTACTTTCTGATCTCCTCAAGCTATTTTTTTTGTTTTTGATTATTTTAATTAAAAAAAACTGTTAATTATTATTCAGTAAATAATATTATAGAATAAAGGTTTTTTTGTTTTCTTTCATACATAAAATTTCATTTTAACTTACGAGATCCCGAAAATTTTGAGATCTCGCGAGATTGTAATTTCTAATCTCGCAACCAGAATTGGCAATCTTGAGTCGAGATTGCATTCCCTAGGCATATGCTTTGACAGAGAGGAACTTCTGCATATGGCTACTCCTTAACGTGTTGCTCTATAGCTAGTAGAGATTTTTAATCTATCATTTTTGTATACGATATATTCATATGATTTCTGGTTATTCTCTTAGGTTCTGCATTATTTGATTCCTTACACTTTTGAATACATGTCACTCTATTAAATGTACTACAAATGTAAAATATAAGAGATCATTATTCTTTAGACCAGTAACATATTTAAATGCTTTTTGACTGTAGTTATAAAACAGACTTCGAATATATCACAAAAGAGACTACAATGAAAAAAATATTCAACAAAAACTTACTTGGAGAGCTGAACATCCGGGAATAGTTTTTCAGCTTTACTGATGAGATACGTGAGCAGATTCAAAGACATGTTCAAGGCGGGTCCCATGGTGGTCGCTATTGTTTGTATGTTCACGTGATTTATCTGTAATTAAATAAAATTTATATAAGGACATACTGTATAAAGTTAAATAAAAAGTTTATATTTCAAATCAGCCTGTTTAGGCACTTTCAATACGTTACATTAATTAAACTAGTTGCTCGGTTCCAAAATGTCACACACAAGAACCGGCAAGATACCCCTTAAGTTCCTCTTTAAAAATAAAAAGGATTAAAAAATTGTGTACATTATTATTTAGTTCATATTATATTTAAATATAGAAAATAAAGACCATCCTAGAATTCCGGACAAGAAAAATAAATAAAATAAATCTGTACGTTTACTAAAACTGTAGATGAGAAGACTTGTTCTTACACGGTATACCTAATTCTACATTTTTTTTAAAGTTGGCTAAGATGAAGTTACTCTTCCTGATGTAAAGTGTGAGAAGAATCCAAAAGTGAGGGACACCACACACTGCGAATGCAGACAGCCTGGCGATGCTGACCCGTACTACCTAGTAAAATGCTTTTTAACGCCCCGCTTGAAGGACCTGGGATTATAATGGGATAAAAAAAAAACACGTTGGTAGCGAGTTCCAGTTTGTAACTGCTCGGTACAGTAAGGAAGGGCCGAACCGTTTAGTTTTAGTGCATATTTCTATCACTCTAAAGAGGTGACTTCCAAAGCCAGAATGTGCTGTCCTGTACAGGAATGGAGAAGGTGGGATCAGTTCGAAACGTTCTTCAGAACACTTCACTTAATAATCTTAATAATTAACACGCATGTTATTATTTCTTGATATATATAAAAAACAAAGTGGTGGTAGTACTTGGCTTTCTATAGTAAGCCATAAGCTCCTCTCTAATGACAGACCTATGCCAGTCCATTATTTTACTACTAATTATTGTTCATTTGTTTTGGATCCCATCTAGAGATTGCAAATCTCGGACGATTTTTCAATCCCGGGATTTCGGGATCGTTTCGGAGCGATCCCGGGATCCCGGTACTGGTACCGGGATTATACGAAAATGTTAAATATTTTAATAATAAACACAATTTAATAAAGAAAATTAACTTTTAATATATAACAAAATTAAAAAAAAAGAAACAAATATGAATTATAACAAAATGAACAAAATAGTAAACAAAAGTAAATATATAAAAGTAAAGAGTATCGAGTTATAAAGGTATATGTCTCTTTTAACAAAAGAGTTATGTTGAGTTAATAAGTTTACTACTATTATCAAAAATTTCAATGCCTAATTAGTCAGCCAAAGAAAAAGCGTCCGATCACGCTCGAGTTATAAAGCCGTATATGTCTCTTTTATTTTTACTACTATGGTCAAAAATTTCAATGCCTAATTAGTCAGCCAAAGAAAAAGCGTCGGATCACGTTCGAGTTATAAATCCGTATATGTCTCTTTTGTCATGTTTACTACTATTGTCAAAAATTTCAATGCCTAATTAAGCGTGGATTTATTTTTAGAACAATGAAATTAACTTTGTCGAGTTTAAAAAACTTTCGGTTAAGTTTTGAGTGGAACAAAAAAGGTTTTATTGGCCTAGATTTTTCTTTTTCAATCCCGGGAAATTTCGGGATTGTGGGTCAATCCCGGGATTGTAATCCCGAAGAAAATTTCGGGATCCCGGTATTCAATCTCTAATCCCATCCAATAAACTATAATGTAACATAATATAACAGCAAAGCTATGTGTTAGTACTCTTCAGACTCCACTCCTCAGAAGCACGAAAATTTCAAAAAGATCCCCTAGCGGAAGTGTGGACATAAAATACAAATAAATCGCCCAGAGTTTAAAGAAGGGGATTCAAGTGGACACTGTGTTCTTAAAAACTTCCAAATGAATCCCCTGAGGATCAAAATGGAATTGAAATCCAAAAAGATCCTCCAGGGAATCGAAGGGGACAAAGCCCTATTTCATATTGTGATATAAATTAATAAACGATTTCAGAATATGTCCTCCCCCCTTAGCCAAGTTGCAAAAGTTTTTCGTTTTCTATTCTATTACTATAATCTCTTGTTTCATTGGTCAGTCAGTCACGTGATCAAAACAAAATTTTAGCCAATGAAACGAGAGATTGGAGTAATAGAATGGACAATAGAAAACGAAAGACGTTTGCAACTTGCCTAGGGGGGCTGTTGATAAGTATTCATCAATCATCATCAACAGCCTTTAACAGTCCACTGCTGGACATAGGTCTCTCATTTAAAGGAGGTTTTGGCCTACTATACCACGCTGGCCAGACGGTTTGGCATAGGGTTGCTTTCAAGTTTTCCTTCTCTTTGCATTGATGTTGTCTTGCGTAGTTTATCTCTTAGTCGCCTTTTACGACACCCGCGGAATGAATGTGGTGAAACTCTGTATTCTTATTCCGTCACCACACGGACAAAGTATAAGTGATAAGTATTATTATAACCGTATGTTGTGGCCACATTAGTCAGGTTTCATCTGCGGTGGGTATGTACTCATTATTAAACCAAAATGTAATACCTGTTCATTTGCCACGACGCTCTCAAAGTGTCTCATAAGCCACCCCAACAAACTGTAGTTGGGTGGTGGTAGTTTTCCGATGAGCGCCAACATTGTTGTTTCGCGTTGTGGCTCCGCGATTGCCGTCGCTTGTTCGAACTGTCCATGAAGCTCTTGTGTCAGAATAGAGTCTGGTAGTTCACTGTAAACATATATTATATCAAGTAAAAATAAATAAATGTTTCGGAAATTTCATACACAACATCATCTAGTCCCAAACTATGCAGAGCTTGTACTATGGGTACTAGATAATTGATATAAATAAATATGCATATTATACCTACATAGAAAATACCCAAACTCTGTAACCAATATTTACAAATCAGACAAATATTTGGTCCGACCCGGGAATCGAACCCGAGACTTTGATGGTTAAAAGACTTTATTATACACTCTAATTAAATAGCATACAATGATCGTCCTCACTGCCCAAACTGAACTGATTAGAGGTCGACGAGACGCCCAAAGCAATATCCAGTCCCATCTCGAATTTTCTTCTTGGTACCATAACTGAGACCCTGCCTGGTTTGGCATCAGACGAGTGAGTTGAGTCAAGTTATTTTTATTTTTAAAACTGACTTTTAAAATTAAAATAAGTTTACCACTTTAGAAATACCAGACCTGATAACCATTAGTTATATATTCAAATGTGTGTTCAGGTTCCAAGCTGTCGTATGGATCAATAAATTTGTTAGAAGCTAATAGGTCAGAGAGCGTATCTTGATCCGAAGCATCAATATTTTTCTAACTCGAATTTATTATTTTGAAGGTTCGTGACAGAACTAAGTTTTAAATTATAAAAACTTGAATATCAAAACTTCTTACCTAATAAAGTTTTTAAGTATAGCACAAGCCACAGGAACATCCCAATGATAAGGGAACGTGGGTCCCCTATCTGTGAACAGTTTCTTCAGCTGTTGCAACTTTATCTTGTCCGGCTCCGAACGATAGATTTGCGTCGACTTTATACCATTAGCCTGTATATAATATAAATTTTAAAACATTAAAAATTATGATTGGCTAAACTGTAAAACATTATAATTTCTAAATATTGTGTGTTATATAGCCAAAAAATAGTAAAAAAAGATTATTGGTTCCCGTATATTTCGATCTCTGATCTATAATGTTTCAAAGTTTATTAAAGTTCAAGTAAGGCTGCTTCAAGTTCAAATAAGATCTCCAAAAGATTCAAAACGAGGCTAGTCGGGCAACCTTCCTTCTTCCACAATAGGAATATACATATATCCTGTGTTGCAGAGGATTTCACAAATATATCTACATGAAATGTACTCAAAGAACACACAGACTTAGAACAAGAATTTGTAGATCACACAAAGTGTTGTACAGTCAGCGTCATAATGATATTGGCGTTCAAAGTGGTCAAAATGATGTGAAAAACACTATTTCAATTTGATGTTGGCTCGCAAGGTGCTCAAATTGTTGTACGCATTCAAAGTGGTCAAAACATCTTAGCAATCAGTTGTCAATAATATGTTAGCTAACAGAGTGTTCATATTGATGTTATCAAATAGGTTGTTCATTGGTTTCTAAGCATGCAAACTAGTCAAAAATATCTTAGCAATAAACAGAAACCAACGTTATCGCCCACAGGTAGAGTATACTTTGCAGATTCATTATTACTTTTAAATGTTTGTCCTTTTTTGTCTTCAATACCTTTCTCATTCATTTCTTGCATGACGTAATTGACATGTCTTTTGTTTCGAATGTTATTAAAAAACATAGTCCAATATTCTATTGAATCATAGGTAATCTACAATATTATACTGAGAAAAGAATTTGGATGTAGGTATATAAATGAGATAAAACCAATTGAAATTTCTTTGTTAAAAAGTAGAATTAATGATACGATTATTTATTTTCGGGTAAAAATTCTCATTTGATTCATCTTCTTGACGAGTACTTTGACACTCTAAGATGGTAACCAGGGTCTGATGATGGAGCTGGAAGGTGGCCATAGGAACTCCGTAATTAGACGCAACCCCATCGAAATTAGGTTCATTTTATTCGTCTTTACGAGTACTTTGATACTATATATGGTAACCAGGGTCTGATGATGGAGCTGGAAGGTGGCCATAGGAACTCCGTAATTAGACGCAACCCCATCGAAATTGGGCTCATTTTATTCGTCTTTACGAGTACTTTGATACTATATGGTAACCAGGGTCTGATGATGGAGCCGGAAGGTGGCCATAGGAACTTCAGCAAATGAATCGATGTGGTTGCGTTTTTGGTTTTTTGTATAAGATACATATTCATCAACTGTTCGGCTTTGTAGAACGTATTTTAATGTCCTACAATGTACGCAATGTATCTTGTCATATCGTAAAGCTCTTAGGATTCATTCAAGTTACACGCCGGGTACAGAAAGTACCTATTAAAATCGAACGGTCAAATAATATTAAATTTTTACGCAGTTCATTATAAAGTCGCTCCTATTGTCTGTCCGCTCTGATCATTTAAATTACGCAAGGTATTTAAACGCGGTTTTCATCATAATTAAAGTTATCTTTTATGGAAGATTTATTAATGTGATTATATTAGTGTACTAGATGCGCCCCGCGGTGTTACCCGCGTATCATTATGGTTGCTATGCAAATGTGTTATGCCTAGCAACCTGTGAAGTTTTGACAGGAAATAAACAGTGATACATTTTGACATCTACAATTTAATGTATTTTTATAATCACATAGCTTTCGCCCGCTTATCTCGATTATTGCAGTAAAATGTAGCCTATGTGTTATTCTGATATATAAGCTATATTACTGTAAAGTTTCATCCAAATCCGTTCTGTAGTTTTTGCGTGAAAGAGCAACAAACATACACACATACATACATACATACATAGTCACAAACCTTCACGTTTATAATAATATTAGGATTATTTTAGTGGAACTCATATAAAGTCAATGTTTCATAAACATAATATTTTTTATATTATAGCCAATACTGACAAAATTTTACGAGTAACATAAACTAAAAATAACCTACAGTAATAATTTAGAAATTTATAATATAATTTTTTTAATAATTTATTTGTTGATTTATTATACCAACACATATTTTGAATAGGTGACTCATTTCTGCATTCTAATTCCAACAATAAGCTTCTCAAGTAAATGACTTATTCACTTGCCTTAAAAATATTATGGTCATAAATTCAGCTTCTGTGCTAGATTATGCTAATGTTGGTTGTTTTTTACACTTAAAAGATATGACACTACCACACTTCTTAAACATGTATCCAGTACAAGACTTACGGTCCACACAATATCATATTGTGTGGACCGTAAGTCTTGTACTGGATATTTTCATATTCATGCCCATTCAGCATTGACATAACCCTTAAACGAAAAAACCAAAATGCTTGATTTTTTTTAAGTATTTTAAAATATGTTTTAAATGTTTCCAATGTGTTTCATTGTAATTATTGTTAAACTGGTTCTAGTAACAAACATCATAAAATATATCTGGGCGGATTAACATAGATAAATAAACTAAAGTTCCTATTAATTGCTGGTAAGGATACTGAGTACAATGAGTGTCTCTCTTCTCTAGCTTTAAATTTACTTCCATTGGTGTACTGACTGGGTTACAATTTTTTATGATAAGCCTAGCTAATAAATGATCTACAAATTGTTCCTTATCTACAAAAATCTCATTATTGTTTCATCTGACTCTCATTCCTAAGCATTGTCAAATATTTCCCAAGGCTTTTAATTTAAATTTAGATTTTAACTTAGTCTTAAGGTATTCAGTTTACAATTACAATAAAATAAATAAAATTAACCACTTACAAGGCTATATATCATCCTGACATTATCAATATGTTTAACAAATAAACAGGTTCATTGATTGACTTCCTATACCCCAAGGTTTGTATAAAATCATCCACACGCCCTATCCCCATGGTGGGATGCCCTAAATGATTCTTTCAATCCGTAGATTGCCTTTGAGGGGTCCGAAGTTTATGACTCGGAACCCTTATGGATTCGTCATGTCCGTCCGTCCGTCCTCGACTTTCCGTCCAAAGGATAGGTGCTAGAAAGATAAAACTTTGCATGAATATGTGTTGTAATTATGTCGACAAAGTGCTACAATAAAATTATGAAAAATTTTTTTACTTGGAGTACCTCCCTTACACGTAAAGTGGGGATGATTTTTTTTCTCGCGACTACCCCATCTAGTGGGGTATTATTAGATAGGTGTTTTGAAAACAATAATGGATTTTTAAGAGGATTTTTTGATTTAGGTGTCCGTTTACGAGAAACTCCACTTTCAAGGGCACTTTTTTGTAAAAAATTTGGATAAATTCGTGATGGTGGTCTATTTATTGAACTTTAAAGGAAAACTGTAGCAGATTAGATGACTTTATTAGTTCAGGAGTTATAGAGGCTTAAGTTGTAAAAGGCGCTTCCTTGGTAAACGTCATAAATTAACACATTACTACGTAAAAATAGCAGTTATCTATTGGATACGATTTTAAAACCACGTATCATTATGGGTGACTGAGGAACCCTTTTATGTACGTGGGGGATTTTTTCATTTAACATATTTATTTAATCAAAATATCTACCATTATTATATTGTGACATAAATTACATTCCTATTGCTGCCATCTAATAGGAATGTAATTTATGTCTTTGCCATAGAACTCAAGTGATCTAGATGCTACAAACTGTGTGAAAGCATTTTGTACTGCCTCCTGGGAAGAAAACTTTTTATCACGTAGAAAATTGTCTAAATTACGAAAAAAAGGGTAGTCCGTTGAAGCAAGGTCTGGCGAATACGGAGGGTGACGAATGTTTTCTTATTGCAATTCCTCTAGAGTTGAAATGGTTTCTGTCTGACACGTCTTGGCCGATTTTTAGGGTTCCGTTGTCAAATGGCAAAAAACGCAACCCTTATAGATTCATCATGTCTGTCTGTCTGTCTGTCCGTCCGTATGTCAGAGCCACTTTTTTTTAAATTTAATACTTTCTTTTTATGACATTCCTAATTGTATAGTAAACTCATATACACATCTTCAAATGCCCATTCAAAAAAGCTGTGATTACATCAAGGTGAGTTATGTCTAGATTATATTTAATTCTCAATACAATCAATAGTCTTATTGTAGTGACGGTCCACTGGTGAGAATGTTTCTGTATAGTCTGTGCCTGGTCTTTGTGTAAAACCCTTGGCGACTAACTGACCATAATATCGCACATTTTCACAACTGTCCACTTTTTTCTTGAACACCCACTTACACTTAACCTCTGTTGTTTGTTTTGGCTTGTCCACTACTTTCCAAGATTCGTTTTCTTCAAATGATTTTAATGATTCCTCCTGTAAAGCTTTACACCATTCTCTTGATTCTAACCCATTTAAAGCCTCTTTATATGTTATATTGGCTGGTCTACACATGGATTTGTACCGATTTCAACACACATATTACTATAACTAAACCTCTTTCTTCCTCTAACATGTTTAGCGGGCTTAGTACTCTGTATTTTTTAAACTCGCTTATTGATACACTGCCAAATGTTTCTCCTGAAAGACTAATGTCTGTGTTTGGATCTTCCTCTGTACTGTCCTCATTGTTACTTTTCTTAGTTGATGGTTCAGAGTCCGAATTATCAGAAGATGACTTAGGTTCTATGCTAATCACTATAATCAGAAGATGAGTTATTGTTATCAATTATTACAGGTTGCATATTATCCCGTAACGATTCCCAAATCGCATTTACGTTAGGATATACGTTATAGGATAGGATTTACGTTAGACTTTTTAAGGTATACAATAATGTAGTACATTATTTTGATCTATCTCGTAGGGTACAGCCAGCGTTTACAATGTAAACGTAAAAAATGGGTTTATTTACGACATCACATTAGAAACCTCTAAAGTTGTCAATGTTTCTCCACTATAATATTATGCATGAATTATACATAAAAACCTTCCTCTTGAATCACTCTATATATTAAAGAAAACGGAATTAAAATCCGTTGCATAGTTTCAAAGCTCTAAGTATTTATAGGGACTGACAGAGAGCGGAAGCGACTTTGTTTTATACTATGTAGTGAAACTGCAAAGTATACTCTATCTGTGGGTGATAAGGTTGGTTTCTCTTTAATGCTAAGATATTTTTGACTAGTTTGCACGCTTAGATACCAATGAACAACCTATTTGTTAACATCAATATGAACACTCTGTTAGCTAACATATTATTGACAACTGATTGCTAAGATGTTTTGACCACTTTGAATGCGTACAACAATTTGAGCACCTTGCGAGCCAACATCAAATTGAAATAGTGTTTTTCACATCATTTTGACCACTTTGAACGCCAATATCATTATGACGCTGACTGTACCATGTGGGATTTGAACCCACAACACTTGGCGCTAGGCAATCCACACGCTGGCTAGTGCTAAAGTTGGTCGTTGGATGGTAGGGAATGGTTATTTTATGTGTGAAAAATAACATTAAATTCATAAACTGTTGCTGTTGAAACTTACAAACTTATTATACCATCACTTATTCCATAGAGCAACACGGTAGATAGAGAGTGGTCATATATACGCAGGCATTCCCCGCTGTCAAAGCATAAGTTCAAATGGGCATATGCTTTACACTGTCATGGCAAAAAATGTGTTTATGTGTAAGTTAAAGTTTATTTTTATTGTCATGTGTGAGTTCATAGTGATAGGCAATTGTTTTTGTGTATGTGAGTCTAAAATGTGCTAATCCCCTCCGGTTGCGGGCTTGTGTTCCTCTATGTGTAAATGCAACATAAAATCAATTTAACTCGCTAATACATTTCTAAACTGAAATTGATGAGTGTCATTATTTCCATTGTTGAGAATATACGGTACATGGACAATAATACTGTGCAACAATTTAAAACAAAAGCTTTCCTCACCATAACTAATGCTCGCTTTTGTACCGAGATGACCAAAATCTTGCATATAGGTTGACTTTGAAAGGAAAATTTATAACTCTACTACTTTAACTAATTATGCCGGCTGGCCTGTTGGCCCTGTGGTTTTTCAAGGTTGTAAAGCCAATCTGATTTCAGGGCGGCGCGGCGTACTACCTTCGCATTTCATCGAACACCAATACCAAAAAGTGAGTATGAGACCGGAGGCCTAGTAATGCAAAAGCATCACACAAGGCAGCGTCAGTATTGGTCACTATGAATCATTGCATGTATCCACAATGAGTATGATGACAACTACTCTTGGATTCTACTCATCAGGTAGAGTACTGAACTGGTACCAAGTCGAATCAACGTATTAAAACAAAATGTTTGTAATACAATGTTCCCCGACCGGAAAATAATTACCAATATTACCAACGAGTACGGCAATGGAAGGAAATATATAGGTACTTATTAAAGTCAGCGAACCGTAGCTTTATGCAAGATCTGCATGAAACTGAAAGGCATTAGCGATTAGCAATGTGACCTTGTAATATTTTCTTTTATCTGTGGTAACATTAATTTGTTCTGAAGTAGGGTCGTGTGGAACAGCACCAGTAACCGATGAGCATGCATGCAGCGTAAATAAACGTGGATGAATTAAAAGAAGTGCGTCAGGACCGTATTAAGTCGAGATCAAGTGGACCTACTTTTTCAATAAGAAATTGCCTCGGTGACGCAGAAGTAGCGTATGCGACTGCTGTGCTCGAGGTCTCGAGTTCGATTTCCGGGTTGAACCAAATTTTTGTGTGATTCACAATTATTTGTTTCGGAGTTAGTTGGGTCTTTTCTATGTATATACATATGTATTTACAAAAAAAGCATGTTTAAGTATTTATATCAGTTGTCTAGTACCCATAATACAAGCTCTACCTAGTTTGGGACTAGATGGCGTTGTGTGTAACATGTCAGTACTTTTTTTTAAATTGTGTCTATTCCCAATAAATTTGTCGTTTACAAACAATTAATGAACGAAAAAAATGTTTGAATAACGATAACCCGACTACGTCAAAACTTTTGATAAAATTTATATAGCTTATGTCAAAAATATGTAATTTTTAAAAGGGGAAAAGGGGGCCATAATTAGGAATCTATTAACATCTTATGAATTAAAATCAGTGCAATAGTTTAGGCACTACGTTAGAATATACAAACATACATAGATTGTAAGTATAAACAATTCATTTCACTTCGTCGTAATTGGGTAAAATGAATTAGTAAAATTACTTAGTAGGTGAAAAGGAAAGAAAGAATACATTCCCCAGTTTTCTATGAAGTCGTGATATTGAGTACTAGATCCACTTGTGTTGAAACATAGTTCTTCCAGGACGAGCTTGTGTGACATACAATAGAATAGTACATTGTACCAAGGGAGGAAATGGACCGATTACTAGCGAGGGAGCAGTTTGTGGCCCGAAGGCGCAGCCTAGGGCCACAATACTCCCGAGGTAGGAATGGGACTTTTAACCCGAGTGCTACACAGTGCTTTATACTACACCTGTGAGGAACATTTAAAGTATTTTTAAAATGAAATCAAAGCGTAAGACAGCATGTAAGACACAATTTAGTTTAGAATTTGAGCAATATTTCACGCTTCTTTTGTTTTCTTTTATTCTCCACAAACGGATGTCAGTGACACGGAGATTTCATATTTAAATTATATGAAAACTCCTTGGGCAGGCGCGCACCATAGATAAGATAACACATGAGAAATGAAAATTCATACAACTTTCTCTCCCGCTAAAACACGTTAGAAATGGGTTTTCATACATTTTTTCCTCCCGCTTATTCAGGTCAAGGAAAAGAGTAACGTTCTCTTATCATTTTCAGGGAATATTGACTACTGTTCCGATCAGGCGTAGTATAAAAGAACATACTCACTTGTAAATAGTCGATGCTGTCTCTAACTACCAGAGGCAGCATGGTATCGTCGTGACATCTCGAACGTTCCACAGACTGGTGAAGCGGTACGCCAAATATTGGTAGTGCCACTGAAACATAAGATAGATTGTGTTTCATTTTTGTTCTGTTGAGAAGCCTCCTTGTATCGGGAGAAGGTATGTTATAATAAAAAAAAATAGAGCCTCGTGGTGTTACCTGCGGTTGTTGTTACAATCGCAGCGGACGCGGTTAAAGGTCATCTCTTCAATTCTTAGCCTAAGCCACTTCGGCATTCCGGTAATAACGCGAAGTAGGTTAAGTACTGATTTATTCTTCAGGTCAGTAATCACATATTTTTAACAGGATAAATATTTATATATTTGCCTTATTACACGACATGTGCTCAAAATCCTTTTCTTTCTTTTTTATATACAACTACCGATTTAGGAACATTTCTGGCTCCATAAACACGAAACGGGCACAAAGGACACCCAGATTCAGAAGAACACTGTGGAGCACACAAAGCGTTGTCCCATGTCCCCCACAGTCTACTTTAAACTGGACTTATTTTTGTCCAACTTGTCATACTTACTACAACATAATCTGATTTTTCCTAGGACTTGCCGAGTGTTGTATGGTAATAAATATTTCGGTGTGTAATCCGGAGGAGTTACAATGGTAACTTATCCCTCCCAGATTACTTCTATACAAAAAAAGTGGGATTTCAACCCACAAAATTCAGTGCTGTAGAAAGCGGCGAAGTCGGCGGCGGAATAAATAATTAAATTCATAAACATTCATATCAACATTTATTTAAACCTATATTTTAAGACACCAAAAGTAAGGCAAGCGGGTTTCATTAGTTATTTAAAGATAACCTATAAACACAGTCGTAAATATTTTTATGCGAAAAATTGTATGCAGTATTACGTAAAATTATAATGCTAACAATGAGATCACGTGGTTACTTATTGCTATATTTCTCGGACATAATTGTACTAAAAAAACCGTTATTTCTACTAAACAGATGCAAAAGGTTTTATATGTACCGAAATGTAAAATCAAAACTTTTTGCAATAAGATTATCTGGGTTTCATTGGCATTGTGATTTTGGCGGCTATATCTATGCTTGAATGATGAAATGAATTTTTTATTTCACATTGATATCACAAATGGTGTCTGTGGGTTTGCTGGCAAAGTGATGGTGAAAAACGATGTTTAATTTTCATATTTTAAAATTCCTGGTTCCAATATAAACTGTAGAATATACATGTAGCCACTCTCAACGTTAATCAGTAAAACCACGCAGCAGATATTATAGTGCATATGTGTGTGTGTGCGCGCAAACAGAGAGTGCTCAGTGCAACTGGAATTCTCTATTGCCTCAATCTCCTAACTCCGACCGGGGAGTGATCTGGGGTTAAGACTAAATTCTACTCTCAGAGCTTTTATTAATATTTCTATACCTAACAAAATCAATAACACTTTTTCAAAACTACCCAAGAAGCGATCCAGAAATGCGTATGCTACCAATGACCAATGAGGGAGTTTATTAATAAAATAAAAATGTCACTACCAACATTCATGATATAGGAATATGTTTTTGCAGAAGTATACCAGCTTTTTTTCAAGAAAACCAATAAAATGGATATCATTTTGGTTCTTTTTCATGTTGTTGACTTATGACTATGGTATAATTTTGCATGAAACAGCAAGCCAAGACACCACACGGCTTAGCATTTTCAAATCTTAAATCTACTAAAACTTCAGTTTAGAACAAAATATTTTGGGGCATATGATTATTAAGTACAATTTAATTTTCTAAAGCTTTATTCAAAGTTTAATGAATATCGTCTTCTATTAACGGAATAAGTACATATTTAAATGTTACCTTGTGGAGGATTGGATATGGTTATGCAATCCTACGTGGTGTCGCGCCTACACTGATGCACGTAATGTCATTGTACAGTCAGCGTCATAATGATATTGGCGTTCAAAGTGGTCAAAATGATGTGAAAAACACTAATTCCATTTTATGTTGGCTCGCAAGGTGCTCAAATTGTTGTACGCATTCAAAGTGGTCAAAAGATCTTAGCAAGCAGTTGTCAATAATATGTTCGCTGACAGAGTGTTCATATTTATGTTAACAAATAGGTTGTTCATTGGTATCTAAGCGTGCAAAGTAGTCAAAAATATCTTAGCATTAAAGAGAAACCAACCTTATCACCCACAGATAGAGTATACTTTGCAGTTTCACTACATAGTATAAAACAAAGTCGTTTCCGATCTCTGTCAGTCCCTATAAATACTTAGAGCTTTGAAACTATGCAACGGATTTTAATTCCGTTTTCTTTAATATATAGAGTGATTCAAGAGGAAGGTTTTTATGTATAATTCATGCATAATATTATAGTGGAGAAACATTGACAATTTTAGAGGTTTCTAATGTGATGTCGTAAATAAACCCATTTTTTATGTTTACATTGTAAACGCTGGCTGTACCCTACGAGATAGATCAAAATAATGTACTACATTATTGTATACCTTAAAAAGTCTAACGTAAGTCCTATCCTATAACGTATATCCTAACGTAAATGCGATTTGGGAATCGTTACGGGATAATATGCAAGCTGTAATAATTGATAACAATAACTCATCTACTGATTATAGTGATTAGCATAGAACCTAAGTCATCTTCTGATAATTCAGACTCTGAACCATTAACTAAGAAAAGTAACAATGAGGACAGTACAGAGGAAGAACCAAACAAAGACATTAGTCTTTCAGGAGAGACATTTGGCAGTGTATCAATAAGCGAGTTTAAAAAATACAGAGTACTAAGCCCGCTAAAGATGTTAGAGGAAGAAAGAGGTTTAGTTATAGTAATGTGTGTGTTGAAATCGGTACAAATCCATGTGTAGACCAGCCAATATAACATATAAAGAGGCTTTAAATGGGTTAGAATCAAGAGAATGGTGTAAAGCTTTACAGGAGGAATCATTAAAATCATTTGAAGAAAACGAATCTTGGAAAGTAGTGGACAAGCCAAAACAAACAACAGAGGTTAAGTGTAAGTGGGTGTTCAAGAAAAAAGTGGACAGTTGTGATAATGTGCGATATTATGGTCAGTTAGTCGCCAAGGGTTTTACACAAAGACCAGGCACAGACTATACAGAAACATTCTCACCAGTGGACCGTCACTACAATAAGACTATTGCTTGTATTGAGTGTTAAATATAATCTAGACATAACTCACCTTGATGTAACCGCAGCTTTTTTGAATGGGCATTTGAAGATGTGTATATGAGTTTACTATACAATTTGGAATGTCATAAAAAGAATGTATTAAATTTTAAAAAAAGTGGCTGTGACATACGGACGGACAGACAGACAGACAGACATGATGAATCTATAAGGGTTCCGTTTTTTGCCATTTCACAACGGAACCCTAAAAATCGGCCAAGTGCGTGTCAGACAGAAACCATTTCAACTCTAGAGGAATTGCAATTAGAAAACATTCGTCACCCTCCGTATTCGCCAGACCTTGCTTCAACGGACTACTATTTTTTTCGTAATTTAGACAATTTTCTACGTGATAAAAAGTTTTCTTCCCAGGAGGCAGTACAAAATGCTTTCACACAGTTTGTAGAATCTAGATCACTTGAGTTCTATCGCAAAGACATAAATTACATTCCTATTAGAATGCAGCAATGTATATATAATAATGGTAGATATTTTGATTAAATAAATATGTTAAATGAAAAAATCCCCCACGCACATAAGAGGGTTCCTCAGTCACCCATAATGATACGTGGTTATAAAATCATATCCAATAGATAACTGCTATTTTTACGTATTAATGTGTTAATTTATGACGTTTACCAAGGAAGCGCCTTTTACAACTTAAGCCTCTATAACTCCTGAACTAATAAAGTCATCTAATCTGCTACAGTTTTCCTTTAAAGTTCATTATATTGTAAGATCAAGGTCTTCAACTCAGAAAAACTACAGGATTACTTCAATATTCGCTGATTTATTATTACAATCTGTATCTACTGACTTGTTGACGGCGCCGAATATTACAGTATAATGCCTCGCTATCGAGGCACGAACTCTCAAGTCAGTTTTACAGTGTTGCTACCCTAACAAAAATAAATGTATCGATATTTATTAATATCGATACATTTATATACAAAATCAGTCATAGCTATTTTATACAATTATATGAATTAACAAATCATTATTAGTTAACGTGCCGCTTACAGCTCGGCCATCCTTCAAGCGTGAGTCCCTTCACGCTATACAATACAGTAAAAAAAAGAGTAAAGTATACAATGCTATATGCGTAATATTTCTATATGCATTCACAATATTATTGTTCACAATAGTTTTACATTTTAGGATATAGAATACTCAAAATACATAAAGAACAACCATACAAAATACGATAACAGAATGTTATAATAACTATAAGTTAAAAGTTATAAGTTAAAAAATAAAACAATTATAAAATTCTAGCCATAAAAGCTGGTCGATTTAAAACATGTACCGATATTACAAATAATCTGCTCAGTTTACTATGATCTGCGGTCATCTATGGGCGTTTTTCAAAATTTTGCTCCGTTACGTACAGGATGTCCATTTATTTTCATAACAAAATTTTAAATAAACGATGAAATGTAGACATTTACAATGAACTAAGGTTTAAAAAAAACCATAATCAAACAATGTTAAATGAGTATAATTTCTATATAATGTATTATTATAGTGAGGGTTGCAGATACAGGGGTCTTGTACGTTACATTTTCATTCCAAGTAAATAATAACTAAATCATATCAAAGTTAATCAGCTTTATTTATAATTAATCAACAACATAAAAATCTTCTAAAATTTAATACCACTTTGTGGAATCTTGCCTCTTAGTGCTGTTTTAAATATAAAATATGTCTTGTACGTAACTAAATGGCACTCTGGACTATCAAACTTTGTGAATAAATAACTATTCTGAAAGACTAACATTAAAGGTAAGTTTTTTTAAATACAATAAATAACAAAAAAACATATAATATATATTATCAAACACATAACTTCCAAAGGTTTTTTCATAAAAAAATAAAAATTATAACAGCCAAAACAGGACAGTTACGTATGTAGACAACAGTCGTTACGTTTAGGAACTCTAAAGCTATGTTTACAACAAGCACAATTTCTAGTCATTTTAGAAACAATACAAATATTATTCAACACTTCAAAAACGTCGTGATGTCACATATTATTTAAGTCACATCACTTACTGTACTTATTTCTATAAAATTAGTCAATATCACAGACTGTTTTGATTTGAGCATTTATCTAACTATTTAGTAAAAGGA
Source organism: Phragmatobia fuliginosa (assembly GCA_932526445.1). Classification (NCBI taxonomy): domain Eukaryota; kingdom Metazoa; phylum Arthropoda; class Insecta; order Lepidoptera; family Erebidae; genus Phragmatobia; species Phragmatobia fuliginosa. Next base: position 10,631,997 of record OW052078.1, on the reverse strand, counting down.
TATTTTACAAAAAACTTAGGGGATTCAAGTCTATCTCAGTTTCATTTTCACATTATGTAGGTAACAATACTTCTTAACTTACAAAAAATTTCAACAGATACAAAAAAATGACAAATAAGTAGTAACAAAAATAAAATAGGGAACCAATAAGTAGGTAATTCTGCGTGATTGTTTGGTCTTCTTTTAGAGTAACTTTTTCATTTTCCAATATATAGCTCAATCATCTTTTTGTGTTTAGTCTCTAGGCGAAATCTGTTTTTACTTAAACTACTAATAACTTTCTTTAACCTTTCACAAGTTTTTAATGTACTTTGATATCTTTTATAATTTCGGTAATTCAATCTCTGTTTTTTCTTCAATTTTGTATTATCTTGCATCTCTGGCACTGTCACTGGAACAGCTGGCTTAGTATTATTTACTTTTTTATTTTCCCTTTTATTCCTTTTTTGTTATCTCCAAATTTTCCGTCTTTTTTCCTTTTCTTCCTTAGTTAGTTCACTTACCTTGGGTTTATGTTCTTCAGTCTTTCGACTTCTTTCTTTTTATATTTGATGTATTTTTCTTCATTTTCTTTGTTTTTGTCCATATCGCCGTTGTTTTTGTCTCTCTCGGCACCAGTCAACGGCATAATTTACCTGAGTAGGAATAAATTAATTTGTAAGGAAGTGCCGAGGATGTGAGGAATGTTAGGGTTCACCCTCTTTATCGCTAGTCTAAATAGGATATTTATAACATAATAAGGAAACCTGCTTACCATGAGGTGACTAGATCCTATAAAGGTAATGAGTTTACCTCTCTGGGTGGATTATATTTTTAATTTATATAAAAATTGCACAAGACAGTATGAACGCATCTTTACGAGTCCAGTACGTAACGTTTTTAGTCCACATAATACATCACGTCACGTCCTGGACGTTACGTATAACGCGGACTTGTCATCATATGTTTTTTTGGTATAAAAAAAGTTGATAATAGTAGTTTACTAGTACACATTCATTATCTACAACATATTTACTTATAATTTAACATGAGTAGTATATACAATTTGTGGGTCTTACCTTTCAAAATCAATGTTCGTACCGGACAAACAAAACAGACCCGTTACGCACGTCACGGACCGCAAGTGTTGACGATTGAATTTCTTCAGTTTTAATTCAAAGGAAAAGAACGAAGGAATGATAAAAACATCGTCAATATGGCATTGCTTAAAAATAGTTAAGAGCCAAAGACAATATTATTGTTATTCTTTATAAAATCATACCGATACGTACAGGACTGTCCGCTGTGGCCAGTTTTTTAAATCCGATAATTTCAGTATTTATATTAGAAAAATATACTACAACCTTATTATATTTTATTTAAAAACAAATATAATGAGTTATTTCATTCGAGTAATACTAAAGATATCCAAATATAGCTTATATATTCTCCAAAATACGTAATCAAAATCCAGGATATGATGAAGGACACATCAAAAAGTAGGATAATATTTGGTATTTTATTAAATATTAAAATATGTTTTCCGTTTAAGTCTTATGTTTATCTTTTTTTTTACAGTTAGTTAAACATTTTACCCTAACGTAAAATAATTTGATACTCACTTCCTACATTTTTGCCTTGTAATCAATGGTCAAACTCGTAGGACACGGCAAAATAGCCCTGAGCAAAATTTTGAAAACCGCCCCTATATCTAAGCGCTGACCGCTCATAGTCCATGCCACAGAGTACCCACGGACACAGTCTACTATGATCTACGACCATCTACGACTAAGCGCTGGCCGCTCATAGCCTATGTCGCAAAGTATCTGTGCACACGGTTTGCTACAATCTACGATCATCTACGCCTCAACACAGATCGCTCATAGCCCAAGTTCAAATCATTTACAGTCGTCTATGTCTAAGCACTGGCCGCTCATAGTCCATGCCACAGAGTACCCACGAACACAGTCTACTATGATCTACGACCATCTACGACTAAGCGCTGGCCGCTCATAGCCTATGTCGCAAAGTATCTGTGCACACGGTTTGCTACAATCTACGATCATCTACGCCTCAACACAGATCGCTCATAGCCCAAGTTCAAATCATTTACAGTCGTCTATGTCTAAGCGCTGGCCGCTCATAGTCCATGCCACAGAGTACCCACGAACACAGTCTACTATGATCTACGACCATCTACGACTAAGCGCTGGCCGCTCATAGCCTATGTCGCAAAGTATCTGTGCACACGGTTTGCTACAATCTACGACCATCTACGCCTCAACACAGATCACTCGTAGTCTATGTCATTAACCATTCTTGAACACAATCCATTGTGATCTGCGACCATTTCTGCGCCCGGCACTAATCTCTGACAGCCTCAGTTTCTTTAAATTGTGATCTGCGACCATCTCTGCGCCCGGCACTAATCTCTGACAGCCTCAGTTTCTTTAAAAAAAGAAGTCAGTACAACATATTTATGTTAATATATCATAATTCTTAAAGTTTAGATTATACATGTTTCTGTAATTTACGAATCATAACGAAATCAATTAATCAAGTAACAAATACAATCCTTACGAATCGATCAATCACCAGTATTAACTATGTCCTCTCCATATGAAACATTACTACTACTACACTGTGTTCACTTTTGACACTCTGGAATGCAAGCCAAGGATGTATTTTATATATTGCAACTACATTTTAATATTTCTTATTACCCTTTCTTGTCAATGGTGTATCTTCTAAAATCTTTATTATACGGTACGGCCCGTTAAACTTTGAGACTACTTTCCTTGATTTACCGTTACAATATCCTTTATCATATAATATTATTAAAAATATTCTTTATCTTATATCATTTGTTGTCACCTATCTTGTATTTTGTACCCGATTTTCTATACCAGTCAAACAGTTCTTTTGATCTTAGCGGCCGATTATTTATACGGTTCCTAGTTTCCTCACTCAATTTAACTAAATTTTCACCTGATATGCGATCAGAAACCTCAACCAATATATCGTTTATTTTGTTTTCAGAAGTACTGACCAACCTGCAGCCAAATAATAGCTCGGAAGGAGTCTTACTGGTAGTCATATTGACCGTGGTGTTTAATACTAATTAAATGTCACCTACATGGTCACCTCGTAAGCTGTCCATTTTTACCATGACATTTCGAGCCCAATGCAATCGAAATGTTAAAACATTCTACTTGTCCGTTTTACTCTAGGAGTTGCGGGGTTTTAATTACGTTTAACACTCAAGATGTTTACAAAATATTTTTACAAGTTATTAGTCGAGGTGGTGTTCTACCAAAAACTAAAGTGTTCCTTAAGAACTCTGATTACAGTAACAGCTTTGGGGTCTCGCCGGTCCAATATAAATGAATTTAGCAAATAAGTCTAGAGTAATGCAGGGCCGATGTGCAGTAAATAGTAATAAAGACCAAAAATAAGTATTTACTCTTTCAGAATGAATTATCAACGATGCATCTTAGGGATCTTACACGCATCGCGCATCTTATAATACGCTTTGTAAGCGACTGAACGTTTCGTCAAACCAAAATGAATTACTTCATTCACCTTGAAACCTACTATACCACATCTTGCGGCGAAGTCCAAAACATCGGGATCCTTTTTCTAAAATTTTATTAATGGATTCCCTCTTTAGGAAAGTTTTTTTTTTATAAACATCTGCTATCAGTTTAGTATCTGGACCAGTGGGTCCAAAGATGTCTCGCAGGGGCGAGACATCTCCCCTTTTTTATCATCGTTTCCATGCACCGTAACTATCAATTAATTCCATGTTTAACACATACCAAATTCCCCATACTTGACAATCTTCGTCACTGGATAGACGAATCAGCAACAGAGCACGACTAAATGCATTCAATATCACAGTATCCAATATTCAATATCACAGTCATATATCCACGAATGTATCCACCATCGAGTGGAGCAGAGTGTCGGTGATGGTATCAGGACTCGCTTTGATAAAGTGTTACTTTGTTAATATGTAATAAATTAAGTCTAACTTCGCTTCTAACGTTTCCAATTCGAAAAAGTGTAACTTTTATTCATCACCCATTGTCTTTCGACCATAGTAAGCAACCGTCCTAAGAAACCCTCGATCTGCTTCTGCATAAGTATCCCTACAACGCCTAATTTGTACGCATATCGGTATGAAGTACAGTTTCTAGTGTAACCCTGTAGAGGGCGAAAGGGATTGCTCAATAAATAGACAAGTTTTGTTTAAATATTGCAAGACACGATTGCGCCTTCCCATTTTCACTCAAAATTAGATCTCAACGAATCAGTAATGCTCACGCAATGGGTGCACAATCTTTCACAAAACGTCTAAAGAAACTGACCGGACCTTTAAATCGCCTTACATCATGTGCATTTACTTAGAGGTGCACCTTGAAATGGTACTAAATATAAACGCTACCCTACTTAATTCCACTACTGCTAACCTCAATACCAAGTTTTTTTTTTCTTTTTTTTTAAATACTAATTTTCAAGGTCGTAACCGTAGTATTAAAATCTATTCCTAACTAGTTTAATTGCCACTTTTACAACGTTCGTAAAGCTTAGATCTTTTAAGCCGCTGGAAAAGCAGCCTTCGCACTGTCCTAGAAGACGTATAAATTGTTCCCACTTCTCAACTGTCAAGAATTTGTAATAATTAATTTGTTCAGATTATTTTAGATATTTTTACATGTAAACCATTTAGTACCTGTGCGATCGAGCTTAGCTCGGATACTACTATTTATTGTTCAACAACTCCATCTATTGTCCCAAGCACCTGCGGTGAAGCCGTGTTGGAGTACCAACTACCAACCAACTAAGTGTGACTAAAAGAAGTATACAAACATACGACTTCGCTTCTTTACCCACGGAAACTCCCCAAATATCAAATTTCAGCGAAACTTTTGAAGCTCTTTACGAGATCCCATCATATTAGCGGCCTGTCCCGGTTTTACGCGGGTAGATATAGGTACTTTAAACATTTTAAACTTGACAAATTATATACTAAATCGTTCCTCAAGAATGAATCTATCCATTGCTGAATACATCATGAAAATCTGTGCAGTCGTTTTTAAGTTTATTGCGAACAGACAGACAGACACAACAGATGGGTTTGTTATTTAACATATGTGTATATGAAGTGAGCCATAAACGTGAATGAGACCCAAAAATGTATTAGTACATGTCATTTGCGATACACATATTTTCAAGGGATTCGGTTTAACAACAGCACTCAACCTCTTTTTTTATCGTACTTGAAAGCGAGGCCTTCGCTAGTTTTTTTTGTTATATTAGGTTTCTCAGTAAACCTGTGACTGATCAATACTAAATATTTAATGTCGTCCTATTGCCGTTATGAGTGAATTTATGCAAGTTATTACTACTACCCACGAGTGTGCGTTTGTCAGTATTTCTTTATTTTCAACTATCGGGACTGCTGTTTCCTAGACTGGAAATAATCTAATACCCGTTGATGCTTCAAAGCCTTAGCACTGAACTTCATACAGTACATACTGTTTTATCTTGCCTACTATCTCACATCTATTTAACAAATTGACTTTTTCATATTAATGTAATTCCAATGGTTCCTTATATTTAACACGTTTTATAGCATTTCAGTCAGTAACTCCGCATAATCATCAGTGTTGGAAAACTACTCCCATAGGTTTTTTTTTTATTGTTTTTTTTTTTTTTTTTTGTTCAGGCCATATAAAAGACATGGTTGGGAAAACTTGACACCAGGTCTTCACCAAATCTGACAACTTTAGCAACACGTAATGAATCACTGGGTAATCGCCTCATTTATACACCCTACAATGTTCGAGTATGTTTGTCTGCCCCTTAACCATTGGATGAAAGTCTGGTATAACATTACAAATCATAGGGAACTTATTGCCTTATGGCTGACCTTTCACAATATTGTCTTAACCAATTCAATCAATAGTATCAAGGTATCAATGTTAGTTGTAGAATTACATACCTGATGTTGCCGTGAAACTTGTCTAGACTCATACTCCTCACTCGACGGATTACTATACCTTTGTTTGTTACGCTGTACCTCGTAGTTGTCTATCGCGTCGACAACGCCTTCGGCTTTTACAGTTCTCGGGATGACGGCTTTCCCGACGAACCCGAGGTTGACCGCTACAACACCCACGTGTGGATGTACTTCAGCTGTCACCAGAAGAACTGCTCCTAAGTCTCCACTACCGACATCTTGTCTCATTCCTCTGCCCCGGAGAACGGCTGCTTCAATCCTCATGTACACGTTTACTTCGTCGTTCACGTAAGCCACTGCTAGGGGACGCACGACACGAGGATGATACCTCCGTTGCTTGATAGAATGGCTTGTTCAATATCAATCACTACCGCTACTAAAGAATGTCGATGAGGAAGTTGCCTCTTACAATTTATTATTCTCCAGATGTCATAAAAGTTATTTGCTGTCATACGTTCTACCTTTCGATCGAAATTCGGCGTTCATCACCTTATGGCGTATAGGTAACGTGAAAATATCTTCCTTTCGTAATATAAATCGTATTTCTTGTGTGACGAAAAATAATTTGCAGATGGTCGGTACTCGATACTCGGAGGGTAGAAAAAAAAATCTTCTTACCAAAATTTTCACGAAATATCTTGTGAGCCAGGTGTATCCCACTTCTGAGATGTAAGATCAAGGTCTTCAACTCAGAAAAACTACAGGATTACTTCAATATTCGCTGATTTATTATTACAATCTGTATCTACTGACTTGTTGACGGCGCCGAATATTACAGTATAATGCCTCGCTATCGAGGCACGAACTCTCAAGTCAGTTTTACAGTGTTGCTACCCTAACAAAAATAAATGTATCGATATTTATTAATATCGATACATTTATATACAAAATCAGTCATAGCTATTTTATACAATTATATGAATTAACAAATCATTATTAGTTAACGTGCCGCTTACAATATAGACCACCATCACGAATTTATCCAGATTTTTTACAAAAAAGTGCCCTTTAAAGTGGAGTTTCTCGTAAACGGACTCCTAAATCAAAAAATCTTCTTAAAAATCCATTATTGTTTTCAAAACACCTATCTAATAATACCCCACAAGATGGGGTAGTCGCGAGAAAAAAAATCATCCCCACTTTATGTGTAAGGGAGGTACCCCAAGTAAAAATATTTTTCATAACTTTATTGTAGCACTTTGTCGACATAATTACAACACATATTCATGCAAAGTTTTATTTTTCTAGCACCTATCCTTTGGACGGAAAGTCAAGGACGGACGGACGGACATGACGAATCCATAAGGGTTCCGAGTCATAAACTTCGGACCCCTCAAAGGCAATCTACAGATTGAAAGAATCATTTAGGGCATGGTATAAGCGTGTGGATGATTTTTTACAAACCTTGGGGTATAGGAAGTTAATCAATGAACCTTGTTTATTTGTTAAACATATTGATAATGTCAGGATGATATATAGCCTTGTATGTGGTCAATTTTATTTATTTTTTGTAATTGTAAACTGAATACCTTAAGACTAAGTTAAAATCTAAATTTAAATTAAAAGCCTTGGGAAATATTAGACAATGCTTAGGAATGAGAGTCAGATGAAACAATAATGAGATTTTTGTAGATAAGGAACAATTTGTAGATCATTTATTAGCTAGGCTTAACATGAAAAATTGTAACCCAGTCAGTACACCAATGGAAGTAAATTTGAAGCTAGAGAAGAGAGACACTCATTGTACTCAGTATCCTTACCAGCAATTAATAGGAACTTTAGTTTATTTATCTATGTTAATCCGCCCAGATATATTTTATGATGTTTGTTACTAGAACCAGTTTAATAATAATTACAATGAAACACATTGGAAACATTTATAACATATTTTAAAATACTTGAAAAAAATCAAGCATTTTTTCGTTTAAGGGTTATGTCAATGCTGAATGGGCATGAATATGAAAATATCCAGTACAAGACTTACGGTCCACACAATATGATATTGTGTGGACCGTAAGTCTTGTACTGGATACATATTTAAGAAGTGTGGTAGTGTCATATCTTTTAAGTGTAAAAGACAACCAACATTAGCTTAATCTAGCACAGAAGCTGAATTTATGACTATAATATTTGTAAGGCAAGTGAATAAGCCATTTACTTGAGAAGCTTATTGTTGGAATTAGAATGCAGAAATGAGTCACCTATTCAAAATATGTGTTGGTATAATAAATTAACAAATAAATTATTAAAAAAATTATATTAAAAATTTATGTTACTCGTAAAATTTTGTCAGTATTGGCTATATTATAAAAAATATTATGTTTTTAAGAAACATTGACTTTACATGAGTTCCACTTAAATAATCCTACTATATAATCCTAATCCTAATAATATTATAAACGTGAAGGTTTGTGAGTATGTATGTATGTGTGTATGTTTGTTGCTCTTTCACGCAAAAACTACTAAACGGATTTGGATGAAACTTTACAGTAATATAGCTTATATATCAGAATAACACATAGGCTACTTTTTACTGCAATAATCGAGATAAGCGGGCGAAAGCTAGGTGATTATAAAAATACATTAAATTGTAGATGTCAAAATGTATCACTGTTTATTTCCTGTCAAAACTTCACAGGTTGCTAGGCATAACACATTTACATAGCAACCATAATGATACGCGGGTAACACCGCGGGGCGCATCTAGTACACTAATATAATCACATTAATAAATCTTCCCTAAAAGATAACTTTAATTATGATGAAAACCGCGTTTAAATACCTTGCGTAATTTAAATGATCAGAGCGGACAGACAATACGAGCGACTTTATAATGAGCTGCGTAAAAATTTAATATTATTTGACCGTTCGATTATAATAGGTACTTTCTGTACCCGGCGTGTAGCTTGAATGAATCCTACGAGCTTTACGATATGACAAGATACATTGCGTACATTGTAGGACATTAAAATACGTTCTACAAAGCCGAACAGTTGATGAATATGTAACTTATACAAAAAACCAAAAACGCAACCACATCGACTCATTTGCTGAAGTTCCTATGGCCACCTTCCGGCTCCATCATCAGACCCTGGTTACCATATAGTATCAAAGTACTCGTAAAGACGAATAAAATGAGCCCAATTTCGATGGGGTTGCGTCTATTTACGGAGTTCCTATGGCCACCTTCCAGCTCCATCATCAGACCCTGGTTACCATATAGTATCAAAGTACTCGTAAAGACGAATAAAATGAGCCCAATTTCGATGGGGTTGCGTCTAATTACGGAGTTCCTATGGCCACCTTCCAGCTCCATCATCAGACCCTGGTTACCATCTTAGAGTGTCAAAGTACTCGTCAAGAAGACGAATCAAATGAGAATTTTTACCCGAAAATAAATAATCGTATCATTAATTCTACTTTTTATCAAAGAAATTTCAATTGGTTTTATCTCATTTATATACCTACATCCATATTCCTTTTCTCAGTATAATATTGTAGACTACCTATGATTCAATAGAATATTGGACTATGTTTTTTAATAACATTCGAAACAAAAGACATGTCAATTACGTCATGCAAGAAATGAATGAGAAAGGTATTGAAGACAAAAAAGGACAAACATTTAAAAGTAATAATGAATCTGCAAAGTATACTCTATCTGTGGGCGATAACGTTGGTTTCTGTTTATTGCTAAGATATTTTTGACTAGTTTGCATGCTTAGAAACCAATGAACAACCTATTTGATAACATCAATATGAACACTCTGTTAGCTAACATATTATTGACAACTGCTTGCTAAGATCTTTTGACCACTTTGAATGCGTACAACAATTTGAGCACCTTGCGTGCCAACATCAAATTGAATTAATGTTTTTCACATCATTTTGACCACTTTGAACGCCAATATCATTATGACGCTGACTGTACATCAATCTAAATGTCACTCTGATGAATGGAAACGCATTTTACTTGTCCTCGGTTAGACCCATCGTTGGGTCTTATGAAACCTAATAGAATATATGTACCTACAACTATGTCGTCATTGCCGCACACTGAAGATGATAGTTACATTTTACACACATTCAGAACTCTACGCCAATTTGTCATTGAGGATTTCTGAAATAAGTCGTAAACGACATAAAAAAATCATATATTAGACATAGAAATCATAATGCACCATAAGCCAGGTAAATAAATATGCGAAAATCTATCTGTAGGTACAGATAGATTTTCGCATATTTATCGAACGTGTGAGTGAGACATCGATGCAGATTTTTGTTGATTGTTGACCGATAAATCTGTCCAAATCGGTCTGCACAGACAGATTAATCGCAACAAATTAAACAATTTATTATAACCTTCGTGGTATGGAATACTGCATAAAAATATAAACTGTAGACATCATCTTAAACTATACGAATTACCTCTTTTTTTTTCTTAATCTACCCATGACAAATTTTCGATGAACACAATTTATATTGCTTCTATTATTTAGTTAGAAGAAAACTCACCGTTTATTGTAAAATCCAGGTGGAAAGGATTCATTTTCACACTCGAAACAATTTAAAAAATATGCCTAAACAGGTGCAATATCTTTATCAGACTAACACGATACGGCGATAGTACCAAAGAATTTTAGTTTACATACACTCTTATCATTCCTCTAAACAAAAGAATGTTCTATTTACTTTATTTGAATACGGTCATTTGGTATTTAAATTATAAATAACTAGCTTTCACCCGTGGCTACGCCCGCGTCTATGTATTTAACGGTTGCATATGAGACTGATGTACTAAGGTTTTACTACAATTACTGGGTTTAATAAAATGTTTTTGTTATCTGTAAATACTTGTTTCGGAGTTTGGTGTTTCCTATACAAAATACTAGCTTACGGCCAGCTCCGCCCGCGTTTCTAATAATAATATTAACTTTATTGTACACCAGGTACAATTACAAAGTAGGTAAAATTGGCGGCCTTATCGCCCGGAGGCAATCTCTTACAGGCAACCATAAGATGAGGGGAACACGATTTGGAGAAAAAAACACGTGACCTGAATGTGTTAGTGCTAGTACTTTACTAGTTTTAGTGTCTCATTATTTCCGGGCTAAAATTACATGGATTCATTATAGGAATAATGAATCCATGTAATTTTAGCCTATTTGCTTAACCTATTTGTAGTAAGTCAAATAGGTTAAGCAATCTTTTATTATTATAACTTTTTATTATTATTATTGTATTTTTATTGTAATACCAAATTAAGTTTCTTGATGTCGCCGAGCACGTTAAGCTGTTGAATGGTAATCGTAATAGGCGCCCACAGGACAGGCTTGCCTCGTGTGGGGCCACTGGACATAACCAATATGTACTTGCCTTTACTTTTTTTTTTCTATTATAGTATGAAAGATAATTATAAAGTTGGTTACGGGATATTAATGTCTCCAGGTAGTGCTGCTTGACTAGTCGCTTGAATGTAGTTAGATTTTGTGCCCGTCTTATTATAACTGGTAGAGCGCTTGGACAGAGTTGTCGAAAAATTTGGTGGGATGGTTAGGTATTTTGAGTTTCAAGTTTTCTGATGATCTCAGCAAATTAGGATGCGTGTCGTGTAAGAAAGTGAACTGTGATTTAATGTAATGTGGAGTAAAAACATTAAATAGAGTGTTGTATAGAAGAGAAAGAATACGTGTAACCACATAAGCTTCTTACGATAATCGGAGACATGATCATATTTAATTTCCGTAATCCAAATATAAATCTGAAACAGAGGTTCTGGAGTCTCTCAAGTTTATTTAGTTGGTCTTCGGTAAGATCCAAATAGCTGGCGACGGCATAATTAAGGATGGGGAAAGAAGGGATTGTGTAAGTGCAATCTTTGTAGAAGTAGGTAGGAAAGTGCGTAATCTACGCAAAGATCCTGCAATGGCAAATATTTTGCGACTCAGCTCCTGGAGCTGAGGACCCTTATGTCGGTTATTACCCTAAAAATTAGCATATGTCCTTTCTCAGGCTTTAGACTGCCTGGGTACAGAATTTGATTGAAAGCGGTGCCGTCGTTTTTGAGTTTATTACGAACAGATAGACAGACGCAGCAGATGCCATTACTTTACAATATGTAATGATTATAGTACTTTGTACACATTAATGCCGGTGTATATGACACGGAAAAATGCCTTTACAAGTACAGTAAAGATAGCCAGATTGGTTTAATTTGTTTTGTGATTGTGTTGTAGTTGCTATTGTATTGGAAGTTTCCGCATTATGATTCATGACAGAATAAAGTATATATGCGGGTACGCAGAATACTTAGTTATTTTTAACCGACTTCTAAAAAGGAGGAGGTTCTATTTTTCACAGGTTTTTTTCTTTCAGTTTTTTTTCACACTCATATTTCTTCTACTATAATCCGAATGTTTTCTTTTCTTCCTAGCCTTTATTCCCAATAATATTTGGGGTCGGCTACTAGTTCGACCGGTTTTACCTGAATATCAGTTTTTCCACGGAGAAACTAGCATCGGACCTCCGCAACCCTAAGGGGAACTAAAATTCGAAGGTTGAACTAGTTGTCAGCATATTTGAGGGCACTGACTTCTAAACAACGATTGCCATAGATGTTCATGACAAGCGGAACCCACGGCTTAACGTGCTCTCCGAGGCACGGGTGTGAGTAACCGCTAAACTTCCATACTCCGGGCTGCTATTGAGAATTTCCTATAAGAAAAATCGAACAACACTTGGCCAGACTCGGGATTTGAATCCGAGACCCTTGATTAGCATTCGCATACGCTAACCCCATATATTATATGATACATTTAAACTTTCCTCTTGAATCACTATATCTATTGCTGAAAGCTGCATTATCCGATCTAATTCGTTGAGTAGTTTAATTGAATTTTATATTTCTAGGCTTTCGAAAATGGCGGTACAGGTTGAGGTGATTTCAAAGTGTATTTGTGCTTTTTATGTTGAAATTTGTAAAATTGGTAGAGACTATGATTGGCGCTGTTTTCAATGAAAGGATATTGCGCAGTATGAAACAATGTCACTGTAGACATTATGAACACGTGTTGGTTGTGAGAACCAATAACCACATTTGTAAACCAGAAATACGAATTCAACCATCATCATCATCATCAGCCTATCTCAGTCCACTGCTGGACATAGGCCTCTCCCATTGCACACCACTTTGATCGATTTTGTGCTTCTCGCATCCAGCTCCTGCCAGCCATCTTGCGCAAATCATCACTCCACCTGGCCTGTGGGCGTCCTACACTACGTTTGCCGAGACGCGGTCTCCACTCCAGAACTCTTCTACCCCAACGGTCATCAGTTCTGCGGCTAATATGGCCAGCCCACTGCCACTTCAGCTTGCTAATCCGGTGGGCTATGTCGATGACTTTAGTTCTCTGACGGATAACTTCATTCCTGATACGATCCCTCAGAGAAACGCCGAGCATAGCCCTTTCCATTGCACGCTGAGCAACTTTGAGCTTGTGGACCAACCGCACCGTAAGTGTCCACGTTTCGGCTCCGTATGTCATGACAGGTAGGACGCACTGGTTAAAAACTTTCGTTTTTAGGCACTGTGGGATCGACGATGAGAAGACTCGACGTAACTTTCCAAACGCCGCCCAACCCAGCTGAATTCTTCTATTCACCTCGTCCTCGAGGTTATTCCTACCCAACTGCAATGTCTGCCCAAGGTAGACATATTTTTGAACAACCTCGAGAGCGGTACCGTGTATTGCAATCGGTTCCGGTAGTACATGTTGATTGAACATGACCTTGGTTTTATCCAAGTTCATCCGTAGGCCGATGCGCATAGAAGAATCAGCTAGGTCGTTCACCATCTGTTGCAGGTCCTGCAGTGTCTCTGCCATTATGACGATGTCGTCCGCAAATCGCAAGTGAGAGATGTATTCGCCATTGATGTTAATGCCACGTCCTTTCCAGTTCAGCGTCTTAAACATATCCTCCATTGCATTAGTGAACAATTTCGGGGAAATAATATCCCCTTGTCTCACTCCTCGATGCAATGGTATGGGCTTTGTTTGCTGGTTCTGTACTTGGACGGACATGGTGGCGTTATCGTAGAGACATCTCATCACTTGGATGTATCGCCAATCTACCTGGCAACGTTGCAGGGACTCCAGAACAGACCAGATCTCAACCGAGTCAAAGGCCTTCTCGTAGTCCACGAATGCTAGACACAGCGGCTGATTATACTCTTCGGTCTTCTGTATAATCTGCCGCACTGTGTGGATGTGGTCTACGGTGCCATATCCGCTCCGAAATCCGGCCTGCTCCGGTGGTTGAAATTCGTCGAGTCTTCGCGCAAGACGGTTCGTGATGACTCTTGAAAACAGCTTGTAAATGTGGCTTAGAAGGGAAATGGGTCGATAGTTCTTCAGCAAGGTCTTATCACCTTTTTTGAAGAACAGCACGACCAAACTTCTACTCCACATCTCCGGAGTTCTCCCTTCAAAGAGGGCAGTGTTGAAGAGCTTTTGCAACCAAATACATATAATTTGATTGGAAGAAAAGACTGATATTGAAAGATTGGGTATGATTAACTTTGATATTATATTTTGAAAGTAAGGGGTCTTGACTGCACGATTGGTCTAGTGGTTTAAGCTGTCACCCCGCCGTTCTCTACTGCGCCAAGTACCATAACGGGTTCAAATCCCACATGGGACAACACTGTGTGATTCACAAATTGTTGTTCAATGTATTTGTGTCCGTTTTATTAATTTGTGTCTTTTTAAAAACAAACAAACCAACTTTAAATTTGTATTCTTTTAATAATATCGTTCTGAGTGACACAAGCGTATGATGTCACTTGACCTCAATAATGCAGCTCTTACTCGCTGAGAAGGTACATACACTCAAAAATTTTGTATTGTCTTTTTGAGTATCAAAATAGGAAAGGAAAAAATCTAAATTAAATACTTCTTTCGTGTACCATACAAGTGATATTCAGAAAAATTAAGGAATAAACTTCACAAAGGTGTGAAGATAATTTACATTTAAAATTATAAGTACACAAAATCTTTAGGATTTATCATGCAAAAATCTTTGCCATTTAAATGTAATTCTAAAGAAATTCTTTGAAAAAGTAGATAAATCAGAACCCACATATTAGAGCTACAAGCATCAGTGAGTTGACGTGCGCCAATCCCACTTCTTGTCATCACACCTAAACTCGATACTCAGTTATGCATCGATTAGTCCAATAGATATTACTTAAAATTAATGAAAATATAAGTTACATTATTCGGCTGCTTAAATAATAACACGAATTTGAAACTCACGTTTTCACACTTCCAAAGGACATCGAAAGGTTATGCGATAGATTGAGAAACAACCTGTAGTTAAATATAACGATACGGCCTTAAAAATATATACTGATTTCTTAGTTTTATTTAATATTTTAATTTCATTACTTTATATATTTATATGCTATTTTTAATATCATGTAACTTTATAATTTCAGCCTGATTGAATAAGCATCATCCCACAGGAGACATCAGTACTGATGTATCCTCTGTGTAAAGTTCTCTGATGGCTATTTTTGTAATTTGACTGCACAATTGGCCTAGTGGTTTAAGCTGCCGCAAATCCGACGTGGGCCAACACTTTGTACGATCTACAAATTGTTGTTATGGGTCTGGATGTTCTTTGTGTCCGTTTCATACATACTTTTTTTCGTACAAACATACATTTGTAAAGTTCCCCGGGTCGCAGAATGTATATAGTAATGCAGGAGTTGGTAAAATTTAAATAATTTGATTATGGTTCCCATAAAAAATTAAGTTAGTCGTTTATAATATCATCATCATCTGATGATGAGCAGTGGACTGATATAGGCTGATGATGATTCATCAGCCTATATCAGTCCACTGCTGGACATAGGCCTCTCCCATTGCACACCACTTTGATCGATTTTGGGCTTCTCGCATCCAGCTCCTGCCAGCCATCTTGCGCAAATCATCACTCCACCTGGCCTGTGGGCGTCCTACACTACGTTTGCCGAGACGCGGTCTCCACTCCAGAACTCTTCTACCCCAACGGTCATCAGTTCTGCGGCTAATATGGCCAGCCCATTGCCACTTCAGCTTGCTAATCCGGTGGGCTATGTCGATGACTTTAGTTTCGTTTATAATATGCCGGTTGTTAACTGTCTTCTAAAGGTTTTCAATCCAACATGTCAACTCATTCAAACACTGCCTAAAACGAACTGTTTCAGGACAAAAGCATTTGTTAAAACGCGAGTCGGATCAATGTTAAATCCCCCGAAGGTTGCATTGTTAAACATTGGGATTAGACTCTCTTTCAAATTGCTAAACGATGTATGGAGTGGAAATACTTTCTAGAAACAAAGTTCTGACACACATCAGACATATTTATGAACACACATCAGACATATTTATGGAGGAGATTATGTGTTTTCTACTAAACATTCTTAATTACCACTTAGCAACGAAGATCTCATTAAGCCGCTATAGTGTGGGTCAGCATGCTGCAGTGTCTGTAAAACTAACATTGAGGATAGTGACCCCTACTCTTGGATTCTACTCATGCTTTCCATCAGACAGAGTAGCCACTTTGGTAGGCTTTAATAAAAAAATAAGCTGGCCAGAAGAACTATTGATAACGTACTTGGTTAATTTTGTGTTTAGGTACTTTTAACGCCTTTTTTTGGATGAATAAATAAGTTCATATCCCGGTTATGAGGTTATATACCTTTCATAAAGATAATAGCTTATCAGCTGATATAGCAGATAAGTACTACTACGATTTTGACATTGATCACTTTGTGTGCATTGTATAATTTATGAAATATTAGCTTTTGTTCGCGGCTCCGCCCGCGCAACTGTCATCAAGAAGCAAAACTTAGGCGTGTCATCGTGATATTATTATTTATTTTTTTGTTAATTTAAATAGGATCCTAGTATATATGTAGCAATGTCGGAAACTTATTAACATCCCTTTTCTGTTGTTTAAATATTTAATCAGAATTTAAATCAAGCAATCTGATATATTGCTCATACTAACTTGATAAAGTTGTTTTTATTCATTTTTTCAAATAATAATTATTTTTAAATCCGAGATAAAAGCTATATCTTAGACTGGCGCATGTTGAAACGCTCAAACATTATCTGTAATCAGTTAATTAATAAATTATTATAATTTACTAGATGGACGTATGAATTCTAAAATGTTTATCTATCTCTCTTTCTGTTTGTCCCGGTTAATCTCTGAAACGGCTGGACAATTCTGACAAGAACTTTCACTGGTTGGTAGCTGCTGACATAAGGAGCAACTTAGGCTAAGTAGCTTTGCAACAATAACCCCGGGATATAACTAGTATAAAATGCATGTTGTTCAACGAATTATACCAAGGTTTGCGAAGGCATATGTGTAACTACTTAAGCCTTATAAAATAATCAGAGGCATATTCATGTTTGCATAGATAACAGATGAACCTGGGAAAGAAGCATTTGTGTAAGGATATTGTTTATACATCTACACTAATATTATAAAGACGGTAAGTTCCTGAGGTCGTAGAGGGTAATCTGAAGATCCACTGAACAGATTTTGAAAGCTGTTTTACTAATAGTAAGCTAAATTATTTGTGAGTGTCAGAGGCTAAATATCAATCCGAAAACTGATTACTGCAATATGAAATAATACTGTCAAACGTGAATCGTGAATAAAGCAGTGCGCTGACGGGTGACTTTTGTCGCTGCGACAAAAAAGTTTTTGTCATGTCGCGTCGCGTCTTAAAATCTGAGTGCGCACACGGCGAATGACAGTCACGAAACATTTTTGTAAATCCATGGTTCATTCAACGATATGCATTTGGAGGAGACAGTCATTATTTGCGAATTCATACGTCGTAAAAGTTTTCGAATGATTGCAGAAAGTTTTAATGAATTACTGCATATTTTCAAAGTATTCACCACATAGTTTAGTACACTTTTCCCTTCGCTCAAACCACTAATTATAACATTTATTCCACTTTAAAGTTGGGGTGTTAAAAATGTTTTGAGATTCAAAATTTAAACACATTCGAATATAGAACTGTTTCAAATTCAAAATTGCCGTTAAATATGGAAACGACAGAACTTAAAAGGCATGCCTAGTATTTATCATATGTCAGAATATTCTTTTAATCTTTTCTCGTAAAGTACTGGTCTTCTTTCCACTTCTTCTATATACTATATATATTTGCTTATCGCCAGAGGGCAATCAAAAGTAAGCGGAGAGCGGGGCACGGAAAATGGCGTCAGGATAAACTATTTTGTAGGGATTTTTGATTCGATTCGAATCAGAACATGAAGAATCGATTTATAAAAAAACGATTTCTAAAGGATCGATTCTATATCTTTTCTGTATTTACAATATAAATATAAATCCATTTTATGAAAAACAAAAATATTCATTAAACAATCTGTGGGATCTCTTATCAGTAAAATCATCTATTTTTTAGTTCAAGGAATTCGATTATAAGAATTATTTTTATTACCTATCAAATTAATACATTCAGCTAATTGTAACTATTGTAAATATTTTTTATACCAACACAAAAAATCGACAGTCGATTTTCAAGGGTAAAAATCGATTCAGTACAAAATTCAATTTTTTGGGCCGAAACATAGAATCTTCGATCATTGTGTTATTCTCAAAATTAAATAACATCTTGTAATCTTTCAACCAGTGTTAACTTAAACAAATTATATCATATTTCATTTTCTCTAAAACAATTCAAGCTCTAGTAATTTCGAAGAAAACCTTAAATATTTTATTAGAACAACTTCAATGCATACTGCTTAGACCCTTTATGATAATGTGGTGATTGAACGCTAGGAGACACTTTTGTTTTGATTACAATGCTATTTCAAGTTGTCTGAAAATATAAATAAAAAGTTAATCCTTTCCGCTTTCCGCTTTTGGCTTAGGGCACAGGCAGAAACTGTTTCGTCACTCGTGCGCGCGCTTCTATCAAACTCTAGCGGCGCGGTGACAGTTTTGTCGCACGCTTGTTCGCAGGCACAAAACAATTTTGTCATCCGATTGTCACGTCGCAACGTGCGCGCATCTCCATATAATTCTACAGCCATAATGAAAGTGACAAAACAGTCACAGTGACAAAAGTTTCCCGTGCGCGCAGGGCCTAAGAGTATTGGCTGAACTTTAAAAGAGACTGTGATCCCTAAGTTTGTTTCGTCCTTTCTTCTCAGGGCTAGTCCAGTTAGGAAAGGCCGAACTCATATGCTCAAAAATAAATTTTTAACTTGCAAAAGTGTTCATGTATCCTAATTGCAGAATAAATGATTTGATTTGATTGATTTGAATCACACGTGAACAGAACAAAATGTTTACCAAATAAACAAGAGAATAGAGAATGGAATAGAAAACGAAAAAAGTTTGCAAACTTGGCTCGGGGGGCGGGTATCTGCCAGTGAAAGTCCCGTCAAAATCAGACCAGTCATGCTGGAGCGAAAAAGGAACAAACAGACAGATGGACAGACATACAAAAAATTTCAAATCGCTTTTATGTTGAAGGTAACGCTTATATGTACTTACATATGAATTAAGTAAAAAGTTGTTAACTTGAAATTACCGCTTTAAGGACCCGAGACCTTAGTGGGAGGGAAACACATGTTGTTTTTTATTTTTTTCATTTGAAGTATTTCATTTATTTACGAAGATTTCACATCGCTTATGCGAAGTTATTATTTGTGTAGGAATCTTCTCCTTGTCTTTTGTAGAGCTTTGTCGTCTGAGATATACGTTTACGAAATTAAATTATTTGTAATTAAATAGCCTGTGTGACTCTCCACCCTTCAAACAATTAAGTATGTACATATGTAATAGTACTTAAACATACATGTTTAAGTTGTATAACTCCAACATGAATGCTAGCTAATGAATACAATTTTGCGGTTATTGTACCGAAGTAAAGACTGATTATAACGCTTCATCGCAACCTTTGTCAGTTCATTTTCATCAAGACGAATACGTATTCAAAACCGAAAATTACAAACTCATTCATTCATTATTTGATTACAGACCAAAATATAACACTTACCTCCTAATGTAAATATTTCTTCAAAAGGTATTCCCGATGTCACTGTCGAAGGCACTTTCGTCAATTTTTTATCCTTTTTATCTTTATCCTTTTCTTTGACTTTTTCCTTCTCCTTTTCTTTTACTTTCTCCTTTTCTTTATCTTTTGTCTTTTCCTTTTTATCATCTTTTAACTTTTCCTTTGATTCGAGTTTGAATTTCACCTTTTCTTCTTTCTCCTGTACGATTTAAATCCTTATTAATAAATAATAAATGTGTATTTAGGTGTTTGTAATATGTTTAGAGGACATAATTCCACGTAAACAGATAAAATGAAAAAGGTTGGAGTTATATTTTCTATTAAACATTGATCGTAAATCAAGACACCGAGTACAAATTCATAATGAAATAAAATTAATTAGTTTAAATAAAATCCGAAAATCATGACCAAAAATCACTTTGAATTTCTAGTTGCGATTACGATCGCGACCTATTTTACACAACACTTGTTTTTACCACGTTATATTTTTAAAACATTGAAACAATCCAATAATAATTGATTAGATAATATTCGATAAGGGAAAAAAAACACGAAAAAGTTTGCCACCTTCGCGAAAACACTGCGTAGGTGATGCATGGCGCGAACTCAAGACCTAACTGAATAAACCATTACCGTTCTGTGTTTATCCAAGGCCATACACCTACTGAAGAGCGAAATTATGCAAAACTTATCAACCGCTGAACCGGGAGAATTCAACCTGACATAGAAAAAATATTATGTACACAGCTTGCTTGATTTTTTTAAGGTTATTAGACCGCGGCTAGAGTAATCAAATTGTATTCTATTTGACATTTCTAATGCAACGATGGCAAGGTTGCTTTGACAATACTTGTTTTGTGATTGTGAGTCACACCTATGCATAAACCTTATTGCAATGTACTAGAGATTACTTTTGGCAGGTTTAGTTACGAGGTCATGTCCTGTCTCAACTCTCAACGTTTAAATGCTGTAGTCATCTTTAATGAGAGGAATGTAGTAATTTTGGTCTTATTTTCTATTTATTTATTTTTTGTAGAAATATGGTGACGTGTTTATTATACTGCGTGGTCCACCCCTACTTGTTTAACGTTTATCCTTTGCTTAATATTCTTGTTTGGTTTCAATCGCTTCACCATTCAAGATGCTCGTGTCTATCATTCTTCGGGATACAGTAAACCGAAGATACGCATCCATTAACTTAGGACGTTACTTTGCTACCGATAACAACACGAAGTACTCATAGTATGCCATTGTCTAGTTTTCATAACCCATACATAACGTATTCAACAGATTATGAATACGGAGTGTCACTACCTCTATTCATCCTATGGGTGTCGTAACGAGCAAAGTTTTAAAACAAACCAATATAAACCCGTCTGGTCGGCGCGGCATGGTATAGTCGGCTAGTCTTCTTTCTTAGGAGAGAGGTAAGGTCCATGCATAGCGTTCGACTATCAAAGGTTGTTGACGATATTCCTATTCTAGAAAAGACAACAAGTAGACAATGGGATGGCGACTGTGTGACCTTTAACCAGTAGGCAAACCGTGCAATCGATGATGATGTGATTATAATAAATGTACGAGTCGATTCCGCTTGCTATTCACAGATGACATTTAATGAACTTCAACTTCATTAGTCTATTCCTCCGTTCTAGATAAATGCCCAAGGATAATAGTAGGAGAGAAACACGTGAGCTGGTAGTGGGTTATAGTTTTTGACTGCTCGGCACAGGAAGAAGCCGATCGGTTTAGTTCGAGTGCGTAGGACCGCTGTCCTTGAAAGTCGCCGCTGCAGAGTGGTTGTCGTATAGAGGAAGGGAGAAGGAACACCAGGTAGAAGAGCTCTTCAGAACACTCTATAGTAAAAGCGATAGAAGACTGGTTTAATACCACTTAAATAATTTGATATATAAAGAGCCAGGCTGATGTTTCTACTATCTCTAATAGAACATATCCTCTCGAGTTCCTCGGCTCAACATCCTGAGTTCAATTCCCGGGTCATGCAAATTTATGATCTACTTCCGTTCGAACATTCAATTTCAACAAATGAAATGGAGATGCCCCACTACATTGTAAAGACTAGCCTATGTCCTTCTTCAAGAATCAGAATATATCCATGTCAAACATTGAAATCTATGTAACGGTTAAGCCGTGAAATCTTTGCAGACAGACAGACTGAGGAGTTACTACAGTGTTTATAGTAGGTATTGTGTGTAATGTATAATTTCATGAATCTAAATTCAAAACACCTAAAAATCTAAATTACTCGTTATATGACAAATTAATCAACAACTCATAAAGCCCTGCTGCTAGGTTCGGGTCTTCTCTCAGGAGAGGGTTAAAGCTATCATCACCTTTCTTTCGAGGGTACATCTGGTTCCTCGGCTTACGGTACACGAGAAGGCGTGCGGTTTTAGTTGGATGTTGGTTAGATAACGACATAGCCATCAACTGGTAGTATCTGGGGGATACCCGCATGAAAAAAAGGTGTAATTTAAGAGTCCAAAAACAGTATTCCTAGAAAATTCCGACATCTTCTACTACTTGGGTTGTTGGGGCCTGAACAGTTTTTACTTTTTTACTTTCGTGACTCATATTTTTACACATACTATTTTTTTTTAGTAAAATCATTTAAAAATAGGCCGGATGACAGTCGCTTAGCGTAAAAATCGAAGTTCAGCCGCTAACCTAATTTGAAAAATTCCGACCTCGGCCAGGTGTGAGTCGGACAAGCAAGTAACATCATATATAAAAGGTCTTCGAGTTCGTTGTAACTTTGATCGATGTTTTAATAATAGTGTATTGATTGAATAAAAGGTAAATTGCGGTTTACGATTTAGGACGTCTTAAAAAAAACTACTTACTAGATCTCGTTCAAACCAATTGTCGGTGGAAGTTTGCATTGTAATGTACATCATATATTTTTTTAGTTTTATCACTCTCTTATTTTAGAAGTTACATGGGACACACACACATTTTTCCACTTTGGAAGTGTCTCTCGCGCAAACTATTCAGTTTAGAAAAAAATTATATTAGAAACCTCCATATAATTTTTGAAGATCTATCCATAGGTTTCATGGTATCCATCTATGGGTTTGATGGAAAAATATTTTTTGAGTTTCAATTCCAAGTACATATTTATTGTTTTTGATTATTTTTGTGTGAAAATCTTAATGCGGAAATTAAAAAGGACTCATGGTTGTTTTCACAAATGTCCCCTTAATTTAATGGGCCACTTTTAAATGAGTTAGGTAGCCCTTAGTGATATTTTTGTTTTCATCAACCTTTAGGGGACACCCAAAGTGTTCAGATATCTATTTAAAAGTAGGGACTACACAGATGTCTATCTACAGGTATAATACTTAATCTATTGAATTTGATATTCACATTTCTATAATTAATGTACTAAATACACTAACCTTTATTTTGTCTTTCTCCCGCAGCTTCTCTCGCTTTTCTTTTTCTTTTTTTTCTTTCTCTCTCTCCTTCTCCCTCTCCTTTTCTTTCTTCTTTTCTTTTTCACTCAGTTCTTTTTGTTTTATTGCGTCCTCCAGGACTTTTTCTTTATCACGAGACTTCTCACGCTTTTCCTTACTCTTTGAGGGGAATTTGAAGGATTTAGTCTTTTTTGATTTTGATGGACTTCTGTTAAAAGATGTTTTATGATCAAAATTAAAAGCTGCTTTGAAAAATAATGAAAATGTTTAAATCGGAGTTTCAAGCTTAATTGTTAATGAATAAAAAATAATAAATCTATACTGATATTCCAAAGCTGAAGAGTTCTCTTTCAAATTACAGACTGTTTTGTAAAAAAATGTATATTTGTAAAGATTTATGTATGTAAAATGACCAACTGTTTTATTTAATATGCTATGGCTACTGCGAGCAGGTAATAAATACAGCATATATAGAAGAACAGTTCTTATGGATGCTCTGATGAGAAACTTCCAACTATGGTATTAATATATATCTATTTTAAAAATACTAACTTAGTATCTGTGTCCTCTTCTGGTGAGCTTTCTCCTTCAAGTGCAGCATAGCCTCTATCTTTTTTGGACTCTTTTTTATCTTTCCGCCTTCCTAACAAATCCTTTTTACTTGGCTTCTCATGTTCAGTCCCATCACTGACTACAAAATAGAAAATACATTTGCCTGAAGTCATAAAATCTTTCTTTGTTTCAAACAGTTCTGTGTGTATTTTAAACTTTAAAGTAGTGAGTTTAAAGTTGAAAATAATACAGATCCATTGTTTAAAGTTAAATAATCTTTATGAAAAGAATCCTATTAATATAATAAAAGCAAAAGTTGGTGACTATGTTTGTATGTATGTTTGTTGCTCTTTCACACAATAACTACTGAATAGATTTTGATCAAACTTCACAATAATATAGCTTACATATCAGAATAACACAAAGGCTACTATTTACAGCGTTAACCTACATGAGGGCAGAGCCGCGGGCAAAAGCATAATCAAAAACAACTTAAAAACTGTAAGAATATAAAAGCATTAAGATGTTCAATCCCATATTTCAACAAATAATTAAATGATTGTTTTAAGTTACAAGACATGTATTGTGTATAGAGTATTGTGGGTTCAATAAGGTCTCAAGCCATACTGCTTCCAGCACAAATGAGCCAGTTCAACAGGGGCAGTACTACTCTCACCTAGAAGTCCAACCTAAAAATAGCAGCATTTATGCTGTTGTATTTCGTTGACCAATGCGAGACCCGGGGCCCGATGATACATAAGCATCACACTAGGCTGCCATAGTGTGGGTTACCATGCTGCATTGTGCATACTCATTGAGGATGGTGATCACCATTCTTGGATTTCACTCAGGCTTTCCATCAGGCAGAGTAGTCACTTTGACAGGCCCATATAATATGAATACATCTATAATAATAATAATATTCTTAAAATTGATATAAGTTAAATGTACAATACATTATAGGATTCTCTACCACCTGCCTGCATCTGCCCATTCGGTGCATAATTTGGGCATTTATTTCTGGACTTATGAATATGATTTGTTTACATTTCTTAAAACATGAACCTTAATAAATTAAAATGAGATTGATTACTAACCCCATTTATTTCATAATCATATCTACTCAGAATTTCTAATAGATTATTCAGATCATGTTACTTATCCAGGTAGTATTCAATCTTTATCTGAGAAGAACATAAGCAAAGGAAAAATTAAAATAATGAAATCGACAACTCCCCGAAACAAAATAATGAGAATATAATTATATTATATAATTGGTTTCAAGATCAGGATTATTTGTCTAATTCTTAGTTTTGACATTCTTATCGATCATTCTACAGTTTAATTATTAACGATCACTACCATTAAATTTATAAAAATAATTAATACGAAAAAAAGTCTTACAATCGCTCTCATTGCTTTTCCTTCCACTTTCAGATGCATATAAACCTGGGAAATCCTTCTCTACATCAGGACTTTCAAAATCCATTATAAACAAATATTAAAGATAATCTTGATGCAATATTAGTATCATTTAATTTTTTGTTTACGATTGATTGATAATTCCACAAAACGTAATGTCACTTTATCTTATAGGACTATAGGCATGTGACAAACTTACTTCGTTTTCGTTTTAACATTTAGTAATCATTTTTCTTTGAAACTTAGAAAAACACCAGTGACTTGGAAAACGAGTTTTCATGCGTTTATTAGTTCTGGACCAAAGATGATCTTTATACACTTTATATTGGTCTTGTGATCAGAACAGATTGAAATCGATAAATTGTAGAAGCTAATCAATGAACTTTGAGTGGTGACGGATTAAGAATACAGAGTGTCACCACCCCTATTCATCCACGCGGGTGTCGTAAAAGGTGACTAAGGGATAAACTACGCAAGACAACATCAATGCAAGGAAAAGGAAAACTTAAAACCAACCCTATAGCAACCCGTCTGGCCAGCGTGGTATAGAAGGCCAATACCTCCTTTTCAAGGAGAGGCCTATGTCCAGCACTGCACTGTTAAAGGCTGTTGTTGATGATGATGATGATGATGATGATGAATCAACTTTATCAGTTTGGCTTCCCTTTCAAAATTCCTAGAAATATTCTGAAAGTGCTGAAACATATTTTTTTTTTTTTTAAATATACAAATAACCCCCTAACCCTTAACTATCTTGTGATAAAGAATAAATATCATTGAAACATTACTGTTTGGGCTGAGCACTGAATTATCAAATTGATAAAAAAAAATTGCACACAATATTATCGACTCGATTTTAACTTTTTGTCTTAATGATTCTTGCAAACTATGCGAATCCCTAGCTGTCATTGACAGACACTAGACAGTTGCTTTGCTGATGTTTACGTGTCGTGATGTTTTGATTTGACTAAAATATAAATTGAAATGAATGTGTAGAAACTAAAACTGAAGTTACAAATAAATTTCAAATTTCCTATGATTGGTACTTGCAATGTGATTTATATTTCGTTTTTGTCAACATAGTGAATTGTGAAAGTCCTCCGAGACGGTAATGATCTACCACAAATAATTTTGTTTTTAGAATAAAAATAAAGCGATGGCATGGTTTGCAGACCTTGCCGGGAGAGCAGAAAATCTCCTTAACAGTTTAGATGAGCAAACCGGTGCTGCACTGCGTAACCACAATGGTACTAAAAAAAAATGGGAGAAAAACGAATTTACTGTGGCGCAACAAACAGAATCAACTTGGGGGCAAAGAAAGCGGATACTACCGCGTACCTTGAAAAAAAATAATACGGAAAACAAGAGTTCAATACCTTCAAGAAAAAGTTCGCCCTTGTCCAATCATCACTCTCGATCACCCTCAAGAGATAATCAGGAGATAAAAGTATTAAAACCTAAAAAATCTGCATCAAGAAAATCAAGCCCTCAATATACTTTGAATCAATGCCCCACCACACTTGTTGCTGATCATAAAGATAAACCTCGTGTTATTAAACAGAGAAGTAAGTACTTAAATTTTATTAAATATTTTACTAAAATTTAACTAGCTGACCCGGCGAACTTTGTACCGCCCTAAAAAATAAGGGTTATCGTAGAGGGTTGAAAATTTAAGGTTGTATGTATTTTTAATGCCACATAATAAAAAAAACATAAAATTATCAAAAAAAAAAACAGATGAACACCCCTTATCACTTAGATGTTTGAAAATTGGATAGCAGCCGAATCTCAGACTCATCTCAGACTTACTGAATATGCATATAAAGTTTCATAAAGATCGGTCAAGCCGTTTCGGAGGAGTATGGCAACGAAAACTGTGACACGAGAATTTTATATATTAGAAGAATATGCATTTAGTGAAAAGTTGCTAATTCAAAATTACAAACAGACACTTAATTTTTTTTTATCTGTGTTGATTCATTAAACATTGTTGATACCATATGACATCATAAATGGTAAAAATATATCTGCAAGGCCATCTCTACTGTTGATTTCAAGGCTTCATTATTTTGATTTTCCTTTCCTTTCAAATTTCCTTTAGTATGTTAATTAATATGCTAAATAGTGTATTCTTGCTATGGTAACTAGCTTTCGCCCACGGCTCTGCCTGCGTCTATTTCAGTTATCGCGGTAATAAATAATTGGTAAAAAAGTATTCTGTTACTTTTAATACCTCCAATAATATGATGATCGGTTGAGTAGTTTTTGCGTGGAAGCTTAATATTAGTAGGGATTTATGAACCTAAACCAGGAGACAGAAAATGCATTTGGCCTTGAAATTTAATTATATATAATGCAGTTGTATTCTATGTTGGTGTCAAGTCTACAATTGTTTGTGTGAATGACTTTGTCCAACAGTGGACTGTTAAAGGATGATGAAGATACTTTTATTCTTTACATGCTTATTTTATTACAAATAAAGAGTAATACATTATAAATATAAGTAAGAAAGTTCCATAATGGTTCCAAAAAGTTCTTTATAATGGTGTTGGTATTGTCTATCTGTATCGCAGCAAAATATTGTTATAAATATCTATATTTTCTCATGTAAGTCAATTTTGTATTATATTCTTTATGAGAAATAAACTATCTTAAACCCGAAAATGACTGGTCAGAGTGATCAAACTTTTTCAAGGACCATAGAAAATGAAACGAAACATTTTGTCCATAGTTCCAAGTTCTTATTTGAAATTGATATCATAGCCAGGCTCCAATATCTTGCATTGCAGATTATTTATTAGGACTTGTTGATTGAAAATGTAATCACATTGTGTACTTTTCCATAAATTCTTTAAACATAAAACTTTAAATTGATATATACTTGGAAAATAATGTATTCAACAGTCTAGGTACTTATAGTAAAATAAATTAAAATATTTTCAATTATACCTTTTGTGTTGCCATATGTATTTGATAATTGGATGAATTACTATCATCTAGTTCATCTAGAGCCTTTAGCAGCTATTACACTCAGCTGGCCGGTTTTGATAAGTTTTTTATTTCAGGAGCCTAACTTGTAAAATGCACCAAAAAAATTTCGTACAAAAATTAAGAAATAATAAGTAAACATAATAATTATCTATTGGACACAATTTCTAAATCTACCTTCCATTATGGGTGACTACGGAACCCTATTCTATGAGTGGCCTGACACGCACTTGGCCAATTTTTATTATACGTATATACTTAAACTCTTTTGAAAAAAAAACGGGCACTTAAGCAAAGAACTATTTTATAGTTACTATTTGTTTGTTTGACAATTTTAGGTATTGTTAACCTCAGAATTTTATAAATTAATTAGGAAGGAATAGTTTTCATCAGTTTTATCAAAACATTTTGAGAAATAATGTTTAAGCTCAAAACACTATTATTGTACCTGCTCGCTAAATAAAAATGAAACGTGTTAATTTCTTTGTTTTTATTGAATACATTAAAATCAGATAAAGTTTTACATTATTACATTATATATTACATTAGAATCAGAAAAGTTTAGTGTGACCCCCTCTTACTGAAATCACGGCTTGCATTCGTCTGGGCATGCGAGCGAGTATATCTTTTATGGTTTCTTGGGGAATACGTTCCCACTCCGCGGTAATCACATTCTTTAGCTCTCTGATGGTCTGCGGAGCCGGCTGCACTGATCTCACTCGTCGCTTCAGAACGTCCCAGACATGCTCTATGGGATTGAGGTCCGGACTTCTAGCTGGCCAGTCCAAACGACGAATTCCGACTTCTAGCATATACGCTTCCACATCGCCAGACCGGTGGGCGCGAGCGTTGTCGTCCATAAAAATTGAGTTTTCGCCAAGAGCGGTTAAAGCGGGTTGTGCATAAGGAATTAGAACTTCCGTTATATATCGGTGTCCAGTCAGTTTACCGTTTTCGATGAAGACTAACTCCGTACGATCCATAGAATTTATTCCTGCCCAAAACATAACAGAGCCCCCTCCATAAAGTGTGATCTTCAAAACATGCCTCTGCAAAGCGTTCTCCTCGTCTACGTAGCACTCGCCGACGTCGGTCTTCACCATGCAGAGATATCCTGGCTTCATCGGACAACAATACCCTATCCCAGTCTTCATGAGTCCATGACACACAATTTCGAGCGAAGCTAATCCTGGCAACTTGATGTCCACGGAGTAATTTAGGGCCGCATGCCGGGCGATGACTGTGTATATTAGCAGCGAGAAGCCTCCTCCTGACCGTCCATAGACTAAATTGCACATTTCTTACTTCTTCGAGTCTGTTCTTGAGGTCCGCATAAGAAGATTTGCGATTTCTCAACGCTTGACTAACTAGAAAACGATCATCCCGTGGTTCGGTACATGTCTTTCTGCCAGAACCAGGCCTTCTCTTGACGGAACCGGTCTCTTGATAGCGCTACCAGGTCCTTTGAACTGTCGACCGACTCACATTTAGCCTCTGAGCCACGAAGCATTGGCTGCAACCTTCTTCAAGCAGCGCAATCATTTTGCGCGCTTTTATCACTTTATCTACCATTTTAGAGAGTGCTAAACAGCAATAACAATACTTTTAAATGTCAAGGACATCAGATAATTTAATAAAAATTGACAAAAAGTTAATTAGAAGCGATATTAACCATAGGGAATTCGCGCCACAAAATGTAGTTAAAAGTTGTTTTCTTTGAAAACCAGGCTCAGTCAAAAATTTGAATTTGGAAGGTACTTTGAGGTGAAGGTACTTACTTGAAGGTGAAAGTCTCTGGTAGTATATGGTAGTATAGTATAGTATATTTAATTGAATTAACAATAACGCTTATATACTAAAATCGTGCGTGCCTATAATTACTTTATTTAATCTTTGTCTGTATCTTATATGTGGCTTATCTAAGGACGTGTAATAAAGTAGGAAGTATTGTGGCCACAGTACTCTTATAAATATTATGGCACTTTTATAACTGGCCAGTAACATGTTCAAATGATTAAAACCTTTTTGGTATTTTATTTTTTTCAGCCAGGGAGAAAATCAAAACCGCCCGTTTTTTTTGCAAATGAGTGTATATATATATAAGCATCTCACTAGACCCCACGCCATGGTGTTGTTCACTATGCTGCATTGTGTGCACTCACAATGAGACCACTACATTACATCACCACCACATACAAAAGAAGTACATGTAAAAAACCATGTTGTGTTTTTTAGCAAAACAGTTTTAACAGGGATTATTGAATACTGACTAACTTTACATACTCATTTTTACAGGGCTTAGTTTACCAGCGGACCTGGAACTGTACAGCGGGGATGATGACCTTACGTATCAAATGCAAAATTTGGAGGTAGAAAATGCAATGTTACGGAATGAACTAAATGTGATGAACAGGGAGGTGTCAGAATTGACTGCTAAGCTACGCATGACTCAAGACGGTAATAATGTAGATAGGCAAGGTAGATAATATTCACTTTAGCTTTTGGAGTTTGCATTCTTTCAGTCACATACATGTACCATTAAGGCTTCAAACTTTTAAGCTTTCAAAATAAGAAATTAATTTTTTTTTTCATTCATCATCAGATGCAGCAAATACTCAAATCAAATTAGAGACTGCTGATTTAATGTACCAAAAAGTTAATACGGAGAAAGAGGCCTTGACCGCTCAAGTGGAGCAGCTGAAGCTCAAACTGACAGAGAATGTTAATGCAGAAGTTACCAAGTACAAAGAAATCAACAAAGGGTTGCAGGAAGAAATTGACTTATTGAGGATTAAGACAGCAGATTCAGAGGAAAAGTAAGTTTGTTTCCAATAGTCATTGAAGTACAATTGAGAAGCCCACATTTAGCAGTGGAATGCAATAGGCTGATGATGATGAAGATAGTGTTATTCCGAATTTCTTTTAATTTACAAAACTCTTTTTCCCAAATATGCTTTGGAATATTTATTACATACTAGCTTTGCTGCCTGACCGTGCATGTGCTTGCCACATTAATGTCGGGTATTGCAGTTAAGGGTAATCACTTATATTAACTTTCCATTTGTAAAATTGGTTTAGGTGTAAATGCTTAACAAACAAACTCAAATTCGCAATATACAAATTTTGAGAATATTTATTAATATGAACATTTTTATAAATTGTTTTATTTCTTTAAGGTGTACAGAACTACGTCACAAGTTAAATGAAAAGGAAACTGCACAAATAAAGTTAGAAAATGATTTAAGACATGCACAATCTACTATTTCGAATCTTCAAAGCAATTTAGAGAAGAGCAATGAAGAATGTAGACGACTTGAGAGGGACTGGGAGGCTTACAAATTGAGAGTGAAAAACATGTTACTCAGTAAAGACAATGTTATAAAGTCATTACAAGAGGGAATGGAAATATCTGTGGACACAAAAGAATTGATGCATCAAATACAAATTTTAAAGTAAGTGTATTTCACATTTGGTAAAGTATACTGGGGTTTTAAATGCCAAGGCTCCAAATCGGTAAAGTCGGTTTTCGAACGATAATTAAACGTGATAACGTCATAAGAAAACATTGATTTTCATAATAATTTATAAACAGTTCACGTGTAGGTTGAGTGATGCCGCTGTCTATCTTCTACTCGGACGCATCGACTGATGGAGTGGAAGAGAGATAGCTGCGTTACAAGTCACAAGCCGAACGCTTAGGCCAATCGTACCTCTCTGTCGCTTGTTCGTTTGCATGATCGGCTCAGGCAGAACGTGATAATGAGTCATGCTTTTTCGTGTGTGCAATCGGCGTTCATCGATATGACGTCGAAAGCGACGTTATGACGTCAAAATGTATGTATTTGTTTATATCGGTTGTCTAGTACCTACCAATAGTGTGTCAGGTGTCTGAAATAATTATGATATTTTTATGTTCTGTTTACTTAAGGTAAACGTGAAATTTTAAATTTATGATTTATATCAGGGACGAGCGTGATGAGCTTTCGGAAGTGACAACGGCAATGCGGAACGAATGCGAAGACCTGAAGTCATATATGGGACAGGTGGAAGCACGACACACTGCAGCTGAACGAGTGGTTTGCGCGTTAAGGGATGCATTGCGCGAAGAACGGACCGCTCGTAACAGAGCTGATGCTCAGTGGGCCTCAGTCACCAAGGTACAGTACTTACTTATTGTGTAAGACTGGCACAAATTAGTTTAAATTAACATTAGAAGAGTTATGCTATTTTACAAACGTAAATGCTAATTAGAAGTAATTTTGACTAAACTTTTCTTTGAATAGTGTGATACTGGAGGCCCAACAATGCAGAAGGTGGGTCACCATGCTGTATTATTTGCAATGAGTATGGTGACCACTACTCTAGGTATTGCTAGATTCTGCTCATGCTTTCCATCAGTCAGAGTAGAGTCAATTTGGTAGGTTTATATAAGACAAACATAATAAGAATAAATTAAACAT
Organism: Phragmatobia fuliginosa; assembly: GCA_932526445.1. NCBI lineage: Eukaryota > Metazoa > Arthropoda > Insecta > Lepidoptera > Erebidae > Phragmatobia > Phragmatobia fuliginosa. The sequence continues at coordinate 10,599,018 of OW052078.1, read as the reverse complement.
CAAAACAACTAACCAGCGATCGAGTTGAGACAAAGAATCGTCACTATCCGCATGTTTTTTAAGAGAAATATGGCAAGAAATGTGAGATGTGCGTCAAAATGAATCGTCAAAAATTATAAGACCTTTAAAACTCTGTGAATATAAATCTGATAAAATAGGACATTTCTTTCATGTTTTATCTTTGGTTTACATGAAAAGCTTTCAGTATATTATTTTTACTTATTCCTTATTGATGACTTTTTTAGTAAGTTTATCTATACGGGCGATTAAAAGAACAATCTAATTTCGATTCTAAGTATATTTTTTAATAGCTTCCTGTTCTGTTTTATTTGCAGGACTTGAAAGCTTTGCAAATAGAAACGGGCCAGACAATAGCCAGTCTACGTATGGCCCTACGAGATAAAGATAATGAATTAAACCGGCTTCGAGATACGTCCTCCACCGTCCGCAGTACAGACACGAGTGCGTTGAATGTAGCCGACTATGACCTTAAACAGGATGCCATAGACAATAACAAGATAGAATACTTAACCCAGACGCTTGTCTTGAGACAGTCGAAGATAGACAAATTGTTAGCTGATAATAATATACTGAAAATACAGTTAGAAAAGTTAGAGGTAAGGGAACGAGTTAATTTTTTAAATATTATATAATTAAACCATGTAGAACAACATTACTGCAAAGAGAATGTAGTCGGGCTAGCGTGGCAAAGTAAGCCAATACCTTATTTTCGAGTATGACTGATGTGATGTTGTATATTCATATTCAAAGATAAATTCTCCTTATCATCATCATCATCATCAACAGCCTTTAACAGTCCACTACTGGACATAGGCCTCTCCTTGAAAAAGAGGTATTGGCCTACTATACCACGCTGGCCAGACGGGTTGGTATAGGGTTGGTTTCAAGATTTCCTTCTCTTTGCATTGATGTTGTCTTGCGTAGTTTATCCCTTAGTCGCCTCTTACGACACCCACGTCGTCGGATGAATAGGGGTGGTGACACTCTGTATTCTTAATCCGTCACCACACGGATATGCTCCTTAATGTAGAAGTAATCATGCTAAATGAAAATAATAAAAAAGTCTCCTTCCTATAAAACGATAATTTCTTGGAACCTCATTGGTCAGAGGGCGGGGCTTGATCAATACGTCACTATTTTCTAAACGCGAATGGACTGTACAGAAGTAACGAAACTGACAATGATCATATTTTTATGTATTTACAGACTAAATATAAAAAAGAAATATCAGCAGTTCGGTCGAATTCATCCCACAGCGTGGTCCACCTGCAAGATGATTGTCGGTATCGCTCCAGGTCTAATGTGACCACGGATACACTGTCCGCACTCTCGGTACGACTCGGCGTCATGGTCAAGCGATATCCTGTGTTGAGGATGTTCGTTATTGCTTATATGGTTAGTACATATATTATTATTATCCTAAGAAATATATTATATATGTATTATGTTAAATAAGACATATAGAATATATTTCTTACATTATACAGGGTGTAACCAGACGACTTCCGAAAACGAAAGATGCAGCTTCAGCACCCTAAAACTAATTAAAAAAAACAAACAGTTGTCTTTAAAAAAAATTGTAGCCGGAAAAAACAATGTATCAAGATTTTTATTAATTTCCGAAGCCAGCAATGTATGCGCGCACTGAGTAGCTAGGTCAATGCCTTTCATAACTATTTAATTTAACTACCTACGCGTCGCGGCGTCGGTAAAGTTCCCTATTAACGAAAATACCTACCTAGTGACTTCACGCTACTTACCTAATTCTGCGAGAGCCTCGGTCGACCCAGAAATGGCACAAACTGAGCTTATTTTATTATTATTTCTTATAATCTTATGCACTGTTTGATGCGATATTGGGGTTCCATGACCTCTAATTAATTTTGCCGTAGTTCGTGTTCCAACCCGAGGTTTTTTCTTAACAAGAGCCAAGACCTATTCGTCCACTCGAAGATCTACTTCTAGGCCTTCTCCATGCCTTTGGGATGTAATCCTCTCATTATTCAAAACTCTCATCCGCGGGCTACACCATAGCACATAATCATTTGGCCGTATTCCCTCGCACTAAACATTATAAATAATCACTATCACTGTTAAAATATAAGTACCTATTCTAAAAATAACACAAATTAAGTGACAAGAGAATAAAAAACGAAAAAATAAACAATTAACTTACTATACCTACTTAAAAAAGGAAAATTACAACATAAAACTTTCGTGAAAGTCCCTTAAAAATTCCCATAAAAATCCCTTAAAAAAATTTATAATGCACCACGCAACTGTCCAGACTGTGCGAACATTGAAGACCGACTGGTCTTGTTCGTACCTATTTATAATATTAGGGAATTATAAGTTCTTTGAAACACGCCGCCGATCTGACGTATCGATAGGTAAATACCTACGACATGACATCGGAAACCCTTTGTCGCTTAAACTCAAAGATCACGATTCTTTGATATTCGCCGACAAAGGCACACCAAACTTGCCGCTACATCGCTTCGTCCTCTGTGTTTAGGTAAATTAATAAAAAATTCAAAGTAATTCAAAGTTTTGCGGCTAGATGCATCCGTAGGTTTCCTGGACAAATTTCGCGTTTTGTATTGGAAATTTTGTAATTTTTTTCTATGGAATAGGGTTTAAACGAGCTGAAGTATGACCTGATGGTAAGCGATTACCGTCGCCAATGGATAACCGCAATACTATAGGCGGCACAAACAGCGCCAGCGCTGTTTCACACCGGTTTTCTGTGAGGCCGTGGTATCACTCTGGTCGAACTGACTCATTCATGCCGAAGCGTGGCTCTCCCACGGTATGTAAGAAGAGCGAATGTGAATAGATTGCCGAATCGGCATTGCTAATCAGAAAACCGTAGGCATAGACTCACGTCTAGGCTTAAGACTTCAGACGCACGGTGCTATGGGTTCGATTCCCGGCGTAAAATAAACTTGAATTTCATTGAAGACGATGAATGATTTCATTATACGAACGCAAAAAAATATCAAGTGCACAGGATACCATTATTATTTACGCGTTGGTTGATAACCCATCAGAAAGTCAGATTAGAGAGTGATTTCGTTTAAAGTTTTAGTTAGTGTTAGGTACCTACTGCGGGCGGGACGCGCCCGCGCGCCTTTGCCGCGGTCATTGAACCGCGTGCGGTACTGTGTAATGACCCCCGGTCAACTGATTTTATTTAAAAATACATTGCAGTTTTATTGTTTTTATTTATTTATTGGTTGTCTAAATGAGATAATTAGGTTGTTAGTGTCCTATTATGTTGTACTATGTGTATGTAACCAGAAAAATACAAAAAAGAACTTAGATAAATTAACATATATTTTGCGTTTTTTTTTCGCTAAACCTATTCAGTATCATGGTCTGAATGCAACCATTAAGTTTTCGACTTCAGTCTTTTTACACCCTGTATAAATACCGTTGCAAATAAGACTGCTGACTACAATTACTGGGTCGAATAAAATGTTTATGTGATCTGTAAATATTTGTTTCGGAGTTTGGTGTTTCTATATAAACTGCTAATTTGAGCCCGCGGCTCCGCCCGCGTGTGTAGTGCTCCTTTCTCAGGTTCTAGACCATCTGTGTAGCCATTTTCATTTCAATTGGTTCAGTAGTTTTGACGTGAATGACAGACAAAGCTACGAGACTTGCATTTATAATATAAGTAAAGATATTAGTTTTTTCAAGCAATCTAGCTTTCACCGTGCAACCCCCTTTTTAATTTCAAACTGTATGATGTTGTGTGTTAGATGATCGACCCTGAATTATTCCCAAAAATATCTGATCCAAAAATTTATGATTATAACAATTCATCATCATCATCATCAGCCCACCTCAGTCCACTGCTGGACATAGGACTCTCCCATTGCACACCACTTTGATCGATTTTGAATTGTAATAACAATTATTATTACTTTATCTTTTTTTTATGTTGCCAGATCTGTCTTCATTTCTGGGTCCTAACCGTGTTATGCACTAGCACTCCAGAAGATATCGTCTCTAGACCTGCAAAATCGTGAGAATATTAACCACAATTTACTCCATAATAGGTATTACACATAAAATGAGGAGAAATAAATATAAGTGGATCAGTAAAACAATACAAATTTAAATGTTTAAAATATACAAAGAATAATTGAAAATAAAATTAGTAAACGGGAATGCCCAGGTTGATTCAGTGTTACAAACTTTCAAAGTTATTAAATATATTTCGAAGAAGGAAGACATCGAATAATGAATTTTGTTCCATAATTTTGTAACAAAGGTGTAACTATTTTTTTATTTGCATTACTTTACTATATTTGCGCTAATTCTGTTATGCGAACTTACTAAACTAAAAATCACTAAAAAGCTAGGTTTGTCCTGTCAGACGACGTTCTAAACATCGAAAATTTACTAATATTCATTCGCATTGTCACACTGAAAATAGATATAATTTAAATACACAAATAGCCTATAATATTTTTAGATACATTTTAGTGACGTAATGCAACAGCAGAACTAGCACCGATATCTCTAACTTTATTCCAGAATTTAGAATATTAGGTTGCTAAAGTACAATGTATTTTTCTATTGTCATATCGTTATGACCAAAATTGCATTCCCTTTTTTGTACTTCAAATCTAAAATAAAATGTAATTGTCTTATTGAAAATTAACTGTTAATAATTTTGAAAGAAAAAGTAAGAAGAAATATTTTTATGTTGACAAAATTTGGAGTCGTATGTCTCTGTCAAATGGACATTCCTGATATAATCACCGTAGTTTAAATGATTTCTAAATATTGTATCACAAGCGTTATAATATTTATACTTTGATTAATTGTTTAGTAATATGACAAATAATATAATAATAATATAATAAACCGTAAGTATCGGTTTTGAAACGTATGTAACGTTTTTACGACGAATGTACATCACTACGTCATAATTAAAGAAAATTTGATGAACAGATTTGAGTTATAAACTAGTGATGGACATTCGTTATAAAATCGGGTATGATATCCAATATTAACTTATTACAATACAGTTTAAAACCAGTACTAATATCATAATATTTTATTGTTGTTAAGTGTTGTCATAAGTATTTATTTCCTTTCGTGGTGCTACTTTCATGTAATTTAATGTAAATTTGTAAGTGTAAATAAGTATTAAATCTCACTGTTTCCTTGTCTCATTTGCCATAGTGATGTACCTTGTATTTTATAACTGTTGTCTTAATTAACTCAGTTTGTTTATTTTTTTATTATAGTCGATTTATTTTGAGAATAACTTTGTTTCGTAAACGGAAATAAGGGTTGAATAAAATGTTTATCAAAATATTGACTAGTTATTTTATTTATCCTTCATAATAATATTTGAACCCTGAAAATAAAAAATAAAATATTATAAAAAAACATCATATGGAATGTTTTAGGTGTGTTTCGTAAACGGTTTAGAGACTAAAATTTGCTTGTTTTAGTTATAAACTTAGTATAATTTTTTTATTATATTTTCGTCGCCTACCTGTGTTTTGAAATAACAAGTAGGCAACCAAAGAAATAAAAGTTGCCCCTAGCGTCATCTATGTTTTCTCGTTCTTCTACTAGTTGACTATGCTCCTAATACCTCATCCCACATCTAGGATGATTGATACACTGCATCAATAAGAAAGAAAATGAATTTTGTTTTGGAATATACTTTCCAAAACCGTGCGTTGCGTCAATAGATATTAACAAACTCTTTTCATTTATATTTTTTGGTAACTTTAAAAGTTTGACCGCTTTCGTCTCTCCAACATTATATATTTTTATAAGTCTTGTTATATTTGTCTTTTTTAACATTTAGGGTTATTTCAGATACGCAAGATCTGCGTATCTGAAATAAGAGACTTATGATGACTTATGATTATGTGATTTATGTCCTCAGATACCATGAGTTAGGCAATCAAAATATATTTGTTTTAAAACGGAAAAGGGTAGCACAGTTTTGGGTACATCTATTTTCAGTTGACTGAATTAATATAGAGATGAGAGATGAGATGCTCAGCCTTGCGTCAACTCCTTGATAATAATGAGATCTCTACTACCTTTATTCGTATTCTAATTCTTAAGTGAGAATGTGAGGCAGCTGCTGTGTAGCAGTTTGGTGTTATCACATCTGAATTAATATAGACACATGATCAATTCGTAGTATTATTTCCCAAATTAATGGCAAGTTTTTGACTATTTGTGAATTTTAATTCAATCTTTCCATGATCTAATTCTCTAAAATGCACTAGTACCGGTGCCCCACGATTGTAATTGAGCTGCGGTTATCGCAAGACTTGATTAACTAATTACGTTTAAACGATTACGAGTTGTCCACAACTTCAAAGTGGCACAACGTGCTACGACAAGGGTTATGTTTGGCTTTTTCCGAGGCATCGTATCGGGAATGAGGTGAACTGCCAGAGAACAAATTTCAGACATAGTTCACAGGATTAGCAAGCTGAATTACTTGGGTATATAGATATATATAGATACTAGTTGACCCAGCGAACTTCGTACCGCCCAACTTTAAAATTCCAGAACTTGATCGCAGCGCCACCTACCGGGTCCAATTGCGAATCTAAACCATTCCCAGATCCCCTTGACGACACACAAAAAAATTCATCAAAATCGGTCCAGTCGTTTGAGAGAAGTTCAGTGACATACACACTCACACCAGAATTATATACATATATAAAGATGTGGAGGAATGGGTTTCATGTACCTCCAACACAAAGGCGATCTTCCGATCAGGCGAGTTGATCATGTCTGGCGACGGCGCAACATTTGATGTTATAGAGTTGTGTATGCTAATCGGCGCGAGAATTTCTATACCGCAATTCAGGATTGGTAGTTACTCCGTGTTTCTTCGGTAGATGGTGTTGATGTATGTTTTTGTTGAGTTGTATGTGGAAGTCGCGATCGTCACTCCCTCACTCCCCTCCAAGACCGGAGATCGGTATTTGATGAGTCTGTGCTTTATGGTGTAGCGTGCTAGTGAAAGTCAGAACAGTATGCCGGTATTCCCAATTGAGTCTGAAGTCCGTGAGTCGGGAAGGCGTGCGGTACGCGGTGAGTCGGGGTGATTGCTGCGTAGTGGCTGGCTGCTGTGTAGACGGAGAGAGATGCTCTGCTTACGTGTCTAGGTGCATAGTGCCTAGACGCTGATGAGACCTTCTTTCATATTATTATTTGACTTATTTTCTGTCGTGGGGTCATTAATCTTCTAATTAAATATATAATTTGGACATCTTACACACAACATCATCTAGTCCCAAAGTAAGCAGAGCTTGTGTTATGGGTACTAAACAACTGATATAAATACATAAACATACTTTTTTTTTTTGTAAATACATACATATTTTACATAGAAAAACACCCAGACTCCGAAACAAATATTTGTGGATCACACAAATATTTGGTCTGACCCGGGAATCGAACCCGAGACCCCTTGATCAGCAGCCGAATACGCTAACCACTAGACCAACAAGGCAGTCAGTTATGGTAGATTACCTTCTATATATGTCTTCGTTTATTTTTTGTATAGTTTAGTATCGTTCGTATATAAGTTACACAAGGAGATATATCAAGTAAAAATATCTGGAGTATCAAGACCTTGAAGTTAAAAAAAACATCTATTGATATTGAATCCCTAAAAATGTGACTTATTTATTAAGACAGAATACCGTTTATTTTGAAGGCGTTTTAGTTCGTTTTGTATGTTTTCTGTGATACTCTGATAGTAAAATAAATAGTAGTTATTATCGACGGATAAGTTTGAAATCGTTTTGCCGTGAACTGTTCTGTTAAGATAATAACGGGGTGGAAAGTCCCGTCAGATCTCCGGCTCCTCAGGAGCCAGAAAAGCCAGGAGTATCTTGTGTTTCCACTCATTATCACCCTAAGAGTTGGTCTCAGGTGCCCTGAACCGCGAAGAACCCGAACCATGTTATTTCATTCCCCCCGAGCTCGACTTTGAATCTAGCAAAACTTCTTCCTTTTCTTTTACGTGTGAAAACTCTTACGTGCGACGGCACGTGGGGGTTCATCTGGGGATCCTATCGGGGTTAGCGGCTTGACGGTGTGTCGGACCGACAACACAGTGTGCCATTCTGTGCCTAAAATGGGAGGGCACCAGGAACAGCGGTTATTACGACACCTGGACTCCTGGACGCACTGACGCGGGTGCTATCTCAGCTAAAACTTTATTTAGGTGACTACGACACACGCAGACGTCGCCGCCTCGCGGCTGGCCACTGAAGCGGATGAAGGGGAAAACCCATTCTGTCCATCCGCGGCCACACTCAGGGCGGCATAAGGCGCTTATAATATGCGCGCTACCGCCGCCCGGTTCACCTGCGGTGGATCGGGTCCGATTGGAGGTCGTCTTCCCGGACCTACTCCGCCGCGTCTTTCTACGGAATGACATCTTCGCGGAAGATTGCGACCACCATAAAATAACTGTTTATGACCAATTTCGGGCCATATGCGTTTGATGGCCGGTAGCGAGAGATTTCCTCCGATGATTGCAGTGTGGGCCCGCACGCTGCGTCGCCCAGGCAGGGCTAACCGCCAGCGTGTGCTGAGCCGAGTCCTCACTGTTGTGACAGGTGGGACTCAGTTCTCGCCTAGCGACTGAGTGCAGGTACTTCCCGTACCGTGCCCGGAGAGGACCTGCGTCCGTTGGAAGGTTCCCGTGTGACCGCTCCGTCCACTCGAGGATGACCGGCTGGAGATCCTTCACGGTGGCAAAGCCAGCACGCAGAGTCTCCAGCTGAGAGGAGTTTAAGCGGAAAGTTAACTTTTAAAAAAGAATTTAAGCGAGAATTATAAAATATATAATTATATATAGCATCGACATGTGAATACGTGAAAGCAGTGTCTATTTAATATACGAATATAAAAATTTATAAATATCACTAGGTTATGTAATTACACAAGGTTGTGACAATAATGTTTTTATAATCGGGGATAATATCATTGTCATGCATAAAAGATGTTTAATATAGTACTATACTCTATTTTGAACACATTATAAAATTGAATCCGAGGAAAAAACTATTAGGTACATATCTTAAAACTTAAGTAGATCTTATATATACAACTTGCGTCGAAATTTATTGAAGAAACAAATATGCATAGATATTTATCAAATACTAGATGAGCCCTGCTGCTACTGCCGGTTATTGTTGTGATGGTAGTGATGGTACCAAAGTACAGATAACGCCGCCATAGTTGTGGGAGCTACTACCAAAACTATGGCGGCGTAATGAGATGCTTTACCAAGACTTGCATAATGAACTCGGAATCATAGCGGGAGGGAAAAACACAAAGGTAATTGGTAGAGAGTTCCAGTTTTTGACTGTTCGGCATAGGAGAGAAGAGCCGAAACGTTTAGTTCGAGAGCATATTTCTACCACTCTGAAAATATGACATACAAGGCCAGCCAGGAAGTTAAAAGGTGGAACCTGTTGGAAAAGCTTTTGAGAACAATTTCCAAGATAAATGCGATAAAGGACGACATCTCTTCGCAACTAAACTAAACATAAGTACCTATATAAGATATTATATTAGCAAGATAAGGGTATTGCGAAAAATAAAATTCTGATAGAACTAAATGCCTCGGTGGCGCAGTGGTAGAGTATGCGACTGCTGTACTCGAGGTCTCGGGTTCAAACGACCTGGGTCGGACCAAATATTTGTATGATCTACAGATGTGTTTCGAATTTTGGATGTTTTCTATATCTATACTATATTACGAGTACACAGTGTTTACAAAAAAAAGTATTCTATCAGTCGATCCATCTTTCATGGCACAAGATCTGCTAAATTTGAACCTAGGTGGCATTGTGTGGTACATGTCCGAAATTTTAAATTTGCATGCTAAATAGTTGTCCGATAAAGGTCCGATTTCGAATCGGCATATTTTTCGCGAAAGTAATTAATGAGATTCAGGCAGATCAATTACTGTTTCACCATCACTATCTTTAACGGTTATCTTTTTGAATAATAAAGTACGTACTTGATTTTTGTTTTACTACATTTTTATTAAAAAATCAGGTTTATTTTTCTCTGCTTTTTACGAGTTTATACCTATGCTCAGCGATGCGATTTCTCCACTTTTAGTGGTCAGATTTATGAAGTCAATTCTTGTTTTAAACGATTGGGATTATGGACGACTTTCTAAAAGGCCAATCTTCGATTTCAAACGGTTTGTTCTGAACATAATAACTTCGCGAATGACCTCTTAAACTACTACGTTTAAACGGTACACTGCCGCTGACTACTGCAGGTATGGTGGGTCCAATCCCCACAGGAACATACAATGCAAGGTCATCGTAGAAATAAAAGGATTTACTCATCATTCTGTAAAAAAGATTTGTAGGGCGCCGGGACCGTGACCTTTCGAACCTTTTGAGGTGACTCATTTCGTAATCTCTTGGAAAAACCAAAGTAGGTACTGTTAGGCGCATACTGTTGTGCGTTAAGTGTTAAAGCCGATGAATTCTTTTTCGCATATTGCGCGCGCATAGCCCGTCGTAAACATTGAATGTATCATTGAGTCTTTTGTACCTACAGCACAACTTGGAAATACCTGTCAATGTGTTTTCCCTACATTGTATTACCTATAGATAAAAGTATTAAGACGTGCTTTTGTTTCTATAAATATTTTTACATATTACTAGTTTCTGCCCGTGGCTGCCCTACGCTCACATATAAGTCGTTATTACGACAAAAAATAGCCTGTTGCTAAGCAAGGTCCAATCTACCTGTGTGCCGAAATACATCTAAATCGGTTTAGTAGTTTAGCCGTAATAGCGTACCAGACCGATGTACTTTCGAATTTATAATAAGTATTATAGTATGTAGAATGGATTTAAAAGGTATTTAGAACAGGAAAACGACGATGAAATAAAAAAAGAAACGATGTCAACAAGTCTTGATTACTTATGCTTATCGGGTAGTGTTAAAGATCGTTTAACGGCATACAAGCATATCTTATAATTATTCAGAGTATTCAATATATAATTAATGGCCCTAAATCTGGACGATTGTCATATTTAGTACTGTTACGAAACGTCAGGAAAATTTAAAAGACGAAGTTATCCAAGTAAGTTCATTTTACAAGTTAGGCCCCATATAACTCCTAAAACAAAAATGTTATCAAAACGTCTAAAGTTTTACTTGAAAGTTCAATTTATAACTTTTTCAGATTTTTCGAGCCAGCCGTTTAGCTTTTAGAGGAGGGGGGGGGGGGGGGCTTTAAAAAAATGCGCTTTCAAGTTGAATAACTCATAAATTGATACCTTAGGGCTTTCACACACTGGCCACGCGCCCAGGCGCGTGGGCGCGTGGCAGCAGATCACGCGCGCGGCGACGGTGGAGCAGATCTGCCCGTTCGAGCAGATTTTACCGCGCCTACGCGCCTGTCCTTTCATATCTCAAATTGCTGGGCGTTGTTCAATTTCGGATATAAATCTATCCGTGTCCAGATCCATCGTGAACAAGTCCTTATAGCACGAAAACAGGCGCTAGGCATTGTTCAATTTCGTATATAAATGTGTTTACTGCTGCGGCCCGCCACGCCTAAGCGCGCGGTGGCAGAATCTGCTAGCGGCACGCGCTCACGCGCCTATGGGACTTCACACACTGGCCACGCGCCTAGGCGCGTGAGCGCGTGCCGCGGGCAGATTCTGCCACCGCGCGCTTAGGCGTGGCGGGCCGCAGCAGTAAACACATTTATATACGAAATTGAACGAAGTATCGCGCCTGTTTTCGTGCTATAAGGACTTGTTCACGATGGATCTGGACACGGATACATTTATATTCGAAATTGAACAACGCCCAGCAATTTGAGATATGAAAGGACAGGCGCGTAGGCGCGGTAAAATCTGCTCGAACGGGCAGATCTGCTCCACCGTCGCCGCGCGCGTGATCTGCTGCCACGCGCCCACGCGCCTGGGCGCGTGGCCAGTGTGTGAAAGCCCTTAATCGAAAAATCGTTTTAGAAACCTCACAATGCTTTTACATGTAGGGGCAAAACATTTACATCCCCACTTTACATGTAGGATAGGTACCCCAAATAAAAATATTCTTCATAATTTTATTGTGTGCTACAACAATTGTCCACGTAATTACAACACATATTCATGCAAAGTTTCCTCTTTCTAGCACCAACCGTTTGGGCGGTAGGTCGAGGACGAACGGACGGACATAGCGAATCTATAAGGGTTCCAAGTCATGAACTACGGATCCTAAAAATGGACTTTTGAGCTTTAGTGCGATTAATATTTTTATTTATCTTACTACCTGTCTTCGTCAGAAGGAGGCTAACGTTTCTCGAGCGTATGTAGGTATGTTTTTCGAGAGTATGTAGGTATGTATTTCGAGGGTAATTTGTGTATGTATCTTACTTGAGGTTTACTTACTGATGAGCATACTTTTAGACCACTCTTAAAATATTGCGTAGTAAACAGTAAATGTATAACAGATTTCATTCGCAGTATCATGTCTATAGTTTAATTATTTTTTTATAGTACATATTTTTATATAAAACAATTCACAAGTGTCCCCAACCCGCACTCGGGCAGCGTGGGGACCTATGACCTTAACCTTCTCTTGAGAGCAGACCCGAGCTCAGCAGTGAAACTTTATGGATTGTTGATGATGACGATAAAATGATAAAACTTATTAATAAAAACGATCGACAAAGAAGTTTTATGCTTGACCATATTTAAAAAGTATCAAGTTTTTTTTTACTTGGTATCTTTTAATTTAGTAGTACTCTTTTATTATTCAAATAACATTATAACCCTAATATACTGCGGTACGGGTTCTCCCCAGATTGATAAGGCATGATTGCGGTACGGGCGGCATAGACTTATTTATGTAGGTACATCACCTTAACATAACCGATATATTTATTTATGTATAACGATGAGTGTCAACCCTAACTTATTCGCTTAAGAAATCGTAAATGTATTATGTACAGACTTAATCGGATCACTTAACAATAAATAGACTAATGTTAAATTTGTCAACAGTAAAGTATCATTAGAAACAATCATTACATTCCATTTCATTATCACTTGATCACATGTGGTCTGGTATTAGTAGAGTAAAGAAAGATATGAAGTTGTCCAGATTTAGGCTACAGAGCTCAGAATACGAAAGAAACACAGATAGAGAGGACGTATCAAATAAGGGACGCCGTTTTTTAGGGTTCCGTAGCCAAATGGCAAAAAACGGATGTCTGTCCGTCCGTATGTCACAGCCAATTATTTCCGAAACTATAAAAGCTATACTGTTGAAATTTGGTCAGTCGATGTATTCTATGAACTGCATTAAGATTTTTACATAAAAATAGAAAAAAAACAATACATTTTGGGGGTCCCCATACTTGGAACTGAAACTAAAAATTTTTTTTTATCAAACATATACGTATCTATGGATAGGTGTTCAAAAATGATGTTGAGGTTTCTAAAATCATTTTTTTCTAAACCGAATGGTTTGCGCGAGAGACCCTTCCAAAGTGGAAAAATGTGTGTCCCCCCCCCTCTAACTTCTAAAATAAGAGAGTGATAAAACTAAAAAAAATACATGTTATACATTACCATGTAAACTACCAACGAAAATTGGTTTGAACAAGATCTAGTGAGTAGTTTTTTTTAATACGTCATAAATCGTTACACGCAATTTACCTTTCATTCAGTCAATACACTAGTATAAAAACATCGATGAAAGTTACAACGAACTACAAGAAGTTTTATATGATGTTACTTGCTGATACGGAACCCTTCATGGGCGAGTCCGACTCGCACTTGGCCGCTTTTTTGTAAAGTGATAATGCGGAATTGTATAGAATAACTATGTAGAGTGTGTAGGTTACACACTTCTTATGATAAGGATTAAGGCTGCATGTTTCTGCTAGGGTGATAGATGGCCTCACTTGTCACCGTCAGGCCTGTGTTTATGGAGAATGGAGATCGTTTTTCGATCTTCAGCGACTGAATCGCCTGCGGTACTTGGACGGAGAGTTGTAATCCTCTCCCGGTTCCACTCCGCCTTATTCTTCGCAAGCAGCTCGCAGAAAGAGAGCCCATGATCAAACTACTGCGGTGTTGACACTCAGGCGTTTGCCCCTTGTGAATCAGTCAAAGATAATCTCTGAAGCATCCTTTTCCAGTAATCACCTGCGTTAGCCGGTATGAATGAAAGTGTCGCGTGATGCCTGTCGAGCCAATAGTAAATAATGGGTCTTACCGCCGCAATTGTGGCATGCTCTGTTCACACTATGCCTGGACATGCATTGCCTAGAATCCTAGGTATTGCCTTCAATATCTAAGTTATACAGATTACCGATAACATATCGGATCACTTGCGTGCCATCGTAACGTATAAAAATGATATGTTGGTGTAAAACCCGAACTTTTTATAATCGAGCTTAACCTATGACAGATGTTAGGTAAACAGTTAATAAAAAATATATTTAAAATATATTGAGTAAATAAAAGTTGGGTAATTTATTACATTATGGCTTAAAATAGAAGGCTACTTAATCAAATGAAAACAAACATCGAAGTAAACTTGTGGTACTGTCTACTGTTGGTATTTAGGTAACTTTACCTACTTAACTGTAGGTTTATCTTTTTCTTTGGGTACAGGGAGTCAACTTGAGGAAGGTCACCTGGTGGTAAAAGGCTAGCCATACCCTACCCATAGATAGATGGAAATCTTATCATGTCAGTCTTATCTGAAAAACGTATAACTTTAAGTGATGTCAGATTAAAATTCAATGTCGTGATAATGAACATTAAAGTTACATCGACTTGAGAACAGAGTAGAATTTTGGGAATTATCTAATCAAAATATGATAGGTTTAGTGAAATTTGGACTTTGTAAAGTAAAGAACAACATTATTGTGTGGTGATAGGTAACTCAAAGATTATTACTACTAATTCTGACTAGTTACTCTATTTCTAAGAACGTAATTACAATAACCACAGAATGTCGTGATTATCTGCTATCGGCCAAGAAAAATGAAGCATTCTAAATGTAGGTATGATGGGTATTTCCTAATCTACATGTGTTCAATGAATACCTTTAGGTAGGTTAAATAAAAAACATTAAACCAAATATCCGAAACGAATATTACTGGTTATTCATTTTTTCGTAAATACATTCATATTACACATAAGAATAGCCAAACTCCGAAACAAATAGTTATAGATGATTGGGTCGACCCAAAAATCAAACCGGAGAGTGGAGACCTCAACATAGGAGTTGCCTAAGCGCCATCGAGGCAGTTACAGTTTAGTTTCGCACGAATCTTGACAGTTAAATTGAAAACACTTCTAGATGTACATATTTTGCAAGCATGTTAAGGTGGCTGGCGGCGGATGGATGCGGAATGCCCTAGACCGGGATGGTTTTGGGAGACCTTCGTCCAGCAGTGGACGGCGATAGGTTGACATTATAAATAGTTTTGTAAAATAAAACAAACAGAAATTAACAGCGAACCAAAAGAAATCATTAAACCACATCCTAATCCTGGATTTAAATTGGGTTGGTCACGATTTATTGTTTTCATCACCTTAATTATTTCCAAGAATACTGCTGCAACTGGCATCGAACCTTCGAAATCCTGATGGCGGGTAGAATTCGAAGATTGAACTAGTTGTCGGTATATTTGAAGGCACAGATTTCCCAATAACGATTGCGTGGAAATATATTTATGATAACCGAGACCAACAACTTAACGTACTCTCCGAGGCATGAAACTACGCCACTTATAAGACTCCGGACTGCTGTTAAGAAATTATTTTAAGACAAACCCAACAACATCCCAAACCGGGATTCCAACCCGAGACCTCTCGACCAGCAGTCACATACGCTAACCGCTAGACCTACGAGGCAGTCAACTGGAATTTCTTATACTGTTCGATTAAAATAAATATTTGGATGGAATGTTGTCACTTAATTCCGAAACACATCTCTTTCGGGATTCTTAAGGATGAAACTTATTACAGTATACAATAATTAATACAGAGCTCAGCAGTGGGACGTTATGGGTTGAAAGATTAATTAAAAATCGGCCAAGTGCGTGTCAGGCCATGCACAGGAAAGGGTTCCTCAGTCACCTATAATGGTATGTGGATTTAAAATCGTATCCAATAGATAATTGTTATGTTTACGTATTAATACGTTAATTTTGTATGACGTTTTCCAAGTGAGCGCATTTTACCATATAAGCCTTTATAACTCCTCAACTAAGAAAGTCATCTAAACGGTTATAGTTTTCCTTCAAAGTTCATTAGATGGACCACCATCACGATTTTTTTCAGATTTTTTGAGACAGCCGTTTAGCTTTTAGAGGGGGGGGAGGGACGCCCTGTTTTTACAAAAAAGTGCCCTTTAAAGTGAAATATCTCGCAAACGGATACCTAAATCAAAAAATCATCTAGGAAACCCTGTATTGTTTTTAAAAGACCTGTCTAATGATACCCCACACGATGGGGTAGCCTCGAGAAAAAAAAATCATCCCCACTTTACGTGTAGGGGAGGTACCCCAAATAAAATTATTTTTCATAATTTTATTGTAGCACTTTGTCGACGTAATTACAACACGTATTCATGCAAACTTTCATCTTTCTAGCACTTACCGTTTGGACGGTAAGTCGAGGACGGACGGACGGACGGACGGACATGACGAATCTATAAGGGTTCCGAGTTATGAACTTCGGAACCCTAAAAAAGCGGCCAAGTGCGAGTCGGACTCGCCCATGAAGGGTTCCGTATCAGCAAGTAACATCATATAAAAGTTCTTGTAGTTCGTTGTAACTTTTATCGATGTTTTTATACTAGTGTATTGATTGGATGAAAGGTAAATTGCGTGTTACGATTTATGACGTATTAAAAAAAAACTACTCACTAGATCTCGTTCAAACCAATTTTCGTTGGTAGTTTTGCATGGTTATGTACAACATATTTTTTTTTAAGTTTTATCACTCTCTTATTTTAGAAGTTAGAGGGGGGGACACACACACACATTTTTCCACTTTGGAAGTGTCTCTCCCGCATACTAATCAGTTAAGAAAAAAATGATATTAGAAACCTCAACATCATTTTTGAACACCTATCCATAGATACCCCATACGTACAGGTTTGATGTAAAAAAAAATTTTGAGTTTCAGTTCCAAATATGGGGACCCCCAAAATGTATTGTTTTTTTTCTATTTTTATGTGAAAATCTTAATGCGGTTCACAGAATACATCGACTGACCAAATTTCAACAGTATAGCTCTTATAGTTTCGGAAATAATTGGCTGTGACATACGGACGGACAGACAGGCAGACTTGACGAATCTATAAGGGTTCCGTTTTTTGCCATTTGGCTACGGAACTCTAATAAAAAAGTAATACAAAACAGTCGAATATCGATCGAATAAGGTGATTTTAGTCAGTGCAAATCGCGTACTGGAAATCCAATGTGTTTCAAAAATTTGTACGATCCCTAACGAGTTTAATACTTAACGGTTAATTAAAACAAAGAAAAAATCTTAGTCACAAGGTGATGTTAGTATCATCATCATCATCAATAGCCTTTAACAGTCCACTGCTGGACATAGGCCTCTCCTTAGAAAGGAGGTTTTGGCCTACTATACCACGCTGGCCAGACGGGTTGGTATAGGGTTGGTTTCAAGTTTTCCTTCTGTTTGCATTGATGTTAGTAAGTAGGTATAAAACTGCAGCTTACATTCATGAGATGTCCATAAACTTGTTCTTTATTATTGCGATCACCATCCACTGATTACTGTCAGATTCATCGACGCTAAGAACACTCAAATGTCAGATATGTTGGGTAAAGCAGTTTACTAAGAATTAATTAATACTGAAGTCTCAGAAATTTTGAATTAAGGCTAGAATAAATTAACCATAATCTTTCTGGATTCAAATACTATGGATTCATATCATAAAACTGTAGGTAAAGCATTTACACCAGCCAGTGCTTTGATGAAAAAGTTTCAAGTTTCAAAATAATTTTCTCTACATAGTCTACGTTTGATTTAGAATAGATTGGTTTTAATTAGGCTAGTTTTTTTTTTAATTTCTTTCATCCCAGTCCTCATAACTAGACATCGGATTACATGTACTATCAAAATACGAAAGGATCACCATTTCCAACCCCAACATAAACTGCTATTTAGTAATAGTAGAACTGTAACCAGCAATCCTCTTGGATTTTGAAAGTACTAAAATGGTAGCTAGTAACACCAGAACTGAAACCAGCAGTCTTCCGTCACATTGATAGTGTATTCAGTCCGATGTCTACTCATAGAACTTCTAATATATAGAAGAGATAAAGTTTTTTTTTTTTTTGCACATTTAGGATTTTGACTGCATGGTTGTCTAGTGATATAGGCCGCTTTCTACTACGCCAAGTGTCGTGAGTTCAATACAAAATCAAAATCAAAAGGTTGCAGGTCTCAATAATTCATAAACATGTATGATATAATTGTAGTATTAAAATTTGCTTAAAATTTTTAGTGTTATTAAGATGTTAGACCATATAAAAACCTTTTAACAAGTATGTCAGATTAAAATACAGAGTGTGGTAATGAGCAGCAGCAAATACAGAGTGCATTTGATGAGACTATTGATAACGATGACCAGCTATACGAGTATTATACAAACAAGTATTTCTTACTCATCACAAAAAGAGGAAGCATTTGTTAACTTAATTTGGACTATTTTTATTTTGTTGTGTCATCATTCACGCCAGTTTTTTTTTGGTTTTGATGTTTATAATTAACATCAAGATTATTTAGTGCCAAATACTAGTTTCAATGTATTGTCTGGATATCAGTTTTTCCACTGAAATTCTGGTATCGTACCTCCGCAACCCTGAGGGCGAACGGAATTCAGGTTGAAAGGTTGGAATAGTTGTTAGTATATTTAAGGGCAATTATTTAAATAAATAAGGTAAGTACATCTGAAAGCTGGTATAAAATAAAACCGTTTGAGCATTGTGCTAACGAACCGACAATCATTTAACATGTTTTATGAAAACAACGTTAGGAACTAACGTTGTGACGAGGTAATTCTCGTCACAGATGTAGGAAATGTAAAATCTAAATATTTCTCTTTATTGACAACATTAGAATTCCGTACTCCGGATCTCCCCGGATACCCAGACATACCCGAAGTTTGTCGGGATATCCCCGATACACATACGTCAGACAACGTATACGTCTATTTGCTTCAGAGTTTAAAGACGGTCAAATTGTATTTTTTTTATCCTGTATAAGCCTATTAATACACACCTTTTTGTTTTGATATTTATTTTTCTGTGATTAGTAAGGATATCAAACAAGTTATATTCTGACTGTTTTTTAAATATTGGCAAAGAAACAAACTGTTAAAAATTGCTAGGTTGATAAAGTATTAGCTTGATACCTAGCCGATGGATTTAAAATATTCAGTTATAATGTTTCTGTCTGTTCTTTATTTATGATATTTCGAAAAGAGGTCAATCATTTAAGTCGATTTTAAAATCATGTGTGTAGTTTGAAAGTAAATACTGAAGATTGTAACTAAACTGACGAACTAAAAAGAACCTAGTTGCCTTAGTCTACAATTACGCTTAATTTTTACCTTTCTCCTCCTTCCTCTTAGTTTACGAAGGTAGAAATGAATTTGGAATAAGTTCGCACAGGTAGAACAGAGTATACTTTCAATCAATCAACACCAACTCATAATGTCCCACTGCTGGGCAGGGGTCTAATCTCGGGGTTAAGGCCATACGTTCTCATGCACTGCACTATATTGCATATCTACCTTATTGTACACCACAGTTATTAAACTTGAATGTTTCAGAAAGATAGGTAGGCCCGGTTTGGATACATTAATTGAGATCTGCGGTCAGAAATATCACGTGTACTTTGATTATAAACATGTATATAATCAAAGCACGTGTATAGTGAACCTTACTAACAAAACAATAATCAATTAATCCAGCTAAGACTGTTCCAAACCTTTAAATCTCTTATTTTATACAAAGCTTCGTGATATCATTGTTGTTGATTTTTATATCTGAAGATAACCATTCAACTTGAAACTTCGTAAAACATATTCCAAACTTAATAGAAGATGAGCTTTGACAGTATTGATCTAGGGAACTGTGACTCACATAAGTCTACCGGCGATAGGCAATCAAGCCCTCGTTGAGGTAAAATCGTGTAGCGTGATTACACTTTATAAATATATAAGACTCTTGCTATAAATATTCAAGATAAAAATACAGTAGACCTTATGTACCGCGACAGAGCACGTTGATAAACCGGTTGTGCGGTTCTGACATAAAACCTTCCTGCAAACAATATGGCCAATGTTAGTCGCGATTTGCGCGTACTACTGTGAACACGTACCATTCGAACATGAAGTAAATAGTGCTAGTGCCATTCAAATTATACTAGCCAAATGTTCAGAATATAAATTCCGGGTCTTCTTGCCTTGAAATTTAGTATTGCTTTTTTGCATTTGCGGTTTTCCTTATAGAATTGGTGCCAAAATGATTTCGAGAATCATAGTGTTTTTTGTCGGTAAGTTTGTTTGAATTTACTGTATGTTGTGAAGATTTATTCTTACTCATGTTTTTACTGTAAACGGGACTTATTCGCTATAATACTATAAAGGTTACGATACCTTCTATTTTCCGACGTTTCGAATTATTTATTCTAAATTACTAAATTACTGTGTGTATCAGCATATTTATTTGTGAACGGAATTTTAATTTGTGTATACGTATCGTGGAGATTTTGTCTTTGAAGATGTTGTTTACCCTCGAGAAATTGAAGGTCGCTTTTGTTCATCACTTTACGTCTAATTTCAACTTGACCGTGACATATGATGACGTTTTTGGGATACCCTATTTGAGTAAAGTATTCCAATATCTCAAAAATCAGAAACAGCTAAAGGTTGGACATTGTTTCTTAATGTTATTTGTTCACTAGATAACATACATATGTAAATATACAATGATGGACCGTTGAATCATTAAAAATATTGACACAATCGGTTCTGCTTTATCTGTACCTACTTGACGTTAATTAAGACATGGGAAATCCACGTTATTAACCTTTTTTATCTTCCATTTTGTACTGTATTAAGTTTTCGAAAAATGTTATGACAAATATGGACTTTGATGTAGGTACTTTGTCATAAATTTACCTAAAGTACTCTAAAGTATAAACAATCCCTACTAATATTATAAATGCGAAAGTAACTCTGTCTGTCTGTTACACTTTCACGCCTAAACCACTGAACCGATTTTGATGAAATTTGGTATGAAGATAGAACTGAACTTGGGAAAGGACATAGGCTACTTTTTACCGCGTTAACCGACATACACGCGGGCGGAGCCGCGGGCGAAAGCTAGTACTTCATATTTTTGACAATCCGTGTTTGGTTGTAATGAGACAAAAGAAATGTGTTTATACTTTCAATATTTATTCATCATAGACAAAATATGAAAAAATAAATAAATTAATATACGAATTTAGAGCAACACCTTGATTTTTATAAATTGTTATTTTACGACATGATGGATAGACAATACTACAAAACTTTGACATACTAATAAAATTACAAAGCGGCTAATACATACCTGTAAGTTTATATAGTGACGATATGATTATACCATATTCTGGCCGCATCACCATCATCAGCTTATCGCAGTCCATTGCTGGACATAGGCCTCTCAAATTGCAATCATACATAGCTTTTAATAGTCCACTGCCAAACATAAGCCTCGTCAATAGGAGGTTTTCCTACTACATACTAAAAATCAGAAGCGCTAATAGCCGAGTAGGCTTAGTGATTGAAACAATCACCGAGGGTAAGCAACGGCGGCGCGGTCAGCACATAGATGGGTGATCGATTGTAGCACAAATAGTTATGAGCGTTTCTGTAATTCGAAGGTCACGTTAAGCAGTCGGTCAAGGTTGTTATCATAAGATAGCAATCGTAGCCACATCGTGTCAAGTCAGTCCCAAACCCGCACTCGGCCAGCGTGGGTACGTATGGCCTTAACCCACTCCTGAGAGGACCCGAGCCCAGCTTTTGGACGCTGAGTTGTTGATGACATACTAAATGGTTAAAAAATTACATAGTTAGAAAGGTATACCTATATTATGTGTATCCCACAAGTTAGTAGGACTAGGCCTATGTTTATAGGTATTTTTTCCGCTAAATCTTTTCAAATCAATTATTGTCCAGTCCGTTAATAGGGGCTAAATTGTAATCATCCACAAGGAAAGTTGGCAATCAGGGGTGGGTAAATTATAGGTGTATTATAAGGGTTAGGTGAACTATTAGGAATTACAATGGAAAGAAAATTAAGTTGTTTGTGTCTTACGATACGGTTGAACTTATTACAGGTTATTGATATGCCTTATCGCTAGCCCCCCGTCACATAAGAAATACTTATACCGAGATGCGAGTGCAATCTTAATATCAATTAATATTCGTAATAAAGTGTTATCGTTTTTAGTCTAGGGTTTATGACCCTAGACATGAGTAGGTGACAATAATATAAAAGATTTACATTTGTATTTCGACTACCTCAGTGGCGCATTGGTAGCGTATGCGACTGTTGTGGTTGAGGTCTCGGGTTCGATTCCCGGGTCGGACCGAATGTTTGTGAGATCCACAAGTATTTGTTTCGGAGTTTAGG
The DNA here is from genome assembly GCA_932526445.1 of Phragmatobia fuliginosa. NCBI lineage: Eukaryota > Metazoa > Arthropoda > Insecta > Lepidoptera > Erebidae > Phragmatobia > Phragmatobia fuliginosa. The sequence continues at coordinate 10,576,244 of OW052078.1, read as the reverse complement.
TGCTTTCTTTACCCATTGCATGCATGCATTCGGTACCATAATACTCTGCTTAGTTTGGTACTAGATGGCGTTGTGTGTAAGATATCCGAAAAAATATTTATTCTCATGATATAAATTTAACAAAACCAGACTGTACAAAACCTTTTCCGAAAATAGCTGACGAAACTGATATGTATTCATAATATGTTATTATTATTGTCGTTTGTGGCTTGTTTGTTTTAACCTTCGTTTATGGTAAGTAGTTCCTCGAAATCAGTAGTATATCTAAAAATCTTCAATGGTCCAAAAACCATACAAATTCGAAACCTTTTGAATTTCCCTGACGTTAGAACATATAGGTTCACATTTTTGCTAATCACAACACAGTATTCAAACAGGTAACAGATAGCTATTGACTTAAAATGTTAAAACACGTTTTTTTCTGGTTTTACTACTTTTGACACTACAATTATTGGATTTATTATTCTTTTGGCTTCGTGAATGCCATTTTTGTTTGGTTGGTCAAATATTTACAATTAAGATATGATCACGGTTTCAAAAATTATTTATGAGACCGCTAAAGTTATTTGTTTTGAACTAAGTTGATATAGGTACACTACGTGTTTCCGACGCACCGGTTGAGTCGATATTTAAAAAGAAGGGACTTTTTTCGAGTAACAAGGGGGCACTCCCAAAACGCGGATAGATGTTCAACCATAATGTGCTCAAACTATCATTATTATTTATTACTGACTTTGAAACCAGTTGTTACAATCGTACGTAAGAAAAGACGATCTCTGAAGTGTATATCGTGTTCGTTCACAATTTGAACTCAATTAGTGTAGAACTTCTAAGGCTTACACACAGTGAGTTCTTAATTTCATATACAGATTGTAGTTACAGCAACATGAGTGTACAGGTTTTAATTTCTTTTTATTCAATGATATTTTCATTTTTATCATATCTGTGAATTAACACATCGGACTTAATAGCTAGAAGGCGCCGGATTTATTATTTAAAACTTATCAGACATTAATTACTTTATTGAGAGCGAGTTCTTTGTTTGTGTTGACAACCTCGGCAGCGCAGTGGTAACGTGTGTGTCTGCTGTGCTGAGGTCTTGGGATCTATTCCGGGGTTGGAATAAATGTTTGGACATTATGTTCTGCAAATATTTGTTTCGGAGTTTGGAAGTATAATACGTATGTATATACAAAAAAAGTATTTATATCAGTTGTCTAGTACCCATAATACAAGATCTACTAGGGACTGGATGGCGTTGTGTTGAAATATTTATTTATTGTGTAGTATATTTAGTAAATACACTACAAAGAATCACTGAATAAACTTATTATGATAAAGATTCATGTCGCTTATATGTTTTAATATAGTTGTAACAACGCTTTGATTTATATCATGAGACAATCAATTAAGCGAGAGAATAAACGAATTGTTTACTCATTTTAATGTCTATATGATAACGTAAAACATATATCTAAGATTTCAAAAGTTATATGTATCCAACAAACTTAAATAAGGGACCCTCTGAACGGGCCAAGGAGTCGCGGCAATAATATCGTCGTGCCATGTATCTAATATCTTTAAATGAGCAATTCTTGTATATATATTTATTTTAACATATATGTTCGTGTGGTGACGGATTAAGAATACAGAGTGTCACCACTCCTATTCATCCCGCGGGTGTCGTAAAAGGCGACTAAGGGATAAACTACGCAAGACAACATCGATGCAAAAGGAAAACTTGAAACCAACCCTATAGGCCAACCCGCCTGGCCAGCGTGGTATAGTAGGCCAAAACCTCCTTTCTAAGGAGAGGCCTATGTCCAGCAGTGGACTGTTAAAGGGTGTTGATGATGATGATGATATAGATACATACATATATATTTGTGGAAAAGGCTCTAACGATTTCGGTGAGATTTGGTATTAGGGGGTTTTGGTATTATGTTTGGGAAAACGCGATACTACTCTTACTATACGATACTAATTCCACGCAATAACATTACAGCTACTTGAGTAAATAGATGGCGTTGTTAAACAAATAATATGATACTCGGTCGCCCAGGTACTTTCTATATGTGTATACTAGACGATTATGTGATATTATGTTATATGAGTCACGACGATAAGCTGAAGGAATTATTACTGATTGGTGGAGATCCCCCGACGATAGAAACGCGGATCCGTCACGATTGTCTCGTTCGTGAAGACGGACCCTAAGAATTAAAAGATAACTTCATGTTATGTATGATAGTGGTACATTGAGGTTATCAATATGTTGATAGGGTTCACGTGTGGGAGACTCCATTTAACGTTATAAATACACAAAACATATAGAACTTACAATACAGTAGAGAGATGAGATATTGTGATGGTTATTAACTATTATTATTTAAAGAAAGACATCAGCAATTTAACTAAATTAATGATATGCGAGTATACAATAATTTCTTAATTGAATATACATTGTATTCATGTATTTTACTGACGGTACACTTTTTACGAGGCTTTTTAATATAAAAGAAAAGGGTACATTTTTTGCAGTCTACATATTGTTTCTATGTTCCATCGTAGTGCATAAACAACTGTATCGATGATGTGTCAATAGATCGTCGCAATAATAGCCCGAGTGAACGAGACTTGTCACGTGACGGGAGTTTAGTACTCCCGTAGTGCACGAAATTAGAAATATATTAGCATGCTAAGACAAGGGTTTACAAGGAATTTATTGATTTTAGATTATACAATACAAGGGCTAATTGGCGAGCACGTTAGGGCGTGGTCCTTGAGAGTTCAGGTCTTTGATGCCTCCATATAAAAGATACACTTATCTTGCGGAGTCAGCAGTCGGGAAAAATGGGCGGGTCTTGAGCTGCGCGTTGCTTTTATTACTTAAATTAGACATAATTTATATTCATATAGTCTGATTCACGAATATTGACGTAAATCTTTTGTGAATAGTACCTGTCGGAAAATCATAAGGGTTTCCCCATCGGATACTCTAATTTCTAGCACAAGTTATTGATTTATTTCCTTATTGGGTATAATAGGTATAATAGGGTTCCTATATTCCCAGTTAGTAAAATTTCAGTCAGTTAAATTCCTGGCAGACTCTATATTGAGTTGATTGAACTGCATACAGGCTTGATTCAAAGTTGAATGAACTGTTTAAACTTAACTACGAATTTATTTTATACGAAACAGTTTTCAGGTAGCACGTAGCGGGCATCATTGATATAAAATGGATTCTGATGAATATTTGTGGTGCGAGGAAGAAAGTATTTGAACAAAAAAGTAATTAAACGCTACTCCGAGACTTCGACTTTTTTCTTAAGGAAGAACATAGTCCGTTTAAATAGAACAAAAAAATACATTTTCGTAGTTATTTACTTTATTACTTACTATCATATAGTTCATATTAAGTTCTGTAATTTTTCTGTATGTGAATAGCTGAGACTCCGACAATGTACAAAGCTTATGTCATGGAGTTCCGTTATTGAAAATACCCATCGTGATGCCTTGCCCTCATATACTTTGTATGTTCATATGAATACATGTTTCTATTTCAGCATCCGTCTCATTATGTTTCTGTGAACAACTGAAGATCGAAGACCAAGTTCTTCACGACGTCTTTGGTTATGTCCCACAAGCTAACATACCTCTAGCTGAAGACAGCCAATTCCAAGCATCAGCTGTCACGCCTGTTACTGAAAACGAAACCACCTCGGAGGGCGAAAATTATGAGAGCGATTATTATAATCCACCTTCAATCGATTATGATGTATTCGATTGGGATTTAACTAAGGTACTTTTCACGTTGACCATCTGAACTAAATACAAAAGGTAAAGGTAGAATAGCCACGCTAATTTCAGTACGAATGGGTCGGTTCGACCGGGCAGCACTACCCTCACGCAGAAGACCATCCTAATAATGACAGCATTCTTGCTGTCGTATTTCGTCGGTGAATGTGAGACCGGAGGCCCTTGCATCATTTTCCCGCCCATCGAAGGCAGAATTATCTAACCAGGCCGTCATGGCAGGTCACCATGATACTAACCTACCCTCACAATGAGCATGGCGGCCCCTACTCCTGCATTCTAATAATGCTTTCCATCAGGCAGAGTAGAGTCACTTTGGTATGCTAAATTATAAAAAAAAATACGAATGAATGTCACGAGAAAGAACCATAATAGCTTCACTTTCTATGGCGACCTTTGAGGCGGGACAGAAGTTGTTAGTTGTAATTATGTTTAAATTTTATAATTAATTCTTATGTACGAACTCTTTGATTGCTGAGAAATCTAATATTATTTAAATTATTATTTAAAATATTTAAAATTTATCCAATACTTTATTTTATCTAACTTTCAAACATACAGAAATATTTTTTTAGATCAACACATTCAAAGAACCGCAACATATATGGGTCAAATCCATACTTAAATAATAATTAAATTAAAAATTCGAAAGTATTATTTATTAGTCCGCATGTCTTCTACGCTTCCGCGACTAAACCACTAAACCAATTTGGATGAAATTTACAATATGGACCCTTTGATTCTTGAGAAAGGTGCTTTGATTCTTAACTGCCTATTTGGTGTAGTGATTTGCGTGTGCGACTGCTGATCAAGACGTCTCGGGTTCGATTCCCAGGTCGGACCAAATGGCTGTATGATGTTACAAATGCACGCAAATATTTGTTTTAGAGGTTGGATGTTTTCTATTTATATATGAATGTATTTACAAAAAAGTATAAATGTATTTATATAAGTTGTCTGGTACATAGTACAAGCTCTACCTAGTTTGGGACTAGATAATGTCGTGTGTCAGATGTTCGAAATATTTAATATTATTTATTATTATCAAGAACATAGAGGCTACTTTTTACCGCGATTACCTTTATAGTAAATAATACATTTTTACTTGTGTCTTGTACATTAAATAAGACAGTAGACTAGGCTGATGATAGTTTTTTTCATCCAGATAATATCAGTATTTAATTAAAGCATTTTATTTCATCTTGTGTTTCAGCGTGTAGCCTTATCAGATGAGAACTTCCTTGTGTCTCCATTGGGCTTGAAGTTGGCGCTCGCCATTCTCACAGAAGCGGCTACTGGCATCACTAAAGATGAGTTATTGTCAGTATTGGGTTTCAGTAAAAACGAAACTTCTGTTAGACTAAAATTCACCAGCATCATAGATTCGTTGAAGGTCAGTTGTTTTTTTAATTTAATGTTTGATACTCTTATAAGAAGGTATATAGTATTCAATGTGGTAAAACCGCGCTGATACAGCATAACGGGCCGGCTTGATCTGAGCGGTACTACTCTCTCACAGAAGATCAACGTAAAACGAGATCGCACTGCCGTGTTTCATTGGTGAGTGAGAATCTGGCGGCCCAATAATACAGAAGCATCGCAACAGGCCGCCCTATTGTGGGTCACCAGGTTACATTATCTTTATTCACAATGAGCATAGTGACCAGCTCACTTGGATTATGCTCATGCTTTCAGACAGGTCATCAGACAGGGTAGAGTAAAAGGGAGGTGAATTTTGTGACCCTAAATTTTGCTGCAGGAGCGAGTAACTATCAAATACATACACTAATATCTAACGTTTCTATTGTCTAAATATTTAGATTTAAGGTCAAGCGAAAGTAACCGAATCTTTGTTTATAACTTTCGATTTTTGTTTTTGATTTGATTTGAAAAAACTGATAAATTAAAAAAAATGACGTTTTGACACTAATACCTATTTGTTGTTAATATTAACTAAAAAAATACTTATTTTAGTTTTAACCAACTATACTTAAACCATCACCTTAATAAAATAGGTACCCCCGAATTTTTAAAGACAGCTAAGCACTTAAACCTCTCCCTCGGAGTGGACTGCAATAGACTGATGATGATGATGATGAAGCACTTAGGTGTCCCCTGAAAGTTGGTGAAGACACAAATATAACTAAGGGTTAACTAACCCTTAAATTTAGGGGACGTTGATAAAACGGCCATTAGTTTCATAATTAACTTGTTTACAAGATTTTGTTACAAACCTTTGGTGGTATTTTGGTAGGCTTTATTAAGCTACGTTACAAGTAATAAATATTGTTTGTTGTATTGTTTGTTATGAATTTAATATGACACCCTGTCTTGCGGTTTGCTTACCGTGTGATCACTATCAATTATTTGTATATTACAACAAAAAGCAATATGTAATATCATTAAAGGTACTTATTTGAAACCTATTGTAAACTTACAATTTTAACATCGTGTGAGTTTGCCGTGATTATCTTTCGTACACTTTGCAAGGTTACACTGCTTGCACTGCTTTTTATAAGGATGTGAACGAAAATGTTGCTGCTACAGTTGACGTCATACGATTTTCCAAATACGTCGGTTTGATCATTTTGTAATAAGTACAAATTCTGAAAACTAGACTTATTCATTAACTCTGCAGCATTTCCTTGAACATTACTTTACCAAAGTCAGTAAACAACTCTCTAGGTTTGTAAAGCAATATTTTAATAATACCTAACAACAAGACATTTCAAGTTAAGGAAAGTTTTAATTTGTGTTATTTCAAAAAAAAAACGAAGCTGATTAATTTATAAATAATTTTAATATTTCAGAAAGAATCACCACAATATATCTTGAACTTAGGCAGTAGAGTTTATGTCGGAAACAATGTTCGACCAAAACAAAGGTTCGCAGCCATTGCTGAGGAGTTTTATAAGACCGAGCTGAAATCTGTCGACTTTCAGAATCCCCCTGAAGCGACCAAACAAATAAATGAATGGATATCTAATGTCACAAAGGGCAAGATTTTCAATTTAGTTAGTGAAGGTAAGATAATTACTTATATAAGGTTTTACTAAACGTCAAGAGTACTTAGGGAAGTATTGAAACCTTTAAGTATTTGTCAGTGGTAGTTGTAGTTGAGTAGTATATATCATAGCATATCATATCGTCGTTTCATAGATAGTAGAGCCGCGCTGAATTCAGCATGAATGGAACAACTCGAGCTGGACGGTACAACCTTGTGTTGTCATTTTAAAATTGGTCTTCATTTTAAAAGTGTGAGACAGGAGAACCAATGATGTAGAAGCATTTTAATAAGCTGCTAAAGCGTGGATCTCCATTCTGTCTGTACCTACATTAATTAATTTAATCATTATCGTGCTTTGTAAGGTCTTTGACCTGTAATTTATATATTACTAGCTGACCCCGCGAACTTCGTACCGCCTAACAGTCGATTCAACGTCACTCAATTGTTATGTATTCTCGGAACCCCTCCAATAAAACTTATCAGATATTTTTTTAAATTTCTTTTTCCTAAAAACTATCTTCGTACTTCAAGGTATAGTATAAAAAAATAGTTAGCGAAATCGGTCCAGCCCTTCAAGCGTGATGGCCAAGGGAAATAGGGATTCATTTGTATATATATAGATATCGTCCCATAGTCCCTAAGCTTACTGTATCAAGTAACAGTAAAAAACAATTTACTTACAAAGGCACAAGTAGAATAATTTAGTGCGTGTTTTGTCATAACATACATGAATCACAATACCTTTTATATTACCACAACAATACACAGGATACCTATAGGCACACAAATTTATCACATTATAAATAGCAGTATTGTGTTTAATCCAAGCTTAGTTCCTGTGTCATATTGGAAATACCAATTATTACTAGACAGTTATTATACATTATCTACCATTGTTACAATAACATGAGTCGCAAAGCTTTGATTCACAATGATTTTAATAAAACTGTCATCATTTCCCTTGAAAAATTTATCGTTCGAACCAATTTCATGTATCACGAGTATTTCGATAGGTATATACATAAATCTCATAAAGATTTCTACTTAAATTACTTATCCCAATTTGATAGGATATCGGTACTCTATCAAAGTGCTCTTAAAGCTGTTGAACACAATTTAGAACTTATTAATGCTAATATTATAATTGCAAAATTAAGTCTGTCTGTCTGTTACGCTTTCAAAACTAGCCGCTGCTTTTATTTCAATGAAATATGGCATGGAGATATTTTGATTCTTGATGAAAGTCATAACTTTATTGCGATGAATTGAATGAAAGGCGCAGTGGTAGCGAGGAGGTAGCGAGGAGGAGTTCGTATTCCGGGTCGGACTAATTGTTTGTCTGCAAATGTTTGTTTCCAAGTTTGGGTGTTTTCTAAGTACATATTTATAAGAAAAAGTATATATGTATGCATTTCAGTTATTTAGTACCCATAGTAGAAGTTGTGCTTCGTTTGCGACTTGATAACGTTGTGTGTCAGTTGTCCGAAATTATTATCTATTTATTTTCTGTTTAGATGATGTTGCTAACGTCGCAGTGATGGTTCTAAACGCCCTTTACTTCAAGGGCAGCTGGCACCATCAGTTTGCGCCCAACGCGACCAAGTACGACCAGTTCTACATCTCTCCAAATGTAATAAAAGAAACAGAATTCATGAATGTCAACGAGAAGTTCTACTACACTGAGTCGATCAAATTAAGAGCAAAGATTTTAAGGATGCCTTATTTGGTAACTATCTAAGTTTATATTTTACTAGAAGTTACCCTAAGTTTAACTTGCGTTTAAAGTCTGACCTGTTTTTTTCATGAATTTTTAAAATACCTTTATTTATTTATTTGGAATGGAGACAGCTTTAGAAAATCCTACTAATATTTTAAACGCGAAAGTTTGTGAGTATGTATGTATGTGTGTATATGTGTATGTATGTTTGTTCCTCTTTCACGTAAAAATTGCGGAACGGATTTGTATGAAACTTTACAGTAATAAAGCTTATATATCAGAATAACACATAGGCTACTTTTTACTGCAATAATCGAGATACACGGGCGAAAGCTAGGTGATTATAAAAATACATAAATCGTAGATGTCAAAATGTATCACTGTTTATCTCCTGTCAAAACTTCACAGGGGGCATAACACACTTGCATAGCAACCATAACGATAGTTTGTAAATGGCTAATTTAAAAATGAGTTCTGGATAATCACATATTATATGTATGTAGGCTACTTTTTAACCCGAAAATACGGGGGTTAATTATAAAAATCAGTTTAGCCGTTCTTGATTTTTAAATATTGTAACTAACAAATCTTTGTACCTACTATCAAAATATCTATAGAAATAAATAAAATTGGAGCGTCTGTAGATATTTAATATAAAATGAAGACTTGTTACTAAATGCATATGAAAGTATAAAGGATACTGATCTCAATCGCGATTTACCACAATAACCACGGGCAACGCCGCAGGACTCCGCTAGTAAATAATAAGATCTCTGGCAACTAAGGCCGTACATTTGAACTAGTTTTAAATGTTTGCAGGGTAACAAATTCTCGATGTATATAGTAGTACCCAATGACCTGACCGGTATGTCTCGTGTGATGTCCAATATAAACGTGCTGCGCAGTGAGATGAACAATCTTCGGGAGCATTACGTAGATATTAAATTACCCAAGTTCAAGTTTGACTACACTTCGCAGCTGGGTGGAATTCTGAGAGAAGTAAGTTGTTATATAATAATAACATTAACTCATTCATCAATAAAATTTTAGTACAGCGTTGCTACTTAATTTTAAACTCACCATACTTTTATGACACAATAAACTTAACGTAGGCTTCGTTTTATTAAAGTTCACACTTTTCCACGAACATGCCCATAGTTACTATACCATAGCTTTTGGCTACCAATCTGCTTCTTTAAATAAGGATCGGAGGCATATAATAATTTCATGTGCTTATTACTTATTGTATGACTTATATCAGATATAATACAAACATAAATAATTTCTTTTCGTTTTTATGGTATTCATTTGTTTTATTTCTTTTTTCGTTAGCTGCTATAAAACTAACACATTTTATTACTAAAGCATTTTTTTTATAAATTCGATGCTAAAATGACTCCACTTAGTCTGATAGAAAGCATGAGTAGAATTCAAGAGCACTACTCTTGAATTCTTCTCGTGACCATCCTCATTGTGAATGCTGACAATACAGCATGGTGAACCACACTGTGATGCTTTTTCATGCCCCGCTTGAAGAAACCGGGATCATAGAGGAACACAAACACAACATCGGGATATGAAAAAGTTCAATTGCTCCTGAAGTTAGTAATATTCTTTTCGAGTTGTAAAAATAATATTTAATCTTGAAGAGAACCCTACTACTATGTTAACTCAAATTTGTGACAATGTGAGGAGAAGAGGAGGAGAGGCCTATGCTGGCGAACTAATGTTTTGTGGTTTATTAACTTGTTTTTAATAATTTAGCTGGGTGTCCGAGATGCGTTTGAAGATACTGCATCTTTCCCTGGTATTGCTCGCGGCCAGTATCTTACGGAGCGCATCAAGATTTCAAAAGTGCTGCAGCGATCTGGTATCGAGGTCAATGAAATTGGTAGTGTTGCATACGCTGCTACAGGTACTTTCTTTATAAGTAGGGGTTTTCTAATGTTTTGGTAAAAATCGTAAATACATTTTATAAAGAGGAGCTCGAAAAAAATATTTGAATTATGAATGAATTAATATAGATTAATTCATACATAAAGTAAAATTCATTATAATTCATCCATAAAATATAAATTCAATTTATTTTCTTTAATATCTTCGTCAGTCGAAGTGTCAGTATGTAATATCAAATGATCAGTTTTTTACTAAATGCATATTGAAGTTTATGCGGTACTGACATTCAAAATGCAATTTTCTGTTGCTAACTAGCTCTGACCTGAATATTACTTTTTATACGGAGCGATTGCTTTCGGTCTTTGGCCACCATGAGGGCGAACTGAATTCGAAAGTTAAACTAGTTGTCAGTATATCTAAGGGCACTGACCAATAACGATTGTCATAGAATTTCATGACAACCAGGACCAACGGTTTAACGTGCTCTCCGAGGCACGAGCATAGACATCGCAAAACGTTAATATTACGGGCTGTTATTAAGAATGGGCGACATAGAATATTTAAAAAATTTTATCAAAAGTTTTTATGCAGTCGTGTTAAAGTTTTTGAAACTATTTCCTTTTACAGAAATTGCCTTGGTAAATAAATTCGGCGAAGATATTGAGAGTCAAGTGGAGGTGGTGGCCAACAGGCCGTTTTTGTTTTTCATTCAAGACGAGCTCACGAGGCAGCTGCTAGTGACGGGAAGAGTATCAGACCCTACACTCTTAGATGGAGCTTACAAACTAGTCTAAAGTGTTTGCAATTGTTAAAGAGTAAGTAAGCTAGAGGTTCATTTTCATATGAATTCTATACTATGTAAACAAATGTTTGAAAAATCCTGAAATTGTTTATAATTTTAATATTACAAATGAACTTTTCATTAATTGATCTGTTTATATTGATATTTTTAATAATTTATATAGTTCATAAATGTTTTCGTATCTAGTTCTTATTGCATTATTTGACTTTGAACAAAGTAAGCGATCATAAAAGCAGGATTGTTGATCTATGTTTCGACCTGCGTGTACGAAACAAACTTTACTTTAAAATACAATAAATCTTAAAAATATAACTATTCATGATGTTTTTATTTTTATACTTTTACACTAACAAAAGTGACTATTACCAAATTGGATAATATTAGGTAAGCTTTGTAATTATACTTATTAAGGAGTCAATTATAAAATGTACCTACCAATAACTTAAAGATACACAGATATCTCTCGAGAATACCCACAAGACCCATTAGTAGAGCCAACCTCACATAGACGAGACAAGACTAGGCTGAAGAAGAAGAATAATAATCAGTGGGTATTGCGATAGTCTCGCCTGCACAACAATATTAAAATATAAAAAATCTTATATACTACTTTCAAATGCGACAAGTAAACATGTTGAAAACGATACAAGAGTCACTATCAACGAAAAAGGGTTTGACCCTAATAAAGCAGATTAATTGCATCCTTTTAAAATGAGTTCTGTAAAAACATTTGAGTGGGGACCTCTGATAATAGTCCTTGAAACATCTAAAAAACATAAAGTATGGAAAGTTCGCAAGCCAGCCCGTAGGCGTGGGATTGAAGGCATGTAACGAGAGGCGAAGGACTTGATCTTAGGGCAGTTGGTTTAAATGCGTGGTGAAGTAATGTTGAATTAACTGGGTGAGTCCCTTCTGATATAACTATTGAGTTAAGTATTTGTTCTCCAGTCAAGTGTTGTAATTATTAGTTATTGAGTAATTTAAATTGATCTACTGTACTAACTAAATTGTAGTTGGTTTACGGTACCTTAGTATGAGGATCACGTGGAGGCCACTTTAGAAGGCTTGCAGTGTAGAATACTGAGATTAAAATGAGCAACTATGCCCGATTAATCACCGTTGGCGTCTAAGAGAGCCTAGGATTCGATTACCAGGGGCGTACTTAGGGGCAAACATTTCTCGGTTGTCCGTACGTCTAGCTTAGAGGGCAAAGCAACTAGACTTACTTCTATGGTCTTACGTCTTGCGGGCCAGAACCATGAGTAGAAGAAAGTTAGTTCGCCAAAATCTCAAAGTGCACGAACGAAAAAAAGCTTGATCATCAACCAATTAGAATGTATGTAATTGTACGTTTTCTCTACTAATTTCCCTTTGTTCGCGACAGGCCTTTAAAGCCGGTGGAGAGACATCGTTGTCAATAGGCTGGGTTTCATAGAACTGGCCACCATTCCATCAATTCTCTGCGTAGAGTGATGCCAGTTTTAATAAAAACTCCTCCTAACGAACTATTAGTGACTTCACTCAGGCTAGGGTCAAGCTTCGGACCGTCACAGATTTTATGTGCTTCATTGGTAAAATCAAAATTTATATTTTCCCTATTAAAATCTGTGGACTGTTCAAAAATAAGAAGTATATGAAATATTACTTAAATTGTTATTTGGGCAGTTTCAGATTGACAAATTTATGGAATCAATCAAATCAAATGTGGCGTATTCCGTGGAAGTCATTTGTTTCAGACAAGGTTCATAGGCATTTTGAGAATGTATGTGAATGTATTTTTTGAGATCTGGCATATCAGTGAAGTTAGTAAAGTAAGAACCAAGTCTATAACTATACATACATACGACTGCACAGATCGTATTTACATCGCCGCTCTATACTGCACTGAATATAGTTTAGATTTCGATTCCCACATGGTAAATCTCGAGCCAATCCTCGATAACGGGGATTACTGTGCATGGAAATTATCAGCTAGAGTTATATACGGTTATCCCAACATGTTCAAAGTTTATCTGAGGACGACAGAGTTTTGGGCATTTAGAGACAATCGATTTCCAGCCTGTGCAACAACGTGCCACTGCTGACTTTTGCTCAGTCGACTGCGACCACAATCTTCGGGGAAAACGGTCCAGCTGGAAAACACAGGGTCAGGACATAATTGCAGTTTCCGAAGAGTATCTCTCATTGCCAACCGTGTTTCGTCAAGTAGCAATATATGTTTTACCGTGGTTCTCCTTTTAAATAATAAATTGCTATTTGAAGTATTTTAAAAATTCATATCCACATAAATAAATTTCACAAGACATTAATATTTTAATATTAAAGTTGAGAATATTCGGTACACTGTATAATATTAAAACATTCTTATTTTTGTTCAGTTGATGACAGGTTATTTGTCACTATACAATCATGTTTTACTAATTTCTATTGTAACTTGTTCATACTTAGTTGTCTACCAACATGATGAGGCATACATGCTTCTCTGTGTTTTGGAGATCTGCAACCTGTGGCTGTTGTGTATTGAAGGTCACTAAAAAGGAGACAAAAGCTAAAATGAAAACAAATTTTATTTCTTAATTTATTTTTAAAACGATTACCAATCACGATGAACGTGTAATATTACAGATAAATTTTATCCAGACACAAACAAATAGTCGTATTTACTTTTGATTCGATTAATATAGTTTTTCACTAAAAAGTTAAGTAAACAAAAAAATATATATAGTACTTATATCATAAAAGCAATATTTAAAATTTCTGTCTGTGTATATATCTAATATAGCTGAATTCATTTTGACGGAATTTTCACTATCATGGTGTTACTTTCTAAATGTACAATTTAAACCGCAGCTAACATCGCAAGGATCAGACCGTTACATAAATGTATAATACAAATATTTTAGCATATCTTATCACTTTTGTGACATTTAAAGGCCAGAAAATATACACAGACCGGTTTTTAAAATTTACAGACTCAAAATTAAGTAATAATTTTATAGTGCCTAATAATTCTACACCAATAAAGAATTCTTAGTGTCTAGAATTGTATAAATAGATAGGAATCTATTCGTAATATTTATTTAGTTAATGTGTTTTTAGTCCTTTTTTAGGGTTCCGAAGTTCATGACTCGGAACCCTATAGATTCGTGATGTCCGTCTGTCCGTCCGTCCGTCCTCGACTTACCGCCCAAACGGTAAGTGCTAGAAAGATGAAACTTTGCATGAATACGTGTTGTAATTACGTCGACAAAGTGCTACAATAAAATAACGAAAAATAATTTTATTTGGGGTACCTCCCCTACACGTACATTGGGGATGTATTTTTTTTCCAGCGGCTACCCCATCATGTGAGGTATCATGAGATAGGTCTTTTAAAAACAATTTAGGGTTTGCAAGACTATTTCTTGATTTAGGAATCCGTTTGCGAGATATGATAATAGATCGATACCAATTGTATCACGACCATTCCCGAGAACTGGGTCAGGCTCATACCTGTAGTATGGCAAATTCACAAGTTGGTATTTAAGGGCAAGTTGTTGATGTACGATTCTGGTTACTTGGTTCAGTAAGTAGTGTCAATTGCAATTTAATGTAGGCCAGAACTTTTAAATCATCCATGTAAAGAAGGTGAGATATAACTCGATCATCTTTCTGCAACCTATAACCCAACCCTGAACCCTCTAATAAAGTGTTTAGAGGGTTTAAAGCCAGACAAAACCACAAGGGACTCAGACCACTCTGTCACCTTGAAATATGCCTCTCTCAATCTTTATAAGTACGTCATTTACCGCAGTTTGACGACATCCAGGATAGCGAAGTACTGTCCTCCGTTGCCCCATACACGACCTTGAGAAAGTGCACAGAGTTGTATCAATTTTATACAACTGTAGCACTGACAAAAGCCATGTATGTGGATATATTAACCTGCTTTGAAACTCCATTGTGTAATGCCTGCATCAATAGAAATTAACCATAAATGAGGCATGCATAGGGGTAGGTATATATTATATACCCTAGGTAATATAGAAATAGTATATTCATATGAAAAAGATTTTTTTTTCAAATACAAATGCCTATATCGTATGTCATATCAGTCTGAGGTGGAATTAAGAGTAAGAAGTGTCCACGCGATCCTGTGGGTATCAAAAGAGCCGACAAAAGGAGAAAACTATGTAGGACGTACGAGTTTGCCTTCTCTTTCCAGTGTTAGCAACACTAGATTCGTAGTCTGAACCGAGTCTTGTGATATGTATAATTCCAGTTTTATACAATACAATTTAAACCGGTTTAATAAATGGCTGCTGCTGTGACGTCGACACATAACTATGTGAAAAAGAACATACGCAGTTGGACCTTGTTTTTGATTGTTATTGTTGTACAACAAGCTTATCTGTTAATATTTCTTGAACTTGTTATTGACAGAAAGATGAAACAGGGATAGTATTATGACACATGTGTAATTGACATGTAGAGTTAACAATGGTTTAAACGGTCTATAACTGTTTATTTTGGCTTTAATATTTATTTTGTGCTATGAAATATGAAGAATGATGTATTTTGTAGTTGCTGTGTTAGTTATTGGTGAGTTTTATAATATTATTTTTATACGTAATGCTAAAGAGTTATAACATTAGGTATAATTATTGCAATGAACCGTGCATATGTATTTTAGATTTATTAAAAGCTGATAATCAATATGCTGTTTTAACCTTATTAAAGCAATTTATATTGGCAATTTTTGTAATAATTATTATTCAGTTAAATAGATAAACGAAAGCTGGATTTGTTTATTAATCTAATAATTAGGGCTCGGAATAGGTAGTTTAATTTTATGTACTTGCGATTTTGTGACATCAATAGTATGGATATGCCTGTGAAATCCCGGGGAACTTACTATTTTCAGAGATTGTAAAAACTATATGCCCTTGCCTCCAGAGCCAGTTATAACTCGATGGGGTACATGGCTAGAAGCTGCTTTTTACTATAAAAAATATTTTAATGAAATATCACATATTCTTTCTTTATTTCATGATGAAGAAGTACAATCTATAAAGAAAGCGAAAGAAGTATTGCAAAATCCTAACCTTCGACGTGATCTAACCTTTATTGAAGAACATTTTGGAATAATCAGTATTGCAAATTTTATGTTATGGTTTATCCATGTTGTGCTTACGTTGACTTTATTTCTGCAAGTACATAAAATTAAACTACCTATTCCGACCCCTACCACAGAATACATAATAGTACCTGTACAGAAGACTCACTCCGAAAAGTAAATTAAAGTTATAGATACCCTCGGTGTCAAAAGATTAAGTTCAATTCAGATTGCACAGTGCCGAATCACTACGATTATATTTACCTACAGTTGCGTCTCTTTCTATCGTGTAACTCTTATCTGTTCTGACGATGTCTGTTCGACCGGCGTGTCTGACCCGGTAGGCAGCCGGCCGACTATACCTAAACTGCGGAGTGACACCCCCCTGCCCCTACTAATAATATACTGCGTCTTTATCACCACTTACTCACAAGTTTTCTTCTCCTACTTTTCGATAACAAGTAAGTAGTTTTGTACGTACGTAATAATTATCGAAATTCTTCAGCCTCAACAAGAAATGAAATACGTACATACGGGCAGCTACTTTCCTCTTTTTATGGTTTCCTACTACTAAATAAACGTACTAATTAAAACAGACAGTTGGGGAAACAGTGACACGAATCCGTTATTACTTACTAATTCATTTAATTTTGTTACTACTTTAATTTAACTCTTAAATTCTTAACTTAAAATTAATAAAATATTCAATACAAATAGGAGTTTATTTTCACATTACTTTGTACCTGACATTATCCCTTTCAGTACTAGTGTCATCGAATATGTCACTGACAGAAAGTGCTGATATTATCGCAGGAGTTGAGGAACTTGCAGATCGTAATGTGCTTAAATCGAATGATATGACTAATGATGACTTTGCACCTTATTCGGGTGATCAAGATAGATTAGATTGGTCTGTGATAAAGGTATAGTTCTTTTATTAAGGACAGATTTCATAATTTTTTGTTTGATTTTTTAAAATAAATTTTGTAATTACATAAAATAATTTGTGACATCTGACACGCAATGCCATCCAGTTTGCACTCAAGCAGATTTTAAGCATGGCAAGCTTAGGAAACGTAAGAATGCATTATGTTATTGCAGTTGTGATGTTGTTACAACTGTAATAATACGCATTAAGGAAAATGTAAATTCTTTAAATAAAGTTCTAAAAATATGACAAAGACTTAGAATGATTCACTTTATAAACGATATTAATCTCATAATTGTCCATTAACTATACAAAAGCGGCCATTGTTTTTCGAATTCCATTAACGATTGTTTAAAAGATACTTTATATGTACAAATTCAAATTTTCTATCAAAGTTTCATTTTAATACTTGACTTTTTTGCAGCGTGTAGCTTCATCATATGAAGACAACTTTCTCTTATCTCCCTTAGGATTGAAGTTCTCTTTATCACTTTTAAAAGAAGCAACTACCGGAGTAACTCAACTTGAGTTCTCAACAATTTTCCAAGAAAATTTAAATTATACAGAGAATAGAGAACATTTAAAACGAATTACAGAACTGTTACGTGTGAGTAAAACTATTCCATCTATAGTTTATAGTTTAAAACTGAGTAGTTTCACACTCAGTTTAAGTGCAAAAAAAAGACTTAAATTGCAATGGTCATCATCAACATCATCATGAAGACCTTTTATTGGTCTTCAAGGAGGTTTATACCTATCATACCACGCTAGCCACATGGGGTGGTATAGGGTCTGTTTCAAGTTTTCCTTCTTTTTGCGCTGATGCTGTCGTATGTAGTTTGTTCTTTTAGTTGCTTCCTACGCGACACGACACCCATGGGATAAATAGAATTGGTGTCACTCTGTATTCCTAATCTGTCAATACATAGATGTGATAGCCTCTGCTCAGCCTGCATCTTTCTACTTCTGTTTTTTTACAGAAAAAGCCTCCTGAAAACATCGCATTTCAAAAAAATTGGATTTTCATTCCTTCAGGAAATGATAAACGGGCAAGATGGGAAGCCATTGCTAACACCTTTTACAACACTGATGTAACAACTGTAAGCATACAGAATCCTACTGTAACAGTAAACGAAATTAACCAAGTAGTTTTAAATGCCACAACAGGAAATATCTTAAATTCTGTCAATCAAGGTGAGTCTTGAACTTGATCAAATAACTTTTTGTTGATTAGAAGAAAGTTGGTTAGACAGCCTGCAGTGGTAACGAATGCGACTGCCGTGCTAAAGGTCTGTTCCTTTACTTTACCAAAACTTAATTTAACCTTTACCAAAAATTAATTGTAGTGTCCACAGTAACTGTTTTCGATTCGTTCGATTTATCGAAGGAAAACTGCTCCGAGAGATAGGCGAATACTACATAAGAGTTTGTCTACTATGCGTCCACTCTATAATAATCAAGAAATCATCAAACTTCGTAAGAAAGGAGTCAGCAGGAATGTTTATGAATATGGCCATTTTGGTCTATGAGAGACTTTTGATGAAAATACATGTCATTTCAAGTTCAGTTATTTCTAAATCAAGGTGACGTGGATGACTTGAGGATACTAGCCTTGAACACGCTCTACTTTGAAGGTGATTGGCGCATCCAGTTTCAACCGAGCGCAACACACGTCCATGACTTTTACGTCACTCCGACGACTCCGATATTCGTCCCTTTCATGAAAGTCATTCAGAAATTCTATTATGCTGAGTCCGCGAAATTAGATGCAAAGATTTTGAGAATTCCCTGTTTGGTGAGATACCATTATTTAGTAATCATATACATGTTTGTAACTTAACTTAATATAATAATCACTCATTAATGTTTTCAATACTAAAAGTGCCATTGAGTTACTACTTCTACTATTCTACTAATGATTAGAAACAACTCATTAAAATTATACTAAATTCACGCTACAATGTATATAAATATATAGTAAAAATATATATATAAATATAATTATATAATAATAGTTATAAAAATTAAAAGAGAAAAACTAGTTTCACAATATCTATATAAAATTGAATGACTATTTCATTGTTTTGTAAGCTTACTAAACACTTTATGGTGCCGCATGCACTATTTATACACAGATATATTTTAATCTATTAAATTAATCAATAATACATACATACATACACTCGAAAAACATTACCCTCCTTTTGATGCAATCTGATGAAAACGCAGTGCAGATTTGAACGGATTGATTGGATAAGTTGTACAAAGATTGAACTGTTTTGTTGAAACACTTTTTAATATAAGAATAAGTAAAAAAATGCGGGGTATGTACTATCCATGAAGTTACGTAATCTTTTTATGCCAACAAATTATACATACTTACGTACATTCTGTTTAACGGTTGAACTGCTAAGTCTCTATAAAAAATTAAATGAGATGACAAAACATTAAGATTAACCTCTCAACAATAGCTTAAAATGTCACGCTGCTGGGCTCGGCTCTCAGGCCATACGACCGACGCTGGCCGAGTGGGGGTTGGGAACTGAAACCTCTATATTCATTGATTTACGAAAACTTTTCCATGGAAGAGTTTGCATCAAATTGCCCGTTTTACCAAATGATTATTTTATGGTTATAGGGCAACAAATTTGCGATGTACTTCATAGTCCCAAACACACTGATGGGTTTCTCATATGTGGTGGAGAATATAAGGCTACTACCTGCTGAGCTACAATTACTTGAAAACCATGTAGTTGATGTCACTTTACCTAAGTTCAAGTTTGTTCACACTTTGTATTTAGACAGGACATTAAAAGAGGTAAGCTGAATGCGAATTAAATGTTAAATTTATCAATATAATTATTATATTACATGATTCATCATTTGTTATATATCTAGCTGTAATTCAGATAAAGATATGAATTTTAAAATATTTAAGTATGTTTATTAGAAGTCTGATTACCATTAGCTAAAAATCGTCTTCCGAAAGCAACGCCGACGGCCGTGAAGCCACCGCGTGTCGGTCCGAAGACCTCACTAAATCATTCAATCGGTAGTAGCGACGGGCGGTGTGTACAAAGGGCAGGGACGTACTTTCATCGATAATTTTGATCACTGAAAATCTAGAATGAAACATTCATTATAGATGAGACTATGATATCCTAAATGTATAATCGCTTTTAATTTTAATTCAGAAAACAGTTTTGAGCTTGGAATCCAAGCTATACCTAGTTTTGGTGTGAACCAGTGATTATAGTCCTCAAAACCTGTAAGAGTGGAATGTGCGTATATTAGTTATGAAAATTAAAACATTAAACACAATAGTAACCGAGGACAAAACGAGTAAATAAGTAACAAACCTGTGAAACAATTTTCTATTGTTGTCTGGAAGTATTCATTATGTTTGTCTTCTGACAAGAAAAACTATTTTTAGAGTTCCGTAGTTTATGACTCGGAACCTTTTTAATTCGCCATGTCCGTCCCTCCGTTCGTCCTCGACCTACCGCCCAAACGGTTGGTGCTAGAAAGATGAAACTTTGCATGAATATGTATTGTAATTACGTGAACTAAATGCTACAATAAAATTATAAAAAATATTTTTATTTGGGGTACCTCCCCTAAATGTATAGTGGGGATGTTTTTTTCTCTCGCGTCTTTTAAAAACATTGTAAGGTTTCTAACACCATTTTTCGATTTAGGTATCCGTTTATGAGTTATTCAAATTTAAAGCGCATTTTTTTCTAAAAACAGTGCTTCCCCTCCGTCTAAAAGCTAAATGGCTGGCTAAAAATGATAGTAGCCCATATATTAAACTTTCAAGGAAAACTATAGCGGGTTTGACAACTTTTTTATTTTAAGAGTTATAGGTGCCTAACTTGTTAATGCACTCACTTGGAAAACTTCGTACAAAAATAAAGAAATAATAACTTAACATGACAATTGTCACGATTGAATATGATTTGAAATCTACCTACTATTATGGGTGACTACGGAACCTTATTCTATGCGTGGACTGACAGGCACTTGGCCAATTTTTTTTCATATTAAAGCCTACCAAAGTGATTCTACTTTGACTGATGAAAGCATGAGTAGAATCCAGGAGTAGGAGTCACTATCCTTATTGTGAGGGTAGGCGGTCAAGTCAGATGTTTCTGCATCATTCTGGTCTCACACTCAGCAACGAAATACGACAGCAAGAATGCTGTCATTATATGAATGGTCTTCTGTGTGAGAGTAGTACTGCGCAGGTCCAGCCGGCCCATTCATGCTGAAATCAGCGTGGCTCTACTATCTACCCATGTTCATGTTCTGAAAATACAGTAAATGTTACTTACCTACTGGAAATACTTCCATGTTTCAGATGGGTCTACGAATTGCATACGATGAAGATTCGGCTTCGTACCCTGGTATAGCCAGGGGAAAACTTACGTCAAAACGACTGAAGCTATCCAAAGTGATTCAACGAACTCTTATTGATGTTAACGAGTATGGTGTTGGAGTGTTTTCTTCTAAAGGTATTTGGTGTTTATTTATGCTTTACGCATAGGCGGAGTCCCGCGGTGTTACCCGCTGTGATTGTTGTCAATCGCGAGTAACGCCGTGAAACGAAGCAAATCTAAAAGTAAATAGACTAATACGCCCAGTTCAAACAGACAGTTCTTTTTCTAAATTGTTTTTTTGTTGTAAGTGCAGTATATAAATACTTCCATATGCATTTAAAAAAAATATAAAATAAAATATTTCGGACATCTTACACACAACATCATCTAGTCCCAAACTAAGCAAAGCTTGTATTATGTGTAAACAACTGATATAAATACATAAACTTATTTTTTTTTGTAAATAAATATATGATATACATAGAAAACACCCAGACTTCGAAACCAATATAAGTGCATCACACAAATATTTAGTCCGACCCGGGAATCGAACCCGAGACCTCTTAATTAGCAGCCGCATACGCTAACCACTAGACAAACAAGGCAGTCAAAACAAAACAAAGTACAAAACAATCAAAACAAAAAAAAACAAAAAGTTAGTACAAAACTGTTCCTTTGATATTATAAACAGACACTCCACTTTTATTTATTTGTTTATATTACTATCTTTTACCAGCAACTCCATACGCGTAATTACCGCAACAAAAGTTGCAAATGTCCTTTTCCTTAATGAGGTTTATTCGAATAAGTGTAATAAACAAACACACTCCCATTCATATTGATGTTAATTAGAACTATTGGATAGTAATGTTCCTTACTTAATTTTACAGGAAATACGACTACTAGTGACGTGAATATGGATATAAGCAGCATCAAAGAAGTGATGGGCAACAAACCATTCTTTTTTTTCATTCAAGATGAGGCTTCAAGGCAATTGTTGGTCTTTGGCAGACTTACAGACCCCACACTTTAAGAAGGATTTCTCAAAACATAATAAAAATAAATATATAAGAGAAAATGTTTTTTTTTTAATTTTGTTTGTGGATACCTAAATATATAAAAAATAAAGGCGAATAACTGATAATGAATTTAACTAATAAAATTGATATAAAATTCTATGAAATCATCGTCGCGGATATAAATATATATCACCTTTTAGATAATTGAGTTGAAAACGAACAAATAATTATTCTTACTTATACATTTTAGACATTAAAAATAAGAAGTTCACACAGACTGCTAATTATAAGAGTCTACGTTACTCTTAAAAAATATAAAGAATTTAGCATAAGCACCGAAAGTTTATGTTTGAGACAGACGCATTTTAAAGCTGATAAATTGCATTTTCGGACCGTGACAACATAAAAATTTGAAATGTGTAGATACCACATAATATTGAAATTATTGTTTCACTTATATTATATAACCAAAAGTTAACATTTGCGTTGATTTGCTGAAAATTAAGTAATACGGAGAATTTTAGTAAATAAATAGGTAGATATATCTAGTACATTATCTTATATATAAAATTCTCGTATCACAGTGTTAGTTACCATACTCCTCCGAAACGGATGAACCGATTTGTATGAAATTTTGTGTGCATATCGGGTAGGTCTGAGAATCGACTAACATCTACTTTTCAAACCACTAGGACGCGAGCGGAGCCGCGGGCATCAGCTAGTCTTATATTTAAAATTTTCGTGTCACAGTGGTAGTTGCCCTACTCCTCCGAAACAGCTTACCGATTTTTATGAAATTTCATATGCACATTCAGTAGGTCTGAGGACACGAGCGGAGCCGCGCGCATCAGCTAGTTTACTATAAATTCTAGTAGGGTCTTCAATTATTACTTGATTTCAACCTCTTCTTAGTTGGAGGATGGAATTGATTATATCTGCCCTTTTCCAATTCAAGACTTACGGCTTAATTTCTGCTAGATGCCTCTTCCGAAAAGTTTACAAGCTTGTATATCTTTAATGCATACTAGGTGAGTTCTGCGATTATTGATACAAATCATGAGTAACGTTACTCTGAGCAAAGTTACTCTATATCTAATCAACTATCTGCTGCGAAAGTCCGGTCAAAATGGGTTTAGCCGTTTCCGAGATTAGCCAGAAACAAACTGAAGACAGTTAAAAATTAAAGTGTAAAGAAAATATATTATACAACATCCTACTGGTAAATACATAGCTAGGGAAATAACTGTGTAGTATTGCTATAAATATCTAGATAGATGTTTGGATCATTACGAAATATTGATAGACAGATATTTAGTCCATCATTGGCTTATATTCTGTAACTCTTAGGGATATTATCCGATAATATTACTAAAAGTTTTAGCAATAACCAAATCTCTAGAGCAAATAGGACAGAAATGCATTCGAAATGTATTTCTTAGATGATCATATTTTTGGATATGGTGTATTCGTATATGTTGACAGAATTGATTGATTGACCAACAATGGATTTGGTTCAAATGAAATATTTATTTTATAAAATAATTCTTTTATATTTTTGATACCTCATACCTCGAGTATATTCATTAGTAGACATCGGATTATATGCTTAAGGATCACCAATTCTAAACACAACATTAAAAAGTACTAGTTAGCAATATATTAGAATTAAAATAAGCAATCTTTTGGAAATTTGATAGTGCTAACTAGTAGTTAGTAACATCAGAACTGAAAGCAGCAATCGCCCGGCACCTTGATATCACTAGCTGACCCACGCAGCCCCGTCAGCAGCAGCAAATTTGTTTCCCACAAAAAAAGACGTGTGGCACTCGTTGACTGCCGCGGTTAAGCTATGGCTATGGCATAGCATTTTTTAACAACTCATGCAATTTAATTATTTAGTTTTGTAGTTTTTTTTTCTTTGATATCAATTCAAGTTTACAAAACAATATACACTATCTTTTTACCAACATACAATCTAACACTAATAATGCCAAACAATATAATCATTCTATTAACCGAAAGACAATGACAACTAACCATAATACTAATATTAATGGAACTTATTAGTAATATGAGCATATCTATGGAGTAAAAAAAACGAAATAAAAAAGAAAAAGAATCTAGAATTACTGTGTTATCAAGGCAACGGATAATAGCCGGTGGTGGCAGCACGCATGTGCACGGAGCCGCTACATCCTTATCGCACTGCAGTTACAATCATATTCTCTATCCTTTTTTAGGGTGTTAGGTTTTTTCGTTACGGAATTTCTTGATTCGGTCGCCGCACTCAAACCTGCGATAAAAGCTATACAATAGCTTAAAAAGTTTATAGTGAGCCTACCTTAAAAGATTCCGTCCTTAAAAGATTAAAGAGGAACAATTGAGAGGAGCAATTTATGCGTATGCGATTACTGATCAAGAGGTCTCGGGTTCGATTCGGGTCAGACCAAATGTTTGTGTGATCCGCAAATATTTGTTTCGGAGTTTAGGTGTTTTCTATGTATAATATGCAAGTTTTACGAAAAAAAAGTATATTTATGTACCTATTTATATCAGTCCGTATGGTGACGGATTTAGAATACAAAGTGTCGCCACCTCTATTCATGCCGCGCGGGTGTCGTAAAAGGCGACTAAGGGATAAACTACGCACGACAACATCAATGCAAAGAGAAGGAAAACTTGAAACTAACCCTATTCCAACTCGTCTGGCCAGCGTGGTATAGTAGGCCAATACCTTCTTTTCAAGGAGAGGCCTATGTCCAGCAGCGGAGTGTTAAAGACTGTTGATGATGATGATAAATATCAGTTGTCTAGTTACCCATAATACAAGCTCTGCTTAGTTTGCTTCTGCTTTATTATGTTTATTAATTCCGTCATACATGTTTTTGAGATATATAAGGGCTATCCTCCTCAATAAATTAACTATCTAATACTGAAATAATTTTTCAAATCGGACCTGTAGTTCCTAAGATTAGCGCGTTCAACCAAAAATCAAACAAGAAAACTTCTTAGCTTTATAATATTAGTAAGATTTTAAGTCATTAGTGCCAACCAATGTTTATAATGACTGTAAAAGGATTTTATACATTTGATATTTAAAAAATGACAAACCTGTAATTGTAAGACAAGGTATATTAACACTTTTGTTGTTTATTTAAGTCTGATGTTCCTTAGAATGTTTTTCTAGTTTATGTATTACTCATAAATGCGCCGGATAGTCGTTCGGTCACTTCTTTATAATTTGTTCAAGTTCTCGCGTCAGTGTCTCTACGTGTGAACTGGATTGTGGTCGTTTATTAACATTCATGAAGGCAAAAAGAACCTGTTCTGTAGTTACTTTTTTACATGCAATTATTAAATAGAAACTAAAATGCGTCCCTCAAATATTGCTGGTAAGTTATATTGTATTATAATTGTTTCCTATGTTTAGCTAATGAAGGGGGTTGGGTTTCGAAATACGTCACCTGAATCTGAGGGTTTTGGTGGTGTAGGGGGCTTAAGGGAGTTAGTCTTAATCCCCCCCAAGTAATTTTGGCTGCCGGAGTTGCGTCTAAATATTTTTAAAAAAAATTCAAAAATTCTTAAATACAATTGCAATTATGCAAAACGGAACGTATTTTTATGCTTTAGTACAGTTTTTAAAATGTAATTTTTAGTTTTTATATGAAAAACGTGAAACGAAACGCAACATTTTGACAATAATTGACAGCAAATTTCAAATTTATGTGTCATTCCTTTGCTTTCGAGTTTAAGTGAATGTGTTCTTCCGTATCGATTTGTGTTTTTTCTACGACTTGGCTACGTTCTTAGATTCTGTTTGGATTGCTTTACTGTAATTAATTAATCAAGGTACAATAATAATATTAATATTAATATTAATATTATTATTAATATTGGCACAATCCGACTTCATTGGGTTAGGTTAGATGGGTAAGGCGGGAGCGTAGCGCAGCGAAGCTGCCGCCTTACCCATCGTGGTTATTTTTTTTTAAACCACCCAGAAATAGGAGCCCCGCGTAGCGGGGCTCCGTCGACTATAATGCATAAAGCAATAAAACATGCATATAAAGTGGTATAAATAATGTTTGTACAAATTTCTGTTTTTGATTTTTCCAAAGGGAATCAAGTATTTTCGGCGGGTAAAAATGGTGAGGCAGGGTTCAGAGGGTTCAGACCCCTCCCCCATCCCCCCAAAAACTCATAACCCCTTAAAATGGCGACGTATTTCGAAATTTTTACCATTTCTGTTTTTAATTTTTTCTAAGGGAACCAAGTATTTCCGGCAGGTAAAAATGGTGAGGGGGGGTTCCGACACCTCCCCCCCCTCCCCCCCAACCACTCACAACCCCAGAATCAGGTGACGTATTTCGAAACTTTAACCAATGAAGGCAAATATTGTGGTAAATGAGAGTGATGTTGACGACAGGCTTTGAAAAAAGTGGCCAAGTGCGAGTCGGACTCGCCCATGAAGGGTTCCGTATCAGCAAGTAACATCATATAAAAGTTCTTGTAGTTCGTTGTAACTTTGATCAAGGTTTTCATAATAGTGTATTGATTGAATGAAAGGTAAATTGCGGTTTACAGTTTATGACGTATTACAAAAAAAACTACTTACTAGATCTCGTTCAAACCAATTTTCGTTGGTAGTTTGCATACTAATGTACAACATATATTTTTTTTAGTTTTATCACTCTCTTATTTTAGAAGTTACAGGGATAGTTACACACATTTTTCCACTTTGGAAGTGTCTCTCGCGCAAACTATTCAGCTTAGAAAAAAATTATATTAGAAACCTCAACATCATTTTTGAACACCTATCCATAGATGAAATACACGTGTTATCCATGTATACACGTATGTGTTTGATGAAAAAAATTTTTTTGAGTTTCAGTTCCAAGTATGGGGACCCCTAAAATGTATTGATTTTTTTCTATTTTTATGTGAAAATCTTAATGCGGTTCACAGATTACATCTACTTACCAAGTTTCAAAACTATAGTTCTAATGGTTTCGGAAAAAAGTGGCTGTGACATACGGACGGACAGACAGACATGACATGTTTTATGCCACTTGGCTACGAAACCCTAAATATTTTTTAGGGTTTCGTAGCCAAGTGGCAATTTGGCCAATTTGTAACCCCTAGCCCTGTATTTTAGGGGGGTTAGTAGGCCCTAGCCCTATCTAGGGGGCGTTACTCACCGGCGAGCTCTCCAGCAGAGACAAATGAGAACTATCCCAGGGCGCCTGTTCACAAGTAGTAACTAATCAAACAAAAAAAAGATAAAGAAGTACTAAGATGTATTTGTGCATATTGTCGACGGGTGATTGGGGTATTCCTCAAGGAAAACACTTATTCGGTGTCACACACATATATATAATTCTTATCACATGTCAAAATGTACATACAAATCAGCAATAGGTACACATGTATTTATAGATACTCGAAATAAAAATATCGAAATGTACAAAATAATGGCTGTAATTCCTTACAGACCTTTCTGAACACGATTTGAAATCCACCTACCATTATGGGTGACTACGGAACCTTATTCTATGCGTGGCCTGACACGCACTTCCCAATTATTTTTCATATTAAAGCCTACCAAAGTGATTCTACTTTGATTGATGAAAGCATGTGTAGAATCCAGGAGTAGGAGTCACCATCCTCATTGTGAGGGTAGGCCATTGCCTACCCCTGCATTGCAGCATGGTGACCAATACCATGGCGGTCTGGTCAGATGTTTCTGCATCATTCTGGTCTCACACTCAGCAAGGATTCCTTCTGATATAATTCTAAAATTTACTTGTAATGTAATAATTTAGCCTATTTAGTATTATATTATTATTTGGTCTTTTAATAAAACCAAACTAAATTCTTACAGGGAAAACCCAGGTCGGGTTTCAAATCAAAATGCAAATTTACTGATCAAGGCTTCGTTATACCTGTTCGTCAACATATTTTAAAACAGGGTTTTTCCTGAATGCAGTAGTGGTATTATAAAATACTTTAAGTTCTAAAATATATAAACTATAAAATTTTGTACAAACGTTGAACTTTATACCTGCTAACTTATCTGCAGCACATAATAAAAAGACACAAAGGATATCATTTTTAATATAGGAGTAAATGTGAGACAGAACATCTCGTTCATCATCTTAGACGTGTCTAGGTTGTCTCTTGTATTCTCTGCCTCTTGGCTCAGTTTGCCTGTGCCCAAAAACAGAGTACCTTAGGAAAGATGAAATACATCAGGGAACTTTACGTAACACTCACTCTATGATTACCCTAAACCAGATTCTTTTGATCACGACTTTGTAGTCTTAAATGTAAACTTCCGATCAGCTCTCTTTGTCCTCCAGGGTCGTCCCGTAATTATGAAAGGTTTATTGTACTCAATCCTTGAAAAGTCTAGCGTCATAATCTCCATGGCAATATTTTTTTTAAACAAGAAGAAAGCAGAATATCCCTTTTTTCCGTGCGCAAATCCTCCCGGATACCACCAGTAGATGGTTATGTCGGACTCGAACCGACTAAAACCGCACGCTGCCTCGGGTACTATAAGCCGAGGAACCAGGTGTACCCTCGAAAGGAAGTCCCTGGAACCCCAACGTATCTTGGGGCCATCTACGGCTGGGGATTTCTGATCCACGATTTCTCGAGGTTCAGGACTCTTACCATTGATAGGAATATAGCACCACAAAGGGCCACGGACTCCCGCGATAACGGCCCCCTCATTTTTGGTAGCGGAAAATCCCTGATAGAATTTGTCCTATTTTTCACTCTGTTTAGTTTGCATATCAATGATATGTGGCAATCTAGCAGCATTTATTACTATGTAAATGAGAGTACAGAGTATACCTAGACTCTCGTTCAGACCACATAAAGATTTCTTTTGCACTTATTTTACTCCTTTTAATTTTATGAAAACATAAACAGAAAATTAACTAGTTTTAAGTATAACCTTGCTATGAGAGCACCTACTTAACTACCTGAGTTACGGAATTTCATTATCATCTTTGACATTTCTTGAATTATACGAACCGTGAGTTTACCTGCGGTTCAGATGACATTTATTTACAACTTTATATGTTTCGAGAATCTTTTTGACTTCTATGACCAACCTGTGGACTTTTATCTACCTTAAAGGCAATCGTATCACCTGAGTTGCACATGTACTCGTAGAAGGCCTTCGTTTCCCATCACAGGACTCGCAAATATTATTTTTCGATGTACCACGATGTATTAAAAAAGGATAAACAACCTACTTCTATAAACGTGAATTTAAGTTAGATGTATCTTCAAATTAAAAACATAAGTCCCTGATAGACTCTCTAAAACTAATCTGCCAGCTAATTACAGATATCGATTTCGTAAATGTCAAATAAACATATATAGTGTTATTTGGCAGATCTTATCTCTATTAACTGATTAATATTGACCACTATTGGGAACCGATTTTCGTCAAACGATTTTTTTCACTTTAAAGAGAGGCGATGAAAAATATTTTACTAAATCTTAATTTTCTTCTCAGTTTCAGCAATAATATGTATACTTCTTCAAATCTTGGAATGTCAAGGCGGTTCTTCAACTTCAAAGAACCGGCTAAACTTTTTTGACATTGAACTTCTCCGGCACACAGCGGAAGGCAAAAAAGGCAATGTAATGGTTTCGCCAGCAAGTATCAAGTCTACTTTGGCTATGATACTAGAGGGAGCAAAAGGAGTTACTGCTCAAGAAATCAAAGTGGCTTTAAGAGCATCTCCCAAACTAAATGACTTTAGAGAAGAAATGAAAGTGTTCGCTAAAGTTTTTGAGGTAGGCTCTAATATTACATGATCGTTATTCCATTAGAATTACTCAAATACAATGAAGCCTTTTGGAAGAGTAATTTTTCTAAAGAATTTAAAAAAAATCTAATATGTAGTAAATTTTAAAAGGTCTGTAAAAGTTGAAAAATTATGAATGAATAAGATTTTCCGATTGGTGATTTCTGTGTCGAACGGATGACAGACGGACTAGATGGTTAACAAATAAAATTTTATATTTGATTAGAAAATCTACAGAAGTAAAAAAAAACAAACACTTGATAAAATGGTGAAATATGTTCTCGTATTGGAATTGCCATTTCATATATTAATAGTACAACAAACAGGTTTTATAATTTAGAGCTACAATTAGTATTATCTTGTTGGGATATTTATCTATAATTTCAAGTGGAAACAAATAATTTAGCAACAATTGCAAACATATGTACAAAAAGTTTACATATTGTACGGGTAACAATTTTTAAATGAGAGGTACTAGGCACTCTTAAAGAGCCTTTTGTCAACAAATTACTAAGAATGTATTTCAGACAAAGTTCTCAGTACAGCAGTATAAACGAACTGAGATATTGATCACGGTACCTCGACTCTAAACAGAATTGAGGAAACATATTCAAAAAATGATTTTTTGCCTCATGGATTTTCATATAAAATTTATTGCATTTTAAGTTGAATAAACTTGTTTGAAACTTGATTGCTTTGTTGGATTTTATAAAAATAGCTTAAGTAAACTTGATGATAATTCGTAGGTGTATCTTTATTAATATTTCTAATTCTTCTTTAGAATTTTAGATTGCTGAACTCTTCTTAAATTGATCAGACTTTTGAATGTGTTTATGTGGTAAAGTACTATAGTTCAAAAAAAGACTATCAATTGAAAGACTAGGAAGGTCCATTACATATTTAGAAAAGTATGGTAGCCAGTTTTAGGTGTACCCTGATTATGGATCGAAATATGTTTATAATAAATTTTAAATAAATTTCAGGCTAGCCACACAGTTGTATCCCTCCAAAATGCGAATGCATTATTTATATCAAAGAACCTGAATCTGACGAAAGAGTACGAATCAGTGGTGCGACAACTCTACTTAGCAGAAATAAACAAACTGAATTTTAATGATCCTAAATCTTCTGCAAACACGGTTAATACTTGGGTAGATAAGAAAACTCACGGACTGATACCTACTATTGTTGATGAAGGTGAGTAATGATTTCATAATTTAGGAAATAAACATCTCAAGTCTTTAAAATTAAACTATTTTAATTCCACATTGTAGTGTCATACATTAATTTAATAATATAATTTAAATAAATTACTTTATTAAAATAAAAGAAAACGACAAACATTGAGATTAGTTAAAAATAATAATTTGGAATTTTGATAAATCATAAGAACACATCATATTTAAGACTTTAAATTATTTAAAAAAAACTGAATAAACTCTATGTATAATACTTATTTATGATGGAACGTTATTGCCTGGGGGGAGGCCTATGTCCAACAATGCACGTCATTTTGCTGCTGTGATATTTATAAGTTCCATGTAATCCTTGTTTATTCCTATCACAGACCAAATTACACCATCTACGGAAATGATGATAACCAATGCTCTCTACTTCAAAGCGCCATGGAAACATGGTTTTAATACTAAAGCAACTTATAGTGACTGTTTTTACAACAATGGCATCTGTAAAAATGTTTCCATGATGCTTCTGCAAGCTGAACTGGATTACGCGTATGTGCCAAATTTAAGGTCTCATGCTTTGGAGCTACCTTATCAGGTAATACATGCAATACAAATAAATACTTATACAGATATAAACAATAATAGTTTTAGTTATTGGAACTGCCTCGTTCCTCTTTTTCGTCTTGTGGTAAGCCTGTGCCACTGTTGGTCAAGAGTTATCGGGTTTGACTCCCGAGACGGATTAAATACTTTTTAGGGTCAGCGCAGACAGAGAGGAATAATACTCGCGCGGTCTCGGGCATTTTCTTTACGGATCGCGTATGCTCGAGCTTGCG
The DNA here is from genome assembly GCA_932526445.1 of Phragmatobia fuliginosa. Classification (NCBI taxonomy): domain Eukaryota; kingdom Metazoa; phylum Arthropoda; class Insecta; order Lepidoptera; family Erebidae; genus Phragmatobia; species Phragmatobia fuliginosa. Next base: position 10,543,739 of record OW052078.1, on the reverse strand, counting down.
CGCGAACTCGCGTGCCAGCACGAGTTAACCGTTCTGTTTTACCACTCTATAGTAAACATGCAAGTTTGTCGCGAAAGTTCGTTCATCGATGGTGGACTGGGATATGATTATAATTGTGCTTTTAGCAGAAGAAGCAGAAATTACAGACCATGATTAAAATAAGGCGTCAGAACGTCAGACGAAGAATATGGGTCGAGGAATGTTGGTACTCAGTGACAACAGTGAAAGTATGCGTACGACGCAGGCGCTGACTCGACACCGCGCGGGATTTCTCGCGTATTTTCGAGGACGCGCGAGCATTTTTTGGCAGGTTCAAGCATTTATGCAATTTACTGTAATATTTTTTTTTTTTCAAGTGCGTTAATAAAATCCTCTCCACTACGCTCCATTCTGTCTGCGCTGACCCTAAGGGTTAAAGTAAAATAAATGTTATGGAAGCTGACGGTTTTTCACTCTAAGCCGTTCCGATTGTTATCCGATATCGGTTCCGGTTGTAATGAGTTTCTTTATTGCGTAGTCTGAGATATCAAATATACTGATAACTAGTTCCACCTACGGAAGTTACAGACGTCCTGTGCCAGTAAATCCACGTAAAAACTGTTGTTTAAGTAAAACCCACCCCATAAGTAGCCCACCACCAAATCATCGTAGGGTTTATGAAGGCTAGGAAGATGAATTGTAATATTTATTAAAAATAAAAAAAAATGCTTTGATACAACGCTTGATCTTATATGACTACTACTGATACAATTTCAGGACGATCGTTACTCTATGTTTCTACTAGTCCCTCAAGACCAATATGCTGAAAAAACCCTAATGCGAGACTTGCCTTTCGTATCACTAACGGAAATATCAGAACACATGAATTCCTTTGATATTTCTCTTACGATGCCCAAGTTTGATGTAGACTATAGTGATGATATGGTTGAAACTTTAAAAAAGGTAAGTCAAAAGTGCATAACAATTTATTTTTTACATCTATGGTTCAATATTTTTTCGATATAACATATTTATATCCTAAGCTCAGAAGTCAATTATGTTATTATAAATTGGTAAGTACTGAAGTTAATTACTTCAGTAAATTTTTTTTTTTTGGAAACTAAACAGAACTAAATATCACCAAATTTGAATTTTGTAGTTTCAAAATCAAAATCAAAATCAAAGCATTTATTTCAAGTAGGCCAGTTACAGGCACTTTTGAATTGTCGAAACAAAAATGAAAATTAAATGTAGCTACAGTCCCAGTCACAAGACATAAAAACTGTGAAAGTACTGTAGTTGCCCATTCCCTAGCGTAGATCTCTATGGAGAAGAACGGGCAAGAAACTCCGTGGACACTCTTTTAAATCAAAATGTTTTTTACAAAATCTTGGTTACATCATTCATGTTGAGATGGTACATTATGTGAGAACGATGTAGCAAGACGTGCACGTTAAAAGTGTCAAACAACGATTTATGTAAAAGTCAAAGTTTGACTGAAGTTAAATATTTAACACTAAACATATACGTTACCGTTATATTTTCAAAATCACTTTACTAAAATACGAGAAAAGAAGATAATTTAGAAAAATATTAGTAAGATAGCAACATAATTAGAACCTCTCACAAATGTTTTCAGATGCATATAACAACGCTTTTCTCTCAAGCAGCAAATCTATCGGGAATTTTTAATGCAGGAGAGTACGCCAATCTTAACGGCATGTATCACTCTGTTCATATGAAAGTGGATGAAGTAGGTACCATCGCTGCAGCAGCCAGCACTAGCGTCGTGGTACCTCTGATCAATGATCAGGTGCAGTTACAAATTAACCGACCTTTCTTATTTTTTATAATGGATAACAAGCTTGGTGTAGTACTGTTCGAAGGCAAGATTGAAGAACCTAGGGATTTTGTTAAAAATATTCCACCTCAAGGTAACTTATTATTACACTTCTCTATAACGTGTTTGTTTTACAGAAATATACACCTGAATTTGTGTACTTCCAACTCTCTTAATATTTAAAAATATTAGATACTAGGTGATCATTGTATAATTGACTGAGCAGTTATTATTTTTCTAAGCAATTAAATAACCAATAAATCCTAGCAGAAATATAATGTACACATATAGCAATGTAATGAATATCTTATTTTTTGTTTTATATTATATGCTGGTTAAGAGAATAACACTGTTATGCTGAAAGTATAATAACCAGCAAATAATATTTACTTTAAGTCATATTCGCAGGTTCGGACATAGTTATTTTAACCTCTCGGCAGAGGTTAAAATAACTAAATTATCGTTTGAATATATTCTGTAAGCTTTTATGGAAAATGTCTTGACGTCACTCTGTGATCATCGATATTTTGATTACATATTTTTCCTATTTCAGGTTTACCACAAGTGCCTTCACAAGGAACAAAACAGCTACTTGCAAGTAATAATCCGCAATATCAAGCGTCTAGTCAAACCAACCTATATCCAGTACCTCAAAGTTACCTAACTTCGTCCTATCAAGGAGATGGAATCCGGACAAATTTTAATAAATCCAACTCTAACCAGGGAGGCATTACTCAGCCAACAGACCAATCGAGTGGTCCTCAACACAACAGTCGACCAACTTCAAGCCTATTTTTATCAGGTACACAAACTTTCGATGTTAGGCTTATAAGTTGTACTTTGGTGTACAGAATATTTAAATAATCTTTTAATATAAAATACATCTCTTATCAATTACAGATGATCCACAAGTATTCTACCAAGCCTCATCAAATCAGGAAAAGTTAAATCCTGACCCTCTAAATTTTCCTAAAATAAATAAACCAGATACATTTCGAATAAATAACACATCGAGTGAATCCAGTTCTTATCAAGGAGGACTAAACCAGCCAGCTTTATATTCAAACCAGGAACACACAAGGGTCAATACGCATCACAGTCGCCCTGACTCAAGTTCATTTTCATCAACTCGGAGGCAAGCTACTGTAAGACCAAGACCACCTTTTGTTGGACTAAGCCCATGGTACAGAAGAAATGCCGATTACTATGATTCCTTCTACTAGATACTAATCATATAACCGAGTTGAAGATTTGAGAAATATAGTTTCAAACCATTGATAAAGACTTTTGAGTTCAATTAAAGATGTTGTACTGTTTTTTATGTGACTACCTGTTTTTGAATTTGTATTAAAATTAATCATTTTATGTAATGAACCATTTTTATGCTCTGAAAACAATATGTTAGATGCAAACACAAATATAGAGTAAATCATTTTGCTACATTTTACTAAAGCTTTTATTTATCTTAATTATCTAAACCCGACTAAATAAAATCAAATATTTCTTTACTTTATCTGAGTAAAATATGGGTAAAGCTTAGAATAATTACACATAGAAAGATAGTCTACATACAAGCGCTGTGTCCAAAGTGAAGTATGTACTGAACCGATTCACTCAGGCGGTCAGGCGTGACAATTACGTGCTTACGCTCGGCGACACGCACACATACACTTGAGTAATGTTGTCAGTGAAGGTCCAGTTCCCGATAGTAGGGAAATGATTGGGTCGCTGATAATCATTTGTTTTTGCAATAATACATTAAAAACTATGTGTGGAAAGCATGAGTAGAATCCAGGAGTAGGAGTCACCATGCTTATTGTGAGGGTAGGCAATGTAGCATGGTGACCCCTACCATGGCAGCCTGGTTAGATTATTCTGCATCATTCTCCCGGCCTTCGAAGGGCGGGAGAATGATGCAGAATGATTGGGCCTCCGGTCTCACACTCACCAACGAAACACGACAGCAAGAATGCTGTCATTATTAGGATGGTCTTCTGTGTGAGGGTAGTACTGGCCGGGTCTAGCCGGCCCATTCGTGCTGAAATCAGCGTGGCTCTACTACCTGGTATAGTTGTTGTTATAATACGAGAATGTTTAATTTTATAATTAATAAAGGAGAACAACAACACGTAAAATAATACAATTTAGATTTTAAGATTGTATGCAATTATTCATTTATTTTACTGTGTATTTTACAAGAAAAAATCTTATGTATATTCTTATGTGTGGAAAAATTAAGAAAAATAATAAATTATTATAGGACAGCATTTCGACGCAATTTACACGATCCTCCCTGTGTTGTGTACTTATCTTCATTATCAAAATGTTTGGAACATATTCGTGTATTTTTAGTTGGCTTCCAATATTCTTCTCCAGGACTAAGCCTTATATTTTTCACCCACTTGTCAGCAATAACAGCGGCGATAGGAATCCTTTGAATAAGAACACGTAATACTTCTATGGGTTATCAATATCATTTTAACAAGTGTGAAAATTAAATTAGTTCATATAGGGCGATAGGTTGACACTATATATAGGTATAATATAATATCGCTAAATCACACAAACACCTACAATAAAAAACGTATTAAATACCTGCGTAAAAATCAGTAACAACTGTTCTAAAATTAATTAGTCGGAGCAAAAAAGTCAGTTAAAATGGGAAAATATTTTCATATTCGGGCAACACTGAGCAATGAAACAAATCATTTCTATTTTGATTGACCTAATTAACTACAATATACTATGAAACATTGAAAGCTTACCTGTGAAAAGTGATGTTATTACACTTATTATGTTTATCAGATTTGTTGTGACACAATTTGACTGCACAAACCGTCATAATATATTTTTTTATCGCGACACACGTTCGGCGTGCTTTGACATTGAATACTACCGGCGCGGCGTTTGGAGCCATATGGCTCCATTTAAAGTGCTTCAAAATGGGCGCGCGGACTAGGTTTCTATGTGTAATTATTCTAAGGGGTAAAGTATCAAAACCAAAATTCTAAATTCACTTAAGGCCCGCGACACCGAGCGTGAGAATTTGTGATTGAACACCCACATACATATTTTACATGCACACAGACGCATCGCGCACTGTCGCATACATACCGTAACAAGCAATCACCGACTTTCGGTTTTTTGCTTATGTTAAATATCCATCAACTGTTCGCCTTTGTAGAACGTATTTTAATGTCTTACAACGCACGCAATGTATCCTGCCATAACGTAAAGCCCGTAGGATTCATTCAGTACAGAAAGTCATAATACTTTCTGAATACCAATCGAATGGTCAAAGATTAAAAAATAATTTTACACAGTATAAAATAAATTCGCTCGCGTGCATTGTCTGTCAACTCAGATCGTTTTAAATACGCAAGGTATTTAAATACGGTTTTCATCATAATTAAGGTTACCTTTTAAAGAAGATTTATTAATGTTATTTTATTATTTTAAAGGAACACATAAATAAAGCCAATATTGACAAAAGTTTACGAGTTACATAAATTAGGAATAACCTACAGTAATACTTTTTTAATTATACTTTTTTAATATTTCTTTATTATTTTATTTGTGAATAATAATTTCAAAGTAATTTGGAACAATGTAATATTAATCCTTATCATAATCAATACTGTAGACATTTAAAACAATTTTATTCTACATGAAATATGTAGAATAAAATTGTTTATTACACAATATTATTTAAATAAATATTTTATAATAAGTCAGAGCGTTCATCCAGGTCGCACCCGTAATTGGCCGTAATCTTACACTAGTGACTCTCAGTGTAAGATTTTATTATGTCAATAATGTGTGATTAACGATACGTGGTCTTATAGGCATTTAAAAAACATTTAAAATTTGACAAATTATACCCTCCTTTAAAACCAATCTATCCATTGCTGCAAACATCATGAAAATCGGTGCAGTAGTTTTTAAGTTACGTTATGTTTTGTGTTTAATAGGTTGAAGAGGCAGAGGACTGTGTTTTTTTTTTAAATATATTTAATGCAAACGGCTTATTTACGCAATAATGTTACTAAAATAAATGTGAAAGTAACTCTGTCTGTCTGTTTGTCTGTTACCTTTTCACGCCTAAAACGCTGAACCGATTTTGATCAGTTTCAGTATAGAGATATATGGGACCCCGAGAAAGGACATGGCTACTTTTTACCACGAAAATCGACACACTCGCGGGCGGAGCCATGGGCAAAAGCTAGTAAAACATAAATACGACTAGCGGTTTATACATACGTATAAAAGTGAAATACTAATCATCCAAGACCAAACCATTGAGTAGTATTACTTTCCATCATCAGCTGAACATCTTGAAAGATACGACTAAAGGTAACACACATATACGAAAGTAACTCTGTCTGTCTGTCTGTCTGTTACGCTTTCACGCCTAAACCACTGAACCGATTTTGATGAAATTTGGTATGAAGATAGAACTGAACTTGGGAAAGGACATAGGGTACTTTTTATCACGAAAATAAAGGTAGAAGGGTTTGAAATAGGGGACGAAAGTTTGTGTCGAAGTTCCTTATTATCAAACATAAAATCAGGTAAGATTGTTTAATCTACCCTTACCATGAATTCCACGCGGGCGAAGCCGCGGGCAGAAAGCTAGTTTATAATAAATAACAATAAATAAATATTTCAGACGAATGACACAGAATATCATCTACCAAATATTCGTGTGATCCGCAAATATTTATTTCGCAGTTTATAATACATAAACATACTTTTTTGTTATAAATACATACATATTATACATAGAAAACACCCAAACTCCGAAACAAATATTTGCAGATCATACAAACATTTGGTCCGACCCGGGAATCGAACCCTAGACCTCTTGGTTAGCAGTTGCATACGCTGACCACAAGACCAACAAGGCAGTATGATATATTACAATAATAAATAAACAACTATTTCGAACATCTTACACACGACATCATCCAGTCCCAAACTAAGCAGAGCTTATATTATTGATTCGACAACTGATATAAATACATAAACATACTTTTTTTGTTGCTTACCTATAGAATACACCCAAACCCCGAAATAAATATTTGCGGATCACACAAATATTTGGTCCTACACGGGAATCGAACCTGAATCCTTACTCAAGCAAAGTAGTCGCATGCGCTACTACTGCCCTCATCATTATGAAATGATGGCTACCAGCTCAGATATTGCGTCTGGAATAGCATTACAAAATAAAAAAATATATAATAACTATTTATAACGGGCTTATAAAATTTTAGGGTTTCCCTATGAACTAACACTGAAAACAGCCAACACCTAAAAAAAAAAAATTTGTGGATCTCATAAACATTTGGTCCGACCCGTGAATCGAACCCGAGGCCTCAATCGCATATGCTACCACAGCGCCACCGAGGCAGTCATATAAAATGAATTTTAAAATCGGTCCACAATTGACAGAGTAATCAATGAATGTACAATAAAAAAAATCATTTAGTTAAACATAAATAATACTCCTTTTTTGAAGTTGGTTAATAATAATTTAAAATATAAAGATTGGTGTGTCTATTCTCAGACCTACCAAATATTATCAAAAGTTACACACAGTCACGTCGTCGTATGTAAACAATCAAATCTCTGTGTGCGTGACAGTGCGTGTGGAGCTAAAAACGAGCGTGCGCTCGCCTTGAATATTCGGAGAACACTGAATTTTTGGATCGCGTGAACTCTGTTTTATTGCAAATTATTTCTCCATACTAAAATGTATGGAACTTTTGCCGCTAAAAATTAATGATGTTTAAGATTAAATTATGACTTTCTGGTGAGAATTATTAGAAACCTTAAATGGTTAATCTATTTTTTGTACTTTTTTCTTGCAACTAATAAAATATTTATTTCAAATAAAGCAACATAATACTAGATTGATTCCAAACAGAAAAGGTCGATTTCGGTGATTTTAGTCACTGTTGATGATGTTGATGATGTTCTCGAAAATAAATAATCGTATTAGTAATTTTACTCGGTTTCTCTATAGATTGCTTTATTAAGGAACTGAAATATTTTTTTTACTGTCAAATAATGAATGAATTTGTTTCTCTTGTCATAACCGTAAGTGCTTTTTCGAGCAGTTATGGAAACGATCCCCTTAACGAAATATAGATTATTTTAAAGGTGCGCGTCCATTAGCCCGCGCCGGACGCACCGCACGCAACGGATTTTATTTTGCTTTGTATGATTTCACATAGTGCTGCGTCCACTATCCGCGCCGCCCGCACCGAACGCCGGCATTTATGAGCAAGGCAAATGCGTTCAATCCGTTGCGTGCCGTGCGTGAGGTGCGTCCGGCGCGGGTCAATGGACGCGCACCTTTAGGGTCAAATAAACATTTAACCACTCTGTCCAGAATAGAGAATGTAGCTTAAGAAGATGCCTAAGTCCAGAAGTAGACTTTTTAAAGTTAAGGATAATTAATCGCTAAGTTTTATTAAGCATTGAGTGCGGTGTTCATTGTGATCATTATTTTTAAATATTAGCGTTAGAAGACAACAGCGGCACCGGCGAAGTCGCCAGATTAGATTTGGAATAGTTACGCATTAGAATTGGTTCGTTTTGCTCAACTACTCGCAATGGTACGTTACGGGCCCGCTGCTTCTCGGTAAGTTGACGCGCGTGCACACGCTCAGCGGCATCGGGACACAGTAGGTCTAGCCGACCGCGCAGCTGTCTGCCTAACAGAGCGACTGCGGTATTTCGGTATATAAATAAAAATCGGTTCAAGGCTCTATTTATGTCTTCCCTCTCTAATTCTGCTTTTTTAAGCACCCTTTTAATAGTGCGCACGACATTCTTTGCTGCGCCATTGCTGGAAGGGTGATACGGTGGTACCAGGGTGTGTTTAATACCGTTGTTCTCTAAAGATTGAGAAAATGCCGCTGATGTGAATGGCGATCCATTGTTGCTAACAATGCGTTTTGGCAAACCGAAACGAGAAAAATGACTCGGCCAACTGTCACAAACTGCACTAGCTGAAGTCGAATTGTTTTTTTTGGCTTCGATCCATTTCCATTTCGAATTAAGATCTTCATTATGATTCAATTAATCTGAGATCGTAGACAGGGCCGTCTTTAACTATGCAGGAGGCCCTGGGCACATAAGAATTAGGAGGCCCCTTATTGAAAGTAAAGAAAGTGAACTTTACCAACATTTTTTTTGTGAAATTTATTTTGGGTAATTTATAGAAATATATTAAAAAAAAAAACATCACATCATCACAACAATATCACAATCACAATTATCACAATCAAAAGACTTAATTTGGTCACAATCACTAATCATAGGAACTGCTAATTGGATAGATAGCCCGGTTATCGAGTAAGGCTATTTACCAACACGCTACGACCAAATAAAGTGGAGTAAAATTGCAAAATATTAAAGGAACGGGGGAAATTGTTCCTTAAAAAATTTAAGTCTCTCAAAAATAACGTATGAAAGAATTGTTCTTCACTAAAAATTCTAATAAATGCAAAAGTGCAAAACGTTAACGACTCCGCTGACGACCTTCCACGAACTTCCATTAACTTTCAATCGAAGAACAGTGGAAACTCACAAGAGAGACCCTGAATCCGACAAGGAAAAAACGAGAAACAAAAAACGATATCCCATCTGAGTGGCATTTAACAGATAGGTAAAGAGGCTGCTAAGACGAGACATTCGTCAGTCAAATTCTTCGGCAAATGAGGACGCGATTATCCAAAATAATAGCTCAAAAGTCTTCGCCAAGCCAAAAAACCTTCAGTTGTCATCTGACCAAACTCAGAACATCACAAGGCTCCGCCGTCACCTCTAAATCAGAGGTTCTGCTGAAATAGAAAAGTTTTATGAAGACTTCTACTCCTCACAAACCTGCTCACCCGTGACCCTCAGTGTTGACTAACAGGCCACCTCACAGACGAGTTTCCTAGTGAGTGTGAGACTGAAGGCCCAATCATTCTGCATCATTTTCCCGGCTTTCAGAGGCCGGGAGAATAATGCAGAAACATCCGTACAGGTATGGGTCACCATGCTTCATTGCTTACGCTGACAATGCGGATGGTGACTCCTACTCCTGGATTCTACTCATGCTTTCCATGAGGCAGAGCAGCGTCACTTTGGTAGGATTATCACTATACTGGAAGCTTGGAGTAGAAGCTTGGTAGTACTATTCTTCAAGAAAGGAGATAAAAACCTACTGAAGAACTACCGCCCAATTTCACTCCTCAGTCATGTGCAAGATATTCTCGCGGGTCATATAAGCCGTATTGCTTAAAAGTTAGATTGACTTCATGGAGCAGGCATAGATTTAAAAAGGCTTAAATACCGTTGACTACATATACTAGCCAGTCGTCAGTGTAAAAAAAAAGTGCGACATCGGCGCGTCTGTGTGTCAGCTCTGTGGACGCGCACAGAATAGGTGTAGATGAGGGAAAAAACATGATTTTCTCTAAATCTATCTATTCTATCTATAATTAAAAATATAAATTGAATCCCAATTACATTTCTTTATATTTATTTCTAACACTATAATGGCCTTTGACATGCCATTTGAACGTTATGAGCCCAAAACAGACTCACCTGGAACGGGAGGGGCCCTATTTGGGGGCCAATTTTATTTTCCAATTCTTGAAAAATTACGATTTTGCTATCACTATATACACTATTTACACATTAAAACACTAAACACTTAATAACACAAACAAAACACCATAACTAGTTAAGCATCTCATTAACAGTATGCAGGGTGAATTTTTGAGACGGGACAGTAAGGGTAGGTACCTTAACCGTTATAGTTACAGGAAAACCCTTTTAGAAAACTATCCATAATTTTTTAAGATATTCTGAACTGCATTTACAGATTTTGGAAAAAGTGTACAGCCAGCAAGAAAATTGTAATTTTAAACAAAAACTTTTTTGATGCCAATCGATCCTGTTTCTTATAAGGATCAGAAGTCTCTACTGGACCGACTGAGGTTTGAGTACTAGAAACGTCAGAAATCGCAAAAAAACTTTTCCTATACATTTGAATGGAAATAAATCATTTTAATATGTATTTTAGACACAGACAAACATAACTTACATTTAGATGATCTACGAAATGAATTGCTCAAAATGACCGCCCTTTTAACGAATACATAAGTACACTCGTGTTTGTACTGAGCTAGTAGCAGCCGATAATTTTCTTGCATAGATATCATTTAAAATCCCTGCTAATGCATATTTTGTATTAAGCTTATTTAGTAAATAATAGGAACACGGCATCTGCATTGATGTGGTACGCGAATAAGTATCCACTGCTACAATTCCTACTAGATACTTGTGTATCTAGTGGTAATGGTGGCATTTTATGAAGGTACTCATAATTCTACCGTGTATAACGACGTCATTTTTGAGAATCACCAAAACCAGTTGGATGAATGGCTCCTGTCAGAATTTATTGCGAAAAGTTTATTTTCAGCAAGATTTCGCTCCGCCACACAACAGCCGCGTATTCCAAATTAAATAGGCAGTTCAAGTCACAGTGGATACACAGAGGTACACATGGTCCACTTAGCCACCTTGTAGCCCCGATCTAACGCCTCTCCATATTTTTCTGTGGGGCTACCTAAAAACGAAGTCCTCTAAAAAAATACACAAATAGCGTATTCAGGAGCTAAAAGATGCATTAAAAAGGATTTTAAATAATATCTATCCAAGAAAATTATCGTCTGCTACTAGCTCAGTACAAAATGAGTGAACTTATGTATTCGTGAAAACGGCGGTCGTTTTAAGCAATTTATTTCGTAAATCATCTAAATGTAAGGTATATTTGTCTATGTCTAAAATACATATTAAAATGATTTATTTCCATTCAAATGTATAGGAAAAGTTTTTTTGCAATTTCTGACTTTTCTAGTACTCAAACCTCAGTCGGTCCAGTAGAGACTTCTGATCCTTATAAGAAATAGGATCGATTGGCATCAAAATAGTTTTTGTTTAAAATTACAATTTTCTTGCTGGCTGTACACTTTTTCCAAAATCTGTAAATGCAGTTCAGAATATCTTAAAAAATTATGGATAGTCTTCTAAAAGCGTTTTCCTGTAACTATAACGGTTAAGGTACCTGCCCTTACTGACCCGTCTCAAAAATTCAACCTGTATATACCTAGTTTGAACCAAATCGATTCATTAACCTTTGGGCTATCGACCTGCAAACAAGAAAATCGGGAAGTAATCAGCCAGTATGGAGAAAATTGAACACCGCGCCGTTATTAAGTTCCTTACCAAGCAAGGAAAATCAGCTCAGACGATTTTTCAAGAGCTGTTAGCGGTTTACAGGGACTCTGCCCCTTAGACTCTGCCCCTACTTAAACCATGATTTACAAGTGGCATGGTCTTTTCAAACAAGGAAGAAAGTCCATTGAAGACGACCCCTGCTCTGGACGGCCAATCGAGGCAACCACACTAGAAATCGTCGAAAAAGTTGAAAAACTTGTATTGGAAGATGCCTGGCTGAAGGAAAAGCAGCTCGCAACAATAGTTGGAGATCCGAAACAAGTATTTTAAATTTTGTACATCATCATTTTGGAATGACTAAGGTCAGTGCAAGATGGGTTCCGAGAATGCTCACGCCCCTGTAGAAACGCGAACGCTTGTTTTTGGAGCTCTGCAGAGAGAGAAAAAGAGAAGTTATGGCCCGGATTGTTACTGGAGATGAAACCTGGGTTCATCAATATGAACCTGAATTAAAGCAAGAGTCTATGCAGTGGCATAAAATAGGTACACCGCCTGTAAAGAAGTTTAGAGTGTCACAATCGGTCTGAAAGATCATGGCGACTGTCTTTTGGGATACAGACGGTATTTTACTGATAGATTACAAAGATCGTGGTGTTACTATAACAGGACAATACTACGCTTCTTTATTAGATAGAAAAAAGAAGAGGAAAGCTGTCAAAAGGTGTGCTCCTTTTGCACGACAACGCACACGTGCCATGTTGCGACGGCTGCCATTAACCGATGCAGCTTTGAACAGCTAAACCATCCACCCTACAGTCCAGACTTAGCCCCTAGTGACTATTTTTTATTTCCAAAGATGAAGATAGAGCTGCTTGGAAGGAAATTTGACGACGATGAAGAAGTCAAGTCGGCAATTTCGGCCTATTTTTGCACCAAAGATAAATCTTTTTTTTTGATGGCATAAACAAATCATTTGAAAGATCTGAAAAATGTATTAGGGTTAAGGGAGAATATATTGAAAAGGAAACATAGTTTGGTGTTTAATTTCAACCACCTCCACTTTCATTCCGCGAACTTTTTGACCTCCCCTCGTAAGTTACTCCAAACTTATTATAGAATCAAACCAATGGAAACCACAACAGAAGACAACAACAATTTTTGGATCACTTAAAATATTGCAATTCATATTTCTTTAATTCACAGTAGGTACTCAGAGTAGTAATAAACGGCGTAGTGACCGCTTATACACTTAAGGGTATAGGCTATCTATGCAATTGCAGTTCTAAAACAGTTTACTATTTTTCGCGAGGGATTGTATACACATTTTAGATTCACATTAATACAAATGAAATCGTCTGTCACTACAATCTCACATATGAACAAAATAATCACAATTCTACGTTCATTGTTCTCTTCTGTAAACCATATTTTCTCAGTATCAAATTTTCCAATGCTTTCTTATTTTTTTAGTAAACACTAAGAAAACTTAGGATTTTTTGTTTTCCTGTTTTGATCTTACTACATATAACTATTTTTACTGTGATGTGTGAACCATTTAAATGTCTCCTTTTCGACATCATGAAGAAATCAAAACTTATATTTTCTTTCACAACAGCAGTTTGACTTTGCAATCCAAGTGCATGCATGCACAGCATGGGTAATCTCTAGATAATTTACGCGGTAACTTAGGTAGGATGTGTTTCAAATATTAGAAATCAGTACAATAGGCACAGTTTTTATACATACGGCACATCAGCTCCATATTTAATATTAAACGATTTAAAGATTTTTATATATCTAGACTATCATTAAAAAAATCTATTATTTTCGAATTCAGTGATTGAAAAGAAGGCTAAGAGGCAACAATCCTTTGAGTTTTCATTTTTCATTCATAAATAATATTGCAAGCTTAGTCATTATTTGGTTATTTCATATTGAACTGCAATTTTCCTAATGAAAAAATGTACTGTGCAAGAGATTTTTTCGAGAAAATATGCGTTAGAAATAAATTTTTTGTATGTACATTCTTCGATTACTCTGTCATTTGTGGAAAGATTTTGAAAATTCTTTTTAAATGACTGCATCGGTGGCGCACTGGCAGCGTATACGATTGCTGCGCTTAAAGTCTCGGGTTTGATTCACGGGTCGGACCAAATATTTGTGTGATCCACAAATATTTTTTTCGGAGTTGCTAGGTGTTTTCAATGTATTTACAAAAAAAAGCATGTTTATGTATTCATTTCAGTTGTCTAGTACACATAATAAAAGATCTGCTTAACTTAGAACTAGATGACGTTGTGTGTAATATGTCCGAAATGTCCACACTTGTCCACGTCAGAATCTGATGATAGGATCCTTGGAATCGAGGGTAAACCCTCAAATTTTATTGGCACGTTATAATACGTGCCTATAAATTAATAAATATTTTTTTATAAATTTTTAAAGCTATTCCAGACTCAATGTCTGGTAGCCATAATTTCGTGATAATAATGCGACTGCTTTGTTCGAGTGAGGTCTCGGGTTTAATTCCCGGGTAGAACAAAATATTTGTGTAATCCGCAAATATTTGTTTCGGTGTCTGGGTGTGTTCTTATATAAGTATTTACAAAAAAAGCATGTTTATATCAATTTAGGTACTACTCCTCAATGGATAGGTGTTGGAGGATTATTCTTTCACTTTCATACATGTGTATAAACACCTAGTCGTAATTTTGTTTTATTTGCGTCGGCATAGGGAGGAAGCCAAAATCGGGAAACCCAAAATTGATCAGAGTGGTGTGTGATGGGAGAGGCCTCTGTGTGCCCGCAGTGGACTGCGATAAGCTGATGATGATGATTGTTTTAGTTAGTGATATTATTGAGTAAATGAGCCTATTGCATTATATAATAAAAAAACAAAGTCCTCTGCCACGTCAGTCTTTCTGTCTGTCTGTTCGCGATGAACTTAAAAACTGCACCGATTTTCATGCTGTTTGTAGCAATGGATATATATAATTAGTTTTAAAGAAAGGTTTAAGAAGGTAATTTGTCAAATTTGAAAAGTTGCAAATACCTATATCTATCCGTGCAAAGCTGGGGCAGATCGCTAGTTATCTATAAAACTCACGTATCGTATATCTATTATAATAATTAGGACTGACTAATTATTATAATAATAAATTCGAAAGTAACTCTGTCTATTTATAACGCTTTTACAGCCGAATCATTGCATTGATTTCAATGAATTTGACATAGAGATACTTTAATTCTCGAGGAAGGACATTTTACTGCGTTAACTGGCAAATAATATAATATATCTATATTCATACAATCTATAAAAGGTGGCGCTTTAGTCAGTAATGCTAATTCAATTTAGTTATCCAAAAAGTTACTAGATGCCTCTAGTGTTCAAAATTATTAACCAAAATTATAAATTAAAGTTGGCACCGTTATTATTCTAAACGTTAATACTATCCAAATAGTAACAAAAAATAAACGAAATCAAAATAATACCTGTAGGTATATGCTTTGAAATCTTTGCATCACCTTATTTAGTAAACCGGATAGTGGTCTCGATGTATTTTTATAATATTTTACCTCTCGCATCAGTGTGTTCATATGTGAACAGATTTGTAGTCGTCTGTTGAAATTTCCGAAGGCAAAAATAACCTGTTTAATAGTGAGTTTGTCATACGAAGATAAAAACCAGATGCAAAAATGCGTTCGCCAACTGTTGCTGGTAAGGATTCTTCATTTAAAAGGATGTTTTTAAGAAAATAAAAAAGAACGAACTGCTTTTGTATTTATCTAGCACTAATAACTGTTTATTGTTGAACAAAAGATTTCAAAAAGTCATTCGACTCAAGTAAAGACCGAATATATAAGTATACAGATTTCCTATTTACAGTTAATTTAGAAAATACTTAACCAGCGAGTCATCCAAAGTGTTCATATTGTTTTCTTCCAAAAGGCAACACATTATGCTAAGCTGGTATTTTTTGTCTTGTTTTTATTTAATAATAATCATGGTCATTGCAATGAAAAACCCAAACATTTGCTTTGAAATCACACCGATTGTGTGTTTATTGACTTTGTTAAAAACTTGTTATACATTGAATTATTTAATTTTGAACAACTTTAATAGGAGTTTTTCACAGTTTGTTATCCTGTACTGTCGTCAGTCATAGTCATAGTGCAATGCAATATATTTTTAAAGAATGTAAATGTAATCCAATATAAAATCATGCTTGTTTTCCTCAAAAGGGTAGGCAGAGCTTTTTAAATGCTCACTTTTCGCCAATTTCACGGTACCACGTAATAGATGGGAGCCTATTGACGTTTACCGGGGTGATTTGTTTGTCAGAGCCTTTCGTAGATCAGCCGGTGCACCACTTGCAGGTGAGGTTGGCTTGGGACACTAGGTTGTTGTTGGGAACCCTATGCACCATAAGCATAAAAGTAATAAACTAGCTGGATTGAGTTTATTGTTTAAGATCAGTTTCACCATAAGCTGATGAAGTCACTGATAGACTATACAGAACTTATCCGCGAAATAATTACAGATTCTGTTGCAAAATAGAAACTTTTATCTAATTAAATGGTTGTGAAAGTTTATCAGGAAGTGGTCAAGCTGGCCCTTTAAATAATTTCTGATATAAAATTCTTTTTTTAAATACATTTCAAATTAAGTTGAAAAAAAACATTCAATGTATGTGTACAGGTGTAAACTATTTTATAGCACTCGGGTTTTTCTACCTACCAGGTGTTTTCCTAAAAAGTCTGTCAAATACAGGTTTGGAATTCAAATTTAGAACTAATACCTATATACTAATAGAATACCTTAAGTCGCGTCTTACAAATTTTGCAATACCTGATATTGAAGACGGCAAATGTGAACGGTTTAACGCGCTTATGCCTCATTAGGAATAAGACGTAAGGGTGAGAGAAAGTATATAAATTGAACTTTATGTCACTGAAACCAAAAACAAAAAAAAACTGCGTTACTTTAGACAAGACTCCTCTACTTGAAATATTTTAATTGTAACCAAGGTAAATTTTGTAAGTTGGTGTATGGTGTGGTTGTAGAGGCCAATTCTTTAATATATTTTTATCCGAAAAATGAACACTGCCAAATTTGACAAACTTGCAGACGTTGCCGCGGGCAAAGGCTATTAACAAGTATTTGCGTAGTTCAATAAAACGTTCTTTTGTTATTTTACAAACGTGTTTAAAGAGTGATATGGTTTACTTGTATAAACTTTCATGATGATACAGAAACCTTCATATGCGATGCAATGCACTTGGGCATAGAACTCTCAGAACAGACTGACCTTTCACTTGTTGAAATCTTAAAATAGCGAGAGGAAAAAGAGGTTTTAAATCTTGCGCACAATATGTAAATCTTATTAACTTTGCTAAGGAGCTCCTTAGAAAGTTATTTATTGGCGATCTAAAAGTTAGTTTAATTTAAATAAAGAATATTGGGGTCTTTGTAGAATATAATAAAACTGGTTCATACACTTCTCTAATAGCATGAAATACAGATTCCGACACATAAGGCACATATCACTTTACTTGCGTTGTTAAAGATGTCGTCAGTTGGGTAGTCAACTTTACAAACGAATAAACTAACATTTACATTATTCGAATTTTCGTATAGGATTTGACAATAATGTTTGTTTTTTTTTCTAGTGATAATATTTTCTCTTCTTCAAATCTTGAATTGTCAAGGTGGCACTCCCATTAATCGTCAAAGTTTTTTCGAACTTGAACTTCTTCGGTACGTAGCAGAAAATAAAAATGGGAACGTGATGATTTCACCAGCTAGTATCAAGTCTACTTTGGCTATGTTATTAGAAGGAGCGAATGGTCAAACTGCTGCAGAAATCAAATCAGCCCTCAGAGTTTCTTCCCAAAACAATGAGTTTCGAGAAGAACTGAATGTATTCTTGAGGGCTTTTGAGGTAAATTATTGACAGCTAAGAATTTATTAATACACATAATCATTGTTCTACTTTTATTTGGAGTAGTCAATATATTACACTGCGAAATGGTGTACCTAGTCCTTTATAGCTGATCGACAAAAAATTATAAGTCGTAAGAACTGCTTTATTGATGATGTAATCGATATTAGACTCGACCAATAAAGAGGAGTCAACCAATTAAAAGTCGCTAGGGAATGTTCAATGAACGTTGCCTAATAAGACGAATACCTACCCTTCTTAATTATTTAGTACTATCCTTTTTAAGTAATCAAGTTATAAATGTTAAAAAATGTGACAATAAGTTCAGCACAATCTGACAATAAAACATAGGGTATTTTAGTCACTGTGTTCATTCAGTTTTGGATATGCTGGAAGTTTGAATTTAAATGCCTACCTGATGTTATGGTTGGAAAGGATAAACGTTTTCAAGTATTTGGAAATATAATAAAAATATTAATATATTATTGAGCAATAAACATATCGAAATTAAGTACTAAGATAAATTCACATCTGACCTTAGAAGTAAAAATTAAATAAGCAACTCACGTACTAACAGTATTAATCTATTGATAATTAACATTTGATACAACTCAACAAACTACGGTTTTTAGACTTTCGCGACTTTTACACATATTCATGTTTTTTTGCTGTAAACGGGACTTATTTGCGATATTTCATAAATATTACGACACCTTATACTTTCCGACGTTTCGATAGGGTCACATGTAGACTTAATTTATCGCGACTAAGTACCGTTTACAGCATAAAACTCAGCAATTATACATTTACACAAATACTCAGCTCATATCCATAAATACATTTTTTCAAACAGCTATCGTCAAATTTCTAAAATGTTGTCACTATTCGTTAGACAATATTTCAGTCAAGGTGTGTGTTTTTGTTAAACTTTCGATAACTCAAATATTTTCAAAATATTCACATTTTTTTAAAAACGACAACAATAACAAAAATGTATCTTTTGAAATTTCAAGGGATTTAGGTGTTTTGATAAATTCTGCAACTTTTAAAATCCCCAACCCCCCCGTTGTACTCGAAGATATAGCCAGATTTACATCCCACGAAAAAAGGATCTGATAACCATTTTCAATGGTAAAAGAAAACTGCTGCTAGCGGTTATTTCATTCGTGCAAACGGATGAAGATTTTTTCTTTCAAAATATAAAACATGTAAACATATGTATATTAAATTAATTTCAGGCCAACTCTCCTGCCGTGACTGTACAAAATGCAAATGCCTTATTCATTTCCAACAAACTAAAATTGAAGAAACTATACAACTCAATAGCACAAGGCTTATATCGTGCAGATATAGACAAACTGAACTTTAACCATCCTAAGTCTGCCGCCGACTCAGTGAATAAGTGGCTGAATAAGAAAACTCATGGACTGATACCTAGTATTATTGATGAAAGTAAGTTATGTTTTCTTTAAACGTTCGTAGTTATAATCATACAAAGAAACTCTTTGAGTTCTAATTTAAATAACAAAAAAACAAAAAAATACATGTATTTAACACAGAACTGTATAATTATGTGTTGTCTTGGTGAGTGTGTAGGAAACAATGGAAAAGCATCTCGCTAAGTTGCCATAGTGTGGTGCACCATGCACCACACATGGTAATCCCTACTCTTAGATTCTACTCATGCTTTCTATGAGACAGAGTTCAGTCACGTTGGTAGGATTAAATATTTATAAAATAATTACATATTGTTACCTCGATTTACTACACTAATGTCAATAATAAATTCCAAATAAGTTGGTAATTGTCGATTGATTAAATAAAGATTTTTTTAACAAGTATTTTATTCGTTTTTTAATATTCTAGATGACATTGCACCGTATACACAGATGATAATAGCAAATGCTCTCTACTTCAAGGCGCCTTGGAAGAACGGGTTTAATGTCAAGAAGACAGAAAAAGACTGTTTCTTTAAAGATTATAGTGGCTATTGCAAAAATGTCGCTATGATGAACTTATTAGCCAAACTCAACTATGCTTATGTGCCAACCTTGAAGACCCATGCTCTAGAGTTGCCATACCAGGTAAGAGTATTTAAAGAACTTCGTTTGTGATTTATAACATCATTGCTAATGTACTTAAGTGAAGGATTCTAAAGGAGACCGATTTGCATAAAACTGTCAAAATGATTCTACTATGCCTCATGGAAAGCATGAGTAGAATCCAAGAGTGGTCACCAGCCTCATTGTGACTGTTGACATTGTGGCCACATTTGCTATAATGTGGGTCATTATGCCACAACATAGGCCGCCAGGCCTAGTGAGATGCTCCTGTATCATTGGGCTTCTGGTCCCAAACTCACCAACGAAATACAACAACACAGATACTATCGTCCTTAGGTTGGTTTTGCGAGAGTGGTTCCGCCGCGGTCAAGTCGGCCCATTCGTGCTGAAATCAGTGTGGCTCTACTACCTTTAAGGGCCACAGCATACTAGCTACTTTTAACATCGGCGATCGGCGATTTGGCGACTGCATCGATGCTGCATCGCGTTTTAGCGACTTCCTGCGTTCGATCGCGGTATCGGAAACGCGCGTTTTAGCGACTGCTCAGATGCCAAATCGATGCTACCGGCGTTAGCGTTCAGCTGCTGTGTCGCGCTTTTAAAAAGCGAATCAATCTTCGCGTTTGGCGTTTTTAAGTGTGCGGTGTAGAGCGTTCGGTCGCCGTATTTAGCTTCTAAAAAGCGACTAGTTGCCGATCGCCGATGCTAAAAGTAGCTAGTGTGCTGTGGCCCTAAATAAATTATTTTTCAATAAATATAAGTTGCCTGGGGAATTATAACAATAACGAGTGTGGTTATAATTAGCCTTTATATTAAAAACTAAATGATGGTAACGTGGCTTGGCTTCCATATGCTCCAAATGTTTGATACTCAACATTTCATATAAATTATGAAAGCATACTGTGATTGATTTCAGGGTGATAGGTACTCCATGATTTTATTAGTACCTCAAGATCGCAATGCCGAACTTAGCCTATTTCGGGACCTGCCCAATATCGGACTGCCCCAAATATTGGAACTTATGGAGCGTATTGAGGTCATTCTTAGAATGCCTAAGTTTGATGTGGACTTCCAGGGGGATATGGTTGGACCTTTGGAAAATGTAAGTTTATGAAAGACAGTATAGTTTTTGTACTGCTATTAATTTAAACTTTATGAAAGAGAAAGAAAGAAATATATAACCAATCAATTGATATAAAATTAAATTAATTTTAATCTTTCAAAGCTTTTTGATGTCAGTTAAGATTTATTTTAAATTATGTTAAATCTGTTTAAAAACCCACATAGAACGAAACTTTACCAGCAACTAGTTTTCTAGTTTGAAACAGGCTGGGGGATAATAAAGGCTAGGAAGAAGAAGAAGTATGGATAATCGTTTAAGCCACTTACTGTTTTCAGATGCGTATTTCTACTCTATTCACCCCAAACGCTAACCTCTCCGGTATCTTTGGTATAAATGACCATGCGAATGTCAACAGTATGTTCCACTCGGTCCACATGAAAGTGGATGAAGTAGGTACAGTAGCAGCTGCCGCCAGTATTAGCGCAGTCGTACCTTTGAGCAATGACCAAGTGCGTTTAGACATTAACCACCCATTTTTATTCTTTATACGAGATAATGAGTACGACGTTATACTATTTGAAGGCAAGGTTGAAGAACCTACAGAGTTTATTGAGACCAATCCTGCTGAAGGTAATTATATTAATTTATTAAGTAAATTATAAATTATAACTAATTTTCTAGATAACTATACCATTCTAAAACAATAATTTTGAAATTCTGTACAGTTCTTAGTTGTAACCAGTTTTTAATGAGGAACTTGATATGGATCTTGCAAGAAAAACGTGAGGAAGTTATGGTTATACACTAAATGATTTAATCTTAAAAGCTGAAATTGTTTGTAGAAACGTTGTATAGATTTAATAGGCATCATTTTTATAAAGCCATACATATTAAACATAGAAAATATATTATTCTTTAGTTGTATACTTATTATAAACTTTATTTTATTTTGTGTTTTAGGTCAATATCCTCAGCAAGGTATTAACCAACCATTAGCTCGTCACACACCACAAAACCCAGCACAAGTTCAGACAAATTTCCATCAAGCATCACAAAATTATCCTGCACCAGATCAAGCAAATCCAAGCACGATTAACTATAACCAGGCGGTTCCACAGACTTTCCCAAGTCAATCAAGCTCTTATCAAGACTTTTTAAATCAGCAAGCGTATCAAAAAAATCTTCAAGTTCAAAATAATGTTCAACGTCAGTCTAATTAACTAAATTTAAACACAGCCCCACCCCCAACTTTACGTGGCGCAACAACAAGAGATCCATTTAAAGTCAAAAGCTTTGTATGCCTCTTTTGTTCTTAATTTCCAAGAAATTTATTTAATACATGCCTTATTTACTTAACTTTCAAACTGTATTTTACCAGCTTCCAATGTTATATGGTATCTATATATTCGATGAGTCAAATTAATGTGTTTAATGTGACGAAAGTAGCACAGTGTTAGTATTTAGTGCAGCCGTGAGCCCTAACATAAAGCTTACCAAAAGCATAATATGTTATAGTAAACATGACATCTATCTTTCATTCATTTTATGTACCGCACCGGTTCTAATATAAATAATGCAGCTGTTTAAGGATTTTAACATTTCATCGATTTGAATAATTATAACTTACATTTAATATAATAATATGTTTTTAATCAAAGTTGAAATACACACATATTTTACCGTAATTGTATACTTACTATATACCTAATTTTATTTTATGTTTCAGGTCAATATCCTCAGCAAGGAATTAACCAACCATCCGCTAGTCCCTCACCACAAAACCCAGCACAAGTTCAGACAAATTTCTATCAACCATCACAAAATTATCCTGCACCAAATCAAGCAGTTCCAAGCACGATTAACTATAACCAGGCAGTTCCACAGACTATTCCAAGTCAATCAAGTTATTATCAAGACATTTTAAATCAGCAAGCGTATCAAAAAAATCTTCAAGTTCAAAGTAATGTTCAACGTCAGTCTAATCAACTAAATTTAAACACAGCCCCACCCCCAACTTTACGTGGAGCAACAACAAGAGATCCATTCAAAGTCAAAAGCTTTGTATGCTTCTTATGTCTTTAATCTCCAAGTATTTTTTTATAAAATGTCTTAATTACTTATTCTTCAAACTGTATTTTACCAGCTTCCAATGTTATATGGTATCTACATATTACATGAATCTAATTAATGTGTTTAATGTGACGAAAGTAGCACAGTGTTAGTATTTAAGATAGTTCACGATGCAGCCGTGAGCCCAAACATACGGTATACCAAGAGCATAATATGTTATAGTAAACATGTATGTTCAATTTATTTTATGTACCGCACCGGTACTTATATAAATAATGCAGCTGTTAAGGGTTTTAACATTCCATCGATTTGAATAAATAAAACTTACATTTAATATAAATATGTTTTTAATCAAAATTAAAATACACCTAAAAAATTATTATGTTTTTTTTTTAATTTGAACCCATAACACTTGGGAGATATACCTGAGAGAGATATAACGCCTATGTAAAGGTGGTTGCAGATTGTTTTGAAAATTGGTTTGGGATTGAAATGTTCAATATTTATTATCTTTATGGTAACGGAATTTTGACTATCCCACTCAATATTTAATTAAGTCGAAGATCAATTTATCTACTACAGGTTTGCACGGCACCCTCGGTGCGTGAGATCGTCTCGTACTTGGAAGTTTTTTTGAAGTTAATATTGTCATTATTTTTATTTTGTATCGTATAATTTTTCTCCCGGGTCTCGGTGAGCACGTTAGCCTTCGGTCCCGGTTATCATGAACATCTAGTGCAACAATCGTTATTGGGAATTCAGTGCCCTCAAATATACTGACAAGTAGTTCAATCCTCGAATTTCAGAGTTGTGGAGTCCGTAGCTGTGTCAATGGGTCTGTTATAGGTATACACCTAGGTACACCGTCACTGGCGAGCCTCATATCAGCGCCCCATGTCGCCCTAAGTGTGGCCGCGGATGAACAGGACGGATTTTCCCCTTCATCTGCATCAGTCGCCAGCGACGTCTGCGTGAGCCGTACGTCGCCTAAGTGGAAAGTCAGGCAGAGTGGCACACCGTGTGATTTCAGGCGGTTGGATTCCGACACACCTCCCAGCCCGTATTTGGGCCAATTTGCAACACCCTAATTTTGTCACCCTTAGCTTCAGCTTTTTCAGCTTCTATAAATCCGGCCCTGGAGGGGCCACCAAAAGCAAAGTTTAAGACTTAGAAAGATCACAAAGGTCACTTATTAAGATTATGTTCTTCAAACCCTACAGATACTCCACTGAAAATCCGTACAAGGACAGCAATTTTTTGAGTGTCAGAAAATGATACGTTTTGAACATAACCTTGAACCTGCATAAAACAATGACTTACAAGTCCTCCTATATTCCATAAATAACGTCTGGATATTGTGGCTCTTGCCGCGAGAGTACGTCTGTTTTTGCTAAACGTCACAATATAAAACAATCCGTCAAACTATATATATTTTTAATTTTTAAGCCTACCAAACTGACTCTGCTCTGCCTGATGGAAAGCATGAGTAGAATCCAGTAGAGTCACCATCCTCATTCTAAGGGTAGGCAATGCAGCATGGTGACCCATACCATGGTGGCCTGGTCAGATGTTTCTGAATCATTCTCCCGGCCTCCGGAGATCGGGAAAATGATGCTGAATAATTTAAACTCAAACCTAAATTATACATCAGAGGTTACTCTATGACTGTAAAACTTTATTCTCATCAATGTGCATCTATAAATCACGGGAAAAATCGAGACCGCCCCGATTCCAGTATTTCAAATGACTTAATGTTAATATACGTGAAACAATAAAAACATTTTTATTTGATTAGTATTTAAGACAAGCCACGCTACGGTATAAGTGCGCGCCTTCCAATTCACTTATTATTACTAAACTTACTTCGTGTTGCAATAAAAAAAGAAGTTAAAAGCAATCCTGGGCATGTTTTTTATTTTACCGATCAAGCTATACCTGATTTTCAATCTTGACAGCAAACAGTTATGTTATCTCACTAATATTATAAACGCAAAAGTTTCGGTGTATGTATGTTTGTTGCTCTTTCACGCAAAAACTACGAATGGATTTTGATGAAATTTCACATTATTATACATATCGGAATAACACATAGGCTTCTATTTACCGCCATGACGGACCTACACGAGGGCGGAGCCGCGGGCAAAAGCTAACATTATATATTTAAAATTTAATATGCTAATTACTGAGTTAAAAATGCATAGAAACTTGAGTATACCTATGTTACTCGTTTATAGCGATAGATTGATTTTATTATTGTTTTTTTAGAGATAGGCACAATCACGAAGGTTATCACTAGTATTTCAACCGGGCCGGCTCGACTGGGGCATTACTACCCTCACACCAACCTAAAAATGACATTATTCGTCCTGTCATATTTCCTTGGTGAGTGTAAGACCGGAGGCCCAGTCATCCGTCCTATCACTTTCTGCAGCTCTGAGAAACATCTCACTAGACTACCATGGTGTGAGTCATCATGTTGCATTGTCTGCTCTTACAATGAGGATGGTGACCTCTACTGTTGGAATTTACTCCTGCTTTCCATCAAGCACAGAAGAATCACTTTGGCCGGCTTAAAATATAAAAAAACATTGAAATTATTTGACAGTCCTGTGTTTGACAATTATCGTATCTGTCTATTTGTCTCTGGAACGCCTGGACTGCATATGGAGTAACTTATACTTACTTTTTTAAACTAGCTTCGTACCGCGGCGTTACGCGCGATTTACAACAATAACTGCGGGTAACACCGCGGAACTCAGCTAGTTATAAATACGAAAGTACCTCTGTCTGTCTGTTACGGTTTGAAGGCTAAAATCACTGAAACGATTTAGATGAATGGGATCGATTGGATCTTGGAGAGGGACATAGGCCACTTTACGATAATCAAAATAATATACGGTTCCGTAGGTAGAATTTATCTACTAAAATGTTCGATTAAATACAAAAAGTCTGAGATTTCTCCCTGCGTTTGTGGTCTACTACGATCTGTCTTATGAAATTTCATAGTTCTAGGTCAACAGGAAGTATCCTATGAGTTTTGACTCCCTTAAGAAGTATCGAAACATGCGTTTTTTTTAGCTGAATTTTGAGGTTGATTTTAACACAATTTTAGGGGACCGGAGATCTGAGTACACCGCTTTTTCAACTCGATACCTGCAAGCGTTCTGGAAATAAAGTGTCTTGATAGACAGACAGACAAAAAGTTATCTCATAAGGGTTCCGTTTTTTCGTTTTGTGTACGGAACTCTAAAAATGGAGTAACAAAAATAGTTAAATACAATAAATTAATTGCATCACTTTTAAATTATCATCTATAATATATAAAACAAATTTTATAATAAATAATATTTTGTTTTGTATTGTGAAATAACTACTACAAAATATACTTTGGAATAATTCCTAAAACGATATTGTAAACGCAATAGCGGTGTCCGATTATTTATTTTAACAAAGACAACCTTTTCTTTGTAACAAAAAACAATTATTTCTTTTTCACAAATTACTGTTGGTATCATCATCATCAGCCTATGTCAGTCCACTACTGGGCGTAGGCTTTTCCAATTACACGGCACTTATTTCGATCCTTGGCCTCTCGCATCCGACTCTGCCTGTCTTGTGCAAATCATCACTTCACTTACTATGGTTGTTGTTATTATCTAAAAATATTTAAATCCACTTTGGAAGTTTTGCTTACGTATAATAATTCCAGTCACAGTCAGTATTCACACCTTTAAATTAATGTGCGAGTTTTGAAGGGTTTATTGAATTTCATAAAAATCTCGAATGTATCCTATTTTATTTAAAGTTTTCATTTATTACAAACAAATTTATAGAATAAATTAAACATTTGCTAAGTGCATGAAATCCTTAATCGAGCAATGCAAATAAAATCAGATTTTGAAATCAGATAAAACTTGCCTCGAGGCTCACGAATCTGGCCCACTTTCAGAGTCACGGACGTTCGGTTCATCTGTATTCGTTTAACTATATTATTTTATTTATATTCTTTAGTAGTGCCTTGTATTTAAAAATAAAGAGCCAAAAAGCTATCAAATTTTATATTTATGATATTTTAAGATAATTTTATATTTATGATATTATATGATCAATAATAGCTTCATAACTTTGTTTAGAATTATCTGCCTCAAAACACAAATTGGCATACATATAATGTGACTTAAATAAATTATTAGTTCCTGCTTTACCCTAAGTTAACTAAAAGAAGCTATATATGAACGTTAAAGAAAAACCAAAAAGGCCTATTTTGTTTTTTTTTTAAAGTTGGACATAGACGACCATTACTATTTTTTTTAGATTTTTCGAGATTTTTCGATGAGGCTAGAAATGTGGTAACAGTCAATGGATGACGAGAAAGAATCGAAATCTGTCAGCGTGCTCGTGGTGGACATTTGTCAGATATAAAATCAAATGATCTTTGTTTATTTTGTTTTAGAAAACAAAGTTCTTGTTGAAAACCCCTTTAGTATGAAATTTGAAGGATATGAAAGAGGTTACTTATTTCTTGTAGTGATGGATTAACAACTAACTGAGTCGTGTTGTTGTAAATCGCGAGTAACGAAGCGTAGCGAAGCTAGTCTATAACAAATTAGCCTCAGTTACTCCGTAGATCATCAGCTTTCTGCCACATAAAGTCCCGTCACAGAGATTAGCCGGAACAAAGAGACAGACACACAAAAAATTAAAAAAAATAATTATGGAATGTTAGTACCGTATAAACTTTGATATGCATTCAATAAGAACTGTTCATTTCAAAATGCATACAGACACTCTAATTTTTTTTTAATAATAATAATAAATAGTACGGCCAATACACACAACGCCATCTTGTCCCCAAACTAAGCAGAGCTTGTATTATGGGTAACTAGACAACTGATATAAATACATAAACATACATTTTTTTTAAATACATACCATATTATACATAGAAAACACCCAAACTCCGAAACAAATATTTGCGGATCACACAAACATTTGGTCCGACCCGGAATCGAACCCGAGACCTCTTGATCAGCAGTCGCATACACTAACCACTAGACCAACGAGCCAGTCAAAAGAGTTCTGGAGTGGAGACCGCGCCTCGGCAAACGTAGTGTAGGACGCCCACAGGCCAGGTGGAGTGATGATTTGCGCAAGATGGCTGGCAAGAGCTGGATGCGAGAAGCCCAAAATCGATCAAAGTGGTGTGCAATGGGGTAAAGTATAGTTAGGGATATGTAATTTGTATAGATAGGGAGTTTCAGCATCCCCATTCATCCTATTAATGTCTTAAAACGCGACTAAGTGTCAACATCAGTGTAAGGCAAGGAGAAGGAACGCTTAAAAGGAACGCTGTACTAATTTATCTGGCTAGCATACACCATGCTAGTCAGATGGAGAAGACCAAAACCTATTTTCCTAATGAGAAATAATTACATATTCATACAAGTATAAATAAGCAGAATATCATACGAAGATGATGTGAAGACGAAAGATAGACGGTGTGAAAGGCTCACATAACAATAAATGGAGTAAGCAATGAAGTACAAAATCCATAATGTAGTCATTTAATTATAAAAATTATCTAGTTTTAAAAACCTCAAGTCGTTCTAAAACAGAATCGTTCTAAACATATTAAAATAATACAATTACAGTTAGAATAATCGTCTTAGATATCATTAAATTGATTGATAACATACATTTACCTATATCTAAAGTGGCGCTTAAATTCGCATACCTTTCTACTACCACGGGCGATTTCTGTTGCTGTTGCGTTTATCGACTTCGCGTGCTCGATATCCCGGGACGAAGTAGTACTTGTGATCAATAGACAGAACGGAATTATCCATTATATTTTTTGCTAAGCGAATTCTTTTTAACTTATAAATATAAAATTACACGGGAATTAATGAATACAGCGCTTATAAAGTCTAGGTTCGTGATTTTCAACACTTGATGTATTTAGTGATTTATCATATCACTTTATCTAATTTCTCCGATTAATTTTAAGAGTTATGAATTAAGGATCTTAGCAATGATATTTTACAACTAATAAATATTTATCAATATATTTCTGATACAGAAGTACTACTTATCAAGGGAATATGTTTGGATGTTGTTAAAAATATGAATGTTTCGATTACAAGCGTTTTTAGGATTCCGTATTTCATCATGACTCGGAATCCTTATTTCGTCATGTCCGTCTGTCCGTCCTCGACCTACCGCCCAAACGGTTGGTGCTAGAAAGATGAAAGTTTTCATCATCATATTTTGTTATCATGTCGACAAAGTGCCACAATAAAATTAAGAAAAAAAATATATATGGGGTATCTTCTCAACGCGTAGTTTGGGATGTTTTTTTTTAGTCATAATGGGATATTTTTGGGTATCATTAGATAGGTCTTTTAAAAACATTGTGATGTTGCTAAAACCATTTTTCGATTTAGATATCCGTTTGCGAGTTATTCAACTTTAAAACGCTTTTTTTTAAAAAACAGCCTTTCCCCACTCCAAACGGCTTTCTGAAACAATTCATGATAGTGGTCCATATGTTGAACTTTCAAAGGAGGACTTTAGGAGGTATAGCGGCCTAACTTGTAAAAACACTAACTTGGGAAACTTCACAAAAATTAAGAAATAATAAGTAAACATAACAATTATCTATTGGACACGATTACGACATCAGTAAAACAGTGTTTGTGAATTCCTTAATAAAAATTTAGGAAATGAACTTTATTTTAAGTTGATAGATAGCCCAGGGTTGTTATTGCTACCTTACCATAGATTTGTAAATATATGGACTCCATACGGCACCATGGTGCCTATTCTATATCTAGTAAGGCTACTTCAAACATAACTGTTAAATGTCTAGATATAAACACGTCGAGCCAGCTTCCGGGCACGTCATTCTCTATCGAGCTGGCGCCCGGGCAGCCGCACGCTTCCCGCGCTTTTACACGTTTAACATAAAAAATTTGTGTAGTAATTTCATTTAATAATTAGTGTTCGCGGTTTAACCTCAACGTAAGTAGATATTTTAAGGCCGTTGACATTTAGGTACAGGAATGTAGGTCATACCTTTCTTTGTTGCGACTTGTGAACAGTTTAACGGGCCCTGCCTTTGTCAATTCGAATTAAAATTTTAAATGCTTCTTCTGAATTAAAACAAGTTAATTATGGTTGACTTCGTAATTAATTATCATTTTAGTGTTGAACTTAGTATTGAGAGTAAATTTGTTTGCTAAGATAAGTATCTATACCTATGTGATGAGAAAATTTTGTGTTGGAGTGGTAAAATTTTGATTTAAATAAATTTTTAAAATAACAGTATTTTAAATACATAAATAACTAGTTTATTAGGCCACGCCGAGGATCTTGTTTTATACATATAATAGTAACATTTATAATTTAAGAAAATAACAGTTATAATTTATTATAATTAACATTGGCTCTTAACCATAAAATAACAGTAAATCTAAGTAGACATCTAATTATTTCATACATAAATAAATTAGAATGTAAATCTAATAAGTTAATATTTCAAAAAATTACTTCTTGTCGTAATATTAATACTCTTATATTATTAAAATATTGTACCAAATTATATATTAATGCCCAGACTGTGTTGTTAAGAAATAAGGCGCAGTACACACAAATATTTGAATCCAAGTTAAGGCTATTTTGATAACAATACCACAACTATTTAACTGGTATCTTTATATGAGGTATATCCACATGTGTATGTCCTCCGTAAAGTCAAACTTCTAACATGTTTACATACATTTGACAACCTTATGCGGGATATGAGTTAGAACGTTTCCTCTGACCGTGACAAAAGGTTTCGTTTTAAGTAAGAATACTGAGAACGTTTATGTTTTTAGGGATCCGTCCTCCAATTTAATAAAGGAACCCTTGTAAAGACTTTCCATTACCCTATACCCAACTTAGTTTTCATCCAAACTTCTCAAGAATGCATTAGGTATCAAGTATTAATATAATTCCTGTAAAATATATGTCATCCAAATCACCGCAGTGTATGTAAAAGTAAGACCTTTAATGTCATAAACTGTTTGTGCGGTTTACATTAAACTTGTATAAGTTATTAGTAATTTCACCGAATCCAGTTTTTTTTTCTCTGGCATACTTTACCGTATATATATGAAAACTAGCGTTTTCTTTAGACCATAATATTAATACTAAGAAATTTTCCAAGAATCCATTCCTAGCCAGACGAACTACCTACGTTTATGCTTGTACGGATTCCTCTGTGTACGAGTCACACTTGTCTGTTTTTTTATCTCTGGTATCGCACGGTCAGGCTAAGGCATTCCTAAAAGGTTTTTTTTATTTACTTTATGCATACGTTGCTACCTTGGTTGTAAATATCTCGCATTGTTTTTGGGTGTAATCTTTTTTGCCTTATCGTGTTTAATACTTGAGGGATATTAAATAAAAAATAATACCCTGCTTAAAGAATTAATTTGCAAGACAATTATAGTCAATTAAAGTTTGTGACACCTGAAAATCTGTTATAAATCATCTGTAAAACATGTATATATATCTAAATATATTAAATATTTTTCAGAAATAAATACTTAAATATTTTAGACCCAACTATCTATCTATCTTATCTTACTATCTTCAAACTAAGCAGGGCTTAAACATACATTTCATACACAGAAAACACAAACACACCGAAACAAATGTCTGTAGATCATACAAAAATTTGGTCCGACCCAGAGTTTGAACCAGGGATCTCAAGCATAGCAGTCGCGTCGCATACACTACCATACCACTACGGAATCGAGGCAGTTTATATTAATATAATTTAAATGTAAAGACTGCACGGTTGGCCTAGTGGCTTAAGCGGTCGCCACGCCGTTTTCTACTACGCCAAGTGACGTGGGTTCAAATCCCACGTAGGACAACACTTTGTGTGATTCACAATTTGTTGTTCTGAGTCTGGGTGTTCTTTGTGTCCGTTTAATGTATGTTTGTATAGTCCGCGCGACACAGGAATTTATATTCCTAATGCGGGAGTTGTCTTTTTAAAGAAAAAAGAATAATAATAATATAACATAAAGAAATTAGAGGCATTTTATTTTAAAACAATATAAAGAAATACATTTAAGACTTACTAGCTTTCGCCCGCGGCTTCGCCCGCGTGTATGTAGGTTATCGCGGTAAAAAGTAGCCTATGTCCTTTCTCAAGTTTAGTTCTATCTTCTTACCAAATTTCATCAAAATCGATTCAGTGGTTCAGGCGTGAAAGCGTAACAGACAGACAGAGTTACTTTCGCATTTATAATATTAGTAGGGATAAATTTGAGCGAATCTACTTCTACCCTGAAAATACTTAAAACGATCAGAAATTCACATTATACAGGTTAAAGTGATATAGTTTTAGATAGGTTTTTTTCCTTTTCAATCAGTTTATTATACACTACAGCATTTTTAGATCCCAACTTCTAACGATTGTTTGTATATAATATATATATATATATATTTAAAGCCATCTCCTGTATTATGAATATACCTATTAAGTATCGCGGGGGACTTTACAAACACTTGAAACGACTACAAAGGATACCACTTGTACAGACCCATGTGGGATTTGAACTCACAAAATTCAGCGCAGTAGAAAACAACGTAGCGATGACACCTTTATGACATCCGTGCAGTCATACAAACTTGTACAAATTTTTAATCATTTACCTCTTTATAAGAATTGTCAGATATTAATATTCAGCGCCGCACAGGCGTCAACAATACTGGTTAAAAGTTCAAGGTCACATCTCATCATCATTTATTGTCAATAAACCAATGATAGGTTTATCTTATCTCTAGATTTGACACTATCAATCAATTTACAAACTCGTTGCGATGTTAAAGCTCTTTTTTCTGTTTTAAAATTTATTAAAATAATAAAAGGTTAAGTTTTATTTTAAAATTAGCAATTTTAACGGAATATTAAACTTATTAAATAGACTTGAAATTATCGACATAAACATCAATTTAATTTACTAAATTGATCGTAAAAATGTATTAAAATGTTATGATGACATTAAAATATTTGAAAACACTTAATTTAATTTAACTTTAATTGTATGATATTATTGTAAAAGAACACAGATTAAGGTTAAAACTATTTAACAGAAATTCAAATTGAGCATGTATGTGTGTGTACCTACACATTATCACCTGTGTACACTTTCTTAGATGGATAAAATTTTATATATGAATCTAGGTCAGCATACTTATTTGACATTGTTGTGCGTAAAATATTTACAATAAGCGAAAATACAACTCGAACCCGAAGACGTTGCTTTCAAAAACCAGTTCGCTGCGCCACATGTTGTAGGTCCTGCATTCCTACTTATGATCATCAACAATTACTATTACTAATTAACATTATTTTACTCCATTTCAAGTCAAATACAGTATAAATACGATTTTCATAATATGGCACTAAATATTGTGACTTGTGACAGTTGTGACCGTAAAATGTATGTTAATTTACTTTATTGGCTGTGTATTACAGTTGATCGGTCCTCTAGTGGCAGATGCAGTTAGGAATATTGGTGGTTTATTTGCAGCAATGTATGTTCTAGGATTATTCGTCTATAGTATAAGTTTATTTCTTAAGTTAGCATCAATTAATCCCAAATAGCTAAATCACTAATAATAATAAAAAAATACCTTCTAGGATACTCGTTAGATTTATATACACTCGTAGAAAGACGATAAAAAGCCTCCTATCCGTAAGCCTCTTCGAAAACTAACATAGTAAAAAAAAATATAAATTTAAAAAGGTGTTAATATTTGTTTATGATTTATTCAACAACTTTCGCCTATCGAGTAGCACTCATACCTTTTCTATTCGCATTCTTATATTTTTATAGCTTTCTTTCTAGATATCTCTGTTTGTAATTGAAGCACAAAAAATCGTTGCTTTATTACTCGATCTTTTGTTTACATAAATTGCTTGAACATTTAAATACTAAGTACTTCTTGCTAAGATACTAGTAGGACAACTGGTATCTAAACAAAAACAATCATTTGTTATTCTTACTTGACCATCTTATGGTTCTATTGCAACATTATACAATCAATTTCGATTGGTAACAAAATGGTTGTTTGTTTCAGATTTTGAGAAGAAGAATTGAAGTTACAACATGCGTCGCTTATTACTAGGTAAGTCGAATGCTACAATAGTAATTTTCATAAGATTAGTAATATCTAACAAAGAAGTAAGGTTCTATTTTAGAAGAGACGGTTGAGTTTATCGAATAAAATCGAATAAAGTTATCTCAATTGTAATAAGTAGGTATATCTTTGTCAAGTTCAAAAAACGCATCTGCAAAGAATTCTACTGTGTTCTTACGAGTACATTTTATTCCATGCTATTTGCATGCAAACATGGCTACATATTTTGTGGAGCTCAAAGTTATAGTGCGAGTGTCTAATTTACATAAGTTTTGAACAAAATACCTACTACTTATCATTGTTCTGTGATAGGATATTATATATAAGTAGGTTACTTTGTTATGGTATTATAATGAATAATTTATTGTTAGTGAGATTAAATTCTGAAATGTATGTAAATGATAGATAATCTTTATTTCAATTACAGAATGTATTTGTAGAATAAATGTCGTATTTATTATTCTTGGTATTATACTTTATAATAAAAAACAAATATTTATAAACAAATTTAATAGTATAAAGATTTCAGTATGATAAAAAATTAATAAAACAACATGTATTTTATAGTAAAGATATGTATCTACATATATATATTATATGTAAGTTCATTTTCTACTAAAACTAGTACAACAAAAAATTAAGTTTATATACGCTAAAGTATTTATCAGAAAATTCACCAGGAATATCATACAAGTCAAGCAACTTCAAATCATGCAAAAAGTGAGTTGTTCTGAAAAATAAATACAGTTACTATCTAATTTAATATGATTTTCTTTGATGAATTGTTTACATGGTGTTTCAACACCATTTAAACAATTCTTTTTAAACAATTCTTTCATATATTAATAAATATATATATAGTCCACTGCTGGACATAGGCCTCTCCTTAGAAATTAATGTTCTTATAAATTTTGGTCGTATATATGGTTTACTAAGTACTATCTATCTATCTATCTACCTCGTTGGTCTAGTGGTTAGTGTATGCGGCTGCTGATCTCGTTGATAGATGTCTCGGATTCGATTCCCGGATCGGATCATATGTTTGTGTTACACGTAAATATTTGTTTTGGTGTTTGGGTGTCTTCTATTTATATATTTACGAAAAAAAGTATGTACCTATTTGTATTAGTTGTCTAGTACCCATAATAGATACCAGCCCTAATTAGTTTGGGACTAGTTGACATTGTGTCCGAAATATTTATTTTATTATTATTATATATGTGCCAGAGAAAACTAATAACAATATAGGTCCAGTCGTTCCTGAGATTAGCCTGAACAAATAGATAGACAATTTTTTTTTAATTCTTTTTTTTCATGTAAATACCGTATATACCTACCTACCGTATTTATTACATTTAGTGAAAAGGTGTTTATTTGAAATACGAACAGACATTCCGATTTTATTTATTTGTATTGATTTGAAACTATCGAAGTCTTTAGACACTAACCTTCGCTTATATTAACCCTCAATCGAGTTTGATAAGTGCATGTACATATTACACATTATATCTTAATATATATAAATCTCGTGTCACAATGTTTGTCCTCAATGGACTTCTAAACCACTTAACCGATTATAATAAAATTCGCACACCATGTGCAGTTCGATCTAACTTGAGAGATAGGATAGTTTAAATCTCAAATTATAGTCGCAATTTTAAAAATCGCGGGTAA
The DNA here is from genome assembly GCA_932526445.1 of Phragmatobia fuliginosa. Classification (NCBI taxonomy): domain Eukaryota; kingdom Metazoa; phylum Arthropoda; class Insecta; order Lepidoptera; family Erebidae; genus Phragmatobia; species Phragmatobia fuliginosa. Next base: position 10,507,664 of record OW052078.1, on the reverse strand, counting down.
CACCGCGGGATTCAGCTAGTAACGTATAAATTGTCGCTAATGCTTCAATTATCACAATACTGAAATAAGAAATTCAGGTTTAATATCACGCGTGGTTTTGTTTTGACAAAACGATACAGCAGTCATGGTAATTATGTATTTATTATTGATTATTCATAGCCGAGTGGCCTTAGGTGATTGGAAACAATCACCAAGGGTAAGCAACGACGGCGCGGTCGGACCTAGATGGGTGACTGTTTGTGGCATGATATATATGAGCGTTTCCGTGATTCGGAGGTCACGTTAAGCAGTCGGTCCCGGTTGTTATCATAAGATAGCAGTCGTGAAGCTTCGTTGGAGGCCTTCGGGCGGCTTAAAAACATCCAACAGCAAGATTACGTTGCCACAACGTGTCTTGCCTGTCCCCAACCCGCACTCGGCCAGCGTGGGGACGTATGGCCTTAACCCTCCCTTGAGAGGAGACCTGAGCCCAGCAGTGGGACGTTATGGGTTGTTGATGAAATGCATCATCGATCACACATTCAGATTAAATTATGTATCTACCCGAAACCAGCAGTGTGACGTTATGGGTTGGTGATCGACCTCGTTGGTGATGGTGGTACCTCATTCTAAAAATAGGTTGTAGTTGACTGTATCTATATATACAATTAAATAAAATTGAAGTGTCTGTTTGTAATATCAAATAAACCGTTTTTTACTAAAATCTTATCATAGTATTAAGCTAGATGCGAGAAGCCCAAAATCAATCAGAGTGGTGTGCAATGGGAGAGGCCTATGTCCTGTGGTGGACTGCGATAGGCTGATGATGATGATGATGATAATGATTTACGGTGCTGACATCCAAACTTGAATTTTTAATTTTTTGTCTGTCTGTCTGTTAGTTCCCTGGAACGATTGGCTTTTAACGCGACTTTCATTGGCAGATGGCTGTTAACATAAGAAGTAACTTAAGTTTTTTTTTAAATTATCTCGCACCGCGGCCTCGCTTATATTTTTGCCCTCAGTTAGTTTCTTTTACGCTTTAAGATGATAAATAGGTAGATAATAATATTAATATATTACAGACCAGTTTCTGCTACATACTTTATATTCAAATTCTCAGACTATAATTAAATTACAACTAATGTACCTGTAAACAGCTCTATACAGCTTTATACAACTACATACGTAATTTCTATTATAATGAACTCAACACTTCAATCGCAGTCGTGATTATCATTGTGTCAAGGATTCAGTATTATAGAAGCGAATTTATATATAAATTAGCTGGTATTTCATTATGTATAAATTGTATAAGAAGAAATATCTCTTTTACGTGAGGAATGCTCTTCACACCATACACTTGGAGAAGGAGGGCCCATGTAGGACTCCCGGTGAACTAGTGCCGTGCCGACATTCAAATTTTACGCGTTGAATATTTTCTACGAAAGCTAACGCCACTTATCTCTTCTGATATTATTTTAGACCACGCGATTGAGATGACATCATTCGTATACATTTCATTAGTTTCGCGGAACATCGGTGGTTTTTGAAGTCCTCCCTGCCGATCCCCATTACATACCTGGAGAGATAATGCCATCGCTATATTGCATTTAAATTCATTATCCTTTCATTTGAAAACAGTTGAATGACGTTTTCTTCTCCAAATGACACAAAAGCGGGCTTAAGGGCCACCGCAGACTAGCTACTTTTAGCATCGGCGATCGGCGATTTGGCGACTGCATCGATGCTGCATCGCGTTTTAGCGACTTCCTGCGTTCGATCGCGGTATCGGAAACGCGCGTTTTAGCAACTGCTCAGATGCCAAATCGATGCTACCGGCATCCGAATGTGTGCGGAGAGTAGCGTTCAGCTGCTGTGTCGCGCTTCTAAAAAGCGACTCAATCTCCGCGTTTGGCGTTTTTAAGTGTGCGGTATAGAGCGTTCGGACGCCGCATTTAGCTTCTAAAAAGCGACTAGTTGCCGATCGCCGATGCTAAAAGTAGCTAGTCTGCGGTGGCCCTAAGATCTGACAACGCATATTTTCCATCGTTTACATTTAAATGATTACAGATTCCTTGTCTTAATCATAATGTTATAAAATATAAATAGCCTTTAGATTTCTCGATTAGCGAACTTTCAAAAGATAGTATTTTTGATTCACTACTAACAAACAAACTGTTCAACAATTATAGATACAGCTATTTAGAAGGTACGAATGTTATAATAAATAATAATAGTTCAATGTACACCCACTGTGTTGGATGTAATTAAAAAAGTGATATTAATGTAATTGCTATCGGAGAAAAATTTTTTTTATTGCCGTTATTATATTCAGTACATAAACGTTAGCGTGTCATTTCCGTTAGTAAATTAATTAAGACCCGTTAATGCACACAAAGATAATGTTCAATGGTAGGTACATCTTTGAATTTTTATGTTTATATTATATACATTCAGAACTCTTAACCTATCAACAGTATTTATAATTGTAACTGACGAAATCCGTCAAAAGTAATTTTGGCTTTCAAAAGTAAGTAACCAGGTAAAACCTCTGCTATGCTGACCAGGAGGCTGATGACCAGAATTACACATTTCTAAACGGGTACATATTAAGCTTATTATTGTAAAACTTAAGATTATTTTGTTTGCTTGAATTTACGAAGTACTGGTCTTGTTTGAAAAATTCCTTCAATGTAGATGATCGAGTTTTCGAGGAAGGTATTTATATTATTACGCTACAAAATGTTTTAAAAACTAGCAAAATTATTCATTTTGAGTGCTTCCAAGAGGCATAAATTTTGTAAAAGGTTAAAGATTCAAAAAAATAAACAATTAGGAATTGTTCCCCTCTGAAAGATCTAAAAAAAGTCCACGGCAATGTATGGTAAACAAATTTGTTCTCGCTGTTATAAAATCACGCTACGAACAATATGAGACGCGGACGTGGTTATGTAGAACAGTTAGTATAGCTACTATAAAAATACACCAAGACAGAGTAAATGTCCATACTACAAAATATTTGACTTGAGAGGATTGAAATTGATCAATTCAGATTTATAACTGGAACTTATACAAACATTTACACCACTGTACTCTTGGGGTATACAAATTCGGGGCAGTAATACCCTAACACAGAAAACCAACCTAAATTGATGGCATTCTTAAAGGCATTCATTCTGTCATCTTTGAAACAAGACAATGGAAGGAAAAGGATGTTTCTTATGCGATTATACTGACGAGTTTATGTAAAGTAATAGCTGGAAGTCATCAGTATTACAGGTCTATGATTCGAACTGACTGTTGCAATAAAGTGTAAACTTGATAAAAATATGATTGATTGATTTGTATGTTTTATAATTTTAATAGCGTACTAAATATTTAATTGCGTAATACGCGACTACTGTAAAGAAACATTATTTACTTACGCAGGTCACAGTGAAGAACATGTTATGAAATCAAACCATCATCACACTTAATTATACATAAAAAATAAATTGATAAATAAGTGAGTATCATTACATTATTTATCATTTGTACAATGCAATATGATAATTTTATTGCACAGCTTTGTATATAAATTTCAATGAGTATATTTTTAATTTCTGTTTCACTTTGTATAGTTTTCTATTTTATTTCTTTCATTAATTTAGTCATAAAATTATTCAAAACATGTACGAAGTAACAGCTTATTTATCCATACCACATACAAAGTGAAGTAAAAATCTGTTTATTCGTTTTTTACGTGAAAGAGTTCTAAACATCTATACCTACATAAACGTTTGTATTATTTACAATATTAGTAGGATTTTACATAAAGCATTTGTCGTTCTCTTAAATATTATTAAAGTAAATGTGACATTTTGTTAATTAGTTGTGGTATTTAAATTTGTTGTAGACATCATTTTTTACATGTATTGTGAAGTAAGTGAAACTTACTTCACAATACATGTAGTATATATGTGAAAAACTATTCCGAGTACCCAAATCGCGACATTGTGCCTATGATATTTGAGGAGTTCCCTCGATTTCCTTGGGATCCCATCATCAGATCCCGATATGGTGGCGATGGGACCACCTGTAAGCTACGCCCATTACAATGCAAAAAGAATTTTTGAAATTGGTTCATAAACGACGAAATTATCGCTGAACATACATAAAAAAAAAGGTTTCCTCCTCTTTTTTGAAGTCGGTTAAAAAAAATCGTGAAAAATAGTAAATCGCTTCTCTTTTCGCATACAGACTATAGAGTAAATTAAAACATCTGTCTGTTTTTGACAGAATTTTCACTGGTAGATAGCTGATGATGTAATGAGTAACTAAGCTAACTTTTATATTCGTCTCGTGGTTTTTGTTTTAAAGGTCAACAATAAAAATCGAGAATACGAGTAACACCATGGGGTAAAGCTAGTTGTTAATAAATTACGATACAAGTGCATTATGTAAGCACTTTTATTTAAATTCCTATTTAAACTACTGTCAGCTGGGAAGTGCTAAGATAAAAATACTATATTAGGCAAAATACCAGTATTATAAAAATAACATTGACTGAGTTCCTAGAAGCCAATTTAAATTTCAAAGTTGGGCATCCGTTTATTTACCTGGTATAATAGCGAAGACAAAGGTAGGCCTGCTTCTGGAAATGTTACGTGACTGTTTTTTTACCCATCTCTGGTAACAGATCAAAATCGTAAAATCCTTACAAAACCTCGCGAATTTTATCCGGGAATTTTAAACATTTCATTTTTTTTGTTTTCAGAATACGCATTTAGGGATTACATTGTTCTCGCTAAATGCATAATTTCAACACATTGACAACGAGCCACGGGGAGGAAAGTGATCCATTCAATTGACTGCCTGGTTGGTCTAGTGGTTAGCGTATGCGGCTGCTGAGACAGAGGTCTTGGGTTCGATTCCCGGGTCGGACCAAATATTTGTGTGATCCACAAGTATTTGTTTCGGAGTCTGGGTGTTTTCTATGTATAATATGTTCATACATATTATACATAGAGTTTGGGACTAGACGATGTTGTGTGTAAAATTTCCGAAATATTTATTTAATTAATTCCAAATCCAATTCTGTTTATGCATGTAATAAAATTGTAAGACGTCGATTTGTGTACATTAAAGATATTGAAGAAAAGCTACTGAAGGAACTCCTTAAATTAGAAACAGAACTCAAAATAACAGTTTTTAGGATTTGTATCTAGTTGTCTGTGTGTTGTTTCGGACTTCCTTGGTTCTATGTTCAGGTCTACATAATATAATATCTACCAACAATATGGCGATGCGCAAAACGCAACACAGTTTTCAATTTTATTCAATACTAGGCGTAAGAAGTTCCTATTTAGTCACAACTTTATTATTTATGTTATTACCACATGACAAACGTTGATGGTCGTATACAAATTACATAAATACCGTATGTATGTGATACTTCAGTTACGTGTTTATTTCTATGTTCATGACATATTTGTACAAATACTTGTAGTAATTCGGCAAAATAAAAATAGACTTTGTGGATTATTTTGTACAGTTGATTTTGGAATAGCAAGATGAAATATGGATTAATGTTTAAACAAGTTCGATGTTTAGATTGCGTATAGCTGATGATTAATATTTATTTAGTTTTTTACGGATTACGTAACTTGCATTTTAGATGGTTCAATGTTATGTGTTCAGTTAACATTAAATAATCATTGTGGTTCTGCAAGCATAGTCAATTGAGGATCACCAACTCTTTAAACCTCTTCAGTTGTAAAGATATATCGACTCATACAGTCTTCAATCGCCTTTATCATGGAGAGTGTTTTGAAACGCTCTTCGAAATGGTCGCATTTCTCTCTTCTTTTACAGGACATTATATGCTGGTCTTGGAACTTACCTGTACTGTACTGTAGGATGGTAGACATACATTTCGGGTCTTTCTTTCTGAGACAAACAGTAAAACCGTAGAACTCAATACCATTGCACGCGTTCCCACTATAATCCTATAAATAAGCGGGGCGTGAAAAGGCATCTGCATTGTCCACGTTCTCATTGAGTATGGTTACCACGACTCTTGGATTATACTCATGTTTTCCATCGGAGTAGAGTCATATTGGCAGCTTATATATAAATATCCATTCTTGTTCTTTTACAGAGTTCCATTAGTCAAACATAATCCAAAACTTCTGAGTTGTAAGTTCTGAGAGAAGTTGAATATCGGCTGGGAGCACGCCGAAACTATGAACGAACTTACAATTACATCAATACAAGATAGATGAATATCTGTGACAATATGTTCCGAAGAAACTATACTTTATGACATACGAGTACCAGCAAATGAATCACAAAATAGATTTAATGGTTTTACGCACACATCTATATTTCGTTCTGAGGCTTCGTGATTACTTTCCCAGGAGTTATGCCTTTAGAGAGTCGAGTATGGATAGCAAAAAATGCTTTTAGTTTGTTGTAGCGTAATTTAATTATCTGTATCTGAATACTTGTCATTTTTTTTTTATTATGCGATCCACATGTTGTTGACAAAAGATTGCTTAAGGTAAATAGAAGTTATTAATAAAGTTGTTAGTTTTTAAATGTGATCTGGAAGAGGTATTCATAAAAGGTTTTTTTTCAGCATATAAAACTGTTGCAACTTGGTTTATTGCAATAGCATTAAATCAATACAATACAATTTAGGAAGGATACAAGACGTGATATACGGAAGACATTGATTTTAAATGTGTATGTTTAAAATATAAAAATAAGTACAGTATAATAAACTAAATAAACCAGAAGTAAATCGTAAAGTAAATTTAGAAAAATCTGTTTCACATACCGAGTTAGTGTTCCTCCGTTCAATATTTATTCAACATTCCTAGATCATTGGTACTTGAATTTGTTGTCGGTACCTGAGTACAATAGTGCAGGGTCAGTGAAGTGCGTTCACCGCTGCACTGTGCTTTACTTTACCTCACTTTAGAGCAATATTGCACTTGCGCATGCCTTTCTTTATTCCCTAGCTTTGTATGTTGTGAGATGTGATATACAGCTCCACACATACAGTTAGATCGAACATTATGGAATGAAAACTATATCGTATTGGTTTTTAAGATTTAGTGTTAAACAAATCATTTTCGTAATAAAAATGGAATGTAAATATTTAGTGTAATTTCTTTATTCCTAAACGTGACAGGCGATATAAACGTCAATATACTAAACTCATTTTATGTGTTTACGGTAATAGTCTATTGTCTTCTTATAATACTTTGAGTCGTAAGTCTTTTTGAGTTTTTTTTTCGTCTAATAAACCAATGTACAATACCTCATAAACTACGAGTATGATATTCCCACATTCTATCCAGAAACATACAAATACTATAACCACCAAACAAAATAGAAAAGAATTGTAGATGGTTTTACCTTAAACATTTCGGTATTATTGACATATTGTGTTAAGCATAGTCTGCTAGCTAGGAGATTCATCTTTACGGCAACATTTCTTACCGTTGCATCTGTACATGGCAACAAAGCATCTCAACCGTGAATTACAATGCTAAGGTTGCCACAAAAGTATGTAGAAGTCGTGCATTACTAAATGTCTATAAATGGTTAAATGTTATTATGCACATTTTACGTTTAATAATACACGCATACACACACGCAAACACATTTTTAATAATTTCCAATTTAGCCTACTACTGGTCCTTTGCTGAATGAAGGTCTTAACCAAAGAGCACCATCTATCCTAGTCTTTGACAGTTTGCAGTATATTATATTTTAATTAATTAATTCAGATTTAGTACTACTTTTTATTGATGATAAGATGCATATGACCAGGATATATGGCTTTTTTGGATATCTGTCAAAGCAAAGTTATGTAGTATTAAACAACTAAGATGGTTGTCAATTAATACATAAGTATTTAAGTTTTCGAATAATTTGTACATCAGTCTTTTAATGTCTACAATAGTAAAGATGACATTAAAAAGTCCAAACAAGTGATAACCCTAGCTTACGTTAGCACAACGTGCAGATAATCATTGGCATTTAATTTTACAATTAGCGCAATTGCACTCACCTGGAATGTTTTTCATTAAAGTTAATAATTTTCTGTAGTTTCTTGTGATGCATTGATGTACATGGTAATTTTTTTTCTTAATTTATTGTCTAACTTTATGTACGCAATACATGTATGTATAATTATAACAGTGTTTTATAACAATAGACTTAAATAAAAATAAATAAAAAAACCCAGACTGATTGGACCGATTTCCATCAAACATAGCTAAGAACACTCCAGACTAATTCACCTTTCAAACAAAAATATAAAATCAAAATACCATGCCACAGACAGACACACACATCCTCAACACACTTATAACACCCCGTCGTTTTTGCGTCGAGGGTTAAAAATAGACATTGTATAATGGATATAACATATATAAACCACTGGCTTTTGCCCTCGGTTTCACACTCGCGTATGTCATGTCGTATATCGTAGGAAAAAGTGGCCCATGTCCTCCATCTGTCAAGAATTAAATAAAGTATCTTCATGCCAAAACTCTATTATAAACAGACAGACAAAGTTATTACGAATCATAACATTAGTTTGGATTCTCTAACAGAAACACATACGCTATTATCAGTAAATACTTTGCATCCCAATATCTATTAAACTTAGAAAACATACTTGCAAAATTAATATTAACTTAGCTAACATGTCATGAAAATATAATATATTATAGCCACTTTCACAAAACCACTTTCTAGACTATAAACCAATAAAAAACAACATAGTAGGATCTTATTATATTGTAAAGTGTATACTTTATGTCTCGGCTATCTAAAGTATTACAGCTGGTTTTAATATAATCTCTCCTTAGATACATTAAAGTCTCTTTTGCTGGGCTAAATATAACTATATCCTTACTAATATAAACTAGCCTATAAAACTAGCCTTCTATATAAATAATAAATAAACATTTCGGACACCTTATACACAACGGCATCTAATGCCAAACTAAGCAGAGCTTGTATTATGGGTATGGGCAACGGATATAAATACATAAACATATTTTTTTTGTAAATACAGATATAATACATAGAATACCCAAACTACTAAATAAATATTTGCGGTCACCTCGCCGCAGTGCCACTGCTTAACTGCACTGAGTTTTGTGAACACTTTGTGTGATCCACAAGTTGATGTTCTAAGTCTGAGTATTCTTTGTGTCTGTTTCATGTCGTGGCATAGGATATCAGAAATAGCCTCATCAAAAAAGCTTTTAAAACTTGTCAGTCTTTTAAATATATACTTTTTATACATATTAGCCTGTCAAAGTGACTTTACTCTGCTGATGTGAAAATAACACCATTATTAGGGTTCCGTAGTTTATGATTCGAAACCCTTATGGTACAGTCATATCCGTCCGTCCGTCCAATCCAACCTCGAGTTACCCTCCAAACGGTTAGTGTTAGAAAGATGAAGATTTGCATGGAAATGTGTTTTTGTTACGTCGACAAAGTGTTAAAATTTAATCACAATATTTTTATTTGGGGTGCCTTCCCTACAGGTAAAGTGGGGGTGATTTTTATAAACAAAACAATTATTTATGGGGCACGATTTGAAATCCACGTGCCATTGTGGGTGACTACGGAACCCTAAATAGCACTTCTTCTCTTCTATGCGTGGTCAGACACGCCTTTGGCCGATTTTTGATCTTACAAGGGTACCTGGCCATCTAGAAATGCAGTCATAAAGTCCATAATTAATGTAAAGTTGACGACTAATGTCCGTGAGATAAGAGTAATCATTGTGGATTTCTCGCTGTAACTGTCCCGAGCTAGTGTGGATTCAAGACAGGTTTAGAGACATCTCGAACGAATGTAGGTCGATACGTGTAGCGGTTCCGATGCATCTTACTAACACACATATGAAAGTACTTATAACTGTATATCGCAGGATACGACTTACATACTCAATGTCACTAAATGACATTGAACGATTTGTTGTTTAATTTCTTTTTGAAATCATGTTTGAACACGGTCACTGATTTTAATCTAAACAGTTAAATATTTCAACCCAAAATAATTACAGCAAATTTGTTTTGTACTTATGTTTTGCGTAATATCAACCAAACTAAAAATTTTAATATATAAAAGCGTTGGTTTGACACTGCAAGTGTTTGAATGTCAAAGAAATACAAGTACTTATACAATCGAGACACGAGGATCAATATTGCGAATCCGCAGAATTGTGACACATAATATGTCTTCTGTGGTAAGGAGTTCTTATTGCTTTTGTTCTGTTGAGACTTACAAGAAGTACTAGAAATAAGAGTACATAATTTTTTATATTGTTAATACAATATTACCTTGACATTTCAACCTTGTCAAAGCAAGTTATGAAGTGATGTCCCATAACTAACTTTGTTCTTTACGTATATTCGTATGTAAAATAGTTTGCCTTGTGCAAAACGCGTTAGTTAAAGCAACCAGTGGTACAACTATTTTAAGTTACTTAACTTTTTTAGCGGTATTCTGTATACTCTAAATTTAAGTATGTAAATAATATAAATTATTTATTTATTTAAATAATTATTCATATAGAGGCCAAATAGTTGTTGTATTCTTAATTAACCGGTTTTAGATTGGTCTGTCTTAATCCTACTTTCTAAAAACTTGACTGTGAATACCTATTCTTTTATTAATCTTAGTGTAATAATTTAACAAGTTGAAAGTAGGAAAACTTCCAATAAAAATATTGATATTCCAATGAAAAGCTATCGATTAAATTTGGTACTGAGATAATTTAATTCTTGAGGAATATATAATACTTTTTAACCGACGTATTTTATATCAGCAGGCGAACGAACTTAACATTACACGACTTTTGTAAATTAGAGTCAGTCTTTAGCAGACTCATGTAAAAAAAACAAAAATGTGATGTACATATGTCTTCCAAAAGGTTTTCTACTTTTTAGTTACGTAATCGATAGAGTAAACAATAACAAATGTAAACATTGCTATGCATAGTAGCTAGAAGATTACGTAATTCGGATAAATACTAGAATGAATCATTCGAATGTGCATATTATCTTTTCTTCATTGTAGTTATGTTACATTATGCTTAATTTGATTTCAGTATTATTTGTGGTGGGCCTGTCTAATGCAAGATGGGTGAGCAAGGGTCGATCCAGCGGTCCTAAGGATACAAGTTTCGTGGGAGAAGCCACCAACGAGCTAGCAACGGCAATCTTTCAAGTAATTAATTTAACTTATTTTATATCTACATATTTATTTTACAAATACCGAACAATTATATGGTATACTCGTAAAACATTGTATTATTAAATAAACAATGTCTGTTCAGTAAGGTCACTTTCTGACCTTCGACCTTTGTTACGAAAGTCATCCTTTATTGGAAGCGCAAGGCATAAGGTCCTTTTCTGTCAGTTTAGCAGATTATTACGATCTTACAATAACAAGCCAAAATCATATTTATTCCAGCATACAATGAGGATCAAATTTCCGCAACTTAATTTGATTTTTTTTTTGTATTGACGAACGCTAGATATATCTTTGTACGCATGGTTCTTTTGGTCAAGAATTTATAAAATATGTTTATGTTACTATGGGACTGTGACGTATATTTTCACAAACAGTTAAAAAAAATTAATTGAAAACACAGCAAAGAATTTTGTTTCGAATGCCAATAACAATACTAGGTCATTAAATGCAATCATGACTAGAAAGTTCATACAATGCCTTTATACGTTGAATACTTTCCACGGTTTGTCCATCTGCAACATTGTTTGAAACTGACGTTAACACTAACAGCAAATATATTTACAGGGTTATATCGACGACAACAGGAACATTGCGTTCTCGCCCTTAGGATATTCTGCAATTCTTGCAATCCTAGCTGAGGGAGCGCGCGGTGAGACGAGAGATCAATTAGTATCAGCTTTGCACCTACCTCAGGATGACAACTTTACTAGAAATACTTATCGGTATATCATGGAAAGACTTAAAAATACTAATGAATACAAATACAACCAGCCCGAATTAAAGAATTACTTCTACATCTACAAAAATTATACCATTAATGACGACTACAAAAAGATTTTAGAAGATTATTATTTGACTGACGTAAGATCTGTTGAGAGGTATAACCCAGAATTGGAGATTCGCGAAGAAGCCGAAGATGATGAGAAGGGTGAATTCATCATAGAAATCCCCGAAAAAACAGAAAACAGTAAAAATGAGGAAATTCCTGAACTGATGCCACCTAAATTGTCTGACGAGAAGTTAATCTCATTTGCTGTTGAGGATACTCCTGAAAAGGTTGACATTACTATTACTAAAATGGAGTACAAACCTGCGAAGAATATTAAAGAAAAAATTAAGTTGGAGAAAACATATTCTAAAAAATCCGAGTCAGATGATGATGAAGAAACCATGGTTGCAGTTGAAGCTAGAAACCATGCCAGAAGTCTTAAGGGGCTGCATGAGATACGGGATGTTTCGTCAAGTCTTTCTGTAAACAGCGTTGGAAAGAAATCCAGTAAGTAATATTTTTAACCGACTTCAAAAAAAGGAGGAGGTTATCAATTCGTCGGAATCTTTTTTTTTTTTTTTTTTTATGTATGTTCAGCGATAATTTCGTCGTTTATGAACCGATTTCAAAAATTCTTTTTGCATTGGAATGGGCGTAGCTTACAGGTGGTCCCATCGTCACCATATCGGGATCTGATCATGGGATCCCAAGGAAATCGAGGGAACTCCTCAAATATCATAGGCACAATGTCGCGATTTGGGTACTCGGAATAGTTTTTCATTGAAGTCGGTTCCTTTTTGTTAAAATTATAAAAATATTGTTCGGTGTTCTAAATTTTTCTTTTCATCTTTAACTTAAAGTTTTAACATAATCCATTATAAATATTTATTATGTTTTTGGTTATCTTGCATTTAGGGTTTTTTGTACTATTTTGTACTTTCTTAGTTTTATATCATGTAGTCTGATCAAATGATAAACGGCAGTTATTTTATTATATCTCATTTGTAACATGATAATATTACTCATTAATAACAATAATAAATGTATTTACAATTTCAGTTTCTGATTCGCTGATGCTCATCTTCAACGGCATGTACTTCCGTGGATCTTGGAAACAGCCATTTGATATCATCGATAGTGGTGTTTTCTATAAGTCTAATACTGAGAAGAAACAAGTGACTATGATGAAGACCAAAGGCAAGTTCCAAGTTGCCTCTCTGCCAGAACTGGACGCTGAGGCTATCAAACTTCCTTACGATGTAAGTTTTCACATACTATTAGAGAAAACCAAGTCAGGTATAATTTCTACCTATGTAAACATGTTTACAAAGACTCATCTTTCCAGTAACCTATATACCTTTTAAAGAAATGTTTTTAACTTTGAACCAATTATTGTTTCGATCTATTTCTCAGAGTAATAGAATCCCAGTTAGAATTTTATTATTTATGTTATGTGACTCAGATGAGAACGCATAAAAATCGTTTTTAATAACAATGTTAAAATATATTAATGTTTCTTAGGGTGGCCGATATGCTCTTCTATTGGTGGTACCACGTGCTCGTGATGGGCTCACTCGTCTTACCGCAGATCTGCCTATTGCTCCACTCTCGGACATCCAAGAGAGTATGAAAGAGAAGGAAGTACAAGTTTGCCTGCCCATGTTCTCCGTAGAAACCACAACAAAACCTATCGCTGCTTTGGCTAAGGTGAGGATTAACTTTGAATAATTTTTAAATTTAGGATGAATGAAAAGAAAGATAAAATTGTATTGTTTTTGTACTGAATTGATAGCTGAGAAAGCTCATTAATAAACAAGATATTTACGAGATATCCCATCTATATTTAGTTGATGGAAGTCAAACAAATTAAATTCAAGGTTGAGTTGAAACAGCGTAATTTAACCATTTATACTCATAACACAATTATATTTTACGGTTATTTTTGATGATACGATTCAATTGATTATAATTCTACAATACAGATAATATCTACAAACCATGTTTATCAGCTATGTCCTATTGATTAAGTAGTATTTTGGAGACCTAGTATCCCTTTGTAATTACCTTTATGAGTAAACATAAACTACATATACTAATTTTGGGTTCTAAGATCTAAAAAATTTTTTTTCTTCATTACAGTTCGGAGTCAGCTCCATCTTCAATCGGGATGCGGACTTGACAGGAGTATCATCAGATGAAGGATTATTTGTCAAGGAGCTGGTGCAACATGTCTCAGTGCGTGTTGATGACGCAGATAGCTCGGCTTCAGAGATGTCAGGTATGATGTCAGCCTTTGTTTCTATACACTATGTATTTGAGCCGCGGCTCTCGAGCACTGCTGGTGTAGTGGTATCATGCAAGATTCCCATTCTTGCGACCCGGGTTCGATTCCCGGGCAGTGCATTATCTTTTTGTTTGTCTTGTTTTATTTGTAAGAATGTGAATAAAAAATGTATAAGGTACTTGATTAAAATTTTGCCTTGTTTCAATAAATATTCTAATTTTAGAGTTTATTTATTTGAAAGTAAGGGCAAATTTCTTTATGATGTTATAATGCTAACAATTGTTTTTATTATCTGTATCATTTAAAGAGTTATAACAAAATTAATTCCTGTTTCTATATTTTCAGTTTCTGATACCGTGAAGGAATTATCTAAGAACATTCCATTGACACCGCAGAAATCAGTTCAACGCTTTAGTGTAGAACACCCCTTCGTTTTCTATATCCTCGATACTCTCGATAATCTAGTCGTCGTAGCTGGTAAAGTCATTGATCCGGAGAAGCCATTCGATATCGGTGAATCTTACCCAGTTTAAGTACTTGTCGATATTCGTAAATTTCGAATAAGCTCTTGAGTGTTTCTACTTTCGAATTCTGGTGATTGAAGAACGATAGCACTTTCAAAAGCCCACCCAGTTTTACTGACATATATCTATGAATAGTACATATCTATACATAATATATGCTATGTGTTCACCTGTTGACGTACTTATACATTTCTCTGAGATTGTACCTACAAGTTTTCTACAAAAGAACCAGAAGCATTTGATTATGAAAAGTACACGGCCTTAGATTTAAGTTAGTCGTAAGATATTATTTATTTTTGAATTAATGTTGTGATATGGTTAAGAATAAATTATTTATTTTAATTGGCAACATTTTTTTATTTGTGTGTCTTAAAAAATACATTTAATTAGGGGGTAGTAAGAAATTATGTTTTGATACGAAATCATCAAAATTGTAATGGACTCATAAAATCACGCGGGTCGTGATCGAGTGTGTTATAAACATAATTTTTCTAAACTGTGTGCTTAATATGGAAGCGAATAAAGAAAATGTATTCAGAACTAAAATACCTTTGCCAATAGGAGCATTACCAGCATTACCAATACGTTTACTAGTTGAGAAAAAAATCTTACTAAAGCAGGAAACTATTCCTCCAAGAATTCCTTTTAAGACGTTAGGGAACCAAATATCTCCAAAAGCGGGACCCAGTGTGAGTTACCATAAATCCAAATCGTTCAGAAATATTGATACAAGCCGTGTGACTTCGAGGCATAGAAGTGAAGACTTAGATTGGAATTACAATGTTTTCAAAGACGAAGAAGATCTGAATAAATCGTCTAGTATCATTTCTATAAGTGATGATGAAAGTTACCTCGATGAGGAAAAACAGCATTACTTTGTTGTGCAAAAAAACGATTTGGGCGACTTATTATCTTCTGTAACTCCAAATCTTAAAAGTTGCTTGGAACCAAATCGTGTTAGGAACATAAAGAGAAGCTTAAAAAGACCTCACAGTCGTGAATTGCAGGGTTTGTCTCCTGTAAGCAAACAAGAAAAGTGTGGTGATAAGGTGAAACGTCGTTTAGCATTTACTGAAGGTGTGCAAGATAGTCTACAGTCACCTGATCGTTGTAAGTTATAAATTTATAAAATGTACTGTATACTGTATGTATATCTTTTATTTGATGAAGGAATAGTAAAAGTTAATCTTTAGGTTTAAAGGTATACAAGATATACAGAACACTAACATTTTATGTGTATTTTTATAACAGTAAATAACATATTAAGGCATGGCTATCTTTACATTTTCATAGAAATGTATTTTCACTTGTGTGTGAATGTAGGACATAATTTATTATTCATCATAAACACTTCTTAATGCTCATAACATGTGAAGTATCAATACTAAAAAAAAAATATATATATTTTCTTGAACCCGTTGCACACTGGCCATGTTTAAGACCTTAACTTAAACTAGTTTAACGAGTAATCAAATGAATATGTTAATTATATGTTTATCTACTCTTATAACCGGATACTAGTATAAGCTATATTTCCAATATTTAGAAACGCTGACGCTAACTGTGACTCAATAGTTGATGAAATCCTACATCACAGTTAATTTGTTTTATGTAGCTTGGCAGTAGTGGTCTTATCAAATGGATAAAATACGTGATGTAGGTAGTAAATAAATTGTTTTTTTAGGGAAGATTTCTTATATGAAGTGCTTGGATCGGGACTATATAGTAGAAATTGTTGATTACCTGCTGAGTGTGGAGGCAAAACCACTGGGTGTACCAAAGACTTCGAGTATAACCAGAGCGTGTGTCATCAACTGGCTTATGAGAGTTAATGTAAGTAAAATTTAAATTTAATATTTTTGCGCCTACCTACAAAAAATCAGTTTTCTTATTATTCACGTGACGTCATTGTCATTTTAACTTGTTCCAAGAAACAGTAAACATCCATGTCAAACTTTATGTTATTAAATATAACTTTAGAAACATTAGTTACGTTAGTAAACTTAAATAGTAGGTATTATAAGGTAAACAACTTAATAGGATCTGTTATGGTTGGTTTGTCAGATTTCTTAAATTAATATCAGTGTTATTTACTGCCTAAGCGGTTACAAACCTTTTTTTAGGGTTCCGTAGTTCATGACTCGGAAACCTTACAGATTCGCCATGTCCGTCCTCCGTCCATCCATCCTCAACCTGCCGCCCAAACGGTTGGTGCTAGAAAACTTGGCATGAATAGGTATGTGTTGTAATTACGTGGACAAAGTGCTTTAATAAAATTATGAAAAATATTTTTATTTAGGGTACCTCCCTAACATGTAAAGTGGGGATGATATTTTCTCGCATCTACCCCACCGTGTAGATCATCATCATCATTAGATATGTCTTTTAAAATCATTGTAAGGTTTTTAACACTATTCTTTGATTTAGGTATCCGTTTCTAAGTTATACAACTTCAAAGCGCATATTTTTCTAAAAACAGGGCGT
Organism: Phragmatobia fuliginosa; assembly: GCA_932526445.1. Taxonomy (NCBI): domain Eukaryota; kingdom Metazoa; phylum Arthropoda; class Insecta; order Lepidoptera; family Erebidae; genus Phragmatobia; species Phragmatobia fuliginosa. The sequence continues at coordinate 10,490,347 of OW052078.1, read as the reverse complement.
CCCCACCCCCCCCCCCCCAACGTTAAATGGCTGGCTCAAAAAACCTGAATAACTATTTCATTTTAGGAGTTATAATAGCCTAACTTGTAAAATGCACTTACATGGAAAAATTCGTACAAAAATAAAGAAATATTAAGTTAACTTATCAATTGTTTATTGGACACGATTTTAAATCTACCTACCATTATGGGTGACTACGGAACCCTATTCTATTCGTGGCCTGACACGCACTTGGTTAATTTTATTTTTTTCTATGTATTTATTTATAGGCCTAGGGTATTTATTTACGAGTAAATTATTTAGGTGATTCAGAAAAAACAGGAGTAAAAGTGCATTGAATACCCGTATCAATAACTTTAAATGACAAACCGACAATCCGTGTGTTGGCGGTTTAAGAATACGGAGTGTACCACCCATACACCCCCTTTCATTCCATGTATGTAGTAATACTCGTAGTGGATTATAAGAGCAACCTACGCAGGACAGTCTCACTGCCATGAAAAGAAAAATTTGAAACAAACCCTATACCGAGCCGTCCGTTCTGAGCCTGACCAAAAGTCAAAACCTTCTTGTTATGGAGAGGCATACGTCTAGCAGTGAATGATTAAAGGCTATTGAAAGAAGTTACGCCTATAGCGATTTTAATACTACAATGTTACCAATTGGGTCAAATAATACACAACCTAACGACATTTGATTTTAACTAACTAGTAAATTGAATGATATAAAGTGATATGATGTTAAACAACTACCGTTATTATTATTTATTGAAAGATGATCACAAATTACTTAAGGTACCTATTGTAAAAAAAAACTTAAGTGTTTCTCAATCTAGTATGAGATTCGAGCTGAATTCAGAGTGGCTCTACACTCTGAATTCAGTACGAATGGGCCCGCTCGACCGGGGCTGTAATACTCTCACACAGAAAATCAACTTTAAATGACAGAATTCGTGCGGTTGTCTTTTGTTGGTGGGTTGTATGTTCTTTGAAGACTTTTTGAACGACAAAATTAGCATCAATTAATAATAGAAAATCTCGTCTTGGTTGCCGTGAAACAAGCCCCTGGCTTAGTGCAAGTTTAAAAAACTAAAACCCGATTACGTAAACACTTTCGACAAAATGATATAGCCTATGTCACCAGGGCTCTAATTATGAATTTATTGATACAGTAGTTTAGACGGTACGGCGAATCATACATAGGCCGCCAAAGCTGTTAGTCTTCCTTTTGTAAGAATTCCTTCCTATGTATTGAACAATTTGTGAAAAACTTAAACTGCATCTTTTAAAGGGTTTTTCAGATATTTTAAACACATTTTCTCATTATAGGGTATAAACGGCAATCCTTCCACAATTCAAACGGCTTGCTGGTACCTAGATTCGATTCTAGCTACGGTCCACGTACAACTGGATAAATTGCAGCTAACTGCAGCTGCATGTTATTGGATAGCACAGAAGTTCCACGGGCCAGTGACTCCCGCATCCAAACTGGTGAAGTGTGCGAACAAAGCGTTCACGGCTGATAAGCTCCTGAGCGCTGAGAAAGCAATTCTTAAGAAAATGGTAAGAAGTTAGTTATGCTATGCTCACTAATTGATATAGAAACACGGCAAATATTATGATAAGGATAGTTTAACTAATTATGATTTCATTAAAAACGCTTATATGTAATCTTCTAATATATTTACATTATCAAGGTAGTTCCACGCTGATTTCAGCAAGAATGGGCTAGTATGACCGGGGCAGCACTACTCTCACACAGAAGACCAACTTAAGACGACAGCATTTGTGATGCAAGGTGCATCGGCTGCAGTCACAATTAAGGACCGTGATATAGCATGCAAAGTAGTGTCATTTTGTTAGGTTTTAATGTTAAAAAACCACAGATTTTGTGTTGCGGAACAGTTCTCGCAATCATTGCAGGCATTGAAAATATCTCGTACACTAACAAATAAAACAAACTTTGCAAAATATATAAAATTAATTTTCCCCAGAAATTTTCACCACAACCAGTCGTCGTACAAGACTTTATAGGCTATTTCTCCTGGTATTGTGATCAAAAACACGGCGGTGAAATAGAAGTAGCTGCCACATTTCTCTACATGTGTGGCTTGATGGTAGAAAAGGTTCTCTGCGAAGACTACCAGTCGGTTTTAGCTGCTGCAGCTGTTAAAAATGCTTTACATCTGTTGAATAAGAAGGACTTGATGTATTATCTACAAAAATGTCACGTGTAAGTAGTGTATTCTAGAAATCGCTAAAGGGTAGAATTTGGATCGTTTTAATTCATTTTTCAATTTACATTAAATTCGGCTACTTACGTTAACAGTTTATGTGATTTGCCTGAGTTGGACTTATATAATACAGGCCCGACTGTCTTTAGGCATGTGTTCTTTTCTTGTTTAATCGTTTAGTGTTTTATTTAAACTTCTTTTACAGTATAGTAGTAATAATAGTAATAAGTAGTTAAATTAGTCCCAAGATATGTTTGTATTCCAAATAAAATAAGTACTCTTTTATCACTATTTCCGAAACATTAACTACATCATGCATTCTAACATTCTGCCCTAAAAATATAGACTTAAATGTTCCAAGTTTAATATTTTGTTTTAAAGAAATCGAAATATTTTTTAACGACTGCATATTCTTTGCTATCCATATAAAGCCCATTTAATTATTGCAATTCATAAAATGAATATTTATAGAAGTAAACATAGTATTTACTATTTTTTCGGAAATGATACCGATTTAATTTGAATAATTTTGTTGAGGTATTTTTTTTTTGCAACTTTCAGATTTAAGGCAGCAGAAAAGAAAGCAACCGATTTGTCTTCGACTTGTTTATTTCTTCGCAGAGCAGTTCGGACTGTGTCCTCTCCAATGTACGAATACAAAACTCCGTTGGAACACTACAGTTTTCCGCCGAATTATATCGGCCAGAGAATCATCAATGCGGTTAACGAGCCTTCGGTTTACGATGTTAGGAAAACTGGTGGACGTTATTAAGGGTATAAACATTTTAGGCCAAATGTGAACACAACAACAAAATGAAGACATATTTTTAGACATTTTTAGGAAATACTATTACTGTGGATTTAGCAGACATTGTATTTTGGTATATTTTTCTTAAAGAACTGCCTTGCTAAAAGTTGTATTGATTGAATTCTTTTTGTAATCACTTTTAGTAAAAACAACAGTGTAAGTCTGTTTAATGAGCTGTAGTGAATAAATAATACCTGCATTCCAATATTACCTCAAAGTTGACCTCAATAATAATTATGGTTAAGTTAATTTTAAGATTTATTTTGAAATGGATGATGAATAATTACAATCAAAATAATTCCTTCTAACATGTATCTACTGATTGTCAATGGAAAAATATGACATAAATGTAATTTTTAAAATGTACAATTGTGAAAAATAGAAAGAATGTTGAAATTGTTTCCATATTACATTTGTGCAAAGATGGACTTAAAAATTATGTGACTTTAGAGACAGACTGAATGGACTAAAAAAATATAGCAAATGAACTGAAAACATTGAACGTTTTTGACAATAGATTTATTTGTGCAAAATTGATTGTTATATAAGAGACTATTGGTATCAAAAAGTCATTATATTTTTCATAAAACGGTTTAACTATTAATTTTGACTTGACTTTACATACGTGACGTAACTAAGTTGTTGTTGACATTGGAAGACGCCTGAAGCGCGACATCAGATTTATTTTATCAGGAGACTGTAGTATAAATAAATGTTTTAAGGTTGAATATTGTTTTATTCAAACAAAGTAGGTACATAAAGATTAATTCCCTGCCCTTATTTGTATTTATAATCCGTTTGATGATGAGGAGATTACATAGCCTAGTTTCATAAAGTTTAAAAAAATTCTAGATCAGATACAGCAGTATTTTAATTTAAATACTGCTGTATCGATAGCAATGAAATTTAAAGATACATGCAATGACCCGGAGCCTCGGGTAAACACCAGTTTGATAAAATAAAGCATACCTACTGTAAAGAATAAAAACAACAGGACAGTGGTATACAGTGACAATAACGTCTCGCAAATAATTAATTATTTCGTACATAAGACATCTAGACAAATGATTTCGTACTTATATGATACTCGGTTACAGTCTAAATATACACTTAGATATACAGCTGAGAACGTTTTGTCTTTAGTTCATAGGTGTATATATTTTCAGTTTCTTTTTATTTATTTAGTACATGGAACACTAACGCTACTTATATCATCTTTAGGAGTCCCTAGAAAGGCAATTAGAAATCTTTACTTAAAGAGATACATTAATAATCGAGATTAGAGAGATACATTAGTAATCGAATTTAATAAATGGTAGTTAAAATTTATAAACTCAACCAATGCATGCACGCATCACTATTCACTACATGCCATAATAAATAGCCATATCAAATATATCAAATAAAATAATAAATAACAGCCTAATTATCAGCCTGTCCGTGCGGTGACGGATTAAGAATACAGAGTGTCACTACCCCTATTCATCCCACGGGTGTCGTAAAAGGCGACTAAGGGATAAACTACGCAAGACAACATCAATGCAAAGAGAAGGAAAAGTTGAAACCAACCCTCTACCAACCCGTCTGTCCAGCGTGGTATAGTAGGCCAAGCAGTGGACTGTTAAAGGCTGTTGATGATGATGATGATGATAACAGCCTAAAACAAAAAAAAACAATACTAATGACAGAATGAATGAACTGCCTCAACATGCCCACTTTTAACTTTGCTTAAAAAAGTCTTGGCTTAATCTTTTTCTGGCTGTTGCCACATAAACTAAAAAGGGATCGATATCATACTGTTATTTTGTCTACTGAATAAAATAGTAACATTTATAATGTTACTATTTTATATGTCTATACTATAAAAGCTGAAGCCTTATATAAAAAGCTCATGAAATGGTATGTAGTAATTAATTTTTGATAGCAGCTCGGAGCAGTCCAAGATGGCTAAGTAGCTTTAAAATAAATCTAAAGTTAGCTGTTTCACGTCGGTTACTCGGTCGGTTAATTTGTTTTTATTTTGTCTTATTATAGGACGTAAAAACAGAACTAGGTATATTTAAAGGAAGTCATCTAACGCTAAATGTCAAATATATTTTTACCGCATATAATTCCTAAGTATTTGCTCAAACGCAAATTGCCATCAGTAAATATTAGGGATTGGTTTATATGTTCTTTTGTCTAGAAGTAATAATATGATATCTATAGTAATATGACAAATTCGAATCTAAAGCTGTATGTCTGTGTGACACTTTCAGGTCTTAGCTAAATCGATTTCAATGAAATTCAAATCAAATCAAATCAAACCATATTTATTTCAAATACAACGGCACTTTTGAAACGTCATGTAGTCAGTCAGTAGTCAGTCGTGAAGCTAATTGTCTGTTCCAATTCGTAGACCCTATGGAGAAGAACAGATAAGAAACTCCATGGACACTCTTTTCCAACATGGTTTTACAATTTTTGGTTACATTGTTTTAGGCATTTTATTAACAGTTAGATGTGAGGACAATGTAACGATGCTGATATTTACACTGGTAGTGTCCAAAAATGATTAAACATTAATATAATAATATATTACACGTACAATGGTCCACTTAAAGGACTAAGTGCGGAAACCACCCACATAACATAGAATAATATATTATAGCAGTTGTGAGAGGACCAGCCCCGACTGGCGGCGCCCGTATCACGAGCATGACCTATGCACCAGCCATCGTCCAGCTCAACCATATCGTAGGGAGGGAGAGGGGAATTTGATGATACTTTGGTTCTTTACCGGGATATTAGACATAAACAGTCAGTTTATATATAAAAGCGATAAGCTACGATATTATACCATACTACAAAACAAACAATAATATTTTTGCAGTTAATTTTACGTTAATTAATGACACATTACTAATCTCCCGTTTTCCTGCAATTGGTGATTCCCCTTGACTTGTAATAATTAATAAACAATTAATTATACTATAGCATTTCAAATTTATCTTTTAGATAAACCATTTTTAAATAAAGTGCAAAATTGAAATGGGTACCTACTCATCCATACTCGATGTTATTATTGTAAATTCGAAAGTAATTTTGTGTGTCTGTTGTTATATGTTAAACCACTGAATCGATTTGGATGAATTTTAGTATAGAGATAGAATGAACTAAGGTCTAGTCTAGAGAAGGAGTAGCAGGCAACTAGTAGACGGCATAAGCTAGTAATTATATATTTGTACATGTACGAGTAGTTATATATATTACCTATACTTATTTCCTAACCAGTTTTTCATGATTTTAGATAGATCCAGAGACTCATATTTTAGACAAAGTAGTAAGATACATTTTGCATTAAAGCTAGTCCCTGAGCTAAGCGTGATGAGGGTTTAAATCTTTTAAAACGTATCCAAACATCGAAGTAACCTAAAGATTATATCGAAAAACCATCTAAGATACACAAATACAATTTGTAATAGACTTCTTTACTTCTTGAAATTGTGCACTACATTAAGTTAACCAATAAATAGATTCCAATCAATGTGTACCAATTACAACAGATGCATGTACAGATATTATTTATTTTGGAAAGATGGTTAATGGCCGATCAGACAGTGTTAAGCAACCCTCTGTGAAATTCGTTTTCGCCAATCTTTAGGGGCCACATATTTGCTTAGATTTCTCTTAAAATTTAGAAACAACCTATACTAGAAGGCTCATAGTTAGAAGATGGTTTAAGTGTAGTTGGTGAAAACATGGCATAAGTCTCTAAAAAACGAAATTACTTGAAGGTTATATAACGTTAAAAAGCTAAACCCGACTACGTATTGATAAACTGTTATTATAACCTTTGTCACTCACGCTGTAATTAAAAATATATTGGCACCTCATTTATTAAAATCGTATCCGTGGCTTAGTACATACAAACATACACAGACTAAAACTAGTACCCTTCTTATTGACATTACCATTGACGGGAAAAATATGTAGCAGAATGCGTCATAATTTGTTTTTCTTCTTATCATTTCACATTTACAAACATACATGAAACGGACACAAAGATTACCCAGACTCAGTCCAACAATTTTGGATCACACAAAGTGTTATCCCATGTAGGATTTGAACCCTCAACTCTTGGCGCAGTAGAAAACAGTGTGACGACCGCTTAAAACACTCGGCCAACCGTGCAGTCCAGCGGGTTGGCAGAATGGGTAAAATTGCAAATAAATAGAATAGAGAAGCACCCACCATTTCTTCCAGATCGGTTATTAATTAGATTGACAACCATGAGTAGGTTTTTCTGACTCTTCAGATCTGATTTCTAATTCTAACGATATGACACGTGACAGCATGTCACGTGTCCGTATAATATCTTTTAAATATTTATTACATCTACAATAATTTTATTCAGTCGCGATTTTGATTTATTCAATTTATTTAATCAATGTATGTATATCTAAAACTGTTCCGCTACTGACTGAGTGACAGCCAACGCAGTTGGAATATTCGAACCCAAAGGGGCGGAAAATATCAATCAAAGCGCACATCCAACCAACACGTATGCGAAGCCGCGAGCATAAGCTATATTATATAATTAATAAAAAAGGTCTATTTGTAATGTCAGATTAAAAGCTTTTCACATAATTTTAACAAAAAGAAACTGACTTCAAAGAAAAACTATTCCGAGTACCCAAATCGCGACAATTGTGCCTATGATATTTGAAGAGTTCCCTCGATTTCCTTGGGATCCCATCATCAGATCTCAATATGGTGACGATGGTGACTTCAAAAAAAAGGAGGAGGTTTTAAATTCGTCGGAATCTTTTATTTTTTTTATGTATGTTCATCGATAATTCCGTCGTTTATGAACCGTTTTCAAAAATTCTTTTTGCATTGGAATGGACGTAGCTTACAAGTGGTCCCATCGTCACCATATCGGGATCTGATGACGGGATCCCAAGAAAATCGAGGGAACTCCTCAAATATCGTGATTTGGGTACTCGGGATAGTTTTTCTTTGAAGTCGGTTTCTTTTTGTTAAAATTATATAAAAAAACATACATATCAATTTTAATTATTTACTGTCAACGATTAAACACAGATTTTTAAGCGACATTAGCGTTTGTAACCTCAGAACTTTCGATTAGGTAAACCGATTTTAATAAATTATTTTTAATTTGAAAGCTGGTGTCTCCCATGAGGTCCCATGATTAGGAAACCAGGATCTAGTGATAGGATCGTGGAGAAATCGAGGGAACTCCTCATATAATTTAAGCATAGTTGTCGCAATTTGGGTCGCAGTTTTTCTTTGAAGTAGGGATTGTAAAAATTATTATCAATTAAGAATCTTCTTCTTATCCGTGTGGTGACGGATTAAGAATACAGAGTGTCACCACCCCTATTCATCCCGCGGGTGTCGTAAAAGGCGACTAAGGGATAAACTACGCAAGACGACATCCATGCAAAGAGAAGGAAAACTTGAAACCAACCCTATACCAACCCGTCTGGCCAGCGTGGTATAGTAGGCCAAACCCTCCTTTCCAAGGAGAGGCCTATGTCCAGCAGTGGACTGTTGGAGGCTGTTGAAGATGATGATAATGAAGAATCTTCTTATTATCTGAAATAACGTTTTTTGTTTGTTACTATCTGAACATATCTACAAAACAAAAGTCAAAATATAGAAGGTACCACGTCTACATATTTTGCTTTATTTTTAAGTAAATTTTCAATGTAATTAATGTGGTTTCTTGGCAGATTTTAAACGGGTTTCTAAATACTACGTGGATAAAATTTAATGGAGTTGTTTGTCCGGTTTTGTTGATCATTGGTTTTTACATTCATTAGCCAAGTGCATTCTACTAGCCGCTCCTAATATATTGTATTTCAATTTTCTAGCAAAGAGAAACATTGAGCTCATTTAAAAAACATACCTGAACGAACCTAACCCTGTACGATGTAACGTGTGAAGCTTTCATAGCCAAGTGGCTTTGGGACATAATTGTAAAGATGACTACAGTGATTGGACACAATCACTGAGGGTAAGCAACTATGGCGCGGTCAGCACCTAGATGAGTGAGCCTTTGATGTCTGATATGTTATGAGCGTTTCCATGACTCAGAGGTCACGGTAAGCAGTCGGGCCAGGCTGTTATAATAAGACAACAATCGTGAAGTCTAGTTTGAGGTCTTTAGGCTGCTAAAGACATTCAACCGTTCCCAGTTCCCAACCCGCACTCGGCCTGCCTGGGGAACTATGACCTTAACCCTCTCCAAAGAAGGGACCATAGCCCGTTATGGTTTATTGAAGAAGCACTACATCTAGTCTTACAAACAGATTTTTCGTGTCTGTCCTTTTCACATTTTTGTATCCATATTATTTTTGTTCAACGTTTTCAAATGTTTATAAACTGTGTTTATTTTGTTGCAAGACTCGTTTGATGTCTTCAATAACATACTTTAGTGGTATTTCCGACCTCTAATTTTAGATTGAAAAATGTATCACTATTTACAAATTATTATATTTAAATATTCACTGATGTACTTTCAATGATAGAATCGTAGTTAGAAATAAATAACATGTAAGTTTTCTTTTGACCTTAAATTTTTTTAAGTAGTGGTTTGATGCAATCTTATCGCTAAGACAGATAATTTATAAATTACCTAACATCTTATTGTTCGCGTTAAACTTAATAATTCCCGCTAGTTACCTTACAGATTCTCTAAAACATCTTTTGGTAAAAGTTATACGCATCATTCTTTTCTGCTTTTGTTTCAACAAAGCTACCAAGTTTATACCATCAATAATGAAGTGTACCTATCTAAATTTGAATATCAAACATGCAGACACTTTTCAATTTGTTTCGATATTTTTTTTTGTTGTATACAATAAAGTTTCCATCTGAAAGGCAAAAAAAATGTGTATTTTTATAAATTTAGCCAAAGATTGTCAAGGATAAAGACTGCCAACCGGTTGTTGTGGAAAAACCTATTCTACGTGTAGTATCGAGTGATGTCTAGTCAAGCTATAGCGAAATGGTGAACTAGGCCTTATGTTAAATACTTATGGTTTAAAATTGTCTGAACTCATAACATGATAACTTACTCAGTTCTTGTTTATGGTCACTCGTCCGTTGTCAGCGCTTGGTGCAAGTACGTGAACTGTTCTGTAGCGCATTTTGATAACAGTAGTGGTATATTTAATAATACTCATGTGTGAATTATTTCGTAGGTAATAATTTAAAAAAACATTTTGATTGTGTAGTCGGAAATCAACAAAGATGGCCATGAAGTGTAAGTACTTGATTATAAAATTAGCGAATAACTTCTTTTTTCTGTAAATATTTTTATAAATATATTTATAATATTCTATGATTAGGTTGGTAGTACGAATGCTTTAGTCTAAGCAGATTTTTCTATTAATACAGGTAGCTAGTACCCACCTGCGTATATACCGGTTATGACAACAAATTGTAGTTATAAGTCCTTCACTAAGTTCCAGTCTATTCCTATATCGATTTTTTTAGTCGGTTTAGCGGCTTAGGCGTGAAAGCTTATCAGACAGACAGTCCAATTTGTAGGATTAGTATGGATATGGAAAAACTGTTTTCTAGTAGGAGTTTTAAGCTAATCAAAGTCTGGATTTTGAAGTCAGTACAAAACAAATTATAAAATTATCAATGTAAAACATTTTGCATATAACGATTATTTACAAACGCAGATATCTTGGGGTCATTTCGCTACATAAATTTATAATACTAATTAATTAACAATATATGCATATCTGTATTAGTTTACTTGTTTGTTTATAATAATACTGCGGTCATCAAATAATATTTAATTGCTTAAATAGCTGTGGCTTATTCAGAGTTCTTCGTTGCCTGACCAATTTACTCAATCGTGTAGCAAGATTCTATTGTCGTCGTTTCTCATTTTTTCCTTATATCTAAATTTGGCATTTTAATGTTCATATTAAACTTGTCATGATGGGAAGAAGTGAAGTCTAAGGTAAAAATAATAATGGCATTCATTTACATTAGGTTTATAAAAAGAAAAAAAATAGACACATCAATATTATATTAGAGCAAAAATTAAGGATTTTTTGCTATTTATATTTTTAGTTTGTATTTTGAACAACAGCCACACATCGCCATCTAGTCCCGAACTAAGAAGAGCTTGTACTATGCGTACTAGACAACTGATCATTCGATAGAAAACACCCAAACTCCGATAGCAAATGCTTGCAGGTCATACAAACATTTGATCCGACCCGGCAATCCAACCCCGAAACCTCAAGCACAGCAGCGGCGTACCACTGAACTTCCGAGAAATTTTTCAACTTCGGCTCTAAATTTAGTATTTTATACAAAACTTTCCCACCTCAAGTATAAATTTGTTAATCTACCTCTTATTTTATGCTACACTGTTTTGGGATTGTAATCTTAGAGAGGACGAGGTAAAAAGAAGGTAATTGAGGAAAGAAAATAGGTAGTTTTTTTTCTTTTTATGTCAAGTCAAAGTGACTACTCTGTTTGATGAAGAGCATTAGTAGAATCCAAAAGTAGGGGTTACCATCCTCATTGTGATGCACATTATGCCGACCTAGTGCGATGCTTCTGCATCATTGGACCTCTTGTCTCACACTCACTGACAAAATACGACAGCACGAATGCTGCCGCTTTAGGTTGGTCTTCTGTGCCTTGGGTGGGCCAGCCTGTATTTATCTATTCAAAAAAAAAAAGAAACTAGAATGCAACAATGAGGGTAAATGAGAGTCTCGTAGCCGTGAATACTTCCTACAGTTGTGAGGATATTAGAACTAAGACATCAACTAGTCTCAAAACTAAAAAAACAGCTTAATTGGGGAATTTCCAGAACTAACACTTGTTCGCATAGCTTAAACACATATAGAAATAAGGAAAATGATAGTGTTAATGTTATACGAATGAACAATACAGCGTCAGATGTACATCAGCGTCTTCAACAAGAATATACAATAAATAACTTATTAAAATCTGTTTTAATAATTAAATTGCTGCTACGTCAGAAACATTACATTTGCAATGAAGCTTCTGTCACTGTTAATTATTTATTCATTTTACGTACAAGATTGGTTATAAACTAGAACAATGAACCAAAAACTAAAAACTTATTTTTATTATACGCATTTTTATTGAAGCACTCATAGCCTTAGGTGGCCTTAGGTGGTAGGAAACAATCACCGAGGGTAGGCAATGACGGCTCGGTCAGTACCTAGATAGGTGACCATTTGTGTCATGATATGTTATGAGCGTTTCTGTGATTCAGAAGTCACGTTAAGCAGTAGGACCCAGTTCTTATCATAGGATAACAGTCGAGAAGCGTAGTTGGAGGCCTTCGAACGGTTAATAACATCGAACGGTTCTTACGGTTGGATGTTTACCTATACGTAGCCTCAACGTGTCTTGCCGATCCCCAACCCATACTTGGGCGGCGTGGGGACATATGGCCTTAACCCTGTCGTGAGAGGAGACTCGAGCTCAGCAGTTAGACATTAATTTATCGTTTATTAGAGTGGTTGATGACGATGATAGTATTTTCGTTAATTTTAACATCAGTATTATTAGGCTTTTGGCAAATATATTAATACTGGCATGCTAGTTTGACGGCTTTATGATTTGTGACAAGTTTTTTTTTTCTCTTTGTAAAGTTGTCCAGTGTAGTTTACTTATATAGGGGTGGAGAGACTTCTCATTCTTAATCCGTCACTACATGAACTGTTTGTCGTTTTTTTTACTAAGCCAGTCAAAGTGAGTCTCCCTGATAGAAAGCATGAGTAGAATACAAGAGTAGTGGCCTACTGGGATGTTTCGTCACCATTGAGCCACCGGTCTCTTTTTAACAATAAATGCATTTGTATTGACTTTACTATGGAAACTGATTGTGGTTTTGTAGAATTATTCAACGATGTAGTGTTCCGCCAAAATTGCGATGGAAATAAGGACTTTCTCATAGATTATACTTCTTTGAAGATGAAGAATTATGAAACCAGTTACTGGCCAATAAACGTCAGAAAACTAGTTTCAGAAATTTTGAATTTCTATTTAGTTTGTAATAAATTTATTTAAGAATAAATTATCAGCAATTATTTATTGACAATGCAACTGTAATAAATAGCTTACTACAAGGTTTTTATTTCTTTACAGATATAATATTGTGCTTCATGATTAGTTACGTGGAACCACAGAATTACGTTTTACCAAATACGTACTACCCCCAAGATCAAAACTCAGGTATTTTATTTTCTGATAGATATAACGTACTGTCTTCTCGCTCATTGTCATTACAGGATGACCAAATTAATCATAATGTATTAAATCGAATTTTCGATACCCAACCAGTTAACAGCAATCCAGTTGAAATAGAAAGAAGTAATGAACTATCTGTCACGACCACTGTACAGCAAGGTAATGGAAGAGAAATATCAAACGACGCTTTATCAAAAGGGCAAGTAGTAACACAGCAAAGTACTGAGGGTCAGATATATTTCAGACCAGAGGCGTCACAACAACCAGTACCTAATGCGGAAAAATATAATATTCTCTTATATTCCGTAACGAATGTAGGAATTAATTTATTAAAGGTAAGACATTTATAATATTATTAGAATACTAGCTGAATCCCGCGGTGGTACCCGCGGGACTCAGTACCCGGTCAGTACCTTCAAATATACTGAAAACTCAGGGTTGCAGAGGTCCGATGCCAGTTGCTCCGTGGAAAAGCTGATATTCAGGTAAAACTGGTTGAACTAGTAGCCGATCCTAAATAATCTTGGGAATAAATGCGAGGAAGATGATTCAAATTTGAATATAAACATCTTTATATTTTACAACCAATTCAATTTTGAAATATGTTTTGCGTATTTAACAATATATCAGATAATACTCAGTCTGACGGAACACCTCCTTTTTAGGGTTCCGAAGTTTATGACTCGGAACCCTTATAGATTCGTCATGTCCGTCTGTGCGTCCGCCCGTCTGCCCGTCCGTCCTCGACTTAAGCCCGGTTTCCACCGCGAAAGGGTAATGAGCGAGAAATGGTAAGCGGAACGGACTCCTTTTAAACAAAATAGGTTTGCATTTCCACCAACAAAGAGTTTTGCCACTGCGAGCGGATAATGACAGAGCGGACTCGGCGGAGCGAGACGAACGGAAAATGAGAAATGAATCAACTCTTTGTTGGTGGAAACACATGTATGCAGTTTTGTATTGCGAGGTAAAAGGAGTCATTAATGGGTCCGTTCCGCTTGCGGTGGAAATCGGGCTTTACCGTCCAAACGGTAAGTGCTAGAGAGATGAAACTTTGCATGAATATGTGTTATAGTTACGTCGGCAAAGTGGTACAATAAAATTATAAAAAATATTTTTATTTGGTGTACCTCCCCTACACGTAAAGTGGGGATGATTTTTTTTCGTGTGGGGTATCATTAGATAGGTCTTTTAAAAACGATAAAGGCAAGAAATTCCACTTTAAGGGGCACTTTTTTGTAAAAACAGGGCGTGTCCCCCCCTCTAAAAGCTAAACGGCGGACTCGAAAAATCTGGAAAGAATGGTGATGGTGGTCCATATAATGATCATTAAAGGAAAACTATAACGGATTAAATGACTTTATTAGTTCAGGAGTTATAGAGGCTTAACTTGTAAAATGCGCTTACTTGGAAAACATCATACAAAATTAACGCATTAATACGTAAACATAACAACTATCTCTTGGATATGATTTTAAATCCACGTATCATTATGGGAGACTGAGGAACCCTTTTCTGTGCATGGCCTGACGCACACTTGCCCGATTTTTTTAAATCGCATAAAAATCTGATTAGCTTAAGAAAATTCGAAATATCTAAATTTTTAGCCGGATTGTACACTTGTATGAATGCTTCACACTAATTCATAAATATTATCGGACTTTAATCATCAACCAACAGACTTCAATAACTTATTTTTCTTTTTACAGATTATCAATTCAATGGCGAATGGCAATATAGTAATTTCACCTTATTCAGTTAGTTCTCTCCTTAGTTTGCTACAGCAGGGCACTTCTGGGAAAACTCAGGAAGAGCTAACACGAGTTTTGGGTATGACACCAGATGCCTTAGCCGCTGCCTATTCTAAGATTACTACTGATTACAAGGTAATGATGGAAATTATTAAAGAATATCGAGTTTTGACTAAGTTTTACAAATAACTACCACGTCGGTCCAGTGGTTAGCGTATACGACTGTTAATCAAGAGGTGTGACGGGTCGGGTTAAAAGTGTTGTTGAATTTACTTTTGAGAAATTATTAGTTACAGTAAACTTCACGCCCGTGCCTCGTTGAGCACGTTAAGCCGTCAATGTTGGTTGTTATGAACACCTGTGGCAATCGTTATTCCGAAATCAGAGCCCTCCAATATCGCTGTCAGTGTTCAGACTTTAACATTTAGGGAAAAATGTGGGTTAGGAAGATGATGATAATTTATTCAAACTTAAAATTTTATGTATTTATTAATTAATTTCCGATCACCAACAAATGATATACACATCATATATGAATATCAAAAACACAATACATACCCTATACTCATGTAGTTACAGGTAATCATAGCTATCAAAAGGGTAATTGTTTCCGTATTAATTAAAATTTATTTAAATTAAATTTGCATTAAAAAAAAAAAAAAAAGATTTTGAATAAAAGTAAGTCTTCAGTGAGAAACACATTCAAATAGCTCTCTAGATATATTTGTCTTAATATCCTAAGCAGTTGCGACCTAGGTATACTTATTTCATATCTCGTATTATTTTCCAGAACCGTAACTCAAACAGTGTTATGAAACCAGCAAGCAACGTTTTCGTAGGGGAGTATTTCAATATAAACAGTGACTTTAAAAAGAAAGCACAAGAATATTTCGACAGTGACATCACCCGTGTTTCATTTGGAAGACCAGACCTAGCAGCACGTGACATTAACAAATGGGTGTCTTCCAAGACCTTGCATAAGATTGAAAAAATCATCACTCCAGGTAAATTTATGTCTGGGCACTCAAATTCAATATCACCTTAATTTAATTAATAACTTAAGAGAACCTGACAATGACAACACGCTTAAGTCGCTAATATGTAAGAAGAGTTATTTTAATTATCGTAGGCATCGTAGATAATTGATTTACCTAGAAACGTTACATTGCTATAGGCCGACCGTTTATCTGAGACCTCGCCTGTGGTAACAGGGGCGCGGGGGTATGACGACAAAGGGGACTGAGACAGGTGCGGGCAGATATCTCGTGTGTATCTTACTAAGCGCCCCCGCCGCCCGCACCTGTCTCAGTCCCCTTTGTCGTCATATCCCCGCACTCCTGTTACCGCGCAGGCGAGGACTCAGATAAACGGTCGGCCTATAATATATATAGCCTCTTCTAATAACAAATCAAATTTTTACTCTTTTCCGCACTAATACAGTAATGGTCAACTTACTGGTTTACCGTAACGCCTGCCATACATACTATGTTTAGTAATCTAGCTGAGATGCGGATGTTAACTGACTTGTGAATTTGTTAATGTGTATCAAATAAGCTGTATTCTAGAAATAAGAGTTTATGGTTGAATAAATTATTATTATTAATAATTTTTATCTAAACTTCTGAACCGAATTCAACGAATGAGAGATCATTAGATTCGAAATAACAGTAAGATTGATATAAATGTTTAAATTTGATTAAATAAAATGTACGTATTCAGGTTATGGTATTCTAAACTTATCTTTTTTATTTATTCGATGTAATTAAAATGCTACGTGTCAATAAAAAATCCTAAACCATTTAAATTATAATAACTGTATTTGTATTTTATTTGACAGATGCTGTTGACTCTTCCACTCAAATGGTCCTTGTTAATGCACTTTATTTCAAAGGGCTATGGGAAGTTCCATTTAGGTTAGAAGCCACTCGACCTTCAATATTCTATCTACGTAATGGAGCAACGAAAGTAACAGACTTCATGCGACTGAGACATTCGATTAAGACTGGTGTTGACCAGACCACTAAAGCTAAAGTCGCTATTCTTCCTTTCGAGGTAAGCAAGAAAGTAATAAATAAATTAAAGCTTTTATCCTCAAAACGATAGACACCTATCAAAAATTTAAACTGGTAAATTGCAACATTCGTTCGCACAAGCAATGTTGGGTTATAGTGTGCATATAGTAACTGTAATTAAACAATAATAAAAGGAAAACATAAACATAAATTACACTGGATAAAACAAAATAGATAATCGTAATTAATATTGTAAATGTATAAGTTATTGCTTTTTTAAATATAAATACGGCTTTACATACATTTTTACGTCTTTAAATTGTTTCAATCGAACATCAGAGATTAAATATTTTACATTTATCGTCAATCATGTTGACCTTAAATAAATCTGGTAATCTGTAAATCTGCTGGCTGTTATGAACGCGCTTAAAAGAAAGATTTTTTCTAGAATGGATTAAATTTGCTATGTATAACAAAGAGGTTGAAAACGTGTGAAATCTTCTCACGTGTCACATACCGATGTAGGTAGTAGAGCCACGCTGATTTCAGCATGAATGGGCCTGCTCGACCGGGGCAGTACTACCCCAACACAGAAGACCATCCTAATAATAACATCATTCTTGCTGTTGTATTTCGTTGGTGAGTGTGAGTCCGGAAGCCCGATTATCCAAAGGCCGGGAGAATGATGATGAAAAAGTGACCAGGCCGTCATGGTATGGGTCACCATGCTGAATGCAGCATGGTGACCCATACCATGACAGGTAGGGAATGGCCTACCCTCACAATGAGGATGGTGACCCCTACTCCTGGATTCCACTCCTGCTTTCCATCAGGCAACTTTTTTGTTACTTTGGTTACGTAATAAGCATAGGTTGCAGAGTAGAGTCACTTTGGTTGGCTTTAGTATAATAAAAAATACAAAAAAAAGTTTTTATGTGATGAAATCACATGCCGATGGTATGCTTGGTATGCAGAGTCTTTTCAGTTTAATATTAATGCATACAACTGTAAAATAATTTCTATCCCCTGTAATCTATTGACATTAAATTGAAAAAAGATAGTTAACTAATAATAATATTCAGTGGTACCAACATTCAAACAAAAAACTTGAAATTTGTGTCTAACTCAAAAGCACACTTCAATAAAGTATTTTTTTTTTATTTCAGGGTAACCAGTACTCCTTGATGGTGATAGTACCAACCCCGACTGAAGATATTTCCAAATATCTAACCAACCTCACAGATGCTCGTCTATTGAGTTATCTTACTTTCTCAGAAGAGGATACAGATTTGGAACTACCAAAATTTTCAGTCAGAGCCGATACAAACTTGGAAATTATACTAAGAAGTGTAAGTATAACAATGCATATACGAGTATAATAATCATAGCTACAAAAAGTCGCGCGTATTTCCCTGAGGGATAGGCAGAGATAAGTGATCTCTACTTACAATGGTCCTTACACACCTCTTTGAATCAACTATATTCATTCATCGCTGCATACACTCTCGTCGGTTTTCAGAGCTTTTCAAATGGCTTTTCTTTCTTTAGAACATCACCAAATTGGTAGGTAAGTGTTTGCTGTGAACGACTTCTTTTGACACTCCTACACATATTCACTCTATAAATTCCTTTCGTGAACTTTCTATTATTCATCTTCTCTAACTGTCTCAATATCTTCTTTCAATCTGCAAACTACTACTTCTAAAATAAGTAACCGTAAATTATTGCAGTGCAGCTTCCATTGATATAAATTTGTACCAGGCAAGTAAAAGTGTGTGAATTCAAAATACGCAACTCAATTTGTGCTCATTTTTTTCTTCAATGTTATCATAAGTTAAATTTTAGTCACCTATTGAATAGGGATAACTAACCCTTAATTCCTACTTTATGATGGAATAACATTTTGTTTTCTAAACGGAAAATACTTCTTTTACAGATGGGCATCTCGACAATGTTTGGTCCTTACGCTGAACTCAGTAAATTAGGAACATATCAGGGATACACACCACATATATCGTCGGCTGTGCATTCCGCAGTGTTGTCAATAGATGAAAAGGGTGGCTCAGCAGCTGCTGCCACCGCTTTTGCAGCAGTTGCATTATCTTATGACGAACCATCGATATTCTTAAAGGTTAATTCACCTTTTATTGCCGTTTTATGGGACACAAAGTCATCTCTACCACTTTTCATCGCGAAGATTGAAGATCCTACACCATAGACGATAATACCCAGACATGTTAGTGATGTAAACAAGTTATAATAACTTACTGATAGTTAAGAGAGCGGTATCTAGACTATGAAATAAAACACAAAAAATAAATTTTAGTTTTATAAGTATTGGATCTAGTCTAACGTGTACTAAGTTATATAATATAGTCTATTTTCTACTTATTTCTTCTTTTTAAATAAGTTGATAAACCAATCGTCGGCAAATATTCTGAATTTCCCTTGATAATATGTTTCTACTTCTTGCAATGTTCTTCCTTCTGTTTCTGGCATGAAGAAATATAAATATATCGTGCCAATATACGAAAAAGCAGCGTATGTAGCAAAAGCTCCTGATAATTTGAAATTGGTTTCCAAGTTGATCAGTGTTTTGGCTCCAAGGAAAGTGACTATGTAGTTCCACGCAGCACCAATACCCTGAGATGTAGCACGACTCCTGAAAATATATTTTAGTTATTACAAAAATTGTCAAATTGTAATATTAATAAGATAAACCCAATTATGTAGCAAAGCGGCTCTTATTGGCACAATGATGATGAACTTGTTGGCACAATGAAAGTGTTAGGAATAGTATCTCTGGTATAAAACTACACTTACAATACATACAACTAAGCTTGAACCGAGGGTTTTCAAACATCTTACTTAATTATTTTTAAATCTATTTATTTTAGTATTTATGACTGCTGAACCCAATCCCTTTCCAAAAGCTTATAATAGATTATTTGACTAATGTTTAGGTTGAGGAGATCTAATATCAGTCACTCCTAATTATTAAACATTCAAAAAGTTGAGCCTAGTCGTACTAGACTGAAAACATTCAAATAAAATTTGAAAAATGCCTAGAATGGTAAACAGGTAATGAAAAACACTTACCTAAAAGGAAATATTTCACCAAGTAAAATCCAAACGACATTCATAACAGTGAAGATGGCAAGTCCATAAAAGAAGATTAAGGGAACCATGCTTTTCTGTTCTGGATAAGTTGTAGGATCATATGAGAAGACGTTTTCACCCAGGTATAAATAAGCGTAAACGCTCAGACCTGTACAGCACACTGCTGATCCTAGCATAGCAGAAATACCAATTTTGCGCTTTCCAAGAAGCTTAATACACCCAATGATTACGACGCTTCCGATTAGAGTTAAAATGCCCACCATTACCTGCAAGAAATTATTAATGGTACTTAAAATTTTGAAGAAATAATTTACTGCTATATCATTAATTAACAGCTTGCTTATGTTACTGGAGAGTAGTGCTATATTGCACATGGTTTTGCTCGTAAAATAAATAAATATAAATATTTCAGTAATCTAACAGACAATGCCAACTAGCTTCAAAATAGGTAGAGCTTGTAATATTATAGCTCGATTGATACCTTTTTTATTATACATAGAAAACATCTTACACATCTTACACACAATGCCATCTAGTCCCAAACCAAGCAGCGCTTGTATCTGGTAGATCATAAAAACATTTGATCCAACCCAGGATTTGAACCCGAGACCTAAAAACACAGAAGTCGTATAAACTACCGCTACGCCAATGAGGCAGTTAATTGTGTTCGATCGATACATGAATTATAATAATTATGAGCTAGGAACATTTTTCATGCACAGCCTTTAAACTCGTCATTAACTACTATCAGATTTAAAACTCTATGCTGGATCTCTTGAAATGAACAGAGACTGATATTTCTGCTACTAGTATTGAAAAACTTTACACTTACGACAATAGTTTTTCCTTCAGTGGCCATTCCCATTGCTCCGCACACATTTACCATATAAGGTTTTAAGGGATATAGTCCGCTCATGACAAAGAATGTAAAATACAACAGTGTGAAAGATAACGGCCTTAAAGTCTCTTTACAAAGCATAACGATATTAAATTTTATGAGGAATCTGAAAAGTGATAATCTAAAGTCAGTAATTAAATATCAAAATGCATAATCGAAATAATGTTTAAAACCTTTAGGAAGAAATATTAATATCAATGTTATCATATTTTAATTTATAAATTCTACATAATTATTATTTGTAACTTGACTGAGATCTTGTACATCTTAAAATATAAAATACAAATACGTTTTAGTTAAAATTTATTGAGAGCTATTTACTGATCATCATAACTTTTAATGGTCCATTGATGGACATTAACCTCTCGTTCGAAAGGAGGTTATTGGCCTACTATGCCACGCTAGCCAAGCGGGTTGGTACAGATTTGTTTTATGTTGTTTTTCTCTCTTTATTTACTAATATTTACCTTTTTATAACATTTATTTTATGATGTTGGCATTCAATTTCTCCTGGCTTACTGTCTTTATTTTCAGTAAGACATATGACACAGCAGTCTATTGTTTTCGCGTACTGAACGAGTTCGTTATATTCTTCGGAAACGTTTTCTGGAGTAGTCCAACCCCGTAGGTAGCATAGTGCATTTAGAGCATCTTTGTTTCTGCCTTGTGATAGCAACCAAACAGGGGTATCTGGTAGCTAAAATATACATTTATTGGTATTTTACTTCGTGTTATATTTTAATATAAAACTTGGTGTATATTATTAAAAATACACAAATAAAGAAATGAATCGTAGATAAAAATTAGTAAAATTATATCAAAAATGTAAGAGAATTAAATAGTTGTACAATGCAGTAACATCTGGAGAAGAACACTTAAAAGCAGATCAATTTGACAATGGTCCACATTATCTAAGAAAAGTTATAATATAAATATTGTTTGTTTACAAAAAAGTAAAACACTTACCACAAGTGACGCTAGCACCATACTTATAACAGGTATGGATAGACAAATAAGAGCTGCCTCACGCCAATTTACCACTGCTCCTAACGTATACATAACTGATATCCCGATGGATAGGAAGAGCTGTGTAATTGTGCATAAGGCCCCACGAATTGATGCTTCGCTGGAAATTAATATCTAGTCAGATATACTTCTAGACGTTATGAACGAAAGTAGGAGAGGGGTTAAATAGAGACTAACCTTTATGTGTTGTAAGGTGGACATGGATAAATGAATAATGTTTGACATGCATAAAAATATTTTTGATTCATAGTATTTTTATAAGGCTATCGGCTTAGTTTATTCCGATTTGGGAATATTTTTAATGGGAGACAAATTTATTGACGCTATTTTTCACTTGAGACTGATAGATTTCTTTTTAAAATATATCATAAATACAATACTTGGCTAAAATCTATCGAGATCATTAAGTCCTTACATGATTAACATTCTCAGTCATAAAGTACATAGTAATTAATTTGTATAACATTGAAAATTTAAAAATATGATATTTCTTTATTTATTATATTAGTCTTTGTTATTCAATCTTTCAATAATTTATTGTTTATAATCTACATAGATGCACTAATTTTAATGAATTAAAAAAAATAACAGTGTTAGATAATAACACAAGTTTAAAAATACACACCTGATTTCGCTAACATAAGAAAATATAGGAGCTTCCATAAATCCAGTCCCTAAGCCCAGGAGACCATTTGCAATAAATAAAGTAGGCAGATTCCACGAAAAATACATCAGAATCCAAGCAATGACATGTGGAATGTTAACTAAAAATGTAGCTTTCTTCCTTCCAAAGTAGTCCACGACAGGTCCTGATGCCAATGCACCAAAGGGCTGGGTCAAGAACGGAAGACTCCCTGGAAATGTATTTTCTTGGTCATTTGTGATTGAAGTTATAATTTTTATAGATATTTTTACTGTACAAGCACTTAAAAATTTATTATGAATATTGAAGTAATGTTGTGGTGCGATTTTTCCCAAACAATTTTAAGACTTGTGAAAACATACTGCTATATATTTATTCGGTCATTTAGCAGAATTACACTATCCACACTTCATACTTCCATTAAAAATTCTATTGTAACTCTGTGTGTTGGTCTGTCTGTCTGTTACGCTTTTAAAGCGAAACCGGCACATATATAACTTAGCATGGTGATACTTTAAGGAAAAAGAGAATCTACTCTTTACCGTGATTATCGACAAACAGGGGAGGAACCGCGAGCAAAAGCTAATAGTCTTATAAAACTTTTTCTTGTATTATTTAATTATTACTATACTTGAAAAAAACTGTTATAAAGGATTATTTCTATCTTTGTATGTAATAATAGTAAAATAATAATCATAAAATAGAAACCAAAAATTAGAACTTACCAAACCATGACGCCTGGTTGTCAGTAAGGGAAAGACCCTCGGCGGCGTTTAGGAGGCTCGGTACTGCGATTGTGACAAAACTGACTGCCAAGCCTATGTCCATTAAAAGAAGATTCGGAACCATACTCGCTAAAAACTGAAAAAAAAAATCTCTATGTGACTAAACGCAAAAGTGTTAGCAAAAGAGTTGTAAAAACCAATGCGATTCTGGGAACTTTCCTTTAATTACGTTCGATTAGCCTAGCCAGTTTGGAACTTGTCAAGGGGCAGGTTGGAACTGATAATAATTTAAAAAAAGCGAAAGTAGGTTCAAACCTCACACGGGACAACTTTTTGAGTAATTCACAAATTGTTGTTCTAAATCTCGATGTCGTTTGTGTGCGTATCGTGTATGTATGTTTATAAAATCAACAAGCAATATAGTATATATTCCTAATGTTGAATTTTTCAGAAACATCTTTGATAAATTCATTTAATAGTGCAATAAAACATACATTTCGTACTATGTAATGCATAAGAATTCTGTACAGGACAGCTATTATAAACTATATCACTAAAGACTGGTTGTTTATTTTAACGAATAAAAAGAAGTCACAAACTAACACACAAAAGTGAACAATCTTTTAAATTCCTTAAACAATACTCTGATTTGCCTGCCTTGTAGGTCTAGTGGTTAGCGTATGCGGCTGGTAATCAAGAGGTCGCGGGTTTGATTCCTGGTTCGGAGCAAATGTTTGTGTGGTTCGCAAATATTTGTTTCGGAGTCTGGGTGTTGTCTATATATTGTGTATGTTTTACAAAAAAAGTATGTTTATGTTTTTATATCAGTTGTCTAGAACCCATAAAACAAGCTCTGCTTCGTTTGGGACTAGATGGCGTTGTGAGTGTAAAAAAATGTCCGAAAAAAAAAACTGATCCAGGCAATCAATCGATTGTAAAAGTCAAGTATCATCGGTGGATTATAAAATATGAAAACATTATACTAGTTTAAGCTTTGTATCTTTTGTTTAAAATGGTTTTATTTTATACAGGAACATTTTATTCACAAATCTTTGATATACGTAGGTGGTCTGGAAAGTTTCCGGCCCAGCGATGATACAAGTTATTTTTCTCTTGTTTTTTCAAACATAGCTCTTTTTCTACTTAACTTCGCTAAGTTGTATACACTATGCAAATGCACACTTATGTAGATTCACTAGTTTTTAAACTAGTGTTGCTATCTTCACGACTGGATCGGAAACTTTCCAGCCCAGCCTGTAGATATGTCTTCAATCATTCATGGAAGATTTTTGTTAAAATTATTGCCACGATATTACTGAACCAATCGACCGCTTGGCAACAATTCTACAAAACTTCCTCTCGTTAAAGATCTGATTGTGTTATGACCGGAAAAAGCCAGGCATGGAAATTATTGAATTTCTTATCAATGAGTGCTCATTGAAATGTTTGACCTGCTCAATTTTGCTTAACCTCTAAGATTGATGGATCTGCGTGATTACGTCACCGCGATCTCAATATACTGTTACCTGTGCGCTCTGTCTTTATAACATGTATTGTAATAAAGTTCTGGTAATCCTGTTGAAAATATTTAGTGGCATTAGTAATGCAAAGGCATATTTTTTTCTATAAATAAATAACTCACATTCTCATTCAAAACCACCCGACCGTGCCAAAAGAATGGCTATGTTTTCGTGTTTGTACCAATGTTTATAACGACTTGTTGAATCAGTAAAATCGACGGTTTGTAAATTTTTATAAATTTAACGAAAGTATGGGTCACACTACTTCTTGATGTCTAAAAACCCGTTCCTTCTGATGAATATTAATTTTAAAGGTAAGTGGTACAAATGCGCTAAAAAGAATACTAATTTTGAAATATAACATTATTGTCTCATACAAGAAAGGAGATGTGGTCATAAAATTTTGTAATTTATTCGAAAATGACGCCAACAAAGTTGTCATTCTTAGTAACGCAGTAGTTCTTCATACAAAATACCGCTGTCCTTGAGCATGTGTCACGAGCTACAATAAGCAATTTCTGAAAATGTTTTCTAGATGGCCTTTCCTTTGAATATAATTATAAAAATGTAAGATTCGAATCTTTCTACAGTGCCAATATATTATTTTTACATTGAACATTTAAGGGAATAAAAAATGAGTGTGTCTGGGTCCCCAACAAACATTGAAACCAAAACTACCCTGCGTTACTATATGAAAATAAACCCTAAAGTGAGTGTATTATATTTTCTTGCATTTACTTCATTCAGTTCAATTATTATAACTAACTTATTGGTGGCAACTGCGCTGGGAGAGAGCTGGAGCAGAGTCATCAGTTTAAATTTTTCGACACTTAGATATATATTACATGCAACAAATACAGTTAATTTATTAAAAGTATGCTGCTGAGGTATTTAATTATATTATAAATCGAACTACACCGAATTTATGTATGCGTAATAAAATAAAAAAACCTTATTTTAATATAAAATTAAATCGAAGTGTTGGTCGGATTAGGCATTAAAAAGTATTTTAGCCCTTTTAATTGACACTGAGTATTGTTTATTTGCGTTAAATGAATGTTCGTTTTTTATTACATTTTAAAAACGTGAGCTGAATTATTATATTTTCCTAAATGAAACCATTTTTCTTCTAACAGTAATTAGTTTTGCAAAACCAATAATTTCATTACTGTAAAGATTCTAAACTCCTAATGAAGATTCACGAAACTAGAGTGCACGGTTGGCCTAGTGGTTTAAGCGGTCGCCACGTCGCTCTCTTTACAGCGTTATGTGTTGTGGGTTCATATCCTACACAGGAAAACACTTTGTATAATCCACAAATTGTTATTCTGAATGTGGGTGTTTGTTGTGTCCGTTTCTTGTATATTTTGAAAGTCCCTCGTGACACAGGAATATATTCATAATGTTGTCTTTTAAATAAACCTTATTTTAAGAATGCATTTTTTTGTGTACCTACTTAACTAGCTTGTCTTGACAGCAGCGAATCTTTGCCTTATGTCAGAAGTGGATTGTTATGCTTAGCTACGTCTAGTGTACAGGAATACTAATCTCATTCCATTTCTCGGTCTGACAATTTTATGCAAAACGAGACAACACAAAGACTATTACGTTTTCCAACTAAGCCGCTGCATTGATTTCAATGATAATAGACATAAAGATAATTTAATTCTTGCTACTCTTTACTGTGATTCGACATTCAAGTGGGTGATGCCGCGAATAAAAGCTAGTTTAGGTTTCTTTTAATATAAATGAATTGAGTTCCGATTTTATCTAGTAAGTGCATTTTTAGTTAAAATCGTTTTGCCTACCTGATTTCATTGTTTACCAGTTCAATAAACTTTAATAAATCAATAAAATATGTACGAAATATTAACGGAAAAACCAATCATTATGCGATTTGATACTTCTTGTTTAATAATAAATAAATATTTTGGACATCTGACACACAACATCATCTAGTCCCAAGCTAAGCAGAGCTTGTGTTATGGGTACTGATATAAATACATAAACATACTTTTTTTTTTTGTAAATACATACATATTATACATAGAAAACACCCAGACTCCGAAACAAATATTTGTGAATCACACAAATAATATTTGGTCGGACCCGGGAATCGAACCCGAGACCTCTTGATCAGCAGCCGCATACGCTAACCACGAGACCAACCAATAATGACAATGTAATTTATTAACGGTTAAAAAAATTATTTACCGTTAAACAATATACCTATGTTTCAACAAAACGTGGAGTTTGTATACGATTCGAAAATTGAAAATGTTCTGCATTGCGCTTAAATTTTAAAACCGTAAAATTCAGGTTCATTTTGGTCATTATTACGCATTAATGCAATTTTAATTTGCAAGAGTGAAGCGAATTATATAGTATTTAATACATACATAAATACGTAGATAATACCCACAAGTTTAAATGAATATTTAACAAAAAACGTGTAATTAAATAAAAGAATAACTCCTTATACTGCCAGTTCTGCATGCTAAGCCAAAAGTTGTGTTTGATTTTCACTATGAACAAATATTAATTGTAATCTATACTAATCTTGTAAAGCCCAACAGTTTGTTTGTGTGGATGCGCTAATCTCAGGAACTATTAGTCTGATAAAAAAAAAACCTTTCACTGTTAGATACTCGTAGTTCATTTAGACAAAAGCTAT
Source organism: Phragmatobia fuliginosa (assembly GCA_932526445.1). Classification (NCBI taxonomy): domain Eukaryota; kingdom Metazoa; phylum Arthropoda; class Insecta; order Lepidoptera; family Erebidae; genus Phragmatobia; species Phragmatobia fuliginosa. The sequence goes on along the minus strand of OW052078.1, from coordinate 10,462,671 downwards.
GGGCTACATATATCATCTCATCACGTTACGACCAATAAGAGTGACGTAACAATGAAAAATGTTTAAAAAACGGGGAACATTATTTCTTTTTAGAGCTTCCACTTCGTTCGCTGCATGAATGGTTTAAGATTCGTGAAAATTAGGTACGAAAGAAATGTTCTCTTTGAAAAATTTCGCGACAGGATATCTTTTAAGCTTGGTTCAGTAAACCTTTTTATGGGAAAGAGATTTGTTTGAGCGGTATAACATTATGTTACGGACAAAAGGAGACGCAAATGCAGCTAGTTTATCTATAAAATAAGGTCTACTAAAAATAAATCCATTATTTTTGCATGAAATTGAAGGCTTTAATTAGTAAATTTATAATAATTCGATTTAGGTCGAATATGCGACGTTTTGTCCAACGACTTCTCCTTTTGAACGTAAAATCATTATGCCTCTCTCATAGACGCGGTCGCTCCAAATGGCTCACGGTGTTTCGTCGGACCGTTTTCGTAAATGATCCACTTTTCATCACCAATCACCGACCGCTTCAGAAATGGATAAATTTTGTTGCGATTCAATAGCGATTTACAGATGGAAATCCGGTCTTTTCTGCGTTACCTCGTGTGGCACCCATACATCGCACTTCTTCTTGAGACTGACCTTCGGATAGCTTCTTGTCCATTCCAGTTTTGCGGCATTTTATAATATTATTATTGCGAAAATTAAAATACTTTGTTTATATATCTTTCTTCGCGCTTTCACGCCAAAACCGCGAAACTAATTTAAATGAAATATGGTATAGAAATATATAGTCTAGAGACTGAGAAAGGCCATAAACTACTTTTAACTGCGATAACCGACACACACGCGAGGGGTAGCCGCTGACGAAAGCTAGTTCTTTATGTATAAATGTTATCCAAAGGAAATTTATTAGACTCCTGTTTTTCTTTTGCTACAAACTGATCCTACAATACTACTCCCCTGTCAGTCAATGTCGAGAATGCGTTTTATAATGCTTACCCTATACTTCGAATAGTCCTTCGAATAGTCAGATGTGCAAAGCGGAGACACTGTTAATACTGTAATAATGAGTATTCCATACTTCTTTCACAAGTCTTTATTATGTACATATTATAAAATAAAGTCCTCCGCTGCGTCCGTCTGTCTGTTCGCGATGAACTCAAGAACCACTGCACCGATTTAAATAAAATTTTGTAGCCAGATTATCTAAAGTCTGAGAAAAGACATAGGCTGTACTGCGATAACCGACCTAGATGCGGGCGGAGACGCGGGCGATAGCTAGTTCCAAATATGACATGTTTGGACCAAATGGAACAAAATTTTGTTTAAAGTATCAAAGGGGTATTATACCACAGCAGAATATATTGATGATCAAACCGCCTGGGATTGAGCTGCCCATTCTGCACATGCTATTTATTTTGAATGTTTAAATTTATGTTGATGTGACGATAATTTATAGTTAAATTTACATTATATATATTTAAGAAATTTATCTTGAATTGTTGCTATTGTTCACATTTTTTGATTATTATCTTTAATTATTATAGTTGTGACTCAAATTGTAATTATCGCTTTTATATTGAATTAATGTCTTTTGCATCAATCAATTAGTAGATTACATAGATTATACTAAACTCTTAGGTACAACAAAACACTGGTATTTTTCTGCGAAGCTGTTATGCTTCAGAAATAGACTTCTGAACGGAATTGTGAGAAGGCCGATCCCGAACGTAAAATAAGTCGGCGTGATACCTGCCGTTGATATCAGCTTAATTGTTTCGATGGAAGATGGGAGAGCAGCCTGTTCACATCAAGATGCAACCAGACCGCCACACCGAGAATATGGGAGTAAATGTTTTCGCCCAGGACTGGTCCTATTAATGGGAGATTTCGATCCCGGGAGGACCTGAAACAACATGGTCCCGGTCCTCCAAAGTATAGTTTTGAGGTCGAGGTGGTTTTAATTGGATTCATCACATACAATATAAAAAAGGAGCAGGGGACCTGGAGGGATTTTCTGGCACACAATATAAAAAAGTTTTTTTTAAAAACCTTCAGTACCAAACTCTATAATACTTCCTCAACCTTTCACGTTCCAATTAGATGTTACGGAAATAATGTAAACGTGTTTCACCTTCAGATCTTGTCTTTATAGGAAAGTTAATTACTGTTGACAATTTCCTTGATTACTATCCTGAGTCATTTATACAATAAAAGAAAATTAAGAGTCTGTTTGTAATTTGAAATTTATATTTATATGTACTTATAGTACAGTGAAAGTATATACTGTACTATAACTACATATAGCGAACTTATATCTTCTTGCTTGTTCCGTCGTAGTGATCAACAATTATGGCGAACTTATAGGTGGTATCGAATTACAATTACAGTGTAGTCTTTTGTAGCCATGTTTGTTAATTCATTACTGGTTTATTATTCTAGCCTTACTTCCTTAGGTATGAACATGGTACGCCTATTGTTTTGCTCTTACAGCTACATTATATAGATTCTAATTCTAAAAGTTATCGCGACTTCATCTCAACAAGATAAAGAGTGTCCGAGTGCTACGTGACCGATATCTGAAATATGCTGAGATAGCTGGAAGTATGTCGAGCTATTATATATTTATTGTATAAATTCTATTATTTACTTTTAACAATATATGACGCAGGAATATAGGTCCCCACCGAAAAAAAATAAGCTAGTAAATTCCGACAATCTTCATCTTAAATTAACAATTTAAAATGATAAGCATAACCTATGTCACTAACAATCATAGCATTGAAAATGCATACAAAACAAACATACATATGTTTGTTTTGAGTTGCGGCCTTCACGTGTCAGAAAAATTTACAAAGTATACAATAACCACATTAATAATAACATTTCAGGGTTTTACATAGGTACCTACAACCTTACTCGATCAATATGTGTGGATATTATGTTAACAACATTTTAACACCGTTTGAACGGAAGTAGTTATACTTTAAAGTTTTCTCCTTGGTAACGACAGTATTCGACTGATATCATGCTTTAGCTGCGATCTGAAATCATCGTAATACGTCTTGTCGTTATTTTGCTCAAACCTCTTTCCAGGCAACTTCTATAATTCTGAATCATTTTACTGCGCGCGATAAATCTCGTAGTAATCTAGCGCTGAAGGCATAGAGATTACTCCTATTATTCGATAAAAAGCATCAGAAATTCATTTTGAGTACCGTGCAATTAAGGCACGATGCCGCTATTTCCAGTGAGTCGGAACTGTATGCCGCCTGTCCATAGTGAGTCGGGGCTGAAGTGCGCTGATTCCAGTGCGTCGGTGTGCGGTGCTGCGGTGAAGTCCCCAGTGAGTCGGGGTTGCTGATGAGGCCGAAGGGGTAACCAGGTTGGAGCGTTCGTGTCCTGTGTGTGGTATCCCTGTTGAGGGCGAGGCTACTGGCTGGCTGAGACTTGAATGACGATCATTGCTGTTTTTAGAGAGCGACGATAGCCTCACTGCATGAACCATAAACGTGGCTGGTCCTTTATGCAATACTGCCATACTAGTTCACTCTATATTCTCCTTCAGAAGGTTCAGGCGATTAGTTGTTTCTTTATTGTTCAAGCATCGGTTTCTTCCTTGTACAACTGCCGGGTCCTTGTTCATTGTCGGAGTCTTTATTTTTTTTATCTTTTGTCGTGTTCTTCATTCCTTGTTCTTTAGTCGGGGTCATCAATCATAGCGAACTTATATCTTCTTGCTTGTTCCGTCGCAGGGATCAACAATTATGGCGAACTTATAGGTGGTCTCGAATTACAATTACAGTGTACTATTTTGCAGCAATGTTTATTAATTAATTTTTGGTTTATTATTCTAACCTTTCTTCCTAAGGTATGTACATGGTATGCCTATTGTTTTGCTCTTATATATATTCTAAAACTATCGCTACAATGCTTGTTATCGCGACTTCACTTCACTTCATCAAAGAGTGTCCGAGTGCTACGTGATCGATATCTGAATTATGCTGAGATAGCTGGACATACTTATATATTGTATAAATTTTATTAATTACTTTAAATAATGTATGTCGCAGGAATATTCCCATAATAAAATCAATTTTTAATGGTTTAATCCGTCTAAATGTTTATTCCGGCTAATCTCTTTAACGGTTAAACCGATTTTGATGCGATTTTCACTGGCAGATAGCTGATGACATAAGGAGTAACTTAGGCTACTCTTTTAGACTAGCTTCACCCCGCGGTATTACTCACGTATATTACCCCGTGACTCGGCTAGTAATAAACTTACTTAATGAATCATAAACACAGAGCATAAACCTTCACAGGTGCTACAAAGAAGTTTTTAACAACTGATACTTTTTTATGTTGTAAGTACTTACTAAGAAAGGATTTTACGAAAATACATATTTAATGGGGTAATAAAATAAGAATAAAAATATTTCGGACTTCTAACACACAACGCCAACTACTATAGTTTCAAACTTAGCAGAGCTTGTACTATGAAAGCTAAATTAACTGGAGGATACTTATTGTATACTTTCATTAGTAAATACATATACATTCTGCTGCCTCGTTGGTCTAGTGGTTAACGTATGCGACTGCTGATCAAGAGGTCTCGGGTTCGATTCCCGGGTCGTACCATATGTTTGTGTGATCCGCAAATATTTGTTTCGGAGTGTGGGTGTTTTCTATGTATAATATGTATGTATTTACAAAAAAAAGTATGTTTATGTATTTATATCAGTTGTCTAGTTACCCTTAATACAAGCTCTGCTTAGTTTGGGGACTAGATAGCGTTGTGTGTATTTATTTATTTTTTATTTATTATACATGTCAGAGAAAACATTTAACTACGCAACAAATATCTGTAGATCATACAAATATTTGCACCGACACAAGATTTGAACCCGAGACCTCAAGCATAACAAGGGTAAAATATCATTTAAATTAGAATCACATAAAAAATAATAACGCGGGCCAAGCTGCGTGCAATAGTTAGTAGAAAATTATACTTACTTGAGCTCCTATGGATCGTATTCTATTTACCGGCAGATTTAACTGTCGTAATTCATTCAGTTTGTACACCATTTTTAATGATTTTGCTTTTAAATAATAAATCCAATAATAAATAAATTAAGAAAATAATTCATTCAGTCTTATTTTTAAAATCACAAATACTTTATTTTTGTCATAAAATGATTTCTCACTTTATTTTAATTATCAAAAACATTATGGCGTTCTGTTATTTTGTAAAGACAGACACGCTAGTACCGTCCAACAGAATCGACTGAAATGTGAAGGAATGGTAGCTAGACCACGATAGTGATTCTTTAAATGTTCGGCTCTTCAAATGTAATATTCTGTAACCTTATTTAAATGTGACATGGTGGTAATAAATGCTCGTATCTTTCCACGAGGGCACACACAACAGCACAACGGAATATTTGTTTAATTTACAACACGACCGGGAATATAACTACACTTTACAGACTTTCAGCCTTATCAACAGTCTGAAATAAGATCTCGATTTACTAACGGCATGGTCTTTTCTTAAGAGGGTTTATGATATATTAGCTTTCGACCGTGGCTCCGTCTGCATGTGTGTCTGTTATCGCGGTAAAAAGTAGCCTGTACTATCTGTGTACCATTTAAATAGGTTCATTAGTTTTGCCGGAAAGCTGGACAGACGGATAGAGTTACTTTCGCATTTATAATATCGGTAAGAAAAAAAAAATTAGTAAGGATTACAGCACAGTGAAAATAGATGTTAAGTATTGTTTCTAGGAATATATTAGAGTTATTGTTTCATCAAACCTCTCCTGAAAAGAATCCCAGCAGTGGGACATTATGGGTTGTTGATGATTGTTTCATAAATAAATGTTCCTTTTTCAAGGATTTGTTGTGACTGAAAAAGTTAAAGAATTATAACTTTTTTAAAATGTTCAAAATATTTAAGATTTCAGATAAGAAAATATCGTCTCTTAAATACAAAGTTTTCAATACTACTATTGAAAACTTTGTATTTTATAGCCACGCTATTGCATCAAGACCTGACCGGCTCGACGGGTCTACCTTCACTTCAGTACTACCTTCATACAGAAGATCAACCTAAAATGCCAGCATTCGTGGAGTCGTATTTCGTAGGAGAGTACGAGACTGGAGGCCCAAGGATGCAAAAGCTAAGGCCGCCTAGTGTGAGTCACGTGCTGCATTGTCTGCATTTACAGTGATGACGGAAACCCCTAATCTTGGATTCTACTAGAGCTTTACATCAGGCGCAGTAAAGTCACTTTGTTCGGCTGAAATATATTCAAATAAATTGAGTGACATAATGACGTTCATATATTCTGTACAGGTTTTTGTAAGTAAGCAAGTATTTACTTTGTTTGACTAATACTACATAATTGACCTGAAGATGTTTTCATAAATATACATTTTCACATGTACAGTTAGAGATGCATTCTTGCCTTGCAGAATAATATAAACTACGATATTTACAAAAGAAATAAGTTCCATCTAGAAAACGGAATACATGTGATTTTTTTAGTTGCTACAGTTCTAAAATTTTCCATAAAAGCCATAGACCGATATTAACGAGGAGTATGTTTTTGTACCATGTGTCATATCAAAGCTTTATGATCAAAAAGTACGTCAATATTTATATGTTTAATATAATTTCTTTGTTTATTGAGAATATTGATGAGTTAAGCACTGTATGAATACATGAGAGCACACATAAAGACTCTACGTTTCCACAGATTAATGGTATATACACTGAATTCGCTATGTTCTAATAATAATCTTGATTTATTTTATTTATTTCCATTAACTACTGTTATATTAGTTAGGTGCTGTAGTTGTATGTACGTTTTGTCCGTGTGGTGACGGTAGGACGGAGTCACCACCCCACTCTGTGATACTCATCCTGTGGGTATCGTAAGAGGCGCCTTTATAAGAAAACTTCAAAGAACGACCATTACTGTTAAGAGAAAGAAAACTTGAAACAAACACTACACTAACCCATCTGGCCAGAGTGTTACGTTAGGCCATAACCTTCTATCTAAGAAGAGATATATGTGAAAGAATAGAGATAGATCGTATCATTTTCAATACATGAGGACTCGCTTAAAGCAATTAAATTCGTTGAGGTATTTATTCAGCACGGGTGGTTATTGTTGGTTGCGTTATATTGCCCTTCTGTATGTTATCTTATTGTCATACCATATTTTGTTACATTGTTGTCTTTTATATTTAAAGTATGGATGACATCTTGACGATAATTCTCAAAAATATTTCACATGAACATTAGAAGTATTAGCAACTCTTCAAATTTTAACAACCTTATATTACTATTGATTGATTGATTGACATTTTTGCTTTCCAGCATGTGAAGCCGTTTTCGGGCGATATCTTCCGATCCGATTCGTTAGGACGCTCAGCTTTAAACGGCAGCTTGACGATATATAGTCCTGTTGCATCTCTTTTGGTAGTGTTAGAATATAAGTCCTTACGCATTTGCTCTTCTTCGGTCAACCTTATGAACCGAAGACTCGGATTCCAACTCCAAAAACTGTCTTAAAAGCCCGTTAACGTCCAAACTTACATTGAAACATACTTGTTGAGTCCTGAGTGGTGTGTGGACCTCGCCAGACAAGATTCACCCTAACTGGGTCCGTTGAGCCACTGGAGTTCCAGGTAGACCCTTGACCAAGCCGTCCACTAGAACATCGCCGAACAGGCGGGTGCTTAACAGAAGATCAATCTTACCCGGCGTGCCAAAGAATGGATTTGCAAGTTCTAGGGATGAAATTGACGGCAGCACGTTGACAATCTTCCTTTCAGGAAGATGTGATGTGAGTCTGTTCAATACAAATGCATATAAGACATATAAGACAAATGTGGGATCTAGGCGTGACTGCAATTTAAACCTCACAACCCATTTAAAAGGCATGGAAACTCCCTCATCATCGCCTAGTCCATCACCATCAGAGCTCTTGATACAACAACGGAACCAGTTCTCGACTCACTGTTGACCAAGGCTGTAGCAAGCAAACCTTGGTTGTATACATCCCCGAAACAACGAATAGTGGTAGACTCGCATTGGCTAGAAGAGGTAGCCACTGCAGCAACTACCACTTCCGATTCCGCTGAACCATCTACTGGCTCAATAGCATTGACGGTTGGTTTTGTATGAAGTAATGTGTGGTGTCTCTTTTTGCAAAGATGGCATCTGGTTGGCTGACGGCAAAATTATACTGTGTGGTTAATTCCTAAACAATGAAATAATTTATTGATTCGAACAAAGTCGCGGCGAGCGTCATAGTCTTTTTTTGCAAACTGTTTGCAGTGACACAATTTATGATCTCCGGAACACAGAATACACGTTAGACAAGCTACATGAAATGATTTAACATTGCTATTTACATTACTAGTTTGAGTCTTGTATTGGTTACTGGGCTTAGTGCCTAAAAATTCTAGTGAACGAAATCTCGATTCTAAAAAGGTCTTAAACTCAGTAAATGTGGGTAAGTTATCGTCAACACTGATTTCAGATTCCCACAATTTTCGAGATTTGGTATCTAATTTATCACAAATTAAAAATATTACAATTGTATCCCAAGAACTTACATTAATACCTAAAGTACTCAAACCATGCAAACAATCGACCGTTGTGTCTTACAGATTTTTAATAGAAGTTGAAGATTCCCTTACCATGACTGGTTGTTTAACAAATCGCTTTAATATGCAGTGAGATAAAAACTTTTTGTTCTCATATCGTTTAAAAAAAATCGCCCAAGAATCACTATAATTAGCAGCAGTTACTGGTGTATGACGCAGTAGTTGTTCTGCTTCTCCAGACGAATGAGTCTTCAAATAGTGAAGACGTTGTAAATCATCTAATGAGATGTTAATGTGTATCCTAAGACTTAAAAATAATTCTCTAAATGTCGTCCACTCAGTATACAATCCAAAAAATGTGGTTGACTGATTTTTGGTAATCTGACTATCGACGATACTTTTGTTTGTTGATTTTGTGGTGATTATATTAATTGTAGTATTAGCACTCATTAGTTCTTTAAGTTCTGTTTTATATGATATGTACAACTCCTCTATATTGTCGTATACGTTATTTGAAAAATACGCGTTGTCTAAGTCTGACTCAGTCGCCTTTTCAATAATATTTCTATGTGTAATTACAAATTGTTTCCACTGTTGCCGTAATGACTCTAATCTTGTTTGTAAATATGTTTGTGATATACGATCCTTTAGTGTTTTTTTAAAATTGATTCTAACTTTTTCAATAATAGTTTTATTATTTAATTGTAGTATAATTAATGATTTAATTATAAATATTTTTGATTACACACAACTATCAACTAAATAAATCAACGTTCTCAAGTAAACATACAAAAATACTATAAATAATACACTACAACAATTTTCTAAATTACAAACAATATAAGATGACTACAGTGAAACGATTCTAAGATATAATTTTATTCTAAGATATATACTACGAAGGTATGATAAAAATTTAAATTTTTACAAGTGTTTTTGTCACTTTTAAAACGGGGGTGAAATCGGGCATAGGTTCCCCCCGTCTGAATTTTGCTTAACTATCTAAGTCATAAACTACTTAGCACTACAATAAAATACAACCAAAATATTACAAGTCCCGAAATATTTCACCACACTAAAGATATTTTTTCTATGTTCGAATTTGTCACTGATTTCTTCCAAGATAAATATTCAAAGTTAATAAATGTTCACTACTTACAGTTATGTTCTGTCAAACCTCTTTGCACATAACTGCCGATATGTTACGTCACTTTCCTTGACGTCACAAGCTCCAACAACAACCAAGTTTAAATTTCAGTGCCATCCACTGACAACTCCAAAGATAATACAGTGGCGCCCTCTGCTGCTTGCACGTCGCAACTCTTTGCGACGACTTCCACTACGTCAGATCCTTGGCGCCACGATTGTTCGTCACACATTGTGTTTTCTCACTTACTTTTACCGTACACTACTACCAGCGCGATAGTAGTATAGCTGGGAAGCCAACGGGACTAAGTGCTGGTGATTTATTGCTCTTCAATTCTTCAATAAACCCGTCTGGCTCCGGAGGACCAAAAAAGGGTTAGGGCTGTTAGCTTCCGAGCACTCTTTACTCAAAAGAAATAATACAACCGTTTGATGCGAAAATAAATAAATAGAACAAAAATAAATATATTTGTTCGGAAGGTCATACACTATCGGAGAGTCTTAACACCGCCGACCCGACTCTGACTGACTGACTGACTCACCCGAAAGGCACAACGCCATCTATCGAGTGTGACCTCAACAAAAATATATATACATTCGATTGAACACTGCAAGTTTCAGCTAGTAAAAGGTGAAAGCTCCTATCGTCTCAACATGAAATAACGACAACCCAACGCTTAAGCAAAAAATGCAACATGATACACGTTACCGCGACTGTAAAAATTGAGAGCTTCCCTCCATTTCTCTGGGATTTTACTAACAAATATAATAATATATAGTAGTAACGGCACAAAGAAAATTTTGAAAGTCAGTCCACAATTGATATAAATATAATATAAATATATATATATATATATAATATACGACTGCACGGTTGGCCTAGTGGCTTAAGCGGTCGCCACGCCGCTTCCTACTACGCCAAGTGTCGTGGGTTCAAATCCCACGTAGGATAACACTTTGTGTGATTCACAATTTGTTGTTCTGAGTCAGGGTGTTCTTTGTGTCCGTTTCTTGTATGTTTGTAAAGTCCCCCGCGACACAGGAATTTATATTCCTAATGCGGGAGTTGTCTTTAAAAAAAATACAAGAAAATACAGTCAGTGTTGGGTGAACATCCACTTTTTGAAGTGGGTTATACACTCATCCTAAATTATTTAGTTACATTTACGTAGACATTATTATTTAAACACACTTAATTACATTTACTTTATCTTTTCACAAGCCAACAATGAAACATTACACATTCCAAATGCATCAGATAATTTTTAATGGCAGTGAAAAAAGCCTGAGTCAGTGAGAACGTTAATTAATTAATTTAATTGTAGTTATAATTAACATTATTTTCAAAAAATCCATAATATATATTTTAAAATCATTAACACGTTCCCTGTCCGCGTATAAAATCTTGCTCATACCCATATGTCCACTTTAGATTTTGACTTTATTAAACTAATATAGGTCCTCGTAATACAGTTTATACGTTATTTATTTTTTATTCATTTTAGTTTTTTATTTATCGCCTCACGGACGTATCAGTAGGAAATTACGTGATGTTGAGGTTAACCTCACTAGTCGTATGGACATTGAACAGATTTCTTAAAAATGTCTATGGTTTTTACAATCTGTGGTAATATCGATTTTTAGAAATAGCAACACTCAAATTCAAGCAACTCTTTGAAAATATCGGACGTTTAAGGCATAAGTTCTCAAACAATTTTTAATTCAGTTTCGTATTGCTATTTAACTTTCTTATCTTAGTTTTATTGTGTTACTGCAAAATGGCTAAGGCAAAGGTTGACAATATTATTAGAACTTTAATAAATAGTGACAGAGATAGATGACGAAGTCTTTGTATATAATGATGGTCAGTCTCCTGTTGTGAATTATTTTGAAAGTCCAGAATCCAATTCCATTAAAAAAATCGAATGTTATTCAGTTATGTTTTTCACACGCTTAGAAAAAAAAACTAATATCTTTATCAGGGTATCGTGAGGTAAGAACGACCTCATGGAGGTGTCAGTAGAAGCCTCTAGTGAGGTCAGGGTTAACCTCATGGACAGTGAACTTGTTAAGCACCTTAGAGTGTAAAATGTTATTGGTTAATGTTTTTTAATTTTTCCTGCATTTTTTATATTACCTATATAAGACAATTAGTCTTTCAATTTTACTTCGTCGAATTAAACTATGTGTTGCTCTGGAAATAAAGAAGCCACATTTAAAGTCTAATTGTCGACAAAATAAAATAATATTTTTCTAACAATATCCTTCATCACTCATTTTGAATGTTCAAAAGAATAGAATCAAGTAAATGTCGCAAATGGAAAAATAAGAATCAAAAAAGTCGTAATACAAAAATTAAAAGAATTAAACTAGGTATTATTTTACACCTATTTATTTATATTAACATTTTTAACCATTCTGCTGCCTTGTTGTTCTAGTGGTTGGCGTATGCGGCTGCTGATCTAGAGGTCTCGGGTTCGATCCGCAGGTCGGACCGAATGTTTGTATGATCTGTAAATATGTGATTGGAAACAATCACCGAAGGTAAGCAACGCCGCGGTCAAACCTAGATTGATGACCGTTTGTGGCATGTTATAAGCGTTTTCGTGATTCAGAGGTCACGTTAAGCAGTCGGTTCCAGTTGTTATCACAAGATAGCAGTCGTGAAGCTTAGTTGGAGGCCTTTTTGACGTGAAACAAGAGGAGACCCGTGCCCAAGTGTGGGACATTATTTATATCCGTTGTCTAGTAGCCAAACTAAGCAGAGCTTGTACCTGCTTAGTTTGGGACTAGACGATATTCAAAATGTTTATTTATTTATTTAATTCTGAAATTTGCAAAGATTATTAAACAACAAACGAAGTTTCAGTTTTGATATCTTTCAAAATAGAAGTTTCCAACCCGGCTTATACCTTTACGTATTACATGTCGATGTTTCGGTTGACTTTCACCCTTTATAATTACTGGGGATCGTATACAAGAAGCTCGAAATGAGAAAATCACTTTCAATAAATTAAAATATTTATTATATAATTTGTCACACATGAGCACAAAAATAAAAGACTTAAAAATATTGCACTATTTCATATAAAAACAAATCAATAAACAATGTTTAAAATATCATGTTTGATTAATTCTTCCATTTCTTTTAAACTTGTTAATCAGCCAATCGTTGGCAAATATCTTAAAGTTACCACTGTAATATGTTTCTATTTCTGTTAAAGTTTTACCTTCTGTTTCAGGCATTAAGAAATAAAGGAAAAATGTTCCTAAATATGCAAATATGGCATACGTTACAAATACACCGGTTAACCTAAAGCTTCTTTCTATATCTATTAAAGTCTTAGCACCAAGAAATGTGATTAAGTAGGCCCACGCGGCAGCAATTCCCTGACACGAAGCACGGCTCCTGAAAAATAAATAGTATAAAATTAATAGAACTCCCACATTACTTTATCAAATAAAGTTCATTAATATTATCATTATAACTAATATTATTGTCCTGTAACGCAGTTAACTGTCTAGACATTAATGAAACCGACACCCAGACATAGAACATCGATTTGTTGAACACCCCTAAAGCTATCATAAGTGTGAATCGAACTCGCAACACTCAGTACATTACGAATCGTCGAACTGTCCGCTTAAATCACTATGACATTCGTGGGGTCGTAATAGTGTAATTAATGGTTTGACGTTAAACGCTTCCAATCGAACCCGACCCCATCCCGGACATCGTAATCGCATTTCTTACATAGAGATTATAATAAAAGAAGTTGTTAACAAAACCGAATTTCAACTATTCTTTCTTAATACTAATATTAATTAAATTGTCTAGTTTTCAGTATTTATGAAACTAACTAACCTGAATGAGAAAACTTCTCCAAGTAAATTCCAAGCCACGCTCATGCCAGTGAAGATTGTAAGTCCGTAGAAGAAAATTAAAGGTATCACACTTTTCTGCTTTGGGAAGCTATTGGAATCATAAGAGAAGACATTATCTTCCAAATGCGTATAAGCGAACCAAGCAAGGCCCGTGAGACAGACAGCAGATCCAAGCATAGAAGAGATGGCAAGTTTCCTTTTACCAAGAACTTTGATGGAGCTGATGACTATAATAGTTGCCAATAATGTTAATACACCCACCATCACCTGTAAAAAGTAACTATTTAGATAAAGTTTAAATATACTATAATTATATGAGATAGAGATATATGAGACAGCGAATTAGATAAAGCCATACGGATGTTTCTATGTACGACAAAATTAGTAAATCAATTGATGACCACGACATCGGGTTGAGGGTAAGTAGGCTGAAGTGGAAGTGGGCTGGATATGTTGCCAAACCAAATCCAAAAGACAGAGTAAGCGCTAATCGGGGCAGATATTTCTTCAGCAGTGGACGGCGATAGTTTGATTGACCTAATATATGAATTCCGTAAGATTACAGCAATATGAGAGATAAGAACTTTAACTGACTGCACAGGATGTTATAGTTGCTTGTGGGTCACTCTTTTAAATAAGTACCCATTTCAATACCGTCCTGTGAATGTCAAAATAAATGTTTTATTCTTCTCATCTTTTCTCAAGTAGAAATAATAAAGAAAGAATAAAGATGAAAATGTATGGAAATGTTAGTAATGCTTTCAAATAAAAATTGATGTTTTATTCATAACATCTTTACTACGAATATTTTCAAAACTTTTGAGAATTTTCTAACCACACACAAATACATATCTACATACAGTATGTAGGTCATTTTAATTTAGGTTACTGGATATTTCTAGTAAATTGTAGTAAAAGTGAAAATCATAATAGAGTTAGAGTACTATAATCTGAACTGTGGATAGCATCAAATCGTGTTCGCTAACAATCTTAAGTACCTATTTCAGATCTCAGAGTTATTGTGAAAAGTATTTAAACGCCTACAAAATCTTGTATTGCAATTATATATTGGAATTGCAATTATATATAAAAATATATTTTGGAATTTAGGAAAATTTGCCACTAACTTATTGAGGTATAGAGCCCTGTTCCGTGCTTACTTTTATCTTGGTATTTCTTTAGCATAAATCGACAATCTGCTAAGACCTTTATGCAAAATGTTTATTTTTAAATCGCTACAACAACAAATCATCAAAAATGAAAATATCGGCAACGAAAATATTGTTTTTACTGGTGGTGGTGTTTCGTTTCTGCCTTCGGAGGCCGAGAGAATTATGCAGAATGATTGGGCCTCCGGTCTCACACTCACCAAAGAAAGACGACAGCACGAATGCTATCATTTTAGGTTGGTCTTCTGTGTGAGGGTAGTCCTGCTTCAGTCGAGCCAGCCCGTCCGTGCTCAAATCAACGTGGCTCTACTACATAGAGAGAAAATGACCTACTTAAAATCTAGATAGTAACTACTGTTAACAATATTACTTGAATAAATTAGATGGATAAAAATGCATTCCTTATTTCTGTACTCATACTACTCATATACAGTTAAAATGTAAAGCATGTTCAAGATTTTCTTTTTTTATATTCAAAACAAGATGATGTATCCTGTTAAAATTAGTACTAACAGGAAACACTCATGATCAGATCTGAAGATTAGGTCTCTTACGTCCAAAGCGGATTTTATTCTTACATTTTAGTGAGTCGTGATTCTCTACCTATTAGAATATGAACTAATGTTATATAGATTTGTTTGTACTCACTATGATCCTATCACTATCTTGTGCCATGCCCATTGCTTTGCATATGTTCACCATATATGGCGTCATGGGATAGAAACCACTCATGATGTAGAACAAGAAGTATAATAAGCAAAAGCAAAATGGTCTCAATGTCTCCTTACAAAGCATTATAACTTTGAATCTTAAATAGGACCTGTGAAGGAGATAAAACGTTAATACCTATTATGTTGATGATATAATTATACATTTTTTAAAATTTAACTGAAATCTTTATTTGAATACATATAATTGCCCAGTTAAAATTCAGCTGTCGTATTTTTTTTAATATTAACGAGTAGTCGAAGATTATTAGTGGGATTGTGGATAGTAATACACAATGCCTTTTTTGGTCTAGTGGTTAGCGTATGTGGCTGCTGATCAAGAGGTCTCGAGTTCGATTCCCGGGTTGGATTAAATATTTGTGTGATACACAAATATTTGTTTTGGAGTTTGGTTGTTTTCTATGTATAATAATAAATAAATAAATAATAAATAAATAAATAAATATTTTTGGACATCTTACACACAACATCATCTAGTCCCAAAGTAAGCAGAGCTTGTGTTATGGGTACTAAACAACTGATGTAAATACATAAACATACTTTTTTTTGTAAATACATACATATTAAACATAGAAAAACACCCAGACTTCGAAACGAATATTCGTGGATCACACAAACATTTGGTCCGACCCGGGAATCGAACCCGAGACCTCTTGATCAGCAGCCGCTTACGCTAACCACTAGACCAACAAGGCAGTCAGATGTATGTATTTCCAAAAAAAATGTATGTTTATGTATTTATATCAGTTACTGAGTACCCATAATACAAGTACTGATTAGTTTGTAGTTTGGGACTAGATGATATTGTGTGTAAAAAATTATACTAATATTATCAATTCGTAAGAAATTGTCCTTATGTTACGCTTTTATAGCTAAACCACTGTACCAATTTCAATGACGTTTAGCATGGAGATACTTTGAATATTGTGAAAGGATATTACGCTACTCTTCACCGCAATATCCAACATATATGCGGGCCGAGCCACGGGCAAATGCTAGTAGAATATATTTGAATCCAGTATACTCGTTTAGTTTAAGTTTTTGTCTGGTGATGAATTTAAGCATTAATTTAATAATTTAATTTGATATCATATACATACCTCTTTATTACATTCATTTTATAGTGTTCGCACATTATTTCTGCTCTTTCTTGAATTTCACCATTATGTTCACGCATACATAGAACACAACGATTTAAAGTTTTAGCATATTTAACCAGTTCTTCGAACTCTTCACAGACATTCTCCGGTGTGGTCCATCCTCGAAGGTAGCAAAGTGACTTTAAAGCTTCTTTCTCTTTCTTTTGAGACAATAACCACACTGGGGTATCTGGTAACTGTTGAACATAAGTGAACCTAAATTTAAATTTAATTTTGAGGGTTAATTCAAAAGTATTTTTGGAATATAATTTTAACCTTTGAACTTTTGTGCAAATGATGTATATGAGCAAATTACGCAGGACAAGATCAATACAAAGTGAAAGAAAACATTTGCTAATCTGTCCGGCCAGCATGGTACAGTAGGCAAAAACTTTCTTAGGAAGAGACCTGTGTCCAGCAGTGGACTGTAGGAGGTTGTTTATGATAATGATAATGAGGACAAGGTATAAATAATTCCCTTTCCTTCTTTCGGCGATGCCTTATACTTAAGAATTATATTCTCATTTCCACACCTTTTTTTTTGACGGGGTGGAAAAATGCCCTCGGAGCTCCGCCTCCTGCGGGGACATAGGAGCCACTAAAATAATACACCCCGACGTCCACCCTCTGTAGCCTGCTGCTGCTGCTGCTGACCCGGACCATGTTATTTCAGGTTCTCCCCGAATCGGCCCCAATTCCTATCGGGCCCTGTCCCGCGGAATTGTTTCCCCTCTCAATCCCGGCGTGGTAGCGTGTATTCTGATTTCCACGCCTAGATGATCATTTCTTTGGCAAAAATTGTACGAAATGGAATGATAACAATTACTACTCACCACGAGGATTGCTAAAAGCATCGTAACAACCGGAACGCAAAGACAAATAAGAGCTGCAATTCTCCAGTTAACAACAGCACCTATAGCATACAAGCCTATTACTCCAAACGACAGGAACAATTGTGTTATCACAAACAGGGTTCCACGAAGCGATGCATCACTGGAAGATAAAGATATTATTCATTTTTTCTACATATTTAAGTCATAATAGTACCATTATATTCTTAGGGAAACTAATTATGGTTTATAAGGCGGGTCAGATAGTAGTGTATATTATTATGTAGGAATTGTAAATTACAAGAAAAAATAAATAATAAAAATATTTCGGACATCTTACACAACGCTGTCTAGTCCCAAGCTAAGCAGAGCTTGTATTATGGGTACTAGACAAGTGATATAAATACATAAACATACTTTTATTTGTAAACATTTACAAATTATACATAGAAAACACCCAAACAAATATTTGCGGATCACACAAATATATATTATGGTTCTACCCGGGAATCGAACCCGAGACCTCAAGCACAGCAGTCGCATACACTGCCACTGCGAAACCGAGGCAGCCATAAAATGTTCTCATTGGCATATATTATTATTATGAATTAAATTCAAACGATTAATAGTTCTCAAGCATAAATGATTTAATAATATATTTTAAAACGCAATAAATACTTTTACTAGAATTGATTGATGAATTCATACCAGAGACTGAGGTTCAAAGGTCCATTTAATCGTTAAAGATCGGCAACGCATTTGTTACGCTTAAGTGGCAATTGTCTTTGAATGATGGTAATTATTACGATCAGGTCTTTGATCAAAGCAGGTGCTTTGAAGGAAACAAATGACAACAACTAACCTGATTTCACTAACATACGCCGTTATTGGTGCCTTCATAAACCCCGTACCAATTCCCAATAAAGCATTCGCTATAAACAAGCTCGGTATATTCCAAGCATAATACATGAGAATCCATGCTATTAAATGGGGAATGTTTACTAAAAAAGTGGCCTTCCTTCTACCGAAGTAGTCAATCGTAGGTCCCGATAGCAAGGCCCCTATAGGTTCGGTTAAATATGCCAGGCTTCCTGGAAATAGATTATTATATTTTAACTCCATCACTTGGGTAGAATGCAGGCAGCTTGAATTTGTTCTCACTAGCTTTTGTGCGTAAATGTCGGTTATTGCATAAAAGTAACCTATATCCTTCCGTGACAATTAATATATTCTAAATCCAAATTAAATTGTAATCGATGCAGCGGCTGAAAGCGTAACAGATAGGCAGACAGACAGACTTACTTTTCTAGTTAATATTGGGAAAATAAGTTACTAGAAAAAACAACAAAATCTTGCCTGAAATATGATTTTTTCACTTTGTCTCTTGTGATATTTTTGTTGAAATGAACTGGTCGAAGATGAGAATATTTTTCTGGGTTTTGAATATGTAATATTGTTAAACATAAGTGCACATGGTTAAAGTTTTCAAACAAAATGTTCTGTAAAGTTAAATATTATAGAATATGTCCTGATGATAATATGTAAAAAAAAAACAAAACAATCAAAGAAAGTGGTTGTAATTTGACCACCATCGTCATCTAGGCGCCTTTTAATACATGTATTATAATAATATGAAAAATATTTTAAAATAATTTTATATATGTGTGATGTAGATCCTCCTACACGATTTCGGCCACGGAGACCAGTCTCAACAGAAACCAGCAAACCAAGCAGGAGATATTATAGTTCACAAGTGTGTACGCCGACACAGGAGCGCTCTTTGTTCCCTCACTCTCACAATTCGAAATCAGACGCAGAACCAACAGCTTTGACAGCAACACATGAGAAGTGTTCAACGAGGTACGAGGATCAAGACCCCGAATTCCAACATCCGGGCTGTTATAAAACATTTTTGTAATCAGAAAAACTCCCTAACACTTTTATGTCCCGACCCGGGAATCGAACCCTAAACTATTTGTGTGTAGTCCAATAATACACTTTTTTGTAGAGTTGTGTGATTTAAATGACATGAAAAGCAGTAGAATGGGTAAACTGTGACACATATTACTTGAATACAAAACATAATTCTATGGTTTTCATCAACAATGAGAATAAGAATAATAATATATGTATAATGATTTGTATCATCTTTCATAAAATTACAAACGTGCATCATAAGGAACATATGATATATGTAAACATATATTGATGTAGCTATATTTGTATATAACTCAAATGGACATTAAATATTATTCTCACTAGTCAAGCCCGCGGTGTTACCCACAATAACAATCTCAGAAAGTTAATATCTTACCGAACCATGAGGCCTGATTATCACTGAGGGAGATACCTTCAGACGCGTTCAGAAGACTAGGAATTGCTATGGTACCGAAACTGATGGCCATGCCCAAATCAAGTAGAAGAAAACTCGGAGCCAAACTTGCTATGAGCTGAAACATTGCATAAATAACTGTTTATGGCCGAGGTTGAGAAGAACCTGGCAGGATTTATTACTACAGAATACCATTTTGTTGCTGTAAAGCGGGACCTTATCGCCTAAAAATCCTAATTTGGAGAACGTATCGTAACCTTTTAATTAATTTTATGCCGAATAAATCTATACAACAAAAAATATGTTTTAAAGTCGCGAAAGTTTAAAAACAGACTTAATACTAACAGAATACTCAGTGAAAACCTGCACTATAGTCGTCACAAAATAAGAAGCCCGGTTTGACATTTGTCATTGTGGCGTAACTAATACGATTGTACGAGCTCGTACATGATTTGATGACTCCGCACTTAACATAAATATATATAATAACAACACATTTTACGAGCGGTGTTCAATATCGATCATTGAACTAAACACACGTCGCCTAGTAGTATAAAATCGCTGATAGGGCAACTTGTAACAAGTATTTTATTAATACAAATAAATCGGGTTTACGTTAACTACCAGTGGCGTAACAATAGGGTGGCAGGGCTGGCAAAATGCCACGGGCCCCCAACCCAAGAGGGCCCCGGCCCATGAGGCTGCGAGAGCAAAAATATTTTTTTACACTGTACTTGAGTATTTTATTTTAAAAGTTTATTTTCATAAGTTCTGCTTATAATCCAAAGTGAGACAACCCATAACCGTCAGTAATCCAGAACAACTACAACAAGGTACTAGCAAAAATCAAAGATAATTATATTTTAGCATGAACAATATTGTATCTTAATGTTACTGATAAGGGTAATTTTAAAGAGCTAACTGATCAATTGAAAAGGTTCGTGATTGAAAACGGACATCGTAAACCTAAGGGCCCTTTCTTAAAAGATAGTGACAATAGATATTTTCTAGAAAAACTTTACTATATTGTTTCCAAGTCTGGCGTGAAACTTGAACGTACATGGCTATCCTATTCTTTAATACTTCATAAGGCGTATTGTGAACCATGTTGGTTATTCGCAAATCAGGCATCTAAGAAAATACAAAATGTTTGGACTGGAATACTATGACGACTGGAAACATATTGTAGATGCCATACAAAGACACGAGACATCAAAAATTCATCTGAATTCCTGTCTTACGTAACAACAGTTGTGGCTACACACAACACTCGATGAAGAGCAAGAGTCTATGATCAAAAAATAAAAATCTTTTTGGCGTCAAGTACTTTCTAGGCTCCTTCAGGCTTCATGTTAGTGTTACTTTATGTAACTGTGTTACTCTGACACTTTCAACTTGTTCTTTAGCCTTTCGTCGCCACAGAGAAAACGCAGATAGCGGTGATCCAAGCTCCAAAGGAAACTTTTTGAGTATTGTTGAGTTATAAGGAAAATACGACCCGATTTTACAAGAATTGTAAAGTAAACCAAAGGGCCAGATAAAATACTTAAGTCCAAAAATACAAAATGAGCTAATTTCTGTCCTGGTTGTAAAGTAGAAAATTCAGTAATAAATGAAGTAATACCGCACCATTTTACTCTATCATATTCGATACAAATATCTTGAGATATTCAAATATTGGTCAAATTTATGAACTTTACCGTTATTGTATGATCGAAAAAGATGGTAATGGGATCCCAAAGGCACTAGTCATTAAAGAAACATTTTTGGATTTCATGAAGATAAGGATAAAACTGCCCAATGTCCAAGCAAATAATTAAATCCATAAATGACAAATATATTCGACTAAATAAGTGTCGAGGACAAGGATATGATGGTGCTAACACAATGAAAGGGACTTATGGTGGAGTTCAAAAAATCATAAAAATGTCGAGCCGAATACCGTATATGTTGACTGTGCTGCTCATAAATTAAATCTATAGCCGGTTCCAAAAATAACGGGTCAGTCACATAAACCAATAACGGGTCAGTCACATAAACCCGAATATCTCCCGAACTACGTATGCCATCCTAATGAAACGAAGACTGTTCAATTGAGAATTTAATTATACAGATAAAAAATAAAATAAAACTTAGTTACACCCACAATATTAATCTTAAATTAAAAAAAAACTAAAGTAGTCATATTTTTCTTAAGATTACATTTTTTTTATGATTGTTTTTTTGCTGTTTTTCATCACTTTCTTCATTTAATACTTTGTATTGCCTCCACGTGATGAAGCCTCCAGTGATGAAAAACAGCAAAAAAACAATCATAAAAAAAATGTAATCTTAAGAAAAATATGACTACTTTAGTTTTTTTTTAATTTAAGATTAATATTGTGGGTGTAACTAAGTTTTATTTTATTTTTTATCTGTATAATTAAATTCTCAATTGAACAGTCTTCGTTTCATTAGGATGGCATACGTAGTTCGGGAGATATTCGGGTTTATGTGACTGACCCGTTATTTTTGGAACCGAGTGTAGTACTCAATGATGCAGTGAGAGGTTATTGATTTGCATTTTTTTTAAACAGTTCTTTTTTTTTAATATATTTAAGCCTGCCAAAGTGACTCTACTCTGCCTGATGGAAAGCATGAGTAGAATCTAGGAGTAGGGGTCACCATGCTTATTGTGAGGGTAGTCAATGTAGCATGGTGACACCTACCATGGCAGCCTGGTTAGATTATTCTGCATCATTCTCCCGGTCTTCGAAGGGCGGGAGAATGATGCAGAATGATTGGGCCTCCGGTCTCACACTCACCAACGAAATACGACAGCAAGAATGCTGATCAACAAATTTATAATTTTTTTGGGCATAGTATCAAAAGGTATTCCATATATTCTATCAAGTTATATATCTAATAAAGAAAGTGAGTCTTCAACTTCAATAACATTAAAAACATTAAACCCTACTAAAAGTTCGGTATGTTAAAGTCCAAAAAGCGCTAACTCTTCTATGGATGAATGTGAAGTGTCCAATATACATTTGGCTAGAGTGGGGACTACAGACCATTCCCTCTCTCCTAAGAGAGGAGGCCTATGGCCGTTAGTGGGACATATACAACGTGTAATTGAGTACGCTGAAAATCTCGAAGCTTATTAAAATTAAACTGAGTACAACGTGACGATTTTTACTGATAGGGCCCCATCAAAAGAATTTGCCACGGGCCCCAGATGTAATTGTTACGCCACTGTTAACTACAGCACACTCCTGTTTTATCTGAACTCTACCTACTACGGAGAAACCTCCACTGCTCCACCAGCTATCTAATGTCACTGTACATTTTGGTCCTTCGAGGATAGTAACCAGGTATTTAGTAACTTACAACACTACTTACGATTGCGAATCGGTTTGTCTGGCCTTCCACAAGCGGATCTCACCAGTCAAATTGAGAAGTCGCACATATCCTAAGGGAGGTGTTGTACTAAATATCAGGCGACAGCAACTTTGAGCCAACAGCTGCGTCACTACTACGGCCGGCAACAAACTTTACTACAACTACTACAACTAACTACTACAACTAACTACTACAACTCTACTACTACAACTCTACTACTACAACTCTACTACTACAACTCTACTACTACAACTCTACTACTACAACTCTACTACTACAACGTTACTACTACAACTACTACAATTACTACTACTATTGTGGTTTACCCACATAACGCGCGTGTGAAACAACAGAACTGGGATTAATTGATTGCAGTTCGAACAGAAATAACTAGACTACTGTTCAACTACTTTGTTACAAATTATTCTACTTCATCAAGTCGTCTCTACTGGGTGCACTGGAAATAACTACAGGTAAACGTTCTGTAACTTAACTAAGTCGCAGTACGCCTGTCAACTAAAATAACTATAACTTACCGAAATTTTCTAAACATGGAACTTATAAAAGAGCAAGTAAATAACTTTAAGAATATCAAAACTATTTGCAGTAACTACAGGAAGGATAGCGCCTCCAGAAAAACGGTTGATTATTTGGAAAATCGCATCTCTAAACTAGAGAAAGAATGGGTATCGTTTCAAGAACGACATGAACTACTTGTGGAAAAAATTGAAGATAAAAGCAGCGTTAACTACTTTACTAGCGATATATACGTTAAGACGAAGCAATTGTATAATGATACAAAGATGAATATGACGGAGATGTTGGTTGTTCGTAAACAGCCCTCGGAAACGGAATTTGACTTAACAGGTATGCTTGGAGAAGAGACGGATGACAAACTCATGGAATTATTGAACACGCAGGAGACTAACTTTAAGGCTAGAGCAATGTCAAAGGTCAACATCGAAGTTCTGAAAGAGAAATGGGAGTTCGAAGATCACTTGAACATCTTGAAATCTAAATGGGAAGCTGTCGACAAACAGCACTGGCAATTAGAAACAGCTTTAAAAGGTTCAAGCTTAAAACGAGAGTACGGGAATAGGTTCGAAAGCCTGGAACAAAAATATGACAACTTACGAAGGCTTTTAAACAGCAAGAATTGGTCTAACATCCACTATCAGCATTCTGTTCCCAAGATTCAAATACCCGAATTCTCGGGAGATTACATTCAATGGTTATCGTTTAAAGATATATTTACTGAAGTAGTATAAAATCGCTGATTGGGCAACTTGTAACAAGTACTTTATTAATACAAATAAATCGGGTTTACGTTAACTACAGCACACTCCTGTTTTATCTGAACTCTACCTACTACGGAGAAACCTCCACTGCTCCACCAGCTATCTAATGTCACTGTACATTTTGGTCCTTCGAGCCGGTTTTTTGTCCGAACGAAGTTTTGTCCAGTATGTATAAAGATTTTATATACGAATACTGCGAACTACAACACATGAAAAGGGTACCACGGCCCATTTCTTTGAATAAAAACCGGTCACCAACATGTTATCTCCCTCACCATGGAGTCATACGAGAGAGTTCTAGTACTACTAAACTAAGAGTAGTTTTTAACGCGTCGCAAAAAACTACCTCTGGAAATAACCTTAATAGTGTAATGAAAAAGGGTCCAAACTTACAGAAGGATATGTTGGCGATTATATTAAAATGGCGGACATACAAATATGCATTCACAGCGGACATTGAGAAGATGTTTAGATGTATATGGCTCGATGAAACTCAACATAACTTGATGAGAATTATTTGGCGTAACTCCCCAACAGAAGAGATGCAAGAATACGCCTTATGTACTGTTACATACGGTACAAAATGTGCACCGTGGTTAGCTTTACGGACACTAAAACAGCTAGCGATAGAAGACGAACACAAATATCTCGCAGCCGCTAAAATACTAAGGAATGAATTTTTCGCTGACGATTTAATGAGCGGACACAATAATTTAGAAGTCGCGAAACAATTACAAACAGAACTTATCGCGCTCCTTCAAGGAGGAGGTATGAACCTACGTAAATGGTCGAGTAATACTCAAGAATTACTACAAAACTTAAATCAAACTCAAATTGCTCAATCCCCCTACGACTTTAAGCGTGAAGATACGAAGAAAACCCTCGGTCTCGGATGGAACCCTAACTCGGACACGTTTACGTTCACGTGGAACTTAGAAGACTCAAATAAAACTATTACTAAACGATTTCTATTATCCCAGATATCACAACTCTACGATCCACTAGGGTGGTTTTCACCCGTAACTATAACTACTAAGCTTATGTTCCAACAAATATGGAAAGAAAAAATAAGTTGGGATGAACCCTTACCGGAAGAGATACACAGTATTACCGTATGGGGGTGGTGCGACTCCAAGGTGGTCCTGGCTTGGATTCAAGGAGAGACCACTAAGTGGGAGAGATATGTCGAGAATAGAGTAGCGAAAATAAAACAAGTAATACCAGCGTCACAATGGATTTATATTGATACAAAATCTAATCCCGCTGACTGCGCGAGGACTATATCCAAGCAAACTTTTGAACTACGAACTGCGGTGGAAGGGTCCGGCTATTTTAACTACATTTAGAGGAAAGGAGCATTTTAACTCAAATTGTCTATTTACTACGAAAATTGACGAAAAACAAGAAATTGTGATCAGAAACAAAGCTGACAATCACAATTCAATTAATAACTTACTAAACAAACATAGCTCTCTAACACGAGCCAACAGGGTATTGACCTGGATAATGCGCTTTATTACTATAACGCGAAGAAAGACAGTGACCGACACAGAATTTGACTCGAACAATATCCGGTCACATTACACAACAAAGGAACTTGAAACCTCCAACCATATGTTTATAAAATATGCACAGAATTGCGATTTTGAACTGGAACTAAACGTATTGTCTAAAAACAAATTATCACTCCTACCTATTCGTAAGATCAAAACAAACGAAGAAAAGGCTTCGCCAACCCCCACTCTCAACGTGCTGAAGAAAGGTTTTCTAACAATAATAGGAATTTTACTGATTCTTTTTTCTTTCTGTGGTGGAGTAGAAGGAGTCAGCGTGCAAAATAGCACTTATATTACTAGCCTAGAAAATAATCGGCCTATTTATTACGACAATCTAGGTGATATACAATTACTGCACGACGAATGGAAACTACTTTTGTACTTTAACCTTAGTACATACTGGGAGGGAGTTCAGAAAATGGAACACTACTTAGAAGACGCAAACTTATTATGCAAAAGGATTGATCCGAGATTTTGTGAAGTCACGATGCAACAACTCTATCACGAACTGGAACGTCTCAAATATTACAATACGTTACTGCTGAGCCCGCATAAACATTTATCATCTCGTTTCAAACGAGGACTTATAAACGGAGTGGGTTATGTAGCGAACAGTCTATTTGGAGTCTTAGATCAACGGTTTGCCGATAAATATAAAGAAGATATCGAAGCTCTGCAAAACAACGAAAATCATCTGTTAGAATTAATCAAGAACCAAACTTCTGTTCTCCGATTAGAAAATGACATATTATAGAAAAGCGAAGCCAATATTAAACGCCAATTTGCATTAATTAATACTTTTATGAACGACACTGAAGTGAAACTCGGCAAAATTGAAACCGCTATCGAAGCTACTATGGCAGCAAACTATTTCAGTTCGACATCACTTACCGCCTATTTACTCCTCACTAATTTGAAAAACATGCAAGAAATGTTACACAGTGCCTTAAGCGACGTTTATCAAGGACACATCGACGTACATTTACTCCCTCCAGTGAATGTCATCAAGCATCTAAATATGATCTCTGGAAGATTGCCAAAAACCTTATCTTTACCTATAGACCATTTACAACAAAACATTAAAAATATATACAAGATACTGTATGCGAGGGCTCAGATTACTGGCGAATACTTTATGCTTGAAGTACACATTCCATTGGCGAGTCACGAAGATTACTCGTTATTCCAAGTCGTACCTCTACCAGTAAAAACAACACAAAATAAATCCTTAGCGGTTGAGGTTTCGTCAAAGTACGTTGCGATTAACTTTGAGAAGAATACTTACGTTCGCTTAACAGTAGAACAATTAACGAATTGCAATGAACTCAGCAGTCAACGTTGGATCTGCAACTTAAACTTACCTATACAACATATCGAAAACGACAATGCCCCTTGTGAAATCAGGTTACTAAGTCAACGAACGAGTTCACCGTGTAATATAAGAAATATCATATGTGAAGAGCGCTGGATTGAATTACATACACAAAATACTTGGATAGCATTATGTTGTGACTCATGCACGTTACGAACTATATGCGAGAAAGACGTCATAACTCATGTTATCAATACTTCCTCTATTGTAACGTTGAAACAAGGATGTCTCCTCCAAACTAAGACCTTCCTGATACACTCGCGCAACAGCTACAACAGCAAAGCGAAACTAGACCTTGACTTTCAAGTTCCACTTCTGAATACATTCATCAATGCAATAATCAGAACACAAACCCCACCACAATTACATCTATTGGAAGACAGAAACATCGATATCGTCAAAGACGAACTTGACCAGATCGATAAGCATGAACAGCTGCCTACCACCATCACGGCGATCGACCTACAACAATTCACCATCTGCTACTTACTTCTAGCAGGTGCTATTATAACATTATTAATTTGGCTAGTTAAGAAACGTGGATATTGTGCCAGACGAGTGAAGGTTAACCCCACTACGCAGATCTATGAGGAAATCGAGCTGCAGCCTTGTCAGCCTAGAATGATTCAGGATATTTTTCAGTCATATTCGGTGGCTGAGCGCGGGACTAAGACTAGGTCCCGAACTACTACATCAACTGTGAGGCCAGGAACTCAAGCCAAGCAGTGTTCATCACGAAAGCAGAACAACGAGGACGTGCAATTTAATTTTGAGTAGCTTAACTTTAATATTAACTTAGTTACATTTAAATTTATTTTATTATCATTCTTATGACTCTTATATCGATTACATTTATATTACTTATTTACCACTTATTAATTTTAACTTTCAACTATGTAACAGAGATTCTTATCCTACTGCCCGATACCTCCCTTTCGGGGTCTGGAATATGTACGAGCTCGTACATGATTTGATGACTTCGCACTTAACATAAATATATATAATAACAACACATTTTACGAGCGGTGTGCAATATCGATCATTGAACTAAACACACGTCGCGTAGTAGTATAAAATCGCTGATAGGGCAACTTGTAACAAGTATTTTATTAATACAAATAAATCGGGTTTACGTTAACTACAGCACACTCCTGTTTTATCTGAACTCTACCTACTACGGAGAAACCTCCACTGCTCCACCAGCTATCTAACGTCACTGTACAACGATTAATTCGTGTTTTTGAGTGCAATTTTTCAATATCAAGTTAAACTTGTTGCTTATTTAAGATATGCATTGTGATAGTGTATCCGTAACATAGTAATTAAATAGGATTATGAATTAGATTTTTCAATTTCTTACATGCGGCATGTCAAATGACAAATGTCAAAACGGGCTTCTTATTTTGTGACGACTATAATTGTGAAACTAACACTTCCTACATGGAATCGAATTAATGGCTAGATAAAAATATTTGCCAGACCAGATGAAAATAGTGGTTTGATCTTACTCGCAAATAAATAGCAATTGATAAGATGTTTTTTTTAAGTAGATATATGTATGTACTGAAAAATAAATATGTAGATTATATTACAAAGAAATATTTAAACACCATTCCAGTCATTAAAACAATTATTAATAAAAATAGTTTAGATCCCTTAAGGCTCCTCACAACAACTGGTCCTATGCTGCCTATACCCAACAGTTTCTCGCAACCTCCACCAGATCAGTAGTCAAAGAATTTTTAATTCTTCGCATTTTCCGTACCCAAAATAAAACATAGAAAATTTTAACAAACATAATAAAAACCTTGTAACCAAGTTGCCGTTACAGAAATTAAAAAAGTACATTGAGTAAAGAACCTCTAATCATATAGATAAGGTCTGTTAAAAATTGGTGATCTGGTGTGTTTATGTCTCCATAACAAAACATCTTCTATTATAGTAACGTCTCAATAATTTTGTTTGGTAGTGACACGGTATTTTATATTGTTTTGTATTGTCAATTATAGCGTCACTTAGTTGCGTATACATAGAAGACATACATGATTGTGTATACACCATAATGATATAGTAAATTGAAATTAGAAAATAATGTACAAACGGGCATTCATGCAACGCTTGATGAATGTGGACTAAGCAAAAAAAGGTGTGTCAGGACCGTAATAAGTGGATATTAATTGTCTTTGCTTACCCTTCTTGGTAATAAGTGTGACATTTAGACCAGGGTAGAAGCCTCATAAAGTAACAAAAAGTGAACATAAATTATAGTAGGATGAAACCCATCGTAAAAGGAGGAAAATAGTAAAAATTAAAGGAAAAATAAATTACGGGCGATCTGAGGTCGGGAAGGGGGAGAGGGGGGAGGGGGTTTTAAGGGAAAAAAATGGCTTATCTCCATTTCCTGCAAAACTACAAGTCGTATGGAAAAAAGTTAAATGGCAAAGTTGTAGGTAATAAAAAGATCTACATCTTTTGTATTTACACTCTTTTCACATAACCTCAAATTTTATGTGAAAAATAAAAAAAAAACAAGTTTTTGGTGTTTATTTTTATCTTTTACAAATAAAATTATTTTTTCCGAAATTTTGTGAAAACTTAGCATGTCCTGAATACACCGTAATTTCTTTGATTTGAAATATCTATTTTTTCACCTCATTTTGACTGAATACCGAAAAAAAACCCTAATTTTCAATCGAAAATTCATCCGTTAAAATATATTAACTTTTTTAAAAAGAATAGTGTGTTTTCTATTCGATGAAATCTCTACTTTCCGATGGTGTAGTATATATATATATATATATATATATATATATATATATATTACCATAGTAAATCTTAGAAAATTCAAAAAATGAAAAAACTCGAATTCGATTTTTTTTAATCGTTATTGAGATATTTATTAAAATTTACACTTTAATCACTCGAGAAACGTAAGATTGCATGTTACAATGATAAACAAAAATATTGCAAATCGAAATATATATATATGTTAACAAACAAAGAAATCGAGATAAGCCATTTTTTTCCCTTAAAACGACAAACAACAACCAACAAACGACATACATAGGAGATAATAGTGAATTCCAAATTCTTTCCAAAAATATGTTACATACTGGTGATTATAACATGAACTTAATACTGAATTCGGAACTGATATTGATATTGCGTGTAACTAACTTCAATGTGTTTCATTTATTATTCAGTTGATTACATACCTAACTATTCAGTAGAATTGCTAATTGCAAGTAAATACGTTGGTGTATTGTTTTTCAAAATACACAGGTATAAGTTAATACAGGATGTAAGTTAATCAGTTAATATGTTCGTTTTTAAAGCGTAGAAAGAGCCATTTCTGGGTTTTGGTCAGGTTCCGATCGCGTGTAAAAAAAGTATCATATATACTTCCTCAAAAATTAAAGTATTCCCTGCCTTTATTGGAATCTTTGAAGCGTAACTAATAGACATAGTCATAACGGAGTCACTTTCAAATTTGAAATATTAGTGTAATTAGCTGGTTAATTCGTTAAATGGATTTGATAGGGTGCCAACGAGTAGCAGACCATAGAAAAACTGCATTTAATATGTAATGTCTTATACAGTTACTAGCTGACCTGGCGAACTTCGTACCGCCTTAGAATATTCATTCAAAATAAAGTATTATGTTTAGTTAATAACTGATAGTGACAAATCGACAGCAGCGTCAACTAACGGGCCCCAGCCGGTAACGCCACAATCGCTTTGTTCCTGCATTTTAAATCTGTAATATTTTCAAAAGTATTAATTTCAATTACATACTGTAAAGGGTCATATTAATCTATATTAAATACACAATGTATTTAAGGTACTTAATTGGATAAGAATTAATACTTATGTATTGCTTAAAATCGCTTTGTAAATAAGCCATTATTTCTCGTAAAAAAAAAAATGGTTATTGTGGGTTATCCCCAGTGGCGTAACAATACCACCTGGGGCCCGTGGCGAATTCTTATGATGGGGCCCTATCAGTGAAAATTGTCTCATTGTACTCAGTTTAATTTTAATAAATTTCGATATTTTCAGCGTACTCAATTACACGTTGCACATATCCCACTAATGGCTATAGGCCTCCTCTCTTAGGCGAGAGGTAATGGTCTGTAGTCCCCAATGCATATTGGAGACTTCACATTCATAGAAGAGTTAGCGCTTTTTGGACTTCAACGAACCGAACTTTTTAAGCAGAAACGGCATAATAACGTCCTGCCCATCTAGTAGGGTTTAATGATTTTAATGTTATTGAAGTTGAAGATTCCCTTTCTTTTTTAGATATAAGACAAACTGTATTTGTTAGAATATATGGAATATATTTTGATACTATTCCCAAAAAAATTGTAAATTTGTTGAACTGTTTAAAAACAAATTGCATATCAATAGCCTCTCTCACCTCTCTCTCATTGAGTATTAGATTTAAATTATGAGCAGCACAGTGCACATATACGGCATTCGGCTCGACATTTTTTTCGAGTTTTTGAACTCCACCATAAGTCCCTTTCATTGCTTTAGCACCATCATATCCTTGTCCTCGACACTTGTTTAGGAAATATTTTTGTCATTTATGGATTTAATAATTTGCTTGGACATTGCTAAGGCAGTTTGATCCTTAACTTCATGAAATCCTAAAATGTTTATTTAATGACAAGTGCCTTTGGGATCCCATTAACATCTTTTTCGATCATACAATAACCGTAAAGTTCACAAATTTGATCATTTTATGAAATATCTTAAGTTGTATCGAATATGATAAAGTAGAATTGTGCGGCATTACTTCATTTATCAGTGAATTTTCTACTTTTACCAGCACAAAAATTTGCTCATTTTGTATTTTTGGACTTAAGTATTTTATCTGGCCCTTTGGTTTACTTAACAATTCTTGTAAAATCGGGTCTCATTTTCCTAATAACTTAACAATACTCAAAAAGTTTCCTTTGGAGCTTGGATCTCTGATATATGCGTTTTCTCTGTGGGCACGAAAGGCTAAAGAACACGTTGAAAGTGTCAAAGTATGTTACAAGGAGCCTAGAAAGTACTTGGCACCAAATAGATTTTTCTTTTTTGATCATAGACTCCTCTTCATCGAGTGTTCCATGTAGCCGCCACTGTTGATGCGTAAGACAGGAATCCAGATGAATTTCATGATGTCTCGTGACTTTATATGGCATCTACAATATGTTTCCAGTCGTCATAACCCTCAATCCAAACATTTTGTATTTTCTTAGATGCCCGATTTGCGAACGGTTCACAATACGCCTTCTGAAGTGTTAAAGAATAGGATAGTCATGTACGTTCAAGTTTCACACCAGACTTGAAAACGATATAGTAATGTTTTTCTAGAAAAGATCTATTGTCACTATCATTTAAGAAAGGGCCCTTAGTTTTTCACTTTAGCCCTTAGCTTTCAGTTAGCTCTTTAAAATTACCCTTATAAGTAACATATTATGGCGAATATACAATATTGTTCATGCTAAAATATAATTCTCTTTGAGTTTTGCTAGTACCTTGTTATGGTTGTTCTGGAACTGGATGTATACTTTTAGTAAGGTCCAATTCTTTACATCCAGTTCCAAGTTCCAATTCTTTAAGTCATAAGTATTCAAGTACTGACTAATTTTAGGTGGCTTTTTTTTTACTTTACTTAAATATTTTCTGGAACTAGACATTTTAATATCTAACTTTCACAATCACTTTTACTATTTTTGCCATCATTTTCGTATTCAATTAAAGAGCAAACTTATAAAAATATTTTTTTAAATAAAATAAAATACTCAGGATAGGTTAAAAAAATTTTTTTGAGATCGCAGCCTCTTGGGCCGGGGCCCTCTTGGGTCAGGGGCCCGTGGCATTTTGCCAGCCCTGCCACCCTATTGTTACGCCACTGGTTATCCCTAAGAGATAGATATCGCGGACTTTTTTGTAGACCTTTTTAAGATGTACAATACTGTAGTACATTATTTTGATCTATCTCGTAGGGTACAGCCAGCGTTTGCAACGTAAGCGTAAAAAACATCACATTAGAAACCTCTAAAATTATTATCTACTATATTATGCATGTATTATACATAAAAACCTTCCTCTTGAATCACTCTATCTATTAAAGAAAATGGCATCAAAATCCGTTGCGTAGTTTTAAAGATTTAAGCATACAAAGGGACAGAGAAACCGACTTTGTTTTTATATTATGCATGTATTATACATAAAAACCTTCCTCTTGAATCACTCTATCTATTAAAGAAAATGGCATCAAAATCCGTTGCGTAGTTTTAAAGATTTAAGCATACAAAGGGACAGAGAAACCGACTTTGTTTTATACTATGTAGTGATGACCAAAAATTAAGATTGACTGATTGATTCACTGATTATTTTCAATACTTTGAGTATACATGTCTAAACGTAGATAAAAGAAGCGAGTATATAGAGAGACTTAACATTAGATATGAATAATGCAAAAAAAATACGAATAAACAGTTTTAAAGACATGTGTAGTCTTTTGCTACCTATGAAATATAATGGAATTAGTAATTGATTAAATATCTAGTATTATAATAATAGTAAGACAGAAATACTTTTAAATCACTATAAGTTCTACACATATGATCAGTAAAAAGATTTATTAAATCTTTGTTGATATAGTTTAAATATTATTAAAATGAACAAACTAAATAAAATAGCCGTTGGATGTGGGCAGTCCAGGACCAGTTGTTGTAGGGAGAGAACCTTGGGGGTTAGCAATGTCCATCTGTTAAATATTATGTATTAAATATAGTTAAAATACAAATTAAATAGTTTATTATTTAAGAAGAAGGATTTATTTGTCACATTTCTCAGTAAAATCCACAACCAAAATTAGATCGTCAACTTACCTGTGCAGTAATTGATCGTATTCGACTGACTGGCAAGTCGATTTTGTAAAATTTGAACACCATCTTGAATTTGCGATACTTTAACTAAACTGTACTGTTTAAGCATTAATTCACTATACATTTATTTCATATATAAATATATAGTTTTTAAATTAGCAATTTATGGTGAGTTACTTTATGAAAATGTTGGTCGATATTAATTTTATTTTCGCGTTGTTTATTTTTAAGTGCTTGTTTTCTGTGAGAAGGTAGACACTACAGCCTTAATCAGGTGAAGTGAGTTGACTGTAGTTGGCTGTTAGATCAATGTCAGTCTTAATACTACACGATGAAATTATCTGTATTTGTTACTGAATTACTTTTCATCCACATGCTTGTAAAGATACAACAACTTGACAACCATAACGAGGGCCAAAGTTTTTTCATAGTTTTATAATCAGTTTTCAACATATTTTATTGGTTTGTATGCATTTTTAATTCCACGTTATTATAAATTTATATACATTTAGGTATGTATCCTTTCATTTATACCTATTCAGATATGTTAAATCTACATACATGCAAAAAAACGAGAGAAAAGAAATGTAGATAAATATCCCTACATTTTTTTCAACGACCTTAATTTTATTTTTTAAACATAATGGACTTTCCTAATTTTTATGGTTCCGTAGTTCATGACTTGATGAATACCGCCTTATAGATTCGTCATGTCCGTCCGTCCTCGACCTACCGCTCAAACGGATGGTGTTAGAAAGATGAAAATTTGCATGAATATGTGTTGTAATTACGTCGATAAAATGCTTTAATAAAATTACTTAAAATATTTTTATTTCGGGTAGGTACCGTAAATAAAAATATTATTTCGGAAAAAAACATTCGCACTTTCCGTGTAAACACGTAAAATGCGTTTTTTTTCTTGCCTCTATTACATCGTGTTTGGTATCATATATGGGTCTTTTAAAAACAATCCGAGGTTGCTAAAACCACATTTCGGTTGAGTTATCCGTTTACGAGTTATTCAACATTAAAGTGCATTTTTTTATTAAAACAGGGCGTCCCCCCACACTTCAGCCAAACGGCTGGCTCAAAAAATCTGAAAAAAATTACAATAATAGTCCATATATTGAACTTTCAAGGAAAACTGTAGCGGTTTTGATAACTTTTTATTTCAGGAGTTATATAGGGGCCTAACTTGTAGAATGCACTTTATTGAAAAACTTCGTACATAAATAATGAAATAATAAGTAAACAACAATAAACTTATCTATCTCTTTCTAAGCTCTCTGCTAATCTCTCTCTCTCTAAGCTCGACTTTTCTCGTGCTTTTGATGGGATTACTGTTTCACTACTGGTGTCAAAACTGGCATATTGCGTATGAGGAAACTATGAGGTGGTTTCACAGTTATCTGAGTAATAGGTATCAGTTCGTGCAAATAGGAGATGGTAAGACTGGATGCATAGTTGATTCCACACGTTGCCCAGTAACCAGAGGCGCGCCTCAGTGCTCTATTTTGGGACCACTCCTTTTTAGGGTTCCGAAGTTTATGACTCGAAACCCTCATAGATTCGTCATGTCCGTCTGTCCGTCCTCGACTTACCGTCCAAACGGTAAATGCTAGAAAGACGAAACTTTGCATGAATATGTGTTGTAAATACGCCAACAAAGTGCTACAATAAAATTATGAAAAATATTTTTATTTGGGGTACCTCCCTATACGTAAAGTGGGGATTTTTTTTTTCTCGCGGCTACCCCATTGTGTGGGGTATCATTAGATAGGTCTTTTGATAACAATAAAGGGTTTATAAGACGATTTTTTAATTTAAGTACCCGTGTACGGGATATTCCACTTTAAAGAGCAACTTTTAAGTGGAATATCCCATAACAACAACAAACTTTTTGTAAAAACAGGGCGTCCCCTCCTCTAAATGCTAAACAGCTTTCTCAAAAAATCTGAAAAAACTCGTGAAGGTGGTCCATATAATGAACTTTGAAGGAAAACTATAAGAGATTAGATGGCTTTGTTAGTTCAGGAGTTATAGAGACTTAACTGCTAAAATGCGCTCACTTGGAAAACGTCATACAAAATTAACGCATTAATACGTAAACATAACAATTAACTATTGGATACGATTTGTTATGCTTAGGTAATTCAATGAAATCTTGCATAGATATACTTTTCGATTCTCGAAAAAGAACATAGAACAATCTTCATGCTTCATGCAGGCAGTTAGAGCCACGGGCTTAAGCTAATTGATAACATTGATTTCTACGAAGCAGTCATCTAAGTTCCTCATTTAACTACAATGTACTTACAATTACTTGACTTCTTGGGTTGATCTAGTGGTTTAAGCGGTCGCCAAGCCGCTTCTACAACGCCAAGTGTTGTGAATTCGAACCTCACATGGTACTGTCGTGGGGTTGCCTTGTTGCTACCGAACGACGACCTTGATGTGTTTGAACTTGATAAATGAAAATCCTTGATGATTAACAATGTATTTAATTGTGACACGACTTGCTTCGTGTCTGACTTCTTGTTAAGTGATTACAAATTTGTATGAATGTATAAAATAAACTAAAGCGCTGACGCGGTAACATGTACGGTAATTGGATCGTACATATTCCCGGGCCAGAGAAGAGATGCTGGGCAGCTTAACAAAAATATAATATAAAATTAAACTAAAATTATACATAGCTATCAAACAAATCATTAAATTTTCGCAAAACGGGACTTGTTGACTTGTTTTGTAATCTTGCCGTGTGTGCGCTTGGTTTTGGTGTTTTGTAACTCATACGTAGCCTTGTCTAATGCTATCATATGTTGATTTATTATTTTATGTTGTTGATTCATTGCGCTCTCAGTACGTTTTAGTAGATTATTTTCGGCTTCTATGATAGTCGTTTGATTTTTCCAGAGATTCATGACATGGTTCTGATTTTGTAGGAGTAAGTAAATGTCCTTTTTATATTGTTCGGCGAATCGGCTATCCAATACTCCGAACAAGGTGTTGGCGAGATATCCTACACCGACACACTTTATGAGTGAATGAGTGAATATGAATCTGAGGCTCGGTATTCCTTAAATCCATGTCATGTATGTTTGTAAAGTCCTCCGCTACACAAGAATGTTCCTGGTGTGGAAGTTGTTTTAAAAAGTCCACTAAAACTATAATACCCCAATTAGACCAGTGCCGATAATGTTTGAAAACAAAATAAATTATAGTAGGATGAAACCCATTGTAAAAGGAGGAGAATATTACAAAGAGTAAAGGAAAAATAATTTACGGGCGATCTGAGGTCGGGAAGGGGGAGAGGGGGGGTTTTAAGGGTAAATATGGCTTATCTTGATTTTCGGCAAAACTACAAGTCCTATGGAAAAAAGATCAATGGCAAAGCTGTAGGTAATAAGAAGATGTACATTTTTTGAATTCACACTTTTTTCACATAACCTCAAATTTTATGTGAAAAATTCAAAAGACCAAGTTTTTGGTTTTTTATTTTTATCTTTTACAAATAAAATTATTTTTAGAAGAAATTTGGTGAAAACTTACCATTTATGTCCTGAATACACTGTAATTTAATTGACTTGAAATATCTATTTTTTCACCTCATTTTGACTTAATACCGAAAAAAAACCTTAATTTTCAATCGAAAATTCACCCGGCAAAATATCAACTTTTTCCAAAAAAAAATGGGTGTTTTCTATTCGATGAAATCTCTACTTTCCGATGGTGTAAATAAATTTAGATATTTACAGAGTAAATTCTATAACTGTTTCATAATATTGTAGATGTATTATTTGTAGGCGTATCGGTTATTTTAGCTGGCAACACTGTTAAGTGTCTAAAGGTAAGACACTGACGCAACACCGGGCACTGGCGCGTGCGACCGGTGACCGCAGGGATGGGAATCATTGACACTTTAAAATAATAAAAACGCGATTGAATGATTGATTTTAGTCGATTACTTTCATGTCATAAGTCATAGACAAGGATCACGGGTGACAATGGTTTTATCCCTTCCCTAGATGATTATTGTTCGTTCATTCGATTCGTGAGTTCCTTTAAAATGGAACGTGGTCGTACGGCGAGCATAATTATTGTGGATCATCTATTATTATTAATATGGATCATATATTATTAAAATGGGCTGCTATTCAATGTCCTAAGTGTATTTCGTGATCGAGAGTTACAATAAAGTAATTGTACGAGAATATTCTCCTTGCCCGAAAACTCACGCCTACCCTCAATTATAAATGAGGCCTACTGGCGTTTCTAGTGGATGTTGAGCTTTTATATATTAAATATTAACTTTATTATTTATTTGTTTGTTAATTATAGTAGTATATTTCGATTTGCAATATTTTTGTTTATCATTGTTACATGTAATCTTACGTTATTCGAGTGATTAAAGTGTAAATTTTAATAAATATCTTAATAACGATTAAAAAAAATAAAAACTAGTTTTTTTATTTTTTGAATTTTCGGAGAAGATTAACTACGGAAATATATAAAAAGAAAAAAGAAACCATCGGAAAGTAGAGATTTCATCGAATAGAAAACACCCCATTTTTAGGGTTCCGAAGTTTATCACTCGGAACCCTTATAGATTCGTCATGTCCGTCCGTCCGTCCGTCCGTCTTTCCGTCCGTCCGTCCTCGACTTACCGTCCAAACGGTAAGTGCTAGAAAGATGAAACTTTGCATGAATATGTGTGGTAATTACGCCGACAAAGTGCTACAATAAAATTATGAAAAATATTTTTATTTAGGGTACCTCCCCTACACGTAAAGTGGGGATGTTTTTTTTTTCTCGCGGCTACCCCATCGTGTGGGGTATCATTAGATAGGTCTTTTAAAAAAATAAAGGGTTTCTAAGAATTTTTTTTGATTTAGGTATCCGTTCGCGGGATATTCCACTTTAAAGGGCTCTTTATTGTAAAAACAGAGCGTCGCCCCCCCTCTAAAAGCTAAACGGCTGGCTCAAAAAATCTGGGAAAATTCGTGAAGGTGGTCCATATACTGAACTTTGAAGAAAAACTATAAGGGATTTAATGACTTAGTTATTTCGGGAGTTATAGATTCGGCTTAACTTGTAAAATGCGCTCACTTGGAAAACGTCATACAAAATTAACGCATTAAGGGTTCAGTCACGAGAGTTTTTATAACGGACGTTAAAAAAGCGTTCAAGTATGAAGTTGCATAATATTATGGTCTATTTCCAACGCCCAAAGTTGAAAATGCAACACTGCTCGATAAAAAAGCGTCGTGTTTTAAAAACGCTGTCGTGTGAACATATACTCATTAGCAAAAAAAACGGGTGGTTTCGATTTTCTTCCTGGCTGAAAAAAATAAAATACCGAAAAGGTTTTAATCATTTGAACATGTTACTGGACAGTTATAAAAGTGGCATAATGTTTATAAGAGTACCTTCAAAATTCAAATTTTTGACTGAGCCTGGTTTTCAAAGAAAACAACTTTTAACTACATTTTGTGGCGCGAATTCCCTATAGTTAAAATCGACTCTAATTAACTTTATGTCAATTTTTATTAAATTATCTGATGTCCTTGACATTTAAAAGTATTGTTATTGCTGTTTAGCAATCTCGAAAATGGTAGATAAAGTGATAAAAACGAGTAAAATTATTGCGCTGCTTGAAGAATGTCGCAGCCAATAATTCGTGGCTCAGAGGCTAAATGTGAGTCGGTCGACAGTTCAAAGGACCTGGCAGCGCTGTCAAGAGACCGGTTCCATCAAGAGAAGGCCTGGTTCTGGCAGAAAGACATGTACCGAACCACGGGATGATTATTTTCTAGTTAGTCAAGCGTTGAGAAATCGCAAATCTTCTTATGTGGACCTCAAGAACAGACTCGAAGAAGTAAGAAATGTGCAAATTAATCTATGGACGGTCAGGAGGAGGCTTCTCGCT
This sequence comes from Phragmatobia fuliginosa, assembly GCA_932526445.1. Taxonomy (NCBI): domain Eukaryota; kingdom Metazoa; phylum Arthropoda; class Insecta; order Lepidoptera; family Erebidae; genus Phragmatobia; species Phragmatobia fuliginosa. Next base: position 10,422,391 of record OW052078.1, on the reverse strand, counting down.
GCTAACATACACAGTCGTCGCCCGGCCCTAAATTACTCCGTGGACATGGAGTTGCCAGGCTTAGCTTCGCTCGAAATTGTGTGTCATGGACTCATGAAGACTGGAATAGGGTATTGTTCTCCGATGAAGCCAGTATATCTCTGCATGGTGAAGTCCGACATCGAAGAATGCTACGTAGACGAGGAGAACGCTTTGCAGAGGCATGTTTTAAAGAAATCACACCTTATGGAGGAGGCTCTGTTATGTTTTGGGCAGGAATAAATTCTATGGATCGTACGGAGTTAGTCTTCATCGAAAACGGTACACTGACTGGACACCGATACATAGCGGCAGTTCTAATTCCTTGCGCACAACCCGCTTTAACCGCTCTTGGCGAAAACTCACTTTATGGACGACAACGCTCGCGCCCACCGGTCTGGCGATGTGGAAGCGTATATGCTAGAAGTTGGAATTCGTCGTTTGGACTGGCCAGCTAGAAGTCCGGACCTCAATCCCATAGAGCATGTCTGGGACGTTCTGAAGCGACGAGTAAGATTAGTGCAGCCGGCTCCGCAGACCATCAGAGAGCTAAAGAATGTGAATACCGCGGAGTGGGAACGTATTCCCCAAGAAACCATAAAAGATATACTTGCTAGCATACCCAGACGAATGCAAGTCGTGATTTCAGCAAGAGGGGGTCACACTCAATACTAAACTTTTATCTGCTTTTAATGTATTCAATAAAAACAAAGAAATTAACGCGTTTCATTTTTTTCAACGAGCAGGTACAATAAGTGTTTTGAGCTTAAACTTCTTTGCTTAAGTGCCCATTTTCTTTGCTAAAGAGTTTACTTGGGAATGTATTTGTTGAAAATGAACGTTTTTTTAACGTCCGTTTAAAAAACTGTCGTGTGAATGAGGCCATAAACGTAAACATAACAATTATCTATTGGATACGATTTTAAATGACTGAGGAACCCTTTTCTGTGCGTGGCCTGACACGCACTTGGCCGTTTTATTTTTACGCTAACAACCGCGGGTAACACCGCGGGGTTCAGTATAACATAAAAAACAAAAGACGTTAAGACTATGATATGTTCAATGGTAAACTTGCTAGCCTATAATGTGAACTTTGCACCACGCTATTTAGATGTTCACGCACATTGCGTCTGTTTATGTGATACCATATAAATCGGTTTACTAATCATCATTAATGATTTTTTAATAATTTTATAATGTCATCTATTGGAATTTATAGGCTGATTTGAAGTTAATGAACACATAAACGAATATTGTAATTTAATATAACATAAGTGTTTAAGCTAATGGATGACGTTCATTAAATGAAACGCATTTTTATATTTCAGAGAATCTTCTATATCTTTACAACCTACACAATTTAAATAAATGAAACTGAAGTATCTGTTTGTAATTTTCAATTAACAGCTTTTCACTTAATGAATATTAAAGTACATATATACGCCACCTGTTGTAAAAGTACAACGTGAACCACGAGAAACACCGCTGGTTTGGCTAGTACAATACAAAATAATGTAGTTCGTAAATAGACCGTCCTTAATAGAATAAGGTGATGAATGCGATGATATTATGATGATATATGCCATACATTGTTTGACTTAGTTATTTTGAAAGAAGTTGATATTTTGACGGGTGAATTTTCGATTGAAAATTAGGGTTTTTTTTCGGTATTAAGTCAATGGCAATAAGGCCGCCCTTTGTACACTACATTTATATATGTTATTTAATATATTGTAACTCTGTAACAAAGTGTGCAAATAAAGAGTTTCTATTCTATTCTATTCTAAGTCAAAATGAGGTGAAAAAATTGATATTTCAAATCAAATAAATTACAGAGTATTCAGGACATAAAACGGTAAGTTTTCAGTAAATTTGTTGTGAAAATAATTTTATTTGTAAATCATAAAAATAAAAAACAAAACCTTAGGTTTTTGAATTTTTCACATAAAATTTGAGTTAAGTGAAAAAAGTGTGAATGCAAAAGATGTAGATCTGTTTATTACCTACAACTTTGCAATTGAACGTTTTCCATAGGACTTGTAGTTTTGCCGGAAATCGAGATAAGCCATTTTTGCCCTTAAACAACTTCTCGCGGCTAACTCATTATGTGGGATATCATCAGATAGGTCTTTTGATAAAAATAAAGAGTTTCTAAGAGAATTTTTAGATTTAGGTATCAGTTTGCGAGAAATTTTACTTTAAAGGCGACTTTTTTGTAAAACAGGGCGTCCCCCCCCCCACTAAAAGCTAAACGGCTGGCTCAAAAAATCTGGAAAAATTCGTGATAGTGGTCCATATAATGAACTTTAAAGGAAAACTATAACGGATTAGATGACTTTGTTATTTCAGGAGTTATAGGGGCTTAACTTTTACAATGCGCTTACTTGGAAAACGTCATACTAAATTAACGCATTATTATGTAAACATAACAATTATTCATTGGATACGATTTCTAATCCACGTACCTTTATGGGTGACTGAGGAACCCTTTCCTGTGCGTGACCTGACACGCACTTGGCCGATTTTTATTTTGTACGGTGCGGATGTTATAAATGCTATTAAAAGCTGTAAGTATCACCTCTACGCCCATGATCTTTAGCTCTACTTATCATTCCCCCCTTCCAGGTGCTTAAAATCTGTAAGGATGATCAATGATGCTCTCAATGGTATCGCAAACTGGGCACATCGTAATTCTATGACTCTAAATCCACAAAAATCCAAATTTATGATTTTGGGCACGAAAAGGATGGCAGAGAGACTGGGTAAGTTAGGGCCAGACATACGAATAGGAGGACAGAGTGTAGAACGGGTATCGGAAGCGCGCAATCTTGGGTTAGTGTTTGATGAGCAGCTTCACTTTGAGGTTAATGTTCTACAGGCTGCAAGATACTGTTTCTATCGGCTTAAATTATAATACAGTATTCGCCCCTACATTAGTGTCGGCATCAGGTTATTACTATGTGAATCACTTATTTTATCGAACTTGAAATATGCTGACACATTGTATGGGAGTCGTATTATGAAAAGAACGGAACGGATCATTCAGCGACTGCAAAATGCTTGTATGCGATTCTGTTTGCAAATTCCTCCTCGTTCACATATCACAAATGATAGGAACATATTAAGGATGTCCGAGCGCCGAGAACTTCATTTGGCCACTTTGTTGTTTGGTGTTGTGCAGACAAAAAGACCCCGGTACTTATTTGATAAGTTATTATGGTCAAGGGATATTAACAAACATTGCACCCGAGCTTCGTCATATCTAATGTTAACTCCAAGCCATAGCATAACTGGATACCGGGGCAGTTTCGAATTCGCCGCTAGTCGGATTTGAAACGACTTGCCTCCACCGCTTCGTTCGCATATTACGGTACACACATTCAGACATAGATACAGACTGCACTTAATGAGCACTCAAAAGTCGACGTAGGCACTATCTAATTTATAAAATTCTCGTGTCACAGTTTTCGTTGCCATACTCCTCCGAAACGGCTTAACCGATCTTTATGAAACTTTATATGCATATTCAGTAGGTCTGAGAATCGGCAAATATCTATTTTTTATACTCCTAGCTAGTTGACCATAAAAATAACGGTATCATACGAATCTCTGGGTATTGCGTTTGTGGTGCATTGCTGTTCTTTTGGCATCATTGTAGTGTATATTATTTGAGAAATTGTATGAGCTGTGGCGAAGAGTCGACACATCTAGTCCTTTTCATTTTTATATTGTTACTTGTATAACCTTGTATTTTTTATTTGGTTTTTAATGTGCTTAACTGTCCAGTTAAGGGTGCGTGACGTCGTTGAGGTGAGTGAGTCCATTTGAAAATCAGTGCTGAGTGACATCGTAACTGATGACACGCAGCAATATACTGAGATGGTAGCCCATTCAGATAAACATTCATAACAATTATAATTGTAAAAAAAAAATTGTATGTACTAGCCATAAGTTGTTTAACTGAGTAAATGTTTATTATTATAAAATGTTTATTATTATTATTATCTATCGGACACGATTCTAAATTTACCTACAAGTATGGGTGACTACGGAACCTATTCTATGCGTGTCTTGATACGCACTTGACTAATTTTTATTAGTTCTATTTTTACTTACAAATTTTTCTAGATGCCTACCGCCGGTGGCTATGTCGGACTTTGTATGTGACTATGTGACCAAAAATCACGCGCCGTATCGGCTACTAGAATATGGGTCCAGGTGCACCCTAGAAAGGAAATACTTGAAACCCCGACTTACATACGCCACCAGGTCACCGACGGCTTCTAAATGGCTCTCTCCTGTGTGAGCATCCTGACGTTCTGGGTAATCATTTAGGTTATATGTATATAAGTTACAGTGTAGCGTCTTAACTACAAATCAAATCAAACCATTTTATTTCAAATAAACCAATACAACGGCACTTTTGAAAAGTAGTCAGTCGTGAAGCTAATTGTCTGTTCCAATTCGTAGATACTATGGAGAAGAACAGACAAGAAACTCCATGGACACTCTTTTCCAACATTGTTTTTACAATTTTTGGTTACTACTGAACTGATTTAATAAATAAAATATCAATAGATTCTCAATGATAACTCAGGTAACATAAGCATTGTGTGTGTTTTATCTTTTTATTTGTAACCGAGAATTACATTTTATAACGCAATAAGTGTGTATGAAGCGTGTGTATTGTACGTCAATTTAACTACATATATGGATTTCTTTTAGAAAAGTATGCTTAAGATTGAAGGATTTTTCTAAAGTAAGTAATAAACTACATACAATGTAATAAGTACTGAGATTTATTACATGCTTTATCTTCCTGTATGTCTTAATAAATGTATCAGGTCATGGCTTTTGATAAATGCGTAGATTACCCAAACCGCTTGACACTGTAAGCAGAACAACAGCCTTGAGTAACATTTAACATGTTCTTGAGATTTTTTCTTGGAAACTATTTAATTTTAATAAGTGAAGTATAAGATCTAGATATCCTGATTTTATCCGGTGGTTTAATCGACCCTATACGGACAATAAATTAAAGCCGATTTATTCATATCGCATTAGTAAAACATTTACTTATGCAAACAAACTAAAGTACTTTGAAGTGTGGCTTCTTTTTACTCGTACTTTAATTTTAGTTACTATTGAGTTTTTGTTGCACAGCGGTACCGTTTCGCTATAAAATTATTTTAAAGAGTTCATCATAATGTTATGCCCATCGCGGTCCACGGCTGGACATAGACCTCTCCAATCGTTTAAATTCTTCTCGCATCCAGTACCTGCCTGCATAACTCTACCTGGCCTGTGGACGTCTGACGCTTGGTTTTGCCGAGACGCGGTCTTCACTCGAAAACGTATATTATAGCCGCTGGCTAATGTGGTTATCCTACTGCCACTTAAGCTTGCTAATCTTAAGAGCTATGTCGATGACATTAATTCGGTGCAGGATTACCTTGATTCTGAGACAATCCCTCAGAGAAATGTCAAACATAGACATAGATATTTGGACCAGTCGTTTAGTAAGTTAAAAACTCCCCCCAACCGAACCGAATTCTCCTGTTCACTTCCTCCCTTTATTTTTTATTTATTTTTATTTAAGACTTTATGCACAAATGTGACATAGGTGGACTTAATGCCGTAAGCATTTTCTACCAGTCGACCTTAGGGCGATGCAGAGACAAACGTGGTAGATGCACAGTAGTGAAAGTTTTTATTTTTTTAAATTATAGCGTATGTACACAATATATATAAACATATATATATACGCATATATAGAACTTATCCATACACATTACATAAATACTGATTCTAGTGTACACAATATTTAACATTTATATACCCACTTACATACATATAAGATATATTTATAAACATACATACATACATAAATACATTTTTCATTTGAGATAATTTGCTGTTAAAGTTCAGTAAATGTTTGTGTGAAATGTTTCCGCAACAAGTGTTTGAAAGTTTGGCGACTTTTTGCCGTTCTAATCTCGAGAGGGAGCGCATTCCATAACAGAACAGATTGAACGAGGAAAGTAGAATGTACAAAGTCAGAGTGGTGAGTGGGACAGTGGAGAAATAGGTTGTCTATCTATATATCTATATATAGGAAATCTAAGGTTTTTGGATTGGTTTGTACCTAAATATTGAAGTTGGGTAGTTAAGTAAGGAGGAGAGCTAGGAGAAAAGAGTAAAGAGTATAGGGTAGTTAATGCTCGTATCTGTTTGCGTTGGCGAATTGGAAGCCACTTCAATAGTATGCGATGTTGAGACACATGATCATATTTACGTAAATTGAAAACGAATCGTAAATCGTAGTATCTACCTAACTGCGAAGTGTACCCGAGGTACCCATATTTTTGAACAATTTCGAGAACGACACCGTTTCAACGTATGTGCCGTATCCACCTTCATCGTTTAGCAGGATATTTAAAAATACACAAAGAACCTTTAAGGATTTATTAAACCAATAGTATATAAAACACGACAATGAACTGTAGCTAAAATTAAACTATGAGTTTTTATTGTATGTGAATACCGTAAAAAGTAATTAATATGAATATTTAAACTTAAACGTTTGAGCCTCAGACTCTACCTTGTCCTAAATAGCAGGGAATCATGATACAATGGCGCTTTATTACAGTCAATAAAAGTTTTATCTAAAACCTATAAAAAGAAAAGTGAAATAAGACACACGGAAGATTAATATGTGTAAATTATAGCTAATCTAAGTATTTGCTGTAGTCATATCAAGACTTAAAAAAAACCAAAATATTACGAATTCTATTCGGGTTTCTAGGTCAATGTTGCTATTTTTTTTTGCAAGCAATCACTGCTTGATAGCATAGTTGCTGACGGGTGAGGAAGTATGGAGCACAGTGGTTTCTTTCTGTGAAGCTGTAATGTTTAAAAAAGTGACTGCTGAACGGGATCGGGAGAGGGTCGATCCCGAGCAAAGACGACGTCAGCGGCGGTCAGAACCGTTAAAGATACCGCAGGCCGCAGATTAGTGACATATTGATTACTGTCGGAATTAATTTGCCTTGGGAAAGGGCCTGATAAGCGCCGATTTGGTGAGGACCTGAAATAATACTTTACGGGTCCTCCTAGAGCACCACATACTCCTTACTCCTATATCCCTGAGGAGCCAGATATATTAAGTGACTTTATACCCCCAAAAAAAAAATTGGAATTTTCTAATTTTGTGTCAAAAGCAAAATTATAAAATTCCAATTTTTATTTTTTGGGGTATAAAAGGGGTTTAAGACTATACTATTAACATGGTTAGCATTTTGGTAACTTATATTTATATACGTATCATCAACAAGAACCCATAATGTCCCACTGCCGAGGTCGGGCCTCCTCTCAGGGAGAGGGTTAAGGCCGTACGTTGCAAAACGTATGCAAAACCTCACACGCTAAGTTGTCTATCTGTTGAAATATTAACAATGCCCTAAGAGAAAAGTCTTCTAAGCCTACATTTAATAAAAAAAATATTTAAAACATTTAAATTCCAAAAAACATTACTTATTCGAACATCCAACTTACAACTCACCCTAAAATACCAACTTATGAATTAAGTGGTTACAGATATGTGTCCCATCTAGTTCTCGAGACTCGAGATCGTGCTTCGTTATAATGGAATCGATCTTTTATCCTAGACAGGCCTTGAAAGCCTTTTTAGGGTTCCGTTACCAAACGGCAAAAAACGGAACCCTTATAGTTTCGTCATGTCTGTCTGTCTGTCTGTCCGTCCGTATGTCACAGCCACTTTTTTCCGAAACTTTAAGAGCTATACCGTTGAAACTTGGTCAGTAGATGTATTCTGTGAACCGCATTAATAATTTTACACAAAAATAGAAAAAAAGCAATAAATTTTGGGGGTCCCCATACTTAGAACTGAAACTCAAAAATTTTTTTTTCATCAAAACCATACGTGTGGGGTAGGTGTTCAAAAATGATATTGAGGTTTCTAATATAATTTTTTTCTAAACTAAATAGTTTGCGCGAGAGACACTTCCAAAGTGAAATAATGTGTCCCCCCCCCCCTGTAACTTCTAAAATAAGAGAGTGATAAAAGTAAAAAAAATATATGTCGTACATTACCATGCAAACTACAAACGAAAATTGGTTTGAACGAGATCTAGTAAGTAGTTTTTTTTAATACGTCATAAATCGTAAACCGCAATTTACCATTCAGACAATCAATACACTATAATAAAAACATCGATCAAAATTACAAGGAACTACAAGAACTTTTATATAATGTTACTTCCTGATACGGAACCCTTCATGGGCGAGTCCGCCTCGCACTTGGCCGCTTTTTTTTTACATGTGGAAAACCCCTCGGACGGTCGTTTGCGTGGTTCCCGTACCCAAGTCAGTCGTCTACTATTCTTTATATATATTTTGTAATATGTATTTTGATATTTTTCACATATTTAAAAATGTATATAAATTATTCTTCCTGTCTTTGTTATGGGAAATCCGTATTGTCAGTATTCTTTACGATAAAAATAGTAATAAAAGGACATTGAATATGAAACAGGGCAATGTACTGCTGAAACAATAACAATTTTGTTTTTTTTGGCTTAAAATGTGTGCGTGTAATTGACTATGTGTTGTGAGATAATATTTTTCTTTAAATTAAGTTTCAAGCAAATTACAATAAATTATCACGTGAATTTGAATGCTTTTGAATGCTTACATTTTAAGTTTTTAATGGTATGATATAATTATCATACCATTAAAAACTTGGTAATCCAAAACTCCATAATCTTGAAATGATAAACAAAAATAATATTATTTTAATTTGTGTTAGCTTTCGTTAACTATCATAGGCTAATTTAATATATATATAGTATATAGTATATATAGTATATAGTATATAGTATTCCTGCTCTTTTTCCATCGACTTGTGTACTCCTTCAATATTCTTCAATCCTCAAATGGTTAGTGCCTTACCTTTTTCTTGGAGGTCTATACGACCCTATTATTTGTGTAAGTTAAAAAAAAGGGTACAAAATAGTTTTGGCAGTCTATGACATAGAATGGAATATACAATATACATGGACTTCATGCATATTTATGTGTTCCACCATAGCGTCTAAAATACAGAACCTATATGAGTGAATGAGATGTCAATAAGTATTGTAATAATGGCCCGGGTAAAATATGCTTCATAAATTAATTCTGGAGTCTTTACGTAATCGGGTATTGTTTTTTCACTTTTTCTTGTTTGTTAATCTTGTAATTAGGTGTATTTAGAGGACACGAGTCAAACTGTAGATTGTCTACCTGCCTGTTGTCTGTCTTGTGATTGAACGTTAAGTTACAAAGCAACATTTTATCTTGCAGACGTTGATCTGAGAATAATTTGGAATGTCATCTAAGTATTTATTTTACTTTGAAAGAAGTCATCATATAAGGTGAAGTCAATCTTATAAATATCAAGAAAAATGCTACTGACTTAAATGACAATAACCTTATGACAATAACTTACCTATTGTTCAACACTTTTTATTAGGTACCGTCAAGAATGAGGCATCGACTGATGAATCATAAAATATCTATATATATAAAAATGAAACCCGTTTTCCTTGGTGACGGCATCACGCGTGAATGGCTGGACCGATTTCACTAATTCTTTTTTTATAATATTCCTTGAAGTACGAGGATGGTTCTTACGGAGAGAAAAAATTAAAAAAAAAACTGAAAAGTCTAAAAACAACACTTTTCTATATTCCCATTCAAAAGATTCGTAGTAATACTTTAAAGTCAATTTGAACTTTAATACCATAACATAAAGTTTAAGTTTCATTGGAGGGGTTCCGAGAAGGCAAAACAATTGAGTGAAGTTGAATCGAATGTTAGGCGGTACGAAGTTCGTGGGGTCAGCTAGTTTGTAATAAATAATGAAGAAGTATTTCGATTTTCATACTACGCTTAATGTTTTCTTAATTTACTAAGGTAGTGATGATGTCATTGAATCTCTTTCTACAATCGTTACCGCCTCTATTTTATTATATTTTTGGCAAAACTTTTGTTTTAATCACTTGAATTAACATTGGGAAACGTTATTCCCATACATCTGTAACTTTTCCATTAACGTTTACGTTTAACTTGGTCTGTTGTCATACATACATAAGAAATCTCTACTTTAGTCTGACAGTCTGGAGTCTGGCATGTATCTAATATAATAAGACTTTTAGGTTGTCACTTATTAGGGTACCGAAGTTCATGACTCGGAACCCTTAAAGATTCGTCATATCCGTCCTTGAATTACCGTCCAAATGGTTAGTGCTAGAAAGTTGAAACTTTGCATAGATATGTGTTTCTATCGCGTCGACAAAGAGATAGAATAAAATTACTATTAATATTTTTATTTGGGCCACCTCCCCTACTCGTAAAGTGGTGATGATTATTTTTTCGCAGCTACCCCATCGTGCGGGGTATCAGTATATTATTATAGGTCTTTTAAAAAATTAGAAAGGTCGCTAAGATGACTTTTTGATTTATCAATCCGTTTGTGAGTTCTATTACTTTAAATAGTATTTTTTTGCAAAAACAAAGCGTCCCCCTCCCTCTAAAAGCTAAACGACTATCTATAATCTGGAATAATTCATAATAGTAGTTCATATGATGAACCATAGCGGAAAACTGTAATGACTTAAAAGTCTAACTTGTAAAATACGCTAACTTGGAAAATTTCAGACAAAAGTAACGCATTCAAAAGTAAACATAACAATTATCTGTTGGATACGATTTTATATCTACGTTCCATTATGGATGACTTTGGAACCCGAATCTTTGCTTGGCCTGACACGCACTTGGCGAATTTTTTATTATTAAATACGATAATCCCTAGACGACTCCCGATATCACGATATCGGTTTTCTATTCAATTTGTCGTGTGACAGTATTATAGAAATTGTATATTCGTGTAGGTATTACGGCCCACACCTTATCAAGTAAATCTATGTAAAAAATTACAAAATAAAATACAAAGTCATGTTAACAGAAAATTGGTGTGTTGTCAAAGCAATATTTTTTTTATTATAATTCAAGCGTAAATTGAATATTTCTCCGAACTATAAGGACATTAAATTACGACCATAAAATGAGTTTCAAGTAAAATGTATTTATTTTGTTTGTTGGGTGAGTTATATATTTTTTTATATTTTTTTATTTTATTAGCTTCTTTTTGTTTCACCTTTGTCTGTGAAGAAAGATAATAAATTAAATTTGATCCTCTTCCCGTTTTTTGATTGTGCTAAAATTTTGTATGCATAAGTATATAGCGTGAAAGTATGTTAAACTTAAATAGATATCTAGCCAGTTTTCTGTTGAATGAATTTAAATGAGAATACTTCTCATTTAAAATGCCGTAGTCAGAAATGAGGACATCTAATTACATTTTTAAAAGATGTCATAATAGTACTTGACTGGCTATCATCATTGAATTTTTTAAAAGAAGTATATATTTAAAAATAAAAACTACTTACTTATTTTCTCTTGTTTCAGTTTTTACTTCAGTGCACTGGACACAGGAGCACTTGACATTTGTAATTTTTATTATTAATTTATATTAATCTACTTACTATAAATTAATATCTGGGAGAATAATTTTAAATTCCAGAGTAACATTTAGTAGTAGTAGTATTCAGTAGTATTAATGAGACACCTGTTCGTAAAACTATCTTTAAATCTTTTATCAGTCCTCTATCGCCTTAACCACGGAGAGTGTTCTGATGAGCTCTTCCAACTGATCCCACCTCCTCCCTTCCTTAACAGGAACACACGTGCTGGCCTTGGAAGTCACCGCTTTAGAGTGGTAGAAATACGCACTAGAACTAAACGGTTTGGCTCTTCTTTCCTGTGCCGAGCGGTTAAAAACTGGAACTCGCTACCATCACACGTGTTTCCTTCCCATTATGATCCCGGGTCCTTTAAGAGGGGTGTGAAAAAGCATCTCACAAAGCCGCCATAGTTTGGGTCAGCATCGCCATACTTCCTACATCGCGGGCAGTGTGGTTGCCCCTTCTCTTAGATTCCATTCATGCTTACCATCAGGCAGAGTGGAGTCACATTGATAGGCATCAAATAAAAAAAAACTACAATAATCGTATCTTTAATATCTCTGGAAAACGGATTATTAGTTTGATTATATGAAATATTTAATCTTCTATTTATTAATACATAAGATTGAAGAAAAATTGCAACTTCCATAGAATAAAGTATAATCCGCAACAACGATCTAGATTTAATTTTATAATTCAGAATCAAAATTTCATAAACATTTTATTTCAAGTAGCTTTTTTCAGGCACTTTCGAAATGTTCCATTACTCACTGTAGTTATAGGGCTCTTTAATGTTATTTATATGAATAAGAATCGACAAGAAATTGGATCGTTCTTCAGAAATATCACATATAAAAATAGTAATAATTACAACTGTATACGTTTTTCAACAGCCTGTGAATTACTGTGACCTGGCTAAAGCTTGTGTCCACGACAACAGAATGGTTTGTGCCACTTCAGAAAATAATTGTATTAGACGGACATTTCTTGATCAATGTGACATGTATGAATATAACTGCGATTATCACGCTGGTACGTATTTATGAAACTGTTATTCTATCACTCTAATGTAGAAACAGTAAACTTATCATTACTTTATTGGTATTACCATACTAATATTACATTTTTTATACCCCGAAAGTCTTATGGCCGTTTTCACTAACTATACTTAAACCGTATCCATACTAGGTGCCCCCTAATATACGTGACACCTAAATTGTAAAAGAAATCTCAGCTCTTAGGTGTCCCCATAAAGTTGGTATAAACGAAAATATTAATTAGGGTTACCCTCTCTAAGAGGACCCTTAAATTAGGGAATGTTGGTTTAAGCTGTCTATGATCATCTTCTCTTACTATGATATCAGAGACACGACGCATGGTGATGAGAACTGACAAGCTTACCAGCGCCTCAGCAGACGATGGTAAGCTTCTGTCAGTTAACCGCATTATAAGAAAAATTTCAGATAGGCACAGGTAGTTTGTTTTCAAATACCTTGTCAAATATAAAAAAGATTCTTAAGGCTTTCTTTGCAACGTCGTAAAAAATATTAATTACTAGTTTTCACCTGGAGCGCCACGCGCTTATATGTCGGTTATAGCGGTGATTCTTTCAAGTGATATAACTTCTATGTTTAACTTTTATGGCTTCTGATTGGTATTTTATAACATAAAATATTAGGTGAAATGGACCATAGTACATGAGAAAAAACTACATCCAAATTAATTCAGTTACTTCTGTGTTCAGATCAGAGCGCACAGACTCACTGACAAAAGAGTTATAAACCTAAAATTGTTGTTTTGATTTCTGTTCCTTTAGATAACGCTAGATAAAAAAGCGTCGTGTTTTAAAAATGCTGTCGTGTGAACATATACTCGGGAATACATTTGTATTTGAACGCTTTTTTAACGCCCGTTAAAAAAACTGTCGTGTAAATGAGGCCTTAATCTATCACCACGCAAAGACACGCTGTCCACATAAGTTTTAAAAAATAACCAAATCTCTAGCAATTTGTAGTTAGGCACATATAAGATTGGAGTAAAACTACAGATAAAACCTGATATCTCAAATTAACACGTTTTATCTGTTATCTTTCAGACTTCAAAAAACTAACAGCACAGAGAAGCCCGTGCAACGGTGTACCAGATTACCAATGTTAAACAGAACAGGTGATTAATAAATTATTTGAAGCAATTTGAATGGTTTTACTCCAATCTTTTATATGTGATATATTTGTATGTAAATATTCTAGCTTGTAGAAAAATTATAAAATATAAAATATTAAATATACAATATAAAATATTATAAAATATAAAATCTTATTAATAAGGAAAACAATTGCCTTTGTATAGTACGGGAAGTTTAAAATAATTAACACCAAATCATTGCACTATCTATAAGTAATTTAATTTCAGATCATTTTTGACGAGATGTAGTATATTTCCTTAAGTTTCTTTTATTTAAAAAGTTACCAACACTCAAGAGAGATGTAGGTGGTTTAAAGGCATCAATTATTATTTCAGATTTTCGTCAAACCTATACTCAGAATGAGTTTTATACAACTTTGTCACGTCTAACTTCTACTTATCCTGACACTAAAACGCCTTTATCCTCTTTCAAAACAGTGTCTCAATTTAATCCAAATGTCACTACATACACGGCAATTGTTAAAAACAGTGTTCCTAACAGTAATACTCATCGTACAACTCCCAATGGTAGTAACATTTCTGTGCCTGTTACAATTAATATTCTTACTACACTAAATCCATCTATCATAACTCGTCCCACTACTAATAAACTTCCGAATACACATTATAGAGATCGTTCAACCCTTAATGTTCCTATAAACACACCCACTACTCATATCTCCTCTATTATCAATGATTCTACTAAAATACCATATACGGATACATATTTAGAAAAGAATAAATCCGAATTTGAAAACATATTGAACTCTTCAGCAGATAGTCACTTAGCTTCAACGCTAAGTCCAACAAAAATTGAAAAGTTATCTTTTATAATTAAAACAACGTTATGTAACAATTGTCAGAGACCTTTGACATGGATTGCAAAACTGAAAAAGACAACAAGGTTAAAGTATCGCGGATACCGCTATTAATGTTGGAGCAACTAGTTTACCCCATTTAAATAATTGAGAATTATTTTTATTTAATCTTAAAGTTTACTTTAATCAGTAGCATTTTGTTTCCTTTCAATCTGTTCGAATTTCAGTCTATTACCATACTGTTGAATGTACTAGGCGATATCTACATTCTGCAGAAACTGTGGTAGGACCTTTTAGGGCTCCGATAAATTTTTATTAGGACTTCTAATCTGGGAGAGGGCGTCGATATCTGCTACACAGTTTCATTATTTCTGCCGATATCAACGTTTTCAATTGTACTCTGTGTAAACTTGTAATTTTTATATCCAAATAAAGATTATTATTAAACAATACCCGTATTAATGACCCGTGATGCTCGTACAGCAATTGAGACTGAAAGTAGTAGTCTATAAAGAATATATTTTGTATAAATTAAGAAAACAAACTTGTGCACAAACTCTTTTAATTTTAGATTAATGAAAATATATTCTTGGTTCAGGTATTTTGTAATGGTAAAATTAAAATGCTTGTTGATATCTACGAATAATAGCTGGATATCAATAGACGTCAACGTTATTATCAGGTAGCTATTTGCATATCAAAAATATATACGAAAAGAGTATTTAGAGTGAATTTAATTTGTTCTCATTTATTGAGAATAATAATTTTACAGACCTTCTAAGGATATATTTTCTGGGTGTTTAGAAAATAAGCACACAATAGTGAATTTATAGAAACAACGCGTAAGCTCTCCACCCTACTCTATTTATCTAATTGTATCAGTTAAAATCACTTTAAACATATAATAAATTTCAGGTTATCGGCAAATTTACACTCAGTTCTGTTTTGGTTCCGATTTGATAGTTCTTAATCCAGACTTACATCTGATAACAAGTAAAACTATAATTAGCTGCCCTACCTCCTGTTTTTCAAATACTGTTACTACTTCCGATTTTCGCTCTACAAATACCAAATCTACCACCACTACTAATATTCCAACAGGCGCATCAATAATTACAACTACAAATCCTAACACAAAGATCTTAACAATCAATAGTACTACCACTGCTGAGCCTGAAATTGCTACCGCTACTAACGTTAACAAAAGAGCACCTCTTCCTAAAACTATTTCTTCTACTATTTATAACTCCACATTCCATGCTTTACTTGCTTTTACCACTGTTATGACTGCTTCAAATAAGAACGACTTAGAAAAAGAAGTAGTTGATACTAAAGAAATAAACAATATTGAACCCTACTCATCTTCATGTGAAAATAATTGTGGTAGACCTATTAGATGGATAACAACTGCATCAACTTCGAATAAATTTTCTGCTACTCATGATGAGAGAAATAATAATAGTGAAGACGGTAAAGAGCCCACAAGTCGTTCAAGTAGTATTTCACAACCTAGTACTGAATCAATTATTATCCCTGTACCAAATACTGTTATTGAATCACAGACTCTTCAGAAAATAAATACACCTAACACTTCTAGTGGCTTAGAAACCTCTATCAATTCTACGAAAATTTCTTCTCAAAATCCTTTATGGAAGGATACTGCATCGGAATATGATAACTTATATAACCCTTCAACAGATAGGCATTCAGTTTTGAAATCAATACCAACAATAATTGATAAGCTGAATTATATATTTCAAAAAAAATCATGTAACAATTGTCGAAGACCTAAAACGTGGATCACAAGATTGAAAAGTACAAGACGATTAAAGTATCATGGATACCGGTATTGACCTATGAGATACAAGTTTTCAGTACAAATAAGCTATAAATTAAATAAAAGCTATTGTTCGATAGATCGAAGAGAAAAAAGATACTTAGGTATGAGAAAAGGGAAAGCGTAGAATCGTATTACTCCACTTTTCTATTCTTTTTAAAATCTATTTAAAATCACTTTTAACTTGTGGTTAATTTCAGGTTATCGGCAAATTTATACCCAGTTCTGTTTTGGTTCCGATTTAATAGTTTACAATCCAAACTTGCACCCAACGACAAGTAAAACCATAATTACCTGTCCTATTGCATGTATTACAAACCCTATAACAAAACAAGTAACAGCTAGTACTATAATTACTACTACCACACCTCTAAAATCTACCTCTACGTCTAAAACTACTACTACTACTACTGCAACGTCTATATCTTCTATATCTATACCTAGAACTACTACTACCACAACTACTACGAAACTTGTGTCTTCTACGTCTATTCCTAAAACTTCTACTAGAACTACTACCACGCCTAAGACACATGCACTAACTACTACCACTATAACTACTACGCCTAAAAGTTATGTGACTTGGCTTAAATATACTACATCTAGAGGTTCTGTAGCTAGTATGATGACAACTAATACTACTACTAATAATATTCCAAAAACCAATACCATTAGTACCGTTAAAACTACACCTTATCATAAAACAGGTCCTATTACTAGAAATACCGCTACGACCATAACTATTACTACCCCTCCTATGACCACTTTTGAAGAAAAACCAAGTGATTTCAAAACTATTACATATGCATGCAACATACACTGCAACAGACCTATTACTTGGTTAACAACTACATCACCCACAAATACTCGACCAGCTACAAATACTTATATTGTGATAAATAGTGACAGTGAAAAAAAATATGAGCATACAAGTATCTCAAGTAGAATTAAACAACCTCGTAGTACCACAGCAGATATAATCACTGAAACGAATACTGATACCAAAATACCACAGACTACTCATAATAAGCTTACTACTCCAACTACTTCAAATGGTCCTATAAACACACCCACTACTCATGTGTTAGTAACGACTATACACAGTACTATAAAGTGGTCTTCTATAAATACTGTTTCAAAAGAAACCGAATCAGAATTTGACAACATAATAGATTTTTCAGCAGACAGTGATTCGGTTTTAAAGTCAATTTCACCAAAAATTGATAAGCTTACTTATAAACTTAAAACAACAGCATGTGACAATTGTCGTAGACCTAAAACATGGATTACGAGATTAAAAAAGACAAAAAGATTAAAGTATAATTTCATTTCCGGTTCACGTTAAGAAAGAGTATCTATCGTGATAGTAGACAAGAAACAATTTAAAATTTGTCTATTTTACATAGGTACAATTTTTTTTTATTCATATATCTAGAACACATAAACTAGTAAAGGCTGGCGATGGAAATTCAAATGAAATAACAAATTTGTACAGTTCAATCATGCAATAAACGGTATAAATTAAATCAATTTCGAAAAACTATTTAAGTGCGCTATAGACAAGACAATTACTGAAAATACATGAAAAATAAATTTACCAGATCTTCGATACCTTTTCGAAGAAACTGACAGACGCATGCCCCGACTGATCGGTTAACGCACAACTGAAATCGCTGGGTCTCATAACATCAAAATTTTTGCAAAAATGTTGCTTCAGTGGTATAAGTTGGTACTAAAAAGGGATTTTTTAAATTTCTTTTATCCACTCATCTGTGGCGCCCCCAAAACAAAAATCCGACTCATCTGTGGCGTCCGCCTTGCGAACAAGTCACCGACCAACTTTTTGAGAGACGAAAAAAAAAACACGAATATCTCGGCAGCTATTGTTAAATTTACCATCGCAAAAATTAATTTAAACTCCAATTACATTTCTTTATCTAATTTATTACACTTCAATTGCCTTTGATTGAGATTATCTCAGTTTTGACCTCTGACACTCAAGCTAAGTTTGAACTTGTGTTATGAGTGCCAGGGCTCCCTCATGTTGTCTCAATAATGCATATTCAAACCACGCTGAGTTGTACAATGCTTTCAGAATACAATCATAATATGAATAATGACAATAATTCTATGGAGGTTCAGTTTATTACAACGTATTTTATCATGATGTACGCGACTGTTTTAGTAAAAATAAAATGCTTGTAAACTGCTCAATTTTAAGTTATTATTATCATAATTTTTTAAAGAATCACTATGCATAAAAAACAATATTTATACTATAAGAGTATCTATTAATATTGGATTTTGAAGTGATTGCTTATAATGAACAATGGTTTTATTATTTTAGTATGTTACAAGCTTTGGCAAAAAAAAATCTATGCTTATTCATAAAACACTAACTAGCAGTTAGCCATCTATGATTAACTTGTAAATACATAAGGAAAGAAGCTATGAATGATCCTTTCCTGGTTTTTCATTTTGAACTACTAAAAACAACTTATAACGTGTGATCAATTTCAGGTTTTCGGCAAATTTATTCCCTATTCTGTTTTGGTTCCAATTTGATAGTTCGCTATCCAGGCTTATATCTGACGACAAGTAAAACAATAATAATATGCCCACCTTCATTGTATCCTAATACATTTACTTCCTCTATTTATCGCCTCAGAACTAAAACCTCAAAGCCTACACGAATTCTCAAAGAATTTACGAGTTCTAAATACATCCCATCTGTTACATCTACAATAATTACAATTCCTGTAATAAAATTAAAAGCATCAACTACTACTAAAACTAAACCTAAAACTACTACTACTATGACAAAAACTTTTACAACTATGTCTAAAACTCCTACTACAATTCCTTCAACAAATATTATAACAACTACCACTCCTGCTACTACCACAATTCCTACAGCAAAAATCATGGCACCAACTACTACTACTACCACGCCCAATATTACTACTATTATGCCTGAAACTACTACTACTACCACGCCTAAAATTACTAGTACTATGCCTGAAACTACTCCTATCACCCCTACTACCCTACCACCTAAAACTACTGCCACCGCCACAACTACTGCATCGCATAAAACTACTCCTACCATCAACTCTATCAATACAAAATCTACTCCAACTATCAATACTAGTACATTTACCATATCTCCTAAAACTACTTCTTCCACTTCTACTACATCGCCTAAGACCACTCCTACTGTGACTACTACATTACCCAAAACTACTTCTACCACTACTACTTCTACACCTTCTACAATAAAAATTGAAACAAGAACAATCTCTACTACTACAACTGCAAGTATAAAAACAACAACTATGACTATTACTACCATGCCTAAGACTTCTACTGCCACTGTGAAAAATATAACGCCTTTATCTAATATAAAATCTACTAGTAGCCATACCACTAAGATTTACACCTTGCCTACTTCAACGCCTGTTATAACTACTTTAAATGGGAATGAAACAGAGGATAAAACAAACGATAGTGAATCTTTATCAACTACATGTGAACATTACTGCGATAGACCTTTAACTTGGTATACAACTACATCCACTACATATATTGTACCTACTATGGATGATGAGAACAACAGTGGTAGTGAAGAAACTGAAGCTGTAAGCACAACTACTATGGCCACTACCCTAAGTAGTATAACAATACCCAATACCACTGCACATATTATTCCTGAAACAACTACAACACCTATGACAACTTCCCCTGTAACAATTTCTTCAAATATTGACGAGACAGAAGATAATAGCATTGAAACACTTTCAACTACATGTGAACATCATTGTGATAGACCTATTACTTGGATAACAACGTCGCCAACCACAACTAATGTACCTGCTACTTATAATGAGAGAGAAAGTGATAGTGAAGATAATGTAGAAACTGATCCTCCAAGTAAAACTACTACGACAACTACTTTAAATACTGAGAGAGTAGTCACAATGACAACAACATCGCAGACTGCAATAACTACAACGCCAAGTACTTACGACATACCTACGACCACAGCGTTAAGTACTTACGACATTCCTACTAACACAGCACCTAGTACTACTTCGAGAACCTTTTCAACAACCACAATACCAACTACGAAAGAAATATTCACTACAACACCACTACGTACAACAACAACCAAAAAAATAACAACTATTGAAAGCAGTTCTGCAAGTATGCCTACAACTTATTCCACTGAGATAAAGAGTTTTAATCCAACAATTGAAGAACATACGAGCCCGAGCCCTGTCGTGCTTAATTTATTTACTCATTGTGAGCCTAGTGGTTGTAAGAGGCCTTTTACATGGATTACACTATTAAGAAGAATATCTAAACATACGCGCAAAGGACACCATTTCTGATATAATCAATGCAAAATTTCTTTGTTTAAATTTATACATACGTGCATAATAGTAAATGCAACTTAACAACAACGCGTTTTTAATTAGTCAATAAATTAATAAAATCTATCGAGTTACTAAACCACACAAGGGTCAAATTTTTGCTAAAAAGTTAGAATAAAAAATATTTCTCTCGACAGAAAAGAATGCAAATTTCACTTTACCACCTAATAAAATATTATTTAAGACAATTCAAAGGTAACTGTTTTGGTCTAGAAATTATAAATCGTTGTCAGTGTTATTGTGTCACGTGGTGTAGACAGTAAATCACATGACAATAAAACCAAAGTAAAAGACTTTTTATTTTAATTTACCGTAACATATTTGTAAACATATTAAAATATTTAATTGTTATAATCTTTTTGTTTTTTTTTTGTTTTAATTTTTCTCTTTTATCATTTTAATTTAATACAAATTTCATTCAATAAAAAACAACATAAATACATTCTACGTTTTGTAAACTCTTGGCAAGAAAAAAATTTACATTATGTAATTGTAAGTAAATCAGGGTCAGATATAAAATTGTATAGTAAATGATCCTGTAATGTAAAGTTGTACTAAGAATCCTACGAGGCATCGATTCCCACGTAAATAAATTTAGATTACATGAGTAGGTAAATAAAGTAGCATGTAAGATGTTTTACAAGGTTTGTGTGTATTTTTTAATATAACATGACTGCAATAAAACCATAACATAAATAAAATTCAATATGGTGGCCTGTTTTTTTATAATATTCGATTATAGTGATCGACACATTTTAATCGAAAGCGTTACAATTTTTTTTTGTATTGGGTTCTTATGACATAAGAAGGCGTTTTAACTATTTTTTATTTTATTATACAATCTGTAAAAAAAATTGTTTGTACTTCTTCGTACATTTCCTTTATATGTAAACTGTGTTCCAAATTTTATATTTCTGTGCCTATTTATTTGAGAAATGCCAACATCAATCAATTTACGTGTTAATAAATGGAATACTTTAAATAAATTTTCAGAGTATGTTGAGACTTATACCTTATACTGTGCTGGTTCTGATTTAATTATAAAAAATCCAGATTTAAATCCAACTACAAGTAGAACAGTGATGACATGTAATACTCCTAGAATGGCTCTACGGGTTATACCTAAAGTGACAGCTCCACAAAATAATTACTTCTCGCAAGTATGAAAATCATTAACGAAACGAATATAAAATGTTCATAAAAACAGAGCACCTATTTATTGCACCTGATATGTAATATAAGAAGACTAAACTTAGCTCTTTATAAAGACGATTACTATAAAATTGGAGAAAATCATGAAATACAGTAAATATTTCATTGGTATACAACTAACTAGAGGACAGCTTCAAGGCAAAGATGAATACACGGGCCTTCACGAATTCTGAAGTACTTAATTACCTACATATTATATATATTCATAAAACGGAAAAAACAAAAGAAGAAAAAATCTTATTGTGATTTATGTGAAAACACTCGAAAATCGCCACTGACTATTTCCTCACTCACCGAATAAATACGAAACTTATAACATAGACATAGATTATTTATTTGATTAGTCAAATTAATTTGTCAATCCCCTCTAGCCAATTTCACTTTTAAATGTAAACGTTAATGATACATACAATTATATAGGAAATATGTATTCTCTACAATAAGTCAAGTGGTCAATATAAACTAATATATTACCAAATAATACTGATTATCTGTCAGGAATAAAATTAGGTATACTTTAAAGTGTTTAAAATAAAATTCACACTAAGAAAATCACGTTTTTAATTCAAATCGTTTCAATTTAAAACATTGTTACTTTTATAGAGATGTATTTCTTTTTAGAATTGTGTCATATTATATGTTTTACGTACCAAGCTTTTGCTTATTAATTAGATACGTGGCA